>OY728122.1:1930286286-1935086286 GCA_963277665.1 Viscum album | reverse complement strand
GTCACATTAGTTCATCAAAACAATATTCAAATTAATTTTTCCAAACATTGATAACCCATTTATATATAAATTTAGATAACCTATTATCCTATCTGGAATAATAATGAAATAATTTCCAATAGTAACAATCTAAACCAATGAAACTATATACCTTAGTTATGTTAATCGGTATAGGCGTTTCTCTGAATAAATTTTTCTTTATAGTATAAATTGAGATTCTATCCTTGGAAATAATATTTCAAATAAAATATATTTGGTGAAGCTAGATATCAAACCTCCTAAATTTACCATATAATTCATTCCGTAGAAGAGTCTCATTAATGTCCTAAAATTTATTATCATGATCCTCATAGCTCATATAATAATCCAAAATATAATCCATGTATACTAAATAATCTTCTAGATATTTATTAAATTTTATATTCATTCGATCCATAAAAACATAGAGTAAATTAGTTAATCCAAATTCTATTATCGTAAACATGAAAATCCCATACCTTTTTAAGAATGTTATGATCATAATGTCTAAATTTTCTAATCAAATTTGATTTTTTCTAGAATTAAGGTATATATTTGAAAACTATTTAGATCCGTGATTTTGATTGAATAAGTCATCAATGTGAGGTAGAGAGTACATTTTCATTTGGAAAATAGAATGGATCTCCAAATATTCAGTATATAGTCTCATTGATCCATATTTCTTCTTAACAATGAGATCATGGGATCCCTATAGAGCTATAGTAGTGTCAATAAGTCACTTATAACACAAATCTAATAGTAGTTTCTTCAGTTTTACAAATTTCATTTTGTCCATTCTATAGAGAGTATTTGATAATAGTCTTGTATCAATGATTAAATCAATGGAAAACAATACTTCATGATCTTTTGATTTCCTGATAGTTTCATTAGAAATATATCTATGTATTGATATACAATTTCAACATCCTCAAATTTAATATTATTTTCTTCAACCCAATTATTTTATCTTCTTCTAAAATAATATCATTCAGTATAGATATTGGGGGTGGTTTGGGAGATGTCTTGAATGAAGATGAATCCTCTCTAAATTGAAGGAATTATGTGTCGTCTTCATGAATAGTAAATTCATATTTCCATTATAAAAAAATTCCATAATAACATGATATATATTTGATAAAAAGGATAATATCTAAGTAAAATATAGGCATGATAATAAGATAAAAATAAATTATGTTTATGTGTCACAATTGGGACTACATAATAGATCCTTATTATATTGTGTCTTCATCTAGGTATTTTGATCAAAAAACACCTTCTTAAATTTCAAGGGAAATATCTAATTTTATTTTTAATCATGGGAGATATAAAAATGTGCTAGGATCCAGAATAAAATAAATCATTATCTAAATATGATAATTAGATAAAAGTTTCTATATCCATAACATTGGATACATCCATGTTAGATGTTGTGATCGTATAATATTTTCCCTATCCCCTTGGATTCTTATGTGGTAGATTCTATGAATGCATGGGTAATTCATTTCTATTAATCTCTATCTGCCAACAGTTGAAACACTAAATAACATAATTTTATATCATTATTTTTCATTCTACAGACTGATGACCCTTTTCTCCACACTTAAAAAAACTCATATTCCCATAATTCATTTTTGAAGAGAATTATTTGAATATTTATCACAAGTGGAAAATATTTTATTCTCTTTTTCTGGTTTAAAACAATCGTTTTTTGTTTTGTTTGATTAACCACTTATTTTCTTGATTAAACTTCGATATGTAATATCTTGATAATTACTTCTCTCTTTTGATTCAACATAATAATATGTATCCATATGATGAAAATTATTGAGAGACAACCTCACATAGGAGAATTACATTAATACCTTAGAATAAATAGTCAATCATGCACTCTTTGTTACACATGTAAGCTATAGCATTCTTGGAAGACAATCTAATGTTTTCATCATACTAAAAAACCCTATCTTCCTCTATTTTTCTGTGGAGGAAAATTCTCTTAATTTAATATTGTATACCAAAAGGGAAATATTTATTGAATAATTTATCCTTTAAATAATTCCATTGAATGAGTAATAATTATATATCTTCTATAGTATTTTGGATCACTGACTACCATTTATCATCATCACATTTTTGAAAATAAACATAAAGTGTAATCTTATTCATTTCATCACATCCAAAATATATAAATATATTTTTAAGAGACATGAACCATTCATCAAATACCATTGGATTATTGGACCAAAAAATTTATCGTAGATTATGTAGAATGACATGGTCAAAAATATGAGAATCACATTGTGGAACAATATGCTGCTCTATCTAGGAATGGTTATTTGTGAGAACCTTCTTAAGGCCAATGAGCATGTACCTGAGTGTTAAGGGCTCATTCATGGAATCTAGAAGACCCAGGTTCAAAACTGGGTGGAGGAAAATTTCCAAGGTACTATATTGGGTAATCTAGAAGGCACTGTTAGGTACTATAGCAGTCATAACAATTCACCTGATTTGGTCCTTCAGGCCACCGGTTGGGGCATACAGGTCTTAGGGAATTTGGTTCATCAAATGCCTTCAAGATTATGGGGATTCCAGCCATAAAGACCATGGATTATCCAAGTTCACATAGATAATTCCACAGAAGAGGATTGGAACAAATAGTAGCAGCCACCCGAAGCAGAGCTTACCGGATTGGTTGAATGAGAAGGTCTAGAAACGACCATCTATACCAGGAACCATGTATCTTTGTACTGGGTAATGCTGGCTGATCATCAATGCAAGGTGGTGAGCTAGGTGATCACTGGAGTAGAAGATGGGTAGGGGCAGCCCTATTGTGTCGGGCCTATGGGTCATGTAATGGGAATAATATGCCTTAGGGCCTTTGGGTCATGTATTGGCCTTCTGGCCATGTCGGGAATTGTGCCTTTGGCCTACAGGTCATGTAAGGGTTCACCTACAACCTTTAAAAGGGGTATTGTCTGTAATAAAATAAAAAGAAGGCGTTCAATCCATTCGGGGAGAACATGATTAAGCTACCATAATATAGCCATAATTTTATCAGTTCTAAAATATACTGTATTTTCCTTCTCATTATGAAAATATCTACATTTTATGTTAGAATTGGTACCCTTATTCCATCAAGTTTCCATTTCTAAATAATTGAATGCACTAAATTTGATCATAAAATTATCAATTTTAAATAACAACACGAAATTCTAAATATGGGGCCAAATTAACAAAAATTAAAATATTGGCATTTTCAATATAATAATCATAAACATTGTATCTTCAAGGATATCATAATTTTTAAATATTTTATATTTTATTTAAAATAAAGAATAAATTATGATAATAATATCCACTAGGAATTTTAAACTAGGTCAGTAGTAAGGACCATTTTCATGCAATAGGTGATGATCAAGTCAAGATCAATGCACCATTTTCGATTTTATAACCCTAAGTACCTTCCTTCTAGAACCAAATCCATACATAGTATCCATACATGGATGTATTTCTAGAAAAAAACATAATTTATTCCTTACCAAGACATTAGGATGTTCTTATATAATTATCCTCAATTCTTATCATGGGTTTTGTTAACTAATCTATGTCTTACATAATATTGTTCCTATAGTTTTTTCTTAGATTCACTTGATACAAATTATAATGACCCTAATCTAATGACCTATATCTTGTGAAAGCTTTATTTACTTTTCTTAGACTGAAGGGGTCGAATCCTAAAGAACCAATAATTTTATAAGTTTTGGAGATCTATATACTTACCTGATACTCATTTTACATAGGAAAATAAAAAAATTAATTTTAATGGAATCTTTTGGAATCCTTGAAATCATTCCAAGAAATCATCTTTATAACCTAAGGTAAATAATAAAAACACTGGTGTGCTATAATTCTAAGAAAAATTTTACATAGATGAGAATCTATCATGAATCAATAAATAATATTCAACAAGGAATGGTATAGAACTAAAAACAAATGGGATGTAATAAATAATTGGACATTAATAGTATAATAAGTTATAATCAATATAGAAATGTGAATAACTGGAAACACATTCCATTTAAACTATAAAATGAGAATGAAATGCATCTAGAGATAATATCATTTCTAAATTAACTTTTATAATAATAAAACTCAATTCTCATTGAATAAAATAATGAATTATATAAATTAATTATCACAAGGATCATGATAAAACTTCTATCAAGATATTTTATAAGATATATTAAGACTTTTGGGTTTAAACACCCTTGACGTGGCCAACTAATTTATCTAATAAGTCATGTCTATGCATAAATGTGCAATCTATAACCATGAACCATCTATAACAATATATCCAAATAATTACACATATATTAAATAATATATTTAACATTGGGAATATATTCCTCATCATAAAACATAAAAATTCAATAAAGGATACTGATTTATCAACATTTCCCCAGTCACTCAAATATCATTCAATGTAAGAACTATATGTATGAATGATATACTATTTAAGAAATATTTATGTCCATGATACATAGAATATTGATAACCATGAATTGAAACATGAACCATTATGAATAAATATTTATTCATGTTAAACATGTCATGGGGTATGTATATAAACCACTTAAAAGATGATAGATATATATTAACAAAATATCTAAATAAAATGGAAATTGAAATGAAATCCATTATGATAATCATAACATTGAAGTATGAATTTATCAATGAATAGAATATTTGTATCAAATATAAATTGACATAGAAAAAGTGAAAATAAAACATAATATAAAATAATATTTTACACATAATCTTATAATATTAAATGCACATAAATATGTAATATTACCCAATGAAAATAAATTGGGTTATAAAATAATTTTCCACTTGGTAACTTTCATGCCAAATCCAATAGGATAAAATAATTCGGATGGAAACATAAAATTCCATGAATTTTTAAGGAATCATGATATTACATTTCAAATTGGATTTATATACACCATATAAAATAAAATAGTTTAATAAAATTACAATCTACTTCAATGAATAGAATTTGAGATAAAGTCCCTTACCTTGAGTCTGATTCATCACATAAGTCCATTATCATCATGAATAATAAATTTATCATAGTTTTTTATATATATATAATAATCAATTTAATGCTTATTATTCGTTTTATTTCTCTTTTTACCATTTAATATAAACTTACATAAGAAATTAAATTTACTTTGCGTGTTTTGATGATATTTGGCATATGTGTCAAAAATGACTTTGGTAGGGTGACTATTTATATAAGAGATCACTATTCAAAAATATGATAAATAATAATCAAGCCATAATTTTCATATTTATATATAAATTATACATTTCAAACAAATCATGAAATATGGTTTTTTGAAATGATATATAATATGATAATGGAGACGGCATGCCAAATGTTTGCATGAGTAACATTTCATTTTTTAAATTATCATTATAGAATGGAGGTAAGTAATATGTTATCAATAAAAAAAAGATAATAACACCAAAAATAAATTTTTTCGCTATATATACTTATATATAATATCTATTTTGTTTGGTGATGAAAGTAGAGTCACTTTTCTTGAAGAACGTGATAGTCCGCACATATATGAATGATGTTATCATCTTTCAATGAATTAAATAGTAATAAAGAAAATGATATATTTTATTTTTCAGAATGACAAACTTGTCATTAATATAATAAATATTTCATTTATATCACATATTCTCATTATCATAATCATTATTACATTCCATGTAAAATTTTTGTGAAAAACAAATCACATCGCCTCGCGACGCAGTTGTTTGTCGTACAGACGAGTTAGGTTATCATATCTATTAAAGAATTTAAAGTGAAAGAGAAATATATTATATAATTAATACATATGTATAATTATGTAATAAAAATCATATATATACTTTATATTCATTATCATACACATATTTTCGATGTGTAGATGGAATATGTGTCACATCAGCTGGTGAGGAGTTAATGTAATATACACACGAGTGACGTTATTGTTTCATTTTTTAGGGAAGTTGATATTGATTTACGTCTTTCCTATAAAATAATAAAATCATAGAATTTGGGAGATAAAATTTTTATTATATAATCTAAAATGAATAATATTTGAAAACGGTGGGAAAAGAAATAAATGAGAAACCCATTGATATAAATTTTACATCTTCTCCGAACACCACTTTAGGATTATACATAATGTATTCTTATGAAGTTATTGGGAACAAAAAAAATTAATTTATGGTAACATTATATTTTTTTATGATATTATCTAAGAATTAGAAGATTCAAAATGTTTTAATGTTGTAATTTAGAGAAGAGAGTGGGTTTCCTTTTATAAATGTAGAGAGTGGCGCACTTGTATTATTTTATAAGAAAAATCAAGAACCACATTTATCAAATAGAAAAGGGTATAAAATGTATTAATATCAAGAATAAGACATGATAATTTTTAAATATATTGATAATTTTTTTATATAAGTGTTTTTTCATTTTAACCATTATATATTTACTTTAACTCCCAAAAAACACATTTTTACTATCTCCATTAAAATTAATTTCTACAATTTTCAATATTAATTATGGTCAAAAATAAATTTTAACATATTATTGAATTTAAAAAAAATTTATTAAAATTATTTAATCAAGTTTACCAAATTATATTAGTTAAAGTTTAAATTTTAATTTTAAAAGATACCACATATTCATGATGAAGAATATGGGTTTTAGGATGAAAATTGTCTTTAGTTTGGATGGTTTGAATAGAAAAATTCAATTATAAATATACTAAAATTACCTATTTATATTTAATATTATATAAATTGTGTAATTTGAAACTAAAAAAAAATAATATAAATCTTATGGTTTTAAATAATTTAATTGAAATCTTATATTTTATATAAGAAATAATATTTTTCACTATTTATCAAAAAATGATACTCTTCAGAAAAATCCAATAAATTCACAATAAGATTATCTTGAAAATATTATTTAGAAAAATATGTTAATTTTATCAAGGATATTTTCTAAAATTATTAACATTAAATTTATCATATTTTTTTAAGATGTGAAAAAATAGTTTTACTCAAAAAATCACAAAACATTTCTTTTTCAGTCAAATTGTTGTTATTTCATTTTTAAGAAATATGTATGCATTTAATTTATTTAATACAATGTTAGACCATAATATTTTCATAAATTATTTATTTATATTCATACCCTCCAACTTAACAGATAGGTTATAATGGTCATTATAAAATAGTCTTTTAATATTGTATTGTCATTTATCCCTATTATTTCATGCATTACAAAATATAGAAGATATTGGATATATTTAAATGGATATAATTTATAATATATTAAGGTGTTATAGTTGTTTTACATTGAGTTGTATTTAATGTCACATTGAGAAAGGGTAGACTCTATTTGTATAGATCCCATAATAATTTTTTAGGAGGGGATCTCACATTTGATATTCCAAATAGAAATACGATCATTTATATATGTGAGATTGATCATGAAATTCCCATGGAAATTAATTTAGTTAATTTTTTGTAATAATTTCACCCGAGGTGTATCAATATAAAATGGTATGGTAGACACTAGATATTGATTATATTCTTTTAATTGTGGATTATTTTGATGTATTTCCCAAATATTTGATTTGTATTCCCTAGAATCATGAAGTATAGTTTTCAATAGAATTCAAACATAGTACAATACAAATTTCAAGGTATTATTTTAGAAGGAATTTTTTTTATAAAAAATAAAAAATTAATATCTACGAGTATCTAAATAACATATTTTCACTCCTAGATTTATCAATTTTGGGTTCATCCGATCTTTTTTTAGGAGAAATATGGGTTAATGAAATGGTGAATTGTTTATTGGGAACATAAAAAGATCACTATCAATAAAAATTATCCCCAAATATAAACTGATGACATTCTCATTCAAATATTCTATTTATAACTCTAAATAACATAAATAAAATTATACTATTATAAATTAATATTAAATAAAAATAAAAATTATACACATTCAAGGAATATAACCATTTAGTGAATTTGTAGACTAGATATATAATCAAAATAATTTTTAGAAGATATTCAATGTGGCCAATAAATATCATTATATTTTTTCCAACATAAAATATTAATTTTTAAAATTACCAATCATAACTTAGTGATAGAAAATTAAAGAAATAGTTAGCTTATACACTTAGTTGGCATAAACATGGAAGTGATCAATTTTAAGAGTATAAGTTGACCTAAATTGAATGATAAACAAATCAAGATAATGATGTCACCAAAAAATATTAAAACCTAGAAATTTAGAGATCAGATTCTATAATATCAATGTAACATTGAGAAGCATGATTAAAAATGTTTTCAAAAAAATAATCATCACTCGAAGACTATAATATAAACATGTTGTATTATAAGCATATGAAATCAAAATCCTGTGAGAAAAAAAAATAAAAATTATTTCCACACATAGTATGGTGTGTATATCTAGAACAAATCATACATACACATCAAATTTTTAACATATACATTCATAACTGTGTACATGTACAATTATATGAGCATATCCAGAAGCAATCATACCCATGCATCAAAATCCCAACTTATAAATTCGAAATCACATCCACGATTATCATTATAATCTTGTGAGACATTAATATCAAATTATATAATTCATTAGAGTTAAATAACTAACCCAACCATCACATAATAATAATAAAATTATATATCATCCATAATTCCCTAAAATCATTTCTCATTTTATCAAAGCCTAAATTGTGGATTAAAAGACAAGTCACATCAAGATTCCATCATCATTACTAGTAACCATCCAAAGAATTAATATAGATGGTATCATTTGATCTTTTCCCTAATAAAGATTAAGTTATTTAAAAATCTCTAGTTATTGATGATAATTCCCTTACAAGTTCATTTGGAAAATTTATTAAGGAAAATGACACTTTAATTTTCAAATAAATTATTTTTATAAAAAATTTATACAATGAGAGGGGAAAAAATTCATTGAAAATTAACTTGGAAAATATCAAATGAATAATTATATAAAAAATTATTCATGGAAACCATAAACATTATTAATTTTCTATATAGTAAAACAATGAATTTTCACACCATTGGAAAAAAGTACATTATTTAGAAAATGAAAGGAATATTCATTTTTTAAAAAAAAATATAGTTATTAAAATATTGGTAAAAATTAAAATAATGAATTATTTTAGAATCGTTAAAACATTTTTGAAACCTATTTAATGAAAATATAAACATGAGAGAATAGGATTCCTGGACAAAATAAAATATTGTCATTTATCCTTAAAACATTTTATCGATCATATTAAGTACCAAAGAGAGTAAAATGGTTATATTACATAAAAATTCCATGAATAAAAAATAGGATATCAATATATAATACACATTATGGATAATATCCACATAATGTCCGTTAATAGAAATTTACCCTAGATGATCTGAAAAAGAAATTATAGTGTAACATAAATCCCTTACCTCTAATCTGATCATGCTTCATTCTAATGAAAAAATATTATATAATAAATGTATATTTACTATACATATTTTTCTAAACTATAATCATATATTAAATAATGTGATACATTTATTAATAATTTTCAATTATCCACTTATTATAAATTAATAATTAAAATGAACATTAAGGGGAAAACTGATCCATTTTCCATGCAATTTTGGGTTCGATGGTTTCGGTACATACCACATACACATGGATTCATATCATTCATAATATTTATCATGAAAATTATTTCATATTTATTCATTATATTCATATTCATATCCATTCACATAAAACAGTAATGAAAATTTAATTATATCACTTCATGAAGGGAGTAGTTCATATGTACACACAAATAATGTTTCCAATTTTTTATGGATAGAATAAAGTAATTTTAAATTATATTCGTACTTTATAGAATTATTATTCAATAATTTATATGACATATATTCATAAAATATATTTATATTACCATCCATGGGTAGATAAAAAATAGTGAATCATCACTTCTTAGAGGCCGCAGTCCATCCATACTCCCAAGTGACATTATCATTTTCCAATGGATGGAAATGTAAAAAGGTATATATGATATTATAGTAATAAAATTATAATACTTAATAAATATAATGTATAAATATTAATTCAATCACAATAACTAACCATGATTTATGGAAATGAAAAATTAAATACATTGCTTCGTGGGGGTGGGGGTGATCGAACGTACGCACGAAAGATGTACACATTTCCCATTTGAAAGAAAAATAGATGAATAAATCCTTAAAAATCATTATAATAATATCTAAGTGTGTTTATGATATTATATTCACTTTTTACGATGTATTCAACCTTTTTATGGAATTTTTAAGATGAAATAAAATTCAATGTACTAAGTTAGATTTAATTCATTTTTAGAAACCTTTTTTAGATTCCACATTATGCCATCTATAGATGGTATTCTGAGAAAAAAACATGACCTTTAGTACATTAAAAGGGACATAAGGAAAATATTTGGGTAGTTTTAGAATAAAATATAATATTAATTAGTTTTTATGGTGATTTGATATTATTATCTGTTAATAAGAGAGAGAGAGGACACACAATTGAATTTTTCAAAATATTAAAATATATTTTTGTTTTAATGAATCCGAAACAACATAAAAATTACTTATAAAATAATATTAAAATAAATGAGGCCAGGAGAATTTCAAAAATATTATTTTTAAATGTTTTAGGACATTTTAACTCTTATATCTGTAGTTTAACTCCTCATTAACCCATTTAATCCTTTAATAAAGAAATAAATTTTTACATCATTATTAGTAATAATGAATAAAAAAAATTTAATATTATTAAATAAAAATAATTATGCACATTATAATATGGAATCCATTTAAAATGATTCCATCCCTATAATTAGATGAGATTAAATTTAAAATAAACCTTCAAAATGTGATGAAAAATATTTTTCCATAAAAATGTATTTTAAGTATAAATTTGTTTGTTACCAAAATAAATAATAATTTCAATTATAATGAACATAATTGGATTATGTTAAATATAATTGAATTTATTTTATTTTAAAATGATCTCATATTTAAATGTAACATTGTAAATAAATTAATATAAAATATTTTTTTCTTTAAAATCAATATATTGTGACTATTATATGAAAATTTATTCTTTTTAGAAAAATTATAGAATTTAACCATACTAAAATTTTGATATTTTTATTAAAAGTTGAAATTTTTTCATTAATTAAAATTTCTAAATGTTAAAAAAAACAAACTATAATATTTTATCAACACATTAAGGAAAATAATTATAAGTGAAAAAGTATATTTCAATCATAAAATGAATAAACTAAAAAATGAGTCAATAATTCCTAATAATTAACCAATAAATTTTTATTGATTTGGAAATAAATATATATATATATAATGTTTTTAATCCTATTAATACCATAAAATTCAAATGCATGTTTATAAGTAACATATTTAAAACTATATTTCAAAAGCTTATCATGGAATGTTTAAACATGATGTTTCCGATAAAGAAATATATTAAAAAAGAAATATTATTTATAGAGAAATATATCATAAAATTTAAGGGTGTCACATTCTTACATATTTATATGAATCTTTCCATCTAAATTCTTCCAATGTTCCAGATCTTATAGAAGTGAGAGAAAACTTAGAGGGGGAGAGTTAATTAAGGATCCATATTATTTTCAAAATTTGATATATTATCAATTCAACCACCTATGATAATTAAATACATGATCCCCTATTCATGTATATTTGTCCCTCTACATGAATTATGATATAAATTTAAGGAACATAAAAAAGTATTTAAAATATTTTATTCAAAGACCTACTCCTTTACTTGTTTGTTTTGCATCCCAATAGGGAATCTAAACATTTAATGCAACATTTTAAAAGTACATAAAATCTTCTAATATTACTAATTTAAAAACACCTATAATTTTTGATCAATAATGATTACACTGGTACATCTCCCAATGGTATCATTATATTGGAATCCAAATAGTTTTCTTTATACTAAATCCTTCATGTTGATCTATATCTTAAAAATAACTACTTACTTATACTATTGTTCCACAAGTTCTTTAACGATTTTTGCATCCTCTTATGAAGAATTCATTACTAGATCATCCAACAGAAGTAGTGTTCAAATTTTCCATGTTTTTTTTATATTCTATATAGAAAAAAACATATTTAGAATCACTAATAACCTTGTTCACTATAATAATTATTTCCACGACACTTATTGTATGATCTCAAACTTTAGAAACAATCCAGAATATTCCCTCTATTCTTTTTTGAAAAACCTACTTTACAACAGCAATCTAAATTAATGTTATTTTTAATTTGTAAACTAATATCACAATAATTACTCTTATTTATCAAATTAATAAAATTTTATTATCATATTTACCCAACATAACCAAGTGAAGAAAAACTTTCTTCCAATTTAATGAAATTTGTCATCGAATATATTTTATTACAAAGTTCTCACTATATTTAATTCATACATTCCTATTGTTAAAAATTTCATTGCGTAATATATTCTCAATATCTATGACATAATTATATCACAATTCACACCTGTATCATCTTGTAACGTACTATAATTTAAAAAATTATCTAAATTTACCTCATGTATCAATAGAGTACAAGGTAACACCTTCCTTGATTTCATTAGACCATGTGACAATAAAATTATCATTTTCTTCTTCATGTAAGTGATGCAGTATATGATGAAAAATATTCAAATTCATATATAATATTATATATGGTACATATTATTTTTCTTGAAACTATCATGACGTATTTGATGACATACATTATGAACACCACATGTGTTTTCTTCTTCATGAATGATAGTTTTCTTAGGGTAAGTGTTCATTGAGAAACATTAAATTATGATTCATATTAGTAAAAAGTTTTTTTTAATAAACTATTAATCTAAAAAAAAGAGAGATTCTAAAATGAATAGTGGTACCATGTATCAACTTATATGTGTAATATTTATAAGGGGAAATAAATTACACTCATCTAAGTTTCAGTAAATTTTGAATTTTTTGTAAACTATGCCATGGGTAACTTATTTTTTGTAACAAATAATATAATTATTCAAATAATTTGAACATTTCTGAAATGATTTAAAAAACATCACATCCTTTCTTATGAGAAAATACTCATGTGTATGTGATGATTATCACATGCAACAACCTAACTCAATTTTATCCATGCTCTTAGAAATCTATATAATCTTCTACAATATCATTTTCAATCAGTCAGAACTCAATAATTTATTTATTTAATATGAATGCATCCAAGAATAATTTCATGCATTATAATACTCATTTCCTTTTAATATGATTTGAGTAATCAGTATTTCTATAGGAAACTGATAAAACAATGCAGAGCCTCTTCAAGAATGGATGAATACCACTGAAGCTTCAGTACATTCTCTATGACATATATATGATCTCACATGATGATAAAATGATATTGAAGAGATTTTTTGACTAAAAAATTTGATTTTAACTAAAGGATGAATTTTTTTTCATGTTATTACATCACTTAGATGATGTAGTACAACAAAATTTTGATGATGAAGTCCCATAAAAATTATATAGTCGCTATAAATAGAATTTGAAATCGTGATTTTGTCTCTATATTTTTAAATATGAGATATAATGTATCATTACAAAGTATCCCCATATTTATTATCTACCCATATTGGTTATCATTAATAATTTTTTCTGTGTTGTAACATTATTTACCTAACACTAGTGTTAGAACCCAGATACTCTTCACACACTTACATGGGAGTGTTGTCCCCCCCCCAATGTGAACCACCTCAGTTTGGATTTTGATGTTATTATCCACTTTTATTACTCATTATGGGGAATATGAAACATCCCAAAACTATTTATGGCCTTATAAACCTTCCACCCATGTTTTGGATCCCTTATGTCCCACTTGTGTAGTTTGATGTGGGTCCTCTATTGGCCATGATTGTCCATGTTTTTTAGTACTCAAATGATTGGAGATATACAAAATATCATTACCCTATAATTCCATCTTCAAAATTGAATATTCAATGATATTTTTATATATATTTATATTTTTTTCATTCCCCTGTAAACCATTTCCCATTAAAATAAATATTTTGATGATCTTGTAACAAACTTCTCCTGCAATAATGACATATTTCATGGCATTCATTTAACTTCTTCAAAAATCATATAATAAGAAATAACATTGGAGGTTCAACTTCATAATTATCCACTTTAGGTCATCATTAGAATTAAATTACCAATTCCAAATACCATAAAGCTCAAACAGGATTCAGTTTCTCCATATCCATCACGAATCCCATTTCTCCAATTTTTCCACCATGAAAATATCGTTTTCAAGGACTTTAAATTATTCATGGAAATATATATTTTAGTAGACATTTAGAATAACTTAAATGTTCTAGGAAATTGTAAATATCATTTTATTATTTGTAAAATAAATCATTAATTATGAGAATCTATCCAATTATCATATCTTAAATGGGGAATTGTCATTCCAAATGACCTATAATGATTCCATAACAATTGTAAATTCATCGTCACAATATATTTTTCTATATGTCTCTTTACATGATTAACCACTAACAACATAGTACAAAATCATACCATGAATTTGATTTTTTATGATATATTGGAATAAAATTCAAAAATAATCATCGAGAATGCACATCTACTTTTCAATCTCCGACTTTTTCTTTGTTTTAAATATTATTTATTTAAATAAATTAATTGTTTCATATCTACATAATTTAAAAATAAATGTGAAGGAATAATTTAGGGATTTTATAATTTCTTCTTCTTCCATTAATTTAATATTATATTCACATTCCATTTTTTAAAAATATGGTTTGTAGCACATGGTTCTCTTAGAAAAGTGCCTTTAGTTTGTCTGCTCTAAGAGTATGTGGGTAATCAAGTGTGAAAAAAGTGAGATATAAGAATGGAAGTATATGATGTACACTAAAAACCTTTATTGTACAATCATTGTTAGAAAATACTTATTTCTTATATTAGTTCTATATGAAATAGATTCATCATGAAATATTTACACATTCACACTTCAACATACATAACATAATTCTCGTGAGAAATCATAATTTACTCCTTATTTATATGAGTGTACCCATCAAACAACACTACCATAAAATTATATATATATATATATATATATATTACCTATTTTAACGTAGAATTAGAATAAAAACACACACACAACAAAAGTTCAAGCCGGAAAGGTAAGTCATATCCCTCAAGGGGATATCCTAATTATCAAGCCTTATTTGTAATATTACATGGCCCATAGGCCCCGTTTATCTCATGAACCAAAGGAAATTCCCAAATTATTCCATTTAATTACTACCCATCCATCAACCTATCATTTCCCTATATAGAACCCCACATCAAGGACCATCATCCCCACTATAATCGTAGAAGACACTGCATTTCTGATAGTGCAATTTGCGTTAAAAATTATTTTCTGTTTAAAAAATTATAGAATTTGAAATTACTGAAATGTTTTGAGTATTATTTAAATAAAAATAAGTAATATAGATTTATATTTAAATTATTAAATAATTTTTTATCAATTATATTTTGATATTTAGAATAATTCTATTTTTTGACATAAAAAATACTTTTTTCAAGAAACTATTTTATAGGCCATAATGTTTCATGATTATAATTAATTATGATTATCCCTAGTGAAAAATAATATAAATGAAATTTTAAGATTATTATATAAATAAATTTTAATTAATATTCTTGAAATTATTCTTATTATTCATAGTGTTTATATAATTTATATTTTACTTCAAAATAAACTTCTCGAAAACCCTCTTTTTCATCGCATCTATTGGTTTTGTTTTAAATTTAAATTTTCCACATCTATGAATTTAATTTTGATAAAATAGATTAAAAATTTGGAATCATCATAATTTTGTTTTCTGAAAATATCAGATTTATTTTTAACCATAATTAATTGGGAAAACATTAAAAAAATTACCATAATTAATGTAAAATTGGGTTTACCATGTGTTAATCTAAAATTATAAGTGTTAAGATTAACTAAAAATATGTCTAAATAAATTTATGTACATAGAGTAAACATATTATGTATATGTCTCAGTAATGATCTATTTTTGACCCCTATGGTATATGAAAGTCCTAGGTACATATTTGTTTTTCAAAATTACAAATCCTTCACTCAAATCACTTATAAAAGACCACCCCTATTTTCTCTTATTAGCACCTTAATATCCTTTTGGTTCATCCAGTATCACCCTAAATCACTTATGAACATACATCCCCTAATCCCAAAATCCATTATTTTAAGATATCAATACTAGTAGTACATTAGTTAATATCCTATATATCTAGTCCATGAAGTGGAAGATAATGAAGGTTTCGGATGAGTCGGTCTATAGGAAAGGGGCTTTTCCATAGTTTCCTTTTATTGAGGAATATATTAATTTTATGACGTTGTATTATTTTATGAGGGTCATATACTACTCTTTTCACATGTAATTTTTTGAATTTATAAATTCTCATGAAATTTAATTTTTTCTTCATTTTTATTCTCTTTGGGGGATTATGATTCAAATGTTTCAATAGTCGTAAAGGATATTCTTTTAAAAAATACAATTTTTATGTTTTCCTCCCAATACATTCTCTTCGACATCCATGTTTCTCAAATTATTTTATAAATTTTGTTATATTGAAATAAAATATTTATAATGGAAATTATATTTATCTTTTTACCGTATTTAAATGGATTGGAAAAGGAATCCCATTAGGTGTTTTCTATTGAATGTTTTGTGAAAAGAAAAAAAGAATGTCATATTTTTATCATACTGATAGAATGGATATTCTTGCAACCATAACTGTTAATTTCTATCTATCATTATTTAATGAATTAATGTTTTCTAAAATAAAAACCAAAATTTAAAATTTTCAGGTTATTTTTATATTTATAATAGTATTTCAATAGAAAATTCTATTTTTATAACTAAAAATGATTTTAATATAGGTAAAATTGTATTCTAAAAGTGTTTTATGAATAAATGTTTCAAGATTAACTTTTTCATATTCATGATATGGTCATTGCACATTTTTTATGATCATTATTTTTATATAGTCCCCTTGAGCCTGTTATAACATATATGATGGGTTAACCCAGATATCACTCCAATCCAATAAGTAATGATTATGTTCCCTCAAGAATTTTTTTTTTCAATGTACCTATTTTTATTAAAATTTATAAGGGTTCCATAGAGGATCTATAAGGGTTCTATTAGATGATGTATTGAGACACAAATATTGATTTTATATGCTTGATAATGATTTTTCATGGAACTAATTTTTGTTTTAGAATTTTATGCAAAATGATCTTTTTTTATGAATGATAATGACATATCTAGGTAAATTTTAATTTTTTATGAAAAGTATTTTCATATTTTTTCATATTTTTTTATAGACTAATGATTTTCTTATATTATGTACATTATTTTTATTTTTTAATCATCCCAAATTTTTGAATATTTTCACATATATTTATGATTGGTAAGGGAAAATAATGTGTATACTTAATTGTGGTAATGATTTTCCCTGAAAAGAAATCTTATTTTTTGTAAAAGTTTTATATATTAAGAAATATAGATAAATATTGAATGTTTCTGCATGTTATTATATAGTAATTATATGTTTGAAATATGGTCTACCTATCTCAAAATACATGAAAATATCCTCAAATTTAATTGAATTGATTATTGACAAAAAAAAAATATTATTTAATGTTTACAGCATGGTGTATAATGTTAGTATCATAAGATGGTTTAGATAAACATAGAGGTTAGTATAATGTTAATATAATTCATATGAATTATTATACATAATGTTATAGTGGAAATGAAATATAATTTTCATATTACCATGTTGTTTCATATAAACAATGTCTTTTTCGGATGGCCATACTTAGGGAAAACTAGGAAGCTAAAATGGTATGTAACTAAGAGGATGATATCCTTCCAAATTAGCATTTGAAGATGATTATAATTGGAATATGTTAGTCTTTTTAGTCAAAGATTAAAAAACATAGGCATTAAATGGTTTTGTATCCATTACATAGGGGAACCCAATCTACCGTGAAGAAACATGTAAATAGTAGACCATTTCATGAAAAAATACCCCTATCATTTAGTTAATTTTCTAAACCTATTGTTGTGGAATGATAGATCAATACATTGGATAAGTTATATGATTTCATGGTATATTTGAAATATTAAAAATTCACTCCAAAAAAATATATTTTTAAGGTATAGCTGAACAATGGTGGTGTTTAGTTTGAATATTAAAGTGAAAGACAATATTGATTCCTTAAAATGGGAAAATTTTAAGCATCCTCCCCATGAGAAATGCTTCCCTATAGTTTTTCAAATCCAAATAAAAAATAATTTTTCCAATTGAAGAAAATATAATAATATTGTAGGGGAATATATGGAGACAATTTTACATGACAGATGATGTTCATACTATATTTGTTTTAGGAAAATTATTTTAAAATTAATATAATTTACAATGGATTGAAACCAATTCATTAAATAGTTTTTTCACTTGATAATTTTAAATGCTATGAGAATTTTTTTTCTACTAAAACAATGATATGTAGTTTTATGACATATAGGGGACTTTCGAAGATGAATGAAAGATGCGGTCAGGATGGAAGATGATGTGGAATGAAAGAAAAATGTAATCCAGATGTACAAAAATTATGTTCCTATGTTATGGTATGTATGGTATAAATCACCATGTATAATTTCTTGTAAAACTATGGAAGTTTTTTTACAATAGAAGATTTATCCACATAGACCACGATTGTAGGAAATAGAATACTAAAAAAACATCAAATGTGGTAACTAATAACCATGAAACAATGAGGTGTTTTAGTTTGAATTAGTGGGGTTATTATGCTAACGTGTTAACAAATTTAGTATATCTAGAATTAAATCATCATGATTCAATGGAGAAGGATAATATAATTTTTTTCTATAATAACAGTTTATGTTGGGCCATAAAATGGGGTGGTTGCAAATTTGTTACTTGGGTATTCGAATTATTCCAAAACCCTATTTGATAATTTATCTTCACATTCTATATTTTATGATGAATATGTCACTAAATTAGGGAATATAACCTCATGAATGTAAGATATAATTTTTGGTGAAAACATTAGTTTTATTTATTATAGCTATAATGATTTATAGGATTATTTAACAATGGGAGGGAATTTTCTGAAAACATTATTAGTCTATTCAAAATAGATTTTTTATATCATTTTGAGTATAGATTGGATTGGTAGTTATCATGCAAAGATATATTATAGAGATAAGAATGTTTTTTCACTAATTTCATGCCTTTAATAACATACAATGAATCTTATAAACTATTAGTTATTACTGTGAATTCTACATTGTTAATATTTTTGAAAATAAAGAAACAATTCCAATTAGTGAATTTATATTAGGAAATGAATATATAGATATATTTTAGGATGATTTTCCAAGTGTTTTTCCTAATTTAGAGGTTGATATTTCTATTAACATTAGTCTTAAAGTTGATAATACTTTTATACCCATATCTAATTGGTCATTTAAAACAATAAGAATTGAAAAGTAAGTTGTATTAGTTTTTATATAATGGTTTCATTATCTTTTCCACATCACCATGGGTTTATCTAATTTTTTTTATAAATACATATGTCTCAGTGAGACATTTAATTTATTCTTGATCCCAAAATAATATCACTCTATAGAATATGCATAATTCCCATATATCAGTGATTAATTCTAGTAGATATTTTTAGAAAAATATTATTCAAAGGTTGATATGGGATTTTGGTACCATAAGGGGAAGGATAAAGAGTATGACATTCAAAGTAATGCATTTTTTCACAATATATAGGCACTATGAGTTGGTATTTCTGATTTTTGTGTTATGAAATGCACCTACTATATTTATGGATCACATGAATTGATTTTTTTATGATTTCCTAGTATATATTATGGCTGGGTTTATTTATGATGTTTTGTATATTTTAAAAGTTAGGTGGAACATTAAATACATAATAATATTGTTTTTCAAACCATAAAACAAAAAACATTATTTTATATTTATTAAGTTTGAATTTTGGTTGCAATAAATTTATTTCCTTGGAAGCATTGTTTCTAATGAGGTATATTTTTTGTCCATGCCAAAATAATATTTATTGAAGAATGGAAAAGTCCCCAAAATATCACAATGATTCATAGTTTTTTATTAGGGGTTATTAAGAGAGGTTTATTAAAAATATTTCTTAGTTATCTTGATCACTGAATATGTTACCTCAAAAATGATTTAAATTTATCTAGAGAAAAATAATGTGATGATTGTTTTCAGGAACATAAAAAAAGATAAGGGAATGATGTATCTATTTCTATGCCTTCCAAACATGGAGAATTATTCTTCTATTATGATGATTCATTGAAACTAATTATTTTTAATGAAATTTTAAATAATTAAATAAATGTATATGATTTACCTCATTTTGAGCCTCACAAGTTAAATAAACCTTCAAATGATTTGATGTTATCTTTCGCGGGTTTTTATTTAATACATAGAGCTTTGATTTAAATGGGGTAAAGTGGGAAATATGTACTAATCATGAATTATTGATGTGTATATTTACTCAAAAATTATTTATCATAAGACATACAATATGGATTAAAAATCAAGTATTATGATTTCAAGATTCATTACAATAATGGTATGTGAAAAAATGTAGATGATGATTTCACAATGGAAAATAATTCTACATTAACCATTTCTTGTTTGGAATGTGGCCCTCTGGTAAATAATTTTATTTTTTTATACTAGATGTAATGGATGCAGGTACATCCTCAGTTTTTTTAGGGTTTCAAGATTGTTGAAATTTTTAAAAATAATTAATAAGGATGAAAATGTGGATAAATATTTGATGTAAAAGGAATAACACGATATGAAGGGAATGTTTCCATATTTTATTATTAATGAATAAAAAATATTATTTCTACATTTTGATTTCAATTTAAAGAATGATTTTTTGAGTAAGATTCAAATTTCATAGTTTTTCCATCATCATTGAAGTACTAATATGTATAGAGACCATGAGGAGTATTACTATTATTATGTAACTAAAAGTGATATTAATGAATTTGTAACCAAGTCTTTGACCTTTATGTAGAATAAATAAGAAATAAGTTTACCAAATTTAATGATTTAAACTTTTCTATTTTATAAGTGGATATGGAAAAATATATCAATGGATTTTATTTTATTATTATAAATGTATTATTGAGGTAATAATGTGATTTGGGATATTATTTATTAGTTAAATAATTTTCACATTTCTTTCCCATTTGAGATAAAGTGTATTTGTTCGGCCTTTAAGAATTTACCTAAAGAAGATAGCCAGGTTACATGGAGTGCCTCATTCAATTTTTTATGATCGTGATCCAATATTTACATTGAATTTATATAAAGAACAATAGATGTCATTGGGTACTAAAATAAATTTTAGAACAATAACTCATCCTAAATTTAACGGTTGGCCTGAGTGCATAATTTAGACTATGGACTGTATAGTTCATTATTTTTAAATATTTTTCAATTGTATTTGGGATCATTATATTTCATTGGTCTAATTTTCTTATAAAAATAGTTTCCATTAAATTAAAAATTTGGAATAATTTAAGTCATTATATAGAAGGAAGTGTCAAAATCTAACTTTTGGGATGAATTATAAGAATGTAAGATCATGGAACAAGTTTTATTAGAGAAAATGGTACAGAATATTTGGTTGATTCCAAAATATATAAGGATGGATCTGAGTAGTAAAAAATTTTATTCATATAACAAGTCAAATGATCTTCAATTTGAGGTTGGTGGTTATTTTTTTTATTAAAGTATCTTCATAGAAAAGTGTTATGTGTTTTGTTAAAAAGGGGAATTGATGTACATGGTTCCTTGTAACATATGAAAATTGGGAGATAGATGGATCAGTTTCCTACTGAGTGGATTTATCTATGAGTTTATCTTTGGTAGATGATGTATTTCATGCATTGATGTCAATAAAATATGTGTCGAATTCATCTTGTGTCTAGATTGATGAATTATTTCAGATTGAAGGTAATATTTCTTCATAGAAATAACTAGTTTAGATTATTTATAATAGTTATCATGTGTTCAGAATTAAGGTGATTCAACAATATGTTTATGAAAAAATATTGTGGTTGAAGTGGAAACATTGAAATTTGAAATGATATAATATAAGGGTATCCTTGTTTAATATTTTAATAAAATTGTGAGGGTTCAAAATATAATAGTGGATTTATGTAAATAAATTTGGTAATGATGGAATAAAACACTTTCAAAATTCTATTCAATTGAAAAAATATTTAGTAAATTTTAAATAAAAAAGGAAGTAATTTTAACTAAACTTTATTATAAGGTTTTATTTAAATGAATTATATCTATATTTCAGAATATGAATGCAACATTATGATTTAAATTTTTAAAATTTTAATATCAAAATTAACCTTTGGGGAAATTTGTTATTATTTATGCAATGTATTATTTTTTAATTAACAGTGAAATTTAAAGAATTCAATAAAATATTATTTTTTCAATAATTATATTAATTTAAAATTCCATATATTTTTTTAATATGAATTAATTTTACATAATTTCTTTTTATATTTAATACTTTAAATATTTTGACCAATATTTTATTTTATTTTATTATAAATATTTTTTGGGTTTAAAAATAAAAATTTTATAGAAATTGTTTTAAATTTCATAATGTGTCTCATTATTAATTATTTAATTAAATAACTAATGATAAATTATTTAAAATATATTAAGAAATTATATATCAATATACAATAATTTGTCCTCATATAATGATTAGTTCTAATAATAGAGTAAATATTAAATCATCTTTTTCTTGAATAATAAACTTCTTGAAACCCTACTTTTTTCATCACGTCTATGGGTCTTGTTTTGGATTTAATTTTACAAATCTATGAATTAAATTTGGTAAAATTGATTCAATATTTTGAATCAACATAATTTATATTTTCATATAAGGTCAACATAATTTTTTACAATAATGAATAGTGAAAAAGAAAAATTAATTACCAATGTCAAGGATAATATGGGTTTACTAGGAAGTTAAACTAAAAAATAACGGTTAAAATGAAATAAAAAGATTTATAAAATCAATTTTATGGACATATTAAGACATTATCATGTATTAGGCTAATGGAAAGTGCATAACATGGGAATACATTTTTCTTTTAAAAACCTACTTATGTACCAATCACCTCAAATATAAAATCCACCCCTCTTCTCTCTTATTCACACATTAAAAACATTTTAATCAACCAAAACCTAAAATTATAACTTCCAAAATTCTATCTCCGCGTCATAGAATCTTTTGTCTTTCATAATTACATTCTAGGAATTCTTCATGTATAATTTAAAATAGGTGGTCCATGAAGTTGAAGATAAAGAACATACATGAAAATTCAAACTCCAGGAAAAGGTATCCATCTCAATTTCCTTTAATTGATGATTATTTAGATGTTATGCATGTATATTTTTCATGAGGTGTATATTTAGCCCCCATTACATGTTATATCATGAATTTATCTTTTCTTTTCATATGTAATGATTTCATTAATTTTATCCATTCATAGAGATTAGGATTTAAATTTGGATAATGTGGTATATGTAATTGTTTAAAAAACCATGTTTTCATTTTTTCCATAAAAATAATATTATTAAATGACCTTGAATATAAATTGATTTTAAGAATATTTTTATATGGAAATAAAATATTTATTGGTAAAATGTTATGTTTCATTTCACAATATTTCAACGGTTTTCATAAGGAAATGTGTTCCCTGTTTTCAATTGAATTTTTTAAGAAATGAAAACTTCAATTTCTTATTTTTAACAAATATAGTGAAAATAAATATTACATCCACCAAGTCTGTTATTTTAAATCTATATTTAATTGAATTATTACATTTTTTATTAACTGAAAATAAATATTTCTCTTTTGGGTATTGTTTTTTGACAATAAAATGTTATTTTGATATCACAAGATGATTTCCATATGGATTCAAAAGATTTTTCCCAAGGGTTCTCAGAAAAAAATATGTATGTTTAAAAAAAATTATTTGTTATATGGTCCATCTAAAAATAATACAGGGAGTGCACCCAGAAATTTCCTGATGAGACCAATATATCTTTTATGATGGGTTCTCCCAAATAGAGCTCCAATGTATTGGGAAATTATAATTTTCTTTGGAGAATTATATTGAATTTTGGTCAAATTTCTATTCTAATTTGTTAGGGTTCTATATTGGTTCAATGTGATAAGGTCCCAAGGAATGTACAAGATTATCTATGCTTGCTAATATGTGTTATTGAAAATAATTTTTCAAATTGTATGTTTAATGATATTTTTAGAGGAATGAAATACCATTTATGGGTAAAATGTTATGTTTTTATGAAAAAACAATTCTTAGATTTTCCTGAATTTCACCAAACTGATGATTTAATACATTAATAAACCTTGCTAATCATTTTTTCCAACTCCAACATTTTTAAAATATTATTCATGAGGATTAAAAATGTTTAAGGTAATATATGATGTTACATTAAAATTAGTGAATACATTTCTTGAAAGGAAATTGTTTCTTGTAAACATTTTATATTGTGGAAAAAATGGTTACTGATCGGATGTGACCACTTTGTATTACATAGGAATTTAATGTAGAATTTATGGACATATTATCTAAAACCCTAAAGAAAAAAAATAACATCAAATGTAATGGAATTAAATATTGACATAACACTTTTGATAATGTAATTCATTAGGACAATTATTTACATATAATGGTTCTTCAATGATTCTTAGTTAAAGTAAGAGGGAAGAGATTTTCCCTTTATATAAGTTCTATCCTATTTAGATCGATATTGCTTCATGAAAATACCTTATTTTTATTTAATTTTGGGAGAACATTAGGATCTTATTTTCTTCCTCTTATAACCATAATTATCTATAAAATCACATTCATCATCATGTGCTTTTTTCATTTGATTTGGATTTTCATATTTTGTATTTAGAAAAATCACACAATTTATTGAAATATTAATGTTTTTTTAATACTATACAAAAACATTCATTATTTTTCTAATTATGATATTTTTAAACATTATGTGGGTTTTAATATCATATAGTGAACACATTGGTCATCATTTAGAACCATCTTTTTCATTCATTTCCTTCAAATTTATCACCTAAAAAGAATTTGTTTATATATAATGGTTAGTGATCTTTCCATATATTTGATATCTATTTTCATTAAAAACCTAGAGTAATAGAACTATGTGTTTTTTCATTAATGGTTTAATATAATAATCTTTCTGGTCACATCTATTATATATTTATTTTAAATAATCAAAATTATTCTATATAGACATTATTATTTATTTCAGAGCAACAAGTTTATCTATTCTATGACTGTTTATCCTTCTCAATGATATTTTTATTATATTTCATAATTTCTCCCTAGGATGAGTTAACATTTTGACTAAGTGGGATTTTATACATAAATTTTTAGTCATTATTCCAAAATTTTCCATAAAAGTATCAGTATCCTATAAAAAATATTATTTCATAATTCTGAAAAAAAAAATTAATTAAAAACATCCTATTTTATGGATACACAACATCAATTATTTTTCCTTAGTATAAGGGAACACTATTTCCCCAACACATTTTTTTTATAATATTTATTATCCATCAATATTTATTTAGATTTTGGGTCAAAACCAGAACAAATAGTTGACAAAAATTCAACATCGCATGAATAATAAAAATTTACATTTTAATTCTTATTTGGAAAGATCTTCAAGAAATCATTAGATGATTATAATTGAACATATAATTATTTATAAAAATAATCTATCATAATTTTAAATTTTATGTCCACATTATGACACTTAGACATTTTTTCATTTAGATCATCAAAATTTGTTGCAAATTTAGTAACATAGCCTTCCAATATCTTATATTATCTTTAATATTCACCTTGAATATTTTTATATCCTAAATATGATAATTAACCTTTATATTTTGATATATTTTAAAATATTTTTTATATCTCTTGTAATGTTGTTCTTTTGTTTAGTTAAATTTCTTGATCAAGATATTCTAAAAATTCAAATCATTTTATGTTCTAATAGAAGTTCTATTATTCTTTCTCCACATTTCTTGAAGAATCCCCATATATCATAACCTTAAAAAATAAGGACTTATGATTTTTAGTTGTACCTTCATCTTCTGATTCACTGCATAATAATAGTATTGACAATATCTAATACTCATCAAATATTTCTTATTCTTCTATCAAAACATCATATTCTTTCCACAATAATAATTTTATTTTTCAATAATCATTTTTAATATATTATTATTCTTCCTAATCATTGTAATAATAATAAAATTCATTATTTATAAAATAAATAAAAAAATTTATAATTTGACCACAGTTAAATATAATTATATAAAGATGAAAATTTAATTTTTCTTTTCCTCATATAGAATTTTCTTTAGAGAAAAATTCCATGAGTATTTTATAATATTTATCTCTTAGATCATCCTCAATAGAATATGTGAATTTTAAGTATTTATTTTCCTTAATTTAAAAAAAAAATCATTGAATTGAATTCCATTTCAACATTATATATCTTTTTGTAAATAGTTGATTTTCACATCCCATAACCAAGGTGTGTATTTTAATTATTGTCAAAAGATTAGTCTACACCCTCTTCTTCAGAACAAAATATTTTAAAAAAATAAATTAGGAATGTTACCAAACAATATATTGAAAACAGAATAATCTTCCAGTGTACCTCTAAAACCCCTAATATATCATAATATCACATTTACACTGGTAAAATAAATATATACAGTATCAATATTATCCATTATAATAACTTGAAACAAATTTATTTTTTTTATTTGTGCTTCTTTGATACTCCATTTAACAGTATACATATTCATTAATTTATCTCACATCTCCTTGGTTGTTCTTAGTCCATAACCATAGAGAATACATTGTCGAACAATGATGAAAAAATGGAATTTCTGGGTTTTCCATCAACTATAATACTTATATTATTAGCATTTTCATTTTGGAATCTATTCAAAGTAATGTGAAACTAACTATTATAATATAACTAAGCTGAAGGCAATGTGAATTATGGTATAAAAAAATTTAGTTGTTTAATCCATAATTGTTCATTAAATCTACAAAAATAATTAACAATTGTGAATGGATTCAAACACTATATAATTATTCTTAAATAAGTAGTGGATTATTTTTTAGGGAACCATCCATCGATTCCACTTGTAGAGATTGGATTTCAATGATATAACTGAGAGGGTTAGGGATGAATAATTGATCCCATATATTTGGAAAAATTATTCCATTTTCAATTCAACCAATATGGATGATAAAAACCTCAATCCACTATTATATTTTCTTTCAGACTCTCCTCAAATGATTTTATTAATAAAAAATATAAACAACTACAATTTACAATTTTTGGTATAATAACCACCAAAATTCCATGATTATTATACATCTTAGCATGGACTCCCCTATAATAAAGAAAACTGATTACATGTATAGTCAATCTACCAAAATTTCAAAAATATAAAATACTATATTACCTAATAACTAATTATTATAGTGAGCCATCACACTAATTGATCATTATACTGGTATCACAATGGTATTCATTATATTTAATCCTTCTAGTAGATCTATCATTAATAAATTTATAGTTTCATGTACTGGTATCCCACATGTTATTTAATGTTCTTCTTGATCTTGTATTAATATGTCTTCAACTGCTTATTTATACCAATGTAGTGTGTATATTGGACTTGTTTTGCATTATGTCGGGAAAAAAATATTTTTTATAATCCCTTTAGTCCTTTCTAACCTTCAATAATTTTTTTAGTAAAATTCTTGTATTCTCTCACTCATAAGAAACAATACAATATATTTTTGTCTACCTTTCTCTACAAAACTCGTTACTGTACTATTTTTCAAGTTTTGGTTCTTTTCAATCACTCGAATCATTTCAAATAATTTTATTTTATTTATCAAATGCATGGATTTTTATTTTCGGCGTTTTTCAAATTAATTATGTAGATATAACTTTTCTTATTATAAAATGAAATTTTTTTATTTCATGTATTTTATTAATGTTAAAACCACTATATTTATTTCAAAAATGCTTGTCAGATACATGTGCTTAATTTATTTTTTTCTAAAACTTCAACAAAAAATAATATAATGAAAAACCACTACCACATTGAATAACACACTATGTTTAATACACCTGGGAAACAACAAATGAGAAAATCATTATCCTCGGCACCATGTGTCTCCTCATGTGGTCTTGGATAAGGCCCACATAGGTCACTTATTTGGGAAGGGAAATCAAATAGGTAGTTTTCTACTTAGGGTAAATGGAGCCCTCCTACGGCTTTCTTATGTTTCAAAACCTATAAGGACTTTAATCTATCTTCCTTGATTAATTCCCACTTTTCTAAGGTTGTATAGGGGTACCTGGAGGATTTTGGAGGATCATAGGTGGAGAGGCCTTCAGATTGAGAATTAGGGATTCATCTAATTATCTATATGTGAAAAATGAGGAACCCAATGGACTAATTCATTAGAAAATAGGGATCTCTAGTTGAAATAGGTTGTCAATATTGGTTTAAGGGAATGGTTCTCGGAGATGGTGCCCAGGGAGTGGTTTCCTAGAATTCAGTGTCGTGTAGGGGTCTGTGAGAGCCTTCTGAGCCATTGGAGTTTGTGTGTGGAGTAATTTGTGGATGTCACTATGATTATTCTTGAGGATCATCACCTCTTTAATATTTCTGATGTATTTTTCACAATCATTTCTACCCACTTGATAAAAAAGGATTTTCAACCCCCCTAGTTTGGATCTGATCAAAAGAAGAGGGTATAGTCCTAAGGTAGGCAAAGGTAATTGAACATGAATTTCATAATATTCAACCATGCAAGGAATCAATGTTTACTAATGAATTAGGCCTAAGAAGTAGGCCTAGTTTGTAGGTTCTTTGAGTTGATCCATGGTGCATAGACAATGTGAAAGGTAGTGGTGTATATAAATACTACTGGCCCCATTCCTATTTTCCCTCATTCATTATTTGACTTTTTTACTCTCTCCACTCATGTAATTATTCCATCCTTACTGTTTGTATCCTTTAAAAAATGCCTCAAGACGAATATACTATGGTACATCCTCTTCAGTGTCTATACTACATATATTCACCACCATGAGAAGCCTAGGAGAGGCATTTGGTTGAGGGGCTTGAGTGTGAATCTTGGTCTATATGTTTGTACATTGACCATGGTCCAATGGGTTGTGTGAGTCTATGTTACTCATTGTTTTTTTAATGGATGCTTTTTTGACTTCCCATGAACAAGATGGCATACATGCCTTCGAGAGGATAAATGTTATTGGGAGAGATTACTATTAAACTATTGAGCATACTCTATCAGATATAGGTATGTATTTGTAACTATATCAGCAGAGTATCCATGAAGATATTACATTCCACTATATGATCATGTAATTAGGAGTTATTCCCACATCCCTGGGGCTCAGAGTTACTTTCTGATAACTTGGTTTGTGAAGCACACAAAATTCCCATACAATAAAATTTATTCCATGGGATCTTATATTAAGTAGGGAATAGTTCCCACTGGATTCTTCATGCATCATAGAAGCTACACTCTATATCTAAATATTAATATCATGGAATAAAATAATCTCTATTATAAAAAAACATTTCCATGCATCAAAGACAGTTTAGATGAATTTATAGAAGGCAGACTGGGATATACAATCTGTTTGTGAAGTTCGGCATGTGTGGTTGAGGGTATAATGGGTGATCTAGACTTGTGAGATATATTAAAATAACCACAATACATCCATATCCATGAGTATTCATGGGAACGGGAAACATATTTTTATAGTAACTAATATATCATCCCCATGTTGCATAGTTGAAGGAGTGTTTAGAAAAAATTCTTTTTACATGATTTAGTTTGAAAGTTGGCATTAGATGGTGGCATGTCTACAAAAAAAAATTGGAACTACCATTCTTGGGGAGGTTTATGATGAGTTCAACCCATAAAAAGATAATATTGTAAGATATTTAATTGACACCACCCTTTTCCCATGAGCTTCTTATGGTGGTGTAGAAATTACAAAATCATTGTCCTCACTCTAAAGGTGAAGTCTATCCCATAACATGGATGAATATTTTTCTCAATCTAGAAGGAGAAGGTCCCTCATGAAGGGGCCTTATAGGATGCCCCACTCCAGAGAATATGGGTTCTCTCAGCACATTCTAGACAATACTTGATAAGGTTTAGTATATCCATTGGGGTAATATGGTTAATCCTCAATTTTCTATGAAGACTCTCATGGATGGATTCCTAGAAATGTGGATAATAATTTACCTATATCCTATCGGTGAATCCTTTGGAGGTTTCAGAACATAAATATTTTTTATCACGGCCAAACTAGCATAGGGTAGGTACATATTGGTTTTTTCGCTTGTTTTGGAAAGTATTTATGGGTTCCTTCTGCAAACATATTATAATAAGTCTCTATTTAGAATTTCAGGTTTGTTTCATGAGATTTTTTGGTTGATTGTAGCACATTAAAGATTATATGTGGTTCTGGGATGAGTTAAAGTATCTAATATCCAATTTCACCCATTATTTTCAATCTATTTATGGAATACAACATCTAAGCCTACTTATGATGATGTTCTATGGATTTTAAATGATTCAGGAAAATTCATCTTCCCCCCATATGTTAAACCACTAAAGGTATGTTTTCTGATGATGAAAAATAAAATAATTAGTAATTATGTTTTTACATTATTTCATTCAAATACAATGTACTCGTGGCTCACATTGATATTGTGACAATCTACAAGGCCTTTGCTTCCTATCAATTTTCCACTAATTCATGTGTCTTCAATAGTCAAGCATCTTTCCTCCTATTCATTTTTGTATTGAGAATCATCTAATTGTTTATTGATGGTTATAGATCCTTATATCCATGGAGGATTCCAAATTTTCAATCTCATTAACTCTATCAGATGAATCAATCAGGCTAGAGGTCAGGTATGTCAGGGTGTATATATCTTCATACCCTCAAGGGGTTTTAACGAAAGTTTTTTACTAGCTCACAACCATAAAATATATTGATCATGGAGTTTTTGGTTGTTTTGTATACCCAATGTGATGATGATGATGCTCTGGAGCCTTCTATATGATCTGAGGAAAAGACCACCATCTATCTTTTGTAGATAAAACCATACCACCTAGGCCAAGGAATTCAAGTCGACATCATTCGTATGAAACTAATGATCCATCCAACCATTCTTCCATCAGAGAAATGTGGCACAAAAAGTTCTCCATGATGAAAATCATAAGGTCTTCCCCACAAACATCCACATCAAAGGCAAATTACATGTGGCCCTTAGTGATTCGAGCTTGGAAGAGAGTAACACACAATTTAAGAGATGTATATATATTTCTACATTTCAAAATTTGTATCCTAGTATAGTGAAATATTAGATAAACTTCTTACCTCTATACCTATAGTGATTTTGATGAGGAGGGATGGTATATTTAAGAGTTAAATATGTGTTATATATAATTGATGATCAACTCCTAATCACAAAGCAAGTGTCTAACAAGCTGAACCAGGGAGAGAATGAGGGGAAGCTCATCATTATGAAGTGGAATGGGATGACTACCGTTAAATTTATTACTTATCTCTATCATTACTCTATCCATTTATTTCCATTTCTTCTATTTTCATTAATCTAGAGGGGGTTTTATTTTTCATCTCATAATAGAAGAAGAAATAGAAGAACTAGTGGAAGAGGCATTGGAGTAATCGATGTTTGGGACCACATGCACCCCATTAAGTTAGTGGATTTGGACCTTGGGAGATTGGAATAATACTTGGGTTAGTTGAACAAGATAGAATAGATAAAAGATGGAGTTACTTGATCTCAGTTCCAGTCTATATTTCCAATTGGGGTTATATAGGCCCTTCACCATCCCATGAGATGAAGTGAAATAGGGAAATAAATTTAGCCTGATGAATGAATTGTAATGTGTCTTCATTCTATAATTCGATATCATTACATTATTGAAGTACTCGTCTAGACATGATTTCATATTATAGAATATTCAAAGAGGTTCTTCATGCATACGGAATGATAACCTGAGGGAGACAAAGACCTAATATGAAAAATCCATCATTTTTTGGGATGAACCATCAATAGATGCATCCACATCATACCCCATACCAATAGATCATGTTCAGGGCCATGGTAATGTTAGATGAAAAGCCTTAAGTGTAATTTTTTCTAAAATTCAGTTCCCCATGATATTTTAGATTCGTTGACTACACAGGATGACCTTGTAGTAGTCAACATTGGTCGCATTATTTTTCAAGAAGGGTCTGATAGGGATATCTGATGGTCTGATGGAGGTATTGATTCTAAACCAAACTCCATAGGGACTAATGATTATTTCCAATATGAGAATAAAGTTTATGGAATTGATTGTGTAGAGAATTAGAGTATTAATCAATGTATATCTGATACCGATAATGGTTATCATTTTTTGTAATTTGAGGCTAAATAACCCAAAATTATAGATCTAATTAATTCATATGTTTATATCATAAGTTCAATCAAGGAGTGCAGGTATTTCCATAGGGAATCATATGGACATGAATTTAATAAATATTTTATTTCCCAATCACGTTTTACATTTTTGTAAAAAAATTTCACATTAAATCAAAACATGAGAAGTATTGTCTATAGAGAACATTTCCAAAAAAATTGATGAACAATGAATCTGAATCCCCCATAATATTATTTCTGAGGGAGTGATGGATGAGTATTATGAAGTTTGAAATACTAAGGGGCTATAATCCTAAATAATAAGAAAACTTAAGAATATGTTCCACTTTAGGTGTTCCATTCTCAGAGATTTGGGGATTGGGGTGTCAGTGAGGTATCAATCCCAACTTTTGATCCAACATTGGGTGAGTGTTACTAACTATTTTGGTTACTTCATAGCCTTTTTTTCTATTTAGGTCCTATAATGGATTATATACATCACTTTATATTTAGTTTCATCGACTTTGGTTACTGGGCATAAGGAGGGGGATTTCGTGAATGTTCCTCCAACATTAGTTTGTGAAGATAAGGTAGTTATGGAGGGAGAAGAACACAGAATACACTTGAGTGAACTAACCACAGATTATGTCTTTTTTACAAGAGAAGAATTGAGTGTGATATGAAGATATAGCTATATTTTTACACATCAAGATTCATATAATAGTGATATATCTAGAAGATATTTAGGGAGACACATCTTGAATAATTGTGGTTGTGACTTAAATTATATCAGTTCAAGCATTCCAAATTGAAATATGGCAGATTTAATTACTATGAGATCTATGATGTAGTGAATTATATAATTATGTTTTGGAAATGGGAAATAAAATATCAACAATCCAGGATATAGGTAGAAGTCCAGTTTGAATAACTCAGAGCTATCGTGTAGCTAGCTGATGTCAACCAAATCAAGAAGGTATAGGATTTTCAAAATTACCATGGTGAGAAATATCTCCAAATTTAGCTACATCATGAAAAAATAAATGGTTTAAAGGAAATTTTACTCCAAATCCATCAACACTTGGAGGTGGATTTAGCACAAATAATTGATTACATTGGTGTAGAGAAATATATGCTCCATAAACCATAGGAGGATACCACTACACAAACGGCCATGCTTTGAAAAACTACGATAATTTCTTGTTGTATATTTCAACTTCTCAAAGCCTTTGTTAAGGGAAAATGGTAAAACTAAGGAGTGATGCTCAAGTATCTTCATTTTTCATAGTAGGTTAGAATATAAATGAAAATTAGTTTTTCTTTTAGTAACATATTCTTATATTTTTACCCTCATTAAATATCATCGGGTTATAAGTAATATAGCAAGGGTCAGGGAGAGCTATAATTTATTCCATAGTCATGGGGCCTTGTGATCATGGTTTGACTATTGAAAATGTCATATAGTCATCCCTATAAACCTTTTTCCTTTTTATGTGATCTACATAATTGTTTCTCCTAAGCCCCATAAAAAAATACTTAGTGGGTGAGAGATGGATTTTATTTAGGACTATGTTTTAATGTTTTTAGTAAAATGTATTTTGTTTGTTTTTCATTTAATTGATATATTTTATTTCATTACCCACTCATATTTAAGGTATAGTGATCTGAGAATGAACTTTTTCAAGTGTTACATTATAGGTGTTTCAATTTGGAAAGTATTGGGTATTTTTTGGGTATTTTAATTTCTTTTATGAAAAACTAATGTAGCTGGTTATTTAGGTTCAAAAGATTTGACTGTATGTTTTGGGATGATGGACCAAACAAGGACTATGAACTATAAATGATCTAAAATTATTTTTGATAACTAATGGTAAATTTGGATCCATTAAATATTGGTTTCAAAATATAAAACATGACCTTCTAGAATAGAGGATGTACTTTTGTTGATAAAGTTACAACTAGTTGATAAACTTGTTTTTGTGAGCCTTTATGCAAATCCAATAGGGGTAGGTTATTGCATAGTCAAATAGTTTAATCTTTTGGCCAAAATTCCCTAAAATTTGTGGGAAACATATGAAAAAACAATTGTAGTTTGTTATATAATTGATAGGAAAAGGAGATCTTAATAATTCTGAAATTCTATTTCCTATGATTGAAGGATGTTTATAAAGATTAATATTTCTTGAGAACATTATGGGTGGTTTTTTCGAGGAATTATTTATCAGAAATAAAAAAGTACTTGTATTGTAATGGGACATGAATGGGTAATCAAACCTACATGAATTTTTATTTTTTAAGGGAGGATGCATTTGGTAAATGTTAAATGTAATGTGGAAGACCCCTTTCTGAAAAGGGATAATGCATTGTGCAGTTTAATATCAAGAGACTAGAACATTGATCCTGATGTTTAATGCCTTGGGTAAAGGAATTAGTTTTACAATTTAACATCTTGTGACTAGGATATTATTTTTTACAGTTTAATATCGTACAATAAAGAAATTTGGGAGGCTAAAATTTAAGGGGTTCAGAATTAACCGGAAGGTTAATGATTCTACCCTTTTATGCTAATTGGTCTTATAATGAACCACCACTTTCAGGTTTTGGGAGGATTATTTAGTAAATTTTACTCTAGGTATATCTAGATCTGAGGAATGGTATGGGGAAAATGGCTTGTGGATATACTGAAGGTATATCTTGGGGATAAAGTTTCCACTATTTGACAAACCCATTTTGTGGCATACATTATGAAAACCCAATTGGGTGTGTTATAACAGAGTGAAATAATAGTATCAATTGGATGATTAAGCCATTTTTTGGGCTCAATCAAGCCAATATAACAAATTTATGTTACAACATATTCATGTAATGGAGTTCTCAGTAATTATAATATTCTATTGTGGATGTCCAAAGGAAGTTTATGGAGATTTGAATTTACTCAGGCACATAGTCTAGTATGGGAATGGAATCTTCCTAAAAATAAGAGGATCACATTATGTAAAAATTAAATGAAAATTGGGGGATATGGTTCACTATGTTGGTCTTACCCAAATAAGGGAAACATGGTCCATGTCGATTTAAGTATTACGACAAAGACTATAGCATTATGGAAACGATAGCTGATATGTGGAATATGGGACCATGTTAATTAAGACATACATCATTCATTAAATTGATTATTTCAATCCTTGGTATCAGAGGTTATTGGAATAGTATAATGGACATGGAAAAAATGTCATTGTGAGGACTACATACATATTTGAATAACAGATTCCAATATAATTTTATGAAAGGTTATAAAGATGGAAGATGAATATCTGAAGGTAGAAGTCACCATTGGATGAGAAACCCATTTTTTGGATAATTTATACGAATACAACTTTCTCATGATACGTCATAGTCACATAGTGGCATCCTTTGGTTAGAAAAATATTTTTGGATGACTTTATGAAAATTCAAATGGGGTGTCATATAGCTTACTCAGGAAAAGGAGTCCTTAGGTTTCATGCATTCTATATTCAAGTGCTGGAGAAAGATTATGATGATAAAAGAGTTCCCAATAGTAAGAGTATGACATGTGAAGGGGATATGTCTAGGTATAAATTAAATGTTTGGACCAATGTGTTCCATGAAGTGAAGAGTACTTTGCATAGATCTGACTCATATTTGGAAGGGTACATCCTTGTTTCCTTGGAGGACCCTCTAATGAGGGGAACAAAATTAATGTCTCCTACAAAGATCTTTATTTTCCCATATGATAAGGGGTAATTTCCTTTAACCCATGGCTTGGACTAGGATATGAGGCCTAGGTGTCACTATATATCTCACCTGAATGATAATCAAGCCACACATAGTTCTTGTGGTACCATGTTATTTAAAGTCATGCATCCCAGAAATCTTCCTAGTAGATTAATGTTATGCAGTAAGGATGAAGGTGGTTTGACCTAAAAATGAAATATTTCAGTTGGACTAGTGAATAGGACCCAAGAATCACAATGTATCTTATCGAGTAGAGAATCAAGCCACACATAATTATAAGAATGGATTCCCCATTCTAATTGAATTCATGCGTGTAGAAAATTAGGGGAAGGGTGTTGAATATAGGCTCCTACATGGGACGATACACCATATAAATCCTACCATACATATATGACTTTTGAAGAGGAGAGTGTAGTAATTTCATGTATTTTGTTACATCTTCCTCTAGGATTGAAGATATGGTCATCACTATATATCTCATTATAATGAGAATGAGGCCACACATAGTTCTTGAGATACCATATAGTTTAATGTCTTGTTTCCAGGACATTAGCCATGTATTTTATCATCATGTGGTAATGATTCATGGTATAACTTTTAAAGACCAACAATAAGAACCATCATAACCCCGATGCAAATTTATAATCCTTACATATGTAGGGAACTATTTTACCAAAATAGCTAATCTCACAAGACCTATGATCGTTGTTAGAAAAAAGGATTTTTAAATGCTTCTTCAACCACACAAGTAAACATAAATTTTGGGTAGGAGTTTTTAGATTTTTTAGTGTCTAGACCATGAAATGATATCTATGTTTCTCTACGTATCTTAATAGAATGAGAGTCAAGTCATACAAAGTTCAGGAATCCCATGCAGTTTAATTTCATTCTATAAGGATGAAGATAAATTGACATGAAAGTGTGTAAATGTTTCTACTAGCCCCATGGATGGAAATAGGGGTGTAACTATGAATCACATGATAGCAAGAATAAATCGACACAAAGTTCCTGAAGAACTATGAAATTTATTATATTAAGGGAAGGACATAGGCTTCCCAACATGAAAAGTGGTATTTCACCTTTATATGGGGATATGACATAGGAATTGGTATGTATCTTATTAGGGAAATAATCGTACAACACATAGTTCATGAAAATAGTTCCCCACATCAATCACGTTCAATGACTTGGAAAATAGACTTTGGAATTTTCTAGAATTATGGTTGGTCCCTAGACATGTAGTATTGGAATCAATACATATCTATTTGGAATAAAAATTAAGACATACATAGTTGTTAAAGGGTTCCATATGGAGTTCTGAACCATACAAATGGAGCAGGGTATTTTTTTACAGGTAGAACCATGATTAGAGATCTGAGCGACACTATATATCCTATTAGAATGAGAGTCTACCAATATTTAGTTCTTGAAAATATCATGTAGTTTATCTTCATGAAAAAAGTATGTTCACTATGAAATTTATCATCTTGTGGTGGGGATGTGATAATGTTGGGAATTATACCTATAAAGGGGTCACAAGTGCCACTATAGATTAAAAATGATTTTAGTTAGGAAAATTATTGGTATCTTCCCATCCTTTATTCATAACTTCTACCCAATAGGTCATATTGACCAACTGAGGGGTTAGTGGGATGTGATTGGGAATTAAACTGAAGATATAGGCCCAAATTTAAGGGACCATGAGGAGTGTATCAGTGCAGAGTATCTCATGGGTTTCTAAGCATCGAATGAGAGTTATGTTTACCATGAAGTCTAATTTTATGCAATGGGGAGGAATGCTGTATTATAGTTTTAGGTCATATAAACAGGACCTTATTTTTTCTATTTTATCATCATTCAAAAAGGACATTGTTGCAACATAGTCTATCATTTTTCATCATGGGTGTTTTTTCATGCCATTTAATGTCATGCAACAGAGACAAACTCTGTATATTAACATCTTTTTGGTGGGGAATTATCTATGAATACACAAAATATATATTTAGGAATCATGGATTTTTTGGGGTCACAATGATATATAAATCATTTTCTATTAAGGAATAATTTATAATAGAGTACACTTTGTGTATGGATTAAGGTACCTCCCACTTTTGTTCAACATTTGGGGAATTCTTTCTTAGTATCATGGGAGTCCTAAAGGCCAGTATGTTCTCTATCGAAGAATGTAAATAGAGGATCGTCTTTATAAATTCTCACAAAATATGATTTAGATCAATTTTCATGTGAGACATGGTGTGAAAAATTTTCACATAAATAAACACTAATTCAACCAATAATTTTAGTGTTGTCTCATCCATGGATAGTTGATCACATATAAAAACATGGATCAATGATAGTTGGACCTCAATTGGTTGGACTACTTTTGAAGGGTTATTTTTAAAGGCCTATATCTATCTATTAGTCATTACAAGATTGAAGGATGAATGGTTTTACATGATATTGTACTCTGGTATAGTTTTTTCCACCTCAACAAAGTAGAATTTGGTGCCATTTTCTTTTAGTATTGTGGAATCGTCACCAAAAATAGGAATGATGTTGGCCCCTATGAAGCTAAAAACGCCTTGACATCATTGTTGGATATTTCATCAAACCATTTGAAGAATAAATTGGTAATAGTTATGATACATTTGAATTTATTGACTATTTCTAGAGTGAATTACCCCAAAATATCCATTCCCCTTTTGTAAAATTTCATGGTTTATTTGGTTGTTTGTAGAAAAATTTGGGGTTTATGGATGAGGTTGGAATTCTCCTAGAAAGAATGATATATCATGGTGAATTATGTGAATTCTTCTGTCAAAGTGGCCTAGTTGTATCCATATTTTCTGATCTTATTAGAAAGAATGATCCTTGATGGTTGGGATCCATAGGCTCTGGTGTTCACTTCATTTATGAAAGTAATGGTTTCTTATCTATAGATACATATGAGATGTACTCCTTAAATAAATCACAATTAAGGAAACTTCTAGTGATTTGGGCCATTATAAATAGTGATGTTATTTTCTCACCATCATATTTTATATTTCCCAGCTCTATCCTATGGGAGTATTCTATCATAGAGGTATCCCATGAAGGGCCCCATCCACCTAGTGGTAGGACTATATGGTTCTAGGATAGGGATAACTTTATTGATCTCTTCTGTTTTTATATAAATAATGGTGAGACCATTTGGGGACGGACAGTGAAAATAAATAGTTCATCTTGGTTTGGATCATATATAGATATAGTATCATTGAAGAACACATCGACCTGAGAATTCTATGATCCAAGGACATGAGTCATAATTGGATATGAGGGTAAATCTTCCATTAAACTTTATACATATTCAATTAGGGGAATAGGTCATCTTTTCTGGTGGAATAATACCAATTGACATGATTGATCACCAACTCTGAATTGCCTTTCACTTCTAAATAGTTCAATAGTATTTTGAGTGCATGTTCTAGGCCTTTAATGAGATACCTATCTTCCATCTCATTATTATTATATCTTTATGATAACATGAAGGTGAAATGTAAAACTTCATTTCTTTGAGAATTGATCAGGATCCCTTACTCTACTTTGTTGAGTTTATGTCCTTCCATTCCCCCCCCCCCAATTTGAATCATTTCTGTGTCGTAAAAATATATTTTCCAACTTTTTTGTCATAATTTAATAGATAATATATCCCCATATCACAATTTAGTATTTAATGAAATTATTTATACAAATGGGTGTTTTTCAGGATGTCTTCCAAGGCCTGACCTTTCCTTTCTTTTTGAGGCATGAACTATATGTAAAACTATAATGGAATAATTAACCAAGTTCCCAAACATCCTATCAACATAGGATGAATGAGGACGTATTTTAGTGGGTTATTAACATAGATAAAATGGAACTCATGGGGATTTAGATAGCTTCTCAGTTTTTGAACTATGAAGATTAATTCAAGTAATCTTTTCTTGTTACATGAATAATGTGTGCTGACATTGAACATGGTTAGACTAAGATAATAATGGTTGTTCTTACTCGCAACATCTTTATTTAGGGAAATAAGGGAATGTAGTGATCACTTTAGTTCCACCATATATATTATGTGTTGTTTTACTTTAATGGTTAGAATTAGTAATTTTGGGATCAAGAGGTATTCCATGAGGATGTCAAATTCTTCCTCTCAGTCATTGGTCTATAGATATGTGTCCCCCCTCTCTATCAGTTTTTTGAAGGACATTTTCTTACATTTGAGGTTGTATATGAAGCATAGAATGTACGTAATTTTTACTTGAATTCCTATGAAATATTAAATGTTTTAAAGAGGTGACATGATAAGGATGTATTTTCTTTATTAGGGTCAAAATCAATTTCAAGATAGTGTAAAACGAAGCTAATAAACTTCACTGATGATTACCCAAATGAACATATTATGGGATGCATTTTTTATATGTTATTGTAGCTTGATGAATATTTTCTCCTGGTCATCCAGGTGGTTAGAGCATTTTTTGATATTTTACTACTAAATAATCCTAATAGAATTCAACAAAATTCCCCTAGAAGGGTTTAAGGAGGCGGTGCATGGAATTTTGGTATTTGGCACTAATATTCATCAAGGAAAGGGTATTTCTCATTAGAAGAATTTTACTTGGTGGGGGGGCTAAATTTTGTGCATTATTTATCATCAAAGGCCATTTGGATTTCTTTGCACCTTGAATAGCCATCCATGAATGAGAGAGAATGATAACTAGTCGCAATGTAAATCAAGAGTTTTTTTTAATTGGAACTGGGATATCATCTTTTCAACAGTGCCAGTTGAGATCTCTGATGATGATGAAAACACTAATTTTCCAATTTTACTTCTTTACAAGAGAATGTTAGATGTCCATTTTGGATATTATACATCCCAGATAAATTCTACATTGTTGATCATGTCTACATGAGCCTCAATTTTGGAGGCATGAGTTGGGTGTGTCCCTCTAGATGATTGTTCGTATCCTCAATGGTATTCTGGGAAGACCAAGTGTTGTGTGGCCACATCTGGAATAATTTATACCATATCTATGTAATTCTTGGAGAAAAAATCACAAAATTTCTTTACAAAGGATGTATATTCTTCTAATTCAATGGATGTCATGGTCGTAAAAATAAATGTGGGTTTTTGATCGTCATTCATAGCCAAATTTATTTCTTCGAGTTCGTTAATAGTGGTGGTGACATCTACCACAAATATAGGAGGGGCATACCCATGGTCTTCCTCTTCTTCCCCTTCTTCATGCATTAACTCTTATGGCTCTACTGGCGATGTAGGTATTTAAGTATGTTTCTTTGAGTTAGGGGAGAAAATATCATTGGTAAACCTAGAAGAAAAAGAAAATATTTTTGGATTAATTGATGGTGTGGGGCCTTTTTGGAGATCCAAAGGGGTGATGAGGAAGAGGGGATGCGGATTTCAATTTGATCTCATTTAAATGACATCTTCTTCTATTATAGCTAATTGAACATGGGTATATTTAAGTTCATTGTATGGAACATGGATATTCATTTTCATCTAGTGTTTCTTCACTGTTTGGAGAGTTAACCACTTATTTAGTGCCATCAGCCTCTATTTTTAGAACAAAAAAGATTTAAAAATTCTAGATGTGAACAAAAATTTGGGCCCAGTAATTAAATATTATTGATGGGTAGAACATACTCTACACTTAACTTCTTGAATGGATAATATTGGATTATCTACAGACCATTCAATGCATTTATTTGAGTGAAATCGTTAGTCATGGACTATTACCCATCCCTCTAGAATAATCTTTCATCAATCTAATATGACTCATAGGATTTGAATCCATATTTGTGCCCATGAAATATTCCAAATTTTCCGTTTTTATAAAATTTGAGTCATCGGTGATATAAATAATGGATATCCACAAGATGATGTAGCCAATGTTTTCCAAGAAGAATGTTGAAGGTCGTATCAAACCAAACAACCAAAAATGCTGAGTCAAACCCATGAACATTGAACTGATTCAATAGTTTGATTTTACTAAGAGGATTTTACATATTCTGGTTATAACCCTATAATATTTATGTTGATGGGTAAAATTGAATTTTGTTGAATACTATTTGATGATGTGTTTAGATTAGAATGTGGTTAACACATGATCCATATTCAATGATGGATTATTTAATATCAAGGCCATTTATAGTACCAAAAATATGAAAGGGTATTCCATGTCCCTTCATGATGGAGTCCTCATCCTAATCTATGAATGTTGTGAACATGTAGCATTTTGTAGCTTCGATTTCTACATGATACACTTTGGATGTAGATGCCTCAACATAAAATTCATGAGGGCTTAGCCACACATCTATTTGTTCTTAACAAAGGTCTATTGATAGAATCATAGCATCCATGATTGAAAACCCTTCATAATATATGGATTCTTTCTTTAAAATGTCATATTTCTATTCTAATGTTATGTTCTTACTAGCATAGGGATTTTATTATCTAGGCTAATTTGGAGATGGTGTACTTTATGTGTATTGATCATCCCTTAGAAAAGTATCTGATATTGCTTCTACTCTTGGTAGGTTTGGTTGACTAGGTTTGGTTTCATTATGGGGTTGATTAGGTTATGGTATTTCTTCTACCAGAACATCCAAGATGACTGTGTCATTGAAAACATTGTCATGTTTTGGTGAACTTCTTTTCTTTTTATGATATCACTTGAGATATCTTCCATGAGTTTCAGTAATGTAGAATGTTCATATATGGATTTGGTTAGAGTAATGACCCATTGAACAACTATATATTCCCCTATATCTTCACCCCAAATGGATTCTTCCCCCAGTTCCCTAATTAAGTATAGGTAATTCAGATTCATAGTCACACTCATCATCAGATAAGGAAAACATTTTGTGAATAAAATTAATGGAACCAAAGATCAAATCATTATTTTATGTATATTCAGTCTCGTTTGATGTATCTTGTATTTCAGTTTGGTGGGATTGTGTATGTACTTCAAGGAATATAGTCATGATGTCTGCTAATGTAAATGTCATCATTAATTGGGAACAATGTCATTTTTTTGTATTCCTATAACTCTTTCATAAATATCTCTTTTTGGAAACATTTTTTTTTGTTTCTTGAGGTGTTGATGAAGTTGGTTGTGTTATAGCAGAAGTGGTTGAAGGAATAATTGGTTTTTTCAACTATGTTTAGAGAATATCATGTGTCTGGTTGATCATCTTTATGATCATCCCTTTAATGACCTTCTACGTACTCTTTTTGTTAACATCCTTCAATCTATTCTCCTCCAATGGATCTACGGTACAGACAGACACTATATGAGTAGGCAGCCTTCCCAGCATCACTTTCCTAGAGGCCACTATATTTTTTTAGCATACCTTGAAAAAAACACTCATCAATGTTTTTCTAAATTACTTGATGGATGGGGGATGATTCATATATATCCATTCAGGGTAAGGCTTTTGTTCCTACTGTATCAGTGTTATTCCATCTTCTATGTCTTCTAATTAAGCCATTAGTGACTCTATAGTTTTCATGATCCCTTAGGAAATAACTGGCTGAGCCAGAGCATAAACATGTGCAAGGTTCAGTAGTGTGGTCTGTGGATAAATTATAGGTATTTTTCATTGGTATCCTATAGGAGAATCTAGGTAAGGATTTACATGCTCTTGTTTTGGTCATTCAAGAATAGAGGGAAGTCCTAATCAACTAATATGATATCCATGTATAGTGGGGGTTGGTATCATGCATTGAGTAGATATTTTAGATTCTCATTTTCCACTACTAAGAACCCTCTTTGATGAGTTTCATCAGTTGGGAGTGAGAGTTGAGGCTATTCTTACTGAACATATCAAACTATAAGGATTCCTCGGAGTAGTTCTTTGTAAAATCCCCTCAATTCGTTCGTCTCTTATTCTTATTGGTAATATATTTATATATTTGAAAGGGTATCAACCTCTGTAGGAGGTAGGTGAGGTACAATCTTACAAATACCCTTTCCTTGTTGGATGAATTTTGAGCAGGTAATGGTAAAGTGATTAGAGGTATTTCCTAATTCAGGGAAAGCTTATGGTTCTATGTATACACCACTCCTTCCAATGTTTTACTAAACACCACATTTTGAACTGAAATGTCATCATCTAGAATCTTATGTGAATTCGCCTAATGATTTTTAGTATATGTAAGGGTGGTGTTGATGACATTCACCGATGCGTACTATATTATGGGCCTTTCATCACATTTTATTCAAGGAATCATTTTCCTACATCCTCTAAGATTTGTTTTCATCTCCTAAACTAGTTCAATAGGATATGAATTGTGTAAAATAATCTAAATGGAATCCCCAAAAAGTTTTTTCATGCATGTCACTAACTAGGGAACCTAATTCGATGATGGGATGAACTGGGTGGATCCACTCTGCAATGTTTCCCATAATTTTTATAAGGATGATATCCATGTAGGGGGATGTTACTAAGGTAAAAAATTCCCTAGACCTGAGATATGGGGATATTCTAATTTACCTTCCCAACATTTCAGGCATATTTTATAGACCTCCAAGGTTTCATTGAAAATGAATTATTCTGTCTAGGATGTGGTTGATCCAAAACTATTATGGTTTCTACTACAATGGCCTACATTCTGATTTTGTGGAGTTTTTTGTATATGGGATGGTTGGATCATTTAGTATGCACCTGAATCGCCCATTTATGGAGACCATTTCACTATTACAGACAGTTTCATTATCAAAATGATGAATTCTCCTAAGCGGGATGCTTGCATGATATTTTTAGATGCATGATGAAAATGTATATCGATATCCTACTCTCTTATGTAAAGATGAAAGGGGGAGTCAGTCGAGGCTAGTTTTTTGGGAAAACAATAATTGTGAACATCGTCTATTTTTTAGGGGGTACTGAAGCCATGACTTTTCATGATAACACATGCAGTGGGATTTTCATGTTAGGGACCACAAGGAAATTTAATACTCCATGTTCACATCATCCTCTAAAATGAACACCATATGGGGTATCTATGATTATATGTCACAATAATTTTAACACGGTAAGGAATGCTCGTTAATGGGTCCTCGTTGTTTGTCAGTTTTGGGATATCATACATCTGGGATAGAAACTATGTAAATTATTCATTAAACCCCATATTTACCATGAAATTACTCTAGTAAACATATTAGGGTAATAATTTCTCTCTAAAGTGTTGAATTGTTTTTCATATAGTAAGAAGGATTTTGTGCACATAATTTTCTTGTAATACCTCCAAAATGTTTTATTGAGTGGTGGATAATGGCCCAAAAATGACATTTATGTCATATTTATCATTTTATTTTCTAATTTATAGTAGGTCATATTCATCTTTTTTCAGAGATTCCTGAACATGTTATGGCCAAAGTGGACATTTTCCTACTACATTATCAAAATAACATGATTGGTCAGAACTTCCTCTATTACTTTGGATGACATGTGGCCCAAGTGTGGTTTGATGAATGATCATTTCCTTGGGATGTATTTTGGAGGAGAAATAATTTAAACTTATAATGATACAGAATCATACATGATTGGCCTTTCATTCCCAGGTGGCTTATGGTAGGAGGGATTTATCGACACTATATTCACATGGGGAGGAAGCTTCTAATTATGTGAAACACTAATATGGGGATTATTTTTAGTGATTTAAATAACATGGATAGGAACCATGGTAGATTATAGCATGTGGAGGACCACATTTCTCCTTATTCATCTAGACGTGTAGAGGTATTCCCTAACTCTCATCATGATACTAGATCTTGAGATCGGTCAGATTATTGTCATCAAGCAAGCCTTTATATTGAAGCATCTAAGGAGGACCTTCAAAAATACAAATACTCCTCTTGTAATTTGGTAACAAGAGAGTAGGATCATGAGATATCAAAAATAAGTGTCTTAGAGATTCTTGAAATACACCATTATGTAAAGCATTATTGTTGATCAGCACATCATTTTATAGTTTCCTTTGTTGAGCCTTCATTTTGGACGACTACTTTCAAATGTCAAGGGCCACATTCTAGGGGACCTATTTTCATGGGCATGGGGGTTGCTCCAGCCATGGAGTGGCCATTGAGTTAGGCTAATTACCTCCGATTAGAATAGGTGCATTTTCTCGATTTGATCATTTGTATACCACATGGGATTTTTCCCCACAACTGTCTTGGATGTGAGAAGAGTTTTGTGACTTGTTCGGGGGGACATGTATATGGGGCACCACATTTATGGGTACATAACTATGTTCACATCCCATTGGAACTAATATTTTATAATTATGATGTCTTGAATGTTTTTTACGATGTGGGAAGGGATTAGAGTGTTCCCTTTCACCATTTTCAAAATATTATTATTGAATTTAGCAACTAAAATACTCATATACACCCTTTTAGAATTAGTATCATTATTATGTGACTAATCTTGTATTCACCTTACTTCCATTAGATTCTAACAATAATCATGCGTGGGGAAAACGAGTTGGGTCTGACCTTATTCATCATTATGAATTTCTGACTGACGTATCTGGATGATCGAAGAAAAAACAAAAGGGTGGATTGATGAATGTAGGTAAGTGTGTGCGCCTGCTTGTGATTTCCCACCTAATAGGGTCGCTGGAATTCTATCTGTGTTTCTAGATGAATATACTATATGATTTATTAGTGTGGGTAGATTTATTTTCCTTATTTTTGTGTGCCACTAAACATGAATTATGAGCTTCCATTAATGCTTCTATGTTATTCTATTGGCTAGTATAATTACGGTGGGAAGGTGTATGTGCCCGCTTTAATTTTTCCAAAAAACATTTTTTGGGAATATCTAAAGGGGAAAAAGTGTATCCATTCTACTTATTGACTATTTTATTCCCTCAATAGGTTTTCTGGCATGATTAGGTCAAGATGACCAGGGTCGGGCATCCAATAATGGCACTCTCTTCATATTGAGGGTTCACCACCATGTGGTGATGGTTGTAGAAATGGTTAGAAAGATCCCATTTGAAGGATCCTGGACTATAATGTATGGAACCATATATGGCCTCTTGATCTACCTCATTATGATAAGGGAGGTATTAGTTGTAACATTTGGGTTATAATCTCTCAAAATGTTTGATGATGTCATTTGGTTCCATTTGCATATTGACCATTGAACATTGTTGATTAGACGATCCGTGGGGCATCATTATCTGGATGCCACTTATTCAAGCCTCTAGGGTCTATATTGTACTATTATGATGGTTCTCATAAACTAGTGAATTAGATTCCCATCATTAAAGATGCTGGATAAAAGACGACAACCTCTGCTTGGATGCAGACCTAGCAAGAATAGTAACCAGGGAATAAGCTTTTGGAATCTAGAAGGACTCCACTATATTGAATAGAGTTCAGAGATAATGTTAATGACTATAGATAACAAAAAAAACAAGAAAAAACACATCAAAAAAACATACCATTTAAATTAATAATCTAATGATGGATTTTCTTGATTATCCCTCCTCTATTTTGAGAGATAAGGGGGCTTGACAGGTCGGTGATACAATCATCATGGTTCAGTATTCATGTTGGGTACATATTTTTTTCAGATTGAATGTCATGTCACCCAACTGTTGATTTCTAAGGGTTTAATTTTGTACAATCATTTAAATAGAGTATGCTATTTTTGGAAATTTTCTAATGTGTTTGTTCATAGAACCTGAAACACCCAACAATTCTATATCAATGAGGGACCCACATTCAAAATCTAGATGTTGATTGATATGATTGGATAATTATGCATAAGAACTCACATTGGTCGAGAGGATGGGATTTCGGGATCATCAATACCTTTAGGTAGAATTATCTTCTACATTGGGACCCTTTATAGATTTAAAATATATTCAGGAATCCTTCATTAACTCTCATGTATGACATGGGTTACCCTTTAATTAACAATGAACTTTTAGTATTTATTAAATTTAGAATCATCTATATGTATCTGAGTTTCTTTATCAATAGATATATCTAAATGTATCCGAGGTTCTTTGTTAATGGTATCCTCCTATTTACTGATTAGATATTAGTTTGTTGTAGTTTAAAAAATGTTGTTTTTCAACAATGTAGTGGGTAGATCTTTATTGTATCCTCATCTAGGGAGATGGGAGTTGATTTTGAGGTTGGGATTGAACCCATGAAATGTGATTCCTATGTATCCTCATGAAAGGAATCAGAACCCACACTGTTTTGTGGTACATAATGGGGAATATCGAAAATTATAAGGTCATGTGGTAAAGATGAAACCAAACAGTTTATCTTCATATGCATATGATGTCTATGTGAATGGTTCATACTAAAAAAATTCAGCAAGACTTGTGCAGAAGTGGCCTAGGGAACCTATAATTGATATGGGACCCAGGTTGGATAATACCCCATAAGGAATTTGTCCTATAGAGGATAGGGTTGATTTGGGGTGTCAGATTTGAACCTCAAGGAGGCTTCCTGCGTATCTCATTTGTACTGGAATCAAATATCATGTAGATCAGTTGCAAGGACCAACACCTATGGATGCCATCTAATGGTTTTTTCTTGCAGGGGAGTGTGGAACCTTGAGAGGAATAAGTTAGGGATTCATCCTGAAAATGATGCCTGAAAAAAGGTTCCATGATGAATTTATTGACTCATGATTGTTTTGGAGGCTTGTTCTAGGATTTCACCTTAGGGGGAGACCCATGGAGGATTATGGTGGTTTCATTACGTTTTATTTCAGAAGTGGAATCCCAATGGTATAATTTCATGGACTATTCCTAAGGAAAATTCCCTTTTGTATGATTTTGGGGAATATACCAAGTATGAGGCCCATAAGGTTGTTTTAGGGAATACACAAGAAATGATTCTCATAGATTAGTTTGATTGGGGATTACTTATAAGGATGATTCCCAAGAGGTTTAGGATCATTGGGATTTCATGACCACCATAAATATCTATGCCAACGTGATTCTAGCTAGGTGTGATAAACCAGATGAAACAAAAGATATGTGGAACCACACAATATTGTTTCCCTAAAATCAAATACATTGCCTTGGGGACCCACTCTTTTGGGGGTACTCTGAATGAAGTTAATTGGAACATTTGTAGGAATATTTTCTGACAAAATAAGCATCTGATCATGGAAAAAAATTATCTTGACTAACTTATTATCGTACATCAGTCTTGTTCATTCATGTTTGAATGTGAGAAACAAGAGGAAGATACATATTTGGAAACCCATATAATCCCACATCACATTGTTGATGATCTTGAGGGTATGGATCTTAATTTGAATCGTTTTATACTAAAAACAAATATAAAGATAATGGGATTTAAGGATACCATTTCCCCTCTTATTTTGGTAATTGGTTTAGTAATATTTTATTAACTATTCATCTATGACCGATGGGTTTGTAGATGGATGAATGAAAAAGAAGGAGAGGCATTGTATGAATTGATATGGGCATACTCATTGAATGATTTCAGATAATTGGTTCCATAGTAGGAGAGGAGGATATCATTTCCTCCCAAGTGAAAGGAATGAATTGTCCTCACCCTCCCAGCATAGAATAAGAGGCTCTAGGTCTTATAACCCCCTATGGGAGGATATGTTCCTAACCCTAGTTCTTATGAATAGGGGTTACCCAAAAAATCCCATAGGTTTGAGGTCCTTATGACCTTGGGAATTCAAAATCACATGCACCCTAAGGACCCTACTTTTTAGGTTGGGCATGTGAGGATTCCTATAATCATCGGAATGAATACCCAAATGGGAGACACATTAGTGGGAATATTAAAATGGGTTTTAGGCCTTTTATTTTTGGGGTTGGTTTCAATTTGGTCCCTTTTATACATGTGATCTATAGGAAGAGAGGTCCTATCATTAGTGTCATGGATGTGGGATTAAAAAGGGGTGCTCAAATAGGTACTAGCTTAGAAGAAAAAAGCGCCTTGTGTGGGGCCTTGGAGGTAGTAAAAGTGCTTCACACATGATAGTGCAATCCTTCTTGGGATGAATATTCCTTAGGAAATTTATCACCTTGGAAAAAACAATTGGTAGAGTCTTTAGCCTTGGCACCATAGGTCTCCTTAGGTGTTATTGGATGAGGCTCACACAAGTACCATATTAGGGACGGGACCTCATGTAGGTTGGTGTCCACTAAAGAGAAAATGAGTCTCCCCATATGTTTCTTGTGTTTCAGACTCTAGAGTGATCTTTATTTCTATGCCCCTTTAATACCCTCTTTTTTTGGGTTGCATAGTTCTCCCAAAAGGGTTTTGGATGAACTTGGGGAAGGGTTTTCTCTAGAAGAGAATAATGGATTCTTCTAAATTTTTAGTTGTGAAAATGAAGATTCCAATGGTATTATTTATAATAAAATATGGATTCCTTGAAAATAAAGGTTTTTAGACTAGGTACACAGAATATGATATTGGTATAGGGGTCCTACGTAGGGGAGGCTGACCATTCAGTACCATGCTTGGGGCTATGAAATTCGTCGGATGTGTAGGGAGTTGTGTGCTGACCGGTTTGTGAAACTACCATTCATTATTACTTAGGCTCTTCACCTCTTTAACATTATTTAGGTTCTCTTTATAATATTTTAATCCCACATTAAAAAATGGAGTGTCAACACAAATATATTGATAAACATCCCAAATTAAATAAAAAATTTATCCAAATAATCATCTAAGAATCATTTTGAAACATTTGTAAAATATATCTGACCATCACCACTCCATGGTCCTAAGGATCAAAAACATCCACCACATTAATTTTCCACATTCCCATTACTTAGTCATGGAATAATAATGTCTATAAATTCTCTAAGGAAAGGAAGCATATAATCATTAGATACCAATAGTTTCTCACCAAGTGTTTCATAAATAATATCAAAATAATTAAATTTTTACGTAATCAATTTCAGTAAAACAAGCTATATAATTTTGTTTTTGTATTAAAAAAAATCTATCATTCACAATGATGAATGATATGTCCAAAAAAACTTTAAAACATTCTTAAATGAAAATTTTATATATTTTTTTTAATATAAAACTATTTTTATAAATTAGTTATCATGAATAAAACAATTCAACAATAAATGTCTTATATGATCAAGCCACAAATAAAAATACTATATATGAAATCCCTTTGGAAAGTGATTTTTTTCTGGTAATAGGATCTACACAAACAATATTAGTGATATCAGCTTTGGTAAGGAGTAAAAACACAAATACACACCCATAGGGGAACCCATGATGAGAAATATACACCCCAATAGGGGAACCCATAATGGGAATTAGGGCCGTTATTTTCTTTTAACAGCTTTCATCATCAATCCACATATTGGGTGTTAAGGTCTGAGTATTCTTTCCATAATTCAAAAAAACTATCCATGATAAAATTTTACATAGACAATAAATTACTAAAATTTCAAATAAATCATTTCAAAAAAATTCAGAAGAAAATTAACCAATATCAATTTTCAACATGAATTATTTTTTCAAAACAAATACATTGGTTTTAATAATTTTAGGAAATTTTAAATAACTTTTCAATTTAATACATTTTTCAAGATCATCATCTAATCATTTCATAAAAATAATTCCCAACTCAAGAAATCTATTTACATAAATACAATGTACAATTTAAATTCCATTGAAATTGTGAAGCCCATTCGAGTGGATCTCAATAGGTTCCACTATTTTCGGGGCCAAACATTGCGACTTTCTCTAACCATGAACCAAACATTCATATAAAAAGGGTTTCAAAAGTTCTCTAATTTTCACTCGAAACACTCCGAAATAAGAACCAAGCAATTGAAGTCAATAATAGGGTCCAAGAATACCTGAAATTAATAATGGTATGTTACAAAATTTTAACTATAAACAATATCTATCCCTAGAAAGACTTTAGTTAATATTCCATATAATTGAGATGAATCCAATACTCTCTCATTAGTGTATCATGCTCCTATGTATCAAGAGAATTTGTATCATTCATCCATATCACATGAACCAAACATATCGTCCTCCTATGAAGTACTTTTCTATCAGAATCAACAATCCTAACTGAATTCTCTATCATGGATAAATCATTTTCCACATCCATTATCCTCAAAAATGAAGAAATTTTATTTTTTAAAAAGATACATTTGAAGCTATAATTCATGGAATACAGTATGTATCTTTGTCAACTATGGTAGAAGTGATATACAGTAATATAGTTTCCCAAAATACTCAATAACCTCAAAAGGTCCCAAAACATATGGTTCAAAAATCCACTATTTTGGAAGTCTTGATGACACAAATGAGTTGATTCTCAAAAAAACACCTTGTTACAAACTAATAACTCCAATGGTCACCTATGAAATTCAACATAATATTTGTACAAAATGTATGCAGTCTATATTCATTAAAAAATCAAATAAATCGTCAAAAACATTTCATAGATCATTCCCAATACAACCAAAGAGACTTCACTAATCTATGAGAAACATAACGGAGAGTTACAAATACGATCATTAAATACCTCCATAAGAGCCCCCCAAATTCAAAAATTGAAATTTTTCTATAATAAACTAAAAAAAGTATGAAATGGGAACCCTACGAAACACCAAAATCAAGGGAACATGCACAAAAATTTTCTTGAAGAATCTATATATCCCTCTCCATCTTGAAATGCATATTCTTATGTTTTTCATACTAAAATTAACACAAGATCTTAGTGTCTCTTAGAGGCCTCTGAAAAAGTGTGAAGTTGAACATGTTTCTCTATCAACGACTATAGATAATAGAAATATACGTTATTGAAATATCAATTTACCAAAAACATTTAAAATATCCACATACTTTTTTGTATATTTAATGGGAAAGAAATGATAGGATTTTATCTGCTGAGTGATTAAAACACAAAATAAATTCTTTTTTTAATATGTATATGGAAATGAGACCACAGTGACCATATATATCTCATACCATTACCAAGTCATAACTAGAAGTTTATGAATTAAACATTTTGGTTTTGGTTCCCTTATTTGAAATAATAACATGTATAATAATTTGAAACAAATTCAGTGATGTCCCATCTCATAATAGGACAAAAGAATAATCATTTCATATCGGGAATCCTCTTTGGGGTTCTAGAGTGCACTTCCAAATGACAATTATCAAAATCAACAATTTTTCAATTCCTTATCAAATAAGAAATAAAAATTATTTTTAAAACATAGGATTCCCTTAGAATAGAATTTACAGTCACTAATGGTCTCTCCACAATAAAGATAGTCGAAAATGTAATGGAATTCGTCATCAAGATCTTTTTCATAAAGAATAATCTCCAGATGAATGGATTTCAACGAAAAAATTTCCAAAAAAACTCAAGCCTCATCCTATCATGATCCTAAATAAATAATTTCAAAAAAATCAATTAATTTAGACTCTTATGATGATTCCATTATGTCCAAGGTTATAGGTTTAATGCTCATAGAATTAGTAATGAAATTTCACTTCCCTTTTCTAGAAACCACATATCAATAGCTTGGAATATATTAATTGATTTCTTATCATTTTCAAAATAGCCATCAGATAAAGCACATGACCCTCCAATGGCTGTGAGTAAACAAGGATATCATCTGTAAAGACCACCATGAACATATCAATATAATCGAAGATGATTCTATTTGTCAACACCATAAAGACTATTGAACAATTTCTTATATTAAATTGAATGAAAGTACAATCCTAATGTTTATACATACTACAAACAATCATTTTCTCACTGTCATATTCTTTTTTCTAAAAAGATTCTAACAAGATTGATGTTAAATATTCAAGATTCACTTTTCCCCTATAAACTGGTCAAATAGATCATTAATAAGTGTTGACTAATACTTTTTCATTATTGTAGCCCAATTGATTTTTTCATAGTCAACATAGAGTAAATGTGTTCCATAAACTCTATTTTATGATATAATATTCACTACTCATGGTGACATAGTAGGGAATATAAAATTTTTCTATAGTATATTATCATACATATTAATGAACCCTATCTACTCAATGTATTTAATATAGTATGAAGTAATAATTCTTGGTTGAGTAACATGCACTAAACAAATAGAAACTCTAAATCAATTTCGGGTGGAAAAGCATATAAATATAAATAAAACACTTCAACAAAATAACTATAGATAGATCATAACACAGTGATTCCCACTCTAAATCAAAAGTTAAAAATGACACTACATTCCACAGCTCCATAGAGGAAGTAAAATCCCTACTCAACCTTATGTCAAATTATCCTTGAATGACACAGATCACTCATACCAGTTTAGTAAAGGAGACTCATTATAGATAATTGTAAATTTTTTCATTCTTAGTAACAATCCATTTTATCCCTTGAATTTTGTCAAGATGTATCATGTTGAAAATGAGAAAATTCCAGGTAATCATAATTTTTAATTGAGATAAAAGACAAGGTTGACAATAGATACCCTTCACTCCCTTTATTCTATGGGGTGTAGTAATATGCATCACATAAGACAAAATATTATTATAAAAATTCATCTAATATACTACTTGTGTTAATATAATTTTGTGATATATTGAAGTATAAAATATGTAATCACTAAAGATGGAGATACTGTAATGGTACCTCTAATGGTCACTAGACCCATATCATCTTCCTAGGGGACACTCTTCCACTATGTAAAGAAGCTTCATTATAGATTTTTTTTTGTCATACCCCGACATTGGATACTCCTTTATTTAATTCTTTTCTTAATCTTGGATCTTCTTGGTTGAGGTTTGGATTGATCCAAGATAAATTTTTTTGAATTTTTGGATGTTCGGGTAGATTTTTTCCTATTCACAAGTAGCACATGGTTAGTAGAAACCATGAGGCCTAGACTAGGTAACTGGTCAGTAAATCCTGGAGTTGGACATAAGATATCGCACAGCGTGATCATGGTCAGTCAAACCATCTTGTTTAGTTGTGTGGTCGGTCTCCTCCTAGGAAGAAACTACCACATGGTTGGCTCATAGTTGGACAAACCTTGTGGGTTGGTCATACGGTCAGTTCTTTCTTAGGTAGTGGCTACCGCACAACTGGCACACGGTCTGGTAAACTGTGTATCCAAACCTTGTTATCAGTCAAAATCTATAAAATATAATAATTCCAGTTATACACCCCTCCAACTCACCCTAACATGATCCCCCTCCCTCTTGTTCGGTTCTGGAACATGGACGAGTCTCAAACCCCTCCCTCATGGCTCATCTCCCACCTTGGTGCTTCTCCCTCAGTTTCAAGGTTTGTTTTTATTGTTTTTTTCTATTTATCCTCCTCATCTCTCTTTACCCTATTTATTTCAAGGGTTTTTTTAAGGTTTTTCCATTATGGATGAACCATAATTGTTAGTTTTGATGTTTTCATTGTTTTTCATATTATCAATTGTGTGTGGATTGATCAGTGGAAAATTGTATTCCTTCCCCTTGTGATTCAACATGTTCTTACACCGTTAAGAAAGCTAGATTCATGTCATTCCTTTCCAATGGATTCCATTGGTTCTTGGTTTATTTTAAATAATTTTTAAACATTATTCACATGATTATAATTCCTTTTAATATCCTATTTTGATGTTTTGGGATTCATATATTTTTTCTAAAAATAGTATTTCAAACGATTTTGGAATTATGTTTATATAATTGTGCAATTTAAGTGTTTTTAAAAATGTGATGTATTATATTGAAATGATATAGAGTGTTTGGAGAAGTTTCTAATCTCATTTGTGTTATAATAACATTTTTTATTGAGGGATAGAAATTGTGTGTCTGAAATTGGTGATCTTAATGAATGAAATTTATTTATGGCTTGTTGTATGGGTCAGAAAACATTTAGTGATTCTTAAAAAAGTGGTTTTGGAGCTACATCGTGGTTAATTATGGCGTTCTATTGGATTTTTTCACATCCACCTATGCTTGGTATACCCACATGGATGGGAACACTAATTATGATGGCTATGATAAATCATAAAATCTATATTTCAAAACATTTACACTTTCTCCACTCTTTAAAAATCATGGCCTTTCATATTTTTCTCAATTGAATCTAATATGGTTTTAAATGTTGTGCATGAACCCATGCACCATTTGGTTCTCTATAAATTATGTTTGCTTTTTAAGTGAAATGAAATCCCATTTGGCATAATTGGTTACATTATGTGGAATTCAACTTGGAATTTAAATGGTGTTGGAAGTGAATTGTGTTTAGAACTCACATGATCATTTGTTATTATGAATGTAATAGTGTTATTTAATGGTTTTTTAGAAATTATTTATATTATTATTGTTATATCTTGGATTTGATAGTATTGAAGTCCCGATTGGTACCTTATTTTATTTTTTTAAATTAAATGTGATTTTGAAGGTGTAATTTTTTGGTTGGAATCGTTGAATGTTTTGAATAATGTTTTGTAAGACCATGTGATGTGATGAAATAGTTGGTACTTTGAATGACTCATTGTATGATGGGAACACCTATTGGGGATTTTTCTATATGGTTTATCATATAAGTGGTGTCTGTACAGGTAAGGTTAGTTACACATGAGAGGGACTCAAACTTTCATAGTATAATTTTTCCATGGGTTAATTGGAATATTTGGGAGGATCGAGTGAATGCTGATTTCCATCAACAATTAGATGTGTTAGTACCCCCTAGATTTTCTAAGAGGACAGCTAGGTTGTGCCAATATATTGGTCTGTTGAGGGAGGAAAATTCTTTATAGAATAGGGAACTTCACCATATGTTGATTGGTGCTTCCCAACTAAGTACGTCCAGGGTTCACTCTAGTTATGTTTTAAGAGAATCCCATGGTTACTAAAAATTGTGTGTTTTTGTTTACTTTATGTTTTATTTTCCACCATCTTGCACTGTATATTTATTTTTTATCAAATCCTTTCTATCATTTGGTTTGGGGTTCATCTCTTAAATGGTAATGTATTTTAAATATGTAAATATAGTGTGAATAATTTTGAAAACGGGGAAAAAATGTGTTTATTTATTAAATTGAGAATACCCTAATTTTATAACAACATTTAAAACTAGTGTTATGGATTGTTTGTAGTGTATTATAGTCCCATGTTTTTTAAGTTCTAGGTTCTTGTTTTGGGTGTTCATAGAAGAGAATTTTGGTTTTTGGGTTTGAGGTGACAAGGAGGTCACATGGAGATATTATTGGTGTGGTATTATTTTACTTTGTATTCAATTTTTAGTCTGTTCTTAAATTTTATTTGTATTAAAATCATTAATGTATTTATAATTATCAGTTGTAGTTATTGTTTCATTCCCATTTGATTAGATATTTATTTGATACTAGTTATTATTTTGAATAAAATCGTTACCAGATAGATTTTATTTGATGTCCAATAATGGTTTCTAGCTCATGGGAATTAGAAATATCCTTTGATACATGCTGAAGACCAGTTTAGGTGTTGGGTTAGATTTCATCCTTTTAATGTTCACGAGAAAATGGAATCAGATGAGGTTCTTTGTTATTTTTGGTGTTTGGTAGTATGAGATGAGGACTATCAAAATTAGGAGGTCAGTACAGGATGATTTTTGCAAGCTCTTTCTCATTCTAATCATTGAGTTTCATAGGATACTCCAGGTTTTGAGACTTTATCCTAGTTTTTATCTGTTTGGGGTGAGGAATGACAATAGCGGTGACCAAGTTTTATGTTGTGATCTTACATGCAGTATTGACCCATGTGGTGTCTGAGTACACAGTTTAATTTCTTCCTTGTTTCTTATTCTTACATAAGGAATTTCCCAATACCATGTCACCAAGTAAGGAACAGACATTAATTTTTCACTTCAGTGGTTTGATATGTGTTTTCCATTGTGTTTGATCTTTTTTTGTGAGAGTTATGTTTTGAATTGATTTTTGGTTATGTTGAGTGGACTTTGAAATTAAAAATATTTTTTAAAATGGAAATTAATTATTTATAATGGTTTTGGATGGGAAAATGTGTTTTAAAGGAAATAGTTTTTGATTTAAAATTTGGTAAATGATTGGGGTTTGATAATTAATAGTTAATCATGATCCTTAATACTCATTATGAATGTTCTCATGTGTGTGGGTATGGGCAGAAAGTGCATGATGTAATGTGTGGATGAAATGGATGAACATGTATGCAATGGATTATAGGTATCCATGGGTGAGTATTTTAAATATAAGTCTTGGGCATATTTATCTAAAGTAATTTCTAAAGAAGAGAATGATTTTGGGAATTGGTCTTCCTAGAATGTCGATTTTTATTTTGAAAAGTTGCATGGGAAGAATGCCATTTTGAAATAAAAATGGAAGTGGTTGTTTTTGAAGAGTTTATTTTTGGTTTTTGTTTTTATGTGTTTAGTTTTCAAGCCTCTATTGTTTTGGATTGAGGTTTTTTTCAATTGTGTTATGGTTTGATGTTGGTTTTTTCATTGTATTTCTCTTGATGTTTAGAATATGCTTCCCATAATTATCCCCACAATTTCTAGTGAATCATTCCTATTTCCTAGTTATTATTTGGTTTTAAATATCTTTTTTGGTGATCGAGTTCCCTTAGGGGTATTGAAGTGTCTTGAAGATGTTGATAGTATCTTCAGATTGTAGAGAACACCCAAATATGGTTGAGTCTATGATGTTCTCATTCAGTTTCATGGAATATCTTTGGAAGAACGGGAGTTGTTTTCCCCATTTTTGATTCAAGTTGGCATGATGTGAGATTTTTTTATGTCTTTCATTATATTATTGTTTTCCCACATGAGGTAAAGATGAAGAAATGAGAAGAGCACATTAGTATTCACCATGTCCAATAGATAGAGAAGGCCTATGTTTACTATTTTAAGGAGATATTTTCCTTTTCACTGGAGGTGGCTTCATAGGTTCTATTGAATGATTCACTTTTCATTGGGGGTCTTCATCATGATATCAAGGACTGAGTCCTCTCCTCCAGGGATCTTTATTTTGAGAAGTTGGCGGATGAAGCATTTCACTCCGAGTTGCTAATTGTAGTGAAGGCGGTTGTAAATCCATGGTATCTTGTTGTATGTGAAGGTTCCCCATCTAGAGAAAAGTGCATGCCAAAGGAACCAATCATTAAGGAGTCTAATTTTTTGGTTATGGATTCTATTTATTCATACCATTTTTTTTTGTTCCATACGTGTGGTCAGTTCGTGAATTTGAATCCTTCTAGTTGCATCCCTCTAAAGTAGTTCCATCGTTGTGATCCTTTGGGTCATCTAGAAAAGTTTTTTAAGAAGCATTCCTCGAAAAAGGAATTATGATCAGAGGATTCTAGTACATGACTATGAGGAAATACATGATTCAATAATTAGGGATCTAGCCATAGGCTACAGAGTGAACCTCACGTGTAATTAAGTGTTCCTAGGGGTGTGTGAAACCATGTCCATGTTTTTTTGTTCCATGTTTGGTTAAGAAAATTTTAATGTTTCCTTATTATTATTTTCTTGTTGTGGTGAGTTCATCACTATGTTGTAAAAATGTGTTGAACTTGTTATTTAGTAATTGGGGTGGTTGTGTGCCTATCCCTTATATGGGTTAGCATAGTTCATAGTTTTAAGCTATGCTAATTTGGAAATGATTGATTTTTTTTTTGAAATTAAGGGGTAGTTTTTCTAGTAGTGTTCTTAACCATTTAGTTTTAGTTATTTTATTGGGTTTGCGTAGTGTTGGGGTTTTAGTCTATGTTGGGAGTTCTCTAGTTCCTGATTGTGGTAAGGGTGTTGTTTTTTAAGTGTGGATATGTTGGGTATGTTCTTTGGTTCGCAGTTTTCTAGGTCATTCTGTTGTGGGTTTGTTTTTTTATATTTTGGTGGTGCTATTTGGTTTTAATAGATTATATTATTGTTGAGTTTGTATAGTGGGGAGAACCCCCTCATGGTATCACCTTATCATGATGATACAATTTTTTCATGAACATTAGTGTGTGACTTATGGAGTGAAAGGTCACACCACTGGTCATAGTTTCACTCAGTTTGGATCAGGCAAGTACTAAATTTATGGTTATCTTTTTTCATTGAGAAATTATTAGGGAAGAAAGTGTTTTTGGTGTGTATAATTGTCACACCATGACCATCGATACTCACTTATTTAATTCATTTCATGATCTTTGATATTTTGGGTTGAGGTTCAAATTGATTCCCAGAAAAATAAAATTCAAATTTTTGGATGTCCAGGTTGATTTGGGACTATGAACGTGCAACGTAAATTTAGTAAAAACCCTACGGCCTAGCCATAGTAACCATGCAGCAGGTCTTATAGTTAGACAACTACTACCACACATATTATGAATGGTCAGTTAAACCATGATGTTTGGTCATACGGTTGGTCCCCTCATAGACAGAAGCTACGGCATGATTGGAATACGGTCATCCAAACCTTGTCGATTGGTCATGCAGTTGGATCCTACTTGTCCAGTGCCTACTGTATAGTTTTCACATGATTAGGTAAACCACGTGACCACACCATGTAGTCAGACCAGATCATTAAAATATTTAAAACCCTATACTACCATCCTCATATTTACCCCAACCCTCACCTCCCTCCCTCTAGGTCAGTTTTGGAAAACATATGGATCCCAAACCCCCTACTATTTGGATTCTCTCCCTTCATGGTGCATATCCTTCGGTTCCAAGGTAATATTTTATGGGTTTTTTCAAATTCTCTCCCCCTCTCTCTTTACCCTATCGATTTAAATGGTTTTCTTGAGGGGTTTCCCTTTTATTGAACCCTAATGGCTAGGGTTGATTTTTTTATTGGTTGTCTTGATATTTAGGATGTGTGAATTGATCTTCGGGATATTTTATTCCTTCTCTAAGAGATTCATCATGTTCACAGACCTTTGTGGTAGGTGGATTCATGTTTTTTTTCAATGCATTCCATTAGTTCTTGGTTTATTTTAAATAATTGTTCAAACATGATTCTCATGCTTACGAGGCCTTTTCCTAGCCTATTATGATGTTTTGGGAATTGTATATTTTTTTAAAAATAGGATTTCAAGTGATTTCTGAATTATGTATAAGTAAATCTGCACTTTAAGTTTTTATCAAAATTACATGTATTAATTTAACATTATGTTATGTTTTTTTATAATTTTCTACCCTCATATATGTTATAATAACATTTTTGGATTGGGGGATTGGAATTGTGTGTGAAATTTGTGATTTTAAGGAATGATGATTATTTATGGCTATTTGTATGGGTTGGAAAACATGTAGTATTTTGTTATAAATTGGTTTTGGATTTATTTCATGGTTACATGTGCTGTTCCATTGGATGTGTGGACATCCATGTGTTCTTGTTATACCCACATGGATGTGAATGAAAATGATTATGGATTTTCTTTATCTAAAAATTTACATCTCAAAACATTTACCCTTTATCCTTTTCTACCTCTTTCCAACTCATGGACTTTCATTAAATGTATCTTTGTATCAATTGACTCTAATGTGGTTTTAAATGTTATTCTTTAATCCATTTACCATATTTTTACTTTATAATGTATGGTTGGTTTCTAAATGAAATGAAATCCCAGTTTTCACTTTTGGTTAATTTATGTGAAAGTCACATTGTCTTTGAAATGTTTTTGGATGAGAAATGTGTTTAGAACTCAAAGTCCAGTTTGGAATAACAAATGTAAAAGGCCCATTAAATATTTTTTAGAAATTATTTATATGATATGAGTTATATATTGGTGTTGATATCATTGAAGTCCCTATTAGAACCTAATTTCAAATTTTGAAATGAAATGTGATTTTTAAAGTGGAATTTCCCAGTTGGAATATTTGAATGTTTTGAATAATGTTTTGAAAGACCATGTGATGTGATAGTTTAATGGGAACATTAAATGGCTCGTTTTATGATGGGAACACCTATTAGGGATTTCCATATACGGTTCATCATGTATGTGGTGTCATTGTTTTGGGTAGAGAAGTGCAGTGATAAAACGTAATGTGAGTAACACATGTGAGGGACTCTATCATACATAGTATACTTTTACCATGGTTCCTTATAATCATTTAGGGTATCGAGTAATGTTTCCTAGATAGGCCTAATTAGATGGGTTGGTACCCCTATATTTTATTGGAGGCCCGGTGAATTGTGCCACTGGATTGGTTAGTTGATGGAATCAAGTTCATTATATACTGGGAAGTATCACTATACACCAGTAGGTGGTTCCAAACCGAGTACGTCTATGTGTTGCTCAAGGGATGTTTAGGAAAATCCCATGGTCACTAAAATAGTGTGTTCTTGTTTACTTTCTATTTTACTTTCCCCCCATATGGCACTATTTATTTATTTTTCAGAACAACCCTAGTATCTTTTGGTTGTGGTTTCAGTTCTATAGTGGAAATATATTTTTAAAGTGGAAATATGGTGTGAATTATTTTGGAAAAGGGGAAAAGGTGTGTATATTTATTAAAATGTGAAACCCCTATTTTTTACAGTATTTCAAACTTGTGTTAGGGGGTTATTTTTTGGAAAGTAAATTGATGGATTATTTGGTGGTTTCTTACTAAGCTGTTTAGATCACACCCTACTTGAACCATTTGATGTTGGTAGACCCAAGTTTTTTTGCAGGTTATGGTTCTTTGTTTGAGTGCTCATGGTGGAGAATTTAGGATTTGTGGTTGGATGTGACTAGGATGTCACATAGAGATTCCATTAGGGTATTTATTGTTTACTTTGTATTCAATTTTTAGTTCATTTTGGGGTTTTATTTATATTAGTCTAAATTTTTGTATTTTTTATGATCAATTGTGGTTATTCCTACATTCTAAGTTGTTTAATTTTTGTAATCTTATTTATTATTTTGGCTAAAATCATTCCCACATGGATTTTATTTGTTACCCAACACTGGTTTTGAACCTCTAGGGATTGGGAATTCCCTTCGAGTCATCCCAAGGACTGGTTCTAGTGTCTGGTCAGATTGAATCCTAGCCTTGTTCGTGACACTATGGATGGAACCCTGATCGTACCACGATTCACTGTGTCATTTTCACCCTTAAAACATTGTATTAAACTGAATTTGTATTGTAAATTACGAAAATAATCAAAAATTTAATTACATTTTTGAATACTTTATTTATTTATTGATATTAAAAAGTCCAATGTTACTTTTCTTGAAAATTTCATTGAAGGTGATGGTGATTTGGAGTGCCCATGTTGATGTCCAAGAAAAATGGGCCAAATTGTGCAGGATCCAAGCACACCAGTGGGTTAATATGCACCCTTCTACTATACCGTGAATCCAATTGGGCTGATTTTCTTTGGACGGGTCCTAAACTCATTTGTCTACATTTAATATGAATAAACCCAAGACTCATTTGGCCAGCTGATGTCCATTCCGACCTGATCTGTCCAGCACACCAAATATGCACGGATTCAAAAGTGGTGTGCTGTGATCTCTTCATATCTCGGGCTATAGGTGTCCACAGTGAGCCAAACTTTCTATGGAGACATCCAAGATGTGGGGATAAAACTTTTTTATTTTATAAAAATAGATATAATGCTGTCTGGAGGTCGAAACACCTATGACAACTGGTTTTCATAATTTTTTATGCTCAAAACCACTTTCCCATTTTCCTATAAAATGGAACCTTTGGATCCTCATTTAAAAGTTCAACCAGGAGGCAAAGAACTAGTATTTTAGGGACCCAAATTAGTTCTCTCCTCTTACATTAAGTTCTGGAGTCCCCTATCCTCATAGGGGAATCAAGGATGAAGAGGGACTTCCACCCGAGCCTTCTTCTCCTCTCGATGGTGAGCTAAATGGTGGAAGATCATTTTGAGGGAGCTACACATACTTGGGAGGGAGTTACAACACTTGATACTCTACTAGTTTTTTATGATTTGTGTATGGATTATTTCAGGTATGTTATATCTAATCATTCTTCTCCTCTGAGTTCATTTCTTGGGTTTAATTCAGTGAACCGCTTTTCATTTCAACACCGATTGGGTTGAAATTTCAAGTGGGAAACATGAGTTGTTCTAATTGGGAAACACAAGGATCCTATTTCTCTCACACATACAAAAGATATTAATATGATTTGGTATCCTTTAATCTGTTATTGAAGTTCAAACCTTGACAACATTATTGTTGTGTTAAGGGTTGGTATGTTGCGCAATGTTTAGAGAGGCAAGAGGGGAATCAAGATCTTGACAACCCTCAACCAAAGAATTAAACAAAACCATGTGTAATTTTCAGAACAATGAACTATCCAAGATGTTTAGTGAACATGAAATGATCTCCTTATCTCATAATTCTTAATCATACACCTTATTCTTTCAACTATTAAACTCTTTATGTTAAGTTATTTTCCTAAAACTGTTTTCAAAATCACCCCCCTCTTTTAGTAATCTTTATTAAAAATACACACTATAAGCCACCAACGCTCCTTAAGAGATGACCTAGGGTCTGAATTAAACTATAAATCATCCTTAAATACATAATAAATTTGACATTTCTGGACAATGTGGTCAAATATTTACACCTTTGACGGGGAGCGTTTTGGTTTTAGTGCGTGTTTTTGTTATGGTTTTTTTTGTAATTTTTGCGAATAGTTTTTGTTTTATTTTATACCTCTACCTATGTTTTTGTATTCTGATCCATTTTTTATGTAGTTTTGGTTCATTACACATTCTACTCTTGGAGACTTATAACATTTTGAACCCGAACTGGAGAGGACCCTACATCAACGACACCGAGACACACAAGACAACACATTGAAGGAGGACGCACAAAACATCAACACTCTTCTTGATCCTCCTTATTCTTCTTCAAGAAACCACATAAAAGTTGAAATTAACATGAATCAAATGGCTGAAAACAATCGAACACAAAAAGAACTAACCTCAACTGATGTTGATATCCAACCCACCTATATTCAATTACAAGGTGAGGCACCCAATTTTGAACTAAAATATGGCTTAATTCTTCTTTTACCACGATTCCATGGATTTCCTGGAGAGGGTCCACACAATCACATAAAATAATTTCATACTGTTTGTTCAAGATTAAAACCTGCTAATGTGGATGAGGAACAAGTAAAGCTTAAAACATTCCCATTTTCTTTGGAAGACACTACGAAAGATTGGTTATATTATGTTAATTCCCCAATAAGAGGCTGGGAGGACATGAATCGCCTTTTTCTTGAAAAATATTTCCCAGCCTATCAAACTGAAACAATAATGAAAGAAATTTGTGGGATAAGACAATATCAAGGGGAAACACTTCATGAATATTGGGAACTCTTTAGAAGATTATGTTCAAGTTTCCCACACCGCCAAATAAGTGACCAACTTTTAATACAATATTTTTATGACGGTTTAATCCCTATTTATAGAAATATGATTGATGCAGTTATAGGTGGTGCACTGGTAGATAAGACCCCAATTACTACAAGGACCTTAATTGAGAACATGGCACAAAACACTCAACAATTTGGTACAAGGTCTAATATACCCATTCGAGGTGTTCATGAGGTACAAAGTACTGAATTCGAGATGAAGGTGGACACAAAGTTCGAAGAGGTAATTACCCTTCTTCGAAAACTTGATCTTTCCCAAGGGAAATCCCAATCTCCTCCTCCCATCCATTCTGGTATATGTTCTTCTAACACCCACTACTCTGACCAATGTCCTCAATTGAGGGAAACATCTGAGTGTTGTGAGGCAATATTTCCAAGCCGCCCCTATAACCAACCCTTCAGGAAAGAACCTTACTATCCATCCAACCCTTGGTGGGAAGAGAACCAAACCTATAGGCAAGGGTGGTATTCAAACCAACCTCAACAAAAATGGAACCAACCAGGGCAGAATAGTCATCAACCACCACCACCTAGAAACCCTCAACTGCCCCAAAGGCCGTTCCAAATAACCCCTCCAAAAATTGAGCCTAGCTTAGAAGATATGATGAAACAAATGTCTGCCATCAATATCCAATTCCAACAAACTACTCAGGCATCCATACAAGACCTCAAAACTCAATTAATCCAACTAGCTGACTCAGTGGGTGAAATTAAAAGTCATGGGTAAGGTAAACTTCCCTCTCAACAAGTAGTTAACCCTAGGGATAAAGGAAATGTTAGTTCCATCACCCTTAGGATTGGAAGACAACTAGAAAGTAAGATGGATCCTCTATTATAGTCATCCCCTCCTGAGGAAACCTCCATCCCAACCATTAAAAATGTTCCAAATTTTGAAGAACCTTGTCTTGAGAGAATCCCTTTCAAAGGAAAGAGTGTGTATATTGATGAGTCACCTAGCCCAACCATTCCTCTTCTATTTCCTCAAAGGTACACCCAACCAAGAAAACAAAAGAAAACTGATCTTGATAAGGAAATATTGGATATTTTCAAGAAAGTGCAGGTTAACATCCCATTGATTGATGATGTGAAGCAAATTCCACGGTACGCAAAGATTCTAAAGGTGATGTGTACACACCGAAGGTGACTGCGTGGAGATGCGAAGGTGAGTTTGGGGAGGAATGTTTAATCATTTATAGATCCATCACTTCCCACCAAGTGCAATGATCCTAAAATATTCTCAATTCCATGAACCATAAGGGAGTATTATTTTTCTAATTCTATGCTTGATTTAGGTGCCTCTATAAATGTGATGCCTCACTCTATTTACTATACATTGCAGGTCAGGGAACTAAATCCCACTGGAATTATTTTTCAAATAGATAACTAGAGTAATGCACACCCATTTGGTGTGTTAGAGGATATTCTTGTGAGGGTCCAAAATTTAATTTTTCCTGCTGACTTTTATGGGCTTAAAATATAGGATGATAGAATGAATGGACATGCCCCGATTATATTGGCGAGACCTTTCTTGAAAACCCTCGAAACCATAATTAATGTCCACAATGGTATATTTTCTATGGAATTTGGTTGTGACATAGTCCGTTTCAACATCCTTGATGCCATGAAGCCCCACCCAGAAGAACATTCATCTCTCTCTATTAATTCAATTGATGTACTCCCTACCACTGAAAAAACAACATTTCTTTCCCCTGATCCCCTTTCTGAGTTTTCTTCACTGATAGAAATTCTAGGAAATGATTCATGCATTGATTGTTATAGTGGTCTAAAAAATTTTCATGCATGTTCGTTGATTGATGATTGCTTGAACACTTATGATCCACTGACAATCGATGATACTGCTAAGCTTGTAAAAGCTCATTCCTCATCTGAGGTTGATACCATTGAGCAGTTAGATGAGATTAGTGTCCTCTCACACACACTCCCATCAATCAAAAATCCACCTGAATTGGAACTAAAACAACTGACTCAAGATTTAAAATATTCATATCTTGAGAATGGAAACAAGTTGCCTTTCATCATTCCTTGTTCACTCCCTCTTGAGCATGAATTGTGCCTGCTTGAACTTTTGAGGGAGTATAAACAAGCTTTGGGGTGGACACTTGCTGAAATTCCTGGTATTAACCCTTCAATTTGTACACATCATATTTTTTTAAAAGATGAGGCTAAACCAGTGAGACATCCACAATGTTTACTGAACCCCAACCTCCTAAAAGTTGTAAAAAATGAGGTAACAAAATTATTGGCTGCTGGAATCATTAACCCCATCTCTGACAGCCAATGGGTCCATCCCGTTGAATTGGTTTCTAAAAAAACTGTACTTGTAGTAATTAAAAATGAAAACAATTAATTGGTTCCAACTCATGTGCAGAATAGTTGGCGTGTCTGTATAGACTATCACTGACTAAACCAATACACGAGGAAGGAACATTTCCCTTTGACATTCATTGATCAAATTCTGGAGAGGCTAGCAGGTAAGTCCCACTACTGTTTCCTTGATGGGTATTATGGATACTTTCAGATCCATATTTCCCTTGAGGATTAGGAAAAGACAACCTTCACCTTCCCCTTTGGCACATTTGCCTATAGAAGGATGCCATTTGGTCTATGCAATGGTCCGGGTACTTTCTAATGATGCATGGTTAGTATTTTTTCGGATCACCTAGAGAATTGCATGGAAGTATTCATGGATGATTTCACTGTTTATGGATCTTCTTTGGATGAATGTTTGAGTAGTCTAGGTTCAGTCCTATGTCGCTTTATTGAAAATAATCTTGTATTAAATTATGAGAAATGTCATTTCATAGTGCGACAAGGTATAGTTTTGGGGAATTTCATTTTTGGGGATGGTATCCAAGTAGATAAACCAAAAGTTGATGTCATTTATTCCCTTCCATTCCCCAAAAATAAACGGGATGTGCAATCTTTCCTAGGTCATGATGGATTTTACCATCGTTTCATTCATGACTTTAGTAAAATTGCACTCCCCCTCCCCCGATTACTCCAAAAAGAAAAAGAATTTGTTTTGATAAATAATGTGAGGAAGATTTTAATAAATTAAAATGGAGTCTCACCACACCCCCAGTAATCGAACTACCTCAGTGGGATTTACTATTTAAGCTCATGTGTGACGCCTCTAGCTATGTAGTTGGGGCAGTTTTGTCACAAAGGGTCGACCGAGCTCCACATGTCATAGCCTATGCCTCACGTACTTTGGACCCTGCCCAATAAAACTACACCACAACTGAAAAAGAATTCCTTTCCATTGTGTTTTCCTTGCAAAAATTCAGGTCATAACTTTTGGGGTCCAAAGTCATTGTGTTCTCAGACCATGCAGCCCTCTGGTACCTCCTTAAGAAACAAGAAGCCAAACCATGACTCATTCGTTGGATGCTCCTCCTTCAAGAATTCAATCTAAAAATTAGAGATAAAAAAGGATCAAAGAATGAGGTGGCTGACCATATCAGTAGGATTCATCCATCCTCAGACAGTGACTCATACCCCTATATTCCCATAAATGAAATGTTTCCTGATGAGCAACTGTACCGAGTGAAAGATGCTATTATTTGGTATGCTGAAATTGTAAATTATTTGGTATCATCTTTTTTTCCTACTAATTTCAACAAAAACCAAGCCATTCGTCTAAAACATGAGTCTCGTTGGTATATTTGGGATGACCCCTACCTTTGGCGCACCTGTAGTGATCAAGTCCTTAGGTGTTATGTTCTCGATAGTGAGTTTTAGACCATCCTTAGATTATGCCACACTCTTTCTTATGGGGGCCACTTTGGTCCCCAATGGACTGCTCTCAAGGTCCTTGATTCTGGTCTCTTTTGGCCAACACTTTTTCGAGATGCCCATGATTTTTGAAAATCATGTACTCTTTGTCAAAGAATGGAGAATGTCTCTAAAAGAAATAAAATTCCACAAAAACCGTTGCTCTTTCATGACATTTTTTATGTTTGGGGTATTGAATTTATGGGGCCATTTCCAAATTCCTTTGGAAACTTGTACATTCTTCTAGAAGTTGACTATGTATCTAAATGGGTAGAGGCACAAGCTACAAAGACTCATGATTCTAAGGTAGTTGTAGAATTTTTGAGAACCCAAATATTCTGTAGGTTTGGATTACCTAGGTTCATCATCAGTGACCAGGGTTCTCATTTCTGCAACCGAACAATGCAATCACTTTTGCATAGGTATGGGGTCAGTCATTGAGTTTCTACTGCATATCATCCACAGACCAATGGTCAAGTCGAGGTCTCAAATAGAGAGGTAAAAAAATTCTTGAAAAAATGGTTTAACCTGATAGAAAATATTCCAGTCTTAGACTTGATGATTCATTATGGGCCTACCGTACTTCTTTCAAAACTCCCATTAGAATGTCACCCTATCATCTTGTATTTGGAAAGAGTTGTAACCTCCCAATTGAGATTGAGCACCGGGCCTACTAAGCCATCAAAAAATGCAATAATAATCATTATGGTGCAGGTTCTCAAAGGAATTTTCAGATTCAGGAGTTAGATGAAATGAGAAGAGATGCATGTAAAAACTCCAGAATTTATAAGGAGCGAACCAAGGCTTCCCACAACCATCATATACTTCATCGTCAGTTCCAAATTGGGCAGAAGGTCCTCCTTTATAATTCAAGGCTGAAGTTGCATCCAGGTAAGCTTCGTTCCCATTGGTTTGGACCATACACTATTACTAACATCTCTCTATTTGGTGTTTTCCAGGTTCAAAATGAAGAAAACAAGGAAACATTCACTGTCAATGGGAAGCATCTGAAGCACTTCCATGAATCAATTATGGAGTCCCCGAGGGAGGAACTCCATGTTAAAGAAGCAATCTATGAATGAAACTCACCAGGTTTTATCCTTCATTTCCACATCCTCTTTTCTGACAGTGAGTACACTTCACATTCTAGGTGTGGGGGTATGGGTACATTCCTGGGTTAGATAGGAATTTCCATCGTTTTCTCCTTTCTTCTCTTTTTAGCCTTTTTTATGGTATTTTCATTTTTTCCCCATCAACAATTTCGAAGTTCGATGATGTGGTGACCAAAAATGGGGGAAAGTAAAAATACCAAAATAATGGTTAGAAAGCATTTTTGTATGAATTTAACATCAGGGAGTGATTTTTAGTGAATTGGTTTTCTGTAAATGATATAAATGGTTGTATCACTGTGAAACATTTGAGATTATTGATGCCCCTTGTGCGAGTAGTTTTTGGAAAACTGTGTCACTAATATCCCCATACATTTTTTCACCAAACCATGAAGTATGAATATTTCTTACTTAATATAAGGTAAATATATGTTAGGATAATATTTTTTATATTTAAATGATATTTGCCTACTTTTGTTCCTTTTCCGATTTGTTTTATTACTATACCAGATTAACCTATGCGTGTGTACCTAATGTCTGACTATTGTATGCCCTCAAAAAAAATTGTGTCTTGGGAAGGTCAAAAATCACTCCTCCTCAACCTTTGATCTTGTTATAACTATTGCAATTAGTGTCGCGAGGAGATCAAACATGGGTTGAGAGATTACTGTGGGATATGTTCCAAATGCAACTTCAAAATATATATATATAATAAATGAGGAGAGTGATGAAATGTGAAACATATGGGGATATATAGGTCAGGAGCTTATGGTTTTAATTCTGGGAATGCTTAATTGAATGGGTCTTGAAATATGATTGCAAAGGATGTAGGTCGGGTTTGGTGAAAAATCATTTAAAGTTAAATAATGTTAAAATAACCTATATTTATTTGATAGAAAGTGGAAAGAATAGCATTGAATGGATTTCACACATACACATGGAGAGTTAGTGGAAGGGTTGAATTTTTAATTCCTTAATCATGTTGGTGTCATGAATCTCATTGAATTTTATTGTGATATGATTTATAAGACATCTTTTTCCATTTTCACTAGGAAAAACTCCTTGGTGTCATTCGTGCATTGATCACATTACTTTAGTGAATTTAAATTTCCTCAAATTTTAAATTTTCATGATGTTGGGAATATATATATATATATATATGAATCATATTATTTGGATATGTGACTTTTCCCAGGAGTGAAAATGTTTAGGTGTGGGGGTGTGATCATACCATGATTCAATGTGTCATTTTCACCCTTACAGCATTGTATTAAACTGAATTTGAATTGTAAATTAAGAAAATAATAACAAATTGAATTAAATTTTTGAATCCTTTATTTTGTGTTTATTTATATTAAAAATTCTAATGTTACTTTTATTGAAAATTTCATTGAAGGTGAAGGAGATTTGGAGGGCCCACGATGATGTCCAAGAAAAATGGCCCAAACTGCACAGGATCCAAGCACACCAGTGGGTTAATCCGCACACTTCTACTAGAACGTGCATCCAATTGGGATGAAATTTTTTGGTCTGGTCCTAAACTCATTGGGATACATTTCTTATGAATAAACCCAAGACTCATGTGGTCATCTGATGGCCTTGCCGACCTGATCTGTCCATCACACCAAATCTACACGGATTTAAAAGTGGTGTACTGTGATCTATCGATATCTCGGGCTATAGGTGTCCAAAGTGAGCCAAAAATTAGGTTTATACATCCATGAAGTGGGGATATAACTTTTATATTTTATACAAATCTAGATAATGTTTTAGGGAGGTAGAAACACCTGTGAAAATTGGTTCTCATAATTCTGTGTGTTGAAAACCTCCTTCCCATTTTCCTATAAAATGGAACCTTGGCCTCCTCATTTGAAAGTTAGACCGGGAGGAAAAGATCTGGTATTTTGGTGACCCAAAGGAGTTATCTACTCATAAATGATGTTCTGGAGCCCCCTATCCTCATAGGGGAATCAGGGATGAAGAGGGAGTTCCACCCGATCCTTATCCTCCTCTCGATGGTGAGCTAAACGATGGAAAATCATTTCAAGGGAGCTACACAAACTTGGGAGGGAGGTTTGGCACTTTATACTCTACTGGTTTTGTGTTATTTGTGTGTGGATTATTTCACTTATGTTTTATCTATTCATTATTCTCTTCTTAGTTCATTTCTTTGGTTTAATTTAGCGAACCGCTTTTCATTTCAACACCGATTGGGTTTAAATTTCAAGTGGGAAACATGAGTTGTTCCAATTGGGAAACACAAGGATCCTATTTCTCTCACACATACAAAAGATATTAGTATTCTTTGGTATCATTTAATATGTTCTTGAAGTCCAAACCTTGACAACACGATGTTTTTGTTAAAGGTTAGTACTTTGCGCAATGTTTAGAGAGGCAAGAGGGGAATCAAGATCTCGACAACCCTCAACCAAAGAATTAAACAAACCCATGTGAAATATTCAGAACAATGAACTATCCCAGATGTGTAGTGAACTTTAAATAATCTACTTATCTCATAATTCTTAAACCTCCACCTTATTCTATCAACTATTAAACTGTTTAAGTTAAGTTATTTTCTTAAAACTGTTTTCAAAATCACCCCCTCTTTTAGTAATCTTTATTAAAAATACACACTATAATCCACCAACGCTCCTTGAGAGGTGAGATAGGGTCTACACTAAACTATAAATCAAACTTAAAAACATATTCAATTTGACATGTCACGACAATGTGGTCAAACCCCTTTGGTCATGAAGAAACTATTTTTGTCGAAATACTTTGTGGTGATAATGAACCCATGCCACTATGTGGAGTAGAAATGAATCAGAAGAATTCATGATTGATTCTTGGGGGACAAAAAAATGTATAGATATTTTTCACCTCAGTATAGACACCTCTTGAATGAGTAACCTTTCCATCCATGAGGAATGTAAAATGGCCTTCACCAGGAACTGTAGAAGTTCTAGAGGTAACCTAATATTTTGAAAAACCACAAGACACATCAGACTTCCCCTTTCCATTAAAATAACTAATAGAAGTCCCACATAGAGAAAAATGAACTCCCATAAACCTTGACTTATTATCCATATCGATATTAGAAATAAACTCCATGTCTAGTTTATTAGAGTTCGAATTGATATTTAATAATAATAAATATAAACCAATAATATTTCAGATACCCACATAAAACCAATGATCCTCAATTTTCTCATGATATTTTATCAAATGAGAAAACTGGACATGCTTATAAAATTAGTTTTCTATAGAGTGTTAGGGTCATATCAACCAGATGGTGGTTGAAAAAATATATATCCATAGAATTTAATATAGATTAAGGATATAAAAAATTATCAAAAATCCAATTAAAGTCTTTCCACTCAAATAACTCAGGTTTCATCATTATTAAAATTGAATCCCACCATCTACATCTTTTCATTTTTATCTTAATGTTATCACATTTAAAATAAATGGAATTAGGTTTTACTAATAAATAAAAAGGGTTATTTGCCTTATTCAATAGGTCATTATAGTCTTTAGAATCATTGGATCCTTAGAAATATTGTGGATTCCTTCAATGATACTCAAAATAATGATTCTAGGACTAATCTCGTTGAGGTTCTACATTAGGTCCCTAAATAGGAATTTAATCATGTTTTTATCCCCTAGAATGGATATAATATAGAAAATATCAACAAGATTATAGTCCATGAGAGGATCTTCCTGATGTAGTTCACAAGATCATTCCTTATAGGGAATATTCCCATTTATTTATAGAGGCATGATACTACACATCACAAATAGCCAAGAATTATGACATAAGAAGATTACATATCTCAACAACCTAGATAATTGAAATAGGAATATCAATCCTATTAGATATGATTTCAAGATTTAGATTTAGACATACCCAAATAAAAATAATGAAACATAAAATAATTTTATTAAAAAAATTCCTTAGATTCCCTTTACTTAAATTCTATTGGTGACTTAAGTCAAATTATGATATGTTCTTTCCCTGAACATTCTCATAATGACAACTTATGTACCATAAGGACATCACAGACTGCATAATGAAATCATGAAATATTATTACCCATCATAATGGAAACTAATCTTCCTCAAACAATACTAGATACCTTGGTATCCTAATAATTGATCTGACACTGATTAATCAAGAATTGTGTTCCTGACCCCCATGGACTAGAGACTAGATCTTGGGAAAATATATTGTTATATAAGGAATCAGTTTTACTCAAAGTTTTAAATGATAAAAGATACATTTCAGTACACTCCACACTCTAAAATGAGAAAGTACCATATAAAAATAGGTATAATAATACCCCCAAAAAGGTAAAAATCCCAATGGAAATTAGAATATCAACCATAAACTAGTTTCAGAATACCCATGTAACATGTAGACAACAACTCCACTAGACACCATCAACACTCCACATTCCAAATAATCAATAACATCCACAACATCCAAGTATAACTTTCCCTTCTCTCTAAATTAAAATAATAAAGTTTATAAACATCCAAAGGAAATGGTAGGGTGGGAAATATATAGCACAGTATGGTCTCACCATGTCTTCAATAATCAATACCATAACAAAATACTATTATTGATATCAAATTAAATAAATTAAGGGATGGAATTAGATTTTAATATTAAAAAAACTGATTCATTCTTTCAAAATGATGAAAAATATGTTTAAAATTTTTCAAATAGGCTTAACTAAACTTTTTATATAAATTTTTTTTATAAATAAGTTCTAATGAACAAAACAGACCAATAATAAATGGAATGCATAATAATGTCACAAATCCTTAATAGAATGATGTATAAAATCCACATAGTATGTTTGTTTTTTGGTAAGAGGATATTCACACATGTAAGTAGTGCTCTTAGCTATAGTCTTTTCTACTCAGAGAAATACATCCCAATAAGGGAACCCAAAATGGTAAGTCTACATCCCAATAGGAGAAACCTCAATGGGTAGTTAATAAATAGTTTAATTATTAACATTTTTATCATCAATCCATTTCTTCGGCATCAGGGTCTATGAATGACAATCCCAATTAACACTAACAACCTATGAAAAATCATTCATGGAAATTTCAATAAATTAAATTAGAAATAAATAAATTCAAAATATTTAAAAATATAAATCCTTAATTTTAGGTTTCTATTATACTTCTAATTTGAAATCCAAATCATAAGGTTTTACCATTTCATGTGATGTCAAATAATATTTCAATTTAATCCATTTTCTAAAGATCAACAACAAATTATTTCAACCAAATTATTTCCAAATCAAGCCTCCACCTTTCATAAATTTACCCCACAATTTTATTTCCAATGACATTTGGGTTTTCTATTATTATAATTCCCATGTCAAATAAAAGGTCAAATCATCAAAAATCCCCTATTTTTAATAAATTAAAACATAAGTTCAATTGAATCAAGAAAATAATGGTTTCAGTAATAGGTAAATGAATTATGAAACCACCTACCATTAGATCATATTATCCCAACACATAACACCCGCAAGAGAGAAAACCAATAAATAATAAAGGAAAAGAATATATAGGAACAGAACTTATAATCAAGATAAAAATATTATTTAGTTCCATAAATAACATTATAACGTATCAAAATATAAGGAGGAGAGAAAGGGTGACTAAAATATACCACCTAATATAGGATCCACATACATAGATGAGATTGAATGTGATCAAAACTGCTTTCATCCACTAATAAAAGGCTTTAGAATGGCCAAAATCACTACATGGGAGCCCCAACTGATGAAAAAATAATGTTATAATCGTATAGATGGTTTCAAAATCCTAAATTAGGGGATAATTATTTTAAAAATTAACATACAATTAATTAAAAAGTGTAACCATGGTTTCCAGGGGAGGGAATCATTGTTAGAAAAACCATGAACTATAATTGTGCAACCCCATTATCATTCTATATGGGGTGCACAATTTTAACACACTGTTAAACTAACTATGTACCAGCCATGAATTTTGTACTATCCCTAAAGTGAATGATATGGATGGGTGGCCATATCATTTGGAAAAGCTATGTTCCACTTCTTGTGTCTCTCAACATTGTACATTGTTTGCTGAGCCAAACTACACCATTTTCCATAAACCATGAGGTAATAGAACATAATAAAAATTGATTCCAAAATTCTACAAATTTTACGCGATACTCTCCAAAATAAGACCCAACTAATTAGATATCAAAATAAGGGTCATGGGATACCTATAAATTAGTGAAGATAAATTTCATTCTATATAAAGATGAGATAATTAAAAAAGATGATGTTTAGGGCTTGGGAATACTACATAAAGATGAGGCAGGTTGTATCAAAGTTAGAGATTAAGTACCATGTAAAGAGAATGGATGTAATTGATTGAATCTAATGGTTAGTGTTCTATACAGATCTTTTTATAGTGGAGTTTGAGTGTAGTGATCAAAGACCATCCAACATCAAATATCCACCTTCACTGGATATCCCATTTTATCCATTACATTCCATATCCTTCTAGATCTAGCATTTGTGTTGCACCAAGATACACTTCAAAAACATACATGGGGCTGGCCAACCCCCTCACCACCCACACATGCCACCATGTATTCCATGATAGAATTATTCTCATTGGGTATTTCTCCTTATGTTCACTATGCACCCTCTTGAAATTATGTCTATCCTTATAGGAATGCCTCTAACAAGTTCAATGCCTCAGGTCCCACATGTTTGGTTTCATGTGGGTCCATTGTTTTCTTTTTCTAGTAATGTTTTTAGTACTCATAATAAGCGTATCAAGAAAAATTCCATTCCCCTCTAATTCCTTCCTCAAAAATTTATCATCATACAAATATATATTCATATATAATTATGTTTTTTGATGGGAATAAAACCTATTTCACATGAAAATATATATTATAATGATCTTATTTAGAACTACTCCTCTGATATTCATATATGACATGGACTTCATTTAACATCCTTAGTTATCATTAAATCAGAAATAATATTGGATGGTTGGTCATTAAATTTTTTATGATCCTTATATTTTTAGAGTTATATTAGAAATTCAACATCCCTTCAATATCAAATAATCATTAATTTATCAATATAAATTCCAAATATAATTTTTATAATTTATTCTCCATGAAAAAATCCATTTTTCTTTTTCTCTAAATTCCTCATAAAAATAAATATTTTAATGGTCTTATTACATCTTTTGAATATTGTAGAAAATTATCATTATAATAGTTCAATCGGCCCAAGTCATTGGACATTATGAACATATTTGTAATAATCACACATAATATGGATAAATGTCTTACCACATTACATCCAATTAATCCATAATTTCTCTCCAAGGGTATTTACTCTTTTTATTTCCATTTTTTGCATTCCATTATTAAAAAATAATACTTTACGACATAATTATATGTTGAATTTGATTCATTATAACATATTAAATAAAATAAAACCATTATATTTTTGAATCCAGTTGTTATTTTCATCATCGAAACAAACATTGTATAATTTTTCGTCACCAAAAACTCAAGATACAATAAAACATCACTAAATTTATGGTTTTTTGAAAAAAAACATTAAATAAGTTAGTTCCTTGGTTCCTCAGCACATTCTCTCGTTGACCTAGAATCTACACGACTTTTTCCTTATGGGAAAGTTCATGATTTATTGGAATTAAAATTCATTACAATATAAATAATGGATTGGATATTTTCATCCCTAGGAGATTTATATAGAACACATAATTAATAATATAGAGATTCTAATGATGTGAAAAGTGATTGGATATTTTCATTACATAATCCATAATTTCGAATTGACTGATGTATTTAATGATTAGGTTTCCCTTATTTCTGAATCTCATAACCTTATTCCATAGAGATATTTATTAGTACAACTACACACCAAAATTGAATATAAAATATCACCAATGAGTGTTTGTATAACTCTTCTATTGACTAGGAGATACCTTGATTTTTGGATGAGTGGATCAAATTTTTTATAACATTTCCCAAGATAACTTAGGTCCCAATATCATTCTATCTCAGAAATCGTCCTTATAAATTGATGATATTCAATTCCTTCGATAGAGGGATTCATAAGAATTCATATAAAGTATTTAATTACATATATTCATATAAGAGTATTCAAAAATAAATTTTTTTTGTTCCCACACACCTTTGAAATTCCTAGAATAATATCTGAACATATCATACCAGGTTTATATTATAAGGCCCCAGCCTTAAACCTTACTTAATCATGAATTAAATGAATAATTCACATAGAGTATCTTTTCAGGTTTAGAGTTTTAGAGAATTAGGTCATAACTATTACATATCAAAAGATTATATAGTAAACACTTCTACTAAGTATCCATAAAATAAAAAAACACTTAAAAAGAAACATGTCTAGTTCTATGTTTTAGATAGAATGTCTTTCCTTGATCCCATCCTTGACCCTATTCATCCTTAAGTCCTGTGGAAAATATTTCAAAAACTTGGGATGATCATAAAAATCCCAGTAAAGGATACACAAAGAATGAAAAACGGTTAGATTTTCAAAACAATAAGTAAACCATGAGTACTTTACCAAAGTAATACCTTTCACCTTTATGATGTAGTAAAAACTATTCACTAAATAAAAGACCATTACTTACCCTTTTGTAACCAAAATATTACCATAAAACCCATATAAATAACACATAACATATAAAGGTATCTTGGGACATAAACATACTTAAATGGAATAACAATATGGTCGGCTTCCACACATACTTAATGAAATAGCCATACAGCCGACTTCCACGCCCAATGCATTGGAGGTTATAATGTAACCACCTGTCCTGGTATTCACGGCACCACCTGTCATATGGTTTATCATGTAACCACCCGTAAAATGTCCAAGTACCATCATTACACATAAAATATTGAAAATATAAACATTTCAATAACAAAATTTCATTTGCAATCACCATAATTAATTCCAAGATATTGAATTAATCAATCCATTTCCAAAAATCATTTAAAAGGGATTTTTGAATCAAAGAGTCCCATAAAACTTTAAAGCTTTTAATGGAATTATAATTTTAAAACATTAATGTAAATATAAATAAATACTGAAAAACATTTTGAAAACATGGACATTAAAGATAAATATTTAGAATAATGAATCTTTAAAACATTTAAAATGATATTTTTGTTAAATAGTTTTTAACAAAATGAGAGACTCTTGAATACAAATAATTGCGGAATAACATTTAATCTGAGATTTATATTATCATTAGAATAAAGGGATTCATGATATAATATGTCAAAGGGTATTATACACACCATATAAGAGTGAATTGGTGCATAACAACAATGAAGTCTCAATGGAAATGTAAATTGAGATGAAATCTATTATAAAGATGGTGTCCTTAAATTAAGGATAAATCTATCACATAATTATGTGTGAGAAATATAAATACACCCAATATAAGTTGATATTAAGTGTGAAACAATAAGTGGTCATTACCACATATTCATAGGATGACATTTTCAAGGAGTACAAGTTGAACCCAAGGAAATCGAAATTGGGTTAAGACGTTCCCTTGTAAAAATTCGACAGCCTAACGGTGTCACTTCAAAATTTAGAAAATTAGTCGATGAGAGAGTGAATGGTATCTCATCACTTGGACATAAAATTTACATCAATAAGGATATATATGAACATATCCCAACATAATAATATGTAAATTAAAAGACATAACAAAAGAAGTCTTTTAAAAAGAGGAGGGTGAAAGGTCCCCTTACCGATTTGGGTAACTTTTGAAACATACACCCCATTGAAGAAGGGTCATTAAATAAATATGTAAATACCCATAAATAAAATTATGTTACAAAATTAGTATCATAATGGGAAGTAAATACACCAATAAAATGAAATGGTGGCAAATGTAGCATAAATCTCACGGGAATAAAAGTGAGAAGAAAAATCCCTTACGAAAACTCGGCAGCCTAGCGGCGCCACTTAAAACATCCAAAAATATATTTATGAGATCAAATAGGGTATCCCATTATATGAACATAAAAATTACAGTATGAGTAATATAAAAGAACATTCCCAAACATAAGAAATATGAGATTAGAAGAAATGACATAAAATGGAGTACTTAAAAAGAAAGAGAGAGGTTGGATCCCTTACGAAAATTCGGCAGCCAAACGGCACCACATAAAAATTATTAAAATGAATTGATGAGGGTAAGAGGGGGTAACTTATCATATTAAAATAAAAATTACAGAATGGTGATTATTAAATAACATCCTCTGACAAAATAACATGGAGCATAAATGAAATGACATAAAAGAGGGTACTTGAAAAGAAAGAGAGAGGTTAGATCCCTTACCTCGTGTCCGACTTGACTCGGTCATTCTTTAATGTCCTGAATAATAAACTTGAGTTAATTTATACTTTATTAAGAACCTTTTTCAAGTTCATTATTCCTTTTATATCACTTATTACCATGTTATGCACATTATGTAATCTTTTAATTTAATAACAGTCGTTTTGTCAATACTTGGTACTTGAGTCAAAAGTGAACTTCTTATATTTACTAGTTTTTCATGTAATCAAATATGAATTATCTCAAGAATGATATTAATGATGTAGATATCTTATATACCATATATATATCCAGTATATAAATGAATTTATAATATTACATAATCTTTTATAGGTAAGAAATGAAATGCACCTTTCATGGAGATGGTAAGTCATACGTACGCATGAACGCTACTTTCATTTCTATTTCATACTTTAATGGAATGAAATAATAATGATATAAAGATATATTATAATTCCAGTATAGTATAATATATAATATCATTAACATTATCCTTTATACGTACCACATATGGCATTAACGAATCTAATCACTTTGAGGGGGCGGTAGTCCGCACTTCCTAAAATGAAGATATCGCATTTACCCATAATGGAAACCATAAAGGTATTCCATAAATGAAAAATACATAAGATTAAGAAAAAGATAAACATATTATATATCATATATAAATATATTGACATCATAATGGCCACCTTTGAAGGTGTTAAAAGAATATTGAACAATCATCGTTTCGTGAGGTAGAAATTCACCATCCACAGAAATAGTATGTTCATTAACCATTAGACGGAGTTGTGTGCAAGTGTAGCTCGAATACTTCTTATAAAAACATCATAGTATATTTAAGATAATGGTTTTGTTACAAAATAAATAAATAAAAAGATTTTAGGGGGTTGGAGAAGCAAAATAAAACAAAAGAACATTAAAGAAGACTTTACCTTTAAATCAGGTAACTCCCTTTGGTTTGAACCAAAAGGGTTTCTTGAAGAGATTTCTGCCCAAGGTGAGGCTTAAATGATGAATAGATGGATTTGGAGAGATGAAATGGTCAGGGGTTGGCCGAGCCAAAGGCTTGAGAGGTGTGATTAAGGAGGTAGAGGTGGGGGCCCTTTATAAGAGGAGAAGAGGGGCACTCTTGGAAAGTCAAAAAGGTTACATTATTCTCAAATGAGTTTTGGATTTTAAAGGTCCCACATTGATATATTTCGAGGATAAGGTGATACGGGTTCTAAATACACCCATCTAATAGGTTTTTGACATGTGTAGGTCTTAGATTTTACATTATCGTTTCATTTTATTTAAATCGTTAAATAATGAGGTAATCACTGCATCATCATGATGTCATAAATAATTTAATTTATTTAATGTCTAAATATTATAAAAAAATACTATGATGTAGGAAATCTTTTTAGCTTTCCAATTACTATTTATAGTAAAAAATCTGACTTGTATAACCCCATATATAAAATTGTTTTAGTAAAACAATACATGTTTGTGTCATTTTTACATTTACTTTAAATAAAAGGCATTAATGTCATTATCATACCCAAGTGGCTCCATGGGGTCCCAAAAATAGACCCATTGGTTGTATTGGTCGGCCATGAATCATACAATAGGTTTTTGACAAGTTTCAAGATATTTTCATTTTTTTATAATATCATTTTTACCTTAAATCACACTAATTACCTTTAATCGTGATTAATAAAACTTAAAAGTTACTTTTCATCAAAAATTATTTTCATCCCATTGAACCACATTTTACTTAATAATTAAAACCACATATATTGGATTTTTGAAAGTCAAATCACAGAAGTTTTAAAGTTTCATTTAAACGAAAAATCAATTTTTGTAACTACCACTTTGTGGTTACACTATTCATCAAAAATTAAGGTTTTTTAGAAAAATACCAAAAATTCACCCTAAGAAATATTTGATACTCCAAATTCAAAAATGATGTCTATTTTACCAAATTCATAACATAGAAGTTGCATTAATTTGTTTTATAATTAAATCCCGTTGTCAAATCAAATAGCGTGTTATTAAGAAACAATATCTATCAAAAGATTGACACTCGTTTATGTCCAATCTCAAAGTGATATTAATTACAATGAACACCATTGGATTAAATGGTAAAAATATATTCAAATTTTTATTTAAAACTAATTCAAAATATAATCTAATCATATAAAAAAATTATATTAAAAAGTGGTTTTGAATTAAAATACAACATTTTTCACTATTCATTAAAAAATGAACTTTATCAGAAAAATACCAAAAATTTTCACAAAGTAAATTTTGACATCCCGATTCTAAAGAAGAATTTTATTTTGTCAAATATAAAACATAAAATTGTCAAAAAGTGGATTTAAAAGAGCATCGCCATCAAAAGGCGGTTAATCGGCCTTTTAAAGAATATTTGAATGTTTATGCTTAAAATTGGATTCATTCGCATTTTTAATCCTCTAACATTTATTGTAAAAAGTAGAAATATTTGACAAACATATATAATTATTTTGTAGTTAGTTCTATTCATTCCTATCATTACAACGGTGACGTGTTAACTACCATTTCAAATAAAATTATTTTATTATTAGAGTGCAACGAAAGATTTCAAAGGAACTCGTTGTTGCGTATTGGGTAAGCCATCGAGCATAGCATTCCCTTTAAATTAATATTAACATTTTATTCACAAATAGGGATATATATAAAAATGTCATATTATTTATTTACCTGGGGTGTTACATCCTTCCACCCTTTTGGGAATTGCATCCTCGCAATTTTAAAATCGGGCTTAGAAACATCATTGAAAGTCTCATATCAGAACAAGAGTCGGTAAAACAGTCGTTTTAAAAGAAAGAAAGAGAAGTACAGGGGTCACCCGAGTTAACCCATACAAGTATTCCATGTAGGAAAACATGGATATGGATGAAAAATAAAAGGGTCATGTTCTGATGGAGAGTGATAGAAAACATGTTTAGGAGAAAGTTAACAACAATAAAATCACAAACCTGTGGTGGGTTAAATGGTATTCGATTCCCCAGTAGGAAATGTTAATAGACAAAATTTTTGTTTTAAGTTAATTTTCATTGAGGAATTTATTTTTGATCTTAAGGAAACATACTTACTTGTCATGTTGAATTTCAAATTTTACTAGATTTCTTACAAAAACTCATACTTTATCCAAAAGACGAGTATCTAGGAAGACTTGTTCACATTAAGAGTATTATAATCATCTTATTGAGAATAACCTAATCCAAAAAAAAACTATATATTTCCCATGCCTTTAAACCCTTACCAAAACCAAAATTTTTAGAACAAGATCAGATAAACCAAAAAAGGATAACCCTTTTTAAAAAGAAAATCTATTCTTAATCTCCAAAATTTGTCCAACAAAACCCAAAGTTAAATGGGGAAAATTTGATAAAAACTATCCATAAAATTCTTCAAAGTAATCCAAACTAAGATTGAAACCCAAATCCCTGAAGGATTTAATCACATTGTCTTCCAAAGTAAATCTTAACATTTATCTCCAAATAACACCAGTTACTCTTAAAGTCTCACATTGAAAAGTAATTAGCCTAATCATAGATTCTCTCTGATAGGATAATCATTTCCATAGATAGCCCAAAATAAACTTATTCTTGATTCATAAAATCATATAACTATAAAGAATTAGTCAAACTAACCAGGGACTTCACGTAGTCCAGTGGTAGGCGATAAATACCAGTATCACTTTAGTTGTGGGTTCGATTCCCGTAGCGTTGTCCGACGCGACGGGTTGTCACATGGTCTGCGTGTTTTCATTTTTTCAAAACTATATAATTTTATTACATTCCTCAAAAAGAGATTAATTCATCAAAAATAACCATAACATATTTTAACCTCAAGTTTATCTCATGCCTTTCGTATTCCATCATATCATGTAGTAACCCATAAATACCTCAAAGTAAGGATCATATAAACCCTAATGGTTACCTTTATAATTATTACATGAACTTCCACATCGAGTTGGTTCCCTCGTACACAATGTATTAGAGAACTCACCAAAGTTCAAGTGGTTAATCATGACTCCTTGATAGTTGGTTTGGAATAACCACAAGATTCCTCATTAAATCCCCTATTTCATCCAGTCTCTTAATCAGAGAACCACCATAGTTTCCTTCATATCCATTGTAACATTGGTTCCTACTAGATCAATCTATTTACTAAAACACAAAAAAAAAGTATGTGTTAGTATATCAACAAAATCATCATGTACTAAAGATGAAGATAAACACTAAGATATACTTATCCAAGTTATCTCAAACTCATTCCCACCTTAAAAAAACAATAATGAATCCATCTAATATACTAACCATTGTGGTTAAACAGAACTTGTCACTTATGCTTAAAGAATACCCTAACCTCTAAAGTTATCTAAATCGACCTCTGATACCAACTATAAGGCCACAGCCTTAAACCTTACTTAATCATGAATTAAATGAATAATTCACATAGAGGATCTTTTCAGGTTTAGAGTTTTAGAGAATTAGGTCATAACTATTACATCACAAAAGATTACATAGTAGACACTTCTACTAAGTTTCCATAAAATAAAAAAAACTTAAAAAGAAACATGTCTAGCTCCATGTTTTAGATAGAATGTCTTTCCTTGATCCTATCCTTGACCCTATTCATCTTTAAGTCCTGTGGAAAACATTTTAAAAACATGGGATGAGAATAAAAAGCCCAGTAAAGGATACACAAATAAAGAAAAATTTTAGTTTTTCAAAACAATAAGTAAACCATGAGCACTTTACCAAAGTAATACCTTTCCCCATTATGATTTAGTAAAAACTCTTCACTAAATAAAAGACCATTACTTACCCTTTTGTAACCAAAATATTACCATAAAACCCATATAAAGAACACATAACATATAAAGGTAACTTGGGACATAAACATACTTAAATGGAATAACCATACAGTCAACTTCCACACATACTTAATGGAATATCCATACGGCCGACTTCCACACCCAATGCATTGAAGGTTATAACATAACCACCCGTCCTGGTATTCACGGCACCACCCGTTATATGGTTTATCACGTAACCACCCGTAAAATGTCTAAGCACCATCATTACACATAAAATATTGAAAATATAAACATTTCAATAACAACATTTCATTTTCAATCACAATAAGTAATTCCAAGATATTGAATTAATAAATCCATTTCCAAAAATCATTTAAAAGAGATTTCTGAATCAATGTGTCCCATACCAATTTGAAGCTTTTAATGGAATTATAATTTTAAAACATTAATGTCCATATAAATAAATAATAAAAAACATTTTGAAAACATGGACATTAAAGATAAAGATTTAGAATAATGAATCTTTAAAACATTTAAAACGATATTTTTGTTAAATAGTTTTTAAAAAAATGAGAGACTCTTGAATACAAATAATTGTAGAATAACATTTAATATAAGATTTATAATATAATGAGAATAAAGGGATTCATGATATAATATGTCAAAGGACAGTATACAGACCATATAAGAGTGAATTGGTGCATAACAACAATAAAGTCTCAATGGAAACGTAAATTGAGATGAAATCCATTATAAAGATGGTATCCTTAAATTAAGGATAAATCGATCACATAATTATGTGTGAGAAATATAAATACACCCAATATAAGTGGTTATTAAGTGTGAAAAATTAGAGGTCATTCACACATATTCATAGGATGACATGTTCAAGAAGTACAAGTTGAACCCAAAGAAATCGAAATTGGGTTAAGATGATCCCTTGTAAACATTCGACAGCCTAACGACGTCACTTCAAAATTCAGAAAATTAGTAGATTAGAGAGTGAATGGTATCTCATCACTTGGACATAAACTTTACATCAATAATTATATAGAATAACATACCCCAACATAATAATATGTAAATTAAAAGACATAACAAAAGAAGTCTTTTAAAAAGAGGAGGGTGAAAGGTCCCCTTACCGATTTGGGTAACTTTCAAAATGTACACCCCATTGAATAAGGGTCATACAATGAATATGTAAATACCCATAAATGAAATTATATTACACAAATATTATCATAATGGGAAGTACATACACCAATCAAAATAAATGGTGGCAAATGTAGCATAAATCTCACGGGAATAAAAGTGAGAAGAAAAATCCCTTACGAAAACTCGGCAGCCTAGCGGTGCCACTTAAAACTTCCAAAAATGTATTTATGAGATCAAATAGGGTATCTCATAATATGAAAATAAAAATTATAGTATGAGTAATATAAAATAACATTCCCAAACATAAGAAAGATTATCTTAAAAGAAATGACATAATATAGAGTACTTAAAAAGAAAGAGAGAGGTTGGATCCCTTATGAAAATTCGGCAGCCTAACGCGCCACATAAAAATTCTTAAAATGAATTGATGAGGGTAAGAGGGGGTAACTCATCATATGGAAATATAAATTACAGTATGTTAAATATTAAATAACATCTTCCAACATATGAACATGGAGCATAAATGAAATGACATAAAAGAGGTGACTTGAAAAGAAAAAGAGAGGGCGGATCCCTTACCTCGTGTCTGACTTAACTCGATCATTATTTAATCTCCAGAATAATAAACATGAGTTAATTTCTACTTTCTTAAGAACCTTTTTCAAGTTAATTATTCCTTTTATATCACTTATTACCATGTTATGCACATTATTTAATCTTTTAAGTTAATAACGATCATTTTGTCGATACTTGGTACTTGAGTCAAAAGTGAACTTCTTATATTTAATAGTTGTTCATGTAGTCAAATATTAATTATCTCAAGAATGATATTAATGATTTATATATCATATATACCATATATATATCCAGTATATACATGCATTTATTATATTACATAATCATTTAGAGGTAATAAATGAATTGCACCGTTCATGGAGACGGTAAGTCGTACGTACGCATAAACGCTACTTTCATTTCTTTTTCATACTTTAATAGAATGAAATAATAATGATATAAAGATATATTATAATTCTAGTATATTATCATATATATTATATCATTAAATTTATCCTTTATACGTCCCACATATGTCATTAACGAATCAAATCACTTTGAGAGGGAGGTAGTCTGCACTTCCTAAAATGAAGATATTGTGTTTACCCATAATGGAAACCATAAAGGTATGCCATAAATGAAAAATACATAAGATTAAGGAAACAATAAACATATTATATATCATATATAAATATAGTGACATCATAATGGCAACCTTTGAAGGTGTTAAAAGAATATTGAACAATCATCATTTCGTGAGGTAGAAATTCGCCATCCACAGAAACAATATGTTTATTAACCATTAGACAGAGTTTTGTGGATGTGTAGCTCGAATACTTCTTATAACAACATACTAGTATATTAAAGATACTATTTTTGTTACAAAAGAAATGAATAAAAATATTTTATGGGGTTGGAGAAGCAAAATAAAACAAAAGAACATTAAAGAAGACTTTACCTTTTTCATCAGGTAACACCCTTTGGTTTGAACCAAAAGGGTTTCTTGAAGAGCTTTCTGCCCAAGGTGAGGCTTCAATGATAAATAGAGGGATGTGGAGAGATGAAATGGGTAGGGGTTGGACGAGCCAAAGGCTTGAGAGGTTTGGGTAAGGAGGTAGAGGTGGGGGCCTTTTATAAGAGGAGAGGAGGGGCACTCTTGGAAAGTCAAAAAAGGTTACATTATTCTCAAATGAGGTTCAGATTTTAAAGGTCCCACATTGATATATTTCGAGGATAAGGTGATAAGGGTTCGAAATCCACCCATCTTATAGGTTTTTGACATGTTTAGGTCTTAGATTTTACATTATCTTTTCATTTTATTTAAATTGTTAAATAATGAGGTAATCGCTGCATCATCATAATGTCATAAATAATTTAATTTATTTAATGTCTAAAAATTATAAAAAAAATACTATAATATAGGAAATCTTTTTGGCTTTAAAATTAATATTTATAGTAAAAAATATGACTTGTATAACCCCATGTAGAAAATTGTTTTAGTAAAATAATACATGTTTGTGCCATTTTTACTTTTACTTTAAATAAAAGGCATTAATGTCATTATCTTACCCAAGTGGCTCCATGGGGACCCAAAAATCGACCCATGGGTTGTCTTGGTTGGCCATGACTCATCAAATAGTGTAACACCCAAGATTTTTATGAGAAATATTTTTTTTAGGTTATCTAAATCATCAAAGGGATCTTTTAATACACACAACACTAGCTTGGCTTACTTTACACGCAATCGCGACCTTCCTCAATAGCTTGCATCGTACGTAATACCGGGATTCACTAAACAACGATATATTATTATGGACTAGCCATTATTAATATTATTAAGTACATTTTTAATTTTATAACATTATTATTCATCTTACACATTTTTTAGAATATGGTAAGAGAACAAAATAATTTTTTCGGGTAAAATAAGTATTTTTCAAAAAATAAAGTTTTGCCGCCTTTTGATGGCGCACCAACATTTGATCTAGTTTTTGACATGTTTATATGTTTAATTTGACAAAATAAAATTATTATTTTGAATCAAGATATAAAAATTTTCTTTGGATAAATTTTTGATATTTTTCTGATAACATTCATATTTTGATGAATAGTAAAAATACGCTAATTTTTAATTAAAAAATACTTTTTCCATTGAGATAATTTATATGGATAAATTATAATATTGAATGGTTTTAAAGTATAAATAGAATATATTTTTACCATTTAATATAATGTATGTCATTAGCATTAATTTCACATTGAGTTCATAGGTAAAAACATTTCAATCTTTGGCAATGTTTTAACTTCTAAAACCCTTTTTCTTAACAACGAGATTTATTTTAAATTAATTACTGCAGCTTATGGGTTTTGAATTTTGAAAAATGGATTTCATATTTGGAATCAGTGGTTCCAAATTATTTTAATAGGCTACTTTTTATTTTTGGGCATTATGAATAGTAACTACGGTAAATTTTATTTACCATAGTTAAAGGTAAATCGGGTAATTAAGGGTAAATATAAGATTATAAAACTACCCTAACACCTACCAAAATACTATTGGATGACTAAAATTCGACTCATATCACCTAAGGGTCAGATTAGATTCATTTAATGGACTTTTTCCATGAAAATGATTTAATTATTATTAAAACCAAAGAATGTGACAACATGTCACTTTCTTAAATCTTATAAGTATAATAATTTTAATTTAGTGATAAACTTAATGAAACATCAAACATGAATAGTCTCAAGAAATCTAATACAATTATTTACATCATACGAATTTATTTAGAATTTTTGGGGATTAAATATTTATCATTAATTATGACACATTAGTGATGTTGAAATAATTTTATTAATTAAAATATCAAATAAATGGTTTTAAAAATATTAAAATAAATATTATATGAACTATTTAATGTGCTCCACTAATTTTATAGATACATATGACATTTTATGAATCTATTAAATCTTTTAATTTAAACATATATTTTGTATATATTTTATTTAATTTGAAATAAATGAATAGTGTCAAAATTGACACTATTGTTATTTTATAAAAATAACATATTAAAAAATTGTTTAAAAATAAAAAATGTATTTAAAAATTATAAATTAAAATTTATATGGTCTAAAATGTCATAATGTGTCAAATTATTGAAAATTCACAACACATATGTAATTATTTATAATAATTTAAAATTTAGAATATTATTACCACAATTAAACTTAAATTGATAAATAAGGATAAATCAAGTTGATAATGTTTAAAATAAATTCCTAACATGTATAAATTTTATTGGATGATGATATTACAACCCTATATCATCTAATATTTGGATATGAGTCATTTTGGAAGTTTTTAAGTGGGGTTGGTATTTAATATAAACTAATATTTCTTATATTTCCAAAGGTGCCCCTCTCCTCCCTTATAAAAGGGCACCTCCTTCCTCTCCTCCTCACACCAATTTGAGCCTTCAATCTTGGACAATCCCTACCCATTTCACTTCCCCACTTCCCCAGAAATATCCTAGAGGCCCTGGTCTTCTTCAAAGACCAATTTTAGTGCCCTAAGAGGAGGTCTCAAAGAGGTGCTTCAAAGAAGAGGTAAAGTTTGTTACCGATTTTTTCAACTCTATTTCTTCTTCCACTTCTTCTTCATTAGATGTTTAATTATGAATTAATAACATCAGTATCACTCATATACTGATATGTTATTATAAGTATGAAACAACCCTTTTTCACCATCTATCCATCCTACGGAAAACGAAATCACCGTGCGTGCGTACGTACGAAATACCCTCTCCACGCCGTGGTGTAATCTATTTTCCATCACCACCTTACTTGGATAGGTATAGTGGTGAAAATAAATAACTATATATGATTATTGTAAAGTGTTATTGATTCTGAAATAGTATACATACACTCCAATACAATTCCATGATCATGGGAACGATATCATCGCTCGTGCGTACGTACGGAATACCATCTCCACGTTGTGATGCGATTCATTCTACATGACCTTCATTGCATAATGATTATATAAATTAATTGAATGAATAAATATGATATATAGTACACTAATATCATTATGGAATTGAGGTATCTATAACCTAAAAATAAGAATAAGAATTTATTGGACAAAACACACGTAAGAACAAAAAGTAATAAACACCCGAATAACAAGTAGTAATGAAATATTACTAATAAGAAGCTAATAATATGACAATATATGATATCATAACAATAAGTATGATTCTATAATAAGTAAATAACATTATTTAAATCATTATACTGGAGGTTAAGACACTTACGAAGCAAATTGGACCTAAGGTAAGGGAAAATCTCACAATCTCATTTTTATCCGAGATTGTTTATACTTCAGAATTTACTGGGGAATATTTATCATCCAAATCCATGTTTCCTCAATATGTAATATTATTTTCTTCCACCTACAATTTTTTAAATCCAATTTTACCCTTCGTTGAGTTTTTAGTAAAAGATATGAAAGGAATCTTTTGTCATTTTTTGTACGAGGTACTTTTTGACTTTTCCAGCCAAAGTACAGGAAGAATGTTTTATTAACTTATACAGCATGAATGGTTTTTTGAAAATATTATTTCCAAGAATATTCCTTTACAAGTTTTCAGGTTTATTTTAATCGAATTCTTTTAGTTTAAAATTGTATGACATTTTACGAAATGAAAAATGTTTTTGAAGTAGAAAGGATGTTTTCTTCAAGAATGGTGTTCAAGTGTTTTATCAAAATTATTTTCCATCTAAGATAATATAGTGTTATTTTTCTAACCCAATTATTATATTGATTTGATTATTTTCTGATTGAAATATTTTTATGAATTCCTTTATCTTATATGAATTGTTTTATGATGTCATGATGTTTAAGATTCCCATTTTTATTACATGGGTTATGCTATGATGTATGGTTTATGATTTTTTGGCACACATAAGAATATTATCATTATGAGATGGGTGGGACCTATATCTACCTTCAATGCATTGGGTAAATATTTTATATCTCATGAGATAGACATGGATATAACGGCAGGTTAAACCGGTTTAGTGAAACAGGACTGAAATGAGGAGTGAACTCTGTTCAGAAATGGACTTTGTCCACTAAGATAGTCTTGGAAATGAGTCTTGACTAATAAGAAATGATTATCTATGATTATGTGTGTATGCCAAAAAGTTTCATGTTTTAAGTTATGATTATTGGGATTAAATTTCATTATTATGATTTATCCCATGTTATGAAATTATAATCTCTTTTTCACGTTAAGATTTCCAAAATGTTAACTTCTTATAAATATGATGTGATTGATATTTCTTTTGTTTACCCTTACTTTTCATTTGAGCCCACCATTTTGTATGTTTTCTTTCCCCAGGTTAGGAATAAGGTTATTAAGTAGTATATGCCAAAAGTTACACTAGATATGATGAAATAAATTAGATACAGTTTAGATGCTTTATGAACCAGTTGTTTCTGTTTCCCAATTTCTAAAGACACTATACCTATATGGTCCTTTCATGGTTTTGTTATATTTTGTAATAATTATGCTTCAATGTTTAATTAATAACCATGTATGTAAAGTATGGGTCATTATAGTTGGTATCAAAGGAAAGGTATAGTCAACATTTGGAAACTATGATGTGAAAGCCTTAGTAAGAAAACTAAGGATATGTCTAAGAATAGAACACAATCTTAGTGTTTTAGAAAATGGCCATGAACAACCTATGATAAGACCTTAAGTGTGAATTTTTATTCTTGATTAAGTGGTTTTCCTATTATAATTAGTGTTTCTCACACTATTCTTCTTGGTTTTAGTCAATGGCTGGAACCCGAAGGAACCGTGTTAATACAGAATGCGACGGGAAATGCAATGATTGTCCCCATGAGCAACCAAACGTTATGGGAGCTAGAATGAAAAATCTTGTAGCCATGATCACACAACTTTCTCAAGCTATGAATCATGTAGGACTTCCAAATGATAAAAGGAAAGAACAACATTCTGTTGAATCTTTCATGAGGCAGCATCCACCTTCATTCAACAGGTCTTCTGATCCATTAGTGGCTGAACAATGTATCAGTACCACTGAAAAGATATTTTCAGTTCTTCAATGATCTGAACATGATAAAGTCATCTAAGCAGTGTATCATTTGGAAGGTGATGTTGATCAATTGTGGAATCTTATTAAGAATACGAGGAAAAGGGATGAAATTGATTCCATGGAATGTGATGAGTTCAAGAACTTATTTTTCAATAAGTATCTCCCTCGTATTCTTCGAACAAAGTTGGAGAAGGAGTTTCTTGAACTGAAGCAAAAGGATGATGAATCTTTTGGTACCTACAGAGAAAATTTTACAAGACTTGCAAGGTACGCTTCCAGAATTATTATCCAACCTGAGAGTAAGATCGATCGATTCTTTAGTGGCTTAAAACTAAGTCTTTAAAGGGTGTTATCCATAAGGGACTTCAATAGATATGAGGAAATCGTTTTATGTGCTCTCAAAGTTGATATGGATATTGGAGTAACCCATCAGTCATATGGGTTTGATAAGAAGAGGAAAGTGGAATTCAAAGGAAAATCTAAAGACCACACTGAAAAGAAGATGAGTTTTCCCTTATGCTCAAAGTGTGGAAAGAAACATGGAGGGAGTTGTCTTAAAGGGACAAGTAAATTTTTCAAATGTGGAAAGGAAGGTCATCGAGCATTTGAATGCCCAAATGATGGGAAGAAGAAGTCCAGTGATGCAAAAAAAATAAAAGGCTACACAGAGTGCACCTCCTACACATCAATGTTACAAGTGAAAAGAAATGGGGCATTATTCCAATCAATGCCCTAATCTAAGGTTTGTTGATGATGATCGATGTCAACAAAATCTTAAGGCTAAGGACAAACGAAAGTCACATGCAATTTCTATCAGCGATGTGGAGTATGATAACGATTTGGTGAAAGGTACACATACCATCCACTCTAAAGTAGCAAATGTTTTATTTGATTCGGGATCCACCCACTCTTTTATTTCTGAAGAATTTTCTAAGGGTATCGCCATATTACCTCAACAATTAGATGTTGAGTCAGATGTGACAACCCCTAATGGCATAAAAGTCACATAAAAAGTTTATAATTCTTCTCCGATTGAAGTTTGTGGGAAAGTTCTTCCTGAAAATCTTTTGATCCATCCTATAGTGGAATTTTATGTGATTCTTGGCATGGATTGACTTTCTCTATATAGAGCTCATATCAATTTCCAAAGAAGGGAAGTCATATTTCATATTCCAGATCAATCTATGATCGTCTATCAATGCAAGGATGAACATAACCTTCCAGATGAAATTTCATCCATCTTATGGGTCTTGATTCCACTAAATGAAGGTTATTTATCTCAAATGGTTGGAGAGAAGCTCATGATTAAGTATATTCCCATTGTACAGGAGTTTGACGATGTCTTTACGGATGAATTTTTGGGTCTTCCACCAAATCGTGAAGTTGAGTTTTCAATAGAACTCGTACCGGGTGCTTTGCCTATTTCAAAGACACCTTATATAATGGACCCAATTGAGTTGAAAGAATTAAAGAAGAAACTCCAAGAGAATATTGATAATGGATTCATATTCCCTAGTGCATCACCTTGGGGAGCACCAGTTCTGTTTGTTAAGAAGAAAGATGGATCAATGAGACTCTGTATTGATTATCGAGAACTTAAAAAAAATCACTATCAAGAACAAATATCCTTTCCCGCACATTGATGAATTATTTGACCAACTATACGGAGCTCAATACTTTTTCAAGATTGATCTTCATTCAGGGTATCATCAATTAAGGGTCAAAAGGGAGGATATACCAAAGACGGATTTCCGTACAAGGTATGGACACTATGAATTTATAGTGATTCCATTTGGTCTTACTAATGCCCATACTATCTTCATGGATCTGATGAATAGAGTCTTTAGAGACTATCTTGATCAGTTTGTGGTAGTCTTTATAGATGATATTCTATTCTATTCAAAGATCAAGGAAGAACATGAATATCACTTGCAAATTATATTGGAGACCCTGAGAAAGGAGAAGATTTATTCCAAATTTACCAAATGTGAATTTTGGCTTCAAAAAGTTGCATTTTTGGGTCACATAATCTCAAAAGAGGGGATATCTGTGGATCCAGCAAAAACAGAGGTTATCGAAAGATGGTTGAGACCAACAACAGTAACTGATATCCAAAGTTTTCTTGGTTTGGCTGGATATTATCAAAGTTTTGTGAAATATTTTTCATGATTATCTAATCCACTCACCAGCTTGACTCGAAAAGGAGTTATGTTCGAGTGGATGGAGGAATGTGAAGAGAATTTCATGGAGTGGAAAAGAAGGTTATCCAGTGCACCTGTTATCACACTTCCTTGTAGTGGAGAAAGGTTTGTGATCTACAGTGATGCATCCAAGAAGGGATTGCGGTGTGTTCTCATGCAAAACGATATGGTGATATCTTATGCCTCACGATAGTTGAAAATCCATGAGAAAAATTACCCAACACATGATTTGTAGTTAGTTGCGGTAATATTTGCATTAAATATTTGTAGGAATTATCTTTATGGAGAAAGGTGTGACATTTATACAGATCATAAAAGTTTAAAGTATATTTTCACAAAAAAGGATCTGAATATGCGCCAAAGAAGATGGTTGGAGCTGATTAATGATTATGACTACTCAATTCATTACCACCTTGGGAAAGCAAATAAATTGGCAGATGCATTAAGTCGACAAGACTATGCTAGCTTATCCATGACCATGATCCCAAAAGATCCAATATTTATGGATTTACAAAGGATGGATCTTGGAATTATAATGGAAGGGGAAAATCGTATCTTTCTCAAATGAATGTTCAACCATCTATACATGTGAAGATTAAAGAGGCGCATAAAGAAGATATAGAGTTACAAAAGAAGTTGAGAAATGTTCCTGAATTCAACCTTGATTGTGATGGGATAATAAAGTTCAGGAATCGGGTTTGTGTTCCTCCCATCCCCGAATTAAAGAAGGAGCTACTGGATGAGGCTCATAGTTCTTCATTCTCTATTCATCCTGGAAGCACGAAGATGTATAGAGACCTGAAATAGTACTTCTGGTGGGATGGAATGAGAAGAGATGTTGCTTAATATGTCTCTCGGTGCTTGGTTTGTCAGCAAGTTAAAGCTGAGAGATAGAAGTCTAAGGGGATGTTACAACCATTACCCATACCAAAATGGAAATGGGAAAACATCACTATGGACTTTGTCACCGGACTTCCTAAAACATCCAAAGGCAATAATGCTATCTGGGTTATAGTATATCGTCTTACAAAGTCTGCACACTTCATTGCTATTAGGGAGGATTTCTCTCTAGATCAGCTTTCCAGGATATATGTAAAGGAAGTGGTAAGATTGCATGGAGTACCACTTTCCATTATATCTGATCGGGATCTGAGATTTACCTCGAAGTTCTGGGGAAGTCTTTAGCATACTCTGGATACAGAGTTGAGTTTCAGCACTACTTATCATCCTCAGACAGACGGTCAGTCTGAGAGGACAATTAAAACTCTAGAATATATGTTGAGAGCTTGCTTTATGGATTTCAAAGGTGGTTGGGATCAATACCTACCTTTGGTGGAATTTTCTTATAATAATAGCTTTCACTCCAGTATTCAGATGGCTCCTTGTGAAGATCTCTATGGAAAGAAATGCAGGACTCTAACTTGTTGGGATGAAGTTGGGGAAAGAAAGCTATTCGGACCTGATCTTGTTGATGAGATGGTATAAAAGGTCAGATCTATTCAACAGCACATTAGAGCTACTCAGAGTCGACAAAAAATTTATGCCAACAATCGAAGAAAAGACATAGAGTTTGAAGTGGGTGATAAAGTGTTTTTACGAATATCTCCTTGGAAGAGAGTAATGAGATTTGGAAAGAAGGGAAACCTGAGCCCTAGGTATATCGGTCCTTTTAAAATTCTGGATCGTGTTGGGAAGGTAGCTTACCGATTGGCGCTTTCACCGAATCTCTCTCAAGTTCACAATGTGTTCCATGTATCTCTCCTGAGAAAGTACATACCTGATCTTTCACATGTACTCAGCTCAGAAGTTGTACCAATGGAGAAAGATCTTTCTTATGAAGAACAGACGATAGAGATTCTGGATCATAGAGAGAAAGTCATACGGAACAAGACCACTCTCTTGGTGAAAGTTTCATGGAGGAACCACCAATTAGAAGAAGCTACTTGGGTACTTGAGAATATGATGAGGGAGAGGTATCCTCATCTGTTTGTAATGAAGTGACGAATTTCGAGGGAGAAATTAATTTTAAGGGGGGTAGAATGTAACACCCGAAACTTTTATGAGAAATATTTTTCATGTTATATAAATCATCAAAGGGATCTTTCACTATACACAACAGTAGCTTGGCTTTCTTTACACGCAATCGCGACCTTCCTTGATAGCTTGCGTCGTACGCAATACCGGGTTTCACTAAACAACGATATATTATTATAGACTAGATGTTATGAATAGTATTAACTACATTTTGAATTTTATAACATTATTATTCAACTTACACATTTTTTAGAACATCGTAAGAGAACAAAATAAATTTATCGGGTAAAATAAGTATTTTTCAAAAAATATTGTTTTGCCGCCTTTTGATGGTGCACCCACATTAAATCTAGTTTTTGACACGTTTATAAGTTAAATTTGAAAAAATAAAATTATTATTTTGAATCAAGATATAAAAATTTACTTTGGATAAATTTTTGATATTTTTCTGATAACTTTCATATTTTGATGAATAGTAAAAATACGCTAATTTTTAATTAAAAACAAATTTTTCCATTGAGATAATTTATATGGTTAAATTATAATATTTAATGGTTTTAAAGTATAAATATAATATATTTTTACCATTTAATATAATTTATGTCATTAGCATTAATTTCACATTGAATTCATTGGTAAAAACATTTCAATCTTTGGCAATGTTTTAACTTCTAAAACCCGTTTTCTTAACAACGGGATTTATTTTAAATTAATTACTACAACTTATGTGTTTTGAATTTTGAAAAATGGATTCCATATTTGGAATCAATGGGTCCAAATTATGTTAATAGGCTACTTTTTATTTTTGGGCATTATGAATAGTAACTACGGTAAATTTTATTTACCATAGTTAAAGGTAAATCGGATAATTAAGGGTAAATATAAGATTATAAAATTAACCTAACACCTACCAAAATCCTATTGGATGACTAAAAGTTGACACATATCACCTAATGGTCGGATTATATTCATTTAATGTACTTTTTCCATGAAAATGATTTCATTGTTATTAAAACCAAAGAATGTGACAACATGTCACTTTCTCAAATCTTATAAGTATAATAATTTTAATTTAGTGATAAACTTAATGAAACTTTGAACATGAATAGTATCCATAAATCTAATACAATTATCTACATCATAGGAATTTATTTATAATTTTTAGGGATTAAATATTTTATCATTATTTTTGACACAATAGTGATGTTGAAATAATTTTATTAATTAAAATATCAAATAAATGGTTTTAAAAATATTAAAATAAATATTATATGAACTATTTAATGTGCTCCACTAATTTTATAGATACATATTACATTTTATGAATCTATTAAATCTTTTATTACAAAAATATCTTCTGTATATATTTTATTTAAATTCAAATAAATGAATAGTGTCCAAATTGACACTATTGTTATTTTATAAAAATAACATATTATAAAATTGTTTAAAAATCACAAAAATATTTAAAAATTATAAATTAAAATTTATATGGCCGAAAATGTCATAAAGTGTAAAATTATGGAAAACTCACAACACATATGTAATTATTTATAATAATTTAAAATTTAGAATATTTTTACCACAAATAAAATTAAATTGATAAATAATGATAAATCAAGTTGATAATGTTTAAAATAAATTCCTAACATGTATAAATTTTATTTTTTGATTATATCACAACCCCATCTCATCTAATATTCGGATATGAGTCATTTTGGAAGTTTTTATGTGGGGTTGGGATTTAATATAAACTAATATTTCCTATATTCCCAAAGGTGCCCCTCTCCTCCCTTATAAAAGGGAACCTCCTTCCTCTCCTCCTCACACCAATTTGAGCCTTCATGCTTAGAAAATCCCAGACCATTTCACTTCCAAACTTCCCAAGAAACATCCTAGAGGTCCTGGTCTTCTTCAAAGATCAATTTTAGTGCCCTAAGAAGAGGTCTCAAAGAGGCGCTTCAAAGAAGAGGTAATGTTCATTACCGGTTCTTTCAACATTATTTCTTCTTCCACTTCTTCTTCTTTAGTTGTTTCATTATGAATTAATAACATCAGTATCACTCATATAATGATATGTTATTATAAGTATGAAACAACTCTATTTCACCATCTATCTATCCTATGGAAAATGAAATCATCGCACGTGCGTACATACAGAATAACGTCTCCACACCGTGGTGTAATCTATTTTCCATCACCACCTTACTTTTATGAGTATAATGGTGAAAATAAATAACTATATATGATTATTATAAAGTGGAACGTATTCTGAAATAGTATACATACACTCCAATACAATTCCATGATCATGGGAACGATATCATCGCTCGTGCGTACGTACGGAATACCATCTCCACATTGTGATGCGATTCGTTCTACATGATCTTCATTGAATAATGATTATATAAATGAATTGAATGAATAAATATGATATCTAGTACACTAATAACATTCTGGAAATGAGGTATCTATAACCTAAAGAGAATAATAAGAATTTATTCGACAAAACACGCATAAGAACAAAAAGTAATAAACACCCGAATAACAAGTAGTAATGAAATATTACTAATAAGAAGAAACGAAAATGACCATATATGATATCATAACAATAAGTATGATTATAGAAGAAGTAAATAACATTATTTAAATCATTATAAAGGAGGTTCGGACACTTACGAAGCAAATTGGACCTAAGGTAAGGGAAAATCTCACAATCTCATTTTTATCCGAGATTGTTTATACATCAGAATTTACTGGGGAATATTTATCTTCCACATACATGTTTCCTCAATATGTAATATTATTTCCTCCCACCTACAATTGTTTAAATCCAATTTTACCCATCGGTGAGTTTTTAGTAAAAGATATGAAAGGAATATTTTGTCGTTTTTCATATGAGGTACTTTTTGACTTTACGGGCCAAAGTACGGGAAGAATGTTTTTTTAACTTATACGGAATGAATGGATTTTTTAAAACATTATTTCCAAGAAGCTTACTTTACAGGTTTTCAATTTTATTTTTAATCAACTTCTTTTATTTTAAAATTGTATGACATTTTAAGAAAGGAAAAATATTTTTGAAGTAGAAAGGATATTTTCCTCAATAATGGTGTTCATGTGTTTTATCAAAATTATTTTCCATATAAGATAATATAGGGTTATGTTTATATCCCTATTATTACATTGATTTAATTATGTTGTGATGGAAATATTTTTATGAATTCCTTTATCTTATATGAATTGTTTTATGATGTCATGATGTTTAAGATTCCCATTTTTATTACATGGGTTATGCTATAATGCATGGTTTATGATTTTGTGGCACACATAATAATGGTATCATTAAGAGATGGGTGGTACCTATAACTCCCTCCAATTCATTGGGTAAAGATTTTATATCTCATGAGATAGACATGGCTGGAATGGTAGGTTAAACCGGTTCAGTGAAACAGGATTGAAACGAGGAGTGAACTCGGTTCAGAAATGGACTCTGTCCACTAAGATAGTCTTGGCAATGAGTCTTGACTAATAAGAAATGATTCTATATGATTATGTGTGTATGCCAAAAAGTTTCAATCTTTAAGTTATGATTATTTGGATTACATTTCACTACTATAATTTATCCCATGTTATGAAATTATGATCTCTTTTACAGGTTAAGATTTCCAAAATGTTAAGTTCTTATGAATATGATGTGATTGGTATTTCTTTTATTTACCTTCAATTTTCATTTGATCTCACCCTTTTGTATGTTTTATTTCCCTAGGTCAAGAATAAGGTTATTAAGTATAATATTCCAAAAGGGACTCTAGATATGATGAAATAAATGGGAGGCAGTGTAGATGCTTTATGAACTAGTTGTTTATGTTTCCCAGTTTCTAAAGACACTATACCTATTCAGTCCTTTCATGGTTTTGTTATATGTTGTAATAATTATGCTTCAATTTTGAATTAATAACCATGTATTTAAATTTTGGGTCGTTATAAATAGGTTTAGGACAAGTGTCAAGATATTTTCATTTTATTATAATATCATTTTTACCTTAAATCACACAATTTACCTTTAATCGTGATTAATAAAACTTAAAAGTTACTTTTCATCAAAAATTATTTTCATCCCATTGAACCACATTTTACTTAATAATGAAAATCAATTATATTGGATTTTTGAAATTCAAATCATAGAAGTGGTAAAGTTTCATTTAAACGAAAAATCAATTTTTGTAACTACTACTTTGTGGTTTCACTATTCACCAAAAATTAAGGTTTTTCAGAAAAATACCAAAAATTCACCCTAAGATATATTTGATATTCTGAATTCAAAAATTATTTCTATTTTAAAAAATTCATAACATAGAAGTTTCATTAATTAGTTTTATAATTAAATCCCGCTGTCAAATCAAATAGCGTGTTTTTAAGAAACAATATCTATCAAAAGATTGACACCCATTTATGTCCAATCTCAAAGTGATATTAATTCCAATGAACACAATTGGATTAAATGGTAAAAATATATTCTAATTTAACTTTAAAGATAATTCAAAATATAATCTAATCATATAAATAAATTAGATTAAAAAGAGGTTTTGAATTAAAATACAATATTTTTGACTATTCATTAAAAAATTAACTTTATCGGAAAAATACCAACAATTTACACAAAGTAAATTTTGATGTCCCGATTATAAAGAAGAATTTTAATTTTTCAAATATAACACATAAAATTGTCAAAAAGTGGATTTAAAATAGGTTCACCATCAAAAGGCAGTTAATCGACCTTTTAAAGAATATTAGAATGTTTACGCTTAAAATTGGATTCATTCGCATTTTTAATCCTCTAACATTTATTGTAAAAAGTAAAAATATTTGACAAACATATATAATCATTTTTTAGTTAGTTCTGTTCATTCTCGTCATTACAACGGCGACGTGTTAACTACCATTTAAAATAAAATTATTTTATTATTTGAGTACAATGAAAGATTTCAAAGGAACTCGTTGCGGATTGTATAAACCATCGAGTATAGAGTTCCCTTTAAATTAATATTAACATTTTTTTCACAAATAGGGATAAATATAAAAAAATTATATTCTTTATTTACCTAGGGTTTTACATATATGTTGTACTTAAATTTACCATCTATCATAGGATGATATTACGTTTTAAAATTCAAATAAATATTAAATTCTAATTTATGGATTCTCCATAACATTTGGGTAGACCTCATATCTAGATAAGATGCAATTTATTATGGTACTCTGTGCATTCTAACCTCTTCATTGATATATATCCCAGGAAGCTATTCAAGATAGAAATCTTGTTTTTTGGAAGTAAAATGTGATCAAATAATAATCTGATTGATGATAACAAAATATACTTCTACAATTTTTCTTTTTTGGGGTTTCCTTTTTGGAACCTAGGATTATAATACATAGATATTACATAATTTTTTATAAATATTAATTATATTACACAAACACTATCTCAAGGTCTGTAATAGTTTAGTATCTCTAGAACCTTCGATACACAAAATATTTTCCATAGGTAAACTACAACATCTCCCACAATGATATTAGTTACTATAGTACTATGTTGAAATATAATATTTAATGCATTTTTTTCATATCCTAGTTAAACAAAACATAATAAATGGAGAGATCAGATGTTTTATAAGGGTAAATAGGGGAGATGCAAAATCCTAACTTGACGTTATAGGTAAGAGAACATGAAGATATTATTTGAAAACAATACCATATATATCAATGATAATAATATTGATTCATGGAATAGAAATTATTATTTATAAGCCATGAATCATCAGGTAATTGAAGAACGTGATCCATTAGAGGATTACATTATAATATGACAAACAAAAATTTATATACATAAGAATAGAAAATAATATCCATATTAGTCAAGGATCATTTCATGTGCTATCAGAGTGGAATTGGTTAACTCCCCAAAACATTATTATAGTCAAGGTTCTCTCCCAAGAAAATAATAGAATAAAAACTCTCTTTTTAAAGCTGCTTCACTCCTTATTCATGTCATTCCTATCTATTGAGATATAAATCTTTACCTCGTGCATCTGATGAAGATATAGGTCCCAAAATCTAATAATAAAAAACATTTTTATGTTGGTCGAAAGGAAAGAATACATTCATTATATAATATATCATTAAATTAAATAATACTTATTAAAATCCCATAATATCATTAAATTTAGATTAAAGATAGGTTTCATAAAATGGTTATCATTTAATCATAGCATATCCCATGGAAAAGAAGTATGAGTCATAATAACGTTTTCTTTATATTACCAATGATAGAGAATTAGGTTTCATATAAATAATTAAATAATAATAGAAAACTATTTATTGAAATAATAATAATGTTACCCTTGGATAATTTCCACTATAAGTGATAGTTAACATCAATAGATGCCATCTAAGAAGGAAAATTATTTTGATTGATCATTTAAAACATTTCATGAGGAAATATACATCCTTCAAGGAAAAAATTCATAAAATGAAACTCATTTTCAATATAACTTCCTTTAGTAATAAAAATTTAAACAAATAATGTATTAATAAATTAAAATAATGGTCATGATAATGGTATGTTTTGATAATACACTATAAATTAAACTCATGATTCATTTCATGTTTTCTATAAAAACCAAATGGGGATTGTTAAGAAAATGAATTGAAGAATCCTTTAAAAACAATTTTTCAAAAAAATTAAAATATGGGTAAAATAACCTTTAAAATTAATAGGAAAATGATACCGAAAAAATTCATTTTTTAATAAAACATGGTTTTTCAAGAAAAAAAATTTGTGGCTAAAGTAAGAAATAAAGTTGGGTTTTCCTAAAAATATTTTATCAATTATCATGTGTAAATTTGTTTTTAAAAGGGTATTTTTACAAGAAAATATAATTAATAACTAGAGGATAATAAAATTCACGAGTTTCATCAGATATGGATCATAATATTTTAGCATCAGAAACATAATCGTAAACAATCCTTATAATTAATGAGATTGTGATAGAAAATCCCTACCACTTCTGTAAAACTGAATCACAATTCCCATGAAGGAATTACATAATATTATAATTAAAATACTATGAGGATAAATAAATTTATTACATTAATAATAAAATTTAATTTATATACACCTTCTAAAAGAATATAGGTGCATAAAATAATGTACATCTCATTGAAGGGATATTCCAAAAACAATCATTAACTATATGTCTAGAAACCCATAGTACACCTTTATGCATACTATATAAGAAATATAAGTTTATTATAAACCTATTAAAAACAATATTTATATATTTCATACAATTTATGTGTTTCTTAGGACCTTTTATTTTTATTTTATGCACAATTCCATGTTAAATTTATATTTTGGGTAATAACCACCATGTTTTTTGTATATGTTTTTATTTTTTTGTTCCTATTAATTTAAAAATATTTATTCACCTAAAAATGATAAAAAATTATATAAAAATAATATATAATCATAATATATATATATTTATATTAATCATTATAATTTAGTGAAAACAAAGAAAATACACTGTCTATGGAGACGGTCAGCCGAATATAAGCATACACATTGATTCAATTTTCTTAGTGTATTGAAATAAAGATTGTTAAATAATATATTATAATTCTACAATAATTTTTTTTAATATATAACACTTAAATGAGTTATACTCATCCTTATTACCTTTCACATAAATAGAGAATGAATCACTTCATTTCACAAGGCATTTTTCCACTATACACAAATGTTATGTTGTCAAATTCCCAAAAAATAGAGAGAATGAAGGTATGTGTGACATAATAATTACATTATTATAATAAAAACATAAATAAAATATATAAATAATAAATAAATCCTTATTTATATTCTAGAGAGGTGTTAATCGTAAAAGAAATGACATCGGTTAGTAAGGTGGTAGTCAGTCGTACACATAGAAGAAATTCTATAACCCATTTGATTGAAGTGTATATAGTTTTAGTTCATGAAGTTATCATAAAAAATCATTTTATAAGGATGAAACATATTTTATTATATCATCTTGAAATAATTTTAGTTGATGGAGTTTGAAGAAGAATAAAAAAATTCTTTTTGATGAACATTACATCTTCCTTAGGTATCCTCCTAATGTTTGAACCAAAATCCTTCCTTGTATGGATTTAAATCCTTCCAAGGATTATATTATGATAGAAGAAAAGTTATATGTTATTTTTTTAGGTATTGGATGGAAAATATGTTTTCATGTTTTGAATAAGAGTGAGAGTTAGTGACCACTTATAAGTGATGTGAGGGACACACTTATAATTATTTGAAAGAAAGAATTCCACCCATGTTAATTTCAAGATACAAGGAACCCATAGAATAAAATTATAAATAGTAGAATATATAATTTCAAAATATGGCTATAAATTTGTTATTTAACATGTTTTGGTTTATTTTTCACCCTTTTCATATTTGTTCTGCAAATATAGAAACCAAATTTACCATAACCACGGTAAGTAATTTCTAATGATTTTACATTTCACATTTTTCAAAAATTAAGTTTACATAATTTGATAATAAAAAATATAATGATTAAAAATTTGGAATCCATTTTTTTAATTCAATTCAATGATGTGAAAATTTTAATTTAAAATTAATCCCGTAGATGCGATAAGAATATGGGTTTTGAAGAGAAAATGTCCAAAAGATGAAAAAGTTTTAATATAAAAATTAAAATAAAATTGATTAAAATCACCTAAATATGATTAATATATGTATAATTAATATAATTTTAAATAAAAACCAATTTTTAATGGAAAATATCATTATATATGAATTTTAATAAATCAAAATTATCATTTAAAATTCCGTATTTTTCACAATTCATAGTAAAATTATAATTTTTAGAGAAATACTTAAAATTCACACTATGGTATGTTAAAAATTATGTCATAAAATATAATGTATATTTTATCAAATAATCATTCCAATATTTCGAAATTTAATTTTATTATTTTTCATAAACGGAATAATAGAAAAAAAATATCCTTAGAAAATTTATTTTCTAAACATATAATGATTTTATGGAAAATTAAGTAATTTTTTATTGATATGTTTTATTTATATAAAAACAATATATATAACTTTTAAATATTATTTTAAACTATAAAAATAACAAGGTTTAATGGATAGTTTATAATAGTCATAATTTAATAATAATATTAACAGTGTATTCTAGTTTTATCAAAACACAATGTCGTGTGTATTGAGATATTACATAATTTCATGTGTAATGAAATATTAACATGGTGTTACATGTAACCCACTATTACTTTATGTTTCATCCTACTCAAGATATCAACAAAAAACTTTATTCAGAAAATAATAATTCATACAAGCATGGGGTGTTATATTCATTCCCCACTTAAATTATATTTCACAAATGAAATTCAATAATCTTATACAAAAAAAATGATTACAATTATATCTAATCGTATCCTCATGTACCAATGTATATATCTAAAATAAGTGGTTTCAAAAAAAATTAACAATTTGTTTGGTCTTTTTTCATAGAACATTATTTTTATTATCTATAATCACCACCAGTTTTTCTTTATAGGAAATATATTTCTCCAATGGTAAGACATCTAATTTAAGTATATGTGGAGAATTAGGTATTTACTTCCTCACAATAGATACGTGGAACCCATTGTGGACCAGGGAGATAATTAGTGTACGATCCAAGTGATCAGATGTTGTCCTAATATAATCAATAATTTCAAAGTGACAGATATACCTAGGGATCGATTTTCCATTTTCATAAATCTCATAACCTTCTTCCCTAGTGAAATTCATAGAAACACATTGTCACAAAAACATAAAATTCTTGATCACACTAATGATTATCATCAAAACATTTCTGAAAAATCAACTCCAACTTGTTGTGTTGTTCAATTTCTCTATCTTTATTTCCATTTTCATATTCTATATCAGGTCCCACTATCTATATTTCTACAAATTCATTAGATAACATTGGATATCTACATGTCTTCCAAAATAAGGCCTTATTAGTAACCATCTGAATGATTTACTGACATATATTATTGATAGAAAAATTATATATTGGATCTTTTTTTATCCCAAAACAATTGTATATAAAAATTATAAGATCTCAAAATATCCTTAAGGGTTCCATTTTTTCTCTTAGAATTACAATAAGTTTGTGGATAAAATAGAGTGATTAAATGAACTCCATAAAAATATCTAATTGAATAATTCAGCATCACATTATTGTAAACCTCAATTCCAAATCATACATAATTCAATGTCGTAATACATGAAAAAATAAAACTTATTTAATTTATTTACAAGAGTGATGATCCAGATAATAGTATTCTTTAATAGTGATGATGTGTGTTGACTTTGTAAGGTGATCAATTATAACCAATTCTGAATTATTCCCTTTTGATTTTTTGTGGGATTAAATGAAAAAATATGTTACAATATTTACCAATTTCCATTCTAGAATGGATAATTGATGTAACATCCCAATAGGTTTTTATATTTCATCCTCAAATTATTGATATACCACACCCTAAGTTAAAATTTCTATGATATCCTATTTCATGAAATCTAATTAGTATTACTCCTTCACATCTATATACATCTTCATTATTCTCGTATGAATAGAGAATGAAGATCTATGGACATCATCAAAAAAATACATATTTTAATATGGTATGGAATGAATAAATAGATGGTTCTCGAACCTTTTCATTCCATAATGATCAAGGTTAATCTCAGGAATATTTCTAACTTTCTTTTATAGCCTTATATCATCTTTCTATGCCACATTAATCATTATTTGGAAAGATTTTTAACCATTAAACTATGAAATATATGATTTTTTCCTATCCATTATGATTTCCAAATCCATCCCATTATAATCTCTAATTGATGGTTATTTTTGATTCCCCATCATAAGTAATCTGGCATGATCATTTTGACTAAAATAAGTATCCACATTATTAACATTCCAAGGATGGTAATGTATTTGAGTTGTTGTAATCATGAATCGTCTATAACCATATTATTTTGTGAATATTTAACTCATTATATGTAAATATAAACATTAAAATTTTATGATCCATATATATCATAGTTTTCTCAATAAAGATAATTCCTCCAAATATTTAATAAAAATATTTATCATAGAAAACACCCAATCATATGTTGGGTTATTTTTATCATTAATCATTAATTTTAATGAGGCGTAAGATACAACCATGTAATTATTCATAATAACACATCCTAATACATTATTGGTTACATAAAAATAGATAAAAAACCCTTCTACACTATGGGTAATTTAATAACATGTGATCTGAAAACACTTCTCACCAGTCCCTTGATATTTTCCTTATATTCATTTATTTGCAGGAATATAGAATCATTCCTAGTTAACATGGATAGAGGATTATATATTCATGAGAAATTATTCATAAACCATAGATAATTTCTTGATATCCCTAGAAAACTATTGATCCCATTCACCATGGCTTGTATTCAGAAACATTCAACATCATATTTCATCGATTTATCTACTAATATATCCTGTCTTGTGATTATATGACCCAAACATTAATCTTCTTATATCCAAAATTCACAACTTATAATTTTTTCAAATATTTTCCCCATAGGGGATTTACTACAATTCTAATGTGATATTCATTATCTTTCATTCTATTTAAGAATATAATAATATAATATATAAATACTATGACAAACTAATCAATTTAATCACCGAAAAATATATTCATTAAATATGTTAATATAGATATGGAATTATTATGACCAAATTATATCACTATATATACATAGTGTTCATATATTTTATGGAATTATTTCATTTGTATATCCCCTTTCTTGATCATTAATTGATGATATCCAGGAGAGAGGTTAATCTTGGAAAAGTATTTAATTCCTTGTAGTTGGTCAAGATGATCATTGATATAATAGAGAGGTTACATTTTCATGATTATGTTCTTATTCATCTTTTGATAATCAATGAAATTTCTCATTGATTCATATTTATTTAAAAAAATAATAGGTTCACCACAAGGTGACACACTTTGAAAAATGAATCCCTTGTCATGGTTTTCCTTGTTTTTCTTCTTCAAGTCATCCAACTCAGTCGGTCCATTCAATTGGGAGTCATCAAAATATGAATGGAAACATGTATGTGTTCTATTGAGAACTCAACAACCTATTTTTTTGGAAGGTCGTGAATTTTTTTTTGAAATACATAAAAAATTCTCACACTATAGGAATATCATCAATGTCATCTTTTTCCCCAACTATCTAAGATAATCACCCATTTTGAATGGAAATTGAGAACCCTAAAATTGATGATATCTATGATGAAATTTGATAAATATAATCACATTGATGTGTGATTACAGGTTTTTTTATATGGTCAAACCTGACGTCCCTTACTTGATAATTGATTTTGAATTGATATAGTGAAATCCAATCCATTCACAATATAATATAAAATTCAACTTGAGGAAGAATGAAATTATTTTTATGAAGAACATTCCTAGAATCATCAGCTAATAATGAATCACTTAATTCATATGAAATCATTTTACCATTAGGGGTTTTCACATATAATTATTTGTCATCTATTTGGGTTTCTTCATGATACCCTCATAAAATTATTTATATATGAATCAATATGTAGATAATGTGTTAAATATGATATTATTTGTTCAAAATTGGGTGTTAAGAGTAACTTTCCCAATATTTTTATCTTATTTTTCATCAAAAATAATGACAGTATGAGATTTACATTTGTCTTTTTGATTAAGAGGTTGTAGACATTGATCATCATCATTAAACTTAATGTTTAGGTAATGGTTATAATAAATCTTGTAATCCATACATTTGAACCACTGGGGTATGGGTGGTGAATTCTGTATATCATTCTCATTAATTACGTCAATCACAATAATTTTTATATCACATCAGTAATAAATGTCACAATGAAATACCCTTACATGCAGGAACCATTTACTAACCCCTTTAGGATAATATTAATCATGATTATTTACACACATTTAGTATAATTGAATTCTCATTTTTTCCCTCTATAGTTCTTATATTATCCTTTAAATTGCAATTTTATATTCTTATCAAAACTATGAGATAAATATATAAGACCCAACTTCATTTACACCTTGATAGAACATCAAAATATATCTCTGTAGCTATTGATTCTACTTGTGGATAATGCCCTTTCGAGACATGGTTTTAAGACAATAAATAATCAATGAATCATAATTTCATGTTTGATTATGAAACAATATGTTCACCTCACAATTATTGTAAAATTATCTTTGATGGAACAAACAGATTTATCATACTTTTGTATTGTCTTAATGAACTCCTTCACCAACATCATAAGAATTATATAATGAAGGTACATATTGAAAATTATGTTTTTAAACTCATAAAAATCCTTGGAGTTGATTTATTCATGTTTCCTCATATTCTCAATACGATTCCACCATTAATCTGCTTCACCTTCCATACATTAGGAAACAAATATGAATTTTTCATGTTCTCAACCCTAGAAGATATAAAATAAATTTTTAGTGGTATTGATCCATTTTTAATAAACTATTATATCAGAATACCCATGGAATGAAGTTTTTTGTTTCCTCGTGGAAAATATAGAAATATATTTTCCCCTCCATTTTTTTGGAAGTCCAGCATGATTCATAACTTTAGAATGTTTTGTGATCATAGAAATGTGATTTTTGAATTGAATCTCTAATAAAGTTTAGTTTCTCAAGAGAAAAATAATTTCATTTTCTAACTCAATTCTCATTAATATGGTTCCTTCTAAATCAATCCATTGACAAAAACCAAAAAAAATATTGTTCGAAATAATAATCCTAAAAGGGAACAACATAATCATGAAAAACTCACTTATATGATGTCAAAATCAGGAAACCTTATTTAATATATGACACCATAGGATTATCCATGGTCATTACTTTTCATCATATTTCATAAATAGTTTTTAATTTACAAATTTTATTCGATAGGAGTGTCAAACATGGTCTACAGTAAGGTTTATATTCTTTCACCAGGTGATAATCCATTCTTTCTCAATGCACCAATTTATGAGTTATTACTCCTAGTAACCTATATTCCTAATCCACAGCATAATTTTGTTTCCATACATGGACATAATTCCATTTAAAGCACTCACTCAATCATTTACCAAAATTTCATGACATTTTCAGTTATATTGACTCTTCCCTACGCTTATCTATATACATATACATAGGGAAATCACTACGGTTTTCTCATCATAGTTTCCAACGAATAACTAAAACTATCCTCTGATAAAAAATATTGTGAACCATACCCATTATATATAGAAATTAAATATTTTTTTTATAAATATTCATTACATTACACAAACACATGTCTGAGGACCATAATAATTTAGTGTTGTTGGAAAAATGGAAACACAAAATAAAAATACATAGGTTAACAAAATAATATCCATAGATGATATACATAACTAGAACAATTCTAAAAAATAACATACATTATAAATTTCATCATTATATAGGTAAAGTAAATGTAATAATGGGTTAGCTCTGATGCTTCATAAGGGTAAACATGGGATATGCATAATCATAACATGAATATAATGGTATGGGAACATGATCATACAATTTTGAAACCATACATTTCATATCAAATATCATATTATTTAGTTTTTGAAAAGGGATTAGTAGTTCATAAGACATGAATCATAATAGACAAAAATATCATGAACCATGAGAGCAAATAATTGGAATATTATATAGATTTGTGGCATACACATAAGAATGAAAAATCATTTCCATATTAGTCATAATTCATTTAAAATGAACTAAAAGTGGAATGAGTTGACTCCCAAAACCATTATATTATTTAATTTTCACTCCTTATACCATTATAGGGAAAAATGTCCTTTATTAATGAAGTTTTACACCCCATTTTAGTCATATCAATATCATGAGTTATAAATATTTACACAATACATTAGAGTTATACATATGACCCAAACATCTCATAATGAAAAACATATATATGTGTCCCATAAGATAATAAAGCATTCATCATATCATATCCCATGAAATGAAATGGATTTCATAAACATTTCATTATATCATAACATGTAGAAAATATAAAGGTCTCATAATCATTTCATCATTTCATTAAATCATAACCCATTGAAATGAAGTAGGTTTCCCATGAATTTTATCATGGTATAACACATGGATGGGAAATTAGTTTCAAAAACATTATTCCATAATAAACATAAAAAATTCCCTGAAATTATAATAAGGTTATACTTGGATCTTTTCACTATTAATGAATTGTAAACATCAATGTATGTCATCATATATGGAGTTTATTTTGATTAATCATTTAATAAATTTCTTGAAGAAAATATCAATTCCACAAAGAGAAATTATTTTAAAACAAAAAAAATTGAAATTAATTTATCCTAAAAAATTGAAATACTATGAAGGATGTTTAATGAAAATAATGTTCATCGTGATGGAAAGTTATATTCATACCATAAACATTCAAAAAATGATTCCCTTAACATTTACGGTAAAAAAAATTGAATTTTTTATGAAACTAAACGATGATTACAATAAAAACATTTCTTTATAATGTAAAAAATGGTTAGAAATTTCCTTTATAAATCATTGGATGTCAAAAAAATTGAATTTTTTATAAAAACATGAATTTCAAGGAAATTGATTTTTGATCAAAGAGGGAAATAATTTTTGATATTCTTAGAAACATTTTAACATTTATCTTATGTTCCAAATAGTGTGAAAATGGTTATACTACATGAAAATATCATAAATGAACATTTTAATAGAAAATTGATTATTTTCTTGAGTGGTAGATCATAATAATTTATCATTTAAAACCCAATAATGAACCATATAGATAAAATGTGAGATATTAATATAAGGACCTGGCCTTAAACCTTACTTAATCTTGAATTAAATTGAATAATTCACATTGAGGATCTTTTCAGTTTTAGAGTTTTAGAGAATTAGGACATAACTATTACATCTCAAAGATTGAAAAGTAGACACATCTACTCAGTTTCCCTTTTTTACACAAAGTAAAAACTTTTAAACAAAAGTGTCGTGTCTAGTTCCTTGTTTTAGATAGACTGACATTTCTTTGATCCAATCCTTGACCTTATTCAACTTTACGTCTTGTGAAAAACATTTCAAAAACATGGGATGAGCATAAAAAGCTTAGTAAGGGCTATAACAGTACGGAAAGAAAACATTAGTCCATGTATACATAAGAATCAATGAAGTCATACTTTACTCATAAAACATAATCAATTTAACATACCACATGAAATCACAAGATTTATGCATAACTCAATAGAAATCATAAGGCATAAAGGTAAATTGAGGAATTCATAACATTATTATGTAGGAATTAACCCACATGGTTACATTTGGAATACCCATCACAGTAATTCGCTATATCGCTTCAGAGAAACCTTAACGTTTAACTCCTTTGTGTTACCCAATGCATTGGAGAGCTATATCGGGCTCACCCGCCCTTAGTTTATCACAGAACCACCTGTCTTCATAACAATACCCAAGAAACATAACATAATCATAGCACATAACTTGAGCATAAAGTAATGATAACATTCCCACATTGCAATAACAATATAACATTTTAAGATTTTGAAATAATGAATCCAATCAAAAAACAAATTTTCAAAACCATTTAAAACATTTAATAAAGAGATTTTTGAATCAAAGTGTCACATACCACCTTGAAGATTTTAACATTTTAAACGATTAATATCCATATAAATAAATCCTTAAAACTATTTTGAAAACATGTATATTAATGAGAAATATTTATAAGAAGAAATCATTAAAACATTTAAAGCGATATTTTAGTTAAAGGGTTTTTACCAAAATTAGAGACACTTGAATACAATAATTGAGGAATAACATTTAATCAGAACTTTATAATATCATGAGAACAAATGGATTCATGATACAAATATTCCAAAGTACATTATATACACCATATAAGAATGAACTGGTTGATAACAACAATGAAGTCTCAATAGAAATGTAAAATGAGATGAAATCCCTTATAAAGAAGGTATCCTTAAATTAAGGATAAATCAATCTCAAAATTATGTGTGACAAATATAAATACACCTAATATAAGTGTATATTAAGTGTACAACAATCAAAGTTCATTCACACATATTCAAGGGATGAAATATTCAATAACTACATGTTGAACCCAAAGAAATCGAAATTGGGTTAAAAAGTTCCCTTGTTAAATTCGAAAGCCTAACGGCATCACTTTAAAATTTATAAAATTAGATGATGAGATAGAAAATGGTATATCATAACTTGGACATAAAATTTACATAAATAAGGATATATAAGAACATATCCCAACATAAAAAGATGTAAATTAAAAGACATAACAAAATAAGTCTTTTTAAAAGAGGAGTGTGAAAGGTTCCCTTACCGATTTGGGCAACTTTCAAAACGTACACCCCATGAAATAAGGGTCATACAATAAATATGTAACTACCCATAAATGAGTTTATATTATTCAAATATTAAAATAATGGTAAGTACATACACCACACAAAAGTAAATAGTGGCCAATGTAGCATGAATCTCACAGGAAAAATAAGTGAGATGAAAATCCCCTTAGGAAAATTCGGCAGCCTAACGGCGCCACATAAAACTACCAAAAAATGGATTGATGAGATAAAATAGGGTCTCTCATCATATTAAAATAAAATTTACAACAAGAGGAATATAAAATAACATCTCCCAACATAATAAAGAGGATATTAAAGTAGGTTAAATAAAAAGAGTACTAAAAAAATAAAAAGAGAGGTAGGATCACTTACGAAAATTCGGCAGCCTAACGGCGCCACTTAAAAATTCTAAAAAAGCATTTATGAGATTAAGAGTGGGTATATCATCATATGAAAATAAAAATTACATTATGGTTAATAAGAACATGGAGCATAAATGAAATGACATAAAAGAGGGTTCTTAAAAAGAAAGAGAGAGGTCGGATCCCTTACCTCAAGTCCGACTTGTCTTGTTCGTTTCTTTATATTCATGAATAATAAGTTTTTTTCAATTTATAATTTCTTAAGGACCTCATTTAAAGTTTATTATTCAATTCATATCACATATTATAATGTTTTAATAATTAGTTAATTATGTGAGTTCATATCAAATGTTTTTGTCGATGTTTGGTACATGAGTCAAAAATGAACTTGTTTGAAAATAATCATCCATGTAGTTATAAGTACATCATCTCCAGAATAGTATTAATGATTTAAATATCATATATATCAGTAAAAATTCATTTTATACAATTCCATAACATTTTGATATAAAAATAAATGAAATTCACCGTTCATGGAGATGCTAGGCCGTACGTACGCATGAACACTACATTCATTTCTTTATCGTATTAATAGAATTAAAAATTATTGAGATATATATATATTATAATTAAAATATAATATATATGTTATATAGGTCACATAAGTTAATTAATTTTATTCTTTATACATTCCATGTATTGCATGAACGAGTCGCATCACTTGAGGGGGCGGTAGTCCGCACTTCCTCATATGAAATTATCACATTTGCACAACATGCAAAGAATAAAGGAATGACTTAAATATAAAATACAGAAGAATATATAAAACATAAATACCATATATATCATAAATAAAATACAGTGACATCATAATGGCCACCTTTAAAGGTGTTAAAAGAATATTGAACAATCATCGTTTCGTGAGGCAGTAATTCACCATCCACAGAAACAGTATGTTCTTTAACCATTAGACGGATGTGTGTGTAAGTGTAGCTCTAATCCTTCTTATAACAACATCCTAGTATATTTACGATACTGTTTTTATTAGAAAGTAAAGTAATAAAAAGATTTAAGGGGTTGTAGATGAAAAATAAAATAAAAGGACATAAGAGAAGATATTACCTTTAAATCGGGTAACTCCCTTTGGTTTGAACCAAAAGGGTTCCTTGAAGAGCTTTCTGCCTAAGGTGAGGCTTCAATGATGAATATAGGGATGTGGTGAGATGAAATCAACTGGTTTTGGCGGAGCCAAAGGCTTGAGAGGTGTGTGTAAGGAGGTAGAGGTGGGGGCCTTTTATAAGGGGAGGGGAGGGGCACTCATGGAATGTCAAGAAATGATACTTTATTTTAAAAAGAGTTTCAAATTTTAAAGGTCCCACATTGATATATTTCGAGGATAAGGTGATAAGGGTTCAAAATATACTCATACAATAGGTTTTTCCAAGTGTAGGTCTTAGATTTTACATTATCTTTTCATTTTATTTAAATCGTTCATTAATGAGGTAATCACTGCACCATCATAATGTCATAAATAATTTAATTTATTTAATGTCTAAAAATTATAAAAAAAATACTATGATTTAGGAAATATTATTAGATTTCCAATGAATATTTATAGTCTAAGAGATCGTTTATGTAGACAAAATTAAAATTAGTTTGCTAAGGTGATACATACATTGGTTACATTTTCCTTTCTTTAAAAAAAATATGATAAAAGGTCACTATCACACTAGTGATTCCATGGGGTCCCAAGGTTGGCACAAGGCATACCATGGTCGGAAATGACACCAAAAATAGAATTAGGACACATTTTGGGGTCATTTTATATTTTTATGATATTATTTTCTTACCCTTAATTACCCGATTACTAATTAAACACGATAATTAAAGATAATTACCGTCGTTACTATTCATAATGTCCAAAAACTAAAGAGTATTAATTAAATAATTTGGACCTCCTGATTCCAAATATGGAATCAATTTTATAAAATTAAAAACACAGAAATTTTAGTAATTAATTTAAAACAAAATCACGTCGTCAAAAAAAAGACGGGTTTTTAAGAAGTAAAATTTATCAAAAGATTGACTTGTTTTTTCATCCAATTGAAAAGTGAAATTACTTACAATGAACAACATTGTATTAAGTGATAAAAAAATAATTCAATTATAATTTAAAAACAATTAAAATGACAATCTAAATATATAAATAAATTGAATGAAAAGGTAGTTTTGAATTAAAAACTGTATTTTTCACTATTCATTAAAAAAAGCATTATCAGAAATATACCAAAAATTAACCCTAAGATAAATTTGATATTTCAAATTCAGAAATTATTTCTCTTTTACAAAATTCTAAACATAGAAGTTTAATTAATAAATCATATAGGTAATTCCCACTGTCAAAACAAATAGCGGGTTTTTTGGAAGCAATATCTATGAAAAGTTTTGCACTTGTTTATGTCCATTTTCAAAGTGAAATTAATTATAATGACCACCATTGAATTAAATTGTAAAAATATATTTTAGTTAAACCTTTAAAATCAATTAAAAAGATAATATAACAATATATTTTAATTATATGAAAAAGTAGTTTTGATGTAAAATGCAATATTTTTCACTATTCATTAAAAAAATGAACGTTGTCAGAAACATACCAAAAATTTAACCAAAGTAAATTTCAATATCCCAATCATGAAGAATAAGTTTATTTTGACAAAATAGAGCTTATAAAATTGTAAAAAAGTTAGATTTAAAAAAGTTTCACCATCAAAAGGAGGTAAAACAATCTTTTAAAAATATTAGAGTATTTATTCTTAAAATTGGATTCATTTGGATTTTAAGCCTCTAACATTTATTGGATAAATGTAAAAATATTTAACAAACATATGTAATCATTTTGTAGTTATTTCTGTTCATTCCCTCCATTACAACGAATAGGCCTTAACTATTATAATACTATTATATTATTAGTGTGCAACATAAGATTTCAAAGAAACCCGTTGTTGTGTATTGGGTACGCCATCGAGCATAGTATTCCCTTTAAAGTAATATTAACCTTTTATTCACAAATATTTATAAACCTTAGAATGTAATATTATTTATTTACCTGGGATGTTACATCCTTTCCCCTTTTTGGGAATTGCGTCCTCGCAATTTCAAAATTGGGCTTGGAAACTTCATTGAAAGTCCCACATCGGAACAAGAGTCAGTAAAACTATCACTTTAAAAGAAAGGGAGAGAAGTACAAAGCTCACCCAAGTTAACCCATACTAGGATTCCAAGTAGAAAAATATTGATATGGAGGAGAAAATAAAGGGTCATGTTCTGATGGAGGGTGATAGTAAACATGTCTAGGAGAAAGTTAACCACAAGAAAATCACAAACTTGTGATGGGTTAAACGGTATTCGATTCCCCAGTAGGAAAAGTTAACACACAACATTTTTGTTTTAAGTTACTTTTCATTGAGGAATTTATTTTTGAGCTTAACTAAATCATAATGAAACATACTTACTTGTCATGTAGACTTTCAACTTTTACTAGATTCCTTACTCAAACTTATATTTTCTCGAAAATACGAGTATTTAGGAAGACTTGTTCGAATTAAGAGTAATAAAATAAACTTCTTGAGAATCACCTAATCCACAAAAGAGAACTATATATTTCCCATGTCTTTAGACCATAACCAAAACCAAACCAAAAAGTTTAGTAAGAGATCAGATAATACCGAAAAATTATATTTTTTTTAGAAAAAGAAAAACTACTCCTAATCTCCAAAAAATTTCAAACAAAACCTAAAGTTCAAAAAAGACTAATCAATAAACATCTATCCATACAATTCTTCAAAGTAAACCAAACTAGGATTGAAAACCAAATCTCTGAATGATTTAATCACATATTCTCCTAAGATAAATCTTAACATTCTTCTCCAAAATAACATCAATTACTCTTAAAGTCTCATACTGAAAAGTAATTAACCTAATCACATGTACTCCATGATAGGATAATAATTTCCATTGATAACCCAAAATCAACTTACTCTTAATTCATAAAATCATATAACTAAAAAGAATCATTCAAACTAACTAGGGACTTCATGTAGTCCAGTGGTAGGAGATAAATACCAATTGCACATTGGTTGTGGGTTCAATTCCCGCATCTTCATCTGACGCGACGGGTTGTCACACGGTCTGTGTGTTGTCCTTTTTCCAAAACTATATAATTCTTAAAACATTCCCCAAAAAGAGATAAAATCTTAAAAAATAACCATAACATATTTTAGCAACAAAGGTTATCTAATAACTTCCATTTTGCAACCCCAAATGTATTAACTAGTAATTGCCTCAAATTCAAGGATCATATAACCCCAAATGGTTCTTCATAACTATATCCACAAAAGAAAGGATAATTATTCCTTGAATAAAATTTTCATATATTAAACATCAGGGTTACATATACTATAAAAAGTCTTCTAATCTAACCCCATCATCAAAAGAGACTTAATACATTTAATAATTTCACTATTTTAAAATCTACCATAACTCTTGAATCCCTTATATGTTGACTTCTTACTCATTCAACATTCTTCATAATCCATTAACTATGAATTTCCACCTTATTTCATAATACAACATTCATGCAGATCGAATATCCTCATTATTTATAAATATAAATCCAATGATGCTTCATTCTTTAAGGATAGGGAAAAAATAAATCATACCTTGAATCCAGGTACCATGATCTTCAAGATGTTCTCTTTCTCTTTCGGAACGTTGTTATACTTTCAAAAAGTAAACGTTCACTCCACTTCTTTAATTTTACTTTTCTATATAAATGGAAAATTTGAGATCTTGAAATCATATGAAAAATATAGCATGACCCATAAAATTGTTTTAGAAATGAGTAGGTGTTGGATAGCTCAAAAAATTTCTTGCAAGTGATTTGAATACTCAAGAAGCTGTCAAAATCATTTAAACAGGATTTTCCCATAATAGTGATGATCAAATCATCGGGGAAAGATAAGAATGTTGTGCAAGATCTCTTTCCTTCCATCTTCAAATTTGATCCTTAATCTGCCGAAAAGAATCAACACGTAAACATGAAATGAAAAAAATACTTTATATATAACATAAAAACTTTTGTATTACTCTAGTACATAAACTTCCATTATTTAGGTTTTTTTATCTAATAAACCTATCTTACCATAACCCTCTAGAAGTTTAAACATGTTAATAACCCTCTTGGTTATATGGTATCCTTTAACTACACCCAGATATGACCCTAACCTCTAAAGTTATCTAAACCGACATCTGATACGAACTATAAGGACCTGTCCTTAAACCTTACTTAATCTTGAATTAAATAGAATAATTCACATTGAGGATCTTTTTAGGTTTAGGGTTTTAGATAATTAGTACATAACTATTACATCTCAAAGATTACAAAGTAGACACATCTACTCAACTTCAATTTTTTCCACAAAGTAAAAACCTTTGAACAAAAGAGTCATGTCTAGTTCCTTGTTTTAGATAGCCTGACATTTCCTTGATCCCATCCATGACCGTATTCAACTTTACGTCCTGTGAAAAACATTTCAAAAACTTGGGATGAGCATAAAAATCTCATTAAGGGCTATAACTGTATGGAAAGAAAACATTAGTCCATGTATACATAAGAATCAATGGAATCATACTTTACTCATAAAACATAATCAATTTAACATACCACGTGAAATAACAAGATTTATGCATAACTCAACAGAAATCATAAGGCATAAAGGTAACTTGAGGCATTCATTACATTATTACATAGGGATTAACCCTCATGGTTACGTTTGGAATACCCATCACAGTATATTCCCTAAATCTCTTCAGAGAAACAATAACGTTTAACTCTTTTGCGTTACCCAATGCATTAGAGAGCTATATCGGGCTCACCCACCCTTAGTTTATCACGGAACCATCCGTCTTCATAACAATTCCCAAGAAACATAACATAATCATAGCACATAACTTGAGCATAAAAGAAAGATAACATTCCCACATTGAAATAACAATATAACATTTTAAGATTTTGAAATAATGAATCCATTCAAAAAATCCATTTTCAAAACCATTTAAAACATTTAATAAAGAGATTTTTGAATCAAAGTGTCACATACCACCTTGAATCTTTTAAAATTTTAAACCATTAATATCCATATAAATAAATTCTTAAAACCATTTTGAAAACATAGATATTAAGGAGAAATATTTATAAGAACAAATCAATAAAACATTTAAAGCAATATTTTAGTTAAAGGGTTTTTACACGAATTAGAGACACTTGAATACAATAATTGCGGAATAACATTTAATCAGAACAATAAAATATCATGAGAATAAATGGATTCAGGATATAATATTCCAAAGGATAGTATATACACCATATAATATTGAATTGGTGCATAACAACAATGAAGTCTCAATAGAAATGTAAAATGAGATGAAATCCTTTATAAAGAAGGTATCCTTAAATTAAGGATAAATCAATCTCAAAATTATGTGTGACAAAAATAATTACACCCTATATAATTGGATATTAAGTGTACAACAATCAAAGGTAATTCACACATATTCAAAGGATGAAATATTCAATAACTACATGCTGGACCCAAAGAAATCGTAATTGGGTTAAAAAGTTCCCTTGGTAAAATTCCACAGCCTAACGTCGTCACTTTAAAATTCATAAAATTTGTTGATGAGATAAAAAATAGTATCTCATCACTTGTACATAAAATTTACATCAATAATGATATAGGAGAACATATACCAACATAAAATAATGTAAATTAAAAGACATAACAAAATAAGTCTTTTTAAAAGAGGAGTGTGAAAGGTTCCCTTACCGATTTGGGCAACTTTTGAAACGTACACCCCATGAAATAAGGGTCATAAAATGAAGATGTAACTACCCATAAATGATTTTATATTATACAAATAGTAAAATAATGGGCATTATATACACCACACAAAAGTAAATAGTGGCCAATGTAGCATGAATCTCACGGGAAAAAAAAGTGAGATGAAAATCCCCTTAGGAAAATTCGGCAGCCTAACGGCGCCACATAAAACATCCAAAAAATTGATTGATGAGATAAAATAGGGTCTCTAATAATATTAACATAAAATTTACAGTAATAGGAATATAAAAGAACATCCCCCAACATAATAAAGAGGATCTTAATGTACGTTACATAAAATGAGTACTAAAAAATAAAGAGAGAGGTAGGATCCCTTACGAAAATTCGGCAGCCGAACGGTGCCACTTAAAAATTATAAAAATGAATTTATGAGAGTAATAGGGGGTATATCATCATATGAAAATAAAAATTACAGTATGGTTAATAAGAGCATTTATAATAAATGAAATGACATAAAAGAGGGTACTTGAAAAGAAAGAGAGAGGTCGGATCCCTTACCTCAAGTCCGACTTGTCTTGTTCATTTCATTATATTCCTGAATAATAAATTTTTTCAATTTATAATTTCTTAAGGACCTCCTTCAAAGTTTATTATTCAATTAATATCACATATTTTAATGTTATAATAATTAGTTAATTATGTGAGTTCATATCAAATGTTTTTATCGATGTTTTGTACATGAGTCAAAAATGAACTTGTTTGAAAAGAATAGTCCATGTAGTTATAAGTACAACATCTCCAGAATTGTATTAATGATTTAAATATCATATATATCAGTATATATTCATTTTATACTATTCCATAACATTTTGAGATAAAAATAAATTAAATGCACCGTTCATGGAGACGGTAGACCGTACGTACGCATGAACGCTACTTTCATTTCTTTGTCATATTAATAGAATTTAAAATAATTGAGAGAGATATATATATTAAAATTCCATTATAATATATATGTTATATAGGTCACATAAGTTAATTAATTTCATTCTTTATACATTCCATGTATTGCATGAATGAGTCATATCACTTGAGGGGGCGGTAGTCCGCACTTCCTCATATAAAATTATCACATTTGCACAACATGCAAAGAATAAAGGTATGATTTAAATATAAAATAAAGAAGCATATATAAAACCAAAATACCATATATATCATATATGAAATACAGTAACATCATAATGTCCACCTATAAAGGTGTTAAAAGAATGTTGAACAATCATCGTTTCGTGAGGCAGTAATTGGACATCCACAAAAACAATATGTTCTTTAACCATTAGATGGATGTGTGTGTAAGTGTAGCTCTAATACTTCTTATAACAACATCCTAGTATATTTAAGATACTGGTTTTGTTACAAAATAAAGTAATAAAAAGAGTTTAGGGGGTTGTAGAAGCAAAATAAAACAAAAGAACATAAGAGAAGACATTATCTTTAAATCGGGTAACTCCCTTTGGTTTGAACCAAAAGGGTTCCTTGAAAAGCTTTCTACCTAAGTTGACGCATCAATGATGAATAGAGGGATGTGGAGAGATGGAATTGGAAGGGTTTGGCCGAGCCAAAGGCTTGAGAGGTGTGGGTAAGGAGGTAGAGGTGGGGGCCTTTTATAAGAGGAGGGGAGGGGCACTCATGGAAAGTCAAGAAATGTTACTTTATTTTAAAAAGAGTTTTGGATTTTAAAGGTCCCACATTGATATATTTCTAGGAAAAGGTGATAATGGTTATAAATATACTCATACAATAGGTTTTTTCCAAGTGTAAGTCTTATATTTTGCATTATCTTTTCATTTTATTTAAATCGTTCATTAATGAGGAAATCGCTGCATCATCATGATGTCATAAATAATTTAATTTATTTAATGACTAAAAATTATAAAAAAAATACTATGATGTAGGAAATATTTTTATATTTTCAATTACTATTTATAGTATAAGATATAATTTATGTAGAAGAAATTATAATTATTTTATTTAGGTTTTACATACTTTGGTTACATTTTCCTTTCTTTAAAAAACTTTTGATAAAAGGTCACTATCACACTAGTGATTCCATGGGGTCTCAAGGTTGGAACAAGGCATCCCATGGTCGTCCATGACACCACCAATAGCATTAGAACAAATTTTGGGGTCATTTTATATTTTTATGATATTATTTTCTTACCCTTAATTACCCGATTACTAATTAAACACGATAATTAAAGATAATTATCATCGTTACTATTCATAATGTCCACAATCAAAAGAGTCTTAATTACATAATTTGGACCTCCTGATTCCAAATATGGAATAAATTTTATAAAATTCAAAACACATAAAATTTTGTAATTAATTTAAAAGTAAATATCATCATCAAAACAAAAGACGGGTTTTTAAGAAGTAAAATTTATCAAAAGATTGACTTGTTTTTACATCCAATTGAAATGTGAAATTACTTCCAATGAACAACATTTTATTAATTGATAAAAACATAATTCAATTATACTTTAAAAATAATTAACATGAAAATCTAAATATATAAATAAATTGGATGAAAAGGCAGTTTTGAATTAAAAAAACTGTATTTTTCACTATTCATTAAAAAAAGCATTATCAAGAAAATACCAAAAATTAACCCTAAGATATATTTGATATTTAAAATTCAGAAATTATTTTAATTTTACCAAATTAAAAACATATAATTTTCATTAATAAATCATATAGTTAATTCCCGTTGTCAAAACAAATAGCGGGTTTTTTGGAAGCAATATCTATGAAAAGTTTGGCACGTGTTTATGTCCATTTTCAAAGTGAAATTAATTCTAATGACCAAAATTGGATTAAATTGTAAAAATATATTCTAATTAAACTTTAAAACCAATTAAAAAGATAACATATCCATATATTTTATTTATATGAAAAAGCAGTTTTGATGTAAAATGCAATATTTTTCACTATTCATTAAAAAAATGAACATTGTCAGAAACATACAAAAAATTTAACCAAAGTAAATTTCAATATCCCAATCATAAAGAATACATTTATTTTTACAAAATAGATCTTATAAAATTGTCAAAAGTTAGATTTAAAAAAGGTTTGCCAACAAAAGGCGGTAAAACAATCTTTTAAAAATATTAGATTATTTATTCTTAAAATTGGATTCATTTGGATTTTAAGCCTCTAAAATTTATTGGATAAATGTAAAAATATTTAACAAACATATGTAATCATTTTGTAGTTATTTTTGTTCATTCCCTCCATTACAACGGCTAGGCGTTAACTATTATAATATTATTATATTATTAGTGTGCAACATAAGATTTCAAAGAAACTCGTTGTTGTGTATTGGGTATGCCATCGAAAATAGAATTCCCATTAAAGTAATATTAACATTTTATTAACAAATATTGATAAAACTTAGAATATAATATTATTTATTTACCTGGGATGTTCTAATTAACATATAATCATTACCAATTTGATAACGTTGAATCGTAATAACCATGAAGGAAAATCATAAAATGGAACTTAAAATATCATGAGGATAAATAAATTCATGATATTAAATGTAAATGTGGATTTATATAATCCTCATGAATAGAAAAAGGTGAAAAAGAAAACATACTTTCCAAATAAGGATAATTGAGACAAAAATTCCTTAACATAGGTCTTAAATTCTGTCACACATTTCAAAACCTCATGTATAATAATAAATGTTTATTTTGAACCTATTATAAAAAATTATTTATATATATCACACCATATAATTTTTTTATAACCCTTAATTAAAAAATTATTAACAATTCCATGTTACTGATACATTTTGGGTAATAACCCCTTTTGTTTTTGTTATATGTTTTCGTTTAATATTTTTGGTACTATTAATTATTTCATGATTTATTAATATCAAGAATTCAAAAAATGATATTAATATCATAAAAATTATATATATATATATATATATGTAATTATAGAAATAAATAAAAATTTTGATAGAAAATGACATAAATAGTACATGAAGATGAATGTCGTACGTATGTAAGAACATTGTTTTCATTTTATTTTAGGATGATAATAAATAATGTTGAATGATATATTATCCATAAAGATTTTTTTTTCATATATAAAAAATATTATCAATAAAATAATCTAAAACACATTCCATGGAAACTTTGATTAAGTGACATCACTTCGGGAGGAATTATTCCATCGTACACATGAGAGGCAATATTTTATTCCCAAAAAATATAGAGTATGAATTTATGTTTGATATCATAATTAAATTAGTATATAATATATTAAAAAATAATATTTAAATAATAAATTTGTCATTATTTTTTCCATGAGAGGTGGTAATGGATAAAAACAAATGAGATCTCTTTGTGAGGCAGAAGTTCAACGTATGTAAAAATGACAATTTCATAACCCATTAGATGGAAGTCCAGATAGTTGTAGGTCATAAATATTACATAAACATTTTTAATTTTTTTTATATATTGATTTTATTATATCATAATTCTATAATAATAATTTAATAAGGTGGAGAAATAAATAAAAATAATAATCATTGTGGATGAATGTTACATCTTCTTGGGGGTATCAATATAGGTTTGAACCAAAATAATAAACTGGTTGAATTTTTGACGATCCTAAGGATTCTAGGATAATATAAGGGAAGTAGGGTCATTATATTAGATGGTATTTTACAGTATAATAGTTTTTTTATGGTGTGAATATTAGTGGATAGGGTAGGGTATTTTCTAAGTGAGTTGAGTATCACACTGGTGCTTTTTTGTATTAATGAATTACACCCACATTTTATTTAGGTCAAAAGTTCTCAATAAAATAAAATTATTGATCATAGGAGAGATAAGGTCATATTTGGCTGGAAAATGTGTGTTGAATATGTTTTGTATTCCTTTAACCCTTATCTTTTATCCTAAACCCCAATAAGATAAATGTTTCCTTACCCATAGTAAATAATTTTAAATTCTTATAGTATTATTGTTTTGTAAAAAGTAGAGTTAAAATTTCTAAATAGTATTTATTAGCCTCATTCAAAATATGGAATGGAACATTACCAATTCAATTCACACTATTTTAAAATTTTTATTTAAAATTAATTCAAAAAACTTGAAGAGAAAGCAGGTTTTCCGAGAGAAAATGTCTAAAAGATTAAAAAAAATATCAAATCTCATTATGAAATATAGTAAGGCCATTTAAATTGGATTCATTGATGTTAAATTTATCCAATAATACATAAATAACAATTTAAAATATAATATAACCTCAAAAACAAATTTAATGAAATGGAAATTTTAAATTTAAATTCAGTATCTTTCATTATTCATATAAAATGATTATTTCTTAAAAATTATGAAAATTTACCCTACGATAATTTTGATATGTTTATATAGAAAAATAAGCTTATTTTATCAAATTTAGTTTATAAAAGTGTCAAAAATTTTGTTTATTATTGTTCCCAAAAGGAATAATAAAAAACCATTTTTTATAAAAAGTATTTTCAAAACATATAATGATTTTAGAGAGGATTAAGTAATTTTTTATCAATATGATTTAATTATATAAAAAAATTACACACAATATTTAAAAATTATTAACTATTAATCATATCAATAAGTATAATTTCTTGGTTATAACAACTATCATTGAATAATAATATTAATAGTATATTGTGGTTTTGTTAAAACTTAATGTTGTGTGTAACATAGGATAACACAATGTTTCATTCAACAAAGATAAACTTGGTTTTCGGTTTAATTTATGAATGACATAGTATTTCACATAATTCAAGATATTAGATAAATTTATTTTATTCGAAAAAACATATGGTTTTAGAGTCCTATGATTAAATCCATGGTGTTTTTTTCCATTTACATTAAGAAATTGTTAGTTTTTATTACATCCCCTTAGACTTATTTCTATAAAAACTATTTTTCTAACTTACTATGTGTTAATATACATAATCTAAAATATTTTTTATGTTATCTCCCCATAAATAGTATTTCATGTCTCTATAAATCTTTCTAATTCAAGGATGAATATCGAATGATGAATGAAGAGAATTATCTACCAGATCATTCTTCATGTATTTTACTGATAGCATACATAAATGATTTATAAACAATATTATTCCATCATAATCATGGTTGAAATAAAGAATATTTCTCACCATATTCTATTTTTAAAAATCCTCCTTATATGCCTCATTAATCCTCAAATGGATGGATTGATAGTGTTCATATAAATGAGATAAGATATGTCCCTTTTTAACATGATTCTAAGGTCTATTTCTAGAAAATAAATACATATTATCTTTATTTCAATCCTATCTATAGAAAAACATTAAATGAACCTATAACACAAAGCATTAGAAACCATATTTTATATTCCAATGTGGTAGTTTTTCACAGAAATTATCTTTAATAATTTCTAACTGTATCATTATCATAACATTAAACAATTTATGTGTGAATATAAAAATAAATATTTATTTATTTTTATATATTTCTCATATTTCATCATAAATTTGAATCCTCTTATATTTAATGAAAAAATAATTGATGTAATCTCCAATTTCAGGGACGATAAATTTTTCCAATGAATGTTTAATTAGTATAAGAAATAAGATATCATCATATCATTATTCATGAGGATAAATCCCAACACCATTAGAGAATAATTATAAATTCGAAAAAAAATATGCACTATAGGTTAGTGGGTCCATAGGTCTTCGAACCAACCTTCTTATTAGCCATTTGAAAAATTCATCAAATTTATCTATTAATTGGAACTTTCCTCTCATCCATTTGTCATTGTTTACTATATTATACATCTATGATAAATCACTCATGAAGAATAGATAGTATCTAAAAATACTAATAATCCTAAATATCTTCATTACCATGTTTGGTCTGGTTCAATGGTCAATAACATCAATTCATAAAGGGTTTTCAAAAATACCATCACTTGGGATTATAGGACCCACGAAGGAAACTTTTTGTGTTAGAATTCACACTTTTTGAATTTATAATACAATTTCACGTTTATTAAGATATTAAATACAATCCTAAATTGATATACATTATATAGCATTTTTAATTGATATATTATAATATCAAATTTTATTTCCTCATTCTATAAATTTTTATAGAATCTATGTAGAGAGTGGTTATCAATTATCAAATTAAAATCAATTTTTTAAAAGATAATCAAAATGATTTTCATAGGTAAAATTATTTAAATAATTAAACATGAAATCCATAACACTAGAGTAGAGGATAATTTCACATCAACCATCATGATATACTACGATAATTTTTGTAGAATGATCCCTTCTTTAGTCTTGTTGTCATCTTTTATATTAGGGAATTGAAGAAAATAATTTTGATGTTCCCCACATACAACGCATTAAACTATAAATGGTATCATTTGAGGTACATTATTTACCCCAATATAAGACATTATTTTTATATGAAATTACTTCTTTTATACCATAAATTTCTTAAAAGAAAACTTCTTCCTTTTCCATTGAGATATTTCGATATATGTTTTCCCTTGTTATTCAGATTCAATAAGATTATTATTCATTCCTCCATAGAATTCATCGACTAATATCCCATAACACTCTATTTAAGTATTATTAGGTATGTTATGAAACTTTTACCATATGAATTATCTAATTGTATGTCTAGAACTATTGTTATGAATTATCACCAAAATTCTCATTAAAACTACCATTTAATTTTTTTGTATATAGAGATGGTTTTTTGTATTAGTCTTAACATTCATTATTACCATGATTACACCTAATTACTTCCATGAATTAAAATTAAAAAATTATAATGATTGTGAAATATAAATAATTATAGTAATAAATCATATGATTATGAAAATCATTAAAATGATTTCTTAAAATATAAAACATTCTTTTAACCCATGAAACAATAAATTCATCTCATATAATAGTGGATTATCTTGGTGTCTCTTTTGTATTATCCTCTCATAAATCGTAGTGGTTTAAAAAGTGAATGTGAAAGAACAAACTCATATATACTAAGAGTTCATTAATGGTGTGCATAATTTTTAAAACTAATAGTGCCCATATGATGATAAAATTTGAAAAAATATTACTCTTATTTATTATTACCAATAGTTTAATTATTTCAATAGTCACATCACTTATAAGATATCTATAGAAGGATTCATTTTATTGGAACAACATACCAATTTCATTATAAAAACATTGGATGTTATCCAATAGTTTGGATTATCCTAATGGTTCTCACTATTTTTCTGTAATCCAAATATCTAAAAATAAATATACCATCCTCTGAAAAAAAACTATTTCAATCAAAAAAACATACATAAATATTAAATTATTCAATGTGAATATTCTAAACATATAAAAATTATATAAACTCAATGAATATAAAGGTTTAGTGTCGTTGGGAACTAGATATAAATTAAGATTATATCATATATGATATTCAGTATCTCTGATAAATATAAACATATTTTACACACCTGAATATATCATACACAGATCCTTCCATAAAAAAATTTTGTTTTATAGAATAGAAAGGAAGTGAAAAGATGATCTATATGGGTAAATATAATAGATATAAATCATAATAGTTTCATATGATTTTATGGTTTTGATAACCAAATAATGTGAATTTTCTCATCATAAAATATTCATACCCTGAAAATCCTAGATAATAACCTCCAAAATTAACTAACATCATGGAGAATTATTAAAAATGGTATCAAGTCAGTAACCATAATTCAAGAGTCACAATATAGGAAAAAGAGATTATAAGAATAGGTAATTAAAATAGTTTTAACATATATATTATCCATAATTTCCTTTTATAATCATATTATAATAGATATAACGAATCCTAATCAACTATAAAAATTAGAACATAGCCATTCATAATCTCATTTATGAAAAACATTTTCATAATATCTAGAAGAAATCATACTCATGCATCAAAAAGTGAAAATATAAATTTATTACCATTTACAATATTATAATCATAATCTCATTATAAATATATATAACAAAACCCAATGCATTAGAGTGATATAGTGGACCCAACCATAACATAATCATAATATATTTATATATAAGTTACAATGATAAAAAATTATTTATCACTTTATTATATCTTGGAACATAGAAATAAAACCATGTCTATGGATGATTTAATCATCATATTCAATAATTATATACAGATAGAATAATAATGGTTTCATTGTAAAAATCCTTAGTTAATATTAAGAAACATAAAAGGAAGTTTTCATATATGATAATGCCATTATAAGATGACTGGAAAATTTCTTGAGAAAAATACCCAATTCATTTTGAAATCACTTATTTAAAACCAAAAATTATCAACAGTAGTAGGGAAAAAACGTTGAAACGAATAATGGAATCTTATAAAGGAATCATTGAATAAAATATAAATCATGATAGAGGTAATATATTAGTGAAATATTTTTAAAAATAAGAATTTTTTTAACTTCTTTTGTATTAAGATCCTCATTTGTAGAACAGAAAGAATATTCCATTTAATGTTCTTAAATAAAATAAAATACTATTAAAAAATAATTTTAAAAATAATTGGATAATAGTTAATACATTCTTCAAAAAAATTAAATGAAAATATAGACATGAAAAAACAATCCCATCCAATGAGGAAATATTTTCAGTTTTTATTAAAATCAGTATCTCAATGATTTTAAGTAACAAAGGGAGTAAAATTGTATTAATAATTGAGAATTCTATGATAAAATGGGGGAGAAAAAAATAAGGTTTAATGTATATGATTCATATAATTTCCCTAAATATGAATTTAATATAGATGATTATGAAATGAAATGAGATTATAATATAAATCCCTTACCTCAAGTGTAATCTTACTTCAGACATATTCAGAACTACTTTATAATAATATTATTTTTAATATATAAAAATTCCATTACCATACACATAGGTAACATATTATATACCATTAAATTATAATTTAGAATTATTTTTTAATAAAAAATCATAATTAAAAAAGTTAATCTAGGATAAAACTTATCTATTTTCCATGGTTTTGGATAATTTATTTCAGTACATCCACCATGTTCATCATTTTATTTCCTTAAAAATCCAAATCATGAAATTAGTATCATATTTCATCATTAGATAAAATTTTATAACCATTCACATAACTTTATTATAAAAAATGGTTTACAACACATTATGGGGTGGGTTGAAATTACATACACATGAGTAATATTTCAATTATTCATATGATGGAAGGAAAGAAAAATAAATTATAATTTAATATTCTAATATCATTATTATATCATGATATCTTATATATTGATTAAATCTATTCTTATTACTATCAATCTAAATCAGAAATAAAAAACACATTACTTTATAGAGGTGGTAGTCCAGACATAAAAACAAGCAAGGTTACTGTTTTCTATTAGATTAAGAGTTAAAATGTAAATTAGAAATTATAAATAAATTATAATAACTGTTTCATAAATGAAATATATATTCCTTAAATACATCATAATAACCAAAAATAAATTATTGTTTTGAAAATGAAATGCATTTTTTCATGATGTGGTAGAAATCTATTATTAAAACATTTTAAATGATTAATTGACTATAAATCTCAAGTTGTGGGAGAAATATAGGTGAGGTGGTTTCATTTTAATGGAATTAGAGTCCAGACATTGATATTTTAAAATGATTAAAATATACGAATATATTTCTTAATAGAAATGGATCCAATATAAATCATCATAAAATATTAGATGATATGGTATTGGCCTATGAATATTAAATCATATTTAATTATTTTTAGGCCATTTAAACCCTTTTATAATTAGTTTAACCCCTCTATAACCCATTTTAACTTTACCATGTAAATGAATTTTTAACTCAATTACTATTCATAATGAAATAAAATTAATTTTTTGTTATTACATTATATTAATTATTCTGATACATATATGTATTCCATTTTAAAATATTTAATTCAAAAAAGAGTTTTAAAATACTTTTAAAATATAACAAATAAATGTGTGAAAATGGTTTTCTAGAAAAATTCATATATAATTGTAAAAAAAATCATGCAAACGTTAATCATAGTGTTTATTATGATGATGTTAATTAGATTATTTTTAGTCAAAAGGAACTAATTTATTTTTAAAATAAATTCTTAAAAAATTCATACATTTTAAATACATGAATACAAAATAATGGATTCCACAACATCCGTATTTTTCAACATTCACCGAAAAATTACCCTTTTATGAAAGGTCTCAAATTTCTACCTTGATATATTATTAATTTTATCATATAAAAAATAATATAATTTCTATAAAATATAATTTTAACAAATTTAAGAAATAAATAATAAATGTTTCTCACAAAATGAATTATTTTTTTAAGAAATATTATTTTTGAAGAAAAAAACACTTTAATAAAAATTGTGGGACTAATTCCTAGAAAATAATAAATAAATGTTTATTGAATATTATGATTATAACTTTATTTAATAATAGATATAATCATTTTCATACTCTCTAATTAAAAATCTATATTATAATGGTATTCATTAAAATAATAATACTTCAATAGTATAACATGGTTTGTTTACAATTTACATTGGGTGTGAAGAAATCTATCCTTAAAATAATATTTATTTAATGTTAAATATATCATAAAATCTTATGGTATTACATGTTTTCAGGATAATAAATTTCAATGATTTATCTTTATTCTAGATATCATCAATGGATGATCGTGAAAGAAGATATCGCTAGTAAAACCTTCCATATAAGGTATGCTCGTTAGGAATTTATAGGGATTCCATTTAAACATTCTAATTTATCTGGTATCATAATGGATCAAATTAATTTAGTATTTATACATTACAATAATCTATTTATGTTTGTCTTTATAAATGATATTTTTATTTGTTAAAAGTGAAAGGACGTGTATGATGATTATTTTTGGACAATGTTGAAGACCATGAAGAAGAAGATAGTGTATTCTAAATTTGATAAGTCTTAATATCATCGATAAAAATTATTTTTCATTGTTCATGTGATCATAAGTGGGGGTATAATGTATGATCCTACTAAGATTAATGTTATTGAACAATAGTCCAACCCAACCATAGTGATCGAAATCCATTTTTTTCTTAGGAGGGATAGATCCAACAAACTCATTTTAAGAAATATAACTTGGATATCATTTACAAAAAATAAGATAACTGGTAAGAGATCAAATATCCTTTGGAATGTTGAATATATTTAAATTTTCTCGAAACCAAAGGGAAATTTGGTCCGTGATCAAATGATTACACTACACTATGGAGGAGATGGGTTTTTGATTTATAGTGATGAATCAAATATGAGGTTGAGATGCATTCTTCTGTTAAATTTTTATGTTGATGTCATATTCCTCAAAATTATAGATGATTTGTGATTAAAATTATCCAAAAAATTATTTATATCTAGTATTAAGAATCTAATCTTTGAAACATAAAGTTATTATGTATGTAGTGAATGATTTGAGATCAACACCATTCATAATAGCTTAAACTAAATATTATAATAGAAATATTTGAATATAAACCAAAGTATATGGTTGTAATTGATTAAATATAGGAATCCCTAGTACATTACCACCCAAAAAAGGTGATCATGGTTGCTGATACTCTGAGTCAGAAGGTCCACATTAGTTTATCATTGATTGATATTGAAAAAGATTAAATAAATTTATATCTATAGATGAATGAACATGAAATAATCATAGAAATGGAAATATTATTTCTATATCAAATGAAATTTTTATTATCTATTTACATGAATATTATAGATTAACCTAATAAAGAAGTGGAAGGATATGATTTAGTAATTAGTAATGTGTATCATTAAAACAATAATTAATGATTAAGTTTTTTTATGATTCCCATATATCGTCATTATCTATCAATCCTAGATACCTGAATATATATATATCTAAAATATCTTTTCTAATGCAATAATATGATATGAGATATTGTAGATTATTTATCTCTATTACCAAATTTTCATCAATTTAATGTTAAACATTATATGTTTAAGGGGGTTTTACAACAATTACCCATAGAAAAACTAAACTGATGAAACATCTCTATGGATATTGTAATGGGAGTCCCCATAATATCAAATTACATAATTCCATTTGCTTTGTAGTTTACCACAATATAAATTAAACACATTTAATTTTTAATTGAGTACTTATCTCTCTTGAAAAAAAAATAATGATACACATTTAGAAACTGGTGGGGTTTTATTAAGTACCACATTATATTGTATCTACTAGATATTTGAGGGTTACCCGAAAGTTTGAGAGGGGACTTTCATAATATACTAATATGGAGTCCAAATATAGCACTGTTTTTCATCCTCTAAATGATGTTAATTTTGATAGGATCACTCCAACATTATAATATATATTGATAAAAATCTCTTTAGTTTTGATAGGTGGTTGTGATCAACAATTTACTATATTTAAAATTTCATATAACAATATTTTTCACTAGGGAATTTCAAGGGATTTGTACGAATCCCCCTATCCAAAAATGTGTTAGGAACTAGCATAATGGGATGATGTTAAAGAAAAGATATTTTGACCTATGGTATATGAGGTAATGTTATAAAATCATAGTGTTCTTCATAGACACATTATTATAGATCTAATTTAATAGAAATGTTATGTTTATAGACATTTGTGAGATTTAATGTTCTATGTTTGTTAAAAGGTATTACATAAAATATATCCATGGATGTTGGTTATGATATTTTTAGAAATGAAATCTAATCCTTACTTATATAAATCCCTTTTATATCCTTTTTTTATATTTTAGCGGTAGATTATCAATTTCTGCTTCCACCAAACCACTCATCTATTCACAATATGTAATATGTATCTTTTCAGATTAGGTAAAAATCTATACATAACATAAAATAAAATCATATTTTGTACTAATTGATCATGATATTTCAATGACCAAAAACTGGGGGATATTTCTGTTCGACGAGATAACTTTTTGTGAGACAAAACCACCTATATGGTCAATGATCTCTTATGAAAATAAAACCTTCAAAGAATATATGTGGGAACTTGAGGATGAAATTTTGTAGAATTATCATAGATTTATTGCATCATATTAAAAGAATTGAAATGTTTAAATTATTCTATGTAGGATTAATTTAACAATATAATATTTTAGAATATATATTTCAATTAAATTTCAAGTGTTCGATATCATTCTTTATATTAAAAAACAAGGTTGTATGAAAAAAATTTCTATTAAATATGAATTTTATCACATACATGTTGAATTTTTTTATATGAATATAATAAGATGAATTAGGAAAAAATACGTATAAAATTATTTATTAAGGAAAATTATTTGAATAACTTCATTGAAATAATTACTCAAGTGTCAACATTAACCATAAAAATATATAACCACTAATTTTCATGAATTTTACTTTCCACATACTTTTCATTTTTATCTAAGTATAATGTATTGATCCCTAATTATCAAATTAGATATATATTGATGATGTATATAACCAACAAGAATAATTATTTATTTAATTATTGTAAATTGGTTTGAAATGAAGGTAAAATTATTCAAAGGTATTAAATAGATATTGAAGAAAACTATTTTAATTGTGAAAAATGTTTTTCAAAATAAAAATAATAGTAATTAATATTAAAAATAATTTCAAAAAATACATATCACTAATAAATAGTATCACTAGTAAAAATATTGTTGTCATAGTAATAATTAAAATTGTCAAAAATGGGTTTAAAATATAGATAATATTCAAAATAACACAAATCAGTCTCTTAATATATGTTTGTTGATTAAAGTTTGATAGAAAAATCATTATCCTAAAATAAATGTAAATTTAGACCCACATTACTTGATTAAAAATTTGGTTAACAATAAAGTTTCATATATTTACATGTTTTCCACCAACCTCGCATATAAAATGGAATAACCTATTCTCACTTATCTATACAACTTGAGCACTACAGTTTTCCATGACTAACCTGAATACCTTAACAATGTTCCTCCCTGCATCCTATTGTTCCTAGAGTCTCAAAAATTTTATTTCATAAAGGCTTAATATTAATGATAATGTTTCATCCTCGATAGAAAATTAATTTTCATTACTGATCTATTTCATGTTTCTTTATTCCACAAAATCATATTAATATTCTATAAAAATATTAACATGATAAACATAGTATAGATACTATAATAAAAATTTTCAATGATAATAGTACATCCATTTTATTTCATATTTATATCTTATGGAAAAAAATTACAGAGGTGTTTGTATGAACTATCATCTATGTTGACAATTGTATTTTATATTTCATAACTGTCATTTGTGGATGGTTATATAAATGGATTTAATGGATATATAATATTTTTAAAACAAAATTCTGATTCTATAATGTCAAAATATAATCAAATTTTTTACCGACCTATCTATTTGAAAACATTAACATCAATCCTGTGGATGTGTGCACAACTACCTCTATGAAGTGATTTGAGACTTTTTTTTTAAATTTCCATAACATGGATTGACATATAGATATATTTAATTCATATATATTATATTTTTAAAATTTTTATGCCCCTATACTAACATATTTTTTATATTTATTTCTATACAATCATTGGAAAATTAAAACCTCACCAATCCATATGTACAGACTATTGTCCCCATGAATTAATAGAATTCATTTCTACTAAAATTTATATTATAATGGTAAAAATATATATATAATAAAAAATTATGATACAATATTCATTATTATTATAATTTATATTATGTAACCATGATCAGGATATAGGGATTTAAACCATTGGAAAGAAAATTCATTGGAAACCAAACAATAAACACCCAAATATATACTATAATGAAGAATTATTATTAAATAGAAATATTAGAATTATAGGTGAATGATATAATTCATTAAATTTATGGATATCTTTCTAGTATATATTTATAATAAATATAAATTTATTTTTAGGATTTGAAGAGTGTATATAAAAAAAGTTAGTATTTGGGTTAAGGGTTTATGTTAAAATCTCATTTCATTCATGGATTATCTATATTAAATTTATAATAATAAAGTTATAAGATCCATGTGGTTACAAAATCATATTTATTATTCTCCAATTTTTAATTGTTTTTTATGTTTTCCTTTTATTCCCCCCTCTTTGGTACTCAAAACAACTATGAAATATATTTTAAGTAGTTCTGACCTTATTTTTATTTTTCGATTTAGAATCATTGTCTTACATATACATGTTAATCCAAAAACATTGAAAATATTGTTAATTGTTATTATATTTTTTTAATTTCATTTAAGATACATTTTTTTCATTGAAAAAGTAATAAAATTAATAATTTCACATGTTTTTATATGTAGGTATTTTGAATTTTTACAAAAGTGTGAAAGAAGATGCTCTTTTTCCACATATAAGACATGAATATATTTCACCACCTCTAAGTATATCATTAATATTGAATCACAATTTATAGGATTTAATTTTTTTTCTGTAAATATTTAATTTTCATATTTATATGATACTATTTTTTAAAATCTACTAAAAGAAAAGGTATTTTTCAGATTATTTCCAAACTATATTTTAGATACTTTTATGAAAGTGATTTTTCATCTATGTCAAAATCCTTTAAAAGATATTATAATTAATAGGATACTTACTATTATGATACCATCAAATTATTTTCCTCTGATGGAAAATAATGATGGTGATTTCAATAAATAGATTTTTTACCTAGGTAAATTACACTAAAAGGAAACGATGATTGTTTTTATAATACTTCAACACAATTATGTATAGTTATCATCATATAATCTGTGGGGCCAAAATTTTATACCCCTCAAATTTATGGTGTAAATTATTATCTATCATGAGGTAATAAGAACAATATTTTTGAGATAACCCATTATATAAAGGGACTCTTTCCATTATGATATTATTTGTAGTGAGAATTTATTAAGGGATTTTTTTAATAGTGAGTGAACGTAATATATTATGGAATCTATTCACTATGAATATATTGGATGTGATAATTCCATAAGTAATGGATTATGTATGCTTATATTTATTCTAGAAACTTATATTATATTCTTATGATATTTTTTCACGGATCAATATTGATTATTGATGATTTTGAACTATTATAACATAAGCCTTTTATTTTTTAAATTCCTAATTCCATTAGTAATGATTTATAGTATATCAAATTTTAGGAGCATATTTCAAATATATTTTTATTTTCACATACCCTCATCCTTATCATATTCTCACATATGATCATAGATTGATATCTCTCATGTTTACCCTTATTGGACATTTGTGGTATCCATTTTAATTTTTCCATTTCATATAACTTATGAAGAAAGAAATAAATTAAGGTATGTATAAGAAGTGTACTATGTGTGAAGAAATATCAGGGTGATTTTTAATATCATTCATGAAATATGTTTATTGTGTATCATTTCTTCAATGACATTGTTTATTTATGGTTTTGTGGCATGTAGTATTTTGATATGTAGTGAATATTCATCTTAAATGAGGTAATATTTATGTATATAATACTTTTTTAAAAATTATAATGGATATGGGTTCAAAAATAGATAAATCCATATGGAATAAATTTAATGGTTTTCATTAATAAGAAAATATGGCAATTTAATATCAAATTTAATATTTTAGCGCTCATTTCAGAGAAAAGTGAAGGATAATGAAGAATCAACTTAATAAATTTTACATGCATGAACCACAATATTATAAATATTCACACCTACTAAAAAACACTTAAATATTTAATTTACTTGATGAAATTGATGAGAATCCAAGAATATTAATTTTATTTGAATGTTTTAATACATGAGGAACAATATTTTGATAGGTTAACAATAGAAAAATAAACAAGATCTTGATTAATATTTAGATGATATGAGGTCATCCATTGAATTATAAATTTACAATAAAGAAACTATGATTTAGGTAAATTAATTAAAATGATAAAATATCAATAAAAAAATAAAAAAACAATGATGAATCAATGTTTTATTAGATGAAAGGAATTAAAATGAGTGTATATTAATTGTATCCAATTGATTATAAAAATTAATACTAAGGATAACTTATTACCCTCTATATAAATGTTTTAATTAAATTAAAATTATACATTTTATAGAAACTTTATATTAAAAAATTAATTAATAAGTTGATTATATTAATGCCAACTGATTATTCAAGAAGAACCATGATTTGGTTAGTGATTTCGATAGAAGATGATTCTATAATGGTGAAGATGAATGGATACATCATAAAATAAATATTTTATATCAAAACTAGATGAATCATTTTATAATATGTAATGTGATATGAATTAAAATTTTACAATGTTGAAATATTTCATTATTTAATGGAATATTTTTATCAATTTAAGAATTTTTTAGTGGAAAATAAAATATTGAAATAGATGATGATGTATTATAGATAGAGGATGAATATTTATTTATAAGAGAGAATATTTGTTTTAATATGAATATTTATGATCATGAGAATAATAAATTATTGAATAAATATGTCGAATGATCATATATAAAAATTTATGTCAAGAAATATGAGTATTGTATACATTAAGGATTACTCAAGTATTGTAAATCTATATTAGGATGAAAAATCTCTAAAAAAATTCAAGTTATTTTTGAAAAGTCACTTTGTATTTTAAAATAATGTTAAATCCATTTCTAAATAATCCCAATCCATGTAAAATTGTGTATTAGACACTATGAATATTGATGAGATTATCAACATGAAATTAAAACATACATTCTTTCAAAATGGCATCGATATCATAGATTCATTTAGCTATTTTTAATATTTTCTAACACCTCATGCTTTTGGAATTTCTTCCATTCCTAAATTATTATTTTTATCATTATCAAAATATATTCTATTATTTTGGAATCATTGATCTAGAGTATAAAATAATTAAAAAAATATTGAATCAATTAAACAATGCATTAATAAATTATAATGTAACTATACAATAAAAGTATATGAATCAATGTATAACATACCATTAACTATTACAAAACATGGATTAATACATTCCATTAGAGATTAAATATCTTAAATATACATAAATTTAAATAGGTGAATAATATGAAATTTATAACTTCTTAACAACAACAAAAATTAATTGATCATATACACTCTTAGGAATCACTATTAGTTTAAATAAACCTATAATGATAAAAACATTATGAAAGGAGAAAGCTTATTGTATAATCCAAAATGAATATTTAAATAACAAGATCAATGATTTGTAAAGATAGGGTGGAATGAATTTATAGTATGTAATGGTGAAAATATAGCTAATATTTGACTATTATAAAGGGTATATAATCATTGGGTATGATACAAGTAAAAATATTATTGGTTTGGAAATATCATTATATAGTTATTATATATAATGTTTATTTATATTTCAAACATATATATTGAAAATATAAAGTCATTAATTAAAATCAAATAATTTATTTTATAATAGAATCATAGAATACAAATTGATTTGTGAAGTTATGATTTATTTTTTATAATTTGTTAATGATCCAAGACTTTTAGTCATATTATTATTTGATTCTTCACCTAAGTAACCAATAAATAAAAAAATGAATAAAAGTCATAGTGTCTTCTGAATATGTTTTACCTAAAACATTAACATGAATCCAAAATAAAAAAAATATTTTAATTTCCAAAATTATATCCAAATATTCCATTAAGGTCAAAAAACAATATAAGATAATCTGGGGAATACATAGTCAAAATTTATGATCTAAAAAACCGAGTAAGGGGATGACCATGATAATAAAGAATAAGTCATAAGTAAAAATGAATAAGATAACATCATATAAGAAAAGTATTCTGAATAATATTATTTAAGAATATCGTAAGTAACATTTTATCACATCATCACAAAAACATAAGAGATTGGAAGAAACATATAACATGTAACAATTATATACGAAGGCAAACTGCCATGACAACATCACATAGTGGACAAAGTCCCATCATGGATCGAGTTTACTCTATAATCATATAAATACCATCCCATGAGACAGACAATTTATCCTATGAATTTAAATTCTATATAGGAACACCTATAACAACATGTATACTCTTTTGTTTTGGAAAAATTAAAATCAATTATAAGTTGTAAACATTATAGTTTCCCTTCGAATGAAATTGTTTGTATAATCATTCCCCAAATCATAATAAAATGAAATTCATAATTACTAAAAAGATTTGAAGGAAATAAATATTTTGTATTTCCATATATTATCTCAAAAGCATGGTTCACAATGTATTTTTTTATTTGAAAAACAATTAACATGTGAAAGGTTAAAGAATTTTGTATATAAATAAACATTCAAAAAAGTTTTTTCATGAATCAGTTAATGGATTTTGGTGGGTGAATAAGAATGGTATTTTTATTGAAAATATGAGATAATATATAATTTTTATACCTATAATATTCAATTATTGAATAAAATAAATAATTATAATAATTATGTAAAATGATTCTAATATTAAATGATTAAGGAATAGTGACTTTCCCCTTATTCAAAATTGATTTTGAAGATTGAATTCCATAAATGAATTAAAGGAATGAATTACACAATAAAGGGGAGGTAAAATAAGTTAGTTATATATGTAGTAGACATATATATAGAATATTTAAGAATTCCATAAAATCAATTGGTGGTAAAATGTTAGTTAACGAGACAAAGGACATAACCCAAATAAAAAAGGTTTTTCAGAGAGATCCCTTAAAATATGATCTAGAATCATTATATAATTTCACATAATGTTCCGAATATTCAAATTAGATTAATTATTTATTTATTTCAATACATTTTCAAATATATTTTAATTTATTTATTTTTATAATGCTCACTAATGGATATTTAATTATGTTATAATATTTTATATCATTGTTCCAAGGTAGATCATTTCATGGTACAAAGTTCGGATCACTTGTGAATAATTTTTGATGTTTTTTTAAATGTGAATAAAACCAAAAAATGTATTTAAATGGTATTCATGAAATTTTATAAATTTATATGGTCCCAAATATCCTTTTGTTTTGTGATATAGGGATGGTTCCATTAAAAAAATAGTGATGTTTTGTGGTATGTTCATTTAACCCATTTTTTCATCCTCTTTGAAAAAGATTTGTTAAAAAAATTAAACGATTGATAACTATAAAAATTATTAATTAATTTTTATATAATTTAAGTAACTATATTTAATGGTAATATTATTTCTATAATAATCCTTAAAGGTGGTGGATAAAAATGATGTGTGTTGTTCACTAAGGCAGTGAACCTAGCATATTGGGAAAAAGAGTTTCATTTTAGAATATATTGTGGTGGGGATAGATGATATATATTAAAAAATAATAAAAATATATTATTATATATATATCATACTTATGTTACTATGTTTATGTGGATGTAGAACACATGATGGTTGTTAAACTAGTATAAAATTGAAAGATGTTTCTTGAGAATTATACTTCATCCATTTATTGTCGCTTCATAGGTAACCCCATAAGGATCCTTTAAATGTAATTTGGATTGTAAAAATAGAACTAATAAATTTGGTATAGTATTTACAAGTTAATTGGGTATAAATTTTGAAATATCAAATCCATAGATGTTGTGATGTCCAGGACCATGCTACCACATAACTCGTGCCCTAGGCCCGGCTGGCTAGGTGACCCCTAGATTGTCACCCAATATACCAGGAGCTACTGAGCTATAGTGGGGTTTGAATAGTAAAATAAAAGGTGATACTTTACCATCATATATGATTACACAGTGGTGAAATAAAAACATACAATAGCGAAAGCATAAAAAAATATAATATGTAAAAAGTGAGAGACTGGATAAAAAATACATCGAAATACTGAAGAACAAATACAAGGTCCTTATAGGCAGTTTCTGATACATGTATTCATCCATGAAATGAAATTAAAAAATAGGAACAAAAGTATGAAACATTCATACATAGTATATAATTAAAAAATTGAAACAAAATCTAAAAGTTGCTCAATATCATCTCAACCCTAATCGTTGTCATCCACACCTATGCTCCATCTAAACCAAATATTAAACAACCAGAAGTGTGGTGTTTTCATATATGTATACCTACAGGTAAATAGTCTGACTTGGTTCCAAAGGCAGCCCAAATAAAGTGTGAGATAAATCTCATTAGGCTACCAAAAAATGTGCCTACATTTAATCCATGTGGCGCTTATAAGTAATCAGTGGGCAGTTGAAAGTTTGAATATAAAGAAATATATAATTAAATAATTACCCTCCCACTCAGGTTCGAAGGGACACCTGGCGGGTTTACCTGCTTCATCATAGTTCTGGCATTTCTAAATAGGTTACCATAAGTATTTATATATAGTTGTCATGCGGTAATAACACCTCCCACACATGGAAATAATGCCACATGGAAAATATATCTACCACACACATGGAAATAATCGCACGAGCCTATAATTCCAACCTTCCTCATGGAAATAATTTCAAGGGGTAAATATACCTACCGCCCACATGGAAATATTGGCAAGGGTCTATATTGACTAATTCCTTCTTAGAAATAATGGAACGAGGTAAATATATTTATCGCCCACATGGAAATAATGGCCTAAGGATTTAATACCTACCGCCCACATGAAAATAATTGCATAGGGTAAATATAGCTACTAACCACATGTATATAGATCCACAAACATAGCCATGATACAAGAAATAAAATGCTATAGAAAATGTAATGAAAACCATCTTACATTATTTAATGTAATGAAAACAAACCAAAATTTCATTACATTTATTATGAATCTAGAAAAATGGCATGACCATGCCATCCCATGAGAACATACATTTAAGGAATTTATATTTCAAGGGTTAAATCTATCTCATCTTATCTGACCCACTCATGCTGACTATCCCATTTTATTATCCTAAAAAAAATAATCTATAAGGGAACTAGATAAGGGATCAGTTACAACAAAATAGCCAAAGGTTCATGTTGGAAATTTCAATCTGAAGGGGTCGAAACACCTGTGGGGTGTATTGGTTTGGTCAAAGTACACATGGGACCAAGGACTATTTATTTATGAACCATTAATGAAACCATAAACCATATATACATATTTTATTAATTTGTCCTAACATGGAAAAATTATGCGGAACACCCCTTGGGAGTCCTTATAGTACAGGGATGATCTTTAATCCCCTTAACAAGAGTCAAATAACCTAATTCATCACTTTGTGCTCAATTAGACATGATTAAATCAACACATTAAAGGATATTGTCAAGGACCAAATCATGGAAAAATCATATTAAATATGAAAAGGACAAAAATGAAATGGAAAATGATGTGACCCCTACCTTATGTCCATAGATGACTACACATTGAGTATCGACCTCAGATTCAGAGCTGGTGAGAGTAGATCTATATTTTTTTCCAACACCATGAATATAATTCAAGAAATACTAAACCAAAATATCATAAATGATGGTTCAATTTAGTGATCAAATAAGAAAGTGTGAGGTTATACTTACCTATCGGCATCCAATGTGACAAACGGACTAAAGATTGGAAGCCGGAAGAAGGAGAAACTAACGATTGAAGAAGAAGAGAATTCAGAAGATAAAAGGGGAGAATGTAGGGAAGCAATGCACAAAAAGGGAGAAAAATGGGAAACGAAACTTAAAAGAGAGGATGGGAATTGTTATTTTTTCTCTGAAAACTTGCTCATATGGTTTTTACACACGGTTCTTCAAATTGTAAACAAATCGGGCACACCCCACTACTTCTCTAGGAACATCGCACAACCTCTATGCATGAATTCCTTAATAGTGTGTAGACTATACAAAAGGGTTATGGAATCCCTCTTCAATAGGATGCATGACCGTATTCCTAGGTCTCACAGTTTCAGTCAAACCATGGGGACCATCATGTATTCACCTTTTTGGAGCTTCGAGCCTTGGAAACTCCTAACATGCTCTTATGACCTCTTTATCTTGATTAGTTTACCACACTAGGATCATATAAGACATTCAAATAGAAAAACTAATGATGTGTACCTTGTCCAAATATTCAGGTCCTTACAAAAGCTGTGAGGATAGGGGTTGGGGAGGGTTGTATTTATAAGGGACAGGGGGTGTTTGTGAATGTTATATTCATTATATTATTATTTTGGATCAATAATATCAATAGTTATGAATCATGTGACCATATATAATACATTATTCATTTTATTTCAATCTAATGGGTGATTACATCATCAATTACTCACAAATACAAGTATTTATCTAATAATGATAAAAATAATAATTTATTGTATATCATTATTCCCCAAAAAATCAATTATCATAGAAAAATAAATAAATTTAAATTTACCATTTTTCAACATTCTGATACCATGAGTGAAATCTATATTATGAAAATGTTTTTGCAAAGATGACCAATTCAATTTTTTTAATAAAATCATCATTTATTTGAAAAATACCACTATTTATTTAATGTTCAATTTTTGGACCCTTTGAAAAATTATCTAAGGTCTCATAAAATAATATTATCATTATAATAACACATAAAAATAGTTTATAAATCTAATTTATAAAAATTGAGTTTTTTAAATAATTAAGTTTATTATTAATGTGGAATTGAATTAGTTAAGTTTTACAAAAAAAATACAAATAGTTAATTTAGCATTTTTATTAATTTTATTTAATGTACCATGATATAAATATTTCATATTTTAATTTTACAATATTCATAAATATTATTTTTTACTCTAATAGGTGAGAATACAACTCTAACGGCCATCTTACTATTCCTAGCGTGAAAATTATTATTCTAACAATCGGGTCACTATTCTAATGTTCAAATTTCTAATGGTCATATGGGACCCCACATCGTATAAATACCGTATAATTCTTTAATTTTACTAAAAAAATATTTTATCTCAATGTTATATATATATATATATATTCATTTTTAAAGTGAATATTTTATTACTATTATTCTTATTCATGTCCACTTTTTTGTTTGTTAGTGTGATTCTTCTATGGGATCAAGAATATCCAAATTATCCCATTATTATTTACATACATTATATATGATTTCCAAGGTAAAAATTAATTATATTAATGTATTTTTATAATCTAAAGTTGACAATACAATTAACATAATAAAATACTACTTGTTTTATTTTTTCATACCTGTGCTTTACTAAATATGACACATTAATGTAATAAACAATATTATTCCAATGATAATTTTATAAGTTATTACATTCATCCACCACCCTCCCCTTATGTAATTTTTTCTTCATAGTTTTAATTTACTTATTAATGTGAAAATAGTTTTAGGTACTTCAACTTCAATGATTCATTCATTTCCCACGTAACCTCTTAGTAATTATTGTTTCCTCATTCTACTTTGTCCAGGCATGTTGTCTTATTATGTATAAATTTGTCTCCAAGTTATAAGTTCTTCACAATCATATCTTCATATGAGATATCATTTTTCATCGATACCACCTCATAATTCAATACATGTAAGGAATATTTTATATACATCATCGTGTGGGATACATAGAATATATTATATACATGATAAAGGGTTACTGAGAGTTCCAGTTAATATGCTAAAACTCTAGGGTGATAATGAATCTCAAAGGGGTTGATGTACCAGATATTTAGCATTCCCATATTCCGAAATCTCATAAATCCATTATATAATGATGTGTATAGGAACAATATATCCTAGACCTTAAAATTTAATTCCCATCAATGATTCTTAGATTAAGTCTTCAATTTACTTTCACCCATCCCGATGTGTTACTGAATAGTCTCAAGCATTTCTAACATTACATCATTTATTTTAGTCCATTACAAAATTATTTCAAAAAAATAATCCAAATACATAGGGATTTTACATATCTAACCATAAAAAGATTCATATTGAACCATATATATTCTTGACTAGAAACTACTATTCTATAAGAACTCTAGATGATGAAGTTTTTGATCTCATCCCTCATAAAATTCCATTGAGCATTCTATAAATTTTTTCATAAGTGTACAGATAGTATTCTCATTGTGGTGATAATTTTTTGGTGGATAATACATAGTAATTTTCAATTTAGTGTTTAGATAATGTTTAAGAAAATTCTAAAACATAGATGTAAATCATAGATTTCATTCGAATGAAATTGATTCTACTGTTCTCTATAGCCTCACATGTTCTCAAATGTATATACTTGATATTTTATCATGTAAAAATAAATCCCAAATTGAAATGAAATGAGAAGCTCATTTAAGATGATCCACCTTAGATTATATTAATTTTCCCCCATAATATATTTCAAAGAACCATAACAAATCTTATGGTTTTGTTTTCTCATTTCCATATAGGTATTATCCCCTTATACATTACCCTATACTAGAAGTTTTTCAGTATATTAATATAAATTCTTCTTCATATTTTCCCACAAATAGTTTTATCAACAATATTGATACATCTTCATGTTCCCTAGGTGGATAGATAAAGTTAATATATGTGCACCATTCTACATCCCCTTATATATCATGGTACTTAATAATACACTGAATCATGTACCAAACCTTAAAACTCCATCATTATCAATTTAAAACTCTATGGAATTCACTATTATTATAGAATCCACCTTCTTCTATATTTATATGTCATATATTTTAGAATACTTTATCTTCTCCAAAAGGAATGTTAATAAATAACTTGTGAAATGAATAATGATATTCCTTCATTTACGATCCCCATATTCATTATTTTCATGTCTAAAAAAATTGGACCCTTCCCTATTATAATCATTGATACAGTTTTCATATCCTTTGAACTTAGATAATATTACAGTCTATTTTCATTCCGATAATTTTAGTAGATTTAGCCGTCATAGTCCTTATTAATCGATAAACAGATTCAATGACACCTATTAATATCTTTCTGTGCGGACTTATACCTGATGTTCTTATGATCTATATATATTTTGAACTTATCCATATATAGATTATTCAACTGGATTTTCATCTTGATGATTACTACAACCAAATCCAAGTTACTTATTAGTTATAACTACTCATTAAATTTCAACTTTAATGAGGTGTATGCTATCACATTACCATTTTTCAACAGTAAATATCCCAATAACTTCATTCAAGCATCATTTTATACCCCAAAAACATCCCCACATGGGGGAAGCAAGATTAATGGTGTATTGATAAGCCAATATTTCAGTTATATGAAGGTATCTTCATATTCAACACTCTAAAAATATATGACACCCTTAGGAGTCATCTTGGATGGGGTGTTGTAAAACTAGGAGAAGTTTCTTCCAAATCATCAGTAATACCATGTTTTTCAATGGAATATATGGATCTATATTAATTATTTTTTTGGTGCACTAATAAATTTCCTTTTATATTATAAAGGACCACATATATCTCTTTTATGTTGATAGTATTCCCCATGAATGATACTTCCTCCATACAAAAATCAAATTTATTGTACATTGAAAATATTTTCACCTTTCACAATGTCATTAGCATTATTTTGAAATAATCCCCATGACCCTCCTTTGTATGGGGTATATTTCAGTATAATTTATAAAAAATACCAAAACAATTAAAGGTAATCCCTAAATACACTTTTCATTTTTTTCAACATATATTACAAGAGAATTAGTGAGTATGAAGGGACTCACTATGAACTCATATAGTATTTATCATGTTTGAAAAGTATACTTGGTAATATATTCCTCAATACACAATAATTGGAGATATCATGACCAATGGTTAACCTTATGGAAATACAGGTTTCAAAAAAATTTATTATGACCCAAATTTTACATTCTTGATTATTATATCACTTTAAAATAAATTAAATAATAGAGATACACATAAATTTTTAAAATGTTTTTGTATCATTGGTAAATTATGCTGAAAATTAATTTTACATAAAAATAATCCTTACTTAATTCCTTTTTCTCTACCCTCTTAGTGTCCCTCACATTCTCCTTAGTATAAGTAATCAACTGAGGATATATATCAATGGTAGTGGTGAGATACAACCCTTATATGTGTATGAATATAGGGACATGAATCAATATAACATTGGTAATCATAATCATCCAAATAATATCCCAAGAATATGACCATAATGAACATCATGAGGGAAATATGTGATAAAGGAATATAATTTGGCAATGAAAAAAAATGAAACATCATGTCATAATGGTAAAATACTCCACATAGTTGTGAACAATGATATTGTCATGTTCACAAATGAAACATGTGAATAATCATAACATAATATTGTGAAAAAATCTAAAATAACTACCACATATAATTCACATTATATAATGACATATATCACAATAGAAAATTCATTGGAGGTATATATAATTATGGGTCCACCCATCACAACAAAATCATGCATTATTTATAGAATGTATTTCAAAACAGAATAATGAATGAACCCATGAAAAGGAATGGGTTTCATTATGATTTCATATATAATTATTTAATGAATAAATATAGGATCCAAAATGAAATATATAAAAATATATTTGGAATAAGGGTCATCATTCTAGATCAGAGAAGAAACAACTGAAGGATATTAAAATTTTTGTTTGGGAAAAAGAGTTATTTCATATAAAAATTTTATTTTTCATGATATCAAGTAAGAACCATATCTATAACTAAAATGATATGGAAATATAAATGCAATCATATTTATAGAAAATTAGTGGAGTATTCATTCCAAAAATTTCATAAAATAGGTATATTCCAAAGAAAATGAGTTGTGTTTGAGAATCCCCTTAACATAAATCATGCACTTTTTTGTTGCTTTTCAACCAACGAAATAAAAAAAATATTTATGAAAACATTGACATTGAATTGATTTTTTTTTTATTTTTTACCACTATTTTTCATTCATATTAATTTGATTGTATGTCTTAATTTCAATGGTTATAGGGTACTCATTTTGATATCTTGTTTCTCTTAAAATTTCCCATTTTTTCTCAATGTTTCTATTTTGATAGTTATAACTTGAAAATTAATATAATTAGTTCTAGATTATTAAAATAAATATAACTTAATGTTTATATAGTATATATAATTCATATTATCCATCCATGTCGATGTTTTTATTTATCTATATGGAGTTTTTTCTATATGTGGTTACCTAACTTTTGACAAGACATTGTCCGGAGAGCAAGAAAGGGCTATTTTAATTTATATATATAATAAATATTATACTTAAATTACATTAAAAGCCTTTATATCCGGTTAAATTAGATTCCATTTAATACCATAATGTTTATTTTTCAATGGGATAGAATAAATAAAATAAAAGGTGAAAAAAGGGAAGAGTTAATCATATATTATTAATCATCGGGGTAGCTTCTCCGTCATGACACTAAAAATACAATGATTCTGGGATTTTATTTTCATACAAAATGTTCTTAATTATTTTAAGGGGACTGATAGAGAGTATTGGGTTTGATCTTTGAATTTTTATGAATTATGAGGACTAATTTTTCATGGTGAGGGAATGCAGTTATATATACTTGAGGAGTGGGGTTGTTTGAGAATAAAATATTAAATTAAATAATATATCAAAGGTAAGAATTGTAATAGTGAAATTTTGACAATATAAATAAAATATTAATATAATATAATGGGTTTAAGACATTAAATCCAATTTATATTTTGGTTTCATTAGTTCATTAAAAAGGAAACTAGATAGAAGTTAAAAATTTATTTTAAGGAATCACTTTTTTCTTTTAGTTTGGGAAAATGATTTTTAGGTTTGAAAATTTTGTTTATTGTATTTAAATGAATAATTTATGAAATAATATATATCTTGGGTGAACCTAAAATTATATAAAGGATTAGGTCATTACAACATCACAAATGATGTAATTTAAAATACACCGATTATGTGAAAAATTATAATTTTACTACATATCTAAAAATTGAATTATTTTATAAAATTACTAAAACATTACCCATAGATAATTTTTATGTCGTGATTTAAAATTGATAATCATTTTATTGAAATAAATTTATAGTATAGTTAATTTTAATTTTAAATATAATAAATTATATTCTTTACTAAATATAATAAAATATTGTTTATTTAAAATGTGATTATATTTTTATTTAATGTTTTAGTCATGATATTAATTATAATATTTATATTTAAATATATTAATCATGATAATTATTATTTATATTACAATTTAGTATTTTGAGGATAATTTATTATTCCAATAGTCAGGTTAGTATTCCCAAAATTCAGATTACTATTTCAATGGTTAGGTTACTATTACATTCATAACATTACTATTATAACGGTCACCTTACCACCTATAAGTACTTATTCGCTATTTCATTAAATATTCACTTCAATGACTATCAAACTCCAACATTTACATTTTCTTCAATGCAATTAGTTTTGCAAAAATTTAGTTTTTTTTCTATAGTATTGTTCGTGGGATGGATGATTCTAGTATATTGGTGTTGTCTATATTTTGCCTTTTTTAATTTTCTATTTTATATTTCCCCAAATAATATTTGTAATATTATGGTGTTAAGTAATTTAATAATGTAGTTATTTTCATTAAGTAAAAAAACATTATTGGTTTCTCTATATATTGATTTTTATAATATAAAACACATTTTTTGCAAGAAGAAAATATTATTTATAAACTCTAGGTTATTAAATTATTTTTCCCTTTAGAAATTTCTTCCCTAAAATTTCATCTCATATTATCTGTTGAGAATAGGTGAGGGTACTTTATTTTCATTTTTTCCATTCTCTTCCATGTTGAATCATCAAACATATGATTCCTCTACATAACTTGTTCGATTTGTGATGTCTTATTGCATATAATGTTGTTTGTACAATCCAAGATCTTTACCAGATGCTTCTCATATGAGAGGTAATTTTCTTGTTGTACCACATTCAGATTTATTTCATGTTATTAGATAGGTATGTACTTACTTAGAAAGGATATTTTGAAAAAAAACATCAATATGATCCATAATTAGTGGAGGTGAAATTTGATAGGCCACGACTCCTATATGATCAAGGATCTCAAATGGGATAATGTACAATGGGATAAGTTTCACTTTATATCTAAAATACATGAATCTATTCCATGATGATATATGGTGGAAATCATTATAACCAACAACAAACTCTAAATACATTATGTGGTTTCTAACATTTATAATTTTCCAATTGTGATAATATTTTATATGTTGTTAGATGTCTTGAACCCTCTCTGTCATCTCTTACATAAGATCAGTTCCATGTAGATTTCATTTCCTAACTTCATTGCAAAACAATTTGAGTTCTATATCTCTTCCCATAAAAATATTCATATAGATGAATTTGAATAGTCGAGTGGAAGCTAAATTTATATAAAAAATCATCCAATGGGAGATGTTGATCCTATCCATATTTGAATTACATTGAGTAGGGTATTAGAATTTTCTTGAGATTATGGATAGTCCAATCATATGGGCAATCAGTTTGGATGTGATAGTTTATACTAAAAATAAATTAAGTTCTCAAGTCATGTCAGAGACTTCTCCAAAGTTTAGATGTGAACATTGGATCATAATAAAAAAATGATCAAAAGTGGTACCCTAGGAAGCATCACCATTTATTTTACATATATCTTATTAGTTAATTCATGTTTATAATATTCTCATATTATAATGAAGTGGGAATTCATGGTGAGTCGAACCCCCACAACCCATATCACATTTTTTAAAGGTTGGGGCTAAAGCCTCATGTTATTCTTAAAGCAAATCAAAGACCTCTTTTAACTAAGTAGAGGGAGACCCATTACAAAGCCCGAAGGCCCAGTGGGCTTGTAGCCCATAACATAGCCCATATCCCCAATTGTTTGGCCCAATTTCCATTATGTGAATAGTAACCCGACTGCTACAGTACCTGTACAGTACATCATCATCAATGTGGAATTCATGATGTTCCCTTTACTTATTTTCATTCACCTTATTTTAGAGCATCAGATCATACCTTTCGGACACTTTGATATTTTACATCATATATTTTATAAAATTCTATTGGGTAAGGTAGGATGTAATCCCTAACTTTATGTTTTATAGATCCATACATTCCATAACTATGAATAGAGGGTATTTCTCAATTAGTACCATGGATAATGTAGTGGGATATTTTCTAAGAAGAGAATTATCTACCTTCTTTTATTTTCATTGATGATAGTGAATGGATAAATCATTTTCCATGATTAGATATAACCATATTATTTTATTCATTTTTATATCCTTCTATTTGAATATATACATTATAATCTTTTCCTTAATATATATTTCTATCATCTCACCATAGAGGTTGTTCCACAAGACATTCAAGGAAATGATAATATCCTCTAAGTCTATATCATGTGTCATGTATTTATTCTCATATATATTAATTGAAGTTAAATCATAGGCTATCATATTGTTGATATGCATGAGTACATAGCCCAATCAATTATTCAAAGAGTCAATGAATATCACAAGACTATCACCACATATTGGTAGTGTAAGTATGGGAACGGTGATAGACCTCTTCCTGAACTGCAAAAATATTTTATCACATTCCTCAATCCATACATACATTACCCATTTCCATGTTAACATTATTAAATATCTAGTGAATCATGAGACATTCCTCATAAAGAATTTATAGTAACCTAATAAACCAATAAGACTACAGATTTCCAGGACACTATTGGGTCTTATGAATTCCAAAATTACCTTTTTTTCAAGGGCCTACAAAAATTCCATCAGTAGTTATCATGTTCCCTAAAAAGGTGACTTCTCACATCCAAAAGTCACACTTCCTGAACATAGCACACATTTTCTCCATCATCCAAGAATCCTACACAATATTTTCATTCTCATAATTTTCCAACATAATCATTCGTTAGATGATAATATCTTCAATAAATTCTACCACAAATTTTACAAGATATTATCTAAATACTATATTCATCACGTACATGAATATTTTAGGTACATTATTAAGTCCAAAGGGAATCACTAGGAACTAATTGTGCCCATAATTTTAATGGAAATCATTATTATTAAAATCATCATTCTCTAACATTAGTTGATGAAATCTTCAACAAGTAAATATCTTTGATAAGTACTGAGATCCTCATAGTTGATCGAAATAGTCATTAATCATTGTAAGATGATACTTGTTCGTTATATTGATCTTATTTTGATCCAAATAATAAATACATATATGCATAAAAACATCTATTTTCATTACTAAGAGTACTATCAGACCCCAAGGTGATACACTAGGATGTATAAAACCTTTTCCAATGTTCCCTTATAGCTACATCCTTAATTCCTTCAGTTTGATAGGGGCCATGATATGAGGGAATTTTGTGATAGGACTGGCTCTAGGTATAAGATATTATGCTAACAATACTACACATTTTGGGGGAAGTCCTGGTAACTATTTAAGAAATTCATTAGGGTATTCCCTCACAATGGTTATTTCCTTTAGGTTTATACCTTAATTTGACTCAACAGTTTTGGAATGGTAATCATGTTCATTGGGTATCAAAACCCACACCAATGAGGGTGTTATATAGGAAATTCACTACCTTCCTTTCAATTATAGAGGATCATCAGATGGATTGGAATATGAAAATATATTTTCTTTCCCTGATAGTTTATGTGTTCTATATATAATGAGAGTCAATTGATTCCCAGTATAGTGTATAATTTTATGAAGTGAAGGATTATGATATCCGATGGAAGAATATTTCCTCACATGATAACAAGAGAAGAATCGAACACATGGGTTGCAATGATCGATACCCTATGTGTTTTATATATATCTATACATTATGGTATTTGAGATTTTATTTAATAGTTCAAGGAAAATTTCAGGATATAAATGAATGTGTGGAAGTAGAATCAAATAAAACCATTTTCATTAATTGGTGAATATTAATTATATCTTTTTGGACTTAATTTTTTTGATCCACTTCATCAGTAGTGATGGAAAATGATTTCCCTTTCTTCATTGGATTCAATGGTTATTTACTCTAATTACTATCAAGGACCCATGGTTTAGTGTATTGTCTTTTAATGTTCACATTCTTTCAATAGATGAACCGTAAAACCATAGATGTTGCACCCCATTTCTACATTACATTGTCCATCTTCTACATGTATCTTATATTTTTATGAGCTTAGTGGCCTTATACACAACACTTATAGCATTTTTATCCATTTGAGGATGTTCACAAGATGCTTCTCACCAAATTTTTTTCATGTGGGTGGTTGATCATTATTTTCACCATTTTAATTAGATCCTCTAGAATGGAACTCCATCATTCATTTCCTACCTCTATATCCATGGTACCATTCTCCAATCTCCATATCTAACATGAGAGAACATCAAAAAACCTATTCATAATTCCCAATTTCTCATATATCTATAGACTATCAAAGGTGAGGTTTTAAACCACTAAAAAATTAAAAAAGTTTTTCTATCATTATTGACAACAAAACTAAAGGAATATCTAGAATTACTTGTGATTTTTTCCTTATATGTTGTGATCGATTCACATTTCACTTCCATTAGAAGTATGAATCATGTCTTAATATTTGACTAACGATTTCATGGTAATCAGTTGTTAAGAACTATATTCATAATCTCTCCCCACTACATCTATTCAGTTTCATAATTTAGATATGTGTTGCTTATCAATTTCCATCATTAATCAGAATATCCATCTAAATTATAGATGACTATAGTAAACTTCTCATCTCTGAATAGTAGAGCAACAAAATGGATGGGGTGATATAAAGGTATATAAGAGGATGAATAAGGTACCCAAATTAATATTAGATGGTAAGAATAATTCTAATAATCATATCATAAGCATAGGGTCATCATAAAAAATGGGGGAAACATTGGATAAAGTCATGTAATTGGGTATTTCCTAAAAACAAAACATCATGACATAATGGTAAAAAGCCACATATAGTTGTCAATAACGATAGATCATGTACATTAAAAATATATGTGAATAATAATAAAATCATGTTGTGAGAAAAATATTATTATTTTCACACATAATAGAAATTATTTCATGAGATACATCACATTTACCACTGCATTTGATGGTTATATAATTCTGGACCCACCCCTAGCATTATAGTATTTACATAATCTTTCATGACATGAAGAACATATTTCAAACATATTTAAGAACTAAACCATGGAGTGGAATGATATTCTTGAGGATTTCATATGTAATGATTTAAGTAATAAATATTGTGTTCCCAAAAAATAGAAAAAAAAAATTAGTATGAGAATCACCATTATACCATGATGAAAAGACAACTGAATAGGAGTTAAACATGTGTTTGGTAAGGAAGAGTTATTTCAAAGAGTATTTCTTTTCTCCAAACATAAAGTACTAAAAATATATATCAATGAAAATAAAAGAAAACAATAATGAAATGATATTTGTGGGAAATTATAGGATTATTCAAACCAAAGAAGTTGTGAAATAGGGAAAACCCAAAGAAATGAATTTAGGTTCTCTAATCCCCTATATATAAATCATTATTTATTTTTTTTATTTTACACACCCTATATATTAAAAAATTGTATTTATAAAGGGATAAATAATTTAATTATCTCAATTTTTAACACAATTTATCAATTATATTCATTTGATTATATTTATTAATTTCTATGTTTATTGAGTATTAATTTTTATATCATTTTTTACAAAAAAATCATGTTTTGTGTTGATTTCACTATTTTGATAAAAATAATTTAAAAATTAGTATAATTAATTCCATAATCAAAAAATAAATCTAATTTCTTTTTTATATGTTATATATAATTTATAATATTAGTCCATGATTATGGTTATATGTGTTTATATGGAAATGTATCCATAGGTGGTTTGTAGACCTTTGATAGGAGATTGTTGGGAGAGAAGGAAAGGGATGATGAAATTTATATTTATAGTAAATATGACATTTACTGTATATTTACATCATTAATATAATGGTAAATTATTTTCAATGTAGTCATAATGGTTGGTTTTGAATGGAGTGTGGAAAAATAAAGAGAATAAAAAAATAGAGGAGTTAATGGAATCATACAAAATCCTCGGTGTAGTTTCCCATACAGTATGCTAAAACTCTATTGATGAATGGAGTTAGACTACTGTAGAATGTCCCTAATGATTCTAAGGGGCTTGAAATGGATGATTTTATATGTTATTGGGATTCATAAAGAGTGGGTGGAGTGATTTCCCAAGGGAAGGGAGTGTGGTTATGTATACATAATGGGAAGGGAATTTTTAGAATAAATATTAAATAAAATAATATATCAAAGGTAAGACTTTTAATAATGATCATATGAGAATATAAATGATATATAATAAAAAATGGTTCTAAGATATTAAATAACCTTTAAAATTCTAATTCATTAGTTTATTAAAAAGGAAATTGGAAAAATATAAATTATTAATTTAAGGAATTAATTTTGACTATTGGTTTGGAACATGATTTTTAGGTATTGAAAATAAATTTTATATTCTTTTAATGACTCATTTATGAAATTAAATAATAATTATCTATCCTCATGTTATAGAAATTATTTGGTCATTGTTGGCGCCAAAATATGTGAATGGGGGAAAATAATCAAAGGACACTAAATGGTGTTGAAAGGGGATTCTTCGCAAAGCACTGTCACAAAGGAAGAACCTTCACAATTCCATTCAGTACCATGGATGATACAAAGAAGAGGACTAATCTCTACCCACCATAGAGAAAGGTGATGTTCGACTACACAATTTCGAAGAACATGACGGAAGTCTCTGTGCAGCAGAAGGAATGATTATCGCCTTTACGAGCTCTTGGAAATTTATAGAATCCTCTACAACATCTGTATAGGGAATAATAGAAGTCTCCTCACCATGGAGGGGATTACAGTCGACTACCCACATCCAAGAAACTTGACAAAATTATCCTCTAATTGCAATGTGCGTTTTAATTTTCAGCATGCCCTTAGAGTATAATTCCCCTAGTGCCAATAAATACCTATCTACCCACATTTCAAAGTTATATGACCCCGACCATTCATCTTTCAAATTCCAAAATCACAAATAATTATTTTCTCTGCGAACCAACCAAGAAAATGAATCATCTGAGGTACTTGAGAATTTCGAAAACCCTTTTATTTTTCTTAGATCTACCCATGTTTCATGAAGGGATTCCCTTCGTGTAGCCTATTGGCCACTACAAAGGAAGGATACTGCTTTGGGTACACGTGACTTCATAAATCACCCAAGCATCTTGAATCACTCTCCAAAACATTAGTACTCCATGATTAGGTTGAGACAATACTCTTTAAAAAGTTATCCTCTTTGAGAAACCATGTGCTCTGTGAACCCCTATTCTCTATGACACCCTGAGTTCTGTGATTCCATGAGCTCTGTGAGCCCATGTTCTCTACAATCCCATGAGCTCTGAGAAGCTTTGTTTTCTAAGAGCCCTTGTGCTCTACGATCATGTGAGCTCTATGCAGCCATGTGCTCTGTGAGCCCCTATACTCTCCAACCCCTGAGCTTTGTGAAACTGCTCTCTACAATGCCTCTTTCTTCATGATCCCTTCTCTTGTACAGCCCTCAATCCTTGTATGAATTTATTTCAAAGTCTATTGGGTGGTGATTCATGTTGTGTTTCCTTTCCTCAAGATTCTTCATATAGGTATGCTAATGGATATTTCTTCTTCACATAACCATGCTAACATGAATTCCCCCGCCATTAGATCACTCTACAACCCCGTCTCCATACAATATTGCTGGTTCCTTCCCTTCACCAAGGGCTAAAGTGATCCATCTATATAAGTCCTTAGGGTGGGGAGTGAATCCCCATCGTTCGAGGTCCATGATTTTAATATACCATTCACCCATGTTTGTGACACATAACGTAAAACTATTATCAGCACCCAAGTTAAAATTTTATAGTAGACCGTGAAGGGGACATGAACTAGAACATTTTCATTCCCCTCTCCCTCTAATCTTTGTCCCCATGTGAACTTTACGAAGTCCTTGCGTAATCCCTGATACAACATGATAGCATGTTCTAGGTATAGTGTCTATATCCCCCTCATATATCTAGACCCCTACTCATGCCACCCTCCTAGAGTAATTCGCACTCTTACACCCCTTGTGCCACTAACCATGTATAATCCCCACAACATTCCTAACAGAAACACCTATCATGACATGATTGTTAGACCTTTTTTCCTCTTGTTTCTCAAAACAAGAATGACTCACGTGGTCTTAGAGTATGGATTGACCCTAAAAACACCTTTGGGATTCCATAGTGTGTAGTCCTCATCCCCCATAACAGAACTATGTGGAATTTGATATTTTCACTCTCAATGAAATGTATATAAGATTACTCTCTGAGGTTCAATCCCGTCATCCATTGGTCCCAACCACTTCTCATCGGCTCACCCTCGCCTTTCTTGATGTTAAAATATATTCCCCTTTTGTCTTTCATGAGACTAAAATATATGCACTATATCTACAAGGGTTTTCATCCATATCTTCTATACATGATACGTAGGAAGCCTCCCTGAAGATTAACCCCAAACACTGCTAAAATTTAGTGTACCATTTGATAGGAACCACATCCTTAGTTCACCCCATATTGGCTGCAGACTAGTTTCCAAGAATATAACCATGCATAATCCCCATACTCAACTCATACCCCTCTAACCAAGAGTGTCCCTCTTATGATGGGATGTTAACCACATGTAATCCCATCATGTCTTTGGGTTGTTGTCCTTTGTGTAAACCCTAATACATTTCCCATATATAAACTATGTGGACGTTGATCATTTCCCCTTTTGTGGAAGGTATGTAGGAGGCCTCTCGGAGGATCAATCCCATCACTCATGTCCCATCCTGGTCCCTCACTTGAGACTGCGTGTTTTGAGAAGGACATGCCCCAACCTGGAGGATCTACTACCTTTGGGTCCCATCCATGCATCCATTATAATGAGCAGCCTTCTCTAGTGACTCATCACCCCATTCCAGTACTGCGTGGACTTTGATTCCATACCATAGGGTTATGTAAGAAACCACTTCAAGGATCAATCCAAACATAGTCCCCTTTTCACTGATCCTCGGTTCCATCCCCAATAATTCCATCCATCGATACTCAATATGTATCCATCCTAATTTCACCTGGGCTTCCACATCCTAATGAAATCATTCCACCCTCGTACCGTTAACCATGTGTAAGACCAATTTATTTCATCACTCTTTTGTAACACCTAGGTTTCTAACTGCACCTAAGTCTCACCATGACTTTGGGTTTTGGTCCACAGTGAACAACCAGATCATACAATTCACCCCCTCAAACTACATGGGTTTTGGTCAATATTTTTTTATACAAGGTACAAAGTAGGCCTTCTTGAGGTTCAATCCTAGCCAATGATAAACTCTGGCATTCCCCTTTCTAGTGTTTACATTCTCTGATCCTCCCTTAGTGGTACCCATATCTGACATCACAATGTGATATCTTCCTATTATTGGACACACCACCCTATATCAGCTCTTCTTGGACATTTTGATCCATCTTACTATTAATACTTCTAGGCACTCCCTCTTAAGGATGTACCCTTATAGTACACTCCCATCAGGGTTTCAAACTGTCCGATCCATCTCATTTAGATGTTAAACTCACGGAATACTCTGTGTTAATCATGGTAAGCTAAGGAAAACCTTGGATACATGTCTATGTCATACAATTCCCCACAATTGACATGGGATTCCATGGGCTTCCATTCCCTCGAGAAGCCATATCATAAGGAATGAAATATAGGTGTACTTGTGTTTCATCACCCAGACATGACAGTGATGCCCAATGTGACTACTCCCGTGAATGAAGGTTGATTCCATGACTCGACCCTATGGAATTCCATTATAGAATCAGTGTAATTAACCAGCATCCATAATGATATGGCACCGAGAATAGTTTCATGAAAAACTTCTCAATCTTTAAGGGAGACCCAGACTATGCGATGAATTCTTAGGTGGAATCCATGAACGGAGGGACCAAAATCCCATTATCCCATTACAATTATGGAGAAAACATCACTAAATTAGTGAAAGATATAGGGAAAATCAATCACATCCCCACTAATGGATGTGTGACCTGATGAAAGTGTAAGAAACAAAAATAGTGAACCTGACATGAAATTATTCTCCTCAATATGTATATTAGTAGCATTCAATACATTAGTGGATAACCATGTCACCAGATCCAGCTACCTAGTGCCTAGTCCTACCATGAAAATAGTGGGCCTAGCATGAAGATCACTTGGAGTTGGGGTAGTTTATTATTGGGTAGCCTGGTCTACGACATTGTTAGTGTGGATATTTCTATCCTGCCATGGGATATTGAATGATGTCGGGGAACTAAGAGATGCTTTAATACTTTCTGTACTGATGGCTGAATTTTCATGCTTTTTAGGGAAAAAGCTATAGCAATAGGTATCTGATCACCTCCCTCCCGTGGATGCAGGGGAATGGAAAATGGAAAAATGGTCATCCCTCCTAACTTCGTATCTTTTGTGACAACATCTACAACCATAGCTATTGGGCACCCATTCCTCATCACACCCTCTAAATTTATTTAGAGGAGGGTGATTAATACTCTTGTCTGTCAGTACCAATAGGAGAGGGTTCTCCAGAAAAGGGACATTCTATGTCAATACATAGAGGCTTTCATGCCCTGTCAATGCCCCCCAAGGGCCGTGTAGGGATCCAATACTCCCCACTCTGACATTCAAGAGCATCGATAGGCTATCTCCATAGTGATCTTACGATTCATTCCCTTATGCAGATGTTGTAAGGGATTTATGTGTCCACCTGGCTATGACTTCAGCCAAAGATCCATCACTGTAGGCTCCCACCCACTGCATTAGCATCGCCATCTATTCTCATTGATCGAGGAGAAAGTGGTCCACACCCCTGCAAATCCGTACCTAGTTTAACAGACCCAACATCAGCATCGGGTGCAAGCTCAAGAAGATGCACGCCATGGGGCATCATATTACTTTTCTCCTATGGTCTGGGCCATCCCTAGAACAAGATATTGGACCCCTATTGTTGTCTCAAAGTAGTGTAAATTATACATTCTTGATCAGGGATGCTCCCATTCCTGGTCTGGAGTGAGGCACTAACCACCTCACAAGAAGGTTGAGTTGACATCCCCAGTCCCTGGTGCAAGCAACATTCATCGCGGGCCGACCCATGATGGTGACATCCAGAATGGAGGTCCTCCCTATACCATCATCAGATAGAGGGTATGTCTACCCAGTTATTTATTCTGTATGTAGGTCCTCCCCATGCCACCATCATAAAATCTAGTGGATTCCCTCCCTGCTTCATTGACCCTCATCACAGATGTCCTCCCCGTGCTCTTGGTCTTAGGTATGGGAAAAACATATTGCCTACTAGGTTATTAATTTTAGGATCCCCTTTCCATGTCACCTAACAGCATGGGGGGTCCTCCTTGTGTTCTCACTGAATTCAGTGGAGCCCATACCTGCTTCATAGATAGTCATCACGAAATTCTTAGCAACAGCTATTATGGTCATAACAAAGTACCTCCACATACCATAGATACAAGATCTGTTTGATGTGAATGTCCTCCTTGTGCTATGAATGACGACCATTTAGTCCCCCCCCCCCAATATGCTTGAAATCTCCACTAGAGTCCATCCCCACTACATCAACCTCAATCACAGAGGTCCCCCATGTGTTCCATTGGACATTTTCTTGGGTTCTCCTCGCATTACAATTTTTCCAAGTAGAGGTCCTCCCCGCTCTATCACCAACCCATGTGGAGACCCCCCCCCCCCCCTCAGGTCATAAAATAACCATTCCCTGAAGAACTATCTCATTGTAGGAGGGCGGGTCAATGCCGACAAAGGAAGAATCCTGAGAATCCTTGAACCACAATCTAAGCCCTCAACTTTTCATACTCTTATGAAGAGTGAGATTCAATTATGGAACCTTCCCCATGATCCTCTGCATCAGGGTCTAGGGAAGTAACAAGGCGTACCAACCATATCATTTCATAATGTGAGGTCTATAAGATCCATGAATCCCTCTGATGAGACATATAAGAGGAGGAATATTTGGCCACTTTCTAGGGACTGGCCATGCAATCCTCCTTGTCATCAACATGCTCATTCACTACCACAAGAAAATATCGCCAAGAGTTGTTCTTGGGACCAATAGAGGATGAGCAATAGCATGACCAACCACCAATGATTGTAGCCTATGTATGGAATGTAGTGGTAATTAGTTTGTCTTATTAGTATGTGGTGGTGTTATGAGTGAATTCTTCAGAAGACAGTCCACAATGTGGTGGATTTTAAACTTGTGAGCCATACTCTCCTCCAACCAGCCTACTATAAAAAATGTATGCTTCAGTTCTGTTACCAATCTCACAATTTCCTCCAGTCGATGTGTGGGGAAATCAATGGCCTAACCCTAATTCTGATCCAATAAGATTCTAGGACATTCCCCAATAGAAAATTTCCTTGATATGTTCTTTCAAAAAACAACAACAAACATCAACATCCTAGATTCCCTTACCTAGGAAGATGTTTTTTCTTCCCCCAAACCATAGGGATGAATCATTTCGGTCTCCATTGTGTGCGGTTCGATTACCCCAAGAGCTGGGAACACTATGATGACATTGATCAGCAATGCTGCCTAGTCAAGTTGGCAGCACTTTCGGTAACTCAGCACCCTCCATCGCATGGTTATCATCAGATCCTCCAAAAAAATGCATAAAAATATTTACTATGCTCCACAATGTTAGGATGGAGGCTTCCGCTCATGTCTAGATACATAGATTGGGGTAGTATAATGCCATACATTTCAGTCTTATCCTATGCCAACCTGGATCACCTAGTGATATTGAGGTTTTTCCTCTAGGCATTGCCATAATGAACATGGATGTTCCTGAGATATAACTAGAAGGATGCATTAGAAAAAGTCCTGGAGAAGAGTAACTTACCACTGGGGTATAAAAACACCAATTAGATCATGAAGGTGTCCATGCTCGCTAGCAAAGAACATTGTTTTTCCTTCATGCACCTTCCGAGTCATTGCCCCTTCATCTAAACCCCACTAAAGGAAAAGGGAAAATTGGGACTGAAAACCCTCTTACCCATCTGGATCAGTGCAAAAGATATGAGATGACCTTAAAAAGGTGTTGTTTCATCAACATCTTGCTGAATTGAAAATAGATGGTTGAAGAGCACCTCACCGAGCACTCTGTAGAATGAAAGAAATTTTATTTTAATCCTTGACTAGGGAAAACAAGGGTAGGAGAAGGTGTAGCCTACTCCTAGTGAGTTTCCTCCTAGTGGCCTCAACGACCCTAACCATATTGATAGGTAGAGGTCTAGGTTTATGGAATGACACCACGATATCCATCACCCAATCCACCTGAATTGTGTGACAACAATTTTTATGACCCGGCTATGGTTCCATCAGTCATTCCAAAGGTCCCACCAGTTTCTCCATAGTTCACACCAGCCACTCTAAAGCTTATTACACTAGCTCCTTGGGTAATTCCTACAAATTCCCCATGATCCAATGGTCTTACATACCATAGTTAAGAACCCACCAACATGTTGGTGGTCAAGGAACCTCGTCAAGATTGGAATATCCATCTCGATGATCTAATGGTTGCACATATTGATCTCCTCTACCCTTTAGAAACTCACTAGGTGGCAATCCCAACCAATGGGAAACTTTATCGATTATGGTTGGAAGATACACCAGTACCCTAGGTTTTTGAAATCCTAACTTCTCCCACATTAATGATATGGGCTATCCACTGCAGCATCTGGCACTCTTTTTTTCATGGTGTGGACCCTGATGGGCACTCAAGTGCAGTAGGAGCCCACCAAGATTCTTTGTTTCATATAGACATTGGAAGGGCCTACATTTGTCTGGTACAGCTAGTTACCCATTGGGTCAATAGCTATTTAAGAGAATCTTCATAGTTAGTTTCTCTACCAGTTTAGTTCCATGACCGAGAAGAGATGTATTGCTGATCTCTTCATGGGCAAGAAGAGGCCTAACCATCGCATCACAGAATTTTTCCCAGTGGAAGGGATGTAGATTATCCCTTGATATGATACTAAACTAGGATCAGTTGATAACTATGTGAATAGATTATTTGAAGACAGAAATGTTCCCTTATCTCATAACTCAGAACATCCCAGGTGGTACTAGGATTCTAGGAAAAATCTCGTCAATTAGAAGAAGCCTTTTAGTAAGACAAGAAGGTTCATACATTACCAACTCTAGCTCCCACATGAATAGCCTCTAAGGAATAAACCACTATGGTAGCAAAAATAGAGTCCCCCATGTTGCTTGAATTGGTACCAGATGAGACACCTCTATATCTCTGTAGAGGCCCACTGCCTCAAGCACAACCTCCAGCTCAGTAGTGCGCACCTCAAGATCGTCAGGCACCCCCACATGATGTGCCCCTTCCACCTAGGTGAGATAATAATGTTCCACATCCTCGAAAGGCTCCACCCTTCCCTTGTTAGGGCTAGGCACCTAGAGTTCCTTTCCCACATTATAGAAAATGGACCTACCGATTCAATGAGGCTCAGGTCCTCTTTTTTTAAGTTTCATGGACCAAAGAATCCTGCAGTTTCTAGAAATAAAGAGGCCCAAAAGGTAACTCTCACTAATAGCCCCAATTACAGCCCCTATCACCGGTTCATGGAGAACACCCTAAATAATTAAATGTGTTTGAAGACTAGCTACAAGAATAGGTTGATAAAAACATAGTAATTTTGGTCCCAAACTTAGCATAGGTGGAATGTGTGTTTATACTGCCTGATAGTGACAACAAGGTTGAAATGAATATGATTTCTAAGATTGGATCTCAAAAATATGATAAATAGAGGAATTTCAAGGTAGTTTCCCATTCACATGGTATTATATGTACATGTTTTAATTAGACCAAGCCTTCAGAAATTTCTACCCTATCTTCATCTAATACCTCTGCATTGAATTCTTAGTCATCGGCCTATCAGCGGAGAAAGTCCTGATGGTGCAAGGGAAAAAAATACCTCCTACTGTGAAAAATATGTCCCATACTATTGTTGACTTTATAACCATAGAGATGTGGATTGCTCCTATAATATTCCCAAAAATGGAGGATTCTTTATTTGATGATCACGAGTATGCTTTAGTCAATAACGTTGAGCTGGTAAACCCTTACATGGTTCTCGATGATGAGGAGAACCATGTGGACCCTCACAACATCCCTAGTCAACCATAGCATCGATAGAGCCATGATTATTAGAACCTCCAAAAGGCTTTGGTTAGTGCTTCTAGCTAATCCATGTATGCCACCAAGACCATAGAGCTAGCCCAATGTAGATCTCAGGACCTGCAGCCTTCTCATCTAATTTCATCAGATCCATCACCAATGATGTTTGTACTACATGATTAGGAAGTGCCACCCCAACTGTGTTATGATCAGACATATTCAATTGTGCATGTATCACAATCATCTAGACATTAGCCAATAGCTACTTTATGTTATTTGACTAGTGAGCAGTGAGACATTCCCAACACCATCTAGAATCCTCTGGTTCAACCAACAACGCCCACCATACCTCCATTCATAGAGATACTTCCTATTAGCCAAAGTGTACACCTGGAAAAGATATATGATATCCATAAGCATATTTACAATATTCTTGTGAGGCTCTCTATCCTCAAGGATATATTCCATTTAGAATATATGTGTGAAGCGTATTCAGAGTCATTAAGAATCCCCCTCCAGTTTGAGATAGAAGAAGCCGCCACAAGAAGATTTTCATGTTGATACAATCGAGCATGCAGAATGTTAGGTCACCATCTCTTTATCCATATAAGATGAAGTTTCTCCTATATAACGGAACATCTTCCCACTGTACATCACTGGCCAGTTCAATGTCGTGGAGTTCTATTGTTGTCTTTTCGACACGGGCTCTATGATCAATCTTATCTCGACCAGAAAACTATGAGATATTGGATTGTATGAAATATATCTAAATACCTTTGATGTGAATATTGAATGTTATGATAGGATGGACTATATACCAGTTGGCTAGATCCACCTGAAGATTTAGTTCAGTGGCCTAGTTTCTAGAACTGAGTTCATGGTTGTCTCACAAGACACCACTTACAATTCGTTGATGAGTAGACCACGGACCCACCTATATGTAGTAGTGCCTTCCTCATATCATTAATGGATCATGTACTTAGTTAATTTTCATGTAGGCATTCTCCAAGGTGATGCCTCTCCATTTCCCTATTTTGAATCCCACTACCAGGATGTTGACTACTATAAGGGCAAGGACATGGTGATTTAGGCTAGTGAGGTTAAGCACGCAATGGATATGAAAGACTCATGGATAGGCTTAGATGGCGCCAACATTTTCCTGATTCTACGATTGGAGGCGACAACCTAGGACATAGGGAAATGAATTATTGTCTGTAGAATGAGGGTGAAACATGTTCCCATGTCTACAGAATTCCATGAGATCATGTAATATTCATAGAAAAAGGTGACCCAAGTGATCTCAAATCCCCCTACTCCTATAAGGTATTAGGATGTCTACCCTATGGGAACATCCATATTCCATACTTTCTTATTTTAGTGGTATGGGATAAACCCGGTCAATCTGATGCGCTAATATTTCTTTAATATTATCAAATTTTGCCCCTCGGGTTGAAGGCCAGATGGGATCGGGTTGGCCGATTTCATCACCATGGTTACAGCTATGCAGGAGTCCCCCTATGAGGTATTCACTGCCACCCCATACAGCACCAATGTCCCATCAAGATATGTCAACATGGAGGAGTTTCATCCTCCCAATGATCCTATAGTTGTGGATGGAGATTGGGATTTGGAATATCCCCCTATTTCGTTTTAAGATAGAGTCACCACAGTGGTCAATGAATTGGTACAGCTGAACCTTGGTATCGAGAAAGTTCCAAAACCAACACTGATAAGTATAGCCATTCATATAGAAGTGAAACATAAATAAATCAATTTCCTAAAGCAGCATCGTGATGTATTTTCCAGGATCTATTATGAGATGCTAGGACCGAATCGTCATTTTTTCTTCCACCATCTCTATCTCCAAGAAAATCATCACAGGTTTAAACATCTTCCCATAAATATGCATCCTTCTCATAATTCCATTGTAAAGGCTGAGTTTGTTAAGCTCAAAAAATTCATCTTCATCAAGGATGTTGAGTACCCCAAATTGTTAGCTAAAATTATGCCCCTTAGGAAGAAGAACAGACATATCATAGTCTGCATCTACTTCAGGGATCTCAATTTTCAATATCTAAAGGGTGACTTTCCCCATCCTATAACAGAACTATTGATTAATGTCATCGGTGGGATCCTATCTCTCTCTTTTATGGTTGTGTATTCTAGATATAATAAAATCTGAATAGATCCCATGCATGAAGATTCTACCACCATCAAGGCACCACAAGGTAAATTCAACTATCAGGTAATGCCTTTTGGTCTAATGAATGATGGTTTCACCTATCATCATGTCATGCACTTCATATTCAAGCTGATCCTTGGGAAATTGGTTCAATAGTATGTGGAAGATCTATTGGTTAAATCTTTCCAGTGTCAGGAAAATATCGGGGATATTGAGAAAGTGTTCGGCTTCCTCCTTTCCCATAATCTGAATATGAACCCCTTGAAGTGTGAAATTGGGATCACCCCTAGAATTTTTCTCGGATTCATTGTTAGATATAGAATAATTGAGATCAATCTAGAAAAGATCAAGGCCATAAATCAGATGCCTCGTCTGATCAATATTCTTGATTTTTAAGGCTTTCAAGGCCTTTTTGCCTATATATGCCAATTAATCACAAATCTAGATGGAATGTGTATGCCCTTTTCCCAAAAAAATAAGAAAGTTGAGGATTATTAGTGGGATGTGGAGTGATGAACTACTTTTAAGGAATCCAAGAACCACCTTCTACAACCTATGGTTCTAATGCCACCTATTTTTTGGAAATTATCTCTTCCTCTATATGGTAGATCTCGAATGGTCCCTCGACACCCTTCTCACCAAGAAGAAAAATGAGGGAATAGAGAATAGTTTATACTATCATAGATACATTCTCTTTCATACAGAGACTAGATATTACTCTATCTAGAAGAGCATCCTTATTCTTGTATTTGTAGTGTAGAAACTGTGACATTACATGATGAACCATGAGATATAGTTGGTGTCATAAGTGCATCTGTTGAAATAAATTCTAAACCACCCCCTGATGAAAGGTTTTCCAGATCAGTGGGCATGGATCCTTCAATAGTTCGACATCAGGTCTTTTCCCAAGATGGATATAAATGGACAAGCATTGGAAGACTTTTTTTCCACCCATCTGGGCTCTGCAACATAGGATCTGAATCATGACCATCTAGATGAGGAAATCCTATCGTGGATTAATCCATTCCGTGTTGAGAAATTCACTTTGATGGATCTTCCAGAAGCCCTATCGGCAGAAGACTCAATAATCCCAAACTCAACAGAGTGGTTCAGGGTATCTTCTTGATCACTTATACACAATATGTTCTGCCCTATTCATTCCTGTTGTTAGAAGTTTGCACCAACAATGAGGCAGAGTAAAAGGCTCTCATCACTAGCCTCGAGCTGGCCCTTGAAATTGGTGTTCCCCATTTTCCTGCGAATTTGGACTCAGAACTAATCATCAAGAAGATCAACAGATTCTACGATTTTAGGAAGCCATAACTCATACCTCTATTAGAGTGTACTCACCAGATGATGGAAAAGTCCACTTCATGGACATTAGTTACTCAGGTCCCTTGAGTGGAGAACAGTTGAGATGATTCCTTGGCTAACCATTCAGAATCTCTTTTAGATCTAGATTATGATGATTTGATTATTCATGTGGCACATTGAATATTCATTTCTCTTGTCACTCTAGACGATGATGATAGCCCACTTGAAATCCACCTAATGGCTAATGCCTCTACATAGGGACCTTCGGGTACCCCTACCCTAGTATTGGATAAGACCCCTAACTTAATGATACCCTTTATCAAGTATCTCCCACATGGTAATCTCCAAAAAGACCAAGCCAAACATGATAGAATATAATGACTTGCAGTGTATTTCAACCTCTAGAATGGTATATGTCTTGTGAAGATCCTCTAAAGTCATGGGTCTGATTGGACTATCCTCTGTTGCATTCAAGGAGATGAGACTTCTCAGGTAATTCATGAAGTTCATTCCAATTCCTGTAGGGATCATCAAGAAGGGTCAAAAATATCTCATTAGATATGATGATTGGGATATTTTTGTCCCACCATTATCCCAAATTGTGTCGACTTACCCAATAGGTTCCATGTGTGACAGATGGCCACCATATCCTCTCCATACTACCATGTACTCTTGGCCCTTTTCAGTCTGGGCACTCGATATCATTGGACTATATCCACCTGCAATAGCTCTCTAGTGCGTGTTCGTCCTAACCACTACAGATTTCTTTTCCATGTGGGTAGTGTAAATTCCTATCAAAGGAAGTCAAGGCTCGTTCTATTGTCGAGTTTGCGAGATCTAGTATGATACACTGCTTTGTGGTTCTACATGTTGTCCTCACCGATAATGGAACCAACTTCTGAGCATCTGAGATGAATATATTGTACACCAAGTACAAAATCTATTCTAATAATACCTTTTTATATCATGTACAAGAAAATGGGAATATCATGACGTTCAATAAAACTCTATCTAACATCTTGCAGAAGATGATTGGATAGAATAAGAAGAGTTGTCAAGACAAACTCTCCAATGCACTCTGGGATTACCAGATGATGAATAGTAATTCCACCAAGGTGACTCCATATTCCCCGAGGTATGGAGAAGAGTAAGTCTTTCCCATCGAGATTCAGTTACCCTTACTACATAAAACCATCTACGATTAGAAAGCACCAGAAAAAATAGCTGAATTCTATCTCGTAGAACAGGAAGAGCTAGACAGTAACATGATTTGTGCCTTTCAAAGTCTAGGGAGGCATCAGAATAAAATAGAAAGTTAATTGAATAAGAAATTTCATCTCTGATCTTTCTTACATTGAAAAATGGTATTTTCCCTGTGAACGCCAATGATACCTAGTAAGAAGCCACCAAAGCTAAAGCTCAAATGGGAGGGACCTTTTTCATTCACAAGGTTTACCCCAATGGTGAATACTCTCTAGTCACTATTGATAGTGAGATTATTACTCCTCCCCCCAATTCCAAATTCTTCAACGAGTAAATTGTGTAAGGGAATCCCCTTCCTAGAAGACATTAAACTACTCATCATCATCTTACAAGATGCTAAACATTAAATGGTCCGATCTCTATAAGCATAAACTAATATCTCCCTCATCATTATCATAAGATGTTAAACTGCATGGGTACCACCATGCTTCACATGGCACATCATTGAGGTATCCAACATCTTTCACCTTCTAAAGGACCCCCTTAATGGTCTGGTGTCATGCCACCTTGGCTCACCTATCGCATTGGGCCAATGTCTTGGAGGATCTTGAATAAAAATTTGACAAAATTATTGCATCAAATGTGGTCATCGGTCGATGATCAATTGTTTTTTCCCCATTAAAAGTCACAAGATATAGATATAGTGTTGAAAACATGGTCAAAAATTATCCACAATCATTATTTCCATCCCCATGATCTCCAAAATGGCAGGCATGTAGATTCAAATTTTGCTTCTCATTTATCCCACGAACATGACATTAAACTGGTGATCTACATTCTGAGATCTAATACGTTAATTAAAGAACATATACATCTTTTTAAAATAACATTAAAATGCATAGAATTTAGTAACTACAAATGGATTGATTTTGATCCTTATGGGATATTTAGTGTCACCCAGACATTTCGTCTTTAGGTCTAGCCCTAGTTCCCTCAACCATTCTGGCCACATGGCCCAAGTTCTCTCTTAGGATTGGGCTGTGTGGTATGAATATTTGTCCTCATTCATTTCAAGATATTTTATTCCATTCCACACACATCCCCATGATACACTCATCCTTTCCATGTCCTTATCACATGACGATAAATTGCATGAAAGTTTTAGAACTACATATGGCTTGATTCCAATCATAATTGGGTACATAGAAACACCCAGACACTTCATCTTTAGCTTCATAAAAATAAATATCTTCTCCCTCCTTAGGTTTAGTTCACTTAGAGGGTTATATATGGTGTAGTGTGGACGTCTTTAGTCCCTATTTATGCCAGGTTTACAATGGTCGCACCATTTTCCCTTCCTTCCATAACATCCTCCATTCTCTATCATCCTTACCACATGATGTTACACTACCCATCCATTCCAAACTATGTATGGCTTGATTCCCATCCTAATGGGATATGTAGGAACACACATACATTTCATCCTTAGGTCCAAACATGGTTTTTAGAATCCTTCTCTTCCTTCAGGCCCCTTGGTCTATGTTCTCTCAGGGTATGTGCTATGGTGTGGACTTATTTCCTCATTCTAGTCGGTTTTTCAATTACCACGCCGCATGCCACTCTTGAGATCTCTTTATCCCCTTTTCTTTCTGTCCTTTCCACATGATGTTAATCTACATGGAATTTCCAAAACTATATGTGGCTCGATTCTCCTCTTTATGAGAAACATAGGAATGATTGGACATTTCATATTTAGGTCCAGCCCTAGGTCTCTTGGCCTTTTCTTCACCCTCGTCTTATGGTACCCTCCATGGATTTAACATCTTGTGGAATTGAAATATTTCATCACGGATGTCGGGTATGCTCTATCACACCATGCACATTCTATTTAGGACGTAGTATTTCCAAATTTATCCAATCCATATGATGATAAACTATTATTCCTCATCATGCATGACTTTAAACTTTAGCATCATAGCTATACGACATTAAGGTGCATGGGCTGGTCCTGTCGTATGACCATAAACAATGTAACTATTATCCTAGATACACAATGAAAAATAGCACCACATTTAGGTGTCCTCGCTTGAGGAGACTTCATGTTTTTCATTATTCATCCACCATACCATTTTCATAGCCTACATAAGTCTTGATTATTGCAGTGACATCCAGATTCTTAGTCATGGTTTTTTTTCTCCAAAAAACACACCCACGCTAAAGAAAAAAGATGTTCCATCAAATTCCATTTATCTTGGTTCATGGCTAGACCTGAATGATAGTATTACTACTAGAATTGGTATCCTATCATGATTTTTTATATATTATATAGGGATTGATTCCCATACTCATGGGATATGTAATAATGCCAAATCATTACTCCTTTGGGACCTGCCCGGGTACCTGAAATCATGCCTTCTTCTGACCCCTTGGCCCGAATTCTACCTGAAGAACATGGTGTGGTGTGGACTTCTTCGGTCCTCATTCATGTCAGATTTATAATAAAAATTCTATGTAAATCCCTTTGGGGATCTCATTTACATTCTATAACATCCTTACCACATGGTGTTAAACTGCGTGGCGTTTCAAAAATGACATTTGTCTTGATTCCCATTCTCAAGGGATACGTAGCAATGCCCATATATATCATGTTCAGGTCCAACCCTTGGTTCATAAACCCATTTTCCCATTCTTTTCTAGGATTTTAAACATTTATTAGGCCTCATAATCGTGCTCATATGCATTGTGTTATAGGACATACAGTGTTGGATTCTGTATGGAAATGCTCTCATCCATTTCTGTGATTCATGTGTCCATTCATTTGGGTTACCATCACATTGCACATTTGAAAGGTCCCCCAAATGGCATGGATTATCATCCATAAGGCTTGCCTACCTTTTCGGGTCAACATCAAGGAGGATTTCGAATGAAATTTTGAGACTAATGAAGTGTATAGAATTTTTTCAACGATGTACCCTCATTTGTTGTTCCCATTTTACATCACAGGATATGGATGTTATGTATAGAACATGGTCAACCATTTTCCTTCTTTGTTATTCAAAATCCATTATGATCTCAATATTGGCCTTGTGATTCACATCCCTTTCCACTACATCACCTTCAAATAGAACATCGACACCCTCAGTGTCGTCCCACTGCGATACTTTGTGCACTGGGAGGACGGACCAGAGTCGTGGTGTTACCCATGGCTATGAACCTTCATCCCCTACCATATTCTTCCATTTTTTTAAGGATCTTCTTCACCCATGTTTTCTACACTATGCATGACTTACAGAGGCTTAAAGATTTGGGTAATGTTAGTGCCTACATTGAAGGGCCACACACCCATTTTGGTTAGAGCACTAGGACCATAAACTAAGATCCCTTACATCCTTATCATGTGATGCTAAACTACATCTTCCACACCCATGATGTGTAAGGATAAATTTACCAACCATATGATGTCTTCACTCGAGAAGATATTTCCCCTTTTTGTTATTTTCCACTTTCCATGCCTCCTTCAAGAACTATGTGTGGCTTGATTTCCATTGTTATGGGATATGTAGTTATGCCAAGACTTTGTGTTTGTGGTCTAGTTGCATCACCATGAACCCTATTGTGCCATTTTGGACCAAGTCTTCTTGAAAGTATATGGTTTTATGTGGACTTGTGTCTTCATTCACACAAAATTATCAATAACCATGCAACCTACCTCTCTCAAGAGTTATCATTTTTTCTATCCTTACTACATAAAAATGAACTACATAGGTATGTCCCACAAAAATGGAATTAAACTAGGAAACTTACCGTCGAAAATCTGTGACCTTAAACTAGGAGCTTCAATCTAAAAATTCTGGACATCACAACTTTTAACTAGATGTATTCTTTGAGATGTGGGTAGTGTTTGGTGGACTTCTTTATTATCATCCACATCTGGTTTTCTATAACCACAACTCATACCACCCTTAAGATCTCCTCATCCTTTGTCCTTACCAAATTATAATAATATGAATGGTTATGTCCTATGCACTTGATATTATAATGGGCACCTTATGGTCTAATCTCTATGACCATAAACTATGATTCTTACTATCTATGTTCGCACAACCTTAAACTGCAAAACAATTATCATATTACACTTTAATGAAAGATGTCACTCACGTTTTGTAATATATTCCTATCATACCACCTCTGAGAACTACATGTGCTCGATTCCCATCCTTATGGGATATGTAGTGATGCCTAGAATTCCTATCTATGGTCCATTCATAACCACTTTTTCCTCCCTGGACCATTCTATCCTGGGTTATCCAAAAATTAAATAGTGTAGTGTGGACATCATCAATCCTCAACAATGTTGGGTTTATAGTAACCACACTATGTACATCCTTAGATAGTACCACTCCTTACACTCTTCTTGCATGATGTTCAAACTGCATGTGTAATGTCCATGCTTCTCACATCCCTTCATTTAGAGTTTTCATTATCATTCACATCCAAATGTACCCCCTAACGGTATAGATACTAGGATTCATTGCTCTCCTACCATCCTGGGCCAACACCATGAAGAATTTCAATAATTAATTTGAAGCAAATCCAACATCTTGGATATGGACAGTGGTCAAACTTCATTTGTTTGTTCCCATTCTAGGATAACATGAAACAGATGATGTGTTTCAAACACAGTCAGTATTTATCCTTTATCGCCATGCTGCTCCCATCAAATCCCAAATATTAGATGTTATTAATCACAATTTTAATTCCCCATTCCTTTTTATGGATCATCAACACCTCCAGTGTCGTAACTCCACACGTTCTCATGCATCGAATAGGAACATTGGTAATTCTAGGATTTTCCCCCACTTGATATTTCCTTTCCACCTTTTCATTATCTCGTTAGACTAGGACAACTAGAAAACAATTCTGGTTTCCTACACAGAGCATGGCTTGACTATTATTATGTGTTTTTGTAGAGGTAATATCCACGTATGAGACGGTGTGACTCGTGGTCCTATCAAATGACATTAAACTATGACACTATCATCCTCACCACATGATGTTAAATTGTTCAGAATAAAATGAACTATGTAAGGATTTTTAATTGCCTTAATAATATATGTAGTGACATTTGGGCATCCAGTCCCCAGGTCTAGCCAACTAAATAGTAAACTCACTATCTCGGCCTTCATTGTCCTGACATCCAATTTAGGGACATGAAATATTGTTCAACCCTCTATTTTCCTCAATCACATCAGGTTGTAAACTGCACCACATGTTTCTCCTTTGGGGTACCAATGTCCTCAATGCATAAAATTATACTGCAGCCCTACTCTTAATAAGTTCAGTATTCCCCATGATATTATGTTATTAGACTACTTACTAGCTAGAGAGGATTGACTCTTCCAGTGTCGGTCTCAGACCACAATGTGTTTATGAACTACGTTTGGCTTGATTCTCATTCTTGTGGGATATGTAGTGACACCCAAGAATTTCACCTCAGGAACAGCCCCTAGACCGTTAACTTTCATTATTCTTTCCCCCTAATTATGGTACGAAATATATGACCATAAAATAGGGGTCCCTAGTACATGTAATGTTACTTTAAAAAATTGGGTAGGATCTATGATGTAGGAATATAAACTATGTGCAACATCTAGATTATACAATTCCAAAATATTATTGCATCGTCCTCACCACATGATGCTAATCTATGTTCTTATCATCCCCATTCTCATGATGAAAAACTATAGACCCTCTTAGGACATCGCATATGAGGTCCCTAAAAGAAGTAGGCTTGATCACGATACAGACTGATCTTCTCACCCAGTGTACATTCATCACGATGGCATAATTTCAAGAGTGTTGGAAATTATCTAAACAACCCATCATTATATCAGCATGATTTGTGTGCCATCTATTTCAGATTCCCATTCCCTATCACATCTGATGTAACTCCCTAATGGTTAGGATATTTGGCCTTATATATCACCTAAAATCCTACGCCGACATTATAGAGGACATCAGACAACACTTCAACTTTTTCCCCATGTTTTTGAATGCGGTCAATAGTTGGCCCTCATTTGTTTGTTCCCATTCCATGCTAATGAAATATTGATATCGTGTTTAAAATTTGGTCAATAGATATCCTTTGTAACGCCCCAACCCTCGATTCCCAGAGTCGGAGCATTATTTTAATACATTAGCATGATTACAATGAATCAAGTCCCGAAAGACCGATCAGTTTAGCAGTCTAGGAAAATAGATTGCATACGTGAACATTACATTACACTTTATAACATACAACACAAAAAAATCCTTTTAGAATTCCATTGTTCCCTTATCTTAACCTTGTATCTCAAACATGAAACACTTTTGGGATCCTGTGAAAATAAAACAAAAGAAAGGGGTGAGCTCAGATGCTCAGTAAGAGTAAATAATTTAGCGGAAGCTATAAACTTTTAAGGAAAGATGTGTAATAAAATACATAGCCTTTTAAACATAAACTTGAACCTAATATGGAAAAAATAAATCAAACATTACCAAATAAACATTCACATGGATATTTTACTAGTAATATAATCATATGTAATAACTAATTTCAAAATGAGGGAATTCCTAACACTGGACATCATTACCACATAGTCAAGGCCTTGTGCGAAGACTACAAATAAAATTCATATCAAGGCCTAGTTCCAAGACACTAGTTTATCTCATGAGACCTACCAATGAATCAAGGAGATATAGCAGGCTCCACCCGTCACTTACTAAGTCCACGTGATTCCTCATATGAAAAGGTTGGAACATAACATAAAAATTCATATTAAAAATAGCATACGAAATGTAAATAATTTATCCATAAACCATGAATGGTATTAAAATAACACATCCATAGTCAAAAATATCACAAATCCTTCAATACAATATGGAAGATTTGTGTCATATTAAATCAACTTCAAACAAGTTTAAAATCCAACAAAGGATGTTGACATAGATGAAAATTATTTGTAAAACTCTTTGAGAGAAATAACTCTTTTTCATGAAAACATTTAAAAGTCACACAATTTAAAAAGGAAGAAATTTAAAGACATTTCTGAATCAAAGTGTCCCATAACACATTGAAACTTTTCAAATGAATTAACATTTTAAAAACATTCATGTCCATATAAATAAATCCTTTAAAACCATTTTGAAAACATGGACATTAATGAGAACGATTTAGAAGAATAAATATTTAAAACATTTAATGTGATGTTTTAGTAAAAATTCCCTTAAAAATAATCCCTTTGAAAACTCTTTTATGAAACATGGACATGGATAATAAATATTTCCCAATAGATACTTATGTAAAAACAACCTCAGATAATAAAGAGATTGTGAAATTAACCCTTACCTTGCACTTTCCTTTAGTCAAGGGTATGTTTAACCTCTTGAATAAGGACCATTGTATGTTATTACATTATAACAGAACCATATTAATATTTATGATATCATACATGATTCATTTATGACATTATACTACCAATTTAATAATACTTTCCATGTTAAATTAACATTTCAGGTAATAATCTCTTCCTTTATCGTACGTGTTTTAACTTGTTACTCTTGATTGTATCACTTAGATCAAAATTTAAATACTTACAGAATATAAAACATGATTTATATATCATATATATTTATAATATAAATATGTATAATTGGCATATACATTAAATGGAAAACACCATTAATTGAGACGCTAGTCCGTACGTACGCATAAACGTTGTTTCCGTTTTCATATCGTATTGCACAGAACTAAGTGAATAAGACATATGTAAGTACATATATATATATATTTATTTATTTATATCTCCATTAAAATTATTATTTCATATATTACATACTTATTAATGATATATATTTTATAATCATTGTTGAATGGTGAGCATGGAAATGAATCTAATCACGTCGTGGAGATGGTAATCCGTATGTACGCACGTATGGTGACTTTGTAATTTATAGGATGAATAGAATAATGAATATGGTTGTACCATTTTTATAATAACATCACAGTATATATAAGATACTGGAGTTATTATTTTAGAATGTAAACAACAAAGAAAGAGGAGGTGGAAGAATAAAAGAACTTGAAAGAGGGTGGTGAAATCATTACCTCTTCTTCGGGTTCTTCCTTTTTATTTGATCAAAAGGGCTCCTTAGGTTTACTTTATTACCAAAGTAAGGCCTCTTGGATGAAGTTAGGATATTTGGGAGGATAATTTGGCCAGGGTTGTCTGACCCAAATGGCTTTGGAGGTGTGAATTTTAGAGAAGGGGAAGTGCCCTTTTATAAGAGGGGTGAGGGGCACCTTAGAAAAAACTTAAAATATTAATTTATAATAAATTCATTTTAGGTTTCTAATGGATCCAAAATAAATTATTTAAATTATAAGGTGGTAATGGGTCAAAAACCTCTTAACCAATAGGTTTTAGATAGGTTTAGGTCACCATATTAACCTTAATATTTATATTTAACTCTAAGTTAAATAGTTTGAAATTTACACTGTCTCTTTGTATTTTTATATTATATAGTTAATAAAATTTCTATAAATGTCAAAAGAACCCCAATTGGTTCAGTAATGTCATATATATTATTATATAAGTCTTTTGGACTAATATTATATTTTTAGGACAATTATATCAATTAATAATATAATATTTGTTTTAAAAAACTATTTTATGTCAATTTTGACACTATTTGGTATTTGTTTTTTGTTAAAATCATAACAGCAAGATTACTTCAAAAACAATTGATTGAATCAACTCTAACATGCCATGTTATACTATAAAATTATTTTATTTAATCATAAGTCTCAAATTACATTTATTTGGGTATTTATAATATCAATTATTTTAATATTTTGTTAATAAGGTAATTACTGCATCATCATTGTGTCATAAATAAATTTACTTATTTAATGTCTAAAAATTATAAATAAAATACCATTATATAGGGAATATTTTTATCTTTCTAATTAATATTTATATTCGAATTTATCTTATGTATAACCCAATATTAAAAATGTTTTAGTTATGAAAACATGAATTTAACACTTTTAACTCTTCTTTAAATTAAATAATAATAAATGTCCTAATTTAATCAAAGTGAACCTAGAGGATCATATTTAATTCCTAAGTTTTTTTTGGTCAAATTAAACTTATCCAATAGAATTAATACATGTGTTAGGGTAATAATAATATCATTTTTACCTTTAATTACAGCATTTACTTTTAACTGTGGTAAATAAAAGCCCAAAGTTACTATTCACCAAAAATTATTTTCATCTTATTGAACCAAATTTTACTTTTTGATATCAACCGGGTCTCTCAGATTTTTAAAGTTTAATTCACAGAAGCGGTAAAATTATGTTTTATGAAAATTTACAATTGCTCCTAGGAGGTGGGTAAAAGACGAGGAAGAGATCAATAAAATTTTTATATATCTAAACATATTATAAAATGACTCCAATGAATTATATTTAACTTATATTGGTATTATGTATCTATTTTGACCTAAAATAAATTTAAATTAAATAAATAATTATTTAAATAAAAAGTTGGTTTTAACCAAAAACTCAGTGTTTTTCACTATTCATCAAAAATTGAATGTTTTCAGAAAAATACCAAAATTTCACCCAAAGATAATTTAGATATTCTAAATTAAAAAATGAATTCTATTTTACTAAATTTGAAACATAGAAGTTTCATTTATTAATTTAAAATTAATTCCCATTGTCAAAACCAAACGGCGTATTTTTAAGAAATAATAATTATCAAAAGATTGATACTTATTTATGTTCAATTTCAAAGTGAAATTATTTCCAATAAATAAAATTAGATTAAATGGTAAAAATATAATCTATTTTTAATTACAAACCATTAAAATTTATAATTGAACACTATAAATTATTTTGATTAAAAATGTTTTTTTAGTTAAAATTTAGTATTTTTCACTATTCACCCAAATATGAAAGTTTTTAGAAAAACACCAAAACTTCATTGAAACTAAATAATTATGTCCCGATTCTAAATAAGAAGTTTATTTTGTTAAATTGAATATATAAATGTTTCAAATATTGGATTTAAAAAGGTTTTTCCATTACAAGGAGGTAAAATTTCATTTTTGGAAAAATACTTCTTTTATCTGAAAAAATGAATTTATTTTTAATTTATGTCTAAGAAACTCTTAATATGGATTCTAAAATTATAAGAATTACATAAAGTTCAAAATTTAGTTAATACTATTTGTAACCACTTTTGAATGGCTAGTTTGGTAAGTTGTGGTGCGCATGAACTCGATATTGCGTGTAGTGAATATTATTGAATTACGTTGAAGAATTAATGTACTATGAAATCTTGGGGTGTTACATTCTTCCCTCCTTCAATAAATTGCATCCTCACAATTTGAAATTATTCTTCAAAAATAAAAGGTTGAAAATAGAAAATAGCTTTATGGGAAAACCCACATCAAAAATTGGGTTAATAATATTTAGTCTTAATAAGAGGAAAGGGGGAATAAAAAAGTCACCACCAAATTATGATCTTCATTAATAGAACATTGGTGGAAATTAAAGACACATAATTGGAGGGAAAATGTAAATATTTATAGGGAGTTATTAAGGTCATCAGTCACAAACAATTATAGAATTTAGGGCCTCAAATCCATCAATCTGTGGTGATTTAAAATATCATTTGTTCAAAAAAACATAAAGTATTAGGACAACACATTTTTAGTTTTAAGATCCCTTACCCAAAGTTTAAGAATTAATTTCTTCATAGAATATGATAAAAAATATATATATACTTGACAAGTAGTGGTACCTCCATTAACTAATTTCTACCACAAACTCAACTTTCACTCTAAAAGATAATTGAACTTAAAAAAATATTCTATTTATCCTATTCATATAGGGTTCCAAAACAATGAATTTATAATTCATCTACTATACCATTTAAAAAAATAAATTATTCAATCTAGGACATCACGTGGGCAAGTGGTCGGTGACACACCCTTTTCACCCTTTGGATGCGGGTTCAAGTCTCGCAGCCTTGCCGGATGCGACGGGTTGTCTCCTGACCTCCGGGTTGTCCTTTTATGGCAATCCAAAAATAATATCAAACTAGAATTATCCAAAATACTTATGTCCAAACTCACTTTCCATAATTTATATGTAAGGTAAACATAATGAAGATCCTTTTTTCTACATAATAACATGTGAATAACTTCACCATGTATTCTTTTAAAACACTGCAACATCCTGAATTACCATATAATCTTATTGATTACATTCATCCTCCCTTATTCCTTATAGAATACTGGATATAATCCTTCTATCCAAAAATGTTGTAAACTCCAAAAATAATGGAATATTCAAATCATTAATCAATTTCAAGGTAGTCAAGAATATCCAATATAATTTATCCAAATCAACCATCTCTTATTCCAAAATCACTACCTTATTATTGGGACCATATTAAGGATTACCTTTCCTTCAACCCTATATTTTTCAAAAAGTGTAGCTTACTAATAATTCAATATACTTAGAACCATATAATCTCAAATCCTTAATAAAATAGTACTACAATACACTCCTTATTTATCTCTATAATTCATATAACCAGTATATTGTTGATACAACACTCAAATTAAATAATTCTATAATAAAAACATAAGAACACTAATCATTCCTCTTCATATGTGGTATTATCATAACATGATTATTATCCAATAGCATCATTTGTGGTATACTCTGATGACTGGGACATTGATTCGCACAGTGTCCCAATGCCTTATAGATGAAGCATTTTACATTTGATTCCTTTTTCTTACCCTTTAAATCACGTACTTTGTATCCTTTTTCTCCACACTTATAACAAACTCTCATTCCCTTCATGCATTTACCAAGGTGATTATTTCCACAGTTATCACATATGAGATAATATTTATTTTCCCTCTTCCATTTATCTATCATTCTCTCTTCAATCCTATTCATCTTTTATTTCCCTTAAAAGCCATAAGATTCAAAGAATTATTTACTTATCTTATTAACACGTGATACTATTTCTTCATATGTTGAGAATACATGGGAGACTATTTCCCTTCTAAATGTTGGCTTAATAGAATGAAATATATGATCATTCTTACTCTTTGGATCATATGTATTGCTGGAGTTCACATTCCTTCTATTAGGCTCCATTTCTATACAATGGCATACACTAGGTCAGTTTATGAATTGCAATGAATAATTTCAAACTTTTAAATTACCTAATGTAAATTTAACAGTTTATGGATATAATCTATAACCATAAAAATATTTTCTTTTAGAAGGTATATACTCATAAATTCTTTATAATTATTTGTAAAGAAAATGAGAATTATCCTAAGCATATCCCTCAGGACTGTAGTAACGAAGAGTGCAGCAAGGCCCATTATCGTGCACCAGTTTTCGTTTGAGTCTAGCTCAAAGCAGTGTTTTTGTGTTTTACCCCTAGGTACATCTGTTCCAAAGCCGCCTCTACCTACTCGTATGCAGATAGGGATGTATTTCTTGGAAAACTTACAAAATCTCTACATTACCAAAATTCTAGGAAGTTCTTATATACTAATCCTCAAAGTCTATCTTAGGGTAATGTGATCTAATCAGAGTTTATCTAAATCTAGTTTCCAAGGTTTGTACTAAACATCCTCTGATAATAACTGTAATTCCCCAACCCTATATTCCCAGAGTCGGTGTATTGTTTTAATACATTGGCATGATTACAAGGAATCATGTCCCGAAACACCGATCAGTTTAGCAGTCTTGGAAAATAGATTGTATACATGAACGTTACATTACACTTTATTAGATACAAAACAAAAAAATCCTTTGATAATTTCATTTTTCCCTTAGCTTAACCCTCCATATCAAACATAAAACACTCTTTGGTATCCAGGGAAAATAAAACATAAGAAAGTGTTGAGCTCAGATGCTGAGTAAGGGTAAATAATTTAGCGGAAGCTATAAACTTTTAAGGAAAGATGTGTCATAAAAACAATATCTTTTTAAACATAAACTTGAACATAATATGGCAAATATAAAACAAACATTACCATATAAACATGCACATTGATATTCTACTAGTCAAATAATCATATGTAATAACTAATTTCATAATGAGGGAATGCTTAATGTCGGACATCATTACCATATAGTCAAGGCCTTATGCCAAGACTAAAAATAAAAAATTTGTTAAGGCCTTGTTCCAAGACACTAGTTTGTCTCATGAGACCTACTGATGCATCGAGGAGCTATAGCGGGCTCCACCCATCACTTACTAATTCCACTGCATTCCTCATATGAAATGGTTGAAACATAACATGAACATTCATTTTAAAACTAGCATAAGAAATTTCAATACATTATCCATAGACCATGAATGGTATAAAAATAACACATCCACAGTCAAACATATCACAAATACTTCAATACAATATATAAGATTTTTATCATAATAAATCAAGTTCAAACAAGTTTACAATCCATCAAAGGATGTTGACATAGATGACAATGATATGTAAAACTCTTTGAGAGAAATATCTCTTTTTCATGAAAACATTTAAAAGTCACACAATTTAAAAAGGGAGACATTTAAAGACATTTTTGAATCAAAGTGTCACATTCCACTTTGAAACTTTTCAAAGGAATTAACATTTTAAAAACATTCATGTCCATATAAATAAATCCTTTAAAACCATTTTGAAAACATGGACATTAATGAGAACGATTTTGAAGAATAAATATTTAAAACCTTTAAAGTGATGTTTTAGTAAAAATTCCCTTAAAAAGAATCCCTTTGAAAACTCTTTTATGAAACATGTACATGGATAATAAATAGGTCTCAGTAGATACTTATGTAAAAACATCCTCAGATAATAAAGATATTGGAAAATTAACCCTTACCTTGAACTTTCCTTTAGTAGAGGGTATGTTTAACCTCTTTTATAAAGACCATTGTGTGTTATTAGATTATACCAGAACCATATTAATATTTATGATACCATACATGATTCATTTATGACTTTATACTACCCATATAATAATACTTTCCATGATAAATTAACATTTCAGGTAATAATCGCTTTCTTTATCGTACATGTTTTAACTTGTTACTCTTGATTGTATCACTTAGATCAAAATTGAAATACTTCCAGAATATAAAACATTATTTATATATCATATATATTTAGAATATAAATATGTATAATAGATATATATATGAAATGGAAATCACCGTTTATGGAGATGGTAGTCCGTACATACGCATAAATGATGTTTCGTTTTTCATATCATATTGCACGGAAGTAAGTAAATAAAATATATATAAGTACATATATATATACTTATTTATTTATATCTCCAGTAGAATTATTATTTCATATATTACATAATTATTGAAGATATATATTTTGAAATCATCGTTTAATAGTGAACGTGGAAATGAATCTCATCACGTCGTGGAGACAGTAATCCGTACGTATGCACGTATGGTGACTTTTTCATTTATATGAAGGATATAATAATGAATATAATTGTACCATTTTTATAATAACATAAAATTATATAGAATATTTTGGATTTATTATTTTATAATGTAAACAACAAAGAAAGAGGAGGTGGAAGAATAAAAGAACTTGAAAGAGGGTGGTGAAATCATTACATCTTCTTCGGGTTCTTCCTTTTGATTTGATCAAAAGGGATCATTAGGATGGCTTTCTGACCAATGGAAGGCCTCTAGAATGAATTTAGGATAGTTTTGAGGATATTTGGGTAGGGTTTGTCTGAACCAAATTGCATTGGAGGTGTGAATTTGAGAGAAGGGGAAGTTCCCTTTTATAAGAGGGGTGAGGAGCACCTTAGGAAAAACATAAAATATTATTTTATAATAAATTAATTTTCAGTTTCTAATGGCTCCAAAATGAATTATTTAAAAGTTAAGGTGTGTATGGGTCTAAAACCTCTCAACCAATAGGTTTTAGAAATGTTTTGGTCACCATATTAACCTTAATATTTAGATTTAACTCTTAGGTAAATAGTTTGACATTTACCATGTCTCTTTGTGTTTTTGTATTATAAGGTAAATAAACTTACTATAAATGCCAAAAGAACCCCAATTAGTTTATTAATGTAATATATATTATTATATATGTCTTTTGGACGAATACTAGATTTTTAGGACTATTATTTCAATCAATAATATTATATTTGTTTTAAAAACTATTTTATGTCAATTTTGACACTATTTGGTATTTTTTTGTTAAAATCATAACAGCATGATTACGTCGAACAAAATTTATTGAATCAACTCTAACATGTAATATTAACCTATAAAATTATTTTAATTAATCATAAGTCTCAAATTACATTTATTTATATATTTATAATATCAATTGTTTTAATCTTTTATTAATAAGGTAATTACTGCATCATCATTGTTTCATAAATAAATTTTATTTATTTAATTTCTAAAAATTATAAATAAAATACCATTATATAGGAAATATTTTTAGATTTCTATTGAAAATTTATAGTCTAATTTATCTTATGTATAACTCTATATTAAAAATGTTTTAGTTATGAAAACTTGAATTTGACACTTTTAACTCCTCTTTAAATAAAATAATAATAAATTTCCTAATCTAATCCAAGTGGACCTAAAGGATCAAATTTTATTCCTAAAGTTTTTGGTCTAATTACACTTATCCAATAGTATTAATACATGTGTTAGTGTAATATTAATATCATTTTTACCTTTAATTATCCTATTTGCTTTTAACTATGGTAAATAAAAGTCAAAAGTTACTATTCACCAAAAATTATTTTTATCTTATTGAACCATATTTTACTTACTAATATCAATCGTGTCTCTCTGATTTTTGAAATTAAATTCACAGAAGCGATAAAATTATCTTTTATGCAAATTTGCAAATGCTCCTAGGAGGTGGGTAAAAGACGGCGAAAAGTTCAATAAAATTTTATATATCTAAAATTAATATAAAATGACTCCAATGAATTATATTGAACATATATAGGTATTATGTATCTATTTTTACTTAATTAAATTTAATTTAAACAAATAATTATTTAAATAAAAGATGGTTTTAACCAATAACTCAGTATTTTTCACAATTCATAAAAAATTGAATTTTTCAGAAAAATTCCAAAAGTTCACCATAAGCTAATTTTGATATTATAAATTAAAAAATGAGGTCTATTTTACTAAATTAAAAACATAGAGGTTTCATTTATTAATTTAAAATTAATTCCCATTGTCAAAACCAAAAGGTGTATTTTTAAGAAATAATAACTGTCAAAAGATTGATACTTGTTTATGTTCAATTTCAAAGTGAAATTATTTCCAATGAAAAACATTGGATTAAATGGTAAAAATATAATCTATTTATACTTACAAACCATTAAAATGTATAAATAGCCACTATAAATTATTTTGATTTAAAAAGTTGTTTTTAGTTAAAATATAGTGTTATTCACTATTAACCCAAATATGAATGTTTTTAGAAAAACACCAAAAAATTATTGAAACTAAATTATTATGTACTAATTCTAATAAAGAAGTTTATTTTGTCAAATTGAATATATAAAAGTTTCAAATATTGTATTTACAAAGGGTTTTCAATTAAAAGGTGGTAAAATTGCATTTTTTTTAAAAAATACTTCTTTTATCTGAAAAAAATGAATGTATTGTTAAATTGTTTCTAAGAAACTCATAATATGGATTATAAAATTATAAGGATTATATAAAGTTGAAAATTTAGTTAATAATATTTGTAACCTCTTTTTAATGGATTTTTTGGTAATTCATGGTGCGCTTGAACTCGGTATTGCATGTAGTGAATGTTATTGAATTACATTGAAGAAATAACTTACTATGAAATCTTGTGGTGTTACATCCTCTGTTATCTTTCCAACCTCAATTTGTTCCAAATTTTGGGTATCATAATTCACATTCTTCATTCCTCATAGTTTTTATTTACTCAAACACCCATGTCATGGTCCTCCCCATGTGCTAGAGTTTGTTGGGAGAGGGACGTTAGGAATTTTTTGGAATTCTATTCCCCAACCATTGACCCCCCTTTCCTCCAAGAAACTCTGAGTGGACATTCATTGTCACGACCCGCCTTCACGAAAAGGAGGGAAGGGTCAGCAGGTTTCCAGGCCCTTCCTTCTTTAAGTTGAAGGAGAGATAATGACCCCCGAAACCCGCCTTCAATTGGTCCCGGAGTGGTGACTAGCACCAAGGGTATCGAAATTTCACACAAATGGAAGGCATTACCCTTTTTATTTTATAGGATCGAGAGATAAGAAGAAGAAAACCCAACAACACCATGGTAGAAAGAAAAATAAAGCCAAAAGTAAACCATTCCCACATGCATGTTTCAAAAGTAAAAGCCACAAAGTGCAAAAAGTGTCTACAAAGGTAAGTACCAAAGGAAGAGAAACGACAACTGCAACTGCTCCAAATACCCGAGCTAGTAAGGTCCTGTGCGATCCCCAAAGTTTTCCTGGAAACTTGAAAGCAGTTTTATATACATAGGGTGAGCATACAACTACACTCAGTAGGGAAAACCAAAGACCCTCATGCACAAGTGGGGGAACTTGCTAAGTCCCGTGAGAAAAGGAGTAAACCAACCCCTAAAAAGGTAAACTAACCACCCAAACCTCACCAAAGAACACTCCCCAAGTAACTAAAGTCAAGTAAATATATAATAATATAACATCGATGTTTGGGTACCCTGCGCCACTTTCCAACTGGTTATTGAGACATCCTACGCATCGGACCAATCCCGCCATTCTCACCGCAGTCCCACTACCACACTCGCCCGCACACACCTGGGCCACAACCACACGCAGTCCCACTGCCGAATCCCTCCCGCAGACACCTAGGCCACAATCGTCAAACGTAACCACGCCCGAAGACACCTGGGCTAGAAGATCCACTGCCACGCCCGAAGACACCTGGGCCTCATCCCGAAGACACTTGGGAAACCACCTGCCGCACACACCTGGCCAACCACCGCACTACCCCGCCCGAAGGTTCTTGGGCTAATAATGGACCTCAGGCCATCACAGCCTGCCTGAAGATACTTGGGCTATCCGGGAAAGGGAGCAGAAAAGGAGCTAATAACCAGCCACTAAGAATAGTGTTGGGAAAAACACCCTTTCCCATGAAATGGGGGTGTTCGGCACTAAGTGCTCAACTTGGATGGGGCGCGAATAAGAAACACAAAACTACGATTATATAAGTATAAGTAACAAGCACTCACCCAAAACTCAGGTTTTTCTTTAGCCAACCTAAAGGACACAACCGACACCCAAGTTCGGGTCACGACTCTCACCAACAAAAACCATTTGTCCCAGTCTTGTTTTCATGTTCAGTAATAATGTTCAAATAAGTTTATGCACTACTGGGAAACTAAACCATAAGCATAACCGGTCAAGCATCAACCATAACATCCACACTTGGTTCTGCCAACAGAGGATCCCACCCCAATTCGTGATGTAAACAAGGTAGCCACCCGGTCTCAGAAGCTCACAAACACTGAAACTGTAACGAAAGGGAATCCCATCCCCAATTCCTCAACCATCGAGAGTATAAAAACACAGGGGATATCATCCCCTCCCACATCTCCAGCAACTGGCCCACCGTGTATTTTCAGATTTAAAAGATTTAACACGCTCCATGAATTCAAGTTCCGTGTGTCCTAACGGGGTTATCACAGAAGGGTTGATCCTGGTGCTTTCAATTTATTCAGTCAGGTATACGTGATTAGCCAATTCACAGAAGTCATTTAAAAACATCACGAGGGCTTATTGATGAATAGACAACGACCACCAACGGCCTAAAATTTCAGAAGGCATAAGGCAGCACAACACAACAAGAAGATCTTAATATAAAGTGGCATCAATGATCACAACCCCCCTTCTTTCTTTACAGGATTCATTCATTATATTTGATTAGGTCTGGCTTATCCAATACCATATAAACAAAAGTACGCCCACCCCGCTTGATACACAAAAGAGAGAGAGGCGAAGGAGAAAATCCCTACCTATTGATCGAAGATTGACGCTTAGGCCGGGTGCGGAACTTTACGCATAATGATGTGGCGCGCCCGATGCACCCGAAGCTGTTTGCGAAAACCCGCGATCGAGGAAAGGAGAAACCACGGCTAACCCTTATTCTATAAGATTCTTGGACGGTTGAGATGAAAGGGAGAAACTGTGTAAGACGTGGGGGTTGTGGGTTGACCACGCGGCTCCATTCGTCATTAAAGGGGGTCGGGTGGTTTAAACTGACTCACAAATTAATTAAGTATTTAATTAAAACTCTTATGCGTGTTACGGTCTTTAAAACACACTCAAACAGGTCAAAATAGGGTTTAAAACCCTATTTGTGAAAAAAGGGAGCGCTACTAGAAATAACCCGTGGGGTAGGCCAGAGCCACCGGTAGCTGAGAGCTACTGGTGGGTGACAGCTACTGGTAGCTGAGCTACTGGTAGGCTGCAGCTACCGGTTGGCCGAGCTACAGGTAGATAGAGCTACTGGTAGCTACAGCTACCGGTAGACTGAGCTACCGGTAGACAGAGCTACCGGTAGCTGCAGCTACCGGTAGACCGAGCTACCGGTAGACAGAGCTACCGGTAGGCCTGCTACCGGTAGGCTAAGGCTACCGGTAGGCCTACACCACCGTGATTCCCAGACCAGAAAACCAAAAACGAGATTTTCACAAAGTAATGGACCCCAAAAACCCAGTCCATTACATTAGATACCTCTTAAACGATTCTCGTCCTCGAGAATCAAAACAAAACCATAAGGGAAGAGAGGGTCCGAACAAATACCTCGAAAGATACCTCTTAGGAGCGAAACCATGTTAACTAAAACATTTCCCCGCCAAAAACCAAACAACATACCATGCCAAACTGCCTGGGAATGTGGGTTGGGGAGTCTCCTTCCCCATGTCAAGATATTATCCACTTTGGGCGGTACTGACTCGCCCGCACGGGTTTAATCGCATCCACCTTAATGCGTCTTGATTAGGGTCAGGTTCTCTCCTCCCCCATAGCCAGGGCTTTTCACACACATCCAGATGAAAGAAAACTAGTACATTTCATAACCAAAAAGGACAAAACGTTCTACCATAACAGGTACAAAAAGGAACAAAAATCAAAACAACTCTGGGTACTGGGTACGCATCTGTGCTTCCCTCTCCCACGTACTCTCCTCAAGCCCACCATGTCTCCACAACACACGAACCAAGGGGATGGTTCGCCCCCGAAGCACCTTCTCCTTGCGATCCTCGATCATCACTCGTCTCTCCACAAAGGTCACGTCATCCTCGATGTCCAGCTCACCCCAATCAAGGACGTGTGAATCGTCGTGCAGATACCGATGGAGCTGGGACACATGGAAGACACCATGTATCCTTAGTAGTTGCGGTGGCAATGCTAGCTGGTAAGCCACCTCGCCGACCCTCCGCAATACTTCGAAGGGTCCGATGAACCTGGGGGAAAGCTTACTCCCCTTGCCGAACCTCCGCTGCCCACACCGAGGGGAGACCTTCAAGAACACGTGGTCCCCAACCTCAAACTCCAAGGGCCTCCTCCTGGTATCAGCATACGACTTCTGTCGGTCCTCGGCCGCCTTCATCCTTTCCCGTATGAGCTGAACCTTCTCTATTGTGTTCTGCACCACCTCCGGGCCAAGGATTCCTGACTCTCCTACTTCGTCCCAACACACAGGTGAACGTAATGGCCTCCCATACAAGGCTTCAAACGGGGCTATACCGATGGTAGAGTGATGGCTATTATTGTAAGCGAACTCTACCAGGGGCAAGTGTCGCACCCATGATCCTCCTGAGTCCAGAACACATTCTCGTAGCATATCCTCCAAGGTTTGGATGGTGCGCTCTATTTTTCCATCTGTCTGGGGATGGAAAGAAGTGCTAAGGCGCAACTGGGTGCCAAACGCATGCTGCAATCCTCTCCAGACTCGCGAGGTAAACCGTGCATCCCTATCCGAGACTATAGACCTCGGAACTCCATGCAACTACACCACCTCATCCACGTACCTTTATGCCAAAGCGTCCACAGTACTCGACTCCCTGATCTCCAGAAAGTGAGCCAATTTAGTCAACTTGTCCACTACCACCCAGATGGCGTCGTATCCCCCTTGGGCCTTGGGTAGTCCCGTGACGAAATCCATCGAGATCTCATCCCACTTCCACTCGGGGACATTTAGGGGCTGCAGTAGGCCGCCCGGAACTCGGTGTTCAGCCTTCACTTGCTGACACACTAAGCACTTGGCCACGAACTCTGCCACCACTCGCTTAACTCTGGGCCACCAGAACTGCCTCTTCAGTCCCTGGTACATCTTGGAAACTCCTGGGTGTACCGCCAGGGGTGAGTTGTGGAACTCACTGAGAACCATTCCGCGCATCACTCCTGGAACAAACAACCTTTTCTGGAAAAGCATCTGGTTCTGACCATCCTCTATCCATCCCTCCGGAGCATTGCCCTGGTCAACTCGGTCACGCATCACTTCGCACTTCAGGTCTCCCCACTGAGACTTCTCCACTTGTCGAAACAGAGATGACTACACTATCATCGGATATAGGCAGCCTCTGCCGCTATCCATTTTCGTATCCAGGTGTAAGGCAGCCAACTCCTCTATTGCCTTCTAGGCATACGCCGACTCTTGGACCGCATCCTTCTGTGTCTTCCTACTCAAGGCATCGCCCACTACATTGCCCTTTCCCTCAGTATAAGAGATCTCAAAGTCGTAATCCCGGAGGAACTCCACCCATCTCCACTGTCGCAAGTTTAAGTCCCGCTTGGAGAAGACATACCTCAAGCTTTTGTGATCTATGAAGACCACAAAGCGTTCCCCGATGAGGTAGTGCCACCATAACTTTAGCGCAAAAAACGACTGCTACAAGTTCCAGGTCGTGGGTGGCATAATTACGCTCATGGGGACGTAGCTTCCTGGACCTATAAGAGATCACCCCTTGTCGCTGCATCAACACACACCCCGGGACCTATCCTGAAGCATCACAGAACACCTCATATGCTACCCCTTCTTATGGTAATCTCAGCACTGGGGCACTGACCAACTTCTTCTTCAGATAGTTGAAGGCTGACTGGCATTTCTCACTCCATACGAAATCCTGGTCCTTCTTGGTCAGAGCTGTCAAAGGGGCTGCTACTTGGGAGAAGTTGGGTACGAATCTCCGGTAGTGACCTGACAGCCCGAGGAAACTCCGGACTTCTGCCACATTCTTGGGTGCTGCCCAAGAAACAACTGCCTCAACCTTTGATGGGTCGACCGCTACCCCCTGCTCAGACACTACATGTCTGAGGAAGTGCACTTCTCGTGTCCAGAACTTGAATTTAGACAACTTCCCATAGAGCTGGTGCTGTCGGAGGACCTCCAAAACTGTCCTGAAGTGCTCTGCATGGTCCTCTTCTAACCTCAAATAGATCAGGATATCGTCGATGAACAAAACTACAAACCGATCCAGGTACTCTCGGAAGATGGAGTTCATAAGTCCCATGAACATGGCTGGGGCGTTTGTAACACCGAAGGGAATAACCACAAACTCGAAGTGTCCATACCTGCACCTGAAGGTCGTCTTCGGGATTTCGCTCTCTTTCACCCTCAGTTGGTGGTACCCAGATCGCAGGTCGATCTTCGAGAACCATCCTTCCCCCTTCAGCTGGTTGACAAGATCATCTATCCTCAGAAGAGGGTAGAGATTCTTGATCGTCACCTGATTCAGCCTCCTATAGTCTATGCACAACCTGAGGCCACCATCTTCCTTCTTTACGAACAAGACTGGAGCACCCCATGGTGAAGCACTCGGACGAACATAACCCCTCTTCATCAGATCGTCAATCTGGATTCGCAACTCCCATAGCTCTGAAAGAGCCATCCGGTAAGGAGCCATCGAGATCGGTTGAGCGCAGGGCTGAAGGTCTATCCCAAACTCGATATCACGCCAAGGGGGTAGAGTCGTTACCTCCTCAGGAAAGACGTCCATAAACTCACGGATGATCTCTAGTACTTCCACCATTTCAGCATCTACTGATTCCACTGTCAGCTCGGTCAACAAGGAGAGGAGAGGTTCCTCTCTCCTGTTTCCCTTTAGACTGCTCCGCTCGTCGGTGAAGGTAACACGCCAGCCGTCCAAGTCCGAGAACACCACCCTTCTTCGAAAACATTCGATGATGTCACACACAGAAAATATCCAGTTGATGCCTAGGGTGACATCGTATGGTTGAATCTGTAGCAGAAGAAGATCCCTAACCGACTGATTTGGCCCTATCATCAGTCTACATCCCCGACAAACGAACAACAAGCTGGTCTAACCTCCGACTGGTGTGCTCAACACCAGGGGCACCGGAAGTCTCTCCGCATCTAAACCGAAGGCACGGGCTAGACTGGGTGCAAAAAAGGAGTGAGAAGCACCGGTATCGAACAAGGCATAAGCAAGAGTGCTAAACAGACTGATCATACCTCGAACAACCTCTGGACCTGCTGGAACTGCTGCCTTCGCGGTGTGTAACTGTCCACGCCCAGCTCCCCTACCCCTCGGCTATCGGCCACCTCCCCGACCACGCCCTGGTCGACGTCCCTGTGGAGCACCCTGAGGTCGGCCTCCTCCTCCTACGTCTACCCTCGGAGGAGCGGAAGCTCGCTGTCCTTGCTGCTGCTGCTGGAAAGGTCTGGCTAGAAGCTGCTGCTGGGTAGGGTGCTGGAGGTGACTGCCACTGCTACACTGCACCCGGTCAGGGCACTGACTCTGGAGATGTCCAGGGCTCCCACAGATGAAGCACCACGGTCCCGGGCCTGAAAAAAAGGGCAAGGGCCGGGGGATTGAAACTGAAAATGTTGCGGCCTACTCCCTGCTGGTCGGAACCTGGAGGGTCCTGACGCTGGAGGCCTGGTGCTGACGGACTTTCCCTTCAATGGACCCAGCTGGATCCCCTCTCGTAACACTCCTCCTAGATAATGCATCCTCTCCACCACCTCGGCCTTCTTCTGGACCTCCAAGTACGTCGGCAGGGTAAAGGGGGTAACAGCATACTGGAGGGAGGGTCAGAGTGCCTCCTCTAAACGTCTTGACCGAGACTCCTCTTTGGGAAAGAGGTCCGGAGAAAAACGTAGGAGGTCCTTAAACTTGATCCCTAGCTCCCTCACAGACATACTCCCCTGCTGGAGGGAGAGTAGTTCCTGCCTCTTTTCTGCCTTCATCGTCGAGGAGATGAATTCCGCCCGGAACTCCCTCTCGAAATACACCCAAGCCACCTCAGGCTCTCTCCTCTCCCCCAGGTAAAGCGTCCACCACTGACACGCCGCTCCCCGCATCTGGCTGACGGCCAGAGGGACCCAGTACTCGGTCGGATCCCGAATCAGGCCGAAAGCTATAACTAGCTCCTCTAGCCAGTTTTCCATGTTCATGTCGGAGGTGCTGCCCTCATACTTCTCGAGGGTCTGTTGCTAGAAGGCCCGAAGAGTCTTCTGCCACAGGTCAACCTCATCCTACCGATCAGCTCTCTACCGATCGGCCAAAGTAGTCTCCGGGCTCTCGATCACCTGTACCACACGTGGTCTCCTTCCAAGTGTCATAGCTACAAGGTAAACAAGGAATACCTAAGCCCAAGTAGTGCAGAATATCGTTCTTAAAATTTTAAATTTATTCTTAATTCCCAAGACATCCCAGAAACACAAGAACACAATTCATTTATGATGCATGTACCTTTCCTAGGGTCTCTACCCTGAAATCAGTGTGGTCTCACTTGGTCGCTCGGTAGGTCCAGAGTCCTTGCATCGGATCACGGGGGGGCTAAAATCCCGTGTCCTAGCCAGTATTCCCTGGCCTAATTCATGAGCCAAGGTCACCCAACACTGTTGTCTTACCATCCCATGAAATCCTCACTGTGCCTAACTCCAGACTCCATCCTATCTCTCAACCCCCTCTGATACCATTCTGTCACGACCTGCCTTCACCTAAAGGGGGGAAGGGTCAGCAGGTTGTCAGGCCCTTCCTTCTTTAAGTTTAAGGAGAGATAATGACCCCCGAAACCCGCCTTCAATAGGTCCCGGAGTGGTGACTAGCACCAAGGGTATGGAAATTTCACACAAATGGAAGGAATTACCCTTTTTATTTTATAGGATCAAGAGATAAGAAGAAGAAAACCCAACAACACCAAGGTATAAAGAAACGTAAATCCAAAAGTAAACCATTCCCACATGCATGTTTCAAAAGTAAAAGCCACAAAGTGCAAAAAGTGTCTACAAAGGTAAGTACCAAAGGAAGAGAAACGAAAACTGCAACTGCTCCAAAGACCCGAGCTAGTAAGGTCCTGTGCGATCCCCGAAGTCCTCCTGGAAACCTGAAAGCAGTTTTATATACGTAGGGTGAGCATACAAGTACACTCAGTAGGGAAAACCAAAGACCCTCGTGCACAAGTGGGGGAACGTGCTAAAGTCCCGTGAGAAAAGGAGTAAACCAACCCCTAATAAGGTAAACTAACCGCCCAAACCTCACTAAGGTACACTCCCCAAATAACGCAAGTCAAGTAAATATATAATAATAGCACATCAATGTTTGGGTACCCCACACCACTTTCCCACTGGTTATTGAGACATCCTACGCATCGGACCAATCCCGCCATTCTCACCACAGTCCCACTGCCACACCCTCCCGCACACACCTGGGCCACAACCACATGCAGTCCCACTACCGAATCCCACCCGAAGACACCTGGGCCACAACTGTCACACGTAACCACGCTCGAAGACACCTGGGCTAGAAGATCCACTTCCACGCCCGAAGACACCTGGGCCTCATCCCAAAGACACTTGGGAAACCACCTTCCGCACACACCTGGCCAACCACCGCACTACCCCGCCCGAAGGTTCTTGAGCTAATAATGGACCTCAGGCCATCACAGCCTGCCATATGATACTTGGGCTATCCGGGAAAGGGAGCAGAAAAGGAGCTAATAACCAGCCACTAAGAATAGTGTTGGGAAAAACACCCTCCCCCATGAAATGGGGGTGTTTGGCACTAAGTGATCAACATGGATGGGGCACGAATAAGAAACACAAAACTACAATTATATAAGTATAAGTAACAAGCACTCAACCAAAACTCAGGTTTTTCTTTAGCCAACCTAAAGGACACAACTGACACCCATGTTCGGGTCATGACTCTCGCCAACAAAAACCATTTGTCCCAGTATTGTTTTCATGTTCAGTAATAATGTTCAAATAAGTTTATGCACTACTGGGCAACTAAACCATAAGCATAACGATTCAAGCATCAACCGTAACATCCACACCTGGTTCTGCCAACAGAGGATCCCACCCCAATTCGTGATGTAAACAAGGTAGCCACCCAGTATCAGAAGCTCACAAACAATGAAACCGTAACGACAGGGAATCCCATCCCCAATTCATCAACCATCGAGAGTATAAAAACACAGGGGATCCCATCCCCTCCCACATCTCCAGTAACCAGCCCACCGGGTTTTTTCAGATTTAAAAGATTTAACACGCTCCATGAATTCAAGTTCCATGTGTCCTAACTGGGTTATCACAGAAGGGTTGATCCTGGTGCTTTCAATTTATTCATTCGGGTATACGTGAATGGACAATTCACAGAAGTCATTTAAAAACATCACGAGGGCTTATTGATGCACAGACAACGACTACCAACGGCCTAAAATTTCAGAAGTCATAAGGCAGCACAACACAACAAGAAGATCTTAATATAAAGTGGCATCAACGATCACAACCCACCTTTTTTTATTACAGGATTCATTAATTATATTTGATTAGGTCTGGCTTATCCAATTCCACAGAAACAAAAGTACGCCCACCTCGCTTGATACACAAAAGAGAGAGAGGTGAAGGAGAAAATCCCTACCTGTTGATCGACGATCGACGCTTAGGACGGGTGCGGAACATTACACTTAATGATGCAGTGCGCCCGATGGACCCGAAGCTATTTGCGAAAACCCGCGATCGAGGAAAGTAGAAACCATGGCTAACCCTTATTCTATAAGAGCCGTGGACGGTTGAGATGAAAGCGCGAAACTGCATAAGGCGTGGGGGTCGTGGGTTGACCACGCGGCTCCATTCGTCGTTAAAGGGGGTTAGGTGGTTTAAACTAACTCATAAATTAATTAAGTATTTAATTAAAACTCTTATACGCGTTACGGTCTTTAAAACACGCTCAAACAGGTCAAAATAGGGTTTAAATCCCTATTTGCGCAAAAAGGGAGCGCTGCTGGAAATAACCCGTGGGGTAGGCCAGAGACACCGGTAGCTGAGAGCTACCGGTGGGTGACAGCTACCGGTAGCTGAGCTACCAGTAGGCTGCAGCTACCGGTAGGCCGAGCTACCAGTAGGCTGCAGCTACCGGTAGGCCGAGCTACCCGTAGCTGCAGCTACCGGTAGACAGAGCTACTAGTAGCTGCAGCTACCGGTAGACCGAGATACCGGTAGACAGAGCTACCGGTAGCTGCAGCTACTGGTAGACCGAGCTACCGGTAGGCTGTGGCCACCGGTAGACCAAGCGACTGGTAGGCCTACTACCGGTAGGCTAAGGCTACCGGTAGGCCTACACCACCGTGATTCCCAGACCAGAAAACCAAAAACGAGATTTTCACAAAGTAATGGACCCCAAAAACCTGGGCCATTACATTCATACCCTAGATATCTATTGATTGGTTGGTGCCCATTTATTCAAGGGAAATAATTGTGTGGTCATCCCTTGTTTCTCACATTGGGTAAAACCCACGTGATCTTAGGGATTGATCGCTAGATATTTTAATGATATGATTGAGATGAAGTAATCAAATAAGATGATTGGACATAATCACAAAGCAGAAATAAAAAAGAAACCATAAAGTATGTTTGTAAGTTTTTGAAAATTACTACCCCCATGGATTAACCCCTCTGATAGATGGGTGGAACTCTACAATGGAGTGTCCCAGCTCCACCACTCTCTGGATAGTGACATCTAGGATATACAATCACCTGTTAAGCACATGATCCTATTCAATAGAAACAAGGCACAGTTCATACTCCCTGATCCACACATGTTCTTCATCAGCTCGGATAATAGCCATTTCCTAGGATGATCACCTATTCTATTCCTCATCCTCTATCAACTATGACATTAATCGCAATTTGAGTTTTGTTTATGAATTAACGAAAGACAAATATTCTTTCACCCGTGTAATCAAGGGCTGAATCTCTTTCTTTTCCTATGGAAGTTTCTTGATGTTGAAAATATTCCTCCGCTACGAGACAACACCGAGGATGTGGTCATGTTCCCATATTTTCTCTGCCATGTAATATCAAATAATCATATGAGGTCATTGGGAATCCACTCCTCTAGCACATAGTTCACACAGTCAGGAATGAATTATCCACATCTGGTTTGGTCACTCTACATGGGGGTATCCTTAATGAATCTCATGATCATTTTAAATGATCATCAATGGAAAACCTGATATCCTCTTTATTGGAAGCAGTATCTTCCCTGTCCTCTGGGTCAGTAGGTTCGTATGCTGGGAACACCACTATAAATTCATCAGTTGGTTCTTCTTAGTGTGTCCTATCTGATAGGTTGGGTTCCATGTCATCGGGTCAATCCTCATCATAGTATTCCACATCTATAGTTATAGGTTCTATCCCACTAATGGTCTTATCTATTTTTGTGATCTCTCTAGTCTGGTCATCAAGAACTTCTGATCCTATGATGATCAGCATTCCCCTCGGAATGGGAGAACAAAGATCTCCAAATATCATCACTAGGGTGTTCCACATTATCTAAAGAAATATGCATGTAGAAATACATAGATGTCGGCTGGCCTAGTTCAATGGATAACTCATAGGTATTGTTTAAGGAGAGGACTTACATAGATAAAATAATTTGTCTCACCATTGAACTGCTACTTCTATAACCCCAAGATGTTTCCCCGCATATATTGTTGGGAAACCCTAAGACTTTGGGAGAACCACCCTAGGTGTCACAGCCCAACTGGATAATACAATAACTATTTCCACAGGTGTAGAAACCAAAGCTATACTTTTTTTATGTATAGTAACGTGTTTTATATATGAGGTTCTCTTGCACTTTATAAATGTTATTTGGGAATTCCTAGAGGACCAGGATAAATACCACAATGAAATTGTATATGGTTTACCTCAAGAGCCTCACAATAACCCTTATAGCTCTAAGGATGCATCTTTTCCTTCCTATAAAGGGATACCCCTATTAGATTATTCCCCCCATGATGGATCTTTAGATTCTTTGTGTATGTTTAAGCACACCATCAACTCAGTAGAAGACAACTACGATGGGATGATTCGGTTAAGCGGTACATTCACCTAGTCCATCATTGAACATGGAGAACCCTGAGAGTGCAAAATGTCTTCTAGATTTGTAATGTATACTCCACTTCTACCGAACACACCAGAATTACATCCATGGCATGTTTGATCTATGATGGATCCATCCCAAGATGATATATATACTTCCACATCTGGGATCGATTGAGAAATTGTATGTTAACCTCCAAATTGTCCCCATACTCCTAAAAAACCGCATCCTCTGGCATGTCTATGTGGTGTAGTGACTTCCCTGAAGCCTGAGTGGATATCATGCAGAACCCCTTGTGTGGCCTCCCTTCATGTCGGCTATGCTCATCTGAGACAGTTAAGTCCACCGTTGTTTCTTTCCTCTTGCTTGGTGCAGGTCCTATAGTTGTTTGACTTTTCACTAATATAGTCCCACCATCATGGCATATTCTTTCCAATTTCTAGCACCAACCTCGAGTTTGAGGAGGCACCCTATCACTAGTATGGATGGTTCATCTCATCAACATTTCCCCTGGGTAGGATGCCACCCAGATCATGGCATACTCCTTAACTACCCCATAGATAGATGTGGGTGGAGGAAGCTCATTCAGCATCTTCCAATCCTCCCGCATGAACATGATCCACATCTTCCTCATTACACATTGATGGTATGCATGGGACACTCCTATGTAGACTTGCTGGGTTAACCTCTTAATGCACCAGAACTACGTCGCAAAGCGGTGCGGGGTGTACGGCTCATAAATAGGCTCACAATCGATCCATGCCACATGAACTCCATCCTGGAAGGCTGTGAGATAAGACTAATTCTTTTCAGTTCCCTAATCCTCATCACTGAATACACCTAATTACAATAGAAATGGATGGAAGTTGAATTCATCTACCTTCCAGACTCTGTTCAGCACCATTGGTAGAGTCATCTTGGCCGAAAATCTCCCCACTACATTCAAAATGGATGGGTGGATGTTTGATCCAAGAGGGGAAATAGGGTTCAGATATTCATAAATTCCCATGTGTTCCTCTATCCATCCTTTGAAAATATTGTTTCGGTGCGGATGTGCGTCGGGTTTCTGTTCCGACGCTGTTCCGCCAGGACGCGTTCGTGCGTGCGCCCGTCGACCCGAGGGGATGGGAGCGCGGCTTGTGGCCCCGCAGTCCCACTTTCCAAAGGCGGGCGGCATCCGTCCCTTATTCAGGGACGTCTGCTCCTTGATCGAAACCGGGATGATGGGATGTCGGCTCCTCCTTCTGTGGACGTCTCCTCAGAACTCGTCGCCTAATCCGGGTCTCCCTCATAGATTTAAGAATGTTCGTGAATCTCGTTCCTGGCGCCATATCTTCATGGACACCGGTTAATTACGCTGCTTCCACCCGGACGCTCCAAGGAGTCTGGTCGGGGCAGCAACCCACGGTGAGGAGACCGGGTAGCTCTGGGTGTTGGGGGCGTGTCTTAACACTGCGGCTTTGCATGTCTGCCTTCCGTCCCTAATAGGGCTTCTCGAAGGCATGATGGCCTGAGGCATCCTGCGCTGGGTGCGGGGAACTGCGTTACCTGAGGTTTCCCTCAGATTCCCATGTTTAACAAGGGGTATGCCGCGAGTTTAACGTCCAGCGGGGACGGCATCGGACTGATCAACACGAGGAGTGGATTAGATGACAGAACCCCTTGCGGGGAACCTCCGACGCTGGGGCCAGCACATGGGCGGCTTCCCGAGTGAAGTGGAGTGGAATGAAGTGGCATGACCCCACCGGGATGTGGCGGCCCGGGTAAGGATCAGGATGGATGATGGAGTGAAGAGCTTGGACCCCGTAGAGGCTTCCTACGTACCGCACGTTAGCGCGGATCAAAGTCAGCGTAGTTCGGATATATAGTTTAACGTCATGCTGGACGATGGCAAGCCGACTCACGAGGAGGTTGAGGCTGCCGGGCGGAGGATTGAACCGAACCACCTCACACAGAGGGGGATGGAACGGACGGGTGGATCACAGTTTCACGTCATGCTGGACGCTGGTGTTTGGGGCTTACACTCTAAGGAGGCCCATATGCGGCAAAGCTCAGTTGGAGAGGGACTTGGGCCGAAGGTGAGAGACCTCGACCCCTGTCACGCTCTCTACTGGCTTCGGCAGTGGGGAAGCGCAATGGAGATACACATGTGCAGTCCCCCACAAGGGCAGATTCATAGGTGAATCGACGCGAATGTGAACCCGGGAGGGGTCCACTGATGGACGAACCGACGTGAATACGACCGGGACGACCAGGTGGTGGGCTTGAACCTCAAGGAGGCTTCCTACGTACCCTATTTAGGAGACAGGGATCAAAGTCCACGTAGTTCATTCTGTCAGGACTTACGCACTGAGGCAACCTGAGTGCGGAAAAGCTCAGTTGAAGAGGGACTTGGGCCGAAGGTGAGAGACCTCGACCCCTGTCACGCTCTCTACTGGCTTCGGCAGTGGGGAAGCACAATGGAGATACACATGTGCAGTCCCCCACAAGGGCGGATTCATAGGTGAATCGATGCGAATGTGAACCCGGGAGGGGTCCACTGATGGACGAACCGACGTGAATACGACCGGGATGACCAGGTGGTGGGCTTGAACCTCAGGGAGGCTTCTTACGTACCCTGTTTAGGAGACAGGGATCAAAGTCAACGTAGTTCATTCTGTCAGGACTTACGCACTGAGGCAACCTGAGTGCGGCAAAGCTCAGTTGAAGAAGGACTTGGGCCGAAGGTGAGAGACACCTCGATCCTTGTCACACCCTCCACTGGCTTCGGCAGTGGGGAAGCACAATGGAGATACACATGTGCAGTCCCCCACAAGAAACTAGGGGTTTGTAATACCCTACCCCCGTGGGCGAAGGCCACTCCAATGAATCGTCCCTAAAGAGAGGCAATCCCGACATCCCTGCAGAGACGAGCGGGTGGGGGCCACATCCAAACCGGGGGGGACCCTGCGTGCGAGGCACGGGATCGGGTGAAGCGGACGGTTTAACGTCTTGCCAGACGAAGCGCAGTTTAACGTCGTGTGTTGAGGACGAAGCGGACGGTTTAATGTCTTGCCGGACGAAGTACAGTTTAACGTCGTGTGTTGAGGACGATGGATGCTTGGCAGTTTAACGTCTTGCAGCGTGGACGAATGCTGAACAGTTTAACGTCTTGTAGCTCAGATGTGGTGCAGTTTAGCGTCATGCAGGACGGAGTGCAGTTTAACGTCATGCGGGACGAAGATGCTTGGCAGTTTAACGTCTTGCAGCGCGTACGTGGTGCAGTTTAGCGTCATGCAGGACGGAGTGCAGTTTAACATCATGCGGGACGAAGATGCTTGGCAGTTTAACGTCTTGCAGCGCGGACGTGTAGTTGCCGCCGATGGGTCCGTGTCACTTCGCGCGAGCCTGGAGGGCCGCACGGGAAGACAACGCATGGTGCGGGCATCCGGGATGAAGATCATCGGGCTCCATGTAGGCGGGTACCCTCAGGGGGTCAAAGGGGGCGACCCTGGCGGTTTGCGCGCAAAAGAGGATCTTGGCGCGCAATACCGCGGGTCGGCACGCAATTGGGCGGGCTGGCGCGCAATTGGGCCAGCGCTTTGCGCGCGGAAGATGGAGATTGTGCGTACTGGGCCTCTGATAGCGCGCGGGGGCAACGGCCCATTCTTTAACGAATGGCCACTTAGTAAAGGGGGGGTGCGCGCTATCGGGATGGATTGCGTGCACCCGGGGGCAATTGCGCGCAAGAGGCTTCTTTTGCGCGCGAAGGCCTTTGGGTGAGGAGTTGGTCAAAGGAAAGAAGCCAAAGGGGTTGCGCACGAAGGCGAACCCCGGGGCTTGCTTGCGCGAAATAAAGGAGGTTACCTGAAGATCGGCATTGCGCGCGGAGGGGGTGGGATTGCGCGCACGAGCGACTCTTCGAATTCTGGGAACCTTCAAAACGTTGGGGGTCGCCTTGTATTTATAGGCAATCCCGGGCGCGCGATTCGGTTCACGGGCGTGCAATTCGGCTCGTGGGCGCGCAATTCGGCTCGGGCGCGAAATAGGGGCCCAGCGCGCAATAGGGCCGCGCACGGGCGTCGGGCACGGAAAATTACGCGCCGACTCGGCCCATTGCGCGAATCCCAGAAGGATTGCGCGCGCATAGCCAATATTGCACGCGGGCCTCCGATATTTCGCGCAAGGCCTTCGGGCCTTCCGAAACTTGCTTCTGACTCCAAATATGACCTTGCTTTCCTTACTCGGAACTTCGTTTGAGGAGCAACGGACTTTCCCGGCGTCTACAAAAGCCCCCCCTCGGAATCTGATCGGTGAGAGGTCACAACGATCAGGTTCCGAGGGAGACGCCGGAATGCCGAAGTCCTGGGCGGGAGCGTGCACAGGCCAGGATCGGCGAGCTGCGCGCTGCGACCGCCGACGAAGAGAGGGAATGCAGAGAGTGAGAAGTAGCTCTGGAGGCCGCCAGCCAAAGGGTAGCGGCGTTGGAAAGATCCATTCAGCACGCTAATCCCTAGGGGCTTTGTCTTTTCCATTCCCAGAACCTTGTGCTTCCGCTACTCAATACTTCGATCCATTTGTATGAATCAACATATTTATCTGCATCTTTTGGCTTAACGTGCTCAACCACAATTCATTGTCTTGAGGGAGCGTTAACCAAGCTTCAGGCATCCACAATTGGGCCTGGATTTCTAAGGAAAAGAGGGAGGTCATTCCTAGGAAAGGAGACCTCAGACCTAATCAATGTACCATCCCCCCAACTTGTTCCGACACACGAGCGGGACAACGCTAGGGGCGTTGAGATTTTATCCGAACATAGGGAGATGAAAAAGGGTGAATCGCGTGTCCCGAATTCAGAAATCCACGACGGTCAGTCTTCCAGGAAATGCCCAAGACGGCAAGCGGACAATGGATCAATCGACCATACTACTTCAATAGACGGACCGAAGGTCATCATTCATATTGCAGGAGGCGGATCACATGTCATCATCAATACCGCTTTGGGGGTTCCTTCAGACACAAGGGTGGAAATCCGGATCAAAAGAGCATGCGAAGCGTGGGGCGAAGTGATGATTTGTTCGGACAGAATCTAACACTCCCAAAATTGTGCCGCCGTGGGGAAAGCGTATTAGGCGGATGCACCAATCTGGTCGTGAATCACTCCAATTCTCAGACAGAACCTCTTTGACGAGGAAACTGTCGCTTCCCATCATTACAATGGGGAATCCCGAGCTGAATCAAGGAGAATATCACAACCGCACCACTCTACCAGAAGCCAGGCCAGACGGCCGGCGACGATGAGGGGCGGAACTTAGCGATCCCTGAGGCTGGACCCGAGTCGAGATGCCCGGGCATTCCTACGTACTCTATCAGGCTGGAGATCAAGCCACATGTAGTTCTGAGAGTGCAGTTTTAACATCATGCGGGATGTAGAACCCCGTTTAGGGAGATCTTAGTTTAAAGTCGTAGAGCTCGGACCATAGGGGCAGATCTTAGTTTAAGGTCTTAGAGGTCGGACCATAAGAACCTCAAAGTACGCCACATCTTGGTCCTATCCCCTGGATAAGCGAAGATGCACTGAGGGACAGTGTCAAGAGTGCCGAGGTTTTTCCTGGTCAGAATGGGAGGTGGAAAACGTAATGTGAATCATGCGGCCATTCACTCAAGGACTGGGGGCACCGGCGTAATGATATGGGAGTACTGCCGACCGTGGCGGAAAAGCAGCATCAATATTGCACTGACCGTTGATGGAATGAGGCAGCAAATGAGCATCAACCGCTCAAGCGCAGGATTCATATCGATTTTCTGCCCAAGGCCCTTGGGGGCACCGGCCCGGATCGGTGGGAGATCACTGAGGCATTGTATCCAGACCGCTCATGGGGGGTTCCACCTAGGGTGTAGGTGATGGGTCCGAATGAAGGGGAGCATGAAGCCTGAAAAGTGGAAGGAACCTGACCAAGCTGAACCTGACCCTCCTAGCAATAGACCAGAGTACTCTTGACACCGGTGGACCACTGCAAGGGGTCGAGGGACACACCTTGAGGGTGACCCGAAGGTGGCGGATTCCCAAGAGAAGGGGGAATCTTTAAGAGGTGGGGGCTGGACCCGAAGTTTCAAACATCCGGGTGTTCCTACGTATCCCATAAGGATGGGAATCAAGCCACACGTAGTTCTTGAAGCGCGGCGCAACACAATTGGGCACCAGCGCGGGGAAGGGTGCGGGTCTGGCCCTCGCACCCAGAAGAAGCGGTATTTGATATTTCTTGTTTGTCCTTAAAGGTGGATGGTTTTTCTTTGTGCAGCGACATGCCTGTGATTAAGAAATCCCTGGCGTCGCCACAATAATCAAGCCATGAAAGGAATTTATAAATGGCGTGGTTATTAACCAGCACCCAACGTGAGTGTCCCCTGAGGAGAACATCACGATGCAGTGCCGTTTCTCATCGGGCGGCCAAGACGGTCACAATTTACGGTCGTGTGGTGAGACCAAGCAACACAATTTAAGGTCGTGTGGCTCGGACCATGGAGGAATCCGCTTATTGCGATACGGAGGACCCAGCGGAGGTGGGGACACATCCCAGCCCTGCGGTCACGCACAATTCCAGGAGAAGGATCCTGGGATAGGGGCCTGCATATGTCTATCAACCGAGGGGCAGAGATGCTAGCCTCCAGCTATGCTGGGCCCAGAACGTGATTGTTCGGGCAACTCCTTCCTCCTCATGGGGATGAGGGTCTAGCTACACATGGCCCTTAGGGAGGAAATTAGCATATATCATTGGTGCTCATATCGTGGGAGCCTCGAATGGCACCATTACCCTGGTTGGCCTGCCTAATGTGTTGAGGTGTACTGAGGGTCAGTAGGAAGAGAGAGTGTTGAGTTTCCACTACAACGCACTGAGGCGGAGTGTGATAAGGACTGCGCAACCAATGTTCATGGCCTGAAAGAGTTGACATGGTGATCAAGAACATTGCTGACCATATTCGCAACACAACATCTGATCGCGTCAGCCTAGGATGAGGGAAGCAAACGAGCATCAACCGCTCAAGCACAGGATTCATATCGATTTGCTGCCCAGGAAGGCCCAAACAAGAGGAAGCACGAGGCCCGACAAGCAACACAGGACTTGTCGGGATTGAATCCGACACTACAGGTCATAGACCGGTGTACCCCAAAACATGCTAACAGATCACCGAAAAGGGTAGGAGGACTCACCTTGAGAGCAACCAAAGGATGGCAGATCCCTGTGATCAACCAAGAGACAGGGCTGGACCTGGAACACAAGCGTCCAGGCGGTCCTACGTATCCCATAAGGATGGGAATCAAGCCGTACGTAGTTCTTGAGAGGCAGTTTAACTTCTTGCGGGATGAAGTGCAATTTAACGTCATGCGGGACGATGGAGCATGCAGTTTAACGTCCTGCAGCGTGGACGAATGCAGTTTAACATCGTGCGGGACAATGGACGCTTGGCAGTTTAACGTCTTGCAGTGCGGACGAATGCAGTTTAATGTCGTGCGGGACGAATGCTGAATAGTTTAACGTCTTGTAGCTCGAACGTGGTGCAGTTTAGCGTCATGCAGGACAGAGTGCAGTTTAACGTCATGCGGGACGAAGTGCATTTTAACGTCATGCGGGACGAATGCTGAACAGTTTAACGTCTTGTAGCTCAGACGTGGTGCAGTTTAGTGTCATGCAGGACGGAGTGCAGTTTAACGTCATGCGGGATGAAGTGCAGTTTAACGTCATGCGGGACGAATGCTGAGCAGTTTAACGTCTTGTAGCTCGGACGTGGTGCAGTTTAGCGTCATGCAGGACGGAGTGTAGTTTAACGTCATGCGGGACGAAGTGCAGTTTAACGTCATGTGGGACGAATGCTGAACAGTTTAATGTCTTGTAGCTCGGACGTGGTGCAGTTTCGCGTCATGCAGGACGGAGTGCAGTTTAACGTCATGCGGGACGATGGACACTCAGGCAAAGTACTGCTTGAGGAACCTAGCATTGGTGGGAGGAGTGACACGCTCACCATCCATAGTCGCTAGGGAGTATGCGCAATTGGGATAGACCTTGTGGATGACAAAAGGTCCCTCCCACTTGGGCTCCAACTTGGGCAGCTTCCTGTCGGGGATCATTGGTGCTCTTAGGGCCAGTACTAGGTCACCCTGCAGGAAGGAGCGGAGGCGAACCTTCTTATTGAAAGCTCGAGCCATTCTGCTTTGATGCCTCTCCAAGTTGTGCAAAGCGCGAAGCCTATCCTCATCCAGTGCTTCCAACTCGACTAGACGGGCTTCAGCAGCTCTGTCCGGCGCTTGCTGGTCATAGACCGCAGTGCGCAAGGACGGTAACTGGATCTTGATGGGCAGGACGGCCTCAGCTCCATACACCAGGGAATAAGGGGTCATCTGGGTGGAATTGCGAGTCGTCGTCCGATAAGCCCAGAGGGCGTTGGGGAGCTTGTCCGGCCAACTCTTCTTGTTCTGACCAACCATCTTTTGCAGAATGTTAGAGAGGGTTTTGTTAAATGCCTCAATCTGTCCATTCGCCTGCGCATGGTAGCGAGATGTATGGTTCGAGCGAATGTTGTACTTGGCGTACAACTTCTTCAACTCGGCTGCTCGGAAATTGGCTCCGTTATCCGTGAGGATAGCGTGAGGCACTCCAAATCGATAAATGATGTTGGAGGTCACGAAGTCAGCGATAGAATAGGATTTGACCTCTCTGAGCGGAATCGCCTCTGCCCATTTGGAGAAGAAGTTTGTGGCGGTCAGAATGAACTGGCACTGGCGAGCCGTCGCCGGCAGGTAAGGTCCCACAACGTCCAGCCCCCAGACTGCAAAGGGCCAAGAATACCTGGTGGTATGGAGAGGATCTGGCGGCCAATGCACAAAGTTCGCATGAACCTGGAACGCATGGCACTTCCTGCCATACTCGATGCAGTCATGGATCATGGAGGGCCAGAAGTATCCCAACCTCCGAATCTGGTGGGACAGCTTCGGCCCAGTATGGTGGGCACCACATGAACCAGCATGAACCTCTTGCATGACTCATGGGATCTCAACTCCCTGAAGGCAACGGAGGAGAACACCATCAAATCCGCGTCTATAGAGGATCTGCTCCAGGCCGGGACTGCTCTGGAGGACAAACTGCGATGAGCGGCGTCGAACTCGCTCGCGCTCGGCCCGATCCGACGGGAGAATGCCATGTTGGAGGTACTCAACCAAAGGCGTCCTCCAATCAGGGGTTGATTCGACTTCCATATCTGTGGTACTCGGGGCTCCAGGAACAGGGGCAACCGTGGTGAGATTACGTACCGATGGGCCGCGTTCTTCCTCCGGGATAACGGGAGCGATGAGCCTGCGGTGCGTTACGTGGATGATCAGGTTTCCCTGTTCAGGCTCTGCGAGTGACGCAGCAAGGCTGGCCAAAGCATCTGCTCGACCGTTCTGCGACCGGGGAATGTGGACAATTTCTGGCCGAGAAGGGAACTGGGCCATTAGGAGGAGGGTGCACTCCAGCAATGGCACAAGTTCCGGCTTCCTGACAACATAGTCACCATTGATCTGCTTAACGACCAGCTCGGAGTCCCCTTTCACACACAGATGGGGCACGTCGATCTCGAGAGCTAACTCGAGGCCAGTGATGAGGGCATGGTATTCTCACTACTGGAAAAAAGGCCTATACCCACGGTTCAAAACCGTGGGTATAGCCCCCAAAACCGTGGGTATAGGCTATACCCACGGTTTTGGGAACCGTGGGCTGGAACGCCGTCAGTATAGGTCCCCAGCCTATACCCACGGTTTTCCAAAACCGTGGGTATAGGTGTTCTGCCACCGTGTCAACAAAACATTCCCAATTGCCACGGTGTCAATGGCTTTTACCCACGGTTTCAAAACCGTGGGTATATATCCTAAAATAAAGCCGCAGGCGGGTTTCGATCCCACGACCTCCTCACTGCAAAGTACCGCGTCTACCACTACCCTACTATCAATTATGTGTGTATATATATATATATTTAGTTAAATATAGTTATATAAACCGTGGGTATAGAGGGAAGAACCGTAGGTATAGGAATCCCGCCAAAAAAAATCTTTCCCGCGGAAAAAAAAATTTTCCCGCACACACATGGGAAACCTATACCCACGGTTTTTCAAAACCGTGGGGATAGGTTTTATATCCTATACCTATCCCCACGGTTCTCCTCAAAACCGTGGGGATAGGTACCCCTATACCCACGGTTCTTGAAAACCGTGGGTATAGGTCAATTTTCAAGACCTATCCCCACAGTTTTGGAAAACCGTGGGGATAGACCCCCCTATGCCCACGGTTTTTGAAAACCGTGGGTACAGGTCTTGAAAATTGACCTATACCCACGGTTTTCCAAAACCGTGGGTATAGGGGGTACCTATCCCCACGGTTTTGAGGAAAACCGTGGGGATAGGTCCATTTTCCAGTAGTGTCTGCCTCATTGTTGGTACAGCCCTCTGACAACAGGAAAGAGTATGGCAGCACGGCTTGCTCCGGGGTAATGAAGACGATACCCAAGCCCACTCTGTTGAGCTTAGGATTATCGAGTCTTCTACCAGTGGGGCTCCGGGAGGCACCATCAAAGTGCATCTTCCAGCATGGATCGGCACGATCGACCGAGAGAACGGCCTCATCAGGAAAGCCTAGATCCAGCGGCTGATCCGCGGAGGTCGGGTGAGTAGCCAGAAAGTCCGCCAATGCTTTCCCTTTGATGGCCTTCTGAGACACATACCTGATGTCGAACTGCTGGATAATCACATCCCACCGCGCTATACGGCCAGTCAACATAGGCCGGCTCAGGATATATTTCAACGGGTCTACCCGAGAAACCAACTGTACCTCATGGTGCTGCAAGTAGTGCCGTAATTTCTGTACGGCAAATACGAGCGCCAGGCAACTCTTCTCGATGGGGGAATACCTAACTTCCGCAACGAGGAGCATGTGACTGAGGTAATAGAGGCTATTCTCTGTTCCCTCTTTGTTCTTCTGGGCGAGAAGGGCACCAAGGGACCGTTCCAGGGCAGTCACATAAAGGACCAGCGGGTTCCCGGATACAAGCGGCATCAGAACCGGAGGTTGAAGCAGGTACTGCTTGATTTCCTCGAAAGCGGTCTGAAACTCCTTATCCCATACATAGGTGGCACCTTTCTTCATGAGTCGAGAAAAGGGCTTACACTTGCCGGCCAGATTCGCGATGAATCGGCGTATATAGGCTAAGTGGCCTTGGAACCCTTGCAGTTCCCGAATGTTACCTGGGGGAGGCATCTGGCTAATCGCCCTGATCTTCTCTGGGTCAATCTCAATACCCCGGTATCTTACCACAAAGCCAAGAAACTTCCCGGAGGTGACCCCGAAGGCACACTTCAACGGGTTCATCTTCAGGCAGCGAGACCGGAGGAAGCCGAACACTTTCTCAAGATCTTTGAGATGGTCCTGACGCTAGAACGATTTGACCACCAAGTCGTCGACGTAGAATTCCACCAGTGTGCTGAGGATTGGCTTGAATATGCGGTGCATCGCCCGTTGATAGGCCGCACCTGCATTCTTCAGGCCGAAGGGCTTGACCCGGTAACAAAAGATACCTTGGGGGCCCTGAAGGCAGTGAACTCCTCATCCTCAGGGGCCATCCGGATTTGGTTGTATCCGGAGTATCCATCCATGAAGGAGAGGGCTTGGAACCCTGTCGTGGCGTCAATCAACAGCACTGTCACCGGAAGGGGAAAATCATCCTTCGGACAGTGGCGGTTGAGATCGCGGAAGTCGATACAGACTCTGATCTGCCCGTTCTTCTTCCCGACCGGCACAATGTTGGCCAGCCATCTGGGGTACTGAACTTCCCTCACGAAGTTGGCTTTGATAATCTTGTCAACTTCGGCCTCAACCATGGCACCGTGGAATGGGTGCATCTTCCTGGGAGGATGTTTGAATCCACGATGGTTCGCCGGGAGACCAAGGCAGTGGACGGCTACCTGAGGATCTAGCCCCGGCATCTCGTCATAGCCCCAAGCGAACACATCACGGTGCTGTCTGAGGAAGTCCACGTACTGCTGCCGCTCCTCAGAGGGCATGGCGGCACTGACCAATGTGGGTCTTGGATCTGCCTCGGTTCCAAGGTTCACCTGTACTAACTCATCGACCGTGGCGGAGACGCCCTCGTCAAAGGCTGGGGGTGCATCTTCCACGTCCTCTCCACTCGGGGAGGGATCGTCCACGGGAGAGACTGCATTGGAAACTGCATTGGGGCTACCAGATCCTGCTGGGCCGCTGGTGCTGGCATGGGCAGTCGCGGTCATCTCATCAGGAGACTCACAGGTCATCGAGACCATGGCTACGTCCAACCGATGGATCGGGAGGACGTAAGCGTCATCCAAACTTGCCCAGGGATCACTTGCAACAGCGACAGGCTCAACCTCACCCGTCAGGATCTGCTTATCCTTGCTCTTGTAATAGTCCGCGTCCAGATAGCGGGCTTCACATGAGGCAAAAGGAGAGGCATCTCCCTGAAGCACGCCTACTCGACCATTAAGGGAGTATTTAAGGCATTGGTGGTATGACGAGGGAACCGCTGCATGAAGGTGGAGCCATGGCCCTGGTGGGGATGACTCCCTCTTCCTCATATCTCTGCACCAAGTTGTTGATCACCCTTCTCGGGATGACCTCCGAGGCGGAGAGAGGGCGTGGTTGCCCCGCAGTTGCGGCTGCTGGGACGGCTGTGGAATGGGCGGGACCGCACGGAGTAGCCGCGTCAGTGTTTCCCCTACCCCTGCGCCAGTGGGCGGGCGGCGATCGGGCACTAGATCGGGCGACCTGATTCCTGAAGATAGGGAGAAGAACCCATTAATACTGACAGTAAAAGGACTCGACAATCAATAATTAGTGCCACAACGCCTTCCGTGGGGGGGAACCCAGGCCATCGACGTCGTGAGACGGAGTGCCCGATTTCCCTTCCCCAGCCCCTGGCGGGTTCCGTGCCCCGGTGCTGAATGCTCGGCCGAGCAACATGCTAGTCTTCCAACACCTCTGAAAGCTATCGGTCTTCGTATTGAGGAGAAGAGATTCACGTCGGGTTCACCATTTTCTGTTTCGGTGCGGATGTGCGTCGGGTTTCTGTTCCGACGCTGTTCCGCCAGGACGCGTTCGCGCGTGCGCCCGTCGACCCGAGGGGATGGGAGCGCGGCTTGTGGCCCCGCAGTCCCGCTTTCCAAAGGCGGGCGGCATCCGTCCCTTATTCAGGGACGTCTGCTCCTTGATCGAAACCGGGATGATGGGATGTCGGCTCCTCCTTCCATGGACGTCTCCTCGGAACTCGTCGCCTAATCCGGGTCTCCCTCATAGATTTAAGAATGTTCGTGAATCTCGTTCCTGGCGCCATATCTTCATGGACACTGGTTAATTACGCTGCTTCCGCCCGGACGCTCCAAGGAGTCTGGTCGGGGCAGCAACCCACGGTGAGGAGACCGGGTAGCTCCGGGTGTTGGGGTCGTGTCTTAACACTGCGGCTCTGCATGTCTGCCTTCCATCCCGGGCTTCTCGAAGGCGTGATGGCCTGAGGCATCCCGCGCTGGGTGCGGGAAACTGTGTTACCTGAGGTTTCCCTCAGCTTCCCATGTTTAACACGGGGTATGCCGCGAGTTTATCGTCCAGCGGGGATGGCATCGGACTGATCAACACGAGGAGTGGATCAGATGATAGAACCCCTTGCGGGGAACCTCCGACGCTGGGGCCAGCACATGGGCGGATTCCCGAGTGAAGTGGATTGGAATGAAGTGGAATTACCCCACCGGGATGTGGCGGCCCGGGTAAGGATCAGGATGGATGATGGAGTGAAGATCTTGGACCCCGTAGAGGCTTCCTACGTACCGCGCGTTAGCGCGGATCAAAGTCAGCGTAGTTCGAATATATAGTTTAACGTCATGCTGGACGATGGCAAGCCGACTCACGAGGAGGTCGAGGCTGTCGGGCGGAGGATTGAACCGAACCACCTCACACAGAGGGGGATGGAACGGCCGGGTGGATCACAGTTTCACGTCATGCTGGACGCTGGTGTTTGGGGCTTACACTCTAAGGAGGCCCATATGCGGCAAAGCTCAGTTGGAGAGGGACTTGGTCTGAAGGTGAGAGACCTCGACCCCTGTCACGCTCTCTACTGGCTTCGGCAGTGGGGAAGCGCAATGGAGATACACATGTGCAGTCCCCCACAAGGGCGGATTCATAGGTGAATCGACGCGAATGTGAACCCGGGAGGGGTCCACTGATGGACGAACCGACGTGAATACGACCGGGACGACCAGGTGGTGGGCTTGAACCTCAGGGAGGCTTCCTACGTACCCTGTTTAGGAGACAGGGATCAAAGTCCACGTAGTTCATTCTGTCAGGACTTACGCACTGAGGCAACCCGAGTGCGGCAAAGCTCAGTTGAAGAGGGACTTGGGCCGAAGGTGAGAGACCTCTACCCCTGTCACGCTCTCTACTGGCTTCGGCAGAGGGGAAGCACAATGGAGATACACATGTGCAGTCCCCCACAAGGGCGGATTCATAGGTGAATCGACGCGAATGTGAACCCGGGAGGGGTCCACTGATGGACGAACCGACGTGAATACGACCGGGACGACCAGGTGGTGGGCTTGAACCTTAGGGAGGCTTCCTACGTACCCTGTTTAAGAGACAGGGATCAAAGTCCACGTAGTTCATTCTGTCAGGACTTACGCACTGAGGCAACCTGAGTGCGGCAAAGCTCAGTTGAAGAGGGACTTGGGCCGAAGGTGAGAGACACCTCAATCCCTGTCACGCCCTCCACTGGCTTCGGCAGTGGGGAAGCACAATGTAGATACACATGTGCAGTCCCCCACAAGAAACTAGGGGTTTGTAATACCCTACCCCCGTGGGCGAAGGCCACTCTAATGAATCGTCCCTAAAGAGGGGCAATCCCGACATCCCTGCAGAGACGAGCGGGTGGGGGACACATCCAAACCGGGGGGGGACCCTGCGTGCGAGGCGCGGGATTGGGTGAAGCGGACGGTTTAACGTCTTGCCGGACGAAGCACAGTTTAACGTCGTGTGTTGAGGACGAAGCGGACGGTTTAACGTCTTGCCGGACGAAGTACAGTTTAACGTCGTGTGTTGAGGACGATGGATGCTTGGCAGTTTAACGTCTTGCAGCGCGGACGAATGATGAATAGTTTAACGTCTTGTAGCTCGGACGTGGTGCAGTTTAGCGTCATGCAGGATGGAGTGCAGTTTAACGTCATGCGGGACGAAGATGCTTGGTAGTTTAACGTCTTGCAGCGCAGACGTGGTGCAGTTTAGCGTCATGCAGGACGGAGTGCAGTTTAACGTCATGCGGGACGAAGATGCTTGGCAGTTTAACGTCTTGCAGCGCGGACGTGGTGCAGTTTAGCGTCATGCAGGACGGAGTGCAGTTTAACGTCATGCGGGGCGAAGATGCTTGGCAGTTTAACTTCTTGTAGCGCGGACGTGTAGTTGCCGCCGATGGGTCCGTGTCACTTCACGCGAGCCTGGAGGGCCACACGGGAAGACAACGCACGGTGCGGGCACCCGGGATGAAGATCATCGGGCGCCACGCAGGCGGGTACCCTCAGGGGGTCAAAGGGGGCGACCCTGGTGGTTTGCGCGCAAAAGAGGAGCCTGGCGCGCAATACCGCGGGTCGGCGTGCAATTGGGCGGGCTGGCGCGCAATTGGGCCAGCGCTTTGCGCGCAGAAGATAGAGATTGCGCGCACCGGGCCTCTGATAGCGCGCGGGGGCAACGGCCCATTCTTTAACGAATGACCACTTAGTAAAGGGGGGGTGCGTGCAATCGGGCTGGATTGCGCGCACCCGGGGGCAATTGCGCGCAAAAGGCTTCTTTTGCGCGCGAAGGCCTTTGTGTGAGGAGTTGGTCAAAGGAAAGAAGCCAAAGGGGTTGCGCGCGAAGGCGAACCCCGGGGCTTGCTTGTGCGAAATAAAGGAGGTTACCTGAAGATCGGCATTGCGCGCGGAGGGGGTGGGATTGCGCACACGAGCGACTCTTCGAATTCTGGCAACCTTCAAAACGTTGGGGGTCGCCTTGTATTTATAGGCAATCCCTGGCGCGCGATTCGGTTCGCGGGTGCACAATTCGGCTCGCGGGCGCGCAATTCAGCTCAGGCGCGAAATAGGGGCCCAGCGCGCAATAGGGCCACGCACGGGCGTTGGGCGCGGAAAATTATGCGCCGACTCGGCCCATTGCGCGAATCCCGGAAGGATTGCGCACGCATAGCCAATATTGCGTGCGGGCCACCGATATTTCGCGCAAGGCCTTCGGGCCTTCTGAAACATGCTTCTGACTCCAAATATGACCTCGCTTTCCTTACCCGGAACTTCGTTTAAGGAGCAACAGACTTTTCTGACGTCTATAAATATAGAGCGGTCTACACACCCTATGTGGCACTTTCCCTCCCTGATGTGCCACATCAGCTTGTACAGCTTAGCTAGCATCAGGATCCCTAAGTTGAAATGCTCCCCCATTGGTAGTACGTACTCCATAATAAATTTTCTTGGTCATACAGCTATGTTTCTGTGCCTAACCTTTAGCATCTATCCACAGTCAAGCATAGAGATAATCCAACTAGCCTATCCACCAGTTGTTGCTTGGTGTTAACATTGTACCCCAATAGCATCAATTGTCTATCCTCTAGGGTTTTATAATATAAATTATCTTTACTGTACTGGGATACCTTTATATAGGGGGGAGGCCTAACTGGTAGCTTTCTAGGAAGCTACTCCCCTATAGTGGTATGCTCTAAAAGAAAGTTTATGAAATGCTTAAACTATAAGTTTATGTGGACATCCCACACAGACTACTTGTCCTCACCCGACACTAGATAAATCAGTGCCTTTTCCTACCGAGGTATCTTCCCCAGATGCTCCCATATGTTTTCAGTAGGAATGAACTCTTTATACATCATCCATAATATTTGAATCCCCAAAATCATGTAAAGGTCCTAGAGGTTGATGCTAACCTTCTCATGGTGAAGATGAAAAGAGCTGGTCCTCAAAGACCACATGCTCACCAACTCTTGCATTATGGGTTTCGACTTATAAATGTGAAATTTGGAGGCACGCACAGCTTCATACAACCCTACTCACTTCATATCTTCATCAAATTCATTACGGTATAAAAAACCCAGTAATCCCATGACCAATCATCTTTAAAATTGAGGCCATGGCGCAGGTCCCAATAATCAGTCCACCCCTTCTCTGGGTTTCCCAAAGCCACCTTGAGGATGGTGTGGTACTATGGGGGAGGTACCTATGGATCCAATTATTTCCCATCAACATTGTTGAAAAGGTTATATAGGTAGTCAACATTTACAGGTGTGTGGTCTTCCCATATATGACCATCAGTATCCCTGAACCATGGTGCTGGCATGATGTACTCCTGTACCAGTAAGCTGGTTTATCTATAATTTCTTCATGGATAAGAATATCATACCTCAAACCAAAGTCATACATAGGAAATATTTTTTATAGAGTATTGTTCTTTTAGATTTCTGATAGGATATCCATCAGGGATTCTTAGTCTGAATTACTTCACACATATTCCTCAATGCCAGGATTATCTGCCAAATCTTCCCTTAGGTAATAATTTGCATGGATCCCACAACCAAATTCTTGGATGCCCATTTTGTCCCAAGAAAATATAATTTCTTTTGATCTAGTTCACAAATCTCAATCATAGAGCTTTATTGCAGAGCTCGATTACAGAGACCTGCCACAGAGTTCTACTATAGTGCTCATAGACACAACTCGTAGTACACACGATCATATAGTTTAAAGGCTCTTTGTGTGGTGTAATGAAAAAGAGATCTAAGTTCGTAATGAGTTATCACAGAGTGCATAGAACCTTTCCAATTGAGAGAAAAATAATGGATATGTGGAGACATGTTAGAAAAAATGAGGGTTCATCCTCTCTTATTTATATGAAACGACCCCCGAGCTTCATAGTGTGACTGGCCACAATGATTTTTTTGGCGTTCTCAACCCACGCATTATATATTTTCAAGGAAATCCAACTATACAATCCCACTTCATGATCTCCCTTAATTTTGGTAATCTACCCTCAGAATCTGATCCTCATTTTCTCTTTATCCCCAATTCTAAGGGTGGGATTGTTTTGGTGCCAAAATATGTGCATCAGGAAAAATACGAAAAGGACACTAAATGGCGTCGAAAGGGGATACTTCATGAAGCACCCTAAAAATGGAATGAAATTCTCAAATCCCTTCAACACTATGCTTGAAGAAATTTTGAGTCCTTCTTTGTGCCTGCCATAGAGAAATGTGATGGTTAACTATGTGGTTATGAAAAATGTGACGGATGTCTCTTTGTTATAGAGGGATAGACAGTTGCCTCTACAAGCCCTTGAAAATTGATAGAATAATTTTTCAATGTCACGGATGGAACTAAAGAAGCCTCTCCACTGTTGAGGGGATGATGGTTGACTTCAGGGCTCAGAGAAACATGATGAAATCATCCTTTTATAGAGAAGCGCATGTTACTTCGTGGTCCACACTCAAATAATCATGCCACACTGGTGCCTATAAATACCACACTCCCCCCATTTCAAAGGGGTAGGACCCTAACCATTCATCTTCTGAATTCTCAAATAGTGAAGCATTCTTTTTTCTATGAACCTTCTAGAAAAATGAATCATATGAGGTACATGATCATTTTGAAAACAATTTTCCTTTGTTGAGATCTACCACTATATTAAATAGGTATTACCTCTATCAATCCTATTGGACGCCGTAATGGAAGAAGATCCCATTGGGTACTCAGGGATTCTCAAATCCCCCAAGCTTTATGAAGAACTCTCCAAACACATGTGTATTCCATGACCCAGACATTATGCTTCGCAATGTTCTTCTATTTGGGAAGCCATGGGCTCTACGAGACCGTGAGATCTATGAATCCATGTGCTCTAAAAGACCCTATGCTATACATGCCCATGAGTTTGTGTAGCCATGTTCTCTACGTGACCTTGTTCTCTGCAAGCCCATGAGATCTGCAAAGCCCTATGCTCTGCCATCCCCTATGATTTACAAGCCCCTGATCTTTGAAAATAACTTCTATCTGAGGCCTCTTGCTTCGCTGAACCTTCCCCTATGCAGCCCTTCAGGATTGTACGAACTGATTTCAAAGTCCCTTGGGAAGTGTTTCATATTGCATTGCTTTTCATCAGTATTCTTCGCATAGGATTTCTGATGGAAATATCTTCTTCTTATAGCCATGATAATGTGTAACCCCCAAATAGATCTCTCCAAAAACCCATATCCATACATCATTGCTAGTTCCTTCCCTTCACCAAGGGTTAAGGTGATCCAACTCTATAGATACAAGGGGTGGGGAGTTAATCCTCATAGTATAAGATATATGAGGTTAAACTACCAAGCACCAACATCAATCACACCAGATGTTAAACTGTGATCACCATATAAGCGAAAAGTCCATTGAGGGCTGTGAAGGGGATGGGATGTAATGACCCGAGATTTTAAAAAAAATTTGTTTCCAAACATTGTGTGTTATTTTATTTTATACTCAACAAAACTATTTCATTTAATAAAATGAGTATAATTAAAATGAGACCATTGGGTTTCGACTATTATATGACCATTGGTCAATAAGACCATTGGAAACTAAATGTTACAGTTATTTTCTATAAATATAAGTGATCTTGATTAATTAATATAGAAAGAAGATTCGATGGCCCCATCCAGTAGCCTCGCACCGATCGAAGCCCATCTAATGGAACTCGAGAAGTAGGTAGCACCTTTGGACATTGTTCTGGACCAAACCCAAGCCGAACTTCATCATGTGAAGTTGGAACGGAATCACCTTCATGAGAAGTTCAAGCTGATAGAAATCACTACTCGAGTAATGTTGGTCGAGCAGCCCCATGATTCTATCACCCTAGCACACCTTACTCTTAGGTCCTATGCTGGTGTCATAAGGGGTTATGTAACGAGACTGTAACTGCCTTGTATAATCCTTTCATTTAAATTAAAATTCTGATTTCTTCTAATGGTGAACTTTGTGAATTTTCAAATGTTTGGATAAATATAGTATGCATATTATTGATGAATTTTAGAAGGATATTTTTTAAAAATATTTATGTAAACCTTAAATAATTAATAATGTGTAATGATTTTCAAAAAATGGTCTTCTATAGTTATGTTCAGTAAGAAATTTATAGTCTAATAAGATCAACTTAATTTTTGATGAATAGTAATTTATGGATAGTGATTTTACACTTAGGATTAGTAATGTGACCAAATGGATTAGTAATCTCATTTAAAGAAAGTATTAATATAATTTAGGCACTTTGATTATGTAATGTGATTCAATAATATAGGTAAATAACTATTTCAGAAATTATTACTCAAGTATTAGTTTTTTCAAGTGAATAGTGTTTTTTAATTTAAAATTAAATTAAAATTATTTAGAAAATTATTTTTATAAAATTGAATTCATTTTTTAATTTAGATCATTGATATTTGGTTATGGGGATTTTTGGGGATTTTTCTGAAAAAAATGATTTTTTAGTGAATAGTGTTTTTATATAAAAATTAAATTAAAAATATTTGGAAATTATTTTCATAAAATGGAGTTAATTTTTGAAATTAGAGCATCGATATTTGGTTAAGGTGAAATTTTGGTATTTTTCTAAAAAAGATGAATTTTCGGTGAATAGTGAATTTTCAGTTTAGAGTTTCGGGTGTTTAATGACATCGTTAAGGATGAAATAATTATGTAATAATTATGTAATAATTCTGTTCTACTTATTAATATTAAGATAAGTTATGAGGTGTCCCAAGTGGGAAATACCATGGGAAAATACCATGGGCAAGCTTATGGTTTTGCCAATACCACCAATGAGGTGTCCCTTGGCCATTAATGCCTTGTCCCCTCACTTCCCCTGTAAATAACAAGCCATTCTCTCATCCTTTCCATTCCAAAATCCTCGTAAACAAATTTATGGTCTCCTTACCTCCCAAGGAGTCCTCCCAAGGTGTTGTCAAACCTCCCAAGGTCCCAAACATCAATATTTCGAAGTTACTCTTCAAAGTAAGGGATTTTACCTCTCTCCTTCATTTCAAGTACTCTCTTTTATGTCATTTATTTTATGCTCCATGTTAATATGTTGGAGGATGTTCTTTTATATTCACCTTACTGTAATTCTTATTTTCATATGATAATATACCCCCTCTTTCTCTCATCAATTCATTTTAGGAATGTTTAAGTGGTGTCGACAGGCTGTCGAATTTTTGTAAGGGATCCTACCTCTCTCTTTCTTTTCATGTATTCTCCTTTATGTCATTTATTTTAAGCTCCATGTTCTTATGTTGGGGATGTTATTTTATATTCATCTTACTTTCCTCTTAATTTCCATTTGATGAGATACCCCCTCTTGCTCTCATCAATTCATTTTAAGAATGTTTAAGTGGCGCCCTTAGGCTGCCGAATTTTTGTAAGGGATTCTTTCACCCTTCTCATTTTCAAGTTCTATTTTCATGTAAAGTCTTTCAAGTTCCTTTTTTTATGTTGTTTTATTATCTATATATCCATAATACTGTTCTTTTATGTTCATACTATGAGAGACCCTATTTGATATCATCAATTCATTTTTTGAGGTTTTAAGTGACGTTGTTAGGCTACCGAATTTTCATAATAGAAATCTTATTTTTGTCTTCCTTCCGTTTTTGTCATTTCATATGGTATGTCTTTATAATTTCATTACCATGTTCTTATATCCTTTATATTCTATTCCTATACTGTTTTATGTATCATTTATGAGTGTGTGACCCATGTCCCCTCTCTTATCAATATTTTCTAAAACCCTGTAACATAGTCGTTATGCTGCAGAATTTTCATCTCAAAATGTCTCTCTCATTTTCTCAAATTCTTTTATTTTATTAATTGAATACTAAAAACTCCTTATTATACAGTTTTATTCACATATATATCAAAACTTTCTATTTTAAATTTTGGTATTTACATACATGATACACGCTTTCCTTTTTCATGGGTTTAAAGTGACATAAAGATCATGTATTTAAAGCTGCTTTAAAACGTTAAGATTATGAAATGAAACCCATTTCTTTTATACTATATGGGATATTTATGAAATGATTGATGATGATATATGTGTCTCACATGATAATAAATACATATTAATGGTGCTCCCTGATAGCGCTCCAATGCATTGGGTAATGATGTGATCTCTAGGGATTACAATTTTAATGATACCTTGGTGAATAAACTTGGTAATTTTATTTAAATAACACCTTGGGGATGGACCCTGGTGATATGTTCATTATTGTCTAATTTAAATATTGTAGCCACATATTCAAGTTATGAGACACTTTATTTTTATTATTATATTCTTCATGATCTCTTTCTTATGCCTTAAAGTTATTTATCATGACTTTATTGATGTATCTCAAGTTCACATGTAAAATGTTTCTCTTGTTTCCCTTACTGGGCCTTCTTCTCACCCTTTACTTTTATGTATACTCCTAGGTTATGAGATGTTGTAATGAACTTAGTATGAACAAAGAAGAATCCTTTCAAGTTTTTAAGAAGAATTTTTTATGTCATCATGTATTAAGTTCCTGGTTTCCAAGACACTAAACCTTAAAGATCCTCGGTTTTGTAAAATGTAATGAAAAGTTATGTTATAAAAAGGTGGGATGCTATATGGGAACCATCACCTTATCACTCCCCTCTTCCTCAGAGCTTGGTCACAATGTTCACTATGGTTGTCCTTGAACAACCCCTGACCAAACATGACAGGTTGTTCTAGGTATTGCAGCCATATCCTCCATGTATATTTGAACCCCTACTCAGGCCTCCCTCTTGGATTATGTCCCAATCATCCTCTCCTTGGTCTGATAACCATGCTTAAGCCCTACTCCATTCCTCACTAATGCACCTATCGTGATGTGATCGTCAAATATTTGTCACCTCCTGCTTCTCACATCAAGCAAGACTTGTGTGCAATTATAGTAAGAATCAACCATGACATCCTCTTAGGGATACATTAGTGTGTAAGCCCTATCCCCCATGTCTAAACTACATGGAAATTGATCATTTTCCCCTCCAAGAAATGTACATAGGAAGCCTATATGAGGTTCAATCACATCACCCATCAGTCTTGACCACTTCACATCAACTCACACTCATGCCTCATGACGTTAAACTCGATTCCCCTTTTCCCCTCATGAAACTAAACAGTAAGCATTCAAACTATGTGGGTTTAGATCCCTATCTCCAAGATAGGGTATATAGGAAGCCTCACTTACGTTCAACCAAAAACACCGGTAAGCTTTGGAATCCCCTTAGTTGGGAACCACATCCTTATTCAACCCTTAGTGGTTTCAGACTAGTTCTTGGGAAGCTAACCTTACATAAGCCCCACACTCAACCCATACTCCTCCAACCAAGAGTTTCCCTCTTGTGATAGCTAACCATGCATAATCCCCAACATGTTTTCAGGTTGTTGTCCTTTGGGTACACCCCGATACTATACCCCATATAAAAATTATATGGAATTTGATCTTTTCCCACATTTGTGAAAGGTATGTATGAGGCCTCTATTGGGTTCAATACCATCACTCATGTCCCATCTAGGTTCTCCCTTGAGCCTTTATGTTTCAGGATGCTCATGCCCTAACCTAGAGGTTGTACTGCCTTTAGGACTCATAGATGAATCCATTGTCACGAGTTGCCTCCTCAGGTGACTCATCGTCCCATTCTAGAACAACATGGATATTGATTCCCTACCCTGGGGATCCATAGGAACCCTCCTCAAGGTTCAATACCAACACCTTCACATTCACACCAATCCTCAATTCCATCCCCAATCATTCTATCCTTCGATACTCCTTCCATATCCAGCCTGATTTCACCCGAACCAGCACACCCTAGTGAAATCATTCCATCCTCAGGAAGCTAACCATGTGTATTCCCCATTCATTTCATCTCCCCTTTGTAAAACTAGGGCAACTAACCACATGTAAATACCAACAGGTCTTCAGGTTATTGTCCATTGTTCACACCCCAATCCCATGATTCACCATCTCAAACTACATGGGTTTTGATCCTTGTATTATATAAAGTGTATGTAGGAATACATCAAGAGGATCAATCCTAGAAAATGGAAAACCATGGTTTTCCCCTTTCTAGGGTGCACATTCCCTGATCCGCCCTCAGTGGTTTCCATATCAGACATCACAGTGTGATATCATACTTTTATGCGACCCCCATCCTAGGTCTACACTTGGGGGTGTTCTGATCCATCCATCTATTAACCCTTCTTGGCACACCCTCCTAGGGATGTACCCATCTAGTCTAATACATTCAGTGTTCCGATCAATCCTATACATCTCTACTAGAAGTTAAACTCGATACATACCCCGTGTTAAATATGGGAAGCCAAGGAAAACGTTGGAGACATGCCTATGGTATATAATTCCTCACACTCGATGTGGGATGCCTTGTGATTTTGAACCCTTGAGAATCCCTATCATAATGAAAAAATCAATTTGGACTGATATTTCAAATCCCAAACACACCAGGGATGCCCAAATTGACTACTCCCCTGACCAAAGGTTATAGCCCTGATATGACCCCATGAAATTTCAAGACACGTGATGTGTAATTTACTAGCATCCACAATGATATGGCCCCAAGAAGAGTTTCACGAACAAAATTTTATTCTTTTAGGGAGACTAGGACTAGGTGATGAATTCTAAGGAGGAATCCATAGAACGAGAAGCCAAAATCTCGTCATCCTATTTCAACCAGGGAGTAAACGTCCCTGAATAAGCAACAGATGTTGCACGTCATTAGAAAGTGTGAATGCAGGGCAATAGCCTGCACATCCCCATTGACGGCTCTGATCCCCAGAAAAAATATCAAAAACAATCATTATAACATCACGTATGATATAATATAAAATACGCAGGTTTTGTGAAAAACATTATTTTTACTATTTTTACAAAAAAATTAAGTATTTTAAAAAAATCAAAATAATTACCCTTGTATAATTCCTATGTTTTTATTTCAAAAATGATATTAATTTATCGAAATAAATTTCAATATTTTATTTGAAATTTTTAACCATGATACTATTTATAATGTTTATATTAAATTATATTACTCTATACATATTATTTATATCACCATTTATTATTTTTAGGTTAATTTACTATTCCAACGGTCATGTTACTATTCTCAATGGTCATGCTGTTGTTGCAATGACCATTTTACAATTCCATTAGTCACATTGTTTTTCTAATTGTCACATTACCACATATATGAACTTATTCATTCCCCCATTCATTATTAAAATCAATTAATATAATGGTTATACATTTTAATTTTCTTTAATGTTGATTTGATTACTAATATTTTTTCTATTCCTATATTGTTGTTTAGGGGAGGGATAATTCTAATAGATGGGGTGAAAAATATTTTACCATTTTAGGTTATAAAATTTATATTTTTCTCCTTGTAATATTTGCAATTTTATTAGTTTTAATAATTGACTTATGTAAAGATATTCCTTAATGGAACAAAATCATGAATTCTTATCTTTACATTGTGTGTCTGTAATATAATGCACATTTATTTCAAGAGGAAAATATCATATATATTCTCTAGGTCATTGCATTACTAATTGAATAAATAATCTATCTTTGGATAGGGATACCATTTCTTTATTTTTTGAGTTCCCGATAATCATTGTTAAGGAAAATTGACCAATCCATCTTCTTTATGAGGAGGACATGTCCTTCATGCGATAAATCACCCACCAATATAAAAAACCTTTCTATAATCTATTATATTGAATTATTTAGTCCATATAACACAATGGTGGTCATTTTTTAAGGATTCATGTATATAGGAAGAGATCCAAGTATAATATCGAATGAGAACTCAACCACTTTGTTAGGAGGAATCCTAGTAAACTCTTTAGGGAATACAGCTATACAATATCTAAAAATAGGAATTTCTTCAAGAATGACTATATTTATGTTGTCAATAATTTTAGCTAGATATTATTACTTATAAGGAAATAAATTAGAAATTTGACAATAACATTAAAAAGTGTATCCATCATCATCTTTAAAAATATATAGAATCAAAGGATGAATCTGTATATTAAGAAAAATAACCCTCTCTAGACCGTTGATGATGGATTTATATAAGGATAGCCAATAAATTTATAATATTAAATCAAATTGTAGTAAAGGAAGAAAGATGTGATTTTATATATGATTCATTCCTCAAAATAGTTTCGGGGATATATATACATGATATTCTATAGTGACCACATTTTATATTCTCATTGATAACTCAAACACAATATTTTGAGGTAGTGTTTGAATAGTTATATTATTCTTGAATGTTATGAATGATATTGTAGAGAAATGACCATATAAGAAATTTATAACTCTTTATTGGATAATGATCACACCATTCACTATTTTATTCTCGTTTTAGTTATTTTCTCTATCCAAATTTGATATATATATATGAGAGTGACAATACTAATATTCATATCGAAAGGAAATTATGATCATAGAAGGATTGAAAAATATATGGAAAGTGAATCCAAAATTATGGTTATATTTTATTCATTCTCTGTTATCCATGATAATTTCCTTATTATTTTTTTCTAACCTAAAGATTTATTCTTATCCACTATTATGGTTCATAAAGAGTTTTTGAATTTTTAAAGCCATATCTCATAGTACTTTAAAACCTAGTGTGCAGTAAATCCACTATATAATCCTCTAGTTAAGGATAGAGGTAATATCTAATCATACCTTTGGGGATTATTACCCCCCATGTACAACTTTTTAAGAGAAATTTCCACTTATAGTATTAAGATTGGGATTTAATTTCATGGAAGCCACTCACTCTATACATCACAAAAATTTCAAGATATTTTTCTATACTTATACTTATCCTCGTGGTTCTCAGTAAATGATTATTATTTAAATTCCCAAAAATAACTATTCATTTCTATGATAATATTTACAGAAAATGAATAATTTTACAAATATGTATACAATATTTTTAACATAAATTTCCCTTAAATACAAAACAATAATCGAATTTATTAATGTATTTAGAAGAAAAGTTATATAAAATATAATCATAAAAAATAAATTTTATTTATTTTAATCTCCCAAATGAGATCCTCTAATAACATTGACTTCTAAAAAATCTATATTAGATAACATGGGAAATACATAGTAAAATGTGGTGAGATAAAAATTACATTAACATAATGATCATTATAAAAAAACATTACATTTTTTAATTAAATATTTTATGTTAATAAATAGTTTAATTTATAATTGCATTAAATTATTAAGGGAATGGAATGTACCCCTTCATCATGTTTTATTTTAAAGAAAGAACGTGAGAAACAAAATTAAGGCACATGATACCCCAAAAACATAATGGTGAATAAAATAGTTTTATAATTATGAAAAATAAATATAGAATTTAAAATTATTTCATATCATCTATTTTAATGAGAAAGTGAGATAGGGAGAGAATTTTCATAACAGAAAAGAAAAATGTGGTTTATAGATATCTCAAACATTATGGTGTAGAAAAATTCTAAACTCGAACATAATTTACTAAATTATAAAATTAGACTAAGTTATTAATTAATTAGTAACCTATTTCATATATATATATATATATATTATTTAATATAAGTTAATTTATTTCATTAATAACCATTTAAATTTGATATAATTTTTATTCTCTCTTTTATGAGGGCATTAATTTCATGTTTCTATGGTCTGGTCACTGGTGGATAATTATTGATGTTCTTTCTAAATAGGAAAACAAAATTGAAGTGAAATAGAATGGTATTAATGTCTTATTTGAAATTTCATTTTTCACAGATATTGTTTTTTGTTTTGACATATGTGTGAGTCACTTGTTAAAAACATTAATGTTAGTTGGTTAGTTCATTTAGGTCATTTTACTGATTGTCATGATCTATATTCATTTTAATTAATTAAATGATCATAAATATATTAATGAACATTAAATAAATAATAATATACTTATAATAATTATATTCGTGCATCAAATTTTTTAAATAACATACCTTGATGGTAGTGAAGAAAAAAAAGTGTTGTTCAAAGATCTGGAAAAAAACATATTGTTTGAAATGATTACATTTACGAATAAATTGAGGTGATTGTATAAGAATGATATTAAAATAGTTTATTAACATATAATTATATATAGGATGTAAATTTTACTTATTTATAATTATGGAGAACATATGGGGTGGTATAAAAATAATTTAATTGAATGTGGTTAGTCAAGAATCTTTACACTTCATTTGATTTTATCTTACATAGGATACCCCTTAAGTCTCAATGAAATGGCCTTTAGATGGTAATATCTTAAATAAGACCTAAGTTAGAGTATTCGGATAGTAATTGAGTAGAAATTTGGAAACCATTACCAACTAGAAGTTTTGGGGAGAATAGATGGTTATGGGTGGTTCCTATAAGGGGAAGAGAGGAGATGTTTTTGAATAATATATTCATTAGTTTGTTATCAATTCTTGGTACTACCAAGAGTGATCAATATTTTCATCATATAAAGTTAACAATGCATGTGATTTCGAACTAGTAGGTGGTTACATCACCCATCACTCGGAAATCCATGTATCTGCCTTATAATGTTAAATATCACATTTTGTCATATTTCTCTATGCACAAAAATTAACAATTTTATAAAAAAAAATATTAACTCATAACATTTATTAATGTGTACATTAAAAAAATTAGGTATTTATTTTCCTAAATATGATAAGTTTAAATATCAAATAAAATCCTCATTTATTTGATGAATAAAAAATTTAACATTATCCTTTATTTTAGGATCCTTGAAAATATAATTTAACGTATCATAAAATTAACTTATAAATTTAATGAAAAATAAAAACAATTTAAAAACCCATTTAAGGAAATTAATCATTCTTTTAAATAATTATAATTTTTATAAAAATTAAATAAAAACATTTATACCTTTAGAAAATACAAAAACTTATTTTATTATATTTAAAACATTTATTTACTTATAAAATGATATATATATATATATATATCATTTTTTCATTTTATAAGATAACTAAATACTATATTACACATGCATTGGTGAAGATACAATTCCAAATTTCATGTTTTTATTCCTTAATTTCAAATTAATATTCCAATTGTCAGGTAAATATTCCAATGACCAGACTGGTAATGATAATAAAGGTTCCCTACATCCTATAATTATCACATATTCCATTTATTTTTCCTCAAATTATATTTTATATCAAGGGAACATATATTTAATTTTTGAAATATTATTTTTTCATTATTATTATTCAACTTCATTTCTATAGTGTTCATCATGAATTTGACTATTCTAGGGGATTGAAAAGATCCAAAATTTCTTATTATTATTATCTAAATATTTTTCCCCACTCTGATAATTTCAATTATTATAGAAATTTGTATTCCCAAAATATAATGATTAAATTTATATAATAATATTTTTTGGTTTATAATGTGGTTTATTTTCTTTAATAAAAACAAAACATTTATATTATTAGAAGGGAAATTTCATTTATAAATTTCAAGGTCATTTCAAACTATTTTCATAAAAGATGGTTTTTTTAAACATGCTCTATTTAATAAATTATTTTATTAAATTGGATTATTAACAATGAATTACAAGTATATTAAACATAAAACATCCAATAAATATTTTATTAAATATAACTAATAAAAATATAATTATTCATAGAAAAAAATTGTTTATTATAAAAATGTTTTTATTATTTATTATATATTCTTATATTAATTCCCAATTAATAAAATTTGGATTATTCATAGAAAGTTATAATTTATGTAGATAAAAAATGAGTAATCTTTCTTTATTTCATTTTGAATTTTTTATAAATTAAAAAAATTATTTAATGGTAAAAAATATTTTCCAATGATTGGTCTTTTATCTAAATAAATTAATGTAATCATTAATAAAGAGTGTGTTTAACAATAATTATTGAATAGATTCACAATAAAATAATTTTTCATAAAGTTAAATGGATATTTCTATGAATAAATTCATTTTTGGATTAAAAATGTTTTATATAAATTATTTTTTCAGGATTGGTTTTCTTAAATTAAAATTATTTTTATTACATTTATAAATTAAATCAAAAAATAATTATTACATATTTTAAAAAATAACACTCATATTATTAATATTGAAAATTTTATATTTATGAATAAAAATAAGCTACCAACATAAATGTTATTTGTCATGGTAATTGAAAGAGGATCATTTTTAATGAATTTTATTATAATTATTATATATTTTTATCTAAATAAATGAAATTATCAACATTGAAACTATAAATCTAATGCACTTTTTTTATATAGAATCAAATATATTAACCCTCATTTTATTATAATTTTATTGGAATTAGGAATAAGAAATGTTAATGATTAAAATTTAATTTTCATGAAAAAAATACTAATATATATATTATGTTTTAATTCCAATAATAATTTTCTCATATCTAGAATATTAATTCAAATAACTGAAACCTTTTTTGAGTCTCCGTGTTGAAATTGTTTAATATAGGTTATTATAATTTTTTATAAAAAAATTTAATTAAAATGGAAATTAAATGAATAATATAAAATGGGTAAAAAGGTAATTTATCTAGACATTATTTTTTTAATTTACTTTAAATATTTACATTATAAAAGAAATTCATTTAGTTTTGGATTCAATCATATAACTCCCACTACCAATTAATCACCTAACTCCATTTTAATTTCACATTTACCCATCACATAACATAATTTCAAATTAAATCTTCTCTATTTTCATATATTTAAAGGATCTGGTTACACACAATCCAACAAAATCTTATCATTTTAATAAATATTGAATAAATTCCCTTTTTACTCTCTAACAGGAATATTACAAATTTAGAATCTACTGGTCAAAATTAGGAGGCTTGGCTCATTCATTCAGTGGAAAGTCATAATGTGATGGAATAGTTTCATCAAATTAAATAATGAGTTTTTATTATTTCGTATTAATTTAATTTCTCACCTATATTCATTATAAAACTCATTATCAAATACAAAAATGTTTTATTAACATCATTATACTTCAATGAAAATGATATTATTACAAAAAATCTATTTTTTCTAACACATTAAATTCTTATAACATATTCTAGTTAGGGACGATTTCACCACCCACATTTATAGTGTAATAATGCATCTTTCATTAAGGATTAATAAAATTTAATATCTAGTAACATAATTTTGTAAAGATGAATTCAAATTTTATTCTTAATTATATAATAGTAATGTTATTATTTAACTTTCTATTAATTTATATTACTTTATTAAATAAAAATTAAAAGAACTAGCATGTTATGGATTTAAACTAGGAGAACCATACCTGAATGGCCTATAATGACAATATGTGATTTTAATATATTTTTTATATTAATTAATTAAAATACAAATATGGACATTGTCCACTTACAAACATAATTGAAAAACCACGGATTACATATATATGTTATAAATAATTAGTTTGGCACCAAATAATAGGTGTTCAATTAGTAGGTATGAATAGGAGTAAATTATTTATGAAATATAACAATATATATAATTATATATATATAATTTTTATAATATCAAAAATATATAATTTATTATTGGGGTTAATATTATATCCATTTTTGTGTTGTACTTTTAATTGATTAAATAAGTATATTATTATTAAATGAAGATTTAAAAAATAAATTTTTATTAATTAAATATAAAATTACTAGTGTTTTATAAAATTCTATAATAAAAAAAATAGTCCATTATAAAGTTATATCCAAATTAAAACAGTTTCACCTTATATTCTATGATTTTATTTAAATGTAAAAATATAAAATTTAATATATCTAATTTGAAAAAATAAATATCAATTTTGGAATTATAATTTCAATATTAGTTTGATAATATTTTTGCATTCTTCTAAAAATATTTATTTTTCAGTGAATAATGAAAAATTCCATTTTAGAAAATAACAAGTCTTTTATGAAATTATTCGTATATATGTATGAATTATAATATCATTAAAATTTATTCAAATAACTAATATGTAATTTACACATGAGTTTATTATTTTTTATGACTTTTATGATTTTAAATACCATATATGACTTTTTAGAACATATATTATATTTTTGAAAAAAAATTAATAAATTACTGACTTCACATTTCAAAATTAATTTTTATCAATTTCATAAAATGAATAATAAAAGGATTTAAAATTTGGAATAATTTTTTCAAAGATATTTAATAATGTTCAATTTATTTTAACCAAAAATGATAAATTACTTTTTTTGAAATCATGTTACCTCAATGAAAATTCAAAAGTGATAGAAAATTGTTATCAAAAAGTGAATGATGACAACCATTTATAATGATTTATAGGAATGTTTGATTGAGGCCTTTATTGAACATACTCATTTCCCTCCCCCATATTTCATAATTTTAGAACCACATCCCCTAAGAGTAACTTACCAATATTCAAAACCTCAAGTTATTTACCAAAATGTCATTGTTTATCACTTATATATTGGGACTCCCCTCTTCTCTTACCCTCACACTGAGACTCAATTTGGTTATCCCCAAAAATATTTAACCCTCTAATAAATATTCATTTAAGAATTCATTGGATTTGGTTTGTCTCAAAATCACATCCCTCAAATGCTCAACCCCCTTGATTAAGGAAATAAACGATGAATTGTGGTAAAAATTATTCGCCACTATTTTATTAGTTCTATTTATTTTTTTCTCCTAAAATTCATTAAATTCCATTATACCATCTTGAAATAAAAAAATCATTATCATTAGAATAGAATTATTATATTAAAATGACGTTAGAAGAATTTACCAACTTACATTTTTTCAACTAAGAAAAACAAAACTTTCATTCATGCGTTGAGCAGACTACAACCATCACAACAGTATGTGATTCTTTTTACATAACTACAAAACAAGGATGGTCTAAATAGGGTATTCAACATATAAGTATTCTATTTATTCACTATTTTATATTCTTAATTGATAAATTGTATTACCCCTTTTACTCTTTATATAGAAACAGAAATCATCATCCACACATATGTGTGGACTACTGGCTACATGGATCAATTTATGTCTATTTTTCTTTTCACCACATATTTATATTAGAATCTATGAGAATTATTTTAGGGGATAAATATTAATTATTAAATTAATTTTTTTGGATGGATAAGATGAATAAACTATTAAAATCATGTTCAATAATACCTCCTGGTAAATTCGACTGTCCAAAAGAGAGTTCAATAATGAAAAAAAGATTTCTTTTTTACTATAAAATGACATTATTTAGGCCATATTATTATTTTAACTATATAATTTTATAATATGAAACCTTATTAACATTATAAAATATCATTATTATTCAAAGATAATTATCTTCCAATAAAATGAGTTTGTAATCATCCAATAATTATAGTATATTTTTGTTTGGCTTGGCTTATCTACATACATGAACATTAATGCTATAAATTTATATCATGGATAACTATGAAAATTAAATTTTTGTAATTTATGATATAAATAAGTAAATAATTAGGTTTTTTCTATAATGCGAATATAAATATTTAACTCATTATTTAATAATAGAAATCATTGAATATTGTCATTCACAAAATAAATCAATAAAGATCATAAATAATCTCATAAAATGAAATAATAAAATTATAAATAATTATAAATCATAATTTATTTTACCATTTATTATCTAGGAATGATGAAATTTGGGAGAAAATTAATAACAATGCTGCAACATTCAAACTAGTTCAAAATAAAAAAGATTAATCACAACCAATGTGAACAATAGATAATCAGCGACTAACATACCTGTAGAAAATAATAAATAATTTTTTTATAAAATTTTTTAAATGTGACTAATGTTATAAAATGTTTGATTATGATAGTTACATTAGTTATACAGGAGGTCATAAAACATTTTGACTAAGAAGGAATTAATTTTTGGGGTTATTTATATCGAATTTAATTTTAGGAGATATATTTCGTAATGTGAACCATCATACCTTTAATATGGTTTGATTACTAACTAATTTATTTATTTTACCATATTGAGGGGGTCTAAAGATCCATATTATATATATTCTTTACGTGGCCTTAGATTAAAAATACATCAACATTGTATGTTGTTTGAGTTAATTTTTTATCAAACCGTAAGGGTATTGATTAGATGTATTATTTTAAAATCATAAATGTTTTAGAAATATTATTCGTATGTGAAATTTTTCTCAATAAAAAAAATAATTTTTATTATATATACATGGTGTTTTACTTTTTTCCAAAAAAAACATTAGACCATGGCTCATAATTTAACAGATGTGTTCCTTTTAAGTGAAAATAAATCCATATCTTCCACACAATTGGTAATTATTATTTTTTCCATATAAATATTCATTGGATTATTATTCATGATTCCTTATGTATGATTAAATAATTTTTTATATTCATTTTCTACAATTTTCCTATATTTTAATGTTTCTAAAAATCATATTTTCTTTATGGCTTGTTTTCATCAAAATGTTTAAAGTGTATTATTCCTTTGCCTTTGTTTATTTTCAATGATGCTTTATATCAATGATTTCATGGTTAATAATAGAAATTTTATTCAATATAAATTTATAAAATAAAACTTTTAAAATTAATTCAAATGATCTGTGATATTTCTTATTTCTAATGATATTTTTTTAGAACACCAAAATTATATTTTTCTAGTAATTGATGTTTATTTTAAATTTTTTATATTTTTACATATAATTATATAAATTTTAGCATAGAAATTTCTTATCTAGATTAGTTATTCAATTTCCATCTCTATTTGAGTAATGGACTATCAAAACCCTTTTTATGAAATATCATCCACAACATGTAATTATGTGGTATCGATCATTGTTCTCCCTCTATAAAGGCATTATATTTGATATCATTAATTGAAGGGTAATCACATAGGTTCTACACATTTACTTATTGGGGTAATTATCTTTTTTACCACATATGTGTTATCTATAAATTATAAAAAGAAATTTTTTTATTATTTTTGTTAGAATGGTATTTACAAATAATGTTTCTTGATGACATTAGATACTAAATTATTTTCCGTTGGCCTATATATTAATATTATTGATAAAATTATGATTTTATTCTATTAATAAATTTTAAAATTATATGAAACCTATTTTATTTACAAGAGATATTTATGATTTATTGTATGAAATATATTTTTTCAAAAGCTGTTAAATATTCTATTAAATTAACTGATATTAATTTAATGTTTTCAAGAACCCAATTTATTTCCATGTGTTATTTATGAAGTTGAAGGTGAATTATTATCAATTGTTACTCTTATATATGGTGTAATTATGGGTGGGATCATATACCACCATCCAACACCCTGGTTAAATGTTTTATCTAATGTGATAAGAATTAAAGAGTACATGTTAGTTCTTCATATTCCTGGGAACTGATAGTGTGTATAATGAATGTAATGTTTACATATTTTAATATCTATCCCTTATTTAAAAAACTTCAAATATTCATGTTCATTTTAATTATTATATAACACTCACATAGCTCGGGTTTACTGACTCATTGATGCATTATATTATTCCAAGTCATATTCCAAGATATATGAATTAGGATTATTATTTTTTGGATTCTTATGTATCTTAATTACATCCATACTCATGTATCATGATATCTTATGATATTCAATTGGTATCTCTTATTTTTACCCACACCATGAAGCTGAGATCAACCCATTATTATTTTTTCATTAACCCTGGTTAAGAGGATAGGAAAATTATGAAGTGTGTTGGAGAGTTTTTTTTGTGGAGTATTTTCAAGAGATATTGGAGACATAATATAGATTTAGAGACTTCATATAAATTTTTAAAATGTAAACTTGACACAAATAATATAGGTTTTATTTTTATATTTTCTTTTCAATCTTACTAAAACAATAAATAAAAATGGTTTAGGGAATGTATGGATATGAAATATTTTTTTTTCAATTAGATGGTAAATTCAGCAGGCCATTATACCCATGGAATGATCCTATAACATCAGAACTCCAATTAGAGAATATTTGTTATCACCTCTATTATTATAGTGAATATGATTTCAATTATATAAAATGATAACTAATATTGTAATATTGAAACTTACATGAAATGTATCAAACTACTAAGAAATGAAAATCGATATTAACTAAAAATAATAATAATCTACATAAAAATTAGAAATAAAATATTTAAAAAAATGTTAATATAAAGGAATTTGGTTTTTAGAAATATTATTAAGGAGTTTAAGTTTTATATATAGTATGTTAGAGAAATAATAACGACTCGTGAATCTATGTTATTGGTTTTCATCTCAATTTCCCTTTATTTGGGAATGTTTTCATGTTATGAACATATTATTGGTTTTCCATGGTGTATTTATTTCCCAGATATTTATTTATATAATTAATTAATTATTAATCATGCAACTTACATGTTTTTTCATAATCTATATTTCATGTTATTTTGATACATATACTACCAAATTTATTTTTTTTCATTAAGTCAATATCCATTTAATGATTTATAGTCATTATTCTTTAAGAAAATTTTTTATAAGAATTGTTTCTTCAACCAAATTATAATTTCATATTATATATTCCCTTTAATTATTTTGGATAAACTTTTATTCCTCAAAATATTGTTGAAATTTTATTTTTTCATAAAAAAATTATAATGATTGTAAGGGGTTTTTCATCCCAATTTTCATTCATTGAGTAATATTTGATATTGTGAATATATTTTCATTAAATTTATTATATAATGACTCTTTGAAATATTATATCTGGAATATTCTTATAATCATTATAACACACCATTATGATTTTTAGGTATTCTATTGATCATGTTTTTTTTGTGTTCTTGGTTTTGAGTTTATGGTAGAAACTCGAATATTTTCAATTTATTGGATGATTAAATTATTTTTAAAGGTATTACACACCATTAAATAGTTATTGGGAAGATTCATTAGATCTGGTTAGGGTCATGAGACTTTTACACACATTGAAAAATTATTATAGCATGTATTGTCTAAGATATTATTTTTAATTAAAGGGGACTTTGTTTTCAGTGTTTATGAGTTTTGTGAATTACAAGATTTGTAATGGGATTACACAACAAGTAAATCGTGTGACTAGTTTGTTTTATTCCTTCTTCGGATAATTTATTTTTCATTCCACCAATAGCCTTCCCATTATTATAAAAAAACCACTATAGGTGGTTTTTGATATATCTTCTCGTTCTAAGAAATTTTTTCGGTGATCAGACATTAGGATTGTTTTCATGAAACTCTTTAGGTAAGTGTCCCCCTTATTTCATCATTCACGTGGTTTTTAAACAAATAGTAAAAAAAATTAGATTCGTGATTAGATATCATTTTGTAACAATCCATTCTAGTTTAATGTATTTCATTTTGTTCAGAAGACTGATCTTGTGGTTTTTAATCATCATTGTTTAAGGTGTCTATGATTATACCATTTTGAGGAAGTTATTTGTATAAAATGGGTTATTTTGATTAATTGATTGTTTTTTATAATGAATTTATATGGGTTGATCACTGAAATGAATTTATTTGTGAAAGATAAATGTTTTAAAGGGTTTTTCTTTAATAGTTGGTCTTTTTATAGTATGTTTTTTTGGGATCTATTGTGGTGGTTTTGAATTGATAATACTCTTTAAAACACCGATGTAGATTAGATTGTATTTGAAAATATTTTTTGAAACTGTGAAAAATAATTTATATGGATTTTCGATACTGGTAACATTATGAAACATGGATGAATAAGGAAAATATATTTCTATCCAATGCGAGTGTGTAACAAATATGAGGCATCCTTTGATATAGATGGACTATGTATGAAATCGATATGGATTGGAACCAATATTATTCTGAATTCATCATATTATTTTCTAGTATATATTCATATAGGATTGGGACCAATATTAGTTTCTTTGTCATTTATGGTTTATTTATGGAATGATTGGTTTTTAATCAGGTTTTTTTTCTCATACTTTTTTATATGTGGTTTTAAAACAGACTCACATGATGGTATTTCAGGGATATTTGTATAAATTATTAACTTGTGATTCCTGAATATGATTTTCTACTTTATCACTTCTACTTACCATACTACTTTCATTATAATTTTAAAAGATTTGAGGAAAACTATTGAAAAATTTATTTATAAATGGGTTTGGTATTATGAAAATTATTTTTAAAAATGATTTTGTTTTTAAAGAAATAATTATTTCATAATCAATATTAAATATTGTATAGACACTTTAGTGGAATCCTACATGGATTTTTTCTGATGCCCTACTAGTTCCATTAGGCAATTGTAGATTTTGTATTATTGTATTTAGGTAAATTGAATCATATATTAAAGAAGTTCAACATTTCTTATTGTCTTTTCCTGCATAACAGGGTGTTTTAGTGGTGATTATTGGTAATTTTGAGATTTTTCATATTATATAGATTTCTTTAATTTAGTTTGGATTATATGGGTTGGTTTTATAACATTTTCTTCCTCTTTTACACTATTTGTATCTCTTATTATTTTATATTCAAGAATGGTTCCCTATATTATTATTTTACCACAACTTGTAATGATCATCCTATGTGTTTGTTTTGGTTGACTTGGGTCAGTCTATTACAATTTGGTATCAATGGAATGGATTAGCCAAATGGTTATTAATAAAATTAGATTATGGTTCTATATCTTTTGGAGAAAACATTTAAGACTATCAAAATTTTAATAGTAAGTATGGAATAAGTTCTTGGACAGCTTATTTCAATGACTAAAACTTAGTTAACATGGGTGTTTAGGGACTTTTACTAGGTTGTGGAATTAGATTTTTAGGTCATTTTAATGAATTATATGGGAGTTTCATTTAAATTAACCTATTAATTTTCATATAATGACATTAATTAATATAATTCTTCATTATCTTGAATTATTTACTATGTTAATGAATTTTTTTGAATTTAGGAAGTTGTCTTTTGATTTTGGAATGTGATCATGACCTAATTGGTTATTTTATTTTGTTTGTTGAGAAATCCCTATAAAATAGCTTTTCCAAATATGAGAGATGAATATGTTAGATATAATCTATAGGATAATCCCCTAGTAGACCCTTCTTTTGTAGAAATATCAATCTATACTATTCATTATCTTACTCAAGTGGTTTTTGGGATCCCAATATGTGTAGTGTATAATGTCCCTCACATCAATAAGTAGCATCCACGAATCATCTGTGGTGAAAATGAGACAACATGAGTTTGAGGAGTGATATGATTGTATTGATAGGATCTTCAATTTCACAAATAATCATAAGGATACTAATCTAGGTTATTTCAAATAAATTATCAAAGGAATAAGAAAGTGATATTGGGGCTCTACTTTGAAATAAAAGTTGAAAGAGGACCTTACCAGGGATTATTTTGTGAAAATATTTAACCACGAGATTAATTTGGAGACATTATGTGTGGTAAAGACCCAGTTGATTTTGAAATTATAATATGGGGTGCATACCATTGTAGATTATTCTACCCATCTTGTTGATCTGGGGAATATGGAAACGAATCTTCTCACTATTGAGTACCTAAAGGATCAAAGGTTCATGTTTAGAATCTGCAAGGATATTCTTACATTTTTTATTATCACGTACCTTCCAACATAAGGGGAGGTAATTAAAAAATAGATTTATATAAAGCTAAAAAAGATTGAATGACTGATTTGGTTAGAGTTTCTATTTTTACCTTTTAAAAAATATATATCAGTTGGATAGAAAATGATGTGAAAGGGTGGTCAGTTTTCTTCAGGAGTAGCATTAGGGGCTTTGTTAGCGTAGTAGAAAGTTTTTTTTACTGATGTTGAAGGAAATGTCATACTAAGCCTTACTATTCAAATAATCCTAACAATTTTCATATTTTTGGATGATCTTGAAATATGAAGCATTTTTGTGATAGGATATCCCAATATAGTAAGGAATATTTCATTTTTAATAAGGTTTTGTGGGTTCATTATTATTTTTCCAAGGGTTGTGGGTCATATCTTCATGAATTAAGACTAGTGCTATTTATGCAGTGGAGTATATACCATAAGAATCTAAATTGGGCATGATATTTTTACAAGTATAGTGTGTATTTTTTCTTATTTAGTGACATTTTTTTTTAAAAATATTAAAACCATTATACCTTGTCATAAATGTTGGTTGATATTTTGGTTTTTCATTCTGATCTTATCCCATATTTGATAGATCATCCCCCCACCCTTAAGAAAGAGTTTTAATCATGGTTTTCAGTGACCATGTTTAGGTTGATGATAGATGACTATGAGGTGCAATAGGAAATTTTACTTCTTGATACTGAGATCATTGAAATTATTATTAGTAAGGATAAGATTATCTATGTTATTGTATAGAAATTTTTTATCACTTTTGGGTATAATTCCTATATACAGATGGGGTCCTCTTGTTTTTATGGTGATTGGGACTCTAGATCGGGAAATAAAGGACCATTTGTTCCTTATAATTGGAAATATCATTATAGTTGGTCCCTTATACTATGTAATATCATGATAGTTTTGAGAGATATTTCTTCATGCAGTTAACCCTTTTTGTGGTGGTTGATTTCTTGTATTTATGGGTGAATAACTAGAGGAATTTTCAGTTGATTTTATTATTTACCACCATAGAGAGTTTCTGAGTTTTACATTGACTTTTCCCTAGATTGATGTCCATTTCTATGAAAACTTATGAAATTTCACCTATTGTGTTTGTGGAACCTATTTTATAGATTGAGGACTTGGAGTGTAAAAGATTTATTCATCCTAGTGTGTCACTATGCTAATTTCTTGTACTATTTACTAAGAAGGAAGACACATGACTTATACTTTGTGTCGACTATCAGATGTCAAATTGGTAGAAAATTAAGAAAAAAAATCATTTTGTTATGATTGATGACTGTTTTACTATCTTCTATGGGAGTATTGGATTTCAAATATTTAAATTTAGTTAGGGTACCACTAGTTGAGTGTCTGAGAATATTATATATCAAAGACAACATTTTGTAGTTGTAATGAAAGTTCTTATTTTCATATTATTCCATTCCATCTTATAAACAATCCAAAATTGTTCATTGATTTAATGAACTGAATGTTTCATTGGATCATGTAATTTTATTGTATTACGATCATGGGTGATATTTTTGTGTATTCCATGTCATTAGAGGAGCATACATACCATTTAGATATCCTTCTTTGAACCATTAGAGAACATCATCATTGTGGTAAGCTTTCCAAATGTGAGTTATTTATATAGGATGTTTAATATCTTGGAAATGTGATATTTATTAGGGAAATCATAGAGGATCCTAAAAAGGTGTAGGCAATTATGTCCTAGGAACAATATGTAAAGGTGTTGGAGATCTGAAGCATGTTGAGTTTGTATGGTTACTATAGGGGGTTTATTGAAGATTTCTACATTCCTTATTCTTTGATAATGGCTTTAACCCATATGGGTTTATTGATTTAAGGGAGTGGAAATTATCAGAGATCTTTTAGGGAGATGAATGTGAGGTTTAATTCCACACACCTTTGAAATCGTGTAGAATTGGGTCAGGGTTATGGTGTCTACTTTGATGCCTTTTATACAGGTTTGGTATGTGTCTTGAAGTTGGGGAAAAATAAAGTGGCCTATGGATCACTGTAGTTATTCCCCTAAGATAATGACTACATTACCCATGATATTATGTTAGGATTATTTAATAATGAAGTAAATGTGTGGAGGCACTACATATTTGGGCAGCAGTTTATTTTGTATTTTGATCCAAATAGTCTAAAATATATTTTTACTCTTGAGGTATATGATCATGCAACAGATACCCTGGTTCGAGAGTTTTCAGACATTTGAATTTAAAATTTATTATACTCGTGTAAATGGGAACATGGTTGTCGATGGCTTGAGTATAATATTACAAACACTAGCTATGATAAAATCAGTTTATGAATGGTTTCTGATGGGTTTGTTTACTGAGATGAGTTTGGGAGTAGAAGAGGTTGACATATAGTTATTCTTGGATTCCATGAAAGATGAATAATCTTTTCATGGTAAATTTCATCTTGAGAAGGTGATATGCATAGAGTGTTAATTCTTGGGTAAAATATATTATGGTGTTTATACATTAAATGATTTGTCTCAATTTCTAAATGTAACTTCATGAATTTGTAGTAGGTTGGTTATTCCATTTCCCTTAACAGAGAAGATAAATTAATGTGTACACCAATATGGTTGGTCCTTGGACCCTTGGGTTTTCCAGATATATCATGAATGGAGACATTAGATTTTTTATAGGGATTAGGCGGTCAAATGTTAATTATTTTATATTGGTGTCTTACTTATCATTGAATTATGAAAAACATCAACCACCATCATGTTTTTTATAGAACTTTCCCATTTTTTGTGTCAATTGGATGATATTTCAATGGATTTTGTCATTGGTTTTCCATGGAATCCAATTGGGAAGGATTTAATTTGGGTAATCATTGGGAGACTTTTGAAACGGGTGAATTTCTTTCATATAATGGATTCTATGAAGGTATAATAACTTGATGAATTGAATGATTGTTATATTTTAAATCATCATGGGATTCACTCTACAGTTGTTTTTTATCGGGACCCATTATTCCCATCTAGTTTCTGAAAAGGAAACAATGACATGATGGATTCCCAAATAAATGTTAGCATGGATTATCATATTTCAACAAGTGGTAATATTGAGAGGGATATATAGGTTATTGAGGATATGTTTCGGGCATGTGTTCTTAATTTTTGAGGATAATGGGTAACTAATATTCCTTTAGTCAAAATTAAATATATAAATAGTTATCAAGAATTAATTGATATAAAACCCATTGAGGCTTTTTGTGGTATTAAATTTAGATCTCCCTTATGATAGGAAGAGTTTGGAGATAATACATTTTAAAGGGACAAGACCTTTTCAGGGGATGGCAGAGATGGTGTAGTTGAACCAGATGGGATTGGTCATGACACTGAGCCATTAGAAATCTAATGTATACCATCATTATTAGCCACTAAAGATTAATGATGTTGATCATATTTTTTATAGTTTCACCTCATATGGTACATCATTAGTTGAGTATGTAGTGTATGCTGGTACATATGGTTATGGGACTATTCGAGATCATTGGGTTACTGGGGAAGGTGGACTATCGATTGGGCTTGCCATCAAATAGGAAAAATATAAAAAATGTGTTTCAAGTTTCCGAGATGATAAGTTATATACTGATTACTTATCGTGTGATTGGATGTGAGTATGTTTTTCTTGAGACCGACACCACTATTGTTGATGAACTATTTTAGATTTTTGGATTGCCCAAAGAAGTTACTTCTCAGTAAAAAAATTCCTATTTTCTATGGACTATGGAAGCATAGATGGTATATACATTGGGACTGGGAGTGGGAAATTATTATGAGGTTTTAGTGGCATTCAATTTTTATAGATTCATGATCTTGAGAACTATATTGGGACATAATGTGTTTATGGAGGTGATACACTTTTGAGGTACTCAAATGCACATTATTTGATTTTTGTTCTTTCTATTGAGTTTAATGTTGATATTGGTCTTTTTTGATGTATTATGGGTGACAAAATGCGATGTAAATGGATTACATGCCATGTAATGGTCACTTAGAAGTTATCGGGTATTTATTTTTGGGTGTGGGAGGTTTATATGGCATGTAATATGGTCAAACAATGTAATGTATAATTTTATAATTTTAATAAAAAGGTGATGCGTTTTTATGGGTTTATGATGTTTTTTTATTTCATGAGATTTAAAGGGATTAAAATCCTTGAAAATATAATGGTCTATAGATTTCAGAGACTAGTTTTCTAATTTAATTTTAATTCTACCAAAAAGCTTCCCTCTCTTGACCCAAATCTCACCGTAGGTAATTTTGGAGATCTATGCTCCATCCAGATTGTTCATTCAATAATCAGTCATCAAGGATGTTATGGTATGCCACTCATAGTAAACAAACCATATGGTTATTCATTCCATTTTATGTATTCCCTATGTTGTCCATGTTTTTGTTCTAGATTCTTGGTCAGATATCATTTTCTATTGATCCATTATTGGTTCTTATCATTCCTTGTATTTTGAGATTAATATGGTCTCTTGGTTTCCAATCACTATTGTTCAAGGAAGAAAGGTTTATACAATTTTTATGTTTTTATTTCAATAAAATGGATTAATTTTATGAATTTATTATTATTAGTGATAAATTACATTGGTTTTTTCATTTAAATGAAGTTTTTAGTGAAAGAAATTTTTTTAAAAGGTTTTCTTTAAAATTGTTTTTTACACACAATTTGTTTGTAGGGATACATATGTGGTTCCTTTCTATTGGAAATGGTTTTTAAAAAAAATAATACAGTTTGTATTTTCAATGAAAATGTTTACTGAAATTATAATCATGGTTTTGAAATTTATTTTTTGAAATTTTTAAATTTGGAACCATTAGTGTGTCGTGAAATAGGCATAGGTATCCTTCATCTGTTTATCACCACTAAGAGGTAACCATTGGGATATCAATGGAATATAGATGTAATAGATATTGGTTGGCTCCAATGTTATGTATGATTAGTCTATTTATTTTCCAGTATGTATTTCCATAGGCTAGGTCCAAATATAAGTGTTTTTTATGGTTTATTAATTTCATGATGGGTTTTTATCGTGGATTTTTTATGAGATGCTTTTATATGAGGTTGTATCACATAAAATCCCAAGATGGTTTTTCATAGATTTGGGTTTACATTATTACTTTATGATTTATGGATACACTTTAATATTTTATCACTTCTATATTTCATTTTTCAAGATTAATAATATGAATGGATTTTTTGAATACCAAAGAAAAAAATATTTACAAATGGGTTTGCATTTATGTTAATTATTTTAAAACTATTTTTAAAAAAAAATATAGAACTATTGTATAATTGATAATAGACCTTATATAAATTCTATGGTGGTATCCTACTGGGCTTTATGCTCACACCCTTATTTTTTCCTTGGGTGGTTCAGCATGATGTGTTGCAGGATATATATGAAGGGAACCACATATTGTATCATAATAAATTCTCTTTTTGTCATTTCATTCATAGAAAGGTGGTTTGGAGGTGACTTTTAGTCACATGGAGTTTTTTATTACTTTATTATTTAACTTGATTTAGCTTGTATTATACATTTTGGTTGTATAACCGTTTCTTATTCTTGTACTTTGGTTGAATATATATTTCATTATATTCGATACTATTTTCATTTATCTTGGTTTCCCTATACTATGTGATTTCCATATCTGGTGTATGGTTTGTTTGACCTGGGTTGGTCTATTACATTCATGATAGTTAAATTATCATTTCATCTTCTATCATTCAAGGAATTTTGATTTAATATTTACTAATGTTATATGGTTTTTATTGACCAAATTTTCCTATCAATGAGTCTTAATAATTAATCATTGATTATATATTTATTTTATTTTTTATTAAATAATTCCACAATTGGATATGATAAATATATTTCTCCTGGAGGAAATTATATTTTTATTTCAAAATATTTCTTATTAGGGATTATTTTATACATACAGTCATGTCATTGAAATTAATAAATATCATCCTTTATATTATATCATTTTTCTTTTGTGAAAATATACATAATTTCATGAAATATTTCAACTCTTATTTTAATAGATAAACAGGTTTTGTATTTTTTTACTATTTATATTTTTCTATGCATATTTTCAAAATGATATTTTATAATATATTTTTTAATGTGGGTATTTTTATAAAACTAAAAGAACCATAAACATGGATTTAATTTAACATTCATCATTTTTGGATCATGTGTTATATATTTACTAATTTTACATATATGTTTTTTAATGATGCGTTATTGGATATTTTTTAAAAATATTTTTTTCTAAATAAATATTTTAACCTTACTAGATATTATATTTTATTGTGACTTGTATCATCATCTTTTTATGATTATGTTAAAAAAATTATGAAAATATCTTTATGATTTCACATCCACTTACTATCTATCAATAATTATTATATCACTTATAAGTAATGTTCATGATCACTATCTATATTATCATTCAATATACTTCATTTAGGGATCTAATTTTTTATCTCAAAATCAAATTCATCATATCATTTTATAAAATACCATTTGGAATCATTATATAACCCATATTCAATTCAAAAAATTTTGAAATTAAATTGAATGATTTGGTTCCATGTGGAACACATTTTTATGTATAATCAATATGTGAAATGTAGGGTTGAATATACCCCTTCAATATATTTGATTAGAATGTAAATATCATTATATAATTATGGTTAATGAGTTTTGATTCTTTAACCGCTATTGTAAATGATATGTGATGATCAATCCACTATGGGTAACAAGTTGCGATGGTTAATGCACCATAGGAAATAATTTTCTTCTTAATACACAATGGGGGAAAAGTTTTAATGCTCAACTCATATTTAGAAATGTTTTGTGTTCCATGATCCACTATGAAAAATAGGTTGTGAGGCTCTTTCCACTATGTTATCGGATGCATGTAGTAATGCTTGATTCGCTATTTTATGATTTTCTTAGTAGCTAACCTTGTTTTTCCTTGTGAATAAGTATATGAAACACTCTTATATATAATTTTTATGTTATGGAACTTTATTTTTTCAGGAGCTATGGTTTTTTATTATTGTGTAGTGTTTTTTTAATAATTATTCAATGGTATATATCTTAGATTTTTTGGTTATATTTTATTCACTAATTATTTCAGGAAAACCTATTAAGAATCCATTTTCATTATAATAAAATATTTACCCCATGGATATGTTTTATCACATGATTATGATCTATCATCATTATGACTCGCTAATAATTTTCCCTTAATGAGAGTTTGATCTTGTTTCAGTATTTATATCACATTTTCTCCTTGAATTACATTCATTATTATTTTTATAAAGAAGTATTTTGTAGAAATGGTTATTGGATATGTTGATGAAATAAAGTGTTATTTTATATTAATGATGTTAATAACCAATGATAATGAATATTTTTTATGGTATTGGGTGTATATTTGAGGTAAATAATCCTTAAATTACAAAAAATAAATTTTATTTATTTATTCTATTGTTGTCTCACATTGTATCAATTTTTTGTGAGAAATATCTCTTTATAGTATCATATGTGGATATGTGATTTTGGGGTGTGTCATCCTTGATTTTAAAAATCGTTATATATTCATGATGAAATAGATTTCACTTGAAGAATTATGTTTTTATTATCATTACAAATATTATAACATCTAATCATTTATACTCTAGTGAGCTGAAATTATTAGCTCATATTCACGATTCTAATATAGAAACACTAATATTTCCAAACTACATGGAATTTCATTCTTAAAAATAAGGTCATATGATTATGATACAATCAAAAAAACCCAATGAACCTAGAATATGACCATAGATGATTATTTTTTAATGGTCTATAAATAAATAGTGGCTTCAAGGAATTATATATGTTACATTGTATAAATTTTATAGTGCATATTTATAAATCATTTTCAATATTGTATAATCATATTTATTAATGAAATATTTATTATATTGTTTTTTTTGTTTTAATATGAGATACCATTGTAATAGGTTACATTATAAAGATCATCGTTTTCCATTTGTGATAATGAATTATGATATTCAATATTTAAAATATCTTAGTTACATATGTTACACTTCTAACAAATGAGGTCAATGAGAGTCTGGGGAACTGTTTCTACAAATTCAAAACATTTTCTCAACAAGGTAAGAGATTATTCTATTAAATATTGATCGAGAAAATTAAATAGGTTATTTTCTCTATAGAAACATATTCTTGATATTTTTATCAAAGAAGAGTTATGTGAGAAATGTTCTACTTTGATATGGATTATTCATGGAATATTTGGTGTTTAGAACTTAAAGATATCGTGGATTCATTTTAAAAATACACTTACCATGTAATGTTATAGATTTTAAAAAGACCTTACATTATTATTATGGGGTGTATTGTTGTTTGGGAGTGGATTTATTAATTTTTATATGATTCGTTAAAATGATTTTATAATATCTAATATAATTTTAAAATGGTTTTATAACTATGGATGAAATTTTATTTTGTCAAATATTATTTTAATTTATGTTTGGATTTATTTCAAATAAATTCATAAAGACTTATCTTAATTATTTACAACAATTTGTGAATAAAAATTTAATATTTATAATAATAATTTTACCCTTATGAATGTCCTCACTTATATATAGGGTTATTAATGTTTTTTAAATTATTTGAAGGGGAATGACATAAATTTAATACCCTTTGTAATGGTACTCTCAATTATTATTCAATCTATTAAAAACCCACATTAGTTTCATAATAGTGATCATTTCATTCCTTTTTTCAAGTATAGGTAAATTAATTTTTTATTAAATCTCTATAAGGTTAATCCCAATTCTCCAAAGGCTTTATAAGGGAACCTTATCCACTGAATTAGGGTCTTTGAGCATTTTTTTATATTCTTTAATGGTAAAGAAGATGTTATGTGGCTCATATAATGGTATAATTTGATTTTATATACCAAAATAAGGGTAACTAAAGCCTCTTTTAATGGTCAAATGATTTTCCTAAGACATTATAATGGTATATCATTATTTACCATACAAACATAATGGTAGTACCATAATCATGTAAATCTATTTTGTGATTCCTAATGTTTTTGTAAGCATACACTAGTTTTTATTTATCCTTCATAATCGTAACAAACTATGTTAAAATTAAACCATGTTACAACTATGATGTTCTTGTATATTAAATATGGGTATGAAAACTCACATAATATTCTATATTTTCAATCCCAAACACCCACTTAATTCATTATAAATTAAATAATTTTGATTTAATGTTGGATATTAGTTGCTTTTCATAACATAAAAACATTGAGTGAAATATGTTGGATTGTAATAATTTTTAGAGACTTGAATGGGGTACATGGGGAGTTATTCTGGGAAGTAAAATTAATTATGAATTTATGAGGTCTTCTTTGAGCATCTAAGGAGTTCTCTAAAAATTATTTTTTATAAGAAAATTAATGTTATCCTATGTATTTTTTCCCTTTACCTTCTCTAAAATTATGATGATTTAAAAACCTATATTTTGAGTTTTACAAGTCTCTTTAAAATCTACTAAGGCTCTCACTACATCCACACCTATGCACATTACCATTCACTCACATATGTTCTTGGTGATGTGTTTTTCATACTCCTTGTAAAAGGTACTAAATACGATTTATCTCTTAATTTTCCATTAATTTCTCATAATTGATTGATTTTGTTTCCTTTTGGGTTGATGGAAAGATTCCACCTAATAATTAGAATTAATAATAAATAAGGATAATGATTTAATTATGAGTTTTCATATATTTTAATTGATTTCTCAATATTTTTTTCAAATAAAATATTATCCCAAGCACAATTATTTATTATTGTTGTTATTATATGATGTTGTGTAAATTTATTTAATTGAAATATTAACACGAAAATAGAATGCAATTATTACATGATTATAATAAATATTTCTGGTATATATTTTAAATAAAATTATATAATTTCATCTCGTGATATTATTTAATTATCTTGAAATAAAACAAATATAAGTAATATTATTATATAATGTTGAACATAAAATATATTTTCATGAAAATAGATGGTACATCATGTAAATTATATTCCATTATTTTAAAAAAATTAATGGCGAAGAAATCTATAATCATGTGTTAAATGAAATTAACATTTTATGTTTAGGAAATTAAAATTATTTGTTTTGACTTTGTGATGGATTTCATTATATAGTGCATCATGATATTTATCATAATCTTTGATAGTTGTACTAAAATTCTTGTAATAAATATCTTGATCACACATTCATAATTAATTAATAATGAGAAGATATTAACTAAATCGGTTGAGTTTTACATGAAATTATTATGATACCCTTTGCATGTGTAGTTGATTGACGCATGGTAATTAGAATAAAAGAATTAAATGATAAATTAATGGGTGGTGTTAATGATAAATATGAAGTCTTACTGAATTTAAGTGATTTAATACAATATAATCATCAAAATGGTTGAATGTTTATTTGAAATTGAGAGTGTAGAATTTGTGTATTGATTATGTGGAATGATGCATTATTTATAATAGGGATGTTTTCCATTGATATAGATCATGTGGGGGTGGGGGTAATTTGGGGGTTTTATTGTGTAAAACCATATGGAAATATAGTTTTCAACTATTATATATTTTAATTTCATTTTGATTTCTATATACATCCACTGAAATCCTGTATTTTCTCTGACAACCAATGATTTTGATTTTAGGTATTTTTTCTCAAACATCCTTGATGGCGAGGATGAATTGTTTTCTACCCCCTCTTCCCCACTATATCTTCAATTTGTGATAGATATTCTTGTGTTGTAATGTCAAAAAAATAATGGTTCATTAGAGGTACTGATTGATAGAAGGATACTAGGGTTCATGTAGGGGTCATTCATGGTTGGTGTGGAGGTCGAGGTTGATTCCCTTCATGTTAATGTTATGTGTTAATATAATTATGTGGTGGTGTTTATTGGATTATTTGTGAATGATGACATGTTTCAGAGGTAGTACTATACAATTTGTTTTCTGAGGTACCCTTAGGTAATTTTTTTATCCTTTCTCTAGTGTCCTCATGAATGGATACTACAGAAAGGATAAAAGAATTGGGAATTATGATGTTGCTATGTGAGGATTTAAATTCAGTGTAAATTTTCCTCAATATACCGTATATCAATTTTATCTTTCCTATAATACTATATTGGATGGATTAATTGATTTTAATTCCATGGTGTTTATTGGATTAGTTAGTTTAACTTTGTAAGGGTATGTTGGTTATGTTGTTTCTTCCCTAAGGAATTACTTTGATCTTCTCAAATTTTTCCAACTTTCCATGGGTTTGATTGTATTTATTGTACATGTTATTCTCACCATAAATGAGTATTAAATATTTTGGAAGTATCCTTGTGGACATCAGTGACTAGGCTAGACACTACTATCTTACGCATTGGTGTTGATGTTGAGTTTCTTCCTTATGATTTTATTCGGTTCTTTTCATATATACATTATTTCTAAATTTATATAACATTACTTGTACTATGGGATGATGTTGGTTTATCCTTTCACATATGATATGGTTTTGTTTAGTGGATGATATACTATTTTCTGCTGCATTTTTTTATTAAGGGTTATTTCTCAAATATGTGTCACTTTCATTGCACACTTAGGGATAATCTCCAACATGGGGATTATTGGTGGTGGAACTTGAGTTATTTATCTTATTTTCTCCCTTATTTCCCTACGAGTGGTACATTTAAAGGGATGGGTTCAATTTATTGTTTTATTATAACATATACTGAGAGATATTATGGTGTTTTGAGTTAGGAACTATGAGGTTTGTATGGGTTTTCAAGGAAATTTTGCATATTACTCTTGGTGCATAACATAAGCTAGGGGACTGGATTGGACCTTATAATTGAGGTCACCCATGATCCAAATTAATTTTTTTGATCCCAATAAAATATAAATTGTGGTGGGGTGTCTTACAAGATAGAGATGTAGGATAGGTACACGGATCATTGATTATTTACATTTTTATTTAATGAGTTTGTTTTTAAATGTATAAAAATTTATTAATTAGATAAATCATGAATTTTTCCATAATCGTTTTATTTTTGTGGTTCTCAATGAACTATTTTTGTTTTTTGAATTACTGGTATGCATAAAAAAATAAAATGCTCATTACATATCATTAAATTATGGTTGGAAACTTTTTGAGACTTGATTTTTTTATTCCCTTTCTAGTTCAAACATTACATATCATGAATGAAATAATTTTACATTTTTAAATTTAATAGAAATAAATCCTATATTCTTGATATTTTTAATAGTAATTGAATCATGATTTGTGTACTCTATTTGGAATAATTGTTGAATTTGTAATACCACTTAGAAGGATGATATCTTGAGAGGATTCCATATTTCCATGCTGAAATGATTATTTTGAAACCATCAATAAATTTATTTTAATTTACATGGATTTGGGTATTTCATTAATTTCATCCCTTTTTATTATATGATGAGCATGTTTGGGGATGGAAAATAAAATTATATTTTTTTTAATTTAAATATTTTAATACTTGGATAATCACTAGAATGTTTCGGGATTATCTTTTTAAATTTGAAAACCATCTTAGGGAAAACATACTCTTTATTTTTGGAATCACAAGATTTTTGTATAGTGATTCTATTTACATGTTACATGATAGTGTTATAAATTATTCAAAATGATGAATTTTTGTTGTCCTTTATCTCTAAATTTTTTAAAATTATAAACATGATCACCGAAAACTATTATCATGTTGAATATTTTCTAGTAATTTGTTTATAAATTTATAATAATGATTTTGAGGCTTGTTATTCTACATTTTTTATATACATATGTTAAACCTAAAGATATGAATTCCATGTGATTTGGTTCTTTTAAAATAATGACCCGTAATTTATATGTTTTTTGGATTTATTAAAATGTTGGATTTTGAATGTTTCTTTTAAATTCCTTTAAAATAATTGGCATGTGTTATAGTAACCCATTGAGACCTGGATTTTCATACGTTATAGAACATGTTATTCCATGAATTAAAAAATTCATATAGTTCTAAAAATCATTCATTAAATTATGTTTCACTAGTAACATACCTTGAGTAGGTGTTTAAATATAGATGGGCATGACATATTTTAGATTTGATATAGATGAATTTAATATAATAATGTTTTTGGAATGTCTATAAATGAAAACTTTTATGAGTAATATTGTTAAATTTATTTCATATAGATATTTAATGTTTATCAAGATTACTTTGTTATAATTATAATATAAAAACATGTCTTATACAGATCATGATGTATTTAAATGTGGAATAAAAATCATGTTACAACTAATTCAGTATATAAAAATATTTTATTGAGTAATAAAAATATTAATTAAAATTTTGTTTTAGAATGATAAGGATTATAATTTTAAATACAAAATTTTTTTTGAGGTTTTTTTATGAAACATGATGTTTTATTTTGATAATTTTAAAATCATGATGTACATGTAATGGGGTACTCTGATTGGGCACATGATCCTTGCATGTTCAAATTTTCATATAATGAGGTATATATTCATCCATGGTGAAATTATTATCGTTGAATGTAATTTTTAATATTTTTATGCATAGTTAATGAGATAACAAATGTCCAATTTTTATGTTTAACATGAAAACATGTTAGATCTTTTTAAATTAAAAGCTTAATGATTCCCTCGAAATGGCATGGAAATACTAAGTGTTGTCTATGCTCAAATTATTTATTAACTACTTTATTTATGTCTTTAGATGACTTTATAAGAACATGTTTTCATATTATAATATGAATTTTTGGAGTCTCTTTATGATGAATTTGATTTGTAATGAACCCTTATATTTATTAACATAGAAAACAATGTGTTCATAAGATGATGCCCTTGATTTTAGAGAACATGTATCCATAATTTGATTGTGTGTTCTATATTGGATGTACTTAAGGAATCAAGCACCTCTAAAAAAATAAAATCATATAAATACGTTAATAGAAAAAAATTGGATTATATTTCAAATGAATAAAAAATTCTTACCATAGTTGAATTATTAAGAAAGAAATGATTTCTTTGTTAAATTAATATATTATCAATTAGGTATGTTTTTATTGATCAAATAATAGTGGCATGTATTATGGAATATAGAATTTGAAGAGAGGGGAACCCATTCCCCAAGAAAAAATCATTATATTTGTGAAATGTATTAAAAATGTGGTGGAGAGTCAATTACTCCCAAATAAGATAATATATTTATTTGAATCTTGGGTTACCTTGATTCTTATAATTATAGAAGTGATGGTTTAATTATTTATATAGAATGAGGTGGTGTTGTGTTGTTTTTGAGATGGTGGTTTGAATGGGATATATATTGTTTGAAACAGAGGAGTGAATTATTATGTGGATGTGAGGTGGATTGTGGAATTTAACACCCTGAGATTTTATGAGATAGATTCTTTTTAATTTCTTTTAAGTCATGTGTTGTATGCTACACTAGGATTAGCATGTGCTACATGAAATTCCATCTTAGATTAAAATATTAAAAAACACTATTCAAGGCTAGGGTTATACACAATTTTGAGTTCAGATGCTAGAATTCATTTAATAGAAAATTGAGTTTAATTGAAAAACTAAATATTATTATGTTACCTTATAGCAATACATTATAATGGTGGGTACGAGAAGTATTAACTTTCTTTTAAAACCCAATTTTAAAGAAAATAAGTGATGTTTTAAAATAATAAAATCAGTCTTTATGTATTTTTTTAGTGTAATATATTCTATATAAGGTTTAAAATTGATCTTATATGTTTTCTAGACAGGATATAAGAATAAATTCAATTTTTTTCGATAAAAGAAGTTGTTTTCAAAAAATGAAGTATTGGTGCCTTTTGATGCCACACTAAATTTAAATATAGTTTTTTAAAATTTTAAATATTCTATTTAACAAAATAAACTTCTTAATTTTATGATGAATATAAAAATTTACTTTTGAGGAATTCTTGATATTTTTCTGATAAGATTTTTTTTTGCAAGGAGGCATCATAAGGGGTAGGGTCAACACGGGTATATGATCACACTAACATATAAGAAATGTCTCTACATGGTGATTGAAGGATAGTTTAAAAGATATGGTTTAGGGAACAAGGGTTTTGTGAATTCTATGACACCCAAATAATTATTTTTGTTTTATGTTTTAAATACTGATTAATAATAAAATTTTGCTAAATTTTTATTGAAAAAAAAAACATTTTAATCGAAATAGATTTTTTAGTTAAATTACATTAATTAATGGTTTTAAATTATTAAAAAAATTATCATTAAATATAATGTATGTCATTAGAATTAATTTTACATTGAATTATTATATCAAAACATTTAAATCATTTTCAATGTTTTAACTTTTAAAAAATTGTTCTCTCTTTCCAACAACTAGAATAATTTTAAATTAATTATGGAAACTATTATTTTTTTAATTTTGAAAAAATTGATTACATATTTTCAATCATTATGTCCAAATTATATAAATAGATTTATTTTATTTTTGGGAATCATGAATAGTAACATTTGTAATTTTTTTAATACGATAAAAGGGTAAATCAGGTAATTAATGGTTACAATACAATTACAAAATTCCCATCAAACTTGTCTTAATATCATTAGATGATATTTTTCCTAAATAATCCTTGGTTCGAAATGGTATCCTTTGGAAGCTACATGGATGAGATTGGGACATGTAAATTATTTTATTTAAAGGAAAGGTAAATATGTCCAACTCAAATTTTAATAAATAAATCATTATTTATATAAGTTGATACATAAGATAAATTATATTATAAATAATCATTTAAAAGATAAGATTATTTTCATTATCCTGGTAATTTATTTTTAATTTTTATGAAATAAATAATTACTTTAAATACTTATACATTGAGGGTGTAAAAATTAATTAATTGATGAGAAATCAATAATACAATTTTTATTAAAATTATAATAACCATCAATGGACCCAAAAACATGATAAAATATTATTTTTCAAGTATGTGTAGACCATAACCATCCAAGGGCCGATTTAGTAATAATTTGGAGCCTTATAGAAGAGATTGTGACACTTGTATTATTTTAATTTAAATTATATTAAAGTTGTCATAGTCATAATTTTATAAGTATAACATTTTACATATTAGATTTTCAAGAAGATAAATTCAAATAATTATATTATTTTTTAAATATAGTAGATTTATCTTCATAATAATAATTTTTTTAATTTTTACCAAATAAATAAGTAGATTAAATAGTTTCATAAAATTGTTGTATTAATTATTTTATTAATTGAAATATCAAATTAATGTTCTTAAAAATATTAAAATAAATATATATTGAGAAAATTAATATGTCAATTGAATTTTTTATTTTATAATGAACATATAATGATATAATAAAATATTTGGCTCAACTATAAAATCTTATATTGAAAATTTTAAATCTCCATGAAGCTAATAGGGTCGAAATTGACATTATAGTTGTTCTGTGAAATAATTTTTTTTTAATAATTAAAAAAACCGATTTCAAAAAATATATATAATAATTATTATATTCTCTAAAATTATTTAAATTATTTATTTATGATTTAATTTACATTAAATAAGTAAATTCTTCACCCTTTAGTATTAAAATACTTGTAATCTAAAATAAAATTAAGTAGAATAACTATGTGTTAATTAAAATTATATTTATTAAATTCACATTAAAACAATTCTAAAAAATATTTTTTTATTAGATTATAACTCTATATCATTTAAATTTATAAATTGTCAAATTTTTGAGGTTTTTGGGAAGGTTGTTATTTTATTATAAATTAATATTTTTGGAGATCCCAAAAGTCCCCCTCACCTAAATTATAGAAGGACATCTCCTTCCTCATCTCTTCACATCACATTCAGCCTTCAAGATTGAACATGCCCTAATATTTTCCCTTCTAAACTTTCCTAGTGACATTATATAGGATCTTTATTTCTTCAAAGACCAACTCTAGTTCTCTAAGAGGAGAGTAAGTAGAAGTAGGTCGAATTAGAGATAATATCCTCTAAAGAATATTTCAAATTTTAGTCTTCTTATAATTCCACATAATGAGTTGTTTCATTATAAATTAATAAATCAAGTATCATGTATATACTGAGATATTATTATAATTATTAATAAAAAATCTTCCACATTATTTCCATCCTTTGAAACATGAAATCACAACACGTGCGTATGTACAGCTTACTATCTCCACGTCATGTTGTAATCTTTTTTTCACCACTACCTTACATGGATATGTATAATGAAGGAAATAATAACAATATTAGATTATTATACCATGATATTAATTCTGAAATATTATACACCATCCAATTCTGTACCATTCATCAAATATTGTAATGATAACTTCGCTCGTGCGTACGTACGGTCGACTGTCTATACGATGTGATATGATTCATACTACATGATAATCAATAATTAATGATTATATAAATTTAAAAAATGAATAAATACAGAATATATTATGTCAATATCATTTTTTATTGATATAACTATGACCTAATAAGGCCAAACAAAACTTATTTGACAAAACACACATAAGAACATAAAGTATTCAATACTCGAATAATGAGTAACAATGAAATGTTACTAACAGTCGCATGACAATATGATCATATATTATATCATAAAAAATTAATATGATTCTAGAATAAGTCAATTAAATTATTTGAACCATAATATTACAGGTTGAAATACATGATAAGAAAATCATACCTAAGGAAAGAGATAATCTTTCAATCTCATTATATTCCGAGATTGTTTATTCGTAAGTATTTATTAAGGTATATTTATCATCCACATCCATGTTCTCTAAATATGTAATATTATTTTAATTTATCTACAATTATTTAAAGTAAATTTTAACCATTGTTTAAATTTTATTTAATGTTATGAAATTAAACTTTTTTCATTTTTGGTATGAGGTTCTTTTTTACTTTTTGAGAAAATATTTTAAGAGAATATTTTTTAAATTATATGACATAAATGGATTTTTACATAATGCTTTATTTACAAGAACCTTCATCTACATGATTTCATGTTTATTTTAAAATCCATTATTTTCTTTTAAAACTACATGGAATTTTGAGAAAATAAAATGTTTTTGAAGAATAAAATATATTTTCCTCAAGAACTAAATTCAAGAGTTAAATCAAAACTATTTTCCATCAATAATGGAATTCCTTAATAGTTTTATGATACAAGTATACTACCCTATAATTCTTATTGTTTCATTATTATTTTTATGGAATGGTATTTATGAAATCCATTTTTTACATGGATTATGTAATGATGGAATGATGTTGAAGAAACCCATTTTATTCCATAGGTTATGCTATAATGAATGATTTGTGTTTTTTTGGCACAAATATGTTTGGTTTTAAATATTTGATAGGTGATACCTATATATCTCTCCAAATAATTTGGTAAATATTATATCATTTGAGATAGTAATGATAAGAATGACAAGTAAATCCACTTCAATAATACCAGACGGGAACAACATATAAATCTAGATCAGTAATACAGGGCTGGAATGAGGATTGAAAATCATTCAGTAATGCACTGTTTACACTATGATGGTCTTTTTAGTGAGAATTGTCTAATAAGAAAATGATTTTCTATTATTATATGTTTCTATAATTCCATGTTTTAGGCCAATTATATTTTACCCTGATTTGTGCTCCTTTATGATTTATGTCTTATGAAAACGACCATTTATTTCATGACTCAAAAATTTGATATTTAGAATTTCAATTAATATTTTTACATTATTATGATTATGTTTTGTTCAAAGTTCTCTATGTTTATCCTTAATGAGAATTTGAGATCTCCTATTTTATATTTTATTATCACAATGTTATAAAGAAAGGTGTTAGGTAGGAAAACTAAAGGGGATGTTCATTATGGGGGATATTGAAGATCATTCTCTAAGATAGAATAATTTTTTCATGTTTCTAAAGACACTAAATTAATATGGTCTTTGGTCATCTATTTTTCTAATGTATTAAGTTTTTTGTAAATGTTATGTAACTTCCTTGTACGTCAAGCTTGGATTGTTTTATGAATGATGTGAGATGTTGAGATGTTGGGGCTGATGGGGGATTGTGATGTGGATTGGTTGGGTGTTATTCCTTAGATGTGTTTTGTATTTATGTGCTTACTATGATATCATGAATTTTCTTTTATGTTGGTTGAGGTGCATTTTTTTTATTATGATAAACTTATTTTTTCATCATTTAATATAATTCCATCACATCAACAATGAGGATGGGGGAATGAGAATAGGTAGAAATTGGTTTTCAGATAAATCATTATTGGTATTCCAAGTGGAGGATGTGTCAATGCTCTTCAGTGGGTCCTCTAGAATCAATGTTTTGGATTTTTTAGAGGACATTGATGTTGATATTAGGATTTTTAATTCCGAAGATTATTTTTCTATTGAATTGGTTATTATTTTATTTTTTGATCTAGCTAGAAGGTAGTGGGATATAATGTGTAGTGATCATAGATAGGTTTTTTTTTATATTTTTTGTAATTATTCAAGACTCTTTTCCTTTCTAGAGTGGTTAGTAAATTTGAGTGTAATTCTCTGGGTTTCATGTATCAAGATTCATAGGGAAGTACAGAGAGGTGATCTACTAAGGTCAGGTCCTAGTATGGACCTCCAGGGTTTTTTTGTTCATTTTTTTCAGGAGATGATATATTTTTGTGTTAGGTTTTGGGACACCATTATTAGGATTATTCGATAACTAAGCATAATTACTAATCCATTATGAAGACATGGTACAGGGGGAATGTATTAGTCGAGATATTTTAAATCTACTAAATCCAATCGATGAATTATTTTTTTAAAACATTGATAATATATTTAAAAAATTTAGGGATGCATAATTTCATGGGAATTTCATAGACATTAAATATTTAATCTAACAATTGTTTTAATTCAATAGTGGGACATTTTTTGAAGGTGTGGATATCCTAAAAAATTTACTATGATTGAAGGTGAAACACCCAAAAATATTAAAATATATAGATTTTTGAATAATTTTTAATTAATTTATTATTTTAAATGAATTAAATAATCAGTTTTTTATAAATGAACACAACAATTAATTTATACGATGGTTTTCAGTACACTCAATACTGAGTTTTACAGAATACTATTAATATTATTGATTAAAATTAAAATTATAACCTATACATTAAATGGGCTGTTATAAATATAATTAAATGGTATATAAAAATATATGTTCTAATCCATTGGTTATTAATTAATTATAAATAGATATTTAAACCAATTTAATATAAAATAAATGTTTTCATAAAATATTATTTTTATGAAGCAAATTAATTTAATCATAATAATCTAAATTAATTAATACTCATGTATGATATTAATGAAATATATATATATATATATATATATTACATTAACTCATTAGATTTAATATGAAGAATGATTGAAAAAAATCTAATTTTACGTATTAAAACCTTTATTTTTCTAAAGGTATCTTATCTACCTTTTAATGGTTCACTTATTTTAGAAATATATAATTAAAAAATTTTCAATTTAATTTGAAAAAATGAAAAACATTTTTATATTATAATTTTATGAATAAAATATGGTAAATTTATTGTTTTTTTGTAGAAGTTTCATTTTTTTGATGAATATTGAAAAATTATTGAATTTTATTTAAAAATTGGATTTTTATCTAAATTTTTTTTTAAATGTTTATTATATATTAATTGATTTTAAAGACACAATAGTTCACTTATAATTATTTTAACCCAATTAATTTCTTTAATTTATTTGTATTTTTTATGTTTTATAAAAAACATTGTGAATTTTTGAACCTCTTCACTTTTAAAACCCACATTCTCTCTACGACTGCGATATTAATTTAAAATTAATTTCTGCCAAATTTGTGATTTGAATATGCATAAAGGATTTAAATATTTTTATTCTGATAAATTAATATTTTTTTATAAATTCAATTTAATTTTTTACCATAGTGATTAGTGAAAAATGTTAAAATTAATTATAGTGATTATGCAAAATTGAGTTCACATAGTGGTTATACTTAGAGTATCATGTGTATAAATGACCCAAAAGTTCTCCAAACCCCATTTTATGGACTTATTTTAACACTTTGAATTCTATAATAAATAATTTATCATTATTTATGACTTAATACATGAAAAACTATTCTTTGAAATCACTCTATAAATAATTACAATTGTGCCACTCACCCCAATTATAAATGGTCATCTCATCTCCTATTCAATTCACACCATCCAACCACATTGTTTCATCCAAGAACTACCAAAACAACTCCCAAATATAAATAACCTGATCCTAGATTCATTATTTTGGGAAAAAATTCATATTAGAATTACATTAATTTAAACCTAATTAGGATACATGAATAAGAGGTTATGTTCTTCTAAAAGTGTTTTTTATTACCTTATCCATCTCATTCAATTATTATTATACCATGAAAATTTAATAACCATAATATATTATATATAATTATATTTTTTCTCTTAAGGTTATTACAATCAACTTCACAAACATAAATCAACAATGTTATGAAATCATTGTTCATGTGTATGACTGACTACAAGATCATGAATCGATGTTATTCATTATTCCACTAAAAATTTTACAATAAGTAATTAAAAAAGTATTTATAGTTTATATATTACTGTAGACACCTTGAAATTTGTTACATCCACTTCTCTACAATTTAATATGTATTTCCATATCCTTCAACTCAATAAGTCCTCAATGGGGATTGAAAAGTTCGCAGTGCGACTCTGCATTATTCATGGGGGTTTGTGGTTGTAGCGAAGGCACCGACCTGAAGGGACAGAACCATAGCCCGACAATGATCCTATGCAGGGGTGAGAGGATGTATCCCCCATAGTATGGGTGAATTATTTTTGGATAAGTCCCCTAAGAGGTGCCTAAGGTACCTGTACACAAACACCTATGGGCCATCATGCTGGAGCAGAATGAAGTTATAATTTTTGTTATGTCCCCAAAGAGGCACCCTAGTCCAGCCAAAACATAGTCAGCATCCAAGGTATTTGAATTCCACAATTTAGAACTCAAGTCACTTGCATTCCCAAACACATTTCTTCCATGGTCACATATTTTCCTATAAATAGATTCTTGGGGCCCTCATTTGTGCGGAAAATTTTCATGAAGCCCAATTGCTACTCTGGTCTCCCTAGTACTTCGCCCCAGTCATCCGAAACTTTCAAGGTAGTTCTTCAACACCATGAGAAGAGGATTTAAGGGAGTATCATTGGACTTAATTTATTTTTGTGATTGAAAACCAATTATGCACCTAAAGTTCCCAACCTACCCAAGTCAGAAATAATTGCGAGCCACCTATTACTTTATAAGAACTTGAGTGCCCCACTTCTAGGACCACCTGTGAATACTCTTTAAGGTTTGAGAAAGTTCTTTCCCTAGTATTAAAAAATAGTTTGTTCATCTCTTAAGTGAACATCAGGTTTCCCAAGTCTAATTGAGTACCCATACTTTTGTTCCCTTACCTAATTGGGTGCCCCAATTTGATTCACTCACTCTATTCAGTTTATAATCCATCAAGCCTTCCACAAATCCATTCATGGAACTAATTCTTCTTCCTTGGATCCCATGTCTGAAAGGGATTTTTTTGAGACCTCCACCAAAACCTCCAAACTTATCAAACCTTTGAAAAAGTCACATCATTGTGTCTCTTATTCGGTTTTTTTACTTCCAAAGTCAAAGGTTTCCCACATTTGTTTCACAATGTTTTTAGAATTCCCGAAGTTTCTGTGGGTTCTTATATTCACATTAAAATGGAAATTTATCCTATAAACCGTGTTGGAAAGTTCCTGGTTTGAAGGAGGGTTAGTTCCTGGCTTCTCCCTTCTTGAAGAGATGGCATGAAACCTTAGGTCTATGGTAGGGGAAGATATGGTTCATTACTACTTTTCCTTTTGAAAATAATGGAGAAGACTCCCTTCCCTACCAAGATCTATTTTAGGGCATCTATCTAGGCATAAGCCCCTATCTTTTCTTGCAGGAGGTAGAATCAGCACCCCTCCTTTCTTCTTCGGTGACAAAGATAAGAGGGGAGATGGGAATAGGGTCTTTTGTTACCCTTTCCCTCTCCCATTGTGCTTTGTCTCCATTGGAATCCATCTTGTTATATGCCCCTAACCATCATTCCTTCCTCCTTACATTGGACACTTGTCCAATGAAAATAGAACATAGGGAATGCCCATCGCCTCTCCCTCTTCCATGGTCGACGCACTCTCTTCCACTAGAAGAGGCGGATAAATTTGAAATTGTGAATTCCTTTATTAAATCTTTTACATACTCTTATTTCTCACACTGAGCATGACACATGTGGTATTAGAGATTATTCATAGTCACAACATTTTCACTATCAAAGGAACTATGAGAAGTCTGATTCCTGTTCAAACTAGGATATGTAGGAAGCCCATTTAGGGCCCAAGATCACCAGATGTCCTCTTCAGGAGTCCAACCCTAATTCCCTAAATTTGGGAATACTCCTTTGGAATAAGTTCCAAATTAAACACTCATGTCACCAAGGCATCCTCTATAAGAAGTAAGCACAAACTGATTTCTCTCAAAAAACCATATTATCTTATGAGACTAATCAAAATACATGGGCTTTGATTCTCATCCACATGGGATATATAGGAATCCTCCTTTAGGTTCAAACCCAACACCTCAAATCAACCTTTTTCTCATTGGGACTTATTTAGAATATGATCTATTCTTACTTGGAAACCCATATCCTTTCCAAGTTCCTTAGGCTACTTCAACATAAGTCCCAGACCAAACATTGTCTAAGAATCTTCTGCTTAGATATCCATACCACATGACATTAAACTGTACAGCTAAGTCTTTATCACATGAACTTAAAAGGTATAATGTTTCCCATTCAGTGGAACCAAACTACAAGGGTTCTGATTCCTTTTACAAGGATACATAGGTAGCCCATTTTATGGGAACGATCCAAAGATCAAACCAAATAGTATATTAGAGGATACCATGGATGGAGAACCTCAAATACATTCAGATATATCCATTGACAAAGAACCTTGAATACATACTAATGATTCTTAATTTTACACATGTTAATAACTGATTGTAAATTCTAAGGGGAACTTATGTTATTCTTGGTGAATTAATAAGGATTCAAGAAAATATCTTAAATTTACAAAGAGAGTCTCGGAGTGGATAATAATTCCCCCCAAAATGGTGTGATGAGTTCGATCATCCATCCTCTCGACCAATGCACGTTCTTTAGTATCGTAATGTAACAACATAACCAATGTCTGCCTTCGGAAAGTAGGTCCTGTATGGATAAAGAACTGTTGGATGTTTCTGGTTCCACAAATAAATCCTATGGAAATTGCCTAGAAACATTGATTCTTAATACTAGAACATGCATTTCAAGGAACTAAGAAACAAAAATGGTGAACCTAACGTTAATCCTTAACCAAGTTAATAATGTTACCCACCGGTTAGGCCCATATCAATTGATAAATGAAGGCCAGACAAATGAATCAATCACACATGTATCTATCTAAAAAATGATTCTTTAATGGCATTCATTATTTTTTCAAGTGTTTCTAAGAATTCCTTTCAATCCAAAATAGTTTTCTTCAAAGCAATATCTGTGAACTTTTTGACCGCTACTAAAGCTATATTCCCATCCATGGGAAGGACGTCATCACCAACCCAGCATCTTCAACATTGGGTCTCTAATGTGCTGGTAAAGGAGTACCATCATCACGATACAATTCTGAACTTGGAGACTGCCCGTCAGGACCTCCAGGTTAATAACAATCCTCAATCTTCTCACTAAAGACGACTAATGATCAAGAAGCGGATGATACCAACAACCATCTTCATCCATTTTGGCTCTTTATCTATGGAAAGAAATAATCAATCCCTGCCATGCAATAGGGTGGTGGATCAAGAGGTCACGCATGGACTCAATTAAAAAATGCATAAATCCTTACAGAGGACTCCCAACAAAAATCTCTTCCAGAATCACGTGGTAGTGAACCCCCAACATGATGGGGGTGTTTCCATGGGACGTTCGGCCCATGTCTCTCCAACCCATACATGAAAGATGAACCACCAAGGACAACGTCTAGACAATGAGGAGGAGGTTCTTTTCTCTACCCCTTCTAGTGAAGCCTGTCAACCTAACATGATAGAAAACAATGAATGGGCACATACACCTATCCGTCCTAACTTTTTTTCCTAGCTAACTCATCTAGAAAAAACACACCAATCCCACTAGATAAACTTGGTAGAGTACTGGGAATAGGCACATACACCAGCTTACAAGTTATATAAAGTCAGAAGGCTCATCTGAATACATTTAAAGAACCTCGTAAACCATACTTGATGGAAAATATCTAGCAGACACATACACCTGCTAATGTTCATCAAGTTTTCCAATAGTATCATTTGGTAGTACCCATAGAAGTTAGTCAGAATGCTCCAATGACAAATCTGGGGCAGACTCAACTCTTTTCCCCCATACATGAGTACTATCAATACCCATTGATAGGAAAAGGAGGATAGGAGTAGGCACATACACCTACTCCAAATATGGAATGGACATATATTCCCATTATGGACACTGATGTCACCAAACACATCTTAACAATGGTGAAACGGCAGAAAAAAATTCCTAATCAAATTCTAGAAGAATGCCAGGATATTATAACAACCACTTCAGTAGTTACGTGGAAACATACACATAAATTTGTCCACAGACATGGGATGAAACATCATCATTCCATCTAGGAGTAGATACATAACTCTATTCCAGTCCAGGAAGGTAATGGGGCATACTCCCCCATATCATATGGACAACAAGATCAGGAACATACATTCTTTCTAATTGGAGATAATTGGTCCTTTCGGATAACCACTCCATGGTAGTCACATACACCTACCCATAATAACAACATTTCCCAGCATGTGTCTTCAAATAAGTATAAGAGAACATCTAAGAAGAAGTCTTGTCAAGCACAGTTGGAAAATCAAGATTCAATCCCCTATTTGGCTCCTCTTAATGATGGAGTTCTGGAAGCCCTCATATATTTATCTATTGCAGGTCAAGATCCATCCCTTTCATTAACAAATTATGAGAGTAGTAATAGTAATTCAGAAGTTCCTCATCATAAACTTCATCATGAAGACTTTCTTCATCAAAATTCATTCAATTTAGAGTACCTAACTCTAGATGAAATCCATGGCACCCCTCTGTGTGGACAGAAGACCAAGGAACAAGAAGACTTATCCCTTTCTATAATCCATCATGGTGATCCTCCCCGTGATGTCATTCACTTTGAAAGTCGTCTCCGTAGTAGTATTACACATTGTCAAAAAAATTCTATAATTTTCAATATAGCGATGAGAAAGCTATCATATCTTGAGGCACTTGAAAATACAAGGCCAGTCATGTCTGATGAATTTTCATTAACAGGTGAAACCCTTTCTCAACCAGAAGACATCTTAAGGGAATAGTCAATCTCTAAACCACCCTTGGGTTATTTTTATTCTAATATAGAGAAAACACTTTGGTCAGACCAAGTGGACAAACAACTAGTGAAAGATGATGAAGATGTGTTAAACATGAGGAAACTATTGGGTAAGGGAGATGTACCAGTCATGTTCTGGACATTGTAAAATTCATAGTATAACATTCCAGAATTAATGAAAGAAGATTATAATCATTATATTCGTCTCAATTTATAGAAGACTCTTCATCTTTTGAAAACCAATGTATTACCATATGATGTATATCAAAATCATTTAAAGGTAATAGAAGGGTTGCAGCGCCAAATTGACCTGGCATCTCTCTCAGTTTCCCAACATCCAAAAGTTGGAAAACAGTAGAGAATTCTTCAGAGTGCATGCCTTAATGATCTAAAGACACTATGCTAGTTAATTTCTTATTCCCCATCAAGAATTCATATCAGAGGATAGGGTGCACATGGAGAGTTGTATTTCACTCACTCTATAATCGACAAATTCCACCAAAAGTGGTCTCATGCAAAGTTATTTCACAAGATCATCCACAATTAATAGATTTTGTATGTAATCCAATATATTCTCAAGAACAGGCCTCAACCAACACTCATCAGAGTTAGGCCCAAAGAAAAGAATTTGTTGATTTACTTTTACATCAAGAATCTGAGAATCTTGAGCTAGAATCCCATATAGAGGAAGTCAAACATCATGGAATAAAAATGACTAAAATATCAAAGAGATATTCCAAAACATGTGATTTGAGGGGTTTTTGAATAATGAAAAAAGCTAATGCCAAACCAAAATTAGCAAAATCGGAAGAGCAGTTGCAAAAAATTTAGCCATAACATTTCAAGAATCACCCTAGCTTGTAAGGCTGGGGGTTAATTTAACTCAACCTTCAAATTCATTTAACAAAGTTCAATGATTTGAGGAAGAAGAATAAGAACATCCCTAGCCTGCAAGATTGGGGGCCTTTTCACATATGCAATCCCCTATTCAACAGAAGTCATTTTTCTCCCGATTAGGAAATAATCCATAAGGAAAGAATACAAGTGAATTATCCAAGGATTCCCTTTGGGTTAATGTCTTCCAAACAGTTCTCGGATATTCATCATACAGGATAACAGAGTATCATGGAAGATATAGAGAGAGATGATCTTACAAAAATGCGGATATAATGCCATCGATGCATTATGCATCAGGGAATGTCATTAACACCACTAGATAAGATCTTCTAGAAAATGAATCTAGTTCAGGGGAATCAGAATATGAAGTTCTTATCTATAATATGGTACACACTGAGGAAAATAAAGAATTTGTGCATACCGAAATCATAGGATTACCTAGAATCTAGGTATACCTTCAAATAACCTACTCCCACCCCTCTAAAAGGCATCTAACTAGGGGGATGAAAAAAAGTCAGATCATATCTCACTTTTTCACTAGAGAAGCTCAATCTCTTTCACCTGAAGATATATTTTCACAGCAAGAAGAGTAAATGGAGGAGTTTAAAAAGAATCAATATAGAGTTACTTCAAAGAAGAATTTCTGCTAGATGTACTCCCCAAGAAAATACTCAACATGCACATCGTATAAAAGCTCCTCATCAAAGAGGATTTGTAGTAACTACAGTTGCAGATAATGAATTCCCTCCACTAGGTACAAAATCAAGGAAGGACCATATATATCCTAGTAGGCATGTTTCTGTGGGTTATCCAAGGAAAATATTAGCACCACCATCAGTGGTTTTGTCAGTTGTTTCACCAACTCAAGCTCCAGTTTTTTTACCTGCACTAGTTCCAGCTCATCCGGATGTTTTCCAAATTATTATGAACACAATCAAGGCATTAAAAACTCGATTGGAAGCTATGGAGGAATGACATGCACTAGTTTAGCTAGAAAAGAGAGCTTACCAAGAATGGGTGGATGCAATTCCTCCCCAAGAAAATTTAGTTAATACCACATTCTCAATCTTCAATGGTTCGGGAAATCTAGAACAACACTTAACACATTTTTTTTCTCATTATGACCTAATGATGGGAACTTATAAACAACAAGAAGTAGTAAAACATAGGTGATTTGTGTAGTCATTAGAGGGACCAGATTTTGTCTTGTATATAATTTTACTTCCTCGATCAATTACTGGGTGAGAAGATCTCCTTCATAAATTCTTTATCCAATTTAAATCAATGCTACTAAAGAGGAAACTTTTTAATCTTACCATTTATAAAAAAGATATAATGAAAGAGTTTCAGATCTCATTGTACAATGGAACATATTAACATATTCCTTAAGTCTACCACTCCCTTAAGAATAGTTTCATCTAATCTGTGTGGAAAATCTGTGTGATGAGTTACACACACCATTGATCAATGTGAAATACACCGGAGGGTTTCGAGACATTACTTAAATTGCTCAACAGATAGAAGACTCTGTAGAGAAACTAGGGTTAAAACTAATGTAATTCCATCCACTCCGGGGCGGAGGATTAGAAAGGTATAAGTTGTAATAGTTACACTCAATGAGGTATTTGTACCTGCTTTTACTTCAAGAAATTCATCATATTGAAGGGCTCTGCCTCCTAAGAACTAGCAGTAAATACAGTCTCGTCAATATGATCAAAGATATCAGAGGAAAAAATATTTTTATGAATTAAAGAACAATTTTTATTCTTTCTAGAATGAAAAAGTTCATGTTTAGTTCATCTCAGCTCTGGAAAACAATTTGGTTCAATTTCCAAGGCTAAAGAAATCAAATTAAGAATGATATGAAGATATTAAAATTTATTTTCCTTTTCACTAGATGTTGGGACATCTCATTAAGGATTTTTTTTTTCTTAAATTCCTCATGAAAAATATTATAGACTCTGGACAAGTGAAACAAAAAAGTTCATAATCTCAAGTATCATTTGTTATTGTTACCGATCTAGAGGAAGAGGGAGAATTAAAGTCAAAAGTAAAAAATGTGCAGAAATATGATGATTGGATGATCAGAAAAATGATCAACCAGACTCACACAATTTTACCAATATATTTTAAACATCCAATTGTGTCTTCCTCAACTTCTTCCATAGTAAAACCATCTTTATCCAAAAAAAATTCTCAAAGAAGGGAAGTGATCATAAGGAAAAAAGAGAAGTCAGAAGAAGATGAGCTCACGTTAAGGGAAAAGTAGTCCTTGAGATAGAAATATTTCATGCCATCTATTTCAAAAACACCATCACCTCCCATCCAAACGGCACAACAAGAATTAACCTGTCAAGAAAAGTATTAGTCAAATGAAGAATTGATCTTTGGTTCTGTTAATGTTATCCATTTAACGAATCCTTATGCCAATGGTGATTATGATTATAATGAGCCATGATTCCTTATACCTAATTGGGGAACTATAGAAAGAGGCCAAGGTCTAGGATACAGGGGAAGATTTGGGAATTCTAGAAATCACTATTTTAACTATACCCCTACTCAAACCATATATGTAGTAGAAACTTGTTGAAGAGCCCTTCTGAGGGCTCCACAAGAACAAAGAGTTTCTTCTAGGAAAGAAAAGTTCGGTTATAACACAATTATTTTGGAATACTGATTAAAAGATACATCATCTTCTTCTCAACAAGTGAATAGACCTAGTCGATCTAATCTACCAAATCCAAGTGTATTTCTAGCTTCTCCTCTAACATAGAATATGTCTACATAAGAAGAATCAATTTCCAAAGCACCTACAAAACCACATTTCCATGCTGGGAAACCTAGAACTTTGGACAAAAAGTATGATGACTTGAAACAATTGGCCCATATACCAGCAAATTTATCAATTCTGGCTCCTTTGAATCTATCAACAGATCTTTGAGAGGCACTCATTGAGGCTTGGTCAAGTCCTTAAGTGTCTGAAACTGATGATGGTACTACTGAGGTTTACCGTATATAGAATGATCTTGTAGAATTCCATGCAGTCATATCTTTTAGAAATGAGGTTGAGGATTATGTTGTACATGGACATATCAAACCCTTGTATTTATCTAGAAAGATCAATGAAAAAGACATCCGAGGAGCCTTCATTGATAATGGATCCAGAGTCAACCTCATTCTTATTCGTACACTTCATCTATTGGGCCTGACGGAATTTGATTTATCTCCTTCCACTTTAATGTTGCAAGGATATGAAAATAATTAGCAAAAAACTATGGGTTATATTATACTCAGATCTCAGTTTTTAAATCTTGTGTCTAATTCATATTTCATGGTTGTTCATTAGGACATAGCCTTTAACATTCTTCATGGAAGACCTAGGTTGCATCAACATGAAGCCATACCTTCGTCGTACCATGAATGTCATAAGTACTATTTCAATAGTCAAATTGAGACATTGTATGGTGACAAGGCTCAGTTCAAAACATGTGAATCTCAATACATTTAGGAAGAGTTTTATCACACAAAAGAAACGAAGTCCCTAACAAAGAAAATAACAAGAGTTAATGCTCCGAATGGATTGGAAAATGTCCCAGTAAATCCATTCATACATTTGATTACAGATTAAGTGCTACCCAAAAATCAAATTGAAAGAGTAAAACCAAATCCAATCATTTGTCCAATTACTTCCATAATGTCAATTGTGTAAACTGAGCCTCATAGCATGGGAGAAACTTTTGATCCCCCAAGAAGTGATGGAATCTTAAATGGAGATGTCTTCATTTCATCCAATGAACTATAGAAAGCATATACTTCATTAATCAAAGTAGATGAAATTGTGGAAATGATAGAAAAAGACAAAGATATTGATTCTCAATCCATCATCTCCACTTTATTACCCTAGGAAGACCCTTCATCGTTAGTAGGGTCAGATTTGTTAGCCTCTTCTTCTGAATTTTCAAATATTGACTCCTCCTCCAACTCTCTGATTTTTGCTTTATCAACTACTATGAAAGTGGAAAAATAAGAGATAATGTGTAATAACGAATAAGAGAAAGATCTTAGGGTTCCTCCTCCATCATTTAAGGAAGGTGTCTCTACCACTATGGATGATCTCAAAGAAATAAATCTGGGTATAGAAGAAGATCCATGCCCCACTCCAATTAGTGAGACGATGAACTCTAAAGATAAATAGGTGTATAATTCATTTCTAATGAAACATTGAGATATATTTTCTTGGAGTTATACAGAAAATATAGGTATAATTCCTGATTCATCCACCCATCATTTGGGTTTTCCTGAAGAACATCGTGGATTCAAGCAGGCAGTAAGAAGAACACACCCAACTCATGCCTCTAAAATTGAAGATGAAGTAGATAATATTATAAAGTCTAACTTTGTCACAGAAGTTTCATATCCCAAATGACTAGCCAACATTGTCTCGATGAAAAATAAAAATAGGAAGAATTAGAGTTTGCATTAATTTCAAAGATCTTAACCGGCATTGTCTTAATGATGATTTTCCAGTTCTGATTACAGAGCATTTAATTGATGCAATGACTGGCTATGAAGTTATTTCTTTTATGGATGTCTACTCTGAGTATAATCAAATACTTATGACCCTAGAGGATTAAGAATCTATAGCCTTCAGAGCTATTCAAGGTGTGTTTTTTTATCGGGTAATGCCCTTTGGCTTAAAGAATGTAAGTGAAACATATCTATGTGCCATGCATCATATCATCAAACCTTTTATAGAAATGTTTGTTGAATGTTATGTTGGTGATTTGGAGGTTAAATATAGACAACATTCCAATCAATTTGCTGATTTGCAGACTATATTCCATAAACATTGGCAACACAGTTTGAAGATGAACCCCTTGAAATGTGTATTTGGGGTAACCTCGGGAAAATTTATTGGCTTTGTTGTACAAAATCGTTGTATCGAAGTTGATCCTGAGAAAAAAATCGATACTTGGTATGTCACCTAATAGAAATTTAAATCAATTAAGAGGACTCCAAAGACACTTGGCCTATATTCAGTGCTTTATTTCCAATTTGGTAGGAAGATTTTTACCCTTTTCAAGATTAATGAAGAAGGGATTCACCTACCAATGGACCAAAGACTATCAAGGAGCATTTGATACCCTCAACAAGTATATCTTGATTCCACCAGTATTAATGCAGCCTTTTGATGGAAGATCGCTTATTATCTATGTTACATCTTTAGAGCAATCACAAGGTGCTTTCCTTTCCCAAAAGAATGATGATGGGAATGAAAGCAACCTCTACTATCTTATTCAAACTATACTTGGTGAAGAAACTCGATATTCAAGTATTAAAAAGTGCTTCCTAGCATTAATCATTATAGTTCAGAAATTGAGGCACTACCTGCAACATCATGAGGTCCAATCGGGATCATGTAATAACCCGCTCAAATTTATCCTCAGTCATCCTATGCTTAGAGTGCATCTAGAATGGTGGGCGGTTATTTTACAACATTTTGATATACATTTTTTGCCTTATAAGTCAACAAAGGTCCATGCTCTGGAAGACTTCCCTTCTAATCATCGATCTGCAGAAGATACATCATTAAATACATAACTTCCTAATGAAGAAGTATTATCTATTCATGATTATTCCAAAACATAGGAAATATACTTTGATGGTGCCTCCAGAAGTCCAATATAGAAAAGGATAGAAGACCCTAAACTCAAAAAAGTTGGGTTGGTAATTGTCCTTATTTCTCAAGAAAAGGAAGTATTGCCTTATTCTTTCCTATTATTGGAAGGTGGTACCAACAATGAGGCAGAATATCAGGCTCTCATCACAGATTTGGAATTATCCCTTCAGGTTCAACTAAATCACTTAAAGGTAAAATATTATTCAGAATTAGTAATCAAGAAAATCAATGTGGAATATTCTATCAAAAAAAGACAAGTTAATCCATTTGTGTGATTACTTCATAGGGTTAATGGATGAATTTACCTCAGATCCGACATTGTTTTATGTCCTGCGATCACAAAATGCCCAAGAAGATGCACTAGTTATTACAGCTATAGCCTTGGAAGATCCAAATCGGGATGAGACAGTCATTAGCATAGCTCATCACTATACGATCTCACCATTTTTTCAAACCAGAATGAAGGAAATTAATTAAATTAACCTAATTTCTAAACCATATGGCCATACCATAGGATAGAGAACATCTATCAAAGAATATCTTCAAAATGGGGTACTTCCACCAAATAGGGATTAAAAAAGAATAGATCTAGCGACGAGCGGCCATTTTTACTATTTATGATAGTCTAGACCACCAAAATATCCTCTACAAATGAGGCTTTGATATAATCCTTTTTAGATGTATTGATGGAGAATATACTAAAGTTATCATGAAAGATGTACATTCAGGAGCTTGTGGTGCTCAATGGTCTAGTAATAGACACTCTAACTAGATATGAAGGCTTAGATACATTTGGCCTTCAATGACGCCAGATTGGACAAATTTCACTAAACAATTTCATCCCTGCCAAGTGCATTCCAACTTAATTCATTATCCCCCAGATTTTCTACATACAGCTAAATACTTCTAGACATTTTCCACATAGGGAATGGATGTAGTAGGACTTTATCATCCATCCATGGCTAAGCAATTAAAATATATCCTTACTGCTACTGATATCTTCTCTAAATGGGATGAGGCAATACCTATCAAAAAATACGGAGCCAAAAGCATTGTTAGGTTTGTCAAAACTAATATCATCATAGATTTGGTTTCCCTCATACTATTTTGATGGATAATACCACCAATTTGTGTTCTACTGAGGTAAAAAATTGTATCAGGAACATAATATAAAATCCAACCATTCATCTCACTATCATGCAGAATCCAATGGAAAAATTGAGGAATTCAACAAGACCTTATCAAATATACTCCAGAAGATGGTGGATAAAGATAAGAACTAATGGATTAATAATCTTTTGAATGCTTTATGGTCTTATCGGACCATTACCCATACTTCCACCCAAACTACTCCAAATTCATTGGTATATGGAACAAAAGTAGTTTTTCTAATTGAAATGAAATTTCCTAAACTTAGTGTGGAAATTTGTAATCAGTTGTCTACTAATGAGAGGTATTAGATACAGTTCAATGAACTGGAATAATTAGACAATAAAATATTGCATAATTTACATCATATAGAATTTTATTAGAACATTATAGCACTATCATTTAACTAAAAAGTTAACCTCTATTCATTTCTTCAAAGAGAAATGGTGTTGGTCCTTAGGACTCCAATGATATTAGGGACTAAACCTACAAAACTTGAGACAAAATGGGATGGACCTTATTCCACACATAAGGTCTATTCAAATTGATCTTATGCCTTAATCTCAATGGCTAGATAGCTTATTACAACTCCTACCAATGTGAGATTTTTAAAGAAATACTTTGTGTTATTAAACCACGTCCTCACAGCAAGAATTAAAACTGCATAGTACAACATCCTCACTGAAAGGCTTACAACTACATAGTACCACGTCCTCACTACTAAACATAAAACTACACAGTACAATGTCTTCATTGGAATACTTAATACTGAATAGTACAACGTCCTCATTGCAAGACTCAAAACTGAACAGTACAACATCCTCACTGGAAGACTTAAACCTGCACAGTACAAAATCCTCACTACAAGACATCAAACTGAACATTACAGTATTCTCACTGCAAGACTTAAAATTACAAAGTACAACATTCTCACTACAATACATAAAACTACACAGTACAACATCCTCACTGTAAGACAAAAAACTGCACAGTACAACATCCACCCTGCAAGACTTAAAACCGCACAGTACAACGTCATCACTGTAATATATAAAACTACACAGTACAATGTCCTCACTACAAGACATAAAACTGCACAGTATAATGTCCTCACTACAAGACATAAAATTCCAAAAGTATTACATCCTCACTACAAGTCTAAAAACTACACAGTACAATGTCCTCACTGCATGACTTAAAACTACATAGTACGATGTCCTCATTGTAAGACATCGAACTACACAGTATAATGTCCTTTCACTACTAAAAATTCGGTCTATAGCGACCGCCATTGGAGGTCACTATAGGCCTATAGAGACCGCCCAGCAACTGCCATTGGCGGTCTATTTAGCCTCGTCATAATAGGCAAACAGCGACCGCCAATGGCGGTTGATCTAGGTGGCTGAAATTCTGGCCTACAGCAATCGCCAATGGTGGTCGCTAATGTGTGTACCAGGTAGCCTATAGCGACCGCCATAGGCGGTTGCTAGGCTGGGAAAAAATTTAAAAAAAATTCACGGTCTAAAATCAAAGATAAAATAAGGTAAAAATTATAAAAAATGGAAAATAATTTCAAACAGCATAAACATCAAGATCTTTATAAACAATAAATGATAAACGTGCTTCAACAATCCGAACAAGTCCATCCATTTCAATCTTCTACTTCAATAAACCAACAATAAGACAAAACAAAAAACTAAACAAAACAAACGTAAATTAGTCATATTTATTCATTTATTATATACATATAATAAAATTAAATCTAACATCAAATCATTGTGCTACAATAATTTAAAACCCCCAATTTAAGAAATGCTATCATTTCTGGATTTTTTTTCTTATTTGATTTAGTTTGTGAAATTGTTTTGTTGTATAAAAAGGAATGTTCTCCATGACCACCACACATATAATGGGTGTTCTGTATCCTCCTAAACATCATGAATAATATTCCTATTGTTTTTGTGTGGTTTCAGGTCATTCGGAGCACGTTTTCTCTGAATTCGACCGTCTCACGCAGTTTTGGTGTTTTATGACTCCGAAAATGTGTTTCTAGTCATTGTGGTCAAATGACACCTCCAATTGACATGCCTTATGCCTGAAAATTTCAAAATTCACCCCACAACTATTGTCGTATGATTTCATGGCATTCCGAGGTCGTTCGGGTGGTTTTTACCCCCCCAATGTGCCCTTTTAGCGCGCGCCGAACTGCTGAAAACGACACAATCGGTCGTACCATGCCCACCTCACATCCGATGGGCATTCTGTCTCCTCCTACACATCATTAATAATATTATTATTGTTTTTGTGTGGTTTCATGTCATTCAGAGCACTTTTGCTCCAAATTCGACCGTCTCACGCCGTTTTGGTGTTTTATGACTCTAGAAATGCATTTCCGGTCACCGCGGTCAAACGACACCTCCGATTGATGTGATGTCTACCCGACCATTTCACAATTCCCACAACTGCAGTTTTCATATGATTTCATGGAATTTTGAGGTCGTTCGGGTGGTTTTGACCCCCCCAGCGCGCCATTTTAGCGCGCGCTGAACTGCTGAAAACGACACAATCGGTCGTACCGCGCGCACTGCATGTCTGATGGGCATTCTGTCTCCTCCTACACATCATGAATAATATTCTTATTGTTTTCATGTGGTTTCAGATCATTCAGAGCATGTTTTCTCCAAATTCGACCGTCTCACATCGTTTTGGTGTTTTATGACTCTGAAACGCGTTTCTGGTCACCACAGTGAAACGACACCTCTGATTAACATGCCATCTGCCTGACTATTTCAAAATTCACACCACAGCTATTTTTGTATGATTTCATGTCATTCCAAGGTCATTTAGGTGGTTTTGATCCCCCAATGTTCCCTTTCAGTGTGTGCCAAACTGCTGAAAACGATACAATCGGTCGTACCACGCGCACCACACATCTAATGGGAATGTCATCTCCTCTTTTACATCACGAATAATATTTATATTTTTTTGTGTGGTTTCAGGTCATTCAGAGCATGTTTTCTCTGAATTCGACCATCCCAAACCGTTTTTGTGTTTTATGACTCTAAAAACGCGTTTCCAATCAACGCGGTCAAACGACACCTCCGATTGACGTACCGTCTACCCGACCATTTCACAAATCACACAACAGTTGTTGTCGTATGATTTCATGGCATTCCTAGGTCGTTCGGGTGGTTTTGGCCCCCCAAAATGCCCATTTAGCGCGCGCAGAACTGCTGAAAATGACACAATCAGTTGTACCGCACGCACCGCGTGTCCGATGGTCGTTTAGTCTACTCCTACACATCACGAATAATATTCCTATTGTTTTTGTGTTGTTTCAGGTCATTCGGAGAATGTTTTCTCTGAATTCGACCGTCTCACGCCGTTTTGGTGTTTTATGACTTCAGAAATCTGTTTCCTACCACCGCGGTCAAACGACACCTCTAATTGATGTGATATCTTCCTGACCATTTCACAATTCACACCACAACTATTGTCGTATGATTTCATGGCATTCTGAGGTCATTTGGGTGGTTTTGACCCCACTAATGCGCCCTTTTAGCGCGCGTCGAACTGCTGAAAACGGCACAATCGGTCGTACCACACCCACCACACGTCCTATGGGCATGTTGTCTCCTATAACACATCACGAATAATATTCCTATTGTTTTAGTTTGTTTTCAGGTCATTCGGAGAACATTTTCTCCAAATTCGACCGTCTCATGCCATTTTGGTGTTTTGTGACTCTGGAAACGCGTTTCTGGTCACCTCAGTCAAACGACACCTCTGATTGCTTTTCCGTATACCTTACCATTTAAAAATTTACCTAAAGGCTATTTTCCTATGATTTCATGGCATTACAAGGTTGTTCGAGTTGTTTTTCCCCCCCAACGTGCCCTTTTAGCGTGCGCCGAACTGCTGAAAACGACACAATCGGTCGTACCACACACAACGCATGTCCGATGGGTTTTTTTTTCTCCTCCTACACGTCACAAATAATATTCCTATTGTTTTCGTGTGGTTTCAGGTAATTCAGAGCACGTTTTCCTTGAATTCGACCGTCTCACACCATTTTGGTGTTTTATGACTTCGGAAACATGTTTCCAATCACCACGGTCAAACGACACCTCTGATTGATGTGTTTTCTACCTGAACATTTCACAATTTACATAAAGACTATTGTCGTATGATTTCATGGAATTCTGAGGTCGTTCAGGTGGTTTTGACCCCCCAACGCGCCCTTTTAGTGCAGGCTGAACTGCTGAAACCGACACAATCGGTCGTACGACATGTACCGCATGTCTGATGGGTGTTTCATCTCCTCCTACACATCAAGAATAATATTCCTATTGTTTTCATGTGGTTTCAGGTCATTCGGATCATGTTTGCTCCGAATTCAACAGTCTCATGCCGTTTTGGTGTTTTATGACTCTAGAAACGCATTTCTGGTCACCACGGTCAAACGACACCTCCAATTGATGTTTCGTCTACCCAAACATTTCAGAATTCACAAAACGGATATTTTCGTATGATTTCAGTGTATTTTGAGGTAGTTTGGGTGGTTTTGACCCCCCAATGCTCCCTTTTAGCGCACGCCGAACTGCTGAAAATGACACAATCGGTCGTACCGCATGCACCACAAGTCCAATGGGAGTGTCGTCTCCTCCTACATGTCACGAATAATATTCCTATTATTTTCATGTGGTTTCATGTCATTCGGAGCACATTTTCTCCGAATTCGACTATCTCACGCCGTTTTGGTGTTTTGTGACTCTAGAAATGCGTTTTCGGTCACTACAGTCAAACAACACCTTCGATTGACTTTCTGTCTACATGAACACTTAACAATTCACACCACGGCTGTTGTCGTATGATTTCATGGCATTCGGAGGTCGTTCGGGTGGTTTTGACCCCCCAACGTGCCCTTTTAGCACGCGCCGAACTACTTAAAACGACATAATCGGTCATACCATGCCCAACGCATGTCTGATGGGAGTTTTGTCTCCTCCTACATGACAAGAATAATATTCCTATTGTTTTCATGTGGTTTCAGGTAATTCGGAGCACATTTTCTCCGAATTCGACCGTCTCACGCCGTTTTGGTGTTTTATGACTCCGAAAACGAGTTTCTGGTCACCACGGTCAAACGACACCTCCGATTGATGTTTCGTCTACCCGAACATTTCACAATTAAAAAATTGCTATTTTCGTATGATTTCAGGGCATTCCAAGGTCGTTCAGGTGGTTTTGACCCCCCAACGCGCCCTTTTTACGCAGGCCGAACTGCTAAAAATGACACAATCGGTTATATCACGTGTACCGCATGTCCGATGTTCATGTTTTCTCCTCCTACAGGACACGAATAATATTATTATTGTTTTCGTGTGGTTTCAGATCATTCGGAGCATGTTGTCTCTGAATTCGACCATCTCATGCCGTTTTGGTGTTTTATGACTCCAGAAACGCGTTTCCAGTCACCACGGTCAGACGACACTTCCGATTGACTTTTCGTCTTCCCAAACATCTCAAAATTCACACCACTGCTGTTCTCGTATGATTTCATGGCATTCCGAGGTCGTTTAGAAGGTTTTGATCCACCAACGTGCCCTTTTAGTGCATGCTGAACTGCTGAAAACGACACAATCGGTCGTACCATGCGTACCACACATCCGATGGGCATTCTGTCTCCTTCTACACATCACAAATAATATTCCTAATGTTTTTGGTTGGTTTCAGGTCATTCGAAGCACATTTTCTCTGAATTCGACCGTCTCACGCCGTTTTGGTGTTTTATGACTCTGGAAACGTGTTTCCGGTCATCGCGGTCAAACGAAACCTCCGATTGACGTGATGTCTACCCGACCATTTAACAATCCACACCACGGCTATTGTAATTTGATTTGATGGCATTCCAAGGTCATTCGGGTGGTTTTGAGCCCCCAACGCGCCCTTTTAGCGCGTGTCGAGCTGCTGAAAATGACACAATCGGTCGTACTGTGTGCACCGCATGTCCGATGGGCATGGAATCTCCTCCTACACATCATGAATAGTATTCCTATTGTTTTCTTGAGGTTTCAGGTCATTCAGAGCACATTTTCTCTGAATTCAATTGTCTCACGCCGTTTTGGTGTTTTATGACTCCGGAAACGTGTTTCCGATCACCTTGGTCAAACGACACCTCCTATTGACATGCCGTCTACCCGACCATATCACAATTCACACCACGGCTGTTGTCGTATAATTTCATGGAATTCTGAGGTCGTTTGGGTGGTTTTGACCCCCCAATGCGCCCTTTTAGCGCGCGTCGAACTGCTGAAAATGACACAATCAGTGCAGGGGGTTGTCCGGGGTGCGGGAAAGGTTGTCCAGGGTACGGGGGGGGGGGGGGGGGGGGGTTGTCCGGGTTGCGGGGGGGGTTATCCAGGGGCAGGGGGATGTCCACCGTGGGTGGGGTGTTGTACGGGGTGCGGGGGTGGTTGTCCGGAGTGCGGGGGGACGGTCCGGGGTGCAGGGAGGGTTCTCCGGGGTGCGGGGGGTTGTCCGGGTTGTGGGGAGGGTTGTCCAGGGTGTGGGGGGACTGTCTGGGGTGCAGGGAGGGGATGTCTGGGGTGCGGGGGGTCCTGTCCGGGGTGCAGGGGGGGATGTCCGGGGTGCGAGGGGGCTGTCTGGGGTGCTGGGGGCTGTCCAGGGTGCGGGGAGGGCTGTCTGGGGGGTGGGGGGATGTCTAGGGTGCGGGGGGCTATCCGGGGGGCGGGGGGGCTGTCCGGGGTGTGGGGGGGGGTGGGGGGGTTGTCCGGTGTGCGGGGGGGGGGGGGGGGGGGGTTGTTCGGTGTGCAGGGAGGGCTATTCAGTGTGCGGGGAGGGGCTGTTTGGGGTGCAGGGAGGGATGTCTGGGTTGCGGGGGGGTTGTCTGGGGTATGGGGAGGGTTGTCCGGGGTGCGGGGGGGCTCTCTGATGTACAGGGGGCTGTTTGGAGTGCGGGTAGGGGATGTCCGGGGTGTGGGGGACCTTTCTGGGGAGCAGGGGGGCTACCCGGGCTGTGGGGGGGCTGTCCAGGGTGCAGGGGGCTGCCCGGAGTGCTAGGGGTTGTTCGGGGTGTGGGAAGGGGCTATCCGAGGTGCGGGGAGGGCTGTCGGGGGTGCGAGGGGATGTCCGGGGTGCAGGGAGGGCTGTCCGGGGTGCAGGGGGGATGTCTTGGGTGCGGGGGGGTGTATGGGGTGTGGGGGGGGCTCTCTGGAGTGTGGGGAGGGGATGTACGGGGTGCGGGGGGCCTATCCGGGGTGTGGGGGTTGTCTGGGGTGCGGGGGGGGGGGGGCTGTCTAGGGTGCGGGGAGGGCTGTTCGGGGTGCGGGGTGGGCTGTCTGGGGTGGGTTGGGGACTATAAATAGTGAACCTGAGCTCAGTCATCAAAAACAAGTTTCATGGTTTATATTAGGAATAACATGGTTTTTTCAAAACTATTACAGAACATGCGATTGAAAACATTGAAGAATTAAACGAATAAAAAATATCCAAATCATTAATTAGTTTCATGGTTACTTCTCAATCCCTACACAAAAACATTGCATCAGGCCAAAACACACATGATACTCCCAAATCACAAATAATCTCACTTGAAACCCAACCTAAATATCAATTTCAACCCCACTATTCAAAACAGAAACACACCTCGTGAATATGATGCGTCATGCGTGGTCATGACTACTACCTCCATCAGGTAGGACAGGGGTCTACAACAAATAAACATTATGAATATTTTCATTACAAAAATAATATAAATTAAATAAATAAATACAGTATAAATCTGCGTCGTCTGATCCCCTGCACCCTCGACTGGACGCACATATTGCCGCAGTGCTCTAACCTCAGCGATCAATTGCACATTTACCTCCTCGGAAGTACGCAGCTGTGCCTCAAAATCTGACAACTGCTATGTCATCTGAGCAACAGAAGGACCGACAACCGCATCACGTGACACTACAGAATGAGGAATCCATGTTCCATATGTCAAACTATATCAATGCCCATCCCAACCGATAATGCAATGAAATATCTCATCCCTTCGCATGGGAAGCTGTCGTTAGTCCTCTGGCAGATGTTCTAACTCAACTTCAAATTGATCCTGTGAAATATTTAAATATATATACATATATTAACATAGAGATTTTATGTAAGTATTGGTAATGAGTACAAGCACTTACTATCAATGATGCAGCCTCTGGATCATTGTGATCACAAGTCCTCATTTACACCGACATTTTATCAGTCAGTACACCTTGCTCCCACAATTGTATATGAATATAATATAAACAAAAAACCATATTAATTAATAAATTAAAAAATGAATAATAAATACCTCATGTCGGATCTGAGACACGTAACGAGTCCCGAGCCTGTGAGGTGGTCCCTGCAATGCTCGTTTCTCATAATGGCGTGTTGACACCTCCTACATTCAATTCATTCAAATTTCAAACAAATCACACATTCTTGAAAATATATATACTAAAATAAATATACAAACCGCAAAACCCTCAGTAGACCAATATGCAACTAAATCATTCCACTGAGTCGGGATAACACCTCTTGTGACTTTTTGCAGAATGTTTGGGACCCCACATTTGGTACCCAGTGGTCCCTCTTGACTTTGCCTTTATATTCTTTCCACATCTTACGGCATTTTCTCATACACACTGGCCGAAACTCATCAGGACATACTTTCTAATTTTTCTGTTAAAGAAAAAAATCACATATGTTATTATTTTTTATACATAGGTAATAAATTAAAATGGTCTTCTTACCTGAACCTCCCTCTAAAGATGATCTAATGTGTCCTGGGGGAAAGAAACCTAATCATGCGTGGTCAATGGAAATCTATGTGGGTCACATATGATATGACCCAGCTGACGAATAAATGCAGGGGAATTCTGTCCCATAGAATGAAATACCTCATCAAAAGAAACATCAAATGTCGTGTCTTAATTCCATGATAATATGCCATGACCAGGGCCTCTCTTACGAGAGGAAGAAGCAGTTGAGTCTAATTCTATTGAAAACAATTTTATATATAATTTGACAGATATTATAAATATATATAAATATTTTTATCAATTACATAAAAAATAGAGACATTGACATTCAAACATACCTTGACCCTGAGACGTAGATGCCTCAGATGGATGATGTGGATCTGCTGCCCCTTCCCCTGACATGCCTGCAGTCATAGGAAACATTAGTAAGGGGACTATCCAAAGTTTCCAAATGATAAATTGGATTGTTTTTAAAAAAACTAAAACTTGTATAGTTGTTAATAAAACAAAAAGGGATTGAATAATTAGTTGTGAATGAATTTTAAAAAATCATAATGTTAGCAAAATAGATATATAAATTAAGTACAAAACCAATCAACGCATAGCCAAATTTCAAATTTAATTAAAAAAAATTAAGCAGCACATGAACCAAATGAAGAATACCTCAATGGGAAGATACACTGACAATAACATCAATAGAACATGAGTTAAATCACCCTAAATATTTATAACTGAATAAACTTCCAAAAGTGAGGATTAAAACTTACAAGGGAGGGGACCGGGCTGTAGTGGTGTGGCAAGAGAGAGGATAGTGAGGGAGGGGATGAGTTGTGGTGGTGCGGCGAGGGAGGGGATGAAGACGGAGGGGATGGGGGTTGGCAGGTTATGGGGGGTGTTCGGGGTGTGGGGGGGGGGGCTTCCGGGGTGTAGGGGGGCGAGGGGGCGGAGGGTCGAGGGCAGAGGGGTCGGAGGTCGGAGGGGGTGGAGGTCGGAGGTGGGTGGCAGGAGGCCAAAGGGTAGAGGGAGGTCGGAGGGGACAGAGAGCAGGGCAGAGGGTGGCCGGAGCCGGAGGGCAGAGGCAGAGGAAGGTCGGAGGAGATGGCGGTCAGGGTGGAGGTTGGCCGAACGGTAGACGGCAGAGGGCGGAGGCCGACGAGGGTGGAGGGCAGCGAGGGAGGGTGTGCGGTGATGGGGGAGGGCGATGAGGGAGGGCATACGGCAATGGGGGAGGGTGGTGAAGGAGGGCGCACGGTGACGGGGGAGGGCGCGTGGTGACAACGGAGTGCGGTGACGGAGGGCGTGCGGCGATAGGGGAGGGTGTGCGGTGAGGTGAGGAGGGAGGAGGAGGGTTTAGGGGGGGAAAGTGGTGAGGTGAGGAGGGAGGAGGAGGGTTCTGGGGGGCGCCAAAGTCCCCCTTTTTTTGGAAAAACCTAGCGACCGCTATTGAAGGTCGCTATTTATTACCTATAGCGACTGCCACTGGCAGTCTCTATAGGTAGGGGGGCTCCAAAGCCCAGTTTTCTAGTAGTGTGGCTGCAAGACTAAGAACTACACAACCCCCCTGTCCTAGTTTCATTACATTAAACTGCATAACAACCATAAGTGTCCATGCTACATTATGTTTAGATACAAAGCATCCTAATCCTTATCACATGATGTTAAATTACATGAAATCATTTGTACAACTAACATTTTCTCTATTTGACGTCTGAAGCATCCATAAGCAAACATAGTTGACATCATTCATACTCCTTAGTGGCACATTAGTCCATCTCTTTCTTATGTCTGAGTCAGATCTGCATAGATAAATTATTTCAAGAACTATGTATGTATTTATTCTCATTTTCAATAAGATATGTAGAGATGCCTAATTCTCCATTTTTGGGCCCAGCCACAATCACAAAATCTTCTTATTTTATTTTCTACTCCTATATATGAATCAGATATATACAATGTATCCCTTTAAGATATATGATTTGGTCATTATACCAATTTATGACTTAAGATTTACCGTTCTATCATAACATGTCAAAATCCCCCATTCTTAATGTCAAACTCAATTGATGTGAGAAATGATTGTTTCAAGAACTACATATGGCATGATTATCATTTTTAATGAGATATGTAGAGATGCCTAGGTCTCTAATCTTGGGACCAACCACGATAAAAAATACCCTTATTCCTTGTATAAGAATCAAACATGAATAGGGAATGTTTTAAGAACTATGTATGACTTGATTCTTGTCACAATAAGACACATAGTGACATTTGGGATTTATCCCTTAATCCAGTTACAATATGTCTTTATTTTAACATTGGTTCATCTTCATCCTTACCACATGATGTTAAACTACATGGATATATAACACCCTTATTCTTCATTTATGTCACCTTTGCATTGTAAAAGAAACCCTTACTACTCCTTATTTCTCACACCGGGCATAGCTCACGTGGGATTAGAAATTAGGTAAAAGGATTATTTTTATAAATAAGGTGTTTCAATTTCATATAAAGTTATTAATTTCCTCACATAACAATAAAAAATTGCATAGTATAATGTCCTCATTTCATGACTTAAAATGTACATCACAATATTAATTTAAAGGAGACAAAGAAAGTCTCTATTTTACATATGATTCAGAACTATGTAAAGGAAATTAAACTCAGGGCTAATATTGATTAAAATATTTTTCATATACATTGTGAAAAAACCCACTTCTATATTTCATACTCTTAATCTTGAATATTTCTAGATCCTCATAATCTTTCATACAGATTCTGGTGACAGAGTTTCAAATATTTAATAACTCTTTTTCTTGACTATGCAGTACATGCCCTTATGTGGCCTTTCATAACACAGTTGGCCCTGAATAACACATACCCCATAATGGGTTTTTCAAATAATGGTAAATTCATTCTTTATTAGAGTATCTTTGTTCCCTTAATATTTTGATGAAAATATGCCTTCATTTTATTATTGATTTTTGATAACCAACTTTCAAGGGGTGAGTTGAAACCCTTACAAGGCCCGTAGATGTAAGTATTACATGTCTTGTAGGCCTTAGAGGAATTCATTGCATGTAGGCTTCAAACATTACATACAACCCAGACTAACTACTTGAAACTGCTCCTCCCCAGCATCTTCATCATGAAATGAGCTCTCTACCTTTGCATTGTTGTTCGTCTAGGCTATCCTGTGCATGCACAGGCTTGTCCCAATGGCAGGTGCCATACCCTCTCATTCTTTCAATCCTTGTAGCTTCTATTGTGTTGAAATCTCCTCGATCATCCTCCTTATAGATCTTGTTCCTTATAGGTTTTCTGGTTTGCATCTACACTTAAGGTGGCCTGATGGACTTGAGGTGGCCCGAATGTCTTACTGTCTTGAAGTATTGGGTGGCCCGAAGGACATAAAGGACTCGGGGACCAAATTGGTTGCCCGAATTCTCAAACTGGGGCAAATTCTCAACTTCTATAGTGCCAAACAGTTTCTACTATTGTACCAGCTACAGTACTGCACAGTTCCCACTATAGTACCTGCTACATTACTGCTACAGTGCCTGCTACAGTTCCTCAGAAATTATGCATCCACCTAGATTCGATCCTGGGTTTCCTAGATGCACTTAAGAGACCTCACCAACCAGGATGAGGCACATGTACTAATGACAGTATGCAAGAATCTATATTTTAAAACAGTCATTCAGGTATACTTGTCCCATTATCTTTCTCTTTATCTGAAAGTATCAAGACCTTGGTTTACACATTTCCCTAACCATGTGTTCAATACAATATGAAATAACTTCTTAATCACTTGGCCACATATCACATATTTTTTCCATTTCAGGTACTAGTTGTATGACCTAAAAATCTAGACATCATAACTTTTATGTTTGGGTCAGACCATTGTAAAATTAAAATAACTCCAATTTTATGGAAATCAAGTTTGAAAATACCCTTTAGATATTCAGGTACCTTTCTCCAAAAACCAAATGTTGTGCTTAGGAAAATATAAATCCCCATAAACTTTATTCGGCTTTTAGTATAAAAATGTCAGTTTTTTGAGATCTCTTTTTCTTGATTATGTTGCATGTTCCCTTAGGTGGCTTTGAATTTGTTACCTACAAAACAGGTATGTCATTAAAAAGTTTTCACTATTCAGCTTTGTAGAATATTCCCTAGTTTTCCATGCATAATAAAGCCCCAATAATAGGTTTTTCAAGTAATGGTAACTTCTTTCTTGGAAAAGACACCCTATAATGCTTTTATCCCTTTTCACATATCATTCCTCAGTTCCAAAAAATCCCAAATAATAGTTTACAATTTTCCCTTCTATACCTGAATATGACAGTATGTTTCAAAAAAAATTATCAAGAAATTCATAGAGTTTCGTACCTTTGGTCAAAGCTAAATACCTTAAATTAAAGCCACAAAATGTCCTAACAACATGACTTAAAATGGCATAGTACTAATGTCATCACTACATGACTTAAAAATACACAATACCAATGTCCTCACTGCATGAATTAAAACTTCACCATACCCATTTCCTCACTGCATGACTTAAAAATGCACAATATGATATCAGAAATTTCTCTTTCTGATAAAATTTAAAACCATTCATCATTCACCAAATTGGTATAGAAATGGTTTTCTTATTCATGACATATGTCGGCATAAAATATACCTTTCTTTCTTTAAATTACTTTCCACAGAAAAACCACCCACTGTGGTCTTGAGTCACCAAAATCTTATTTTCCCCTGTCTATTAATATTAAAAATGATAAATTCCAAAGAAATATTTTTCCTAACTATGCAGCATGTTCCCTTAGTTGGCCTTACATAAGTTGTCTACATAACGGGCCTATTAGTCAAAATATGCCACTATTTGGCTATGTAGTATATGCCCCAGTTGGCCCTATATAATACAACCCCCATAATAGTTTTGTTAAAATAATGGTAACATAATTATTGGATGAAAATCCCCTTATGTTGATAAAATTTTTAAATTTGGTGACCATAAAAATCCTGGCTCAAGATTCCCCTTGGAAATATTTAAAGAATATTAAAGCAATTCTTATCCACAGAGTCTTTTTTGGGATCTAATTTCTAAATTTAGGGTGAAATATATTCAACCTTAAATACTAGCCCTTTATAGTCGAACATGCATTACTCTAAACTATCAACAACAAAAGACATGTTACTCATTGAATTGAGAACCCCCAAAGGGAAGTCTGAATAGAAGTCGAGTCCCAACTCACTAAATGTACATTTTTTTGTATGATTTAGGTAATATTGAGCAATAAAAAGTCAAAAGATACAATTTTTGTGGGGTTTCCTGTATAACCCTAGAAAAAATAAAACTATGCTCTCTAGGCCCCATGGATTAGGAAAAAATTAAAGCATCCTTCCAAACATGATGTAGCTCCAAATCTGACCAAATGATTTTGGAATACATCAAAGTTCCCTACTTTTACTGTAGAACAAGATCTTTTCATTATGAATGAATCAAATTCTACTGGGGGAAATTGTAGAAAACATGAAATGGGTTGCATGAACTTATCCGCAATTGAAGATGTATTTACATGTGCTGTAACTCAATATGTCTTCAATGGGAATCGAAAAGTTCATTGTGTGACTCTAAATTTTTCATGGGGGTCAGTGATGGTAGCGAAGGCACCGACCCGAAGGGCTGGGACAGCAGCTAGAAAATGACCCCAAACAGTGGTGCGGTGGCACAAGTCCTGTAGTATGGATGAATTATTTTTGGATAAGTCCCCAAAGAGGGGCCCAAGGTACCTGAATGCAAAAACATTCACACCATCATGTTGGAGCAGAATGAAGTTATAATTTTTGCTAAGTCCCCAAAGTGGTTCCCTAGTCTAGAAAAAACACTGTCAACATGCAATGTACTTTCTCTCCCAAACTCATTTCTCCCAAGGTCACTTATTTTCTTATAAATAGACCCCTGGGGCCCTCATTTGAATGGATGAATTTTCGTGAAGCCCAATTGCTACTCTAGTCTCCCTAGTAATTCTCCCTAGTCTTCCTAATCATTCAATGTAGTTCCTTAAACACCGTGATTAGAGGATTTAATGGATGATCATTGTACTTACATCCTTTTAGTGTTTGAAAAACATAACACGTGTGTGCCTAAATCACCCAAACTCCCCAAGTTAGAAATAATTATGCTCCTTCAATTCCTTTTATAGGCACTTAAGTGGACCACCAATAAATACTCTTTAAGGATTGATCAAGGTCTCACCCAAATATTAATACACTGGTTGTTCATCTCTTAAGTGAACATTAGGTCTCCCATATTTAATTGTGTGCCCATACTTGCACGCCCTTACCTAATTGGGTGCTCCTCTTTGATTCACTTACTCTCTTCATTTTACAATCCATCAATCCTTCCTCAAAGCCATTCATGTCAAGGATTCTTCTTCCTTGGCACCCTTTTCTAAAATGGATTCTATTGAGACCTCCACCAAATCCTCCTGACTTATCAAACTATTGGGGAAGTCACATCAGTGGGTCTCCTATTTGGGTTTGTATTTCCACAGTCAGAGGTTTCCCACATTTGATTCACAGTGGGGTTAGAATTCATGGAGTGTCAGTGTGTTTTTATATCCACATTCACATGCACCTTTTTATGAGAAATTGTGTTGGGAATTTCCCAATTTATAGGAGGGTTGGTCCCTAGCCTCTACATTCTTGAAGAGATGGCTCGTAACCTCAGGTCTCTAGTAGGGGAAGATACGGTTCATACCTAATTTCCAATTTTAAAATAAAGGAGAATTCTCCCTCCCCTACTAGGATCAATTTTCAGGAAACCAACCTTGAATAAGCCCTTATATTTTCTTATAGTAGGTAGAACCAGCGCTCCGCATTTCTTCTTCGATGCCAAAGACCAAAGGGGAGATGGGCACTGGGACATTTGTTACCCTTTCCCTCTCCCATTGTGCTTTTTCTTCGGGGGAAGCCATCTTGGATTAAGCCTCTAACCTTCATTCCTTCCTCCTTACGTTGGACCCTTGTCCAATGTAAATAGAACAATGGGAATTCTCATCACCTCGTCCTCTTCCACATTCGACACACCCTCTTCCACTAGCAGAGGAGGAAAATTTTGAAAGTGTGAATTCCTTCGTTAAATCTTTGACATCCCTTTGTTTCTCACGCCGAGAATGGATCACGTGGCTTAGAATTTTTCATAGTCACAACATTTACCCAATAAAAAGAACTACGAGAACTCTAATTCTTATTCAAACCAGGATAAATAGGAAGCCCTTTTAGGGCCCGAGCTCACTAGATGTCCTCTTCAAGTGTCTAAACCTAATTCCCTTAATTTGGGCTTCCTCCTTAGGAATAAGCCCAAAATTAAAATCAAATGTCACAAAGGTATCCTTTCAAGGATGTAATCCCTAACTTATTTCTCTCAAAGAACCACATTCTCATATGAGACTAATCGAACTACGTGGGATTTGATTCTCATCCACATGGGATACATAGGAAGCCTCATTTATGTTCAAACCCAACACTTGAAATCAACCCTATTCTCATTGGTACTTATTACCAATAGGGTCTAATATTACTTGGAAACCCATATCCATTCCATGTTCCTTAGGCTGCTTCAAAACAAGTATAACAACAAACATTGACTAAGCATCATCTGCTTAGATGTTCATACCACATGACAATAAACTGCATAGCTAGGTCCTTATCACATGACCTTAAAAGGTATGATGTGTCCTATTCAGTGGCACCGAACTACGAGTTTTCTGATTCCTTTTTCAAGGATACGTAGGTAGCCCAGTTTATGGGCATGATCCCAAGATCAAACCAAACTTTTTCTCCCTGGATGAAAATAAATTCCAGAGTTCCCCGCTGAGTGGTTTAAGAAACAGTATCATCATAGTGATGATTAAAAGAATCTTGAAATCATATATTTGATGATACCATTGATGGAGAACCTTGAATATATACAGATATATCCATTGATGAAGAACCATGAATACATACTGAGGATTCTAAATTTTACACATGTTAATAAATGATTGTAAATTCCAAGGGAAACATATGTTATGCATGGTGAATTAATAAAGATTCATGAAGATATCTTAAATTTTCAAAGAGGGTCCTGGAGTAGACAATAATTCCCCCCAAAAGGGTGTGATGAGTCTGACCTCTCGTCCTCTTGACCAATGCTCATTCTAAAGTATCGTAAAGTTCAAACTTAACGAACACTTGCCTTTGGAATGTAGGTCCCCTTTGGATAAAGACTTGTTGGATGTTTCTGGTTCCATAAATAAATCCAATAGAAACTGACTGGAAACAGAGATTCATAAAACAAGAACACACATTTCAAGGAACAATGAAAAAATTATATTTAATATATTTATGATATTATTATTCATCTGGAATTATTCTATCCCACAATCCTTCATGTTTTCCAATTTATAAGAATAATATATTTTCAATCATATGTACAATGAACTATCTTCCTTGTGATGTGATGTGATTTGTTTACACTTTACATAGAATGCATTAAGGTTAGTTTTTATAAAAATATGAGATATATACTATATAATAATGAATGTGTAATGGTAATATAAATAAATATTGAATTTTCCATTATTTATTTCAATATGGCATGAAAATGAGAATGACATTCATGCGTACATATGAATAAATGGTTGAACAGGTTTTGTATCTCAATGATACTGATGAATAAGCTACTGAAATGGTGGGGAGATCATTAAGGATGACTCACAATGAGGAGAAAAGTTCTGAGATAGACAAGAAGGACCTAATCTTATTTGGGGGCTTCAATAATGGGAAGATCATCCTAGAGGAGTATATTCAGTCCTGGGAGAAGCTGGACTTCTAGTTCGAAAATATTCTTATGGATGAACAAAACAGTCAAGATAGAAACATCTCTTGGATGTTATTTTGAAAAACTAATCTGGGTAGGATTAAATTTCCCTTTTAATAAATTTTCTTTTTCATTTTGTGCTTGAACTCATAGTTTCACACTTTTTCCTCAAATGTTTTTAAAAAATAAAAATCTAATTTTTAGTCATGTGATGAAATCATGATCTATGTAAGAGTAACCACAAACTAAAAAGTCAAAAAATACTTTAAAAACAAGGATATTAACACTCAAAAAAATGAAAACAATGAAATATTATTAACAAAAGGGTGATAATATGTTACATAAATATCATATATGATATTATAAATATTAATATTGTTCTCTTATAAGTCAATATCTTAGTTAAAACCATTATAAAATAGTTTAAATGGTTTTCCACAAAAATGAAGTGTAAGGTAATGGATTTCATATAAATTTACATTATATTGAGAATTAGTTGTCATTATATAAAAATTCACTCTTATGTGGTTCATATAATACCCCTTTGACATTTTATATCAAGGGAAATTTATTCTTCATGATGCTTTATGATTCAATTTTAAATATTATATCCAAGGTTTTTTAGGCTTGAAAAATACTATGTGGTAAAGGTTATTTTGCAATCTCACTTTAATTTGTGATTGTTAACATTATCTAGAAATAATTAATTTCCTGTAATAATATATTATTAGACATTAAAATTCTATTAATTATCCATATTATTCTATGATAGATATAATTGTTATCTAAACCATATACAATTTTTACATATGGTGTTTTACTTTAAAATTATTTAGTGAGCTGAGGAAATATTGATAAATCTATATGCTTTACTCAATACAGATATTTGATAATGAATAACTTTAATGAATTAAATTGATTTATATAAAAATGATGAATGATTTGAATTATATGAAATGGGTTATAGACTAGTTAATGAAATCCCCTCGATTCATCAGAAGTCAAATGATGCGAATTAGTTGCCCAAATACAATTTTTTTTATGGCGAATGTTTTAAAATTTCATGTGGAACTACTTGATTGAAAAGGTTCCACATTCCTGGGAAACATGGAATCCAATATTTAATCATTTAATTCATTTAAAATTTTGTTATTATTATTATTATCACTGATATTTTTCCTATGTAATTATCTATGGATGAATTTAAATATCTATTTATTAATTAAATTGAATGTGTTTCATTTATTTCCCCTTCCATATTTATTATAACAAAAACAACTATTTATGTGTCACAGGTGTTCAACTTTATACATTTTAAAATTGATTATGATTATTTATTAATAATTTATTTATCAGTACATAACTCTTATATAGAATTTTATCTCTCCCTTATTGGGTTTCATTTCTCCTAGATATGAAGATGAATTCTTGGAATGAGTTTCATGGATGTCGGTATTTTTCTTGTGTTATTCTTTATTTTCTTTTCCCAAGGTAATATGGGAAACATGAATATAATCATGTTTTTCTAAAATTGTTAAATGTTTCTTCCCTTTGTTAATTGAATATTGGTACAATGTTAATGTAATTAAGGTACCATTATAGGGATAATGGGGTCAGGGTCGTAACAGTTGGTATAAATGAAAATTTAGTAGAATTATGGAAAGATAGATTTATGAAAATGTATATTATGGAGAATAATCCTATTATATAATTTGAGGATATATATAGAATAAAATACTAATGTTTTTTATGATATAGAGTCTATGGTTCATCCTTGAAATACATCCCAATCTTGATATTATAAGTAGACATGGTTTTTTCATCGATATAACTATGGGTAATAACTCTGAGAAGGGTGTGTTTGGATTAACTCAATCGTAACCTACATGATAATGAGCCTTATCACGCACCTATTATGACTTCCCCAGGGTATATGCATAGCATAATTCATATATTCTTTAAAAACCATTACAAATGGTTTGGATTTAATGATATCCCCAAAGAAACTAAATATTATGATTTTAATATTAACCATACCTAAATTTTAAACTAATGTTAATTGTTACCTAAAATATGGAATTAAACATTATGATTTTAAATTCATAATTTTACGAGATAATATATTATATTCCATTGTTTATAAATTGACCCTAAAATTATGAATGCAATCAATACTGATAAAAAATATAGTGATTCCCCTAATATGGAAACCAATACATATGGTATTGGAACAAATAATATTTTTGCAATATTAGCATAGCTTAATCAGGTTATATAAAAATAATATTTCTCAAATGGAGAAATATATTACACAATGAGAATATCTTATGATTAATTAATTTATTTTATTTAAGCTCCAATTATTTAGTGGGACTAAAAATCCACTTTTATTTGAAAAATGGATTAAGTATATGAAGAAGATACCCATAGACTATTGAATGCATTAAGTAGGAAAATGATACACTTCTGGTGTATTGTCTCAAAGGAAGAACTGAACAATGGTTTTTATTGATCTTCAATACTGGGGAGGATGAATAAATATAAATAATGGAATATAAATCCTGTAAGGATACATTCTCTGATAATTATATACATGATGCGAAATAAATTTTGATGAAGAGAAAGTTTTTTTTCTTAAAGTAAAAGGAAAAATAATGTATTGTGGATTATGAATCCACCTTTACAATGTTATCCATGTATGCTACAGATTATATACACATCACAAATCTTTAGATTGATCACTCTTTTGTTGGGTGTAAGCTAAGTCTCTGAAGGGAACTGGCTTCTAAAAATTTTTCTTCATATGTTGAAATATTTTTATACACCCTAAAATGGAGAAGTAATTTTATAGGATTAATAAATTTAAGGGTAATAAATAGAGGAAGAGGTCATCTGAACATAAATTGAAATGGAATGTTTTAGAGAATATTATAATGAAATATCCATCATGTTAGAACTGTGGAAGCAATCCCTCTATGAAATTCATTAAATTCATGGGAGTTTTCAATATGTGTGGATAAAGGGTTCATTATGTTAAATAATGCGATGGGAATAATAGAAAAACAACTAATATATGTTACAAATTCATGGATATGGGTAACTATGAAAAATTAATTCCCTAATAATCTATGTAATCTACCACAGCAGATGCCAAAGGGAGAAGGTAAAGCATATGTGATCACTACAGCTGATGTGGAAATACCCAATTATGTGGTGCTAGGAACATTAATCATATCATCAAATTTCATTGATGATTTATTGTATTTGGGATCATAGCACACTTTTATATCTACCCATTTTTAAAATAATATAATACATTTCCATTATCATTTAATGTGAGGGTTTTCAGTCCAAACTCCTATGTTAAGTCTCATTTCCATGAATATGTGTCGTGTTGTCCCCATTATGAAACATAAACAAGCTTTATTTTCTAAACATATTCTCAAACCAATGTTTGACTCATATATAATACATTATATGGAATATATTTTTAAATATGATGTAAATTGTTTTCATAAGAAGATGGAAATTATGATATGTGAGGAAGATTTTAGTTTTCCCAATCTTTAGAGTGGGAAATTCATCATATGATTCATATCAAGTTCCACATCTGGTAGCTCTACTAAATGAGATTATTTTTAAGAAGAGAAGAAAATTATATTGTTTTGAAAGGTAATATTAAAATGATTGATGTACTTATTGAACAATAATATATTGGTTTACTCCTAGATGAATTACCTAGACACCCCATATTGTGATGTTGATTATGGTTACATAATCATTCATGTTATCTTCATTATTTTCATATCTCATGTAAAAATTGAACATCTCTAGAATCTATAATATGGTATATTTTTCATTCCAATGATAAGAAGATATTTTAAGTTTGAAACCAAATAAAACATATGAACTCACATTGGTCCAAAGGATGGGTGGTTGGAATCATAACACCCTTTTCTGGTGAATAGTTTCCTTCTTTGAGACTGTATTATTGATTTAAAATATGTTCATGGGAAATTTCCAATTCTCTGATATAGTAACATTTACCATAATAAAAAAATTTTGTGTTTCATCCATATATATTCCATAGGGTGTCTTATCAATGATAAACTCTTTATGTATCAATGATTCTTTATCTGGATCCCATTATTTCTAATCCCTCAAACATTTATTGGGTTTTGAATCCATATTGACATGCACTCTATTGTTTAATACCATCTAAGATGTTGATTAAAATTTCTATAAATGGGTTGAACCCCCACACAGAGTCCTATAAATCCATTGATATGAGAAATATAAAACTATATATATCATTTTGGTTCAAGATGTTCATTATAAAATAAATAGGGAAGGATGTTTATGAGGGAATTCAAGCCAAGGGAAAGGAGATTTAGACCTTTAATGCAATTTTTTATATTATTATTATAATAGGGATTGATATCTTCATAGTTCCATTTTTTACAATACATTAATGTGTGAGGGAAGATAATTAATAATCATGGTGATTATTTACTGCATGATTATCAATATAGGAATTCCTTATGGACTTACAACAAGGTTGATACCCATGAAAAGAGTTTTTTTTGATTCATGATACTGAAAGGTGATTACAAATTGAGGATGCCCTAATTGGTGGAATTTTTTATTCTAGTGACATGATAGTTGTAAATCCTTAAGATTATACGAGTCATGATCAATGAGAGAATCAAGAGATTGCAAATGATCAGATTCCCAACATACGTATTCGAGATATACTAATTTTGGAATGCCTTACGGTGTGTTTGATATAGATATAGTTCCTTAGTAAGGAGTCCTACATATCATTCTCATGAATTAATCAATGTTTTCATTGTTTTCTATCACCCCTCTCCCATTGATGTGTTTATGTTTCGTGTGATAATGTTAGGGGCTTACACATTAGAATAATTATATGTATCATCACATTTCCAATCTTTTTATGGAAATTGAAGAATGATAAACTCAGAGTATAATTCATTTACCATTATTTTGTGTATTTAAAATATGGGGTGACTTACACAATGGTTTATGTGTTTCCCATATCCTAAAAAATATTAGAAGTGAGTACCATAAATTATCTATTGATAATGCGTTGATGGCATGAGGATCTTACAATTAAAATAGAGGTTTATGAGTTATCATCTCAAGTAATTTATAGACACTTTCCATATGAAGGGTGAATGATCGTTCAAAACTCATGTTTGGGGATTTAAATGGATTGGGGGTACATGTCAAAGTATTCCTATTATAAAAGGATAACATGTTTGGGGTAATCTACCAGAAATGTGCATGGTGAATGTTCAATATGTACAGGTTTCCTACATGACATGGTTGACAAGTCATAGGGTGAATGTATGACATGTTTGACTTGTATATGAGACTTCATGTGATCAAAACTAAAATTATCAAGGTGTTTCAAATGAAAAAATATGACAGGTATAGAGTGATTCATATAATAAAAGATAGAATGATTATTATCATTCATGTTATCCGACTGACATGGGAGAGGTATATTGTGTGATTAAAGTATAAGGCATCCATGGTCTATCACATGATATAGATGACATTTTTGGGGGAATTATGTAAAATAGGATGACATGCCTAGGAAATCTATATGATTCCTGATGAAATTTTTGAGGGATTTGGAGTAAACCTAGATGAAATATCAATGTTATCATTTTAAGAGCATTTAAATACTCATTTGAATCCTATATGTCTTGCATGTACAAAATATCATATATTCCCTCATGTGAACTTCATTCATGTTCATCCTTATTCACATAAATTCTCCATTATTTTTCATGGATTTTCATATAGATTCATCCAGTTATTAATAATAAATTTTGAATATTCATTTGATGATCCATATAACATGACAAAATTACATTATATGATCAATGAGATCATCACACAAGATTCATTTCAAAGACCTAGAAATTCCATATAATTTATTTAATTATATAGAATTACTAAGAGACTTTGAAAATTGGTAGAATATGTTTCTGAGGCCTGGAGAGCCCAAAACAGAATTTTTGAAATTTTTTCATGGTACGTTAAGTAAACATGATGGCTTGATTTTATAACTATTGAACCAGTGCTCAGATTGAAAATTCTAGATCATTTTTGAATTCACAACACCATGATTCATTTAGGCAAAACACAACATTGTTCAGAAAAAGGTGGATAGAAAAGTTGTTTTTCAGACATTTGAAAAAAAAATCACTAAATATGTTATTTTATTCCTTTTTCAATTGTTGAACGGTGGTGGTGGGACCTAAGAGTTGGTAGGACATTAAGGGAAGGACATTAAATGACCTATTATAGTAGTTGTGTAACCACAAATGGCATGTGTTTAATAACGTAATTAATTGAGATTCATTAATGATCCATATCAAATAAACAGAATGTGGGGGGATTTTTCATTTATTAAACCAACCTTGGTAATTAGATTTGAGACCCCACAGGGAAACTCTTGATGAAGCACCATTATAAAAACCTTCTCCAATAAAGAATGAGGAATGAACAATGTTGTTTGGGATTTGATTTAAAGATCAACATACACTGATGAACATCTTCGAACAGCAGATTATCCTCCTTCATCATTAGTGAGTCCAACTTGTTCATGTTAGGGGGTTTAAATTTGTTTATTCGTTTAAATGGTTTCCTCTTTCCGTTAGTGAGTAATATAAAGAACATAGATCAACTTAATAATGGGTTGATCCATGATTCATTAATTCTTATGGGTGGTTGATGTGGGGTTTGATTTGGAAATTTCCTTCTTTCAAATAATGATAAATGCATTACCCATTTTAAAACACTAAGGCGGAGGGCATGGGCCAACAAACAAGGCACAGACCCTCCCCCGTTCTGACGTTTTGTGTGTTCTTTATGTGATACCCACCAAAGAGGTGACAAGGAATTTCCATAGGCTTTTTATTGATGGGGGTGACTTAGGAGGCCCGTAGGCGCAGACGAGAATGAAAATTGAAAACTATAGCTTCTCTAGCGGTCTGTAGAAGCTCTGGTCGATGTGGTGACACCGGTGACTGGTGATGGTGGTCGGCCAAGATGGCCTCATGGGAATGAAGATGCATGAAAGTGTTGTGGCGACATGATCCACGACTAGCCGAGCTGTGTTGGGTGGAAGAGGCGGTGCGCCAGTGCCGCATGGGGAGATAAACGGCCCGGTCGGGCCACTCGGTTGGACACCAAATGGCTGGATGAGCCATCCATTTTAGAAGGGATGGTGGGGCCCTGCTGGTTCTTCCATCATGGGGAATTATACCTCACTGTGGGTCAGGTTTTCTAGGCTGGCTAGTCCCACCGGTTGGGCCGGACCCACAGGCCCAAAGGGCCGTTCGGGCCCAACCCCTACAGAACCCAACTGACCCCTTTTCACTAAAACTTATGTAACTCCTAAAAAAGGATCCCAGTTTGAAAAACTGTATGCATCATTAGAACTCTTAGGATGAGTCGTTCCTTTTGAGATAATCCATCTGGGTTTTATAGAATGTTGGAGTACATCTAGGTTGGATCGAACTCGAATCTAACAGGGCCCTCAACACTAAAATGCCTATAACTTACAGATCGGGCATCCGATTGACCCACCATTTGTTGTCTTAGAACTCTTATGACATGGTGGGCCTTCAGGTTACTTCTTCATGGGACTTAGTTTCAATTGAGGTATCACAAATGACTTTAGTAATAAAATCTATGGGGACTCATGTGCTCCATGTGCGGGAATCTTCTGGCTGGTTGTCAAGTGGAGAGAGGCCCTTTGTGAATCAGCATAAGTGACTTATGACCCTTTGTGGATTGAAATCAGCAACTTACGACCCTATATGGATCAATGAATTATAAACCTGTATGGATTAGCGACTTACGATCTTGTTTGGCTCAACGAATTATGAACATGTGTGGATCAGCAATATCACAACCCGAAGGGGACCAGCCTTAGGGTGGCCTTTCATGGATCAACAACTTATGAACCTATGTGGATTAACAACATAAGACCCTATGATAATAAAAAGTAGCGCGACCTGAGAAGGAACAACCTTAAAGTGGCCAGTCATGGATTAGCGAATTACGGCTCTGTGTGGATCGACGACTTACTGCCCTATGTAGATCAATGACTTGCGACCCTGTGTGGATCGGTAATAGAACGACTTCTTCATTCTTCAGTAGTGTAACTTCTCAACAAGATAATATGATTTATCCTTATGTATAATCATCATTATTCCTATCCTTCATGTTATATAACTGATTCTAGCTATCTTTTTGTTTGTTCTTTGTGATTTTGGTCATGCTTTGTGGTTTTTTCTTTGTGGAATTTTGGGACACCCTCAGGGGTCTCGGGGTCCCTAGTGGGTATTGTTATAATCACCCATGTATGGGCTTTGCCTACACCTTCTTGTGTCTTGTGTATACAACAGACAGCTTTGATTGAGATTTGGGAGCCAGGACAATACAATGCATGGATGTGATCGGTTGACATGGCGAGATTCTGTGAGGATCTATACCTACCCTTTAGGTAGGATCCTTGGAGGATGACCTTAGGGGTTATTTTACCTTTTTTTACTTTATTTTTAGTTGTGTTTTTATATTGGCCCAATCTTCTTCATTTCACACTTTTACATTCAGCAGTTATACTACATGGTTTTCTATTATTGTGTACCTGGTCTGTGTGGTTGCTGATATAAAGGAAATAGCTTCCCATTTTAGTTATATGAATTTCCGGTGCTAGTCTCCAACCCCTTACTAATGGGAGGCAGGCTTGGGGTAGTCACGACTTGGGCCCCAGGGACGGGTAGTGACAAATTGGTATCAAAGGAGTTGGTTCTACCGAAGAACTAAGACTTTGTTGTTTTCAATGGGGAAATAGTGTCAAGTGTTTTGATTATGGTTTTTAGTTTGGGGAGTCCAGTGTTGGTGTGGTGGCTGAATTATCCATACACCAGGATCCAAGATTTTGATTTCCGACTCGATACAAGAAAACACTGATTGCATGTGTGTTTTTTAAAATGTTTTTCTTTTGATCACTTTTGAGTCATCTTAGAAGGTATGACTTATTGACCATGGAACACCTATTTCATTACAGGATTCCAACACATTGACAGCTATGTTGGATTCCATTGAGAGATCACAATGATGTCCCACCAAGTGATGTGGCATCATTGTAGGCCCTCTTACTATGATGGTACCTTTGGGTGGTGTACCAGTTACACCACTACCCATATGACATCAGTTTCCACAAGCCCCACCAGTAGATGATGCATGATGACTCAGCGCATTGCACAAGTTTCAGTGACATAGGCCTCCATGGTTTTGAGGCAAGACAGATCTAAAAGCATCTAAGGACTGGCTGGAGGCTATGAGTAGAGTTTTCTCCCTAGTTGGGACACTAGAGGACTAGATGGTGATCCTTGAGGCTAGTCTTATCTAGGGAACCATAGGGATATGTTGGATCTTGACACTCCAATTAAACATTGAGGTGGCCCTCACATTTTTGGACATCAACAGCCTCTTCAGGGAGGAGTTTGTTCCAGTGACTCTATGCTCTATGTGTATTCAGAAGCTCCTATACTTATAGCAGGGTATCCTTACAGTGGCCTAGTACTCTGCGAGATTCACTGACCTCTCCCAGTACTTCACTGACATGCTATGGGGCCCTTTATTCAAGGCCCAGAACATTGTGCATTGTCTCTGAAGTGAGACTATAGTGTCAATGAAATCACTCAACATACCGACACAGCCTAGAGTGCTAGTGAAAACACTTCTGTTGGAGAGCTTCAAAGCTTAGTAGGCACTGATAGTGATAACCACCATTGGAAAACAAGTAGCCAATTCATATGTAGTAGGTTGTAGGCAGATGACACAATGGACCAAGTGGTCCAAATCTTCTATTAGACGAACCTAGGATATAGGGTCGGAAGTGAAGAGCTCATGGGATAGAGGAGGTCAGCAGAGGAGCGTACTTTACTAATTGTGTGGCGGGAAGGGTCACATGGATCGCGACTGCCTGACCTGCCACACCAGCCCTCATCAGACTGTCGAGCGACTACCGAGGTAGAGGTGTAGATTCGAGTAGGGAGGTTTGTAGAGAAACAGACATGGTAGAGGAGCTAGTTTTGTAGTATGCATTGGGTGGCAATTTAAGTTTCTACTTCCACCACCTCTAGGTGGTCCACCCTGACCTCAAGAAGCATATGGAAAAGGATGAGCTTAGCATCAGGAATTTGATGCCTAAGAATATTATGTTCCATAGATGGTTTGAGGTAAGATCTATTTCTACCCCACCCTAGCTCTAGTTCTTATAGACACAGGTTCCAATCATTATTTTATTTCCACATCACTCATTCGGATCTTAGATATATTGATTTAGTCGTTGGCTTGATCCTTATGATTAGAGACACCTACTAGAGAGTATTAGATGATTACGCACAGGTGTCGGTAGTGTGAGAATACTCTAGGAGGCAAGAGCATCATTTGGGATATCCTAGTACCAACGTCGATGCCTTATGGCATCATCTTGGGTATAGACTGGTTAACCACAGTATGCTCCGATCAACTATTTTAGGTGCAAAGTGCGGTGTGTATATGAGGATGGGACTAGCTTTTCTTTCACTGGTGAGAAGGGAAACTTTTCTGCTCAGGATGGACTTTCTCTATGGAGGTATCAGTCGATCACTCATCAGTTGGATAGCCTTACCCATGGAGTGATTGATAAGAGCATTCTGAGATATCCTATAGTGGTGGACCGGTATGTTGATGTCTTTCCTGAGTATGTTCTGGGACTACCTCCTCCTAGAGAGGTAGACATATATATTGACATGTACCCAGGGATGACACTGATATATAAACTAGTATATTGGATTTCTCCTATAAAGCTTCATGGGTTTAGGGTACAACTGATGGATTTGAAGAGGAATGGGTTTATAAGTCCCATTGTTTCTCCATTGGAAGCCCTGATTTTGTTCACTGAGAAACCACATGGGATTTTGAGGCTTTGTGTGTACTATCTGTTCCTGAACTAGGTGACTATGAAGATCAAGAATCCACTCCCATTGATTGATGATCTCTTCGATCAGCTGAAAGGAGCTCAGTGGTTTTCAAAGATATATCTCAGATTAGGCTATCATCAGCTCAGGGTACGAGATGAGGATGTATCGAAGATGGACTTCATGTGCCGGTATAGCCACAATGAGTTCTTTATATTTCCTTTCAGCGTGACCAACACCCCAACAGTGTTCAAGGGACTCATTAATATGATCTTCCAGCCTTACCTTGATTTCCTCATGGTGGTCTTCATTGACAACATCTTGGTGTAATCGTTGTTGGATGAGGAGGATGCCACATGTCTTCATATTGTTCTACATACACTTTGAGAGCACCATATTTATGGTAATCTCCCTAAGTGACAGTTCTGGTTATGGGAGGTCCACTTCCTAGGACACGTTATCTCAAAGGCTAGAGTTGTGGTGAATCCGGTGAAGATAGAGGAAATTATTTCTTAGGAGCCACCAATGATTGTGACCGAGGTGCGAAGTTTCATGGGGTTGGCTGGGTACTACCAAAGATTATTACTTGACTTTTTCCAGGTAACAGCACCCTTGTTAGCTTTGACAAAGAAGGGACATCCATTCTTGTGGATAGAGAGATGACAGTAGTGTTTTTAGGAGATAAGACAGAGACTGAAAATCCCCCCACCCCTCTTGAGGATACTTGAAGAGGGAGTTTGGTATGTAGTCTACTACGATGGATACAGGACGAGACTAGGATGTGTCCTTATGCAGGAGAGATCTGTGATCACCTACGACTCACAACAGTTAAGACATAACGTGGAGAACTATGTTACCCTTCCCCTAGAGTTAGCATTAGTGGTCTTTTCCTTGAATATGTGGTTGCACTACATGATGGATGAATGGTTTACTGTCTACTCAGATCCCAAGAGTCTTAGGTATATCTTCTCATAGAAGGAACTGAAACTGAGATAGAGGCGATGGAAAGAGTTCCTCTGGGACTATGACTTTGGGATATTCTACACCTTTAGTAAGGGAAACATGGTGGTAGATGCACTCAGTAGGAGGTCTGGTTTACAATTGTTGAGTGAGGCGATAGAGCAGCTAGCTGCATTGATGTTATCCTTTGTGGATAGTGATAGAGCATCTTACCTTCAGTCAATTACAATCACTCCCCCACTCCTTCAATGTGTCATAGAGGCATGACTTGGGGGGATGATGAATACGAGACCCGAGATGCTTAGATATCCTCAGTATATGATCCTGAACAATTTTTTGAAGGTAGGGAGCACATAATCCTTTTCAGAGGACGCACCATAGTACTAGTGATGCTACAAGAGGTGGTGTTGATGGAGTTCCACACATTGCATTAGGCGGTACATCATGGTCTGGTGAAGACGTTCCTGAACCTCTAGCATTAGTACTGGTGGCCTGGGATGAAGAAAGTAGTTGCATAATTTTTTTCATGATGCCTCACTTTTCATCAAGTGAAGGCCAAAGATTAGGTTCCAACAGGCTTAGCACAACCACATGAAGTGCCGAAATGGAAGTTGGATGGAATCTCCATGGACTTCGTGATAGTATTTCCACTTATGTCTAAGGGAAAATATTCCATGTGGGTGATTTTTGACAGACTCACCATGTTGGCCCTCTTCGTACCAATCCGAGAGTAGGGATTAGTAGAGGACTTGGGACGCCTCTACATAGAGTATATATTATAGCTTTAAGGGGTTCCATCGACGATTGTCTCAGATCATGGCACTAATTTTATATCTCGGTTGTGGAATGGATTGTAGGAGGCGTTTGAGACCCAGCTATATTTGAGCACCACCTTTCATCCACAGATAGATGGTCAGACGGAGCAAACCATACAGACAAATGATGACATGATTCGTGCTTGCATCCTTTATTTTGGATGCATTTGGGACGATCACTTTCCTTTGATGGATTTCACATACAATGACATATATCACTCCACTGTTGGTATGGCACTGTTTGAGGCATCATACAGTGACACTGAAGATCACCTCTACGCTAGATAGACCTAGGGGAGTCAGCACTTATGGATCCATAGTTGGTATGAGCTACCACAGAGAAGGTTCATATCATCCAGGAGAAAATGACGACTACACAGATCATGGAAAATTCTTATTCTTACAGGAGATGGAGACCTCTAGAGTTTGAGGAAGGAGGTGATATTTTCATTCGGGTCTCACCTTGATGAGGATTGAAAAGATTTGTCTAGGGTGGAAAGCTATCTATGAGGTTAATTAGACTTTTTCATATTATCAGCAGAGTTGGCGAAGTGGCGTACCACCTAGATCTTCTCCCATAGATTCACCAGGAGCATTATTGTTTCCATGTGTCACAGTTGAGGAGATACGTGCATGATCAATCATATGTCATCAACTGGACGAGTTGGACTTTGAAGATGGGGGGACATTCGTATATTTCCTGGTGGAGATATAGGATCAATAGAAGTGGGTCCTACTAGGGAATTTGATTCCTCTAGTGCACATTTAGTGGCATCATAGGAACCTCCAGGAGAGAACATGGGAGTGGGAGGCTCAAGTTCATGTTCAGTACCCCCATTTTTTTCTTAGCCTTTTTTGTGGATTTTGGGGATGTAAAGTCATAAGGTAAGGAGAATTTAAAGACCCTAAAATTCCGTATATTTTTAATTATATATAATTACTAAGATAGTGAGAAAATTGATGGAATGTGATTTTGAGGCCCGAAGAGACCAGAACAAAAATTCTAAAATTTTTTGAAGGTACGTTCAGTAAACATTTGGGCAAGATTTTCTAACTTTTAAACTGGTGCTTGGATTGAAAATTCGAGAGAATGGTTGAATTTGCAGAGTCGGGATTCAATTAAGAGAATCTTAACATTATTCTGAAAAAGACGTATGGAAAAGTTATTTTTATAACTTTTGGAAAATAATAATAAAATAACTAAAGAAGTTAGTTTATTATTTTTTCAACTATTGAGAAATGGTTGCAGGACCATATAGTTGGTCGGACATTAAATGTCCTGTTACACTGGTTGTGTAACCACTAACCATGTGTGTTTAATAGGTTCATTAATTGAGATTCACTAATGAACCATATTAATTAAACTCAATGTGGGGGGATTTTACATTTATTAAAAAAAATTGGCATGATATTTGAGACCCCATATGGGAACTCATGATGAAGCGCCAGAGGAAAACCTCTCTCAAACGATGAATGAGAAACGAACAACACAATTGAGGATTAGATCCATAGATCAACGAATGCCAACAAACATCTTCGAACAACTGATTATCCTCCTTTTTCATCAGTGTATCCAATGTATCCATGGTAAGGGGTTTAAATTTTTTTATTCGTTTAAATGATTTCCTCTTTCCATTCATGATTAATATGAAGAACAGGGGTCAACTGACTAACAGGTTGATCCATGATTCATTCGTTTGTGAGGGTGGTTTATGTGGGGTTTGATTCATGAATTTCCTTCATTTAAATAATGCTCAATGCAATACCCATGTTAAAACACTAACGTGGAGGGTGAAAGCCAATGAACAAGGCCTGAACCCTCCATCATTCTTTAGTTTTTTACGTTCTTTGTGTAGTACCAGGAAATAATGGGGAAAGTAATTTATGTAGTTTTAGTAGTGTAGGAGATGACTCAGAAGGCCCATAGGCATATATGAGAATGAAAATGGACCACCAGATCATCTTTGGGGGCCCGCGGAACCTTCCATTGGTGCGGCGGTGGCCGACCATGCCAGCTGCATGGGAATGGGGGTGCCAAAAGGTATCGCAATTGGTGATAAATGTTGCGCTCCCTTGCTGTGTGGGGAGTTGAGAACCCCACTTGGGCTGCTCGGCTAGACACCAAATAGCTGGTACAGCCACTAGCTGGAAGAATCGGCTCGTACTGCGGGCCAGGTTTTCCAGGCGGGCTGGACCCACGAGCCAGGTTAGACCCACCAGCCAGGCCGAACCCACGATCTAGGCTTGACCTGCGATCCATATCAGACCCGTGAGTTGGGCCAAATCCACAGGCCTAACGGGCCAACTGAGTCAGACCCCTACCAGACTCGACAGACCCCCTTTCACTAAAACTTGTGCAACTCCTAAACCAGATGCTCGTTTGACAAACCTTTTGTGGCATTGGAACCCTTAGGATGAGGAGGTCTTGTTGAGATACTCCACATGGGATTTGGATAATGATACTGTACATCCAGGTTTGATCAAACTAGAATCCAACTAGGCCCTCAGCACTAAAATGCATATAACTTATAGACTAAGCATTTGATTGACGCACCGTCTATTGCAAACGAACCCTTATGAAATGGGGGCCCGTTGGGTTAATTATTCGTGGAACATTGTAATATTTTATGTGTGACAAATGAATTGAGGATCATAATCTACTGAACTCATGTTCACCAAGTGCGAGAATCTTGTGGCTTGCTGTTAAGTGGGGAGCGACCATTTGTGGATCAACATCAGTGACTTACGACCCTGTGTGGATCAATGAATTACGACCATGTGTGGATCAGTAGTAGTGAAAACTAAATATAACCAGCCTTATAGTTTCCCTTCATAGATCAGTGACTTATGACCATGAATGGATTGACAACTTATGACCCTGTGTGGATCATCATTATTGTGACCCAATTAGGAAAAGTGTTAGAGTGGCCCATCGTGCATCAGTGACTTTTGAAAATGTGTGGATCAATGACTTATGACTCTATTTGGATCGATGACTTACTAACTTGTGTGGATCGACAATAGAATAACTTCTTTATTGGTTCAACAGTGTAACTTCTCACCAGAATAATATGATTTAGGATTATGACTAATCATCATTATTTTTGTTCATTATGTTATATACCTTGTGTGAGCTTTGTTTTTCTTTTTTTCATTGTGATTGATGTCATGCATTGTAGTTTTTCCTTTGTGGAATTTTGGGAGACCTTTGGGGGTCTCGAGTTCCTACTAGGTATTGTTATAATCACCCATGCACAGGCTTCTCCTGAACCTTGTTGTGTCTTCTGAAAACTACAGACCTCTTTGGACGAGATTTGGGAGTCAGATCTGGATAGTGCACGGAGGTGACCGGTTGATGTGGAGATCTAAAGTTATGATCTATACCTACCCTTCAGTTAGGATCATTGGTGGATGACCTCAGGAGATGTTTCCCCTTTTTGTTGTAATTTCTTTTTTTTTTGGGTTTGTATACTGGCCTATTAGGCTTCTGTTCACACTTTTACTTTCAACAGTTATACTATGTGGTTTCCTCTAGTTTTGTACTGGGTCCGTGTGTTTGTAGGTATAATGTAAATGCCTTCCCATTTTAGGGATAAGCCTTTTTGGTCCTTATTGCAAACCCCTGTCCTATGGTAGGGGGGCTTGGGGTAGTCACGGCACAGGCCCCAGGGGATGGGTCATTACATGCATACACATCTCATCTAATCTCAAATGATATTGACATGACAATGTAAGGTGTATGAATGTTGAGAACACATGATCCTTCACTCTATAATGTTATCTCACTCTTCATTGTGTATTTTATCTAAATTTTGAGGGATTATATTATAGTCATCTGTACCTTAAATATATTCATCTTTCTATTCTACATAACTCTTATATCTAAAAGTTTTATGGGAAGAGGTAGAATTACCATATATTATTCACATGATCCCCCCATGTATCATAAATAATTTTTCCTTCATGTTATGTGATAAATAGAGATTTCATTATCACTCCATTATTACCATCTTTAATTAGCACATGGATATCCTGATGGTTTTAAGTGGATCTACCTGATATGACAAAATGGATTTCTCATAATCAAATCCATATGTGTGATTTCCTTTACATGATTGAGTTGACATTCCAAGGGTAATTCTTATGATTATACCGACATATTCAAGTCCATTCATGAGATCATGTTAGCATGTCAAATGGCCTTTTCATAATCAATGAAGTGATCACATGAAGCTCATAAACCCTTCACATGAAAAAAATAGTATAACTACCTTCTCATATAGGTCTCATTATTTTTAGCTTTCATTTTATAAAGAATATGATTTTAATCCAACAATTTTGTAATTCCCCAAACCTAGAATCATGGAGTTAGTTCCTTATATTTTTACATTAGTATAGATACATGTTTCAAATCCCAAAGTACCGAAAAATTTAATAGTTGTGGAAAACAAGATTACATACATGATACCCATATTACATTGGAAAAATAAAATAAATCATAATGGTAATCAAATCCTAGATTCCTCAAATATCATTCAAAGGATTCCTCATTATAACCTTGGGAATGGAAACAAATATAAAAGAGACCTTAAATACTCAATATGTTTAATTAATATGGAAGAATTAATTAATCAATGAGAATAATATTAATGGAATTTTAAATAACATTGAAATGATTCCATATAGATATCTCGATAAGGAATAATCAACATGCAAAGGTAAATAACAGAAAAAAGTCCATTTAATAAATAAAATTAGAATAAAATGCATCCCTAGATAGTGTCATGGACAAATATCGTGGATAATGATATGAATAACTGAATTATCATTAAAATAAATTATTAATTATTGGATTCCATATTTCATATGTACATGGTACATTTACTATGAAGACCTTTTGTAATATGGTTTTTCATATCGGGTAGAAACCCGTCTTATATAGAGAACATATTAGTCTAACGAGACTACGGACTTATCAATAGACTTAATTTAGATGGAACTTATCCTATGTCATAATATTCCCAATAATTCCATATAAATAAATTAATATATTTATTTAATAAAATTTTTTCCTTGTCATTAAATATCCTTATTGAATAATGGATAGATATCCACTATATTTACTAAACCTGGGTACCTCCCTGCCTATGTGTCACCTCCTCAGAACACCACGTCACCAATTACCACTTATCCAATTACCATTTACCCCTACATTTTCCAGTCGCATCACCACATTACCCCTCGCATTTCGAGTCGACCCTCTGCATTACCTCATCCCCAATCGCGATTCTCCTCCAGTCGTATTAGGGTTCTTGATGAACATCCTCCTCTCCATCCCTCCCCAAATCCCACCTCCCACCATGCCTCTGCCTTGAAATCCTTCTCCCTCCATGATTCTTTCCATCACCGACTACAATCTTGACAACACCTCCCTCCCCGAATCTACTCTCCAGTCACATATCCATCTACGACTCGCCTCCACCTCCGCCCTCCTCCCTGAATACCTACTCTACCTTTGGATCCTCCCCCTCCACCTGATCCCTATCTGAATCCTACACCACGGGATGCTCCTTATCAGTCTCATCCATCTTCATCTTCTTCGGCTCTGCCTGGTCCGCCTCTGGATCCCCGACCACTGCCTCTAATGGTTCTCGGTAATATTCCTCTTCTTCGAGCTCTACCACACACAACGTCTCTGATTATTTCTTCATCTATCATCCTATTTTTTTATGCAGATCTTGTCAGCAGGTTGGTATTTTCTCATCTGTAACCTATCTTTATCATATTTCACCCCTTTAAGTTTTCTAATTTCACTCAATTCATATGAAATTTGTAGGCTATAATGCAATACAGTGATTCTCCACAGGTGTTTTCTCATAAATTTCTGGAATTATTTTTAGTTCTGTCTAATAATTAGTACTTCTAGTTTCATATGAATTTTTTTTAGTTCTCCCCTATTATGATTCACCAATTAATGCCTATACTTCTACTATGTGGCCAATTATTCTCGATTAATTCATTTAAACTAACTTGAAAAACATTTTTTATTACCAATTGTTTTTCAAAAGTTTTCTTCAATTTATTTTCATTAGAAAACTTTTCTCCAGTAGTAAGTATTTTGAACATAAAATAACAAAAACAAATCATTTTTCTATAATATTTTGTTTCATTATAAAATTTCAATGCCTTTGGCTTTGAATAAATATAAATTTTTAAATAAATATGGCACTCCTTTACAAATTTGTAGGAGTGTATGTAAAATTTGAGGGTCTCAATTTGTTCAAGGTACCCTGGTTGAGCTGATTTTTATGAATTAGGTTTTTAATTTTACCAAACGCAAATACCGTTCACCCTATTATCATTTTTTGTTTTTATCATTTGTTGATTTCAACTTTGGTTTAATCAACATATAAAATGGATCATAACACTAATCCTTACTTTCATAGAAGGTTAATACTGAATTATGCTATGTTGAATTTGTTTTCCTTTTGGCGTTTTTCTTCGGTATATAACTCCATGTTCATGGAAATATTTTTAGCTCATTACTGAATGGAGACTTGAATGTGATTGGTTTCACGACTTAATGGTGTTATTTGAAGTTGGGTTGTAGGTTTGGGCTTCTAGGGATCTTTTCTTCCCTAAAGGTATGTTTTTTTAACTCTGTAGTTGTTTCCCCACTTTCACATACATGTTCTATAGGGTGTTTTGGGTGCTTCTTATAATTTTGATAAATGAAGATGGCTATGCTTTACAAATTTGCAGGATTGGGTGTAATGTTGGACAGTCTCAATGTGTTCAAGGTACCCTGGTTGAGAAAATCTGTACAAATCAGGTTTTTAATTTTACTAAACTGAAATACCATTATCCCTATTATCATTTTGTGTTTTTATCATTTTCTGATTTAAACTTTGGTTTAATAAATATATGAAATGATTCATAACACCAATCCTACCTTTCACAGAAGGTGAATATGAAATTATACAACATTTGTTTCATTTTCCTTTTGGGGTTTTTCCTGGAAATATAACTCTGTAGTCATGGAAATGATTTTAGCTCACAGTAGGTGAATATGGAATTATACAACGTTGAATTTTTTTCCTTTTGGTGTTTTCCTTGGGTATATAACTCCGTTTTCATGGAAATTTTTTTAGCTCATTTTTTAATGGAGACTTTAATGTGATTGGTTTCATGACTTAATTGTTTTATTTGTAGTTGGGTTATAGGTTTGGGCTTCTAGGGATCTTTTCTTCCTTAAAGGTGTGTTTTGCTAACTCTGTAATCATTTCCCCACTTTCACATACATGTTCTATAGGGTGTTTTGGGTGCTTCTTATAATTTTTATAAATGAAGATGGGTCTACTTTACAAATTTGCAAGATTGGATGTAAACTTAGACGGTCTCAATGTGTTCAATGTACCCTGGTTGAGCAGATTTGTACGAATCAGGTTTGTAATTTTACTAAACTGAAATACCATTATCCCTATTATCATTTTGTGTTTTTATCATTTTCTGATTTAAACTTTGGTTTAATAAATATATGAAATGCTTCATAACACCAATCCTGCCTTTCACAGAAGGTGAATATGAAATTATACAACATTTATTTCATTTTCCTTTTGTGGCTTTTCCTGGAAATATAACTCTGTAGTCATGGAAATGATTTGAGCTCATGTATGAATGGAGATTTGAATGTGTTTGGTGTCATGACTTAATGGTGCTATTTTCAGGAGGGTTGTAGGTATGGGATTTTGGGTATCTATTCTTCCCTAATGGTGTGTTTTTCTAACTCTGTAGTTGTTTTCCCACTTTCACATACATGTTCTATAGGGTGTGTTGAGTGTTTCTTAGGTGTATGTAGCCTTTGTCTTATTTTAAAGATCATGTTTGACGTTGAAATAACATTCACAAAGTCATGATTGGATAATGAAGGTATTAATTTTCATTATATCTATTAATATTTATCTGTTTATAGCTTCATTTCAAGTCTTAAATCTCAAATTTTTATTTATGTTCTTTTAAAATTTATTATCTCATGGCTATTTTTCATTTCATCATAAATTCCCCTTTTACATTTACTGTCATTTCTTTTATGATCCACATAAACACATACAATTTTGGTATAATCTGTTATACAACTTAATGACATTACTGAAAATATACAAGATAAAGAGCCTCCATAAGGAAAGGATTCTCCATTCTTTATCAATCTATTTATCATGTTTTTTATTAGCTTCGTCAAATGTCGTAACGATGGTGCTTTATTTAACATCCTCATAGAGATTCATACCAGATTCAGAAAGTATAGAAATGACCACTCATTTTACCTCCTGCCTCTCAATGAAACCATGCTGATCAAAAAACAAGATTTCCTTTTTGTGCATCTTAAATAATTCTAGCTGAAACTCTTCCTTATTTATCATCCCATCATCAATCACTGCACTGCTAAGATGCTTTCTTTAACATCCTCAGAAAGATTCATACCAGATTCAGAAATTGTAGAAATGACTACTCATTTTACCTCCTTCCTCTCAATGAAACCATGCCGATCAAAAAACAAGCTTTCCTTTTTGTGCATCTTAAATAATTCCAGTTGAAACTCTTCCTTATTTATCAGTCCATCATCAATCACCACACTACAAATATTCTTAATAGCTCATAGAGTGCTTCTATTTCACTAACACTAAACATTGTCTCCCTTGAAAGCACTTCAAGATCTTCTAGGCCTCTAGATTTTTTATGAAAATCAAGAACACAACATGATATCATGGAAGGGGACACATAATCACTAAAACAACACATGGTGGATTTTCACAATGATAAAGGAGAAGGCATAAGTTTTAAAGGCACATTTGTTTAAGTTTCTTCAATCTACATATGATTTCAATATTCTCACCAATTTTTGGCGCATTCAAACTTATTTCTCTGTTATTCCACAGCTTAAACAAATCACAACAGTGAATGGATCATGCACCTCAGGAAATTAAATATTCAGGTCATGGTGCATATTATTCGAGGTATGATATCTACATTTTTGTTATTTTTGATGACTCAGTAAACATGCAGCCTCTAAAAAATGACTATTCTGTAAACATGCATCTTAAGAATGGCATGAGAAGCAATATATATATGCACATACAAGTAAATTGAGAAAAGGAAACTTGTGAATATATTGATGAATATATTGAAACAAGGAAATGCCACTCACCTATATCTGCAGCAACATATATCTTCATTTTCTTCTATTTAGCAGCAATATAAATCTGAGCTGGGAAACTAGTGATACTGGTGATGCTGCTACAGATATAGGTATATTGTTTATCTAAGAAGCAACATATATGTTCATTTTAGTTTAATGGTATATTAATGAATATATTACTTCTATTTAGTAGGGAAACTGGTGATGCTACTATTTGGAACAGAAGAAATTCCACTCACCTATATTGAAATAAAGAATTAATGTGGAAAACTACTGCTTCCAGGTGTTGAAATTCCTCATAGCCTTGATGTAAAGGCAATTATTTGATCATGAAGGTATTCATTTTAATTATATCTATTAATATTTCTCTATGTTTATAGCTTCATTCCAAGTCCTAAATCTCAAATTTTTATTTATGTTCTTTTAAAATTTATTATCTCATAGCTATTTTTCATTTAATCACAAATTATCCTTTTTCATTTACTGTCATTTCTTTTATGATCTACATAAGCACATATGATTTTTGTATAATGTGTTATACAAATGAATGAAATTACTAAAAATATACTAGATAAAGGCCTCCATAATCCAAGGTTTATCCATTCTTTATCAATTTTTTCATCATGTTTTTTATTAGCTTCGTCAAATGTCTTAACTATTATGATTTTTTTAACATCATCTAAAATATTCATACCAGATTGAGAAAGTGTAGCAACAACCATTCATTTTACCTCCTACCTCTCAATGGAACCCTTCTGATCTGAAAAAAAGCGTTCCTTTTTGTTTAACTTAAATAATTCCAATTGAAACTCTTCCATATTTATCAGCCCATCATCAATCACCACACTGCTAATATTCTTAGCATCTCATAGATTGATTCTATTTCACTAACCCTAAACTTTGTATTCCAGTCCTCTAGATTATTTATGCCAATCAAGAACACAACATGATATCATGGAAGGGGATCACATAATCACTGAAACAACGCTTCGTGGATTTCAACAATGATAAAGGAGAAGGCATCAATTTTTAAGGTACGTTTCTTTATGTTTCTTCAATCTACATATGATTTAAATCTCTCACATAATTGTGGCACACTCAAACTTATTTCCCTTTTATTCCATAGCTTAAATAAATCAAAACAGAGAAAGGATCATGCACCTCTCTACAGAGAAAACAGAAAAACCTCTGGTTGGTGGGATGGCGGGGAACCAATGATGAAGTAGAGACACCTCCAATAGGTCTAGGAGGCATATTCAAAACTCATGGTACCATATCCTTGGACCATATGATGATACACATCAGGAAATTAAATAATCAGGTCATGGTGTATATTATTTGAGGTATGATATCTGCATTTTCTTGATTTCTAATGACTCGGTAAACATACAGCCTTTGAAAGAGGACTATTCTGTTAAAATGCATCCTAGGGATGGAATGAGTAGCAACATATATATACACCTAAAATTAAACTGAATAAAGGAAACTGGTGAATATATTAATGAATATATTGAAACAAGGAAATGCGACTCAACAATATCTGCAGCAACATATATCTTTATTTTTTTTAGTTTAGCAACAACATATATCTGAGCAGCAACATATATCTGAGCAGGGAAACTGGTGATGCTAGTGATGCTACTACAGATATAGGTATATTGGTTATCTGAGTAGCAACATATATGTTCATTTTCTTTAATGGTATATTAATTAATATATTACTTATGTTTAGTAGGGAAAGGGTGATGATGCTATTTTGAACAGAGAAAATTCCACTCACCTATATTGAAATAAAGAATTAATGTGGAAAAATACTGCTTCCAGGTGCTGAAATTCCTCAAATACTTGATGAAAAAGCAATTAACAACATAGAAGAATCCATTGTTTCTATCATGAAACTGTACATGATAAATAATATCTGTTCTATAAGAAAATCTGTATTTTATTTATGGTAGCTCTAATGACCCAGTAGTGTGGGGACAACAAAATGAGAAGCTTATATTTGGATGTTACTATTCTTTCAGGTGATATTTAGGAATCTGGTTTGAGGAAAAAAATTTCTGATAAAAAGATTAGTGGTCAACTTGGTGTTTGGTTGAATAAAAACATAACATTTTACAGGTCTGTAGATGTCCCAATCATGTTTTTCCTCTGTATTTGAGTCCATTTCTATATACATGTGGCAGTTGTTTTGAGCATAAATGATTTTTCATTTTCAGGTACCAGTTGGACTCTAATTTGGAAGGCATATTGATGAAAGTAAGCATAAATCATTTTTCATTTTGTGGTTTTAGTGGATTGTTTTATTCTACTTTATTATAGTTATCATATTCTTTTTTATATTTCAATCATGATTTAGTTTATTATTTACTTCTACTAATAATATTTCACAAGTTTGAATAATATCTGATTTATACTTTATTCATGATGTATCCTTTTTAATAGGAGCAGCTCATTTTTTCCTTCTCAGATTTTTCTTATGTGGCTACATTCAGTGACTTACTTCCACCACCATATTCATGAAGAAATACATGCTTCGTACTGTAAAAAGGTATGACATTCAAATCACAGTAACAGTTTCTATCACAAAAAATTTTACTAGAATATGAACATATGATATTTTATAATCATATGGAAACATTGTAAATAATTCATATTCACTTGAAACATTCCTATTATTAATAATTTTAAAACGTATGGTCCATAAAATAAGTTTCCTTTCGTTGGTTCATTACTTTTTGGACATTAATTACGGGAGATGGGGTATACTCCGAAACTGATCCTGAAATATGTAAATAAATTTTGATTCATTCAACTTTTCTTTGATGCAGAAATTGATGTTTCTGGTGGAGGAAGAGAAGGCAACAAATGATCCTAGGAACTCTGTAGTTCTGTAAACATTATAAAAATTCCAGTTATAGGATATGGAACATCTTACTATAGTTAAAACTACTCCTTATGTAACCTATATTCGTCAAATTCTTAACTTCTGCCCCCATGCAGTGTGTCTTTTTATAATTTTTATTCCATCATGATGTATTTGTCTTTGATATCTACATCCCTCATTCCATATTGTTCCATACACATGATGAATATTTTCACTCCATTTTCTTTTTTCCTAAAGAGCCCACTCATGCAATTTATTATTATTTCATTTATTTTAACATTTCTCATTTTATTTTTTATGATAATTGTCTTATCTTTGAATTAGATTTCAATTTTTATTTCAATGCTAGAATTACAGTTATTGTGATCGAAATTGAAAATTATTTCAAATCTTCTTAATCAACATTTAAAAAATAATATACTTTTATTTTATTTTTTCTTTGTCAACTATTTTAAAGGTGTCTTTATATTCTATGAACTCATATTCCATTATCATACACCATTACTTTCTAATTAAAATTTATTAAAAATTACTATTTTTTCTGAAATTTTATAAAACTAATCTCTTATTTAAATAAAAACCAGTAATCAAATATGTCATGCTATAGCACAGGAAAGTACTAGTTTATCTAAATTTCCACTGTTAATCAAATACTTTTCAAAGATGACACAATATGTAAAAACAGTACATGGTTTAGATGATAATGAAATGCATAATAAACTAATATGGTTATTTAAGAGTTATTTATGGTCATTGAAAAATATTAAAATAGTGTTATTGTTTTAAGAGATATCTACCAATAAAAAACAAAGTGATATTGCAAAGAAAACATTTACCACTTGGTAATTTTCAACAAAAATACACTTGAGTGAAATAATTAAAATAGAATATTAAAATAACATAAATAATAATGTATTAATGGTGTTACATTTCAAATGGGTATTTTATACACCACATATAATTTAATTTGTGTATAATAAAAAATAAGTCTGAATGGAATGTAAATTAAGACAAAAATAACAACCTTATGCACCCTTTTGTTTGAAATCCATTTAACAACATTAAAATAGTTTTAATAATGTAATTAAATTTTAAATGAACCATAGCAATATTAATAATGTCATATATGATAAATTAAAATATCTTATTTCTATTTTCATAAGAATCTTTCATTATTCTCATCATTTTAGGTGTTAATTGTCATGCTTTCCATGTATATTTTTGAGTTGTTATTTTTGTTATTGTAATGAAGTTCATGAATTAATCATCTCAAGAGTGTAAATAATTATTTTAATATCTTATATATTTAGTATATATTTATTTATAATAATCCAAAAAAAAATTATAAAGGAAATTAAAATCACCACCCACAGAGATAGTAGGTCATGCATGTGCTTTAACACTACTTTTTCTACCTTATGATATTTAAAAATTAAGATAATTATTTATATTTTTATTATCATTATAGTATAATAATTAATTTATAAATAAAATATTATAATTAAAACAATCATTAATACTTTTCTTGTATTATGTTTTTGAATCACATCACTTTGAGGAGGCAGAAGTCCCCACATCCACAAACGATGTCATCATATTATCAAAAAATGGAAATCTTGAAGGATTTTATTATATAAAAAAATATAAGAATAAAGAAATTATAAATATCATATATATCACAAAGAAACTATAAATACATCATTACTCTGAACCTTGAAAGGTGTTAAAAGAAGAACCAACAATATCAGTTTGCAAGGCGGTAGTCCACTATACATGTGAATGATGATTGCATATCCAATTTGAAGGATGTATGTGTAAGTGTAAGTTGATAAAAAAATAACAATATCATAGTATATTTATGATAGTTATTTTATTATATAAGAAATATATCTGAGTAATTAAAGGGGTGAATAATGAAATAAAACTCAAGTGATCATTGAAGAATGTTACCTCTTTTTTTCAGGTAACTCCTTTTGGTCTATACCAAAAGACATCCTTGGTTGTGATTTGTGCCCAAATATGGTATTATATGATTAAGGGGATTATTTAATGACCATATTTAATATTTTTTCTTATGATAAAAATTGTTTTATAGGTTTTATTATATGAGGGGGTTGAATTTCGTTTCATAGTGGGGTTGAATTGGAATTCCTAAAAACATAAAAAGGTAAACACTATATTTATGTCTAAATTAAATAATTTTACACCATTAATGAAAATAATTATATAAAATGTTTTATATATTTTATATATGGAAATAAGATTTGAATTGGACAAGTTTCTAGGTCACTTGGCTTCTAATGATTAATGTTTAGTCACTAGGTAATATTAATTTTACATTAATCGATGTAATTAATTTTAATTTCTTTCACTAGTTTTCTGGTAAAAAATATAAACTAAATAGATTTTAACAATTATATAGAATATAAATAATTAATAAATTTATATAAATCCAAAATATATAAGTTGTATAAATTAATTTAAAATTAATACCACAGACGGTATGAGAAATCTGAGTTTTAAATTGAAAATGATCAATAGTTTACTAAGTAATTATATTTAAAGTAAATATGAAAATTATTTCATTGACATAAATAGTATTATTACATGAAAAAATTATATAAATATTCTTTAAAAAAATTAAAATATAATTTAACTATATAAATAAATTATATAAAAATTATTTTTCAATTAAAATTTAGTATTTTTCACTATTCATTAAAAAAGAAATCTTTTTAGAAAAATACCAAAAATTTATCAATATTAATTTTTTTATTAAAACCTTAAAATTTAATTTTAATTTTCAATATATAAATTGCTAATAGTTCCAAATTTTAGTTTTAAAATTGGTACAACATTAAAAGGTATGAAAATTGCCTGTAGAAAAATATTGATTGTTATGCAAAATAAATGATTTTTTAATATCTTATGTCTACCAAATCAATTTTATTATAGTCAAAAAATAATTTATATAAAATATTATATATTATTATGGTCCACTAATAGTAATTAATATCATTTATTATGAAAAATCCCATTTGGGAATAAAAATAGTTTTTTAAAAAATATTTCTTATATATTCAATTAGTTTCTATATTCATTTCTAATTAATTGGTCACAAAAGAAGTTTATAATTATATGTCACTTGTTTTTACAAATCTTTTTAATCCTTTAAAACAATTCATTACATCGGTGAGTTAATAATTTTCATATTAAATAATAATATTAATATTATATTCTAGTATGGTAAAACTCAATATTGTGTGTAACCAAATCTATTGAAGGAACTCGTTATTGTTTGTAACAGAAGAAAACATAGTATTGTTTTTTCCATAATATCGTCTCATTTTTGTGTTTATCATATGTTAAACATGGTATTGTGTATAGATAAATCTAGGAATAAAATTAAATTTATTCTAAATGGAAAATAATGTAAATTATTGTGCTGTTACATTCTCCACACCTTAAATAAATTGCATCATCGCAATTCAAACATGATCTCAGTTACTGAGGGATTGATATATTAAAATACTATTTTTGAAAAAAATAGTGTTAGTAACACATATTCTTAATAAAAATGAAATGTATATTTGTAGGTCACCACAACGAAAAGGAATCAAATATAAGAATAATAGTGAAAACATGGCCATGGAAGAGAAATCTGGCTATCAAGTTATGATAGAAAATGGTAGAGAATATGTAAATGGGAAACATGTTGAGAAAAAATCCATAAACATGCGGTGGGAAAAAATTCATTGGTATCATCATAAATGCTGATAATAGAAAAAAAAAATTAAGTCCCTTTTCATAGTGTTGATAAATTCATTCAATATATACGAATATAAGTAAATATATGTTTATATTTTATAAACACATTATTATTATTTTATTGGTCCATGAACAATTTCTTCATTATTAAGTAGAACAGGTTTCATAATATAGTGATGTAAAACATTATCCTCTATAATATTGTCAAAAGATCAGTGCAAACTATTTCATAAATGGTTAAACTTATGAAACTTTCAAAATATTAAGATCCAAAACATTATAAATAATATAACATAATTTCCATTATTATATTATCATCACATACATAATTAACATAAAGTACTTCTCAATAGTAACATAACAAAATGTGAGTATATTTTTTATTTATTCAGTCAAATTATGGTAATAACTTTCATTACAAAACAAATTATTGAAGACATGAATTATTTTTTATTCCTTAAGATGAAAATATATATTTGGATATATTCCTTAAATCCAAAAATGTTGTCAACTCCATCATTTATAGCATAAACCAAGCTGTTAACAAATCATTAATCAGTTCCAATGAATTCATTAATATCAAATTTAAATTATATAAATAAACCATATCTTTATCCAAATATCATTATCTCATTTCAATAACATATTAATCAATCCCAATCATTTGTTTTCCAAGAAGTTAAAATTTCAACTAAATCACTTTTCATGGTAATCGGTGACATTTAACACTCACATTAAATTTTTTAATAAAAAACTACTAGAAAATAATCCTAAAATATTCCATAATATATAAAAATAGGATATCATTAATAACATATATTCACAACATTATTCATGTTTATAAATATAGAATAAAAATAATCACTCCTCCTCAGGAATATCAATAGAATAATCTTTCATTTGATCCCTTATCATTTTCTGAAGAATGTTTTGTTGATAGTTGGAGCATTCAATTTTATAGTTCCCAATATCCATATAGTTATAACACTGAATAATATATTTTTTTTTCTTCCATTTCCATTATTTATCATGGTTACCCTTATCTCCACACTTATAAAAAAAACTCTAGGTCCCTTCAAGCATGTATAAGTGTGATTCATTTTACACTTATCACTTATGGGAAAATACATCATTCCAATTTTCCCTTCATCATTCTTTTTCTCTTCCATTTTATTCTAATCATGGTTCTTTTGAATCCTTAGGATGTAGATAACTCATTTTATTTCATTATAGAACATTAAACTATTTCATCATTTGAGTAAAATATTTGAGACTACAATGCCCTTTAGATACTTGTCATAATACCTTCAATGAAATGGTTAATATTATATTAAATGCTGTGTATGAAATTCATTTCAAAGAATACTATCCTTGTGAAGGTAGCTTCATAATCTATTAAAATATTTCCACATTTTTCTTTAAACTAAGTAACTACCTCTTCATTTACTTTTTTTCTCATGAGGTAAATATTTTTTAAATAATTTCTATTTAAAGACATTCCATTTAATGAGTTCTATTTCCTCTTCCTCTATATTATTATAGATCAACATACACCATTAATCAACATCTCCATTGAAACAATACACTTAAAGTGAAACCTCTTCATTTTTAACACATTATAATTCCTTAAATATCTTCTCTAAAGACTTATTAAATTAGTCATCTTACAATGTTTTAGAATTCCCAATAAATAGTGGGGGCCAATGTTGTGTAATGTGATCGAGTATTGAAGAATCTTAATGTGGAACATGTTGCACCATCTAAGAAAGGGTATGTGTCATAACCTAATTTAGTCTCCATAATATATCCATTACATTCCCACTTCCAATTCAATCTATATCAACTTTCTATGTAGGGAAACCTCTATATTTTATAAGAGTATTATTTTCATTCATCCATATAGGTTCCATTTATAATAAAATAGAATAAATTGTTTTAGCTCATAAAATCATAAATTACAATGTATAATCCCAAATATTATGTAACATTTATAATAAGATTTATGTATTATTAATTTATGAATTATAAATGTTTTTTATTTGGAATGTTATTATATACTTAACCTCCAAGTTAATATAATGGTATTTTCCCTTAATTTATGTTTTGATAAATCTAGTTTTTGATGTTTCTACTAAACATCCTTTGATACAAATAGTAATTCTCCAAAACAAAAGGCTCAGAGCTAGTTCCTTATATAATTACATTGGAATAGATATAGCTTAAAATCCCATATGAAAAAACTATTTAGCTATTTTGGAAAACCATATTGCATTATAATTACCCAAATTACTTTGGGAAAATAAAATAAATCATAATGAAAATAAAGTCTCAACATCCTTGAATCTCATTCAAAGGATTCCTCTTCTTAACACGGTGAAATTAAACAAAAATAAGGGTGAGATTAAAAGGCCGGTAAGGGTAAGTACATTAGAATAAATAATTAAACAATGAGCATAATCATCATGTAATGGAAAATGACTAGGAACACATTCTGTATAAATATATATATCAGAAATAATCAATAAGTAAAGTTAAATAACTAAAACATATTCCATATAATTAATAAACTGAAAATAAAATACACCATATATAATGTCAAATAAAAATTCTCATGGAAAATGGTAATAATAAAATAATTATCAATAATTTAAATTTTTAATTATTGTATTACATGTTTTCAAGGTACATGTTAGCTTTACAATCAAGATGTTTCTGAAGACGGTTAAGCATATCAGGTGAAAACCCATCTTATTTGGCCAATTGATTTATCTCATTAGATAACAGATGCATCAAGTTGCTTAATTTAAATGGTCCCAAAACAATTTCATACAACTCTAATATATTAATTATATATTTAATAATTGATTTAAATAATACATAATCCACCTTATCATCAAATATTTGTATTGAATAAAGGATGCATATTTCTTGTATTTTTCCCACTTAATAAAACAAATTTAAATGTAGACAAAATATGTAAAAATGGTATTTGTTTTAGGAAATAATAATATCTATTGTAAAATAACATGTTAATTTAATAGTAATTTAATTTCCAATGAAAATTATTACAATGAATTTATTGTTTTAAGAGAATGTTGACAATCAAAAAAGAATGTGAGATTTCAAAGATAAATTTTACGATATGGTAATTTTTCAGTCAAACCTACTTCAATGATATAATTCAATTTGAAACGTAAAATAACATGAAGACTAATTTATTAATTATATTAAATGTTAAATTGGTTTTATATACACCACATATAAGAGAATTGTTTTAAAATAAAAAATATTTTTAAATGAAATGTAAATTGAGACAAAATCCATTACATTACACTCCCTTTTTGTAAAAAAACATTATTGTCCTATATAATATTTTTAAGAGAATTATTAGCATATAACATAAAAATAATAGTATTTATAATATCATATATTTCCTTCCAATAATATATTATTACCCATTTGTTAACAATATTTTATTATTCTCATCATTCTAGGAGTTAATTTTCGTGTTTTTCGAGTATATTTTGGAATGTTATTCTCTTCTTTTTATATTGATAATGATTACTTCATTTCCAAGATTTAATAATGATGTATATATCATATATATTTAGTATATATTTATTTATAACAATACCTAAAATTTGGAGATAAAAAATAAAATGTACCATTCCTAGAGATAAGAGACCATACATATGCATGAACTCTACTTCCATTTCATTGTTATATATAAAATGAAAGTGACTTATTTTTTTATATTATTATTATAGAATCATATTTATGATATATATATATATATATATATATATATATATATCACATATTGGTATTAAAACTATTCTTAATACATTACATTTAATGTGTGAAATAATCATATCATTTTGAGGATGTGGTAGTTCATATGTCGGTAAATGAGGTTATCATGTTCCCAAAAAATGGAAAGAATTAAGGTATGTGGTATAAAAGAATTACAGTAGAATAAATACATTATAAATATAATAAATATCATTTAAAATATATATATCTATAATTATTCCCAATCATTATATGTTGTAATGGAAGAAAGAAGAACATTAGTTCGCATGGTGGTAGTTATCCATACACTCAAATAGTGATTTCATATCTCATTTAATAAATATGTTTTTAAATGTAGTAATTAACCATATTAAAAATAAATATCCATATATTAATATACATATGTTATTATATAATAAATATATAAGAATAATTTAAGGTGTGAAAAATTAAATAAAAGAAATGTTTGTATTAAAGAACATTACCTCTATTTTGGGTAACCCCTTTTGGGTTATACCAAAGACATAACTAGTCGTATTTCTACCAAAATTGAGTATTTTTTGATGAGGTGAGGGATTATCGGAGCTTATTTTAGGAGTTTTTGTTATATCAAAATGGAATTAGAGGTTTGATGTGGTGAGGGAGGAGAATGTATTTTTATAGTGGAGGGGGAGTGGAATTTTTGTTAATATAAAACGGTAATCACTATCGGGAGGTCTACCTTACATCATGTCCCTCCAATAATGATTTTTTCAAAAAATTGGTTTATTTTCTCGAAATATTTTATTAAAATGGGTATTTTACTTGTTTTTAGGTCATTTGACCCCATAATATTAATGATTAGTCAATTGGTAAATTTAAATTTACCTTAATCACTGTAATTAATTTTAATTTATTTCACTAGTATTTTTAGAAAAAAAATTATGTTCACCATAAAATAAATAATAAATTGGGCTGATAAAAATTTTTTAATACATTTTTCCGAATTATAATCACATATGTGAAAAAAATTAATTTAAAATAAATCTTGAATGCATGAAATGATGATGTGTTTTTTAAGTTAAAATTTTCAAAAGATCAATATTTTTTTTATATAAATTAATTATAAAAATGATATCAATGACCTAAATTTTTTCATTATATAAATATTTATCTAAATAAATATTTAAAAAAATTAAAATTTAATTAATATATATATATATATAATTGTTAAAAAATATTTTTTTATTAAAATTCTGTATTATTGACTATTTATTAAAAAAATGAATCTTCTTAGAAAAATACAAAAATTCACCCACGTAAGATTGTTTATTAGAGTTTAAAAAATGAATATTTTTTTATAAAATTTTTAAAAGTTAAATAATTTATTTTTATAATAGGTTCTCTATTAAAAGGAATTAAAATTGCCTTTAGAAAATTATAGCATTTTATGCAAAAAAATGGATTCGTTTTTATCTTATGACTATTAAGTTTTTTGGATTAATTTAAAAATATTTTATTTAACCTAAACAATTTATATCATCTTATAATAATAATTAATTTAATCTATTATGATAAAACACCTTTTTTAAATGAAAATATTTTTTTATAAAAATATTTCCATTATATGCTACTAGTTTCTATATTCATTTCTAATTAATTGGTCACCAATGAATTATATATACATATGTAAAAAATGGATTAAAAATTTAGATAATACTTTTTATACATGTAATCAAATCCCCTTGTTGATAATGATCATAATAAATGATAATATTATTAGTATATTTTAGTTTGGAAAAATATAGTCAATAATGTAACGCAAGTTATTGAATGAACATATTATTGTGTGTAATAAAGAAAATTTAGTGTTTTGTGTAATGGAAGATGATATTATTGTTGTGTTTAGTATTTATTTAACATAGTGTTTCATATAAATCAGTCTATCATGAAAATTAAATTTATTCTTGAATGGAAATATCATAATGTCTTAGGGCGTTACATATTTTCTATCAGAGTGTCACGTGATAAAAAATACATGTAAAATATCTATCACAGGATCAAGAAAAAAATTTTATGGTGATCACAAGATCATGAATAGATCATGTGATGAAAATTACCACACTCCATGAAAATTAATGTTACTCCATTCACATGAATATTCTATATATTTCATATTTTATTTTTTGAATGGCATTGGAGATACTTAGCTACCATGACATATAACAAAAAATAATCATTTGATAGACTACTGGTGATCTAGAATGTTATATGATCGAGAATTACATGATTTGGATGATTTTTCAGACAGGATTCATGTCATTACAAATAGATCACACAGATTTCATGACCCATTCATGGGATGTTCCTATGGTTATGTTATCACATGTCTCATTGAAGGGCACATGGTCTATGTGACCCAAATTATGAATCACTATCAATCCATGTTGAACTATAATTTAATTTTTTGTTAAAATAATTTCTATTATTGGGGTATTTTTCATATCCATAATTTTCCATTTCTCATTTGGATTTCATCATAAAATCCCCCCTTTGATCATTATGTTTGAAGAAATAAAGACATAGTTATGAGGAACTCAATTCCATCATATGTCTCTTAGTATTATATTATTTGGTATTTTGAGGAACTTCTGGTATTTTTTTATACCAATTTATATTATGAGGTTACGTAACAATATAAACTAAAAGAATAGTCATTTATATTGTGAACCAAAGCATTCAATCTCTTGGGATTTCCTCTTTTATGTGCTTACATTGCAATACTACTTCACATAATCATGTTAGAAGAACTGTTCATGTGACTAGTTTACATGATCTCATCACATGGACTCTTTTCATGATCACTTTATCCTGATATCTATATTTATTAATATATTAATTAATAAAAAATAATTTTTTAATATAGGACAAATACCATTTTCCAGGGGTCTATCTTACATGATTTGAGTGTCTCAAGGGGGGATATCACATGATCTCTAAATCATTATGTGATTCATCTTACCTCCACATGGAAACATGATAACATTTCATATGATGGGTCCTTGGAAAAAAAATATTTTGGGTGTCTCATAATTTTCAAGACTTGTATCAACTCATGTGATCAAAAACACTTACATGGGGGTAGAAATTCATATGATTTCACCAGATATATGTACGTGTTTTATTTCCTTCAATAAGGATCTTTACTCTTATATCATATTATTCTTAAATTTTTGTCAAATTAAATAAATAAAAGAAGAAATATTTATAGAAACTCGTACCATATATATATATAAATATTTTACCACGCAATAGATTAATATTCATTACATAAAATTTTGACTAGTACCAAAATCATTTAGTTCTAGTATCTTTTGAAACATTGTAACATAACTAACTAGTTCATAAAATATCCACATCATCTCCCACATATTGCTTCATAACTATAACAATTCATAGACCAATCACACCGAATATCATTCTTCCCAACCTAGTGATTGGAATCATATGAAAAGGGTGAACTTTGATGCTCAGTAATAGAAATAATGATAGATATCAGTTTGTGATCATATAAAATAATAAGATAAAGATAAGAGTATAAGTTCATGAACATAACTTATGATGGTCATACCCTATATATCAAGGATCAAAAACATGATTCATGGTATAAAACATTATCAATTTAAAAGGTGTAGATCAAAATATTAAAATATAATTATTAATCAATTATGAATCATAAGATAATGTCATAAAAATTTGGCACAAACATATGTATAAAAACCATTTGTTAATGTCGTGTTTAACTACCAAGACCGTAAAACAATAGAAGTCCAGGAATCACCACCAACATCCCATAGTAGATCAAGAACATCAAATGTCATCCCATATTAGTTCAATCACATTAACATGCTTCTAATAATTTTTATATAATATATTAAACATTATCACATGCAATAGAGGGAGATATAGGGACAACCAATGGCATAAAAATAATAATACATATGTGTTCTATGAGAACATAAATCATTTTACATATCAGAAACCATGATATGAAATTGGTTTCATATATTTCTTTTCATCATAAACATAAAACATCTATATGTGGATTATAAATGGAATTCTTGGATCATATCCTCTTAAAATATTATATAACATAAAAGGATTTCATATTCGATGGAATGTCATTTGGAAAGATAAATTTGAGTAAATATTGTGGGGAATAACTTTTCCATTTTGAAATCACTTTTTAAAAATATAGTGCATTTATTTAGAAAAAAATTCATTTCAAAGTTCGTAGTAAAATTGTAATGGAATCTTAAAATCAAATATTAGTCATCATGATGGGAAAATTCATTCATGATATATATACTATAAGAAAAAATTCATTTTATAGTTTTTAAAAAATATCAAAAAGTACAATATTGTAAAAATAACATGAATAATCCATTTGAACCATTTTATAAAAATTTAATCATTGGTAAAAATGACTTAAACAATCATTGAAGAAAAAAAGTAAAAAAAAATTAGCAAATATAGATATAGAAGAATAATATTCCCCAATGGAGACATAAATATAAACAATATCTAATATTGGTGATATTTTGATATAATATTCCTTAGTGGATACATAAAATACAACATTAAAAACGATGAATACATAGAGTTTCATGATATAATATATAAATGGTGGAGTATATAAAATCCAAAAAATAAATATGTGGGGAATTTCATATGTTTCATAGATGTAAAAGTGGGATGTGAAACCCTTATGTTGAGTTTTCTCCACTATAAAATCACATTATATTTCGGTATAATAAATTTAAATTCAATATAGTCCGGTTATAGAGTCATGTTAATCTTATTAATATAATATATAATCCATTTATAGTATTTTAATTCTTCCTTTATATCAATAGTTCTTTGTTAAATTCCACATTTTTAGGTGTTAGTTATTTCTCATAACATCATTATTTCAGTTCAATAGTTCATATACTTGTAATTTTATAATGGTTCAATAACATAAATAAAATTAATCATAATATAAATATTAGATATAATAATTATCTATATATTTATTTTTATCCATAATTTTAATCAAATAAAAATTAATTACATAATTCCTAGAGATGGTAGGATGTATGTACACATGAATTCCCTTTTCCTTTTATTACAGATGAAATGAAAGAAATATAACTATTAACTCACTCTTATAAGATTATTATTATATCATATATATCACATATATTCATCAAATGGAACCTATATTCAAATCCATATAAAAAATGAAAAAACATCACATCACTTCATAGAGGTTGTAGTCCACATGTATGCATGATCAATGTTATCATTTCCCAAAGTATTATATAGTAACAAGGTAGAAATTATATTATCATAAAAAATTATAATAGTGGAATAAATATAATATATATATATATATATATTATACCCATTATAATTTACATCAATAAATATAGTGATGAAAAAATATATAGTATCACTATGTGGAGACGATAAGTCGTATGTCATTATGGTTGAAACTTTTACTTATCATTTGATGGGATATTGGATGTATAACGGTATTTTCATAATTATAATTATTTTTAATAATATTTAGGATACCTTATTAATTATTTAATGATAAATATATTATACGTAGATGAGGTAAAGAAGAGTATAACAGAAAGAGACCTATCGAGGAGATTACATCTTCTTAAAAATGATTCCATTAGATCTCTACTAAAGGGATCTTAGCATTTCCATTTTAGAATAAAATAACTTCTAGAACGTTTTTACTGATTTTTAAAAGATAAATTGGTAGATTTTGGAAGATATTGATGTATAAATGTTGAGAGGAGACATCATTTTATAATTTATGCAAGGGGGATTTTTGGAATATAACAAATGTTTAAATTATAATAAATTAATTAAAATAAAGATTCCTCCAATTATCATGAATTATAATATAATGTAGGATAGGTTTTTAATCCCCTTAACCAATAAAATTCATTCATTTTTTTAATTTTAAAACATACATATTTTATTAACCATTTGTTATCCAATAATAATTATAATTACATAAACCTTATTTTAAATATTAAAGGGTTTCAATTTAATCTTATAAGTTTACAATTGGACTATAAATAGACAATAAATGAAATTTGAGACCATATCATATATATTTTTTCTTATATCATGATTTTTTTATTTTTAAATAATTTAATGAAATATTATTTATATAAAATATCACTATCGTCAATGTTAACACATTCTATTTAATTTAACATTAAATACATCAATATAAAGGGTGGATTCAAATATAATACTTTAAAACATCATTAATAATTCATATATATCAATAAATTTCTTCGTTGACATTAACTCAATCATATTATATCTATTTTAATATTTTTAAAATCATTTTCTATATTTTTTTATTAGATGGATAAATATTTCATGGATGTTTTATAAGAAATTAATGTCATTGAATAAATTTTTGGATAACTATGAAAAACACTATGAATATTGATTTTTGAAAAATATTGTTTCTAAACATTAATCAAGATTTATTAATTCACTATGCCTAAAAAATATTAAAAAATGTTAAAAAAATAGATGAGTATATAATATATATATATATCATTAAAATCATTCACCAATAGTTATCAATTAATATTTTTAATATAAAATCTTATCATGTGCATAAAAATAGTTTTTTATACAGAATGCCTTTATATGTGAAATTTTGTTTTCATATATTTAAAACATAAAATGTCTTCCAAAGAACATAATTGTATTATTTAAAATATAAGAGAACTAAAAAAACAATTTTCATGTTAAAAATTGTTATTTTCCACATTATTGAAATAAAAATGTAGTCTTCAAAGAAAAATAATTTTCACTATTCAATGGAAAATAAAAATTGATTCAAAAAACATGAAATTATCACAAAGCTAATTCTAAAGTGGTGATTTAAAATATGTATTTACTTTTAGGATGTAATGTTTTAGAATTTTACAAAGACTAAATATTTTAATTTCTCAGAATAATAAATATAAATCATTTTTAAGGAAATATATTTTATAAGTATTATATAACATTGAAAACAAAATTGAATGAATATTTTCTAAAAATTAATCCATAAATTTATATTTGGTAGGTTATTTTTATATATCCCATTAATTAGCCAATCTAATTCATATATGTCAATTTAATGGCTAGGTTATAATGGTAACATAATAATATTTTAATATTATATCATTGTTAATTTAAAATCTGTCTTTCATGTATTACTAGATATTTATCAAATAAAATTATATAAATAGAGTTATTTTTTTAAATCTTTGGGTGTAAAATTCCCCTCCACCAGAATCGGCTGCATCCATATAATTTGAATATATTCTCTGAAATGAATGGTATTATATTTTTATTGTCCTTTGTTAAAACCCTAAACCCTAAAAAGGATTAATAAGAAATCCCATTAAATGAGGGACTGGAAAGTATTAATGTCCGCACAAAACATAGTTTCCAAATAGGATAAAATTAGTTGGATTTGAAAATATGTTCATAGATGAAAAAACTACTTCTTAGTGATTAATATATATTGATAGAAAACATGGTTATGAGAAATATAACAACCACAAAATCATGAATCAGTGAGGGGTTAAAATACCATCAATTAATTAGAATTTATGGTTATAGGAAAAAAAATAGTTTATATTTTTCTTTTCATGAATTTAATGAATTTTATTACCATATAGATTAAGAACATAAGTAAATATATTTACTTGAAAACTATAATTTCATATATTAATCAATTTCCACCACACTAAATATTTTTCTCTAAATATTGAATTTCTTAATCATGAATAACTAATATAAACATCTCATGTATATAAAATGTATATCAAGTAATTTCTCATTTATTGGGTATTAAAAAATAGTTTTAAAAGGTAAAGATAATTAAAAAATTAAGAAACATTGAAATAATATATTTAACAAAAAAATATTAATGAATAAAAAAATTTCACTTAAAAATTTCATAAATAATCCTACATCCCAAAAAATCTTAATAACGTCAATATAAAATATGGTTTAAACCTAAAATTTGATCTAATAAATTGCAGCTTACTTCTCCAAAATTAAAATTTTATTCTTCTTAATTAATTTATTTTCATGGAAAATTCCATGTTAAACCAAATGGTAATATATACCTCAACACAATGAATCATATCCAATTTATCATTAATATCCATGATAAATAAATATATAATATTATATTATAGTGAAATTCAAAGAGATGTCATGAAGAAAATTTATATACTAACTTAATATGAAATCATTAACTTGACCATAAATATATCTGAAAATATTTAATTTTCAAAGAATAATTTTTCATCCATCATTATTATCTATATCACACTATCAATTAGTCTAAAATGAACTTATCAATTGTAACATCCTGGTTCCGGAAGCCACCCAAAGGTGCCCTGTACCCGGTTGGTCACATGGCCTCAAGCGCATTTACCTGAACACCAGAGGCTGCGGACTATCAATGAGGGCCTCGGGTGTGAAGGCGGGGAAACTATGCCCTCATTGGCAGAGTACACAGCGGAAATAGATAACACATACAATAGTGGAAGCAGTAAATATCCAACAACAGTAAATAGTGGAAGGCTAAAACAATAAACAACTAGAGCATACATATATATATGAAATGATTCATAATAAATATGTCTAGAAAAGAAGCCAAAAAAGTCACAATGCTCGCAATACAATAGTGCTAACCAAAGTGCAAAAGAAAAGTAAACATATAACTCCTCAGCATCGCAAGCCATAGCTTGGTCCCATGCTATCCAGCCCCATATCAAGTCAAGTACCTAAAGTAGAAGGGCACTTTCCCTTATCTATACCTACAACAATATAATATGTTGGGGCCCAAAAGCATGACCCAAACAGGTTGTGAGACTAAATCCGAGTAGGAAACTGTCACGACCCGTCCTCAGGACCCGTACCGTGACTACCCCAAGCCCGCCTTCCATAGGCCAGGGGCTGGCGACTAGCACCAAGGCATAATTCCAGGTAAAAAGGGAAGGCATTGCCTTTGTAAAGTAAACAAACACCACAGAGCAAGAAAGTAGTAGAAATAAACACTAAGTAAAAACTGAGTACAACAGTAAGTGCAGTAAAGTAAGTGGGCCAGAATACAAACCTAAACTGAAAGTAAAGTACAACTCAAAAAGGGGAAACAACAACTGAAAAGTAAAGTCACAGCCTCGAGCCATCCACTGGTAGTCCCACCTGAAATATGGGTACAGATAGCCTCCAAAGATCCTCGGTCCAGCTGTCTGCTCCGAGTACGTCCCGCCCAGTGGTCCACCTCCAGGTGTCGTCCTACTCCGCAAGTCTCATCCGCGATCAGCACTGTCCGTCGTCTGCAACCAACACAACGTAGTGCGGGCATAGCCCATGCAGGGGTGAGTATAAGCTACTCAGTAGGGACCCCGAGACCCCCAAAGGTCTCCCATAATCCACAAAGGATAATCTAAAAAGGAAAGATACAATCACGAAGTAACATCCGACACTACTTAGGTATATGCCCATACATATACCTAAGTCACCAATTCCAGGTTCGGCTACAACATCCGAGCCCAAGTACAACCCAGTCCACACAGGAAAGAAAAACGTAAATCTACTCAGGATAGCACAACACAATCCATATAGGAAAGCAAAAAAGGATTCAGATCACACAGGTATACTTCTTCGAATGACAATAGATATGATTAGATATTGCCACTGATTCATCTAAGTCGTCAGACCCACAAAGGATCGAAAGGTACTAACCCCCGTAATGACCCACAAAGGATCTGCCCCATATAGGATCAATAGGTAACTAACCCCCGCAATGACCCACAAAGGATCTGACCCACACAGTATCGATAGGTAACTAACCCCCGTAATGACCCACAAAGGATCTGACCCACACAGGATCGATAGGTAACTAACCCCCGCAATGACCCACACAGGATCGGACCCACATAGGATCTATAGGTGCTGGCCCACACAGGACAGCTGAGCGCTGACCCACATAGGATCGGACCCACACAAGATCTGTAGCACTGATCCATGTAGGATCGCTGAGTGTTGTAGTCGTCGTCATCGCATCCACTGAGGATCTCTGTATAGTCGTCGTCGTTGAAGTCGCAGCTAGCTCTAGGGTTCCCGCACACAGTAAGCTCGTTCGAGAGGGTCCGCTCCATGAGTCGAGAGGATGATACATCAACTGACACATAGTCCAGAGTTGATGTATCCCAATGTTCTGTATCATCAACAGGAACTCAACGCCATAGACGGCGCGTCAATCAGACGCCCGGTCTGGAAGTTATTGGCTTTTTCGTCCCAGGGGCCCTATTGGTTTTTAAGTCAAAACCAACCCGACCATACTCCAACTGCATCCAAACCTCGAGTGGAGTAAGCCAAAAGGTCTGTCTCACTTAGAGGAATCCATCAAAGTCGACGGCTCGTCAATTGAACGTCCGGAGCTCAAGTTATGAGCATTTTCGCTCCGAGGGCCCGGTTGGTTTTGTGTACGAACCAACCCGGCCAAACCCAAAGTACTCCGAAACCTTGAGTGTAATATACCGAAACGACTGTCTCGATCTAAGGATCGCATCTCCACTGACGATGCGTCGATAAGAGTTCTACATCCCATGATATGGGAAAAAGACCGTGAGGGGTCTGAAAATGGGGGGGGGTCTGGGCCCGGACCGACCTGGCCCAACCCCCCCTAGGTCGGCCCAAACTAGGTCAACCTGACCCGGGTCCGGGTCCGACCCAGCTGGGAACGGCCCGGCCCTGCCGGCGCGTCCTGGCCCGTCCTGGGCAGCCCGGCCCGGCCTGGGCGGCTCGGCGCTGGCCGAGCGGCCGCGCCAAAGTGAGCCGCGGCCCCCGTGTGGGGGCCGCTCCGTGTCAACGGACTCGGCTTAAGCCACGTCCCTCCCTTGGTCTCGCGCTGCCGTGGGACCCCGGCTCGCCGTCGCGGCTTCAGCCACGGTGGATTCTTTCCGGCGACGCACCGGGCACCACCGCCTCTTGGCGGCCGGCCGGTGCCGGCCACCGCCTCCGACCGCCGGTACCGCCGTGCCGGCGTGGAGCACTGGCGGGGACTTCCGCGGACCACCAGACGCTCTCCGGTGGTCCGATTCACCTGCAGTCTTCTCCAGAGATCGTCCTGGGACCCGACCTTCACTACAAAGCCTTCAAAATGCCCGTGCAGCTTGTTTTTTCGTCGTCCCCCGTCCCACACACCAAGAATGAAAGGGTGGTAGGTTTGGACTTGTTCGTTGGTCCACACCCACCGCGTTAGCGGTTTTAAAAGTCTCACAACAATCATTTAATCACAAGCCGCGGGTATAAATCACAAAGATTTAATTGAATCAAACCCCTACCTCAACGTTGTCGTCGAACGTGAGTTCGTCGCGGAATTGACCGTCGCGGAAGAAGAGGATTGTCACGTTGTGGGAGGGGCGTCTCTGTCATCGCGGTACACGGCGTCGCGTAGTCAAACTCCAAGGATTAAAAACACACAGATTTAATTGCACCAATTAAACCCATGTTGAGGATATAATTCACAAAGAATTAAAAAGGACCGCAATCCCCTACCTCAATCGGTTGTTGATCGAAGATTGTCACAGGGAAGGAGCATCGTGGAAGAAACATCACGGAAGGAGGATCATTGGCGTCGCGGTACATGATGTCATGTCGTCGATCTCCGAGGGTTCAGCGTTCTTTGTCGCCCTTCGTCGAAGGCCAGCGTTCTTCGCGTTCTTCGCGAATAAAGATGAAGATCTTCAAGCTTTAGAGTTTTCTCCAAATCCTCTCCACAAGCCACCCCTCAAAAGAAAAGTGTTGGTCTTATTTTATTCCCATGCCAACAATTGAAATTCAAAGATAAGTAACAAACAAATTAATTCATAGAATTAATTGCAACGAATTAACCGCCCAATTTAATGGGGCGTTTCTTAACCAGAAAATCACATCATTGACTTTCTTTTAAGAGGGGGTTGCGGGTGCGTTACTTAGGAGGAAAGAAACAGTGAGGCTCGTGTGGGCCCCACCTCACAAATATCCTGCTAAGAGGGTAGGATATTTTGGGTTCCACCCTATCTGCTTAGCTTAAGTGGCTTTAAGTGGCTTTAAGTGAAAAAAAATAAAATTGTTGCACCCCTTTTTATTTTATTTCATAACTTAACCCCAAAAAAATTAAAAACCACACCCGAGAAAATGCAACTCTGGAAAAGGCGTTTCTAAGCAAATACTAGTGCTGTGATTCCATCGGTGCCCTCGGAATTTGATTCCGAGCACCAGTTCAAAAGTTAGAAAATCCCACTTGTTCGTTCACTAAATGTACCCGAGCCAAACTTTGGAAAATGATTCCGGGCACATCGGGCCTCAGAATCAGGTGCCATCAGAAACTGTGTTCTTGTAAAATTCCAAAGAAAATTAAGAAAAAAAAATTCCTTGAATTTTACGGGTCTTTACAGCAACCACCTGAAGATTTGTGCCTAACAGTCAGTGATTATATGGCAGGTAAAGTACAGTAAACAGTAAACAGTAAGCAGTATACAGTAATGCACAGCAGTAAACAATCTGCAGGTCAAACAAGAAACAAGGAAGAAAATAGATAACCACAAACAGGAAACCCTCTGGGAAGTACTCACAACCATCCCCTCTGGTCCTATCTAAGAAGTGCCAACTACCCTTTGGGCAGTACACTCAGCATAACCCAACTAGTTTGGTCATACAAAAAAATAGACTCTCTAAGGAAGCACACCCAGTCAATTCCCCTTATAGTCTAGGGTAGTCAGGGACTCTCTGAGGAAGATCACACGGTCAATTCCCCTTATATCCCCAAGGTCTAGAGACTCTCTGAGGAATCTCACTCGGTCAATTCCTATAATATTCTCAGGTCTATCACAAACTCTCAAGAAAGCTCACTCTATCAATTCCTCCTATAGCCTGGAATGGTTTAAGGAAATTCAAACAAAGAAAAGACTCTCTGAGGAAGATCACTTAGTCTATCCTCCTATAGTCTATAATATCTCAAGACTCTCTGAGGAAGCTCACTCGTTCTATCCTCCTGTATTCTATAATATCCAAGACTCTCTGGGAAACTCACTCAGTGTATCCCCTATAGTCTATAATGTCCAAGACTCTCTGAGGAAGCTCACTCGGTCTATCCCCTTATAGTCTATAGCACCAGGTTCTCACGGCCCCGTGCCAGTCAATGCATAATAATGTTGTATGGACAATGTAAACCTATAGAGCTACTTGTCTAACCAGTCTACATCATCTCAAGCATGTTAGGGATCAATACTCCATCCTATGGTCACAAGGCATGGAAAGCAGGTATAATGACCAATAGGCTAAATAAGAACAAAAGGTCGTAAATAGAACAAGGCATGGGAAAAACATCCAAGAATAGCAATTATCCTTATACATCACCAAATTACCTATACACAAGCACACAAGCAAGGCAGGAAAACAACATGGGTAAAACAGTAAACACGCAATACCCTGGTCAAGGGTATTGGTGGAATTTACACATAAAACTCAAGAACATTGAACGGAAAGGCAAAAACCACCTACCTTGATGCTAGGAGATCTATATACATGAACCACGATGCTTTAATCTCCTTAAAACGTCATTGATCTATGAAAACACACAAAAATTTCAACCCACGATAACTTAAAAAAGATGAGGAATTGGAAAAATATGCTCTAGAATAAGGAAGAGCTTATCGTTGTGGTTCCAATGCAATCGATGACGGCTGATTTAGAGAACAGATGGAGGCTTGGGGGCTTAGAGAAGTTCTATGGTCGTACGACATCTCTCAGTCGAGCGAGACCTAGAAAAAGACACCTCTGGTGATTAGACGTGAGCCTGGTGCGTTTAATGAAAAAAAATGTACACATCATGTACTTTTGGAGTACACAACGTGTACTAGCCTTTTCCATAATCTGCTTCAAGCGACCTCCACATCACCCCTACATGGCCGTGTGTGTGGCCTGGACATGGCCAGCACACGGCCTCACATGGTAAGGAAGTACATGGTGTGTACTCATAAAGTACACGGTATGTACATCAAAAAATTTCTAGAAACTCCTCTTTTCTCAAAAAATCCAATAAAAGGAAAAACATACCTAAAAAAAAGTCAATGTTCTTACAAACTTATCCCCTTAAAGAAATATGTCCCCGAATTTCTCTAGCGAGGCATAGAAGAAGAAACCTTGAACATCTCCGACCACTGTGATCATACATCGGCCTCCCTCTCCCAAGTCTCATCATGTACTCGCTCATGCTGCCATAGCACCCATACAAAAGAAACAGACCGGCCAAGGAGAACCTTCGTACTGCGATCGACAATCTAGATAGGATGCTCCTCAAATGATGCATCTGCTTCAAGTTCAACCTCCTCAGGTTGAAAGACATGAGACGGGTCTAAAAAGTAACATCGGAGATGAGAAATGTGGTAGACGTCGTGCATAGCCCGGTAACTCTGAGGTAACTACAACCGATAGGAAACCGGCCCAACCCTCTCCAACACCTTAAATGACCTGACATACCTTGGTGAAAGATTACCATGTCTCTGAATCCTCTTTTTTCCCACCATCGGTACGACACGTAAGAAAATCTGATCCCCGACCTCGAACTCCAGAGGTCGTCTCCGCTAATCAGCATAAGACTTCTGTCGAGACTGTGTTATAGTCATCCTCTTCTGAATCAACTCTATCTGCTCTGAGGTCTCCTGAACAAGACGAGGTCCCAGAAAAGCTGCCTCTACTGCCTCCATCCAGTATAAAGATGATCAGCATGGCCTACCGTACAATTCCTTGTAAGGTGCCATCTGAATAGTCTCCTAAAGATTGTTGTTGTTAGAAAACCCCACAAGAGGTTTATGCTTCTCCAAAGAACCTCCAAAATCCATAATTCATTCTCAGAGGATGTCCTCAAGCACCTGAATCATATTCTCGGACTGTCCATCAGTCTGGGGATAGTAAGTTGTAATCAAAAGTACCTGTGTACCCAAATCCTTCTAAAGCCCCTGCCAGAACCGAGAAGTAAAACATGCATCCCTGTCTGAAATAATGGAGTGCAGAACTCCATGAAGACGTAAAATCTCTCGGATGTACAACCACCCTAGCTTATAAACACTGAAGGTCTCCTTGATCGGCAATAAGTGAGCAACCTTCGTGAGTCTATCAACGAAAACCCAAACTCCATCGTTCCCCCGAGAAGACCTTCACAAACTAGTCACGAAGTCCATTGCGACATCGTTCCACTTCCACTTGGGAATGGGTAACTGCTGTAAAAGCCCTGCAGATCTCTAATGCTCCGCCTTCACCTGCTAACAAGTGGAACACCTCATAAAGAAACCAGCAATGTCCCTCTTCATACCTAGCCACCAATACTGACGATGTATATCGCGGTACATCTTGGTGACGCCGGGATGAACTGCCCAAGCTGAGGAATGAAAGTCCCGTATCATCTCCTCGCATATGTCTGTTCGCACCCATACATGTCTCAGGAATTGCAGGATATCATCCTCTCCTATGGTCCACTTAGGAATAGGGTCCTCTCCTGACATGATTTCCCATAGGACTAGGCCTTCAGAATCTGATAGCTTCCCCATTCGTACCCGATCAAGAAGAGTAGAGGTAACAGCTATATAGAAGAAATAAACGTCTTCCCCTAACTATCGTGCACCTCCAAATGTATCTTAGAGAATAGAGCCATAAGCTGCCACTCACTGTTGGCCTCCTAAACTGCATGTATCTAAGTCCTCCTGCTCAGTGCATCAGCCACAACATAGCCTTTTCCAGGCATGTAGGCAAGCTCAAAGTCAATATACTGAAGGTACTCAACCCACCTTCGCTGTCTCAAATTCAGATCATGTTGAGTGAAGATGTACTTGAGAATTCTATCGTCGGTATACACCACAAATTGTTCTCCCATAAGATAATGTCTCCAACAGCGTAGGGCATGAACAACAGCTGCTAACTCCAGATCGTGCATCGGGTAGTTCCTCTCATGTGGCCTTAACTGTCGAGACCCATAAGCAACTACTCCATCTCCCTGCATAAGCACATCTCCCAGCTCGATACCTGAAGCATCACAGTAAATAGTATAGCTCTTTTCCGGATCTGGAAAGACTAGTTTCGGTGCTGAAGTCAACCTCCCTTTCAGCTCTTAAAATCCTGACTCACAAGAATCTGACAATAAGAACTTTTCCCCTTTCTTGGTCAGACCTGTCAGTGGTGCTTCTAGGCATGAAAATTCATGTATGAAACTTCTATAGTATCCATCTAGCCCTAGAAATCTCCACACCTCAAAGAAATTATTCTGCTTCTCCCAGAAAACTACAGCTCTCACTTTCTCTAGGTCTACTGATACTCATGCCTCTTAGATAACATGACCCATTAAGTGAATCTAGTCCATCCAAAAGTGGCATTTTGAGAACTTATCATATAACTGATGCTTTCTCAGTGTACTCAATATGATATCAAGATGGGTGTCATGGTCATGTCCAGTGTGAGATTACACCAAGATATCATCCATTAAAACAACCACAAAGGAATCCATGTATGGATGGAACACTCGGTTCATTAGTGCCATAAAAACTATAGGCACATTCATGAGACCGAACGTCATAACCTTGTACTCGTATAGAACATACCTGCTTCGGAAATATGTAATAGGTATATCATATGGTCTAATGCACAACTGATGATAACCGGATCTCAAATCAATCTTTGAGAACACCCGGACTCCTTGAAGCTGGTCAAAGAGATCATCAATCCTCGGCAAGGGATATCGGTTCTTGACCATCAACTTGTTCTACTTCTGATAGTCAACACAAATCCTGAGGGTACCATCTTCCTTCTTCTCAAAAAGAACAGGCGAACCCCAAGGAGAAGTACTGAGTCTGATGAAACCCTTTTCTTGAAACTCCTCCAACTGCTTCTTGAGATCCTGCAACTATAGTGTAGCAATCCTATAAGGAGGAATGGACACCGGTGCCACTTTGGGCATGAGCTCAATTGATAAGTCTACCTCACACTCCAGAGGTAACCCAGAAAATTCCTCTAGAAAGACATATTTGAAATGATCCACCTCTGGAGGAAAGTCTAACTATGAAGTCCCCTGGTCATCCAAATAAAGACTAGTAATCTGGTTTGTAACTCTCCCAACCCAAGATGCTCTAGACCAGCTCTACTCGCTTGGACAACCCACTCACCTTTATAAAGAAATTATCTGCCCTCTGGTGATACGAAGCTCACTCTGCGGCAATAATAGTCGACGACTGCCTGGAAGGGAACTAACCAGTCCATTCCGAGAATGACATCATAGCGCGTCATCTTGAGGACACAGAGCTCCCATATAAAGTGACACCCTGAAACCTCAAGAGGGAACTCTCTGTACTGATGTACACTAACCACTCTAGTCCCCAATGGTGTGTCTAAACTCAAAGTATTGGGAGAGGAGAAGATGAAAAGCCCAAGGCTCTCCAAAACAGCATCATAGATAAAGCTATTGATAGCATCAGTATAGAAAATAGTTGAAGATAAAACTGAGGCTACTAAGATAGTAACTCAAACTGTAGAGGGGTCGGGATACTTCTCTTGATGGGTCTTCTCCACTACGAAGGTCGGGTCTACTCCACGACCCTTCAACCCTGCATGAAAACTCTGAGTTTATCTACTCTACTATCGCTGGTAGCCTGGTTACTGACCACCACAGCCACAACCTCCACCTCGGCCTCAATGGCCGGAAGAACTCTAGTTCCCAGACTGGTGAGAAACTGGCGATGTATCTCCCAAATGTGGGGTCATAGAAGAACCCCTACCACCAGCTGTAGGTGACAAGATCTGACAGAAATGCTAAAGATAACCCATCTTTCCGCAAGATAGGCACTCCATCTGGTCTCTCTGGAACTGAGGCCTGGTATGCTTGTGCCTCCCGCATTGGTAGAATACCACCTGGCTGCCCGAAGATACATTCCTCCTACTCTAGTCTCCTCGAGCAGATTCCATGTGGCACTTCCTACTATCAGTAGGAGGAACACTAGCTCTGGATGTCGAACTACCCTAGATTACTGCTCCAGAATCCCCCATATTGCGCTCAATGATCAACATCGGGTTGATGATAGAGGATATTGAAGTCAACCTAAATATGTTCACCTGCGAGTAGATGTCATTCCTCAGACCATCCTTTAACTTCCGCATAAGGAATAGCTCATCACCTCCTAGAATAAGTGTGAAACGTTGTATCTTAGTAAAGCAAGATGAGTACTCCATAACAGAAAGAGTACCCTACTCCAGACTCATAAACTCCCGGGATCGATCGGCCCTCAAGGTCTCTAGGTAGAAGTAATCATAGAAGATGAACTAAAACTCATCCCAAGTCATACTTTGCTGGAATCCTGACTATGATATCACCTCCCACCACATCTTGGCAAAGTCTCTAAGTATATAGGTCGCAAGCTTCACCCTCTTCTCTGGAGGTATCTCCAGATGCTCGAAAATTATCAGCGTGGCCTCTAGCCAAAACTCTACAGCCTGAGGTCTTCCTTCCCCTGAGCTGCCACTAAAAAACCAGCGTCAACTCATCCATCGACGGGGAAAGAGGCGGCGCTCCTTGGAATGACTGCATCATCCTCATAAAACCTTTCCTAAACTGTGCATCGGTCCCTGAAACTGGTATAACTGCTGGTGCCAAGACTGGCACAATAGGAGGACCTGTAGGAGGTCCCTGATCGGCCATATCTAGTGTATGATCACCGTCTGGTAGCTAACGTACAACCGTAGGATGTCTCTGTGGCATAACTCTGAAAGTTCAAAAGCACACCTTAGATCAGGATTAACAAAGGCTGCATAAAAGAGTACAAGAGGGGAACAAGAAAAGAAACATTCAAGTTTTACAAAACATGACTACACGGTATGTATATAACTACATGGTGTGTTCTTTTAAGTCATTCACATGGGTGTGTACTTCTACCACAACTGGTCGTGTAACTCCCAAACAACACAACATGTTGTCCCCACACACGTCCTGTACTTGAGCTCTATTCTCCTACCCAAGTCTCCTTTCATGGATATCCCACATAGTCCACTTAATCCTAGACTACATAGCATGCTCAGGAAAGAAAAAACGTGTACTAGATAAGGTTTCAATGACCAATTTTTTAGTTATACGGCTGGCTACATGGCTCACTCTACACGGTGTGATCCATGGGAACATGACGTGTACTTGAAGTCTTTCCCTAGCCCGTGTTGTTAATGACACAGCCGGGTACAAGGTTCACTCTACACGGCATGCTCCCTTTGCACATGGCGTGTACTTGAAGGTTTTCCCCAACCTGTGTTGTTCGTGACACGACCGGGTACGTATATCACAGCATGTAAAAATAGGACACGGCATGTAAAGTTAAAGTTTCATCCATCTATGTCATTAGTCACATGGGTAGACACACAGTCACTACAACACGGCGTGTACTTACAGTACACAATGTGTTACTGAAGACTTTTCACAACCCCGTGTTTCTGCCCACACAATCATTGACACGGTTTGAAAACTACACGGTGTGTATTCATAAAGTACACATTGTGTATTCTGGGTTTTTTCAGGCAGTAGCCTCAAAAACTGCTCTGAAGCCCAAAAAACACAGAAAACAATAGTTAAGGTACCAAATTCCAATCCTTGAGGGCCCATACTCCCCATGAATCAATGCTTGGCATCTCATACATAGCATATACAAGGAAACCAAGCCAATGATCCACCAGGTTCTGATTCATGAGGGCCTATAACACCTCAAGAATCGAAATTTGGAATTCATTTCAGTAAATCTCTACATAAACAATACCCTATCAACAATAGGTAATTCTATCAAGGAAATTATCACAACAACATGCATATTTTACACATTATCTATCACAACAACATGCAATCACTAATTCATCCTAGATGGCATGGAAAAAATGCACGACATGTGATTTCTAGCAAGTGCCTAGATGATGCATGAGATGGAATACCGTCATCTCATTGGGTTGCAACAGAAATAGAACCTCAATAATATCAACAGTAACAACACAAATCATGTGAGTCACTCAAGGTGAAATCATATCAACTGTAAAAATTTCAAAACCTGAAGAAATTGCAATAAATGAGGTAGATTGGTTTTTCCCTGTACATGGGTTAGCTACTCCCGGGCACAAATTATTACCAAGTAACTATTCCGTCCTGTCCCTGACTATAGGCTCAAAACAGAAAGTCAAGAGAAAAGAACCTCCTCTGATACCACTTTGTAACATCCCAGTTCTGAAAGCCACCTAGAGGTTCATCGTACTCAGTTGGTCACATGGCCTCAAGTGCATTTCCCCGAATGCCAGAGGCTGCTGACTAGAAGCCAGGGACTTGGGTGTAAAGGTGGGGAATCTAGGCCCTCATTGGTAGAGTACACAACAGAAATAGATAACACATACAATAGCGGAAGCAGTAAATATCCAACAACAGTAAATAGTGGAAGACTAAAACAATAAACAACTAGAGAATACATATATATATAAAATGATGAATGATACATATGTCTAGGAAAGCAGCTAAACAAGTCACAATGCTGGTAGTACAATAGTTCTAACCAAAGTGCCAAAAAAAGTAAATAGATAACTCCTCAGCATCGCAAGCCATATCTTGGTCCCATTCTCTCCAACTCCACAGCAAGTCAAGTACCTAAATTAGAAGGGCACTTTCCCTTATCTATACATGCAACAATATAATATGTTTAGGCCCAAAAGCATGAACCAAATATGGTGTGAGACTAAATTCCAGTAGGAAACCACCTGAAGATCTGTGCCTAACATTCAGTGAGTATATGATAGGTAAAGTACTCTAAATAGTAAATAGTAAGCAGTATATAGTAATGCACAACAGTAAACAATCTGCAGGTCAAACAAGCAATAAGGAAGAAAACAGCTAACCACAAACAGGAAACCCTCTCAGATGTACTCACTTCTATCCCCTCTATTCTTTCCAAGAAGTACCAACAACCCTCTAGGTAGTACACTTAGCCTAACCCCTCTGGTTTGGTCATATGAAATTATAGACTCTCTGAGGAAGCACACCTAGTAAATTCCCCTTATAGTCTAGGGTATTCAGAGACTCTTTGAGGAAGATCACACGGTCAATTCCCCATATAGCCCCAAGGTCTAGAGACACTCTGAGAAAGCTCACTCAATTAATTCCTCTTATAGCCTCAAGTCTATCACAGAATCTCTGAGGAATCTCACTCAGTCAATTCCTCCTATAGCCTGGAATGGTTTAAGTAAATTCAAACAAAACAAAGACTCTCTAAGGAAGCTCACTCGGTCTATCCTCCTATAGTCTATAATAGCTCAAGAATCACTGAGGAACCTCACTCGGCCTGTCCTCCTATAGTCTATAATATCCAAGACTCTCTAGGAATCTCACTCGGTCTATCCCCTATAGTCTATAATGTCCAAGACTCTCTGAGGAAGCTCACTCGGTCTATCCCCTTATAGTCTATAGCACCAAGTTCTCATAGCCCCATGCCAGTTAGTGCATAATAATGCTATGTGGATAAAGTAAACCTATAGAGATACTTGGATAACCAGTCTACAACATCTCAAGCATGTCAGGGAACAATAATCCATCCTTTGGTCATAAGGCATGGAAAGCAGGTATAATGACCAATAGGCTGAACGAGACCAAAAGTCCGCAAATAGAACAAGGAATGGGAAAAACATCCAAGAATAGAAATTATCCTTATATATCACCAAATTACCTCTACACAATCATACAAGTATGGAAGGAAAACAACAGGGGTAAAATAGTAAACATGCAATACCCCGTTCAAGGGTATTGGTGGAATTTGCACATAAAACTCAAGGACTTTGAATGGACACATACCATGATGATAAAAGATCGATATACTTGAACCACAAGGCTTGAATCTCTTTAGAACGTCGTAGATCTATGAAAATGCACAAAACATTCAACCCACGATAACTTGAAAAAGGGGAGGAATTGGAAAATGATTCTCTAGAATAAGGAAGATCTTACCGTTGCGGTTCCAACACAATCGACAACGGTCGATTTGAAGAATAGATAGAGGATCGGGGGATTGAAGAAGTTTTGTGGTTGTACGGAATCTCTCGGTCAAGAGAGACCTAGAAAAAGACACCTCTAGTGATTATACACAAGCCTGGTGCATTTAATGAAAAAAAATTACACGACATGTACTTTTGGAGTACATGGCATGTACTAGCCTTTTCTATACTCCACTTTAAGAGGCCTCCACATCACCCCTACATGGTTGTGTGTGTGTCCCGGACATGGGCACCACATGGCCTCACACTGCAAGAAGTACATGGCGTGTACTCATTAAGTACATGGCGTGTACTTCAAAAAATTTCCAGAAACTCCTCTTTTCTCAAAAACTCCAGAGAAAGGAAAAACATACCTAAAATGAAGGTCTGAGTTCTTACATAAAAAAATAAAATAACAACCATATTTGGTATTTAAATCCTAATGGTGTATCTAAATCCCATCAATAAAAACATTAAAATGGGGTGTTGATTTATTTGATAATATGAGAAATCTTAACCATATAAACCCATGATGATATCCATAAAATAAGTTAACATCACATTAAAGATTATATTCTTCCATATTTAACATAATCTTTATTTCATATATATGTCAAAAATTATTGACTATATTCCATAAATCCAAAAATGAAATAAACATTATGCATGATTTACTCAATCAAAATTTATCAAATCACAAATCAATATCATCATCGGGTCTATTTTTATAGATGATGAAAAAAAATAGGACAATAATAACAATTAGTCTAAGGAGGCATAAAATGGTGTTGGATGAGGGAATCCCCTCATATCAAGGACACACCCTCAGGATTGAGGAAGGATATATTTGGAGAGCTGATTACTTCGAGGGATTGTTCATCTTAGGAGGTGAGATGATCTAATACCTTATTTCCTTCTTTCCAGGCATGAGTGGCCTTTATACAATTATTGAGAAGATCTCTACATTCCCTGATAATATAAGATATCAACCACGGAGTATAACTTTTACCTTGTAACAAGAAATAGATAATCATCAAGTCTATCTCCACTAGGGACAGAATGATGTTTTTCTCTTCGCTCAATTTAATCCCAGTCAACAAAGCTTTAGCCTTCGCCTTTATACTAGTTCCATTGACATAGTTTTCCTTAAAACCCATGGTAACACTCCCTCTCTAGTCCAGAAAGACTCATCCTTTGTGAGCAATTCCACCTTTGCTGGAACCGTCCATGTTCATCTTGAAACCATCGTCGAGGGAGGGTACCAATGCACCCAATGTCCATGTATCCTTGAGAATTACGAGTGAGCGAAAAGGGATGGGACACAGAGAGACATTAGGGATGGTTATTCATTCCATTTTTTTGAAGAAGGGAACCAGATCCACCATCTGGTTCCTAGTCCAAGCAATGATGGACCACCTAGTAGATGAAATCCCCTTGTATTTCGCCATGTTACTTGCATTACATACGCACCAGCACCCAGCATTTTGTATAATGTAATGAGACATCCTTTCCATGCCGAATTTTTCTTCCCTAGAAACTATCGTTCCAGGAATGGTTCATGCCTATGATCTTGAGAATCATAACCTGTCAACTCGCCAAAAAAACTACAAACTTCATGTGCCCATTCTCCTGCAAAGAATATGTGGTTCTCATCCTCCTCTATTCTACTTATTCATCACTAAAATTATGACGCAATGCTAATAACTAGCCTCTTGATGCTATCATTGGTGGGAATGGTGTGTTTAATTATTCTCCATATTAGGAAGCAGTATTTAGAAGGGATCAAGTTGCACTAAACCTCTTTGATCCATCTATCACTTAGAGACTGAGGGGTAGAAATCCTTTGATAATCTTTGGAATTAAAATTTCCCAAGGAGGATGGATAAAAAACACATCAATCAGGTTCTAAATTGGTTATAGTATGATTAAATGACTATTTCTTCATCTCATCTAATGCCATCTAAATGAAGTCAGGGAAACGGCTCACTTTATTGAAGGTAATGGAAGGGGTAGGACATCTAGGGTACCCTAACACCTCACTATCCCAATTGTCAAACCAGAACTGAATATTACCCTCACCAAAAATAAATTGAGAATTATACAGAAGAGTTGGGATGATGAAGCTGATTGATATCCAAAGAGTATAACCATTCTCATTCTGGTTTCTCATGACACTACCCTGTTTATAGTACATGGTCCTTCCCCACAAGGTGCTCCCTTCAATCATTTCCCATGCTATCTTCGCATGCATGCATTACATGTTGGTTTCTATTCTCTTTATTCTTATGTCTCCACCCAGGATGGGCCTGGCCATCTGACCCCACAAGACCAAGTGTATTTCCCCCTCTGAAGAAGTAACCCAGATGAAGCCCGCCATAATTTTATCAATGGATCTTATTACCCCTTTTGGCACATTCATGGATGCTATTGCATGCATTGGGATTTCTGATAGAACATTGTTAATTAAAGAGATGCAACCCCCAAACGAGAGGATGTGGTTCTTCCAATTGTGGACGTGGATAGTTATCTTACTCACCACCTAATCCAAGTCCCAGATGCGCATTCTTCCTAGGGAAACTGGAATACCCATGTATTCCAAGGTATATTGTCCTCTTTGCATGACTAGCCTACTGCACAGGTGCTCAACCCTCCTGTTCTTTCATTATTTTCAGATATAAAACCATCTTTTATCATTATTGATAGGTTGGATGCTCCAACTGCAGTATTTTCCATGAATTATCTTAATACCCCATATCGATCTCTAACTCTCATTCATGAATATTGTGGAATCATCAACAAACATTAGATGTGAAACTGACGGGAGGTTATGTTTCCCTCAAGAGGGGAGTATGTCTCCATCCAGTATCCCTCTATTAATCCGTCAACTTAGCACATCCTACACTAAAATAAATAGTCTTGAGGATATCATATCACCTTTTAGCGGCCCTCTTATTGCCTTGAAAAACCCGTAGGGTCTCCCCTTGAATGAAACTGACATCCATGGATAACTGAATCATTAAAAGAGAATATTTCATGCCCACTTAGAGAACCCTATGTGAATCAACACTCTATTAATAAAACCCCATTCCATCATATCGTATGCTTTTCTCACGTCCATTTTGATGATAATATTAGATCCATTAGACCTGGTGGAAATGTCCCTGATCATCTCCTAGGTGAGATCCATTCCACCTTGAATTGTTCTGCCATTCATAATGCCATGAGGCTCGATCAAGATGAACTTAGTGAGAAAACTAGACAGCCTCTGATTGATGATACACACCAAGAACTTGTATGAAATGTTACATAAATGTACCGGTCTGTAATGAGATATTGAGTATGTATCCTTGATCTTCTGAAGGAGCACCAAGGATGTAGCACAAACCACCCGAGGGATTCCTCCTCCCTGAAAAAAATACTAAATCACCCAGATGGTATACTTTTTAATCGTTCCACATGAGCCTCTATAGAAAGATCCTCAGAACTTATCTAAGCCTGAAGTCCTCTATGTATTAAGCTTCATCATGCTTACTGATACTATCTATTTCAATCATAATGTTATGAAAACATTACATTATTAACTCAACATTTGATAAATAATAAATTTTTTATTACCCTTAATCACATTTTCTGATATAATATCACCTTACCACTAAATCATTTTTCATTGTTATTGGTACCATTAAAAATATTTTTTCAAAAACATAATTAAAAAATTCTGTAGAAAATTCTTATAGGTATCATATTTTTTAACAGGATTATCATTTGTTTGACAATTATAAAACATATTTTTTGGGTAGAAATTCAAAACACATCAATCATCAAACTACTTTATTAAATAATTAATTATGATTCATCATCTTACTCTCCACCACATCTTCCCAACATATAAAATATCAATCATTTACTAATAATTGTTAACATTATTTTTACCATTCTTCTTACTTTTAATATTAAAAGAACGGTTAAGATAGAACATACCATTCATACATCATTCATAGTCTCTTTATCATTGTAAGTGTAACAATTACTCGTACAACCATAAAGATTATTTTATAAATCTTCACCCATATGACATTAATTTTCATAATGTCGAGACTTTAAAAATATAAAAATTTAAATCATCAAGGATTCTTTATAGATAACATTACTCTCATTCATATCATTAATCAAACTCTTCCATTTTTCTCTAAAATTACATGATTTATGCCATTATTTTCTACACTCAAAACATATCCCTCTTCATCTGATACATTTATTTTTGTTCATATTCCCATAATTAAGACATTTTAAAAGATAAATATTTTATCCCAATTATCATTATGAAATTCCATATTTACCTTATTAGGTGTCTTAAGAAACTAAAAAAAAAATTACTGTTAATCATATTATGAGACATATATTTAGGCATAAGACAATGATCCAAATTTGATAGATTTTTCCTATTGTTTTCTCCTGACGAAAATCAATACCTTGTTTGTTAGTGTGAACATGAATCCTACTTTTGTTATCCATTTTCTTAAATAGAAAAACATTGTGATGGAAACAATAGTCATAGTGAAAAATCATGATAAACAATTTGTAAAATTATTAAATCACAAAACCCTCTTTTATATCTATGACGTTGTAGGATTGATGTAGGTTATTGATGATCATTACAAAAACATTAGGATATTATCATATACTTAGACATTTCACTAGTATTCTAATAAAAATTTTCTCATAATTGTTTCTAATTGATAAATAATCCATCATCTGATAAAAAAATATAGAAACATTTTAATACACATATATATTACATATTATGAGATGAATATTCATTATATAACAATTTTATACAAAAAAAATTCAATTAGGTTTATTATCATTTAAATATTAGAAACATAAACAATATGTTCAAACAATTTCTACATTGTATCCCATTACTTCATCATCTCTAGAAACCATCTAAGGTATATCAAAATTAATACCATTATTTACAACCTAGATAAATAAAACATAAGAAAAGGGTGATCTTAGATAACAATTTATGATAATCATGGGTGATATAACTATATAATCGCATGAAAGCATAATATAAGCGTATGAGTATTAGATCATGACCATAACATATAAATTTAATTCCCAGTATATCATTAATAGTAAACATGATTCATTATATAATTTTTTTTCAAAATACATGGATCATAAGAATGAAAAATAATTATACAAAAATCATGAAGCATAATATCACGTCATCATTGTGTGGAACAAATATAGCTATAAAAACAATTTCGTAATGTTGTGGTTAACTACCAAGGCCATAAAACTATAGAAGATTAGGTTTCACCACCTAAAACCCATATTAAATATATCACATCAACTTTTATCCTAGGGTTGATCAAGAACTCTAACATTCAACCCATAATTATCTATTATGATTTAAAATATTACCTAATGAATAGGAGAGGTATATTGTAACATCCCAAGTAATTATAAAATAGTCCTATTAAAAATCTATTAATATCTATGAATTTGATATTAATTTTTCATTAAATGGGATTCTATGTCTGATAGAATACTCAAAATGCAACAACGGGTTTCTCTGAAATCCAACATGCAAACAAGACTGAGTTATACCGAAAAATAATATATTGATAATATTTTTATATTATATGGTAGTTATTGTAACACCTGAGATTTTTATGAGAAATATTTTTTTTTATGTTATATAAATTATCAAAGGAATCTTTCACTACACACAACACTAGCTTGGCTTTCTTTACACACAATCGTGACCTTCCTCGATAGCTTGCATTGTACGCAATACCAAGTTTCACTAAACAACGATATGCTATTAAAATATTATTAAAGCTAGCCGTTATGAATAGTAATACCCACTTTTTGAAATTTTATTTTTTCAAAATGGACTTCATTTTTGGATTCGGAATATTGAAATTAGCTTAGGGTGAAATTTTGGTATTTTTATGAAAACTTTCAATTTTTGATGAATAGTGAAAACACTGGGTTACTATTTGAAAACCGACTTTTTATTTAAATAATTATTTATTTTATTTAAATTTATTTTAGGTCAAAATTGATAAATAATACCTATATAAGTTCAAATTAATTCATTGGAATCATTTTATAATAATTTTAGATATATAAAAATTTTATTGAACTTTTCACCGTCTTTTACCCACCTCCTAGGAGAATTTGCAAATTCACATAAAACTTAATTTTACCGCTTTTGTGAGTGGAATTTTGAAAATACAAGAGACATGGTTAATATCAAGGACTAAAATGTGGTTCAATGAGAAGAAAATAATTTTTGGTGAATAGTAACTTTTTACTTTTTTTTACCAGAGTTAAAAGTAAATAAGGTAATTAAGGGTAAAAATGATATTATTATTACCCTAACAAATGTCCTAATTCTATTGGATAACTGTAATGCGACCAAAAACAACCTTAGGAATAAAATATGACCATTTAGGTCCACTTGGATTAGATTAGGACATTTAATATTATTTTATTTAAAGAAGAGTTAAAATAGTTAAAATCAACATTTAATAACTAAAACATTTTTAATATAGGGTCATACATAAGATAAATTAGACTATAAATATTCATTAGAAAGATAAATATATTTCCTACATAATGGTATTTTATTTATAATTTTTAGACATTAGATAATTTAATTTATTTATGACACAATGATGATGTAGTAATTATCTTATTAATGAAATATTAACATAATTGATGTTATAAATACTCAAATAAATGTTATTTGAGACTTTTTATGAATTAAACTAATTTTATAAGTTAATATGACATATTATTATTGATTTAAAAAACATTTTTGGAACTAATAATGCTGTTATGATTTTCACAAAAATCAATTACCAAATAGTGTCAAAATTGACATAAAATAGTTTTTAAAACAAATATTATATTATTAATTGTTATTATATTCCTAAAAATCTAAGGTTTGGCCACGATACTTATATCATGATAGGTGTATCATTAATGGACCACTTGGGGGTATCTTGGATGTATATGGTATGTTTATTAACTATATAATATAAAAATACAAAGTGACATGGTAAATGTCAATCTAATTAACTAAGAGTTAAAACTAAAAATAAGGTTAATATAATGACATAAAATTGTCTAAAACCCATTGGTTGAGAGTATTTAGACCCATACCCACCTTATATTCTAAATAAATCAATTTTGAGATATTAAAAACTGAATATGACTTTATAATAAAATAATATTTTTAGTTTTTTCAAAGGTGCCCTTCTCCTCCCTTATAAAAGGGCACCTCCTCCCTCTCCTCATCACACCAATTTGAGCCTTCAAGCTCGGCCAACCCCTTCCAATTTCACCTCCCCACTTTCTTATAAACCTACTAGAGGTACTGGTCTTCTCAAAAGGCAAACTCTAGTTCCCTAAGAGAAAGTTTAAAGGAGGCACTTCGAGAAAGAGGTAATACCTTCTACCGTTTTCTTCAAGTTCCACTCTTCTTCTACTACCTCTTCTTTAGTTTTTTAATTATGAAGTAATAACATCAGTATCCATAATATACCGATATGTTATTATAAATATTAAACAAACCTATTTCAACTCTTATCCATCCAACTGTAAACAAAATCACCGCGCGTGCGTACGTACGGAATACCGTCTCCACGTCGTGGTGTAATATGTTTTCCACCACCACCTTACTTGGATGGGTATAATGGTGAAAATAAATAACAATATATGATTATTTTAAAGTTTTATTGATTCTGAAATATTATAAATACACTTCAATACAATTCCACGATCATGGGAATGATATCATCGTTCATGCGTACGTACGGCCTACCGTCTCCACGATGTGATGCGACTCGTTCTATATGATCTTCATTGAATAATGATTATATAAATGAATTTAATGAATTAATATGATATATGTTACACTAATACCATTCTGTAAATGATATATCTATATCCTATAAAGAGTAATAAAAATTTATTCGACAAAACACGCATAAGAACATAAAGCAATAAACACCCGAATAACAAGTAGCAATGAAATATTACTACTAAGAAGATACAAATATGACCATATATGATATCATAACAATGAATATGATTCTGTAATAAGTCAATTGACATTATTTAAACCATATTACAGGAGGTTTGGATTCATACGAAGCATATCAGACCTAAGGTAAGGGAAAATCTCGCAATCTCATTTTTATCTGAGATTGTTTATACTTCAAAATTTACTGGGGAATATTTATCATCCACATCCATGTTTCCTCAATATGTAATATTATTTCTAAACAACTAAAATTGTTTAAATCCAATTTTACCCTTCGGTGAGTTTTTAGTAAAAGATATGAAAGGAATCTTTTGTCATTTTTCATACGAGGTACTTTTTGACTTTTCCGGCCAAAGTACGAGAAGAATGTTTTTTTTAACTTATACGACCTGAATGGATTTTTAGAACATTATTTCCATGAAGCTTCCTTTAAAATTTTTCAAGTTTATTTTTAATTAACTTCTTTTACTTAAAAATTGTATGACATGTTAAGAAAGGAAAAATGTTTTTGAAGTAGAAAGGATATTTTCCTCAAGAATGGAGTTAAAGTGTTTTATCAAAATTATTTTCCATATAAAATAATATAGGGTTATGTTTCTATCCCTATTTTTACATTGATTTGATTTTTTTATGATGTAATTATTTTTATGATGTCCTTTTATCTTATATGTATTATGTTATGATGGTATGATATTTAAGATTCCCATTTTTATTAAATGGGTTATGCTATGATGTATGATTTATGATTTTGTGGCACACATAAGAATGGTTTCATTATGAGATGGGTGGGACCTATATCTCCCTCCAATGCATTGGGTAAAGATTTATATCTCAAGAGATAGACATGGCTGGAATGGCAGGTTAAACCGGTTCAGTGAAACAGGACTGAAACGAGGAGTGAACTCAGTTCAGAAATGGACTTTGTCTGCTAAGATAGTCTTGGATATTTGTCTTTACTACTAAGAAATTATTCTCTATGATTATGTGTGTATGCCACAAAGTTTCATGTTTTAAGTTATGATTATTGGGATTACATTTCACTACTATGATTTATCCCATGATTATGAAATTATAATCTCTTTTACATGTTATGATTTCCAAAATGTTATGTTCTTATGAATATTATTTGATTGATATTTCTTTTGTTTACCCTTACTGAGCATTTGATCTCACCCTTTTGTATGTTTTATTTCCCCAGGTCAGGAAGAAGGTTATTAAGTATGATATGTCAAAAGGGACTGTAGATATGATGAAATAAATGGGAGAAAATGTAGATTCTTTATGAACCAGTTGTTTATGTTTCCCAGTTTCTAAAGATACTATACATATGGTCCTTTCATGGTTTTGTTATATGTTGTAATAAGTATGCTTAAATTTTTAAGTAATAACCATGTATGTAAAGTATGGGTCATTATAGTTATCACATATAAGTTGTATTGGAAGGAATAAAATGAACTAACTATATTAGGTTTAAAAATTTTAATTCACTATTTTTACTTTATTTTAATAAATATGAGTGGCTTAAAATGAGAATAAATCCAATTTTAACCATAAGCAACTCTAATATTTTAACATGGTAGTTTTACCACCTTTTGATGGAGAAACCTTTTTTAACAAGTTTTATTTCACCATTATTTGTTATTTTTTAAAAAATAAACTTTTTTTTGGAATCATGACATAAAAATTTACTTTGGTTGAATTTTTTGTATTTTTCTGATTTAATTCATATTTTCTTAAATAGTGAATAATAATGAATTCTAATTCAAACTGAATTTTAATCTATTTTATTTATTTATCTGATTATCCATTTAATATGTTTTAAGGTATAATTAGCTGATGTTTTTATCATTTAATCCAGTGAATTTCATTTGTTGTTTTTTCAAATTAAAATTTAATAGAAAAATTAGGTGAACATTTGAAAGTTTAACTTAAAAAACATGCTTTCTCTATCTGTTAACAGGATTAGTGTTAAACCAAAAATTACAAATTCTATGAATAAAATTTTAAAAATAGAAAATCATGGTTGTAATCAGTATGAATAATGTGCTTCAATAGGATCAAAATAATTTTTGGTGAATAGTGACTTTAGTATTTTATTTCCCATGGTTAATGGAAAATTGGGTAATTAAAGGTAAAATTAATATTATAATATTATAAAATTACCATAAAACATGCCATAATATTATATTATGGTTTATTATCTTCTATGAACATCCATGGGCAGAAATTGTGACCTTTTGAAGCCACTTTTTTGTGATTATGACATTATTAACATTTAATTTATAGTAAAATCAAATATGTCATAAATAAGTATCTTCTTACTAAACAATTTCAATATGGGGTTTTTAACCAATATATTAGAATAAAAATATTTCATATAAATATAATAATATTACCTAAAACATTTTAATTAATTTATAATTTTTATGAATTAAATAACAAAATTTAATATTGACACATAGATGATACAGTAATGGATTTATAAAAGAAGGAATAAAATAAATGATATTAATAAAAATAAAATAAATATAATTTGAACCATTTAATTCCATCCACATATTTTATGGTTTTATATGACATTTTAGTATTTATTTAATGTATTTTTTTCTTAGTAATCATATTTTTGTGATATTTTAAAAAGGACATGTAGTGAATAGTGTCCAAATTGACATAATTCATGTTTTAAAATATAAAATATATAATTAAACGATATAAAATTTATAAAATTTTATATTAGTGAAAAAGTATAGATATATTTAAAATTTTCATTAATGACCCATTAATTGGATGTTTGGCATGATCTGATAATTACTTTAACCCTCTAAGTGTATATTACTTGATAAAATCGTAAGAGTTGTATGGGGTTAAAACCTAAAGATAAGGATTAAAAACATAATAAAAAATTTCTAATTTTCCCTAGATGATAATATTTAGACCTATATTAATAATATATTTGATCTAAATGATTTTTTACTCATTTAAAATTTAAATTTAATTTACATTAATTTTATAATTCTAAAAATTCCAAGGGTGCCCCTCCACTCTCTTATAAAAAGGAATTCATTCCTCTCTATTACTCAAACTTCAAATCCACTTGGTTAGTCCATGATCTTCACATAACCCTTCCTAAAATCCCTATCAAAATTTTTGAAGCTTTATTTTAGGCATAAAACCTTCTTTATAGGTGTTAATTTGTTATGAAATGTTCTCATCCGAAGTAAAGGTAATATTTTTATTTAAGTATTTCATTATTTTTCTTCTTCCACTAAAATAATATCATATTATTACAAGATGAAATAATAAATACATTATCCTCAATATAATTATATCTTATTATGATAATACAATCTCCTAAACATATCTACACTTCCATTAAATTTGAAATAAATTATTCATTCGTGTGTAGATGTAAAATATCACCTCCAGACCCAATCTAATTCATTTTTCATAACTGTCTCCCAAGAAAATTTATAATAATGGAATTAATGATAATTTTTTATTTTAATAACATATTATTCATTATAGGATAATAATCTATCAATTATGTTCTTACATTCCATGCAGATAAAAATGATAACATTGTTCGTGCGTACGTGTAAACTATAACAACAATGAAGAGATGTGACTCATTTTATTAATTATATCACATTTATGATTTATATAAGTATATTTTGAAAAATATGATGTTAATTATGTTCTTATAATTATTTAAAGATAAAATAATACTTATCTTTTTTTTATAATGAACAATGAAAAATTGAAAATTTTACTCATGTGTACGTATAACTTATCGTATCTATGATTATAGAACTGTTCATTTTTCCTTACAATAATTCATAGATTTATATAAAAGTATGATTTTTGTATAAAAAAGATAATAATTTCATTAATATTATTTGGGATATTATGGATATATAAAAACCTTGACTACTGACATCGTACCAAGTTTATTTTCAACTCATGTATCGAATATCAACAAAATGTATAATAAGTACTTAAATAATTATGTAATTGTTGTAAAATGGTTACAGGTGATAAATCAAGAATAATGAACATGAAAAGGTATCTCAAGAAAATATAAATTAACCTAATATTCTTATTAAAGAAGAACAAGGAACATACGTGACAAATCAAACTCAAGTTAAGTGACTTCATCTCAACCTTCATTCTTTGAGGCATATTTTGAAGTTATACCCCAACATATTTTAAAAGGTGTAAAATCAACCCCTTTGAGGTTTAATTTCATTAAATTTTCTTAAAAATAAATATTTTTATATGAATAATTTTAATCTCATTAAAAAATTAAAAAGGAATGTTTTTCAATGTATGTAGTGACAATAACTTATCTGCCACTGTAACTGTTATTTCATATTTGGATTCTAATATAAGACTTAATGTTTTTAAAAGGGAAAGAAATCCCTTATTCCCTTTTTGGGTATCTTGGTATTGAAAATTATTTTGAAAGTGGGTGGAATATTTCAATATCTTCAAATTATTTCCTACTATTTGAAATGAAATTTTATGAGTAAAATATTGTTAATTTCATTTTTTATGTGTTATTATTATATAATAGTACTTTGACATCTGTCTTATTTTTATGTGATAAACTGACGATGGGTGGTTTCATGAAAACCCAATGATTTTTTTTATTTGATAAACCAAGGATGGGTGGTTATTTTATATCCTCAAATGAATTAGGTATGGGAGACGTCCATATGGTTATTCCATTTGTAATAGTGATATGTGTGGAAGTAGACCATATGGTCATTCCATTTAACTATGATTATGTCCAAATTTAATGTTACATGTTATATGATGCTTTATATGGGTTTTTTGGTAATCTATTGATTACAAATGGGTATGAAATGATCTTATATTTAGTGAAGTTTATTTATTAATTATTAAAGGAGAAATTTATTACATTATGATAAAGTATTCATGCTTTCAATGTTTTCACAAGACTAACAGTTTTCCTTAAATGTTTATCTCGTATTGAGATTTTTATGCTCATCCCAAATTTTGATATCTTTTCCACCAGATTTATAGGAGAAAAGAGTCAAGTATGGTATTAAATAAAATTTATGATGTTTAAACATGAAATGAAATCAAGTTTCTTTTTAAAAGTTTTTTTTATGAAAAAAAATGGATAGTTAGTAGAAGTGTCTATACTGAAATATTTATTTTATAATGTATGATTTATGGCTTAATTTTTTAAATCTATAAACATAAAATGACCTTCGATGTAAATGAAAGTAAAAATATTTACTTAACTCAAGATTAAGTATAGTTTAAGGTTGGGGCCTTATAGTTGGTATTAGTAGTCAGTTTAGATAACTTTAGGAGTTAGAATAATTTTAATAGAATATCAATAGTTTTTTTTAAATTATGGTAAAATTGAAATGACATATAAATTGAATATTACCATGTTGATTTATCTAGGATATGTCTTTTCGAAATAGTTTTCTACAAAGGAAACAGGGTAGTTATGCTTGGAAGGCATACAGAGGAAAGAAACATCCAAATCAGCTTCTTGAGATAGAATCAAAACTGAACATTTTGTTACAATGATGGATAATTTGACTCAAGCAGTAAATGGTGTTGGTGTCTATGAATGAGATCAATCAAATCAAACATGGAGGAATATGTTTGTAGTAGAGCATTTCATGAGGTAATGTCCCCCATAATTCATAGGATCATCTGACCATGTGCAAAGTGAAGAGAGGATTAAAAAATAGTAATTATTATTGATGTAATGGGGTTTTCAAACAATTAGAAGGTTAGTCTTGTTTTTTATCATTTTGAAGGTGAATCCAATCAATGTTGGTCAATGATTACAAATATCATAGGAAGTGAAGTGATTGATTTCATGGAATGGGATGAATTTAAGAATATCATCCATGAAAAATATTTTCCTAAGGTTGTTCGACTTAGGATGGAAAATCAATTATTATAATTGAGAAAAAAGGAGGATTATTATGTGTCTCCATATGAAGAAAGTTTCACCCATTTTTCATGGTACATCCCAAATTTTTTTTCTGGATGATAATAGGATGATAAATTGGATTTACTTAGGATTGAAGATATGACAACCCTGGTTTTTATTACAACTTAAACATGATTTATTACATAAAACTTCACTTGATACAAAAAAGAAGATCAAGAGGTTTAGTGTCTTTGGGGCTTAGGATAATTACATAAAAACTTGAAACATGAAATACAACATCTTTATTGAAAACTTCCTTTATATGACCACTATATTCCCTCATACTTAGCATTGCATGGGATAACCTGAGAACATGCATAAGAAAAGGGTGAGATATAAAGCCCAGTAAGGGAATACACATGGAATAACATGAGGAGTACAATACATGTTAGTCATTAGGCATATCAATAGATCATAAGAGAAACATGAACATAAAGGCATGATAAATCAAGATAATCATAACATGGAAATGTGGCAACAACACTTAACATGGAATTAGCATGAGCCAAGGATCATTGCACATGGAGCATGAGTAAATCCTCATTGCACATAAAGCACGAGTAAACCCTCGTTGCACTTTAATTAGAATGATTCAACACTCATTGAACATGAAGTATCATGATACTATACTTTACCCAATGCATTGGAGCGCTATAAGGGTGCACCCTTCTTAAACATTTCATTTCATTTATAAGTGTGCCACATGGATCATAAAACATGGATTCATAAAACATAATCATTTATTCCACTATAAAGGAATGTAGAATTAATACATGAAACTTTATAATCAATAATTAAATGTGCATAAAGTTGAATACCCTTGATGGAGAAATGGGCATGGTATTCACTACACAATGGCATTGGCTTAGAAAATCGGTGTGATTTCGGCAGCGTAACGACGTGACATAAGAATTCATAAAAATGGTTGATGAGAGAGAAAAGGGGTGTCTCATCATATTTACATGAAATAGAAAATAAGGGGGTCATATAGATACATGTACAAACAATTTTAATGGAATATAGATTCATGATACAAAATTACTGCTTGAATGTAAAAGAAGAGAGAGAAGTTCCTTTCGGAATTTCGGCATAGTAACGGGTGTACATGGGAAGAATTTAATCAGAGAGAAAGGGGTATCCCATCATTAAAACATAAAGAGGGCAGTATTAGGGAGGTGAGAAACCATACCCCAACATTCATAATTGAAATTAAAAGGGAAAAACAACTTATAGAAAATTGGACAAAAATGAGAAAGGAAGAAAAAACCCTTACTTGGAAGTGTGCTTCCAAAGGCTAGAGAGAGGCTTGTGAAAGGCTTCTTGGGAGCTTGGGGAACCTTGGGAGGATTCTATAGAGAGTATGGTAGAGTTTGGATGAACTACAAAGGCTTTGAGTGAGGAGGAAGTGTGAGTTTGGGTGGGTTTATATAAGAAAGGTGAGGGAATTCTTTATTATTTAGGTTTGAGACCCCTTATATTAAATTAATCCCAACCACAAACCATCCCATGGTTTTTGGAAAAGGGAATAGGAAAAAAATATTTTATAAGGCCAAAGTCCTAACTTCTTAAAATAATAGGGTTGCTGATGTGGAGGTGAGTCACACTCCCATGGAAAATAATTTAAAAATACAATATGTTTAATAAGTCTTGAGGGGTCCATTAATGCTTTGAAAAGTAGGTCAAAAAACCCAAAATAACATTATTTTAATGGTAAAACATATATTGGCCGAACATAAAGCTTATAGTATTTTATTACATCATTATTGGGTCATTATGATGTCATAAACCACATTATATATTTAAATGGTATTTAATTGTTTACCCAAAAATTTGACTGTCTCAGAAAATTATGAAAAATTCACCGTTGGATAATTTCGAAATCGATATTATAGAAATAACATTTATTTTATCTAAATTATTTTCTATATATGTTAATTTTCACTTTTAAAATAAAAACTGACATTTATCAAAAATTCACGGGTTTTGACAGAAATGGCTTTCAAACCATAATAAAAAGTATAAATGCATTCATAAAATTATATGATCAATTATATTTAATAAAAATTAATTTACTAATAATAATAATAATATTTTATTAAAATATTATTTAATTCAAAAATCCCTTAATTTTATAAAATATAATTCTTAATTAAATAATAACTAAAAATGCTATTTTTACTTAAAAAACTATTTACAATGTATCAAAAATGACAAGGAGGTATATTCATTATTATATAAAAAAATAATATACATGAACATAGTACTAGATATTTGTTACATAACCCCTTAAAACAGCCGCATAAGACCTAAGGGTAAGGTGTGCGATGGTGACAGACTCTTGGGGTGGCTTGGATAACATCGCTCGAGTGGTAATTTCTAGAAACTTCCACTTCTCCCATAGACGGTCCCATTCTAGCTTGACATGATGAAGCTCATCTTGGGCTTGGTCAAGAGTGAAGACCAAGGATGCCACCTCTTTTCTGAGCTCCGAAAAATGGGCTTCATATGGGGTAATTCTACTGGATTAGGTCATCGCTTCCTTTGTATGAGTAAATTGGATTTGTTAAAGTCCTATATTTATTCTAATCATGTGATCACTGTTCAACGGTTATATTAGCAATGGTCAAAATTCTTATCATAAAACCAAAGAAGTTTACATTTTATATAAACATAAAGAGACATTTAATTAGATCAAGATGGATTTCAATTCATGAAACTTTGGGTCATTACAATATTCCCCCTTAAGAAATTTCGCCCTCGAAATTTTCCTTTTCCCACACTAAAACAGATGTGGGTAACTCAGCTTCATCATTTCCTCTGATTCCCAAGTCGCTTCTTCAAACATGTGGTTTCTCTACAACACCTTGACGAGGGGAATTGTCTTATTTCATATAACTTTTTCTCTATGATCTAAGATCTTCACTGGTTTCTCCTCATAAGAAAGATCATCTTCCAATTGTACCACCTCAGAAGAGATTACATGTGAAGGATCTGGTATGTACTTCCTTAAGAGGGATACATGAAAGACATCATGTACTTTGGCCATAGTAGGTGGAAGTGCTAGTCGATAGGCTACAGCCCTGACACGATCAAGAATCTCGAAGGGGCCGATGTACCTTGGACTTAACTTCCCTTTCTTTACAAACCTCATGAACTTCTTCCACGGCGATATGTGTAGAAAAACCATGTCTCCATCTTTAAACTCAAGGTCTCATTGATGATTATCTGTATAACTCTTTTGTCGACTCTAGGCTGCCTTAATATACTGCTGAATGGTTTTCACCTTCTCCACCATTTCCTCAACCATTTCCGGTCCAAGCAGCTTACGTTCACCGACCTCATCCCAACACACCAGTGTTCTGCACCTTTTCCCATAAAGGGCTTCATATAGTGCCATTTGGATGCTTGAGTGGAAACTGTTATTATAAGATAAATCAACCAGAGGAAGATGTTGATCCCATCCTCCTTTAAAGTCCATTGAGCACGCTCTCAATATATCCTCAAGTGTTTAGATAGTCTTCTCAGATTGGCTATCAGTTTGTGGATGATAGACCGTACTGAAGTTCAATTCAGTATTCAGAGCATGTGGAAGACTCTTCCAAAACTTAGAGGTGAATCTTGGATCTTGGTTAGACATAATAGATAGTGGTACTCCATGCAACCTTACCTATTCCCTAATATATATCTATGCCAGTTGATCCAATGAGAAATCCTCCTAAATAGCAATGAATTGTGCAGTCTTTGTAAGATGATCCACAACAACCCAGATTGCATTGTTGCCTTTGGATATCCTTGTAAGTCCAATGAAAATTCCATGGTGATGTTATCCCATTTCCATTCTGGTATGGGCAATGGTTACATCATCCCCTTAGACTTCTGCCTCTCTGCTTTCACTTGCTAACACACCAGGCACAATGATGTATATTCAGCGATCTCCTTCTTCATATTATCCCACCAAAATTTTTCTCTAAGATCTCGATACATCTTTGTGCTCCCTGGGTGAATAGAGAAATTTGAACTATGTGCATCATCCAAAAGTTCCTTCTTCAGCTCCAGACATGATGGAACACATAGTCTTTTCCCAAACCGCACAATTCCTTCTTCATTAACATTAAACTCTAAGGATTCCCCTTTTTCGATAGCTTCCACTTTTTCTTGAATTCCCACATCATCCTTTTGAGCATCCTTTAACCTTTCCAAAAGAGACGGTTGAGCAATCATTTGTGAAAGGATTGATGATGTTCCCTTCTCTATGATTCCCATGTCCATATTTATCAAGTCTAAGAAGATTGGATCCTTCTCAATTCTCATCATTGATAGAATCGCTAGATCCTTTCTACTTAGGGCATCTGCCACCTTATTCTCTTTCCCAGGGTGGTAATGTATTGAACAATCATAATCCTTGATGAGCTCTATCCATCTACTCTGGTGCATATTAATCTCTTTCTGTGTGAATATATATTTAAGACTCGTGTGGTCAGTATATATCTCACATTTCTCCCCATAGAGATATTTCCGCCAGATTTTCAAAGCAAAGATCACCGCTGCTAACTCCAGATCTTGTTTTGGATAGTTTCGCTCATAGATTTTCAACTTCCTTGAGGCATAGGATATCACTTTATCATTCTGCATCAGTACACAGTCTAATACCTTCTTTGAAGCATCGCTAAAAACCACAAAAGGTTCCCCACTTGTGGGTAATGTGAGCATGGGCGCAGTGATAAGCCTCTTTTTCAACTCCTTGAATCTTTCTTCACATTCATCACTCCAAGAAAACTTTACTCCCTTTCGAGTTATCTTGGTAAGAGGGTTGGAAAATCGTGAGAAATTTCTCACAAATCATCGATAATATCCAGCTAACCCTAAGAAGCTACGGATATCGGTTATCGATGTTGGCCTCGGCCATCCCTCAATTGTATCGTTTTTGGAGGGATCCACAGATATCCCATTGCTTGTGATGATATGGCCCAAGAATGAGACTTCCTTCAACCAAAACTCACACTTGTTGTACTTTGAATAGAGCTTCTCCTTGTGCAAAGTCTCTAGTACAGTTCTTAAATGCTCCTCATGATCCTCCTTGGTTTTGGAGTATATTAGAATATCATCTATAAAGACTACCACAAATTTGTCGAGGTAATCTCTAAAGACTCTATTTATTAAGTCCATGAAGATTTTGGATCATTAGTGAGTCCGAAAGGCATTACTATGAATTTATAGTGCCCGTATCTTGTGTGAAAATCAGTCTTGGGGATATCTTCCTTCTTCACCCTTACTTTATAATATCCCGACCGCAAGTCCACCTTGGAGAAGTATTGTGCTCCAGGCAGCTGATCGAACAAGTCATCAATTCTTGGGAGAGGATACTTGTTCTTTATCTTGATTTTTTTAAGTTCACGATAATCGATGAAAAGCCACATTGACCCATACTTCTTCTTAATGAAGAAGACTGGTGAACCCCAGGGTGAAGTACTTGGGCATATAAACCCTTTATCCAGATTCTCCAGTAGTTGTTTCTTCAGCTCTTCAAGCTCTACAATAGTCATTCTATATGGATTCTTGGATATTGGTAAAGCCCCGGGAATAAGTTCAATTGAGAATTCAACATCTCTTCTAGGAGGAAGACCAGGCAGTTCCTCAGGAAACACTTTAGTGAATTCCCTCACAATAGGCATTTCTTCAAGGTTGGTGTCTTCATTGGACTCAATCATCTGAGCCAGATACGCATGCTCATAGGGTAGTAATATCCATGCTTGAGATGATGGAGCTAAAGGAGATTCATCCTCCTCCTTACACTTGTAAATAATTGGGGTTCGATTCTCCATATGGAGTGTGATTTCCCTCTCCTGACAATTTATGTTGGCTCTATATAAGGAAAGCCAATCCATGCCAGGAATTGCATCAAATTCCACCAGAGGGAGTATGATGAGGTTTTCCAGGAAATTCAATCCACAAATTTTAATAGGGGAGGACTTATACTCATGGGATGAAATGATTGCCCCATTTGTCGTACTCACCGACATCTTCACTTCCATTATTTTTGGTGGTGCTGGGATTGTTCTACTAAACTTTAGAGATATAAAAGAATGCGTAGAACCTGAATCAAAAAGTACATTCACTATTCTTGAATGAATTACTAGATTACCTATCACCACTTCATTGTCGGGGTTCACTTTGGCATAAGTGATGGCAAAATCTCTTCCTTGCTGCCTTGGAGGTTGTTGGTTGCCTCTGAAAACCCTTGGATTAGGGAACTGATTTGCAAAATTCCCAAGTTCTTTGCATTTTTAGCATTGAACAACGCGTTGAGGTTCAAATGGATTGTTCCTCTCCTCTGTCGCGGTTGCAGGTCTTTATTGCCAATAGTTAACAGGTAGGTGCCCTTCTCTTCCACACCTGAAGCATTTTCTCCTCCCCTTAAGGCAATTTTCAGGGTGCTTCTTTCTGAATTTTTGGCAACTGGGGTGCTGGATCTTCTTAGAACTGTTGGATTTATCCATCGGGCCACCATCATTGAATTCCACCTTACGCTTCTTATCCCCATGATACCCCTGTGATTCTCTGATCTCCATTTTGACCTTGAGGGCAATCGGACAATTTCCTCATAGTTGTCGAAGTCACGGATCGCCAATGCTTTACGTAGGCTAGGATTCATCCCACCAAAGAAGCGGTCAACTTTGCATTCGGGGGTAACGACAAAGCTGGAAGCATATCGTGCAAGCCTTGTGAAGTTTACCTCGTACACTCCAATAGATTCTTCGTCTTTTTTCTTGAAGGAAAGAAAGTCCCTTTCCATCTTAAACTGGAGGGTGCGTGGAAAATATTTATCGAAAAACATCTTCCAGAAATCCTTCCATTCCAATGCCTCGATCTCCTCCTCAGGCTTCATATTTTTGACCAACGTCCACCATTTATCAGCTTCACCCTCCATATGATAAGCCGCTAGGAGAACCTTCTCTTATTCAGAACATTGAATGATGGAGAAGATCTTTTCAATGGAGTTGATCCATTGTTCAGCGATCGTGGGATCAGATGATCCACTAAAAGTAGGAGGCCTTTGTCTCATGAATCTCTCGATAGAAACTTGTTCTTTCTTAGGGGGGGTTGAACGTTCCTCTTGACCCGTGTTTCTATTCAAAACTTGATTTAGCTGAGAGAGAAGCGTGACAAAGTTCGTGATTCCCACTTCTATTGGATTGGGCATCTCATTAGTACAGTCATCACACTGATCTTCACAACGGTTGTTAGCCCGAGTCCTCCTATTACCGGCCATTGGCTGCAATAAAAGGAAATTTAAGGGTAACACATAAAGGGTAATCCAAAGATAAAAGTTGATGACTTATAAATAAACTTTTATTTCCTTAACTCATGAGTCTATAGGCTTCAATCTATGCTTTTCATGATCTACTTTCTAACATATATTCTTAGGGGAATTTTTTTAATTCCCTTAATAAGGGTTCATACTAAGCTTGTGAATTTATCAAAACATATCCCCTGGGAGTGTCATAACCAAGAGTGCAGAAAGGTCCGTTGTCGTGCACTAGTTCCCGTTCGAGTCTAGCTCAAAGTAGTGTTTTCGGGTTTTACCCCTAGGATACATTTGTGCCAGAGCTGCCTCTACCTGCTCGTATCCAAACAGGGATGTATTTGTTTGATAAACCACTTACTCAGTACTTACCAAAACTTAGGGATGTTTTTATTATACTTATTCTTGTCTCAAAGTCGTTACTAGGGTTTTTTAATCCTAATCCCAAAAATAACTAAACCTATCCTTTGATACCAACTATGATAACCCTGGTTTTTATTACAACTTAAACATGATTTATTACACAAAAATTAACTTGATACAATAAAGAAGATCAAGAGGTTTAGTGTATTTGGGGCTTAGGATGATTACATAAAAACTTGAAACATGAAATACAACATCTTTATTGAAAACTTCCTTTACATGACCACTACATTCCCTCGTACTTAGCATTTCATGGGATAACATGAGGACATGCATAAGAAAAGGGTGAGCTATAAAGCCCAGTAAGGGAATACACATGGAATAACATGAGGAGTACAATACATGTAAGACATCAGGCATATCAATAGATCATAATAGAAACATGAACATAAATTCATGATAAAGTATGATAATCATAACATGAAAATGTGGCAACAATACTTAACATGGAATTAGCATGAGACAAGGCTCATTGCACATGGAGCATGAGTAAATCCTCATTGCACATAAAGAATGATTAAACCCTCGTTGCACTTGAATTAGCATGAGTCAAAACTCATTGCACATGATGTATCATGATACTATACTTTACCCAATGCATTGGAGCGCTATAAGGGCACACCCTTCTTAAACATTTCATTTCATGTATAAGTGTGCCACATGGATCATAAAACATGGATTCATAAAACATAATCATTTATTCCACGATAAAGGAATGTGGAATTCATACATGAAACTTTATAATAAATAAGTAAATGTGAATAAATGTGAATACCCTTGATGGATAAATGGGCATGGTATTCACTACACAATGGCATCAGCTTAGAAAATTGGTGTGATTTCGGCAGCGTAACAGCGTGACATAAGAATTCATAAAAATGGTTTATGAGAGAGAAAAGGGGTGTCTAATCATATTTAGATGAAATGGAAAGTAAGGGGGTCGTATAGATACATGTCCAAACAATTGTAATGGAATATATATTCATGATACAAAAGTATTTCTTGAATGTAAAAGAAGAGAGAGAAGTTCCTTTCGGAATTTCGACATAGTAATGGGTGTACATGGGAGGTATTTAATTAGAGAGAAAGTGGTATCCCATCATTCAAACATAAATATGGAATTATTATGGAGGTGAAAAACCATACCCCAACATTCATAATTGAAATTAAAATGGAAAAACAACTTAAAGAAAATTGGACAAAATGAGAAAGGAAGAAAAAACCCTTACTTGGAAGTGTGCTTCCAAAGGCTAGAGAGAGGCTTTTGATAGGCTTCTTGGGAGATTGGGGCACCTTTTTAGGATTATAGAGAGATTAGGGTAGAGTTTGGACGAACTACAAAGGCTTTGAGTGAGGAGGAAGTGGGATCTTGGGTGGGTTTATATAGTAAAGGTGAGGGAATTCTTTATTATTTAGGTTTGAGACCCCTTATATTAAATTAATCCAAACCACAAACCATCCCATGGTTTTTGCCCATGATTTTTGGAAAATGGAAGAGGAAAAAAATATTTTATAAGGGAAAAGTCCAAACTTCTTAAAATAATATGGTTGCTTATGTGGAGGTGAGTCACACTCCCATGGAAAATAATTTAAAAAGACAATATGTTTAATAAGTCTTGAGGGGTACATTAATGCTTTGAAAAGTAGGTCAAAAAACCCAAAATCACATTATTTTAATGGTAAAACATATATTGGCCGAAAATAAAGCTTATAATATTTTATTACATCATTATTGGGTCATTATGATGTCATAAAACACATTATATATTTAAACGGTATTTAATTTTTTACCCAAAAATTTGACTGTCTCAGAAAATTATGAAAAATTCACCATTGGATAATTTTTACATCCTGATTCTAGAAATAACATTTATTTTATCTAAATAATTTTATATATATTTTAATTTTCACTTTTAAAATAAAAATCGACATTTATTGAAAATTCATGGGTTTTGTCAGAAATGGCTTTCAAACCTTAATAAAACTTATAATTGCATTCATAAAATTATAAGATCAATTATATTTAATAAAAATTAATTTAGTAATAATAATAATAATATTTTATTAAAATATTATTTAATTAAAAACCCCTTAATTTAATAAAATAGAATTCTTAATTAAATAATAACTAAAAACACTATTTGTACTTTAAAAACTATTAACAATGTATCAAAAATGACAAGGAGGTATATTCATTATTATATACAAAAATAATATACATGAACATAGTACTTGAAATTTGTTACATAACCCCTTAAAACAGCTGCATAAGACCTAAGGGTAAGGTGTGCGATGGTGACAGACTCTTGGGTGGCTCGAATAACATCGCTCGAGTGGTAATTTCTATCAACTTCCACTTCTCCCGTAGACGGTCCCATTCGATCTTGACATGATGAAGCTCAGCTTAGCCTTGGTCAAGGTATAATCCCAAGGATTCCACCTCTTTTCCGAGATCCAAAAATGGTCTTCGTATGGGGCAATTCTACTGGATGAGGTCATCGCTTCCTTTGTCTGAGTAAATTGGATTTGTTAAAATCCTATATTTATACTAATCATGTGATCACTGTTAAACAGCTATGTTAGCCACGGTCAAAATTCTTATCATAAAACCAAATAATTTTACATTTTATATAAACATAAAGATACATTTAATTAGATCAAGATGGATTTCCATTCATGAAACTTTGGGTTATTACAAAAGATGAAATATCGAAGGGAGTTATCATCTCATGAGTTCTAAATCTATGAGAAACCATTCCATTATGATGATAAGGAAGAAATTAAGTTTTCTTATAACCATGTGTTTTAAAAGAGAAAGAAAAAATGTGATCTATTTGGTAGTAAATTTTAAAGAATTCTCAAAGAAGTTTGGAGGTAAGAAATCTAAATTTTAATCTTGTGAGAAGTGTCATAAAATGTATCTCGGAGAATGTCTCTCAGTGTTTGGTAAGTTCTCTTGATGTGGTAAGAATAGTCATATTTCTCATGACTACAAGAGATATGATTTATAAAGAAATGAAATTTTGGTGGTAATATGTTTTAGTCGCAATGTGTTAGGGAATTATTCCAATGTGTGTCAAAAGATGATTTACTAGGGAGGAAACCCAAAAGATCAAAATTAAAAGGGAATGGAAAAATAATTTGAAAATACTACGGTTGATGTGGGAGCATCAAATGAAGTGGAGATATGTACGTCATGGGTTTTTCAAAATATTTCAACACTCTATTTGACTCTGGATCTTCATATTCATTCATTTCTGAGAGCATTACAAGTAAAATAGAAATATCACCTCATGAATGTAATATAAAACATTTGGTAAAAAGTTTGGGTGAAAGTATTATATAATCCAAGATTTATGTAAACATTCTATTATCATTAGTGGGATGGTTTTTTATGAAAATCTTTTTGAACTTATCATAGTGGAGTATGATTCCATTTTCGGTATGGATTGGATTTAATTTTATTTTTCTAAAATATATTTCAAAGCCAATAAAATTTTATTCAATTATTTTATACGCTTGATAACATACCAAGATGGTGAGATATTGATTAAATATGGTAGTGAATTTTATATAGACCTTGATGTTGAAAATAATGAAATTGTTTTTGATTAGTAACATTCTAGTAGTGAATAACTTAATTGATGTTTTTTCTGATGAATTAAATTGTTTTTTTCCTAATGAGAAGGTTGAATTTACTATTGATAGAGTTCCTGATTCTAAACCGATTTTTAAACACCTTATCTAATTGAATAAGTAAAATTTGAGGGATTAAAAAATAATAGTTACAATAATTTCTTTTAATGGTTTCATCAAACCTAGAACTTTACACTAGGGTGATCTTGTTTTATTTTTGAAAATGAAAGATTGTTTGATGAGAATTGGTATTGGTTAAAGAGTCGTGAATAACATGACTATTAAGAACAAATATCAGTTGCCTCATATCGATAATTTGTCTGATCAGATTTAGGGAGATCAGTAATTTTCAAAGATTGGTTTGAGGATTGTGTACCATCAGCTGAAGGTGAATAAGGATTACATTCTAATGACAGTGTTCTGAATGATATATGAGAATTATAAGTTTGTAGTTATTCCCTTTAGGATATCTAATTAACCTAATATATGTATGAATATCATTAATAGAGTCTTTATTCATTTTTTGGATCAGTTTTTTTGTATATTGAGGATATTTATGTATTTTTGAAAAGATAGGAGGAACATGGAAGTCACGTAAATATTGTTTTTTAAAACCTAAAAGAAAATAAATTATATGGAATTTTTAGTAAGAGTGAATTTTGGTTGAAAAAAAATTCATTCCTTGGACATGTTATTTCTAATGATAGCATAACTATTGACTCATCAAAAACAAAAGTTGTTGAAGAGTGTCCATGACCAACCACCATCACTGAGATTCATAGTTTTCTTGGATTAATGGGTTATTAATAAAGGATTTTTGAAACTATTTATCAGTTATTCATCCCACAAAATAAGTTATCAAGTAAGGGAGTGAATTTCATCTAGAAAAATCAATGTGATGATAGTTTTTAGTAACTGAAAAAAAGATTGGTAAATCCTATAGTTTTTGCCCTGCCTTCCAAGAATCATGAATTTATTATCTATAGTGATGCTCCATTGAAAGAAATTTTTTGTTTACTAATGAATAATGTTTTGGTAATTAGTAATGATTCATATCTGTTGAGACCTCATGATTTAAATTACCCTACACATGATTTTGAAATACACACTATTTGTTTTTCCATTAAAAATAGGAGGCATCATTTTTATATCCTAGAGTGTGAAATATATATTGATCACAATATTTTGATGTATATATTTACCCATAATTATTTTAACCTAAGATATAAAATTTGTAATTAATTAATCAAGGATTAGGAATGGGTGATTCATTATAATCTAGGAAATGAAAATAAAGTGGATGATGCTTTGAGTTGAAAAAGTAATTCTACATTAACCATGATATGTTTGGAATGAGATCCTTTGGTTAATGATTTTTTGAATTTTAGCATATAATTTATTGGTTTAGGAAATTTATTTATTTTGTTTCAGGTGTCAGTGAAATCATATATATCATATAGAATTAATAAAGTATAAAATGATAATGGTTAGTTGCAAAAAAATATAGAATTGGTTTAGAAGGTTAAGTTTTGTTAATTTAACATTGATAAGGATTGTGTTTTGAGGTTTGAAAAGAGATGATGTGATCCTTTTTATTAAAATTTGAAGAAACATTTTTCTATTTGAAGCTCAGAGTTCTCTATTATCAGTTCATTCATGAAGTATTAATATGTATGAAGAACATCTGGAGTATTTCTAATTGCATGGAATGAAGATATATATCACTGACTTTACCTTGAGATGTTTGATTTCTCAACAGGTTGAAGAAGATAAGCAGTTACAAAAAGGGATGCATCATCCTTTTCCAGTGCCACGTTGAAAGTGGGAAAATATATCCCTAGATTTCGTATTGGGATTACAAAATACTTCTTGAGGTAACAATGTAATCTCAATTATTGTTGATCAACTGACCAGATCATCTAATGTTTTTCCTATTCGAGATACAGTATTTCTAGATCAACTTTCTCGATTTTCATTAAAGAGATGGTAAGGTTACATGGAGTTCCCCAACCCATTATATCTGACCGTGATCCTAAGTTCACTTAATATTTTATAAAAGTCCATTATATATCATTTGGTAATGAATTAAATTTTACTAAAACCTTTCATACTCAATTATATATGCAGCCAGAACAAATGATTTATACATTGGAGGATATGCTACATGCGTGTTAGATGGATTTCCAAGGATGTTGGGATCAATATCATTCTTTGTTTAAATTTTCTTATAATATCATTTTTCATTCCAGTATATATATGGCACCATTTGATTCATTATATGGAAAGAGGTTTCGAACTCCAGCTTTTTTGGGATGAGGTGGGTGAAAGGAATTCTATGGTATAAGAATTGGGAGAGAAAATAAAAGAGAAATTTCAACTGAGTCAGACACACATGAGGATCAAATAGACTAGTCTAAAATGTTTCATGGATAACTGGATAATGGATCATTCATTTGAGGTATCAGATCATGTCTTTCTCAATGTATCTCCATAAAAAAATGTGATTCATTTTGGTAAGTAGGGGAAGTTGATTTCATGGTTCATTAACCATATGAAATCCTAGATAAAGATGTATCAGTTTCATACCGAATGGATTTACCTTGGAATTCACCCAAGGAATACAATTTTTTTCATGATTCAATGTTAAGAAATCATATGTTGGATACATATCATGTTTTGAGTCCAAAGGTAGTTCAGTTGGAAGATAATCATTCTTATGTGGAACAACCATTCCAGATTCTTGACTATAAAGAGAAAGAGCTCTGAAATAATGTGATTATTCAAGTTATAGTTTTGTGGAAATACCATATGGTTGAAGAGGGAACATGGAAATATGAAATTGTAATGATGTATAAATACCCCCACTTATTTAATATGTACATAAATTTGTGAGGATGAAATTTCCAAAATGGAAAGGATGCAACATCCTAAGTAATTATGGAGTAATACTTTTTCAAATATATTAATATATAGGAATTTTATATTAATTTTAATTTAAAGGGGTTACAATGTGTGATAGGGTACTCGATATACAACAATGGGTTTCTCTAAAATCATACATTACACACAAGACTGATTTATAAAAAACAATAATATATTATTATATTAAATGGTAGTTATCACCTAAAAATTTTATTAGTGAGAATGAACAGAACTATGGATATTATGTTTAAAAAAAATTATTCAATATATTCACTTTATTATAATAAAATTTAGAGTCTTAAAATGATAATAAATAAAATTTTAAGCCTAAAATATTGTAACAATTTTAAAATATATTTTTTCTACCTTTTGATGGAAGCCCATTTTTATATCAAGTTTTTGTTAGTTTTATATGTTCTTTCTAAGAAAATAAACCTTTTATTTGGAACTTTGACATCAAAATTGGATTTGGTTAAATTTTATGTCTTTCTGATTAAATTGATATTTTAATGAATAGTGAAAATACTGCATTTTAATTCAAACTGAATGTTCATCAAATTTATTTATTTTTATAGATTATCCATTTACATGATTTTAATGTATAATTAGATTATATTTTCATTATTTAATCTAATTTCATTCATTAGATTCTTTTTCAAATTAAAATTAAATAGAAAAACTTTATGAACTTTTGAATGTTTTACTTAAAAACATAATTTTAGTGTTCAATTGAATTTAACCACGTATGTGTATTAAATTTTAAAAAAACAAACATAAATGATTTTCTTAGTATGGATAATTTTTTCAAATATGATCGATATAATTTTTTGTGAATCGTAACATTATTATTTTATTTACACTGGTTAACAGTAAATAGGGTAATTAAAGGTAAAATTAATATTATAATATTATAAAATTACCCTAAAACATTACATGATTTTATTTAATGAGCTATTATCAACCATGACCATCCTTGGGCCACAATTTTGACCTTTAGAAACCACTTGGGTGTGATTATTTCATTTATAACATTATATTTATTGTAATGAAAAATATGTCCCAAATACGTCTCTTCTTAATAAAAAATTTAAATATGGGGTTATGTAAGTGATATATTAGAATATTAATAGTCCTTATAAATCTATAAATATTACCTACAACATGTTAATTTATTTTAAATTTTATGTAATTAAATAATTATATTTAATTATGACACAATGGTGATGGCGTAATAGATTTATTAAATAAAGAATCAAATAAATGATATTAATAATATTGAAATAAATATATTATGAACTATTTGTGCCATAAAATAATTTTATGGATGAATATGACTTGTTATTATTTAGTTATGTTTTTTTAGGAATCAGGTTGCTATAATATTTTAGAAAATTCCATGTAATGAATGGTGTCAAAATTGACATAATTCCAATTTTAAAATATAAAATATTTTATTAAATGATATAAAATATATATAAATCTAATATTAGGCTAGAAAGTTTATATAACTCTAAAAATATCATTTATGACTCATTACTTGGTTGTTTGGAATGATTTTGTAACTATTTTCCTCTATGTGTTAATTACATAATAAAATGATAAGAGTTTAAAGGGGTCAAAAATAATGACTAAAAAATAATAAAACTTGTTAAATTTTCATTTTATGAATATATTTAGACCCATAATCATTATATATTATAAAAAATTAGCTTTTACCCATTTTCAATCAAAATTGAATTTATATTTATTTAATACTTTTAATAATTCCTAGGGTGACCCACCCCTCTCCTATAAAAAGACACACATTACTCTCTATTACTCACAAATACAAAACATTATTTTTATGCCAATATCTACCTGAAAACCTCCCTAGAATACCTACCCATATTCTTGAATCCTTATTTTAGTTATAAGGCCTTCTTTAGAGGTGTTAATGTGTTAAGAAAGATGAGCATCCGATGGAAAGGTAATGTTTTGATTTAAGTATTTATATTTCTTTCTTCTTAAACATCGTTCAAATATCATCATTACATGATTAAAAGATAAATCCTATATAATAAATATAATTATATGTTATTTTGATAATATCATCACCTAAATAAATCTCAACTTCCATTAAATATGAACAAAATCAATTGTTCATGCGTACATGTGAACTATCTCCTCCACGAACTGATATAAATCATTATTTATAATTGTCCCTCATAACTGGTTATAATAATGGAATCTATATTCACATGTGATATTCATGACTTATTAATCTTTCTTAGATAATTATATAACAATTACATTCTTACTTTCCATGCGCATAAATATGATAATGTTGTCTGTGCGTACATGTGAGGTATCACCTCCCTGAAGATGTGAGTCATATTTATTCATTATATAACTTATATGATATAGATATAAATATATATTTATTAATATGATATTAATTATATTATGATCATTATATATAGATAAAATAATACTTATCTTATTTCCATAACGATCTACGAAAAATGGAAAATATTTCTCATGCGTATGTACGGTTTACCGTCTCCATGATTATAACATTGTTCATTTTTCATAAACCTACTTCATGTTTTGATTTAAATTTTATATTTATGTATAAAAAGGATAATAATTTCATTATTATTATTCTTTATATTAATAAAATATGACCCCATGGACTATTGACAGCATACCATGTTCATTTTCAACACTAGTACCGAATATCGTCAAAACATCCGATATGAACATAAATAATTATTTAATTGTTATAACATGATAATAAGTGATATAATAAGAATAATGAACAATAAAAAGTTTCACTATATAGAATAAATTAACATAATTTTATTATTTAGGAAGAAAAAGGAACATATGTTATGAATCAAACTGAACGTAAGTGACTTCATGTCAATCTCCTTTTATTAAGGCATATTTTGAACTTATACGCCACCTTCTTCCATAAGGTATTAAATCAACAACCGTTAATTTTAATTTAATTAAAATTTCTTAAAAATTAATCTTTTAATTCTAATATTTTTACTTTATTTTCAAAATAACAAAAGTTATGTTTTTTAATCTATGAAATGACAATAACTTGTATGTTGCTGTAACTGTTATTTTATATTTTGCTTCATCTATAATCATTAATGTTTTAAAAGGAAAATAAATTCCTTATTAATTTTTTTTGGTATTTAAAATGTTTTTGAATGTGTATTTACTATTTCAATATCTTGAAGAGATTTCTTGTGATTGGAAATGAAATTATTTGAGTGAAATATAGATAATTGCAATCTTTTTTGTGTTATGATTATAAAATGGTACATTGAAATTTGATGGGTTTTTGCATTATAAACCAAATATGATTGGTTACATGATAACCCAAATATATGAGGTTCTATAATAATCAATGGGTGGGTGGTTATGTTGGAACCTCCAATGCATTGGGTATAGAATTCATCCAAATGACTATTCCATTTGTACGAGTGATATGTGTAAAAATGTCGACTGTAAGGTCATTTCATTTAAGTATGATTATGTCTAAAGTTACCTTTATATGTTATATGTATTTTTATGAGTTTTTTTGTAATCATTTGATTATAAAAAACGTAATCAATGAGCTTATATTAAGTGTAGTTTATTTAGTACTTATTAATGGTAAAAAGTATTACTTTAAGATAAAGTATTGATTGTTTTTTTAAGACTAATAGTTTTCCTTAATTGTGTATCCCTTACTGAGCTTTTTATTCTCATCCCAAATTTTGAAAAAAAAATCACATGATTGAAAAAAGAATATAGTCATGTTTGTGATCAAGGAGAATTTATGATGTTTAAACACGAAATGAATCCATGATTCTCTTTAAATGTTTTTGTTTTATGAAAAAATGGATAGTGAGTAAAAGTATCTAAATTGTAATATTTAAGTTGTAAATTATTAGTTATGGCCTAATTCTCTAAATATCTAAACCTAAAAATATCCTCGATGTGAATGAAAGTCATACTATTGAATTGAATCACGACTTAATAATGTGTATGGAGGGGGATTTATATATATATGCCCCAATAATAATATAATAAAATTAACACAAATATATTCTATAGGATCATTAACCCATCATCAAATCAGAACCCATGATAATAAATTAGTTTTATAAAAAAATCACATTGTAAATATAAAACATCCGAAAAATAATGGGAATGGAATCCATGAATCATATTAATAGTAAATCATAAATAATATTAAAGTATATCAATATATATGTAAAATGATTTTGAAAGATCACAAACCATAATTCTTTAGAAAAATAACCGTTCTATTTTGAAATCAATTATTTTAACAAATATTGAAATAATTAGGGATAATATTTTCTTTAAAAATATCCTTTTCAAAATAAAATTGAATTTTTAAAAGAAATATTAGGAATGAATATAGGAAATTTTGTTAATTTTTTATAAGTTAAAAAACATTTCTTTTAAACTTTTCCAAATAAAATAAAAAATACATCATTCCTAAACTGACAGTAATATTATAATGGATAAATTTTTAAAAAAGTAAAAAATATATTAAAATATAAATTTCAACAATTCAAAATTAATATAAAAAACTACACTATTTTTTATAAAATATTGACAGGGAAGAAAAATAATACATATTAGGGAATTAAAGATAAAAAATCCCAAATATTGATGGCATGGAAAAATAAAAACCTTACCACATAAGAATCTTTAGATTCATAATCCCCGTGAAGGAAATATTTTCAAATGAAACAATAAATTCAATGATGATTATAAGGATTGTGATATAATATATAAAATTTTCATTATATACACAATATAAAAGATATATGTGGTGAATATGGCATATGTATTGTTGAAGTAAAAGTGAGATGAGAAACCCTTATCTTTAGTTTGAATTCCTACAAAAGAACTCTAAAATCTGAAATTAAAAAATTATATTTATTATTATTTTGCAAAATATTCATATTCATAATAAAACATCATTTATGATACCTTTATAACATTTCCACACCCCATTTTCATCAACAGTTCCATATTTAAATCTTTCTTTTTGGCCATGAACTATTTCATTTATCATGACTATTTCAATTCAGTAGTCTGATCCAAGTACATTTATCTTGATTTCATAAAAATTATAAATTTAAAAATTATATAATAAATATATATTATTTATATTAATATTTATTGTTTTCTAAAAAATTATACATTGAAAATTAAATTTAACATTTTATGGTGATGGTTGGTCAGACATACACATGAAAGATGTTTTCATTTATAAACTAATGGAAAGAATGAATGTTAATTTTTATTTAATTATTCCTAGATCATTAATATTTCATATATATTCCTTATTATTATCCACAAAAAAAATAAATGAAAAATGATCCACAGCACTTTGTGGAGATGGTAGTTCACACATACGCACGAGAGACATTATCATTTCCCAATTGATTGGATGTTAGAAAGGTTTACAAGATATTTTAATTAAAAATTACATTTCTATCAAAAATATCATACATATAAATGGTAAACTAATTATAATACCATTCCATAAATGATGTTTAATAAAAAAATTATTTCTCTACGTCGAGATTTTAAGTGGTATGCACACATGAGTAATATTTTCACATATCATATAATGGGGAGAGTGTATACTTGTGTTCCCATGTTCATAATAACATTTAATAATATTTTTAATAATAATTTTAAAATTTTATTACAAATTAAAAATATTGTTAGGAAGTAAGGAAGAGTATAAAAGAAAGTCATGGGTTAAAGGGACTACCACTTCTTTGAAATGTATCTTTTGTATTTTTTCTATGGGGCTCTATGGTAGGTATTTGGGGTAGAAAATGACATCTAGAATCCAAATAGGGACCTCGATAAGTGAAATATTTTAATTTTGTTTATATATAATGCTCAATGTGGTGTAAATAACTAAGGGATGATATAACATTTTATTATTGAGGTGAGGGGATCTTTTGAAATTTCTCAAAAAATTGAATTATAATAAATTGATTCTCAAGGTAAAAGCTTCCAAATTGTCAAGGATTCAAATATAATTTAATATAGGGTTGTAATACTATCATAAAAAAATAATTTATAATTTTTAGTGTCATTTTAAACTTTATAATTTTGTATATCAATTAGTTAACCAATTTTAATGTTAATAATAGTAACAGATTTTTCAATATTAATGGGTTTCAATTTTTAAATATAATTAGTAAATTAGAAAATAAAGGGCCTAATTAAAAGAAATATCGATGATTTAAATTGATTTTTATTATATTTTTTATTTTATAATTATTTATTAATATATTATTCTGATAAAATATCATTATTTTTAATTTGGGACAATTAATTTTATTTATCATTAAATACATCATAAAAAATAGGTAATTCAAATACATTTACTTAAAACATACCTAATATTTCCAATTGATTTTGAAAAATCTAGGATCCTATTAATAAATTATAAATATTTCACTTTTAAATTTTTTACATCATTTAATATTTTTTATTAAAGGTGGAAATATTGTGTTAATGTTGCTTACAAAATTTAAATTATGACATAATTAATAAATATTCAAAATAAATTTATATCCTAAAAATAATTATATTAATCACAGAATATACCCTTATATTCATTCATAAATATCTTTTTTCCCTTTGTGGACACCTAAGAGATGTTAAAAATAAAGTGATAGATGTTTTGTACCATTCTTGGATTTAATGAATATATTAGTTCTTTTTTGGGGAACGTTTCAATTAATCAACTCAATTTAAAAACTAAGGTTTTAATTCTATAATTCCCTTTATAATATAAGAATTATGATTAAAAATTATGTGTTTATCAATTTTGTTATACTACATTAACAAAATTTAACATTTCTCTAGGTGATAAATTTTACCACAGTTATTACTCATATTGACCAAAAATAAAAGGGTAATAATTACCAAATCCTACCTTTATTATTCCATGTATGAAATAATATTTATAAATTTAATCACCTATATATGGGGAAAATAAATTTTATGATATGTGAAAAATACACGATGAAACAAGATTTAAAAAAAGAGTTTCTTAAGAATTAATCTAAATTTATTCTTATCACATTACTAAGAAAATATTAGATAAATGTTAAAATATTAAATTGAGTAAATAATATATTCAATTCACTAAAATAATTAATCAATAACAATCAATATAATTTATTAATTTAAAAACATATTTTGCACAAAAATATAGTTATTTCGGGAAAATTACAATTTTTTGTATAAAAATGTTTTTTCACAAATTCAAAAGTAAACATGATTACAATAGACATAATTAGAATATTAAAAATAAAATAGATATTATTATAAAAATCTATTTAGGAAAAAAATAATTTTGTAAATTCTGGGATCAAATACTGTAATGTCTAGTCTTGGATCACCCCGAAATCGGTAGCTGGACCAGTCACCACATGATCTATAGTGCATCTCCCCATACAACAGATCCTACCGACTATATGTGAGGGTATAAGGATTGTCATTGGGGAGACAATACCCTCTTATCTGAGTAAAAACATTGAAATTTTTTATCAAATGTCGAAACTAGTGTGAATAACGATAACGTAGCGGAAGACATAATTTTTATAAAACATAAAATAAACAAAATGTACAATGTCAATGTTATGTAATGAATGCGTGAGATGATAGTATAACTATAAAAGCAATAAACAATACATCATGATTTACATATAAATAATGAAATAAATAAACAAAGACTCAAAGCCTCGAGGTGATCTCCTTGAGAATCCTGAGCTTCTGCTCGGTCCTCTACTCCTATCTCCCACGTATATACAAAAAAAACAATCCTGCAATCAAATAGAATCTACTTGGGTACCCCAGTGAAATAGTGTCCCACATAGGTTGTGAGATATAAATCTCATTAGGTTGGTACCACTGATGTCTACCCCAAATCCAGACATTCAATAAATAATTTAAGCACTGTGAAAACAGTCATAAAAAAGTAAGAAGTACAATGTAACTAAATACCCAAGTACCTAATTTAGCCCTCAACTGGTGTCTGAACCTGCATTATACATTTTTCATACATACACAATATTCATCACACATTCATTTTCATCTATCAATTATTCAATCCTCATTATATTATTTAATTCTTGAGATCTGACCTATGCCTGACATCTACTATATAAGTCACTCACAATAGATGTCTCTAAAGACCATATAAGAAATCAAAGGGAAGATCAAATCCTAGCATGTGCTTTGGAATGTATAAAACGTCATAAGATATTCAATTTAATATTTAATATACTATGTTTTTGCCCATCCACTAAAAATAGTGATTCTCCCAACCAATACAAAATTAGGAGCCCATCCACTAAATATAGTTATTTACTCCTTGGTCCATTCACTAAAAATAGTGATTCACCCAATTCATAAACAAGTCTGAGTAAGATCCCGTCCACTAAACATAGTGATTCTCCCCTAGGTATGTTCAATGAATAGTGAATCACTAAATTCATTAACATGTCTAAACCTATCCACTCATTCAGGGATTCGTCCGTGACTTTAAATATTAACTAGCACTTCCTAAGAATCTCAATTCAAACAAGCAGAATGAGACTTAGATATTTAGAAACTATATAACATTGAATATCATATTTTTAAACAAATCCATCCAAACCAAAGGCATGGAAAAGAAACACACATAAAAAAGAATTCTTGGCCTAATCTTCCTTAAACATTCAAACTAGAGAAATGTACCCATGCATATCCCTTAATCAAGGTAAAAAACATTTATTATTTACTAGAACACATATTCAAATCATTAAAAATATACACTACATATCGTAATTAATTTATTGAATTAATTTTATCATTTTAATTTCAATTCCAAAAATTAATTCCCAAAATTAATTATCCAAAATATCACTACCAAAGTATGTCATTAATACATCGTTAAGTATCTCTATTTACCCAAAACAACTTATCATAATTAATTTTTAGATCATTTATCTCATTAATCTAAATCAATATCTCATAAACAAATATTCAATTTATTAACCATTCACCATTTAACATGTAATAATTAGTTTATCTATTAATCATTACTAGTTTACAATTTATCTTTCTATAAATAAATTGTTAAGTAGTTATTCCATATTCATTATTCTCAATATTTCATAATGATATAATTTCTTAATTCACATCTTAATAATTAATTCTTTAATTAATACCCTATTACTCATCCCACCACATTGAAATCATTTAATTCACCAACTGATATTCAATCAATTGTATAATTAACATTCCATACATGGGGTAAAAAGGAACACCTAATGGTGTCCAAGTCCAAATGACTTTCAAGTCAATTTTACTAAGAATACCAATGGGGTTCTTCCTATTTAACCATTTAATGATCCAGCCAAAAACTCAACATATTCCCTTGGCCGCAAATAAATAACAAGAAATAAAATCATAAAACCAACACCTATTCAATTCATAATTCATCTCACGTGGACAACATCACTCAATAACATCAAGGGTGTAATGCATTGACATAACATATATCAACACCAGCAAGAAGAAATATTAAAATCACAAACCACTAAACGCATGATATGACATTACCACTAACCAGCAATTTATCTTTACTCAACATTTTAAGAAAACATTTCTATTCCATAATCAAGAAAACTGAAATTCTCAATTTATTTATATAAGAAAATGTGAATCCTTAAATAAAGAGATAAAGATTTGGGACCCTAATTCGAGTTGTAACTAGACTAAATTTTCAGCACTTTGATATATGTCGACAACCAATCTACAAGTGTTCAACAGTCTCACACGTTCACAACTTCATATATATATATATATATATCTGTGTGTGTGTGTGTGTGTGCATTGTCTACACTGATCAACAAAATTCAATATATTAAAAAGGTACACATAATCAATGCATAAAGGACCAACTCACAATTAACTAGGTACCAAGAACTCATATATATTATCTAACCCTTAATTGAATTATTTGAAATACAACAACGGTGTATATGACCTACCCCAAATAATGGTGGTGAACAATATGAGTTCATCCACATTGCCCTTGGTGGAAGATGCAATATTATTTAACAATGGACCCCAAAGCACCTTTTGCACATCTTAATGAAAGAATAACCTCAAAACATGGTATTTCCGTCAAACCCTAAAAAATCGGCCAAACCAAATCGGGTTCACAAAATGCATTGAATCACTAACATGGGTTCCTAATGGCAACTATTACTAGTTGGGATTCATCTAATTGTGGTGATATATTTGACAAGTATATAAAGTATCTATGTATTTATTTGGGATATGAATCCTTAGAGGATCACAGTTTAGATCTTATTTTAGTATTTGATAATAGTTTAGTTATATTTGATTGGTGTCTTATGTAACAGTTTAATGTTTCTGATTTATCTGATGTGATTTTCTACACATATTGTTATTCATGGATTTTTTTATGTTCCAACTATAATGAGAACCCTAAGAGTTATCTCATGGGATGGTTTTTTCTTCCCTGTTAATTTACATTTTATGGGTATATTTTTCATTATCAAGGATGATAATTAATTGAGATGTATCTAATGTAATATTTCAATTTTTACTAAGACATTCCATTGACATTCTATAGTGTCTTGTGGTTCAATAGTGGTATAATAGAGTTTTAGTATTTTTTTAAAATTAGTATTATTATATATATATAATGCATTACTAAAATAGTTTCATAATTATTCAAGTAATTTCATATTTTAAAATATTATTTTGAATAAAAGTTTGGTATTTTTGAAATGATTCTATAGACTTATCATAATTATTTACATTTTTTATAAGGTAAAAATTAATATTTTTAAATTTACATTTACCCTTATGTATATAATTAATTATGAATAAGGAAAATTATTTTTTATAAATAAGGCATAAGGGCAAGCCATATATTTCAAAAAAAATGTTAGATAAAGTTTCATACACTATTTAAAGTTACCCCCTTAGTTTCATAAAGGCAAGTGTTTCTTCCATGATTTGTGTAAGGGTAACTTCATTTTTTTCATGAAGATGAAAGGTAGGACCCTATTTTATATGGAAATATAATAGTATTTCTACCACCATTTAGGGGCCAATTAGGATTTATGGATGTTATATTGGTAAAGGAATGTTTTCAATGATCACATAATGGAATTGCTGGTTTTCTTAAACTTATGTCAGTTTAACCTAATCCCCCCATAATGGTTCAAACGTGTTTCTAAGATTCAGTAAAGGCACATAACCCATTTTATTCACATGAATGCTTTATACCTTACACACATAAAGGTAATATGTGAATCCTAAAGCTAATATAATGTTTCCATAGTTTTTATTACACTTAAAAAAGTTTAACTAACTATCTCAGGTTAAAACCATGTTACCCTTATGCAATACTAGTTTTTTGTGTAGGGGTTTTCAAAATCAAATGAAGTTCTATAAATTACACCCAAAACCCAGAATAATTTCTTTTTAATAAATTAATGTTATTTAATGTGGGAAATTAGATGTTTTTAATTATTTAAGTGTTTATAATGAAATGATTCTAACATCAATTAATTGTGTGAGTTCTGAATGGGTTATCGAGGGAATTAATTTTATATGTAAATTTAATTAGGAATTAAATTTGTGTTTTATGTGAGCCTCATGGGTTTCCTTTGGAAATGATCTATTATATCTAAAAATAAATTGTGTTCCACATATTCCTTCCCCTTAACTTCTATAGAATTTTGGTGATCCAAAATCCTATAGTTAGATTTTTGTATGTCTCCTTCAAATATTTCATGGAATCTCCAACATAAAGACTGACATGCAACACCTTTCATACAATATTTATTTTGGTTCTATATTCTAGAATCCCATATTGAATGGGGGGATTTAATTTTTCCCTTTATTTTCAAAAAATATGTGATAATATCACTATTTAATTTCATTTGGGTGAATAGTAAGAGTAAACCAAATAAAAAAATTAATTTTAGTTAATAAAATTGATGGAATTGAGAGTTTCACCTGTATTTTACTAGGTTTTCCATGTTTTTTTCTTATAATGTGAAATGTCATGCATAAGAAATTATTATTCTCATTATATCATGTTGTGTTAATTTATATAATAAAATTATTAGGTTTGAAAGAAATGGTAATTATAGCATAATGACTATAAAATATTTTTATATGTATTTATAATAGATATATTGAATTACGTGTGGTTTAATAATTTAATGACCTAAAAATTAAAACAAATTAAAGATGAATTGTTATATTGTTCTAAAGTTAATATTATTTTTCATGAAAATAGTTATTATCGCTTTTTATGTTCTTTTTTTATGATTTTATATTTTTCAAATAGTTGGAAAATAGATAATTTCATGTTAATGATATTTAAAATTATATGATAAGGAAATTAAAATTATTCATTATGACATTGTGAACAATTTGGGTATATATTTCAACTTATTTTTTCAAGATTATGTTATAGTTGGTGTTCTATTTTGTTTATCTTTACTGAGGTCACAAAACCAAAATCACTTTATAATGTTTTGATGGTAATTGAAGTTGTTTGGTGTAGCAATAAATAATTTTTCCCTTTGCATGTGTACTTTATTATTTTATGGAAGTTGGCATAAATGAAATGAATGTGAAATAAATGGTACGTGGTAATGTAAATTAGAAAATCTTAATGAATGGGATTTAATGAAAACGTCATAATCCTAAATACATTTGAACTTGTAATTGAATTTGTTATTGTGTGGATTTTTTTGTTGTTGTGACATGTCATACATTATTTTATATTAGTGATGTTGATGTCTTCTAATGGTTATGTAGAGTTTATGGTAGTTCATTGTTTTGGGTTTTCTGATCTGATAAGGTAATTTTTTGGAACTATTATATATTATAATTTTTCTTTTGATTCTTATACACATGCCACTCAAGATGTGTGTTTACTTAAATTCCCAATGGATTTGTGTTTTGGGTGTTCTTTTTAATTTTCTATATTAGTGAGGATGAAAAAATTGCTACCCCTCTTCCCCATAATTTTTTCCACTTGATATTGTTATTAATAGGTTATGATGGACAAATGTCCAAATTCCACTAGTGGTAGTGATTGATAAGAGGATTAAATGGTTTATAGAGGTCATTTTTGGTAGGAGGATGGAATGTTGTATTTTTTCTTCAAGCTAACTATACTCGACTAATCTGCATATATAGAAGAAATTAAAGGAATTTTTGGATGTGATGACATGTTTCACCATTTTAATGGTACTATGTGTTTTCCCATGTGTCATCAGTAATGATTTTATTTAGTTTCCATGTTTTCATTGGGAATGGATACTATATAAGGAATTGGATAATGATGAAATATTTTGTTGGGGAATGAGAGTGGAATCTCAATTGTAATGTAGTGTAGGGTACCCATTATCAGTATGTTTCACACTATGTTACTTTATTTGATGATTTATTTTCTGAGTACGCCATGGTGGTGATGAGATTGTTTAGTTAACCTATCATGGTTCATTTTTGTTCTATTATTCACCCACTAGGGAATTATTATTATCTTATTACATTTATGTGGGATTAAATTGGTAAAATTATACTCAGTATTCATGTTATGATCATACTATGTATATATGATCTATTTTTCATCTGTCTTCAGGAACCCAGATGGACTCCACTGACTTAGGAATTAGAGCTATTGTTCAGTTAGAATTTTGGGATTGTATTTGGTGGTTTTCTAGGATACATTTAATTATATTAATATGAAATTGAAAAAGTTATGGTAAATTTTTAGGTTTACCTTATCCTAATGTTATGGATTTGTTTGGTGGTTGATATATTATCTCCGGATCCTATTTGTTTTCCCTATTAAGGGTAATTCCACACATATGGGAGACATTCTTTATACCCTTGTCTCTAGTCATTTATTCAATGTCTTAATAGAAGTGGGACTACAGAGTTATTATCTCTCTTTCACCATTTCCATCCTATAAGGGTTACCTTTTTGAGGGATTTGGTAATGACATACCACTTTTGATTATAAGATAATACTTTTTAGGACAAGAATTTTTTGGTAATAAAATATATATTAATTGGTATTCAAATTTTCATTTGATACTTGATACAATGATTTTGTTTTGGAATTTTATATATTCTAGGTTTTTTACATTCATTTTTACCATTGTTTAACAATTAATTTTATTATTTTTCAATGTGAAACTAATATTGTTTTAAATTTATACAATTTATTCATTTATTGATTTTAATTTATAATTTCTAATCATTTTACTTTTGTAGGGGGTGACAAATCATACTTCAGATCATGGAATGAATTTATCTGAACCCTTTATGTGTCCATACATTTTTTTCACTAGGGAAATATTTGAGATCAAATTAAGTCTCTTAATTATTTATATTAATTTATTATTATTTCAAAATTGGTTATTTTACTTTCGGGTTTTTTTAATTCTAAAAAATTTACTTTATGGTATTTATTTGTTTTTCATTTTCACACACTCTGTGATTCAAATAGGAAAAATTATTATTCTTATATAGAAGGGCTACCAATAATAAATATTGAAAAATTTAATTAGATCAATCCACCTATATTTAATGGTTCTAAAAATAAATACTATAATGATTAGATAACTATGTTTTTAATAAACCCTGAAGCATATCATTAAAATATACTAATAGAAAATTAGAAAATTTATGAGAAGGAAATATATAAATATACATGATATGAAATGTTTTAGTATTAAAATAAGTAAAAGGTTATGAACACTTTTATATTATATAATAAAATCAACATCTATTATCAAATTTCATCTTTTTAGAAAGCTAACCGAATTTTGAGAAATTTTGAGATTACACACCTATGAATGTATAAGGATGTGGAAACTATAATCCAGATTCTTCTTGAATATTTTGATGCATTTTTTCCCAATAGATTTATTTTTTCATATGAACTATGTGTTCAATCCTATAGTAAATAAACTTTTGTTACCTGTTGGAAATTAATCTATATTGATTTGATTACGGTGAAGGTTATAAACATTATACTAAAGGAATGGGTATCTAAGTGGACTCCAATCTTCATTTATTTTAATTTAAAAAATCTTAGTCTCGATGATAAAATTTCAACTCCTAGGTAATATGAGTACAGATTGAAAATATATTTCATGAAATGGAAGTAAAAGAACATGGTTGTGTTCAATTAAAAATCAAGAGCTTTATCTACTAATAATATTATTATCAATCATAGAATTTATAAGATGAATTTTTTTTAATATAATTGATATAGTAGTCTTCCAGATGTTAGTGAAGGTGAACATGCACAAATTGAGGAATATAAGAACAAAATAAATGAAAATAATGAATTTGACAAAGATAAAAGGAATAATGGGGAAGAAATATATTAAAATAAATAATCCACAAATATTATATTCTTAGAGAGTTATAAGCCTAGGATTACTATACTGGACTATCAAAAACATATTAAGAAGGACAGAGAATTGAGTAGAACCTATAAAAAGAATGTATACAAGTATATTAATGATACAAATGATAAATAGATTCCTAGAAAAGATATATCTTATAATGAATGTAGTCCTTAAGTTAGTTCCCATATATAGAAGATACTATTATTTTATTCTAATGCCTCTCAAAATTAAATGTGATTCATGGGAAATGTAATAACCATATGTATTATAAATTTATCAATAGAACATAGTTTTCTGTTTACATCATATGATGAAAATGATTATCTATCATTTCAATAAATGGATATAAATGATTATTTCATTGAGAGGAAGAGGAAAAGTAAATTAAAAACTATGGCTTAGTTAAGTGAGATAATTATTAATAAAATATATTACATGAAATCCTAACCATGATTTTTATAATAAATCAATTAATTTTTCAACTAATCAAGATTATAAATAATATTTTAATATAACATTGAATGTAATAAGGTTGTAAAATAATATTTCTAATTTCTCATCCATTTGGGAGAATTTTTACAACTATATAAATTTGGTAGCACTATATCTTACATCATTATGATTATGATTTACTTATGGAAAGTCACATTTTAAATCAAACATATACAATCCTAAAAGTTCTACTATTTGTAGTAAATATAAGATGAGAGATAAAAGGAGATTTCAATGTTCATTAAACAAGGAACATTCATTTATAATTTATTTGGATTATATTTATATAGACCTCTTAGCCATTAAAAATTATCAGGTTGGATAGAATTGGTCACCAAAAGTATTTGTGGCTAAAATTAATGAACAAAATGACATTTTGTTACCAATTAACTAGGAATATCATTTAAAGGTTGATAGGGGGTACCAATTGATGACACAGATAGTAAATGAAGAATAGTTGTTCTTAAAAAATATTTATAGAAAATTATATATTCTATAACTTATTAAATGTGAAGTGTGGTTAGGTTACTTTTGGAGGAAACATACATTGTAAAATCATTGATATTATTGAAGTCTTTCTTCAACAAAAGTGTATTATTTATATTTTAATTTTTTTATAGTACATAATTATATCCATATTAATATAAGAAAATTATATAATAAATATTACTCTATGATATTTGGGAATGATAAATATAGTACCACATTTTCAAAATTAGTCAACTTGTTATGTATAGATCGTCAAGACAATGTATACACTCTAGACCATGAGAACATCATTTTTCAAAACATACCTAACATTATTATCTTTAAGGATATATATTCATATTGTATTGTTATATTATGACACATAAATGATTATAACTTGGGTAATAATTTTAAAATTTAATAGTGAGGCATATATTGAAACCTTTTTTTAATCCCTAAACTATTTAAGACCATTGTTTGGAGTTAAGCAGTATTAGTAATGATTTGAATTAGTTGGTGACATATCAATTTATCATCCATTATAGTTAGTGGAAATGGATCATTTTTTACTAATAAATAATTATTAGAGAAAAAAACTATATATTTGTTATATTTGATGATTACACCCTCAAAATAATTTTTTTATTAATATCATTAAAATCAGATGAACTTAAATTAAAAAACACTTTAATTTTTTTTAAAATGGTAAAACCTCAATATATTCACTATCGAGAGTTTTCAAGATAAAAAATTTATAAATTATTCTTCTAGAACATTTATTGTTGAAAAAAACAACATATAATTTCTCATCACCATGAACTCCAATGTAGAAAGTTTTAGTTTAATAATGGAATAGAACCCTTTGGGAAATTATACCATAAATTTTGTTTATAATTTATATACACTTTTTCATTCCCTTTGGTAAGTGTAATTTTAAATTATTGGGATAAAATGTATTAAGGGGTATATGATTTAACACCTTGAGATTTTGGAATATATTTTCCAAAAAGTAGTACAATGTTATGTAGTTTTCTCCACATGTTACACTAAACTAAAATTACATGTGAAAAAATCGATGAATTTTCTTAAGGAGATTTGAGAATTATAAAACTACTAGTATATATAAATATTGTATCTAGTTATAAATAATATAAAATATTATTATGTGGACCTAATGATTTAAAAGGACATTTTTTCAATAAAAATAGTTTTTACTTGTATACTTTATTTTCATTTAAAATATATATTTATAAAAATTAGAATATAATATTTTTAAAATGATTTTAAATATTGAAGTCTCTATATTAAATTTATCTTAATATATATTTTTTAGACGTCTCTAAAAGAAACTATGTTTCTATAAAAAGTTAAAAATACAATTTTACTATAAACATAACATTTAGAACAACACATAGAACTACATAGAGGATAAATACATAAAAAATATTCCATCAGCAATGATGAATTTATATAGTAATATAGAAAAATTAAAAATACTATTATGAATTTTGAAAACCTATTTTTGACCTTTTATTAAATGAATAAATATTTTCTAATAAATCAAATTATTTCTTATATGATTTTAATTAATTATATTTTTGATAAAATTTGATTATTTGTGTATTAAAAGGAAAATTTTATTTTATTTGTTTATAATAATCTAATTTATTTCATGAAATTAAATTACATTATTAATTTACCACTCACATAAATTATATAATTAAAATTACACTTGTTCAAAAAATGGGGTTTTACACGTTAAATATCATAATTTTGAAATTGAGTTTGCATAGAAAAATAAATATTTTTAAAATTAAATGTATTTTATTTTTAGAATAGTAGTTTTAAAATAATTTAATAACATCCACCTTATTTTTATGATGTAAATTTTAATCAATATTATATAAATTTTCTACCACAATAAACCAAAAAATTGAAAATCTAAAAATTATTAAAGTAATAGAATTCAAAGGATATTTAAAAACAAGTATGAAAATGAATAGTTTATGGGTGATTAAAATATACACTTCCACACTCCATTAATGTGTATTTTTTAGATCCAGTTGAAAATTTTATCATGTGGTACTTTTATATTATATGGTCATAATTTCAAAAATCTAATTCTCAGCACATATAAATGGTGTTCATTGTTGGACCTTCAAGATCACCTAATGAATTCAGTTTCCACTAAAATGATTATATATATTACATAATTGGTAATCATATTCCTTTTCCTTGATACCACCACCAAAATATATTAACATAAGACCTATACTACCAATCATCCCCCCAATATAGATCCCTAGTCCTCAACATGAGTACTTTTTCCAAAGCATCATTCAATTTATATATAATATTTCCAAAAAAAATTATATTTCCAATATAAAAAAACCATAATAATTTTATACAGAGTATTATTATCCAAAAAAATTAATAGACGCATTTTTTCCTTTTCAATGACGATAAATGAAACCGTCATTCATGCTTTGTTCACACTACCACCTCCACAAAGTGGAAAATTTTATTTTTTCCACTACCACCTCAATTTGATGATTTTATCTATAAATTGGAGTATAAATTTGATATATATAATATAATTATTATTATAAATATAAAATTTATTATCCTCCTCTTTACCCACTAATTCTTTGAGTTTTAAACATGTCAACCACACATTCTACATATTACTACCTCTACGAAGTGATGTTTATTCTTTCTTATCTATTTTTTAATATTTAATAAAATATCATAAAATTATATTAAAATTATTAAAATTATCTAAATAATATATTTATTTTTTATTAATAATGATATTATTCCAAAATAAATCTATATCCTAATAAAAATCATCCATTAATTATGGTATGTTCCTATTTTCATCGGTCTAATTACCTACTTGATAAAATATTATAAAAAGTTGTCATTGATGAATATAATAACTTAATAACATATAATATATATTATAAATAAGTACATAATTCTTAGAATGTGGTTTTTTGGTGAAAATAATAACATTGAACTCATCAATTAAGGTACTAATGTAATATAGAAAAAAATATATGAAACATGTCTATCAAAGATTTCATCTTTAATGATCATAAAAAAAATATACCAAAAAATGAAATTGTAAAATTATAAATATTATTAAAATATTATTTATATGTCATTTTATTTTCTTTGAATGATGAACAAAATTTCTATTACAAATGTTATTCAAAACAACTATGATTACTACACCAGATATCAAAAAAATATAATTACTAAATAATATAATTTTAGGGAACACCTATAAAGGTATTTTATATCTAACTAATATACCTGTATATATATATAGTTATGAAATCTAATATTATGAAATCAATTTTTGTTATACAAGATCATATAGTGCATTCAACTATACAGGGAAACAAGGTATGGGGTTCTATGTATCAAATGTAATTCCATAATCAGTATTTTTTATTATTCACCATGATATCCATAATATGGTGTGATTACATCATAATTAATGTTTTCACCAAATTAATTTATCCTTTGAAGTTTGATGAGGCATATCATGTTCACTATTTAAATGGATTTCAATTCAATAGATACTAAAGTTGTAATGATCTCTTTGTTTCATTTTCAAATCCCCGAGACATGTTTAATATTATTAACCATTATTACCCTTATATAGTGTGTGAAACACCCTATTACCCCCATTTACAATTAATATCATTAATTTAATGTTATTTTAATGCACATTTCATGGTATCTAACCAATTTTATTAGATTCTTATGTTACTATCAATATATTGGTTTTCGGTAACACAACTACCTTTGTTCCATTTAAATAATTATTCTTAAACTAAATTCCATCAAGAATAGTTTATTCCAACATAATATTATACTTCATGGTACATTAAATTCCTCTAATAGGTAAATTTATTTATAATTTATATTTATTTCATTGAACAAAAATTAATTCTGAAAAATCGTATCATTGTTGATAAAAATTTATATTCTCCTCAATGAAGGATTCATATCTTTGTCTATATTTTTTCATTACCATTAATTCTATAATCTAATATTGGGAACCAAATTACATGTTTCTCTTATGACCTTTTTATTAAATTATCCTACATTCATAGTTAGTTTGTATTAAATCTTTTTACTATAGAGGGTTTCATTGATGATTTTTGAAAACAATAATTAGGTTTTCCATCATTTTAAAATAAAATAATTTTTCATTCCCTCCATATTAATTTTTATAATAATTATTTATTTTTAAGGATCTATTATATATTTTTATTATTAAATGTAATTATTTTGAAAAATCATCACTTCACCTTTTTTAAAATTTCATTAAAAAGTGACCATAACTTCATTTTTTATACCAAATATAAAATCATTTTCAAAAATTATTTTACGACTACACTTCCCTTTCCCAGTTTACTAATAAAATATTTCTATCCTTGGGTGTTATTTCTCATTAATCCCCACTAAATTTTATTATTCAACAATCTATTGGGGAATTAAATTCACATAAATCCGTTATATCTTTTTATATCATTAATTATTTGTTTATAATTTTCATTACAATGAAATTACATTATAAAGAACCAATATATAACACCACATTACACCTTTCAAGTAATCCTTTAATTATGTTGGATTTTAATCCTTCATTTTGAGTTAACTATATAAATTAGGCTATTTTCTTCCAGTTGGGAGTGTAAAAACCATGTAAAGGGATTACATGTTGTGTAATAGTCTCTAGATAGATTCTATGAATCTGGTTAATAGCGAATGAAATTTAAAAACTGTGTAAAGGGTTGACATTATGTAATTTCAAATATTGAATTTTAATAAAAAGGTGACATGATTTTTTTCATTTTTAGGTATATGGATTATACGATGTGCAATGGGATTGGATGACTTGAAAATCTCATAGATTATATTTTTAGGGTTATTTGTGTGTGTTTATTCTTTATTATCACCTATTACCTCACCCTCTTGAACTAGTTCTCAACCTCTAAAATTGATTGTGATTCCCACCCTTCTTAATTGCTTCATTCAGAGATCGATCATCAAGGTCGTTATGGTGTACCACATGGTTAAGGGTCACATGGTTCTCTTTTCCTTTAGTATTGACTATTTCATTAGACTTGGTTATGATTCATATTAATGTTCTGGTAGTGCTTTATCTTGATAAAATGTAGTTTCTTATCATTCCTTTTCATTCAAAGGATGATTGGGTGGCTTCCAATCACTATTTTCAATGGTAGGTAGGTTTAAATAGTTTTAAAGTGTGTGTTTCTAAAAAATGAGAAATTTTGGTGAATTTATTGTCATTCATGATAAATTCCATTGGGTTTTCAAATATTTTTTTGCGATATGTACTTTCAAGAGTAGGATTGCAATGTGATTTTTTTTGAAAAATATAATTACATTCAAAATAGATTTTTGTGATTTGGAAATATATCTCAAAACATCAAAGTGGGATTGATTTGATTTAAAAAAAATTTAAAAATTATGAGAATTGTTTTGAAATATATTTTTGATAATTTTAACACTAGGAACCTTTTGTCAATTAGGGAATACATATGGGTAGCCTGAGTGTGTGTGGCTCCATTATGAGGTATCTTTTTGGATTTTGATGGACTGTGGTAGGACCTAATATTAGTTTGATCCATGGTTATGATTGTTAAGGATATATATTTTATTGTACCCATTTTTCCAAATTATAGGACCTAATATGATGTTCATTTTCATTATTATTTTTCTCACATGAAATTTTTTATCATGGATTATTGATAATAGTTTTTTATATATGGTTTTATCAAATGATATCACATGATTTTATTTTATTTATATGTGTTTAATTTCATACCATATGATGCATAGAGATGCTTTCTTACTTTATTACATCTACCTTTCTTATTTATATTTTTGAAATATGAAAGGATTTTATTGAAAACCAAGATGAAAATTGATTATAAATAGATTTAAATTAATAAAAATTAATTATAAATCAATTTTATTTTAAAATCTTGAAATTTTTTATTATTTATATTGGACCATGTATAGAGTCTATGGTGGTAGCGAACTAGGATTTCCTCTCACATCATATTATTTCTATTGATAGGTCATATATGTTTTATTATATGATATAGATAAAGGGGTGGGAATATTTTAGCATGTTGTCTTTCTTATTTTCATTGAGTTCTTTTTGGGTTGGTTTGGATGTCACTATTGGTCACATAGAGAATTTTGGTCTTTTATTATTTATAATTTTTTATTACACTATTGGGATTTTTTTATTAGTGTTTGGTTGTATATATTTTAATACCTCTAGTACTCTAGTTGTAACACCCCAGGTAAATAAAGAGTATGACATTTTCACATTTATCCATATTTTTGAATAAAATATTAATATTACTTTAAATGGGACGCTAGGTTTGATGGCGTACCCAACACGCAACAACGATTTTCTTGGGAATATTACGTTGCACTCTAATAATAAAATAATATTATTTTAAATGGTAGTTAACGCCTAACTGTTGTGATGGAGGGAATGAATAGAAATAACTACAAAATGATTATATATGTTTGTCAAATATTTTTACTCTTTACAATAAATGTTAGAGGATTAAAAATGTGAATGAATCCAATTTTAAGTGTAAACATTCAAATATTCTTTAAAAGGTCGATTAACCGCCTTTAGATAGAGAACCTCTTTTAAATACACTTTTTGACAATTGTATGTGTTATATTTGACAAAATAAAATTATTATTTAGAATCGGGACATCAAAATTCACTTTGCATAAATTTTTGGTATTTTTCTGATAAAGTTCATTTTTTAATGAATAGTGAAAAATGTTGTATTTTAATTCAAAGTCACTTTTTAATCTAATTTATTTATATGATTAGATTATATTTTGAATTGGTTTTAAATTGAAATTAGAATATATTTTTACCATTTAATCCAATAGTGGTCGTTGGAATTAATTTCACTTTGAAATCGGACATAAACTAGTGTTAATCTTTTGATACATTTTGTTTCATAAAAATACGCTATTTGTTTTGACAGTGGGAATTAATTATTAAATTAATTAATATAACTTATATGTTATGAATTTTGTAAAATAGACATAATTTCTGAATTCGGAATATTAAATATAGCTTAGGGTGAATTTTTGGTAATTTTCTGAAAAACTTCAATTTTTTATGGATAGTGAAACCACTAAGTGGTACTTATAAAAATTGATTTTCCGTTTAAATTAAATTTTGCCACCTTTGGGTTTTTAATTTCAAAAATCCGATATACATGGTTGTCATTAAGAATTAAAATGTGGTTCAATGGGATTAAAATAATTTTTTGGTGAATAGTAACTTATTAAGTTTTAATCGCGATTAGAGGTAATTAGAGTAGTTTAAGGTAAAAATAATGTTTTAATAATATGAGATGAGCTTGACACATGTCCTACACTCATTGTATGTGTCATGGCCGACCAAGACAATCCATGGGTCAACTTGGGGACCCCATGGAGCCACTTTGGTTGGGAAATGACATAAATAACTTTTTATTTAATGTTAAAGTAAAAATGACACAAACATGAGATGTTTTACTATAAAAATTTTTAAATTGGGTTATACAAGTCGGAGTTTTGACTATAAATATTCATTGGAAAGATAAAAATATTTCCTACATCATATTATATTTTTTATAATTTTTATACATTAAATAAATTAAATTATTTATGACATCATGATGATGCAGCGATGAACTCATTATTTAACGATTTAAATAAAATGGAAAGATAATGTAAAATCTGAGACCTACACATGTCCAAAACCTATTGGATGAGTGTATTTAGACCCCTTATCACCTTATCCTAAAAACACATCAATGTGGGACCATTAAAATCCGAAAATAATTCTAAAATAAAGTAACATTTCTTTACTTTCCAAGAGTGCCCCTCGTCTCCTCTTATAAAAGGCCCCCACCTATACCTCCTTTCCCACACTTACAAAGCCTTTGGCTCGGCCAACCTCTGACCATTTTGGCTCTCCACATCCCTCTCTTACTCCTTGAAGCCTCACTTTGAGCAGAAGTCTTCCCAAGGAATCCTTTGAGCTCAAACCAAAGGGAGTTACCCGATATTAGGGTAATGTCTTCACTTGAGTCCTTTTGTATTATTTTGTTTCTCCAACCCCCTAATCTCTTTTTATTCATTTATTTTGTAAAAACTCCAGTATATTCAATATACTAGGATGGTTTTATAAAAATTATTTGAGCTACACTTACACACACCTTCATCTAATGGTTAAAGAACATACTGTTTCTGTGGATGGCGAATTTCTACCTCACGAAACGATGATTGTTCAACACTCATATAACACCTTCAAAGGTGGCCATTAAAATGTCATTATATTTATATATGATATATAATATGTTTATTTTTTCCTTAATATTATGTATTTTTCATTTATGGAATAACTTTATGGCTTCCATTATGGGTATACGCGATATCTTTATTTTAGGAAGTGCGGACTACCGCCCCCTCAAAGTGATTTGATTTGTTAATACCATATGTGGTACGTATAAAGGATATATTTAATGATATTATATATGATAACATACTGGAATTAAAATACTATTATGTATCATTATGTTTTAATTCCATTAAATATAAAATAGAAATGGAAGTAGTGTTCATGCGTACGTACGGCTTACCGTCTCCATGAACGGTGCATTTCATTTCTTACCTCTAAATTATTATGTAATATTATAAATACATGTATATTCTGGATATATATGATATATATGATATCCAAATCATGAATATCATTCTTGAGATAATGGATATTTGACTATGTGAACAACTTATAAATATAAGAAGTTTACTTTTGACTCAAGTACCAAATATCGACAAAACGACTTTTATTAACTTAAATGATTACATAATGTTCATAACAAGGTAATAAGTGATATAAAAGGAATAATGAACTTTAAAAAGGTTATTAAGCAAGTATAAATTAACTCAAGTAAATTATTCAGGACATTAAAGAACGATCGAGTCAAGTCGGACCCGAGGTAAGGGATCCAACCCCTCTCTTTTTTTAAGTACTCTCTTTTATGTCATTCCTTTTAAGCTCATCTTTATTATGATTGGGATGTTCTTTTATATTACACCTACTGTAATTTTTATGTTCATATGATAAGAGACCCTATTTTCTCTCATCAATCCATTTTGGAATTTTTAAGTTGCGCTGTTAGGCTGTCGAGTTTTCGAAAGGGATTTTTCATCTCACTTTTAGTCCCGTGAGATTTATGCTACATTTGCCACCATTTCCTTTGAGTGGTGTATGTAATTACAATTATTATACACTTTTTGTAATATAATTTCATTTATGGGTATTTACATATTCATTTTATGACCCTTCTTCAATGGGGTGTACATTTCGAAAGTTTCCCAAGTCGGTAAGGGAACCTTTCACCCTCCTCTTTTTAAAAGACTTATTTTGTTATGTCTTTTATTTCACATGCTATTATGTTGGGATATGTTCTTATATATCCTTATTTATGTAAATTTTATGACCAAGTGATGAGATAACCTTTTTATCTCTCATCAACTCTTTTTCTGAATTTGGAAGTGACGTTGTTAGGCTGTCGAATTTTTGCAAGGGAACTTCTTAACCCAATTTTGATTCTTTGGGATAAACTTGTACACCTTGAATATGTAGATCTATGATTATGTTTGAATGTCCTATGATTTTTATACACTTAATACCCACATATATTTCGTGTATTCATTTTTACACATAATTATGTAACTCATTTATCCTTAATCCAAGGATACCGTCTTTGTATGGGACTTCGTCTCAATACCCTTTCATTGAGGCATATTTTGTTTTATACACAACGTTCTTTTATACGGTGTATAAACCCCTTTTACATTTACGTTTATTCAAAAGGAATCTTTTTTATACGAAGCATTTACTAAACGACAAAAGGGAATGTTTTTGTCATACGTATGCGGCGACAACGACTTCTCCACCGCCGTGACCATTATTTGAATTTCGGCTTCCTCTACAAGCCATACCCTCTTTTTAAAAGAAAATTAAATACCATGTTTTACTATTATTTTATTTTGGTATTGAAAATGGTTTTCATAATGTTTTTATATCAATGTGTTGTATTGATATCTTGTTATTGAAAAGTGGAAATGTTATGTTTCATTTATGCATGTATTATATGATAAGATTATGTTATGGTTCTTGGGCATTATTATAAATACGGGTTGTTCCGTGATAAAATAAGGGCGGGTGAGACCGATATAGCTCTCCAATGCATTGGGTAACGCGAAGGAGTGAAACGTTAAGGTTTCTCCAAAGAGATTTAGGGAATATACTGTGGTGGGTATTCCAAACGTAACCAAGAGGGTTACTCCCTACGTAAGAATGTTATGAATGCCTCAAGTTACCTTTTATGTCGTATGATTTCTATGATTTATTCATGATTTGATGAGGTATGTTAAAGTGCCTATGTTTTATGGGTAAAGTATGATTTCATTCTTATGTATATATGAACTCATGTTACCTTTCCATATTTTTATAACCCTTACTGAGCTTTTTATACTCATCCCAAGTTTTTATGAAATGTTTTTTACAGGTCAAGGGAAAGGTACATGTTATGAAGATAGTGTCAAGGAAGTGTCAAGAAAGAATCCATGCTTTATTTTTTTTAATATGTTTCCGTTGATGGAAAAAATGAATACTATCTTTTATGTAACCACATTGTGTAAATGTGGAATGTAATTCTAGTCTTATGAACTAATTCTCTAAAACTCTAAACCTGAAAAGATCCTCAATGTGTAATCTTGTAATAACTCAAGATTAAGTAAGGTTTAAGGCTATGGCCTTATAGTTGGTATCAGAGGTCGGTTTAGACAACTTTAGGGATTAGGAGTTTTTGTGAGACACATGATTAGTCCCTATATCTATTATTTCAGTTAAATCCTTGTTTTATAACTTTTTTTTCAGGTCAAGTAAAGTCGGTTATGAATGGAAGGAGAAGGATCTCAAACGACATTCCTATCTCTTCCTGATGACATGCTTGCAATAATTATTGCAAAGTAATCTTCGGATGATTGTGAAACTTTTTCTAGCATACAACTCACTTGCAAGAATTTGTTTGAGATATCAAACACCTCCACTATACCTCGTTATCATTGTGGATCATGGGTTGTTTTTAGACAAATACTATTTTCACAATATTCTCATATTTTCAATAAAGGTAAATATTATCAAGGTATTTTCAAATATTTTACCTTATCATAAGAATTTGAAGCATATTATGATTTTAAAAATGGTGCTGAGGAAAGAGACCCTTGCGCAACCTATTTATATTTGCTTTTAAAATATAGTCTCAGATCACATACTTATGGTATTTTAAAAGGACCAATAATAGAAAGTTTCAACTCAATTTCAGTCTGACTATTTTTTAGAAATCATGTTTTATCAGATGTTTTTGAATTATATGTCATACATGATTATTTTCCAAAACTGTTTTTCTGTGAACACCCATATGACCCATGTTGTACGAGGTGTATTTGGATGGAGGAAGAAAATGATTTTGAAGGATATCTAAATCATTGTTTTAATGCATGGGACTTCTACCTATGTGAGCAAGATGACGATGAAACCGAGTGGATGCCATGATCAAGGTATGATGTTATTCATTTTTGGGAATAGTTTTATTTTATCTTATGGTGGTGAAATAAGAATTCAAGAATTAAGATGTTGAGATCATAATGAATTTTGATGAAAATGAGAGGTATAAGGAAACTGTTGAGGTTAAAACATGTTAGGGTTATTTTTGGAGTTTTATAAAAAGGACAACACGCAGACCGTGTGACAACCTGTCACGTCGGAGAAAGCTACGGGAATCGAACCCACAACCAAAGTGCAACTGGTTTTTATCACCTACCACTGGATTACGTGAAGTCCCTGGTTAGTTTGACCGATTATTTTTAGTTATATGATTTTATGAATTAAGAGTAAGTTTATTTTGGGTTATCTATTGAAATATATTAACCTATCATGAAGGATATGTGATTAGGTTAATTACTTTTCAATACGAGACTTTAAGAGCAACTGATGTAGTTTGGAGATAAATGTTACGATTTAACTTGGAGGACTATGTGACTAATCCTTCAAATATTTGGGTTTCAATATTATATTGGTTTATGTAGAAGAATTTTATGGAAAAATTGTTTATCGAATGGTCCTTGTTGAACTTTGGGTTTTGTTTGACAAATTTTGGAGATTAAGAATAGATTTTCTTTATATAAAGGGTTATCCTTTTGTGGATTATCTGATCTTGTACTAACCTTTTTGGTTTTGGTTAGAGTCTAAAGACATGGGAAGTATATAGTTCTCCTTTGTGGATTAGGTGATTCTCAAGAAGTTGATTATAGTACTCTTAATGTGAACAAGACTTCCTAAAAAACTCGTCTTTTGGAGAAAATTTGAGTTTGATTAAGGAATCTAGTAAAAGTTGAAAGTCTACATGATAAGTAAGTATGTTTCATTATGATTTAGTTAATCTAAAAAATAAATTCCTAAATAAAAAGTAACTTAAAACAAAAATGTTGTCTGTTAACTTTTTCTACAAGGGAATCGAATACTGTTTAACCCATCACAAGTTTGTGATTTTCTTATTGTTAAATTTCTCCTAAACATGTTTACTATCACTCTCCATTAGAACATGACCCTTTGTTTTTCCTTCATGTCCATATTTTCATAATTGGAATCCTAGTATGGGTTAACTCGGGTGACCTTTGTACTTATCTTTCTTTATTTTAAAGTGATTGTTTCACTGACTCTTGTTCTGATGTGGGATTTTCAATGAAGATTCCAAGCCCCAATTTAAAAATTGCGAGGACGCAATTCCCAAAAGGGGGGAAGGATGTAACACCCCAGGTAAATAAAAAGTATGACATTTTCACATTTATCCATATTTTTGAATAAAATATTAATATTACTTTAAATGGGATGTTATGCTCGATGGCGTACCCAACACGCAACAACGAGTTTCTTGGGAATCTTACGTTGCACTCTAATAATAAAATAATATTATTTTAAATGGTAGTTAACGCCTAGTTGTTGTGATGGAGGGAATGAATAGAACTAACTAAAAAATGATTATATATGTTTGTCAAATATTTTTACACTTTACAATAAATTTTAGAGGATTAAAAATGCGAATGAATCCAATTTTAAGTGTAAACATTCAAATATTCTTTAAAAGGTCGATTAACTGCCTTTAGATGGAGAACCTCTTTTAAATCCACTTTTTGACAATTTTATGTGTTATATTTGACAAAATAAAATTCTTATTTAGAATCGGGACATCAAAATTCACTTTTCGTAAATTTTTGGTATTTTTCTGATAAAGTTCATTTTTTTAATGAATAGTGAAAAATGTTGTATTTTAATTCAAAATCAATTTTTAATCTAATTTATTTATATGATTAGATTATATTTTGAATTGGTTTTAAAGTGAAATTAGAATATATTTTTACCATTTAATCCAATAGTGGTTTTTAGAATTAATTTCACTTTGAAATCGGACTTAAACTAGTGTCAATCTTTTGATACATTTTGTTTCATAAAAACACACTATTTGTTTTGACAGCGGGAATTAATTATTAAATTAATTAATGTAACTTATATGTTATTAATTTTGTAAAATATAAATAATTTTTGAATTCGGAATATTAAATATATCTTAGGGTGAATTTTTGGTAATTTTCTGAAAAACATCAATTTTTGATGAATAGTGAAACCACTAAGTGGTACTTATAAAAATTGATTTTCCGTTTAAATGAAATTTTTCCACCTTTGTGTTTTGAATTTCAAAAATCCGACATACATGGTTGTCATTAATAAGTAAAATGTGGTTCAATGGGATTAAAATAATTTTTGTTGAATAGTAACTTATTAAGTTTTAATCGCGATTAGCGGTAATTAGTGTAGTTGAAGGTAAAAATAATGTTTTAATAATATGAGATGAGATTGACACATGTCCTACACTCATTGGATGTGTCATGTACGACCAATAAAATCCATGGGTCAACTTGGGGACCCCATGGAGCCACTTTGGTTGGGAAATGACATAAATAACTTTTTATTTAATGTTAAAGTAAAAATGACACAAACATGAGATGTTTTACTATAACAATTTTTAAATGGGGTTATAAAAGTCAGATTTTTTACTATAAATATTCATTGGAAATATAAAATTATTTCCTACATCATAGTATATTTTTATAATTTTTAGACATTAAATAAATTAAATTATATATGACATCATGATGATTCATTGATGAACTCATTAATTAACGATTTAAATAAAATGGAAAGATAATGTAAAATCTGAGACCTACACATGTCCAAAACCTATTGGATGAGTATATTTAGAACACTTATCACCTTATCCTCGAAAAAAAACAATGTGTGACCATTAAAATCCGAAAATCATTCTAAAATAAAGTAACATTTCCTTACTTTCCAAGAGTGCCCCTCCTCTCCTCTTATAAAAGGCCCCCACCTCTACCTCCTTTCCTACACTTCCAAATCCTTTGGCTCGGCCAACCTCTGCCCATTTTGGCTCTACACATCCCTCTATTACTCCTTGAAGCCTCACTTTGAGCAGAAGTCTTCCCAAGGAAGCCTTTGAGCTCAAACCAAAGGGAGTTACCCGATTTTAAGGTAATGTCTTCACTTGAGTCCTTTTGTTTTATTTTGCTTCTACAACCCCCTAAACTCTTTTTATTCATTTATTTTGTAACAAATCCAGTATCTTAAATATACTAGTATGTTTTTATAAAAATTATTCTAGCTACACTTACACACACCTTCATCTAATGGTTAAAGAACATATTGTTTCTGTGGATGGCGAATTTCTGCCTCACGAAACGATGATTGTTCAACACTCATATAACACCTTCAAAGGTGGCCATTAATATGTCACTATATTTATATATGATATATAATATGTTTATGTTTTCCTTAAGATTCTGTATTTTTCATTTATTCCATACCTTTATGGCTTCCATTATGGGTATACGTGATATCTTCATTTTAGGAAATGCGGACTACCGCCCCCTCAAAGTGATTTGATTCATTAATACCATATGTGGTACGTATAAAGGATATATTTAATGATATTATATATGATACCATACTGGAATTAAAATACTATTATGTATCATTATGTTTTAATTCCATTAAATATGAAATAGAAATGGAAGTAGCGTTCATGCGTACGTACGGCTTACCGTCTCCATGAACGGTGCATTTCATTTCTTACCTCTAAATGATTATGTAATATTATAAATACATGTATATTCTGGATATATATGATATCCAAATCATTAATATCATTCTTGAGATAATGTATATTTGACTACGTGAACAACTTATAAATATAAGAAGTTCACTTTTGACTCAAGTACCAAATATCGACAAAACGACTTTTATTAACTTAAATGATTACATAATGTTAATAACATGGTAATAAGTGATATAAAAGGAATAATGAACTTTAAAAAGGTTATTAATCAAGTATAAATTAACTCAAGTTTATTATTCAGGACATTAAAGAATGATCGAGTCAAGTCGGACCCGAGGTAAGGGATCCAACCCCTCTCTTTCTTTTTAAGTACTCTCTTTTATGTCATTCCTTTTAAGTTCATCTTTCTTATGATTGGGATGTTATTTTATATTAATCCTACTGTAAGTTTTATGTTCATATTATGAGAGACCCTATTTTCTCTCATCAATCCATTTTGTAATTTTTAAGTGGCGTTGTTAGGCTACTGAGTTTTCGAAAGGGATTTTTCATCTCACTTTTAGTCCCGTGAGATTTATGCTACATTTGCCACCATTTCCTTTGAGTGGTGTATGTAATTCCAATTATTATACACTTTTTGTAATATAATTCCATTTATGGGTATTTACATATTAATTGTATGACCCTTCTTCAATGGGGTGTACGTTTTGAAAGTTACCCAAGTCGGTAAGGGAACCTTTCACCCTCCTCTTTTTAAAAGACTTATTTTGTTATGTCTTTTATTTCACATGCTATTATGTTGGGATATGTTCTTATATATCCTTATTTATGTAAATTTTATGACCAAGTGATGAGATACCCTTTTTATCTCTCATCAACTCTTTTTCTGAATTTGGAAGTGACGCCGTTAGGCTGTCGAATTTTTGCAAGGGAACTTATTAACCCAATTTTGATTCTTTGGGATAAACTTGTACACCTTGAATATGTCGTTATCTGATTATGTGTGAATGTCCTCTGATTTTTATACACTTAATACCCACATATATTTCATGTATTCATTTTTACACATAATTATGTAACTGATTTATCCTTAATCCAAGGATACCATCTTTGTATGGGACTTTGTCTCAATCCCCTTTCATTGAGGCATATTTGGTTTTATACACAACGTTCTTTTATACGGTGTATAAACACCTTTGACATTTACGTTTATTCAAAAGGAATCTTTTTTATACAAAGCGTTTACTAAACGACAAAAGGGAATGTTTTTGTCATACGTATGCGGCGACAACGACTTCTCCGCCGCCGTGACCATTATTTGAATTTCGGCTTCTTCTACAATCTATACCCTCTTTTTAAAAGAAAATTAAATACCATGTTTTACTATTCTTTTATTTTGGTATTGAAAATGTTTTTCATAATGTTTTTATATCAATGTGTTGTATTGATATCTTGTTATTGAAAAGTGGAAATGTTATGTTTCCTTTATGCATGTATTATATGATAAGATTATGTTATGGTTCTTGGGAATTTTTATGAATACGGGTGGTTCCGTGATAAACTAAGGGCGGGTGAGCCCGATATAGCTCTCCAATGCATTGGGTAACGCGAAGGAGTGAAACTTTAAGGTTTCTCCGAAGAGATTTAGGGAATATACTGTGGTGGGTATTCCAAACGTAACCAAGAGGGTTACTCCCTACATAAGAATGTTATGAATGCCTCAAGTTACCTTTTATGTCTTATGATTTCTATGATTTATTCATGATTTTATGAGGTATGTTAAAGTGCCTATGTTTTATGGGTAAAGTATGATTTCATTCTTATGTATATATGAACTCATGTTACCTTTCCATATTTTTATAACCCTTACTGAGCTTTTTATGCTCATCCCAAGTTTTTTTGAAATGTTTTTCACAGGTCAAGGGAAAGGTACATGTTATGAAGATAGTTTCAAGGAAGTGTAAAGAAAGAATCCATGCTTTATTTTTTTTTAATATGTTTCCGTTGATGGAAAAAAATGAATACTATCTTTTATGTAACCACATTGTGTAAATGTGGAATGTAATGCTAGTCTTATGATCTAATTCTCTAAAACTCTAAACCTGAAAAGATCCTCAATGTGTAATCTTGTAATAACTAAAGATTAAGTAAGGTTTAAGGTTGAGGTCTTATACTAGTCATATTTCGTGTTTCATTATATTCTAGACCGGTTTCTGTTATATTTTTTTCAACTCACCAAATAAGTTTAACTTTGGTTTATGGTTTGTTTGACCCATGTTGGTCTATTACATTTTGGTATCAAATGAGGACTTAGCCTGATGTGTGGTCATTTTTACTGTGTTTGGTCCTATGTGTTGGGTAGAACAGATTTAGGACCATCATAATTTTCATAGTAAGGGCTAAAAAGGGGATTGTCCATCTCACTTTCATGATTAAACATGAGTTACCATAGGTTCTTAGAGTATTTTACCAGGTTTGAGAGGTCGGGTTTTGGATCATCTGAATAAATTTTAAGGGATATTTATTTAAATTAACCAATTAATTTATAAGTGAATCCTTTTATTAGTATAATTCATATTTTCTTTATATTATTGTAATTTTAAAGCATTTGTTTGAAATATATATAAGGTATTGTTTATTTTGGATTGTTCTCATGATCTAATTAGTTATTGTATTGTTTTTATTAGAAAACTACAACAAGAAGACATCTTCCATATCTGATATAGGAATCTATAAAAAGGGTTCCATTAGTGAATACTCATGTGGAACCTTCATTAGAAGAAGCAATAATATATGCCATTCAGATGCTAGGTCATGTGAGTGTTAGGAACCTATAATGTATAATGGATGATGGATATGAGTTTATTTAGCAACATCCAACCATAATCCATGGAGGAAAATGATCATAGAAATATAATGAGTTTCTATAAAGGATTAATATAATTTTCAACATTTTGAAATTTTTTTATGAATTTAACTTGGATTTTTTCAAATATATTATTTGGGGTATGGGAAGGATTTGGTGGGACACAATTATGATAGCGATTATTCATGAGGATATTACCTATGAATCTTTTAAGAAAATAATTAATAAAAATTTCTTTCCTGAGATATTATGTGATTAAATTATCTATTAGTTTATAACCATAGAGTATGTGCAACATACAATTCTAGAAAAATATATCATTTTACTAATTTGGTACATCTAGTATCAAATTTTTTCACTAATGAGTTGATAAGGGCTTAGAGGCTTGAGTTTGAAATGCATCCTGGTAATAGGTTGATATTTTTTATTATGGGCCTTCTAAACATTATGGTGGTAGTTGAAAAAAAAACTTTGGTAGAGTGACATATCCGGAAATAATGTTTTAAGTAGATCATTAGTTTGTTTAGTTTTTATCCAAGTTGTTTCTTATATATAGAAGAGGATGTAAAAGTGTTGTAAGTTTTTTTTTGGGATAGTTTTAGTAGATTCAATAGGTTAGAAGAAATTTGTGTACTATCAATGTTGAAGGTAAGGTATTACCAAACCTAAATGTTTGTAGGATCACTTGACTTGTAATCCATGTGGACAATCTTGCCATTCGAAATGTTTTTGTGATAGGATTTCCTTGTAAATTAGGGTTTCATCCTCATTCGAGAAAGGATATCAGGTCCCTATATATTCTTACAAGGTTGGAGAGTCATATCATTAGTATATAGTAGATGTTAATGTGGCTATGAAATCTCATGGAGTAGCTGAGACCAGAAATATTTATGTGGTGGATTATGCATTAGAAGAATATGAAGTGTGTAAAAATATAATTAGTGGGACGATGCTTATTATTTTCAATGGTTCTAGATTTTTTTGATAAAGGTTATACTCGTTATTTTATATTCTTATTGTTTATTGACATGTTTGGATTTAATTTTGAACCTATTTTGTAACTGTTGGATCTTTCCATTCCTTTGGGAAGTGGACCGAAATAGGTTTCATTTTTCCCTTGTTTCAAGTGATAATAGTAGAATTTTAAGTGGTGTGGGACTTATTATCAATCAATCATGAAATATTCAACTTAATTATTGGAATGGATTAGATGATCAGTGTTATATCCCATATATACTATTATTTTTTTTGGGTATAGTTCTAATCTATCGATGGGGTCAGTCATGTTTTTCAACATGAGTGGAACTCCAGATCGAGAAGGGTAGGACCTCTTGTTTTTTATGATTAGGTAATATAATTATATTTTTAATACATGTTTCTAGAAGCAATTAACCCTTTTATGATTGGTCATCATCCTACACTTATGTGTGATTACACTGATTTCTTTTTAGATGATGTTTCTAATTTACCTCTATAGAGAGAGGTCAAGATTACTATTGAGCTTCTCCATGGTAAAATTTCTATTTCAATTCCATCTTATTGAATGGATCCTACTATATTTGTGGAACCTAAGGTCCATATTGATGTCAAAGATGATAATTTTTTCCATCCTAGCATGTCATTATGGGATTCTCCACTTAACATTTCTAAGAAGGTAGACATTTTCCATAGAATTTGTATTTTCTATAGGAAGTTGAATTTGGTGACTATCAAGAATAAATATTATTTTACTATGATTAATGACCTTTTTCACTAGATTCAAGGGAAATGTTGGTTTTCAATTATTGACCATTTGTTAGGGTCTACTAGTTGAGGTCATATAATATGACATACCAAACAAATCATTTTGGATTTGGTATAGGATTTCTATGTTTCTTGATAATCCATTCATCCAAAATAACTCTTCTATAGTGTTTATGGATTAATGAACCTTACCATTCATTGGTTATTTAACTCTTTTGATGATATTTTTATAGATTATATATTGGTGTACTCTATGTTAGAGTGGGATCATTGTAACCATTTTGATGTCATTCATTAAACTTTGATCGAATATTGTCTATATGTTATTCTATTAAAATGTGACTTTTGGAGTTTGGAAGTGAAATTTTAGGGCATCTGATATCTTGATGTAGCATCTCAATGTATCCTAAAAAAATATAAACTATTAGGTATTGGGAGAATCCTAGAAGTTTTTTGGAGTTATAGATATTCTTTGGTTTGTAATTTTAGTAAAATAATTTTGATTGGGCTTTCTCCTTGATCTTACCTATGATGACTAATTTAATATATATGGGTGTAAATTTTTAATAGAATGACAATTTTCAATGATCGTTTGAGGAGCTTATGGTGAGGTAGACTTCAATTGTAATTTTGATTCATTCAGAACAAGGATCAACATGTGTTGTTATTTTGTGAGGATTATAGAATGGGTTTTGGATGTTTCTTTATAATGGAGAAATAGGTGGTGTCCAATGGCTCACTCCTATCTTTTCCTCATGAGAATAACTACCCTACCCATGATTCTGAGTTTGAAGCTGTTATGCAAGCACTAAAAATAATGTGGAACTAAATATTTAGTTAGAGGTTTGTAGTGTATTCTGATCATAAGAGCCTAAAGTATATTTTTACTTATATGAATATGAACATGAGATAGACATGCTGGTTGTTGAACCTTTAGAATTATTATTTTTAGATTACTTCTATTCATGGTAATGGGAATGTTTTTGCTGATGTGTTAAGAAGAAAATCTATAACACAAACCATGATGGAATCAGCTGAGGGGTTTCCTCAAAAAAGTTTCTTTCCAAATATAATCTTGGGAGTATAAGAGGTTGGTGTATACGTGTTATTTTCATCAATGAATGATGACTCATCTCATGATGAGGGAGTTCATCTCGATCATATGATAGAAATAATGGTCCAATAATTTGTTAAAAGCCTTTAGGGTGGGGAGACCTTGGATTAGTGTTTTAGTCTCCCAGTGGTGCTCTATGATTTTGTATTAGGTTCATTATTTTGTTATCCCTAATGAATGTGTTAATGGAAATTTGTCACTGATATTTCTCATCTATTAACTATGGGGTTTCCAAGATACATCATATCCTGGTATATCTATATTGGTGGTTGGGAATGATGTCGTCGATTAGAGATTCTTTTCATGGTGTCTTACATGTCATTGAATTAAGGCGAATCATAAGAGATGTGTTGGTTTATTTCATCCCTTACCCATTGTAATATGGATGTGGGAGGATATTTACAAGAATTTAATCATTGGTTTTCCATAGAATCAAAGTAGGAAAGATGTGATTTGGGTGATCATTGATCGACTCGATAAATAAAAATTGTTTATACATTTGAAGGTGGTGACAAAAGATTAACATTTTGGGTAATTGTATATCAAATATATTTTTTGAATTTATGGTGTTCCCACTATGTTTATTTCTTAAGTAGACCTAATATTCACATCTAGTATTTCAAATGGTTTGTAAGAGGTGATGGGATCCCAAATTATATTGAGCGCAAATTTTCATTCGTAGATGGGTGGACAAAAATATAGGGTTATCCATATTCTTTATGATATTATCTAGGATTATGTTCTATATTTTAGAGGATTATAAGAAATAAATTTTTCTATGTTATAGTTTTCCAATAAAAATAATTATCAATTATTGATTAATATGGTTCCCTTTGAGCCTTTGTTTGTGAAACCATATAGATCACCCTTATACTGGGAAGAGTTGTGGGAGAGGTCTACGGTTGGATTGAGTCTTATTTAGAATATATTTGAGATGGTTTATTTCATCAAGAGGATATTGATCATGGAAAAGAGTTTTCAGAACTCGTAAATAGACCACCATCATCAGACAATGGATTTTGAGGTTGTTTGTTAGGGTTTTCATAGAGTTTCACTGTGCATCAGACATCTTCATATGGGTAATAAGGGTATGGTGTAACCGTCCTTCGAGAAAAGTAATGTTTAGGAGATAATGAAGTTGGTATATTTAATCTGTAATAGATGGATCATGACATAGAGTCATCCAAAATATTAAACAATCCATCTACATCAGCTGCTATATTTTGAGATTAGTGATTTGGTTTTTCATAGATTTTTATCACACATGGGACATCGTTGTTTGTTTATGTCATTTATATTGGTACTGAGGTTTTTGGTCCCCATTTAGATCATTGTAAATCTAGGTTTGGTTTCTTTTTGGTTGTACTTTCCTTCTGGTTTTACAATAATCCATGACTACTTTCATGTTTTTCCCAGCTGATGAGGTATATACCAGATCCTTCGCATGTGATTTTAGGGGAGTATGTTGGTCTTTATTCCAACACCACTATGGTTTTTAATCTAGTGTTTATTATGGATTCACATGATAAGGCACTATGTTGTAAAATGATTCCCTGGGTTATTGTATTTTGGTAGTTTTTATGGGACAATAAGAAGACATGGGAGAGGGAATTGTTGATGGGGAAGTAGTGGCCTTCACTTATTGAGATTCCAAGAATCTAAGGACTTTATGGGGGAATAATTCATTTATGGTTTTTATATTGTAACAAACCATCATTATTTCAATGTATTAATTTTATTATGTTTTATTTTTAACCATGGTTTTGATTTTATGACTAAAACTGAGATTTTTTATTTTTTATGTGATATTGCACACCTTTTAAAGGGTTTATGCACCATGTAATAGTCTCTAGAAAGAGGCCATGAATATAGTTCCTGGAATGAGAAATATACATTCCATTTAAGTATTTAAATTCATTTAATGTAAAAAACTATATGTTAATAAAATAAAGATGTGTTTTTTGGGAATTCTTGTAGTCTATGGTAACATAATGCTTAATGGGTTTACATGGAATATATAGAATTATTTTTTAGTGTATTATGAGGGGTTTATTCTTTCATTCATCCTGCAGGCTATCTCTCTTGCCCCAGATATCACCCTACTAGATTTTGGATAATTATCTCACTTCTAGATTACTTCAATCAGTGATTGATCCAAAGGGTTTTTATAGTGCGCCTCTATGATTAATCATTCCTTATTCATAATATGTAGTATAGATGTGGGTATTGTGTTTGTTTTGGTTAAGTTTTAAATTTTTTATCATATAGTGTTTTCAAACGATTCATTAATGATAATTTTCATTCCTTTTCTTTCGAAGGATGGTCTGGTGGTTTCTAATATCTTCTTTTGATGTAATCTTGGTTTAAATAATTTTATGGTAGGTGCTTCTATACAATGAGTTAATTCAATAAATTACATATCATTCATGATAAATGCCTTTGGTTTCATCATTTTTTCATGTGATATGTGGATTCAAGGGTTTTTATAGATTGTTAAAAGATTTCAAATTGTTTTTTCCTTTTGAGAAGGATATTCTTATTATAGAAATTGATTTTCAAACACTGAAGAAGACTATATTTTCATTGAAAATGTTTTATATTGTTTTATTCGTGGAATTCAAATGGCTTTTTCACAATTTTAGAATTGGGATCCTTTGGTAGATATGTAAATAGACACAGTGATCCATAGTGTGCGTGGAATCACTATATGGAAACCTTTTGGATATTGATGGAATGTGGTGGGACATGATATTGGATAAACGTAATTTTATTTCTATTAATGCTCATTAGTGTCTAATATTCATTATCCCATAGGATAGGGTTCGTTGTGATGCTCTATTCCCTTATTTGTTATGTATAAATTTAGTTTTTTTTATCAAGTATTATTTCTCACATGTTTCAAGATATAGTTATACCACATGAAATTATGTGATGGTATTTCATGGATATGTGGTTACTTTTGTATCTTATGATTCAAGGATATTCTTTCTTGTATTATATCTTCTAATTGTCAGATTTTTGGTTTGATAATATGAATGGATTTTATGAAAAAACATGGGGAAAATTATTTATTAATGGATTTTGGATTTATAAAAATGAATTGAAATTTTTTTTATTCAAAGCCTATATGTATTTTACTCATGATATTAGACCATGTACAAACTCTATGGTGGTATCCAACGGGGCTCTATGCTGACATAATTCTTTTTTATTTAGTCATTTATAGATAGTGTGTTACATCATATCAGTAATATAAAGGTTATTTTGTAGCATATTGGATTATATTTTTGACACTTCCTTAGGTTTTCCTAAGACTATTGGTGAATATTGGTCACATGGAGAACTGTGGCCTTATCAAATTCCTACATTTTGGGATTAGCCTATTGGTATTGGTTTGTTTGGATGGTGTTTGTATTCATTTTTAATGTTATTATACTCTAGTTATATTTGTTTTTTTATATTAAATAATGGTTTCATTTATCATTTTTTTATCTCACCATGTGATGGTTGGAATTTTTTTATAGATTTATCGAAAAAGGATTTCATATTAAACAACTTTTCTTTACTTTTATTGAATGGTTTTCACAATGACTTCACACATCAATTGACTGGAGAAATTATTTACATAACATTATACCATTTATATATATAGTGTAAATGGGATATTTGATGGTTCTATTTACCAACAATGTTTCTGAATATATTTTCATACTTGTTTTAACAGGTATATCATGTTACTATTTTTGGTTGAATTATGAATTTTTTTCTTTTATGATTCAATTTAAAAGAGACATAAAACCAATTTTATTTTCACTAGTTCATAATAATGAATGAGTGACTTATTAGATCATATGTACATTTGGATGATAATGGATCTAGCCTTATATCCCCCTCAAACGCATTATTATAAATTTGATATTAATTAATGTTGGAAAAATGGCCCAGCATGGACTGGGGAATCTATCTATTTCCTTTTAACTCTTGAAAGGGATGAAACTTATAAAAGATTTTTTATTGGGTTCCCAATTAATGTTTTAATTGAAAATTGGGGTAATAATATTGAATTTGGGGGGTTAGAGTATTTATATACAATCATTAATAACATGTTAACTATTTTCTTCTATCATGAATATTCCTAATGTCTCCTACATTCCTATCGACTTATGAGTGTTCTTTCCGAAGGCAAATAAGAATTTGGGGTATCAATCCTAATAACACTTAGTAACTCACACTAGTTGATAAGAAATGTTTTTGGGCTCACTAAACCCTTTTGGTTATAGTTATTCCTTACTCTAAAACTATCTTATATATTAATTATATATTCATTATATATTACAAATCATGATATAATATCAATTTCTAGAATAAATTTATTGGGCATTGAATCACTATCGATGGAAGGGGTGTTCTATCAATGATTCCCTCTATATGTATCCATGGATCTCTATATAAATCCCATTATTTATTAACCATGAGGAACTACAGATTTTTTGAGGACATATGATTTGAAAATCTGGATTTTACTATAATCCATGAATGTGATTTTAATTTTTAGAATGGGGATGATCCTCTGATAGGCCTCCTACATACCCTATGATAACTTGTATCAAACCCCATATAGTTCTTTTAGGTTCAACTTATGTAATCTATAAACATAAATAAAGGATTTTTTAGGGAATTATGGAATTTTTAGGAGGATCATGACTTTGGAAGGTTTCCAATGTATCCATCTTATAACAGGAATCAAAGTTTTCATATAACTATTTTTCCTTAACTTGGTGATGAGTAGGGATGAATAGTCAATTCTTATAAGGGTTATTTAGCCTTTTTTCAATAAGTAAATTCCTTGTGGACTAACCCCAAGGTGGATTCCAATGTGAGAGGAATTCGTATCATGTTATTAAATGGGAAATACAAACTAATTCTTCCCTTACTGGGGGAATGTTATAATGATACTAACTTGATCATTTTAAATCCTTAGGCTCATGTCACTCATTCTCGATGTGAGAAAAAATAGATAGAAAATTATTAGATAAAAACATATGAATTCCTGAAATACATATTAATGAAACTATAAAGGATATTTTGATATAATGAGTGTGCCTTAAGTATTAATCCTTCATATCCTTCTAATACATGAATCTAAGTCTTAATATTTATAAATCACCCTTAACCCATTGATGGGTTTAAGGCATTACAGGGAATGGTCAGGGATTAAAAATGGGATTATTCCCACATAAACCCATTCTAAATCATTTAATAGATAAGTATGAATGATATATTGATATTATAATTCATGTTTCTTGATTTAGAGTTTTTAGGATATAGAGGGACGTTAAAAAGGTTGAATTTCCAGCCCTTATCCTCGGATGGATAAATATTGATGACCATGAATGATCAACAGAGCATGCATCTTGGCATGAAGATCTCATACTAAAATTAATTTTTCATACATTCACATATCTATTCTATTGTGGAAAATTCTCATATGATGTGGGAACGCTCAATGAAAACTCATGGTTGGGGATTCACATGATTCGATGGTACATGTCAAATTATTCCTACTATACAAGGATGACGTATCTAACAGTATCTACCCGATATACATATGGTTTCTTCCTATCATGTAATGGATGTCTTCCATATATGGTTTAAATGTTAGAGTGAGTCTACCAGAAATGGATTTCATGTATACGGGTCTTCAGGTGATTGAAGATGACATATATAGGGTATTTATCATTGAAAAATTATAAATGTCTAGGGTGGTTCTCATGATCAATGATAAAATGTATGAGGGTTTTAATCTGATCTGAAGGAAATTGGAAGGGGTTGTCTCCTAAGAAATGGTTGACATGACTGAGGGACATCACGTGATCCATATGACATATCTTAGGGCTTCACATAAACCTATATGAAACAAACGGTGGATCCACATGATCCTATATTACATGATTGAGGGATGTCACATTAACCTAACTGAAAACCCTATTGAGTCCTCAAATGATCAATTAATTGATCATGTGAAGCATATAATACCTTATATGAAAAATCATTTATCTTCCCTCATATGAAGCTCCTGTCATTTTCATCTTTATTCACATAAACACTACAATATTTTTTATATATTTTCCCTATGATGAATCACATGAATTACCCAATATGTAGAATACACATAAGATGATCTTGATGAAATTATATATATAAATCTCATTATTACATAAATAATTACACCAACTATATAATCATATTATGTAATCTCTTATGTTACCCACTGGATGTTTTCTCAAAGAAGACACATTAGATCCTGTGATCCTTCACTATATAAACGAATCTATTGTCACCATTACTATATTATATAAACTTTATGTGTGATTTTATTGTCATCATTATCTTGAATCTAGTCCACTTTATATGGTTCTGTACTCAGAAATCAATGATTTGATTTGGTGGAGGTAGAATTCACATTCATTTTCTTGAGCACATGGATTTCCCAATGGATTTAACCTGATCTATTCAAGATGATAATAAAAATTTAATGTAATTATATCAATATTATAGATATCCTTTACATAATTGATTTGGAATGTCAATAGGATATCATAAGATCATGTTGACATTTCCAGATACCTCATTGAGATAAATTTGTAACGTCAAAGGGTCTTTTATGATCAATGAACCGATAACATGAAGTCCATAACTCCTTAAACTAAAAAATTTCACTAATACCTTTCCATAAGGGTCACACTATTTTATTATTATAATTTATAAATCCTATGAAGTTATCCAATGTTCCATCTAAAATTTTTTCACATGATCATAATGAAATTTCAATTATCCTTTGTAATATCAAGGTAGTTTTCTGAGGGGATTCATGTTATCCTCTATATACCAAACAAAGTATATAACCCCATCTTATGAAAATAAATATAACTCCATTCACATGAAAATTCCTGATTTTTTAGATTATATTTTAGATTTTTATTGGGTTATTTTTATATTCCACGTCATAAAATCAAAATGAACGAATTTAAGGACTTTGTATGATCAAGAGGGAAATCTGATGTGGATTATTTTGATCTGTAAGAATTTTTGGAAGGCCTTAGAGTAATGAAAAATATATCACATGGATCAAAAGACTTATTCATGTGATTTTCCTAGTGTTATGTGATTTTTAGACTTAGTGAATTTCACATGGCATGTTTGACACATGCGATTAATCTCCCCATATACATGCTTCTCTTTTAGTTATTTTGATGGGAAAATAATACATATACCATGTTTATTTCTCAAATACTAAGTAATATGATTTTAATTTGGTTGTAATTAACTAAATATTCCACATAAGTGAATTATAATGGAGTAAAAACATGATTATAGGGAATTTAATTCCATCCTGAGTCTTAAAGAAATTTTCATGTTGTTATTTTGAGAATATTCTGGTCCTCTATGGAAGTGTTTTTATTCTATGAGGTTCCTTATAAATATGGTCTAAAAGACCGGTCATTTCAAATCTCTCATGAAATACTATCACATGTGATTTATTTGCAATACTACTTCATATAACCCTGTCTGAAGAATCATTCATGTCCATGTGATATCTTCTCTTGGCCTCTTTCCCTAATCAACTTATCTTGAATGCCCACAAAACCGATCTATGAACTAATAAATGGTGATTTATTTTAAAAAATGATGCACACCCATAGATAAATTTCTATCATTCATGATTATCATGACTCTCAAGGCTGTCACATGATTTCCTATTCATTATTTTATTTTATTTACCTTTAAATAGTTTCATGATATCAATGTAAAATATGTAACATGTGATTGAATGATGTTGTGTGGGTCAAGTAGTTTGTGAGACATATAATAGGTCATGAAATATAAAACCCTTTTGGGAAAAATATGTATGCGATTCAACATGAGTTATCCACTTATTTAAAACCATTAAAATGATCTTTACTCTTTTGACATACTATCCTTATATTTTTAGCTATATATCCTTGAAAATGGTATCCATAAATATAGAAAACCATAATTCTCATACATGGATATTACATCATAAAATATTAATATTCATTATATAAAATTTTGATCCAAGAAACAATTATTTAGTTCTTGTATGGATTGAATCATGAAAAATATACAACTATTTCATAACATATCTTCATCGTCTCCTTCTTATTTCATCAAAAATAGTACACTTCATCAACATAGCTTACTTAATAGATTTCTTCATAACATGGGGAATGTTAATATAAAAATTTTATGAGATAATATTATCTATAAGGATATACTTGGTAAATATCAATATTTGTTTATATGAAAGAAAAATATAAGTAATAGAGTATGGTATCATGAATGTAACTTATGAAGTTCAAAAAAAATCTTTCGTAGATCATAAATGTGAGTCATGGTATATAAATTTTTCATTTTGGAAGTAAAGGATCATAAATATGAAAAATAATTATAAGTACATAATTAATATTAATTTCGTGTCATAAAGGTTTGGCACCAAAATAGGTACAAAAAACTATTTGATAATGCCATGGATAATGACTATTTCTTCCAAACCATAGCAGATGAGATATCACCACCTATATCCCATAGAAGATCAACCACATCAAAAAATATCCAACAGTAGGTAAACCAAATTATCATTCATCCCATAGTTTTATCATGAGATATAAAAATATATATAATGCATTGGAGGGATATATAGGTCCCACAAATCACATAATGAAAATAATACATACGAGTCCAACAATTTCATAAACCATTTATCGTAAAAGAGACCATGAATATAAATGTGTATCATTAACATAATTTCATCGTAGAAATAAAAAACTAGATAAATATTGTGAACTTTATCGTAGGATGATATTTCTATGAAAAATTAATCGACATCAAATTATTTCATCAAAGATGGAAAATTATTTTTAAAGATCACATTAAATAATTATTAAGGAAAATAACCTTCCCATTTTCAAATACATTCCATTAAAAATAGTTTAATTATAATGAATCATATATTCCTTCAAAAGGGCTATGAAAAAATATATTGGATGATTAAAATAAATTTTTTTTCATGACAGCAAGAATATCCTTTCATGCTTTATAAGTAAAAAATCATTTTAAGTGTATGTAAAAAAAATAAAAACGAACTTCATTAAGAAAACAACATGATGATAACTTTAAAAACATTTTTTAATAAATAAAACATTGGTAAAAAATAATTGATATAGTAAAATAAGAACAGAAAAAATAATTAATTTTAATAATATTTTGATATTTCATAAAAATATTCCCCAGTGGAGGCTTTAAAATAAAAAATATACAATATTGATGGGATTTTCAGAAATACAATAACCACTTGGGTATCTTATGGAAAATAATCTCCAAGATAGAAATAAATTTAGAAAAATAATTAAATAATATTAATATAGAGATATTAATGATATAATATATCAATGGGGAAGTATATACACACCAAAAATAAAAAAGTGTTGAATATGGATTATGTCTCATAGAAGTAAAAGTGATATGAGAAACCTTGACTTCATGATTTCTTTGTTTTTAAAGAAAACTTATCTCTTATAAAATAAATTTATGTTTATTATAATAAAATAAAATATCCATTTCAATAATTATAATACCAAATATTAACCCTTTATGACAATATAAAACTACCTTTTTATCAATTGTTCTATATTAAATTCATCATATTGTGTTTTAACTGTTTTGTTTATCTTGAAATTTTTAGTTCAATAATTCATATACAGCTACATTTATCCTCTTTAAATAAAATATTTAATACTAATAATGAAATAAATATCATATTTATTAATTATATACATGTTTTGTGTTATCCATAAGGATATATTGATGAAAATCAATTATATTGTTCATAGAGATGGTATGTTGTATGTATGCATGAACATAGTTTTCATTTTTCAATGGAAGGAATAAATGAAAGATAATTATAAAAACACAATTATATAATAATTATTATAAAATAAATATCACATATATTAATTAAAATTATCCTTTAAACAATCCAAAATAAAATATAAATGATAAATGAATCACTTCACTTCATAGAGGTGGCAACCCACAAGGACATGTCGCAGACATTATCATTTACCAAAGGATTGATAGATAAGAAGGTATAAATGATATTATCATAAATAATAATAATTTTGTCATAAATATTGTATATATATAAATATTAAACCCACCATAATTCCCATCCATAAATTATTGTGATGGAAAATGATTATTATCACTATATGGAGACAGTAAGTCATACGTACGAATGCGTGATACTTTCACTTTAAATTTGATGGTAAAGAGGTTGTATAATTGTATTTTCATAACAATAATAAAAATTAGGATTATTTTGGATACATTATTTATTATTTTATTATAAATAGAACAGATTAATATGAGGTAAATAATAGTATAAAATAAAGCGATTGGTTGAGGAAATTATAATTTTATAGAATTGAATCCTTTAAATATCAACTAAAATACTCTAGGGTTGGCCATTTTTGAATACCATAACCTCAAGAATGTGTAAAATGAAGTTAAGATGAGAAATTTGAAGATTTTTTTCTAGTTTTATTTATAAATGTGTATAAAATTAATGATGTGGAAGGTATCCATTTATAAATGATGTGAGAGGCACTTTTAAATTTTCATTATATTAAATTATAAAAAATAATGTATCAAGAGAGACTACCGAAAATTAATTTTTAATATAAGATAAGGTAGGATATGTTGTAATACCACTATCAAATAATATCTAGTCATGTTATGGTGTAGTTTTAATCCTTAACATTATGATTAACCCATAGTTAGGAAATTTTAATTTCAACTACGGTAACAAATATTTCAATATTTAAGGGTAGAAATTTTTTACTTATATGGGACAATTGAAACATAAATAGAATATAAATTAAATTTTGTATAATATCATATGCATTTTGTTCTTATTTCCTGATATTTTATTATATTTAAATTATGTTATGATATATTACTTGTATAAAATATTATTATTGTCAATTTTGACATAATTATTTTAATTTATGATTAAATATATCGTGATAAAGTTGGAATTTAAATATAATAATTTAAAACACCCGAAATATTTACTGTAGATCTATAAATTTCTTTGATAAAATTCAATCATTATTATTATATAACATTTAATATTTTATAGTCATTTAATATATTTTTAAATTAATTGGAGAAATAATTCTTTGGGGATTCATAAGAAATTAAGGTCATTATATAAATACTAAATGTAAAAAATAAATTTATATTAATTTTTTTTATTAATTTCAATATATGAACATATATTCAATAAAAAGATAATTCTTCCCCAATTTAGACATATGTGAAATTTGAAAACAACGAGAGTGGGATTTTGTATCTTTCGTTGATTTTAAAAATACATAACTAATTTTAATGGAATATTTTCTGTTAAATGAATTAATTTTGAACATAAGGTGTTAAGGGTAGATATTAATTCATCAAAAAATAATTTTCATGATAAGATATGTCCTTAATAATTATTTTTAAACTAGATTAACTTAATTACCCATTTTTTAGGGGATAAATTTGATAACATTTACTATTAATATTTACCAATAACAAAAGGAGACTATTTACCAATTCTGAGAATCATGATTATAAATATAGAATACATTTATTTGAATTATACACCAAATACTAGAAAAAATATTATATGATGAGTGCACAAGATACGATGAAAATCAATTTTTGAACAATAAAGTTTTTAAAAAATTTAATTGGATTCATTATTATTCTATACCATATAATTTATTAGATAAATGTTAAAAAATAATTATTTTATTGTATATAAATATCATTAAAATAACCCAAATATATGTATCAATATATTTTATTAATATAATGACATTTTGCGCGTATTAAAAATATTTATTTTCAGGAATATTCTTTTATACATATAAAATATTTTTACATCAAATTATGACATGAAATTTATTAAAAAGAGAATAATTGTATTATTTAAAATATAATAGATATATATACTTTTTTCATGTTAAATAAAACTGAACCTTTCACATTTCTATTACAAAAATAAAGTTTTTTAAAAAAAATAGTCTTCCCTATACACTTGAAAATCAATAGTTTCAGAAAAATCCTAGAAATTCACTCTAATTTAATTATGATATGATGATTTGAAAATTTTATTTATATTTATGAAAAAAAAAATTTATTGGTGTAAAATATTATATACACGGGTTTCTCTAAATAATCTATTGAAACCATTTTTCATGAAATATGTTTTTTAAGCATTATATAACATTTCTAAAAGTTGAATGATTATTTTATTACATTAATCCCTACATTTATATTTTGTAGGTTATTTATATATATATATATAAATAGTTAATCTTATTTATAATAGTATATTTAATTGCAAGTTTAAAAAGGCCACATAATAATATTTTAATATTATATTGAAGTTCTTTTAAACGTAGTGTTTTGTATAAACCATGATATCGATGAAATATTATTATTTAAAGATAAATATTTTTTAAAAACATAGGGTGTTAAATTCTCTCCACACCCTAATAAATAATGACATCATAATTTTATAATTTTCTCAGTAACAAAATGTTTGATATTAGAAAACCCCTTTATTGAGACCCCCCATAATAAAAATATTTAATAAAACTTCCCCTTAAAAATACGGAATGGGATGTTTGAAGGTCCCTATTAAAATTAGTTTCTAATTAGGAGAAAATCATTGGGAAGTGAAAATATGTACGTGGAATGCAAAAATAACTCACAAATATTAATAAAGAGGGATAGATAACATGGATAGGGAAAATTTTATAACCACAAAACCATGAATCTATATGGTTTTAAAAGACCATAAATTATTCATAATTTATGTTTATAGGATAATTGTTTTTTCTAAATATTTTTTTCCTAGAGTTATGTCATTCCAATATCATATATAATAAATACATAAGGAAATATACTCATTTTATGAGTATAATTTCATCTTTTAGACAACTTCCACCACAATATAATATTTTTTATAAATAAATATTTTGTTGTTCCTAAAACACCAAAATAAAATTATAAATTATTAAAAAGGTATATCATTTTATTTCTTGTGTCTTTTTGAATTTACCAAAACCCAAATGGTTTTCACAAGGTTGGATAATTCCCAAAATGAATAAATGTTGAATTAATACATTTCACTCCAAAATTTTCCTAAATAACAATAATGGATTCACAAATATCAATTCATAAATTATCTTACATTCTAAATTACCTTAATAATTAAAATTTTAAATAATGATTTTAGCTCAAAGGTTACCTCGTACCAAGAATCATACATCACCAAAATTTAAATTTTATCCTACCAAATTAATTTTTACATTTTAAATCACATTTCAAACCAAAAGGACACATATAACTTAACCAAAGGAAAAAATTTCCCAGGTATCATAAATCAGCCTAAAAATATATTTTATAATCTTATAACAAAGATAAATTAAAATAAAAATCCGGATGAAAATTTATATACTAACAAAAATTTTAATCATTAAATTAGAAATAAATATCATGGAAAATATTAAGATGTCAATGACTCACTTGTAAACTATCAAGATTATCTATATCCCACCATTGGGTTGTCCAAAATTAACATATCTTAAAATCATATTCTATCCCCAATTGGTATTTAAACCTTAATAGTGTATCAAAATCCCACAACTTAAATTATTATAATGGGAATTGGTGCCTTTGAACATTCCATAATCCTTGAACATATAAAAATATGATGATATACATTTTATTTAAGTTAAACACACATGAAAAAACGTATTATTCCATGACTTAAATAATCCTTATTCTATATATATATATCAAAAATCACTGAATATATTTTGTAAATTAAAAAATTAAATGAACTTCATCAAAGTGGAACTCAATCACTATTAATCAAATAACTAACCAATTTGATGTTTAACTATATTATCAATGTCAATAATCCCATTATCCAAACTAAATATTATTATATAAACATTAGAGAAATATTAATTTTTATTATTCCGTTAATAATGTTTTCTAACAAAATATCAGCATACCACCATGTCACTTTAAGCTGTTTTTTTTAATTCAAAATATTTTTTTAAATCCTTAATATAAAATAACTATGGAATGATACCTATATGTTGAATGATATTATTACCATATTATCTTTATTATAACCCTTATAAAACATAATTATCAAGTAAAAATTCAAAAAAAACACATCAATCATCCAACATCCTTTTTAAAGAAATAACTAAGATTAACCATCTTACTCCCCAATAATTCTTTCAGACAATATGAAACATGAATCATTTCTTAATATTAACCAAATTCAATTAAATAGTGATTCTTACATTTAAAGTAACAAATATTGTTAATACAACCCAAATCATTCATAATCCATTCATAGTCTCTTCATCATCATCGATAAAACCATTAATAGTACAACCATGTATATTATTTTCTTCATATTTTCCCATAGAACATCAATTTTAATAATTCAAATACTTTAATAATTTAAACCATTCCATTATTAAGGATACCATAGAGAGAATATTATTATCAACTATTTTGTTAATATAAATAATTATTTTTTCCTAATAAATGACATTCTTTATCTCATTTTTTTCTTACACTAAAAACTTCTCCATGATCCATTAAGAAATTTAATTGATTTCTTTTTCCCACATTCTAGTCATATAATAAGATTACTCTTCTTTATTACATAGTATTTATGAAATTATACCTTTATCTTATTATGTGTGTTTGTAAACTAACCAATTTTTAGATTGTTAATCATATAATTATATTGATGATTAGGCATAATTTCAATGTATCACATTATAGATATTGTTTAATTTGGCTTATTATTAGGAAAATATTTCCATTTTCTATTATAGTTAACATGAATCATCATGGTTCCATAAATTGACTAAAATAAAAAATCATATTACGAGAAATAATAAACATACAAAGGAATCATGAAACCTAATTTATAGGATATGTAAAACATCACACCTAATTTTATATTAAGGAAACATTAAGATTAACCAAGACCATCCATGATCATGTGGAAAAAATTAAGATGTTACCCAATTCATAAACATATCCCAACAAATATCACAAATTTTATCTTATCCTAGTTTTCAAAGGTGAAGTAAAAATTTTTCTGATACAATCTATAGTGACCCATTATTTACAGAAAAAAGATATTACATATTAATTTCTAATTATTAATTAAAAAAAATTTAAATACATGAAAAAATCATTTAAGTCTATTATATTTGGAAATGTAGAAACATAAATAACATGTTCATAAAATATCTACATCATCTCACACTTAGTGCTTCTCAAATAGAAAAAATCTTATACATATCATACTATATACCATTATTTACAAAAAAGTGATAAAGAACCTAAAAAAGGATTATATTTGACTCTCAGTAAGGGTAACATTGGGAGATATCAATTTAATATAACAAGAATGCTTGTAAATCATAATAGAATGCGATCAAGACTATAACTTATAATGTTCATACCCAATATGTCATTAATCATAAACATGAGACAAGGAATAAGATGTTATCATTAAAAAATACATGGATCATGAGAGAGAGAAATCATCATTAGTAAATCATAAATTATACAATCGTTTCATAATAGTTTGGAACCAATATTGTTATAAAATCATATTATATTACTAATGCTAACTACCAATTCTATAAAACCATATAAGATTTTGAATCACCACCTGCATCCCATAGTATATCAAGCACATCAACTTTCCTCCCATTTTAGATGATGAAAATTAACTTTCATTCCATAGTTTTCTAATGTGATTTTATAAATTAAAAAATCAATTATAAGTTTTATAGGTCCCACCAATCTCATAAGGAAATTGATTCATATTTTTTCATAATATCTACTACTCATCATATCACAACCCATGAAAATAAATCGTTTTCAAAAACATATTATCACTAGGAAATATAATACAAACTAAGTTATAATAATATTGGTATCCTTGTATAATATCTACATTAAATATTATATAACATTAAAAAGTTTCATCATAGATGGAAAATTATTTTGGATGACCACTTGGAAGAATTATTGGGGAAAAGAATCATTCTATTTTTAAATCACTTAATTTAAAACCACTATGCAATTATGATGGAATCATATTATTTGGAAATATCCTTATAGAAATTTAAATAAATATTAAAATAAAACACTATAAATCAATAAAGGAAAATATTTTCATTCAGTATATGTTAATTTTTTTCTCTTTTAACACATTCTAGAAACAAAAAAACATCATTTGAAAAATTACAAGAAGATTACTTCTAAACCATTTCAATAAAATTAAAACATGGGAAAAAAATAAAAAATACCTGTATATTAAAAATCATTTTTTAATTTTCTTTAGAAAATATAGATATGGAATAAAAATACTCCCAAGAGGGGACTTGAACATAAAAAATCTAAAAATTTATGAGATTGTGAAATAAAACCCCTACCACTTAGGAATATTTTGAATCATAATCTCCATGAAATAAATAACATAAAAAATCATTATATACCATGATTTAAATGAGAATACTAATATAATATATCAAAGATTCATTATAAAACCCCACAAATTAAATAATTTTTGAATTGGGAATATATATCATAAAAGTAAAAGTCATAATAGAAACAATTATCTTGAGTTTTCCTAGTATAAAAATATCAAAAATCATATATAATAAATTTAAATTTATTATTATTATACGACATGGACATTTTAATACATATAATTTCTTATATTATACATTTATATCATTTTATAAACCACTTTTTAATAGTATATCAATATTTAAATTGTCATTTTTGAGGGTTAATTGTTTCATTTATCACGTGTATTTCAATTTAGTAGTTCTAGTCATTGTAAAATATTCATGGTTTCATCACCTAAAAATATTAATAATGATATAAATATTATTTATATTCATTGTATATAAATTTTTAGTCATACATGAAATTAGATTTATAAAATTAGTGGTACCATTCATTGAGATGATAGGTCATAAGTATGCATGAAAGATGTTTTAATTTTTGTACAAGTGAAAAAAGAATTTTTTTATTATTTATTAAAATACCACTCCATGATCATTATTATAACATATATATCATTTATATTCATAAAAATCATACATATTACTGTCCATGTAATATATAAATGAAAAATTACTCAAAACATATCATTGATATGGTAGTCAACACGCACACACGAGCGATGATATAATTTCCCACATGATTATATGGTAAGAAGGTAGACATGATACGATCTTATAAAAAATAAAAAAATATCCTAAATTTAATATTTATAAATATTAATACCATCATAATAAACATCCATAAAATATGGTTAGAAATAATTATTTTTATCTCTATGTAGAGATGGTATGTCGTACGTACACATGAGTGATACATCAACTACTCATTTTATGGGAAATTGGTTTTATAATGGTGTTTAGATATTAATAATAAAATTTCATCATATTTAGGATACCTTATTTATAATTTTATGAAACAATTAATAGATATAAAGGTGGTAATGATGAGTATAAAAGAAATTGATTATTTGTGGAGATTACATCTTCATAGAAATGCCTCATTTAGAATTCCTCTGAATGGATCTATGGTAAGTCATTTGAAAATAACAAAAACTATCTAATAGGTATAGGGATTGTTATTAGATAAACTTTTATAGTTTTCATGATATTAAAGGATCAATGTGGTCTAAATAATTGTGGGATGAGGCGTTATTTTATAATTTAATTGGGGTATACTTTTCAATTTCTAAATATATTTTATTATAATAAAATATTTATTTAGATAAATTCGACAAAATAGGTATGGATTAGAAGATAATTTGGGATAGAGTTGTAAAACCATCTATCCATTTAATTTTAAAAAAAATCATTTCATTTTAAACATTACCATTTTGGTTATAATTTAGTTATCGAATTTAAATTTTAACTAATGAAACATTATTTTCAATATTAATTGTTTTTAATTATATTAATTATTAGGAGGAAATTGGACCATAAATCACCTAACTATGAAATTTTGGGACATATAAAATCATTTTTGTCTTATGAGATTATTTTTTTGTCTTTAAATTCTTTGAAATATTATTATTTAGGTAAATTAGCATTATTGTCAATTTTAACACTATTCATTTTATTTAACATTAAATACATGATGAAAATAGGAAAACTAGGATATAATTATATCAAACATCTTTAATATGTAATATATATCTATAAAAATCATTATGTAAATTAAATCCTTAAAATTATATCCCTTTTAATATTTTTAAACATATTCTATATTTTTTATTAAAGGGATAAATATTGTATCATTGTTGCATAAGAAATTTAGGTCAATATATATTTACTATATATTAAAAATAAATTTATATTCTCCAAATAATTTTATTAATATATAAATAGAAATTTATATGTGTTCCTAATATATTATTTTCTTTTTTAAGAAACATAATAAATATGAAAAACAATGACTATCATTTTGAAAATTTCATTAATTTAAATAATATATACATAATTTTTAGGGAAAATTGTTCATCAATAAACTATATTGAAAACATATGGTGTTATTGGACTAATTTAATTCATAAAATAATAATTATAATGGTAAATTACACAATTATCAATTTTTTATTCTAGATTATAAGAATTTTCTTTTTAGTGAGGTGATAAATTATTCCATGGGTACTATTTATATTAAACTAAAATAAAAGGGTCTTATTTATGAATCATGACCTTTGTGATTCCAAGTATGGAATAAAATTTAACAAATTAAATAATAATATGTCGAATAAATAAATTTTAATATAATAGTATAAAACATGATGAAACTCGATTTTTTTAAAATATTATTTTAACCATTAAAAGATATTTATTCTTATCACATTCAAAGAAAAATATTACAAAAATGATAAAATTTTATTTGATTATAGTGTATAAAAAAATTTATAAAATATTTTACAAATAATGATCAATTTAATTTTTTAATGTACAAACATATCATCCACATATAAATTTTTTTTTCTAAAAAATGGCTTCTTACGTACTAAAATAATTTTACACAAAATTTAATCATAAAAATGATTACAATGAAATTGAGTTTATAATTAATAATATTAGATATAAAATTTTCATTTTTCAATTTTATAATAAAACAAAACTGTTTAAATTCATTAAATGAAAATATTGTTTTTGATAAAAAAATATGAATTTTGAACTATTCAATAAAAAACAAATATTTTTTGAAAAATACTCGATATTCAAACTAACATAATTTTTTTATGATTATTTTAACAATTTAGTTAGTTTTATGAATGAGGTTTTTTAAATATGTGAAAAATTAAATTTTTTTTAAAAAAATGAAATATATATCATTTTTAAGTAAATCTATTTTTTAAGAGTAATTTAAATTGTCTAAACATTAAATGATTTTTTCTTAATAAGAAATAAATAAATTTATATTTAGTAATATATTTTTATATAGCTAATAAATATGTTAATCTGATTTCTACCCTCTAATTTAACATCTAGATCATAATAGGGACACAATAATATTTGAATAAATTATTGTGGTTCTTTTAAACTCATTGTTTTATGTAACACAAGTTATCATAGATATGAAATTATTTAAAGGGACTGTTTTTCTAAAATATCTAGGTGTTATAATAGTAATAGTGTCTTTGAAGAATTTCATTATTGAAAATTTGGATGTTGATCAATGTCTAATCATCCATTCAGTTCAGGTGTAGCTATAGAACCTGTAAGGGAAACACAGACCAATTATCCTTATTTGGTCTTATTATATATTTATGGTTTTGGACTCAATATTTTTTCTCACATCCCAATACCCCAATAAAAAATCATTTCTCCTTATAGGATAATAAATACCCATAACACTTTTATAGAAAATATATCTCACGTGGGATACGTCATCATTAAGGAAAAAACCCTGATGGATATATGTAAAATTTTATTCTAATAGAATTTGAAGAGGTCGATAATGTATTTGATCATGATATTCATATGTATCAATCAATAATGGATAAATATATTATGAATCATAAGTTCGTATTGTTACCCAGATGGGACCTTTAGTGAGGTGGGAACATTAGGATGGATTAGGGATGACCTTTCTTAGTTCAACATAAAACTAGAAAAATCACTATTAGGTTAAATTGAATGGGAATGTATGAGGCCATACAAATTTTAAAAACCATGGAAAAAAATAATAATATCCTAATAGAATATTTACCTTGTATATGGATTATGGACATAAATACATGCCATTTGACACAAGGTGAAGTCAACATTAGTCTCTTGAATGTAGAGAACATATATGGCATACCAATAATAGGAGATATATATTATTAGTTTCTCTATATGAAATACTCCTTGAGTGATTTTGGGAATACCTATAACTTTTCCAGTTTTATGATCATGTTGGCTTATAAGGCACTTAAGAAGGCCCCACATCCTTGACTGATATCCCATTTAATAAATGTGTGGTATTTTTTTGTCAATAATTCATGTTCTGAACATGAGATAATGTTGCTGAAGAATTTCCCATTGCAAGAATCTTGTGGGCACAATGGTGTCTATTAGACAATATTTAACGAACTTTTTTTCAATATATGATGGTTAGAGGTGGTCCCCAATGTTAGAAGAGCCCTTTAATTGGACAATTTTCTCTTACAGTAACTGAGATTGTACGTACTTCAATCCCAAGAGAAGGGAAGAGTATGTATTTCTACTTTTATGATGGTGTTATCAATGGAGTGAGGGAGGTATTTCTTTATGTCAAATCTTGTTTTTTCTAATAAATATAATCTTTTACAATTTATTTATATGGGAACATACATTAATACAGTTTTCATTCACTTCAAAGGTTTGTCAAGTTATATAGGTTATTACATGAGTGGATATGATTATATGTGTTCCTAGAATATTCCAGTAATATAATTAAATCCCATTTTTTAATGCATAGTGGAGTGATTCTCATCATGTAAAAGGTATGGGAAATTTTTTCCAAGATCAGTCACTATGTTCATTTCTCTTTAATCCATTACGACGCACCCACTAGTGGTATAACGAAGTATTTAATGGGAAACCATGAGAAAAAATATTATTTAAATTCAATTCATGTTGAAATCCTCTCCATATAGATCAATGGTAAATTTTAAATTTGATTTCATCACACCATGTCAGTTTGGGAATCAATTTTGATGCATTCAATTGAGGTGTCTTTATTCCCTCTAAACTTGATCTGAATGGTAATCGATGGTGGCTCATTATTTTTTTCTATTTATGAGGGACGAGACTCATACTTAGTTATAAATCCTTCTAACTATTACTGATATTGTATTTTCAATAATATATACCTTTATTTTCATTATCTCATACTTGAATGGTCAGGAATCCACCATAGTACCTAAGACCATATGGCTTCTACCAATGATTGAGGCCAATCTGTGGCCTTTAAAGTATCATTTCTCTTACAAGGTGTCAAATTTGATGATACCACTCTTGTAAGTTAAATGAATGGAATCAGTTTTGTTATTAGTAAAGGTTTCAGAAGTAAAAAATACAACCATTTAGGTTCCCATAAGTGAAGTTTTTTATAGACTAGATTCTCCTCCATCATATCAGTGATGGTAAATTTGGATGACAAATAACTCATCAACTAAAATCTAGGGTTTGGTACAGATTGTGACTATAAAGATGCTGGAATTTAAACATATCACTTATCTTAAGGGAATCACCATTAAAGAACAAACAACTAAGGTTGAGGCCTTCATTCAAGACCATGATATGGTTGTCTAAATTGAGAAATGAAAAGTCCACTATTCCCATTAGGTGAAATAATGGATTTTTTCTAGCATAATAGTAGTTTTCATGGATTTAGGATTCAAATTTATCCCTAAGGAAGAGATAAAAGTAATTTTTTTATTACAGAAAAATGAATGCATTACTATCAAATTCTAGTTCACATATTTTGTGTCTCATTGAGTATAGATGGGTGATTTAGGGATCCAACTACCCATAGAATCTCTAGTGCATTCCCATAGGTGTACATCCATTTGAAATTACCCTAATGGTGGTGGGGAGACTAGGTCTGAGGTCTCTGTAAATCAATTGAAGCTAATGAGGGTGATGGTTGATGTCCCAAAGGTGTCATAATATACACCTCCATAGATAACATTCTCAAAACCTTTAATTATTTTCCATTATATTGGTCCATCCATGGGTAAGATAAGAAAAACAATTGTGTCCATCTCATCAATGTTTTCAAACCCATAATCCTCAACTATGTGATAGACACTACTTATTATCATTTATACTTTATTTTAATATATTTTTATTATTTTTAAAAAAAGTACCCCCCATCGATCCCTATGAAGGAAAATTCATCTTCTCCTAAGGATATATGTGGGATTTCTACAACTCTAGAATAAACATAAATTTTGGGCCCTATCCATCATGGAGTTAAAATGGTTGAGGTTCTATCATGGTGAGTCCTAGAACCCATCACTGATGCTTCAATAATTGTTCCATTTTACCTAGCATGATAGATGAAAATTTGAAGTTTTTGATAAATCTTTCAATTATTACATAAATTTATCCCATATAGAGGAATTACTAGGATGGGGTAAGCCCATATTAATAGATATAAAATAGTTTCCCATTTCAACTAAGTTTCATACAATTTATTTTCTATTAATGTACTCAATGTTGGTGCAAAGACAAGCCTAACTAATAAAACATATGTGTTTCCATATATTCTCTCATCGTAAGAGGGAATCACTTCATCCCATGAATAATGGATATGTGTGACATGTGTTTCAACTGTTGAAACTATAAAAGTAAATTTACCAGAAATGATTATAGTCATTAAATATTTAATAGTATCATATGATTCATATATTTATCAATAACCCTGTATACCTATTATTATAGTACTTTCACCTTAAAGATTAGAGGCCTTGGAGTGTTCTTCTTCGAAATACCCCCCCCCCCACTAGGTCATATAATGTGTTTTCCAGATCTATAAATAGATTATCAAAGGACATAGGTAAGAATATCTCTCTCATTGATTTTGTCCCAAAAATATCAATGTTCCTTAATTTTTTTTGAGTCAAGGCATTGATTATATTGGGCATCATCAATTGATGTTGTGATATGTGTGTGTTTGTGTGTGGGTGGGGGTTATTTAGATTATGATCTCAGTGGTCCCTTTGGATGATCTAATGGAATGGCTCAGTCATATCAGTTATATGTTTACCATAATAATTTATGGAGTATTTTACTATATGTTTCTCCATGCTTGGTTGAATAAATAATTTCACTAATGAATCAATTTAGGACCCTTTAATTAAGGGTGATAGTAATGGTTGCCTCATATTTGTTCAACCAATGTTGGGTAGAGTCCATAGAAAAAGATTTATAGCATGTGCATATGTTCATTTCTAACCAAGACATGGTAAACACTGGGAATTTTGAGGTTGGCAGACTACAGTCCAAAATCGATCTGTTTAATAGGATCTTTCTTGGTAGTAGTATATGCTGAAAACGTTATATAAAACTATATTTGAGAAATAGAGGATCCAAGAAATGTTGGAGGAGGATGGACATGATGCTTCTTCCAGGGAATAAATATTAAACTTCTTTATTGAGGTGGAGACTCAATAGGTTGATAAATTATTCCATTCCATAGCTTCCCTAGAATAGTATTTATAAGAGATCAATGAATACTATGAGAAAATATTTTAATGGTATTGTATGTTATAGATCCTTTTTTAGGATTCACAATAGCTACTCTTGGATATAGATATTTCTTCTTCTTTTATACTTCATCAATGAATAAAACCTTAAAACATTATATATTATTTTAAAACTTTCATAAATTCATCTTGTGTATGGAATTTCATCAACTCAACAACATGTATAATTTCAAAGAAATCAATTCATTTTATAATACTAAAAAACTCAAATTATGAACTTAAATGGTCAAATAATAATATAAATTCCAATGAAACCCCATATAAATTGTTATTAGTATAATAATTATCAATAATATAATATCTCCAATCATTCCAAGATCATCTGGTTTGACAGAAAATTTTGTGAAGATTTACCCTAAAGAGAAGGTCCTCTAAAATTTTCCAATGTCAGTAGACTGAACAAACATAGCATGACTACATTTAGGGACCTATATCACCTCCTAAAAGAATTTTATATTTTTTATATTTCACTAAATTTTTCTTAATTATTATATGGGGAATGATTATTATGAATAGAAATGGATTTTTCTCACGCCTCCCTCTATTGGTTCCCATGAAGTCAAATTTTGTTCCTCTTACATTTCAAAAAAAAATTAGCAATTCCCAAATAACATAATTTTCATGTATAATGATAATAGAATTGACATTTTTCTATGGTTCCCATTTTTGGGTCAACCCTTAGAGCATTATGTCTCTTTAGACTATCTATTTTTGGTCTTTCAAGACATACCATTATGTTTAGGTGGTTTTGGGTCTTCTATATCAGAACTATTATTGTTGTAGTTTATGGTATTCAATCTCAGACCCATTTTTTATATATTTTAGGGTCTTATTTCGTGGAACTAATGTTTTTTATTCCTAAGACGTAGAATGGGTGAAGGATTATTGTTTATGAAGTGTTTGAGTATCCATGATCCATTATATTCTAATGAAATTTTGGTATCCATGATGGATTAAGAGACCCTCAATCATTTTTGTGATGATAAAGGATGTGTGTTGATAAAGAGGACAGAAACCCCACATCCTTTTCATGATGACAAAGGATGGGTATTCATGAAGTGGTTAGACACCCCATAACCATGGTGAAATATGGTCTGGTTTGGGGTTGAATAATGTTATGGAGAGAAAATCTACTATAATGGTGAAATAGGATTTCTATACACCACAACTCCAAGAGTTTTAAATTAGAGTGATTTAATAGGATAAACACATCACACATGATTTAAAAAAAATTTAATTTAGCATCTTCCACTACAATATTGTTTGGGGAAGGTGAGTATTGGAGGCACTTTCTTATAAGGAGGAGATACCCCTACTTTATGGGTCTAAGACACTTATTAAGATCCAACTAATATGTGGTAAAAGTAGGGGTCCAAACTAATTTAAATTTTTTTTAGGAGACTTATAAATATTTTATCATTTGTATAGTAAAGTAGATTATGGAATAAAAATTATCGAAGGTTTCTAGAACCATGGGAGTAGTTTTGTTTATGGTTTTGATATTAAATTATAATATCATAATGTTTTAGGTCATGTGTAAAGGTCCATAAAAATGATTTCATTGAAATACCACATTCATTCTTTAAGAATGGGTACAATATAGAGTGACTTGCCATTGATGATATCTAATACTCATGAATAAATGGGTTATGTTACCTATAAATCATTGTATTGGAATATTTGAGTCTACTGAAAATAGGGGATAGTAGATATAGGTCTACCATTATTAATGGTGGAATGTAGTATAATTTGTATCCTTCATAATAAACCAATTATATAAGCTAGAACATTCCTTTGGTACTAAAACATACACTATTTTGAATCTCCAAGGCATTGAATTATACAACAATAGATCATAGTGATGTCCCTATAGAGTTGTCTATCCCTATTGCCAATACATGATAAGAAAGAGACAATATTAAAACTCTAGGATATGGGGTCCCAAGAGATATTTATGAACACAAGGATATGGTGAGTGTCAACTCATACATTAATTAAATGAATTTCATTTGAGGAAACATAATATTCAAGATGGGTTCTTGAAACCTAAATGTTTTTTGATCACTTTGCTAAAATATTATCATAGTGACTAGATTTAAATAATCATTACAATGCATTTTTCATGGACCAGGGGGCCATTGACTGTCACTCTTCTTTAACAAGAGCTACAATATAGTCCCCTCAAACATTATTCATTTTATTATTTGTGCTATAACATTTCCCTAAACATCAAATTAGTGGTTCATATAGAGAAAAGAAATGAAATTTTCCCAGAATTCCATTTGTGGGGTTTCTTAATCATATGTTTTATGTATCTTTAATGAGTATTTTAAGTTATATCAATTGATTCCATCAAATGATAATGTTTAAGATCATAAAATGTTTTCCAAAGTGCATGGAATTTATGGACTTGATGAAAATTTAACTAGTATAAAAGAGAGTAATAGAACATCCTAACTAGTATTCATAAGGTAGAAGGTACACCAACACCAATATGAAAATTGGATAATGGTGAGGTAAATCTCGACTCAAGTATCTTGAATCATGATTTTTGATATGGTAAAATCATGTGGAGGATTATAATAGATAAAATTGTATTGTTGAGTTCCACTACGATGATGTCAATGATCATAAGGATAATAATCCATTTTTAGGTAGAAAATAAACATTTTGTTTACAGGACATGGGATCGTATTGTGGAGCCATGGGTATAGATTCATAGTAAAAAAAGGCCCCTTAAATCAACACATTTTTTATACGGGAAATAAATGAATTTTGGTAATCCCTGGAAGTCATGAAGTTAATTTTTATTTATGGGATGAGGTGCTAAAAACTATTATGGGAGAACCCGTAGATATGGTCAACCAAGGTCAAGATTTTGTGTTCCATTGATAGAGAGTAATAATGGAAGACAGTTTGTATGTTTTAACATCATATAGTTCCAAAACAAAATTTTGTACAATTTTTAAATCATGAATCAATGAAATATTACTTAATGTTTAACATTTCATGGAGAGGACAATGTGATGGATCTGTAATTGTGAATGATATCCTTATGGTAAATTTTCAATAGTTGGGGTAATTTCTATGGCCTCATTACCATACAAGGTTTACCTCATCAAATATGGATCAAAATCCATGGTTGGTTATGATAATAGTAAATCTAATGTTGGTCATAGGATAATATACCCAAGAATCACTATGTATCCTGATAGGTGATGAATCATGCCGCACTATGTTTTTATAAAAAGAGACTCCCACATTTATGTATCTCATATGCTGGGAGGGCCATTTTTTAAATCTTTCCATAGTGATCATCAACATCATATTAAGCAAAGGAGTCATCTATGTAAATTCATCTCATATGTATGGTAATGGAATCTCTCTATTTTATTCTTATATAGAGGTTAAACATTGGTATCTAGAAATGATTTATGTCTAGTACAACCTAATCTATGAAAATTAGATCATGTAGGGTGGATCATGTATCATGTAAATTGATATCATGTTACTATAATGTTTTTATAATGCTTAACATCATGAAACTAGGATTTTTTTGTGCAGTTTAACATTTTTTAACTATGAAATTGACATATAGTTGAATACCAAGCAACTAGGACCTTTTCATGCAATTTAGCGTCATATTATTATGATATATCACTAAGGGGAATAACTAACTAAAGAAAACTTGGACATCATTGGAGATGAAAAAATTAGTATGAAGGGTAATAAGATTAAAATATTATAATATTTCTTGGATAGTAAATATGACTCACAGATGTGTAATAATGATTTTATATTAATCCACTAGAATAGTTGGGTTATGGGATGTTTAAATAATAAAACAAGAATATCTATGTCAATGAGATGTGGAGACTAGTAGGAATAAGACATCTATTAATAATTTTGATGATCCCATTTCCCATGGTGTTAGGATAGTTGCTCATGTATTTAAGGGTGGCCTATCCTCCTAGACTAAAGAATCAATAGGTTCTAGATCTAGGGAGTTTGGTTAATCACTATATAATCCAAGTGGGGTCCCATTGGATTAAACAATCAATTTACTGATTTTATATTAGGGGTAGTAGGAAAATAGGGGCCCAATGTTTTTAGGTTTACAAAATAGGGATATCAACTAGATAAATTCAATGGTATCAACTTAGATATTGAAATATAAATATGGTATATGTGTAGTATAATATTTAATAAGGCCTTATGAATCCTTAAGTGTGTGAAAACCTGTACTGAACATATTTCCAAGGTAAAGATTCAAAACATGTGACTATAAAGTGACCAATCATTTGAATGTATTATCTAATCAATGTTATGATATCTTATTTTTTATTTTAACATAGTGGGATAAAGATGTGCCTCACTATATATGGATATAATGCACATCCATTTATCGATACTGATTGTCATGATGTCTGATTGGGTGTCATAGGTGACCTAACCAGTGTGTGATATATACTCAATAGGCCACCAACCAAGTCATCTGTAACAATCTAGTCCATTCATTTAAAATGAGTAGTGTTCTAGTAAAAATAATAGTGAATAAACAAACAAATAAATATATCATTTTGAATATGGTTCCTCATGGACACCCAACTAAAACCTTCTACATCAACCTAATTTTTATAACTATTAATGTAAATTTATATATACATATAATAAAAGGGTGTATAAATTGGTCATCAAAGGACTATTGTCCTGAATAGAATGAACATAAGCAATATTTTAGGCTTGGAAAACGCATCTGTAGGTTAATATTTTTACATTATTATAATTCAATAAGGATGGAATCATATGTTTGTCTATAGTGATCTATACAAAGGAACCCAAATATCACAACATGGGACCTATAGATACTCAATTCCAAAATAGTATGTTCAAGAAGATCTATAAGAGGAATCCAAAGTATCTCTCTCTAAGTGGTGTAATCATGACCCTCTATGACGACACTATATATAACACACAAAAGACCATGTAACACTTGGGGAATGGTATAATCATATATCCCATCAAATCCATCCATTGTATGTCCATTGGGTAATTGGTATCACTCATGGGTAGGTTAGTCATATTCCTAGTGTGACATTCCAAGGTATTCTATTAAAATAAACCATGTATCACTCCCATTTCATTAATATTCATTTAAATTTTAAAATATAAAATAGGGAGAGACCATCCAATGTGGAATTAAATCATGATGCATGTATATCCCTCCACATGACATGAAGTTATGGTTTAGCTATCAAGAACACAAACCATTTAATAAGGAATTGAAAACATGAAAAATATCCACGTTTGACAATTCATTTAATTCTAGATAAAGAATGATATATAAAAAAGGAAAATGGGCTTAATCACATGGCCTATAACCCCATTCAGTTCAAAATTAGTCCAACACATATATTACTAGTAGATTAAAACACTCTCAAATACTAGAAATTAAATTTAGTTTTAATGGAAATGTATCATAATAATTACAGTAGTGGTTCACCAATAGGGGTGGATTATGTTGAGGAAATAGCCCCACAAATTTTATTCATATGTATATAGTGACAGACTACACATTATAATAACTTATAATATTAAAAAATAGACTTTATGGATGTGAAATTAGAGGAATTAGGCCCGTTGAAAAATAATGCATGAAAAAAAGATGTTGTATTTTTATGGAAAAGTAATAGACCATTTACCATAGTTTTATAAAAATAGACCTATCTAGGAATGACCCCTAGTTTGGTATGAATCAAGAGGAAATGGAAGAATCCACAAATCCTTAAAAATATAGCATATGTACTCATACTAATATTTCATAATGATGGAGACATAAATGAAAAATTTAATGAATAGTATAGAACAACATATTATTGTAGATCTAACATTATGGATGATAATGGAAACAAAACTCAGATGATGAAGAATAAGAGGAACCTTGGTTGGCGTGTAGGTTAACATTCAGTCAGTTATCCCTCCATGTGGGAGAAGTGAATAATCCCCTATCATAATATAGTTTTTACCTCCTTTAAGAAAACTAGACACAAAATTTACATTCCTTGAATTCAATAAAATACATTTAATGAATTCCTAACTTTTATTATATACAAGTCGTGTAAATAAGAGGTTTGACCCCTTCTTGAGAAAAACCACTCTCAAAATGAAAGGGGTATAGAAATCCAAAAACACATTTTTTTATTAAAACATTATATTAATCTAAAATACATGTTGTGTATTTAAGAACACATGTTTTATTTGTCTTGTAACATACCTGATTCTCGCTCAAATTTACCCCAAAGAAGAAGTTAGGACGGTCCTTGTAGTCTAGCTTGGGTTGTCGAATCCACAGAGACCTAATAAGTAACCTATAGACACGTACATTATATGGACTATTTTTGGCTATGAAGTGGCCAAATTGGGTTGATTTTATATGGGTTTAAAGGAACTCTAAGAGACTTAAGTGAATTCAATTTAAAATAATGAGTTGATCCTAGGTTATTGCTCGGGGTGGATTGGACGTATTTCCTTTTTAATGATTTCAATTTCTTATATTTGAGATGGGTTCATTTAAGAAGATAAAACAACATCATAACTTACTGGTTTAATGCCTACACCCTTTAATACTAATCACCTATACACTTGAAGGATCAATGTTTTGAGCACTTCAAGGTAAAGGTTCGTATCATCACTTGAAGTGTGTGGCCTTAAATTCAACAAGGATGATGGAGTTTAAAAATCATCAAATAAAAATCTCAATTAAAGAAGTGATTATAAATTAATGGGGTGATAAATAAAATCCAATACATCCCCTTTATACTCCCTTGGATCAACCCATAAGTTGGTTATCCCTCCATTGATCCCATGGTTTCAATGGAAGCGGAAAGTAGACTCATGAGGGAGGAAATGGAGAAGTAAAGAAAACAACAAAAATAAAATGATCACTCCACCGTTGTGTGAATAATTTCACAAGGTTTGGTGTGAATAAATTCACACCTTGATCCAATGGTATCAAAGTTATATGAATAACAACATAATAAGAGTAGAATAAGAACTTTTATAAAAAACTAAAGTGAATTGAACAACTTACATGTGAAAGACGAATTTGAGACAACAAATTGCACTATAACATTACAATTGAACAAAGCACCAAATATTATTTAATCCTCCAACACCACTGCCTTAAATAGGTATTTTTTAGCCCTTGGGTAGATCATCCAACAGTCCAAGTCTCCTAAATTAATTGTGGTAGGCCATAGGTGGGTGTAAAGTAAGGGAGAGAAGACTTTCCACCCTTGACCCGAAAAGGCATCCATCTTGCATCCACCAAACAGAGGTGCATGAAAAACCTTCTATATGACTGCATTTTGGTGGTATATAGAAGACTTAAATTAATATCCGTATGTCCCCTAACATCCTGTAAAATCTCATCCCAAAAGAAGCTATGGTTTTCGAGATATGGTTTAATTGGTGGGCTGTTTTTCTGGGCCGCTGAATTTGGCCCAGAATTTTATCTCTAACTTGAACCGCCTAAATTGACACCATGGAAGACGAATTAGCATTGTATCCTGAAGAGTTATCTGTTCCTATACATGTCTTATAGCATCCCAAGAAATTTGGGATTTATTGGGCCTTTATGTTGGGCCCCACCGTCTCATCAGTGGGCTCGTGTCCAATCTGCCTTCTCTAGAATTGCTTCCTTTCATCAAAAAAAAATCTCCATATTCTTCCATGAATTCTCCATTGATCCCTGAATAAAAAATATTAATATTGGAGTGTATAGTAATTTCCAAAAATATCAAATTAAAATATGTATAATCAGATGAATCATTGGGAACTTCAAATGATGTTTAAAAATGTACCACATAATAGTGCATTTTAAGAAGGTATTACAATCATAATGTGAAATGATGTTCAAAGTGCAAAATGCACTAAAATGGTGTTTATGAATAATAAAGAACATGAATATTATGTATATTAACAATGAATATGAGCCTCATTTAGTGGATAATCAATACCTCTAGAACTCTTATTTCATCTTTGAAGCAAACAGATCAGCCTAATGCCCCAGTCACCAGGGACTATAAAAAAATTAAAATATATAGTGGATTTTGAGAATTGGAAAATAATTAATACATATATAAACATATTGGATGATATAACTTCCCCTACTTAAAAAATAACCCCCATGTTTCCTTTTCATGGGTGGTAATGAATTATGTTAAAAAAGTTCTAACCATTGAGCATGTACAGCAGCCTCTCTCTTCTAGGTATCATTTGTATATAAACCTACCTACATAGTAACTATATAAAAGGAATTGACATAAAATATATAGACTGATGGATTTGATCAATGATATGTATCAGAATCTCATAAAAGGAATAATTGGACCATATATTAATATCCTTTTGATAATATTAATGAAATGGTTTAGAGTAAAAGAAGATAATATATGATTCATGGAAGAGGTAGTGCGTGGAACAATACCTCTGAGGTAATTGAAACTGATAGGCTATCGTACTGACTCTCTAAATTATTTTGAGAGTCATGATGTAATGAGGTGACAACTTCCCCTATCTACAAATCTATCTATGACTCAATCTATGTGAAACATTCAGAAATAATTGATGTCCCACCTTGGAATTGAAAGGTTGGTGGTGGTGATCATTGAAAGAATTTTCCAAGAAAATATATAGTTACTTTCATCTGAATGAGTTATAAATACAATTTATTTTTATTTTATTATAAGAGGACCCAGTAGTACTACCTCACCAACCTCTAACCAGTAAAGGGGTGAACAACACGAACTACCATAAATTGAATAAAACCGAGCCATCTAAATAGTTTCAAAAAGAACTATTATAGTATGAAATCTAAATTGTATGTATTTTTTCTCTTGATGTCCTCTTAAATCAATGACACATTCATGAAAAATATCCTATAAAATTCATTTCATCTTCTTGGATAACCCATTAGGCATAAGGTTATATGTTGTGCTCAGAAGCACCTGTGATCCCAGAGCTTTCTAAAATCCCTTACTAAACTGTGATTTAACAAAGAATCTCAATATCATATGATAAAATGGGGAACTTTAGAAGGAACGTAATCTCATGAATATAATTCCTTCTATTCTTATCCATTGATAAGGTCTCTCAGATAGGTTGAATACCTTAATAAATCTATTGAAAATCTCTCATATGACATCACTTACTTGATGTGATTTTAGAAATCCCATAAAAAATCCATAGTTGCATCATCCAATTTGTAGTTAGTATTTTAAATAGGTGGTAAAAGTTCAGTATTACACTACTTCCCAACGTTCACTTACTAACTGGTGGAGCACTGATTATTTAATCCTACAATCAACCATTTCATACCCATCCACCAATACAGATGATGTATGTTTCAGTATGTCTTGGAAATCCCTGGGTGAACTAACAAAATAGATGCATGATATTAATTCATCAAATACTTTCATGTGTATAAAGGGGACCATAAAAATCCATGAAATGGAAAAATCTCACTCCCATCAATAACCCAACTAGGCAGTGTGTCCTCGCATAAGATACTATCCTTTATGAATAATACCTTGGGATCTGAATGTTATTTCATCTTTACCCATAACATAAGGAAGGATTTTAATTATAGAGATACTAAAACTTCTTTCCAATGGAAATCCTTAACCTCACAGTGCATCTCAGAAAACATGGTTTTCAACATCCACCCATGCCTAGCCTCCTAGAAGGCTTTCATTTGAGTCTTCCTGCTTAAAGAATCAACAACTGCATTTCTGCATCCATTTCTATAATAAGTGTAACATTTTCAAGACTGAAGGTATTATACACACCTTCTCTACCACATTATCAAGTCACAGCATATGGAATTGTATTTTTTAGTTTTATGTAAGGTGTAAATGACGAACCATTCTACCAATTTATAATTCATCCATCATTATAGATCATGATACATGAATTCCCACTCAAGGTCATACACAGTGTCATTCCACTTTTGAGGCCTTATCTGGTGTGACCAATATGCAATAAATCCATCTCCCTATATTAAAATTGATACTTTCCTGATTCCTAAAGCATCACAAAAAAATTATATAGTATCTTCCCAGATCTATAAGAACCTAATCAGTGTGAGAATCTGTCTCCCTTTAAACTCAAGAAAGGATGCGTCATAGGATTCAGATAAAAATAATTTTATGATCTTCTTAATTAAAATGATGAGATGTTCTACAAGGTATGGGAAGTACTTAATAAATCAACTTTAATAGATTTACATCTCAAAGAGTTTATGTATTCCAAATACATTATTAGGTTTCTCCTATGAATCTACAATAGGATGCTTCTATGGGCGAATATATACTCCTTCCTCTAAAATGATATAACCCAATAAGTGAAACTTACTAATCAAAATGTGGGATTTGATAATTATAGAATATATCTAGTGCTCCATCAATGTATTTAACATGATCTCAAGGGGTTTGTAATGAGTATTAGAATACACTAAGATATTTTCCATGAAGACTACCAAAAATTAATCCAAATATATGTGGAAAACTTGATTCATGAAATCCATAATGACTGCTTGAATGCTTGTAAGGATAAATAAAATGAGCATATACTCATTCAATTTATATCTATTCAATAATTCTATAAGTGGTATGTATGATGGTCTAACAAGCACCTTATGGTTGTCAAAACTCAAATCAAACATAAAGAAACTTGAAGCTCCTCAGAGATGTCTGAATATGATATATATATATATATGAAGTAGTTGATATAGGTTCATAACCATAATCTAGTTTGACCTGCAATATTCTAAAAAAATATTTATGGTACTATATTTTTTACCATCTATAAGGAAAGGTGAACACCCAGGAGAAGTAAATTTTAATATAAAACCATTAGATTTCATGTCTTATAACTACATTATGAGATTAGGGAGCTCAGTTGGTGCCATATTATTGGGAGGAATTGACACTAGTGTTGTTCCTCAAACTAGATCAATGGTGAACTATACCTCTCTCATAGGAGGTAAACTAGATAAGTGTAAGAACCCAAGTTTTCGTACGAGGTACGGATCCTTTTTCTTTTTAGTTTAACTGTTCTGTTGAGGCCTAATGTGGATACCTAACTTGACCGAGGGAGTTACGGAGGTGTCTGGGGCTTGTTCGGAGCCCAGAACCAAGTTTTAGGCTAGAAATATCCTGGTACACGGTTTGTGCACGGCCTGCGCATGGCCTGGGTAAACCATGCACCTTGGGTAGGCTTGGAAGAGGATGGAGCACGTCCTACGCACGATTTGAGGAAACTGTGTGGGGTGTTCATGTGGTTGCCCCTTTCCTTCCAGTAAGGTCTGCACAGCCTCTGCACAGTTTTCCAGGTCGTGCGGGTAAACTGTGCGACCTGCTATGTTTTGAAATTTTAATTAATTTTTAATTAAGTTAATTAAAAATTTTATAAAAACCAAAACCTAACCCTCATTTAGACCGAACAGTAGGGGGAAGCACCTGGGAGATATCTCAAGAGGCTTCGGAGGGATTTTGAGCCTGCTCCTTCATCTGATCTCCATTTCAACCGTTGTTCATCTTGTTAGATCCACAATGGTAAGTCCTCAATTCCTTTTTAATCCTTCTCGATTATTCTGGTTATAATAAACGCAGATTGGATTAAGGATCATATGCCCTAGTTTCTCGTTCTTCATCTATTCTTCAGATTTCTTCCAAACCTGGATGAATCAGAGCCTGATATTGGAAGATCTATCTAGTACGAGCCTAAGGTAGGTGGTATTGTGTTTTTTGCTGATTTCCAAGTTGTTTATATATATCAGAGTGTCGCGCGACTACTTTTGGGGTGTTTCTTGAACCAGTAATTTAACCCTGTTATTTCTTATCATGTTGTAGGTAATAGGAATAGGATGGTATGTGCTTGAGTTAGGTTGTACACCTTGGACAAGAACCACCCCTTGGGGGTGTTGCCTTGAATGGTTCTTTTACGAATTTTGACCCAGGATGCCTATGAGGCATGCCTTTCCTTTCCCTTGTGGGTTGTTAAAAATAGAAATTGAATATGAATGGAATTGCAATAGAATGAAATTGTAATTGAAATGGTTTCGGGTATGGGATGGATTTTTTCCCCTTGACCCTTGTATGCTAATTCTTGAATTTATAGCCCATGTGACTTAAATGCTTTGAACTGCTTAAAATATGAAACAAAGTCATGGGTGAACCATGGAACCAATGTGAGTTTCCATGGACGAACTCATACGAGACTTTTTATTTGAAATGTTGCGTGAATCATGGATCCAATGTCAGATGCCATGGACAGACTCAACAGGGCATGATATGTCATGGGCGATACCCAGATCTTATTTATAGGATCTCGGGGACAGGCTCAGATGACGGACTATACCACACCTAGAGTGAGGCTGGGTACCTAGGAGGTTCGCCGGAACGGGCTTATAGGGTGTTGGTGGATTTTCTCCTAGATCGATGCCTGGTTTCTGATTTGAGTGTTCTAGGAATGGGCTCAAGGAATGGTTTGAACCATAAATTAAGTGATTAATGAATGTAATGGACACTTGAAATGACACGAATCCAAAGAAGAATCTTGGGTCAGTCTTACTAGTTTCCTTTGTTTACTGCTTTCCATATTACACTGCCTATTTTATATATTCACTGACAGATTAGCACGGATCTTTGGTGGTTGCCTACTGGGATTTAGTCTCACAACCTGTTTGGGTCATGTTTTTGGACCCAAGCAGATTATATAATTTCAGGTAATGAGAAGGGGAAAGGCCCTAGTACAGGTACTTGACTTGCTGCTCAGAGTAGGAGTGCACAGGACCATGCTGAGGCTTGCGATGCGACCGGGGATTAATTTTTCTTTCTTTTTGGTATTTTTTGTACTTGTACTATGTTGTATTGAATTTCACCATCATATATATATCTGATCCTTCTATTGTTATCTATTTCTGATGTCTATGTGTTTTCTACTGGTTACCTTCTTCCGCTATTGTATGTTTGTAATTCTGCTGTGATACTTTGGTAATGAGGGCATAGTCTCCTCACAGACTCACATAGGACCTCACTGCTAGTCGGCAGCCTCTGGCATTTGGGGAGATGCGCTTGAGGCCATGTGGTGACCGTTCCAGCTACCAGGTTGAATGGTAAGTCGGGTCGGGACGTTACAAAGTGGTATCAAAGGATTTCCTTTTCTGATTTGACTTACTATTTGGCGACTATAGACAGGAGTAGGAAGGGAAGGGAATTTGGTAATAAACTGTGCCTGGGAGTTGCAAACCCGTGCATAGGGAAAAGCCAAGTTGCCTTGTATGGAATTGTGTTTCTAGGTTTAATTATTATAGTTGTTCTGATTTCACCATTGGGTGATGCACATGGTTTTTGCTGATACTATTGATATTATTGTGGGTTCTATTTTGTTGCAACCCAATGAGATGAGGGTTTTCCATCTCATGCATCATATAGGCACCTTATTAGGAATCACATGTCATGCATTATGCCATGCTATCTAGGATGCATTAGATATTTCATGTTGTTGTGATAAGTGTTGTGATAGCTATTGCATAATGTTTTGATAGTTTATTGATAGGTGTGCCTAATGTTGTGTTAGATTGGGTGCAATGAATGAAGAGTGACGTCATCTTTCAATTCATAAGGAGTATGGGATCTTATGGATTGGGAAATGACACACTAGTGGGATGTAAATGATAAATGAAATTGAATTGCATGGTTATATGGGAATCAAATTTTGATTCATGAGGTGTTATGGGCCCTCAGGGATCGGAACTTGGTGGACCATTGGTTAAATCTTTTGAACAAAGGTATGCTAAAATAATGAATGTTGAAAAATAGAGCCTGACCTAGACCTAGCTTCTGAGTGGGCAAGAGGTAGTGACTCTAGTGGTTTTTGGTGGCTGTTCTTTATGCAGTCCTAGCTTCAGAAGTAGGCTGTGGGTTGACGTGGTTTTTAGGAAGGTCTTGACCTGTCCGGTCCTGGTTCTTGTGCTCGTGAGTTTCGAATCTCATTAAAAATCTTGAACTGAGGCATGTGCTTGGCATTGCAGAGTCATGCCACAATAGCAACCTCTAGTCGTACACCGGGAGAGCGGTGATGACCACATTTCAGAGATGGTAGGCCATGGGCTACTAGAAGAAACACCGGTTGTGCCAGCTACGGCACCAACGGTTCTTACAGACACAGGTGATGAGGCATAGTTCTTTGAGATCTTGTTGCATTTTATGCAGACCATTCAGGGAGCACCATGACCTGCCCCAACTATGGCAGAGTTGACGCGTGAGTTTCAGTAGCAGCATCCGCCTACGTTTTTAGGGGATGGTGGACCATAGGCTGCAGAGTCATGGCTAGAGGTGATACTAGTTATCTTTGAGCATTTGGAGATGCCTCCGGAGAGGAGGTTCAAGCTCACTACGTACATGTTGTCTGATTCCTCCAAGAGGTGGTGGGACGTGATCACCCAGTAGGATCATCATCAGGAGATGGCTTGGATAGAGTTTCATACGGCCTTCTATGATTTATTTTATCCTGAGACTTTGAGGGTTGATCGATCCTAGGAGTTCTTGCGTCTAGAACAGGGCGCGTTATCAATTATGGAATACTCTGCCCGTTTTACTGAGCTTCAGCACTTCGCACCTATCCTGATGGGCGATGAGCTGTCGAGGTCCAAGCGTTTTGAGGATGGTATGAGATATGACATCTGATCTCAGGTAAATATCTTCAGGTTGACTACCATTTCTGGAATTGTGAACCAGGAACTAATCACAGAACGTAACCTGAGAGAGGATGGAGGTGCAATCCAGAGTGGTTCGGAATCGAGATCAGGTACTGTAGCGACTTTTAGTAGGAAGCATCATCTGGAGCTTCCACACGTTGATTCTAGTAGTCAGAACCTATCTTCGGTTAGCAACTTGAGGTGCTACTAGTGCAGTAGGCTGGGACACACGAAGACGCAGTGTCTGAGGGACCCAGTCGAGTGCCGATCATGTGGCAAGATGGGCCATCTTCAATGTTTCTGCAGAACATTTTCACTAGCAACCAGTGATAGAGGGTCCACACCAACTCCATATGCAGGAGCAGGATCAGCAGCTTCTCATCAAATAGGGAGTTGGGGTGAGAATAGCTGATTAGGACAAGTTAGTGGTTGTGGCAGAGGTAGCCAGGCATACGGTACACCGAGACATCATAGTGGGCCAGTTCTGGGTAGTGAGGTTGTATCACAGGGCAGTGGTTCAGGCCAGATGTATACAGTGCAGCCTACTTCTGAGGATCAGGGAGCGGGACCGTCTACGGTGAGATGTAAGATCCTTGTAGAATCTTTTATTTCATCTACCCTCTTTGATACAGGTGCATCATATAGTTTTATATCTGTGCATATAGTGAAAATCCTTGGGCTAGTTGTGTTGTATTCTGATGGCGTCTTGACACTAGACACACCACTAGTAGTTAGGTAAGAGGTTGTACATAAGTGCAGAGGGTACCCCCTTGAGTTTGGAGGGTGTCACTTCATCTGGGATCTTTATGTTCTCAAAATGATAGGTTTTGATTTCATTCTCAGTGTGGATTGTCTAGTATCTTACTGAGCCTATGTTGATTTTTACCGCTGGAGGGTGATTTTCACATCACCCAAGGGTGCAGTGTATACTCTTAAGGGCGAGTGGGATCTCTAGGCAAGCCGAGCTGGACCAGAGCATCGTGGGCTAGACGGGATGATAGCCCAGATTTCTAGTTTGTTTCTGGATGATCAGGGAGTGAGTCAGACGGACCTTCCTCCAGTGGTTGAGCCCTTCAGGGATGTTTTTCCTGATGAATTTTTAGGTTTACCTCCTGAGAGAGAGGTGGAGTTCTATATTGATCTAGTGCCAGGAGCTGCACCAGTAACCATTCCTCCTTATAGGATGGCTATGATAGAGTTACAAGATCTTAAGAAACAGCTCGAAGATTTAGAGGCAGAGGGGTTTATACGACCCAGTACTTCTCTGTGGGGTTCACCAGTCCTTTTTTCAAAAAAGGCAGATGAGACTCTTAGGCTATGTGTGGACTATCAGAATCTGAACCAACTAATGGTTAAAAACCGATATCCCTTACCGCAGATAGATGACCTGTTTGATCAGCTTCGAGGATCTAAAGTGTTCTCAAAAATTTATTTGAGGTCAGGGTATCACCAGGTGCGTGTTCAACCTGCAGACATACCTCATACAGCTTTTCATAGAAGGTATGGGTTATATGAGTATCTAGTTATGTTTTTCGGTCTCACTAATGCGCCAGCGGTTTTCATGGATTTAATGAATTGCGTGTTCCATCCTTACTTGGACTCATTCATCATGGTTTTCATGGATGATATTTTGGTGTATTCTCAAAATCAAAATGACCATGCCAAACATCTTGAGATCGTCCTGAATACACTAAGAGAGCATCATCTATATGAAAATCTTTCTAAGTGCCACTTTTGGATGGATCAGATTCACTTCTTGGGCCATGTTATCTCTGAGACATGAGTGTCTGTAGACCCAGAAAAGGTTAGAGTTATATTTTCTTGGGAGCAACCCAAGAATGTCTTTGACATATAGAGTTTCTTGGGGCTTACTGGTTATTATATTTGTTTCATACAGGATTTATCATGCTTAGCAGTGTCATTGATAGGCCTGACTTAGAAGGGGGTGAAATTTTTATGGACAGATGCTTGTGAAGCAGCCTTTCAGGAGCTGAAAGGAAGGTTGACATCAGCACCAGTCCTGATTCTTCCAGAACAGGGCAATAGTTACACGGTCTATTGTGATTCATCAGGTATTGTGTTGGGTGCATTGTTGATGCAGGGAGACAGAGTCGTGGCGTACAGATCTCAGCAGCTGAGGCTACACGAGAGGAACTATCTGATGCACGATCTTGAGCTAGTAGTAGTTGTTCATGCAATGTGCTGTTGGAGACACTATTTATTAGGAGAGCATTTTGTGGTGTACATAGACCACAAGAGCCTCAAATATATCTTTACTCAGCGTGATCTAAATCTTAGGCAGCGACGGTGGGTGGAGTACCTATAGTCCTTTGATTTCAAGCTAGCTTATACACCTGATAAGGGAAATGTTGTGGCCAATGCATTAAGCAGGAGGACTTAGATATAGGCAGTGCAGCAGGCTAGCAACGAATGGAATCTTATGTCCTTGTTCTCTAAGATTCATCTTGTTGTGTAGAATATCCAAGGGGGTATTTTCTATCGTCCTTAGCTGTGACTTCTACCCTCCTAGATAGATTAAGGATGAGACAAATATCAGATTCAGAAGGCCTAGTTCTACAGGAAGGTGTGTCAGGTGAGGACCCTCCTCCTGGTTAGACGATAGGTGAGGATGAAGTTATTCATGTCCATGGATGTATATGGGTTCCAGGGGATATTAGAGAGGATCTGATGCGGGAGTTTCATGCTTCGGTTTGGGCAGTTCATCCCAAAGTCACTAAGATGTATCGTGACTTGCACCGACAGTACTGGTGGGCGGGTATGAAGAGGGAAGTGGATAGTTTCATCATGAGAAGTTCCACCTGTCAGTAGTTGAAGGCAGAACATTAGCAGCCAGCTGGGCTTTCACAGCAGTTACCTATCCCAGAGTGGAAATGGGATGATGTTGCGATGGACTTCGTGACTGGTTTTTTGATGTCACCTCGATGTAACGATGTTGTGTGGGTTGTGGTTGATAGGATCAAGAAGGTTTCTCATTTCATGCTGATCAAGGAGACCTTCAGTGTGGATGAGCTGGGAAGGTTGTATATCTAGGAGATAGTACGACTCCATGGGGTCCCTAGTACCATTTTAGCAGATAGAGATGCTCATTTTATGTCACACTTCTGGCAGAGTTTTTAGAGGGAGCTGGGTACACAGGTGCTTCTGAGCATAGCATACCACCCTCAGACTGATGGCCAGTTAGAGCGTACGATAAAAGTGCTTGAGGACATGCTGCGAGCATGCATCCTGGATTTTGGGGGCTCATGGGAAAGGCATATTCCCCTAGTTGATTTTTCCTATAACAATAGTTATCAGGTGAATATACATATGGCACCATACAAGGATTTATATGGTAGGTCATGCCGATCACCCCTGTGCTGGTTAGAGGTAGGTGAGGCAGCTTTACTCGGACCACGTCTTGTTTAGGAGAATTCTGAGTAGGTCCAGTTGACACAGAAGCAGATGGCTACCGCACAGTCTCGTCAGAAGTCAAATGCTGATCGCCGCATACGACCCCTAGATTTTGAGGTCGGGTATCAGGTTTTCTTGCGTGTTTCACCGAGGCTATGACATAGGCAGATCAGGAGATAGGGTAAGCTATTACCAAGATATGTTGGGCCTTTTGAGATTCTGTAGAGGGTTGGGATGGTAGCCTATCGGTTGCAGTTACCTCAGAGGTACATGCATGATGTGTTCCATGTTTCTCAGTTACAAAGATACTATTCAGACCTGTCTCATAGACTCCAGCCTGAGGAGGTCGAGCTTCAGCTAGATGCATCCTTTGAGGAGCATCTTATTCGTATCGTTGATAGGAGCATGAAGGTTCTCTGAGGCTGGTCAGTTCCTTTAGTACGGGTGTTATGGTAGCATGGCCGTTTACAGGATGAGACTTGGGAGCGAGAGACCAACGTACATTCTCAGTGGCCAGAGCTGTTCACAGACAAATCTTGACCACCCTTCTGAGAGCAATTCGGGGATGAATTGCTATAAGGGGGGAATATTGTAAGAACTTGAGTTTTCATATGAGGTATGGATCATTTTTCTTTTTGGTTTAACTATTCTGTTGAGGCCTAATGTGGATGCCTAACTTGATCGAGAGAGTTACGGAGGTGTTCAGGGCTTGTTCAGAGCCCGAAACCAAGTTTTAGGCTAAAAATGGCCTGGAACATGGTTTGTGCATGGCCTGCGCACGGCCTGGGTAAACTGTGTGCCTTGGGCAGGCTTGGTAGAGGCAGGAGTACGGCCTGCGCATGGTTTGAGGAAACTGTTCGGGGTGGTTGTGCGGTATCCCCTTGCCTTCCAGTATGGTCTACACGGTCTCTGCATAGTTTGCTAGGCCATGCAGGTAAACCATGTGACCTGTTGTGTTTTTAAATTTAAATTAATTTTTAATTAAGTTAATTAAAATTTTATAAAAACCTAAACCTAACCCTCATTTCAACCGGACAGTAGGGGGAGGCGCCTGGGAGAGCTCTCAAGAGGCTTCAGAGGGATTTTGATCCTTCTCCTTCGTTCGATCTCTGTTTCAACCGTTGTTCATCTTGTTAGATCCACAACAGTAAGTCCTCAATTCCTTTTTAATCCTTCTCGATTCTCCTGTTTATAACGAACGCAGATTGGATTAAGGCTCGTATGCCCTAATTTCTTATTCTTCATCTGTTCTTCAGATTTCTTCCTAACCAGGATGAATCAGATCCTGATACTGGATGAGCTATCTAGTACGAGCCTAAGGTAGGTGTTCTCATGATTTTAGCTGATTGTCAAGTTGTTTATATATGCCGGAGTGTCACGCACCCACTTTTGGGGTGTTGCTTGAACCTGGAATTTAACCCTGTTATTGCCTATCATGTTATAGGTAATAGGAATAGGATGGTATGTGCTTGAGTTAGTTTGTACAACTTGGACAAGAACCACCCCTTGGGTGCGTTTCCTTGAATGGATATTTTACAGATTTTGACCCAGGACACCTATGAGGCATGCCTTTCCTTTCCCTTGTGGGTTATTAAAAATGGAAATTGAATATGAATGGAATTGCAATAGAATGAAATTGTAATTGAAATGGTTTCAGGTATGGGATGGATTTTTTCCCCTTGAACCTTGTATGCTAATTTTTGAATTGCTATCCCATGTGAGTTAAATGGTTTGAACTGCTTAAAATGTGAAACAAAGTCATGGGTGAACCATGGAACCAATGTGAGTTTCCATGGACGGACTCATACGAGACTTGTTATTTGAAATGTCGCGTGAATCATGGATCTAGTGTGAGATGCCATGGACGGACTCAACAGGGCATGATATGTCATAGGCGATACTCGGATCTTATTTATAGGATCCCAGGGATGGGCTCAGATGATGGACTATACCACACCTAGAGCAAGGCTGGGTACCTAGGAGGTTCGCCAAAACGGGCTTGTAGGGTGTTGGTGGATTTTCTCCCAAAGCGATGCCTGGTTTCTGATTTGAGTATTCTAGGAATGGGCTCAAGGAATGGTTTGAACCATAAATGAAGTGATTAATGAATGGAATGGAAACTTGAAGCGATGCCAAGCCAAAGTACAATCTTGGGTCGGTCTTGCTAGTTTCCTTTGTTTACTGCTTTCCATATTACACTGCCTGTTTTATATATTCACTTAAAGATTAGCATGGATCTTTGGTGGTTGCCTACTATAATTTAGTCTCACACCCTGTTTGTTCATGTTTTTGGACCCAAGAAAATTATATGATTTCAGGTAATGAGAAGGGGAAAGGCCCTAGTACAAGTACTTGACTTTCTTCTCAGAGTAGGAGTGCACGGGACCAAGCTGAGGCTTGCGATGCAACCGTGGATTCATTTTGGTTTCTTTTTGGTATTTTGTGTACTTGTACTGTGTTGTATTGACTTGCACCATCATATATATATCTGATCCTTATATTTTTATCTATTTATGTTGTCTATGTGTTGTCTACTGGTTACCTTCTTCCGCTATTGTATGTTTGTAATTCCGCTGTGATACTTTGGTAATGAGGTTATAGTCTCCCGACGGACTCACCTAGGCCCCCGCTGCTAGTCAGCAGCCTCTGGCATTTGGGGAGATGTGCTTAAGGCCATGTGGCGACCAGTCTGGCAACCGGGTTGAATGGTAAGTTGGGTCGGGACGTTACAATAAGTCTTCAAGAAAGACATGCCTCATCAAATCCATAATAGGATGCATTTCCATACATCATGTTCCTTGATTTTTCATAAAGAGGTTATATATCTAAGTTATCACTCCACCCATCCCGTGAAGATCGGGCCTGATCGACCTTCATGGGCATCCCATTTTCTTTTATGAACATAATCACCACCCTCGAGTGATGTAAAATATTCTATCGGATGTCAGAAATCAATATAGTAATGTTATGGATCATACCAGTCATTCCATTAAATGACATTGAAAATTTTCATCTTAAGGAAATAAATATTATAGAGGAATTTATTTTTCCCACCTTAAGAGGGAACTATTTCCACTAGTGTATCTTTTATTATTAATCCCCTAATAGTGTGTCAATAGTCATCATGCCATAGATTTATTCAATTTCTAGGCCCAAAATCTCTCCAATTTTAGAAAATATAAATGAGTGTGAATACCTTTAATCAAATTAAAAATATACTAAAGTTGAGGCTACTAGAACAGTACCTTGAACTATAGAACGTCCTAGAATATGCTCCATGGGAGTAGTCTGTAGTACATAAATATGTCTAGATCCACATCCCTAATATGTAACTTGTCAAACCTTAGAGGGACTGCCCTATTGGTGTTGTAAATTAGAAGTCTAAATGCCTCATCTACAACCACCTCCTCAGCCGGATTTTCCAAGAGTAGACTAGCTACCTTCCTAACTTATATCTATAGATCCTATACCTGATTATTGTTTTTTATTGTACCCTTCTCAATAGAACCTATATGTAATGTTCATAATATTAAATGAATGAAAAATTTATAAATGAAAACTCAAAACTTGATTGGAATACTCATAGATTAGGGATTCTTATGGATAGTCCTAGAACACTGGTGGAACACCACATAAATATTGGTTCATTCCATCTTACCAATGATTCTTTCTCATGTAGTCTCAAAACACCATTTCCTATTTCTAGATTGACCACCAACCTACTTGAATACTGAAACCCTCTTGCTCATACTATTAGATTCACTGAGGTACTACTCAGTGATGATGGCCTGGTTTACTACATATGAAATAATGATCTACCAAAAGACAATTACATAAGATTAGATTCCATAAAAAGACCATGATAAAACTTCCTCACTATAGTCGAGTTGTCCCCAGCTAGTGTTGATTCAAAAGTTTGAAGCTTTGTAAAATGATCTGAATACTCTATCCATGACATTGTTCTAGATTATTGGGAGATAAATACCCAATAAGGGTTCAATATCATCTAATAGAGAATTTTATATTCAAATAAATATGTCAAAAATTCCACCCAGACTATCCCTTGATGAGGGTCAATGTCCCAACTAATCCTAGAGGGTATCGTATCATGACTCCCCATGTTCGGCTCCAATAGGCTAGGGGATAGTGTCTAGCACCGAATAGGCATATCACTATCATGAGAGGCGTCTTCTTAGTACAACTACACATGAACACATCAAAAAGACCACAATGCAGAAAAGTAAAAACCACTAAGAAAAAAATGCATGAATTCCACTATAAACCAACCATACTATGATAGGAAATTAATGTTTAGTAAGGTAAATTGGGATAGAATAAAATACCACCAAAAAGAAATTAAGTAAAAAATTTCCTGAAGCACATCCGCAAAAAAACACTACCTGATTCAACCTGAAGGAATGGTACTAGAACTACTGTCTCAAAACATAAGAACACCTCATCCTTACTAATCTAAAAGGGATCCATTAGGTCCTATAAAAATTTCCATCATCTTCACAAGACATGACACATGATGGAAAATCTAATGCAGGGGGGAGTATAAAAATACTCAGTAGGACACCCTGAAACCAGAGATAAATACACAAAGAGAGAGATACAATCATCTATACAAAAGTATTTTTCTATTGAACAAATAACAAGAATATCCAGATATAATCAAACCATACCAAATAGTATGGGTTCTTTCATAACCACTGCATACCAACACTAGAGATTTATGCCAAAGATTCCATGTAGCACACATCCCAGAGAATGCACTCATGAGTCCTATAACACTAATGATCTTCATCTGAGATGTACCATTCGTTGGAAACCATCATGAGAGAGAGATGTGATTAAGGATCCAAAAAGAGATATGATAACTAAGAGGAGGATCATATCCATGTCCATGGGGTGATACCAAAAACTATATTTGGATGAACCCGTAATGTTGGGGATTGACACGCGATTAATTTTTTCATATCAATATCAAAGACTCTACCTAGGGAATGAAGAAGGAATAGAGTATCCACATTGGGCCTCTTGGTGGATTCCATCAACTTTATCATGGAAGTCCTATTGAAGGGATCATACTCTGGTGAGTAGGAAATGATAACAAGGAACCTTCAAGGAAATGATAAAGGGAATAAACCCTAATTAAACTCATCAAATATATGGTTCATAAGAGAATCAATCCACATAGGAAAATAGGGTTCATGGCGAGTAGTGTTCACACACACCATGTCCTTTGAATACAGATATTTCCTATGTAAACAAACTATATAACTGGATATATTTACATGATGAAACCCACCATGGTTTTCAAAAGGGACCATCACAGCCTCAGGATCCCAACACCATAGATGACTCATTAATCATACATATGGATTCAATGTTATGTTTTTTTAGAAAAAATATCAGACCTAGATCCCATCCGGATCTGACCCAACCCACTGGTCGACTTTACCTGGTCTAATCAAACTGGCCTGACATGTTACGAACAGCTGGGGCCGGTCTGTAGGGCAACCTGGCCTAACCCATTGGGCGGCCTAGCACAACCCATCTCTCTTGGTCCAGCCCACATGCACAGGATCCATCTTGTGTGACACATGTGGCTTTCCCTGGCCGCATGCCCCCTGGCCCCCCCTTGGTGTTGCACCACATCCCAAAAGGTTATTCCACCACATCCACGCATGCCACTCACACACCTCCTGCTTGTGGCTCGCCACCGCCATGTGACCACTTTCTATTACTAAGCCACATTCTACCTCTATTAGAACCTCACCTTCTACCTCAACGTCAGCCTGGACTGCCCCTTGGACTCGCGCTACCAATTTCCTAGACCAACCGGAGCCTCCGCCCTAGCCATAGCCATTCACCACCTCCTGTGGTTTCATGCACCACTTCACTAGACAAATTCCACCTCCCCCTCTCTGTCGTACCACCGCTGCATCATCATGAGGTGTGAAATTAAATTTTTGATCTTTGCACCAATAATCAAAGGTGAAACCGTTGTTCATTTATATCCCATGAAGAGTGAAGAACACTCTAGAAAAAAGCTAAATAAAATCACATGGAAAAATTTAGAGAAACAAACCTCGATCATTGTTCATTACGGTCTCAATCTGTTCCCTTAGGAACAATAATTACAAACTAGACAGTATAATAATAATCATCCCCAAAAAAATTCCCACAATCAAACTCATCCTGCATGAACAATCAATTGGTGGTTAACCTATTTGTGGGTTGATTCAAAATCCACAGTTATTCTAAGAATGGGAAAAGAAAGAACTGAAATCAAAATTCCCTAAATGATAAATAATTGTTCATAGTAGTAGATTTGAGGCTGATGGTGATCCCCCAAGAACAATTTTTATTCACCATACCATTGTTATCTGTTTTAGTGGATTCTTTCCCCATGATTCATAGGAATTCCAGGGTTATGGTGATACCCCAGAATTATATAACATAGTTTAATGAAATAAAACACATTGTTTCATCACTATGTAATTTTAAAATTAAATAATCCATTAATTTATATTAATTTTTAAAATTTACAAAAGCAATATTTCACATCCGACCCACATCGGCTGATATTAGTTCACACCTATGGTATTATCACTGCTCAAAACGTAATAGTGCCCTCAGATTTCCGATTCTGGATCCCTTTTAGATGTTATTCCAATTTTTTATGGAAACCTATTACACATGCTATTTAATATATACTATTCTCCAAAAACCTAATCCAGGAATATCAGGACTCGAAATCACACACTGTATCAGTTCCTCATCTCATAATAATTCCATATAATATAGAAAATAATACATAGAAAAATCTAAGACATTACATTCTCTCTACCTTAGGGCTTTACATCCTTGAAAATCCAAAACAAAAGGATACTCAAAATGATGTAGAAATTGTGCATGAATTAGAGCCTCCTGCTCCCATGTGCTCTCCGGGAGATTTCTGTGCTTCCACTGGACACACACAAAGGGATTCACTTTCCCATGAAGTATCCTCTCCTTATGATCCTTGATCTCCACTGGGTACTTAGAAAATGTTTCACCATCCATAATGTTTAGCTAGACCTGGTTCATGGCCTAAAATATTCCATGAATATACCTCCTCTTCTACCACACATAGAAGACATCATGTACTCGATGCAACTACAGAGGTTGACCTAGGCGGTCCACCACCTCACCAACTCTACCCAGTATCTGGAAATGGTCGATGAACCTCGGAGATAATTTTCCACCCCATCCAAATCTCCACAACCCACATCTATGAGATACCCAAAATAACACATGGTATCACTCCTCATACTCCAAAGGTCTCTATATCTTATTGACATGCAACTTTTGTTAACTCTGTGTAGTCTTCATCCACTCTTGGATTATCATTGCCTTCTTAGTAGTAGCTTGTACCAACTCCAATCCCATGAGTTCTGACTCTCCTTGGTCAGTCCATCAATGTGGGGACATGAAGTGTCACCCCTACAAAGCCTCAAATATTTCCATACCAATGGTGGAGTGGTAGCTATTATTGTAGAAAAAAACCTCTGGTGGTATATGACACTCCCAAATACAAAAGAATTCCCTGATATAGGCCCCAACATTTCCTCCAGAGCCTGAATGGTCCCTTATATCTGGTCATCCATCTTGGGATGAAATGTTGTGCTCATGCATAACTGAGTCCTATAATAATCATCCAATCCCTTCCATGACCATGATGAAAAATGATCATCACAAACTAAAATAATCATTGATGGAACTCCATGAATCCAAAATGTTCTCCTAAACATAAAGGTGCCCCATGATCTTCACTAGACACTGCTCCTGATTTGGTAGGAAGGGGGATGACTTGGAGAATCAGTCAACAATCACCCAGATTGAATTGTGTCCCCTAGACATGTGTGGTAAACCCATCATGAAGTCCATCGATATCCAATCCAAATTCCACTCTGGCGCCTCAAAGGGTTAAGGAAAAACCACTAGAACCTACTGAACAACCATTACTAGCTATAAAGTTATGCATCGAGAATCAAACATTGAATCAACATTATTCATTCCAGGACACCAAAATTGACATTGGAGGTCCTGGTATATCTTCTCCACACCTAGATTCACCACCAAAGGTGGTGTATGAAACTCCCTCAAAATATCCTCCCACAATGCCACTAGTACAACTGTGTGTCCTTTGAATAGAACAATGTGCTTCCCACCATTTGATTGTCCATTATGGCCATTTCATATGGATAACATATCATATAGAATCTCTCAATTGGTATCCCCAAGATGTGCATACTTTACTCATTGTAATATTTTATGGGTAACAACCATTAATTGGAGGCAAGCTCGCTCATCTCAATCCTCAAATGATAATTGTAACATGATCAACTGCTCTGATGCCTTGTTCAGAAATTGAAAACTTGATCTCCTGTTAAGAGCATCTTCTACCACATTCTATATTGAATGATTATAAACATTCTAAAATTAATAATAATGGAGGAACTCTAGCAACTACCTCTTTCTCAATTCCATATCATTCTGATGGAATATATACATGAGACTCTTTTGATTAGAGTAGATGATAATCTTCTCCCCCATTAAATAGTGTCTCCATATATTCAACAAGAAAACTACAACTACCAACTCAAGATCATGGGTCTTATAGTTATACTCATGTGGTATCAACTAGAATAAACCATAGGCAGTCACCACATGCCTCTTCATTAGAACATAGCCTTTTCATATTCCTGATTCATTGTAGAACACTATGTATTCAACACCCTCCTCTAGAAATCTCAAGATCAGAGCACTCTTCAAACTCCACCTCAACTACTGGAAAGATTGTTGGAACTTCTCTATCCACACAAATGGACTCCCCTTTTGAGTAAACAATTTTATAGGTGGTTATATCTTAGATATATTAGGTATGAATATCTGTTAATATCCTACCTTCCCAAGGAAGCTTTGTACCTCTGTCACACTCCTAGGCGTCTCCCATGTTAACAATGGCTCGGCCATAGTTGGGTCCACTACCACTCCATCTGTCATGATAAAATGTACTATAAAGAGGACCTCATTAATCTAGAACTCTCACTTCATGAGTTTCCCATAAATACAGTTCTCTTGATGTACATCCAGAACCATCCTTATGTGTCGTGTGTGCTTCTCCACAGATGCTGAGTACACAAGGATATTGTTGATGAAGACCACCATAAAGCGGTCTAATTATGGAAGGAAGATCTTGTTCATGAGTCCCATGAACACTTCTTGGGTGTTCTTCACACCAAAGGGAATCACCAAGTAAACATAATGACCATAGAAGTATATAAAATCCATCTTCGATATATCCCCATTTCATACTCACAGATGGTGACAGATTGATCGAAGGTCAACTTTGAGAACCATAGTTTCCATATCAACTGGTCAAAGAGGTTATTAATCCTTGGTAGTGTATACATGTTATTCAAAGTCACCTGGTTCATGTTTCGTTATTCCTCACACAACCTCAACCTCCCATATTCATTTTTGGAAAACATCTCTAGGGCCTCCCAGGATGGAACACTGGATCTCACAAAGCCCTTCCTCTGCAAATCCTCCAACTGCACCCCCATATCACGAAGCTCTATAGGAGCCATCCGATATATTATTGATGATATCAGTGTCATTCTAGGGTTTAATTTTATGAATAATTAAATATACATATTTGGAGGTAATTATGGAACAACTTCTAGGAAGACGTCTTCATATTCTGCCACTACCACTAGGAATTGCAGGCTCCTGACATCTGCTGCTCTAAGGGACAGGCTAGCCAAGTGTTGAGTGATAGGTTATTCCCTCCTACGCATGAGTCGATCTTATGCTACCTAGTTCTTCATTTAACAGAAAATGTAAAACCTCATCCTATCACTCTGGACACAACACACCTTTTTCCAAAAATAGTCAATATGGACATGGACTGAAAATAACCAATCTTTATGATGAAGGATGTTGTAAGGAATAGATGCTTCTAATAATAGGTTCCAAATTAAACTCTCACCTCCAAGTTTTGGTTCTCATTATTGGTATAGATATGTGATCATTGATTCTCAGTCCATAGGTGTCTCCAAGCTTAAGGTTCCAGTCAACGGTTATACCAGAATCTCATAGTCTTGAAAAATATATGTGGAGATAAAGAAATTAATAGAACCTGTGTCAATAAAGACTAATGATAAACTAAATAATGAACTTATCATACCTAGAATCATACCTAGAGCCCCTGGGTTATATGAATCAACTGCATGAAGTATCCCCTCCCATGTCCTCCTGCTCCCTGAGCTTGGTGTGGACTACCTAGGGGTGTTGGTGGTAACAAGTCGAAACATGGACCACCACCCACTACTCACCCAGCTCCTCTGAAACTTCTTCTGCCTTTCAGATCTACCTTATCCTACCAATTACTGTTCCTAATTTGTCCATCCACTGTCTCTCTATCACCATTATTATGTGTTGACAATATCGGGTGAGAGATCTCCTTCCGTCACATGAGTAGCACCACCTCTCTCTAGGTTGACTTGAACCACCGTGTGATCCATAAACTAAAGATCCTATTTCCTAGGATCTCCTCCTAAAATGTCTCACCCATTACGATCCTTGAGAATAATTTCAACTTCTTTTCATCAAGGTCTCTATAAATTCATGTCCACTTCTAACTGTCACCTTCTGTCTCTACTGATCCAAGAAGTTCTCCACCACCAAATCAAGCTCATTCACCCTAGAATAAGTACGAATACTCAGATTGATAATACTTTACCAGATGTCTCTATGAATACGTCACTCAAAGGTCTGATTCTTGAAGTACTAATCCCTAACGATATCAATTGAGCACCTAGAAGAGTTGTTAAACCTCGATGAATAATAAGATATTGTCATTCTACATTATTAGAGGTGTAAAAGCTCCTATATATGCACATCTCTCAGTGTAAATGATGAGAACTACTCTCTAAAGAGGAACTTGAACTCTGTCCATGCGAGTGTCGCCTCATCATGAGTCTGGGTAGAAAAAACCACCATCTCCCTGATGATCCCTATAGAAGGCTCGCTTCCAGGACCACCATCAGATCCAATGGTGTCCAGACTAGATGGAAAACTCAGGTCACCGCCTCAACCAAATCCCCAACTGCCTAAGGGTCGAGATTTCCTCCAAACATGAGGCATCACTTTCTCTAAAACTCATGGAGTACGCTCATCCTACATTCCTCGTGTGCTGGTACTGCTGGTACAATAGGTAACTCTATAGATGGAGGTATAGTTGGTGCACTACCTAAAGGTAACATATTAGAAATTGGTCCTTAATAAAGCCTCATCGCTAAGGAGGTCATCCTCATGATCGAGATGTTGAATCCTAGCTGGTATACATCATGGAGTAATCTTGTAAGAAAAGAAGATGTACCATGTTTAATTAGTATATTTGGATATCTAACTCAAAAGGACATGGAAATCACAACCCATTTCTATTTGATGCATGTACCATTGTATTCTCTGTAACTATTTTTCTAATGAATTGAGTTGAAAAGAAGGTTATCATAGTCCCAATATATAGACATGTCATCTGCCACACCAACACTAGAGTCCCTGGCCTAAAATCTGAAATCAAAATAGTTTACACTGTTTCCCCAAACCAATCTCACAGACTCTTAGTCCTAAGGTACAACCGACCATCTCTGATACAACTCTATCACGACCCATCCTAGAGGGGCCTTTTTTTTACTACCCATTCCCACCTCTAATAGGCCAAGGTCTGGTGACTAGAACCAAGTAGGCATATCACTGACATGGGAGCATTTCCTTAGTATCTATACACACACACACATATCCAAGGCCAAAATGTTGAAAATGTAAAAACTACTATGAATCAAATTCATAGATACCACTATAGCCCAACTAGAGTATGATAGGAAAATAAATTAAATAAGATAAACCAGGTCCAAATAAAATATCACAATAAATAAAGAATGTAAACAAGTTCCTAAAACTCGTCTGTAGAAAACACTGCCTGATCTAACATAAAGGAAAGGTATTGGAACTGCTGTCTAAAGATATAGGAACACCTCGACCTCCTTGATATCTCAAGGCTCCATCCATTTCTCATCCACCCTGGACTCTATCAAACAGCCACTTCTTAGCACAAGACATGACAGGTGCAAGAAAAGACCATGTTAGGGTGAGTATAACAAAACTCTTTAGGACTCCCCGAAACCACAAAGCAATACACCAAGAGAGATATAATGTCATCTATACCCAATTATGTCACAACCCCCTCCCCACAAAGTGTACCCCTCCTGGGTCAGCAATGTGAAAAGGGAGATAATGACCCCCCGAGTTTCGCCTCCAGTAGGCTCCCGGTTGGCGACTAGCACCGAGGGTATAGTAAACACACAAATGGGAGGCATTACCCACTAAGAAAACACATGTGTAAGAGAGAGATAAGATAGACACCAACCAAATCCATCTCAAAACTTGAATATAAAAGAAAACCCAAGTGCACATTTGAAATGTCATGCAAAAGTACTACAACTGGAAGGAAAAAAACTGCAAGTACCCAAAAGAAACTAAAAACAACAGCAACCACCAACCTGAAAATATCCTGCAACCCCAATCTAGTAGAAACTATCTTGATCTACAACCTGATCCAAGTGACCTGAAAAAAACAAAAAAGTTTGTATATATATAGGGTGATTATAACAGTATACTCAGTAGGATCCTCCCTGAAGCCTCTCATGCAAATGTAAAGAAAGCATGCTAAAGCACAGTGAACAACAAGTGAAACTAACTCATCACCTAAATAGGTATACTAAGTTCCCAGCCTCACCATGGATACTCTCACCAAGTAACGCATACAAGAATATATCATATAATAAATAATATCAAGGGTGCCCCACTACTACTTCCCCACTGGTTTGTCACTTTTACCCAACGTCATACGTCCTAAGAATCTCTCTCCAAAAAGGCTTGCCCACAATATTCACCTCGTGCAACAAAACCACCATGTCCACACACCAAAGTAACCCGGTAGTTTTCGGGAGCCACCACAGCTCTCATAACATGTATCATACGTCGGTTATTATACCTCAAGCCATTACAGATCATACCCAGAGTAAGGATCCTCAAGCCATCACAGCCTATACATGTTACACCTCTAGTAGTCCATAGAAAACTTTATCCAGAATATATGTCTCTAAATAACCACAAGCCATTACAGCCCTCTACACACATATATGGGGAAAACTAACCAATGTTCCTGCCAGCACAAGTAACTACCAAGAGAAGAGAGCAGGGCCAAAGGGGGTAGTCATCCATCCATCCTCCCACCATAATGTTGGGGAAAATATCCCCCCAGGGCTTAGAATCCCTGGGTTGTTAGTTTCCCTTACTGACAGGGCGGAGTAGCGTATAGAAACACAAAAAGTACAGAATATACTATAACTCACAACCACACTATGGGCATAACCTAGTCTTAGACACAACTGCAGCTAACGTATCTCAAACTCTGGTCTTCTACTTTTAATACTAGGTATCCTATAAGCACACGCCCATTTAAATAGCTTTATTAGATTACTTCATTCCATTTTTATCAGTTCTACTTTATGTTAATTAATTATTTAAACATTAATTAACCATGAACAATTTCACATTAAATTTCATTAGCATCACACCCAAAGTCCAATGTTCCTTCAAAATTACAACCTCATTATTATGTTCCAGAAACTCCATCCCCATGGGTTAACACCATTTATTAAATTATTCATTATAGAAATACTTTCCCACATTCCTAGGAATTCTAGAAAAACATTCTATACTACTAAACACAAGGGGTATGAACACGGTGAGTAGATGTACTACCCGTCGAGTCTTTTCCACTTATAGCAAGAGAAAATACCCATCCTTCCTTGAGAAGATAAACATGAAAATCACGTGGCATACCCCGAGTGTCTTCACCTCTTTCGGAATAAGGTTAAGTAAGAACAGTTGCCTTGAGCAGTGGGGAAAAGTAAAGAAGATAAACAACCAAAGAAACAGCCAGCATCCAACAATCACATCCATCGCATTCCAACATCCCTAGTGCCTCCCCGACACCCATATGCATAAACCGATGCATCTCGCCACTCTAGGCATCATCTACTACAACAACCAAAAAGGCCTCCATGCCTCCACATATTACCACAACCATCCAGGATCACATCAAAACACAAGAAGAAATAAAACAAACATCTTCACAAATGGGCTCTTGGCCCTTAAACAAACAAGAGGGTAACTTAGAACCCTGAAAGCAATTATCTTTTAACAATAACCAATTCTTTAATCCATCTTGGATTAACCGATTTATTATTCGTTGGTTCCAAATCTGGGAAACCTAACCAGTAAGCTATCACAAATAAATAAACATGTTTACTGCACCAATTTAATTAACATAAAATTGCAAAAAGAACCAGATTCATTTACATTTCTCTTTATCTTTAGCCAAAACATTATCAATTAATCTTGGTTTACGTTCTTTACTAATTTCCATCAAGAACAAGAATAAATATCACACTATCTAGAAAAAACAAGAGGTAATAACATATGATCGATATCAATTTATTTATCTTATTAAAATATTTATTATGTCAATTCCATTGTCATCCAGTGTGATAAAACATGATAAAGATACAGTTTCATGTAAAATAAGAGAGAAGAAATGAATCCCCTACCTGAAATAGTTATTGACATTCTTTATACACACAACATGTTATGATCCGCCTCTCGCGACAACTGCATCCACCCGAGGATGCCACGGTACGACCGCACCATCTGATCCCCAAGAAAACTCAATTAGAAGCATGGAGATTATATGCTTTAATATGGAAAGGAGAAACAGGGGAATATGAACCCCAAAAGAATGATGATAAAACATAACTTATCAATGATTGATTGATACAGCTTGGTTGCATCAAAACATAGAGAAACCAATCCTTGGAGGGAAATTTGATTGCACAACTCCTACGAGAAGTAATGAAAGGTTCTAGTGTCTAATGCCAGAGAACAAAGAGGAAGAATTAGGGAGGAAGATATCTCGTCCCTTTAGAATATTTAATGGAGCAGCATGTTAAGATATGCTTGATTTCCCATTAAAAGAGGATCACATTAAACAACGCGGTTTGACCAAGTAAAAACATCCCGGGCCTTAGTAATAATTAATATAGGATTTATGGCCTTTTAATCGGCCTTAAGAGTCCTTAAAATAAGGATTTAAATGTATTTTACATCAAAGGAAACATTAAAGGGGTGAGACTGTAGGAAGTTGGAAACACTGTTCACATACTCAAATTTTGGCAAAGGAAAAACACTGTTCATGAACCTCACCGTTAGAACCTCACCATTCTAGAAACATTGTACACCTATCGTTACTGTACACCTACCGTTAGAGGTTACCGATAGACCTAACCGTTCTGCAAACATTATACACCTACCATTACTATACACCTACCATTACTGTACACCTACTGTTAGAGGTTACCGATAGACCTCACCATTCTGGAAACATTTTACACCTACCATTACTATACACCTATCGTTAGAGGTTACCGATAGAGGTTATAGATATACCTCACCATTCTAGAAACATTGTACACCTACCGTTACTGTAAACCTACTGTTACTATACACCTACCATTAGAGATTACCGATAGAGGTTACCGATAAACCTCACCGTTCTGGAAACACTGTTCACTTAACCTCACCGATAGAACACTATTCACTGAACCTCACCAATAGAACACTATTCACTGAACCTCACCGATATAACAATGTTCACTGAACCTCACCGATAGAAAACTGTTCACCTATCGTTATAGGTTACCGATAGAACTGTTCACCGATGGAACTATTCACAAAATTGGAAATTTGGAAAAGTGTTGGGGATAAGTCACCATGACCTCCTAGAACACCTCAAACACCAAATTTTTACAAAGTAATGGACTGGAGAGATCTGGGTCATTGCATCAAATACCTCCCAAAACATTCTCGTCCTTGAGAATTCAAAACCCACCTAAAGAGAAAATAAAATAAAAGGGGTCCGAACAACCACCCATCGAGATACCTCTCAAAAGAGATCAAGCCACAAAAGCAACAAAATAAATTCATAAATAAAACATTAAAGGCCTAACCACAAAGGGAACATCATTACATAAAAAGAGTTAAAAATCAAACAACTCTGAGTATTGAGCACGTATCTGTGACTCACGTTCCCAGGTACTCTTCTCCATGCCACCGTGTTGCCACAAGACATGAACCAAGTGAATTGAATGCCCGCACAACACCTTCTCCTTGTGGTATTGGATCTCCACAGGTCGCTCCTCAAAGGTCGCATCATCATCAACATTGATCTCTCCCAAATTGATGATGTGAGAGTCATCATGAAGATAACGACGGAGCTGTGATACATGGAAAACATCATGTATCTAACTCATTTGTGGGGGAAGTGAAACTCGATACACCACAGCTCCAATACGAGCTAACACCTCGAAAGGCCCAACAAACCGGGGAGAAAGCTTACTTCCACGACCAAACCTTCACTGCCCATGACGGGGAGTCACCTTCAGAAACACATGATCCCCAACATTAAACTCTAAGGGTCTCTTTATTTGATAAACATATGATTTCTGATGATCTTGTGCTATCTTCAACCTCTCAAGAATCACCTGGACCATCTCTGTTGTATTATGCACTAGTTTCGGTTCAAGAATTGCTAACTCTCTGACCCCAGTCCAGCACAACGGAGAATGGAAAGGCTGGACATACAAGGCTCCAAACGACACCATACCGATGGTGGATTGAAAACTATTATTGTAAGAGAACTCCACCAAGGGTAAGTGCATCGTCTATGAACCTCCAAAATCAAGAACACAAGAGCGTAACATGTCTTCAAGATTCTATATGGTTCACTCTGTCTGACCATCCGTTTGAGGATGAAAAGCAGTGATAAGGTATAGTTGAAAACCAAAAGCATGTTGGAGACTTCTCCACACCCTAGAGGTAAAATGAGGATCTCGATCAGAAATGATCATCCTAGGGACTCCAGGAAGTCTCACCACCTCCTCTAGATACTGCCTCGAAAAAACTTCCACTAAGCTTGACTCCTTGATTGTTATGAAGTTTCCAATTTTGTTAAACGATCCACTACCACCCAAGTAGAATCATGTCCTCTCAAAGCTCTAGGTAAACCAGTAACAAAGTCCATTGAGATGTCCAACCACTTCCACTGAGGAATTTCTAATGGATGGAGCAGACCACAAGGAACATGGTTTTTGGCCTTCACCTTTTGGTAGACCAAACATCGAGACACAAACTTCACTACCGCACGCTTCAGACCAAGCTACCAAAACTGGCTCCTCAAGGCTTGGTACATCTTTGTCACGCCAGGATACACCGCTAAAGGCGAACTATGAAACTCTTTGATAACCATCTCTCACATCGTCAAAGGAACAAGAATCCTTCCATTATACAACAATCGATGTTGTTCATCCTCGTTCCAACCATCAGGGGACTCGCCACAAACAACTCGGTCTCTCCAGACCTCCACCTCAAGATCCCCCAACTGGGACTCTTCCACCTTATGCATCAGGTATGACTATACCATCATCTGAAAAATGAAATCTCTAACCCCAACTTCTCCCATATCAATATATAATTCTAAAAGTGCTTCCATTACTCTCTAGGAATCACCAAATTCATGCACAGTATCACTACGTGACTTTCAGCTCAGCGCATCAGTTTCAACATTCCCTTTTACAGGTGTATATGATATTTCGAAGTCGTATTTCTGTAAGAACTCCATCCACCGACGATTTCATAAGTTTAAGTCATGTTGGGAGAAAACATACCTCAAACTCTTATGATCGGTGAAAACCAAAAAGCACTCACCAATGAGGTAATGTCTCCACAAATTCAGAGCAAACACCATGGATTCCAAATCAAGATCATGTGTGGCATAGTTGAATTCATGGGGATGCAACTATCGAGACCCATAAGAAACAAGTGACCTATACTGCATGAGAACATAGCCTAACCCTAGATGTGAAGCATCATAGAAAACATCAAACTGAACTCTCTCAGCTGGAAGAAAAAGGACTGGAGCACTTACTAACTTCTACTTTAGATACTCAAAAGCTTCCTGAAACTGATCAGTCCATATGAAGTCTTGATCTTTCCTGGTCAAAGTTGTTAGTGGAGTCGCAACTCATGAGAAATCGGCTACGAACCTCATGTAGTAGCTTGAGATACCAAGGGAACTTCACACCTCTGACACTGTCTTAGGGGTTTCCCAAGACACAACTGATTCTATCTTCGATGGATCCACAGCTAATCCCTATTGGGACACAACATTTCCCATGAAATGGACTTCTCGAGCCCAAAACTCACACTTTGACAACTTCCCAAACAGCTGATGTTGATGAAGAACTCCCCAAATGGCTTGTAAATGCTCTACATGCTCCTCCTTAGATGTGGAGTACACAAGGATGTCATCGACGAAAACTACCACGAACTTGTCTAGGAACTCACGGAACACAACATTCATCAATCCCATGAATACAGATGGATTATTAGTCATGCCAAACGGCATTACCATGAACTCATAATACCCATGATGACAATGAAAAGCAGTATTCTGTATATCCTAATCCTTCACATGCATCCGATGATATCTTGACCGCAAGTCGATCTTTGAGAACCAACTTTCACCCTTCAGTTGATCAAATAAATCATCAATCCATGGAAGAGGATAGTGATTATTTATTGTCACTTTGTTTAAGCGACGATAATCGACACACAACTACAAACTATCGTCGGCCTTCTTCATGAACAAAACTGGTGCACCCCATGGTGACACACTTGGCCCAACAAAACCACATTGTAACTGACCATCAAGTTGTATACGTAGCTCTCATAACTCAGAAGGGTCCATCCTATATGGATACATAGAGATAGGAGATGCTCCTGGTTGTAGCTCGATCCCAAACTCGATCTCTCGTCGAGTGGGTAATGCTACAACCTCTTCTGGAAATACATCAGGGTACTCCTCTACGACCCTAGGAAACGCCAACTGCTGAAACTCTGAAGAACTCAGCATCATCTCATCCATCATGGATGATAAGGATGGAACGCGCCTATGACCCATTTGAGGATCTCTCTCACCAACAAACACCACTGGATCTCCATCTGCACCAATGAAGACAACCTTATTCCTAAATAAATCCACGATAGCCTGCACCAAATACAACCAATCCATGCCTAGGATGACATCATATGGTTTTATTCATAAACATAGGAAATCTCTCCAAGAGAGGTTTTTCCCCAACACTAGCTCACAGTCTCTACATACTTCAAACAAGTCAGCTCGACCTTCAACTAGCGTAGTCAACGCCAAGGTCACTAGAAGCCTCTCTACCTCAGGTCCCAAATCATGGACAAGGGTAGGTGATATAAAGGAGTGTGTCGCTTCTGAATCAAACAAGGCATACACCAAGGTATAAAACAAGAAAATGGAACCTCGAACGACATAAGGCTCACCTGGAGCTGGCAACACTAGAGCATGAAGCTAACCACGAACTCCTCCACAACTTCTCTGGCCCTGATAACAACCACCACCATGGCCTCTCTCTTCTCTCTGAGGATGGGGAGAATCATGGGGTTGTCCTCTACTTTCCCCATCTACCCTCTGCTGATCTAAATCTGGTGCAACTGGCTACTGCTGCCTTGGATGGAACTGCCTCAATGGAGGAACCTAGAGTGTAGCACCTGGTGTATGATGACTGCTCTGAAATGTAGGGAACTCCCGCTGTAGATAACCACGACCACCGCAAGAAAAACAAGCACATGATCCCTTGGCATAGGCCTGAGAGTTTCTGCCTCTGGAGAAATGAGATGTGAAGGGCTAGGACCTACCCTCGGATGAATGGAAACTCTTATGCCCTAAAAACCAAGACCCTCATACCACATCTCTGCTTCATGAGGAATCATTCCAATTCCCCTCTCGTGATGATCCGGTCCAGGCCAAAGTCCTCTTGACAACCTCTTCCCTTGCCAACACCTCAAGATATGTTTTCAGCATAAATGGGGTGACTTGGCACTGGATCTCTAGACGCAAAGCCTCCTCTAAATGTCTCGATCTGCCCTCCTCATCTGGAAAAAGGTCTGAAGCATATCATAAAAGGTTCCTAAAATGGATTCCAAAATCTTGAACACTGGAGCTCCCCTGTCGAATGATAAGAATCTCTTGGAGACTGGATGCCTTTGCAGTCGAAGAAAGAAAATCAACTCTAAACTTGTCTCAGAACTCCTCCCATGAGATTGTTGACTCCTCACGATCCCCAAGGAACAAGAACCACCACTGCCACGCAGCTCCACACAGCATCATCACAACCAAGGAAACCCAGTGATTTTTCTGAGCATGAATTGAACTGAAGCCAATCTCGACCTCCTCTAACCAGTCTTCCATGAATGAATCTAAAACAGAGTCCTCGTACTTCTACAGACTCTAGTGTTGAAACTCTCAGAGTGTCTTCCTCCAAGTACCATCGCCGTCAACCTCTACCCTGCGGCGATCTGCTGGAACAGCCTTCTAGACATTTTCTGTGCAAACCTGATGAGGACGTTGACCTGGAGCCATACCTGTAAAATAACAAACCGTTAGATCTCTTAAAACTGGAATATGGAAGACTCAACATTAATTAATTAATTATTTATTTTATTTTATTCATTTTAGGTTAACCTATCCCAAGGTCTACCCATTCAAACACAGGAACAAAGAAGAATGATGCATGATCCTTTCATAGGTCTCTACCCTGCAACTAGTACCACCTTGTTTAGTAGCCATTGTAAATTTAATGGTCCATACATCAGATCATAGGGGGCCCTAAACACCTATGTCTCATCTGGTCTCCAGTGTTTACCTCACATGCTAAACATGAATGGCACTATTTCCCTACCAACCCATGCAACCTCACCTGTGCCAAACTCCAAACACCATCCTAACCCTCAAACAGACCTCTGATACCACTCTGTCATGACCCCCTCCCCAAAAAGTGTACCCCTCCTGGGTAGGCGATGTAAGAAGGGAGATAATGACCCCCGGGATGGAGACTAGCACCAAGGGTATAGTAAACACACATATGGGAGGCATTTCCCTCTAAGAGAACACATGCAGAAGAGAGAGATAATATAGACACCAACAAACTCCAACTCAGAACTGGAATATAAAAGAAAACCCAAGTGAACTTATGAAATTTCATTCAAAATTACCGCAATTAGAAGGAAAAAAATTGCAAGTACCCAAAATAAACTAAAAACAGTGGCAACCACCAACCCAAAAAAACTCCTGCAACCCCAAGCTAGTAGAGATCAGCTTGATCTCCAACCTGCTCCAAGTGACCTGAAAAAAAACAAAAATTTTGTATATATATAGGGTGAGTATAACATTATACTCTGTAAGATCCTCCCTGAAGCCTCTCGTACAAAAGTAAAGAAATCATTCTAAATCATAGTTAATAACAAGTGAAACTAACTCTTCACCTAAACAGGTATACTAAGTTCCCATCCTCACCATGGATACTCTCACCAAGTAAAACATACAAGAATATATCATATAATAAATAATATCAAGGGTACCCCGCTACTACTTCCCCACTGGTTTTCCACTTTTCCCCAACATCATACTTCCTAAGCATATCTCTCCAAAAAGGCTTGCTCGCATACACCTAGGCGAAGCACCACAATATGCACCTCGTGCAACAAAACCACCACGTCCACACACCCAAGTAACCCAGTAGTTTCCAGGAGCCACCACAGATCGCATAACGTGTATCATACATTGGGTATTATACCTCAATCCATTACATCCCATACACCGAGTAAGGATCCTCAATCCATCACAGCCTATACACGTTACACCTATATTAGTCCAAAGAAAACTTTATCTATAATATATGTGTGTGAATAACTACAATCCATTACAGCCCTCTACACACATATATGGGGAAAACTAACCAATGTGCCTGCCAGCACAAGTAACTACCCAGAGAAGATAGCGGGGCCAAAGGGGGTAGTCAACCATCCATCCTCCAATCAGAATATTGGGGAACCCCCCCCCCCCCTAGGGCTCAGAATCCCCAGGGTGTCAGTTTCCCTTACTGACAGAGTGGAGTAGCGTATAGAAACACAAAAAGTATAGAATATACTATAACTCACAACCACACTATGGGCATAACCTAGTCTTAGACACAACTGCAGCTAACGTCTCTTAGACTCCGGGATGCTACTTCTAAGACTATGTATCCTATAAGCACACACCCATTTAAATAGATTTATTATATTACTTAATTCCCTTTTTATATATTCCACTTTACATTAATTAATTCTTTAAACATTAACCATGAACAATTACACATTAAATTTCATTATCATCACACCCAATGTACATTGTTCCTTCAAAATTACAACCTCATCATTATGTACCAGCAACACCATCCCCATGGGTTAACACCATTTATTCAATTATTCATTACAGAAATACTTTCCCACATTCCCATGCATTCTAGAAAAACATTCTATGCTACTAAACACGAGGGGGCTCAACATGGTGAGTAGATATACTACCCATCGATTCTTTGCCGCATATAGAAAGAGCATATACCCATCCTTCCTTGAGAAGCTAAACATGGAAAGCACATGGCATACCCCGCCTGTCTTCACCTCTTTCGGAAGAAAGGTAAGTAAGACTAGCTTCCTTGAGCAGTGGGTAAAAGTAAAGTGGATAAACAACCAAAAAACAGCAAGCATCCAAAAATCACATCCATCCCATTCCAACATACCTAGTGTCCTCCCCGACACCCACATGCATAAACCAATGCATCTCGCCACTCTAGGCATCATCTACTGCCACAACCAAAAAGGCCTCTATGCCTCCACATATTACCAAAACCTTCCAGGCTCACATCAAAACACAAGCAGCAGTAAAACAAACATCTTCACAATTGGGCTCTTGGACCTTAAACAAACAAGAGGGTAACTCATAACCCTACAAGCAATTATCTTTTAATAACCACCAGTTCTTTAATTCATCTTGGATTAACCAATTTATTATTCGTTGGTTCCAAATTCGGGAAACCTAACCAGTAAGCTATCACAAATAAATAAACATGCTTACTACACCAATTTGATTAACATAAAATTAAAACAAGAACCATATTTGTTTACATGACTCTTTATATTTAGCCAAACAATTATTAATTAATCCCTGTTTATGTTCTTTACTAATTTCCATCAAGAACAAGCATAAATATCACACTATCTAGAAAAAACAAGAGGTAATAACATGTGATCGATATCAATTTATTTATCCAGTTCAAATATTTATTATGTCAATTACATTATCATCCAGTGGGATAAAACATGATAAATATACATCTTCACGTAAATTAATAGAGAAGCAATGAATCCCCTACCTTAAACAGTTCTTGACATTATTTATCTACACAACGAGTCACGATCCTCCTCTCGCGACAACTACATCCACCTGAGGATGCTACGGTGTGACCGCACCAACCGATCTCCAATAAAACTCCATTAGAATCAGGGAGATTATATGCTATAATATGGAAAGGAGAAACAGGAGAAGATGAACCCCAAAATAATGATGATAAAACATACCTTATCGAAGATTGATCTTTACAGCTTGGTTGCATCAAAACATAGCAGAACCAATCCTAAGAGGGAAATTTGATTGCACAACTCCTACGAGAATGAATGAAAGGTTCTAGCGTCTCATAGCTGAGAACAAAGAGGAAGAATTAGAAATGAAGATATATCGTCCCTTTAGAAGATTTAACGGATTGGTAGATTAAGATACGTTTGATTTCCCATTAAAAGCAGATCATATTAAACCATGTGGTTTGACCTAGTAAAAACATCCCAGGCCTTAGGAATAATTAATATAGGATTTTTGGCCTTTAAATTGACCTTAAGAGTCCTTAAAATAAGGCTTTAAATGTATTTTATGTCAAAGGAAATGGCAAAGGGTTAAAACTGTAGGAAGCTGGAAACATTGTTCACATACTCAAAATTTGGCAAAGGAAAAACACTGTTCATGAACCTCACTGTTAGAACCTCTCCATTCTGGAAACATTGTACACCTACCATTATTGTACACCTATCTTTAGAGGTTACCAATAGAGATTACCAATAGACCTCACCATTCTGGAAACACTGTACACCTACCCTTACTATACATCTACCATTACTATACACCTACCGTTAGAGGTTACCGATCGACCTCACTGTTCTGGAAGCACTGTACACCTACCGTTATTGTACACCTACCATTAGAGGTTACCGATAGAGGTTACTGATAGACCTCACTATTCTGGAAACATTGTACACCTACCGTTACTATACACCTACCGTTATTATACACCTACCGTTAGAGGTTACCGATAGATCTCACCGTTCTAGAAACATTGTTCACTGAACATCACCGATAGAACACTGTTCACTAAACCTCACTGATAGAACACTGCTCACTGAACCTCACTGATAGAACACTGTTCACTAAACCTCACCGATAGAACACTATTCACTGAACCTCACCGATAGAACACTATTCACTGAACCTCACCGATAGAACATTGTTCACCTACCTTTATAGGTTACTGATAGAACTATTCACCGATGGAACTGTTCACAGAATTGGAAATTTGGCAAAGTGTTGGGGATAAGTCACCATGACCTCCCGAAACACCTCAAACACCACATTTTCACAAAGTAATGGGCGAGAGAGGTCTGGGCCATTAAAAATTACGTTTCTATAGAGAATATAACATGAATATCCAGATATAATCATACAATACCACATTGTTTATGGTAATTCATAACCACTATAGACTAACCCTAGGGTTTTGGTTCTAATATTCCATGATGCACAAATCTAGGAGAACAAACTTCTGAGTCTGATAGAATTGATGACATCCGTATTAGATGTACCGTTCTTTATAAACTGAAATGATAGAGAGAGGTAGTAAATGATATGATAAAAGATATGATACATTAGAGGAGGATCAAAGCCAGTGCCATGTGGTGATACCAACAACTCCATCTGGATTAACCTTTTATGTAGAGGATCAACACTTGGTGAAGTTGGTCATGTCAATATCGACGACTCTACGTAAAGAACAATGAAGGAATAGAGGATCCACTTTGGGACACTTGGGGGATTCCAACAACTTTATCCTGGAAAACCTGTGGAAGGGATGATAATCCTATGAGTAATAAACTATACCAACAAAAATCCAAGTAAAAAAAGGTAAATAACCCTAATTAAACTCTTCTATGATACAATGGATGAGATGATCAATCTGCACAGGAAATAAGGGTGTACAATGAGTAGTGGTGACACCCTTCGTTTCCCTTCACCCCATGTACTACTCATGTAAATGGATCATGTCATAGGATATATTCTATGTTAAAACCCTCCATTGGTCACAGAAGTACCATCTCAATGTTAAGTTACTAACGCCGCAAATAGCTCACCAATTATATGTACGGTTTTAAATATATGGTCATTTTATGGAAAAGGTTTAAACAGGTTCCGTTCTGGATCTAAAATGACCCATAGGATGATGCAACCTAGTCTGAATGAACATTCCCGATATTGTCTAGCCTCCTAGTGCGTCCTAACTATCATGTTCTCACACACACCCATATGATCTTGCTTTTGCACCACCCATAGATCACCCTAACTATGTTCCCTCTAGTCCTTGTAGTGACACACCACATCCCATGAATTCATACTGCTACCTCTGTATGAACCCCACTTGCTCCTTCTTCCCATGGCCTCAACACCACTATGGGCCCCCTTTCCATGGCCAAGTCACATTCTGCCTCTGTCGTTGGCTCATAGTCCACTACACTGTCATCTTGGACTGGCCCTCTAGACCGATGCCACCACTCAGTTGGACCGATCGGAGCGTCCACACCACTGACCACCATTTTCCACCGTCCTAGCTAAATTATGTCACACATTTATAATTTTAAATACAATGTGTCCTTATGAAGTAGAATCCTAAATTTAGGATCATTTTGACAAGCATCGATGGTTCAACATTCATTTTTTCATGACCTACGAAGAACAAAGAACAGGCAGGAAAAAGGGGGAAGAAAACCACATGGAACAAAATCAATGTACAATCCTCGATCATTTTTTATTCTAGTCTCAATACATTCCTATAAGAATGTTAAATCAAAACTAAACATCATAATAATAATCATCTGCAAATAATTACCACATGAACAATCGAACCATGGTCAACCTATTTGAGGGTTAATACGCATTCATCATTATTTATAAGAATAGAGAATGAATGAACTGAAATCACAACACCCTGTCTAGGAAAATATTGTTCGCTATAGACAATTCGTTGTCTATGGACATCTGTCAAGAATGACCTTGATCCACCTTCCAATCATTATCCATTAAAGATGATTCTTTCTCCATGATTCAAAGGAATTACAGGGTTTGGGTGATAAACATTAATTCTACTACAATTATTCATAATTGAAAATTCATCACTACATTGTTACATAATGTTAAAATTAAATACATCTTTACATTATTTTATTCTTGAAAATTTCAAAAAACTATCTTTCACAGCTGACCCACAATGGATGATGTTAGGCCTCACCTAGTGTAATCTCAATAATCTAAACACAACGGTGCCCTCAGCTTTCTAATTCAAGTACCAATTTATATGTCATTCCACTTTTTCAGGGAAACTACTTTTACATGATATTTAATGTTTGATATTTTTTAAACATTTATTCTAGGCACATCGGGCCTCAGAATCACACACAGTATTATAAGATGGTCTCAAAATATTTCCATACTATATTTAATATAATACAAGAAAAAAAATAAAGGACATTAAAATAAATATGTGTGATAATATCCCACAAATGCTTTGTGGAGTGATTAAGCATATTGGTGGTGTGGAAGAACCTCTTCTCTAGGGGCATCTCTATGTTCTCAAAGATCAAATACATGGCCTATGTTTATGGATATACATCCTAAAAAAATACATCCCATGAGAAGGTTGGATGTAGTTGGTGTTGGAACTCTCTCACCAACTCATCAATAAAAGAGGCATGTCATTAATATCCCTATAAATACATCATGGAAGGTAGGAAGCTCCCTCAAATTTGGGCATTGGTTCATATTTCAAGAACAATAATGGGTATATCTAATGTAAACACATGTGGTAGTACTAGTGGCTTAGGGTCCACCACCTCTGGGGAATGATCAACACCATTATAATGGTGCACAACTCAAGGGAGTCATGGCTTCATAACTCTACAATTTCCAAATTCATTCCATATATATGATTAAACAACGAATATTAAACAATAAAATTAGAAAGGATATGTACAAGAACATTATATAAACAATCCACCCTCTCTACATGTTCCAAAATCTAGTTCTAGGTGGTAAAATTGACCACAACAGAAAATAGTAGACACTACCTACTACCCACAACAACGGTCAGATCTTGGTCAGGATCTCAAATCACACAACAAAGGTTCCCGTATATGGAGTTTCAATGGAATATATAGAAGAAAACATCCTTTATATTACAATTGGGACCCCCCATATAATAGTAACCATTTGATTTATAATTTTAAATTTATATATGTTCACACTCATTTATACACATATAGATATCATATTCCTATAAGATGTGCACAATTCCCAATTTATAAAGATCCATACTCATTACAAATTGTAATTTTTAAATCATGTAATTACATTTAAACCCTTAATCCCGATATCAAGATGTAATAGGCCCTATATAATTATTTGGTTGAATGAAATACCATTAAATTTTTATAGAATTACATTCTTCATAAATTAAAATTATAATTAATACAATCAAATCAAATTATGTTTCATTCCATAGATCCAGTGGTCCATGGCTCAGACATTTAATAATTGGTTAATTAAGTTTACATCATCAATATATACTAAAAAATTTCATTTAGATAGATTATTTCACTTAAATTAATCCAATTATGTTACACCTATATGAATCATTAGAAAATTTATATATATTATTTTCAAGGAACAAACAATAATCATTGCAATTTTGGTAATTATTGAAATAATATAAAAAATGTAATTTAGTAATGCCACACATGTAAATCCTTATGTTCCAATATGATGCATGAGATGATGCATCCATTCCACATTTTCCCATGGAATAACAAATAAATAATAATAATATCAGTAATAATATATTCAAAAATCATATACAACACCCACCTCTGAAATCATTACAATTGTGATAGGAATATCCAATAATAACAATAACACACTTCAGATAATTTGGGTTTCCCATATATATTTGTTAGAAACACCCAGTCATAGTCAAATTACCAAATTATTAAAAATAATTTTTTACCTATCTAATACCCTAATAATATGACAAATGGAAAACCCTTCTTTGATACCCCTATGAAGAATCCTAACCTGGAAGCCACTAAGAAGTTCCCCAAGCTTGTTTTCGACATGACCTCAAGTGTACCTCCTCGAATGAAAGATGTTTCCAACATCCATCGAGGTTCTACAATGGTATAATGTTGAGATGGTACCCTCATGATTAGAGTCATCTATAGTTATAATAATTATGATATGTATTGGAAATAATAATACATAATAAGTAGTGGAAGAAAACTATAATGATAAATAAACATGAGGAAGATAAATTACTATCAAATAAAAACGATCAAGATATGATTCTATAAATTTTGATAGGTATAACGGTTACATGGGAGACATAATATACACCATGCTAAATATGGTAAATTGAAAATTCTTCAACCACATTCTTCTTGAATATAGGATCGGTCCTCTACAACTATACTCTAGTCAACTGTTAATGTGAAACAATGAATATTAGATGATTCACTTTTCTATAACATCTATCTCGAAGTCACTTCAGGTACAATAGAATTCCTGAAAATTGTGTGAGATATACATTATATGCCACCAACATTGGTTTCTAGAACAATCTAGTCTATGAATATAAAATGAAATGTGTTGCGTTAATAATAAAGTTTATGTAACAAATAAATCAATCAATCAATTTAGATAAGAGTAGTCATAGATTCCTAACTAACAATACCATTTTCTCCCTAATATATATATCTCCAAACATATGTAAAACTCTATAGATATAAACTGGGTGCATAATTGGGTCATCAATGGACAGGTATCATGACTCGACCAATCTCAAGCATGTTATTTTTCTTGGAGGATCAATCTATAGGTTAATAGTTCTAAATTAATATAATTTAATATTAATGGCATATTGTGCCAATAGATGGGGATCCATAAAGAGGAACCCATGTATATAAACAAGAGAATTATAAATACTAATCACCATAACATTTAGTCCAAGGATATCTTTAAGTGGAATCCCATGTACCACTTTTTTCATCATGTAAGCATGACCCTATGAGCCCATCCATGGTATACCACAAAATGGACCAAGTATAACTTGTGTAATGGTATAATAATATCACCACCATTATTGTAAAATCTATCAACCCTAGGGAACTGGTCTCTCTCATGGGTAGGTAAGTCGTCTACCCAATGAACTCATCCACGGTCTTCTACTAAAATAATCCATGTATCACTACCGATACATTAGGTTTCATATAAATTTTATAAATATAATTAATAGATATATCATCCATGGTTTCCATAAATCACGACCATTGTATCACCCTTTGGTTGAGATGAAGGTAAGGATTAGCTATCAGGAACACAAACCATCTAAAAAAGAAATAAAAAAACATTAACCATGTTGGAAAATACATTTATTACATGTAAAAAAATCTATGGAATAAATCATATGGTACATCCCACAATTAATGTCACCACATTCTACATTAATATAATTCAATATATAAATTACTAGGAAATTCATAAACTAGAAATATAAGTAATTATTATTCCATGTTAGGAGGATCATTATCATTTAAGGATAGGAACACCCACTATAGTGGATAATTTTGAATAAATCATCCCACAACATTGATTCTATGATATCTAGGTCCCTCTAAAATTGAGAACTACCTTTAATTTAATTAATAATAATTTATGTAGGCAACACCAGTGGATTCCAGTACATGGACAATAATGAATGATAAAAATAAATAGTACATTAATGGAAAAGGATTAATCAATCTACCTTAAAAATGTATTAATCTTTTCATTTATTATCTACCATTAGATTGGTCTACAATGGGATAAAATGATAGAATACAAATTACTAGAAAATAGAGCATATGATCTCACACAATAAATAGTGAAACGTTTGGAGAGATATATAAAGAAAGGAAAAAAGAGGAATGAGGATCATACCATTGTAGATCAAACATGACTAATGATGAAGTCAATTAATCTCAGAAGAAGAAGAATCAGAGGATTCTAGGTTATGTGTGTAGATGGAGCTTTAGTTGGATATCCCCCTCTACATTAGAAAAAATGGTCCCATGTTAAAAAAGGTGTTATACCTACTTTTAGAACACCAAACATGGAATTTAGGAGACATATACTTAATACACATCATGTAATGAATTCACGATGTGTATTATATACATGTATTGTAAAACTCTGGTTTGAAGACTTACCATGAATAACTATTCACAGCATGAAAGGGGTATTTCCATAGAAATACATATTGTATATTTATAATAAACATCATGGATATGTAATGCCTAAAACCTCCATTCCAAATGTTATTTCTTCCCATAATAATACCGATCATCTTAAAGGCATGATCATTAAGGTCTAAGACATAATATAATTTCAATGAGGGTTTGAAATTTTTTTAGAGAATTAATACATGTCTAAAAACAAAATATGTTACAATAACACTCTATTATGTTAAAGACACTAATTGTATTATTTTATAATAAATAATATATATTTATATGAGGTAATATTAGTATGAATTAATTAGATTGGTTAAGGTTATAACCTTATCAAATAAAAAACCCATTTATATCTCCTCTAAAGGGATATTGGGAAGGTATTTTTGGAAGATTGTAACAACTAGAATGTGTATGTTGATGTTTTTATGAGTTTTTTAGAAATTTTTGGATTATATAGAATTCTAAATGAGATATATATATATATGTGTGTGTGAGATAGGACATATCATTTTATAATTGATGTGAGTGGCACTTTTTGATACTTTTAAAATATTAAATTATATAAAATTCATTTGGATGAAAAATTCCTCCAAAAGGGAAATGATATGTTACTAATGTAGTGTGGGGTTGTAATATAATTAGAATATAGAATTTAGACAATATATGAGGTGATTTTAAACATTATATTCTTTATTAACCCTTAGTTGACAAATTTTAATTTTAACAATGGTAAAAAAAATCAATATTAAGGGGTTGTAATATTTAAATTTAATGTTAAAATTTGTCCATTAATGACCAATTTATGGGATTTTAGACCATATCAGAACAATTGTTTATTATATCTTGTTTATTATGTTTTTAATTTATTAAATAAAATTTTATTTCGAAAAAATATCATTATTGTCAATTTTTGACAATATTCATTTAATTTTAATGTAAATACATCAATGAAAAGGTGAAATTTGAATCTAATTCTTTAATATATCCCAAATTTGACCTATAGATCAAGAAAAATCATGATTAAAATTAACTCATTAAAATTATGTCACACATAATGTTTTCAAAATTTGTTAATTTATTTTTTAAATGGATAAATACTGCTTCGATGTTTCATAAGAAATTATGGACCTTATATAATTAGTAAAAACTAAATATTAATTTTTATCATGAAAATAATTTTATTAAAATTAAAATAGACAATTATATTTGATCATAACAGGATTATTTCTTTATCTAGTGACATAATAGATATTAAAAACAAAGAGAGTGGGATTTTGAATATTTTTTTATTTGAATAATATTTATGTCATTTTCCTGGACAATTTCCCATTAAATAATGAAATTTAGAACCTATGGTGTTTAGGGTTCAATTTTTTTAATCTAATAAGAGTTAGGATGAAATGTTGTGGTTCTATAACTTAGTTCAAACCTATATTAACACAATTTACCATTTACTATGGTGTTAAATTTGACCACTGTTAATATTAATATTGACTAAATTTAAATGATGAATATTTAACAAATTTAAACCACCTAATTCTCAATATGGAATCCATTTTACCAAAATTTTCACCTATTATTTTTATAAATAAATTTTATGATAACTTCACAAAACACAATGAAAATTGTTTTTGGAAATATGTTATTTTTGAAGATTTAAATAGAATTTATTCATATCCCATGCTTATAAAAATAGTAGATAAATGATAAAAAAAATTATTAAGTATATGATATATAAATTTATTTAATATAATTAATAATTATTGAAAATTTTAATTTAATAATATAAAATATTTATTCGTTAATTAAGAAATATATTTTTTCAAGGAAAATTCCATTATACGTATAAAAAATTGTTTATACCAAATTAAAACATAAAAATGATTCATGTAATGAAAACTCAATTATATAAAAAATAAGATGTATAATTTTACTTTTTACCATTTTAAAATAAAATGGAATGTTCAAAATTCTTGAAATAAATATATAATTTTAATAAAAAATAATTATTTTTAACTATTCACTGGAAAATCAATATTTTTCTGTATTTCCTAGAAATTAACCCACCCAGATTTTGATGTGTTCATTAAAAATTCAGTTTATTTTATGAAATAATTTTTTAAAATATTCCAAAATTAAATATAATATATTCTCATAATGGGAAATAAATATTACATTGAAGAAAACCAAATTTTTAAGCATAATATAACATTAATGAAAATTTAATGCTTATTTTATAAAAATTAAAAAACACCTTTATATTGAGAAGGATATTTTTATATATCTAATGTTATATTTAATCATATTCAACCACTCTAGTTTAATGGATAGATTATAACTACTAAATTATAATATTTTAATAAAATATCACAATTTGTTTGAATTCAATGTTGTGTTTAACACAATATATCTATGAAATAAAATTAGTTGAAAATGAATATTTCCTAAAGTATTTGTGTTATAAAAAACATATTCAATTGGTATATTTTATTGAGTTCATGTGTGGGGGCATGATATTTTCCTCCCATATACTTTATGTCGGAATACATGATCTGGGTGAGGTGGGATATAACCCTGGTCGACATTATTCACTAAATTATGAAAATGAGATTCATTATTTGAATAAGAATATAATAAAACACTATTTAATATTCATATTACTATGTTTTGTGAGATACCCTTAGTGCCTGTTATGAGATTATGGGGTGGAGACCTCCTAGGTACTGAACTCTACAGGTGACTAAGGGTTATTAGTTAGACAACAATAGTGAAAGTAGTTTATAGGATCCCTCATAGGAAACTCTAGATCCAAGATAGAGTCATGGATGACTCATTGGTTTACCATTCTAATATATGGAAGGTGTATATTTTTAAACAATGGGGATATGTTTCTAATGTAGTTGGTTGTTGTGAAAAAAACAATTTGAGTCATTAAATCATTCCTAAAATGATATGGGATTATAGGATTTATCTTATAGATACTTATAAATATATCCTTGAGAGTATGATTGAACCATATGTGTTGTGTTCTATGTCAATTATGTTGTCCATCTGTAGATGAAGGTGTCAGGTAGGTGATGTTTCATTGTAACCCATAGATTTTGTTGTCATGGATGAATATCAGAAACCTTAACATTATTATTATATGAACAGATGTCAAGATGATATTGGTGAGATCAGTGTCTACCATTATTATAAAAAATTGGAACATCATCTATAATTAGTGAATCAGAACATGTATTCAACATTATCACCTAAATATGAATGGGTAACATAATTGTTTGTTTCTGTTATTTGATCATCCTTTAATCTTATGTGGAATGTGTATTGAAGAGTAGAATTTCTCTTGGTAAACCTGATTAAATTTTATTACTAAATGATTTATTTTGGGTTCACAATTTGTTTTTACGTTGGAGGATAAAAAATATATATCTACATGTGATCAAATTATCATTTTTACTATTTGAGTAATTCCATTCCATGTTCACTATTTTTTCCATTGAAGGTGGAACAAAATTTTCCAATGGGGATTGGGTGATCTATCATTTTTCAATTAACCTGGGAAAGGGATGACACTATTTAAGGACTTCGCATCGAGTTCATTATTTTTTTCCAATTAAAATTGGGGACTGATGATTTATTTTTGTGGTTGAGTATAGTTTCCCAACCATTAGTGTTTAGATCACCATTTTCATCTCTACTGAAAAATCACAATTTCTCCCATATCTGTAACATGTTAAGAGCCATATTTTCAAGGGAAGGCTGTTATTTGGATTTTCAAAACCAAATAAAATTATTATGTCACCATGGTCGATAGGATGGGATATTGTGTTGATCACACCCTTTTGGGAGACAATAGATAATTAATACCAATGAGGGTTATTTCCAATGACTTTATCAATATAGTAATTCCATAGGAACATACACAAAGGTGTGTTATTATATAAGGGGTTTTTTATCATATTATTGATTTGATATTACACACTGACGTTTCCATGATTAGTGTAATATTATGTTGTTATTTACAAGATACTTTCAAATTCCTTAGCACATGTGAGTCATGATCGATGTGAAAAATAATATATAGTGTTTGATAGAATTAACTATGTTTGGATGTAGGTCCTACACGTTTAAGTAACCTAGATAGAATCAATATATTGAACAATAAGGATTCATATGTATCCTAATTGGAATGGAATCATATTCCAGGTATTTTGGTATCACCCCTGACATACTAATTGGTTTAAGGTTCCTGGGGTCATGGTTAGGGATGACACTAAATAATATTGTCATGTATAAAACCATTTATTAACTATTTATGTACAATGATGGATGATGAATTCATAGGGTAATTCAGGTCCAATGAGATTGTGTCTTTTGGAAATAGAGATACTTACACTAGGGTGGATTTCCATGAGAGATATCTAGCACTTGTCCTTCAACGGATAAAGTGAGTGTACCATTAATGGTTGATTTATAATTCTTTTTTAGAATGAGGATCTCATAATACAATTTATTTTTATTGAGTTTCCACATATATTTTTTTACATACAGTCCACATATGAGGGGGATATGCTCTACCTAAAACCCGGGGTTGGGGATTCACATGGTTTGATGGTATGTGTCCTTGAATTCCTACTGGACAAGACAGAAATGTCTGGTGACATCTTCCCAACATTCCTAGGGTGCCTCTCGGACAAATCATTAGTATATTCCTATCATAGTGGACACATTATAGGGTTCCTTACTAACGCGGTTATCATGTTAAGGATGTTTTTATGGTTATAGATTATATGTGTGGGGTATTTTCAGGATTGATGTTTACATGTACAAGATTCTTTTCATAGTCTAACAATGCATGTGTGAGGGATATCATGTGATTTGATGCACATGTTCAAGTTATTAATGTGATCAAATGCTAACATGGTCATTGGATTTAATATGATACGCTGTAAATGTGTGAGTGATTCACATAATCATAGCTAACATGTCTACGGGATTCACATGATATTTGATGTCATGTATGAGGGATGTCATTTGAACCTGACTAATATTTCATGGGTTTATTCACTAGATCAATTAACTGATCATGCGATATGAATATGCCCATTGTGTGATAAACAACATTTCTTCCCTCACATGAAGCTTTTATCATTTTTATCTTCCTTTGTATAAACACACCAATATTTATAAGGAATTTTCCTACTGAGGAATTATGGGATTAATAAGAAATGATCAATGTAATTCTTAGGATCTTGTGGAAATTTTAGATATCCTTAATGTGATCAAGAAAATTATAATTTTTATTACACACACATAACATGCATTCTCTTACATTACATAATATTTTTTTGAGGTGGAATACTATTTAGATAGAGTAATCCTTCACTCTAGGATGTTACCTCTTGCGTACATGTATGTTTTAACTATTTGATGATGATAAATTTTATAAGAATCTCTTCTATAAATCTATATCACTTTATATAATCCTTAACTCAAAAATTTATATTTTGAATTAGTGGAGGGAGTGTTCATGTGTTCACTTCACATGATCCCCATACATGTCATCAATAATTTAATATTCATGTTTTGTGATAAATAGTGGTTTCATGGTCACTCTTTCATTCCAAGCATTATTAATCCCATGGATTTCCAAAGTTATTTCTCTACTTCAATCATTAATGCCCAAAATTATTTCCTTTATTCTAACCTGTATATCCAATAGTCTTAAAATTATTAAGTTGACATGGAAAATTACCTTCATAAGATACTTCCCACATGTCTAGATCCCCTCACAAGATCAAGATAGCATTTCAAAGGGTCTTCAAGGGATCAATGAACTATTCACATGAAGTGAATATCCCAATCATTTACAAAATTTTGTAACTCCATTCCTAAAAAAATCACACTACTTTGATATTTTATTGCATAAAACTAATAAATTTCACTATTTTCTATTAAGGTGTCTCATGATCAAATATACATATAAAAAGTAATTCATAAGATTATGATGGTTGTCCAAAGGGATTCAAATGATAATTGACAAATCACGTGAAGCACATTACCATGTTTCTTGATAATCGACTCAAATCCATTATCATGAAGCATCCATATTCTTCGGAATTTAATTTAAAAATGTTTTGGTGATTATTAGATTCCATATCATATGATAAAAAATACTCATCTAACAGACATCACATGTTCTTGTGGGATATCTGATGGGGAGTTGTATGATCAGGATGACTTTTCATAGTGGCCTTTGCTGATCATGAATATACACATGGATCACATGACCCCTTTAAATTAAGTTTCTAGGGTTATATGATCACGAGTCTCATTGAAGGCCACACATTCCATGTGAATTATGAGATTAATTTCATTATAGACATTCTACAAATTTTATAATTTTTATGGGAAAATTAAATATATGTTTTGGTTATATATAAAATTATAAATTTCATGATGCTCATCCATTAGGCATTAACAATAGACATGCATGTATATAATTATATTGTACACATAGGCTTGGTCATAATGAGTTTCCTCACTTTTTTATTCATGGGGTATAGAGTTAGTTCACATAAATGATCGAAGAATGTGTTTTCTCACCAGGTTTTCCTATAATTATTTTTTTCCTATATGAAAATTTTAATCCAGGTTATGCTAACATTATATGTATCACCTCTTTGTAGGTTATTTTATATTCCAATATTATTCCCTTTTCTATGATATTCCACACTTTTTATTATTCCATTTATTATTAAATTACCAATAATCTATTTTTTTTACTATAACATTATTATGTATACTTATTATACCCATATTCTCATATTATGCGCAATTATGATTTTTTAATTTTTTATCTCTTATGTTTACCCTTAATTATCATATGAGATCACCATTCTTATAATGTTTCCATTCCATATGTTATGACGATAATTATAACCAATGATAAGACTATATGGGATTCAAGTATTATTATATTATGGAGAATTTCAAAAAAAAATTAAACTAGGATTCTTAGGCAACTTGTCTTTAATGTTAATAAACTAAAATGTTCTCCATGTTGTGTAAGATTATTTTGAGATGATATACTTAAGTGAAATTTTTGCAATTTTATTGTCGATAACCTCAATTATTATGAAATATAAATATTAATATACGTGATTTTATCACTAGAATATATTGTATAGGATTTGAGTTCCTTAGTTTGTATGAATGGAGTGTTTAGTTAGTTTTTTTGATTCATTTTTTTTATTTTTTATGAGAAAGGAACATTACTGAAATCTCTATGAAAAATCATTGGGATAAATTATGTATATGATAACATCCTAAAATTTTAATACAGTTGATATTGCATCATCTTCCTAGCAATAATTCCCATTTCTGGATTCTTCATGTTGATATAATATCTAGTATAGTTGTACCTTGGGTAAGTAACCCTAACAGTGTCTTATTAGGTATTATATGAATTTCCACCTACAATAGGAAAAATTGGTGTAACTTCACACATACTAGGATACTCCTGGAAGATATGGTTAGGTCAATAAGATTATCTTTAGAATCCATTACATAGTATTTATTATATTAAGGAATTGGGTTACGATGTATGGGAGAACCCAAAAAAATGAATCCAAGATTGATCTAAGAGTGAAATACTTTGAACTAAAAAAATAATGTTATAGTTTTAAATAGTACGGAATTTTTAGGTTTTATTTTTTTTAAGATAATTTATGATAATTCAATTATTATCTTAATTAATCATCAGTCACATTTACATATTTTTATTTTAGTATTATATATGTATCAAAGGAAACATTTTAATAATTTATTCCATTGACAATACATAGATTATCCCAAAAAAATCTATTTGGATCACAACATCAGTGTGAAATAAAATTATAATTCTAAAATAAATCTCATGAATTATGATTAATAATGTAAACGATTTTTAGTTACAAAATACACAAATAAAAATAAGGATATACACCCATTGATGTTCAAGTGATAAATATGATGATGGAAAGAAGATTCAAGTTATTTAATGTCCATAATTAATGGTATATAACCGAGGGGAATGTATCAAAATATTTGGAAGATGATTATTTTGTGGTAAAATATGAAATTATAGAAAAATAATATATAGAAAAAGGGTAATTTTATTCAATAGAGTGTAGGGAAATAATAATCATCTTATGGAATCATGAATCCATTGATTCCTCAAAATTTTAATCTTGGAAATTTCCCAAACAAAATCCCTAATCATTAGTATAATGATGATAATTGGAATTATAAATGTCCTAAACTAGAGGGAAAAGTTAAATCCTATGGAATGATAATTAATGAACCGTATTTTGAAATTAATGAGGAGTGAGGAGCATAATTTGAATAATTAAGAACTGAGGTCATTGTATTTATATCTCTTAAATTCACTCCTTTGTAAATAGAATTTTTTAATGGAAAATAAATTGTTATCTCAATTAATAGATTTTAAGTTATTATTAAAAAAACATTTAGTGGTATGATTGGTTTTTATTAAAGTTTTTGTAAATATAAAATATATTTTTAAAATCCATATTATTGTTTCATAAATTAAATTTTAGGGATTGATTTTCTCATGTTAGAGGTGAATTATTTAAAATAAGGTGATTAAATTTCATATAGAAAATAATATTCTATCAATTCCAATATGATTATGAACAAAAATAATAAATAAATTATATAATATCGGTCTTGATATAAAATAATGATAGGATCAATGGTAATATTATTATAAAAAATCAAAATATTATAGTTAAGACTATTTTTGGTAGAAGAATATGTTTCTGAATTTGTAATAATGATATCTCATAATAAATTATACCCTATGTCTTATTAGTATTTTATATAGATTTTACGCATTTCCAATGGTATGTAATAATTAAAAAATCATGTATTTAATTTATTTAATAAGGGATAATGTAACACCCTAAAAGTTTGGAATATATTTTTATAAATTTCTACAATGTTCTATTGCTTTATCATCACACAACACTGAAATTAAATGACTCATTATATTTTAGATGAATATTAATAGAAAAATTAATATCAATAAAACCATTATTAAATAAAAATATTATAATTAATCACATATTCATACATTTTAGATTTATGAACACCTAATATTATAAAAGAGAATTATGAAATAAAAGTCGTTTTCAATATATATTTTATTTTAACATAAATAATAAATTTATAAATTCTATAAAATAAATTTACTAAAATGAATTTCATTTTTGAATCAATTATATCAATGATTCCATAAAATAAATTTTTAAGACATTTTTAAAATTAATAATGTTTTGGCGAGTGGTTGAAAATAATTTTTTAACTAATATATTGAACTTTATGATTTTATCAAGATGTAATTAGAGAATAAACACGTATAAAAACATTATGAAAAAATAGGTGTATATTGAGTAAAACATTATAATTTAAAATATTATTTTTAATTTAGAAAACCATTGCATAAACTTTCATTAACAAAAGGAATATAACCTGATAAATGAAACTATGTTTCATTTTTTATTTATTTAATTTTTTTGGGTATATTCAGTTTTGAATTTATTTAAAATCCATATAACTTTTATTATTCTCATTATAAAAAAATTTATATCATGTAAATAAATTACATAGATTATTCTACCCTTCAGAAAATATTTTTGCTTAAAAATACAATTATTTTAAAAAATAGATTATTACACATTATATGCACAGAGGTTAAGATTGAGATTTCCTATAGATATTAATTTTATATAACAAAATAGAGTTTAAATTTTTATTTACAAGTTCCAAATTATGTAATCAGGTCCATTTATTTTTAGGAATTAATTGTTATTTACTCTAGTAAAAATATTTACCATATTAGAAAATGGTAAAAGTGAAAATTATAAGTTAAAATGACTTAAAAGATGTTTAAAACATGTTTTGAAAATAAATATTTAAGGAATTATTTACCTTATCTCTTCACCAATACCTTGTTGACATTTTATTGGGGCCATATAATATGGTTTACATATACTCCCTTTATATTTGGTGGTTATAATTAAAAAACTGTCATTCACATTACAAATAAAAGGGCCTCTCACTAGCCCTTAAATAAAAAATAAAATAAATGACTTTTAACTAAAAATATACATATTATTCTTCCATTATAATTTTATTAATTTTCCATAATTATTAGGTTAAAATATATTGTCTCAGTAACTCCATATCCTAAGTTAGTTCCAAGGGGAATCACATGTCCCTATTATAAGAAGTGTTTTCCCCTTTCATCTTTTATTTTCATTCATACATTCATAATCCTAATTTTATCACTCCCATTTAATTAAATAATAATTTTTTTAAAATTTAAAATATTATTCTATGGTAATTACTATTAATATATTTTCCCATTTTCTATTAAGTGAAACGAAACTCTCATTCATCTATTTTGTCGACTACCACCTCCATGAATAAAAGATATTCATTTTATTCCCATTGATACATTTCAACAATACTAGGGATGAAATTGAAGAATAAATGTGAAATATATAATATAATTACTATTATTTAGAGAAAAGTTATAATTCATCTTACCTTCACCTCATTCCATGGGAAATAAAATTATTAATCGTGTGTTGTGCATCCTACACCTCATGAAGAAAAATATCTCATTTTACAACTACTTTCATTATTATTTATTATAATGTCAACAAATATGATTAAATAACTTAAAAAAAATCAAACAAATATCATTAGTCTTTAGTAATAATGATATTATTATAAGAGAAACAAGTCTAGTAATTATAATTATCCATTTGATATGGTATGTTCATGTTTGGATTAGTGTAATGACTAATAAGAACAATAGGAAAAAATAATATCATGGATGTCTATGATGACATAATTAATAATAATATATCATAAAAATAATAAAAATTTATTTTTTCTTGGTTATGGGTGGTGATATTAATATTTAACTCATTAATTATTATACCAACATCCCATCCTTTAAATTAACCAAATCATGATCATCATATATTTCATCCTTAATGTTCATGAACAAAATATTCATAAAATTAAATTATAAAAATAAAAATAATTTTAAATAATAAATTTTATCACATATTACCATCTAGGAATGATGAACTTTGGGGGAAGAATGAATTAAAAAACCAATCAGATGAAAGTAGTTCAAAATTATTAATATTAATTACTTTTGATATCGAAAAAAGATAATAACTATTATACTTGGGTAGAATAATTACAATGGATGTTAAAAAAATTAATGTATATGAATAATGTTCTTAAATATATAATCAATATATCTATGATTATTATGCATGTTCTTAGAGTGTGATCGACAGTGTGGGGAAATAAGTTATGAGGTTTATTTCCCTAACATTAATTTCAAGAGACATTTTTTTATTATGTACCATGATAACATTAATACGGTGTTATTACATCCAAATTAATTACATTTAGTATATTAATTTAATTTATGGGGATTTAAGAGACAAATAATTTTCACTCTTTAAACAGATTTCAATTCATAAAATATAAAAGTTACAAGGGTTTCTTTTTTCTTTTTCTAATCCTTGATACATTATTGATATTTAAAACAATAATTTATCTAATATGATGTATGTGAGGGTTACAATCATAGTGGTAATTCCTATGTAGTCTTTCACAACTATAGCTTATTTCCAAATCGTTGCATAATTCGAGCTGTGAAAAATGAATATTTAATGTCCAATTGAACTAATTCAATAATTAATTGACATTTATGCCTAATCCTAAAGTGTATGATCCCCGAATGTAATTTATAAGTAAGTCATAAGAAGATCTAAAATTTACCTATATTTAATTAATTATTGATTGATCATTTGGTGGAATCATTTTCACTGTACTATTTTATTTTATTTTTCAAACCTAAATCTCTAAATGCCATTATAGAATATAAGGGTTCTAATATAGTTGGCCCCAATGGATTGTGTAATTAATGATTTCCCATAGTATAAATAATTTCAAGGATAATGAATTCTTATTTTTTACTTGATAGATATAGAGAGGAGGAGAATAGTTAAAAATAGAGATCTCTTTAACTCTCTGCAGGGTTTGTGAAAGATTCCCTCTATATGTTTTGATGAAAAAATAGAACATAGTAAATTGAAATTAATATATATATATATATATATATATATATTAAGGAATTTTTAGGGTTTTATATTTTCATAAAATACACTTAAAAATTCCCTTATTCTTAGGGATCCAAACATCTGAATAATAAAACAATTATTATTCACATGATATGTAAATAAAATACAAATAAATAAATAAAATTTATATCATTTCCAATAAAAACAACAATCATGATCCATCTTTCATTCATGGAATTTATCAATCCTTGAATAAGGAATAAATATTTTTTATATATCAAATCATTATTAGTTGGTAAATTTGATAAATATCATATTTCCAAATCCATGAAGATATATATGTATTTTTAATGTTATTTAGCTCACAAATACTTTTGAGTAGCATGGGATTAAATCTTTGTGATCAACCAAAACAAAAAATATATCTAACAAAAAACTGGAATAGAATTTATTATTACATGTTAAAATAATCATTTAATTTATCCATGATTTTAGGTATACATTGTGTGTGACCATATTGGCCCATTTCTCAATGGAATTTGGTAGAATGACCTAATGTCAATGGTTGTAATCCAGTAAAATTCATTAGTACCACTTAGTAAATGGGTTAAAGTTGTAACAATATAAAATATCCTAGTAATTCTTAGAATGTAATAATGTCACTTTATCATGATATCTCTAATCAAGCATTTTTCATTATTGTTTTATCAACCAATGTGCATGACATCTCTTTCATTTACATTATATAATTGATCATTCATAGAGTCCACAGAAATACATTTATCCAAGTTGTTCCATAACCATAAATAGGCTTGAGATATCATCTTCTGTCAATTAATAAAAGAGATGTGTCATTTCAAACATTATAAATTTATGAAATATCACTCATGGTTCACCAAACATATCCAAGTTCAATAAGAGAATTCGTTGTCCCAATTTTGATAAATACATAAAAGTATAAAATTAATTATATTAATTAATTAATTCCATAATATATATCGATAAATACACAAATCCATGGATAAGAGCATGCAATGACTCATATAAATATGTATTTTCTATAGATACATTATGTTCACATAATCTCTTTATTTTGAAATTACCAAGGGTTCCTGAAATACATATTATTATTCACCCATGATATCCAATATCATCATCATCCCTTCAAATGATATCATACAACTATAGAATATATATTCAATAATTTTATCATGTCACCATAAGGTTCTCTTCATAAAGGAGAATTTCTTTGAAATTCTTTGTGAAAAATATTATTAGGACATCATCAATTATTATATCCTATGGAGGAATAATAATGATGTGTTAATAAACATTAATTATAATATATACAATGAAACAATTAGATCAGTGAGTTCTTATTAGTTGGATCCGGACTCCCACATGAACTATAACCAACATTTAACAACCTTCAGTCCACTAGCTCTTATATGAAATAATATCCTTTGCTCATATAGATCCTTTTACAATAGGTTCACCATAGTCTCCACCAAGGATACTCTACTAATAAAAAATTACCTTATTGATAAAAAACCCACCAAGAGAAGAAAATTTTAATTTATTTGTATTATCCATTTATGTGACATTGGATATTTGAAAAGATCCACCACAATAGTGTTGTCATAGTAAATTGTGATAAGTTCTTAACTATAAGGAACCACACAATGCTCTCAAAAAATGTTGTGAATACAAAAAACTTCCTTAAATACATTGCGTGATAAAATATACTCTGAATTTACTTTAGAAGTGGAAACAACTGGCTAGAATAAACTCTTATAGCTCACAACTCTTTCATTGAAACTGAATACATATTTGAACTAGGGTATTACCTTATCCTAATATCTATTCAATATAGTATCTTAAGAAACCTTAAGTACAAGCACTTAATCTCCTATATAGTAGAACATATCCGTAGTTTTACTTAATACATAAGGGTGTCATGAACTATAATTCATTGTTAGTCACTAATATTGGATTAATATCTAATAACTGTGTTCATGGAATATGAAATATCAAGCAGCCTAAATAACGTGACATGTATTATAGATCCTATCATAGGGGACTATAATATTTTACATATTCTCTCTCTATCCTACTATGTTAGAGGAATGATTTCATGGGACAGAGTTATATCATAATAAAGTGGAACTAATCCCCTCATGGATTGTTCCATAATGAAACTATCTAGTATATAGTTAATGTATATAAATTATATTAGTACAAAAATAATTTTTAATCCATCATGGATGATTAGAAGCCCTAGAATATAGGCTATTTATATTATATATTTTATAGATAAAACCTTTCTAAATTAGACCATATGTTTTTCTAAGGATTCCTTCTCATTTCTAAAATATAACAAGTCATAATCATATAGTACATTAAAAAAAATTAAAATCTCACTAAACTATCTATAAACACAGGGATCACTTTTAATAATAATAATAATAATAATAAGTTCATTTATAGATTCATCAATCCAAATTTTCCATAACCATGATTCTTATATTAATCCATATATGGATTTATACAATATTCATACCATTTTTCCCCACCATGATTCACAAATCCTTTTATTTATATCATATTTACATGTAACACCCCAGGTAAATAAAGAATATGACATTTTTATATTTATCCATATTTTTGAATAAAATATTAACATTACTTTAAAGAGAACTCTATGCTCGATGGTGTACCCAATACGTGACAACGATTTCCTTTGAAATCATACGTTGCACTCTAATAATAAAATAATATTATTTTAAATGGTAGTTAGCACGTAGCCATTGTATTGGCGGGAATGAATAGAAATAACTAAAATATTATTATATATGTTTTTTAAATGTCTTTATATTTATCCAATAAAATATAAAGGCTTAAAATAAGAAAAGAATTCAATTTTAGGCATAGATACTCTAATATTCACCAAAAGGTCGAACTATCGCCTTTTGATGGAGAACCCTCTTTAAATATAATTTTGGTCACTCTTATACATTATATTGGATCAAATAAAACTCTTCTTTAGAATTGGGACATTAAAATTTACTTTGTATAAAATTTTCGTATTTTTCCGATGAAGTTCATTTTTTAAGGAATAGTGAAAAATGTTGTATTTTAATTAAAAACATCTTTTTAATATAATTTATTTATATGAATAGATTATATTTTTAATTGGTTTTAAAATTCAATTAGAATATATTTTTACCATTTAATCCAATAGTGGTTGTTGGAATTAATTTCACTTTGAAATTGGACTTAAACTAGTGTCAATCTTTTGATATATATTGTTTCATAAAAACACGCTATTTGTTTTGACAGCGGGAATTAATTATTAAATTAATTAATTCAACTTATATATTTTTAATTTTTTAAAATAGACATCATTTTTGAATTCGGAATATCAAATATAGCTTAGGGCGAAGTTTTGGTATTTTTCTGAAAAACTTCAATTTTTTATGAATAGTGAAACCACTAAGTGGTACTTAAAAAAACTGATTTTTCATTTAAATGAAATTTTACCACCTCTGTGTTTTGAATTTCAAAAATCCTACATACATGTTTTTTATTAAGAAGTAAAATGTGGTTCAATGGGATCAAAATATTTTTTTGGCGAATAGTAACTTTTAAGTTTTTAATCGCGATTAGAGGTAATTAGTGTAGTTTAAGGTAAAAATAATATTTTAATAATATGAAATGAACATGACACATGTCCTAACCTTATTGGATGTTTCATGTCTGACCAAGAAAATCCATGGGTCAACTTGGGGACCACATGTAGCCACTTTGGTAGGAACATTACATAAATAACTTTTTATTTAAAGTTAAAATAAAAATGTCACAAACATGAGTTGTTTTACTAAAAAAAAATTTACATGTGTTTATACAAGTCATATTTTTGACTATAAATAGTCATTTTAAAGCTAAAAATATTTCCTACATCATAGTATTTTTTTATAATTTTTAGACATTAAATAAATTGAATTATTTATGACATCATGATGATGCAGCGATTACCTCATTATTTAACAATTTAAATAAAATAAAAAGATAATGTAAAATCTAAGACCTACACATGTAAAAAACCTATTGGATGGGTGGATTTAGAACTCTTATCACCTTATCCTAGAAATACATAATTTTTGGACCCTTTTTATCTGAAAATCATTTTGTAATAAAGTATCTTTTTTTAACTTTCCAAGAGTGCCCCTCCTCTCCTCTTATAAAAGGCCTCCACCTCTACCTCCTTACCCACACCTCTCAAGCCTTTGGCTCAGACAAAACCTACCCACTTTGTCTCTCCACATCCCTATATTCCTCCTATAAGCCTCAATTTAGGCAGAAGTCTTCCCAAGGAAGCCTTTGAGCTCAAATCAAAAAGAGTTACCCGTTTTAAAGGTAGTGTCTTCTCTTATGTTCTTATGTTTTATTTTTCTTCTCCAACCCCCTAAACTCTTTTTATTCATTTCTTTTGTAACAAAAACAGTATCCTAAATATACTAGGATGTTTTTATAAGAGTTATTAGATCTACACTTACACACACCATCATCTAATGGTTAAAGAACATACTGTTTCTGTGGATGGCGAATTTCTGCCTCACGAAACGATGATTGTTCAACACTTATATAACACCTTCAAAGGTGGCTATTAAGATGAAACTATATTTATATATGATATATAATATGTTTATGTTTTACTTAAGCTTCTTTATTTTTCATTTGTGGCATACCTTTATTGTTTCCATTGTGGGTAAACACAATAATTTCATTTTAGAAAGTGCGGACTACCGCCCCCTCAAAGTGATTTGATTCGTTAATGTCATACGTGGGACGTAAAAAGGATGTATTTAATGATATTATATATGATATTATACTAGAATTATAATATACCTTTATATCATTATGATTTCACTCCATTAAAGTATGAGATAGAAATGAAAGTAGCGTTCATGCGTACGTACGGCTTACCGTCTCCATGAACGGTGCATTTCATTTTTTATTCCCAAATGTAATGTACTATTATAAGTACATATATATAATGGATATATATGATGTATGTTACATCTAAATGATGAATATAATTCTGGAATTAAAATATACATATCTCTCATTTAGTTTTAATTCCATTAATATGACATAGAAATGAAAGTAGCATTCATGCGTACGTACGGCTTACCGTCTCCATGAATGGCGCATTTCATTTCTTACCTCTAAATGATTATGTAATATTATAAATACATGTATATACTGGATATATATGATATATATGGCATATACATCATTTATATCATTCTTGAGATAATTGATATTTGACTACGTGAACAACTTGTAAATATAAGAAGTTCACTTTTGACTCAAGTACCAAATATCGACAAAACGACCGTTATTAACTTAAATGATTACATAATGTTCATAACATGGTAATAAGTGATATAAAAGGAATAATGAACTTGAAAAAGGTTCTTAAGCAAGTAGAAATTAACTCAAGTTTATTATTTAGGACATTAAAGAATGATCGAGTCAAGTCGGACTCGAGGTAAGGGAACCTACCCCTCTCTTTCTTTTCAAGTACCCTCTTTTATGTCATTATTTTTAAGCTCATATTTCTTATTATTGGGATGTTCTTTTATATTAATCTTACTGTACTGTTTATGTTCATATGATGAGAGACCCTATTTTCTATCATCAATCCATTTTGGATGTTTTGAGTGGCGCCGTTAGGCTGCCGAATTTTCGTAAGAGATCCAACCCCTCTCTTTTTAAGTACTCTCCTTTATGTCACTTCTTTTATGCTCCTCTTTGTTATGTTGGGGGGTGTTATTTTATATTACTCTTGCTGTACATTTTATTTTAATAAGATGAGAGACCCTATTTGATCCCATCAATCCATTTTTGGAAGTTCTAAGTGGCGTCTTTAGGCTGCCGAGTTTTCGTAAGGGATTTTTCATCTCACTTTTATTTCCATGAGATTTATGCTAAATTTGCCACCTTTTCCTTTGAGTGGTGTATGTACTGCCCATTATTATACTCTTTGTGTAATATATTTTCATTATGGGTATTTACATCTTCATTGTATGACCCTTCTTCCATGGGGTGTACGTTTCGAAAGATACTCAAGTTGGTAAGGGAACCTTTCACCCTCCTCTTTTTAAAAGACTTCTTTTTATTGGGTCTTTTAATTTAAATATTTTTATGTTGGGATATGTTCTTCTATATCCTTATTGATGTAAATTTTATGTCCAAGTGATGAGATACCATTTTCTCTCTCATCAACTCTTTTTCTGAATTTTGAAGTGACGTCGTTAAGCTGTCGAATTTTTGCAAGGGAACTTCTTAACCCAATTTTGATTCTTTGGGATAAACTTGTACTCCTTAAATATGTCGTTCTATGAATATGTGTGAATGACCTCTGATTTTTTTTACACTTAATATCCACTTATATTTGGTGTATTCGTTTGTCACACATAAGTATGTAATTGATTTATCCTTAATCCAAGGATACCGTCTTTGTAAGGGACTTCGTCTCAATCTCCTTTCATTGAGGCATATTTCATTTTATACACAACTTTCTTTTATACGGTGTATAAACCCCTTTGGCTTTTACTTTTATACAAAATGAATCTTTTTCTACGAAGCGTTTTACTAAATGACAAAAAGGAATGTTTCTTTTAACGTACACGGTGACAACGACCTTTTCCGCCGCCGCTAGTATTATTTGGTCTTTGGATTCCTTAACAAGCCGTAATGTTTTTAAAATGAAATAAATATCATATAATCTTTTATGTATCTTGGTATTGAAAATGATTTTTATAATGGATTTGTTATGTCAAGTGATATATTGTGATCAAAGTTTTGAAATGTTTTCTTTCCATTATATTTGTTTTATGTCTTATGATTTTATAATGGTACTTGGACATTTTATGGGTGGTTACGTGATAAACCATATGACGGGTGGTGCCGTGAATACCAGGATGGGTGGTTACGTTATAACCTCCAATGAATTGGGTATGGAAGTCGGCCGTATGGCTATTCCATTAAGTGATATGTGTAGAAGTCGACCGTATGGTTATTCCATTTAAGTATGTTTATGTCCCAAGTTACCTTTATATGTTATGTGTTCTTTATATGGGTTTTTATGGTAATATTTTGGTTACAAAAGGGTAAGTAATGATCTTTTATTTATTAAAGAGTTTATACTACTTCATAAAGGTGAAAAGTATTACTTTGATAAAGTATTCATGGTTTACTTGTTGTTTTGAAAAACTAACAGTTTTCCTTCTTTGTGTATCCCTTACTGAGCTTTTTATGCTCACCCCAAGTTTTTGAAATGTTTTTCATAGGACTTAAAGTGGAATAGGGTCAAGGATGAGATCAAGGAAATGTCAGGTTGTCTAAAACATGGAACTAGACATGTTTCTTTTTAAGAGTTTTTTTTTATTTTATGGAAACTTAGTAGAAGTGTCTACTTTGTACTCTTTTGAGATGTAATAGTTATGTCCTAATTCTCTAAAACTCTAAACCTGAAAAGATGCTCAATGTGAATTATTCATTTAATTCAATATTAAGTAAGGTTTAAGGTTGGGGCCTTATATTACATCCAGTAGAAGGTTTCCATTATGTAAATATGTTTTAATTCCCATCTTCAAAGCAACATTGTAATTCAAAATTGATTTGAAATATGTAATTATGACGAATTAAAGCATATAAACTGGAGAATAGTTTTCTTCATAGTCTATGCCATGATGTTCTCTAAACCATTTACATACAAGTTGTTCATTATGGGTACAAACAATACCATACATGTTTAACATTATTATGAATAACCATTCACTCAAAATGATCGTTAAATCATATACTAGATCGACTAAAACCAACAATTAGTTTTGGCACATTTGTTATATCACATAATTCCATGAATCATTCCATTTTACATCTTCTGATATATTTGCTTCCTCTATGTAGGATAGAGGGTAATTATTGTCAACCAATAATGAGTCACCATCATTTATGACAAGGAAGACAAATCATTTTATTTCTCTATCCTCTATTTTACTCTTATATAGTACCTGTGTTTTAGAAACTACATATTATAGAACAGACTATGGAGACTATTCTTATAACAAATCTTGTTTTTTGACCGTCAACTTCCTTGATGTCAATATTTCATACACTCATAATAGAGGATGTGTTCACTCATAAGGAATAAATCATTTCTAAAAGATATAACATTCTATCCAAGGGATTATACATATTGTTGTGGCTTTGTGGCCCTTTCAACATTACTAAAAAATGGTGGTGATAACATCAATCATTTAAAATATTAAAAACATAATCAATGTGGTTTAGCCTCAAAAGAGTCCAAGTATAGTAACCCAGTTTTAATAGACATGGATATGACATCATTTTAGATTAATATTATGCACATTAAAAAAATACTTTCCTGAGGACCATAATAGTTGAGTGTCTTTGAAAACAAGTGTAACACCCCGAGTTTCAGTAAAATAATTATTAAATGAATTGTCAGTTAAATAAATAAATATTATGAAATATTTTAATAACACCATGTGATTTCATTTAACCGAAATGAAAAAAAATTGTTACTTTTACTTATATAATATTCAAAATGATATTTTCAAACATATTGTTTTAATAAATAATAATAAGTAAATATAATATTATTCTTATAAATTTGTTTAATAAAATTATAATTTATTTTATAATTATTTTAATTAAATATTGAAATAATACACGACATTTAAAATTATTATTTTAAAATATTATATGTTAAAAATTTTAAGTATCATTATTTTGTAAAAAAATTCTTTATTAATAATCATATTCTATTTTATAGGTGTTGTAATTTATTGAAATAAATAAACATTGGACATTTTAATGTGATTATTTAAATAACTGTATTAATAAAATGGATATTAATTTTGTAAAATATAATTTGAATGTAAAATTATTTTGGTTAATAATAAATTATATATTTCTTTAAACAAGGGTTAAAGTTAAACTTATAAACATATTTTGTCTACCTTTATATAAACTATATTAAATAAATTATTTATATAATTATAATGATAAAATAATAATAAATTTTTAAATTTAAAAAAATGAAATTGATTTGAGGGGTTTAGTGGGATCTATGGGCGAGAAGTGGAGGGAGCACCTTTCCAGATGGAGAAGGGGATTGAGCTTCTCCTACGGGGGTGCCATCGAATCGGGGTGCACCGCGACCTGTTCTGAGAGGGGCATCTGCGTCGGGGGGATTCAAACAGGGGTTTGTGGAGGGTCGCATGGTAGAGGCTTTGAGAATACGAAGACCTGGCCGCCATTGGAATAGGGTTTGCGATCTCAATCGGGTGAGGCCGAATGACGAAGATGAGTCAAGACCAGGAGTCACTACTTTGTGTCAATCCGGGCACCGACGATGGAGATCCAGGTGACATCCGTGGGTATGGAACTCCTTTAGGGTTTTGTTTTGGGTTTTCCAGATCTAGTGTGAGGAAGGTTCCTGTTTTCTTTTTAGGTGTTTTTGTCCGAATTTGTTGTCAATCCAATTACATGTTTGTTGTTGTGTCAATTTTATTCATCCTGTTTTCTTTATGAACAGCAATGGTTTCATTATGTTCTGCAGATGTTCACTAATTATTTTGGTGAAATGTTAATCAATTTCATTTTCCGAGTTGGTGTGATTTTGCTGTCTACATATTGTGCTTTCATGGAATGCTTCAACCTGTCACTGTATCGGGTCCATGAAGGTATCTGCTGGTCCAAAATTTATCAGTATCTTATTTATTTATATCAATGTAGAAACGGTTTTGGTTTGGGTTACAAATAAAAATTCCTATGTTAAACATGAATTGGATCTCTACTATGTTTCTGGATTCCTACACACACTGTGCAAGTTCTTCCTATCTGGCACATGGGTGCTGCACACCCTTCCTGCGACAATTAAAAATGAGGTCTTTCAGTTTCACTCTTCCATTCGATTTAAAGGTAAGGCTGTATGTAAGGGAAAAAGTTATACTTTGAATTATGGTTCTCAATTTTCAAATTATTAATGAGTTGAATTTAACAAATTTGTGTTCTGCTTCAAAGATTTATTTTACAAGTCATTTTTTATTTAAGGTTGTGTAAGGGAAAAATATTTTAGTGTTCAGATTTAATAAAGAATTGTTTTCAAATGTTAATTTATGTTTGTGTAAGAGAAAATATTTTTGTGAACATTTGATAGTATATTTGATTTAAAAGAAAAAATTATTTTAGTTTTGAATTTAATTTTGTTTATATATAGGATATTGTTCATTTATTTTATTTACAATTAATTCCTTTGATAATTTTATTGGTTTTGGAATATTTGATTCAGATTTTAATTAAAAAAAATACATTTAAGGGGAATTTACTTTATTTCAAACAAGTTTATTCATTCCCAAGTTAATATTTTGTTGAATACATGATTTATATACATGTACATGTGTAATTATGTATTTATTTGTGAGTGTTATTCTATGTATTTAATACTTCTAAATCGTGTAAGTATTTTTATGCACAAGTTATGGTAATAAGATATGTAAACTATATGATTTCCATGAAATTAATTATCAATTAATTTTTTAATTTTCTAGTTTCATATTTCAAAATATATACATATGTAATTACATGTATATATCTTCATGTCTTATATTCTCAAAATTTATCTACACGAATTTTTATAATGTAAGCTAATTAATTTTCAATATAGAAGTACTTTCAATTTTATAAACATATAAGAGTATTTTATTCATGTTTAAAAAAATGACGGATCCCACTAAAACCCCATTTATATTTAAGGGTTATCATACTTTGATGTAAACCAATATGCAAGGATGATTGACTATCTTAAAATCTTATCCTAATAATTTTGTGTGTGATGAATTACTTCATAATAATATTAAATAATGAGTTAATTTACTATTGTTACATGAAGAGTTTTCATTTTTATTACATCAACTCATGCATATAATTAATTAATTAATTGTATGATCAATATATTTACAAAAGATACACTTTATATAAAATTTGTCAGATGAATTAATGAATGAGATTTTACAATACATGGATGATTAATGTATTAACAGTTCAAGTAATGTTAAATGACCTAAGTCTTGGTGATGTCAAAACTCACAAGTGATTTTCATGAAATACACACACACATATAACAAAGTTTATGTTTTAAATTCTATTTCATATTAACCATGATAAAGGATATCCACATTTATCGATGTTAACCTAAAACAGGAATTTATCCAGTGAATTAGAAATATCATGCTATACATATATAAATATATATATATGTATGTATGTATGTATGTGTACATATATAATTTTAAATATACATATATATTGGAAACATTATGTTCTATTATTTATAATATTAAATCATGGTTTGTATATACATGAATATATATATATATATATATAATGGACAAAACATTTATTGACTTGTTATAATATATATCGTTATATTTCAAAAAAAATTCACATAACATATAATCATGTTATTTTAAAAATATGGATGTTGCATCTACATACAATCATAGCGATATATCAATCAAAACATCAAAAAACCTTCCACTAATAATAATCTTGGGGTTTGAAATTAATTTTAAGGATTACATCCGAGATTATCAAGAACATGGATTCATTTAAGAATTGAAATGTTTAATTTTATGGGAAAATGTATTTAGAGATCATGTATGAATTTATATTATAATACATCTTATTTGTGCGTTACAAATGGAGAAAATTATTTCAATTAGGGGATTAATCTTCTTATGATATTGTATTGATTCAGAATTAATATTCTCAAAGTGGTATGAGACACATTGGATTGTTTAATGATTTTATACCTCAATAATTCATCAATGAATTTATTTTCATCTATGATTAAGATTCAAATAAATCATAGTTGTATAGGACACATTGATTAAATGATCAATTTTTATTATACATATGAGGAATGCATTGGACATTCTATGTGATAGGTGAGGCCTGCTATAGCCTCCCTATTCGTTAGTTGGTCTCGTGAGAAAAAATACAGTCATGGTACAAGGTCATTCCAAAATGGTTATTTAAGGTCTTGGAATGAGGCCTTGACATTATAGTGATTTATGGTATTGGGACGAGGCCTTGACGGTATGGTTATGATGTCCCACATTTTGAATTCCCTCATTATGAATCTGGTATGTGAAATCTCATGTGATTATTCAACTAGTAGAATATCCATGGTTAATTATCTTTCTCTTATGAACCTGTATTAATTGGTTTTTACACATTCAAATAAACATGGTAAATGAGTTATATTTGTAAAGACCTGGAAATTCCACGATTTTTTTTCTTAAATACAAGGGAATTTTACGAGTCCGTGAAAATTGACGGCGCGTGATTCTGAGGCCCGGTGTGCCCGAAATCAATTTATGAAGTTTTGTTCGTGTACATTCAGTAAACGTACGAGCGAGTTTTTATAACTTTTGAACCAGTGCTCAGAATTGAAATCTGAGGGCACCGTTGAACTCGCAACGCCGATATTCGCTTAAGAAGACTTTCACCTCGACAACAAATGATAAGAAATAAAAGATAGTTTTTTGGGTTTTTGATGAAAGAATTAAATAAAAATAAAGGTATAGCTTTATTTTTATTTGCTTGGTTGAAGCTTCCATGTGGAAGTTGGAGGTGGGTACCACCACACCATAACCTCCCATGAGAGGTTATGGTGGTGGGGCCCACCCTAACCTAACCTACTCTTCATGTTTAATATGGTGGGGACCACCTGGGGTTAAAACCTCTTGAACTCCCCATTAAGTGGGGAGAAACCTCCTGAGCTCCCCACTTAATGGTGTCACCACCCCTCCACCTTAATGGAGCCAACACAGAAGCATTTATGGTGCCAAATCCTCCACATTAATTTTGGGACAACCTCTTGAATTAATTAATTGGAGCTAACCTAATTAATTAAACCATTTGAATTTTGTGCCAACAACTAAATAATAGATAAACTCAATCTATTATTTTGGTTGGCATTTGTCTTTTGGGTGGAAGATTGAGGAGAGGAGAGCTTGGGAGAAATAGAGTTCTCCAACGAAGAACCACATCTCCCAACGAAAAACAAAGAACGTGTTCATTCAACAAAAAACGCTGGCAACAATCTCCTTCGATCTTCTTCCTCGGACTCCTACCGACGTGGAACGTCTTCCACAACTGACGTGCGAGCTCGGGATTGGAAGTGTGCGGCGGACGCGACGAACGATGACAACTCCGTCTTCTTCCCGCGACTTCGTCGAATAACGAACAAAGGTAGGGGGTTAATTTCATTTAAGTTCCACGTTCTCCCTTTCTTTTAAAATGAAGATCGGGGATGCTTTCTTTTTGCGGATGGATTGTTGTGGTTCGTTCTAAAGGACCGATTGCTATCACCCTAAACGCGGAGGGTGCTGGCCAAACTAACATGGCCCGACACCCTCCGTCGATCTCTTTTGTGATATCCTTCGGCATGGCGAAGAAGTGACAAGGCGACGAAGCCGGTGAAGACAAAGGTCGTGCTACCCGCAGCCTTCATGACCCACGCCGCCCCCGCGGCGTCCCGCACCGCCACCGGCCGAACCAGCCTCGACCGAGCCCCCACTGGCCGCACTGCTACCCCGAGCCGGCCCGCGCCTCGCCGGTCTGCCCTGCCACCTCCCGGCCACCCGCCGGCGTGCCCGCCGGCCTGCCCTGGAGCCTCCCGGCCGCCCGCCGGCCTGCCCGACCCCCTCCTGCCTGCCCGCCCACCCGCCCGACCGCATCTCATCCGCTAGCCGGACTGCATGGCCGCCTCCCGGCCTACCTGGCCCCCTCCAGGCCGCCTGCCGGCCGCCTCTCAGCCGGCCCGGCCGAACCGTGCCGGCCCGCGCGCCCCGCATCGCCGCTGGCCGAACCGGCCTCGACCATCCGGGCAGAGCCGCCCGAGCCGCGCCCCTTGCGGCGCTGGCCGAACCAGCCTCGGCCATCCAGGTCGAGCCGCCGAGCCGCGCCCCACACGCGCCTGGCCAAGCCGGCCTTCTGCGCCCCTCGCAGCGCCTCCAGGCTGAATCGCCCTTACACGGACTCGCGGCCGGTCCGCGCCCTCGCGGCTGGTCCCCGCCCCCGCGCTACTCGCGGCCTTCAAGACCTGTTGGGAAGGGCCCAGCGGGTCGGGCCGAACCCAGCGGGTCGGCCCAGACGATGTCGGGCTGGGTCGGTCCAACAGGGTCGGACCGGACCCGGGCCCACTACGACCCCCTTTACTTTCTTTTGGCCATATCTTTGGCACCGGATGCCCATTTGACGAACCGTCAGCGGCGCTGGTAATCTTGGAGTTTGACGGTCCCTTTGAGTATACCCCACTGGAGTTTGGGGTATAGTTGAGATACAGTCAGGTTGGATCGTGCACGAATCCAACCGGGCCCCAGGACTAAAAGGCTAATAACTCTCAGACCGGGCGTCCGATTGACGCGTCGTCTGTCACGTTGGATTTCTTATGACAAGATGGATCTTCTAGACATGTCAACTTGGGACTTTTTGGAAGTTGATGTATCGACACTTGACTTGAGGAGCGGACCCTCCCGGAATTAAGCGTGCTTTGTGCGGAAACCCTGTGGCTGACTGCTTAGTGATAAAAAGGAACCTACATGGGTTCGACAACTCCGACTACTGTTCCAGGATCCTACGTGGGTTCGACATATCTGATTACTGTTCCAGGATCCTACGTGGGTTCTACCGCTCTGACTACTATTCCAGGATCCTACGTGGGTTCGACAGCTCTGTTTATTGTACCAGGATCCTACGTTGGTTCGACAGAGAAGATGATTCAGTGGCTACATCTAATCATCTCTATCTCTCTACATAAGTTGTATACCTGTGTGAGCTGAGTCAGTAACATTTGTGTTTACCTCATGATTGGGATGAATTACTTGATAACTTAGGTATATGTATGAGCATACACCTAAGTGGAGTTATCTGTTGATTACATACTTTGTGGTTATCCTGGTTGGATTTTGAGAGACTTTGAGGGTATCGGGGTCCCTACTGAGTATTGTTATACTCACCCCTACACGGGCTATGCCTGCACCTCTTTGTGTTGGTTGCAGACGACGGACAACGCTGACCGAGGCTGAGAGTATTAGGACTGGACGGTACCTGGAGGTGGACCTCACGATGAGTCAGTACCTGGAGGTGACTGGCGGACGTGGAGTGCTAAGGAGGCTATCTGTACCTACCCTTCAGGTTGGAATCTCGGTGGACGACCCAAAAGCTGTTTTTCTTTCTTCAGTTGTACTTTCAGTTCCTTGTACTTTACAGTTGGGCTTGTATTTCTGACCCCTTTACTTTTTAGCACTCTCTTGTTATACAGTTTTACTCAGTGTTTTGTATCCAGCTGTGTGCTCTATTGTGTGTGTTTACAGTTATAAAGGAAATTCCTTCCCAGATATAGGGAATTTTGCCTTTGGTGCTTGTCGCCAGCCCCTGGCCTATGGAAGGCGGGCTTGAGGTAGTCACGACATGAGCCCCAGGGAACGGGTCGTGACAAATTGGTATCAGAGGAGTCGGTTCTACCACAGAACATTGGACTCTGATATTTTCTGTGAAACAATAGTGTTAAGGGTATTGAGTGTGGTTTTCAGTTCAGGGAGTCCAGTTTTGGTGCGACGACCGACATATCCATACACCAGGACCCTGACTTCTCATTTCTGACTCAGTGCACGAAAACACTGATTGCGTCCGTGTTTCAAAGTTTTCTTAGTGATCTCTTTGAGTCAGCTCACCAGGTATAACTTATTGGTCATGGAACATCTGTTTATTTTTTGGATGGCCCCACACAAATAGCCATCTAGGGTTCCAGGCTTTGTATGAGATGGCAGCCCACCGAGAGATGAGGCCTCGGTGCAGGGCCATGTCACAGCGGAGGCACCTGCGTTACCACTACCCGTTGGGACACTGATGCCACCAGCCCCAACAGCAAACGATGCATGCCGCTTGAGTGCGTTGCACGAGTTCCAGTGCCAGAGGTCGCCCAGGTTCAGGGGTGAGATGGACCCATAGGCAGCTGAGGATTGGCTGGAGGCTGTGGTGAGAGTCTTCAGACTGGTAGGGACATCAGCTGACCTTATGGTGATCCTTTTCATGAGTCTCCTTCAGGTAGCAGCAGGCAGATGGTGGAGCCTGATGCTCCAGGTGCATGACAAGACGACACTCCTCTGTGCATAGTTTGAGAGTCTGTTTCGGGCAGAGTTTGTCCCTGCCACCCTATGTGCATTACGGATACAAGAGCCACTTCATCTGCAGTATGGCAGCATGACCATGACACAGTACTCAGCGAGGTTCACCAACCTCTCGCGCTACTCCACAGATATGGTGTTGGACCCTTTCTTCAGGGCCCGGACCTTCGAGCAGGGGTTCAAGCAAGAGATCAGGGCTTCGATGATCTCCCTTAGCATCCATACGTAGGTGGGGGTGTTAGAGAGAGCCCTCTTGGTGGAGAGTTTCCCTACTGAGTAGTCTCCAGCAGCAAGATCCACCACCAGTCAACACGTAGCGGAGTCTTTTGCAGCTGGCAGCAGACATATGTCGCAGAGGTCCAAGCGGACCAGACCTACAGGTGGACAACCACATGACTTTGGGTCAGTTGTGCGGGGCACATGAGACAGAGCTAGTCATACGAGGATCAGGCAGTGTAATGCATGCAACGAGATGGGTCCCATGGCTCGAGACTATCTGAACCGCTATGCAGATGATCACCAGACAGTTGAGGGACCTCCCAGGTAGAGGCAGAGGTTTGACCGTGGTGGTCCGCATGTAGAAGGTGGACGTGGCAGAGGAGTTGGCGGAGCAGCAGGTGGTGGATGACGTTTTGATGTCCTACCACCACCACCACTAGGAGGTCCACCCCGACCGCAGGGAGCAGGTGGACAGGGGAGAGCTCAGCTCTAGGTAGATGAGGCCTATGATCATGGCGCTTTGGAGATGATTTGAGGTACGATGTTTGTCTATTCCAGCTTAGCTGTAGTTCTTATAGACACAGGTTCTAGTCACTCTTTCATTTCCACTGCCCTTGTTCAGAGCTCAGAGATTCTGACGGAGCCGTTGGCTCGATCCTTACAGCTATATAAACCTATGGGAGAAGACTCGACGATTATGCACTGGTGCCGTCAGTGTGAGCTTACTCTAGGAGGTGAGAGCTTCGGCTGGGACCTCCCCGTAGTAGCGTCGAGGCCTTACGATGTCATCTTGGGTATGGACTGATTATCTACAGTCCATGCTCAGATTGACTGTATTAGGTGCAAAGTGTGGTGTGTCCGCATGGATGGGACCAGGTTTACTTTCACCGACGAGAAGGGAGCCTTAGCAACGCAGGATGGACTTACCCAGAGAAGGGGGCAGCCGATTACTCATCAGTTGGCTAGCCTTATCCTCGGAGAGGTTGATGTGCAGAGTCTGAGCTATCCTATAGTGGTGGACCAGTACGTGGATGTTTTCCCTAAAGATGTCCTAGGACTACCTCCTGCCAAAGAGGTAGAATTTTACATTGACCTGTACCCTGGGACGACACTGATATCTAAACCAACATATCGGATGGCTCCCGCTGAGCTTCGTGAGCTGCGGGTACAACTGGAGGACTTGCAGGGTAGGGGATTCATCTAGCCCAGTGTTTCTCGCTGGGCAACCCCGATTCTGTTCGCCAAGAAGGCGGATGGAATCTTGAGGCTTTGTGTTGACTATCGTCGCCTGAACTAGGTGACTATGAAGAACAAGTACCCACTCCCGAGGATTGACGACCTCTTTGATTAGATGAAGGGAGAACGGTGGTTCTCAAAGATAGACATCAAATCAGGCTATCACTAGCTCAGAGTTCGGGACGAGGATGTGCATAAGACAACCTTCAGATGTCGGTACGACCACTATGAGTTCTTGGTTATGCCATTCGACGTAACCAACGCTCCAGCAGTATTCATGTGACTCATGAAAAAAATCTTCTAGACATACCTCGATCGCTTTGTCATAGTCTTCATCGATGACATTCTGATCTACTCGACTACTGAGGAGGAGCATGCCTACCATTTGCAGGTAGTACTGGAAACACTACAAGAGCACCAACTTTATGGTAAACTCTCGAAGTGCCAGTTTTGAATCCAATAGGTTCACTTCCTGGGACATGTCCTCTTAGAGGCTAGAGTTGGATTAGATCCAGCGAAGATTGAGGTGATACTTTATTGGGAGCCACCCAAGAGTTTGACAGAGGTACAAAGTTTCCTAGGTTTGGTTGGATACTACCGGAGATTCATGCCATATTTCTCCAAAGTTGCAGCACCACTACCATCATTAAAAAAGAAGGGGAAACCCTTTTTGTGGTCGGAGAGATGACAACAGAGCTTTCAGGAGCTGAGGCAGTGGCTGACTAGTGCCCCTATCTTGAGGCTTACGGAGGAGGGTGTAGGGTATGTAGTTTACTACAACGCATCAGGGACCGGACTCAGATGTGTCCTGATGCAGGAGTGATCGGTGATCACTTATGGTTCTCGTCAGCAGAGACAACATGAGCAGAACTACGCCACCCATGACCTGGAGTTAGCAGTAGTGGTCTTCGCCTAGAATATGTGGCGGCACTATCTGATGGGCGAGCGTTTCACAGTCTACTCTGACCGCCAGAGTCTCAGGTATATATTCTCTCAGAAGGACCATAACTTGAGACAACGGCGATGGATTGAGTTCTTCTAGGACTATGACTTCGAGATAGTCTATACTCTTAGGAAGGGGAACATTGTAGCAGATGATCTCAGTAGGAGATTAGGTATTAAGCTTCTAGGAGAGGCGGCAGAGCAGCTGGCTGCTTTACAGAAATCCTTTGTGGACCGAGATTGAGAAGCTTTCCTTCAGTCTCTTACAGTCACTCCACTTCTTCAGCGAGTCAGGGAGGCGCAGCGTGGAGACGCTGAATGCGAGACATGACGTGCTCATATATCCACAGGGCAGACACCTGATGGATTTTATGAAGGTGTGGAGCACATCATCCTCTTCAGAGGACGTACCATGGTACCAGTGTCACTTCCAGAGGAAGTGTTGAGGGAGTTCCACACTTCCCTGCTAGCGGTACATCCAGGAGTGGCGAAGATGTACCAGGACCTCAGACGACAACACTGGTGACCAGGAATGAAGAAAGCAGTAGCCGAGTTTATCTCTTGATGCCTCACTTGTCAGCAAGTGAAGGTAGAGCATCAGGTACCAGCAGGCTTGGTGCAGCCTTTAGAGGTCCTAGAGTGGAAGTGGGATGGAATATCCATGGACTTATTGACATGACTTTCACATAAGTCAAGATGACATGACTCTATCTGGGTGATTGTCGACCGACTCACCAAGTCAGCCCACTTCCTACCGATCCGAGTGCAGAGTACAGTAGAGTACATGAGACGCCTCTATGTGTAGGAGATTGTGCGTTTACATGGTATACCCTAAACTATTGTCTCTGATCGTGACACACGATTTACTTCCCAACTATGGAAGGGGTTGTAGGAGGCTTTCGGGACACAACTTCGTTTGAGCACCGCCTTCCATCCTCAGACGGATGGCCAAACTAAGCAAACCATTCATACCCTCGAGGACATGCTCTGTGCATGTGTTCTCAACTTTGGTCACTACTGGGAGGACCACTTACCTTTGGTGGAGTTTTCCTACAACAACATCTATCACTCTACCATAGGGATGACACCTTTTGAGGCGTTGTACGAGCGACCTTGTAGATCACCTCTGTGCTGGACTGACCCAGGGGAGTCAGCACTAGTGGGACCAGAGATGGTATGGGCTACCATGGAGAAGGTGTAGATCATCCAGGATCATATGAAGACTCCACAGAGCAGGCATAAGTCATATGCTGACAGGAGACAGAGGCCTCTGGAGTTTGAGGATGTTGACCATGTTTTGCTACGGGTCTCGCCTCGACGAGGTCTACAAAGATTTGGCCGAGGCAACAAGATATCTATGAGATTCATCAGACCTTTCCATGTCCTCAGTAGAGTTGGCGAGGTGGCATACCTCTTAGCTCTTCCACCTCAGTTGCACCGGGTGCATGACATCTTTCACGTATCCCAGCTGAGTAAATACATGCACGACCCTTCCCACATCATCGTCCATGGAGAGTTGGACGTCGATGATGGGGGGACTTTTATGGAGGTTCCAGTGGATATTGAGGATCAATAGGAGCGGGTCCTATGTGGATTGTCGATACCTCTGGTGCGTGTTCGCTGGCAGTACAGGAACCTCCAGGAAAGCACGTGGGAGCGGGAGGCTCAGATGCGTGCTCGGTACCCCCACTTGTTCCCTTAGACCGACTTGTAGCTTACAGGGACATAAATCCATGAGGTGGGGAGAATGTAAAGACCCGGAAATTCCATGGAGAAATTTTCTTAAATACAATGGAATTTTACGAGTCCGCAAAAATTGACGGCGCATGATTCCGAGGCCCAGTGTGCCCGGAATCAATTTATGAAGTTTTGTTCGGGTATATTTAGTAAACGTACGAGTGGATTTTTATAACTTTTGAACCGGTGCTCAGAATTGAAATCCGAGGGCACCGTTGAACTCGCAACACCGATATTCACTTAAAAAGACTTTCACCTCGACGACAGATGGTCGGAAATAAAAGATAGTTTTTGGGGTTTTAATGAAAGAATTAAATAAATATAAAGTAGTAGCTTTATTTTTATTTGGTTGGTTCAAGCCTACATGTGGAAGTTGGAGGTGGGGACCACCACACCTTAACCTCCTATGAGAGGTTATGGTGGTGGGGCCCACCTGAACCTAACATCCTCTTCATGTTTAATATGGTGGGGACCACCCGAGGTTAAAACCTCTTGAACTCCCCATTAAGTGGGGAGAAACCTCTTGAGCTCCCCACTTAATGGTGCCACCACCCCTCCACTTTAATGGAACCAACACACAAGCATTTATGGTGCCAAATCCTCCACATTAATATTGTGCTAACCTCTTGAATTAATTAATTGGAGCTAACCTAATTAATTAACCCATTTGAATTTTGTGCCAACAACTAAATAATAGATAAACTCAATATATTATTTTGGTTTGCATTTGTCTTTTGGGTGGAAGATTGGGGAGATGAGAGCTTGCGAGAAATAGATTTCTCCAACGAAGAACCTCATCTCCCAACGAAGAACGAAGAACGCGTTCATTCAACGAAGAACGCCGACAACGATCTCTTTCAATCTTCTTCCCCGGACTCCTACCAACATGGAATGTCTTCCACAACCGACGTGCGAGCTCGGGATTTGAAGTGTGCGGCGGACGTGACAAATGACGACAAATCCGTCTTCTTCCCACGACTTCATCATCTAACAATGAACAAAGGTAGGGGGTTAATTTCATTTAAGTTCCACGTTCTTCCTTTCTTTCAAAATGAAGAACGAGGATGCTTTCTTTTTGTGGGTGGATTGTTGTGGTTCGTTCTAAAGGACCGATTGCTATCACCCTAAACACAGAGGGTGCGGGCCAAACTAACATGGCTCGGCACCCTCCGTCGATCTCTTTTGTGATATCCTTTGGCATGGTGACGAAGCGACAAGGCGACGAAGGCGGCGAAGACAAAGGTCACGCTACCCACGACCTCCGTGACCCGCGTCGCCCCCGCGGCGTCCCGCACCGCCGTCGGCCGAACTGGCCCCGACCAAGCCCCCGCCGGCCGCGCCGCTCGCTGAGTCGAACTGCTGCCCTGAGCCTGCTTGCGCCTCGCCGACTTGCCCGGCCACCTCTCGGCCGCCCGCCGGCCTGCCCGAACACCTCGCGGTCGCCCGCCGGCCTGCCCGACTACCTCCTGGCCGCCCACCGGCCTGCCCGACCGCCTCCCGGCCGCTAGTTGGCCTGCCCGACCGACTCCAGGCCTGGTTGGCCGACACCCGGCTGCCCGCCAGCCTGCCCGGCAGCCTCCCGGCAGCCTCCCGGCGGCCTCCCAGCCTGCCCGGCCACCTTCCGGCCTTCCCGCCGGCCTACTCGGCCGCCACACGGCCGCCCGCTGGCCTTCCCGCCGGCCTGCTCGGCCGCAACCCGACCGCCTTCCGGCCTGCTCGGCCGCCTCCCGGACGCCCGCCGGCCTTCCCGGCCGCCTGCCGGCATGCCCGACCGCCTCCCTACTACCCGTCGGCCGCCCGCCGGCCTGCCAGACCACCTCCTCTGCGCCCGACAGAATCGCGCCGGCCCCCACGTCCCGCGCGCCCTGCACCGCCGCTGGACGAACTGGCCTCGGCCATCCAGGCCGAGCTGCCTGAGCCGCACCCCTCGCAGCACTGGCCGAACTAGCCTCGACCATTCAGGCCGAGCCGCGCCCCACACACGGCTGGCTGAGCCGGCCTTCCGCGCCCCTCGCGGTGCCTCCGGGCCAAACAACCCTTACACCGACCCGCGGCCGGTTCACGCCCTTGCGACCAGTCCACGCCCTCTCGCTACTCGCGGCCTTCGCAGCCTGTTGGTTCGGGCCCAACGAGTCGGGTCAACCCCAACGGGTCGGCCCAGACAAATTTGGGTCGGGTTGGTCCGACCGGGTCGGACCGGACCCGGGCCCACTACGACCCCCTTTACTTTCTTTTGGCCATATCTTTGGCACTAGACGTTCGTTTGACGAACCGTTAATGGCGCTGGTAATCTTGGAGCTTGGCGGTCCCTTTGAGTAAACCCCACTGGAGTTTGGGGTATAGTTGAGATACGGTCAGGTAGGATCGTGAACAAATCCAACTGGGCCCCCAGGATAAAAGGCTAATAACTCTCAGACCGAACATCTAATTGACGCGCTGTCTATCGCGTTGGATTTCTTATGACAAGACGGATCTTATAGACACATAAACTTGGGAATTAGTGGCAGTTGGTGTATCGACACTTGGCTTGAGGAGCGGACCCTCCTGGAATCAAGCATGTTTTGTGCGGAAACCCTGTGGCTGGTTGCATAGGGATAAAAAGGATCCTACATGGGTTCGACAGCTCCGACTACTATTCCCGGATCCTACGTGGGTTCGACAGCTCCGATTACTGTTCCAGGATCCTACGTGGGTTCAAAAGCTCCGACTACTATTCCAGGATCCTACGTGGGTTTGACAGCTCTGATTACTATACCAGGATCCTATGTGGGTTCGACATAGAAGATGATTCAGTGGCTACATATAATCATCTCTATCTCTCTACATAATTTGTATACCGGTGTGAGCTGAGTTAGTAACTTTTGTGTTTACCTCATGATTGAGATGGATTACTTGATAACTTAAGTATATGTATGGGCATATACCTAAGTGGGGTCATCTGTTGATTACGTACTTTGTGGTTATCCTTGTTGGATTTTGAGAGACCTTGAGGGTCTCGGGGTCCCTACTGAGTATTGTTATACTCACCCCTGCACGGGCTATGCCCGCACCTCGTCATGTTGGTTTCAGATGATAGATAGCGCTGACCGAGGTTGAGAGTATTAGGATTGGACGGTACCCGGAGGTGGACCTCACGACGAGTCAGTACCTGGAGGAGACTGACGGACGTGGAGTGCTAAGGAGGTTATCTGTACCTACCCTTCAGGTAGGAATCCTGGTGGATGACCCATCAGTTGTTTTTCTTTCTTCAGTTGTACTTTCAGTTCCTTGTACTTTATAGTTGGGCTTGTATTTCCAGTCCCTTTACTTTTTAACACTCTCTTGTAATACAGTTTTACTTAGTGTTTTGTATCCAGCTGTGTGCTCTATTGTGTGTGTTTATAGTTATAAAGGCAATTCCTTCCTAGATTTAGGGAATTACGCCTTTGGTGCTAGTCGCCAGCCCCTAGCCTATGGAAGACGGGCTTGGGGTAGTCACGACACGGGCCCCAGGGGACAGGTCGTGACAATATTTAAGAATATACTTATACAAAAAATCATCTATTTGAAATGATTGATAATAAGGTTAGAAACTTATCTATCATTTCATGGTTTTCATTTATGTGGAATGATAAATGACAACATTGTCTGTGAAAATTCTAAAAAAATATTATTTCATGTGTAAATTTATATAAATACCCATGACATGTCATAGATTATTATTTATGGTCCTTATCTAACTTATAGGATGCATTTAATTCATTTCTATTCAAGTGTGTGCATATTTTATATTGATGTTTATTTATAACTATTTAATACGTTTAAAAATTTTGAGTACGAGTTTATCTTGAAAGATGTTATGGTATCTCTTATGAAAATGACGATGACATGTTATGAGAAATATTAATTTCATGATTTAATGAAATGTTTTAAAAAAATTATTTCTCAGTGGTCTTGATTTAAACCCCTTACTGGGCATTTTTTTCTCTCCGTTTGTATTTTCATTATTCAAATACATTTAATGGAAATGCTTCGATGAATTTATAATGTGGAATCATTGATATGATGTTTCATTGATTAATTTTTACTAAATTTTGTACTTTTGTATCTTAAGGTATTACTAGAATTCTAATTCTCCAATACGTAGGCCGGTAAAAGATCCTCTATTATGTAGTATGTTGTGTAATTATTTAGTTCTTTTTATAAAAAAAATTTACACAACAAATTTTTAGCACGGACTCTGGGTAACTATGGTCTGGGTCCTTATAATTGGTAAGACAAGAAGGGTATATAAAAAAATGGATATTAGATGTTGTCATCTATGTTGTAGGGTTTAGAGTTTAGAGGTCATCATTTTATTAATTATGAAGATAGTAATTCAGAATTCTTCTAGAGTTTTAGAAATGAATTGCGAGGGTGAATTGCTTGGTTGGGGGGATAATGTAAAACCTTGAGTTTATATAAAAGAATTTTTAAATTAATTGTATGTTAAATAAATAATATTATGAAATATTTTAATAAAACCATCTTATTTCATTTAACTGAAATGAAAAAAAAATATTTCTTTGACTTAAATTATGTTCAAAATGACATTTTCTAATATATTGTTTTAAAAAATAAAAATATATAACTGTAATTGTAACGACCCAAAATTTCATTAATGGAAAATCCCTCTTGATCCAGTTAAATGTTTCTTTATGTTTTTATAAGATGTCAACTTCTTTAGTTTAACGTTAAGATTTGTGACCGTTACTTTTATAGTCGTTGAACAGTGATCATCTGGGTAGTTTAAATATAAGGCTTTAACGAACCAATTTTCTACTCAGACAAAGGAAGCGATGGCCTCATCCAGTAGAATTGCCCCTTACGAAGCCCATTTGTCGGAGCTCGGAAAGGAGGTGGCGTCTTTGGGCTTTTCCCTTGACCAAGCCCAAGCTGAGCTTCATTAAGTCAAGCTCGAGCGTGATCGTCTACGGGAAAAATGGAAGTTGATAGAGATTACCACTCGAGCAATGTTATCCGAGCAACCCCAAGAGTCTGTCACCATCGCTCACCTTACCCTTAGGTCTTATGCGGCTATTTTAAGGGGTTATGTAACAAATAAGTAGCACCATGTTCATGTACATTATTTTTGTATATAATAATGAATATAATTTCTAGTCATTTTTGATACATTGTAATTAGTTTTTAAAGTACAAACTGTGTTTTTAGTTATTATTTAATTAAGAATTATATTTTATTAAATTAAAGGATTTTTGAATTAAATAATATTTTAATAAAATATTATTATTAATATTAAATTAATTTTTATTAAATATAAATTATCTTATAATTTTATGAATGCAATTAAAATTTTTATTAAGGTTTGAAAGCCATTTCTGTCAAAACCCGTGAATTTTTTTATAAATGTCGGTTTTTATTTTAAAAGTGAAAATTCACATATTTAGAAAATTATTTAGATAAAATAAATATTATTTTTGGAATCAGGATGTTGAAATTATCCAACGGTGAATTTTTCATAATTTTCTGAGACAGTCAAATTTTTGGGTAAAAATTAAATACCATTTAAATATATAATGTGTTTTATGACATCATAATGACCAAATGGTGATGTAATAAAATACCATAATCCTTATGTTCGGCCAATATATGTTTTATCATTAAAATAATGAGGTTTTGGGTTTGTTTGACTCACTTTTCAAAGCATTAATGGAGCCCTCAAAACTTATTCAACACTTTGCCTTTTTAAATTAATTTCCATGGGAGTGTGACTCACCTCCACATAAGCAACCCTAATTTTTTAATAAGTTCGGACCTTGGACTTGTAAAATATTGTTTTCCTCTTTCCTTTTCCAGAAACCATGGGCTAATACCATGGGATGGTTTGTGGTTTGGATTATTTTAATATAAGGGGTCCCAAACCTAAATAATAAAGAATTCTCTCACCTTTCCTATATAAACCCACCCAAGCTCCCACTTCCTCCTCACCCAAAGCCCTTGAAGTTCGTCCAACCTCTGCCCTACTCTCTCTAGAATCCTCTCAAGGTGCCCCAAGCTCCCAAGAAGCCTCTCACAAGCCTCTCTCTAGCCTTTGGAAGCACACTTCCAAGTAAGGGTTTTTCTTCCTTTCTCATTTTTGTCAATTTTTCTTTAAGTTGTATTGCCCTTTTAATTTCATTTATGAATGTTGGGGTATGGTTTCTCACCTCTCCCATACTGCCCTCTTATTGTTTGAATGATGGGAGACCCATTTCTCTCTCATTAAATGCCTCCCATGTACACCCGTTACTATGCCGAAATTCCGAAAGGAACTTCTCTCTCTTCTTTTACATTCAAGCAATACTTTTGTATCATGAATCTAAATTCCATTTCTATTGTTGGGACATGTATATACATGATCTCCTTACTGTCCATTACATGTAAATATGATGAGGAACCCTTTTCTCTCTCATCAACCTTTTTTTATGAATTCTTATGTCACGCCGTTACGCTGCCGAAATCACACCGATTTTCTAAGCCAATGTCTTTGTGTAGTGAATACCATGCCCATTTCTCCATCAAGGGTATTCACCTTTATGCACATTTACATATTGATTATAAAGTTTCATGTATGAATTTTACATTCCTTTATCGTGGAAGAAATGATTATGTTTTATGAATCCATGTTTTATGATCCATGTGGCACACTTATGCATGAAATGAAATGTTTAAGAAGGGTGCGCCCTTTATAGCGCTCCAATGCATTGGGTAAAGTATAGTATCATGATACGTCATGTGCAATGAGTGTTGACTCATGCTAATTCAAGTGCAACGAGGGTTTACTCGTGCTTCAAGTGCAACGAGGGTTTACTCATGCTCCATGTGCAATGAGCCTTGGCTCATGCTAATTCAATGTTAAGTGTTGTTGCCACATTTCCATGTTATGATTATCATGCTTTATCATGCCTTTATGTTCATGTCTCTCTTATGCTCTATTGATATGCCTATTGCCTAACATGTATTGTACTCCTCATGTTATTCATTGTGTACTCCCTTACTGGGCTTTATAGCTCACCCTTTTCTTATGCATGTCCTCAGGTTATCCCATGCAATGCTAAGTACGAAGGAATGTAGTGGTCATGTAAAGAAAGTTTTCAATAAGGATGTTGTATTTCAAGTTTAAAGTTTTTATGTAATGATCCTAAGCCCCAAAGACACTAAACCTCCCGATCTTCTTTGTTGTATCAAGTGAAGTTTTATGTAATAAAGCATGTTTAAGTTGTAATAAAAAGCAGGGTTGTCATAATTGGTATCAGAGGACAGGTTTAGTTATTTTTGGGATTAGGAAACCCTAGTAAAGCCTTAGATACAAGACTAAGCATAATAAAAACATCCCTAAGTTTTGGTAAATACTAAGTAAGTGTTTTATCAAACAAATACATCCCTGTCTGGATACGAGCAGGTAGAGGCGGCTCTGGCACAGATGTATCCTAGGGGTAAAACCCGAAAACACCGCTTTGAGCTAGACTCGAACGGGAACTGGTGCACGACAACGGGCCTTGATGCACTCTTGGTTATGACACTCCCGGGGGATATGTTTTGATAAATTCACAATCTTAGTATGAACCCTTATTAAGGGAAAAATGCCCCTAAGAATATATGTTAGAAGGAAGATCATGAAAAGCCTGGATTGAATCCTATAGACTCATGAGTTAAAGAGATTAAAGTTTATTTATAAGTCATAAACTTTTGTCTTTGGATTACCCTTTATGTGTTACCCCTAACATTCCTTTTATTCCAGCCAATGGCCGGTAATAGGAGAACTCGGGCTAACAACCGTTGTGAAGATCAGTGTGATGATTGTACTTATGAGATGCCCAATCCAATGGGAGCGGGAATCGCGAACTTTGTCACGCTTCTCTCTCAGCTAACTCAAGTTTTGAATAGAAACACTGGTCAAGAGGAACGTTCAACCCCCCCTAAGAAAGAACAAGTCGCTATTGAAAGCTTCATGAGACAAAGGCCTCCTACTTTTAGTGGATCATCCAATCCCACGATTGCTGAACAATGGATCAACTCCATTGAAAAGATATTCTCCATCCTCCAATGCTCTGAAAAAGAGAAGGTTCTCCTGGCGGCTTATCGTATGGATGGTGAAGCTGATCAATGGTGGACGTTGATCAAAAATACGAAGCCTGAGGAGGAGATCGAGGCTTTGGAATGGAAGGTATTCCGGAAGATGTTTTTTTGATAAATATTTTCCACGCACCCTCCGTCTTAAGATGGAAAGGGACTTCCTTTCCCTCAAGCAGAAAGATGAGGAATCTGTGGGAGCGTACGAGGCAAACTTCACAAGGCTTGCACGATACGCTTCCGGCTTTGTCGTTACCCCCGAATGCAAGGTTGACCGCTTCTTTGGTGGGCTGAAGCCTAGCTTGCGGAAAGCATTAGCGATCCGTGACTTTGACAGCTATGAGGAAATTGTCCGATGTGCCCTCAAGGTTGAAATGGAGATCGGAGAATCACAGGGGTATCATGGGGACAAGAAGCGGAAGGTGGACTTCAATGCTGGTGGTCCGATGGATAAATCCAACGGCGCTAAGAAATTCCAGCACCCCACTTGCCAAAAGTGTGGAAAAAAGCACCCTGGAAATTGCCTTAGGGGGACAAGAAAATGCTTCAAGTGTGGAAGAGAAGGGCACCTAGCTGTTAACTATTAGCAAGAAGGACCCGCAGCTGCGACGGAGGGGAGGAACGCTCCGTTCGAACCTCAACACGTTGTTCAATGCTTCAAATGCAAAGAACCGGGTCATTTTGCGAATCAGTGCCCTAATCCAAGGGTTATCGGAGGCAATCAACAACCTCCAAGACAGCAAGGAAGAGCTTTTGCCATCACTTCTGCTGAAGTGAACCCCGACAACGAAGTGGTGACAGGTACGCTAGTTATTCATTCAAGAATAGTGAATGTACTTTTTGATTCAGGTTCTACGCATTCTTTTATATCTCAAAAGTTTAGTAGAACAATCCCTGCACCACCACAAATCCTGGAAGTAAAGATGTCGGTGAGTACGGCAAATGGGGCAATCATTGCATCCCATGAGTATAAGTCCTCCCCTGTTATAATCTGCGGATTGAATTTCCCGGCGAACCTCGTCATACTCCCTTTGGTGGAATTTGATGCAATTCTTGGCATGGATTGGCTTTCCTTATATAGAGCCAACATAAATTGTCGGGAGAGGGAAATCACACTCCATATGGAGAATCGACCCCCGATTCTTTACAAGTGTCAGGAGGAAGATGAATCTCCTTTAGCTCCATCATCTCAAGCATGGATATTACTGCCTTATAAGCACGCATATCTGGCTCAGATGATTGAGTCCAAGGAAGAAACCACCCTTGAAGAAATGCCTATTGTGAGGGAATTCACTGAAGTATTTCCTGAGGAACTTCCTGGTCAACCTCCAAGAAGAGATGTTGAGTTCTCAATTGAACTTATACCTGGGGCGCTACCAATATCCAAGACTCCATATAGAATGGCTGTGGTTGAGCTTGAAGAACTGAAGAAACAACTACAGGAGAATCTGGATAAAGGGTTTATACGCCCAAGTGCATCACCATGGGGTGCACCAGTCCTCTTCGTCAAGAAGAAGGATGGGTCAATGCGGCTTTGCATAGATTATCGTGAACTTAACAAAATCACGATAAAGAACAAGTATCCTCTCCCAAGAATCGATGACTTGTTTGATCAGCTGCGTGGAGCACAATACTTCTCCAAGGTCGACTTGCGGTAGGGATATTATCAAGTAAGGGTGAAGAAGGAAGATATCCCCAAGACTACTTTTCGTACAAGGTACGGGCACTATGAATTCATAGTAATGCCTTTTGGACTCACCAATGCTCCAGCAATATTCATGGACTTGATGAATAGAGTCTTTAGAGATTACCTAGATAAATTTGTGGTAGTCTTTATAGATGATATTCTAATATACTCCAAAACCAAGGAGGACCATGAGGAGCATTTAAGAACTGTACTGGAGACTTTGCGCAAGGAGAAGCTCTATGCCAAGTACAACAAGTGTGAGTTCTGGTTGAAGGAGGTCTCATTCTTGGGCCATATCATCACAAGCAATGGGATATCTGTGGACCCCTCCAAAACAGATGCAATTGAGGGATGGCCGAGGCCAACATCGGTAACTGATATCCGTAGCTTCTTGGGGATAGCTGGATATTATCGACGATTTGTGAGAAACTTCTCACGATTGTCCAACCCTCTTACCAAGCTAACTCGAAAGGGAGTAAAGTTTTCTTGGAGTGATGAATGCGAAGAAAGCTTCAAGGAGTTGAAAAGGAGGCTTATCACTGCACCCGTGCTCACTTTACCCACAAGTGGGGAGCTTTTTGTGGTATTCAGTGATGCTTCGAAGAAGGGCTTAGGATGTGTGATGATGCAGAATGATAAAGTGATATCCTATGCCTCAAGGCAGTTGAAAATCCATGAGTGAAACTATCCAACACATGATCTGGAGTTGGCGGCGGTGATCTTTGCCTTGAAAATCTGGCGGCATTACCTCTATGGAGAGAAATGTGAGATATATACTGACCACAAGAGTCTTAAATATATATTCACACAGAAAGAGCTTAATATGCGCCAGAGAAGATGGATAGAGCTCATAAAGGATTATGACTGTTCAATACATTACCACCCTGGGAAGGCGAACAAGGTGGCGGATGCCCTAAGTAGAAAGGATCCAGCAATTCTATCAATGATGAGAATTGAGAAGGATCCAATCTTCTTAAACTTGATGAAGATGGACGTGGGAATCATAAAGAAGGGAACATCATCAATCCTTTCACAAATGATTGCTCAACCATCTCTTTTGGAAAGGTTAAAGGATGCTCAAAAGGATGATGCGAGAATCCAAGAAAAAGTGGAAGCTATCAAAAAGGGAAAATCCTCAGAGTTTAATGTTAATGAAGAAGGAATTGTGCGGTTTGGGAAAAGACTATGCGTCCCATCAAGTTCGGAGCTGAAGAAGGAACTTTTGGATGATGCACATAGTTCAAATTTCTCTATTCACCAAGGGAGCACAAAGATGTATCGAGATCTCCGAGAAAACTTTTGGTGGGATAATATGAAGAAGGAGATCGCTGAATATACATCAAAGTGCCTGGTGTGTCAGCAAGTGAAGGCAGAAAGGCAGAAGTCTAAGGGGATGATGCAACCATTGCCCATACCAGAATGGAAATGGGAGAACATCACCATGGACTTCGTCACTGGACTTCCAAGGACATCCAAAAGCAACAATGCAATCTGGGTTATTGTGGATCATCTTACAAAGACTGCACACTTCATTGCTATTCGAGAGGATTTCTCTTTGGATCAACTGGCACGGATATATATCAGGGAAGTGGTACGGTTGCATGGAGTACCACTATCTATTGTGTCGGACCGAGATCCAATATTTACCTCTAAGTTTTGGAAGAGTCTTCAACATGCTCTGAATACTGAACTGAACTTCAGTACGGCCTATCATCCTCAAACTGATGGCCAATCTGAGCGGACTATCCAAACACTTGAGGATATGTTGAGAGCGTGCTCAATGGACTTTAAAGGAGGATGGGATCAACATCTTCCTCTAGTTGAGTTCTCTTATAATAATAGTTTCCACTCGAGCATCCAAATGGCACCATATGAAGCCCTGTATGGGAAAAGGTGTAGAACACCGGCATGTTGGGATGAGGTCGGTGAACGTAAGCTGCTTGGACCAGAAATGGTCGAAGAAATGGCGGAGAAGGTGAAAACCATTCAGCAGCATATCAAGGCAGCCCAAAGTCGACAGAAGAGTTATGCAGATAATCGTCGACGAGACCTTGAGTTTAAAGTCGGAGACATGGTGTTTTTACGCATATCTCCGTGGAAGAAGGTCTTGAGGTTTGGAAAGAAAGGGAAGTTAAGTCCAAGGTACATCGGCCCCTTCGAGATTCTTGATCGTGTTGGGGCTGTGGCCTATCGACTAGCACTTCCACCTACTATGGACAAGGTGCATGATGTCTTCCATGTATCCCTCTTAAGGAAGTACATACCAGACCCTTCACATGTACTCTCTTCCGAGGTGGTACAATTAGAAGACGATCTTTCTTATGAGGAGCAACCAGTGAAGATCTTAGATCGTAGAGAAAAAGTTCTACGAAATAAGACAATGCCCCTCGTCAAGGTGTTGTGGAGAAACCACAAGTTTGAAGAAGCAACTTGGGAGTCGGAGGATATGATGAAGCTAAGTTACCCACATTTGTTTTAGTGTGGGAAAAAGGAAAATTTCGAGGGCGAAATTTCTTAAGGGGGGAATGTTGTAACGACCCAAAATTTCATTAATGGAAAATCCCTCTTGATCCAGTTAAATGTTTCTTTATGTTTTTATAAGATGTCAACTTCTTTAGTTTAACGTTAAGATTTGTGACCGTTACTTTTATAGCCGTTGAACAGTGATCATCTGGGTAGTTTAAATATAAGGCTTTAACGAACCAATTTTCTACTCAGACAAAGGAAGCGATGACCCCATCCAGTAGAATTTCCCCTTACGAAGCCCATTTGTCGGAGCTCGGAAAGGAGGTGGCGTCTTTGGGCTTTTCCCTTGACCAAGCCCAAGCTGAGCTTCATCAAGTCAAGCTCGAGCGTGATCGTCTACGGGAAAAATGGAAGTTGATAGAGATTACCACTCGAGCAATGTTATCCGAGCAACCCCAAGAGTCTGTCACCATCGCTCACCTTACCCTTAGGTCTTATGCGGCTATTTTAAGGGGTTATGTAACAAATAAGTAGCACCATGTTCATGTACATTATTTTTGTATATAATAATGAATATAATTTCTAGTCATTTTTGATACGTTGTAATTAGTTTTTAAAGTACAAACGGTGTTTTTAGTTATTATTTAATTAAGAATTATATTTTATTAAATTAAAGTATTTTTGAATTAAATAATATTTTAATAAAATATTATTATTAATATTAAATTAATTTTTATTAAATATAAATGATCTTATAATTTTATGAATGCAATTAAAATTTTTATTAAGGTTTGAAAGCCATTTCTGTCAAAACCCGTGAATTTTTTTATAAATGTCGGTTTTTATTTTAAAAGTGAAAATTCACATATTTAGAAAATTATTTAGATAAAATAAATATTATTTTTGGAATCAGGATGTTGAAATTATCCAACGGTGAATTTTTCATAATTTTCTGAGACAGTCAAATTTTTGGGTAAAAATTAAATACCATTTAAATATATAATGTGTTTTATGACATCATAATGACCCAATGGTGATGTAATAAAATACCATAATCCTTATGTTCGGCCAATATATGTTTTATCATTAAAATAATGAGGTTTTGGGTTTGTTTGACTCACTTTTCAAAGCATTAATGGAGCCCTCAAGACTTATTCAACACTTTGCCTTTTTAAATTAATTTCCATGGGAGTGTGACTCACCTCCACATAAGCAACCCTAATTTTTTAATAAGTTCGGACCTTGGACTTGTAAAATATTTTTTTCCTCTTTCCTTTTCCAGAAACCATGGGCTAATACCATGGGATGGTTTGTGGTTTGGATTATTTTAATATAAGGGGTCCCAAACCTAAATAATAAAGAATTCTCTCACCTTTCCTATATAAACCCACCCAAGCTCCCACTTCCTCCTCACCCAAAGCCCTTGAAGTTCGTCCAACCTCTGCCCTACTCTCTCTAGAATCCTATCAAGGTGCCCCAAGCTCCCAAGAAGCCTCTCACAAGCCTCTCTCTAGCCTTTGGAAGCACACTTCCAAGTAAGGGTTTTTCTTCCTTTCTCATTTTTGTCAATTTTTCTTTAAGTTGTATTGCCCTTTTAATTTCATTTATGAATGTTGGGGTATGGTTTCGCACCTCTCCCATACTGCCCTCTTATTGTTTGAATGATGGGAGACCCATTTCTCTCTCATTAAATGCCTCCCAAGTACACTCGTTACTATGCCGAAATTCCGAAAGGAACTTCTCTCTCTTCTTTTACATTCAAGCAATACTTTTGTATCATGAATCTAAATTCCATTTCTATTGTTGGGACATGTATATACATGATCTCCTTACTGTCCATTACATGTAAATATGATGAGGAACCCCTTTATCTCTCATCAACCTTTTTTTATGAATTCTTATGTCACGTCGTTACGCTGCCGAAATCGCACCGATTTTCTAAGCCAATGTCTTTGTGTAGTGAATACCATGCCCATTTCTCCATCAAGGGTATTCAAATTTATGCACATTTAAATATTGATTATAAAGTTTCATGTATGAATTCCACATTCCTTTATCATGGAAGAAATGATTATGTTTTATGAATCCATGTTTTATGATCCATGTGGCACACTTATGCATGAAATGAAATGTTTAAGAAGGGTGCGCCCTTTATAGCGCTCCAATGCATTGGGTAAAGTATAGTATCATGATACGTCATGTGCAATGAGTGTTGACTCATGCTAATTCAAGTGCAACGAGGGTTTACTCGTGCTTCAAGTGCAATGAGGGTTTACTCATGCTCCATGTGCAATGAGCCTTGGCTCATGCTAATTCAATGTTAAGTGTTGTTGCCACATTTCCATGTTATGATTATCATGATTTATCATGCATTTATGTTCATGTCTCTCTTATGCTCTATTGATATGCCTATTGCCTAACATGTATTGTACTCCTCATGTTATTCATTGTGTACTCCCTTACTGGGCTTTATAGCTCACCCTTTTCTTATGCATGTCCTCAGGTTATCCCATGCAATGCTAAGTACGAAGGAATGTAGTGGTCATGTAAAGGAAGTTTTCAATAAGGATGTTGTATTTCAAGTTTAAAGTTTTTATGTAATGATCCTAAGCCCCAAAGACACTAAACCTCTCGATCTTCTTTGTTGTATCAAGTGAAGTTTTATGTAATAAAGCATGTTTAAGTTGTAATAAAAAGCAGGGTTGTCATAGTAATATTATTCATATAAATTTTATAATTAAATTAAAATTTTATATTAAAAGTATTTTCATTAAATATTTAAATAATAAATATAATATAAAAATATTATTTAAAAATATTATATGTTAAAAAATTTAAGACAAATTAATTGTAAAAAATGCATTATTAATATTAATATTATTTTTGATGTGGTATAATTTATTGAAATAAATTAACATTGGGTATTTGAATGTGATGTTTTTAATAAGTGTATTAATAAAATGGATATTATTTTTGAAAAATATAATTTTACTATAAAATTATTTTTTTTAATAATAAATTAACTTTTTTAAAAAAAGAGTTAAAGATAAAATTATATATATATTATGTTTACCTTTATATAAATTCTATTAAATAAATTAGTTTTATAATAATAATGATAAAATAATAGTAAATGATTAAAATAAAATAAAATGAAATTGATATGTGGGATTTATGAGGATCATTGGGAGAGCAGTGCGGGGAGTGCCTTTCCAGATGGATAAGGGGATCAAGCTTCTCTAGTGGGGGCATCATCGAGTCGGGATACGCTTCAGCCTGGTCTTCGATGGGAATCCACATCGGGGAGGGGGGGAGTCGAACATGGGTTTGTGGATGGTAGGGATGTGGAGGCATTGTGAAGCCGAAGACCTAGACATCGTGGGAGTGGGGTTTGTGATATCGATAGACTGAGGCCGAACGACAGAGATGAGTCGAACTCGTGAGTTGCTGCATTGTGTTGATCCGACTGCCAGTGATGGAGATCCCGGCGTTGTTGGTGGGTATCGAACTTAGTTAGGGTTTGGTTTTAGGTTTTCCTAATCTAGTGTGTGGTAGGTTCCTGTTTTTATTTTAGGTGTTTTTGTCTCAATTGGTTGTCAGTCTGATTATATGTTTGTCATTGCACCAATTTTCTTCATCGTATTTTCTTTATGAACAAAAATGGTTTCATTATTGTACACAGAAGTTCACTAATTCTTTCACTATAAATTTAATCAATGAATTTTCCCAAATTTTTGTGATTTTCTCGTTTGCATATTGAGTTTACACCACAAGATTCAACCTATCCCTGTGTCAGGATCATGAAAGTCTCTGATTCACCCAATTTTTTCAATTTATTTATTTATTTACATCACTGTTTAAATAGTTTTGGTGTTGGTTATAAATGAACATTCTTATGTTAAAAATGAATTTCATCTCCACTATGTTTTTTTGAGTCCTGCATGACCATTGCAAGTGCTTCCTGTCATACACATTGGTGTTTCACACCCTTCTTGAGTCAATTATAACTGAGGCCTTTCAATTTCTTGTGATCGTTTGATTAAATGGCGAGGTTGTATTTATGTTACTTGTAGTTATTGTTTTTTCTTATGAATTTGTGTAAGGGACTACTAATTATTTATTATTAGTGTGTATGCATAACTTATATTAAAATTTTAGTGCATGGTGGTTCTTGTGTGTGTTTTGGGGTGTTTCTAACATTTATAAGTTCTTGTGTGTTTTTGCTTTCTTCATAATTTGGTCATGAGAAAGGGTGTATTTACAAATTTGGCAGTTTTTATTTTTATAATGTTCTGAAGGGATAAATTTATTTTCAATTTATAAGGATTTATACATATATATAACCACTGTTTATACACGTGTATGAATATTTTATCAATTCTAACTATATTATGTATTGCGTTATTTTATTTTAAAACTAATAAATTAAGGGTGGAAGTTATTTTATCAATTATTTTTCTCGTTTTTCAAATTAATAATGAGTTGAATTTACCAAAGTTGTGTTATATTGTATGGATTTTTTTACATGTCATTTTTTATTTAAATTTGTGTACGGGAAACATATTTTACTGTCCATATTTAATAATGAATAATTTTCAAATGTTACTTTATGTTTGTGTAAGGGAAAATTTTTTTGTGAAAATTTATTGGTTTCTTTTATTAAAAAAATAATATTTTCATTTTGAATTTAATTTTGTTTATATATAGGAGATTGGTTATTTATTATATTTCCAAATAATCCCTTTATTGGGTAATTTCATTTGTATTACAATATTTGATTCCAATTTTAATTAAATAAAACATATTTTAGGGGAATTTACTTTATTTCAAACAAGTGTAATGATTCCTAAGTTAATATTTTATTGAATACATGAGTTATATACATGTATGTATATAATTATGTATTTATTTGTTAGTGTTATACTATGTATTTTATACTTCAAAATCATGTATATTTTTATATATCTCATAAGATATGGAAATCAAATAAGTAAGGTATATGATTTCATCAACATTAAATATCATTTAATTTTTATGTTTTATAGTTTCATATTTAAAATATATATACATATGTATATATATATATATATATCTTCATGTCTTATGTTCTCAAATTTCACGAGAACAAATTTTTAAATTGTAAACTAATTCATTTTGAATATTTATGTAATTAAACTTTTATAAACACATAAGATGATTGAATTCTTATTTACAAACATGACATATCCCACTATAAACCATATTATATTTATTGTTTATCATACATTGATGTATGCCAATGCGCAACAAATATTGACTAACGTAATATTTTTTCCAAAAAAATTTATGTCTGATGTATTATTGCTTAAGAATATTAAATATTGTTAATGTTAATTTACTGTTTCTACATTAAGAGTTTACATTTTAATTAAATCAACTCATGAAAATAATTAATTAAGAAATTTCATTATCAATACATTTACTTAAGATAGACTTTTTATAAAATATATTATATGAATTAATGAATGAGATTTTGGAGTGCGTGGAGATTTATGTATCAAATGTTCATGTAAAGTGAAATGACATAAGTCTTGGTGATGTCAAATAATGCGAGAGATTTTCATGAATATATATATATATATATATATATAATAAAGTTTATGTTTTAAATTCAATTTCATATTAACAATGCCAAGGGATATCAACATTTATCGATTTTTTTCTAAAACATGAATTTATCCCAAAAATTAGAAATATGATGATATATATATATATATATATAGACACACACACACACACACACACACACACACACATATATATATATATATATGTGTGTGTGTATTTGTGTGTGTATATATATATATATATATATCTATCTATGCGTGTGTGTGTACACATATATGGGAAACATTATGTTCTTTTATTTAGAATTTTAAATCATTTTAGGCATATTAATGTATATATAAATATATAAATATATATATTTACTTATATATATATATAAAGGATAAAATGTTTATTGACATGTTTTAAGACATATCATCATATTTTAGAAAAAACCAACATAACATGTTGTCAGGTTATTTTAAAATTAAGGATGTCACATCTGCATAAAATCTTGGCCATATGTGAAGCACAAAATCAATACAGCTTGCATTAATAATAAACACACGGTTTTAAATTACTTTAAAGATTTACATCTGATATTATCATGAAAATGGGTTCCTTTAAGAATTGAAATGTTCAATTTTATGTGATAATGTATTTAGTGAGTAAGTATGCATTTATTTCATTTTACTACTTATTTTTTCATTAAAAATATATACAATTATTTCACGCATGGGATTAATATTTTTATGATACTGTATGTATTAATAATTAAACTTTTCAATGTGGAATGGGTACTTTGGGTTGTTTAATGATTATGTACCTAATGAATTCATCGATGAATTTATTTTTATCTATGATTCAGATTCAAATAAATCTAATTTGTATGGGGCACTTTGATTTAAATACATATTACTATTAGACACATTAAGAATTCATTAGAATTCTTATGTGACTGGTGAGGCCCGTTATAGCCTCTCGATGCATCAGTATGTCTCATGAGACAAACTATGGTCTTGGCCTGAGGCCTTGAAAAAGTAGTTATTTATGGTATTCACACGAGACCTTGAACGTATAGTAATATATGGTCATGCAAAAAGGATTTAACGGTATGGTTATGATGTCCTGAATTATGAATTCCCTCATTATGAATCTAGCATGCGAATGTCCATGGGATTATTCGACTAGTATAATATCTATGGGTAATGACTATTCTCTTATGAACCTGTATTAATTTGTTTTACACTTTCAAGTGCACATGGTGAAATGTGTTATATTTAAGTATATACATATGTAGAAAATCACCTATTTAAAATGATTAATAATATGGTTAGAAACATATCTATCATTTAATGGTTTTTATTTATGTTGAATGATAAATGACATCGTTTTTTGTGAAAATTCATAACAAATATTATTTCAAATGTAAATTTGTATCCTCACCCCTAGCTTGTCATATATAATTATGTATGGTCATTATATAATGTATAGGTGGCATTTCGTACATTTATGTTCAAGTGTGTGCATATTTTATAATTAATTTTATTTTCATCTCTAAAATAAGTTTAGAAATATTAAGAATGATTTAATCCTAATATCTGTTTCATAATCTATCAGGAAAAGATGAAAACATGTTATGAGAAATGATAATTTCACGATTTAAATAATGTATTTTAAATAAATGTTTTAATTTTTTTTCTTCATGGCATGGTTTCAAAAAAACTTACTGGGCATTTTGTGATCACCCTATTTGTTTAAATTATTCTTAAATGTTTAGTGGAAGGGATATGATGAATTTATAATGTGGAAGCATGGCTCTAATGTTACTTTTCTTAATTTTTACTAAATTTTGTACTTTTGAATCTGGACGTATTACTAGAATTAGAATTCTTCAAAAGCTAGGCTGGTAAAATATCCTCTATTATATAGTGTGTTTTGTAATTATTCAGTTCTATTTATAAAAAATTTAAATAGAAAATTTTTAGTATAGACTCCGAGAAACTGGGGTATGGGTCATTATAACATGGTACCCATTATTCTAGTTTGGTGAAAGATAATAAACATATCCATTGGATAATTCCACCTTATTGATCCTACAAAAAACCATTTTTCAAAACCTAAGGAAATGAAATATAAGAAATTAGTGAGCTTAAATTCAATGTAAGGGTAAAGAATGTAAATACCTAGGCATAACATGAAAATAAGGGTACGAGAACATGAGAATATAATTTAAAAACATACCATTCATAAAAAGAACATAATCATGAGACATGGAATAAATAATGTCGCATTATAAGGCATAAAATTGAAATATAATTATGAACACGAACCATATGATAATACCAATCGCATAAGAGATTTAATTTATGGTAGAAACATAATCATGTAACATCATTCCCTATAATTCATGGAATGATTCCATAACTTAACATGGCACTTCATGGGGACTACACCTACTAGAAGGGACATACAACCATCCCCAGTCATAGTCCATTCCTTATAAGGTATCAATTTCCCCCAAATTCCCATATTTTATCTGGTTTTCCCAAATTAATATAGTGGATATGGTTTCCCCATAATCTGATTGTGGATTGGATTTCTCCAAATTCATATATTGGATCGAGTTTCCCCATATTCCCAGAGTGGATCAGTCTCTTCGACATGTTTTCCATAATTATCTCATGTGATATAAATCATTACCAAATTAATTGGATTGAGATATAGTTAAAACCCATCACACAATAAATGTATATATACATGTTCCACTAGATAAAAAAACGTTCATCATATCATGACTCATAAAAAGATATGGGTTTCATAAACATCTTATCACAACCCATGAAATGAAATGGGTATCATAACATTTTTTCATATAATTTACCTATAGAAATGAAATTGGTTTCATAATATTTCATCAAATAATAACAAATTAAATGAAATGAATTTCAATATAATATATCCTTTTGAAGAGGAAAAAGTCTCATAAACATTATTCCAACTAAAAATAAACCATTCATGAAAGAATAAGAATTGTATTTTTCGATCATTTACCTTATGAAACATCAAATATAACAACATATTTCACCTAAGATGGAGAAGAATTTTGAAATAACTCATGTAATATTTCTTATTTATAATATCCTTTCATTGAAATTCCTTTTCTTAAAACTGTTCCAAAAATAAATTTGTTATAAATAAATCTTTACCTTTTACTTTCAAACATTTCACGAGCGAAATATCATTTTTTATTTGAAAAATTGTTTTTAAAACATATAACATTTAAAAAAAATTCATTCAAAATAAAAATGGAAAATTAGGAAGTAATCTAAAGAACATTTAAAACACATTAATGTGTTAAAAATCATTTAAACCCATTTTATTTAAAAAAATACTTGAAATAATTTAAATGAATCATTGAATATCATGTAAAACACTTCATAAAACATAAAACATTTCTGAAAATAATTTTATTTGAAAATGTAATTAATAAATAATGAATTTCCATAATAAAAGGAAAATAAATTTTTTAAAATAAATCTTGTGTACATTAAAATGATGATTTAAATGAATTATGTTCATGATGGTGGATAAATATGTACATATTGAACATTCATTTTGAGCTGTTGAATTTCAGAAAAGTGGGTTGATAAAAAAATAAAAAGGAGATTCATTTTTTAAAATATTTTAAAAAATGAAAAATATGTGTAAATATTTATTTTAAACAATATATGATAATATTAAAACATTTTTTTATTAATTTTAGAAAACTTAGTTTTAATGAACAAATATTTCTGATTGAAAGGAGAAATAAAGTCATATTTTCATAATTTTTTATCATATTTAAATTAAGTAGCAACAAGTGTAAAAATGGTACCATTACATTGATGTAACATTAATAAACATAGGAGGAGATAATTCATGGCTATTATTGTGATAAATGTTATATTATTTCATTAATGGAAGCATAATCATAAACATTACCGATAAATGATGTCATTGTTATAATAAACTCTTACCACTATGGTAACATTGAATCATAATACCCGTGAAAGAATAAATTTTCATGAAGCTTAAAATATCATGAAAATAATTATATTCATTATATAATAGGTCAATGGGTAGTATATACACCCCGTAGAATAATATTGGTTCATAACATGACATGTATCTCAAAGAATGAAAATTAACAAAAAATTACTTTTACACATTATAACATTTAAACAATAAACCCGAAGAAATAATGTTCAAAAAATAGATATGTAAATACCCATAAGTTTTATTATAACAATCATATAATACATATATGTGAATATATACACCACACAAAATTAATGAGTGTTTAACATGGCATATATCTCGCAGATATAAAAAGTGAGATGAGAAAACCCATACCTCAAGTCTTGAATATCATTATACATTTTCAAACCTAATATATGATAATTATAAATTTATTATACATATAACAAGGATCTATATTATTATATATCACACCATATATTATTACTTTGTGAATTTATATATTACATTTATTAACAATACCATGTTAAAGCAATGTTTCCTGTAATAACTGTTTTATTTATCATATGTTTTATGACTTGTTATTTTTTATTATCATACACATGTCATGATTTAATTATTTATAGAATATAATATAAGATTTATATACCATATATATTATGTATATAACTATTTATAATATTCTATATAATTTATATTTATGAAATTGAATAAATAATTGACGGAGACGTAGACAACATGTTCGTATGAACAATGTTTCCATTATCTAGTCCAATTAAAATAAAATTAAATGAGATATCTATCTATATATAATATAATTATACTAAAATATTTTTTTCATATATATAATATAATTTTACTAAAATTATTCTTAATATATTCCATTTAGAGTGAACATATCCCATCATTTTGAGAAGATGGTAGTCCACACATTCACAAATGAAGTTATCGCAAGAACTTATGTTTTATTTAATAGTAATAGAAGAATAAATTCATCATAATGATCATATATATCATAAAAAAAATAATTTTCATCATAATTAAAAACCATGATAGGTGTAAATTTAAAAATTAACCAAACCATTTCATGAGGTAGTTGTTTCTTGTACACAAGAATGATATGTTCTTTACCCAATAAGAAGGATGTTTTTGTCAGTGTACGTTTAAAAATTAGAAGAAAAATATATAATAAAATGTATGATACTAAGTGTGTTATGTAATCATGTAATAAATAGAGATGATGGGGTTGATGGTGAAAATAAAACAAACGAGCTTGAGAAAGGATGCAACCTCTTCTTTGGGTAACTTCTCTTTGTTTGCACCAAAGGGATTCCTTGGTTGGATTTATATCTAATGGGGATACTATAAGATGATGGGAGGTATGTTGAAAGAGTATTTGGGTAGAATTTGGGTGATCCATTAGGCTATAGTTTTGTGACGTAAGGGGGCGGAGAGGAGTCCTTCTATAAATGAGGTAAATGACCCGTTGAGTATTCCTGAAATACTTTGAGTTATCCCTACATTTTACTTTTCCCCTAAGGGTTAAAAATTATTCTTATGGATCCATAGAAGTTCAAGGGTCGAAAATTCCCTAGAAAATATTTATTATACAAGTTTAGGGACATTTTTAGACCATATTTTCTAATATTAGTCCTTAATTTTTACTATTTTATCCTCATTCACTATCATAAATTTTAATCACATTCAGTAATATTTTTGGTAAAATAATAATTTTACTATATTGGAAAATATAAATTATTATAATTAAAAGTGAGAAATATATTTTTTTAAATTTTAATAACATAATTGGTAGAAATTAATTTAAATTTAATCCAATAGACAGGTCATGGCTATAGGTTTTTTAAGAAAAAATGTTCAGATGACTGGAATGTTTTTATAAACAATTTCAAATTTAAATTGATCGAAATGACCTTAAAAATAATTAATTATGTATAATTTATCAATTATAAATTTAAAACCAATAAATAAAATAAATTACTTCAATAAATAAATTAAATAAAAAATCATTTTTGATTTAAAATTAATTATTATTTACTATCTATCAAAAAAGTGAGTTCACATTAAATTAAAAAAAATCACCAAAATATATATTTTTTGTTAATATTTAAAAAATTATGATTTTTTAAAAGGAAATTATAAAAGTGTCAAAATCTGATTTATAATGGGTTCACAATTAAAAGTTGGAAAACTACCTTATAGAAGAATACCACTTTTTATTCACAAAATCTGATTTATTCATATCTCATTCCTATCAAATATATTAGATGAGTATCAAAAATATTAATTGAATATAAAATTTATAATTATTGTTTCAAATGTTAATAAAAAGTGTATTTTTTATTTTATTGAGATAAAATTGTTTTTGTAAATATAAAAATAGTTTTCTCTCCAAAGTAGTGTCATTATTTTCAAATAAATCTCACATTGACTCCTACTAATTGATAACTAAAGGATTCATTTTATATACATGTGTATGTTATAATATTTAGAATATATATTATTATTATTCATAAAATAAATTCCAATTGATAGGTGTAAAATCTAATAATATTTTGTTAACCATAACCATATTAACCATACATTTTAGTTCTTTAAAAACTCAACCATGAATGTAAGACAAGCCATAAAATGCACTCTCTATTTTGTGTAATAGAAGATGAACATAGTGTTCCATGTATCAAAAGACAATATTTTTTTTCACATATAGTGATTGATTAACTTAGTGGTCCATATCATGTAAGCCAAACATAGTGGTTTCATATAAAAACTATATTAAATGTTACATGAAAAAAAATTATCAATAAGAATAAATTTATATGAAAAAAATATTTCACAAAATCATTGACTGTTACATTATACTCCCAAATAATTATTTCCTCCCTCGAAATTAGTTTGGGTTATCAATGGTTTAATACTTGAATAGTCCTTTCATAGAAACCTACATCGTAAAAATGAATACTAAAACATCATATAAAAAGGGATAGTTGGAACATAATGGTTAAATAATGTTACTCATATATAGGATAACATAGCTGGAAACTAAAAACATGTACATAGAAGAGAAATATAACTATTATTTTCTTATAGGGAGTGATAGAGAATATGGTTAGGGAAACGTTATCAACAAAAAATCCATTATCCAAAGATTCTTGATAAAGGTCACTGATATCATAAAAAATGATGATAAATTGTCAAAATTATATTTCAAGACCCTTTTTATTAAATTTGACTAATTTTTGGGAAAATATATACATACATGATTTTAGGAAAACCAAACTATTTTTTGTTCCATGATCAACTTACAATTAAAATATTATTCCATGAAATGAAGGTGAATTTTTCATTAGTGAAGCAATAATAGATCATGAGATCCTAAAATACAATTATAGGGCATTCCATCTATCTATATTACAACAAAAAGGTTATCAGATGTTATCAAATTTGCATAAATCCATATATGGTGAGATAATACATTATTATCAAAATCCTCATCTGATCTCTAACATAAACCATCCCATTACTGGTTTACCTTATAATTCTTCTGAAATATAGAAGTCAAAAACATAAATATAAGGTCACTAAATTTCTCACAAATAGTGTAGCATTAATTCCACATGTATCATAAAGTGGATTTTTATTGGAACATACCAAACATGGGAATACATTTTTCATGTATTTTATTTAAAAATGGTAATAACCTAAATTATCAAAAATACTTATTTAAAACAATCATCTCTCTTTAATCCATTGTTTATTGGAAAAATTCCATTAATCCAAAAATGCTAAAATCATGACCCATGTTAGATGAATATGCTCTATTAACCAATACTTTATCAATTATGTGGTAATTAGTACCATAAAATATATTTATTCATACTATACATATCTTTATCAAAACACCATTATTAGGAACATATTAAGGTTTATCTCCCATTCTTCAAAAAGTCACCTTTCAATTAAATAACAATATATTTCATCGGTACCATTCATCATATTCTTGTAAAACCATTGCAAAAAAATAAAAATTGAACAATCCTTATATATTTATTAATTATTCAATCAAAATACATAAAAACCTTTATTATTATACCTCACCCTTAGGATATTGAAATGGATACATCAACCCATTAATTAAAACATATTTCCATTCACATTATATCTGTTGTCTCATTCTCACCAGCAATATAATTATTACTCTTACCAACATACTAATTCCCATCGATATCATTCATCTTTGGAATACGATTGGTATAATTCTCTTTTATTCCTCATTTAGTGTGTTCAAATATTAATAATACATTCTGTAGGCCAATATTTTAATCTTTTTCACTAACTGAACTTTTTATTTTCCATTTTTAGTTACTTACTTTGTGTCCATCGTTTCCATAGTCAAAACATCTTCATGTTCAATAGATACATTCACATGGTTGTTTCTTCCCACATTCATTAAATTTAAGAAATTGGATCTTTCTTCCTATGGGGTCTCCATTATTATAATTCTTTTTAAACCATATCCTTCGATTTCTTGTTGATTTTGAGTGTTTATTAATGTACACATTGTTAATGAGGTTCCTTGAAAACTGATTAGGCATAATAACAACATCATTATCTCCATTGATCATCCCATTTAAATGATCATTATAAACATGTTCATAAAATTCAATCATCACAAAATTTCTTTTGTTTCCCTCTATTTACTAAAACCATAAATCATTATATTGTTAATACTTATCAATTTAGAAAACATTATAATCCTAAAAAATCACTTATATGATATCTAAATCATGACACCAACATACTTAACATTTGAAATCATATTTTAATCCTTAGTTTTTAGGAACTATATTTTATTTATATCATTCATTATGATATTTAAAGTGATAGTGAATTAAAAAAGATTATCCCCTGGGAGTGTCAGACAAGGTGTGCAGTAAGGCCCATTCTCGTGCACCATTTCCCGATCAAGACTAGATCAATACATTATTTTCCTGGTTGTTACCCCTATGTACATCTATTCCAAAGCCACATAAACTTGTATAATCCATATATGTATTCTCTTATAGGAAAATAATCACTATATCATTTATAAAAATTCCAGGACATTTTCCTAAACATTAAATCGTCCTAATATACATACACAACAACATCCAAAGACATATACATTAAAATACTCTGAGGTATCTAACTAATTTTTCCATATAATAGTTTTCAATGGTTGAATAAAACATTCCCCTAAATATAAAAAATATTGAAAAAAATATTAACACACATTAATGTTACATCATTTTAAATGAATATTCAGAATATTAAAAAAAACATACCTAATGAGTGTAATAGTTTAGTTTCTTAGGAATCATATAAAACATTCTTCTTTTTTAGTGAATTTTATTAAACATATTATTTATTGATATTTTACTTTATTAATCCATCTTAAAACATTTTTTCATAACATGGGGGAAGAAAAAATAAGAAAGGGATGAGTTGTAATGCATAATATATGTAAATAATGGAAATTCAAAGGCCTAAAAATAATTTAAGGGTATGATAACTTGAGAATAATATTTTAATTTCATATCCTACATAAAATGATCATAATAATGATATATGTTATAATAATTTTGTGTTCATAAGGCCTTAAATTATATGATAATTGAGAACATTAACCATGTGATCATATCAATGTCATTAGAAATAAAAATATTGGAATACCCATAAACATGTAACAAAATTCCATATAAATCAATATACTTTTCCAAAAACTAATATGGAAATCAATTGGGACAACACCCACTAGGTTGAAAACACCACCATCCCTAGACATTGTCCTTTTATTATAAGGGGTCTGCTTTCCCCATCTTCCAATAGTGTATGGTGATTCACCATCTTACCATAGTGGATCAGGTTTCCCCATATTCCAATAGTGTATAAATCCCATTGACGTGATTCCCATTATTATCTCGTGAGATATAAATCATTACCCAATCAATTGGAATGATATATAGGTCCCACCCATAAAATAATAAAATCATACATTCATGTTATACAAGTTAATAAAACATTCATCATATCATGACCCACAAAAAAAGAGATGGGTTTCATAAAAATCATATCATAACCCATGAAATAAAAGGGGTATCATATCATTTTAGCATATCATTACCTATTAAAAAGAGATAAGTTTCAAAATATTTTCATTAAATAATAAATCATGAAAAGAAACGGGTTTCAAAAGATTATATCCTGTGGAAGAGGAACACGTGTCATAAACATCATTCCATATAAAGATAGACCATACAAGAAAGAATATAATTGGAATAATTGGATAATTTCCATAGTAGAGAAAAAACAATGACAAAGTATGTCATAATAAATTGAGAAGGATTTAGAAAGATCACATGGAAAATTTTGATATTAAATTTCCTTTAATTGAAAAGGATTTTCTTAAAACCATTTCAAAAATAATTTCCTTATGAATAAGCCATCACAATTTCATTTAAAAAATTTCTTGAATAAAATATCCTTTATTTATCAAAAAATTATTCTTATAACATAAAACATTTTGAAAATAATAATTATTTGAAAATAATCATGGAAAAGTATAAAGGGAGATGTAAAAAAACTAAAAAACTATTTAATTTTAAATAATCATTGAAAACCTTATTCTTTAAAAATATCTTTGAAAAAATTTAATCGATGAATTTAAAATCATTTAAAACACTTCTGGATTATTATTTTTTTTGAGAAAAATTTCTTTTAAAACAACATTAAAAAATAAATGTCCAAAATATGATTAAAATAATTTTATATTAAAATAAATCTTTTAAACATGAAAAGTAAGATTTATAGGAAGGATGACCATGACATCGGACAAATCGGTACATATCGAACATTCATTTTGAGCCGTAAAAGTTTCAAAATTTCCCCCGATCAAAAAATGATCAGATTCTCCATTTTTATTTTTTTTAAAATTTAAAATATTATTTAAAATTTATTTTAAAATTTATTGGATAATATTGAAAAAAAATTGAAATATTTTTTATAAATCACTGTTTTGAATTTATATAGATTTTCGACTGAAAGGAGAAATAAAGATGGATTTCATAAAAATATTGTCACTATTATAATATTTAAAAAAGAGTCAAAAAATGGTTACAATAATTATACATAACATGAATAAGTATAGGAGCATAAAATTCAGGGATGTTCTTGAGAGATGAGTCATATGATTTCATAAATGGAAGAAAAATCCTAAACACTAAATGAAGAGATTGTTGCAATATACTATTACCACTTTGGTAACATCGAATCATAATCCCAAAGAAATAATAAAATTACATAAAGGATAAAATATCATGATAAGAGAGAAAATCATGATATAACATTTCAATTGTAATGATTTACAACTCATATAATAATATAGGTGCATAACATGACAAGTATCTCAAAAAAGTAAAATTGAGACAAAATTACATTACCGATTTGGAAACTTTTGAACCATAAACCCCATGAAATAAATATCATAAAATGGATATGATAATACCCATAATATTATGTATAATAATCATATAATATATTCATGGGATGTATATACATCACACTAAATATACAAGTGGTGAACATGACATGTATCTCATGGATATAAAAAGTGAAATGAGAAACCCCTTCCCTTTAGTCTTGACATTCATTGTACATATTAAAAACTCTTATGTAATAAATATATGTTTATAATACATCTAAAACATAATCATATTCAAATATATCATCCCATATATTTTCACTTATGACATTATATTAAAAATTTGTTAAAAATCCTTTGTTAAATCAACATTTTGGGTAATAACTTCTTTGTTTGTTGTATATGTTTTGACTGGTTATACTTGATCCTCTAAAATAGATATTGATTTAATTATTCCAAGAATTTGGAACATTATTTATATATCATATATATTAATTATATAATATTTTCAATAATCTATAAATGATAGATATATGAAATGTAATACACTGTTGATGTAGATAGTAGGCCGTACATACGCATGAATGTTGTTTCAATTTTTTTGTCATATATTAAGATATTTAAATGACAGACACACACATATATATAATATAATTATAGTATCATAATTATTTCAGTTATATCATAAAATTTTACTAATCCCACCATTAATACATTCCATGTAGTGTGTGAACAAATCACATCACTTTGAGAATATTGTAGTCGATATGACCAAAAATGAAGTTATCATATTTACAAAAAATGTAAAGCATGAAGGTAAGTTTTATATAAAAATTCCAAAATAAAAAATACACAAAAAATAAAAAATATATATAATATTAAAATATATTGTATATAATAATTCCCAACCACGAGAGTTGTTAATGTAAAAATTAACAATATCTTTTCGTGATGTCGTAGTTCACCATATACAAGAATAGTCAGTTAGATAATAGTGAGATGATAGTGTGTATACGTGTAGGTATAAAAAAAGAATAAAAATATCTAAGAATATTTCTGATACTTAGGTCATTGTTTAATAATGTTGTAAGAATATTTTATGGGGTTTATAATGATAATAAAACAAATAATCTTATGAAAGGATGTTAAATCTTTTTAGGGTAACTCATCTGGGTTTTTCCCAAATGGATTATTTGTTTGTATTTATTCCTAAAGGGGGGATTATAGGATGAAGGGTTGGATATTGGGATATTTTTTTTAGTTTTAATGATAAAAATTGGTTGATAGGTGTGAATTAATGGGGTCTATTTGAGGCATTTTATATGTGGGGAAAGGACATATTTGGTATTACTAAAAGGGCTTGAGTTCCATTTTTTTATTAGTCCCAAAATGGTTCAAGTGGATCCCCCAAGATCCTTAATGTTTTAATGCTGAAAATATGACCATCCATGATTTTTTCGACAAGTTTAGTGACATTTTAACATCATATTTTCAATGAATAATAATTAATTAACCTAATTTTTACCTTAATCACTACAATTAATATTAATCACTTTCAATAATACTTTTTATAAAAAACTATGTTTGAACATATTAGAAATTATAAATTATATTTATTCCAAATAGGAATAAAATTTTCCAAATTATAATAAAAAAAGGGAAGAAATTAGTTTAAATTTAATCCCATAAACGGATCATGATAGTAGGCTTTGTTGGGAAAAAAATTCAAAATTTTGGTATGTTTTATATCTAATTTCAAAGTAAAATTTACCAAAAGAATATAAATTGGATTAAATGATGTATTATTTATCTAATTTAACTTTCAATTAAAAAAAATTAACATTGTAAATAAATTAGATTAAAAATAAGTTTTGAATTAAAATTCAATATTATTCACTATTCATCAAAAAAATTAAACTTCATAGAAAAATAAGAACAATTCACCATAATATAATTTTTATGTCCTTATTTCAAAAATGTAGTTTATTTTCAAAAATAATAATTATAAAAGTTTAAAAATATGATTTAAAATGTGTTCACCATTAAAAGGTGATAGAATTACCTTTTATAAAAATACATCTTTTTATTCTTATATTAGATTTATTTTTATGATATACCTACTAAATCTATTGGATTAGTATAAAATATATTGATTGAATATATATTATAAATTTTTTATTTAAATAATTAATAAAAATTGGTTTATTAATTTTATTGGGATAAAATTGTGTTTTTATATAGAAGAATAGTTTTCTTAGAAAAGTAAATTCTTTATATTCAAATAGATCATACAAGCACTCATACCAATTGATAACCGAAGGAATAATTTTATATAAAATTTTATATAATATTGTTAGAATTTTATTAATCTTATTCATTAAATTCATACCAATTTCTAGGTTATAGCTATAATAATATTTTAATAATCATAATAATATTATATTTTAGTTCAATAAAAACTCAGCCTTGCATTTAATGCAATATATCAAAGGGACATAAATTGTGTGTAATAAATTAAGAACACAGTTTTGTGTATCCAAATAGACAGTCTATGTGTTTAATATAGTGCATAGTTAATTTGGTGTCACATAACACATAATCCAAACATAGTTATTTTATATAAAAAACAACAATATTATATGTTGTGAGAAATTAAAAATATAAAAAAGATTAAATTAATTCAGAAAAATAATATTTCCCAACATCTCAGGGTGTCACACAATTTATCAAACAATATATATATTTTTCTAAAACTGTACATTTATATGAATAATATGGTTTTTGAATAATACGGTGTGAAAATAGATATGATAATTTCCTTCATTATCAATTTAAAATTTTTGGTTTTTAAAATTTTATACATAAAAACATTATTAAATTTTTTTTGATATGACATTTGTTATCCTTATAAAATTAAAAGTCATTATTTAAAAAATTGACAATAAATATATCCATGTCTATAAAAGAAACTTATATAAAGTTTTTTATAACACTAAGAACATAATAAAGGTTCTTTAAATCATAAATAATTCTTACTAGTAATGTTAGGGGTAGTCTCTAATTTATATGGAAGCCAAACTTACCGCATTTGTTGCTTATAGATCATCATCACATTTAGAATCCTAATATAATATACTTGGTTATTGTATTACGATAAAATGTGAGACCCATTCATAGTATTTAATAACCATATTATAGATATGGAAATAATTAAATCGATAAGAAACACATCTAGAGCATACCATTTCTTATTTTTCTTGGCGAAGTTCCCATTATAGCATCCCCATTTTCCATGTAGAAGACACACCACATTCCACTCATTTTTATGACAGTTTATCATCTTCTCTGGGAAAGATGGTTCTCTATATTCATAAACATCGAATGTATCTTTGTACCCTTTTCACTGTTCTTACATTTATTAGTCACCATAATATATATCTATGGTATTTCAAGACCCATGTCTTTATAAAAATTTTAAATAATACTAATATATTTTAAAAAAGTATTATCTTTATATACTATATTATTATTATTATTTAAACTGAAGAATGTTTTAGTAAATGATAAAAAAGTGATATTTGGGAAAAACTCATTAGATATTTTAATGCATTGGATGTCTATGTTTTATATGATATAAATAACCTTGATGATCTAAGCCCTAGGTATTGATGACTATCCAAAAAAGAACCTGACCAATGTGTTATGGATCTTATATATCTCGTGTATTACATTCTACTAATAAATATCACCAATGTGAGATATAACAACATATACATACATATCCACATATTGGTTTAAAATGAAACTTAACATGGAGGATATAATGAAATATTTTGAATCCATTGAACCATAAATATGGTTTAGGAAGAGAGATTATACTTCCAATCTAGTCTATTTAGAAATATAATTAAGAATATAGGTTTAAAAACTATATAATTATTGTCCATAGTTTAGTAAACTTCATTTAGATTAATCAATTGTGGTGATATGGATTCCAATTCATGGAATCCATCTCTCTTATCATAATTTTAAAGTGATAAAATCTATATTTAATTCTCTTGGTCACATATTTTTGGCTGATGAAAAAACTCATAGGATGTAACATAGAATGGTGGCATGACTCTATGTGGAGTTCAATCTAGAAAATCCCCTCCCACACAGGTATGTATTTCTTGTAGGGAAAGTTCTCTATTTATGAAAGTATATTATTTACCCCATATCTCCTAGATTTTCCTCTATTTGTGGGTTTCATGTTCATTCGAATTCATTATATATGAATCAAATGAATATTTAAAGGACACTAATAAATTCTTCAATTAAAGAAAGTGAGTTAACCTTTATGAACCAATTTTCATTGAATCTTGAGAGGATGAATGAGGAGTTAGTGATCAATTATCACTAAGATACATGTCATGTTCAAGACACAAGTAGAAATACAGGATTTAACATTGAATTAATAACATCGATTTTTTATAAATAGATGCAAATGGTATTGTTTCCGACGCTTTCGCCGGGGCGCGCGCGCATCCGTCCGTCGGGAGGACGCGTGACTTTGTTGCCCCACATTCCCGCTTTCCAAAGGCGGGCGGCATTCGCTCCTTATTCAGGGACGTCTGCTCCTTGATCGAAACGGGATGATGGGATGTCGGTTCTTCCACCTGTGGATTCCTCCTCAGAACTCGTCACCTAGTCCGGGTCTCCCTTATAGATTTAATACGTAGTTCGTGAAACTCTTCCCAGTGCCATGTTTCCATGGACGCCAGTTAATTACACTGCTTCTGTCGGGACATTCCAAAGGGTCCAGTCATGGCAGCAACCTTCGGTCAGGGGAGTAGTCACGTTGAGGCATCAGTAGCGTGTCTGGATGCTAGGGTACCTGGCATGTCTGTCTGTTATCCTTGACCACAAGGCTTCTCGAGGGCGTGGAAGCCCGAGGCATCCCACATCGAGCGCGGGGAATTACATGTCATAGACACGTATCTGAGGTTTTCCTCAGCTTACCGTGTTCAACATGGGGTATGCCGCGAGTTTAACGTCCAGCGGAGACAGATGAGAGTGAAATGGGACCATCGCAGGGGGGGCGACAGTGAAGTTGGGCTTGAGCCTTGAAGAGGCTTCCTACATATCCCCGTGGCAGGGAATCAAAGTCCGCGTAGTTCGGGATGGTGCCGGTAAACCGACGTGAAGCTGGACCTTGGCCCGATGAAAGTTGTCGGCGTACCGACGTGAAGGTGGACCTTGGTCCGACGGGCATCGTCAACGTACCGACGTGAAGATGGACCTTGGTCCGATGGGAGTTGGTCTTGAACCTCTGGGAGGATTCCTACGTACCATGCCTTGACATGGATCAAAGACCTCGTAGTTCAGGTGGGTTGGGTCGCAATGGCTTACCACTGGACCAGAATGTATTTTAACGTCATGCCGGACGAAGATGGGACCCGACGCGAATTGGGTGATGGGTGGGCTTGAACCTCGTGGAGGCTTCCTACGTACCATGCCTTGACATGGATCAAAGACCTCGTAGTTCAAAAGGGGTTTTGTCGGTGGACCGACGTGAAAGTGGACCTTGGTCCAATGGGTGGTGGGCTTGAACCTCATAAAGGCTTCCTACGTACCATGCCTTGACACGGATCAAAGACCTCGTAGTTCGGAGAATACAGTTTAACGTCATGTGGGGCGATAGTGAACCCTGACGTGAATAAACGACGAGTGGGCTTGAACCTCGTGGAGGCTTCCTACGTACCATGCCTTGACATGGATCAAAGACCTCATAGTTCAAATGGGTTGGGTCGCAATGGCTTACCACTGGACCGGGGTGCAGTTTAACGTCGTGCTGGACGGAGATGAAACTCGACGTGAAAGACGGGAGGGCTTGAACCTCGTAGAGGCTTCCAACGTACCATGTCTTGACATGGATCAAAGACCTCGTAGTTCAAATGGGGTGTGTCAAGGTCGGTGCTCACTCTAAGCCCACGTGAGTCATTCTCGGTGTGAGAAACAAGAGGTTGCATGGACCTGACGATCACGTCGCGAAGGGTGCGTCCGTGAGAAGCGAAGAGGGGCTTACGCGTTGGGCGGCCCATGGTGTTGGGACTTACTCCAGGATGGAGGCCCAGAGGGGGTGCCTCGTTCCCTATCACGTCCTCCACTGACCTTGGTAGTGGGGAAGTACAGATATGCACGGGTGCAATCATCCGTACCAAAGGTTAGGGGCTTACGCTCTGAGGCAGCCCTTCCCCCGCGAACATACACCACTCCGACAAGGAGGATCTCATTCCATGTGCGGAAGAGTTCCATTCCCGTGGAGACGAGTGGTGTAAATAATGTTCGAGCTGGGGGGACCCTTCGTTAGGGAGACGAGGTTGGGTCACAATTTAACGTCATGTGTTGAGGACGTGGTGCTTGGCAGTTTAACGTCCTGCAGCTCGGACGAGGTGGGTTTACTCCACACCCCTAGGACTTACATAACCGGTACCCTCTGGTCCTTGGGGAAGGGAAGGCGTCGGTAAGGCCATGGTAAAGGGGGGTAGTGGGGGGAACCATCGAGGGGTCCACGTTAGCGTGGCTATGCGAAGAAGCAATAGCCGTTAGCGTGCCTATGCGAAGAAGCATTAGGCGAAGCAACGCTACGGGAGGTGTTGTCCATGGGACTTTGAAATCACATCGTGCAAACCTGGAGGGTCACACGGAAAGAGGAATCGCTAAGCAGAGGAGTGTGCTTTGCGAAGTGGGGTGCCTTGGCCTTAGCATGGGGCATAGGTGGGAGTGGGAGGTGCTTCGCGAAGTGAAACAGTGTTCGCGGAGCACTGCCTCGCGAAGGAGTGGTTCGCGAAGCAGGGTCCTGCCAAGCAATGTGCTTCGCGATGCATAGTTATCCTGCCTTGGCATAGGGATTACTAGCATGGGTTGGGTGTTTCGCGAAGCACAAGTGCTCCGCGGATGCCCGGGTTCCCTTGGGAATCCCCTTCCTTTGCGAATGCCCTTGAGCTTCGCGAAGGGCATCCCTCTCGGAAGAGGGGCTCAAAACGAAACAAATCAGAGTCGTCTCGCGAAGTAGAAATACCTCGCGGAGCTCATGATTCCCGGGGCAAAGCGTGCTTCGCGATTCGGGAGAGGAGAAGTCGAAAGGTCGGATTGTCCGTTTTCGGGACTCAGGGGGAGTCGAGTATTTATAGGGAAGGGGTGCCGCGAAGCAGGGCTCGCGTGCCGCCTTCGGGGCTTCGCGACGGCTCGCGAACGTCAAACGGGTTCGCGGAGGATTACCGCCTCCGGAGCTTCGCGGCGGCTCGCGAACGTCAAACGGGGTCGCGGAGGATTACCGCCTCCGGAGCTTCGCGACGGCTCGTGAACGTCAAACGGGGTCGCGGAGGATTACCGCCTCCGGAGCTTCGCGGCGTCGCCATGTTTGGGGCGCTTCGCGGCGGGGCTTCGCGGCTGTGCTTCGCGGCTGTGCTTCGCGAGGCAGCGCGCCGGCTGTCTTTTTCGTTCCTTCCTTTCGGGCCACTCTTTTGGCGCCAACAAATGCCCCCCCTCAGACTTGGAGCTGCGGAGGGAGAAGGGTCGAATTCTGAGGGACAATCGCCAAAACTGTCAGTGGTTCGCGATGCTGCATCGCGAAGGGGGACCCGCGCTGCTCGCTGGGGCCGCGGATCCGGACGCGCCGCGATGCTTCGTGCGGGTGAGGCATGCCGCGATGCTCCGGGGTCGTTGCCTATAAATAGGGGGTCCGCCCTCTTTTGTCTTCATGTGCCTTGTCTTTTTGTGCGCTCTCGACTTTGCGAAGCTCCGCGTACTCCGCGACAGCCCTCCACGAATCGAGCTTCGCGGCGAACTGGGAGTCTCCGACTCCGCGTCCGCGCTAGGCGAACTTCTTGTCGGCCTTGGCCAGACTTCGCGACTTGGTCTCGCGACTGATCTTCGCGATTCAATTTCGCGGTCGAGCTTCGCGATTCAACTTCGCGGCCGAGCTTCGCGATCCAGGGGAAAAACTTTTCTGAGGGTTGACATTAAGATGGCCCATCAAGAGGCTATGCTGGGAGTGCTTGCAGATGCTGCTCGCCGGGATGAGATGGCCAACCGTCCAGGCTTGGGGGAAATGGTTCGCAGCCATTCGGACCACACTTCCTTGACAGACCTGCTGTCGGAAGGTCAGTAGGATTACCCGCAGTGCAAGAAACTGCCGTTGTACGGCTTCGGGCTGAGGGATGACGTCTTCATCCCTGAGGCAAGAAGGGATGAACCAGCTTGCTGGTTCAGGAGCACACCATGCCAGCACCAATGGTTCAGGGCGGCCGATGGTCATGCACAAGAGGATTTCACACCAGTCACCGCTGATTGCCTCTACAATCATGTGAACGATATTGACGGGAGGCCACTGCAACCGGAGACGTCCCCTCCTCTCTACCGAACCATGCTGAAGGCGGATCTGCAGGATCCGAAGAAGGGATGGTCCGATGAGTGGGACCTGCGCCAGGGCGGCAACTTTACCGATGACCGGGCCTGGGCCTACTGGGTAGGCGCCTCATGCGAGGAGTTTGAGGCCGAGCTGAGGAGAGTGGGATTGTATGAGGCGGCATGGGCCTCCCAGTTCCACATTTACCAGCCAAAGCAGCTGATGCCGGAACTGCTGAGTAGATGGTCGTACAGGACCAACACTTTTCACCTGCATCACGGGGAGGTGGGCATCAGCCTGTGGGATGTCTACCAGGTTTCTGGGGTCCCGATCTTGGGGCCCATGTATGACGAGTTCCTCCCCGTTGCCAGCGTGTGGGGAGATGCTGAGCAAATTCCACGGCTGGCGTCAGCGCTGATGGCGCTTGTCCCTGGAGAGGACAAGGAAGCAGTGAGGGATGTCCACTTCAGAAGATGGTTCAAACGCTTCCTGAACTTCCCAGAAGATCGAGAGTTCCCTCCAAGGCCTCGAACTTGTCCGAGGGCAGCCCAGCGGGGTAAGGGACACTCGTACTGGCGGGTCTTGGAGGACAGCCAATGGAAGACTTGGGGTTTCAGTGTTAGCACTGAACAACAGCCAATAGTCAGGCTGGCGGCGTTCATCGCGGCTCTCATCTGTGGGTGGATTCTACCAGTGAGAGATACAAGCATGGGGGTACGACCCAGCTCGTTCGTCATGGCATCGATGTTGGCCATGGGGCAGCGGATCAACCTGGGGATCCCGATGCTCGCCAAACTATACAGAATGCTGCGGCGTATTAGCGAGGGCAAGAAGCCGCCAAGAATATGCGGGCCCTTCTACCTCCTGTATGGGTGGATCGAGGCGCATATCAGGGGGATTTACGAGTATCCAAACCCCATTTCATCGCCGGGATCAGACTTTCGCCCCTCCATTCTGAACGCAGTTGGGAGCTTCCCATTCAAACTGGCAGTTCCGATGGTGCTGAATAGGGTGTGGAGGGCGGACGAGTTCAACTTTCATCCCTTCCCACTGCCGACGGGGAGGCTTACTGATGATGGAAGGGGAACAGAAGAACATCGGGCTTACCTCCTGGCCTTCCGAGGTGGAGTTTTGGTGGCTCAGATAGATCGCGAGCCAATCTGTGAACCGTACACCCCGCATCGTTTTGCGAGGCAGTTCCGGTGCCTCCAGCGGCTGACCCCGCAGGTATACTGGGAGGTGCGTCACGAGGAGCACCCATGTGTGATGAGGCAGCTGTGGCTCATGTTCACACGTGAGGATGGAAAGATGCAGATCACATTGCCTCCATCCACCGCCGCCTTCGGCTTAGTGAAGGAGTACGCCATCAGCTGGGAGGCCGCTTATCCCGGGGAGATGCTGAAGCAGCCAACGATCCGGGTTGGTGACGGTGGGCCTCCTTTATCTCGAGGTCGGGGTCGGAGGGCAGCTAGGGCTGCTCGCGGCAGCGGGGCTGCCATGGCGGCGAGACCCGCACCGGCCGAGGGTATGGCAGCAGCGGCGGATCTGGTGGTTCCAGGAGAGCAGGGTCATCCGGAGGGGCGGCCACCGAGGGGGTTCCGTAGGATACCCACTCAGGCTCCGGGGAAGCGGCTACGTCACATCTATATGGCAGAAGATGCTGTCTTTCCGGAAGCTTGGGACATTTGGGATGTCAACCAGCAATTCCTCAACCCACCTGAGATGTGGGCCCACCTGAATCGCCTCGGGATGGAACTGCCGGGCATAGGCCCAGTTCGGGATGGATTCATGGTGTCTCCGACGGAGGCGGAGCAATACTTGAACGAGCTGGAGGATTACGTCCACTCCAGCGGTGTTCCTCGCCCAATGACAGACCGGGTGAAGGTACTGTTGAATCAGACGGTCCCCCCACAGTTATCGGCTGCCGATCTGAGGGAGCGCTTCCCCTTGCCGGAGGAATCAGGGGACTCTTCTCGGGAGGATGAGGCTGGAGGAGGGAGCCCGCTGGAGGAGGGCGAGGTCGGAGACCGAAGCTCAGAATCCGACGACTTCGCGGAGGCTCTCGAGGTAGCATTCCGAACTTCTCTTCCTACGATCTGTTCTTGAATCCCTATGGACTTCTCACCAATGTTTGAGCCATGCAGGAGGAACTTGTTCGTAGGCCTCATTCTCGCTCCTTGACGGGTGATGACGCGGGACCTTCAGAACCCGCGCCTATGGCTGCGTCCAGTTCTGCGTCTGGTGGGACCAGGGGGTCTGGGGCGGCTCCTCTGGAATCTCCAGACCTTCCAACAGTATACGGGGGGCCTCGTCTCGGAGTCCCATCAGTACCGGCCCAGGAGCAGCGCTCGGAAGTTGATCTTCGTAAGTCTCCTCTACCGGTCTCCTCGTTGCCACATGTGGGCCATGGTAACTAACGTTTATGTCTCTCTATCGTATAGTTCTTCGACTGGCGTGGGCTGCTGCAGCGAGGCTGGTCGGGATGTCTGGCGGTGTCCCTCCCAGGGGCATGCCGGTGATGGTGACGATAGTCCCTTCACCTCCTCAAGCTACGGCGCACACCATCACTGGCGGGACCACCAGCAGGGCCATACCTGAAGTCATCGAGGTGGACTCTGAGGAAGAGGATCAACTGGTCGGTCCCAGTCCTGTCGCGCCTGCGCCGGCGTCAGGTTTCGTACCAGACTCAACACCAGATGCAGATCCCGCTGAGGAATTCCTGCAGGCATAACCTACGTACGAGCCTGCCGACCGCGTGGATTGGGACGAAACGACCTCTGATGAGGAAGACAGCAGCATAGTCCGCCGCCGGTCGTGGAAGCTGATCACGCGCTTTATCAGGGACACTCCCCAAGCGCAATGGCTGGCCGAAATGGACAGGCTCCGCTCGCGGTTGCGCGAACTGTGTGCCGGGGGAGTGGATGCCCAACTCCCTCACGCGCTCATCCGAGACCTCATGGCTGAGAAGATCCGGGAGCATGATCGTGGGCTGAGCGTGGGATGGCAGTGGAGGAAGGCGACCAGCATTAGGAAGCTCCAGGAGGCTGAAGGCGAGGTCCAACAGATGCAGATCCGGGCCAACGAGCTTTCAGCCACTCTCGATGCACAGTCTGAGCTGGTCTTACGATTGAAGGCCCAGCTGGCAGAGGCTAAGGAGCATATGGGGCAGACCTCTGGAAGGATGGCTGTCGTCCAGGCCGAGGTAGAAAGGGCCAGGGCCAGAGTTGACGAGTTACGCCCCGCCGCTGCTGAAGAGGAGCGGGAGTTGAATCAGCGGCAACAGGCTTTGGACGCCGCAAGTCAGCGGGTGGCGGAGCTGCAACGCTCTTTTGACGGGGTCAACCCGTCCATGGGGGAAGTCAACCCCCGAGTGTTGTAGCGAACCCAAAAGAAACTTTTATTAACACTTTTGTGCTTCAACTCTTTCTTTCTCCTTTGTTTTGAGTTTCGTGGCATGCACGATTTCCACTGTTGAATTGCCTTGTTACATCCCTACAATGTATGCGGGACGTTTGGCGACAATTCCTCAAACCAGTACAGATTCCCGAAAGATGGGGAAGGCTTGATCGGAGGAGGAACTTCCAGGATAGCCGAATTACCGTTTCTCCAACGTTCTCTTATGCACGAATGGGGCAGCACCAGAGGCGCTGAAATCGGTTCAAACAGATGAAAATGGGAAGTGTGAATCACGATGCCCAAATTCGGAACACTGTGGGGATGGCGTGACAATAAAGGACAACTGCTAACCGTGGCAGACAAACGGTATCCTTACTGCGTTAGCCTGAAATGGGGACAACAAATGAGCAACGACCGCTGACCATATTCGCAACGCGGGATTTTATCAATTTGTTGTCGATCAATCTTTCAGGACGTTGGCCCAGGACAGTTGGTGGACCATAGGTCAGACATCCATACTGTTAGGGGGTCCTTCCAGACATGACCAGTCTTCCGGAACGTTGGCCCAGGATGGTAGGTGAGCCGATGCGGCATAAGACCAGGCCGTTAGGGGGTTCCTTCAGACATGAAAGAGGACGAGGGTCCGAATAAGGGACACACAAAGCGTGGAACATGGAGTGGTGGTTTGTTCAAACAGAATCCAACACTTCGGTAGTTGCACCACCGTGGTGGGAGTATGCCAGATGGGCGCATCAGCCTGATCACGGATCATTCTTTCTTCCAGATAGGGCCTCTCTGTCGAGGGCTGGAAATGGGGAGGAACAAGATTTCGTGATTCCAGGGGCTGGACCCTAGGTGAAATGCCTGGGTGTCTCTACGTATCCCATGATGATGGGAATCAAGCCGTACGTAGTTCTTGAAAGCGCAGTTTAACGTCATACTGGATGAGGAGCAGCCTGACCGTGTTGGTACACATCCTGCCAAAACTACTAAGCCCACGTGAGTCGTGATCGGTGTGGGAAACAAGCAGTAGTGGTGGGAATTTCCCGACGCAGAGAGGGGCAGGTTAGGGAAAAGGGATGCTCGGCGACTACCGGCCCAATGACACTAACACGATCATTTAGCGCACCTAGATGCGCGAAGAGAAAGAGCCAAGTATGATGGAGTTCCACTTGAACATGAGGAAGTGGAAACGTGTGAATCATGACGCTCGAGATTCGGATCACGATGATGGCGGCGTGGCGATGGAGGATTACTGCTGACCATGTTCGCAACACAGCATCCTATCGCGTTATCCTAAAATGGGGACAAACAAATGAGGTTCGACTGTTGACCATGTTCGAAACACGGGACCATGTCACAAATGTTGTCAGATATCCATAGGGACGTTGGCCCGGAACGATTGAAGGGCCCTTAGGTCCAGCATTCATGGAGAGCCCTTAAGCTTAGTATACACGTCGTCCGAGGGTCCTTTTGGATGTGGAAGAGGATGAGGATCCAAATAGCGAGCTCACGAAGCTTGGTCATGAGGTGAGGGGAATGTCCCTGTGAAAATCCCATGCTTCGGGCTTTTTGTCAAAACACATCTGAATACGTCAACGAAACGTATTAGAGAGGGGGAGCAGATTCCTTTCCCTTGGGGAGATCTTAGTTTAGGGTCATAGAATTCGGACCATGGATGGGAAAAAGGGATCAGGGGACGCATGACATCAAAACCTGACGTGAATGAGGACATAGTCCTACTTACCATGCGTTCTACGAGGAGATGATCGAGTCGAGGGACCGAACACAAGGGTTAGGCTGGGCCCGCGGGGAAGTACCCGAGCGCTTCTACGTATCTCATAAGGATGAGAATCAAGCCATACGTAGTTCTGGAAGGTGGCACGGTAAGGTACCAGTGCCAGGGGAAAAGGGAAGTGTGGGCATAGCCCTTGCATTAAGAGAAGCAGGATTTGATGTATCTTGTTTGTTCTTTAAGGTGAATGGTTTTTTTTGTGAAGCGACCGGCCTAGAATAGTAGGTCGTGATGTCGCCACAAGAATCAAGCCATGATGGGCGTTGACAAATGGCATGGAACGTGGCCAATACCCAACGTGATGTCCTCTACAACGAGGTCACCACAATGCGGTGCCGTTTTTCGTCGTGCGGCCAGGACGATAATGTCACAGTTTAGGGTTGTATGATAGGACCAGGCATGCATTTTATCGTCATGCAGCGCAGACATAGCAGAGACGATGCTAGGCGGGAAATGTGCGTAGTGTTATGAAACACAATTGACGGAGACATGATCCCACATCAAATTGTACGCCATCCAGAGAGGGTAACCTTAGGCCGAGGGGCCTACACAGAGGTGAAACAGGGAGAGAGATTGGCTTCCTGAATGGGTTGTACCCGGAGACAGGGCGTCTGGGCGGTCCTACGTGTCCCATGAGGATGGGAATCAAGTTGAACGTAGTCCCGAATGGATCTTAGTTTATGGTCTTAGAGCTCGGACCATGGGAGCCCCAAAGGGCGCCAGATTGCAGCTTTGTCCCCCTAGTATGCAAAGGTGCACTGAGGGATAGCGCCAAAAGTGTCGAGATTCCACCTGGACATGATGGGGTGGAAAATGATGTGAATCATGCAACCAACATTCAAGGACTGAAGGGGCTGGCGTGACGACGGAGGATTACTGCTGACCATGTTCGCAACACAGCATCCTGTCGCGTTAGCCTGAAATGAGGACTAACAAAACAAGCATCGACCGCTGACCATATTCGCAACGCGGGATTTTATCGATTTGTTGTCCGAATCCCTGGAGGGCGTTGGCCCGTATCGGTAGGAGAGACCTTGGGCGTAGTATCCAGGCCGTTCTTGGGGGTCCCTCTGGGTGTGAAAGATGATGGAAGTCCGAATAGAGGAGAACACGAAGCTTGACAAGTGGAAGGAACTTGATCAAGTTGAATCTGACACTCTTGGTCCTAGACTAGAGTGCTCTTAATACATGGGTGAACCACTGCAGGGAGCCAAGGGACTCAACCTTGAGGGTGACCGAGAGATGGCGGGTCCCCGGGGGAAGGGGGCATGGTGCCCAAAACCTTGTATCATACCTACACACCCCCCTGCTGGAGAGGGATGGACCAAGTGGCCTAGGTGACAGGGAAATCAGGAGATCTCCCAGAGGTGGGGCTGGACCCGAATCTTAGACATTCAGGTGGTCCTACGTATCCCATTAGGATGGGAATCAAGCCACACGTAGTTCTGAAGGGTGCCTTTTAATGTCATGCAGGACAGGGAATAGGAGGACTGAACCTCAGAATGGGGGCGTGCGTGGTGCAGTTGTTGCAAACCCGACGTGAATGAGGACGTAGTCCTACATTGCGCCACGCAGTCCTGTGATCAGGGTCCCGAAGGCAGGATTAGAGAGGTAAATTTGCTGAACTCAAGCTAGGTCCGAAGACAAGGGGTCTTGAACGTAGTTCCAGACGAGAGCCTTAGTTTATGGTCTTTAGAGCTCAGACCGTGGGTGGTGACAACTCCCAAGTAAGCACAGATGTCAACCCAATCCCTAAGCCCACGTGAGATAAACTCGGTGTGGGAAACAAGGGGGGTATCCTCATCGCAATACTTGGGGCGTCCATCAAAGGGGAGTCAGCAGAGAGTTCTGAAGGGCGCTTTTGATGTAGCTTGTTCCTCGAACGTGCAGACGTGCACGGGGGAAAAGTACCAAGAGTCCCGAGACTCTACTTGGACATGATGAAGTGATGAAGGGTGTGAATCGTGTACCAGACATTTGGGCTTAATGGGTTGGTGTGACGACAGAGGAAAACTGTTATCCATGACGGAAACACAGCGTCTGTATCGCGTTAGCCTGAGGTGGGAACAACAAACGAGCATCGACCGCTGACCATATTCGCAACGCGGGATTTTATCGATTTGTTGCCCGAAACCCTCGGGGGCATTGGCCCGTATCGGTAGGAGAGCCCTTGGGCATTGTATCCAGGCCGTTCTTGGGGGTCCCTCCGGGTGTGAAAGATGATGAAAGCCCTGATGCGAGGATACGCAAAGCCTGGAAAGCGGGTGCGGACGTGTCCGAGTAAAGCTTGGCATTCCAGGTAATAAACCAGAGTACTCTTAAGCACATTGGTGAACCGCCGAAGAAAAAGGATCGACGAAACAGCTCAGTAGGGGGGGGGGAGCATGGCGTAGTCATTACGAGATCGTCGTGAATGAGGACATGATCCCACACCACACCATATGGTCCCCTCATGGGGGAAGGATGGGCCAAGGGGCCAAGATGGGATGGGGATTCCCGAGAGATGGGGCTGGACCCGAATCTTGGACATCCAGGTGGTCCTACGTATCCCATTAGGATGGGAATCAAGCCATACGTAGTTCTTGACATGCAGTTTAACGTCATACTAGACGAGGAGGGGAGTAATATACCCCTAAACAAGGGAGGTGTATGGCATGGTAAAGAAGCCATCGTGAATGAGGATGTAGTCCTATGTCACACCATACGATCCTATAAGATAGGTGCTGGGCCGCGGCCCGGAAAGGCCAAGGGGCCTGGGGCTGAGCCTCGGTTAGGAAGACCTGACTGGTTTGTAGTTTAACGTCTTACATGAGGACGGGGGTCGGGGACCCGAGGAAGCCAAGGGGCCTGAGGCTGGGCCTCGTAAAGGGAGTTGCACGGCATGGTACATGATCCCGACGTGAATGAGGACGTAGTCCCACACCACACCGTACACTCCGGGTAATAAGGGACCTGGGCTGTGACCTGGAAAGGCCAAGGGGCCTAAGGTCAAGCATCAGTCAGGAAGGCCTGACTGGTTTGTAGTTTAACGTCTTACATGAGGACGGGGGGCCAGGGGCCCAAGGAGGCCAAAGGGCCTGAGGCTGGGCCTCGTAAGGGGAGTCGCACGACATGGTACATGATCCCGACGTGAATGAGGACGTAGTCCCACACCACACCGTACACTCTAGGTGAGGAATCCTGGGCCGTGGCCCGGAGAAAAGGGGAAGTTATCAGTCAGAAAGGCCTGACTGGTTTGTAGTTTAACGTCTTACATGAGGATGAGGGTCAGGGACCCGAAAAGGCCAAGGGGCCTGAGGCTGAGCCTCGTAAAGGGAGGGCGCACGGCATGGTACATGATCCCAACGTGAATGAGGACGCAGTCCTACATCACACCGTACACCCTTATGAGGAATCCTGGGCCGTGGCCCGGATCGCTAGCACCACCTGGGGGAAGTTTGTCACCTTGGGATGGGGCAGAATGAATCACTGTTCTCGATGCTTGGGGCATCTCGGGGTGGACCCGAAGATCCAGGACACTGTTGACCATGTTCGAAACACAACGTTCCTATAGTGACCCGCATGGGGGCAACAAATGAGCATCGACCGCTGACCAAATTCGTAACGCGGGACTTGTATCGATTTGTTGCTTGAAAACCCTCGGGGACGTTGGCCCGTATCGGTAGGAGAGCCCTTGGGAATTGTATCCAGGCCGTTATCGGGGGTCCCTCCGGGTGTGAAAGGTGACAGAATCCCAGTCAAGGAGTGGGTGAAGCTCAGTTGCGTTCATCCAAGAAAGGGGCAAACACCTCTAGGGGGGAAATGTGCAGCCGGGTCGAGGCTTGCTCGACGTGGGTCGGGGCAAAAGTGTGCATCCTGCCATGTCTTGACCCGAGGGGAAGATTTTGGATTTTGGGCTGGGCCAACGGACGAAATGTCCGGGCGTTCCTACGTATCTCATAAGGATGAGAATCAAGCCATACGTAGTTCTTGAAGGCCATGCAGTTTAGCGTCATGCGGTGAGGACGTGGGAGGGTAGAAGAACGGGAGTGGGCGCATGGTGCGACCTTTACAATATTTGCGCGAGTGGGGTTGCATGAGCGGGGCCAAGAAAGCCTACTCCCTGCTACGCAAAGATCCTCCAAGGAGACTATCCCCAGGGGGAATAGCAGAAGAGAAAAATTTGGGGCTGGGCTCAAGACGAGGCGTCCGAGCGTTCCTACGTATCCCATGAAGATGGGATAGTTCTCGACATGCAGTTTAACGTCGTACGGGACGAGGGGCATCTCATTCAGGGATGTGTACGGTATGGTACATGATCCCAACGTGAGGACGTAGTCCTACACCGTACCGTACGATCCCGTAAGAGGGTAAGTCGGAGAGAAACGAGGGGGCCTGGGGCCAGACCGCGGTGGAGACGGGGCCAGGGGCCCAAAGAGGCCGAGGGGCCTGAGGATAGGCCTCGGTCAGTAAAACCTGACTGGCTTGCAGTTTAACATCTTGCAGTGAGGACGGAGATGCAGTTTAAGGTCATGCGGGACCAAGTCGCAGTTTAGGGTCGTGCAGGACCCTCTCGCAGTTTAGGGTCGTGCAGGACCAATGCAGTTTAATGTCGTGCAGGACCCTCTTGCAGTTTAGGGTCGTGCAGGACCACTTTTTTGCCCTAGGCAAAGTATCGCTTGAGGAATTTGGCATTGGTAGGAGGAGTTACACACTCTCCATCTGTGGTCACCAAGGAGTATGCTCCGTTGGGGTAAACCTTATGGATGATATAAGGCCCTTCCCATTTGGGTTCTAACTTGGGTGGTTTCCTACCGGGAATCATTGGCTCTTGAAGGGCCAGTACCAGGTCACCCTGTAGAAAAGAGCAGAGATGAACCTTCTTGTCAAAAGCTCTCACTATCTTGTCCTGATGCCTTTCCAGATTGTGCAGGGCACGAAGCCGGTTCTCGTCCAGTGCCTCTAATTCAGCTAGATGGATCTCGGCTACCTCATCTGATGTCTGGTGATCATAAACTGCAGTGCGTAGCGACGGCAGCTGGATCTCAATGGGTAGGACGGCCTCAGCTCCATACACCAGGGAATATGGGGTCACCTGGGTAGAGTTGTGAGTCGTCATCCGGTAAGCCCAGAGGGCGTTGGGGAGCTTGTCCGGCCAACTTTTCTTGTTCTGACCAACCATCTTCTGCAGAATGTTAGAGAGGGTCTTGTTGAACACCTCGATCTGTCCATTCTCCTGCGCGTGGTAGCGGGAGGTATGGTTCGACCGGATGTCGCACTTAGCGTACAATATCTTCAATTCATCTGCTCAGAAGTTGGTGCCGTTGTCAGTGAGGACGGCGTGAGGGACTCCAAACTGGTGGATAATGTTGGAGCTCACAAAGTCAACGATGGAACGGGCCTTGACCTCTTTGAGAGGAACTGCTTCTGCCCACTTGGAGAAGAAATCTGTAGCAGTCAGGATGAACCTACACTGGCGGGCTGTTGCCGGTGGATACGGTCCCACTACATCAAGTCCCCATACCGCAAATGGCCAAGAGTACTTGGTGGGGTGGAGGGGTTCTGGAGGCCGATGCAAGAAGTTGGCGTGTACTTGGCACGCGTGGCATCTCTTGGCGTATCCAATACAATCGTGGATCATTGAGGGTCAGAAGTACCCTAACCTCCGGATTTGCTGGGACAGCTTCGGCCCAGCTTGATGGGCGCCACAGGAACCGGCGTGAACCTATCGCATAACTTGAGGTATCTCTACTCCTTGGATGCAACGGAGGAGGACACCGTCGAAACTCCTTTTATAGAGGATCTGCTCAAGACTGGGGCCGCTCTGGAGGGTAAATTGAAGGGCGCGGCGCCGGATTCGCTCGCGCTCGGCCCGGTCGTCCGGGAGCTGACCATCTTGGAGATACTCAACAAAAGGTTCTCTCCAGTCGGGGGTGGTTTCAACCACTGCGTCTGACGAACCCGGGACTCCCGATATGGAGGGTCCGGCGGTGAGATGACTTACCTACAGGCCATCACGGTCCTCTTGAGTGACGGGAGCAATGAATCTCCGGTGGGCCACGTGTATGACCAAACCATCTTGCTCGGGTTCCGCGAGCGACGCGGCTAAGCCAGCCATGGCATCCGCTTGGCCGTTCTGCGACCGTGGGACATGGGTAACCTCTGGCCGAGAAGAGAATTGGGCCATTAGGAGGAGGGTGTACTCTAGAAACGGTGCAAGCTCTGGCTTCCTGACGACGTAGTCGCCATTAACCTGTTTGATTACCAACTCGGAATCTCCCTTCACATGTAGATGGGGTACATGGATCTCAAGGGCCAACTCGAGGCCGGTGATGAGAGATTGGTACTCTGCCTCGTTGTTCGTACAACCTTCTGACAACAGGAATGAGTACGGCAGGACAGCTTGTGCCGGGGTAATGAAAACAATACCCAGACCCACTCTGTTGAGCTTGGGGTCGTTGAGCCTTCTACTGGTGGGGCTCCTGGAGGCGCCGTCGAAATGAATTTGCCAACACGGGACAACATGATCGACTGAGAGGATCGTCTCGTCGGGGAAGTCCAGGTTCGGGGATTGATCCACGGGGGTTGGATGGGCAGCTAAAAAGTCTGCCAACGCCTGTCCCTTAACGGCCTTCTGAGGCACGAACCTGATATCAAACTGCTGGAGAATCACCGCCCACCGCACTAGTCGGCCAGTCAGCATGGGGCGGTTCAGGATGTACTTCAGCAGATCTACCCGAGAGATCAATTGTACCTCGTGGTGTTGCAGGTAGTGCCGCAACTTCTGCACAGCGAAGATGAGCGCAAGGCAGATCTTTTCGATAGGGGAGTATCTAACCTCCGTATCAAGAAGCATGCGGCTGAGATAGTAGAGACTGTTCTCAGTGCCCTCGTTATTCTTCTGGGCGAGCAGCGCACCGAGGGATCTCTCCAGGGCGGTCACGTAAAGGACCAGCGACTTTCCGGAGACGGGTGGCATCAAGACCGGAGGTTGGAGCAGATACTGCTTGATTTCCTCGAAGGCGGCCCGACACTCCTCATCCCATTCGTAGGCATCGTCTTTCTTCATGAGCCGGGAAAAGGGCTTACAATTGCCAGCCAAATTCGCAATGAATCGGCATATATAGGCTAAGTGGCCTTGCAGGCCTCGAAGCTCCCGAATGTTGATTGGGGGAGGCATTTGGCTGATGGCCTTGATCTTCTCCGGGTCGATCTCGATACCTCGGTATCTGACAAAGAAGCCCAGAAACTTCCCGGAGGTGACTCCAAAGGCACACTTCAGCGGGTTCATCTTCAAGTGACGGGAACGGAGGAAACCGAACACTTTCTCAAGGTCTTTGAGATGTTCTTGGCGTTGGCGTGATTTGACTACAAGGTCATCCACGTAGCATTCCACCAACGTCCCGAGGATCGGTTTGAATATTCAATGCATGGACCTCTGATAAGTGGCACCTGCATTTTTCAAATCGAATGGAATTACCCGGTAGAAAAAGGTACCATGGGGAGCCCTGAAGGCAGTGGACTCCTCATCTTCGGGGGCCATCCGGATCTGGTTATACCCGGAATACCCATCCATGAAAGAGAGGGCTTGGAACCCGGCCGTGGCGTCAATCAACAGCTCCGTCACTGGGAGTGGGAAGTCATCCTTTGGGCAGTGGCGATTGAGATCGCGGAAGTCGATGCAGACTCTGATCTGCCCATTCTTCTTCCTGACCAGCACAATGTTGGCGAGCCATTTGGGGTACTGGACCTCCTTAATGAAGTTGGATTTGATAATCTTGTCAACTTCGGCCTCAACCATAGCACTATGAGAAGGGTGCATTTTCCTGGGGGGCTGCTTAAACCCACGGTGTTTTGCCGGGAGACCCAGACGGTGGACGACCACTTGGGGATCCAGCCCTGGAATCTCATCGTAACTCCAGGCAAACACATCGCGGTGCTGTTTGAGGAAGTCTACATACTGCCGCCGCTCCTCGAGGGACATGGCCGCACTGATTAATGTGGGTCTTGGATCTGCCTCGCTACCAAGGTTCACCTGTACCAGTTCATCAACCATGGTAGAGACGCCTTCTTCAAAGGCTGGGGGAGCATCCTCCAAGTCTTCCTCCCCAGCCATGGGGGGACTTCTTGCGACGGAAGATGCTTCTGGGCTCTCAAAACCCAAGGGGCAGCTGGTGCCGGCTTGGGCAGCAGCGGTCATCACATCAGGAGACTCACTTGTCATTGAGACCATAGCAATGAATGCGTTTGATCCTATCCCATCCGGCCTTCGGCCTAAGGGGCCACGCTTGATGATATCAAAGCAGTGGTGACGCGTCGGCCTGAGTCGGTTAATTCCAGCCCGGCGGAATAGACACGTATGGCGCACCGCCGTTGTCATGAGTTTGATGTCCCGGTACCATACAGGGGTAGGAGGTTCCGGGATCACCTGAGCCTGGTTGATGTAGGAGTACGAGGTGATTTTCCGCCGTCGCTTGGACACAGGAACATGCCTTCCTTGCGTACCCGAAACAACGAAACATTGCCCCATGTCGGGGGTCGTGGCCTCCAACCGGTGGATTGGGAGGATGTAGGCATCGTCCATGCTTGCCCAGGGATCACTTGTGATCGGGGCGGGCTCATCCTCGCTTACCAGGATTTGCTTGTCCTTACTTTTGTAATAACCCGCATCCAGATAGCGGGCCTCACAAGAAGCGAAAGGGGACGCGTCTCCTTGGAGCACGCCTACTCGACCGTTGAGCGAGTACTTAAGGCACTGGTGATACGACGAGGGGACCGCTGCATGCAGATGGAGCCATGGCCTACCCATCAATGCGTTGTAGGTAGTGTCCTGAGAAACAACCATGAACTCGGTGCTGGCAATTAAGCCACCGAACTGAGTCTTCAGGCGGATCTTGCCGACTGGGGTTTGCTCTGTCCTGTCGTACCCCTGGATCCTGAGGTCAGAGGGAGTTAAATCACCTTCGGACAGACCCAGCTTTTGCAGCGTCCGGGTCGGAATTAAGTTGATTCCAGAACCCGTGTAAACGAGGCATCAGCGGACTTCCACACTGTTGAAGTGGCCAGTGATATACAGTGGGCGAATGTGCCCCCGTATGGGAGGGTCTTCATCTTCACCGGAGAACGAGATAACCGCCTGACATTCGGCGTCTTCCATCGTCTCAGTATGGAAGGCTTCTGCAGCTGCTACTTCCGTCTCGAACTGGAGGGGCTCCTCAGGGCCTCGGCAAGTGCCTCGCGCATCTCGGATGACAGGCGCAGGGCCTCAAGGATGGAAAGCCTCGCCGGAATTCCGGCCAGGTGCTTTAGGACATCATACTTGCGTGCCAGACGCGAACCTCTGCTTACAGGAGGTCTTTCGGCATTTGGATGCACAGCGGGTCCTTCCGGTTGAACTGGCGAGTAACTAGTACTGGGTACATCTTGCTGCCTACCAGTAGAAGCCTGAAGAGTAGTCGCCGGGCTAGGATCGGACAACAGGGGCTGGCCTGTAGCCGGGCAAGACTGACCATGATACGGACGAGGCAACTCCCCTCGATCCAGTAGCACGAACGGCGGTGGAGGCAGAGCCGAGGGTGTTGGATGGGTTTGCGCGTGCTGAGATCTGCGCTGAGCCTGCTGCCTGGTCTCGGCAGCGTGCACGGCTTGGCCACAAGTACCTGCTGGCGTGCCTCGATGACCGGTGCGATTGCGATTCCGCTGACGTTGACGTCGGCTGGGAATGTTGGGGAGGTCTGCCTGGGGCTCCCCCTCGTCGGGGGTCATATAGGGCTTTACCAGCTCCACGGTGTTAACCGAAGCGTACCCTTGACTGTCACTCGAAGATTCATCCACCGCTGGGCATATTCTGGGAGGAATGCCCATTTTGGGAGGCATAAAGTCGCCGAGAGTGCGGGATGACGACGACACTGGCGGTGCACGTTGCTTCTTCTTGCGTCGCCGCTGCTTGCCCTTTTGGGCAGAGGTCGACTGCGAAGACGACGCGGAGGCACCAGCTACTTCTTCTGAAGGTTCTGACTGCTTCAGGCGTGCCCGGATGATACCCTGGGCACAGACGATGGTTTTTCGAGCCATCCAATTGTCATATTTCTGAGATCCGCGGCTAGGGACCTGCTGCCACTCACCTTCGCTGTCGCTGCCGATTTCTGATCCTGTAAAGACGCCTGCCACTTGCGCTGGCGCTGGGCCCAACTTGACTATGTTGTTGTTGACCTGGTCCTGAAGCCAGTCTTTAAACACATAGCATCGCTTGAGGGTGTGCCCCAGGATTTGATGATAAGGGCAGTAGTTGGGGTGATCGGTGAGGTGCGCCTCTTCCGGCCTCCTGCACTCAGGCAGACGCACGATCCCTTCCTCTAGAGCACTTCGGAAGTAGCCAGGGACCTGATTTTCGTCGAACGAATAGGTATGGTACTTTATTTCCGGGTAAGGGGCCCTGGGGGCCTGGTCCTGTCGAGGGACCGGAGGGGCCTGCCGAGGAGGCGGCGCCTGGTTATCTTGCCTAGGTGGCGGTGGCGCATTGCGCTGGGGAACCTGTCGGTTCTGAGGCGGTCGCTGCTGGGCAGGAGCCTGTGCTTGAGGTGGAGGACCTCTGCGGGGTTGCGGGGGTGGTGCCGCCGGTAGCAATTCCAGCTGCCTCGGGGCTTCTATTTGGGCCACCGCGGCGGGTTCAGCCCTGGCGGCCCTCCTGGCTGGGATCATAGGGGGCAGCAAACGTGCCTGACTAGCCTGTTGCAGGGCCTCCTCGAGGCGCTGGGCCTTATCCGAGAAATCTCTGAACCCTCCAGGGTAGTTCTGGGTAATAAAGGAGGGTACCAGCTCTGTCTTGACTTTCCCCACACACATCGTCAGTAATTGCTCCTGAGTCAGTGGCATATCAAGGGAATACGTAAGTCCTTTCCACCGGGCGATGAAGTACGCAACCCGCTCATCAGGCCTCTGTTTGCACTTGAAGAGGTCCGCAATGCTGGTCTTTCGCGTGGTGGAGCTGAACTGGTATAAGAACTGCCGGCGAAGATCCTCCCAACCGGTCACTGATCCGATAGGGAGCTGGCTGTACCAGACGAATGCCGGACCTTCCAATGTCTGTACAAAACACCGGAGCTTGGCGGCTTCTTGCTGAGCCGGGGTCCCCAGCATGGGGCCACACCTGGAAGAGAAATGAGCCAAGTGCTGGGGTGGGTCCCCTGTCCCGTTAAAAGGCGAGAAAGTGGGGTTCCCAAAACCCGGAGGCGCGGGCATATCATCCACCCACGCGGGATAAGGCTTGCCATCCGGTGGGACCGCCACCTGCCGTGTTTCCAACGCCTCGAGGCAGGCTGTGAGTGCCACAATAAGGTCCTCCGGGTGGGGGTCCCTGTCTTGACGGGGATCCCTAACCACAAGCGCATTGCCAGGTTCTTCAACACGGTAGACGGCTTCGGCTGCTTGCGGGTCGACTGGCTGGACGACCTGCTGGGCGACTGGGGGAACCCGGGTTGGATTCTTCAGATTGCCCCATCGCTCAGGGGGGTTTGGTGAGACGTATCGCGCCCTCTTGCCGTATGTTTCGGCTTCCACCCTGTCCACGGCAGTAGCATGATCAGGGTTGCCCGGAGGCATCTCACCGGGGGGAAATTGTTCCTTCCCCTGCTGCCCCGGCCTGGGATTACCATAGTCGGGTCGCCGCTCTGCGGCGCGCTCAGCCAATAGTTCGTCAACCAGCCTCTTCTGCTCAGCAAGCTGTTGGCGCAACGTGGCCTTCTCAGGATCCTCGTCCGTTTTCTGCACAGAGGCGGATGGGTCAGAGTGCTTGACAGTTCCGACGTGCTCCTTACCCTTGCCAGTGCTTCGACCGAGTGCCAGTGACTCGGTGGGTACGGGGAGGCCTAGCAGGTTCCTCTGCTGACGGGTGACTCTCCTTGATGGGTCAAGAAGCGGCGGTACGCCCTCGGATGGTAAGTCCCCATCAAGTAACTCAAGCTCATCTTCCTTATCCACAACGTCGACCATGTGGACTGTGACCCCTCTTGAGGGCATATCCTCAATGTCGCATAGCGAATCGGGCTGTCGTCGGATAGGGTCGAAGAGGAGAGCGGCATAGCGTCCCCAACCACGGACTTGCACATGGGGGGTGGCTTCCCTGACGATTCTGCGGAGTGCTTTAAGACTCTGAACGCATTTTCGTTGAAGGGCGCTCTGGTGGCCTGGCGACTCAGGGTGCCGGGCTGCAAGAAGTGCGGCTGCATCGATCAGGCGGCATTGCTCGCCGATTTCTTCGAAGTGCTCACGACTTCTGGGGTACACCACCCGTTCAAAACGGAGGTGGTAGTGTGTCGCCCACAGGGTTCGACAAAAGCATCCCACTTCTTCAGGGGTAAGCGACTCGGGTACGCAGAAATTCAGCACCGCCGTGGGCCAGAACTTCTCCGGGAAGTAGTCCGCTGCAAGAATACTCCAGAAGCTCCTGGGTTCGTCCTCGGGGTTCGGCCCTACATTACCCCACTCATCAACTGGGGGCGGCTGAGGGACCGGTAGCGGTACCGAGGCGGACCTCTGGGATAGCAAACTCGGCGGTGGAGAATACGGCGAGCGAGCAGACTGGCCACCGAATTCTGGGCCTCCCTCTGAAGAGCGAGGTGACCTAACCACAATGTCACGATAGGACGGGCCAACAACCACTGCTTCGGGTACGGGAATCGCCGTTACCGGTGTCCGTTCATGTCGTGGCTCTACCACCATCGACCCCCAAAACAGCTCCTCATGATCCCGAGTAGAGGTAGAGGGCGCTTCGGGTGACGATGGCGGTGACTGCGCGGTCTAAACCTGCGAAGTTCTCAGAATCTCTTCCTCCTGGATGTACCTGCGGAGAGAGACGGGAATCCGGTGGACCTCAAATTCTGGGAGAACGAGGCTGACGCATCTGGTTCCTGCCCCAGTCCTTGATACGGAGGAACTGGGAGAAGGTTCCATCGCTGAATCGCATTCCACTTCCGAATCGGAGAAGCGGGCAGGTTTGATCTCCACCCGGGCCTTCCTAGGATTCTTCTTGTGGCGGTGACGACCCGCTCTCCTGCCTCTGGGTGGCTCTTCGGGACAGGGTTGATCCCTATCAGGCAGCCTCGGGGCGGCGCTGGTGCCGTGGCGGAGAGGGCCCCCACTCGAGACAGCCGGGGTGCGAGGGGCACCAAGGCAAATGTCGAAGGGTACTTGGGGAGGACCTCCATGAACAGTACCCATGTGGGCGGGGCCTCTGTTGGAACTGGCAGGAGCATGGGGAAGACCTCCATGGTCGATGCGAGTGGAGCGAGGCCGACCTTCACTCCTCGGGTTGCTGGGGCGAGGAGGACCTTCGCCAGTTGCAGAGAGGACGTAGGGAGGGCCCCCACGTTGGAGAAGGACCGGATGGACGGTGCCTTCAGAAGGATGGACCCCATACCCCGTACAGCGGGCGCGGGAAATGTTTCCGCGCTGAGCATCACGGCCACGGGGCAGGTCTTCCTGCAGGATGGGGGCAGCACGAGGCATGCCTCCATGGCGAACCTCGGAGCGGGGAAGGCCCACGTTCTGTGGAGTAGTGGTACGGGGAGGACCTCCGTACGGGGTGGCATCACTGCGGGTTAGCTCGTGGCGATCACTACTTGGGCCTGCAACCCGGAGAGTCAACCCAGCCTGCCCGTGGGGCGGTTGGGGTCTCGATCCCGGTTGGGTGAAGGGGTGCCCCTGCTCAATGTACGCGGGGGCTTCATAATGTACGTCGGCGGTGGATTGGGCCACTGTAGCTGTCGACGTGGACGTTCCTAGGCGAGCGTCCTCAGCCCGAGCCCGACGCTGACGTCGGGTCAGGTGGGCCGGTGCAGACGGTGCAGGGACGTAGTCCGCCTGCTCTTCCTGCGGGGCCGGACGGCGGCGCTGACGTGGCCGGACGGGAGCTCTCGCCTGGGGGCCCTGGGTCGGGGCCCTGAGCGGACTGAGCTGGACAGCGCCTGCCTCTTCAGCGTAAGGTGAAGAGTCGTCAAGGCGTTCCAGGGATAGGCTCCCGAAACGGTTGAATGTCGAGGTGGGGAGCAGGGGCTCCCTGCGCGGCCTGTTAGGGCGGCGTTGACGGCGGGGCCTGGAGGCCTCCAGGTCCAAGCGGGCTATATCCCTGGTCGAGATGACCCCCTCCTCCTCGTACCTGCGCACGAGGCTGTTGATCACCCTTCGTTGTATGACCTCTGATGGGGAAAGGGGACGTGGACGTCCCGTATTCCGTGACGTGGCAGCCGTCATGGCGATAGTGGCGCCCTGTGGAGTGGCCGTCGTGGTGTTGCCCCTGCCCCTGCGCGGGCGAGGAGCGGATGGTGACCACATCTCTGAAATAGAAACCTGGTTCCTGGAAAACGAAGGGATCAACTCATCAGTACTGAGAGGAAAAGGATTGACAGCCAGTGCCCCAGCGTTCTTCCATCCTCCATGTCTGTGAGAAGGATCCACGCCAACACGCTGCAGAGCGGAGTGCCCCACGTTCTACTACCCCGACTGCCGGTGAGTTTCACGACAGGCCCGCCATTTGCTTGGCGGGACCAGGCAACGGATATCTGGATCCGGTGACACGTCAATCTACTGGTGTCTCGAACGCTACTAATATCCATGCTGAGGAGAAGAATTTCACATCGGGTTCACCATTTCTGTTTCCAACGCTTTCGCCGGGGCGCGCGCGCATCCGTCCGTCGGGAGGACGCGCGGCTCTGTTGCCCTGCATTCCCGCTTTCCAAAGGCGGGCGGCATTCTCTCCTTATTCAGGGACGTCTGCTCCTTGATCGAAACGGGATGATGGGATGTCGGTTCTTCCTCCTGTGGATTCCTCCTTAGAACTCGTCACCTAGTCCGGGTCTCCCTTATAGATTTAATACATAGTTCATGAAACTCTTCCCAGTGCCATGTTTCCATGGACGCCGGTTAATTACACTGCTTCTCTCGGGACATTCCAAAGGGTCCAGTCAGGGCAGCAACCTTCGGTCAGGGGAGTAGTCACGTTGAGGCATCAGTAGCGTGTCTGGATGCTGGGGTACCTGACATGTCTGTCTTTTATCCTTGACCACAAGGCTTCTTGAGGGCGTGGAAGCCCGAGGCATCCCACATCGAGTGCGGGGAATTACATGTCATAGACACGTATCTGAGGTTTTCCTCAGCTTCCCGTGTTCAACACGGGGTATGCCGCGAGTTTAACGTCCAGCGGAGACGAATGAGAGTGAAATGGGACCATCGCAGGGGGGGAGATAGTGAAGTTGGGCTTGAGCCTTGAAGAGGCTTCCTACGTATCCCCGTGGCAGGGAATCAAAGTCCGCGTAGTTCGGGATGGTGCCGGTAAACCGACATGAAGCTGGACCTTGGCCCGATGAAAGTTGTCGGCGTATCGACGTGAAGGTGGACCTTGGTCCGACGGGCATCGTCAGCGTACCGACGTGAAGATGGACCTTGGTCCGATGGGAGTTGGGCTTGAACCTCTGGGAGGATTCCTACATACCATGCCTTGACATGGATCAAAGACCTCGTAGTTCAGGTGGGTTGGGTCGCAATGGCTTACCACTGGACCAGAATGTAGTTTAACATCATGCCGGACGAAGATGGGACCCGACGCGAATTGGGTGATGGGTGGGCTTGAACCTCGCGGAGGATTCCTACGTACCATGCCTTGACATGGATCAAAGACCTCGTAGTTCAAAAGGGGTTTGTCGGTGGACCGACGTGAAAGTGGACCTTGGTCCAATGGGTGGTGGGCTTGAACCTCATAAAGGCTTCTTACGTACCATGCCTTGACACGGATCAAAGACCTCGTAGTTCGGAGAATACAGTTTAACGTCATGCGGGATGATAGTGAACCCTGACGTGAATAAACGACGGGTGGGCTTGAACCTCGTGGAGGCTTCCTACGTACCATGCCTTGACATGGATCAAAGACCTCGTAGTTCAAATGGGTTGGGTCTCAATGGCTTACCACTAGACCGGGGTGCAGTTTAACGTCGTGCTGGACGGAGATGAAACCCGACCTAAAAGACGGGCGGGCTTGAACCTCGTAGAGGCTTCCTACGTACCATGCCTTGACATGGATCAAAGACCTCGTAGTTCAAATGGGGTGTGTCAAGGTCGGTGATCACTCTAAGCCCACGTGAGTCATGCTCGGTGTGAGAAACAAGAGGTTGCATGGACCTGACGATCACGTCGCGAAGGGTGCGTCCGTGAGAAGCGAAGAGGGGATTACGCGTTGGGCGGCCCATGGTGTTGGGACTTACTCCAGGATGGAGGCCCAGAGGGGGTGCCTCGTTCCCTATCACGTCCTCCACTGAACTTGGTAGTGGGGAAGTACAGAGATGCACGGGTGCAATCATCCGTACCAAAGGTTAGGGGCTTACGCTCTGAGGCAGCCCTTCCCCCGTGAACATACACCACTCCGACAAGGAGGATCTCATTCCATGTGCGGAAGAGTTCCATTCCCGTGGAGACGAGTGGTGTAAAGAATGTTCGAGCTGGGGGGAACATTCGTGAGGGAGACGAGGTTGGGTCACAGTTTAACGTCATGTGTTGAGGATGTGGTGCTTGGCAGTTTAACGTCCTGCAGCTCAGACGAGGTGGGTTTACTCCACACCCCTAGGACTTACATAACCGGTACCCTCTGGTCCTTGGGGAAGGGAAGGTGTCGGTAAGGCCATGGTAAAGGGGGGTAGTGGGGCGAACCATCGAGGGGTCCACGTTAGCGTGGCTATGTGAAGAAGCAATAGCCGTTAGCGTGCCTATGCGAAGAAGCATTAGGCGAAGCAACGCTACGGGAGGTGTTGTCCATGGGGCTTTGAAATCACATCATGCAAACCTGGAGGGTCGCACGAAAAGAGGAATCGCTAAGCAGAGGAGTGTGCTTTGAGAAGTGGGGTGCCTTGGCCTTAGCATGGGGAATAGGTGGGAGTGGGAGGTGCTTCGCGAAGTGAAACAGTGTTCGCGGAGCACTGCCTCGCGAAGGAGTGGTTCGCGAAGCAGGGTCCTGCCAAGCAATGTGCTTCGCGATGCATAGTTATCCTGCCTTGGCATAGGGATTACTAGCATGGGTTGGGTGTTTCGCGAAGCACAAGTGCTCCGCGGCTGCCCGGGTTCCCTTGGGAATCCCCTTCCTTTGCGAATGCCCTTGAGCTTCGCGAAGGGCATCCCTCTCGGAAGAGGGGCTCAAAACAAAACAAATCAGAGTCGTCTCGCGAAGTAGAAATACCTCGCGGAGCTCATGATTCCTGGGGCAAAGCGTGCTTCGTGATTCGGGAGAGGAGAAGCCGAAAGGTCGGATTGTCCGTTTTCGGGACTCAGGGGGAGTCAAGTATTTATAGGGAAGGGGCGCCGCGAAGCAGGGCTCGCGCGCCGCCTTCGGGGCTTCGCGGCGGCTCGCGAACGTCAAACGGGTTCGCGGAGGATTACCGCCTCCGGAGCTTCGCGGCGGCTCGCGAACGTCAAACGGGGTCGCGGAGGATTACCGCCTCCAGAGCTTCGCGGCGGCTCGCGAACGTCAAACGGGGTCGCGGAGGATTACCGCCTCCGGAGCTTCGCGGCGTCGCCATGGTTGGGGCGCTTCGCGGCGGGGCTTCGCGGCTGTGCTTCGCGGCTGTGCTTCGTGAGGCAGCGCGCCGGCTGTCTTTTTCGTTCCTTCCTTTCGGGCCACTTTTTTGGCGCCAACAGGTATGTGAGAGGAAATTTTGGCATCAGAGTTACTAAAAACCGACGCCAAATATTTTTATTTTTGGTTTTTGGCATCATTTTTGACATAAAATGAGGCAAAAAATAAAAAAATGTTCTTGGCTTCGGTTTTGGAGAAAACCAATGCCATATGTTTAATTTTTGACATTATTTTTCCTATAAATTGATGCCAAAAATAAGAAAAACATTATAGGGATCAGTTTTGACAAAAACCAAGGCCCATTTTCTCAGCATCTGTTTTGGTAAAAACCAACGCCAAAAGTCATTTAAAAATTATCACGATCATGAAACCCTCATGTTCATGGATCATGGAAACCGAAACCTGAGGAGGTGCCTCTCGACTTGGGATAACTTCAAAGCCTTATTTGTGATCTCTAATAGCCACTATTGACAATTTTCTTCCATTTTCATTATCTACGATCTGCGTTCTTCATTATCTTCTCTTGTTTTATCTTATATTGTTTATTTTGTCTTCTGAAACCTTTTTCAGGAACTTTCAACCATGGAATGATTTTATTTTGTTTTTTATATTTATTTTTCCTTTGTACAGTCAATTTTTGTGTAGATCTTTCATTACTTAATTTTCGAAAGCATTAAATGCAGCGAAGTTCAGATTGGGGATCTATTTTCGTCCAAATTTTGTAAGTATTTTTTTAATTTTGAAGTTAAATTATTTATCATTTAATTTTGATTTTGATTTCCTTCAATTATTAGTTTATAGTTTATTTTAAATGTGTTAGAACGTGGTTAATAGTCATCCCCTAGAGTGATTAGTCAATGTTATTGATATGGATTGGAGTTGTGTGATTTTAGGTTATAAATTTTTATCTAACAATATATATAATTGTTTTATTCAATGTTCTTGATATGGATTGGAGTTGTGTCATTTCAGGTTTTTATGATAGAATAAATCAATGTGATTCCTCATAATTCTATGAAAACACACCTTAGAGGAGTGGGGGGGGGTTGAATCAGGTATACCTAAATTATACCAAAACCCTATTGAATTATTTTTAATATTTTATACTACTTTGGTCCAATGAAACTATATCGTTAGTTAGGACATAAATAGATATTTTTTTTTATCTTTTTTCCAATAATCCCAAATCACATGTAATATAAAATATAAATTGAAAATCTATATGTGATATTTTTACATGCTTTGGACCAGATTTAAAAAACATACTCCATATCCTATTCGACTCCCATTGTAACATATATTCTATGCTATTATATATTAATCATTTATAATGGGTTTCCAAGGATTATCTTGACTCTGCATATTCCATAATTCACAAGAAGATACATAATATTACCAACGAAAACTAAGTACTACATGCCCAACACCTCTGTATTAGAATCCCAATGGTTCTTTCTCAAACTACTTCTTATGGAATTTAATCACCACTAATATGAAGGTTGTCACTACATCCAAATAATATGCCTTATTTCTCACTAAAACTTCTTCGAATGCATGTAGATCATCAAGAAATAAAAAAAAATCTAAATTCAACTCTAATATTCTGATCAATACCCAATTCTTATGAATCAATTTCTAGAATTATCCACTAATTTCATCAGAAGTGATACTAACCAATAGAACTTTGATTGGATTCCTCTTAAATTTCATCATTTAATTAATTGTGTTTTCACAACTCTCAGGTCTATCACACCAACTCTTTATTCCTCCTCACAACTAATAGACCATTTTTCTTGCACAGTTTCACAAAATTATCTATGTATATACTCATAAGAACATGTAATGGATCCACAACCACATATCATTCCTCAAATGATTCTATTGTTCTATCACCCAAATGTGTTGTAAGATATACCAATTTACTTATGTCTTTAATTTCATCTGTCATAATTTTTTGAGTATTGGGATTGATTTCACTTATAATATGAACATTTACTATAATTAATATTTTATATTACTAAAAATAACAATTTTTTATCCCTTTAAATTAATTAAATCTTCAATACTTTTTGACACATGAATCATCAAAATAATGCCACAACTATATAAAATGAACTAATAAATTTTATAAGATTGAAATTATAATTAAATTATATTATCAATATAACACACAGGTATAATATAAAAATAAAATGTTTACTATTTCTAAATGTGTTTCATATCTAATGTTTTCTATCTTATTATCAATAGTTTTTATTTAATTTGTTTAGGTTTATAATTTATATATATATATATATATATAAATGTTTATATATTTTAACATATTCACTAATTATTTTGTGATATCAGATATTTAATGGATCGTAATTCGATAAATTTACAAATAACCCCTAGTGAATATGAAAAAGGAGTTGATGAATTCTTGGAATTTGATAAATGAAATCTTCAAAACATTGACTTGATTTTCTATCCATGTGTGAACTGTTTAAAAATGAAAATGTTAAACTCTAGAGAAATCATTGATCATCTCATTTGTTATGGTTTTAGCCTTAATTATACACGTTGGATCTAGAATGGGGATATAACTAAGAATTCAACATCCAATGTTGATGAAAATATTCATAATTATGCAGAGGTTCATATTAAATAATTAATTCATGATTAAGGTGTTGAAACCATTGAAAAAATAACAACTGTAGAATGATTGAATGGAGATTTTGAGAAACCATTATTCCCAAGAAGTAGTAAATATATAGTGTTATCAGTATTTTTGAGAATAGTTAACTTAAAAAAAATAAATGGGTGGATTGATAAATGATTCTCCATCTTACTTGAGCTTTTAATAGTGCTACTTCTAGAAGGAAACAAATATCCAAGTTTCTATTATGAGGTGAAGAAAATATTATTCCCAATGGGATTGAGGTATAAAAAGATACATGCTTACCCCAATGATTGTGTACTATATTGGAAATAAAATAAATATTTTTCACGTTGTCTTACATGTGGGACATCACACTATAAGATATATGGTAAATTTAACTCAGATTAATTCTTAATTGATGTCATCTAACATCATGAAAAATCAATTTTGTACTCTCTAATGTTATTATCCAATATTTTTTTCATTAAATTATGATAATTCAATTATGATTCATTTTTAGGTACCAGAATCAAAACTCATGCTAAATCAATTTGGAACCTTCCAATAATTCCTTGTTTGAAGTGTCTATTTTGAAATTCAATTGATTCAAAAAGGTTAAGATTCAATTCAAAAGAGCCCATCTGTGATGGTAAATTATATATCCCTTCAAATTCACCAAAGTGGAAGAGTTTTGATTAAAAAAATCCATGATTTTGGATGCGAAGTTAGAAAAGTCAGAATGGGATTGTTTACTGATGGAATGAATCCACATAGGAGCCTTAGTAGCCAACATAGTTCCTGGACTATTTTTTTGGTTGTTTTCAACTTGTCCCCACATCTTTGTATGAATAAAGAATATGTTATGATGAGATTGATGATTTCTGGACCAAAAAAATATGGAAATGATATTGATTTGTATCTTTCACAATTTATTGATGATTTGAAACTATTATGGGAGGCATGGGTTAATATTTTTGATGCATACAAGAAAAATTGTTTTCTTTTGTGTTCTATGATAATTTTCACTATAAATTAATTTCATTCATATGGAAACTTATCTGGATATAGTGTTATGGGACATAAATCATTTCCAATTTGTGAAAAATAGACTTCATATTATCATATACTAGAATGGAAGAAATACAGTGTACATGGGACATCAAGGATTTTTTCAAATTGATCATCCTTATAAATTATTGGAAAAATCATTTAACAGATTACCATAATACAACATTCCCCCTCAACAATTTTCATCTAGAAAATATTATGAGAGGGTGAACTCTATTGATTCGAAATTTGGAAAGAAAAAATTTTCTGGTTTTCAATGAAATATCTAGAAGAAGTATTATATTTTTTTGAACTACCTTATTGGAGATTTTTTGAGCTAAAACATAACATCGATGATTTTCATGTTGAGAATAACATATGTGACAATTTTATTGGTACATTTTTTGAGAAAATAGGAATGAAAAATGATGGATTGCATGCATGATTGGACTTTATATGAATGAGAATATGTTCTAAGTTATTACCCACTGTGAAAGGAAACATAAAATATTTACCTACGCCTTGTCAACCATTAGGAAAGTTTGAAAAGATATATTTTTTCAGTGTCTTCATGGTCTTAATATACACAGTGGGTTTTCATCAAATGTGAATTATTTGGTGTCATTTAAGGATTTTAATTTAATAGTTATGAAATCTACTGATTTCCATGTGTTGATGCAACAACTTCTTCCAGTACTAGTGCGTTATATATTGCATACAACTGTCAGAAATACTATCATTAGGTTATGTAATTTTTTCAAGTCCATTTGTAGCAAAGTTTTTTATCTAAATTTGTTTGATGTGTTTGAGAATGAAGAAAATATTATTCTTTATCAACTAGAATTATATTTCCCACCCACATTTTTGGTATAATGGTTTATCTGCTAATTCATTTGGTGCATGAGATGATAATATATGGGAATTTTTATTTAAGATATATGTATCATTTTGAAATATATATGAAAATTTTGAAGGCATATATTAAAAATCCTTATCGACGAGAGGCCTTTATTGTTCAAAAATATGTATCAAAAGAGGTGATTGAGTTTTGTACTGATTATTTGTATGAAGTGGAGAATATTGGTCTCCCTGTATCTCTACATATGACAATTGATATTGAAGTTAGAGGGGTTCTAGGCTTAAAGGTAATGTTCTTTCCAAGTGATTAAGTGATGCATGCACATTTATACAGTTATGGAATTCCTTCCTCAATGTCAAGATACTATCCGCTATGGCTAGAATTGACTTGCCCACATGGTTTTAGTCCTATCTCAATTAATGTTTCAGGATCAGGAATCGGGTCTCCCCCTTTTCATGTGTTAAGACTTCATCACACATTAGAAAACAAGGAAGAATACCATCTTATAGAAAACAATGTTCAATAACTTCTTCATTATAAAAAACACACAAGAAAACTCAAAAAAAACTTCGGGTATTGGGAAAACATCAGTGTATCCCTTTCCCAAGTACTATCCTCTAGGCTTCCATGCCCCCACAACACATGAACCAAATGAATGGTCTATCTATACAACAAATTCACTAGAAAATCCTAGATCTCCACTAGTCTCTCCCTGAACATTGAATTGTCCTTAATATCCAACCCTCCCAAGTCAATGACATGGGATTTATTAAGAAGACACCAAAGAATTTTGGAGATAGTAAAGGCACCATTGATCATCTCCCACTCTGGTGGAAATTCCAACTAGTATGCCACCTCACCAACTCACCCCAACACTTAGAAGGGTCCGATAAACCTTGAATAATGGTTGGTCCCTCTACCGAACGTACACTTCCCATGTTGAGAGGAAACCATCAAGAACACATGCCCCCCCCACATAGAACTACAAGGTCCTCCTCCAATGATATGCATATGACTTCTACTGGTCCTGTGCCGCCTTAATGCAATCACGGACAAGATACACCTTGTCTGTCAAGCTATACACCTCATCAGGTCCATGAATAGTCTTTTCTCCAACTTATGTCCAGAACAATGGTGAATGACACAGTCTTCCATATAAACCATCAAACATATCCATTAAAATAGTATAGTTATATCTATTTTTGTAAGAAAACTCTACAAAGGAAAAATGTCACACCCAAGACCCACCAAAATCCAAGATACAATCTCGTAGCGTGTCTTCCAACATCTGGATTGTCAGTTCTGTCTCCCATCTATCTGAGGGTGGAAAGTATTTCTTAGGAATAACTAAGTTCCAATATCATGCAACAATCCCATCCAGACTTGCGAGGTAAAATGAGTATCTCAATGCAAATAAATGGATATAATAACTCAATGTTTCTTCACCACCTCATCCACATACCTTTATACTAAGGCATCTAATCTGCATGACTCCTTAATTTCTATGAAATGATACCTGGTTAATCCTGTGATGAAATATATTGATAAATTATCCAACTTACACTCATGGACATCTATATTCTATAAAAAACCACCGAGAACTTGGTGCTCAGGCTCCACTTGCTGGTACACCATGAATTTCACAACAAAATCTGACACTGGTTGCTTCGTCCTAGACCAAAAGAACTATTCCCTCAAGGAATGTTACATCTTGGAAACACTCAGGGTGTACAACTAGGGGTGAACTATGAAACTCATGGATAACACCCATGTGAATTTCCATAGGAACAATTTGCTTCTCACAGAATTACACGTGATTCTGACCATCCTCTGACCGTCCCTCCAAAGCATCACCCTGGTCAACATGATAACAGATCACCTCCACCTACGAGTTTCTCAACTGAGACTACTTCACCTACAACATCATATATTATTTCACCATTATATGAATTATAGATCCTCTTTCACCATCAATTCCTATATCTACATGCAATACAACCAACTCCCCTATCTCCCTCCAAGTGGATGCATATTCTTAAACTACCTAGTTCTACGAATTTCTACTTGATGAATCATCCATGATATTACCATTTCTAGAGAAATAAGTGATCTTGAAGTCCTAATCCTAGATAAAATCCATCCACCTCTGCTACCACAAGTTCAGGTCTCACTGGGAAAATATAAATCTCCAGCTCTTAGGATCTGTGAAGAACATAAAGCACCCCTAATGAGGTAATACCACCAAAAATTTAGATAAAACATGGAAAATACTACCTCTATATAATTTGTGACATAGTTACATTCATAGGGATGTAATTTAATAGACCAATAAGAGATAACTACCCATTGCTGCATCAGCACACACACCAATCCATGAAGGGAAGCATCGTAAAACACCTAAAACATCACCCCTTCATTTGTAAACAATAGAAATAGAGAACTGAAAATAATCCCCTTAAAATAGATGAAAGATCCCTGACAGTGCTCAGTCCACAAAAAGGTCTGGTCTTTTTTGGTTAGATCCATCAACAAAGCTACTTTTAGAGAGAAATTAGGTAAAAATCATCAGTAAAAGCCTAATAGACTTAGAAAATTGAGAACCTCTACAACCGTCATGGTGATTCCAAAGAAAAAAATGCCTCTACCATCTATGGGTACACTGGTACACCATGATGAGACACCACATTTCCATGGAAGTGGACCTTCCATGTCCAAAACATGTACTTGGACAACTTTCTGTAGAGATGGTGGTGTTGATGGTCCTCTAGGACAGTCCTGAGATGCTCGTTAGGATCATCCTCTGACTTCAAGTAGATCATAATGTAATATATGAATACGATGACAAACCATTCCAGGAACTCCCAGAAGGCAGAGTTCATGATCCCCATGAATAAGGATGGTTAATTCATAACAACAAATGAAATTACCATGAATACGAAGTGCCCACACCTTCACCTGAAATAATTCTTCAGGTGATCATCCCCCATCATCCTTAATTGATGATATCCATACCACATATTGATCATAGAAAACCAACCATCTCCCCCCTCCAAGTTTAAAAGATCATATATCTTCGAGAGAGGGTAATGGTTTTTGACCGTTACCTGATTCAACCTATGGTTGTCAATATATAGCCTCAGAACACCATCTTACTTCTTTTCAAGTAAGATATGATCACCCCACGATGACACATTGGGCCTAATTAATCACTTATTCATCAAATTTTCAATTTGGATATGCATCTCACACATTCCAGAATGTTCCATATAATAAAGATCCATAAAAATAAGAGAATCACTAGGCTAATAATCTATCCATAACTCAACATCTTGTCGAGGGGGTAGAGTCACAAAATCATCAGGAAAAACATCCATGAACTAATCATCTACTTTGGGAACCACCACCATCTCAGAATCCACCAATTCCACGAACAACATGGACAACACAGAAAGAAGATTCTTTACACGCTGTCTTCCCATCAGACAACTACTCAGACTAAAAAAATCCACATATTCACCATCAACATCTGAAAACATGACTCTCTACTAGAAAACAACCAGTCGATGCTAAGGATGACATCATATGACTGCATCGGTAGCAAGAAGAGATCCCCAGTAGACTGTAATTGTTACGCCCCGACCCCAGTTACCTAGAGTCGGTGCATTATTACATAACTTTGGCATGATACAAGGAAATCATGTCCTGAAAGGATGATCTGTTTAGTAGCTTTGGAAATACTAGATACATTCATAAGGTTTACATTACATCGCAAAATGGAAAACTACTACTAAATTTTTTCCATATACAACACTAAGATCCCATATACTATCCCTATAGGTCAGTCATAATATACTTATTTTCATCCTGAGAAAAATAAAACATAGAAAGGGGTGATCTCAGATGCTCAGTAAGGATAACAATAAAGCGGAAACTTTCATAAATAAGCATAAACATTTAAGGAAATGTATAAGACTAAAAAAAAGCCTTTTAAACTTGAACTTTTGAATAATATGGAAAAGATAAAATCAAATAATGCCATATAATTATTCACATGGATATTCTACTAGTTGAATAATCAGATGCAATTTCAATAGCCACTTTAATAACGATGGAATGCATAATGCCAGACTTTCATAACCACATAGTCAAGGCCTTGTGCCAAGACTACAAATAAGATTTTTTCAAGGCCTTGTTCAAAGACACTAGTTTGTCTCATGAGACCTACCGATGCATCGAGGAGCTATAGAGGGCTCCACCTGTCACTTACTAAGTCCAATGCATTCCTCATATGAAAAGGTTTAAACATAACATAAACATTTGTATTAAAACTAGTATACGAAATGTAAATACTTTATCCATAAACCATGAATGGTATAAAAATAACACATCCATATTCAAACATATCACAAAATATTCAATACAATATGGAAGATTTGTATCATAATAAATCAACTTCAAACAAGTTTAAAATCCATCAAAGGATGTTGACATAGATGAAAATGATTTATAAAACTCTTTGAGAGAAATATCTCTTTTTCATGAAAAAATTTAAAAGTAACACAATTTAGAAATGAAGAAATTTAAATAAATTTTTGAATCAAAGTGTCCCATACCACTTTGAAACATTTGAAATCAATTAACATTTTAAAAACATTCATGTCCATATAGATAAATCCTTAAAAACCAATTTGAAAACATGGACATTAATGGGAATGATTTAGAGGAATATATATTTAAAACATTTAAAATGATGTTTTAATAAAAAAGTCCCTTAAATGAATCCCTTTGAAAACTCTTTCATGAAACTTGGACATGGATAATAAATATTTCCCAGTAGATATTTACGTAAAAACAACCTCTGATAATAAAGAGATTGTGAAATTAACCATTACCTTGTACTTTTCTTTGGTCGAGGGTAGGTTAAACTCCTGTATAATGGTGAAATAATTGTTATTAAATTATAAAAGAATCATATACGTTAATATGATATCATATATGATCTTTTAATATTTATTTGTTAATAATATTTTAGTATTATCGTCCTTTCAGGTGTTAATTGATTCATTTTCCTTTATATGATTTGTTACGTATGTAGTGTTCATTATGGATAGGATGTATCTTATTCTTATTAAGAATTAAATTAAGTATTTAAACATTATTTTTAATTATCTAATGAAAATTAGTCTTGAATGGATTATGATGGGGAATGAATCTCATCACGTTCGTGGAGACGGTAATCCATACATACGCATGAGCGACAATATCATTATTTTGACATTAAAATAATATATAATTGGATGGTATATCATATATAAAGAATAATTATCATGTTATATTTATTATTTAAATCAATTACATGTCATTATTATACCCATCCAAATAATAATGTATTGAATAACAATTACACCACGACGTGGAGACGGTAAGCCGTACGTACGCACGTATGGTGACATGTCATTAAAAGGATGGATAGAATAATGAATATGGTTGTACCATATTTATAATAAAATCATAGTATATTGAAGATAATGGAGTTATTATTTTATAATGGAAACAACAAAGAAATAGGAAGTGGAAGAAGAAAAGAACTTGAAAGAGGTGATGAAGTATTTACCTCTTCTTCGGGTTCTTCCTTTTGATTAGATCAAAAGGGCTCCTTAGGTTGGATTTATGACTAAAGGAATGCCTCTAGGATTAAGGGAGGATAGTTTATAGGGTATTTGGGTAGAGTTTGGTCGAGCCAAATGGATTTTAAGGTGTAAATTAGAGAGAATGGGGAGTTCCCTTTTATAAGAGGGGTGAGGGGTACATTAGGAAAAGCTAGAAATATTATTTTATAATAAAATAATTTTCGGTTTCCAATGGATATAAAATGAATTATTTAAAGGATAAGGTGGGTATGGGACGAAAAACACTCAAAAAATAGGTTTTATACAGGTTTGGGTCACAATATTAACCTTATCATTTAGATTTAACTCTGAGTTAAATAGTTTGACATTTACCATATCTCTTTGTATTTTTATATTATATGGTTAATAAACTTACTATATACTTCCAAAATAACCCCAAGTGGTTCATTAATGATAAAAATATCCTTATATAAGTCTTTTGGGTGAATCTTATATTTTTAGGAATTGAATATCCATTAATAATATAATATTTGTTTTAAAAACTCTTTTATGTCAATTTTGACACTATTTGGTATTTTGTTTTTGCTAAATTTATAACAGCATTATTACTTCAAAAAAAAAATTATCTAACCAACCTTAACATGTCATATTAACCTATAAAATTATTTTAATTCATAAAAAGTCTCAAATTACATTTATTTGGAAATTTATAATATCAATTATTTTAATATTGTATTAATTAGGTAATTACTGCATCATCATTGTGTCATAAATAAATTTAATTATTTAATGTCTAAAAATTATAAATAAAATACCATTATGTAGGAAATATTTTTATCTTTATAATGAATATTTATAGTCGAATTTATCTTATATATAAACCTATATTAAAAATGGTTTAGTTATTAAACTTTGAATTTAACACTTTTAACTCTTCTTTGAATTAAATAATAATAAATGTCCTAATCTAATCCAAGTGGAAATAAAGGATCATATTTTATTACTAATGTTGTTTTTGGTCGAATTAAACTTATACAATATAATTAGGACACGTGTTAGGGTAATAATAATATCATTTTTACCTTTAATTACCCTATTTACTTTTAACCGTGGTAAATAAAAGTCAAAAGTTACTATTCACCAAAAATTATTTTTATCTTATTGAACAACATTTTACTTACTGATATCAACTTTGTCTCTTGGATTTTTTCAATTCAATTCATAGAAATGATAAAATTATGTTTTATTCAAATTTGCAAATGCTCCCAAGAGGTGGGTAAAAGACGGTAAATAGTTCGATAAAATTTTATATATCTAAACTTATTATAAAATGAATCCAATGAATTAAGTTGAAAATATTTATTTATTATGTATCTATTTTGAACTAAAATAAAATAAAATAAAATAAATAATTATTTAAATAAAAAGTCGGTTTTAACCAATAACGCAGTGTTTTTCACTATTCATCAAAAATTAAAAGTTTTCAGAAACATACCCAAAATTCACCCTAAACTTATTTTGATATTACGAATTCCAAAATGATTTCTATTTTATTACATTCAAAACATATAAATTTCATTTATTAATTTAAAATTAATTCCCATTGTCAAAACCAAAAAGCATATTTTTAAGAAATAATAACTACCAAAAGACTGACACTTGTTTATGTCCAATTTCAAAGTGAAATTACTTCCAATGACCAACATTGGATTAAATGGTACAAATATAATTTAATTATACTTCCAAACCATTCAAATTTATAGTTGAACACTATAAATTATTTTGATTAAAAAAGTTGTTTTCAGCTAAAATTTAGTATTTTCACTATTCACTCAAATATGAATGTTTTCAGAAAAACACCAAAAATTTATCAAAACCAAATTTTTATGTCCTGATTCTAAAGAGGAAGTATATTTTGTCAATTTGAATATATAAAAGTTTCAAATATTGGATTTAAAAAGGGGTTTCCATTAAAATGCGTTAAAATTGCATTAAAAAAATACTTCTTTTATCTGAAAAAATGAATTTGTTCTTATATTATGTCTAAGAAACTCATAATATGGATTCTAAAATTATAAGGATTATATAAAATTAAAATTTCAGTTAATACTATTCATAACCGCTTTTAAACGGCTAGTTTGGTAAGTCGTGGGGCGCTTGAACTCAGTGTTGCGTGTAGTGCAAGTTATTGAATTACATTGAAGAAATAACATACTATGAAATCTTGGGGTGTTACATTATCCCCTCCTTCAATAAATTGCGTTCTCTCATTTTGAAATTGTTCTTCTAAAATAAATTGTTGAAAATAGAAAAATACAATTGTGGAGAACCCACATCAGAAATCGGGTTAATAAAATTTAGTCTTAATAAGAGGGAAAGGGAAATGAAAAAGTCACCACAAAATTATGATCCCGATTAGAAGAACATTGGTGGAAATTAAAGACACATAATTGGAGCAAAAACTTAAATATTTATTGGGAGCGATTGAAGTCATCAATCACAAACAAGTGTAAAATTAAGGGCCTCAAAGCCATCAATCTATGATGATTTAAAATATCATCAGTTCAACAAAACATATGGTATTAGGTTAACACATTTTTGGTTTTAAGATCCATTAAATAAAGTTTAAGAATTAATTTCTTCATAGAATAAGTGAAAAAAATATACTTGACAAGTAGAGTTACATCCTTTAACTAATTTCTACCACAAAATCATCTTTCACTATAAAAGATAATAGAACATAAAATACTCTATTTATCCTAATCGTATATGGTTAAAAAAATGAATTTATAATTCATCTATCAGACCTTTAAAAAAACATTATACAATCCATGACATCACATAGGACAGTGGTAGGTGATGCACCCATGTCGACCTTCAGTTGTGGGTTCAAGTCTCGCAGCCTTGCCAGACACGACTGGTTGTTTCCCGACCTTCGGGTTGCCCTTTTATAAAAAAATCCAAAAAACAATATTAAGAAATGCTTTTACCTTAACAATATAATCCAATGTCAAACATAATCCATTCCAACCTTTAGAATTATCCAAAATACTTCTTTCCAAACTCACAGTCCAAAATTTATAAAGATGTAAAACACAATGAAGATCATTTTTTCCATGTAATAACTTGTGAATACCATCATCATGTATTCTTTTAAAAGACGGTAACACCCTAAATTACCATAAAACCTTATTGATTACATTCATGCTCCCTTATTCTTATAGAATATTAGATATATTCCTTATATCCAAAAATTTTGAATACTCCAACAATGATGAAATAAACAAACCATTAATCAGTTCCATGGTAGTCAATAATATCCAATAGAATTTATCCAAATCAATCATATCTTATTCCAAAATCAATACCTCAATATCAGGACCATATTAAAGTTTGGTCTTTCCTTCAAACATGTATTTTCCAAGAATTTTAACTTTCCATTGAGTGAATTTTCTTGGTTTTACTAATCTCAAGTCATTAATGAAATAGTACTACAATACAATTCTTATATAATCTATAATTCTTATAACATGTAAATATTTAATACAATACTCAAATGACACAATACTTTAATAACAACATAAGAACTCTTAATCATTCCTCTTCATCTTCGGTAGTATCATAACTTGATTATTATCCAATAGCAACATTTGGGGTATACTTTGATGATTTTGACATTGATTCGCTTAGTGTCCCAACTACTTGCAGGTGAAGCATTGTACATTTGAACATTTTTTTCTCACCCTTGCAATCATGTACTTGGTGTCCTTTTACTCCACACTTATAAAAAACTCCCATTCCCTTAAATCATTTACCAAGGTGATTCTTTCCACAGTTTTCACATATGAGAAAATCCTTCTTTCCCTTATTCCATTTATCCACCTTTATCTCTACCATATTTTTCTTCTCTGGATTCCCTTCAAAGCCATAGGACTCAGAAAATTCTTTACTTATCTTATTAACACATGATACTATTTCTTCATATGATGATAATACGTGGGAGAATGTTTCCTTTCTAAATGTTGGCTTAACACCATGAAAGATACGATCCTTCTTACTCTTTGGATCTTGTGTATTACTGGAGGTCTCATTCCATATATTGGGTTCCATTTCTAAACAATGACATAAACTAGATTAGTTTATGAAATGAAATACATAATTCCAAACTTTTAAAATACTTAACATAAATTGAGAAGTTTATGGATATAAACCATAATCATAAAAAATGTTTTCCTTGAGGAAGTATATACTCATAAACCCTTCATATAGGTTTGTAAATAAAATGAGAATTATCCTAATCATATCCCCCTGGAGTGTCATAACCAAGAGTGCAACAAGACCCGTTGTCCTGCACCAGTTCCTGTTAGAGTCTAGCTCAAAGCGGTGTTTTTAGGTTTTATCCCTAGGTACATCTGTGCTAGAGCTGCCTCTACCTACTCGTATCCAGACAGATATATATTACTTAGAAAACTCACAAAATCTCTACATAACCAAAATTCTAGGAAGTTCTTCTATACTAATCCTCAAAGTCTATCTTATGGCTATGTTCTCTAATCAGAGTTTACCTAAATCTAGTTTCCAAGGTTTATACTAAACTTCCTCTGATACCAACTGTAATGCCCCGACCCCAGTTTCCTAGAGTCGGTGCATTATTACATAACATTGGCATGATATAAGGAAATAATGTCCCGAAAGACCGGTTAGTTTAGTAGCCTTGGACATACTAGATACATTCATAAGGTTTACATTACATCATAAAATGGAAAAATACTACAACATTGTTTCCATATACAACACTAAGATCCCATAGAATATCCCTACAGGTCAGTCATAATATACTTCTTCGCATCCTAGGAAAAATAAAACATAGAAAGGGGTGAGGTCAGATGCTCAGTAAGGATAACAATAAAGCAGAAACTTTCATAAATAAGCATAAACATTTAAGGTAATGTATAAGACTAAAAAAAATCCTTTTAAACTTGAACTTTTTCATAATATAAAAAAGATAAAATCAAATAATTCCATATACTTATTCAAATGGATATTATACTATTAGAATAATCACATGCAATATCAATAGACACTTTCATAATGATGGAATGCATAATGCCAGACTTTTATAACCACATAGTCAAGGCCTTGTGCCAAGACTATAAATAATATTTTTTCAAGGCCTTATACGAAGACACTAGTTTGTCTCATGAGACCTACCGATGCATCTAGGAGCTATAATGGGATCCACCCATCATTTACTAAGTCCAATGCATTCCTCATATGAAAAGGTTTAAACATAACATAAACATTCGTATTAAAACTAGCACATGAAATTTCAATACTTTATCCATAAACCATGAATGGTATAAAAATAAAACATCTACAATCAAACATATCACAAAACCTTCAATACAATATGGAATATTTTTACCATAATAAATCAACTTTAAACAAGTTTTAAATCCATCAAAGGATGTTGACATAGATGAAAATGATTTGTAAAACTCTTTGAGAGAAATATCTATTTTTCATGAAAGCATTTAAAAGTCACATAATTTAGAAAGGAATAAATTTAAAGACATTTTTGAATCAAAGTGTCCAATACCACTTTGAAACTTTTTAAAAGAATTAACATTTTTAAAACATTCATGTCCATATAGATAAATCCTTAAAAACCAATTTGAAAACATAGAAATTAATGAGAATGATTTAGAGGAATAAATATTTAAAAAATTTAAAATGATGTTTTATTAAAAAAGTCCCTTAAAATAATCCCTTTGAAAACTCTTTCATGAAACATGTACATGGATAATAAATATGTCCCAGTAGATACTTACGTAAAAACAACCTCAGATAATAAAGAGATTGTAAAATTAACCCTTACCTCATACTTTTCCTTGGTCAAGGGTAGGTTAACATCCTGTATAATTGTGAAATAATTGTTATTAAATTATAAAAGAATAATATACATCAATATTATATCATACATGATCTTTTAACATTGCTTTGTTAATAATATTTTAGTATTATCGTCGTTTCAGGTGTTAACTGATTCATTTTCCTTTATATGATTTGTTACGTAAGTAATGTTTGTTATGGATAGGATGTATATTATTCATATTCAGAATGATATTAAGTATTTAAACATTAATTTTAATTATCTAATGAAAATTAGTCTTGAATGGATTACGATGGGGAATGAATCTCATTGCGTTCGTGGAGACGGTAATCCGTACGTACGCACGAGCGACCATATCATTATTTTGATATTAAAATAATATATAATTGTATGGTATATAATATATACAGAATCATTATCATGTTATATTTGTTATTAAATCAATTACACATCATTATTAGACCAATCCAAATAATAATGTATTGAATAACAATTACACCACGACATGGAGACAGTAAGCCGTACGTACGCACGTATGGTGACATATCATTCAAAGGATGGATAGAATAATGAATATGGTTGTACCATATTTATAATAACATCATAGTATATTTAAGATACCAGATTTATTATTTTAGAATGGAAACGAAAAAGAAAGAGGAAGTGGAAGAAGAAAAGAACTTGAAAGAGGGGATGAAATATTTACCTCTTCTTCGAGTTCTTCCTTTTGATTTGATCAAAAGGGATCCTTAAGTTGGATTTATGACTAAAGTAAGGCCTCTAGGATGAAGGGAGGACAGTTTAAATGGTATTTGGGTAGAGTTTGGCCGATCCAAATGGATTTGAAGGTGTGAATTAGAGAGAAGGGGAAGTGCCCTTTTATAAGAGGGGTGAGGGCCACCTTAGGAAAAAACAAGAAATATTATTTTATAATAAAATCATTTTCGGTTTCTAATGGATCCAAAATGAATTATTTAAAGGATAAGGTGGGGATGGGTCGAAAAACACTCAACCAATAGGTTTTATACAGGTTTAGGTCACCATATTAACCTTATCTTTTAGATTTAACTCTTAGTTAAATAGATTGACATTTGCCATGTCTCTTTGTATTTTTATATTATATGGTTAATAAACTTACTATATTGTTACAAGAGAAATTCAAGTGGTTAATTAATGATACACCTATCATTATATTAGTCTTTTGGCAGAAGCTTAGATTTTTAGGAATAGAATATAAATTAATAATATAATATTTGTTTTAAAAACTCTTTTATGTCAATTTTGACACTATTTGGTATTTTGTTTTTTTCTAAATTCATAACAACATTATTACATCGAAAAAAATTCATCTAACCAACCCTAACATGTCATATTAACCTAGAAAATTATTTTAATTCATAAAAAGTCTCAAATTACATTTTTTGGATATTTATAATATCAATTATTTTAATATTTTATTAATTAGGTAATTACTGCATCATAATTGTGTCATAAATAAATTTAAATATTTAATGTCTAAAAATTATAAATAAAATACCATTATGTAGGAAATATTTTTAGATTTTTAATGAATATTTATAGTTGAATTTATCTTATGCATAACCCTATATTAAAAATGGTTTATTTATTAAACTTTGAATTTAACACTTTTAACTCGTCTTTGAATTAAATAATAATAAATGTCCTAATCTAATACAATTGGATCTAAAGGATCATATTTTATTCCTAAGGTTGTTTTTGGTCAAATTACACTCATCCAATAGAATTAGGACATGTGTTAGGGTAATAATAATATCATTTTTACCTTTAATTACCCTATTTACTTTTAACCGTGGTAAATAAAAGTCAAAAGTTACTATTCACCAAAAATTATTTTTATCTTATTGAAACAAATTTTACTTACTGATATCAACTGTGTATTTCAGATTTTTGAAATTCAATTCACATAAGTGGTAAAATTAAGTTTTATTCAAATTTGCAAATGTTCCTAGGAGGTGGGTAAAAGACGGTAAATAGTTCGATAAAATTTTATATATCTGAGCTTATTATAAAATGACTCGAATAAATTAAGTTGAAAATATATATTTATTATGTATCTATTTTTACCTAAAATAAATTAAAATAAAATAACTAATTATTTAAATAAAAAGTTGGTTTTAACCAATAACGTAGTGTTTTTCACTATTCATCAAAAATTAAAAGTTTTCAGAAACATACCAAAAATTCACCCTAAGATTATTTTGATATTACAAATTCAAAAATGAAGTCTATTTTACCAAATTCAAAACATATAAATTGCATTTATTAATTTAAAATTAATTCCCACTGTCAAAACCAAAAAGTGTATTTTTAAGAAATAATAACTACCAAAAGATTGACACTTGTTTATGTCCAATTTCAAAGTGAAATTACTTCCAATGACCAAAATTGGATTAAATGGTAAAAATATAATTTAATTATACTTCTAAACCATTCAAATTTATAGTTGAACACTATAAATTTTTTTTATTAAAAAAGTTGTTTTCAGTTAAAATTTAGTATTTTTAACTATTCACCCAAATATGAAAGATATCAGAAAAACACCAAAAATTTATCAAAACTAAATTTTTATGTCCCGATTCTAAAGAATAAGTTTATTTTGTCAATTTTAATATATAAAAGTTTCAAATATTGGATTTAAAAAGGGTTTCCATTAAAAGGCGGTAAAATTGCATTTAAAAAAAATACTTCTTTTATCTGAAAAAATGAATTTGTTCTTATATTATGTCTAAGAAAATAATAATATGGATTCTAAAATTATAAGTATTATATAAAACTAAAATTTTAGTTAATACTATTCATAACCGCTTTTTAACGACTAGTTTGGTAAGTCGTGGTGCGCTTGAACTCAGTGTTGCATGTAGTGAAAGTTATTGAATTACATTGAAGAAATAATGTACTATTAAATCTTGGGGTGTTACAGTTTTGGCCCCAACATTATTCTACATCCCAGGAAAACATCAAACAAGATCTTCTGACCTCTGACCAATGTACTAAACACTAGGAGAATAGAAAGTATCTCTATTTCCATTCCCATATCATGGGTTAAATGGGGTGTAATAAAGGAGTTTGAAGCTCCATAATCAAACAAGGAGAAAAGAAGAGTACTAAATAAGTTGTTTGTACCTCAATTGTTCTCTACACCCATTGAACTAAGACATCCACAATGTGAAACTAACCACACCCAGCTCCTCTTATTCTCTTTTTCCAACCACCTCCTTGACCACATCAGGGTTGTGGTCCATTAGGAACACCATGAGGTTAGCCTTCACCTGCTTCGTCTCTCTTGGGTGGAGCTGGAGCCTGCTACCCCTACTGCTAAAATGACCTTACCAGCAGCTACTTCTGAGGCGGGCACTAAACCTACCCACCTCCACCATACTATGATCGAATTGGGCACTATATCTTAAGGTTACCATGACCTCCATAAGAGAAAGACCTCAATCACAAGCCTATGGAAAAATTTCAAAGACCAGAAGGTCAAAATAGAAACAGTTGAGGTTGACTCTCCACTGTCTGAATCCTTGAAGGTCCAGGAACCTAAGTCTGGTTTCTAGAAGCCTTTCCCATCATTAAACCCCCCTTAATGCCCTCTCATGGAAGTCCTCCTTGTGTGTGCATCCTATCAACCACTTTCAATTTCTTCTGGACCTCTAGGAATGTCAGCAAGGTGAACGGATTAACTACGTATAGGTGGAAAGGATAGAGTGCCACCTCTAAGAATCTTTCCCAAAACTCCTCATCTAGAAAGAGATATCAAGATAAGAGAAGGAGATCCTTGATCTTGATCCCCAGTTCCCATATCAACATACTCCCACAATAGAGGGAGTGTTGCTCATGTCTCTTCTAATCCATCACGATCGAAGAAAGGAATTATTCCTGGAAGTCCTTCTCAAAATCGACCCACAAAACATCAACCTACCTTCTCTCCCCTACATACAACATCCACCACTAACATGAAATACCCATCATTTGTCTAACTATCAACGAAACCTACCATTCTGTTTTAGGTTGGATCAGTTTGAAGGATATATAAATCAACTTGAGCCACCTATCTATCTCCATGTATAAGAAACTACCCTCATAAATTCCCATATTCTGTCACTGGAATTCACGTAACATTCTCTACCACTTCTTATCCTCCCCCTTAGGACCAACCCTTTGGTGATCATCCAGATTGGCTGACTGAGCCTCCACTTCATGAGCCACTCATGGATGACGACCAAGATCGATATCTAAAAGGTAAACATGGAACTCCTAAGCCCAAGTAGTATTAAAGTTATTTAGGATTCATCTTAACTCACTTATTATTTTAATTTCCCTAAAAATCCAAAAAAAAACTAGAAGACTAGTCATCATGATTCACGTGACATTCTAAGTGTCTCTACCCCACAAAATGGTGTAGCCTCACTTTGTGATTTGATAAGATAAAAGTAATTTTATTTGATCTCTAGGGGATAAAATATTGTGACCTAACCGATCTTCCTTGTCCCATGCCATGCACCAGGCTCATCTCACACTATATCCCTACCATTCCATGATATCCTCACTGTTCCTAACTCTATAATCCATCCTATCTCTAAACTATCATCCTTTGAAAAACTTTTGTCAGGACCCACCTTCTTCAAGACAAAGGGAATGGATGGAAATTTTTGGGGACATTCCTTATTCAAGATGAGAAAGATATAGTGATTCCCCTGAGTCCCGCCTCCAGTATGCCTCGGGGTGGTGACAATGACCAAGGGTATACATGTCTCACAATAATGAAAGGCATTACCGTTATTATTTCAATCATGACCAGGAGATAACAAGTATCAACCTAAAAAAACTCCAATAAATATATATAAAAGAAACTAAAATCCATTCTAAATGAATGTTTAAAGTAAAACTACTAGAAATACAATGACAAAATCCATTGTAAATACTAAATGAACGAAGATAAAAAGTGACACGACAACCATCCCAATTTCCAAGCTAGTAGAGTCTAGCAAGATCCACATAATCTCCCTAGAATCCTGAAAATATATTTATATACATTTTTTGATCATAAAAGTATACTCAGTAGGATAATACAAAGTCACTCCTCAACAAGTGGGGGAAACATACTAATTCCCTTATGAGAAAATAGCGAAAACCCAAAAGAACCTAACATGGTATACTATCCACCCCAACCTTATCAAAGAAAACTAACAAAATAATGCAAGAAAAGTAAATTAATGCAGTAAGCACATCGATGATAGGGTACCCCACACCACATCCCAAAGTTTAACTGCTCATCCCAAACAGCAAATTTCCTGAGGCTACTATGCTCTTCCACAAGACACATGTTCACAACCTACGCGCAAACACCTGGTCCACATACTACATCCCTACTACAAACACCTAGGACACCACCACATGAATTCCCACCCATAGTCATTTGGGACACAAAAATAAAACCTCATCCCAAATACACCTATGAAGCATAGTATGTCTTCCGAAACAAGGGCATCACAACCACACCCCAACTTACCTAATGAGTATAGGGTTATCAATGCTTATAATAGGGAGAAGATAAGAGACAATAAATGAACATCCATCCTCCCACTAGGATGTTGGGAAAGGACACACACCCCCATAACAATGGGGGTGTTTGGAAAGTAGTTCTCAAAATGAGTGGGGGTGTGTATAGATGTCACAAGAAACTACATGTATATATGTAGGTACCAAACACTCAACACAACATATGGGTTCTCAAAAAAAAAAACAACCATCCCACACCAAAAATACCATTGTTTCCACCTCTAATGCATAACCACACATCCATCCACAAACATAATTCATATACCCATCCAATTAATTTAACTAATTATCACACAGTATTGAACAATTTTTTTTTGTTCCAACCCAATATATGAAACTACTAAAAAACACACCACAAGTAACACCATAACCCACACACACTTCAAAAAATCCCAAGAAACTATAGGAGAAAGGCCCATGTAAGGTAACACTATCCTTCTTCAAAATTATCCCCCACAAACCATCATTATCATCCCCACGACACAAAAATCACCACATCCATTAAAACAATAAAACTCAATGGGATTTTTGTCCAACTAGAAAAGTATACCATTCCCAATGACCTAACACAACATGGATGCAGAACCACAGTTCAACAATTTCATCCATTCAACAATCAACCAGTATCTCAACTTGAAATTCCATTTCACCACTCGTACCACGCCATACACTAATCCCGCAATAAACATCACCAAAACCACAGCTTCGCTGCACACAAATTACACATCGTACCCATAGAGTCGACACCCTTGTCATCCCCTTCAACCAAAATTGTGCTTCCAACCATAGTACCATACAATCCACGCAAGGCATTATAACCAAACAAAACCATACACCGTGAACAAACACACCTATCAAATAAAGTGTATTCTAATTTGACAAACACTGTTTTTTAATTACACTTTCATAATTTTGGGGTTAGCATAGAAAATGTTGGATCCTATGGAATACATTTAGTTTACTGGATTTATGTGGTTAATCATGTTTTCATATTCATATTTATTCAACAAATGAATAACAACATGTATTCATGAGTCTAATGCACAAACAAAAACCACCAATGACCTTGATTTTTGAGGGCACAGGGACCACACAATTCATAGCATGGATCAAAGATAATAGTTAAAACAACACAATAATCATCATAATCATCTTCCCCACCCCTATTTATTACTAAGATATCCAAACACATTATTGCAACAAGTCCGTTCATATTAAAAAATCCCTTAATTAAGATTTGGATTTGGCTGTATTCTCAATGAGACATGATTTTACCCACCCCGCATGATACATAATTAAAAAACTGATGAAGGAATTCATACCTTAAAAAACAGATGATAAAAACTCCTCTTTATGCTAAATAGGGGTCTCACATACATCTTGAGACTCCATGGAAAAAATAAACCGAATCCTATAGCATGAATGTGACTCCTCAAGGAATAAATGTTTTAGGAATACTACATGGAAACAGAAGGGTTCAAGGAAGAAATGATATTTGTTTTATAAAAACCTGGATCCTATGTCAGTGGAAGGAAATAGTCTCATGGGCCATTAATGTTGGATCATGGTCAAGACCATGCTTCTTGACTATTTCTAGGTCTTGGGAGTGTTAGGATATTAATGATATATTTAATATCATTTGAAATGCCTTTAGAAATGTTAAAAAAATGTTTTTTATCTCAATTTATATCAAATAATTCAAAATAGTGGAGAAAATTGATAAAATAAAAAAAAGATGGAAATGACTCATCGATGGGTGAGTCACCGACATGAGTCACTAAAAATGAGTTATTGATGCCTGACTCATCATTGTGATTCACCAGCATGACTCTCTAAAATGATTTACTGATGTGACCCACCTACATCCAGTCACTGACATGACTCACAAACACCACTAAATTATGCCCGACCAACTGAGGCACTAACCTACCTACGCCCCAACCTACCGATGCCCTGACCTAGTGATTCCCTAACCCATTGATGCCCTGCACTACCCACACACTAACCTACATATTCCCAGTCCAACCGACACTAAGCCACTGATGCTAATCCACTAATTCTGAGCTACTGACATGAGCTATTGATTCCACTTATCGATGCTATGTTACCGATGAAAAAATAGGAATTTTAGAAAACTATTTAAATGTGCTACCCTTGAATCCCAGAACACCCCAAACAATGTATTTTGAAAATTTATTAGAATGGGGAGGTCCGGGCCATAACATTGTGTGTTTGTTATGGGATACCTTTTTCATGTATGTTGTTTAAACTGGAGTATGGGATGTCCTCATAAAACGTTTGAAAATATTATCTTGAATTGAATATTTTTTGGAAGCATCACTTCTTTTTTCTATTTTGGATGTTCCATCATGGGGTGATTTTTGATTCACAATCTCAACCAAATCCCTAAAAAATTAATTTTAGGGAGTTCTTCTCATTATCAAATAATCCCAGCTTCAATTATAAATCCTCCATTAAATTCATAATTTTCTATTTAGTAAATTTTCATGAATTTTGAAATGTATTTTCAAGATATTTTATCCTATTAGATTTATCATCCAGTTGAGAAGCTTTGAAAACAATAGTCTCTTTGTGAAATTTATCATGTTCATTGAAACCTCTAAATGACATTCTCAATGAAATAATTATCCTAATAATTTCTTTTAAAATTTATCAAAATAGTCAACTTGTTTTTCATTTCAATGAGAAATTGGTCAATAACTTGGTTTCACTTGCTTTTTTAGAGTGTTTTAAATTCTGAAATTCTTATCCATTGTCTCTTCCATTGCATCAACCTCTCCTTTAAGCTATAATTATTCTACCTAAAAAACATCTATGAATTGAAAAATAATTTTTAACAATTCTCTATGGATATTATTTACATTTTATTTGAAAATATAATGAAGGTCCCAATGTAATACATCATCATTATCATAGCCTGGCCTGAAATTGACAAAAGAATCAAAATCTAAAGAATTTTTACAAAATTGACCATTATTTTTACTTTTAGTTGATATTGTCTTTTTCTTTATTGTGGGATTATTATTTACTTCATCTATATTCATTTCTTTATACTCTAATGAGGCTTGAAAAAATATCCATCTTTTTTAACTCATTCATTTAATGAAATATACACACCATAAAGACACATTTGGATATAAAGTTGTGACCTAACCTCTAATATTACTTGTAAATCCCAATACTGGTTTTGGTTCCATTGGGAGGGGGTTTTAATAAAATTTCCAATTGTTAAAAAAATTATTTTCACCTTTAATTCAACATCTATAACTTTTAAATATTCAAAATCAGCATCTCTAATATATATCAATATCAAATCGCGTGTAGTAATAAAATAATTGTGGGTTGACCATGGTATTTTCAAGGATCCTCAATGGAAATCCTGCTCCTTGAAATATTTTTTATACACCCCAAAGTAGATTCTTAACTATCAAACATGTGTAGATAATTTATTTTATAACCAATAAAAATAATTATATTATATCTCCAACCGAGAGAATCTGTTTTCTTTGGAAAAAACCAAATGAATTTTTTCACATGATCCAATTGATATAATCATTCTTCTTGTGAATCTACCTTGTAGAATTCACATTTTCCCATTAGCAAAAAAATACATCAACACAATTTAAGGCTTGATCCACTATAAGATGATCTTTGATCTTCCCACATGAGCAAGAAAAATTTGATATTCTGATGTACCTCCTCATGAATTTAAACCATTATTGTCTTAAGACTCCTTCATATTTTGGAGAAATCTAGACTCTCTTTAATATTTGAATTATCATGCACTCTACTTACTTCTTCTTATTCAAAGGCACCATACTTAAAACTCTTTGATTCATCAATAGAAAAATGTATCAAGATATCAATGGATATTTCAATTCAGCACAATCCTTCTCATCACCTACATGCATATATTTAAAAAATAATAATGTGGTTCATAAGATTCTCAATTATTTTAATGATTTGAATTCTCATTTAAACCCTAAATTAAAAGTTTTTATGAATAATAAAATTTGTTTATTTATTCCATCAAATATTCATACAAGAAGGATATTATATATATACATATATTATATTTATAAAATTAAATACACCATAAAACCTGGGTATTTGTTTTACTCATTTTCCAATACCACATTAGTTATGGGTATTTTATCTTTATATGAATTTCACACAATGGTATTATGTAAATTCAAGAAGAACATAAAAAATATTAATTTCATTTAGAAGTGAGGTTTGGATCTTCTTCACAAGGATAAGTGATCACACATGACTCATTAATTTTAGATTCATGCTTGAAACATGTTTTCCATGTTAATATTCAATAACTCGTTTTGAAATACCCAAGAAAATCTCTATGTGTGTTCTAAATGCATGGAGGTCATCAAAAATACTCGAAGGACTCGAGATTAGTTTTCTTCATGTGGATGAACATCCATAGTTCAATTTCCACATGCATGTATCTGCAACATGGAACACAACTCATGAGGAATTCAAAAAGGTTTCATGTATTCCTTATTTTACCACCAAAATGATTTGGGTGTTTCTTATTTATGTTCCAACCCCCATAATTTAGGTACCATGTAATATTATTCATTATGCGGTATGAAAAAACCCACAGATCATAATATCCAACAGCCTTAAATTCCCAAAAACTCTAAATTTATTCATGAGGAATCACCAATAAATTTGAAAACTTTAATGTATTGGATTTTCTATTTTATCATTAATGTAATCAAATATCACAACTGATTATCACCAATGTCTCTCACTTGGATATAAAAATTCATGAAGAATGTAATTTATTTTTTCCTTCATTCAATAATCATTCATGAAATAATATGCTATATTTATGAAAATTTCAATCATAACTATTCATTAATCCATGAATTTATCTCATCTTGGAGGATATTCATAATCAAGAGACAAACACACTATAGGTAAAAATTTTCATGAATCAAAGTACATGAAGTACATTTACAAAATATCCTACATACTCATATGGAATTAAGTATATCATATTTTCCATCTTAACCATATTGTTTTATCAAATGTTTCTTTATGGATTAAAAAAATGTGGTATAATCAAGAACTATATATTATATAGAATGTGGTGGGAGGAAAAAGATATTATACTCGATCGAATGGATCAGACCATCATGATTGGAAATGGAAGAAATATTTTTGTTTTTTAAGAAAAGGAACATTATTCCTACTTCCACCATCCCAAAACATTTTCCCCATACCTAATTTCCAAAATTTAACAATTAACTAATCCCATTAACTGTCTCGATGGGAGTAATGGAGTCCACTCCTGAAACCCACTGGAACCGCCAAGTGTTGGCTACCTCTTCCAATGTGCTGCCTTGCATGGTGTCACTACCACTTCTCTAATTAACTCTTCATAAGGACTTATAAATGGTCCCACCACTCTACCACCATGTTTTTTATTTCTTTTAGTAGACCCTCCAAAAGGGTTCAACCCTTGGGTCCCCTTATGGGTGGTTTAGGGCAACTTTTTACTCAATTACATGGATGGAATCTTCATTTTAGTAAGTAGTAAAAAATAATTGGCTAAATATATAATCATGTAATGTCAAGTATAAAAATGAAGTAATACCACCCAATAACATGAAACATAAAATAATTTCGTCATGAATTTATTATTTTAGAATATAAATATATTGTATTCAAATAATATTTAGTGGACTTCATCAATTTTTCATGGAATTCATCACATCACCATGAAAATAAATATTTTCAGGGTTTTTAGTTAGAGTAAAAAATGTAAAAAATCCATTGAACATGTGATTAAAAATTATAGAGCACGTCAACAATCATTGTAATTTACATGGATAATTTTTTTTCATGAATTAAAATGCAATTTCATGAATCCATAACAACTCTATAGGAGTCACCATTTTATCAAAACATTCAAAACACATATTAACAAATCATTGACCAAAAATCATACAATAAGGCCTGCATATAATTCTTTCTTCCTTAATTATCTTGTTGAAATCATCCCATTGTACCATTTTTACATTGTGGGATCCATTTATAGAATCCCTATCAGGGTGATATTTATGTGTACCATAATACTATAATGATTCCATATACTGTTTGGGTTATCGAGAACTCTATCCCGATCTATTAAATCATGTATCATTTAACACTTTTTAATTCTCATTGATAATATTTCATTACTGGTGTTCTCTTAATGTCATGACAGGGGAGGAAGAGGAGTTAGCACACTCTAGATCTCTATAAATATTTCTTGTTCATTAGATAGATTATATCTATCTATTGAAAACAACCAATCTCACATAGGAAATAAATATAAATTTAAATATATATTAAGGAATGGATAGGTATTCCAATTTTAATATAATATCACTTAATAATTCCATAATTCATAGTGAAACCCAAGTATTAATAATAAAATAATAATTTATCACTAAACATGTGAACCACCTAATAATAGATAATTAATATTTATATCATTTCAAATCAGACCATTAAAGGTCCTCTTATAATCCTCGACATTTAATGAACCCTGAATAATGTATTTTTATTTAATAAATATCATTTCATAAATCATTGATAAGTAAAATAAATGATATTTTAAAAAATAATTTAAATAAATATTTATTATTATTACTAAACTCACATATTATTTTAAGTGACTTTTGATTAAATTATGGAGATCAAAAAAACATGAATAAATATTAAAATATGAAACAGTATGATAATTTATTCTTGGATGTTTAATTTATAATTTAATGTTGCTATGATTTTGGATACACATAGTTGGTGACAATCAAATACACTTGCTCTAAAAAATTAGGCATAAGTGAAATAATTCCACTATTAGTGTCTAGAAATAAGCCAAAGAACCCATAGATAATGTACTGGTGGTCAAAATGATATTTTTCCTCCAACAAAAAATAACTATATAATATAATATCTTATAAATGATATCTATATTTAAGAATGTTTCATGTTGGGTTCATCAACCTTTGACATCTCTTTCATTAAATTTATGGAAATGAGAATTCCAAATGAACCCCATGTCTGTGTATTTATCCAAGAAGTTCCATTACCATCAAATGGAATGAGTAATAATCTTATGTGATGGGATAAAAGAGTGTAATAATTTTTAAAAAAACATTAATATAATATCACATGTAGTTGAAAAAATATATCCTAATTCACCATGATCATATGTCATCAGGATTTTAATAAATAAATAAAAATCCATGACTTTTTGTATTTATTAATGATAACCTTATTGTATAAGGACCAATTAGCACATATAATGTCAAGAACATATAGTGACACACATAAATTCTGATTATATAGCCACCCAAACTATCCATATAATAATATTACAAATTATTTTAGGAATAATCATTACTTATTATAATAATCAATGCTAGAATAATATATGTTGAATTTCTTAGGACAAAATTATACAAAAAAAACTTGTTCATAAGTGAATTACATCATCTCCCACTATGTTATTCATACCTAGTACCCTCCTTAGATATATCCTAAATAATATAATTATTAATAATATGGATGTAGAAAATATATAGATACTTAGAAAGGGAAGAAAATTGAGTTATCAACAGAACACGAACATAAATGTATGAGATTATAAGATTTTTTTTTGGAAAACAATCCTTTTATATCATATATCATAGTCATGAATCATAACATAAATATTTGAAATTGATATGAAATGAATCATAAAGGATTCAAAGAACACGAGCAATAATGGAACAACATTGGAATAATTAAAAAGTTTTGTGAATTAAAATTGGAATAGAAAAACATTTTTATAGTAGGCAAGGATAATATTAATTAATATCACAATGGATTGGTTTTAATACCCAAACCAACATAGTAGTCATGGTTCACTATCATGACAATCATAGTGGACATGGTCCATTATTGAATTTGGTTCACTCCAAATTCTAGTCCCATTTACCTCATGAGATATCCATATTTACCCAATTCATTGGTTGAATATATAATTATGGTCCCAATAATAACATAATAAAAACTATACATATATTTGATTTAATATTATAAAACATTCATCATATTATAACTCATGAAAATGAAATCAGTTTCAAAAAGTTTTCATTTTAAATAACCAATGGAAAAGAATGGGTTTTACAATTATCTTGTCAATATAATCATATACCATATAGATAAATAATATTTCTTTTATCCTTGGATCATATCCCAGGTAAATCATATATAATTTCAAAGGGATTTATCATAAATGAAAATTTTATTTAAAATATTACATGGAACATTTTTTGAGGGAATCATGTTTTCAAAATGAAATCAATTATTAAAATTCTAAATAAATATCATTTATTAAAGAAAATAATTATTTGAATAAAATCCTAGGAAAATGTAATAGAAGATTCAAATCATTTATTATTCATGATGTAATTGATTAAAATCATGTCATACTAGTTAAAAGGAAACATTCCTTTTATACATCTGAAAAATAAAAAAATGGCATGTTTTTGAAATATAAAAGATGATTCATTTTAAATAAAATTATAAAAAGTAAACCATTGGTTAAAATATTGTTAAGAAATCATAGAATATTATTAAAAACAATAGTATGTTTTTTTAATATCATGGATTTGGAAGAAACATTTTTTTGACTATAGAGAGAAAGAACATCACTTTTCCTTTAAATATTTCATTCGGTCTATATAGTATATATTTTGAGAAAAATAAGATGAAAAGAAGTACTGTCATAAATGGATAGAAAATAATTAAATTAATGATTTTCATCAGATACAGATAATCATATTTCATCTTTATAAAAAAATCATTAAAAATTGCGATAAATAATGATATTGTAGCATAAAAATCTTACACCATATTTTAATTCCTTTTTATGTGTTAAAACCTCCTATATTAAAAATATAAATTTATAATATATATATATATATTGAAAACACATAATCATATATATATAATACCATATATTATATACTTGCAATAATTATCATTAATTGTTTATTAAAATCACAGTTCCTAGTTATAATTACTTTATTTTAAGGGGGAAATGCAGGAGACATCTTTCTCAACAACTCTATAGAAATATTTGGGTTATAATTAATTTATTTTCAGCATTGATATAGTCATGGAAGTTCCCCGATATGATGATAACTTTGAAATTCCATAAAAATATTCTTAAATATAGTTTTACGGTTTGATGACATACTATGATGGGACAAATAGTATACAGACCATCAGATGTGAGTACTCATAAGTAGATGAGATTTCCTCTAATAAAGCTCGTACTTGGTAATCTCTAATATGGGAGACTATACGAACAATCCCACCATTAGGAATTCATCATGTTCTGGTGTTATCGTATATTCCTATCCGTGAGCATGTGTAATAGTCCTTATACTTTAATATTATCAATAATACATGTCACAACTCACACACATTTATTTACTGATGAAAACCACCATGTTATATGTTGGCGGGACGTAGGGTACGTTGGGTGAGTCATGATTGTCATGTTGGTAAGGGATAAGTCGAGTAAATATTTCTCCCTTCCATTTATGAGAGTTGATATCTCGAAACTCTGATTGAAATAGAACTGTCACGCGAAATTCCATGGCCTTGGTGTAATGACGAGTTTATTTCTGGTAGTCAAAGAAAGACGTATCAAGCACAAAGGTTAATGAAACTATAATGAAACCTCCTTGAAGAGATGTTAGAAAAAATGGAATATATTACAGAGTTATAGTTTCTATGTGGATGTTGTTTTTGCGACTTTAAGTTCTTTCTCTTGGATTCCTTGACCTGTTTCTAGAAAGTACTCTTGTAGATTAGGTAGTCCCTCCTAATGCCAATAAGAAATAATCATAGAGGGTCACACACTAAGTGTTTTTAGTGGTCTCAATTAAATTATATTTGAATTTAATTAATTTAAGAAATATTATTCTCAATACAGTGGAATAATTTTATTCAAGTAAAAATGATTTTATAAATTAAATAAATATTTATTCACTAGATTGTGGGTAAAAATATATTTTATATTTTATTGATAATTTAGTAAATATTTATTTACTAGTTTTTAAGTAATATATTTATTTAATATAATTAGTTATTTATTTATTTAATCATGTGTTCAATAAATGTAAGTAGATAATGAGCAGGCCAAGGCTGGTCCGGTAGTAAATTAATTATTTACAAGATGGTAAATAATTATTTAAATAGTTTTCACAAGATAAAATAATAACAATGATGCTATTATTTTGTAATGCAAAATTTTATTTATAATTCTCTTTTGCGTAAGTTGGTGCACCATAAATAATGATGCAGTATTATTATTAAACGCATGGGGTTTATCTATGTTTATGAATGTATTTAATTGTTGTTACACAATTAAATATTGTATCTAAATACCCATGTCTATAAATATACTTGTATATATATTGTGCCATGTACTGAACTGCATGCCCAGTGAATTGAGAATTGTTGATAGAAAAATTTTCCCTCTCAAATCCTCTTCTATCCTCTCTCAAGAAAGAGATGTGTTCTTGAAGACCAATGAACCAGTAGTCAAGAACAACCTACACAAGACACTCGCTTCACCGCATTAGCACCCGGAGAATGAGTGGTGTCGATCAGAGGTCATCAAAGCATGTCTGTATCACTGCTTGAGGGATTCTAGTTTGGATCCTCCCAAGTGCTACAAGAAAATCTAGAAGGGTCATTATGGATGATCATGATCATCAACAAAAAATGTACTAAAGATCTAGGTATTTTTTTTCTTTATGAAATTAATTAAATTAATTATAAACATGATGTGAAATATCTTATCTATAAGTTTTAGGTATCTTTATTCTTTATCCAAATCATTTATTTCATTCTGTGGAGACTGGCGTTCATCGTCATATTGAGTCAGGAATAATCATTGATCATGGAAAAAAATTAAAGTTTGGTGACGGCCCAACCATGCTTCCACTGTGCTTAGAACCTATAATTTGTATCAGAGGGAGGATACATCATAGTTTATAATTATATAAATAATTCATTTATGATTTATTGATTAATAATTTAGTTTTTCAATTCAAGGTTAATCGTTCTTGTATTCTGGATTTTGAGATCTCTTCTCCCTCTTTTTATTTCTCATATATTTCACATAAATAAATGATTTTTTTAAATAAAATTAAAATGTATAACTCATTAGGAGGAATAAAAAATTATGCCCAGGTGACACAAAAGTACACACCGTGGGTTTGGACATACACACCATGTTCTCTTCCATACAGTTCATGTAATCTGGCATACACATCATGTAGTCATGTAAAACACATCAGCAGTAATTCAGTAATAACTAAAGTCATGTGCATTTTTTTATAAGTGGTGACGTTAATTTTAGACCACGTGTTGACCCAGACATATAGGCACACTGATACCAAATTATAGACCATGTGGCCCAATGGACACGAAGTTTAGTATTTTCAGTTCAGGGGAAAAACCATGAATCCATTACAAGGCTAAGACAACCCATAACCATGTAACACAAAGACAACACGACATGTAGCCCAGTGTATATCCCATGTACTCCAAAAATTCTGAAGTATGCCACACTTGCCAAGTCCCTAGGAATGTACTTAGGTAAAGACAGTGAAGGTAGTACATGATGTGTAGTCATAACTACAGACCGTGTACTTTACCAAATTACACAAAGTTAAAACATGAATGTTTGAGTAATGTTATAAAATTCTTATTCTATGTAAATCATAGTACATATTGTTACTCTATGCATTGAAGGATCATGATTTCTATATGTAAGAAGAGTAAAACAATATATGAATATACTACATGTTGGGGAGATTCAAATGGGTATTCACCAGCTTACCTCCATGTTTCATTTATGTATAATGATGAAAAATTCAAGTAAATTCAGAAAAGCATTATGGTAAACAGATTTAAAAATAAAATATAATAATTAATAAATTCAAGCTCAATTTATCTTAATAAGAACGATTAAATAATTTAATACTACTTTTATTAAATATGTAACTCATTGAAAGTATATGGGTGACCATGAGCTGGACCAAGACTTATGTATGTGATCATTTTCCTTTTAATTTATTAAATCAATTATTGTCCTATGAGCCATCTATCCTCATTAATATGTAGGGTCTGAGTTACCATGATTTCTTTCATGTAAACCCCCTGTTTTACCCCTAACACTAATGTTAGTTAAAAAATCATATGTAATTGATGGAACTCTAAAGCTAGTGGAGGCGGTTTAAGATGGAGTTGAGACGAAACCCATCCTAGGTGATATATAGGTGGACAGATGGAAATCTATAAACATTAACCCAAAAGGTTGAATGTGCTTATCCCCTAGGTCATGATTAGTTTATCATCCTCTAAATAAAATCACCATTAAAAAATATCATGATCCCACACTTTTCTTTATTTTATTTCTATCAGTTGCATGGATTATCATTATGGATGTGTCTTCGTGATCACATAATTAATTAAATAAACAATCATGAAAGAAGGAGCTAAAATAAACCAGGATTATCTATAAATATTATCAAGATATAGTTAATTAGTTAAGTATGTTACCCCTAATATTAACAAACATGTGAAATTGAAAACAATAAATTCACACATAAGAGATAAAAATCCTTCAAATATAATATTAAGTTAGACTAAGACTTTCGTTACTTGATTAAGGGAAAGAATTCAATAAAACAATGGGTTTGAACAACCCATGATCGGACAATTACTTTCATACTGGAAGCCCATATAAATGGTTTTGGGTTTACTTAACCATATTAAATCAAGAGGAGTATCCCTTGCAAGACATGGTGTAATATTGGAGGAAAGACTTATGGAAAAACTATATCAGGATTTCAGGATTGGGGATTCCACTAAACAGATCAAGGAGCTATAAGCCCACAGTTGTAAAATTCTTACCTACCTAAATACCATAAAATATCTTGAAAAATCTTTTTTGGGGTTATGAGATGGAGAATATGGATCTTTTCCACTCGAATTTCATGGAAACTAGATATTATGAGATCAACAGTGAGGGCTATTGGGACTTGATAAAATAATGGGAGACTAACTAAAATTAATTTATTATTTATCAAAAAATGTAATCAAGAATATAAAAATTATATTCTCATTTAATTGTATAATAAAAATGATAGGCTCTTCAACCAAACTATCCTTGTGTTCAATTCTGGATAAAGAAAACATCATCACCAGTAGTAACTTCAAGGAATGGTTTAGATGTCTACGATTTAACCTAAAACATGAAAAAATGTCATAATTTAATGAGTCATCATTTCCTGATCTGCCTTCCCAAGAGGCGATTGAAAAAGATTTCATGGTATTTTAGAAACATATGAACAACACGGTCTATGTTCAATGTTTGATTCTATGATCATTGTCTAGTGAGCATATTAATTCACATGAAAACCTGGATACCTATAGCATAATCAAGCACCTCTATGGTCATTAACAGGAATGATAAATACAATAATGGTTTGAGATATCCAAATCACTATTTCATAGTAATCTTAGAGAGATTTCCCCAAATGGGCCTCACATAGTCATGCTCATTGGATACATTGAGTGTATGGATGTTCTAGGGTTTAAACTCCCCAACGAACTGGGTACCAATCTCATTCTTGATTCACACCCCCATATATTCTCCAGCGTTATTGTTAATTTCAACATGAACAACATTGATAAGTCTCTATCTGATCTTTTTATACTCATTCACCAAGTGGACAATAATATGAAGAGAGAAAATACTTTTGTCTTTGTGGTGAATAAGAGGAAAGGTAAGGTAATGAGCATTAATCCCCAAGATTCTTCAGGCCCATCCATTAAAAGGAATATCAAAGTGGAGGAAATGGAACATGAAGTTGTTTGTTTCACATGAGGCAAGAAGGGCCACTAGATGAATAATTGAACCCAACCTAAAAACAAGGGGGGAAGATACAGTTGCGTTTGTTATCAAATTTAATCTAACTATTTCTATAAATTGGATATTAGATATAGATTATGGTGCTCATATATTTATCTATATTTAGGAACCAAGGAGATTCAAGAAGATTGAATGAGGGGGTATATCTATGAGAATCCAATGGAGAAATACATGCTTCTGAAGTTTCTTGGGACTACCACCTTACATTGCCAATTGTGATGAAATTGGTATTAAAGGGTTTTTATTATGATTTGTATGTTAATAATATCATTATTTCAATATTCAGATTAAATACAGATGGGTTTGTTTTCATGTTTTTAAATGAATGTTACTTCCTTTACAAAGATATAATTTTTTTATTAGGGAAAATTTATACAATGGTCTTTATATGTTGGATTACACAAACCCCATAATGGAAATCGATAACAAAGATACATCACATGACCCATACCATACCCAACATTATCATCATCAGCTAGGTTATATAAATGATAAATTCATGGAAATGTTACATCAAGATGGATACTTAGATTCATTCATCCTAAAACAACATGGCATATGTCATGCATGTTTACATGAAAAAATGACCAAATCCCCATTTAGTGGGAAAGGTGGAAGGGCTATGGAGCTTCTTGAATTGGTTCATACCAATGTGTGTGGACCCTTTCTAGTTGAATCAAGGGGAGGGTACTCATACATCATAGCTTTTACATGTGATTTTAGTAGATATAGATATATATACTTAAAGTGGTATAAGTTAGACTGTTTTGATAAGTTAAGATAATACTAAAATGATTTTGAGAAATAGCTTGGTATAAAGATTAAGAAACTCTACTCAGAGCGAGTTGGAGAGTTTCATAATCTAGACATCATTAATTACTTATGGGAGTTTGGGATTCAATTCCAAATCACTCCTCCATACATGACCCAGTGGGATTGTGTGATAGAAAAAAGTAACCACACCTTCTTGGACATGTTGAGATTAATGAAGAGTCATGCAAGTCTTCCATTATTCTTTTGGTGATATGCATTACAATCAATGGTGCACATACTAAACCAAGAAAAAACTAAATCAATAAATGGTATTCCAAATGAGTTATAGATTGGAATGAAAGACATGCTAACAAATTTACATGTGTGGGGAAGCGATGCCTTTGTTATGGCCTCTTTAGGTAAAAAACATGCACCCCAAGGCACAAAGTGTACCTTTATAGGATACCCCAAAGAAACAAGGGGATATTACCTATAAAAACCTTGAGATCAAAATGTTATTTTGTAAAGACACACCATATTCCTTAAGAGGGAGAAAGTCTCCAAAATAAATAGTGGGAGCGAGATAGACATTGATGAAGTCGAGGCTCAAGGTACATATGAGTTGGAACAAGAATAGATTCCACCAAGACCTGTGGAAGAAAGAACTATTCCAGAGACACAAGAACAATGTAGGTGTACAAGAGAGGTTAGAGAGAACTAGAACAATACATTTTTCTTGTTACTGAAGCAGGTGACTCATTATTAGTTGATAATAATTATCTTATAACTTACAAGGGAGTAGTAAGTGGAACAGATGTTGTCAAGTGTAAATAATCCATAAATTCTAAAATGGATTCCATATACAAAAAACATGTTTGGATTTTGGTAGATCCTCTAGTTGATGTAAATCCTATTGGTTTCATATGGGTATTCCAGAAGAAACTTGACATGGAAGGACAATTCAGTACCTATATAGCACGATTGGTGGAAAATGGGTTCAAGAAGCATCAAATAATTAACTATGACGAAAACTTTTCACCAGTTGAAATGATGAAATCAATCAAGATTCTATTTGCCATTATAGCTTACCATGACTATGAGAATTAGAAAATGGATGTCCAAACAACCTTTCTTTACAGTAACATTTAGGAATATGTCTACATAACAAAAAATGAAGGGTTTATGACTCCAAATGATTCCAATAATGTATGCAAGTTGCAGAAATTCATTTATTGATTAATTCAAGAATCCATGTTAATGAACATTCATTTTGATGATTCCATAAAATTTTTTGTTTAATCAAGAACGAATATGAGCCTTGATTCTACAAACAGTTTAGTGGGATTGTTGTTGTTTTCCTAATAGTATATGTTGATGAAATATTAGTAAATGGTATTGATATAGTAGTATTAAAATCTATTATGGCTTGTTTGAATCAATGCGTCTTCATGAATTAATTGGGTGGGGAAAAATATTTTCTTGGGATCAAGATCTCAGTGATAGATCAAAGAGACTTCTAGGCCTAAGTCAAATTACATAAATAGATATGATACTAATAAGATTTAGTATGGAACAATCTAAGAGGGGATTTTTTCCAGTGTCACATGGAATTCATATTTCCAATAAAATGTGTCCTAAACACATGAGGAATGAATGATAATGTAAAGGGCTCCATATGAATCAAAGATCAGGTTAGTCATGTATTCCAAGCTATGTACTAGGTTGGATGTCGCCTAACCATTGAGTGTGGTTGGAAGATATAAATTTGACACAGATGACCTCCATTGGATGGTAGTCAAGACTATCCTAATGTATCTAGGGAATACTAAGGATATGTTTGTGGTTTTTGGAGGAGATGAGGAACTAGTCATCAGAGGATATAAAGATTCTAGTTTCCAGACCGATCAAGATGTCATCAAGTTGCAAATGGGATACATCATCACATTGAATGGAGGTGTAGTGAGATGTAAGAGCTCACAGAATAGTGTAGTCACATATTCTACATTAGAGTCTGAGTATATCATATAATCATAGGTAGATAAAGAAGTAGTTTGGATTCAAAGCATCATCCAAGAGCTGGATGTCATTCCTAGTAGTAAAGATCCCCGCTCACTCTATTTTGATAATACAACAATAGTGGCTCTTGTAAAAGATCCAAGGTCACATCAGCGGATAAATCACATACTTCTGAAGTATCATCTCTTGAGGGATTTTTCTCAGTGAGGTGAAGTTTAAGTGAGAAGCATTTCCACTGAAGACAACGTGGGAGACCCCATGAATAAAGCCTTGAAATAGTATAATCATGATCATCATGTGAGGTTAAGTGGAATGAAAGTCATAAGGAGTTTCCTCTAGTCCATGTGGGAGTTTTTTAGTGTTGGTGTCCCAGAACCAACTATATTTACATTGATTACATGGATATTTAATTTAGTTAAATATTAAAATCATATTACATATTTTTCATTATTATTCGTGACTATTATGTAATAGTTTCCTAGAGTATTTGTTGCAATGATAAGGTCCTGGAAGTTTTCCACTATGCTGAGAACCATGAAATTCTATAACAATATTCTTAAAAATAGTTCTGTGGTTGAATGAAATATTATGATGGGACACATAGTATACAGACCATCTAGTGCGAGTACTCATAATCATATGAGAGTTCCTAACATGAAGTTCATACATGGTAATCTCCAAGATGGGAGAATATGATAATATACCTGCCAGTATGAATTCTGCATGTTTTTGTGTCATCAAATATTCTTATCTATGACTATGTGTAATAGTCCATAGATTTTAAGATTATCATTCATACGTGTCACTACTCACTTACTTTGATTTACTGATGAAAAATGTCATGCCATATGTTGGTGAGAAGTAGGGTATATTGTTTGTGTCACGAGTGGCATGTTATTAATAGATATGTCGAATAAGGATTTGTCCCTATCATTTATGTAAGTTGATATCTTGGCCCATTGATTGAAATAGAAATGCCGCATGAAATTCCATTTCCATGGTGTAATGACAAGTTTATTTCAGGTAGTCAAAGAACTATGTATCACTCACAAAGGTTTATGACACTATCATTAAACCTTCTTGATGAGATATTTTGACAAATGGATTATATTACACCATGAACATTTTCCTCTGGATGTCGTTTTTGTGAATTTATGTTCTTTATCTTGGGTTCCTTGACCCGTTGCTAGAAATTACTCTTGGACATTAGGAAAGCTCGCCTAATGCCAATAAGAAATAATCCTAGAGGGTCACACACTAAGTGTTTCTAGTGGAATACATGATATTATATTTGAATTTTATTAATGGAATAAATATTATTCTAAAGATAGTGGAATAATTTTATTCAAGTTAAAATGATTTCATAAATTAAATCAATATTTAATCACAATATTGTAGGTAAAATATATATATTTATTTTATTTTAAATTTAAAAAATATTTATTCACTAGTTTGTAATGGAAATATTTATTTAACATAATAAATTATTTATTTAATTATCTAGGTGATCATTAAATAGAAGTGTTGTTCGAGCATACCAAGGATAGTCCGGTAGTAAAATAATTATTTGAAATGTGGTAAAGAATCATTTAAATAGTTGGCAGAAGTAAAAAATAATAATAATGATGTTATAATTTTGTGATGTGGAATTTATTTATTATTCTGTTATGCGCAAGTTGATGCACCATAAATAATGATGCGATATTATTATTAAAAACGTGAGTTTTCTCTAAGGTTATGAATGTATTTAATTGTCGCTACACAATTAAATATTGTAACAGAATCCCCATGTGATAATTATATGTTTACACATATTTTTCCATGTACTGAATTTCACGCTCAATTAATTGAGAATTATTGAGCAAAACAATTTCTCTCTCGAATCCTCTTCCTACCTCTCTCAAGAATGGGAGACAGTTTCAAGACTGAAGAACAAGCAATCCAGAACGTCAGACACAAGACACTTACTTCGCTGTTCTAGCACCCATAGAATGATTAGTGTCAATCGGTGGCCATAGGATCACATGTGGATCACCTCTAGAGGGCATCTGGTTTGGATCCTCGCAAGCGCAACAAGACTATTTGGAAGGGTCATTTCGGATGACCAACATCATCAACGAAGAAAGTACCAAATATCCAGGTAATCTTTTCTTTATGAAATTAATTAAATTAATTATAAACATGATGGGAAATATCCTCTCTAAAGGATTAGGGTCTCTTCCTTATTTATCTGAATAATTGATTCTATTCTGTGGAGACTATCGTTCATCATCATATTGATCCAGGAATAATCATTGATCATGGTAAAAATTAATGTTGTGTGTCGGACCAACTGTGCTTCTGTTACGCTCGGAACCTACAAATCTAAAGTAATAATTTCCCAGAGTACATTTTTCATAAATTTGGTCATAGAATTTACCATCTATGAGTATAACCTTGATGTTATAGGATAATATTAACAAATAGTGTTCTGTTTTTGGATAAAATACTATGATGGGAAACATAGTACATAAAAAATCTGGTGTTAGTACTCAAAATAAGGTGAGTATTTTTCAAATGTTCTATGCACTTTGTAATCTCCAAGATGAGAGATTATGAGATCATACCTAGTAGTAGAAATTCCAGATGTTTTGGTGTCATCAGATACTTCTATATACGAGCATGTGTGATAGTCTATAGACATTATGATTACTATTAATTAATGTTACAAATATAGTACATAAAAGTATTTTGAAATTGATGATGATAATAGTTCATGGAGAAGTTGAATAAGTTTGGGGAATCATGAGTGACATGTCATTAATGAATTAGTAATGGAAGGATTTTTCCCATCAAAATGCATGAAAGTTGATATCTTGTCACTTTGATTGGAATAGAAGCATCACAGAAAATTTAATGGACATGGTGTAATGATGTCTTTATTTTATATTTTTAATGAATGATATATCTAATATATAGTTCGGTGTCACATATTTTCAACCTTCTTGATGATATATTTCAACAAATGGATTTTATTCCTTAATAAATGTTCATATGTGCTAGTCAGCATTGTGACATTATGTTATTTCTCTTATCTGCCTCGACCTATTGCTAAAAATTAATATTTGACACTAGGAAAGACTACCTAATGGAGATAATAAAGAATTATAATGGGTCACACACAAAGGGTTTATATTGATCTTGATTAAATTCTATTTTATTTTAATTAATAGAATTGATATTATTCTCATGATTGAGGAATAATATTATTCAAATTATATTGATCACAGAAATTAAAAAAAAATATTTTTTCACTGCATTGTTAATAAAATAATAATTATTTCTATTTAATATTTTAATAAATATTTATTCTCTATATTTTCAATAAAATATTTTTTATGAATTAAATTTTAACTCACACATTCTTTAAATTATAAAGGATTTTAAATAGGCTAAGATTGAGTCTGCTGAAAAATATTAATTAACTAGAAATTAACCAAATATTTTTTATTGCGAATATTTGTTCGAATCACATAATAATAATAATAATATAATTAATATTTTTTGAATGCGTTTTATTAATGTTAATAAATTTTATTTAATGGCTGGTATGAAATTAAATAATATTTTTACTTCAATCCCAACTCTATAAATATATGTCAATGTCTATTATGAAGAGAATCCAAAAATTTAGAATAGAGAGTTGTTGAAAAAAATTAATGCCCTATCAAATAATCCTTTTCTCTCTTTATTAGGAATGAAAATTTAAAGAGAGATTTATTTAGGTCTGAAAAAAGTGATAAAAAAACAACACAAGACATTAGACTCACTGCGCTAGCACATAAAAATCGAATGGTATTGCTTGATGATCATAGGAGCATGTGTGGATCACCCCTAAAGTGATTAAATCCTTATATCCTCAAAGTGAAATTAATGTAAACTAATAGGGTATTTTAGGATGATCAACATTCATCAACAAAAAATGTTCCTAAGAACATATATTTATTTTTTAAAAAATACAACAAATTAATTGGGAATTTTATGTGCTAGATCCCCTCTCTTGGTTTTAGAGAATGATTATGAAATGAAATTTTAATATATCAGCCCCACAGCATGCTTCCACAATGCAAATAAATATCACATGTATTATGAGAGTGTTCCTTACATAACACCCAATGGTAAGAACCTTAGTTTCCATCTTAGATCTAATGTCATGACCACCTATGGACTAGGACCTTGGTCTTAAACATCATAATGGATTTACATGTCTTTTGTGGCATGAAATCCATCATAGAGACCATTTAAATAATGTCCATATAGTACATGGAAAATTATTTACTTTTAATGGATGATATAAAGGGTGAAACCATGGTTTGGACATGTACCCCCCTTTAGTGAAATATCTTTCTCGTATATATTTCCATAACTAAGTGATATAGATATTATTAATTGGAAATATAGACTCAAGGGATGACTTAGTCGTACAAGTCTTGAGTGGTATTAAATCTAACTCAATACACTTTTTAAATAATTTCTATATGATTTATTTGATTAGTGATATATTTATGACATGCATGTCTGATCTTGTATAACATTTCACTAATTATCACCACATGATTCACTTTCAGTTTCTTTACTACATCCGTATTGTTTTTATTAATATTATGGACTATATTTGTTTATTTCTATTTTTTACTATGATATGAGGGTATATTCTCCCCATAATTTCACCTTTGGACCATTTCTAGTATTTTTCAGCCTCTATCATATGTGGAGGCACTATTGAGGACTTAAAGAGAACAAGCATGGGGTTTTGTTTTAGTGTAATCTAGGTTAGGATATTACAAATTGGTATCATCTGTGTTCCTTCCCTTTTGAATTTCTATTTTTGAGAAGGTATAAAAAATTATTAGGAATGTGATGGGCTGTATTATGTATATCAAACAAGTTCATCAATAACAATTGTTCCGGTAAAAAGTCTTTATTTCCAAGGATATGAGATGGTTGTTCTGATCTTGTATGTTATATTTGTATATTGTTTTTACCCTAAGTGATACACATGTTTTGTGGATATTATAATTTATTATGAATTTATGTTTCATGTCCATTGGAAAGAGGCATGTGATGGATTTTGACAATGGTATGGTGAAGGGAATATGTGTCTCATTCATTATATTTGTCTCGTAGGATTCACATGTTATAGGCATTATAGTGTGTTAATATTATTGATGATAGGATAAATTTTCATAAAGTTTCAATAAAAACCTAAAATGAGTATTATTATATATATTTTTGGTGATATTATACTCAATTATGCCGATTTTTTTATATAATTAATTCTGATGGCAGATTATGTGGAGCTTTGTTGAGACATTTTATAGTGAGTATAATAACTCCATCCTCATGCATTAGAGGTGAATAAGCCCTAGTATTTAAGTAGGTCACATGATTCCCATGTGTTGAAACCCTTATGGTGTGTTTCTTTTATATGTAACTGGATATAAATTTTAATTAATGTTGAGTTTTATTTCATGAAATGATTCTCTTATATTTGAGTATCTATTATTATTTATAGTATTAGATAAGTAAATCTTAACCAATACATTAAAAAATAAAAAAAATTGGTCACATTTGATTACTATCCACATTACCAATAATATAAAACTCTTAAAATAAAGCATCATTTATTTTCTTGGATAATAATTATAAATTAATATTTAAATCTTATGTTCCCTTACTCATCCTTAAATCATGCTAAAAAAATTAAAAAAGTAGGATGAGAATTGTAATCTGAATAAGGGATATTGAAGGATTGGAATAGCATTAGACCAATGAAAATATAAAAACTCATATAATTTTTACCTTTATATTCATTGTTATTCCAACATATGAAATGAAACATGTTCTGAGGAAAAACACAAACACAAATTCTCTAAATAAATTCATTAAAAATTATAACACAAAATTAAAATAACATTCTCAATGACAGGAGGAATCACATTAATAATCACATTTAAAACTTTATTAGATGTAACTACATCCAAATCAAATTCATAATAGAAATACTTTGGTAAGTCCCTCCTTCATTGCTATTAATACAAGGAACACTACCCAATAGAGTGGAGAACCATCTGGCTGAAAACAACATGAAATCAAAAAATGTCTCACCTGATGCTATCTAGGCTCCCCCATTGTATATTCTATAATAGACTCACCAAGATACATATAGGATACCCCATTGTATAATACTCGAGTACCATATCATTAATAAAATATTTGTAATCTTTACATTTTCTATCATAAAACATTTCAAAAACTCCACTAATATCGTAAAACAATTTCTTATAGACATCAAAATACCCTTACATTTTTAAAACCCATTTTCAATATAAAAATACCATTTTATTTTGAATAGCCATACTCAATGCCAAAATATCAAAAATAAGGGTAAATGGTTTTTGTAATCAAAAATAAAAAATTTAAAATTAAGAATGATGTCAAATAATGGTCATAATAGAGGAAAAGTTATTGTCTAATGTTTATATTAAGAATATGAAATTCATTTATTAATTTTTCAAAACATTCCATATAAAACAAGTTAAAAGGATAATTTTCAAAACCATTGAAAATAAAGAAAAAATTATAAATAAAATGTAATTTATAAATCTTTTATGTACATAGAAAAAAATTTCAGAAATCATTTTAAGAACCTAATCATGTTAGAAAAACAGGTTTTGAAGGGACAACATTAAAAGTGTATTTTTTTAAAAGGAAAAGTCCCTTATCACATGGAAATAGATGAATAATAATCCCCATGAGAAATTATCATTAAAAAATATTTAATAACATGATTATAAATTAATTAATTATATTAGATGTAAATGGGGTCATATATACACCTCATAAAAATAATATATGTGTATAAAATCAATATATGCTACAATGAAAGTAGGTTGAGAGGATCTTCCTTACCTTGAGTCAGATTAATCACATGTGTATTTATATTACTAAATAATAAACATATGTTTGTCATATGATTTATTGAGAAACTATTTCATGTTTTTTATTACATTTAGTTCACTCATTAACAAGTTATATATAATTACCTAATAAATTATGATTAAGTTGGATGTTTGGACTATATTTGGTTTTTTTATAGTGAATGACTTTAGTAGGATAATTATGGTGAAATCACTCATTATTTAAAAAACAAATAAAAAAATCAATAAATAATAATTATATTTATGATTTGCCTATAATTTTATAACTAATCATTAAAATATTTTTATGAAAAATGATGTATCATTATGATAATGGAGATAGTACGCCAAATGTAAGCATGCATAATGTTTCCATTTTTCAATGATCATTTTTTAAATTTTGTACAAATTTTTTTATCATAAAATAATAATAATTATTTTTTACAGTATAAATTTTTACTTAATAATATATACTTATATATATTATTCCTATGATGTGGCGGTGAAAATAGTAATTACATCTTTTCGAGGTGGCGGTTGTCTACACATCCATGAACGACATTATCACTTTTTCATTGAGTGAGAAGGTAAGAAATAAAATGATATATTACACATAATAATGATAAATATTTCAATAATATAATAAATATTTCATATGTATCAAAAATTTTCATCGTAATTAGACTTATTACCTTCCATTTAACGCGTTATTGAAAAATGAATCACATCTCTTAGTGAGGTGGTAGTCCACCAAACACACGAGCGACGTTATCATATCCTTTATAGAATGAAATATAAAAAATTGAATATATGGTATATTGGATAAATATGAAAAATTATTATTTAAATATCAAATATAATACTCAAATCTGTCATTATTCCCAACTATTGGAGGTGGTTATAAAAAAATGAACAACATCGTTTCATAATACAATAGTTTGTTGTACACAAGATTTATGATTTCATAACCCATTTGATTGAAGTGTGTTTGTATAGGTAATACCCTTAAAATAAAAATATATATATATAAATGATATTGAGGTTATTATATCATAATTTTATAATAATAATTAATGATTTGGAGAAATATATAAAAAAATTGCCCATTGTTGATTGTTACCTCTTATTTAGGTATATCCTTTTGGTTGACATAAAATTCCTTCAATAGATATATTTATTCCAAAATAAAGGATTATAAAATGAGATAAGGGATTTGTTTAAGATATTTGGGTAGTTCCTATAGAATAATTTTTTTTATGGTTTGAGTAGAGGGGGAGAGGTGGTGGCCTTTTATAATTTAGGTAAGTGGTACACTTGTAATGTTTTGAAAGAGTAAATTATAGCCATGTTTTTTAGGAAAACAGTCCCCAATAATGAACTACACTCAATCCTATAAGGTATTGGGTCTAAATATTACCATCCAATGTGTGTTTGATAGTATAATTGTTTATTTTTCTACTTCAGACAAAATTTTACAACATAGTAAAATCATTTTAACATTAATCACTATAATTAATTTTTATTTATTTTACCTAATCAAATTGGTAAAAAAATAAGATTGAATTATTATCTATTTGAAATTATTATAAATAGAAATATTGAATCCAAATATTCAAATTCAATTAAAAAAAGTGATTTTTTTTAATTTTTTATCAATCCCATATGCACGGAGAGATAATTAGCTTTTAAGAGGTGTATTTTTAAGAAAAAAAGTGATTCTATATTAACTATATGAATAAAAATTTCCATTTCATGAAATTAAATTAATATTTAATGATATATAATATATAATTATCAATTAAAACATTCCCCATTAATTATTTCATTAATTAGTTTATAATATGATACATTATGCATGTTACAACAATTTTTATAAAAAAATATCATGCAACCAAAACAAAAACTTTTATTAAAAAATCTATATAAATTTGATTCAAAATTGATTAAGTGAATGAAATTAATATAAATAATATGTAGGTTACGTTAAATAATATTCGTATCATATTTAGAATCTTAATTTAATTAATTTTTTTTAAAAAGAAAAGGTTTTATATAAAAATATTTATTTCTTAATTTTTATTGAAAATAAATATATTTAGAAAAAATACAGACATTTAATTAAAATTAAATTTATATATTATGGTATAAAAAATAATATTAGTTATTTAAAATTAAAAATATATATATATTTTTTAAATAAAACCTTTTAAGAAAATAGTTTTGTTAGAGTAATTTATTTTGAATTTAAAAATTACTAAATATTATATAAGTGATATATCTATATAATTTTTATTATTAAAATTGAAAATGATTTATTAGATAATTACCAAGGTTTTTAATTCCTTCTATCATTTCAAAAACTTTGTCCTTTTAAATTTATGCACTTATTAAAATTTTTTGGATATCTCTCCATCGTAATATTTTCATATTCCTTGGTTGCCTTTTGACCTAATGGTTTTTTCATAAACCTTTACCCGATGATTTAAATTATTACACAAAACTTGATCTCTATAAAAAATAATCCAAAAAATATGTCCATAATATAAATCATTATCTTCCAAATAAAATACCTCATGGATAAAAACATGAGATGAATCTAGCAGATATTTCTTTAATATTGAAACCTAAAAAACATTTCATAGAAGAGATAAACTCGTAGATAATGTTATTATGTAGGAAAATGATCCTTCCTTATCTTAGATTTCATATAGTAAAATGAACTAATGAATTGTCTTCCCCATTTTCCAAAAAAGTATAATACCTTTCAATGGAGAAACTTTGAGATGTACCTAATCATATAACTAAAAAGAAATATCTTCCTTCCAGTAATCTACATATCTTTTCTTCCTCCTCAAAGATATCAACATATATTGCTAATTAAAATAATACTTTAAACCATTTCCTATACCATTAATATTCTAATCAACTCCCATTCCCATATATCATCCCAAAAAGATAGTGTCTAGAACCAAATTCGATATAATTCCTCAAATAGCCCCATCTATATATTGGAAAAAAACTATTGATACAAGAAAACTCAAACAAAGATATATGTTTATCCAACTTCCCTGGTAATCAATTTTAATAAAAATGAATCCTATTTATTATGGTATAAATAATATGAAAATATTTTCCATCATATGGAGGATGAAATGATGTACTAAACATTAATCCATTTCTCAATGAATTTTGAATTCCATCAAATTAATTGGATGTGAACATGGGATCATGGTATAATACAATAGAGAGGGGAAATCCTTGTAACCTAACTATCTTCTTTAGATAAGGTCACTAAAGTTGATATAAATATATTATATCTTAAATGGTAAGGAAATTTAAAGATTTAATTAATCAATCAACAATAAATCAAACCACTTTTCTACCTCATGATGTAATTTGAAATCCTACCACGATATCAATTGACATATTATACCATTTATAGTTTGAAATTGGTAAAGAAAGAATCATCCACTTCTATAATTATAATCAAAATTTATCAAATTGAAAATTAAAAAACATTATAGTGATATAAAAATATCTCTTTTCACTCTATACCGCAAGTAGTACTCCCAATGGACCCTATATATCGTAGTTCTTCCTAGATAAATATAAAACATATAACTTTGAGATTAAATAAAAAAATTTCTTCAAATGGGATGAAAAATGGAAACATAATCATTTTCAAAATAATAAAACACATTTTTATCAATTTTAAAGTAAGGAAAATAATATTTCATAACAGATTATACCCTTTTCAACAATAAAGAATCCTCCTTCTGATATCTCAAAAATCTTTCTGACAAAGTTTAATATATAGAAACTTGGAACAAAACATAGGATATCCCAAAATCCAAAACATCTAGGAATAAATAAATCAAATCATTAACTAATGGATCATGTTCCAAACGTAACATTGTTATTGTAGTATTATTTCATCGACTCAATGAATAAGCCACTTTTTTCTTCTCAATGATTATAATGAATCATGTAATTTTAATCCTTCATAATTTCAAGCCATATTCTTGTCCCATGATCAATTATTTAGGAGTTAATATAAATATGGAATATTTGTGATTAGATGATATATCACACTTTACTCCATAAAAATGTTGCTCCCATATTTTTATTGAAAAACCCAATAGCAGATCCAAATAATGTGTTTGGTATTTTATATAATAAGGATTCAACTGATATAAAGATTACGAAATTAAGGAATCATTGAGTATTAGGAAACAACCATGTTTGTTCAATGAAGCAGATATGCAGATGAAAAATTCACCATTTCTGTATAGAATGGCCAATATTGGAGAGTTCACCAATATACTATTCATTTCATGAAAAAAATAATCATATTATTTTTCTAGATGAATTTAACTCTTTTTGAAGTTAACATAGTTTGTGGGATACAAATCCAAGAAATTTTTTCAAAAAATTACCATGAGTTATTGGATAATCCAATAAATCTAGGAATCTCTATGATATTTCTAGGTATAACCATTCTCCTACAACTTTTTTTATTAGGGTAAATAATTATTCAATATTTAGAAACAATAATTACAATTAATGAATTTTTTTAAACAAAAATTCCCACATACTAAATTTCTCACAGACTTTAATTTCTTTCATTGATTAGAAAACAACCCTTAGTTGGATTTAATGTTCATACAAACATTAATAAAATATGAAAATGTTATATATAAACAAAAACACAAACATTTCCATGATTACATGATATATTATATTCATAAGGCCTATTTATACAACAGTTCCATTAGATAATCGTAAAAAGTAACTAAAAACTCAAAGTTCTCATGTCTAGTCTAAAAAACAATATTTGGAATGTAAAATTCCTTCACATTTAATCGATGGTACCCAAAAATCGTGGAAAAAAAAATTTCTTTTCTCCAAGGAGTTGAAAAATGAAATCATCGGTTTGAGTAAAATGATACCTTTTCTTAAAAGTGATTTCATATATGAATATATAATCAATGAAATATATCATTGAACCATATTTATTTTTAACAATAATCATCGCTCCACCTAATGGTGAAGTTGTAGGATGGATTGAAAATATATCTAATGACAACATCAATTGATTTCTCAATTCCAAAAGTTCCACTTGAGAGATTTGAAAAGGGGTATTTCAAAATATCATAGAATTTTGTAATAAGTATATAGTAAACTCAACCCACAATTTATAAATATCACTAAGAAAATAGAAAGTAAATACATACATGTATTTATTAACTACTGAAACAACATAAATTTTAATAGTTTATTTATTATTGATAATATGTTACAGGTAAATTTCACTTCCATTAAAATCAAATTCTCATCTTCGTGGTATGTAATCAAAGACATGAAATCATTGAACACAACATTCTTCGGTTCTAAATATATCATAGGATGATTAAATGAAATATAATCCATACACATAATGATATCAAACTATAATATGACCAGTTCAGTAAGATTCAAAGGAAGGACCACCCCGCTGATAAAAATTTGATGATTCATATAAATATTAGTTTCATTAATACTTACACCCAGTGTTCCAAAAAACATATTTCTTAAATTCATGAGTACATATTAATATTTTTCTGAAATAAATTTATGAAATGAATGAATATAAATATCTAGAGTAAAATTGGGTATTGGAATAATTTTAAAACACCAGAAATATACATATAACCACTTCATTAGATGGCCTAATGTCAACTATAGGGCTAGAAAATCACTTTTTTACACCTCTCTATTTCTGGTCATGATGATTTTCAGCTTGTGAAACTATTATTCAAAAATGAATTAGAATAATAAACCAACACATTGCTGTAAAATACCATACCATTTCATTACAATTAGTTACCCCATTATTTTGTTGTTCAGGACACTTTTTTTACAGTCCCAAACCTAGTGACCAAACATAACACAACATAAAAACCTCCCAGATATAATCAAACATTCTCTGAAATGTTATTTTCTACACATGAATCATTTTGGGGGATTTTCTTGGGAATTATTAGATAGTTTATTATATGTTTCTTACCAAACTTTTATTTAATTATTTTTCTCATCTTGAGGACCATACATGTCAGGAAACTCCATCTCAACTTTCTCAGCACAAAAAATCACTTTATCAAAACCTTAAAATTATTATTTGTGAAATGATCTTAATAAACTTGGTTTCATCGATGATTATAATAAATTAATATTACTATTTGTTTTTTTGAATAAAATTCATCCCACACCTAGGAAAATTTTGTGATATGTTATTCATAAGGAGCTACAAAATCTTCAACATTCTTTCTCAGTATCTTTAATTTTTTCCATCCAGAGACAAAAAACCATTGGATGATATTTCACATATAAAAACATATAAATTTTTCCTATTCCATGGAATCATGATCATGTTTCTTCTCTGGTATTATTAACCAATGAGTGTCATCCATCCTCTTCACTATGAAAATGTTAAATGGAAGGGTTTCCCTTTTGGCGTTATGTGCAACCCATGACATCAAATATATTATAAAAATAAATTATCTACCCTTTGGCTATCATATGGTAATATGACCCACTAAATTAAGGGGGATTTTTCAACAGGGTATTATAAAAAATATAAATTTTCATCCTTGGTAGATTGGGTTCAAGTCTAGCATGGATATAATAACCATATATATATAGTTTCAAATGTTCCATCTCTATAAGAAACTATTCTGTTCGGATTACAACCTTCTAAGGATTCTTATTTTGGAGGATCGTTTCTTCATGATTCCATACCACTAGATATTACCACTTTCCTCTATGTAAAACCATTCTAAATAGAAAAATTTCAGGTTAAGTCACATTGAAATTCTTAAATTCTATATCATTTTTACATAACCATATAGTAAAATCATTCAAGGTAAATTCATTAACAATATCCAAACCTCTAATGTTATCAAAACCATTCCTATGATACCAATTATAAAGACCCAGATTTAAACAATAAATTAAATTTAGTTTTAAGATAATAATTAATTATATTACATTTTAGGATCATTCTATCTATAGAGTTTTAGATAATTAGGTGATAAATCATACATTAAAAAACCAAACAAAGTGGACACTACTTATTAACATCAATTTCCTCCATATTATAGAATATTTAAAACAAATCATAATTTATTTAAATGTAAAATCATTATGACATTAAAATTTAATTCTATTAATAACTTACCCATCATTAAAACCTATGAAATAAATTTAAAAATATGGTATGAGAAAAAAATATCAATAAGGGATACACAAATAAAGTAAAACCAATATTCATTTGAAAACATGAAAAATCAAATGAAAATTACCATTATCTTCAATTTTAATTTAGAATATGAAATAAAAATATTACTGCAAAAAAAACACACAAACCTTATTTTTAAAATAATTTAATTAAGACCCATTAAATGTAATTAAAACCCATTTTCTATAACATATTGAATAACATTAATAATCCATTTGAAAAACTTGTCATATCTAATGGAACCAAGTAAATATATATGTTAAACAATTTGGTAAATCTTTAATTATTTCCTTTTAAGACACGAAACATTACCCAATGCATTGAACCATTATCTTGATATACCCATCATTTAAGCTATAATGGGCTCACCTAAGGCTATCTAGGATTTAACATCATATAAGCAGTAAAGGGCTCACCCAATGCTACCTAGGATACCCCATTGTATAATTATCAAGTATTATATCATTAATATAACATTTTTACTCAAGAAATGTTTCATAATAATTTTTTTAAAAACTTCTAAAAACTCAAAAACAAATCACTTTTTGATATCCAAATAACATTTTCTTTTAAACCCCCCATTTACAATATAAAAATAACCTTTTCTTTTGAAATATAGTTTTCAATAAAAAATACCAAAAAAAGTTTAAAAAATTATTTAAAGGAATCGTGAAATCTTTAAAAGGAATTAATAAATAAAACAATGGTCTTGGTGGGGGAAAATTCATTGTCTCCTAGTACATTCAGAATTGGAAATTTCTTTTTTTTATTTGTAAAAAATGTTCCATATAAATAACATAAAAATATTAAATTTGATAAACATAAAAAATAATGTAAAAGTATACATAAAAATTAATATATAAATATTTATTGACTATTTAAAAAAATTTCTTGAATTCAATGTTGAATCATGAACAAAGAATATAATGGGATAATTTAGGAAAAACATTAAAAATTATTTTTTTAAAGGAAAAGTCTCTTATCACTTTAGAAACACTTGAACAAGAAGTCCCATGAATGATTTAAAATAAAAAAACCTTATATAACATGGGAATAAATAAATTCATGACATAACATGTAATATGGTCTTTATATACACCTCTTTAAATAATATTGGTGTATGAAATCATGATATGCCTCAATGAAAGGAGATTGTGATGAAGTCCCTTACCTTGAGTCCAATTTTTCAGGTGTGTAATTTTATTACTAAATAATAAAATTATATTAATTATTTAAATTATTTATAACCTTTTTTGTTCATTATTAATTTTATATAAGTTATCTCAATTTATATACAATTACATTATCTATTATGTTTATTTTTGATGTTTTGACAACATTATGTTTGTGTGTCAAAAAGAACCTTGGTAGGTTGATTATGGTAAAAGTGGTCATTATTTAACAATATCCTAAAACATAATCCTAAAATAATTAAAAAATTATAAATGAATTATAATTTTAAAAAAATAATGGAATATTGTTATAAAAAATTTCTATCCTTATGACATTTGAGACGTTTGGTCGTACATATGTATGGGTCATGTTTCCAATTTTCAATGATAATTATGGGAAGATGATATGAATCATTTTATCAATATATACTGAAAAATAAATCATAAATACCGTAAGATTTAATCATATATTCTTATATATATCATTATTTTGATGTGTTTGTGAAAACAATTAATTACATTAGTTCAAGGGAGGAGTGGTCCACATGCCAACAAATGATGTAATCAATTTGTTAATGAGGGGAAGGGTAAGAAATAAAATAAAATATTATAAACAAATAATGTTATATGATTCATTAATTTAATAAATATTTCATATATATCATATATTTTCATTATCTACACCCTTATTAAATTCCATGTTACACGTTAGTGAGAAACGAATCACATCACTTCGAGAGGTGGTAGTTTTCTGCAAACATGAGTGACATTATAGTATCCTTTCCATAATGGAATATAAAAATGATATAAATTTTATAATTAATATATATGTATAATTTTGTTATTGATATGATTTCTATAAATTATACCCATTATTATTCCCAACTATGAGGGGTAGTGATGGTAAAATGAATTACATCGTTTTGTGAGGCAATTGGCTATTGTACACAAGATTTATGTTTTCGTTACCCAGTTGATGGATGTGTGTATTAGCGTATTATGTAACATAAACATAACAAAATATTATTACATGGAGGATTCTTATTTTTTTATATCATCACATTTTTTGTATAATTTAAGTAATTGATAATGAAATACAATAAAAATGATCATTGATGAATGTTAGAACTTCTCCAAGAATATTCTTTAGTTTACAAAAAGGCCTTCCTTGGATGGATTTATTAAAAACATGGTGTAATATATAATTATAGGAGGTATTTGGATACTTAATATGGGATTGTATTGGATGAACCAATGGTTTTTGATAGTCTTAATGGTGGAGGATAAGTGGTGGCCTTTTATAATTGTGGTGAATGGCACACTGGTAATTTTCTGGAAAGGTGAACTCCACCCACATTTTTCATCTCACATGGAAAAGATAATTAACAAAAAATTATAAAATAATTTATTTGTAAGAAATATGTCTTTCTAAGTGGTTTTTGAAAATTTTTTAGGTCATTTGACCCCTTATTTTTAATGTTTAGCCACTAAGTAAAATAGTTTTTACCATAAATGTTGTAATTAATTTTAATAGTTTTCACTATTCTCATTTACAAAAAATAGTTTTTCCATAGTATAAATTATACATTATTATAATTTAAATTATGGAATCCATTTTTATAAATTCATTTCACTGAATTGAGAAATTTTATTTTAATATTAATCTCGAAGATCCATAGAGACAACGAGTTTCTAAGAATAGATTTTTTAGAAAATGATGATTCTATTTCAAATTTATGACTAATAAATACCATTTAATTAAACTTAAATAATATTAAGTGATATATAATATATAAATTTAGTTTAAAATATTCCCTATTTGGGACTAAATTATTTATAATAAATATATAAACATTATTCATTATACATTTTTTAGAAAAAAACCACCTTAAACTGAAAAAATATTTTTGAAACCAATATAAAGTTGATTCAATTGTAATTTAGTGGGTTAAATAAAAATTTAAATTTCATATGTTACTTGAAAACACATATAAAAAATAGTGGTACTCTTACATTACATAAATTATTAATAAGAAGAGACTTTATATAAAAATTTGTATTTATCACAATTCACTGAAAAATCAATATTTTCTGAAAAATCCTAGAATTTCCCCCAAAAAATAAATTCTGATATAATGATTTAAAAATTGATATTAATATTTTCAAATAAAAATTATAAAATTATAAAAATAATTTTTTTAAATAAAACATTATAAGAACATATTTTTTAAAACTATTTCTTTTTGATATAAAAATTAGTTAATATTTTTTAAATAATATACCAATATAAATTTAATTAATAAATATGAAAAAAATATAATCATTACATTGGTTTTTAATTTTTTATTGGTTTTTTTATTTAAAGTTTCCATTAAATCAAATACATTGTGTCACACACTACTTTAAATGACATTTTACTTAGCTGAACCAAGTGTTTATAGTAACAACCCAAACGGGTTAGTATTTGTAATGAATTATTTTCCAGTAGACCCTTATGTGTTTATGATTTTGTTTTAGGTGGAATAATAGTGTGTATTTTTATTGTATTATTAATTACATAATGTATCGGGACCGAACCCATTGGGGCCCACCTGGATGAGGGAAGTTCGATCCATAAGTACCCAAGGCTCACCTCCATAGAATTGGAGCTGGTGAAAAGAACCAAAAGGAATAAATAAAATGTGATGAATTTTTATATTGTACCTATATGCATGCAACCAACCATCTCAATGAAAAAGTGTAGAATATTAATAATTAAATACAAAAATATATTTATTAAAAACCAATTCATGAAAAAACACTATGAAATTCAATATAGTTTGATCCAAAAAGAATATAGATCTAACGACCCAAAAATTCATTAATGAAAATTCCTCTTGATCTAATTAAATTTATTATTATGGTTATATAAAATGATAACTTCATTGGTTTCATGTTTCTAGATTTTAAAATATCATTATGAATTGTGACCATTTCTAATATAGTCATTGAACAGTGATCACATGATTAGTATAAATAAAGGGCTTTAACAAATCCATTTTACTCAGACAATGGATGTGACGACCTGATCCAGTAGACTTTCCATGTAGAAATACCATTTTTTAGAACTTGTAAAGGAGGTGGCATCATTGGGATTCTCTCTTGATCAATCCCAAGCTGAGCTTGAACCTGTTAATCATGATCGGAACCGACTACGGGAGCAGTGAAAGTTAAAAGAGATTACCACCCGAGCGATGTTATCCGAGCCACTCCAAGAGTCTATCACCATCGCACACCTTACCCTTATATTTCATGCGGGTGTTATAAGGGGCTATGTAACTATACCCTATCACTATTACTATGTAAATTATTTTTTCTATAAGGAATGTACATTCATTTTGTTATTGTTACTTTGTAAATAGTTTTTAAAGCACAAATAATATTTTTAGTTAATATTCTACTAAGAAATATTTTTTGATGAATTAATGGATTTTTTAATTAAATAATATTTTAATAAAATATTATTATTATTAAATTACTTTTAATTAATGATTACATAATTTTATTAATGAAATTGTAATTTTTATTAAGGTTTGAAAGCTGTTTTTGTCAAAACCCATAAATTTTTGGTAAATGTTAGTTTTTATTTTAAAAGAAAAAAAAATCACTTATTTATAAAATTATCTAGATAAAATGAATATTATTTTCCATGTTAGGACGTCAAAATTATCCAACGGTGAATTTTTCATAATTTTCTTAGACAGTCAAATTTTTGGGTAAAAATTAAATATCATTTAAATATATAATGTGTTTTATAACATCATAATGACCCAATAGTGATGTAATAAAATAAAATAAACTTTATTTTTGGCCAATATATGTTTTAACATTAAAATAATGTGATTTTAGGTTTGTTTGATTTATTTTACAATGTTTTATGGGACCCTTCAAGGCTTATAAAACATTGGGTCTTGTTAAATTGTTTTTCTTGAGAGTGTGACTCACCTCCACATAAGAAACCCTATTATTTTAAGAAGTTATGCCGTTGGAATTATTAAATATTTTTTTTCCACTCCCCCTTTTCAAAATCCATGGGCAAAAACCATGGTCTGGTTTGTGGGTTTTATTCGTTTAATGAGTGGTGACCCAAACCTAAATAATAAATAATTCCCTCTCATTTCCTATATAAACCCACCCAAGACCCCACTTACTCTTCACTAAAATCCTTTTTAGTTCATCCATACTATTCCATACTCTCTCTATAATCCTCCCAAGGTGCCCCAAGCTCCCAAGAAGCCTCTCTCAAGCCTCTCCCAAGCCTTTGGGATCACTCTTCCAAGTAAGGGATTTCTTCCTTTCTGAATTTTGTCCAATTTTCATTAAGTTGTTATGGCCTTTTTTTTTCAATTAAATATGTTGGGGTATGATTTTGTACCTACCCCATACTACCCTTTTTATGTTTGTATTATGGTATACCCCTTTCTCTCACATTAATTCATCCCATGCACACCCGTTACCATGCCAAAATTCCTTGATGGATTTATCTCTCCTCTATTACATCCAAGTAATTATTTTGTATTATGCATATAAATTATATTAAGTTTGGTGGGACAAGTATATATATGACCCCTTACATTCCATTTCATGTACATATGATGAGACACCCTTTTCACTCTCATCAACCATTTTCATGAATCCTTATGTCACTCCATTATGCTGCCGAAATTGCACCTTGTTTTTTCCAAGACAAGATCATTGTGTAGTAAATACCATACACATGTATCTATCATGGGTATTAACCTTTATGCACATATACATATTGAATGTAACATTCATTTATTTATTCCACAATACATAATCTTGGAATATCTTATTATGTTGATTGATTCCATGTTATATAATCCATGTGGCACACTTATGTATGAAATGAAATGTTTAAGAAGGGTGCGCTCTGATAGTGCTCCAATGCATTGGGTAAAGTATAGTATCATGATACGTCATGTGGGATGATTTTTGACTAATTCTAATTCAAGTGAAATGAGGGTTTACTCATGCTTCATGTGCAATGAGGGTTTACTCTTGCTTCATGTGCAATGAGTCATGGCCCATGCTAATTCCACGTTAAGTGTTGTTACCACATTTCCATGTTATGATTATCATGATTTATCATGCCTTTATGTTTATGTTTCTCTTATTATCCATTGATATTCTTATTTACTAACATGTATTGTATTCCTTACGTTATTCAATGTTTATTCCCTTACTGGGCATTATAGCTCACCCTTTTCTTATGCATGTCCTTAGGTTATCCCATGCAATACTATGAACGAGGGAATGTTGGGGTCATGTAAAGGAATATTTTAATAAATATGTTGAGTGTTTTAGGTTATAAGCTGTTATGTAATGTTCCTAATCCCCAAAGACACTATACCCCTATATCTTCTATGTAGTATCAAGTGAAGAGTTTATGTAATAAATCATGTTTATGTTTGTAATAAAATAAGGTGGTTGTTATAATAGACAATATTCATTACCAACCAGAGATGATTTCTAGCTAGTAAACATCTGGTAAATAAATTCTGATAGATCCTAGCTCAAGGTCTCCAATCCTAGACAACCATATACGATCCAATTCAACTATTTATTCCTATATTCCTCTAAAATCACTTCTAATTAGTCCATTATATGCATAAGACATGAAATGTGTCGGGAAATCCCATACTTGGTTGAGTATATATATATCTGGTATAATTCTCTAAAAAGAGGAGGATAAATAGTTTACATGATAGTTTTATTTATCTCAACCAACTAAGTAGGTAAAAAAACCAACAATAAATATACATGCTCATATAGATACACATATGGGATAAAAAGTGGATCTCTATCTCAAACCCCATCAATGAATGGTGAGTCAACCAAATATTCCAAAAGGTCCATTATCATGGCACATCATCTCGTGTGTCTATCCAAAGAATACATGATGAAGGTGGGAACCTAGACACTACTCCACAACCCTATGGAGTAAAATATTAATGTATAGGACTCATGACATAATATAATAGGAGGGTACACATCAATAATAAGTGGACCCATTCACTGATACAATAGGAAGGTTTTTCTATTTTTAATGCATTCATCTGGGCACCGGCACATCGTGTTCACTATCTATATTGTCCCACATTCCCACATTTTTAAGGCGGTGTATTTTATCACATAATTGGTGGTGTATTCTCATTTATCTAAATAGGATGATGCGATATTGGTTCCTCATACCATGGATTCCTCCATAGAGATCATCTCCTAATTGGGATCTCCTGTATATATTAGGTCATGTTCAAGGAATATATTATTTGTGCCATTTTAAGTGGACATTAGTTAATTGTGATTATTCTACCTCATCAAGGAATAAACCTTTTGTTAGGGTGAATTTTAATTTTGGTAACATCAACGAATGTATAGACGTTGGATATATTTAGAACATATAAATTCTTCTCCTTTAAATAGGCATCTTATGTGGGATGTATCTTTAGTGTGGTACCCTGGGAATCATGTTTCAATCACGAGGTAATTGATGCAAGGTGTATAGGTCTTTCAAGTATTTTTTACATTTGAAATTCCTTGTTTATTGCATGAGGATACGATTTTGTATTATATCATGATCTTAACATCTTGCGAAGGTGGATCCAAATTCCATATTAAGGTGCATCGATTCATGAGTTTAACTTAATGTGGAGAAGAAAAAGTACGTGATATAGGGATGTATTGAGGAACTAGTTTAACATATTGTGGAGAAGAATCAGTAGAACTTATAAGGGAAGATAATGGAATTAGTATAAAATCTATTGAAGGTGATATGAAAGCATTATATGGGGATTATGACACGAGTTTATCTTTATGTTGATATGGATCAGAACACTTTATAATAGATGACCGATTAATGAGTTTAATATATTGTTGGGATGAAACAAAATGCCTTATATGAGAAATTTGAGAAAACTGTTCAACATATTATGGAGAAGTATCATAACACATCATAGGGGAATATTGAGGCTTGTGTTTAACATCTCTTGGAGATAGAATATAACTATTTATAGTTATGGATCAACAAACGTGTTTAATGTCTGGTGGATATGGATCAGAACCCCATGTAGGGGATGCCTGAGTCTAGAGATTATCTTCATATATAGAAGGATCAAAAAACCATATATGGGTGTATCTAGGAACATTTTTAATGTCTTTTGGTGCTAAATAATGAGTCCATATAGAGTATTATTGAGGGATACTTTTAAAATCTAATTTAGGTGGATAAGAATGCCTTATAGGGGAATATTGGGGTATTGTGTCCCTATGAGGGAAGGTTTCACACCTGTCTAATGTATGAGGATCAAGAAAACCCAGGGTGTTAGATCATGAGGTTTAGTGAGTCCATAGAGGGAATATGTCACAATAAAATGATTTATGGGTGAACAAGACACCTAGTGGAGGAAGATCAGGTGGTGGACTGTGTCCCTTGGATTTAATATTTCACATTAGAATGATGGTCGGGTGATAAGAATGCCTAATGGGGGAACATCAGAAGGTATGTGAGTCCTCATGGGGTAAGATTTCACACTTGGTTTATGGTTCGGTTATCAAGATTCATCTGGGAGGCGGGTAAAGTGGTTGAGTTTTTCCATATGAGGGAAAATGTCACACTCATGTGATGGTTAGTAGATTAGGATTCATAATTGATGATGATTAAATGGTAGAGTATTTTGGTAGGAGGAAAGATGCCACACATGGATGATGTTTTGGTGATAAGGACACCTCATGGAGGTAGATAAGATGGTTGAGTATATCTGTTGGATGCAAGATAACCCCCTATGTTGATGACGAATATTGAACCATGAGTAGTCATTGTATGTATCATGTTTATGAGATAGAGATCAACACATATGTACTTCAATGTTGTAGTTTATGTTTGTATGATAGGATTTATCTATGGAGTATAATTTCATGTGGTAATGATGCATGTGTCACAAAAGTACAATCAATAGTGTATTGTGTCTAATTTACATGTAGAAGCTGATTGGGTTATTTGGCTTTATCACATGTGATTCATACATGCATCATCTTGTGATCACTACATAGGGTAGGATGTGGGGTGTCATACCATATCCATCACATATGGGGAATCCTATGTTACTCACCTAGGTTAATTCTATAATTTTACATCATGTGTTGATGATTTTTTCATGCATTTTAACATTGTATGACTATGACATGGAGTAGGTATGTTTTATGTCAACAATTTGAGACATTGGTGGGGATCAATCTGAGTGTGGGATCATGTCATGATGAGAGGATGATCCATCATAAGTACCCTTTAACACGATGGGTGTATGAATCCTTGAAATTATCCCATCTCTAAAGATTATGTGACCACCACTTATGCCCCTAAAGGTGGGACATGGTGTCGGTACTTATACGGAAGATTTCTAATACGGTGGCCCATTGTTAGGGTATATTTTATTTAGATAAATAGGTATTATGGTTCCTATTCATAGGATAAGTTTCTAGGGTAAAGAATCGGTCCACACATTGATAAAATTGAGAGAACAATGGATTGTGTGGTACTGGTCACATGAGAATATTGGGTGGGGATGAACTGGTCATGCATGATCACAGGGGACCCGAGAACACGACATTTACGATAGAGGGTCATCTGAAAGGAGGAACCATGGAGATGCTTAGAGGAATGGTTTAATGAAGGTTTTATGTTCAAAGAATTTTTGAACATTGTGAAGGATATGGGGATGATGGAGTTTAGGGAACTTACAGAAGGGTATTTTTTTTGAAATAGGGTTACCCTACATCATAGTAATGTCACCATTACCATAGGGTTGGCTTCACATAGAATAAGTCCCTGAAAAAAACCAATTTACCACAAAGTGGATTTTTGTTTTGAAAATATTGTTGACCATAGTAATTGGAATATTCACTATGTTCTAAGGTTATAAAGAACCCATGGAAGGTGGTTTCATGAAGGGTGGTCACCTTATGAAATCCATATCCTCTATCCCTTGTGAAAGTCTAGGAATCACGACTTCATAACATTTTTTGGAAGATGAAAGGTAATGTCCCCTGAAAAATCTAACATAAGGTTATATTTTTTGGCCTATTAGATTTAAGGTTAGGAGTTTCAAGATATATATGGTAACTCGTGAATGATTTTGAGCTTCATGAATGTTTAAAAACTTCAAGAACTAGAGTTACATGACAAAATGGTTACCATAGAACCACCATGTGTCCATAGAGACTTTTGAAATAGGATTTAATTTATTTGGACACATGTACTATGAAGGGTACCAGGAAACCATCATGCTCTCAGGGGGATTCCGTGAGCTACACCCATTTGGGATGGTATAGAACTTTGTGAATGCATCCTATTAAGGGGGTTTTGGGTTATTTTAGCCAAGCTTATATGGAATGGGTCATTCATTCCATGATCACTCATGTGAAATGAAAATTTAAATATTAAGAAATTCACCCCCTTCAATTTTTACCAATTGGGGAATGTATGGTATGTTTTTTAGGGAAAATTGAAAATAAATTAGCGATCTTATGTTCTCTTCATAATACATGTTCATGAAACATAGTTTTTCATAATGCTATAAAAAGGGAATGGGTACTTTAGGGGAATACAATATTTTTCAGAAATATATGAATTTTTTTCTTTTTTTTCAAAAATCATTACTTTCATGAGCATTTTAGGACCATGATACTCATTTTTCATGAAAATTATAAATTATATGAATACAAAACCTTAAACAAACCTCTCCATTATAGAAAAATTCATCAGGATCAACGTTATATAATATAAATTCATGCACCATACACCATGAACTAGTTTGAGAAAATATTTTATGTACTAGAAAAAATGGATGATGTGGGTGCTGATGACTTTTCTACCAAAAGATGCAAGGTGGATGATATTCTTATAGTTGTTGAGTGTGCTGGGAGTGTGTTGGATTGTGAAACACTCACGACACTGCTAAAAGAGGTGAAATTGGATTATATTCTCTTCAAAAGGATGTGGGTATAAGAAATTTGGATATGAGGTGATGAATTATCCCCCATGATTATTGAGAAGATCCAGCTCAGAGGTTCAGAATCACATCCAGAAGGCACCAGTTACATAAGGATACAGAGGCCCACATTCTGATGGACCATATGTAGCACAATGTGAAGACTATATGGAACCATGTTAATAATTTTAACAGTGAAGTGCTAGACGTGGTTTCATATCATTTTTATTAATAAAGAATCCTTAAATCATTCTATATTATCCATATCAAAGCGTGGACTGACAGTTGGAATCTATTCATGGGAAAAATCATTATAGAATAGTGGACCTAAGATTATTGGAAATTATAGTCATTCTAGGATTTTATTGTAGAAATGAAGTAGACGTTGCTTTAAGAGGAATCATGAGCCTCAAAAATTCACATCTACCATCATATAGAGCTCATACAGAGGCTTCTTAAAAGGTGGTAACTAGGGAACAACAATATTCATCTCCACAATGGGGAGGCTAACATCATATTGAGATATCATTATCAGTTTGATAGGCTACTGAGCTACGAAGCTATGAGTGATGAATTCCCCCACATAGATAATGTATGGGAAGGATAGGAGAATATTATATCCATATAAAGGGATCTATTGTTCTTGTTTTATGGGGGAGTAATCATAAGCTAGGGATGAAGGATATCCCTATCAAGAATAGGTTCATAAAATTTCTAAATGAACATGAATAAAGACTTATGGGGATGCCATATGTACTCCCTATTGTGTTCCAGTTTGGTAAGGATAAATCATACTAGAGAATCATAGAGGAAATCCAATGGTTGGTGTGGGGTCATAGAATCAATCCTGAGGAATATATGGTCAGACTGGAAGGGTTCACCATTTCATTGTTCAATAGATGGTTGTTCCTTGAATTTTCAATTCTTATTGGAGTGTGGCCGAGAACACTAATCATTAAGGTGATGTTGGAGAAGGTGTAGTGCATCAACATGGTAGTTTGTTTGTGAAGATATACATGTTTCTCTTCCTTATTATTCTGGGAAAGACTCCCCCACCAATTTGTTAACGCTTCAATTTTCTATGAATTTTTATCCCCACACATTAGGGGACATGCATACCCAAATCGTTTCTACCCTCCTAAAACAAACATCTAACCATCTATTCTTAACATCATACAGAGTTAACTCTAACCATGGGCTCAATGGACTTTCAGGAAAGGATTTGGGAGAAATATCACTTCATGTTTCACCCTTTCGCCTTCACATAAAAATGGTGAGCTATGAAGGTGTAGGGAAAATCGATTATCAATCATACCTTGAAGCCTTCCGAGCCGGGGTACTGTTAGGGAGGGTAGACTACAAGGTGAACTATGATCCTTACAACTCAAACTACCTTGTGACTAAATTATAGTAACATCATTGTCTAAATCCAATGGTTTACACTATGGTGGGTAATTAATGCTAATATTTGATCCTCAAAAAAATGTGGTGTATGTTTACATGCAAAGAATCGGAGGGGAGAGGTGAGAAACCACCATCCACTACTGCCTATGGATTTATCCATGACTATGCGTAGAGTTTGGGGAGATAATACCTTAGGTAAATGAAGAGGTGTTGACCCACTCAATATATAGAGGAAGGAGGTTCCCTAACACCACAATGTTAAGGGTCGGGAGTGGAAATGACTATCCACCAAGGAAAATATGACCCAATGGTGGGAGCTATGACTATTGGGCCAGTAATTTCAAGCCCTAATGAGGAAGGATCCATAGAGAGGAGAGAAGAAATAGGATTGAAGCACCATATAAAGTGTATGAGGGTGGAAGGTTGACCCTATTGGGTGATTCATGGGGTGCATGTACATATCCAAGGGGAGAAGGTACATCACCCAGATGTTCTATGTGACACTATTTTTTACACTACTTTTGAGAGACAGGGATTTCACATTTTGATCACCGCTCCTCTAGGGGTGTGGTAGTATCTCATCACTAACAGGATATTTCACACTATGTTTAGTTATTTATGGGATGGATTCCACATATCTCATGGTGAGATGATGTAATATATAGTGGATATATAGGACTCGATATAATCTAACGACACTGTGCATCCCATAACCACACGAGTAAAGGCTCTTATGGTCATGTATTCCACTTTGGATGTCCTGGTTGGTCACATTTATATTGGTGATTTAGAGGGTGGAATGATAGGGAGATTCATGGGGAAGTAACACCAAATGGGACACAACTGAAGATGGACATCCCATAGACGATCAGTTAAATATTCTATTCATTATGGATTTTTGGATATCAACCTACCCCGAAACATACTGTTTACATAATTATTTTACTTTTGAACAATTTGGAGAGCACAAAAAAGGGTAATCTTTGTGGAAAACCATAGTTAAATGGTGGGGGTTCCTCAACCCTTGAGGGGGTGATTGTGGGGCCTCTCACAAATGTTGCAGTCACATATGACTATCCATCAACATAGGAGACACCAATAACAATGGAAAAATCCAGGAGGGAAGATCCCTCTCTATGGGGATATACATGAATCTATATGAGCTACTATCTAAATTATATTAATCATGTATGGATTAATTAATTTTGACCCTTCCCTTTAGTGTTCATCATTTCCTCACCTGACAAAATGATGTTTCAAAAGAAATTAAAATACATTTTTTGGTCTTATCAACCAATTTTTTCATTTATTTAGTGGTTCATATTATTATGTCAATGACATTGGGAACCACTCTCTTGGAAGAAATGGTCGGGGAGACTGTGGTGGTCTGGAAAACCACAGAGGTGTCAATGAAAGGATTTGTAATGACCCTTGACTCAATGGTGAGGGGAACATCACAACCTCATTAGGGATTTCTGAGGAGGATGTGGTAGATGGGCCTACCTTGAGAGCATCATAGGTGGTGTCTGCTAGATATTATACCACAATGGAGGAGGCATACATCATATCGAAATCAACAAAAAGATTGATGAGGCTATGATGAACACACTCATCTTAGAGGTTCCTCTAGTGGATGCTACCGCGGAAGAGGACTTAATTAATGTGGTGGGGATGAAACCTCAATTGGATAGAGTCCTTATGGTATAGTTTCTATTCCTACCCTATGATTTCTATAAGAAATGGATGGGGACCATTATATGGGTAAATGGTAAGGGGAATATGTGATTCCCCTTGACATGGGAATCTGTAATCCAAAGTAAATACCTTAAGATGATATTTCCACTAAGGTGTTCATAATATAGCCTTAGTATTATAATGTGCAATGTATGGACTTCTAGGATTATGGATTCAATGTTTCCAAGGAGATCGAGATATCCGACATATGGTAGGGGGAATGTGCGGAACTCCAACACTCACATTCAAATAACTGACTATACATTCCAGGTGGGGGTCTCTCCACCACTAGCTTGTTAGCCTAAGGACTTGGGGGTTGTAATATATTTGTAATCATGAAATGGCTTCAGATATAATAAAAGAACTTGAATCTATCAAGTGGAATTAATTTGAACTTTCTTATATCAATCATTGGGATGAGGTCACTGTGGCATTTCAAGTACTTGAGGATGAGATTTTTCATTTAAAATGGAAAGCATAGGAGTAAATATCCATCATTTCTACTAAATATGATACCATCATCTAGATGGGGGACTAGTTATCATCATCTTTGGAAAAGACATCATAGGTGGAATGTTTGGTAGAAGAGTTCCAATTGGAGAAGGACTAGATATAGATCAGGGATGAATAAGTTTTGTTAGAAGATGGAGAGGAGATTACATACCATACCAAGGGGTAGTGTACCATGGAAGACACCTGATAGAGGTTAGAAGAGAACATGAACTTAGTATCATAGGGTGATCATTATGGAATTTAATTTCCCCCCATAGTAATTTAGAGGATCCAATACATGGATAAACCTCACAAAATTATGAATTTTAAATGTTTTACATTCCCATATGTGTGGATATGTTTATTTTCCAACATTCTATTACCAAAAATCAATAATAACAATGAAAAAAAATCCCCAAGATCATGATATTCATTATTTGATTGAGAAATATGGTATGACCATGAAATTCCAAACTTATATGAGAGAGTAATGAAAAACAAAAAAATTAGACACCCTAATTTTTGGATTAACCATAAGGAGTTTCCAGTTTGAGAAGAGATATGGATAGATTATGGGACTCCATGAACATTTAAATTTCTTCTCCAACATGATATAGTACATGAAAGGAGTAACTCCATAGAAGTTGAATTTTATACTTAGGGGAATAATGAGAGTTAATTGGGACTCCCATGATTTGGAACACAATGTGGGGTAGCATGATGATATAGGATGACTATTGATCATGTTTGAAAAACAATACCCATTATCATTTTTCTGGTTATGGGGATATAAAAATGATGGTTGACCACAAAAAATGTTAAAAACAAAGGACCTATCTCAAAATGACATCTAAGGCCCCTCGATATATATACCTAGGATTGTAGGTGAGATCATGTGGCATGAGACAAGTCCATCAGGGGGGTATATTTTGGATGTGGAGGAGTATGATGATCCAAATATAGGGATATGAGAAGTTTTGAAATCAGGTGATAAAATATTTTCATGGAGTCCTACAATCTTTAAATCACACCAATCCGACATTGAGAACAATTAGTATGCATATCGTTCTAAACAAATTTCAGGATCATCACCAAAGGGGGACATCATAATGGATTATGTGGGAGAGTGGATGAAAATTAATGACGAGGTAGGTGACAAGAACCATAGTAAAAGGATTTTTGGGAAATTTAATAAAATTCCCTATTGTTTTATGTTATTTTATGAGGGTAGTAGAAACATAGTTTGACATATTGATGTGGTGATAATGTGTAACAGAATATAACAATGTTTTATTAGGATGTTTAACACATAATTTAATGACATGTGGTGTGGCTGATGTTTATAACTATTTAACATCATGTTATTTGGATGTTGAGTCATACTGTTTATTGTGTTGTGACTAGGACGTTTGAATGAATGCGAGTACAAACCACCCAACCTATGTGGCATTGGCATGAGGGGGAAACATAATAGGGAACTCCATAAAGGGGTAATATCATGAAAAACAATCTTAGAGGACCCAACACCAATAAAAATAATCTATGGTGAGTCACACCAAGTTTATAGTTCTTATTCATTAACCATTGGGTTGTGTGTCTAAGGTGGAGTGTTTGATGTGTTGGGGGAGGTAACACAATGTGAAAATAGGGGCATATGAGGCTAGAAAATGCTGCATTGAACACACATGAGACAAATTCCACATAGTTTAAGGTCATAAGGACATGACTATTAGGAATAAATCATTAATGTATTTATATTTCACAGAAAAGTGGAAACATCAAGTGAATTTAGGGATAAAAAAGTTTGACATCATGAGACACATTCCTAGGGGGATTTCATATAGTTTAAAGTAATTATGCTATGATTTTACATGATATATTAGTTTTTAGTCATAGTTTTTAGTTATATTTAAAATAATTTATGGTAATAATGCTTGGATTATAGTGGATTTTTGTGTGGAAGCGACATGTCCAACATTAAACAAGAGTTACTCAATGTGGAAGAAGGTGCCTTGGAGACCACTGAACGCCACATGAAACACCCATGAGGAAACTGGAAAAAATTTAAGGTCATTATTCTCTCACCATTTTATCAATATTTAATTTCATAGGGTATAGTCCAGTGGATATTTTTTTTATGGTCAAAATGCTTAAACCATTTGTTGTGGGTCTCGAGGGAACATGACCAAAACTAATGAGGGGATATACATATTCAATGGAGGGGCCTAGTTGGCCACTAGATGCCACATAAATCATCCATTATACTACATGAAAATTGTTTAAGGTCATTATTCTTAGACAATGTACCTTTAGTTTAAGGTAACATATATCATAACATAGTGATTTAATGTGTATAAACTTCATGTGATGAAATCTTATCCTACCTCTAAGCCATCACGATCTATGATTGGTGCATTAAAACCATATCATAATGGAGATATATTTTCCTTATAGTGGAGAAAAAAATTAGGAGAGAAGATGAGTGAAAACCACGTGAGGGATATTATGAATTTCTATACATTTAATATAAAAAGTGGATGATAGAAGAATAGGGAATGACTTCTAAACATTATAGAAACACAAGTTTGATATGTACATTAGTCTGGGATGTGGTGAAAAAATATTGGATCATACATTGAATGTGTTTGAAATCTCTATACCCCTATTAGTTACAAAAAAACCCTATAAGGTGTGATCCTAGGATGATAGGTGAGAATGTATAGAATGAGAGCATTTCCATTAGGGAACCAATATGGATCTAGTGGGTGATGATTACCAAAATCATTGAATGTTGGAATCGTATAAGTGGAGGTTAGGTATATACCAAAGGTAATATTGAGTTCCATGGGAGATATTTCTCCAGGCACTCTAATGTGATATATGACCTTACTAGTGGGAGATAATAATGTCTTATCCATAGGACAAATACTGAGAAAAGATTCGATGACATTACTAGGCCTAGGATAAAATATACTAGTGTCACTGCATATCTTTTGAGGAAGGGAATCGAGCCACACATAGTTCTAGAATGTGGTGTTGGAGGGGACTGATATGATAGTAGTGACTCCCTCTCTAACGAGGACATCCAATCATCACATTTTATTAGGCATACTGATTCTACAAATGGTAGTGTTTTTTGTTCCTCACATACTCATCGTATGGGGAAGCCCAATTTTATATGTGGTAAGATCATTGTTTAATGTATTTAATTGTTGGTGTTGGCCTAGTTTTTTTATATTATCATATGAAACATACCGGATTTATATGGGGTAATTATACATGATCATCCCATACTCATCATATGTGACATCTTGAATTCGTATGATGTAAGGTCATAGTTTAACATCATGCACTAAGGGAATTATGCATTATAGTTTAAATTCATACAATTATGCCTATATTTTATGCATGTTTATGGTCATGGAACTCAGACCAAAGGGATGAATGAGTGTGCTTATTAGGTCATGTATCAAATGAAGGAGTGATAACCTGACATGAAAATGAGGTCCAAAAGTACCCATCACCACAAAAATCATTGAAAGACTGTACTCTTATTGAATCTCATGTTTTTGGGGAATACAGATATTAAATGATTTGATTATGAGGGTTGTTCCTAGGAAGAAATATCTATATTTACCTTCATAAAAAATGAATACGCGAATCATTACACACATAGTAAAATAAGTTCCCTTGGAAGTATACTAGAACAAGAATGCGACTCCTTCTTGAATTGGGATACTAAATCCACTCATGTTATGGCAAGAATCATCCTAAATTTATGTGAGGTAATGATAAAATTTAACTTCGTATGATGAGGATGTTCATGGGGATTACATAGGTAGATTACCATTACTTTTTTCCTCATTTTGCGATATGAGTGCATCTTGGCCTACTAGTGGGTAATAGAAAATTAATGGAAGTCATACCAGAAGAAATGGCCCATGAGGGAATTTTGGGGTGATAAATTCATGGATAACAGGTGGTTTCATGGTGAATTTTAGGATAGACCTAGAGATATGATATATATGAATCACTATGTTTCCCTTGATAATGGGAATAAATCTACACAAACATTCTTGAAATAGGTGGGGTGTAGGTCTTATGAAATACAAAAGACACGAAATAACATGGGAATGAGTGTAAAAAGAGACCCTATGCACTGATTTTTATGTCATAATGCTTTTACTAGGGCTCCTAGATTTTAATAAAAGATCTTGGTGCATGTTTGGTTTCTTAACAGATGTTTAGGTGATGAAAAAGAGTTAAATCCTGAACTAGATTTGGGGATATGGTGGACCTACACCACATGAATAAATCCACAATCTAGTTAAGTTTAGTATAAATTATTCGGGATTGGGAAATGGAAATGGTATAATTTCATGATTATTTGACTAAAGGAATTAGTGTTTTCTTCAGGGGTATCTTTTATAATGAAATAAGAAGAACCCAACATGATAGTAATGAATGCTGGATTATGTGACACATAAATATCATGAAATAAATTACACATAGTTTATGGTCTAAATACATGGACTATAAGTGGGTTTAGAGATCCTAATTTTGGGTAATTGGGGCTAGAATCATAGACTGGATGGAAATGTGACACTAAATATCCCATGAGAATGAGAATCATTCCACACAGAGTTATGGAATTCATCATGGTAAGATACCTATGATAGTAAAGCATGAAATAATATCTGTAGGGGGAGTCTTGTGTCCATGACATGGGTTAAGGTTGTAGTTCATCGTTCTATGTTGATAATGATGGTTTATGATCATCCTATATTTATCATATAAGGTATCCTATATTTATATGGTGTAATGTTTATATTATAATACAATACTTACCATACAATGAATCTTGATTTTAAATAGTGTAATATCACATTTTAACATCATGCACTATGTATTTCGGTTTGATTAATTTCATATCATATGAGGCATCCCAGTTCATACAAGGTAATTGTTGACGCTCCTTTACATCACAAAGTCTAATGAATGGAAAAGGGGAATACCTTAAGCACAAAGAGAGTCATCCTTTGAAGAACATACAAAATTGACAAAGGCATGAACAAGGAACTCTTTAAGTATGGGTCGTGCAAGTTCCAAGCTGGTCGCGCAAGTAAACTTGCGTGCCACATATGGGTCGTGAAAGTCACTTGCGCACCCTATTATTTTTTTCCCAAGGTCCTCAATGGCCTATAAATACCCCCTGTGGGCCCCCCATTTCGAGGACGAAAAATCCAAAACTCAGATTCAAGCTCTGGTCGCCCAAGTATTCGTCTGAAGTCTTCCGAACACTTCTAAGGTAATTATTTACCTATAATGGAAGCTATAAAGAGGAAGAATAAGGCTTAAGTATTATAACTCATCAATACTTGTGCGCTTAAGTGTCCACCCCTTAAGGGAATTGATGATACTTGCGCGCCACCCATCTGAAAGCCTCTAGGGATGATACTAAGGGCTCCAATTCAAAGTCTCCCAAGTATCACGTCATAGGTTCTTCTTCGCCCAAGTGAACTCATGTCGCGCAAGTACACTTGCGCAACTAAGACTTGTGTGCTGGACTAATACTTGCGCGCCTCCATCCAATTCACTTCCTTTTATCAAATCCATCTTTCCTATTCAAGGAAATCCTTCAAAACCTTCTTCAAAGCCATTTATGGCATGGTTCCTTTGTTGGATTACTTATCTAAAATGAACTCTATGGAACATCTCTCAAAACCTCGTGATTTCCATAACTTATGTCACTAAGGTTAGAGATTCCCTCCATTCAACCTCATCCTTTAAGATAAGAGGATCTTTAATTCTAGGCATCCTCCTTAGGAGTAAGCACCAAGTTCCCTAATCTAGGCATCCTCCTTAGGAGTAAGCCCCAAGTCCCCTAATCTAGGCATCCTCCTTAGGAGTAATCCCCAAGTCCCCTAATCTGGGCATCCTCCTTAGGAGTAAGCCCCAAGTTCCCTAATCTAGGCATCCTCCTTAGGAGTAATCCCCAAGAATAATTTCTCTTAACCTGGGCGTCCTTTTTAGGAGTAAGCCCCAATCTTAATTTCTTTTGACTTGGGATTCCTTCTCAGGAATAAAACCCAATCATTAGTCCCTCTCTAATTTGGGAATCCTACTTAGGAATAAGTCCTAAGTTAAGCATTTAAATCTCCATAAAGCACATATACCTTTATGGACCTTGTTCCCGGGTTTCTTCCCTGAAGTAAATCCCAATCCACATATATCTAAGGCGACCATACATATGTAAGCCCCACATCATTTCTTATAATTTCATCTTTCGTGGCACAATTGTCAGGTTTTGCTGATACCTCTTGTTTCTCACACCGATCATGAATCACGTGATCTTAGAGTGTAAAAGTAATTATGAAATCTCTCTTTGAGCCATTAATCATGCATAAACCTCACACTTCTTTACTCGAACTATGTGGGTTCTGATTCCTTTTCTAAACAAGGATACATAGGTATCCCATCTTCAGGTACGATCCGAACTCTAAAATAATCCCTATCATTATGAACGACAATAAACTTCAAGTGCCCCACTGAGTGGATTTAAAACAAGTATGGTTATAATAATGACCAAGATATTTATATATAATATATTGAAGGATACCATTGACTAAGAATCTCTAATAAATACAGATGATTCTCTATCAATGAAGAACCTAAAATACATATAAAATATTCTCTAAATCTCATACATATCAATCATTGATTGTCAGATCTAAAGGAAAGCTCATTTTCATACTTGGTAAATTAATAAGGATTCACAAACATAACTCAAATATATAAGAGAGTCCCAGAGTAGACAATAATTCCCCCCAAAAGGTGTGATGAGTCTGACCTCTCATCCCCTCAACCAATGAAAATTCTTAAGCCACATCGGTCCACAACTAATGAGCACCTACCTTTGGAAAGTAGGTCCAAATGGGTGTAGAATCATTGGATGTTTCTGGTTCTACGAATAAAACTGTTAGAAACTGATTGGAATGTTTGAACCTTAAACAAACAAGGTCATCCCCATTTCCAGAAGAAACAAAAATGGTGAACCCAACGTGAAACTTAACCAAGTTAAATGATGGTTTACTTATTTGTTAGGCCCCTATTTAACTTAATGTGAGGGCCAAAAAAAACAATCAATAACATATGTTCTCATCCAAAAGATGTAGTGGCCGAACTTATCTTGATTATGTCTGTTATATCAAACAGGAACTCTTTTCCAAGATCTCTCTGCATTATAGAAATGGCTTCTTTAAAGTTCACACCTGTGAATGCCTCTGCCGCTACTCCTGCTGGATCCTCATCCATTATAAGGATGACATCACCTACTCAGCGTCTTCAACGCTGGGTCTCAAATGCACTAGTTAAGGAATACCATCAACACAATACCATTCCGACTCTGGAGGCCACTCGAAAATCCCTCCAAGTTTACAACTCACTCTAGTTGTCTTGACAGCGATGACCAGTGGTTAAGAAGCAGGTGGTGCCAACCACCGTCTCTAACCATTTTGGGTCATTATCCCTTGAACACAATCACCAGTCCCTCCCATATTATGGGGAGGTGAATGAGAAGGTCACTCAAGGCCTTAATTCAAGAATACAAGAGTCCTTCTCGAGGGCTCCCATTAACAATCACCACCAGACTCGTGCGGTAGTGCGCCCTCAACATGATGAGGGTACCGCCTTTAGGGGTTCGACTTAGGTTCCTTAGACCCGAGCATGCAAGAAGGACCGCCAGAGGCAAAATCCGGTCAACAGGGAGCAGGTTGTTACTTCTTCCCCCTCCGAAGAAGTCCATCAAGCCAACTTGATGGAAAACAACGAGCGAGCATATACACCCGCCCATCCTGATATTACTGCCCAGCAGACTCATCTGGAAGTAACATGCCAATCCCACCAGGAAATTCTGATGGAGTACTATAGGCAGAAACATAAAACTATTTATAATTCATCAACCAGTCAGTAGGATCATCTAATTGCACCCAAAGAAGCTCGCCAATCTAATATGGTGGCAACTGATAAGCAGGAACATACACCAGTTACAATCACCAATTCTATCAGCAGTCTCATCTTCTAGTATTGAAGGAAATCCATCAACCATACTTAACGAAGAATACACAACAGACACATACACCTACCAATGTTCATCAATCCTACCAACAGTCTCGTTTGGTAGCACCCGGAGAAGTCAGTCGGAAAGCTCTGATGACAAATTTGGAGCAGACTCAAATCTCTGCCCCCACACATGAGTACTGTCGGAATTCACTAACAGGAAAAGGAGGACAAGAGAAAGCACATACACCTACTCTAAGCACGAAATGGATGTATATTCCCGTTCTAGTAGCTGATGTCACCAAGAACATTATGAAAATGGTGAAAGAGCAGAAGCAAATCCCTACCCATATTTTGGATGCCTGCCAGAATATTATAACATCTTCAATAGCATTATAGGGAAGGAATCATAAATCTATCCCTATAAGTGGAGTGACTCATCAACATATCACTCTGAAATAGATACACACCTCTGTCCCAGTCTAAGAGGGTTGTGGGGAATACTCCTCCATGTCATTCGGACAATCAAGTTAGGCACATACACCCGATTTGAATAGAGATAATCAGCCCAACCTGACCATTTCTCCTAAGAAACCAGACACACCTTCCCATAATAACCACTTTCATAAACAAGTGGTTCCCAAATTGAGTAAGAAGGCATATAAGAAAAATACCCATTTAGAACAGTTAAAAAATCAAGAGCCAATCTATAATAAGGCCTTACTCAATGTTGGAGTTCTTCAATCCCTTAGAAAATTATCTGTTCCAACTCAAGATTCTACTCTCTCATTTCCCAATAGTGGGAAAAATAATTCTGAAGGTCTTCATTAGACACTTCCTCATGAAGTCTTGCTTCATGACAGTTTGGTCAATCTCGAAGTATCATCTTTAGATGAGAGCCACGATAACCCTCTGTGTGGCCAGAAGATCAAGGATAAAAAAGTTTCATCTTTTGTTGTAACCCACCATGGTGGTCCTCCCCATGATGATGAATTTAGCTGTGAAAGTCCTCTCCACAGTAGTAATATGGATTGCCTGGAAAATTCTTCAAAGGAAAATGTAGTAACGAGAAAGCCCTCTTATCTTGAGGAACTTTCAAATGTGAATCCAGTCATGTTTTATGCTTTACTGATAGTAGGTGAAATACTTTCTCAATCAGAAGATAGCCCGGGGTGCAGGTCATTCTTCAAACCACCCCTGGGTCATTCATCTTCTAATTTGATAAATGAATTATCTACCAATCTTATTGAATCTAATGAAGCAACAAAGAAGCACCAGCTTTGGTCTAATCAGGTAAAATAATATTCATCGAATGATAAGGATGAAGTGCTGAATATGAGAAAAAAACAGGAGAAAGGTGAAGTACCAGTCATGTTTTGGCCTTTGGCTGACTCTCAGTATGATATTCCAGAAATGTTGACAGAAGATTTTATTCATGATATTCGTCTCAACATGTGGAAAACCCTTTGTCACTTAAAAAAGAAAACATTATATTATGATGAATAAAAAAATCATATCAAAATAATAGAAGGGTTACAACGCCAAATCAATTTGGAATCTCTCTCAGTTTCCCGATATCCAAAGGTTGAAAAGCAGTTGAGAACCCTTCAGCATTCATGTCTTGGCACACTAAAAAGATTGTGCCAGTTAATTACCAATGCCCCATCTGGTATTCATATCAGGGGATGGGGTGTTCATGGAGAACTGTATTTCACTGTACTCTCTAGTCAACAAAGCCTACAAAAAATGGTATCATGCAATGTTATTGCCCATGGTCGGCCACAACCAATTGGTTTTGTGTGTAATCAAAGGCTTGCTCAGGAACATGCCTCAACTAGTTCTTCCCAATTTCAGGCATACAAAGAACAAGTTATTGAATTACTCTTGCATCAGGAAAATGAGAATATCGAACAAGCTTCTCATTTAAAGCATGCACATCATCAGGTGACAGAAGTGTCAGAAATTATCCAATGATCATTTGAGCCAGGTGATTTGAGTTGATGTAGGTTGATTCATCCAGCCAATTTACAGACTAAAGTTCACAAAATCAGAAGAGTAGCAGCTCAATAACCGCCATAGCTAGCTATAATGGGGAATCTTTTATCCAAACCCTCATAATCAACAATTAGGATTCGAGGAGAAGAGCAGGAATAGCAGGAACAGCCCTAGTCCATCGGACTGGAGACTTTTTCAAATCCTCAATCTCTTCCTCAGCGAAATTCAATCTTCTCTTGATTAGGGAAGAAGCCACAAGAGGAAAAAAGAGAAGAATTATCAAGAGATTCCCTCCAAATTATGGTTCATCAAGAAGTTCCTGAGGGATCAACTCAATAAAAGGCAATGTATCATCAAGGACATGGGAGAAGACAGTATCACAGAAATTCCGATAGAAGGGATGCATTGCGTTATGCATCAATAAATGTCATCAATTCCATTGTCACTGATCCCCCAGAACATGAGGCTCACTCAGGGGAATCAAATGAAGAAGTTCCTGTTTATAAGACTGTATGCACTGAAACAAATGAGGAAGGTGTGCATACCCGGAATCAAAGGCTTACCCAGAATTTAGGTATTCCTTTAAATAACCAACTCCCCCTCTCCGAAAGGTGTCTGAAAAGGGGAAAGGAAAAAGTTAGGTTACATTCCACCCTAGCTCTGGAGAAGGCCAATCACTCTCACTAGAGTAGAGGTTCGCACAACAAGAGGAAGAAATGAAGGAGTTAAGGAGGTTGAATGCAGAACTACTTCAAAGTATTCTTCCTCCTAAACGTACTGGAGTCAGTCAGTCAAGGGAATTTATTGCAACTACTGAGATGGATCAAGAATATCCTCCTTTACCAATACACCCTCATAGGTCTAATCCTATGGGTCATGCACAACAACAACTGGTAGTGCTACCATCAGTTGCAGTACCAGTCACCACACCCGTCCAAACTCCAGTTATTGCACCTACTCATGTCCAAGCTCAACTAGATGTTTCTCAAAAATTAATGACTACCATTGAGTCATTAATAGCTCGGTTGGAAGCTATGGAGGGAAAATGTGCACAAATTCAACCATAAAAGAGATCTTACCCTGAATGGGTGGATGCAATTCTTCCCCCATCAAATTTTTCAAGTACCACATTCCCAATTTTTAATGGTTCGGGAGATATAGAACAAAACTTAACACATTTTTTTTCTCGTTGTGATCCTATGAAGGGAACTCCTCAACAACAAGAAGCAGTTAAGCTCAGGTGTTTTTTACAGTCATTACAAGGTCCTAATTTTTTCTGGTATACAAGTTTGCAATCTCGGTCAATTACCGAGTGGGAAGATCTTCGTCAATGATTCATTATTCAATTTATATCAACATTTCCAAAGAAGACAGTTTTCGATCTTACCAATTGTAAGCAAAGGGAAAATGAAATAGTTTCAGATTTCATTACTCACTGGAAGGGATTAACATATTCCTTAAGCTTAGCACTCCCTTAAGAAGAATTGTTTCCAATCTGTGTGGAAAATTTTCATGATGAATTACGCACACCGTTGATCCCTGTGAAATATACAAGAGGGTTTTAAGACCTCACTTCAATCGCTCATCAAATAAAAGAATCTCTTATGAGTACTAAGGCTAAAACTCGTGTAATTACATCAGTTCTAGGAAGGAGAATAGGGAAAGTAGAGACTGATACAGTTAAACTTAAACAAGAACCTGTACCTGCTTCCACTTCAAGACCTTCATCATATCGAAGGGCTCCAACTCATGAGCATCAACAAAAGAGGCCGTTTCGTTAAGATGATCAAAGAGATCAAAGAAAGAAAACATTTGAGGAGTTAAAGAACAAAGTTTATTCTTTCTGAAATGAAAAAGTTCCTGGTTACTTCATTTCAGCTCTGGAAAATAATTTGGTTCAGTTTACAAGGACCAAAAGGCCGAACAAGGAAGGAGATGAAGACCTTCCCAACTATTTCCCATTTCATCAGATGTTGGGGAATCCCATTCAGGATTGTTTTGTCTTCAAAGACCTCCTACAAAAAATGGTGGATTAGAGACAGGTAAAAATGAAAGGTTCTTCATCCCAGGTAGCATGTGTTACTGCTACAGATCCAGAGGAAGAAGGCGAGTGGCACGAAGTCAAAAGAAAAAATGCGCAGAAATATGATGATTGGATGACCAGGAAAATGATTAACTAAACTCATGCCATTTTACGAATGCAATTGAAGAAACCAATTGTGTATTCTATTATGAATGCCACAAAAAAACCCCCTTCGTCAGAAGGAAAATACTCAAAGAATCGGCATAATTCGAAGAAAGAAGAGTAGTTAGAATAAGATGAGCTCATGTCAAAGCCCAAGTTGTCTTTGACTCTGGCAGATTTTATGCCATCTACTTCAAAAGCATGGGCACTTCCCCACCAAACGGCACAGCCCAAACTGGCTAATCAGGCAGAATATTCATCATATTGAGAGTTTATCTTTGGTTTTATTAATATGATTCACTTAATAGATCCTTATTCCAGTCACAGTTTTGATCATGATGAGCCTGAGTTCCCTGTATCAAACAGAGGAATTAGAGGGAGTTCCAGAGGTATAGGATACAGAGGAAGACGTGGATATTCTAGAGGCCACTATTTAAATCCTACCCCTGCTAGAACTATATATACAGCAGAAACTCGTGGCAGAGCCCTTCAACGGGCTCAATAAGAACAAGAAAGTTCTTCCACACATGGCAGATTCAGTCCTGGCACAGTTATTTTGGAAGATCGGTTAGAAGTTACACCTTCTTCCTCTCAGCAAATAAATATACCTAGTTGGTCTAATATTCCAAATCCAGGAGTATTTCCAACTCCTACCCTGATACAAGATGCATCTACTTCTAAAGAATCAACTTCTAAGGCACCTGTGAAACCACATGTTCCTGTTGGGAAACACCGAACTTTGGATCAAAAGTATGATGTATTGAAACATTTGGCCCAAGTACCAGCCAAGTTATCAATTATGGATGCCTTAAATCTATCAAAGGATCTTCAGGAGGCACTCATTGAGGCTTTTTCAAGTCCTCAAGAATTCGAAACTGAAATTGCTGTGGCTGAAGTATACCATGTAGAGAATGATCCTGAATAATTCCGTGAAGTGATATATTTTACAGATGAAGATAAAAGTGATGTTGTGCATGGACATATTAGACCTTTGTATTTATCTGGCTAGGTCAATGATGTAGACATCCTACGAGCTTTCATTGATAATGGTTCAGGAGTCAACCTCATCCCTATTTGTACACTTTGTCAATTGGGCCTCACCGAATCTGATTTATCTCCTTCTACTTTGATGTTGCAAGGATATGATAAAAATGAACAAGAACCTCTGGGTGAGATTACACTCAGAACTCAGTTTGGGGATCTTGTATCCAATTCAGATTTCATGGTTGTTCGTCATGACACAGACTTCGACATTTTTCTTGGAAGACCTTGGCTACATCAACATGTGGCTATACCTTCATCATACCATCAATGTCTCAAATATTGTTTCAATGGTCAAATTGGGACATTGTATGGTGATAAATCCCCATTAAAAACATATGAATCTCAATATAGAGGGAAAGGAGGTATCTATGACAAAGGAGGTTACCAAAATTAATGCTCCATATGGTTTGGAAAAGATTCCAGTAAACCCATTCATACATGTGATTACAGATTATGTGTTGCCTATCAGTCAAATTGACAAGATAGACCCAAATCCAAATACTCTTATGGAAACTTCCATAATGTCAATTATGGAAACCAAGCCAGACAGCATGGGAGAAATTGTTGATTCACCAAGCAATGATGAAAGCTAAAATAGAGATGTTTTCATTTCATCCACTGAAATATAGAAACTCTATACTTCATCAACCAGGCCAAAAGAAGTTATAGCAATGTCAGAGATGAACGATGATGTCGATTCTCAACCCATCATCTCCTCTTTATTACCAAAGGAAGACCCTTCATCATCAATAGGGTCAGAAATGGTAGCCTATTCTTTAAGATGTTCAAATTTTAATATCTCTCTTGATCGTGGAAATTATTCTTCATCATCTACTATGCAAGTAGAAATAGAAGAAATAAAATGTGTTGAATAAGAAGAGGAATATCTTAGAGATGATTCTCCAACATTTGAAGAAGGTATCTCTACCACTATGGATGAACTCAGAGAAATAAATCTGGGTACAAAAGAAGATCCATGCCCCACTTTAATTAGTGCGGCCATGAATCTTGAAGAGCAAGAAATGTATATTTCATTTTTAAAGAAAAATTGAGATATATTTTCTTGGAACTATACAGAAATTCTAGAGCTTGATCCTGATGTTGCTACCCATCATTTGGGTTTGCCAGAAGAACATCGAGGATTTAAACAAGCCGCAAGAAGAACACACCCAAATTATGCCTCCAAAATTGAAGCTGAGGTGGATAAGCTTACCAATGATAACTTCATCAGAGAAGTTCAATATCTCAAATGGATGGCTAATATTGTCCCTGTGAAAAAGAAGAATGGAAAAATTAGAGTTTTCATTGATTTCAGAGATCTTAATCGGCATTTTCCCAAGGACGATTTTCCAGTTTCGATCACAGAACTCTTAATTGATGCAACAGCTGGATATGAAGAACTTTCCTTCATGGATGGATATTCTGGGTATAATCAAATCCAAATGGATCCAGAAGATGAAGAATCTACAGCCTTCAGAGCCCCTCAATGTGTGTTTTGCTATCGGGTAATGCCCTTTGGCCTGAAGAATGCAGGTGCAACACATTAACATGCCATGCACCGTATCTTCAAACCCTTTTAGGGAAATTTGTTGAATGTTATGTGGATGATTTGGTGGTTAAATCCAGACAACTTTCTAATCACTTGGCTGATTTGGAAATCATATTCCACAAACTTCGACAACACAATTTGAAGATGAACCCATTGAAATGTGCTTTTGGGTATCCTCAAGAAAATTTCTTGGCTTTTTTGTACGCCATCGTGGTATCGAAGTCGATATTGAGAAGAAAAAATCAATCCTTGGTATGTCACCTCCTTGAAATTTGAAGGAATTGAGAGGACTTCAAGGACACTTGGCCTATATTCATAATTTCATCGCCAATCTGGCAGACAAATGTTTACCCTTCACCAAATTTATGAAGAAGGGAGTCACTTACCAGGGGACTGAAGAATGTCAAGAGGCATTCAATATTCTCAAGAAATATCTCTTGAGTCCACCGGTATTAATGCCACCTGTTGAAGGAAGACAACTTATTCTTTATGTTACATCTTTAGAGCGATCATTGGGTGCCTTCCTTGCCCAAAAGAATGATGATGGGAATGAAAAAAACCTTTAATATCTTAGTCGGACTATGTTTGAAGAAAAAACTCGATATTCAAGTATTTAAAAGTGCTGCCTAGCGTTAATCTTTGCAGTTCAGAAATTGAGACACTACCTGCAACATAATGAGGTCCAATTGGTATCTCGTAATAACCTGCTCAAATTTATCCTTAGTTGTCCAATGCTTACATGACGTTTGGCAAGGTGGGTAGTTATTTTGCAGCAGTTTGATATCTAGTATGTGTCTCAAAAGGCAATAAAGGGCCAAGATCTAGCTGATTTCCTTGCAAAACACCCTTAAGTAGAAGATACATCTTTAGATATTGAACATCCTGATGAGGAAGTATTCTCTATTCAAGATAATCTTCAAACATGGGAAATGTACTTTGATGGTGCTTCCAGAAGTCCAACAGGGAAGAAAATGGAAGATCCTAAATTAAAAAAAGTTGGGTTGGGAATTGTACTTATTTCACCAGAAAAGGCAGTGCTACCCTATTCCTTTTTATTGTTGGAAGGCGGTACAAATAATGAAGCTGAATATCAAGCTCTCATCGCAGGATTGGAGTTGGCGCTTCAGGCACCGGTGAATCACTTAAAGGTGAAAGGTGACTAAGACCTGGTAATCAAACAAGTCAATGGGGATTATTCCATCAGAAAAGAAGAGTTAATCCCTTTGTATGATTACGTTAGAGATTTAATGGAGGAATTTCCTTTGGAACCAACATTTTCTTATGTCCCGCGATCACAAAATGCCCAAGCTGATGCATTGGCTAATGTAGCCACAGCTCTGGAAGATCCAAATCGGGATGAAACAATCATCAGTATTGCCCACCATCGTACAATTTCACCTTATGTTAAAATCATAGTAGAGGAAATCAATGAAATTAGTCCCATTTCTAAACCATATGGTCATAGTACAGGATGGATGACACCTATCAGGGAATACCTTCAAAATGGAACACTCCCACATGATAGAGCCGAGAAAGAACAAGTCCGGTGACATGTGGTCAATTTTACTCTTTATGATAGCCCAGATCATCTAGAAAAAATTCTATACAAGAGAGGTTTTGATGGAATTATCTTCAGATGTATTTATGTTGAAGAGACAATGACTATCATGAAAGAAGTACATGCAGGAGTCTGTGGTTCCCACCAGTCTGGACATAGACTGTCTGATCAAATTAGAAGGCTTGGATACTTTTGGCCTTCAATGAAACAAGATTGTGTTGATTTCACTAAGAAGTGTCATTCTTTCCAAGTATGTGCCAACTTCATTCATCAACCCCCAGAGTTTCTTCATACAAATAAATACTCATGGACATTTTCTACATGGGGAATGGATGTAGTAGGACCTTACCCTTCAGCTAAATCCAAGCAGTTTAAGTATATTCTTACTACTACTGACTTCTTTTCCAAATGGGCAGAAGAAATACCTCTCAAAGAAGTAAGTTATAAAAGAATTTTTAGCTTCATCAAGTCTAACATCATTACCATATTTGGTGTCCCTCATACCATATTGACGGAAAATGACACCAACTTCTGTTCATCCGAGGTAAGGATGTTGTATCAAGAATACAACATCAAATCCAACCATTCATCTCAGTATCAGGTAGCGGCCAATGGACAAATAGAATCCTTCAATAAGACTCTTTCAAACATACTAAAAAATATGGTGGATAAAGATAAGAAATCATGACCTGATAAACTTTTTCATGCTTTATGGGCTTATCGAACCATCACCCGCACTGCTATGCGGCCAGCTCCATATTCATTGGTATATGGAACAGAAGCAGTCTTTCCCATTGAGTTTCAATTACCTTTTCTCAGAGTAGCCATTTGTGATCATTCATCTATAGATGAACAATCTCAAAAGCGATTGGAGGAATTGTAATGATTAGATGAAAAAATATTGTGCACCCTGCACCACTTGGAAGTCTATCAAAATCGAATAGCATTGGATTTCAAAAAAAAAGTTCATCTTCATTTATTCATTCAAGGAGAATTAGTATTGGTTCTCAGAACTCCAATGATACCAAGAAATAAACCTCCAAATCTTTAGACAAAGTGGGAAGTACCTTATTCAATACATAAGGTCTACTCCAATGGAGCTTAATCTTTAATCTCAATAGATGGAGAACTTATCACGACTCCAACCATTGCAAGATTCCTGAAGAAGTATTTTGGGTAACACAAATAAATATTCGTCCAACATGATGTTAAACTGTGTTTTCCTAGCTACATAATTCTAAACTGTGCAGCACTCGTCCTTACTGCATGACATTAAACTACATAGTCACATCTTTTATCCTTGCTATATAACGTTAAACCATACAGTCCCTCTTTTGTCTTTACTGCAAGACTTTAAACTGCATAGTTCTTTTGTCCTTACTGCATAACATTAAACTGCATAGTCCACTCTTTCATCCAACACGACGTTAAACTGTATCGTCCTTTCTATATGACATTAAACTATACATCCCTTCTTTTTTCCTCACCGTAAGACTTTAAACTACACAGTCCCTCATCGTCCAATATGACATTAAACTATGTACTATTCCTCATCATCAAACATGATGTTAAACTGTGTTTTCCTAGCTATATGACGCTAAACTGTGCAACACTCATCCTTGCTATATGAAGTTAAACTATACAGTCCCTCTTTTTTCCTTATTGCAAGACTTTAAACTATATAGTCCTTTTTTCCATACTACATGACATTAAACTGCATAGTCCCCTCCATAGTCCTTACTGAAAGACTTTAAACTGTACAACCCCTTTATTGTCCAACATTACATTAAACTGTGCATCGTTAGGGTTGTTTCTACCTATTGTTTCTCACACCAAGTATGACTCACGTGATCTTAGAGTAGACTTCAACCATAACACCCTCTTTGGGCCGCTAATCACACATAAGTCCCAACACCCTCTTTGGGTTTTCCTCAAGTATAACTTGATCACTAATTCATTATTAATCGAACTATGCAGAATTTGATCCTTGCCTTCTAGGCTGGGTACGTAGGCAACCTCCCGTGGTTCAAGCCCAAAACCAATCTCTTCACGTCGGTTCACCTCCGTCTCATATGATGTTGATCCATGAAGAAGCCCAAAACCTATATCTTTACATTGGTTCACCATCGTCCTTGCTATATGACATTAAACAATACAATTCCCCATTGTCCCTTGCCTGAGATAGAATCATCATTGACATTAATTTTCAACCATGTCATATTCTAAAGACTACATGCATACATGGCAATGCCCGGACCTTAATCTTGGGTCAAACCATCATTGCACTAAAGTCCCCTTTCACCCTTCACTTGTATGAACCAAATATTTACAGAGGGTATTTCAAGAACTACATATGGATTGTTTCCCATCCTTATGGGATACATAGGATCGTTCAAGAATCCCTCGAATCTGGCCCCAAGTTTTTGGGCCTAACCCCAAATTCCACTTTCAGTCCCTTGGCTGAAAAGTCCCCCTGTAAAAACATGAATGTGGTATGAAAACCCTGGTTTTCATTCACATCAGATTTATAAAACACACAATGTGTATTCCTTATTATGGTCCGAGCTCTATGACCCTAAACTAAGATCTCCTACACTCTCATCCCACATGATGTTAAACTATATTTCAAGAACTACATTTGTCTTGATTCTTATCCTAATGAGATATGTAGTGAAGTCCATCATGTCAATTCAGGACCCAACCACAACATGATTATAGTCAGCATTGGTCTATGTATCTCTTTCATACATTGGAAAATACTCATTTTTCATGTGTCATACTCCTAACCATAAATAATTCCAGATATACATAACCTTTTTCTTGACTTCTGGTCATAATATTTCAGATACCCGGGAATTATTTTTCCTGACTATGCAGCACGTGCCTTTAGGCGGCTTTGCATAAGTAGTATACATAACAGACTTTTCAGCCAAAAGATGCTATTATTTGACTATGTAGCCAATTAATTTAAGTGGCCCTACATAATTCAACCCCCCAAGAGGTTTATCAAATAGTTGTAATTTCATTCTTGGGAGGAAAAACAGTTTTTTACTTATTGGTCTTAACGACAATATGCAGGGATCCAGAAAAAAAAAGCCATCCTTAACATTTTTGTCCCATACTCTTTTTCATGATCTGAAAGTATTAAAGTATATGGTTTATATTTCCATCCCTACATTTGGGTAAGACCTTCGTAGGAGTGAAATTCATCCAATTCTTTGAAAATCTTGATTGGGAATATCCTATCCATATTCAAATACCTCTCTCCATACAACAGACTCTATGCTTTGGAAAATTTGAATCTCCATAAACTTTCACTGGATTTTTAGCAATACAAAAGTAAAATTTCTGAGATTTCTTTTGCCTGACTATGCAGAGTGTGCCCTTAGGCAGCCTTACATAAGTATTATACATAATAGACCTATCAGCCAAAAGATGCTATTATTTGACTATGCATCCAATTCCCTTAAGTGGCCCTACATAATTCAACCCCCTAACGGGTTTGTTAAATAATGGTAACTTCACTCTTAGGAAATACTTCTTCTAATTCCTTTTAGCCCTTTTTTCATATAATTCTTCAGATTCAAAATTTATTAAGTCATAGTTTTCATGTTTTTACCCATACTTGAATGTGGTAATATGTTTTCAAATAAATTATCAAGGAATTGAGTCAATTTTAATCCATTATCCATTCGGTCAAATCTATTCGACCTTAAAAATTAGCCTTTTTATGTCCGGCATGCATGACTTTAAACTGCCCACAAAAGACAAGGGAAATCTAAACAAAAGTCAAGTCCCAGCTCACTAAACATACATTTTGTATGATTTAGGTAATATTGAGAAATAAAAAGACCCAAAGTTTGTAGGGTAATTTTTATAATCCTAGAAAAAATCAAACTATTCTTACTAGGCCCATTGGCTTAGGTAAAATTATTTAAAGCAGGTAGCAAGAGAATGCAGGCAAAAATGATTGAAGATGAAAGTGTTTTTTCATTGATGCACAAGAGTTAGAAGGACATCCAAAAACTGGAGTCTCTTCTCTTTTCCAAGAATTACAAGAGGCTTTCAACATAACTCTTCATTTGATTTACGACATCCTGAGCTTCATCAGTAGCCACCTGGAATTCATTCATTCAACTGGATATAATAAGAGATGTAGTGATATCGGCTCTTCTTGGAACAATTGTAAAGGAATGTTCTTGAGTGTAGTTTGAGAAATTTTTTTGCTAATCAAATAGTGACTTTGTTTCTATCCAAGAGACTTGGAAGATGGATACATGGATTTGAGAATGGAATATTGGAAGTAAAGAGCAATTTGGAGAGAGTGCTCTTTTCAGATATTGTTCTAATGACATGATAGTCTTCTCTCCACAAACCAGCAGTAGAAAACTTATCAGCCCATGGGTTTTCCATTTTCATATCTGCAAGGAAATGGAATGGAAGAAAAATTTGAAATTTCACACCATTGTTGCTACTCTTAATGAATAGAATAACCAAAATAGAGAGGTAACAGTGCAGCTTCATCTCGGGCATATAGTTCTTTTCATCTAGAACATTGAATCCTTACAGATGACCATGGCCATATAAAGGAAAGTAAATACTTTTTGGGAAATTGAAATGATATTTCTTCAAGTACTTGGCCAAATCTAGGAGAGTTTTGCCGTAGATATTATAGTAATCATGGCCAACAACATTCATCATGTCATCAATCTGCTTTCTAGCCAGCTCATTAGCCGTTCCAATTATTTGGAGAGCCATTGAATCTGCACAAACATCAGATAATTAACTTTTAAGTAAGTTGGTTTTTCATAAAATTTGTGAAGAAAATTGAAAAAATGGCTAAGGCATTAAGGCACGAAAGTCCCATATTGGCGCGCAAGTCCAAGTTGGTCACACAAGTTTTACCATGCTAGTAGTTGCACACAAGTCAGAAACTCACTGTAGAAACGCGACATGAACATAAGTGCGGACAAGCGGAAAACCAAGTCACTTGCGCACCGAGAGCTCAAAAGCATTTGAAACCGAGTGCTTTGCATGAAGTGGTGCCGCATATTTTTAGGAGAGGCCATACCCCTGCGCGCTGGACCCTGCGCACCAGAAGCATACCTGCGTGCCTATTACTTGCGTGCCACAATACCTTGTTTCTCATTTTCCTCAGAGTCAAATCCTATTTCCTTTTTCGGATCCAAATCTGAGGGGGGAATTTTGTTGACGCTCCTTTCCATCACAGAGTCTAATGAATGGAAAATGGAAATACCTTAAGCATAAAGAGAGTTATCCTTTGAAGCACATCAAAAATTGACAAAGGCATGAACAAGGAACTCTTTAAGCATGGGTCACCCATGTTCCAAGATGGTCTCACAAGTATACTTGCGCGCCACATATGGGTCGCGCAAGTCACTTGCGCGCCCTAATCGTTTTTCGCCCAAGGTCCTCAATAGCCTATAAATACCCCCTTGTGGGCCCCCCATTTCAAGGACGAAAAATCCAAAACTCAGAATCAAGCTCTGGTCTCCCAAGTATCCATCTGAAGTATTTCGAACACTTCTAAGGTAATTATTTACCTATAATGGAAGCTCTAAAGAGGAAGAATAAGGCTTAAGTATTAGAACTCATCAATACTTTCCCGCCCAAGTGTCCAACCCTTAAGGGAATTGATGATACTTGCGCACTACCTTTTCCTCTCAAGGAAACTTGCACGGCACCCATATGAAAGACTCTAGGGATGATACTAAGGGCTTGAATTCAAAGTATCCCAAGTATCACTTCACAAGTTCTTCATCTCCCAAGTGAACTCATGTCACACAAGTACACTTGTGCAACCAAGACTTGTGCGCCAGACTCATACTTGCGTGCCTCCTTCCAATTCACTTAGTTTTATCAAAACCATCTTCTCTCTTCAAGGACATCCTTCAAAACCTTCTTCAAATCCATTTATATCATGGTTACTTTGTTGTATTCCTTATCTGAAAGGAGCTCTGTGGAACATCTCTCAAAAACTCATGATTTCCATAACTTTATGTCACTATGGTTAGAGATTCCCTCCATTCAACCTCATCCTTTAAGATGAAAAGATCTTTAACTCTGGGAATCCACCTTAGGAGTAAGCCGCACGTTACCTAATCTAGGAATCATCCTTACGAGTAAGCCCCAAGTACCCTAATCTAGGCATCCTCCTTAGGAGTAATCCCCAAGTACCCTAATTTGGGCATCCTTTTTAGGAGTAAGCCACAAGTTCCCTAATATGGGCATTCTACTTAGGAGGAAGCCCCAAGCATAATTTCTCTTAACCTGGGCCTCCTTTTCAGGAGTAAGCCCCAGGCTTAAGTTCTTTTTACTTGGGCTTCCTTCTAAGGAATAAAACCCAATAATTATCCCCTCTCTAATTTGGGCATCCTTCTGAGGAATAAGTCCTAAGTTAAGTATTTAAATCTCCATAAATCACATATACCTCTATGGACCTTGTTTGCGGGTTTCTTCCCTGAAGTAAATCCCTATCCTCATATATCTTGGGTGGTCATACATACGTAATCCCCACATCATTTCTTATGATTTCATCTTTCGTGGCACAATCATCAAGTATTACTGATACCTCCTGTTTCTCACACCGAGCATGACTCATGTGAGATTATAGTGTAAAAGTAATTATGAAATCTCTCTTTGATCAATTAATCAAACATAAACCTCACACTTCTTTACTCAAACTACGTGGGTTCTGATTCATTTTCTAAATAAGGATACACAGGTAGCCCATCTGTGGGTACGATCCCAACTCTAAAATAATCCATGTCATTCTGAACAACAATAAACTTCAAGTTCCCCACTGAGTGGATTTAAAACCATTATGGTTATAATAATGACCAATAGATTTCTATATAATGTGTTGAAGGATACCATTGACTAAGAATCTCTAATAAATACAGATGATTCTCTATCGATGAAGAACCTCAAATACATATAAAAGATTCTCTAAATCTCATAAATATCAATCATTGATTATCAGATCTAAAGGAAAGCTCATTTTCATACTTGGTAAATTAATAAGGATTCACGAACATAACTCAAATCTATAAGAGTATCCCAGAGTAGACAATAATTCCCCCCAAAAAGGTGTGATGAGTCTGACCTCCCATCCTCTCGACCAATGAAAATTCTTAAGCCTCATCGGTCCACAACTAATGAGCACCCACCATTGGAAAGTAGGCCCAAATGGATATAGAATCATTGGATGTTTTCGGTTCTATGAATAAACCCATTAGAAACCGATTGGAATGTTTTAACCTTAAACAAACAAGGTCATACCCATTTCCAGAAGAAACAGTAACAAAAAAACTTATGTTCATGGAATAGGGATATAAATTTTTTTAGTATAAATTCATACATCTTGTACTATAGTTGATTTATATTTATAGTCCCAAATCATAGACTATAGGGCCTCAATGATTTTATGTTTATAATTCATGAACAATTTGAAAAATATTTTGGGTTATGATTCTTGGACCCTATATCCTTAAATAAAGTAATACTTGAGAAACATGGAACCTGTGGGAGGTGGGATGTGCTCTCTCCAATGGTCATAATTGATTATACATTTTTGGAAGAGACAATATTTATGATTTAAGGCCATTCCCACCTAGGATCCAACATTGGTGTCTTTTTTCTTGGAATCATTTTTGTTCAGAGATCCAGTACAACATCACCTATTAGAATGGGAGAATAGGTGAATATTTATGGTGAAAACTCTCATTATCCTATTTTGGTTCCTCTTTATATGTTCTAAATGTTCTAAATAATATTTTCCTTGAAATTTTAAAACACATATAAAGGGACTTATAACATTTTTATGCATTTTATTATCATAATGAGTTTCTAATTGTTAAAAAAATAATCCTAATTGGAAAATACAACCTGTTTTCATATTCAAGGGACTATGGGGCTACATGGGTTGAATTTCGAGTCATCTTCTGATAAGCCCAATGAGTGTTGGGGAACTTTTCAGGATAACTTGTTTAGTTATATCCCATTATCCTTTTCATGAATATAGAGAGTGTTTGGTTTAACACCATGATCTTCCCATTTTTATTTTCATGGTAGTGAGAATTATTTTTGGATAAGAAATTGTATTTGGAATGTAATATCTTCAATTCAAAATCCTAGAAGATGGTTCCATTATCAATGAGAATACATTGTATAAATATATATAGATAGATTATATGGGATATCAAAAATTAATTCATGGGACATATATTCTTTTCTGTGATAGGATCCTCATGTATACATTTGAAGATGAAGTCTATTATAGAAAATATGAACCTACAATATGAAAATGTTACTAGTGGGTACAACCCAAAAATGCTGAGTACCCATTCTAAAAAGGGCCATGAAATCATGTCAGTGTAGAGAAACATCAGTGACTAAGGAAATTTTTTGGAATAGATATGAAACATATAAAAAATTATGGAAAACTAAATGAATCCATGAATTATAATAGGTGAGGAGTAATCAATCCTCCAGATATGGTAAAATTTCATCCATCCTTCTTGGTGGGTTCCATAAGTTCCAACATAGACATATTTAATTACATGAGGTATCACATCTAGTTAGATTAAATATAGTATAATTGCTTTAATCACATACATTTAAAGGTGTTTCTTATGGTTAGGCTCATTCAATAGGGTGAACTAATATGGACGCTGATAGATTCATTCATGCTTGGTTCAATATTATGGGAGAATTCCATATTATAGATACTCATTGAATATAGTTTTCAAATTAGGAATTTTCTCTTCATTAGGTGGCACCAGAGGTCTGTGTTGTATAGGTACCAATATATAGATGAAAAAAATATTGGTTTCCATCACCAAAAATATCATCATCTTTAGTGGAAGGGGAAATGAGCCTCCATTATTACACATGAATTACTATTTCATCATTTTAAGGATATACAATAGATTCATCCAAATATTCCATGACATTGGTTCGACCATTTTATGGTAGAGAAACATGAGTCACCACTATATAGGAAGGTAATAGGTCCATTATTTGATGGGTTCATTCCAATAGGGATGGAATATCTTAAATTCGGAGGAATTAGATTCCTTAAATCAATTTTATGACTAAATTAGATTCACCCATTACATGTATATTGGGTACATAAATCATGAGGTCCATCTCAACAACATTAATGAGAGATAAATTCTTTCTCTTTATTGATGTTTAAAATAGGTATAAGTATGGAAAGATGACCTATGTTAGAGTGATGAAGATAAAATCTAGGTCAACCTGGTTAATATTTATCATGATGAGATTTCTATCAATGGGGCATCGAGAGGAACCATCAAAATAAATCATTCCAAAATGCACAACTTGATCCACTATTAGGATAGATTCCTCAATGGAATAATCATACATAAGTATTTTTTTATGAGTTGGACGTGAGTCCTAGAAATATTCAAATTACTAGACATTAACACCATTATGTAGGATTGACCTATGGTCAAACTCGAGTTGGATAAACAACCAACATGACAATCATCCCATCAGCATGGGATAGAAGATTAAAATCTTCAGAAGGTGTAAATTGGACAATAAATGCATCTCATGATTCACAAAATTGTGTCACAAACTTCTACACCACAAAAAATAGAACATGGTTACTCTTATTTATGGGGAAGGGTCTATAATCCATGGAGATAATTATGTGACTTATATTTTAAGGGGGTATCTCCCTATCTTTATTATTATTTTATATGAGAACAGAAACAACATAACATTCCAAGGTGGTCACGTAGATGACTAAATGATTCCATGATATGGGTGGCATTAGAATGTCAGAATATTTTAGTTATTTCTTTATATCCTCAATCATTGTATGTAAATCTTAATACCACTCATAAATGTATCGATTCTTAATGAGCCTTGATATAGTAATAAACATATCGCCCATATTTCTGATAAATAGGTGTATGTAGGCCATGTTGTTTTTGAGGCCATGAAATTATATGAGTTTACTAAGGGATGAAATTTTATTGATGGAAATTATCTTATCATGTCCAATATTTATTCCAATATATCTTATGATTAGGACATGTAATTTCACATAGATATCCCCTAATTCACATTTCAAGGGGTTCATATTCAATTACCATGAGGAAAGTATGATAAAATCTTTCCCATGATCACTTAGATGGTCATGAAGCAGGTGATATTTGACTACCATATCTTCTATGTATAATTTCACCAAGTGGTCTTGGATGCCTCAAAATTCAGGGATATTTATCACAGAATGAATTTTTCTAATGTACAAAATCGTCATTGGGTCACTCTTGATGCATCCATATAATATGATGATTATATTTAATTTCATAGACGTAACCCCTAATTCACACTTCAAGGGGATCCTCAAAAATTTCCTTGATTGGAGGAAGTTGGGCTCTTTCCCAATATATGTGAGATGTTCTAGATGTTGGAGGGATTTGGATTCCAAATATACTATATAGAATTCTCCAAATTTCCTAGTAATTGGATTGAATAAGTGATTCATGGATTGCTAATTAATGGCACCCACATTATTCACACTAAAGTGAATCAAATGATAACATAATATACCTAGTGGTACCCTAAATGTACGGGATACCTCATCCTCGTGGTCCATCATGATCTATTTGTAACATAAGTATCCATTCATGAAGGTTGGATCTATAAATCTATTATAGAATCAATCAATAGATCTATCACTAGAAGGAGAAAATAATACATATGATAAGGGTGGTTAAGGCCCCATAATGAAATATAGACTTTGATATACCCATTATTCTCCCTAATAGGGATAGTGTTGGATAACCATTTGGGCTTCTATACTTCTCTGATGAATTTGGATCTAATAAGCTTTTCAACCTCAGCATTGACAATATCTCTATGTTTGGGGATCATCTTTCTAGGAGGATATTTGAACCTGAGGTGATTTATCGGGATGCCAACATGATGAACAAAAAACTAAGGGTCAATCCCTTTCATCTCATCATAGCTCAATTCTAATTTAATGTAGTGTTTTTAAGGAGGCCACATACTATTGCTGCTTATATAGAGACATGGTGACACTGATCAAGGTTTTCTTTTGATCTTTCTTGGCAACAATTTTCACCTTTGTTGACACATACAATGTGGTGTAGTAACCCTATTCATATTTAGGGGTGCTATATTCCAAAACCACTTTGTTTTCAATGATAGGGGAATCATATAGAGGAGGCGGATCCTCAAGGTTAATCAACTAAGTTAAATCATTGATTCCTTCTCTAGATGACACAAAATATTCTCTGTGCTCTTCTAGATTTGTTGATATTTTGGAGATAGAATATGTTGAGATAATTTAGTTCATACTCTATCTACAAGGTACATACTTGATTTCATTCCAATAATGATGAGTCAACTTCCATTTGGTCTTCCATATTATGTGGAATATATGTGAATGCTAAAAACTAGTTTCCAGAGGATGAAATGTTTTGAAATTCATAGGAGTAGGTCTTATAACATTATTTGGGCATATTTGGTGTAGGAATATGAAGAAATATTTGGGTTCTCATATTTCATGGTGACACTAAAACCCATCTTTGAGAAAATGAAACAACCACCCATTTCTGGTGTAAAGGGAAATAATTGGTGAATCGGGAGAATTAATCCATTATTAAATTATTCCCATGGAATTTATAGAGTGGCCTCTGGATTTTTGGAGAAATTGATACACTCAAACACATAATTTTGAATCTGTTTCCCCACACATTTTTATTATCTAGAATCTTAGTAGAGGTTATCATAGAAGTCAATGGGGGATACATCTACATGGAGTACCCCCACTTGACCATTGATGGAGTATTTGGGGAAAACATTATATGAGGAGGGTATATATATATAAAATTGAATCTAGGGTCTACATATAATTGAATTTTAGGATGTACCCTATGATAATAACATAAACTCAGTTCTTGAAATCATTCCATCTAATTGAATATCTAGCCTAATATCTCCATGTGTTTCTAAAATCTATTATCATTAACCTTAATTTTAATTCTATAGGGATTCCAGTGTAATTATATCGGTCCGGAATTATAGATATTTTCTGCTAAGTTGTGGTTTTTCCTAGAATCTCTATCGACTAGGTATTGGAGAATTTCCATGCCATTGACCATGATAGGGATATATAGGGGGCGTATGTTCCCTCAAATGGTTATGCCTTCATCTTATCTAAAAAACAAGATATATTCTTGTTATTTATCTTGGTTTTCCTCCTCCATATAGTCAGAATTAGTGGAAACTACATCAACTTCAAACTGGATGTGTATTTTCATTCCCTAAGTCCCTCACACAATTCATTCAAAAATCATTGAATCTCGATAATCAAATGTACCATGAGTGTTTTTGAGATGTGATTAATAACATCCTACATATGTACTAGGGATTTTTTTTATATATATGGATACTCTTTAGAAGAGTGTGTAGTGTATTTCTTAGGATAAAACACTGTGTTCAAATTAGTACTGGAAACATTCTTATGTGGCCTGGCTGCCCTGCTCTGAAAAATCTCTCGATGACTTCTAGTTAGCATCGATAAGTCAGTGGCTAGTCATTTCTGATCATAGTGAGATCATAACTGGGATACATAGTAAACTAACACATTAATATCTAGAGGCATTCCAAACAGTGATGAATAGTATAAAATTTCATAATGTGCTCTACCCATAACATGATGCATGGTCTTAGTAGAAAGAACAAGATGCGTGGTTTTACTTTTAGGATCACGATGAGGGATCTCACATCCTTATCCACTCCTTTGATGGAATCATTTGGAGGCCCCAAGGTGTTTTCTTGAAAATTTTCACTCGCAGTGATTGAGATGTTGTTTATTAGATTATGAAAATTAACATATTCATATTCAATCTCATCCTTCAGGGAGTATTCCATAATTGGGAAGACCCTGGGGGCATCTCCTAACATAGGAAGAATAAATATCTAAGAGTGCAAGATGGATTGGTCATAGACAGGTGACACCTACATAAATTATGTCAAAATCTAATTTTCATTTGATGCATGGATGGATGTGATAAAGATTTATAATCAGTTGTTAGAGGATGCACAATGACCATTACAGGTTTTTTCATGGTGAAGAGTACATATATGATACAATGAGGGAAGGTAACTAAATTTTAGTCCATTTTTTCATTTTAATTTTTCATCTCAAGTTTATTAGCTTCTTACCACTCACTAGATCCATCGTTTTTATAGTTGGGGTCAGAATAGACATGATTTACCTATGTTGTATCATCACCCATTCTAAATAATCGACAATAAACATGGAATTGGAGCCAATAATTAAAAACTATGAATTCCATGATGGTATATTATAGGATTATATGGTGCGGGGAATGGACCGGGTTTCCAGTTAGTCCATACTCATGGGGTTTTCTACACTATCAATATTTCATAATTCCCATCACTTGGATGTATATTATGTTTCTCTAGGCTTGTGAATCCCAAAATAAAAAGGTCTTATTTCTTATACTTGGTAAATATGACCTAGATGAATGACAATGAGGAGTGTTATGATCCCCATATTTTCATCCTTACAGTTTATATTATCATGGCTAATCTTGGAAGTTCTATGTATGGTGTGACTCTTCTACATAATAGTTTTATCAATGGGGAGCATCTTACCAAGGGTCCAGTAGATTTACCATCTCAGGAGCCTCTGTATTCCCGAAGAATATTGTCTTTTCATTCATATGTCTTCTCATGGGATCTATTAGGGGAAATGGGCATGACTGTTCTCTATTCGCATGAAATTCCTCTTCAAGACAATTATCCATTTCCCAAGAACTCCTAAAATCCTATATATAATTTCACGGAGATGATGGTAGGGAAAAAATAATACATTAAATTCTATATGCGCATTAGGATTAGTTGTTCTAGGGAAAGTGGTATGTCAATAGAGTATTTTATGCCTTTCCATTGGGTGAAAAGTCTTTGACTCACAAATATAGTCTTTATCCACTTAATTTGGTTTAAAATACTTGTTATTCATGTGGTGGAGTAAAACAAAAAATGGAACTTCCCTCTAAGATCATCTGATCCATCAATGGAACCTATAATAAACTAGCTATACCAAACAAATGAAGGTCCTTCCACAAAATCAATAAAATGTCCAAGGTTCGATAGATCCTATTGTTATGGGGTTACTAACATTGGGTAAAAAATTGATGCAATATGGAACATATTTTGTAGTGGGTCAACCATCCCATTGAATGGGGTGAATTTGTTGGTAACAAACTTTGTTGGTGACTAGATAGTATCAACCCATAATATGGAGAACTTTCCCTTAGGCCTGATTTCCATATTTCATTTCTTAGGGGCCCTGAGATGAGCAGTTAGAGAAACTATTCAAGTATATTGGCAAGGGTATTTGGCTGCCAATGCAAAGATAGAAACTAGGATTTGGGTAGAAGAAAAATCCTATTCATAAGGCATGCAATCATGTTTATTGGTTGGGGTTGGTGACTCATACCTTTTTCATTTTCCAAATACCCAGTTTTCTATCATTACTGAGTGTAAGATGCCACCAAGTTCAAAATAGGTCAGATGGCCATAAAGGACTGGGTGCCACACTATAGGAGTCATGGGGTCCATTAGGGAATTTTTTTTAAATCTAGTCCCCAATAATAAATGAGATCATCAATTATCCACTTATATTCCTCATTTTGTTGGAGAAATGAGGCTATATTGAGTTATGTTTCTAATTTTTGTGTGACCTCAGATTGATCATAATTCTCAAGATATACCTTTCCATTGATACTGTTACCATGAAAAAGTTGAGATGTATGATTGGTGTACTTTTTAGGTCCATGTCCCATATATTCTGATGAGACTGGACACCTTTCGGAGGGTCTTCATGGTACAATGTAACTTCTTGTGGCGAATCATCCCTATTTTTTCTAATGTTAATAGTCCCATTTCACTAATACTCTAGAAATTAAATGATGAGAATATTCACTATGGAGGTAGTCAGGGTGTAATTTTTTTAACCAGAAGATTGACCAGACATTGGATCCTATTATTGTAGAAATATGGAAAAAAGGGAGAGTATCATATGGTCCACATCCACTGATATGTAAATGGGGATACACATCATTTATGTTCAAATGGAGAACTATTAAGCTCATGACATATCTATTATATTGAGTCTAGAGGTAAACACATACTAAAAGTGATGAAATATTGGGATCTCTTCAATCACAAACTATTTTCACTATTAGTTGATGATATTGATGTTCTCATTGGTCAATTCGTAAGTCTGCTACCAATCATTAAAGTGGTATAATTTTAACTATATAATATATTGGAAACAAACTACCTAGTCTTCTATAAGATACTTTAGGATGACAATGAAAATAGCTACAGGTGGCCATAACAACACATATAGCTGATCTGTAGGCAGAACCTCCCATAAGGCCTCCCTGTCAAGGGAAGGTCCCCACACTTTGTCGACCCATGAAGTGATCAGAGAAACCTGAGATAAATGTTGAATCCCTTATGTATACCAAGTTTTTGAATTCCCTAATATAATAGGGAGTTCTTAATGGTTCAAATATCCACTAAACACAAGGATATATCACGGAGAAAGATCCATCTTCATGATAATTTCCATATAGGAAAAAGTGCTCAACATTATATCATGTGAATGGGAATCTACATCCAATTTAATCTCAATGATGTTCTCACTATCATTTGAGGGTTTCATCCTAGACCAAAACATATCTTATAATTCTTGAGTGGATGTAGGGGTGGAAATTTTCTGTGATAGAGACAACTACACAGTGAACCCTTCAAAGGGGTTCAGAGCGTCTTCCACCTATAGGTATATGTTGAGGGATCTTCGGATCCTATGGACCTAAAATTACTGAATAATGAATCTAAATTTATAGGATTCTACCATAGAATATGGTACATTGTGTTAAGGTTTAATCATTAAGTTTTTTGTCCACTCAAATTGTAAGAGGTCAATCATAAAATGGAACTTCCTAGGGTTCCACCTCTAACTAAGGGTTTTCTCCAACCTAACCAAGGAATGTTAATTAGGGATGGTAATTTTTTGGATTGGGAAGGAAATATATTATAATATTTGATGGAGAAATTATGACCTTTATTTTGGATGATTTTGGAATAAGGGGGACCTCTATGATGATTTATGGGATCATGGGGAGGACCTCCATGATAGTGTATCAGAGCACATAGAGGACCTCTGTGCTGTAGTGTGGGAGAAAAGGAAGTAAATATGTGCTTATGTGTAGGATAATGGGGAGGAAATCCATCCATGGTACTGTGTGGGAGAATGGGGAAGGACTTTCTGCTACTTTTTGGGATCATGGAGATTAACCGCATGAATCTATGTTGGATCATGGGGAGGACCTCCATGCAACATTATTGGAGCATGGGGATAAACTCCACACTACTCTGTGGGATCATGGGGATGGACTCCATGATAATGTGTGAGTTCACAGAGAGGACCCCCAAACTCTTTTGTTGGAGAATAGGGAGGACCTATATAATTCTACATTGGAGAATGTGGATGAAATCTTTATTACTATGTGGGAGCATGGGGAGGACCACTATTACTATATGTAGTTATATGGGTAGGTATTACACACTAATTATCTTTGTCACTACTTGGCCCAAAAGGTCTATCAAAGGTGCAATTGACTGAGGGATTCATCCTATTCTTCTTAATATACATCCCGGGTTTATATCCCAGGAGGGTAAATAAGGACCCCAATTCACCATTTGAGTGATATTTTGGGATTATATAGTGGTTTATGGTTCCACCCAAGCAATAAAAGATGCCAATTTTCAGGATTTGTGATGTGATTTCCACCAATGATGAAATCATGTTCTCTTGAATGAGCTGGAAGAGCTAGTATGAAGTAAACCCACTCTACGGATTGAGGGACCGGTAGATGCTAGCACTGATGAGGCCAAGTGGTATACCTCATAATTAGCTCCTAAATTGCGTTATCTATATTTTCAATTTGTAATTCCTATACATCCTCATTTTATGGTATTCATTAGTTTTAGTTCTCTTGGGAGAGACTCAAAATGTTATTTTTCATTGTAATGGTGGGTAGTTTCCACATGCACGGTCCTCTGGGTGGCAGTGTTGATGATGTTTCGGTTCCTACATGTATGTTTAGGCCACATCCTTATAGGTAGTGGCCCCTTTCGACTCATACTAGAGAACTAAGGTGTAAATCACTCACCTCTAGTAGATATTAGTGGTTGAGCTAAGTTGGGGGATCCCAAATTTTGATGATGTTGTGGAAGTGTGGGTGCACTGTACTTGTGTGGGGGAACCACATTAATGTTTCCCCTAACCCAATGTCTTATGGAAGTAGTTCATTGTCTACCTATAAAATTATTATTGTATGTAATAAAAATTAAAACCTTTTTAAAGGTTCATGGAAATTAATTCCCAATTCTGCATCATCATCCAATCCTCATTGTGTGGAGAAGTAACCACACTAACAATGTCATAGACCAAGGATTCCCAATTCTAACATCCCCAATTCACAAGTGATTTCCATACTGGGTCCACCATTTTCATTATGGGATATGGCATACGATCTGTATTTGATGACATAAACATCCATCAATTCCGTATATTCAATGATTCTAGATGGTTAAGGAGAAGATATTCACAACAGGTTCAAAACTTATTTTTCTCATTCTTTATTCAGGGTGATTGAACATCACACATAGAAGATATTTTTCCCACATTACCATATTCTAATGGAAGTCATATTTTATAACTTAACCAAAGATTTTTTCTCCTTTATCAATTCACATGATGGGGTATATTTTATTATTTCCATTTTTTTCACCTTGGAGATCATCTCCTAGTATGGATCACCATAATAGATTAATCTGTATTTTTGGAACTTGTTCCTTGTTCCATCTCAAGGTATGCACTTGGTAATTATAATAAATCTACCTTTTATAGTATGTAACATTCATTCAGGGTGAGTAGTAACATTTGGAACATCTAGGCATGTTCGGATATTGGGTATACTGGGTACCTATAAATTCTTCTCCTTTATAAAGACATCTCAAATGTGAGGCATCATTGGCACATAAACCAAGGCATCCCATATCGATCATGAGGTAATTAATGTTAGATGTGTAGTTCTTATGAGGATTTTTACATCATGAATCCCATCTTTATTACATGGTGTAGGGATTATAGGTCAGGAATTGAGTTGAAAATATTATGGAGATGGATCAGATCACCTTATTGGGTGGATTGAGGAACAATTTTAATGTCATGTGTGGATGGAATATAATGGATTATAGTTGTGACTTGCAGAATATAATTAATGTATTATGGAGATTGATCATAATTCATTTTTTTTAGGATTGGATAACATTTCTAATTTCAGGTTTTATTGGATAAAAAATCCTTATAGGATCAGATTGAGGAACACGTTTAATGACTTGTGGAGGCTTATTAGAACACCATATAGGATAGGATTGATGGATATATTTAATGTTTTTTAGATATATATCCAAAAACATTATAGGGGTGTATCTATGTGTGGTTTAACATCTTGTGGAGATATATTAGAAATCATTATAGGGGAAGACCGAGGAATGAGTTTTACATCTTGTGGACACTGATCAGGATTCTATATAGGGGAGGATTGAGGCATTAAATTAATATCTTCTGGACATGGATCAAAACTAATTATAGGGGAGGATCATGGAACATGTTTAATGTACTGTGAATATGGACCAACCCTCTTTATAAAGTTGACTGAAAGAGAATTTTAAATTTATTTTGGATAATGATCAAAATGCCTTATAAGGGGGATTAATGAACGAGTTGAAAATCTTATGGAGAAGGACCAAAACAACATATAGTGGCTGAAGAAGGAATGATTTCAATTCCTTATGAAGATGGATAAGAATGACTTATAGAAGATGGTGGAGGGTGTGTGTCCCTTGTAGATAATATTTCACACTAGGATAATATAAGGCGATCATCATCCCTCAAGGAGGTCGGACGAGTGGATGAGTGTGTACCCAAGAGGGAAGAAATCATTGTTAGATGATTTTCAACTAACCATGGTGCCTCTTGGAGGTGGATCGGGTGATTGAATGTGTCTATAAATGGAAATAGGTCACTTTTGAATGATGTTAGAGTAATTTGGTGGAAGCATTGATGTGAATCAAGAGGTTGAGTGTGTTCGTAGGACATAATTTGTTACACTCCAATTCTATTTGGGTGATCAAGACAAATCATCGTGGTGGATCAGGTTGTTTATTGTGTCCATAGGAGGGATGTTGTCACACATGGTTGATGGTCATGTGATCAGTATGCCTTAAGGTGATGGATCAGGTGGATGAGTGTGTTCCTAAAGGGATGATTTCACTCTCAAATATTATTTTGTTAATCAGGACACCTCTTGGTAGTGGATCTTATGGTTTAGTGTGTCCCTTAGAGAGAATATGTCACACATAGATGATTTTTGGGATTGAATCTTGGGTATTCAACCAATATAGATAGTATAATAGATATGGGATTAAACCCATTAAGTTCAATGGAATTGTTTAAGGTCATGGGACAAGAGAAATCCATGTAATTTAACATCATACAATAAGTATCCTCATGTCATGAAAGTAGATTCAATGATGGATTGTGTGGGGATTACATATGGATGAAACCTGGGTGATGGGGTTTCCAAACATTTTATTTCATCACGGGTAATCAAGTGTTCACTACCCATTGAAGGAGTTGGGTTTTCATCCCATGTGAATAAGACATGGGGAATACTTTATTTATCACATATGTTAAAAATACCATTTTACATATTGTGTTGCGGTATTGTCATGAAGTTTATTGTTGTATGACTTGGATGTGGAGCAAGGATTTTGTACTTCATGAAGCTCAAAAATTTGTGGGGATCACTCCCAGTGAGGGACCACACCACACCACGACGAGATGAATATATGGTATAAGGACACTTTACCCTGATGGGAAGACAAATTCCCATTATGATTCCACCTATAGTGCTTACTTGACAACCACTCAGGTGAAATTGGTTTATAAATGGAATTTACACTACCATGAAGAGTTTAAATTAGGAGTCCTATAATTGAGGTAACTATTAATAGGAGAAATTGGAATTCAGGTAACAATTTTTAGGAGCACTAGTTTTTATAGAGGCTAAGGATTCACTTGGAGAAATGTGGGAGAACATAGAAGTGGGTGGTACAAGTCATTCTGAAATTTAGTTGGTAGAAGTACCTTTCCTAAATGATCACAATGGACCCACGAAATTTACATTCACAATGAAGGGCCATCTAAAAGGAGGAAAAATTGATAGCCATAGAGGATGGATTATTGTGATTGTTGTAGTTTCATAGTTGTTTGGAGTTTCCCGAATTCCAGGGGATCATTGTGGTCAAAGGGCTCCTGAAAGGGAATGTTTATCGAAATAGGGTTACACTTCCTTGGAATAATGTATTTGTTCCCATAGGGATTCAATTGTAAAGTATAGGTTCCTCAAAAAACCCCAAGTTCTACAAATGGGTTTCATTTTATAGGGAAGTAATTAACCTTCATGAATGGAATCTACACTATTAAATGAGGTTCTTATAACCCATGGGTGGTTGTTTCAAGAAGGATGGTTTCCATGGGAAATCTATCTCTTATCTCACTCATGAATATTCAGAGTCTCGTTACATTAGAGAGTTTTGTATAATTTTAATGGTCACATCCCCTGGAAATTCAAAAAATGAGGTATATTTATAGTCCCGAAGGATGTAATGGAATTTGAGTCTATAAAGATAAGGGTTCTGACAAAAGATTATGATCATCGATTATAGGTATGATCTTCATGAACTAAAATTACAATTCATAATGGTTACATTCCTAACTCAATGTATCTAGTTACTTTCACGAATCAGTGTTCTAATAACTTGGAATTACATATTGGGGAGGTTACCATTAATTCTCATTATAAGAGGCCATCATTTTGATACAACCTTATTCAATTCTATAGACCTTCATCAATCAACATCATTATGAATATTTTATAGATGTTTTAGATTATAATTTATTTTAACAATCCATACCTTCCTCAAACTCTCCTTTAAAAGGAATACGTCTAAATCATCAACCACTCAGTAAGTTGTGGTCCTATGACCTAATACGACATGGGGATTCCATGTAGTAGGTAGATGACATGTTATTTAATACAAAAGGAGGCTGGAACTATGTAGTTATATGACCTATTCCCTGATATTATAGGAGGGGTCCACTTAATAAGTAGATGACACATGAACTAATTGGAATGGATGGGGACAAAAAATAGGTAGATGAATCATGCCCTGATATGACTAAAGGGATCCAATTAATTGGTATTGGAACCATGCCATGATCAATAGGATAATTCCACTCAATAGATAGAGGAACCATGAATTGATATTCCATGATGGTTCTAATAAATATGTGGAGGACCAATACCCTTATATGACTATACGGTTTGACTAAATAGGTGTACAACAGATGAACTAATATATTAGAAGGGTTCCACTCAGTATTATTATGAACAATTACTTTCTATAACATGGGGGTTCCACTAAAACTAGTATGAGGATTATGGGGAATTGACATACCTAACCTCCCTCCTATGATACATATTGATCACATCCATTTTCAAGTTTCACTGAAAGAAACATCATGCTCATAAAATATTTCATCATATCCCAAAATCCACTATGAAGGCCACCATCAGATTATATGTGGAATACCACTCGAGATAAGATACTCAAGAGCCACAATCTGAGTAAAAAAAGGAGATAAGAGTGGTAGAGAATTCCCCGAAATGGAATTACATGAGATGTAAGGGGTCCACATGGTGAGTGCACCCACTCCTCTTCCTAGCCAGGTCCTTGATATAACATGACTCACTTACCATGATGTACTAAATGCCATGTAATTGTATGAAAAAATGTTTATTATCCACCTTGGGAATTCCCAAGAGATTATAGCTGTGCTCATGTAGACAATCCATGTGCATGCACATGTCATTTTTTTTGTTGTTTCTATGTTCAAATAAACCTTGAGTACAGGTCGGGCCACCATCACTGGGTCAGATGGTGTGTGGGGGTCCCATAGGGTGTCAGACATATAACTCACCCGGAAACCCTAACCACCATGGCCAGGGATATCCATATAATGTGTTCATCAAACTACACTACATATAGTAATTTTTCCCAAAATTCACAGCTAAACTCACGTGGTTTCGAGATACAACCATTATGCTACAACTACCACCACTTGACTACCAAAAATCATTGGAAACATCCTATGCTTGTTGATTCCCTCCATTCGGTAGATAAAAATCAAAATTAGATCCTCCACTTGAAACCCCCCACACACCACATGCCTCCATTGATGTTATATTCTATTTTTTGGATCACATATCCCTAAAAAAATCACCAATACCCTCAATCCCTTTATATTAATCCTCTAAAAAAATATAAACACTTCACAAATATTGATTGTGAACTTGAGAGTCTGATCATGATCAGATCTAATCGTCAATAGTCGTATCATGACATCATGTTCTATGGATTAATAAAACATAAAATGGGTGGTGTAAATACTCATAGGAAAAGATTTAAAAAACATCATAAAATAGATATTGGAAAAAAATTATAGAATTGGGGATTGGTTTTGGGGATTTCAAGATATAATAAATATTAAATTGAGAAAAAAAATTATTTTGAAACATGAACTCATTTAAAGGAATAATTTTAACAAGGATCAAATAATAACATACATTATAAAGATAATACTTACAGTAGTTTATAAAAACCAATATTAATGAAAAGTGAAATAATATTGTATCATTTTTTGGTTAAGAACATAATTGAAAATAATTGATAAGAATAGTTGCATTCATTGTTCCATGATTCAACTTCATACAGTCATTGTTCATCCTCTAATATTGATACACCATTGAAGGGTAGAGAAAAATGTGCTAATTGATATAAGGATCATGAAGCTAAATACTAAAATAACCCAAAGTAGGATATAGATATATGAAATTATTTTATGGGTATGAAATAAATTTAATTACTTGATTAATTAATTGATTTGTCATGCCATCTAATAACCGAATTTTCTAACCATCTGGAACCGACCAACTTTAGTACACTCCTAGGGTAAATATCATTCTTTGGATTTAACCATGGTCATAGATTTGTGATTTTAGAATCCATTAAAATAGACATTCCATTATATATGAAAAATGTGCTCCTATAATATAAAATACATTTTATACAATTAATTATGGGATCACTGGTATGTGGAATCCCGTGATGTCTCATTTACTAGTTCTAAAACATTAAATAATTTATTTCAATGTGATACAAGGAATTTTTTTTCTATATATATAATTTATCATGAATTTTTCATCAAGTGGTTATTACCAGATACCGATTTCTGGTGAGTGTCTATTCAGTATCTCTGCAATGATAGAATCTTGATACTATATGGGATTACCTTATTATAATGATATGGGAGGCACATGGCCTTAGTGAGACAATATTGACAGTTATGACCCTCATAAGTCAATTTTATATATTCCACTATTGGATAGGCTTATATTTTATGTTAGGTTGTTAGAACATGTGGCCCAGTTGTGAGAATTGATCGGTAGGGCATGGTGGGAGACATAGAGTCCGTCATTTATGACACACACATATATAGTTCGATCATATTTTTTGATCATAGAAAGCCTATGAGTTGTGTTGGCCCAAGATTATGGATTCCTTCTATGAAACGATCATGTTTTTATGCTCATCTGAGACCAATGCATGATTAGTCATTTGGATTTTCGATATAGGCATGTTAATGCCTTTGGATTATTGTGGGACACATAGGGTGCTTGGGGTTTCATGACTAATTTCAACGAGAAGGACTATTCAGGTTTCTGGCCTTTTTGACAAGTGGTTCCACTATTACAATGGTAGTTAGAACATGAGTAGATGATTTGGAATTGAACAACACTTTGTGACATACAGTTGTGGAATAAATTGTCCGACATGTGTGGTTTGTGATTTTGAAAAGGAGTTACAAGGGAGATTATATCATGTTGGGAGAAACATTTCCATGAACATGGTCAGATTGATTTCAATAATAGAATACCCGCTAATGTACAAGCCACATGTTAAACATACATGCCAGTTTCTGAAGGTGTGTTTTAAATTATATATCGAATAGAGTCTATTTATGTGTTGATGAGAAATTTTTTCAAAGACACTTTCTGGTCACAATTTTTAGAGATTTTTGGTTAAATGAAGGTTGCACCTTCATGGTAGATAAGACATAATAAATTTTTTTAGGTTCCATGACACTATTGACCAATAAATGGACCTTGACATTCATTGTCAGAATATGTGGTTTCTTGTGTTGGTTAAATGTATATACAACCAGTTTGGATGTGGTCATGGATTGGGGGATCAATATAGAACTATGATATAATATTTATATACTCAAAGTTAGATATGATATTTATCTACCATTAAAAAATCTCAAGTAAATTGAGAGATCGTTTATTATAAATATTTCCTCTTTTACTCTAAATATCATTATTGGTTTGATGAAGGAACCTCTATTGGTTATGCTCGAGAAGCACTATGAGGTATGTATAATGGTAGGGAGTGCACCACTAGTCATCTGAGGGCGGACACACTCATTTTAGTTGCAATTCAGTGCTTCCATTCTACTAAGAAATCATTGGAGTGGTGAAAATAAGGATTCCACTATGGTGGGGAGTACTGGATCATTCATAATTTAGTATCTCCCCTATATGAGAGTTATCGACCCTATGAGACTAATATTTGGATAGTCAAGATCGAGTAGTTGTGTTGATGCATAGGATGATATCATTGTTTCTATTTTTACCACTAAGGATTTTTGGGGTGAGAAGTCTCATAGTGGGGATACTATATGTAACCATATTTTTCCATAATGAAAATTTGAGAGGAATTTTTAATTTTTTCATTCAGATGATTATAAGTGAAAATTGATCATTTCACCTATAAAACAATATTATATTATTTTTAGAACCACTCAATTGGTCTTGTAAATGTTTTTTTACTCAATGAAATTATTTTTATAGAATTACCACCCATTTGAATATTTATGGAATAATTTAAACTTAATATTTTATTAATTAAATATTAATTTATTCCCATTTGATATTTTAGATATATCTTTTCAATGTTGCATCATATTGATATTTTATTTCTTTTATTGAGTCTAAATAGGATGTTTTCTTATATGAGTCATTAACTCATGTAGAGTAATGCGGGATTCCCTAGAAATCAATTTCCATTTCATTATTGTGAATCCTTTTCCTTTTCCTTCTTTTCATTCATTTCCTTACCTAGTTTCTCCTATATCCCCCCTAAGGGATACCTCATCATCTAAATGAGATAGAAATGGACAAGAAGATAAGGATAAACACACACAGACACACACACACACACATATATATAAAGATAAGAAGGGAGGTACCAACGTCAATCTTGGGATGAGCCAGATTGTCGTGAAGTAGTTGTGGAGTGCAGTAATGGGAATTTTTTTCTTCAGATTCCACAAAAATGTAGTAAATTTTATATTTTTCCTAAAATTCCTAGTTTATATAAATTATTCTGTTTTTAATTCATTATTATCACAAATTAGGATACCCAAAGTGTTGATATACAGTTTTTTGGATGAAAACGATATTTTGAGATTATTTGAGTGTTTCCCATATCAAAATTTAGATAACATGAAATGTATTTCAAGAACAGACAAATTTTATTTTTTTACATTAGGGTAAGATGTTATTTTAAGAAGAAAATTCTAGGTATGGGTTTTACACGTTGTCTTTTGGAACTCAACTGAGTAGGTGAGTACCCGACCATACAACTTTTATAAGAGAACAATGACATATAGAGTACACATCCAAACATCATGTGGGTCACACACAATATTAATGTACACTGATAAGAAAAAAATAAATTTCCATATTTTCTATATAGGGTACATGACCAGACCCTATTTGGGTTTTAATCCATATATAAGTACATGACCAAACTATACACATGTCTAGGAAATGGAAGGAATATTGGATGTTACCTAGTTTTGGGCACACATAATGTAAAAGTTTTACACACAATGTACACATGTTTCAACATTCCATGATTGGGTAAAGTAGATTCTTTTGTGGAGTTTCAAGGGTACACACTGAGTTCTTGGTTATACATACTATATACTACACCCTTTCTACCCATTTTTGAGGGGTTTCTGTATCCTCATGGCTAGGATTCATATTTGGAAACATAGGTAGTTCATGATGAGAAGTTATACAGTTAATTAATAATAGAGAAACCCTTGAGGAGATTTCTGGAATCATTAGAGGAATTTGGTTCATTATCATAAATAGAATGATTTCTCCTTCATCAAAATAATCCAGAAATATCCAGATATTGAGACCCTTTATTTGAGGTTCTCTATGAGCCGCATCTCCAGCTTAATATTCTAGGAAATTTCCTTTTTTGAACTGAGTTCCTATTATCTATTAACTTTTAGGTTCTCATGTATTATTACTCTAAATTATTACTATTACTAGTGGTACCCTAAGAGATTCCTTCATGTACATGTTGACTTATGGAACCCCTTATAGGATCAATCAATCTGTTGTGCAAAAATCTCTCAAGGTAACATTGTAGTATTTTTGGGTTGATTGTGTCTATTGAAAAAGATGGTTTCCATGGTATGTTTTGGATTACAAGTATATTTTTGAAATGGTATGTTGAAAATGATCCAAGATGAAGGAATGGATTCCCTTGAAGTGGTAAAGAGAATTTCATACACAAGTTTACACCACTATCCGATGTTTGCCAAATTTTTGGGGTCCAAAATTCGAATTTTGGCTTGCATCATAAAACGTGCATTTTCTTGACAGACACATGATAATATGGTAAGGACATGAATTTTTAAATGATGGGATTCATGAAGAGTGTTTTGTTATGGATAAAATAATTTTGACAGTGATCCCGTGAATATGTGTTTCATCGTGAAATGTTGATTTCTAGGTAAGCCTATAAAAAATACGGTGAAGGCATGAATTGAACACAATCTAGTTTTGCATGAAGGGTGGTTCCCAAAGACATGAATTTTTGATATGGACATCTCCATGATTAAAAATTTAATCTTTAAAGGTTTATTTCATTGAATGTATTATGAAAATAAGTCTAAGGAAAGAGTTTAATGAAGACCTGGTTCGTGAAGTGTAAGAGCTCGAGTTTTGTATTTTTGAGCGGGTTAATTTTTTTGACCCTGTTTGAAATTTATGATTTTTATATAATTTTTTTTGATGATTTTTGAGATGTCTAGAAAATATGGAAAGTTTATGGAAATTTCCAAACTACACACCATGTACTCCCAAGTACACGCCGTGTATCAACTAGGCATGTGACAACCAGTCTGAGACCAAGTACATGCCGTGTAGTGCCTGTGTGTAAATTTACATCTACACAGCATGTAGTCTTCCTTGAAACACTGTGTAATTTTCGTTTCGTGCAATGGCCGAGTCCCTGACTGTGTGTTGACCGTGTACACGGTCCAAGCTATACACTGGACTCCGCTTAAGTCAAAGTACGAAAAGGTCATCTACACATCGTGTAGTCTTGAAATACACGCTGTGTACTTTTTTTTATTTGTGTGAGTGGGAGGCCATAACATCTAATTTCTATATTTTCCTTCTTCTTCCTCGTTGGACGAATAGTCCATCTGAAAGACCTTCGCAAACAAAAATCCTTCTAGATCCTTCATACGACCTCTGTTCTTTGATCCGTCGGTGGCTGCGGGACCGAATCGGAAAGGCTAACCCCACACACCCTATTTCATTCAAGATCCCTTATCCTTTTCTCTAAAATTTCCATCCGAGTAGAATTACCAGAATTTTACAGAAACACAGATCTACCGAGATTTAGACCGATTCATAGGTTGATATCGAAGGAGTGTCATCGTGCAAGTACGAGGTGGGTGGTGCATACCTTATTTCATGTTTTCGTAGACTTTTGGGGGGTTGCGACCTTCAGGCGCAACGTCAGGTATTAAGAGAAACCCTGTTTAATTGTCTTTGATTAATTATATGAAATGTGGGATGCCTCTAGGTATTCCATGACCTATTTGTGATCGAGCGAGGCTGGGTTAGAGGCCATTGCTCGTTTGGGGGCATTTTGGCCGTGGGTGCCGAAATGGGCATAAATTGAACTTATTAGTTTAAATTTTTGAGTTTAATTTGTTAATGCATGATTGAATTTGTTTAGGGCATTCAAGACCTTAGGTACTGGTATGGGGTGACACATGTGTGGTGCAGATTGACTGTTTAGTAATTTCCTGTTTAAAGTGATGCTTTCCAGTATATATATGCAATGTATGATATTTCCTGTGTTGATTTGTTTAGTTATGTTGGGCGTGGCCCAGATATTTTTTTGAGTGATGTTGATCACAGGTTGGGGCTTTGCCCAGGTTACTTGGGTGGTTCCTACCACAGGATTGGGCGTCATGGACGTCGGTTGAGGCAGTTGGACTATCAGGTTGGGCTTGTACCGGGTTACTTGGATGGCGAGACCATCAGAATTGAGTGGCAGGTTCGTAGGGACATGAGGTGTCAGAGGTATTATGGCTTGGGAACTTATTGAGGTGATTACTGCCTGCCTGGTACTTTTGAGTAGTGTGCACACAGATAGACTCCGTGATGAGGTGGTATGACCACTTGCTGGGTAGTGGCCCCCGATAAATGCGGTTAGGTATTATTGGATTGGGGGTTCTTTCCATAGGAAGCCACGGGGGATGGGAGGAGCCTTCGGGAGATAGCATTGAGGCTGTCAGGTTGGGGGCAGAGGCTCACCGTGATTTGAGGTCAGACATCGCTGTCCCTCTGGGTATGATTTGAGGACAAATATCGCTGTCCCTCTAGGTATGATTTGAGGACAGACATCACTATCCCTCCAGTTACTTGATTGGAGGGCAGACATTGCTGTCCCTCCGGTTATTATTTGAGGGCAGGTATCGCTATTCCTCTGGTTGTTGTGCCAGGGGAAGGTTGAGATTTCAAAATGGGTTACGATTATTAGACGTACCTCCGGGGCGTTGGTACTTGAGATACATGGTGTCAGGTGGTACGTTGTGCCGGGTTACAAACTAGAGATTCCAGCATTGGCTGAAGTAGGTGACACTTCCTGGTGGCTGCTGAGCTCCCGTGAAGTTTGTGTTTACTTTTGGACATTGTACTGTTTACTATTTTTCTTATACAAGCATGTCTGCCAGAACAATTATATTAGGTATGCACCTTTGGGTGGTATCCTACTGAGACTCATCTCACACCCTACACGGGCCCTTAGGGACGCATTTAGACTTTATGAAATTGCGTGCAGGTAGAGGGTCAGCCTCAAGAGATGGACCTTAGGGCTGTTGGCCTAGAGACTGGCATGGACCTTGAGGTCGTGACTTGATGGAGTTACTTTGTTTAGTTTCATTTTTGTATCAGCATGCTTACTTTATTATGTAGTAACTGTTGGTTAGCCATTGGCGCCGTTACATATTGATATGCATGACTTGTTATGGATGCTTGTTTGTTTGTTTACAGTAGTAGTTGCTGTGATATTCAACATGTTGTTCTGTTTACTTTCCGCTGTTATTGTTTCTATATTACTTCCACTGTTTATTTGGTTTTGGATATGCTTCCGCTCTATGGGTCTGGTTTGAGTCTGCTGAGTCATTTAATTTATACTTATTATAGACATTATACTCAGACCAGTACCTTTATTTCCTCCAAGAGGGTATAGCCTCCCCACTATACCTATTCAGAACCTCGCTGCTAGTCAGCAGCCTTTGGCATCCAGGGGAGGTGCGCCTAAGGTTGTAACACCTGACCCGTTTGGCTCTGTTCGGGTGGCTTTTCAGGTTCGGTTTGTTACAAAGTGGCATCAAAGGAGTCCTTGACAGGGATTTAGTAGCATTTATTTTTTAACTACTAATGAGTTTGAGACTTATATTTTTTATTTCTACTGGTTTTACTATTTGGGATATGGTAGACTGGAGATAGGTTGTTACTGGAACTGGGTTCCTAGCTTGTGCTTGGGTGCCTACAGCCCCAGGTATGAGGGATGGACCGAGTTTCCATGGGCGGGAATTTCTGTTTTTCTTTTTCTTAGATTACAGTTTATATGATTTCCACCTCGGTGGCTCACTTGATGTGTGATGTTATTGATTGTGATATGTGACCCTTGAACCGATGTGGTAAGGGAGAATTGGACCTTGGCCCGGTATGGAAAGGATTGTTTTATTGGCTTTTTATAGGCACATTTTTATGGTATTTCAATTTTATAACTGCACGTATGCTTTGTGATGTGATAATACCATGTGAAAAATGTCAATTTCCATGCTTCGAATTCTTTTGAAATGTGAATAGGTGAAACTCCTGATATAATTGCTTGTTTATTGCAATATGTATGTCATGATTTGTGTATTTTTAGAATTGCATGTTGCAGGATATTTGGGTCTGGCTCTTATGAGAGAAGGTATGTACTATGGCTGAGGAAGTGTAGCTGTTAGGATTGGGTGACTTGGTCGTCGGGTTAGAGGCAATGTTGGTTGTCAGGACGGGCATAGCCCGAGGTACCATTGATACTTGGCTCTGTTGAGGGCGGGTAAAGAGGCCGTGAGGTCGGGATGCCGAGGGCATCAGTTGCGATATGGAAGAGTAAGGGTAGTTGTTATACACTGCCTCTTTAATGCTTTCCTTATCTGCATAGAATATATTGTTATATATATATGTGGGTTGTCTGGCCATTTATGGTATTCAGCAGGTTACTCCTTCATGACTTGATGGAGCGTCAGGCAGGAGAAGATACAATGCCACATGATTAGGTTCAGAATCCGATGTAGGCAAAGCATGAGCCGTAGGTACAGGCATAGGGATAAGATCAGGTTTAGGATCCAGTGCAGGCAGGGCAGCAACTGGGTTTGGCAGCGTTCAGACCGTGGCTTGATGAGCAGCTCTGAGCTAGCCTGATACGTGTCTTACAGGGGATTGACAGAGGTGCGTAGGGTAAGGAGCCATCTATGGCATATCTGACGCGGGAGTTCCAGTCGCAAAACCTGCCACTTTTTCAGGGTGTGGGTGGATCTCAGGCAGTAGAGAACTAGATAGAGAGTATGTAGATGATCTTTGAGCAGCTCGAGACGCCTCCAGGGCGGAGGGTCAAGCTGGCGACGTACATGTTGAGAGGACCAGTGAAGCATTGATGGGATGTACAGGTATAGGCTCGTAGGCACGAGGGTTTGGATTGGAGGGACTTCGAGGACATTTTCTTTGAGCACTTCTATCCAGAGACACTGAGGGTAGAGAGAGCTCGAGAGTTATTGAGTCTTCAACAGGGAGATATGTCTGTCATAGACTACACAACTACTTTCACAGAGTTGTCTCACTTTGCACCTGGTATGGTAAGCGATGACGCAGCTAGGGTGAGGCGCTTCGAGGATGGCTTACGACCTGCCATTTGGGTCTAGGTGAACATATTTAGGCTAGGTTCCTTATCTGAGGTGGTGAACCAGGCGCTTATAGCAGAGGGAAACCGGAGGGATAGGCCCCATATTGGTAGGGAGACAGCTTCAGGTGATGGTTCAGATAGTAGGAAGCGAGGTAGATATGAGTTCCACCAGGGTGGGCAGGCCAAGGACTCAGCAAGGCCACCTCGTGGCAGTTCAACGGTTGTTTGATTTCAGTGTGGGAAGGCGGTACATGTTCAGGCTTAGTGAGATAGGCCTCTGAAGGAGTTCTGTGCGTGTAGACAGGTAGGGCATCTGGAGAGGATTTGCAAGCAGCCTTCTCAGACAGCCAGCAGGAAGGGACTAGGACAGACTGTGGAATCAGGTGTTGGTTCAGGTTTGGTACCAGGAGAGGGTAGTTGTGGTTCATATATGCGTGGTGGACATGACAGAGATGGTGGAACCCAGTAGAGGGGTTAATGTCCGATGACTGGAGCAGCACCGCATGGAGGTCAGGCATCAGGCGACCATACTTCAGGCCAAGTGCACACTATGGAGCTGCCAGGGACTGAGTAGGCTGGTGAGCCAAAAACGGTGGCAGTTACACCACGGGTGTGGCCATGATTTTCTTTTCTTTATTTTGGCATGGAATCTTATGGAAGGTCTGGTTGAGTGCATGAGCTGCACATGATACTTGGGGACTGACTAGATGCTAGTTAGTGGGATTGGCATCATATTGGATGCATTATATATTTTATTTATATATTTGAGATTAGTAGCATTAGGAGCATCAAATATGCTGGTTAATTTAGGTGTCGTGTGTATCAGGGCATCGTGGACGCAGGTTACTTGAGGTGCAAGGCACCAATTTTTTATTGGAGCATCTATGATATGCAGGACCTCTTGGAGGTGGACACCGATGAGGTGATGGTTATGTTGGGTGTCGGAAGTGACACGTGGGCACCGAGGAGGTGCAAGGGTGAGGATGCATCACAGGAGGAACCATGGGTCCGGGAAATAGGTTATTGGGCCTTGTTTGTTTATTTTTATTACTTTGAGATTTGTTTCAGGTTTAGATCGAGTAGGAATTTTTAAGGTGGGGAGCCCCCTGAAAAATTTAGCCAGGACCTTTGAGACCGGGGAAGTTTGGGTTACTTGATCGGGGAGGTATGTTCGGTGCCATCTCCATATTTTTTCTGATAGCTCATGGATGAGCTATGTTAAGGTGGAGAGTTTGTAAGAACCCAGGTTTTTTATTTTAGAGAGGGTTAATTTTTCCGACCCTGTTTGAAATTTATGCTTTTTCTATAATTTTTTTGGCTGATTTTTGAGAAGTTTGGAAAATATGAAAAGTTTCTAGAAATTTCCAGACTACAGGCCATGTACTCCAAAGTACACGCCGTGTATCAGCTAGGCATGTGACAAACCATCTGGGACCAAGTACATTCCGTGTAGTTCCTATGTGTAAATTTCCATCTACATGGTGTGTAGTCTTCCTTGACATGCTGTGTAATTTTCGTTCCATGCAATGGCCGAGTCCCTGGCCGTGTGTTGACCATGTACACGGTCTAACCCATGCACTAGACTCCACTTAAGTCGGGGTATGAAAAGGTCATCTACATGGTGTATAGTCTTGAAATACATGCCGTGTACTTTTTTTTATTTGTGCGAGCGGGTGGTCGTCACGTCTAATTTCTATATTTTCCTTATTCTTCCTCATTGGATGAACAGTTTGTCCAAAAGACCTCTACGAACACAAATCCTCCTAGATCCGTCATACAAACTCTTTTCTTCAATCCGCCAGTGGCTGCAGAACCGCATTAGAAAGGCTAACCCCGTGCACCCTATTTCGTTCAAGATCCCTTATCCTTTTCTCTACAATTTACATCGGAGCAGAATTGTCAGAATTTGATGGAAAAGCAGATCTACCACGATTTAGACCGATTCAAAGGCTGATATCGAAGGAGTGTCATCGTGAAAGTATGAGGTGGGTGGTGCATACATTCTTTCATGTTTTCGTAGACCTTTGGGGGTTGCGACCTTCGTGCGCAATGTCAGGTATTGAGCGAAACCCTGTTAAATTGTCTTTGATTAATTATCTGAAATGTGGGATGCCTCTAGGTATTCCCTGACCTATTTGTGATCGAGCGAGGCTGGGTTAGAGGCCTTTGCTCGTTTGGGGCATTTCGTCCATGGGTGACGAAATGGGAATAAATTAAACTTCTTAGTTTAAATTGTTGAGTTTAATTTGTTAAAGCATGATTGAAATTGTTTAAGGCATTCAAGACCTTAGGTGCTGGTATGGGATGACACATGTGTGGTGAAGATTGACTGTTTATTAATTTCCTGTTTAAAGTGATGCTTTCTAGTATATATATGCAATGTATGATATTTCCTGTGTTGATCTGTTTAGTTATGTTGGGCATGGCCCAAATATTTTGTTGAGTGATGTTGATCACAGGTTGGGGCTTTTCCCGGGTTACTTGGGTGGTTCCTACCACGGGATTGGACGTCATGGACATCGATTGAGGCAGTTGGACTATCAGGTTGGGCTTGGCGCAGGTTACTTGGATGCCTAGACTATCAGAATTGAGCGACAGGTTCACAGGGACACAAGGTGTCAGAGGTGTTGTGGCTTGGGAACTTATTGAGGTGATTATCGCGCACTGGGTACTTTTGAGTAGTGTGCACACATATAGACTCTGTGATGAGGTGGTATGACACTCGATGGGTAGAGGCCCCCGATATATACAGTTTGGTATTATTGGTTTGGGGGTGCTTTCCATAGGAAGCCAAATTGGAGGTGAGGAGCCTTTAGGAGATAACATTGAGGCTGTCAGGTTGGGGGCAGAGGCTCGCCGTGATTTGAGGGAAGAAATCGCTATCCCTACATGTATGATTTGAGGATAGACATCACTCTCCCTCTGGGTATTATTTTAGGGAAGACATCGCTGTCCCTCCGGTTACTTGATTTTAGGGAAGACATCGCTGTCCCTCCGGTTAGTATTCGAGGGTAGGTATCACTGTTCCTCCGGATGTTGTGCCAGGGGTAGGTTGAGCTTTTGAGCTGGGTTAAGATTATTGGATGTACCTCCGGGACATTGGTAATTGAGGCACATTGTGTCAGGTGGCACATGGTGCCGGGTTACAGACCAGAGATTCCTGTGTTGGTTGAAGCAGGTGACAATTCCTGGTGGCTGCTGAGCTCCAGTGAAGTTTGTGTTTACTTTTGGGCATTATACTGTTTACTGTTTTTCTTATACAAGCATGTCTACCAGAACACTTATATTAGGTACACACCTTTGGGTGGTATCCTACTAAGACTCGTCTCACACCTTACATGTGCCCTTCGGGATGTGTTTATACTTTATGAAATTGCGTGCTGGTAGAGGCTCAGCCTATGGAGTTGGACCTTAGGGCTGTTGGCATGGAAACTGGCATGGTCCTTGAGGTCATGCCTTTCTGGAGTTACTTTGTATAGTCTCCTTTTTGTATCAGCATGCTTACCTTATTATTTTGTAACTTTTGGTTATCCATTGGCACCGTTACATATTGATATATTATGGATGAATGTTTGTTTGTTTACAGTAGTAGTTGCAGTGATATTCAGCATGTTGTTATGTTTACTTTCTGCTGTTATTGTTTCTATATTGCTTTCGCTATTTATTTGGTTTTGGATATGCTTCCGCTCTGCGGGTCTAGTTTGAGTCTGTAGAGTCATTTAATTTCCACTGCTTATAAACATTATACTCAGATCAGTACCTTTATTTCCTCTGAGAGGGTATAACCTCCCCACTATACCTATTTAGACCCTCGCTACTAGTCGGCAGCCTTTGGCATCCAAGGGAGGTGCGCCTAAGGTCGTAACACCTGACCCGTTTGGCACTATTCAGGTAGCTGTTCGGGTCTGGGTCGTTACATGAAGAGTTTTCCATGAAGGAGAAAATAATTTTTATGCTGATATCTGAAATTTTTACAGGAATCATGAACTCCATGATGGATTCAAAAAAAAGATAAATGATTATGAAGAGCATAAAAATGTAAAATTTTCAATGGAACTTCACGAAGAAAGGATCACCCCGAAATAAATTAGGGATATTTCACAAAATGGTGATGTAATGGCATTGAAACTTATGGAATTTGAGGAAATGACTACAAATGGGCATCTAAAACCATTACAAAAAGTAGTGAGACATAATGACGATCTTATGGATCTATATTTTCAATGGTATTTTGCAATGGTACCTCATTATGGTGGTATTCAATGAAGATCATGAAGGGTATAAGACAACCCAATTTTCTTGGCATTGTGAATATTTTTCGCGAAGGTATTTCATGCCAAGATATTCCTGAAAGCTATAAGTCAACTGAATGTTATGAGCTTAGAATATGTAAGGTAATTCATGATGGATATATAAGATTCATGAAGGGAATACTATTTGAGTAGAGTTATGGGGCTTCATGAAGAGCTCGACAATGGATCTATGTGAAAGAGAAAATTTCACGAAGGATATGAGCATCGTGAAATGGGCTTAAAAGGAATTTCCCAATAAATCTGTCGTAAAATGGTATTCATTAGGTGGATGAAATTTTTACATAAACATAGAATCATCATATAGTGTATGATGTATTCATTTGAGATTATTAAGGGACTTACAAGTCTATAAAATTTGTGTGGGTCCCATCCAAGGGAAGTGAACAAAGGAAGAGGACGTCAGTGATCCTTTCGACCAACAGTGAGCCAGATAAATAGACATAGGGTATGTATTTTGGGAATTAAGTAGAAAACCCTAAAATTTTTTAAGCCAATGATCCTAGGTCTATATGAGATCTACCCGCAACCATTATTATAGGGAGTGATCCATAGTGAATTTCAGACAATCATCACATCATCATTGTGTGTTCCTTGGATGTAGCCCAGTGGGGGTGATCGAAGTAAAAATCATTATGACCATGGGATTTCATTCAAAAATTACATTAAACACGTTATCATCCAATAAATATGTAATGGATAGGTTTTTCATTAATACATAAGTGAAACATTGTCACCCTTATAATAAAAAATCCAAGATCCAGTGGGGTTGGAATAATTTTGTGAATAATATCCTAACCTGATTCACACCCCCTCTCAGGGTATCTAGGACCAATTTGGACCAACAAATATAACATTAAATTTTCTGATTATCCCATATAATATTGCTCTACCTCTATATATCATTCCAAGGATCCAATGTTGGATTCCTCTATTTACACATTATCAAGGAACACATATAGGATTAATCAATTTAGATTCGCAAATGGGATCATAATATGCCTTTACTTATATGTAGTACTTAGGGATCCCAGGTGAGACTACTCTCAAATTTTTTGACATGGGGTCCTAGTGGGGGACCCAATGTTTGACTGACCATGAGCTAGTACATTGAGTTTGGGAAGAAATCGTATCATTTGTAACCATAAAACCCATACAGAACATGTATTTTATTTGTATGTGGAATAAGTGGTGGTTTTGGTGTTTGGAAACCATAAATAAATTTTTATTAACTTACTTGTTTAGAGATGGTGAAAAAATTATTACTAGAGGTGCTTCTAGGTTTGTGTTTATCAATCCTAATGCGGTGAAACATTCATTATAAAGATTTTTAGCTATATTTCTTGTGATCTACCTTCTTAGAATATTTGTTTCTTTGTTATATTATTAGTGGTATGAACTATTTATTTCCTAGGTTCTGTCTTCTAAGCCTTTTATTTTAACATTCTTTAAAAATTCAAATTCTTAGATGTACTTCCTTGGATATGGATGTTTAGCCTTATTTATTATGATATTCAGGAATTTCATCCATTTGATTATGTTATTCTAGCATGGAATACTAATTTATTGTGATACATGAGTGATGGGAATTATTGATTTCTCCTAGAAGAATTATATGACCAAATTATTGGACATGGCTCTCCACATCATTTATATATTTTAGGATGATTATACTCTCCCAAGTGATTCATAGGATGCTCCCTAGGGTTGGTTCATTCTTATATTACATTAATGAATTCTCTAGTCTATATTTGGAGTGGGATATAGAGATATTTATTTGAATGGATGTCTATCATGAACTTAGATCCATATAGATTTCCAAATTGACCACCTAATGGTTATCCCCTTAGGTTTCATCCGAGATATGATGTCATGCTATATTTTCTATGGGGACCTTGGGATCTGATATTAGAATAGATTTACATGGATTGAGAGTGATGATTTATAGATAAAAGACCATTTATTTGTTGTCTAGATATTACATGGAATCATTAAATAATGTGATTGGAGGTGAATACGGGTTAACACAAGGATATGATATGTATCCTCCTAAGGTTATGTAGCCTATTCAAAGACATTTCTGGTGCATGGAGAAATATCTATTGAAAAAGAAGATTATGGATCCATGGGGAAACTTAATTATACACATATTAATTTGTATGGTATAAATATTAATTTCCATTTCACACGATGTACAGACGATCAGGATTATTGGCCCAAGGATTGTCTATTATAGATTCAAGTTATTTTTTCACCCTAATCATGTATCAAAATATTTCTATGTATATCTATCAGAATATATATATATATATAAATAAATAAATACCGGATGAAACATTTCATATTTGAAGGGGATCACATAACTAGTGATTGACTATGGTTTCACATGATTTATCTTTCCAGTTGTGTCTCGACTAGGGTGAGAATATTCATCTATCATGAAATTATGAATTCATATTTATAAGTTCACTGTTTCTATGGTATAGTAATATTATTTATCTACCTTTAATGTGAACCTTGATGTATATGTTTACCTTAAGTTGGTTTTTCTCGTTGATCATATGTTTTATTACTGATAGGCATGAGGTCCAAGGATTCATGACTAAGCAAAGCCACTTATCTAGATTTGTATGATCAGGTTGGAGATCCTTTATAGAGACTTAGAGAACCATTATGTGGACTATATAAAAGTCATTAGTAGACCCATGTACATTTATTTTATTATCATTTATGTACTCTTTCTTGTATGGTAGGACCATTAGGTGATAAATGTTGTATTTATGATGACTATTTTGGATTTTATAATGTTTCATTTATTATTATAGAATTATTCTATTTTATTATATTTACCTACTTAAAAACTATGTTTATTAATGTTATGGTAGATATATTTTATATATTAAATTTTTAACTCTGATATGATGGTATATTCTCCCCACTAATCCACCTTTATACCCTCCATACTAGTCGGAATCCACTGGCACATAGGGAGTCTCACTTGAGGGCTTGTGTAGAACCTACTCGGAGAGCTAGTTTAGTGGTATCATGGTCGAGAAATTACAATAACCACCCTCTCAAAGATATTGGGGTTATGGATTCAATATTTTGTATTATATTAAGCTGAGTTGAAACCTTGGGATCTAAATTTAGGAAAAGATACATTAGAGACTATAACCATATGAATGACTTTGACTATATATCCTATTATAGGATAACATAGTACTACTTTTGAAAATATGTTATTATGTTTATTTTTCTATCAATACATCCCAATATAGATAATATAAGTTGATGTTGTTCAAGTAGAGTTTCACCTATGGTTAAAAACTCTGAATGGGGAAAAGTGGAATTTGTCTCAATTGTAGGTTCTTGGCATAGTGGAAGCTCAGGATGGGTGTGTTCCCAACTTTGAAAAATGCCATATTCGATGATTAATTCGGGATAAATACAATGTTGAATGCTATTATCCACATAATTGAACCAATGAAAAATTTAAAAGTAGATTTCCTAGAATCAGGAAGATAGGATCAACATATTTTTTTCATAATTAATTTAATTTAATTATAGAATTACTTCCAAGGTGGTTATTTCTTTGTTGATGTGTCATACAATGAGTTTGAGTTTTAGCTACCTGGTATTATAGAAACCAATGATATGAATCCTTTAGAGTTGATCCACGCATGATCCACATATCTCCGGACATCACTGAAGGAGTCTTCGAGTGCTAGCGCGCAAGATCCTTGCCCTTGCATGTCCGCCTTTGATCACCTTGAGAATCACATCAAAAGCATTCTCCTTGATCTGGTGGAGGAGGATCTCAGTCATTGTTGAGATATTTCTTGGATAGAGAAATATTCTCTAGGCTTGAAATCTTTTCATGAAGTATGTTGTGTACACAGCGATTGGTTAACCTGTGGAATGACCCCTTGGCTTATATATATAATAATAAAATAACATTTAATTTAATTCACTAGGTAATAATAATTAATTATAATATGTTCCATTACTTAATTTATTATTCCATTTTAAAAGACCACATGTCAAATAATAATAAAAATTCTATTATTTACATGACATGTTCTTAATGAATTTAATTCTCCTGATAATAATAAATAATTAGCATAGGCGTTGTTACATAATTTATTAATCCGTGTGAAAACATCATTTCAAATAATAATAACAATGCCATTATTTCCATGACATATTTTTAACATGAACATTATATTAAGAATTATTTAACCAAATAATATTTAATATTATTTATCACTGGATCCTTAACTTGGTACACTGATCCTTCTCAATATATACTAGTCAATGAATAGTGACTATTGATTTATTAAATAAATATAACTACATTATTGAAAGGTAAATAAATAGTATGTCCGCCATATATTCTCTCGAAAAGTTAGAGATGAAATTAATGTGATCAAACATACTTTAATAATTATTAATCCCCAATAGAGAATAATATTTATTCAACATGTTAAATAAATAAATAATTTAACTGAGATTTGTAGCTACACATAGTTTGCGACCCTATTGGCATCTTTCTCACTGGAATTAGGCATGCTTTCCTAAGTCAAATATTATTGTCTAGAAACGGTTCAAGGCACCCAAGGGAAATAATTTTATGTCACAAATATATTTTACCTCATACGCATACTTATAGTGTAATATAATCCTTTTTTCCTGATATCTCCAATCAATCAGGTTTCATGTAAGTGTAATCAACCCATGTGCTCGATTTCTCATTTTATGGATTCTCAAAATTGAACTTGCCTAGTGAACACCATGGAGATGGATTTAGTTAGGCTATATCATCTCCATCAAAAGTAATGAGATATCTACTTCTGTATAAGTGAAAATTCATTTCACACATTATTCATTAATGCAGTATTACTCATGACCCACCCAACATATCCTACCTCACCGCAAACATATGTTATCACGGTTTTAATCAATACATCTTTTTATGTGATTCATAATACCCATTAATAATAATCATAATGTCTTAATACCAACACACATGTTCGCATATAAAAAAATCGAATGACACTTATGAATGTAGATTTCCTTCTAGAGGGTATTGTTCTCATAATATCCTCCTGGATATTTAATAATCCGAATCTTCTTTTCATGTATGGATATTGTTTCCATGTTGCTTTTGTGGAAAAATGGAAGAAGGAAAATTTAAGGAGTACACACCACGTACTTCCTTGTACATGTTTTGTACTTTGGCACTGAGTCCAGGCTGGGTTTGGCTGTGTAACAGCCGCATACATGATCGTGTGACGACATGACATGGTTTCTTAAGGAGGGTCTGGTAAAGGCCTATACATGCCATGTATTCTCAGGGAACACAACATTTATTTTTATTTTTGGTTGTTATTTCGGTATAGGGTAACATCTCATTTATAGAAACATCTTCTTTTGGCTCTGTCTCATCTAGAAGCAACTGAAGATCAACGATTCTTCTCTGATCCCCATATTGGCTATCCGTTATCTGAATCAATTACTGTTGATTGTGTTGAAATCGACACAATGAGTTCTCCCTTATTCTAGAGCCTTTTCTCTTGATTTCTCCTATTTTGTAAGATATCAGGGTTTAAGAGTTTTGGATGATTTGGTAGATCTAGGACATTCTAGGTCAATTTAAAGGCATAGTTTCAAGTTTATAAATCATAAAACTTTGAGGTATGTTATTTGTTCCTTTCCATCGATTTTCTTTGAATTATATGTCCAAAAATATCCCAATACCATAGTATAGGGTATTGTGTGTCTTGGGAATTTAACCCTTTTAGTTCCTACCATGCCTTGTTTTCTTGAGAATGGGTTTTGAATTGTAAATAGGTTGTTTACTTTTCTAGGGATTTGTTTTCCCATGTTTGATATGATATTGGCCATTTGGTCTAGGATTTCCTATAAGGAAGCTCTGTTTTCCATGCCTAGTGCTGTTAGGATGGATTGATATTATCTGACATGATTGTGTTTGGATTTGTAGCCATTTATCCTAATAGTATTTGTGATTTTCATTGGTTGTTGAATATCATTTATGAGAAAATAACTTACACAGCGCTATGGGAACTTGGTGTAGTGAGACCATAGGGGGAATTGACATTGAGGCATTTCCCAGAGTGTCTGTTGTACTTTTCACACTGCGAGACTGTAGGAGGGATTGACGTTGAGTGATCCCTCAGAGTTTCTAGAGTTATCATTTCGAGACCATAGGGGGAATTGACATTTACTACTTCCTCAAAGCTTATGTAGTTTATTAATGAAAGAAAATTGAGGGAATTAACGGTGAGTGCTTCCTTAGACAGTCTTTTTTTTAACAAGACCATACGGGTTAGACTATGTGATCTTACGCAGAGGGTCTTGATAACTTATTTTTTAAAGTTGAAATGGAGGGGTTAGACTATGTGAACATTCCCATAGGTTTGCTTCTAAATTATAAGTTGAACCAGAAGATTTAGGATATATGGACCTTCAGGGAGGGTTTCATGAAGCATTTTTGGATGAATAATTGATAATGTAAATGAATGTAGTTGAAACTGTAGGATTGGTTACTTCTGAGTAATTACTTGTCTATTAGTTCATTTTTCATATTTTCCTGCAATATACATTCTCTAGTAATTAGGCATTTGTCTTTTGTTGGTTGTGTACTAGGACCCTTCTCACAGCTGTTTGGGTCCTGCTTTTGGGCCAAACAGATTATTTCGTTGTAGGTATATATAAGAGCATGCTCCCTTCAACATCAGGTACTTGATTAGTTTGGATCTAGAGAGCATGGGACCAAGATGAGGCTTGTGATACTGTTGGAGTATATTGTTTTCTTGAATATTTGTTTAGTACTGTATTACAACATTTCTACTTGTTTGGTTTCTTTTCTAGACATATGTGACAAGCATCATTTATATATGTGCTCTAGTTTTTTATTTACTTTTAGTTTTTTAATGTTTCCTTAATGTATGGTATCACTATTTCCACTGTTGTATTTTATTTTTAATCTACTGTGTTACTCTTCCAATGAGGGCATAGTTTACCCACTATCACACCCATATCCCGCTACACTAGATGGAAGCCTCTAGCGTTCTAGTAAATGTTCTTGAGTCCATTTGAAAAACCGGTTATGAGGTACTTTTGGGTGGAACCCAGAACTAGGATGTTATAAAGTGGTCTTAGAGGGATTCCATTCATCTTGACTCACTGTTTGGATCTTATTGACAGGGATAGGAAGGAATAGGCAGTTAGAAATAATCTGTGTCTGGGAATAGCTAACCCGTGTATAGGGAAATTCCAATATGCCTCAAATATTGAAATTTTTATGGGTTTCCAATTATTACAGTTGATTTGATTTCACCATCGAGTGATACACATGTTTTTTATATTATAATTGATGTTATTAAGGTTCTATTTCTGTTGCATCCTAATGAGATGAGGGTATTCCATCTCAAGCATTATATAGGATCTTTCTAGAGATCACATGTCATGCATACTTGTCATGCCATTTAGGGTGCATTACCGATTGCATGTTGTTGTTATAGGTGTTGTGATAGATATGCTTATTGTTGTGATATATGACTTCATAGAATTCCTGATATTTTCATAGGGTGTTTGAATATTTAAAGTATCAGTTGAATGGACACAAAAATTGGGTTCTTGAGGTGTTTTGGTCCCTCATGGATCAGAATTTTGTGGATCATGTGTTTGATTTACCTTTTATACTATGATATACATGAATATTATGCCAAATTTTGATTCGTGAGGATTAAGGGACCCCACAGATCAGAATTTGGAACTTAAATGTTTGTTTCAATGCTTTTGTGGATTCTAGAGTAGTTTCTAAGGCTTAATGTCCTGAAAAACAAAGAATACACGGTGTGTATTGATGAATACACGTGATGTTTCCTTCTGTTCGGGAAGGAAATATTTTTCTTTAGTACATTCCTTGTACTATATGTACATGCTTTGTAGTATTTAAGCATGTGACTGACTATGTGGGAAGATACATGGGGGTGAGTTTTTTTTGGTAGAACACATTGTGTACCTAACATACATGTCATTTTGTAGATACCATGTGTCCAACCACGTGACTAAAGACACAGATGGATGAATCTCAGGTTATACACGTCGTGTTGTGTTCTTACACACTGTGTAGAGTCAAACATGTCACTAAATCTGTGAATAATTGCATGGATGGTTATGAAATAAGGGATACATTCCGTTTCCAGGGTGCACATGCCATGTAGAGTTTCCCAGATAGGATTTAGGTTTATAGTCATGTAGAGGAACTCGGGTAGGGGGGAATGATTCAAGAACACACCATGCTTCAAGGAAAACTCACCATGTTTATGGGGGTTAGACGACCAGGGTTGGAAAAACTACACGACCATGTAATGGCTTAAGGGAACACACCGTTTAGGGGTAATACATGCCATGTATTAATGATTGTATGAACATCAATTTTTTATTCCTTCAGTTCATTTCTTGCACTTCTATGTTTCAGTAATTGATAATATTAAAATGAGGTGTGTGCTTGACCTAGAAGAGTCATGCTAATAAAAAATCCTCTGGTTGTACGCCAAATACAGGGAAATGATCTGACACCAGACATGGTAGATCAATGACTACTGGCAGATCCTACAGTTTTTCCTGTCTTGGCACCAAACCATCATTCTGGATACAGGTGATTATGCACTGTTTCGAGAAAGATTCATGAAGTTTATGCAAAAATTCTAGGAGCACCGCATCCTGGACCATTTATGGAAGAATTTACTTGGGTTTTTCTACAACAGCATCCTCTTACATTTCTAGGGGATAGAGGACCTCACACTGTAGAGTCAAGGTTAGAATCCATGTTATCTATCTTCGAACATCTGGATACGCCTCCATAAAGGAGGGTGAAGATTGCTACTTACATGATTCGGGATTCCTCCATGAGATGGTGGGATGTGATATCACCATTGGGATGCCATCAGGTTATGGATTGGGATGAGTTCTTGCATACCTTTTATGACTTCATTTACCCGAAGAATTTTAGGGATTACCGAGCCCGAATGTTTATGAGTTTGGAGTAGGGTACTCTCTCGATCATGGAGTATTCTTCTTCTTTCATAGTGTTGTAGCACTTCACACCCATTCTAGGCAGTGATTAGTTATTTATAGAAATCATATTTGAAGATGGTCTCAGGAATGGAATCCAATATTAGGTGATCATCTTCAGTTTGATGACCATATATTCCATAGTCAACCTGGAACTGATCATAAAGCACAACTGGAGTGATTCTGGAGCTGTGGTCCAGGGCAGTTCAATATCCAGATTTGGTGCGTTTTCTACTGATAGTAGGAAGTGACGTAGGGAGTCTACACATGGATATCTGATTAGGCAGGATGTACCTTTAGGTAGCCAGGTGGTATTCTACTAGTGTGGGAAGGGTAGGTATACAAGGAAACATTGCCTGAGAGACCCAGTGGAGTGCCAATCTTGTACAAATATTGGTTATATTTATGGGTTTTGTCAGTTTTTATCACCTGTAGCTGGTGATAGAGGTTCTTCAATGAGTCATTATTTAGGATAAGAACCACCATTTTCTCATAACTCTTGGAACTAGAGATCATCCAGCCATTCACGATGAGGTGGAGGTCGTGGTCATGGTAGCAAGTCACCTGGGTTTCATCGAAAACAAGTTGGATTATCTTAGGCTGGCCAAGTAGGGTCGTAGTGCCATGATAAATTTCAAACATTTGTAGTGAAGAAGAACCAAAAAGGGTAAGATCCTAGACCTTCTAAATTTAGAGGTATGATTCTAGATGCCTCAGTTTTAGCTTATGCACTTTTCGATATAGGGGCTTCCAATAGTTTCATATATATATTTGTTGTGGGATCCGTGTGCTTTATATATTTACTTTTACTGATATCAAGATGTTGGACAATCTGTTGGGGATTATAACGGCTAATGTATGTCAGTGCAAGGAGTGACCTCTTGAAGTTGGTGGGTTTCACTTCTTACGGGACATTTATTTATTAGAGATGACGTGTTATGATGTCATTCTCAGAATGGACTAGTTGGTCCCCATCCTAGCTATTGTCAAATGATACAATCATATGGTGAGATTCATGTCACCAAAGGGTGGGACGTTTCTACATAAGGGGGAATGGTATGTCTAGGCATGTAGAGATAGACCTGAGAATCATGGGTTGTGAAGAGTTATAGCCCATATTGTTAGTCTGTATCTGGATGACTAGGTAACATCATAGATATACATTCCTCCTATAGTGGATCGTTTTAGGGATGTCTTTCTAGAGTAATTTTAAGGTTTTATTTCAAAGAAAGAGGTATATTTTTCTATTGATATTGTTTTAAGAGCAGCACTGGTGTCTATTCCTCCCTATAGGATGGCTACACTAGAGTTATAGGAGCTCTAGAAGAAGGTATAGGAGTTACATGAAAAGGGTTTCATCCAACCTAGTACTTATACTCAGGGTTCGCCTATCCTGTTTGTGAAGAAGGCAGATGGTACCCACAAACTTTTTGTGGATAATCAGAAGCTAAACTAGTAGATGGTCAAGAACTAATATCCCTTACCTAGGATTGATGATCTCTTTGATTAACATCAAGGATACTGGGTGTTCTCGAGGATTGACATGATATCTGGGTATCATCAGTTGTGCGTTAGACCATCATATATATCTGTTACAGCCTTTCGGAGCTAGGTTGGTCTATACATGTACGTGGTTATGTTGTTTGGTCTCACGAAAAAGCCTTAAATTTTATGGCACTGATGAACTGAGTGTTTCATCTTTACTTGGATTCATTTATGGTAGTCTTCATGGATGATATATTGGTGTACTCTCATACCCAACATGACCATGATACCCATATTGAGATAATTTTGAGTACACTGAGAGATCAGTAGTTATATGCTAAGCTCTAATAATACTAGTTTTGGATAGAACATATTCACTTCTTGGGTCATGTTATCTTATAGACAGGAGCATCAATAGACCTGGAGAAAGTGAGAGAAGTAGTTTCCTGGGATCATACGATGAACATATTTGATCTATGGAGTCTTCAATGGATATCTAGTTACTATATAAATTTTATACAGAACTTTTCACGCTTAGCACCACCACTGATGGGCCTAACTAAGAAGGGTGTGAAGTACTTACGAACAGATTCCTGCGATTCATCCTTTCAAAAGATGAAGCGGAGGGTGACATCAACACCAATACTAGTTTTTCTTGAGTCAAGAAATAAGTATATAGTTTACTTTTATGCATCAAGTATCGGGCTAGGAGAAGTTCTTATACAGGGGTAAGGAGTCATTTCATACAAGTCTCAGTAGTTGAGGCCACTTGAGAGGAATAATCCAATGCATGATCTTGAGTTGGATTCAGTTGTTCTTGATTTACACTATTGGAGACATTATATTTTGGGAGATAATTTTGTGGGTTTCAACAACAACAAAAGTCTCAAGTATATATTCACTCAACACCATATGAACTTGAGAAAGTGAAGGTGGGTTGAATACATTTAGTTCATTGATTTTGAACTTTCCTATATGCATGGGAAAGGAAACACAGTAGCTAATGCGTCAAGCATGATGACATAGATATAGGAAGTTCATGAGGATAACAATGAGTGGCGGATTTTGGCTATATTCTCTAAGATGCATTTGGAGGTGCACGACATACAGGTGCCGGAGTTTATTTATTCTTTAGTTGTGACATCTACTCTACTTGAGAGATTGCGAATGAGGAAGCTATCAGATTCTGAATGCCTTGTTCTATGGGAGAGTGTGTTGGAAGAGGACCCTATTACTGGATAGAGCATAGGCGAGGATGATATCTTGAATTCTAATGGGTGTGTATGGGTGACAATATACATACATGAGGAGATGATACAAGATTTTCATTATTCAATTTGGTCGGTTCATAATGGTGTCTCCAAGATGTATCAAGATCTACACTATCAGTATTAGTGGCTCAGTATGAAGAGAGATGTTGTTGGTTTTTTCATGAGACATTCCACCTATCAGTAGGTGAATGCAGAGCATCAGCAACCAGAAGGGATTTTGCAGTAGTTACCCATTCTCGAGTGGAAGTGGAATGATGTCGTGATGGACATCATGTCAGGATTATCGAGGACTCCTCAAGGGAATGATGTAGTTTGGGTTGTAATTTATAGACTCTAGAAGGTTGTACGCTTCTTACGAATAAAGGATACCATTAGTGTTGATGAGATACACCAGTTGTACATCTTGGAGATTATATGTTTGCATGGGGTTCTGCACTCCATCATTTCATACAATGATGCCCATTTTATTTATTTGCTCTGGTAGGTACTAAAGAGGGATTTGGGTACCTAGGAACTTCTGAGTACAACTTACCATCCCTAGATAGATGGCTAGTCTGAACCTATGATTCAGGTGCTGGAGGAGATGCATCGAGCATGCGTCCTAGATTTTAGAGGTTATTGGGAGAAGAACATAACTCTAGTGGAGTATTCATATATTAATAATTTTTATGAAACTATTTAGATGGAACCATATGAGGCTTTTTATGGTCATCCATGCTGATCACCACTATATAGGATGGAGGTAGGAGTGGAAGCTAAGCTTGGATGTCATCTTGTACTGGAGACCATGGAGAAGGTGGAGTTGATTCGGAAGAAGATGGATACTTCATAGTCACAGCAGAAATATTATGCTGATCGACAAAGATGACCTATGGAGTTTATGATATGATATTAGGTTTTTCTATGTGTCACACTAAGGTTGGGACACAAGAGGATTAGGATACATGTTAATATTTCACCAAGATACATCGGGCCATTTGAGGTTTTGGAGAGATTTGGGCCAGTTGCATATCATTTGAAGTTACTTTAGAGGCATCGAGCCTTGCATGAAGTCTTCTACGTTTCTTAACTACAACATTACTTCTCAGACCCATCTCATGATTCCCAACCCAATGAGGTTGAGTTAGAGGTGGATACATCATTCAAGGAGCATCCTATCCAGATTGTTTATCGATGTTTTATGGTTCTCTAGGGCTGGAATATTCCTTTGGTATGGGTGCTATGGAATCATAGGCATGTATAGGACGAGACATGGGAGAGGGAGACCGATATATGATCATAGTCTCCAGATTTGTTCCAGGATTATTATTCATCGCCACCTTGTTAGGGAAATTCGGGTACAAATTTCATTAAGTGGGGTAGATTATAAGGACCCAAATCTTCTATTCAGGTATGGATCACATTTTCATGTTTCTTTTGAGGAAAAGGTAAGATAGAATATTTTAGGAGTACATGCTGGGTACATCCTTGTACACGTCGTGTACTATGACACAAAGCCCAGGTCGTGTTTTGCTGTGTCACGGCTGTATACATGACCATGTGACGATGTGGCAGGGCCGCTTAACGTGGGACCTGCAAAGCCCTAAAAACACCGTGTATCCTCACAGAACACACCATGTATTTTTATTTTAAATTGTTATTTCGAACTGAGGTCACATATGATTTATAGAAACATCTTCTTTTGGATCTATCTCATCCAGGAGGGACTGAAGATCACTGATTCTTCTCTAATACCGTGATTGGTGGTCTGTTCTCTGAATCAAACACCATAGATTGCATTGGAATCACCTTGATGGCTTTACCCTTATGCTAGAACCCCCTTTCTTGATTTATCCTCTTTCATGAGATATCATTGGATGAGTATTTTTGACGTTTTTGTAGATATATGATGTTCTAGGTCACTCAAAAAGATGAGGTTCAACTATATCTATCATACAACGTCAAGGATGGTGGTTTTTTCCTTTCTGTAGATTTTCTTTGAATTAAATGTGAAAAAAGTTCACAATACCCTAGTTTGTGATATTTTTTGTTTTGGAAATTTAACCATGTTAATGCCTTCCATGAGTTTTTTGATTTATTATGGGTTTTTTTTATTAAAAATGGTGTTATTTAACTTGTTATGGATGTGTTTACCCATGCTGGATCTTATATTCGTTGTTGGGTCTAGGATTTCCTGTTAGGATGCACTGTTTTCCATGCCTAGTGTGGTTAGGATGGAGTGATATTATATAACATGCTTGTTTTATGATTTTTATCCATTTATACATGTATTATTTGTGAAATACTTTTTCTATTGAATATAGTTTGTGCAAAAATTCTTTAAACAGGTCTATGGGAACCTGGTTTAGTTAGAACATTAGGAGAATTGACATTGAGGGCTTCCCCTGAGTGTTTATTGTACTTTTTACATAGCGAGACCATGGGAGGGATTGATGTTGAGTGCTCCCTCAAAGTGTCTATAGTAATCATTATGAGACCACACAGGGAATTTACATTGAATATATCCTCATAGAGTCTATAATTTATCGTTAAAATACTATACAGGGAATTGACAGTGAGTACTTCCTCAATGTGTCTTTGTTAGCACAAGACCAAAGGGGTTAGACTGTGTGATCTTACCCAGAGGGTCGTGATGTGTTATTTTTATGAGTTGAACTAGAGGGGTTATGCTTTGTTAACCTTCCCAGAGGGTTGCTTCTGAATGTTTAGTCGAACAAAAGGGGTTTGGATATATGGAACTTCCTATAGGATTTCTTGAATTTTTTTGGATGAATAATTGAAAATTAAAATGAATGTAGTTGAAACTTTAGGACTGCTTACTTCTAGGTAATTCCTTATTTATTACTTGATTTCTCATATTTTCCTTCAATATATATTCAGTGATAGTTAGGTACAGGTCTTTTGGTTTTTGCCTAATAATATTCATCTCACACCTATTTGGGACATGATTTTTGGACCAAACGGATTATTTTGTTGCAGGTATATATAAGAGAATGAACCTTTCTACTTCAGGTACTTGACTGATGTGGATCTAAAGAAAATGAAACCAAGATGAGGCTTGTGATACTGTTGGGGTTTATTTTTTTATCTTGTACATTTTTTGTACTGTATTCCCGCATTGTGACTTGTTTGGATGCTTTCCTAGACATATGTGACTTGCATCATTTATATATGGGCTACAGTTGTTTATTTACTTTCAGTTTTCTACTGTTTTCTTATTGTTTGGTATAACTGTTGCAGTTATTTCATTTAATTGTTAATCTGATTTGTTACTCTACCAATGAGGTAATATTTTCCCTACTATCACACCCATGTCCCTTGATACTAGTCAACATCCTCAGGCTTTTGGGAAAATGATCTTGAGGCCATGTGACCAACTGGGTACATGAAACTTTTGGGTGGAACCTGGAACCGAGACGTTACATGATATTTCCAAGGTTGCACACCATGTTAAGGTGCCTCAACGATTCATGAGTTTCCACCCTTGAAATCATGTATCATTTGTGTCCATTAACGTTATATCATCTGACATAGAACATATATTCAAGAATAATGTCATGGAACTTTTGGGTTCTCATCACAACCGGGATCCTCTATGCCCTTTTAGTGAGACATCTATTCTTATGAAATTGTCACCTACTAAGTCACATAAAAGAACACTAATGATGTGATAAGGAGTTTATTAATATCCATCCAATGAATACAGTTTTATCATTATGTACAAAGATGTTGGATTCTAGGGCACCAAATCCAATAAAATCTCTCTTTCACTAGGGCCAACTGCTAACAACCTTCAGTCCACTAGCTCACACTTGATGTTCATGCTTATGCTAAGATAGGAAATTAGTTAAGGGGTCCTCAATGTTCTCTTCTATGGGAACTCTACTTATTTCAACTTCTCCCCTTTGAAAGAAATACCTCAAGAGGTGATACTTTCAGAGTATATGCTTTGTCTGTTAATGTAACCATGGCTCATTTTTAACTGCCACCACTACCATATTATCACAATACAATGTAATTGGAACTTTACTTCTAGGAAAAAAAATCAGCATCCTAGAAAATGTTCTGAATCAATAAAAATTCATTGAACGCATCATAAGATGCTACATATTCGAACTCCACAGTAAAATCAGTAAAAAATGGTTGCTTTTTACTCTTCTAGCTCATAGCATCTCTATTGATACAAAAAACATATCCAGATTGTGACTTCAGATCATTATGATATATATGAAAACCAGCATCAACGAACCCTTTTATGTCAAGCACATTATCCCCTCCATACAATAGGAACATATCTTTAGTTATTCTTAGATACATAAGGATAGTTTTTACAGTTTTACAATGCTATTCTTTGTGATCTTATTGATATTTTACTACCATGCTTTGTGAATACACTACATCAAGTTTGGTATATAACATGTTAGACATGATAGATCCTATCATTGATGCATATGGAATATTACTCATCCTATCTTTCTTATGCTGTGTATAGGGATGCTTTTTCTTGGAAAGATGTATACCATGTGACAGTGGAACCAATCCCCTCTTGGATTGTTCTATATTAATTTTTTTTAGTATTTTTTCAATGTATGTACTTTGACTTAGACCAACAATCCTCCTAGATCTACCACGCATGATTGTGATCCCTAGAATATAGGCTTCTTCCACTATTGACTTCATGGAGAAACACTAGTTCAACCAGTCATTGAGTGACTGCAAGACTGATATTTCATTTTCTATATGAAATATTTTCTCAACATACACTACTAAGATAATGACCACATTCTGATTAAACCTCTTGTAAACACATGGATCACATTCATTCTTAATGAAACCAAATTCTCTTATGGATTTATTGAATCAAATTTTCTATGACCTGGATGCTTGCTTTAATAAATAAATGGATATCTACAACTTGTATGCTCTTTTAGAATTAGCTGGGGTCACAAACCCTCTTAGATGTCTTATATAGTCATATTCATGAAGGTTAAAGTTAAGGAATGCAGTTGTTAACATCCATTTTCCAAATCTCATAGTCATGGAAATATTCTATCAAATATATGATTCTTATGGATTTAAAAATGGAAACAAGGCAAATGGTTTCATCATAGTCTATTCCTTGACACTATTTAAAACCCTTAGACACAATCCTTGCTTTATAGGTAAAAAATTAAGCTTCCATGTCCTATTTATTTTTTACTATCCATTTATACCCAACATGCTTTACTTCAAATGGAGCATCAACCAGAACCTAGACTTGGTTCTGAAGCCTGGAATCCATCTTAGAATTCATAGCTTCTATCCATATTAGATCTTTTAGGATTTTTACTACTTCCATGTAAGAGAGAGGTTCATCATTTTCCAATAATAATGAGTCACCATCTTCGGTGACAAGGAAACCATAGCAATTTGTTTCCCTTACCTCTCTTGTACTCCTACATAGTACATGTGTTTTAGGAACTACCACTTCTATAGGGAGAAATGGAACTTGTTCCTGTACCAACTCTAGTGTATCTTGAGAATCAACTTCATCGAAGTCCATCTTGCTCCTACTATCTGTTTTGAGGATGAGCTCCCTCTCAAGAAAGAAGACCTATCTAGCTATAATCACTTTCTTGTATAAGGGGTTGTATATGTAGTATACCATTGTTTCCTTGTGATTTCCTATAATTATACACTTCATACCATGAGTGAACTTTTATTGACATATAAATTTATAACAAACACCATGCATCCTCATACACATTTTTGCGATAATGTTGGTTTATTTTCACTCTATTACTCGAAGGGATTCCCATTTTCCACCTTATTTGGTACTTGCTTTAATGTTTATGTCACAGTTTTCAATGAATTTCCCCAAAAGAATAATGAATGATCTTCATGACTCATCATCGACCTCAAAATTTCCACCAAGGTACAATTTCTTCATTCACTAACATCATACCACTGTGGTCTATAAGGTGGAGTGAGTTGAGATAGAATTTCAAATTCCCATAAAATTTTGTTGAACTCTTGGTTATGATATTATACACCTCAATACAATTGAAGCTTAATTTTATTTTTAACAAGGTGATTCTATACTTCATTCATGATCTCCTTGAATTTCTCATTGGACTCTGACTTATACCTCATTAAGTAGACATAGTTGTATCTACCCAAGTCATCTTAAAAAGTAATTAAGTAAAAATATACACCACTATATTATACTAGAAATGGTCCACACACATTAGTGTGTGCCAATCCAAGATTTTCTATGTCCCTTTTCACCCTATCCACCAAATGGGGGTTTACTCATTATCCCTTGTAAACACGCATCAAATCTATCAAGTGGTTTTATCTCGTAATATTCTAAATAACCATCTTGATAGATATTTGTGAAGCGCATGTTATTTAAATTACTAAGGTGGTGATGGCACAACTGGGAATTTTATGATTCATGTGAACTTGGTTCATTATCAATTCCCAATAAAAGGTTCTCGTAACATTATACAAATAGACTATTATTTAAATGTTCCATGTGATAATATATGGTTTCCTTATTAAATTAAAAACATTTATTTCTGAAGATGAAAATAAATCCATATGAATATATACTTGATATAGAAATTATGTTATTGGTAACCCAAGGTACATAATAACATCCATGTAAAACCAAAATCAATCCTGTCGGTAATGTGTGGTGGTAGTCACCAATGGAAAGAGAAGCCTACATTGCACCAATGGATGCTCGCAGATCCACCTCTCCTCTAACAATTTTCCAGAATCTACATGGTTATGTTATTTGAATACATATGTGATCCCCACAAGCTATATCTAATTCCCAATGTGTAGAAATGGATAGATTGCACTCAATAACAAATTCACCTTGGCTTCCCCTTGCCTTTGGGTGTACCTCCTCTTCTAGTGGCCTTACTTGCCACAAGAATATAATACTGCCTCCTTTTCCTTACCCTGCCACTGGATCTTATTCTTCTTAGATGGATGGTGCTCGAAGGCTTTAGATTATTTATAAATCTTAGGCCCCAATTCCTTGTCCTTCATCTTCATATTCACCATATGAACTATGGGGTTTTCACACCCCATGTCCTTATCAACACGGTGAATCATGTTAAGAGGCTCTGATATACTCTTATCAATATATATCATATTATAATAAACAATAAATCTAAATAAGGTCTTATGTAGAGATGACCGTATGATATCTATATGTAACACATCTAGTAATTTAATCCTCAAGATGTCCAACAGCTCAATGTATCCAATAAACATGACTACATGTGGTCCAATTGGTGAAGACTCAAAACTTATTAGTGAAAAAATCATTGTAGATCTCATACTTCTATTATATCGTCTTCACTTCATAAAGATTCCGAAGGTGGGACATCATGCTATAATCATCCATTTCCTCATGTTGCTTCAAGAGCTCATTGGTCATGTTTGATAGTATGGGGAACTAAAAATCTGTTGCATCATTCATATATTTCTCATACACCAAGTTTTCACCATCACTTTCATCATTTCCAGGCACCACTGGTAAAGTCAATTCATGAACATAAAGTTTCCTCTCATAGAGAAGGATGACCCGAAGGTGCCGTTACCACTCATGGGAATTAGTTCTAATGAGAAGGTTTTATTTCTTTAGTATGGATCATAATGATTTATTTGATTTCATTTTTATTACTGTTTCTACAAATTATAATGGACAATTTTTTTCTTCTTCATCTAAATAAATATAAAAAAATAAATAAATTAATATATATTGGTCTCATTCTATTTTTATGAATCCCAATATCCCTCACCACTGGCATCCGAATATCCTGTTTCTTGGACATTCTAACAGAAAGTATCCATATTTACCTTCACATTACAACAAATAGGGTAGTTTATGAAACATGAAATGTTTTAGGTAGGCATTCCAAATGAAATCTTCCTTAACTCGAAGATCCTTGATCTGTTGAGTGGGCTCCCCATTCCTAGAATCCTTAATTTTGGATTTCCTCAACCTATTACTCTTAGTTACACTATGGATTTATAGGGAAATAAAACCTTGATATAAACTATGTCAATTCAACCTAAAAATTCAAATTTCAATTCACTAATAATTGAAATAACCCCAACTAGGGTTCATCGAACACTTTGAACTATAGTTTGATTCAAACTAATGTAATGGAAGTCTACACCGACATGATATTTAATTGAGGGATTTTATCCTTTTTATGTAAGTTACCACTTATTATATTTTCACATGCTTGTTAATGTTATGTAGGATATTCTTAAGTGATTAACCATGTATAGATAATATTTATGCATAAACATTTTTTATTTTAGTTCTATCTTGTATTATCTTTAGTTTATTAATTATGTGATTGCATCGTACATCCATAATGAATAACCGTACAACTATCAAAAATAAAATAAAGGGAATGATCACGAACATTACAATTAGATAATTTATCTAGCAGTTGAAAAACTAACCCAGACCTATGGGAGAAACTCATTGAACCATTTATGGATCGTGTTTATAGCTTTCCACTAGTCCACCATTGTCCCTCCTTGGATTATGTATCTCCTCCAATCCTAATTTGAATCACCTCCACTAGATTTGGAGTTAAATCCATTACATATTCTATTAACTCACTCAAAGGTGATATGTAAAAGGGGGTTTTAATAAGAGAATCCATGGCCACACATGAACTATATATTAATGAGGAGAAGGCACTAAGGCTAAATTTTTTAATTTAATAAATAAATTAAAAGGGATACAATCAAATACAATGGTATGTTCTAGCTCATGATCATCCACATTCTTGAAACGAATTACACATTTAATAAAACAAGAATTTAATTATTTAATAATTATTATTAAAATATGTTATGCTGAAATAAATTAATAATTATCATTAATTAATAAATTCATTTTTACTTTATCCTTTTCTGAATTTCCTTGAGATTATCACCCATAACCTTGTTTATAACTTTTAACTTCTAATCAACTCTTTGAATACCCATCCAAAACTATATAGCATGTATTTATACTTGTATACACATTATTATTTTTGACAATTATCATGCATGTAGAATTATAATTGCAATACAACTCATACAGGATGTGAAGATCATTGAACATTATGTAGTTGTTAATTGAATATATATATATATATATATATATCAAACACCTATCACATGTTATGTTTATTCATTATGCCCACAGAAAGGTACATGTCTCAAGGGTTACATAATATAATAATAAAATTTTAAATCTACATAATCTGGATACAATAAACAACGTTTAGATCCATCTACAGGACATGTACCTTCCTGACCATAAATCTGAAGTACACGCCTGAGGAAACGACATGTGAGTTGTATATCTAAAATCATTAGAATACATGATGCGTCCAGTGGGCCACAAGCTGTATAGACTTCGTGTTACATTGTCACCAACCGAGAAATCTATGTATGGGATACACAACTTGACCCTATCCCAAAGGGACTACACACCATGTCTAGTGGGACACATGGCATGTAGTACAGCTGACCATGCACCAGTCTATCCAGGTCAACAAGTATTGCTAGAATTAACAACACCCTATGACATTAATGCATATGAACAGAGTAATTTCTGAATTACTCTTGATGAACTGAAAAAAATTCACAGAATGTAGATCCAACTACACTGCATGTACTCTGGTGTTATCTGGACATAACCATTAGAACCTCCTTAAGAGATCCTTGATTTAATTATAATTATAAAATTATTAATTATTTTTAGATTGGAGAGAAATGATAAGGGAGGAATAGATCTCTAAATTCAGTTTAAGTGAACTATTAAACATGAATTGACAATCTAAATTATTAAAGTCTAAATCATCAAAAAATTATTTAAATAATTATTAAAGAAAATATGACTGCTCTAACACAACTAGTAGGTTCCAGTCACAGTGGAAGCATAGGATGGGCATGTACCAAACATTGAAAATTTCCATAATTGATGATTAATCCATGATCAATATGATGATAAATGCCAATATCCATAGAATTTAATGAAAGATAATGTAAAAAAGGGGAGAAACCAAATCCAGAAATATAGGTTAACCATAAATATTTTATAACTAATTTAATTAAATTATTTAATTACCTCTAATGTGATTTATTCTTTGTTGATGATTCCAACCATGGGTCTGAGGTGCAGATTCATTGCGATGTTGAATTAAATGATAGGAATCCTCTAGTGGTGATCCATATGTACTCCATGTATCTCCAGATGTCGCTGAAGGAGTCTCCTAGTGCTAGCACAAAATATATTTGCACTTGTGATGCCCACCTTCGATTGCCTTGCGAATAACTTCCAAAGTGGTCTCCTTAATTTAGTGGAGGAGGATCTCTCTCGTTCTTGAGAGCATTCAATGAGAGGGGTGAGTCCACTAGGCTCGAGAGCTTTTCGTGAAGGTTATTATAAACACAATGATTGGTAAGTTGGTGGAATGAACCCTTGGATTATATAGTGAATTATATCATAACTTGGAATTTAATTCACTTGGTAATAGTAAAGAATTATCATAGGTTCCATTACATAATTTATTATTCCACGTGAAAAACCCCATGTCTAATAATAATAGAAATGCTATTAATTTAATGAAATTATCTTAATTAATTTAATTCACTAGGTAATAATAAATAATTATCCCATGTGCCTTTAATTAATTTATTATTCCATGTGAAAACCCCATGTCAAATAATAATAGTAAATCTATAATTTCGAAGACATGTTCTTAACATGCCCGTTATTTTTAAATTTTATTTAACCAAATAATTTATAATATTCTATCTGAACGGACCCATAACATGGTACACCAATCCTCCTCAATATTTATTAGGTATTTAATAATTACTATTAATTTGTTAAATAAATATAACTTCATTATTCTCTAATAAATAAATATTTTGTCTCCAATATATTATCTCGAATGACTATTTATGAAATACATGAAAATTAGCATAATTTAATAAATATTAAACCACAAATGGGAATAATATTTATTAATCTGGTTAAATAAATATATAATTTATCTGAGATACTAGCTACACTTAGTGTGTGCCCCTCTATGACACTTTTTCATTGGCTTTAAGAGGGAATGCCTAATGTCCAAGATTACTATCTAGAAATGGGTCAAGGAACCTAAGAGAATGAAGTTGATGTCTCAATGACATTCCACCTCATACAAATAATTATTGTGTAATATAATCTCTTTGTTTTGATATCTCCAATTGGGTGGGTTTCTTGTAAGTGTCGTCAACCCATGTGCTTGATTTCTCATTATTTGACTTCCCAGAATTGAATATGCCTAGTGTCCACAAGGGCCATGGATTTAGTTTGGAAATATCATTTCCATCAATGTTACTGAGATATATACTTCCGTAGAAGTAAAAAATAATTTATTGAATTATTCATTAAAGCAGTATTACTCCTAACAAACTCAACATATCCTGCCTCACCATGAACATCTATCACCACAGTTTTTGTCAATACATATAAGTGAACAAGTTATAATACCCATTAATAATAATCATAAGGTTTAAGGACCAATACACATGTCTGTAGATAGAAACATCCAATGAAACTTATGAATGAATATTTCCTACCAGCTGGTTTTGTTCCTATAATATCCTCCTGGATATTACTAAGGGCGCACACCATGAGAAGGTGCCTCAAGGGTTCATGAGTCCCAACCCCTGATATCCTATATCATTTGTTTCCCTTCCAATGATATCATCCATCCATATAACATATATTCAATAAGTGAGACATGATAGTTTTTGGTTCTCATCATAGTAGAGATCCTCTGTGATCTTTTGGTGAGACCACTATTCCTAGGACATTTTCACATAATTTGTCACAAATAATATCTATCATGATGCAATAAACATATTATTTATATTCATCCAATGAATATTATTTTATCATAATGTAAAAATAATTTGGCTTTTAGGTTACCAAATCCATCATCAATAATCACATGGAGGATTAAAATGGCCCATACAACCCACTAAGTTTTAAAATCCTTGGCTATATTCATAAGATAATTAACATTCTCATTTCAAAATACTCTGAGGTATTTTAAAATAATTTTATAATTTGAATCCATTCTGAAGGAAACCATGATTTTTATTATAAGATTATATTTTCATAAAGTTTTCAATTTTTTATTTGTTTCACTAGTTGTTCATTTTGAAATTATGATACATTATATTTTTATCTAATAAACTATATTATATTGTTTATAAATTCATTCTAACAAAAGAAATGGTAACCACACCAATTTGCATATTCCATGTAGGGATTTCAATCAAGGTAAAGAAAATGAAGTTTTATCTAGAGATATTTCTAGAATTGATCAAATTATAAAAATATTTGTGATGTTAACTCATTTTATGAATAATATTATTTCCCACATGTAGTATACTACTAATCCATAGTGTGGTGTAACATCATTATACTACTTCATGGATCATAAACCTCCACTATTTAATGATATATAAATCCATTTTTAGTTTATCATTGGATATTTTATTTAAGGATTATATTTCATTATTCACAGAGTAATGAAAGGGAGAATGTTGTTGTGATAGTTTATTTTGACCCAAGGTATGAAGATCAATAATGATCATTGATTCCAAACACTATGGATAATAAGGAAAAAAACATGCACTGGAAGGATTTTATGGTACTTCTCTTGGAAAAATATTTTCCTTATGAGAAATGAGTAGTTATGTATTAGAAATACATTATTATGAGATAGAACGAAGAGGAAAATGTTTCTATGTATGAATCAATAATTATATGGTTATAAAAGGAACTCTTTGGGCTATATTCATAATCTAAATAGATGATTGACCATTTTTTTATGGGATTAACTAAATCTTTTTTGGGAAACTATTTAGTTAAACAATATCATCATATGATGACATAGTATAATTATCTATTAATATAGAGAATGAATTATTTATGTATTACAGAATATATGTGATGAAATAAAATTAGAAGATGATATTTAAAAAACCGGATAAGTGGAATAATGTAAAGAAGTATTTTCCCCCATGTGATAATCGTTAAAATACACACTCTGGTATATTCATAAATGGAATGCTAGTTTTGTTTTTTGTGTTGAGCGTAAGTCTAATAGATGTGTGAATGCATGGTTTATAATGAAGCCTATATGTTTTAGTGCTTTAACTACAAAGCGATATGGCACTATGATAAAAAAATCAAAAATAGACAATGAAATATACCTAAAAAGACGATATGGGAATAAGGGAAATGTTATTCTATTCATAAAGCCAAAGTGGAATGAATAATTTTATTTGTATTTGGATTAATGAATTATGTTGTAGAAATATTTTTACCAAGGGTATTTTATTTATATGATGCATTAAACATCTCCCGATGGTGTTAATTATTGAAGTGTATATGCCAACAGTAATGTATACTATAAGAGTTATGGATAGAATAATGGGTTTATGATGTTAAGGTTGATCATAATTTAATTATCTTAAAAACCATATTTTTATGTTTTATGTGATGTGAGAATATCTGATTTAGGGTATTTTAAAATATTTTTAAAGAAATACAACAAATTATATTAATATATTTTTATGAGATAAAATTAATTAATGATAAACTCCTTTTTAATTTTTGGTATAATTATAAAAGGTATTGACATAATTTAGTTTCTATATTATCATTTATATGAAAGAAATAATATTCAATGAAGATAATTTTAGTTAATGGAAAAAATATGTGGAATACGAAAACATTGTTATAAAAAAATGATTTGATGACAAATAACATTTTTGAGGATATTCATCTTATATTAGGTAAAATTATAGGAAATATCTAAATATAGTTTTATAAAATAAAAAACTTGAATACTAGTTGAAAATCCATTGCATTTGGAAAGGACAAGGGCTTGGATGAACTATCTAATACTAACATGGGTGCAGCACCTACCACTGTCATATGCATGGTTCCCTTTAACATGTAATTGTTTCCAATAAAACCATTTAATGGATATATACTTATGTAACTGATTATGATTAAAATTTAGAATAATAATCATATTTTTGGAAATATTATAGACATAATATTAATATTTTTTAGAGACTGTATAACTCACATTACAGGGGTTTGAACCCACACTTGAAGGATGACAGCAGTGCAATTCCTACAATAGGCCTACATGATGTTCTAGATAATATGACATTATATGTAATTAAATGATATGATGTACATATACTTATAAAATGTATTATGTTGAACATTTTCAGTTACTAATGATGTTTAGATATTAATATATTACATTGGATAAATTGTTCTATGTAGTTTTGTTTTGGTAAAATATTTAGAAACATAGGGAAAGACTTCTCACTGTTTTATAGAACATTAGATATACTAAATATTGATTTTCATGTATTATGAATAAAAAAATACATTATAGATATTCATTTATAGGATTATTAAATGATGTGTATATTGATTAAATAACAACCAATTAATAAAAATATTCCTATCAAATAAAATTATATTATGTAAAAATATTTTTATGTGTTCTATATAATGATCATGAACGAAACCCTCAAATAAATGTAATGGAACATGAGAAAAAAATCTTCTTAATTATATTTACCTCATATATGACTAATAAATGGTATTTTTACCCATCATAGATTTATGTTTTTTCAATAAAATTCTATTGAACATTAAATTTCTTATGATCCCTAATCTCTATCACTCTCAAAATTTATTTATGATTTTCTTCCATTTCCATATTGTCCCATCCCACTAATATCATCTTTCATGGAAATATAGATATTTGTTTTAATATATGAAATTATAAAATCCATTTCTCTATTATTAATATTAATTATTGTTAACCCCTTTTTTGATAGGGGTTTTTAAAAATGAAAGTTTCAGACGATAAACCCTTGATTTTCGAGTAGAAGATCAAATTGTGAGGATACAATTTATTAATGTAGTGAGGAATTTAACAATATAATATTTTAGAATAATATTTTTTTTAAATATCATATGTTACATGAAAAAATAAGATTAAAAATTCCAATAAATATAATTAATTAAATTTAATCTCTTTGATAGCTTCTGATACATGCAACCCTAAGTCAAAATGAACTATATATCGGTAAAACATTGTTGTTAAATTGGAATTTATGAATAAACATAACTAAATTATCAAAATTATATGGTTTAAATAGAAAAGAAATAAAATTATTAGAATTAATTGATAAAATATAAAAATAAAATTCATGATAAGGAAAGAGACAATTTTTTCTAAAAGCCCAATTCATCACATTTTGAAAAATTATTATAAAATAAATTTTCTGCATAAGTAGAAAATATATTTTAAAAATATAATGGAATTTTTGAAATCATCTTATCAAATTTATCTTAAGGTGTATTTTTAGGAATTTTTTGAAATGATTAAAGTTTCATTTAATTGTGAAAAAATACTAATTTCTATTGAAAGATTATGTTATTTTTAATGAAATTATAAGTTCCATTATGTGTAAAAATTATTATAAATAAAAATTATTTGAATTATAATATAATTAATCCAATTTAGGTATTTGTGTAGAATTTAATTTTAAATTTTTATTTGAAAATATTTTCTACTTTTGAATAGGTTTCTTTGGAAACCCATTATTTCATCGTATATGTGGTTTAATTATTAAATTATTTTTTTTTTCAATTCTGTGAGTTGAATTTGAAAAGCCAGATTTCATATATTGAAATAGAATAATAATTATTATATTATATGGTCTATTTTTTAGTTATACTTAATAATTAAAAAATAAAAATTTAGACAATGTGATTATGGTTAAAATGGTTTTTTGTGTGATGAATTTTCCTTTGTTAAAATTTATTTTCCTCAAAAATATTATTTTGGTTTTGTCAAATTGAAATAATATTTAGAATTATTATTTCATATTATTTAACTATGAATTTTTTTTATTATTATGGGATAAATAAAAAAGGTTAATAAATGAATGAAAAAAGCTAATGTGTGGAAAACAAATATGTTAAAACCAAGTGAACATAATGGGAAAAAATAACATGTTTTAAACTATTTTTTAGTGGATTTGTAGCTAAGATTTATCATCTCTTAACTCAATTATTTATCTATTTTGGAGGAACTTTATATGGTATTGACTTCTAGTTATAGAATATTTTTTGGTATTTATAGAAATACCACTCCACCTAATCTATGAAAGGGCACATCCTCCCATTAAATCATCAAACTTATTAATCCATTTAGCTCAATGAAGAACTTCAAAAATCTCCCCCAAACATCCATAAACCCACTAAAAATATGATTTATCTCCCAAAATATAAATCCTAGGGTCCATAATAAGAAATCCAAAGGAGGTTTTTCTATGTGAAGGTATTTTTCTATACTAATCACTTTCTTTTGCAACTACATCAATTACCACTTTAATTAAACGAATAAAAATTAAAAAAAAATTACACCAGTATATACCATATAATTAGGTTTTTTATGTTGATTTAATAACATATAAATATATATATCTCCTTACCAATAAAACGGGAAACGAAACCATCATTCATGTGTACAATGGTCTACCACCTTGCGAACTACTCTAATTCATATTCCATATATGTACCTCTCGAAAGGATATAATTAGGTATTGAAATTATATATATATATATATATGATATTGGTAATATAATTATAATTTTATAAATATAATACTAGATATACATTATATATTTCAATTCAATATAACATGATTATGTCGATCGTGTGTATAGCGGACTACCATCTCATACAGAGATGTGATTCAATTTTCAACTACCTTACATGGATAGTAATAAGGATAAATATAATGAATATATGTGATATATATGATATGATAATGAATTTTAAATGGCTATGTTTCATTTACATTTTTTTTAATCCCTCAGTAAATGAAATGGAAACAATATTCATACATACCTATGACCTACCGTCTCCATGAACCGTGTAATTCATTTTTTATCTCTGACTATTAATGATTAAATTAAATAAATTTACAGTTAATATATATGATATTTATATAATGGTTAAAAAAATTTATTTAAAAAATATTAATGTTAGTGGAAGAAAATAAAAAATAGGATATAATTGATTAACACAGAACTTATTACCCAAAATGAGTTTTTAACAAGGAATTATTAAAAAATGTTTAATGAATGGTAAAAAAATAATATGCAGTAGGATATATATGATTATTACTCTATAATTGATTTATAATATTTATATATTTTTTATAAAATAGCTCCAAACACAAGCGATGGAAATCGATCTAGAGGTGATGGTTTCTATTATCCCTTTTACTTTTATACGACACATGTCCAAATCACCACATTGTTCATTTTTGTGGTATATATATTACACATTTGATATGTTATATCATGAATATTTATCCATTCATGATATTAATTGTTTAAATTTAATATTATTTTGGATACTTTACAAATTTTACCAAAGCGGTAAGTGTTTATTTTTCAATCTCACTATTTATAGGTATTACTTATAATTTAATTTATGATGATTAAATAATATGATCTATAAATTAATAAATACAAGAAATTTATTCCCCAATATTTATTAATGACCATTTCAATTAATAGTACCCTTTTCAACTCTTTGGTAGTTAAAATTACCGAGAAAACAATTTTAAAAAATCCATATTTATTTCACCTTTTTCGAATGTTATTTGTTTACATATCCAGTTATTATAAAAGTATTTTATAAAATAATTTTATAAATGTAAATAATATTTATTAAATATAATTTGACACATTTTGTTTTAAAAAATGATTTAAAAGGATTTGTCACTTGTTTTTCTAAATGTGTAACTTTTGGTCCTTTTTACAATAGTGTGAAATGATTGTTTTTCTTAATAAATATCGCATTAATAGAATTAAATTTTTCATTTTTTCAGATATTCCTATTCAATTATACAATGTTGATTTTTTTAAAAAATTTCTTAATAAAGAGGAAACGTTTTGTTTAAAGAATTTTTTTTCAAATTGAAATGTAGATTTTCCTTAAAAATTATTTAATTTCATTTTATGGCATTTCAATTGACAAATGATAACCCTTATTTTTTGTAATTCCCAATTTGGAATATGAAATAATTATTCCATCCTTAATATTTCTCTATATGGTTTATAGTATGTTTGAATGGGATGTACTATTTTTATATAACTTTCCATGTTACTATGAATGGTTTATGATTATGTTAAATGGTTTGGGAAAATTTTATTATTTAATATACTAGTATCTCTATACAAATGATTATGTTGAATATGTTTCCCCCCTTCATATGAGGGATGAATTGGACAATTTAGGTTATACTTGGGGCCCTCTATAGCCCCTAGACACTTCTTAAGGTCCTGTAAGACATCATAGCTTGGTCCTTTGTCTAAGGACTTACCAAATTATTATGATTTCTTGGAAGGAGTCCGTGAAGGTATAGTTACAATGCATGAAATTATGAATTACTATATTAATATACTGATAACTGATATTCAATATTATTATTTAATTTCATATAATATTGATGGTTATATTTCCTACTCTTGGGATTTTTTTTATATCATTATTTTATCATCATTTATTAATATGTTATTATGATATAGTAATTGATTGAATGACATATGTTTCATTCATTTACATTTCCATATTCATTAAGGCTTATTTATTCATGATATATTCCATTATACATACCTTTACTAAGCGTTAAAACACACCCATTTATTATATTTCTATTACCCATGATTCTAGGAAGTGTAATATAGTTTATATTTTTGAATACTATATAGGGAACTACATTGCTCTAAAAGATAATACAATATTGTATTTTAGGTTTTAAATTTTAATGTGAGACTCATATATGTATTGAGGTCTTTAGGAATAATTTACTATTATCTTCTCCATTATGTTATTTATTACATTTAGATACAATTTTGTTATTTATCCACTAACTTGAGGCTATTAGGATTAGGGTCTCTATAATTATATTGGTTTCTTTAATGTCAAATTAAAATTATTATTACAAAATATAAATTAATGAAATTTTTAGTTAATAATATTTTTATTAAATAAATAACATTCATAAAAATTTATATTTTCTAATGGGAATGGAATATGGTAGAGAATATCAACAATGTTTCAATTTATGAGTCATTTTTCCATTTCTAATAACATTATACACCCTTTAATATTGAAATAGTTGTTACCAAAATTAATGATAAATTAACTTAACAAATTGTGTAAAAAATGATACGGTTTAAAAACCATAGAAACCTATTATAATTTTATCAATTAATGGGACTATAAAAACACAATATATTATCTTCTAATCCATGTACATTTTGAAATAAAATTCGATAATGAACTTTTTTTACTTTAATATTTTATGAAATCAAAAAAGTACCCCACCAATCACTTATAAATTCGCACTTAATCTTCTATCTTATCCACACATAAATTTACTTTTGTATTATCCATGATCTACCCATATATATTCTTCAATTCTCATTACATTTCCTAGAGTCCTTGGTTTTATTTCAAAACAATAATAGGAAGGATATTGGTACCAACATAATGTGATTTCTTGAGGAAGATGTATAATTCCAAAGTAGGAGTTTTTAGTTTAATTTATAATTATACACCATAAAAATGTTATTAATCCATTATGAAATAAAAAAAAATTATATTCTAAATAAAAATATTTTATTATGTAAATTTTAAAACTTATATCCATATATTAACGAATAAAATGGGAAACAAAATTATTGTTCATGTTCATGATGGAAAATTACCTCGCAAATTGATGTAATTTGTTTTCCATCAATTCCACTAATGGAAAGCTACAATTAAAGATTATATATATATATATATGATATTAAATCAATATGTATACATACATAATTATAATATCACCTCTACCAAATTACCTTATAATCCATTAGAAAATTATAACATCTCTATTGGATGTGTGTGAACAACCACCTTCATAAGGTGACATGATTCATTTTCCATTTACAATTTAAAGGGATAGTAATAAAGATATATTTAGTAAATACCTATATATGATATAATAATGCTTAATCAAAGGGTAATTAACATTTAAATTTATTTTTATCATCCTTTGAAATGTTAGAACAATGTCAATGTGTATATACACCTTACCGTCTATATGAACAATGTAATTCCCATTTCAATCTTAATCCATTGTGGATGACTCTATATATATAATAAAAAATATGATATTTATAAAATTAATAAAATTCTGGATATTATTTAAAAATTATCATAGTATAAGGATGAAAACTATCAAACTGAAACTATCTTGAAAAATGAAAGAGTTGACACAAATAAATGATTATTTTAACAAGGTATTATTAATAAATAGATGCTGATATATTTTTAGTTGATAATTTTTGATACTATAGATATTTAAAATATTATTGTATATAATTATTAGAAATTTAAATTTACTATATAGGATATTAAAGTCCTTTTTATGAAAGTGGAACTCGAGGTATTGAAATTTCATCTCAATTTTATTTTCATGCGACATAAGAAAAATGCACTAATTTTCCTTTTAGGTGGTTTACATATTGACCATGAATATATATCATGATTCATATTTTTCAAAATAAGAGGATTTAAATATATACCAAATTCTATTTTATTCAGGGGTCTTATGATTGAAAAATTATTAAATTGATAAGGTTTTTTTTGTTACAATGTCATTATTTATAAGCATTGTATATGATTATTTTCCTATTGATGAAATTTCATGATATGAATCTTAGGAATGTCATGAATTTTGTATTAAAATTTTTTATTCCTAGAAATTACATTTTTTTTCATTTTATATTCCATTTATTACATAAAAAATATAAAGAAAGAATGTCTTTAAGGATTACTAACATTATCTACCACTTCAGTCGAAACTTCTAGCTCTTCTTTGTCTAGGATTTGGAATTTTTTTAAAGATTGATTTTATTATTATAAAATGATTACTTAAATTAATATCTAATACATTTTTTCATTTTTAAAAATGGTTTAAAAATTAATCTTCTAGCACTTTTCTAAATGAGGTACTTTTTAATTTTTACAAAAAATGTGAAGGGAATAATTATTATAATTTAAGCCACATAATAATAATTTTACATTTTCATGACCACTAAATTATATGAATATTTATTTAAATGATTCTATAGTTTTTTTTAAAATAAAATTTTTTGATCAATATATTATATTTTTTATTTAAATAGGTGATTTGAAAGTTGAAATGATGTTTTTTTCATTAAATGCTCCAAGTGGTCTTTTAAATGAATTTTAATTTAAGATGAAATCCTTTAATGATACCTACGATTTATAAGGGATGTGATCTAATGGTACCATTCTTATTAATTCTCTAGAATTTTTGTATGATTAATATGTAAATGTTTTTTAAAATCTATTCCTTTTTCATAGTTAGTACATTGATGAATTTATGTAATGATTATGAAACCCATTTATTTTCTGTAGGTTATGCCAAAATGAAATATTTATAAAACCGATTTATTTTCACATGTTTTTAAATTATTATTGATTTATGATATTTTAGAACAAATATATATTATTTCTATTATGTTATTAGTGGGCCTTGAATTATATTACATTGTATGATAGATATATCAAGATATAAATAGGAGAAGAATGGGGGATTGAATCTTGTTCTATAAGGCACTTTGTCTAATATGACAGTCATGGGATTGATCCTTGAATACTGTGATAATTTGGGGAGTAGAAAAATTCCTTTATTATAGTCTTATAAATGAGATTTCAATGATAAGGAATTTATTTTTTCATATTATTCTTAGGCTAAAAATTTAGGTCCTATGATAATTTTGTGCTCTCATAGATAAAGTTATGTTATTAAATTATGATTCATTCCTTATTGTAATGCCCCGACCCCTGTTACCCAGAGTCGATGCATTATTACATAACATTAGCATGATCACAAAGGATCAAGTCTCAAAAGACCGATTAGTTTAGTAGTCTTGGAACCACTAGATATATTCATAAGTCTTACATTACTTCATAAATTGAAAACAACAACAACATAGTCTCCATAGTCCACACTCATACTATCCCTGCAGGTTATTCATAAATTACTTCTTCACATCCTGGGAAAAAATAAAACATTGAAAGGGGTGAGCTCAGATGCTCAGTAAGGATAACAATATAGCAGAAGCTTTCGTAGATAATCATAAACACTGAAAGCAATTTATAACTAAAACAAAAGCATTTTAAACTTGAACTTCAGCATAATATGGCAAAGATAAAATAAAATAATGCCATTTACTTATTCACATGGATATTTTACTAGTCGAACAATCACATGAAATATCAATAACCACTTTCATAATGATGGAATGCATAATGCTAGACTATCATAACCACATAGACAAGGCCTCGTGCCAAGACTACAAATAAGATTTTTCCAAGGCCTTGTACCAAGACACTAGTTTGTCTCATGAGACCTACCGATGCATCGAGGAGCTATAGCAGGCTCCACCCGTCACTTACTAAGTCCAATGAATTCCTCATATGAAAATTTTGAAACATAACATAAACATTCATATTAAAACTAGCATACGAAATGTCAATACTTTATCCACAAACCATGAATGGTATAACAATAGCACATCCACAGTCAAACATAACTCATTTGAAACAATATGGAAGATTGTATTGTATCAGATTAACCTCAACCGAGAATGATGGAGGATATTGACATAGATGAAAATAATCATCAGAACTATTGATAAAAATATCCCTCTTTTTCTTGAAAACATTTAAAAGTCACACTATCTGTCAAGAATCCATTTAAAATATATTTTTGAATCAAAGTGTCCCATACCACTTTGAAACTTGTAAAAGGAATTTTGATTTTAAAACTATAATGTCCATATAAATAAATCCTTAAAACCATTTTTAAAACATGGACATTAATGAGAAATATTTAGAATAATCAATCTTTAAAACATTTTAAAATGTCATTTTAGTTAGAGTTCCTAAACAAAAGAGAGACACTTGAATAAAAATAATTGAGGAAATAAAAACTTTTTAATATCATGAGAATAAATGGATTCATGATATATTATGTCAAAGTACATTATATACACCATATAAAAGTGATTTGGTGTATAACAATAAAGGAGTCCCAATGGAATGTAAATTGAGATGAAATTTCTTATAAAGACCATATCCTTAGGATAAGGATAAATCAAAGACATAATTATGTGTGACAAATATAAATGCACTCAATATTATTAGATATTTAATGTAATTCAATCAGAGGACATTCACACATATTCTTGTAAAAACAACACCAATGAATTGGATATTTAACTCAACAAATAGAGATTGAGTTGAAAATTACTCTTATCAAGTTTATACCGATCACTTGAGAATTTATCAATGGAGTGATTATGTGTATCAAAATTATATCCATAGAAAGGGGAGTGGAAATTTTGACATAAGCAAATGAATAGTGATTCCACACATAATCTTGGAGTAAAATAATCAATGAAGTATGCATAAATCCGAATGAGTGGAAATTGAAATTTCAAATTCCCTTATCGATTTGGTAACTTATGAAACATGAACCCATGAAATAAGGATAATAAAATGATGATGTAAATATACATGAATTAAATTATATTACACAATGAATACAAACATGGGCAATACACACACCACATGTAATAAATAAGTGGTGAAGAATGGAATTCTCACGGAATTAAAAGTGAGATAAGAAACCCCTTACTTTGTAATTTTTCTTTGGTAGACGGTAGGTTACCCTCATGTATAATGGTGAAATAATTTTTATTGAATTATAAAAGAATCATTTACATTAATATGATATCATATATTATCTTTTAACATTAATTTGTTAATAATATCTTAGTATTATCGTCATTTTGGGTATTAACTTACTCATTTTCCATTATATTCTTTGTTACGTAAGCCGTGTTTGTTATGGATAGGTTGTATATTATTCATATCCATAATTATATCAAGTCCTTAAACATTATTTTTAATCATCAAATGAGAATTATACTTGAATGGATACGATGGAGAATGAATCTCATCACGTTCGTGGAGACGGTAGTCCGTACGTACACACGAGCGACAATATCATTCTTAAAATAATATATAATTGGATGGTATATAATATATACAGAATCATTATCATGTTATATTTATTATTTAAATGAATTACACATCATTATTATACCCATAAAAATAATAATTTATTGAATAACAATTACACCACGACGTGGAGACGGTAAGCCGTACGTACACACGTATGGCGACATGTTATTCAAAGGATGGATAGAATACTGGATATTATTGTACCATATTTATAATAACATCACATTATATATAGGATACTGGAGTTATTATTTTAGAATGGTAATAACAAATAAAGAAGAAGTGGAAGAAGAAAGGAACTTGAAAAAGGGTGGTGAAAACATTACCTCTTCTTCGGGTTCTTCCTTTTGATTTGATCAAAAGGGCTCCTTAGGTTGGATTTATGATCAAAATAAGGCCTCTAGGTTGTAGTGAGGTAAGTTGAGAGAGTATTTGGGCAGGGGTTTTCCGAACCAAAAGGCTTTGAAGGTGTGAGTTAATGAGAAGGGAGAGTGCCCTTTTATAAGAGGGGTGAGGGGCACCTTTGGAAAAGATAGAAATAATATTTTATAATAAATTCATATTCGGTTTCTAATGGCTCCAAATTAGATTATTTAAATTTTAAGGTGGGGATAGGTAGAAAAACACTCAAACAATAGAATTTATACAGGTTTGGGTCATTATATTAACCTTATCTTTAATTATTAACTCTTAGTTAATTAGTTTCACTTTTACAATGTCTCTTTGTATTTTTATATTATATGGTTAATAAACTTACTATATACATCCAAGAGACCCCCAAGTGGTCCATTAATGATAAAACTATCATGATATAAGTCTCTTGGCCGAACCATAGATTTTTATGAATTTAATATCAATTAATAATATAATATTTGTTTTAAAAACTCTTTTATGTCAATTTTGACACTATTCAATAATTGATTTTTTTGAAACTCATATCAGAATGATTACTTAGAACAAAGACAATTAAATAAATCATAATATGTCATATTAACCTATAAAATTATTTTAATTCAATAAAAGTCTCCAATTATATTTATTTGGGTATTTATAATATCAATTATTTTAATTATTCACTATTATGGTAATTACTGCATCATCATTGTGTCATAAATAAATTACATTATTTAATGCCTAAAAATTATAAATAAAATATCATTATGTAGGAAGTCATTTTAGATTTCTAATGAATATTTATAATCAAATTTATCTTATGTGTAACCCTATAATAAAGTTTTTTTAGTAAATAAACATTGATTTTAACTCTTTTAACTCTTTTAACTCTTCTTTGAATTAAATAATAATAAATGTCCTAATCTAATCCAAGTGGACCTAAATAATAATATTTTATTCCTAAGGTTGTTTTTGGTCGAGATAAACTTGTTCAATAGAATTAGGACATGTGTTAGGGTAATATTAATATCATTTTTACCCTTAATTACCCTATTTACTTTTAACCGTGGTAAATAAAAGTAAAAGGTTACTATTCACCAAAAATTATTTTCATCTCATTGAACTAAATTTTACTCCTTGATATTAATCGTGTCTCTCGGATTTTTGAAATTCTATTCCCAGAAGCAGTAAAATTAAGTTTTATGAAAAAAATTAGTTTTTTAACTACCACTTAGTGGTTTCACTATTCATAAAAAATTGAAGTTTTTCAGAACAATGCCAAAATTTCACCCTAAGATATAATTGATATTCCAAATTAAAAAATGATGTCTATTTTACAAAATTCCAAACATATAAGTTGCATTAATTAATTTTATAATTGATTCCCGCTATCACAACAAATAGCGTGTTTTTAAGAAACAATATATATCAAAAGATTGACAATTGTTTATGTCCAATTTCAAAGTGAAATTAATTCTAATGAACACCATTGGATAAAAAGGTAAAAATATATTCTAATTATATTTTAAAACCACTATAATTCATAATTTATCTCTATTAATTATTTTTATTAAAAATTTTTTTTTTAATTAAAATTTAGTAATTTTCACTATTCATTAAAATATTAAAGTTATCCGAAAAGTACCAAAATTTCACCTTAGGCTAAATTCGATACTCCAAATCCAAAAATGAAGTCCATTTTGAGAGATAAAATTTCTAAAATTTTAAAAAGTAGGTATTACTATTCATTACGGCTAGTTTGATTGGTTGTGGTGTGTTAGAATCTCGAAGTTGCATACAATGCACTTCATTGCATTATTAAAAGGGAAACGTACCGTGGAAGCTTGGGGTGTTACACTTATAAATTACCATTCATTATTCCAAGAATAAAGATTATTATATAAGACAAAAAAATTATTATATTTAAATTATATTCTTATGTTATCACAACCTTATTCTCTTTTTATGATTATGTGATCACTGATATCTCCTTCATTTACCCTAACTGGGCATTATAGCTCACCCATTTAAATATTTCCATTACCCAGTTATAATGAAGGGTATTATGTATGATATATCTATGAAGGATGTAAGTAATGAATAAAATAGTGTGATGTTATGTTTTATTATGAAACAATTGTTTATATATCAATGTTTCCAATGTTACTAAACCTATAAGATTTTTTGTGGTTTATTATGAATTTTATTGAATATTCATCCAATATGATAAAATATATATGTATGAAAAGTATTGGTACCTATATTCTGAATTAATGTAAGATTAAGTCACAATTTTTAACTAGGATGAGAAAATATTAGTAATAACCATGGGCATATGTCTATGTATTGGATATCATTATTATGTAATAGTAAAAAAAGTGAATCTAGTTTTTCCATTAAAATATCCCAATCATGATTCAAAATTTTGATACGGTTTTTTCCAAGATGCATATATGGGAAATAAAAATGGATATAGTTAGTTGGGTATATCTCATTAATAAATATGATTTGTGATTAGTGTTAAATTAATCCAATAATAGTTTGAAACTCTTGGTTGGCATACTTGAGTTAAATCATCTTTTCATTACAAAACATTATGAAGGATATAAATAGATTATAATGATCAATGTCCAAGGTTGAACATATTTTATCATAGATTGATGATATTTTTTCATGATTTAGAAAAAAAATTATTATTTTCTTTTTCAAAATTGGAATTTTTTCTCATAAAATGTTCTTTAGTTTTAGTCAATGGTTGGAACCATAAGGAATCTTGTTGACACTAAATGTGATAGACAATGCAGAAATTTTGAGCACCCAAAATTGAAGATTAATAGAGTGAATGATATTGCTATTATGGAAAATATTTTATCATGTAACATTATTAAAAAATTCATTATAAACAACTATTAGACTCTCCCATGAAGATAATGGTATATTTTTCTATGGGATATTATAGTGGAGACCATATAGGAAAGAAGAATAAATTTACTTCTTGTTATAAATATGGAAGGAGACAACACTAGTAATGTCTCCATGGAATGTGAAGTTGTTTTCTATGTGGAAATAAAGGACATTGAGAAACTAATATATGATGTGTTTAGTGTCTAATGTGTGGGTAATGTCAATATTATTTGACTATATTCCCTAACATAAGGGTTAACTCCTAGACCCTAGAAGGACCTAGGCCATGTAAATAAATGATGTAAAATTATTGAAGTATTTATATATTGTGATTTGATAATTATATTGTTCATGTGTTACCAGAATGATAATAGTCATTCAATTATAGTAAAAGAATCCTTCTAATCATATTATTACATGATTCTTGATCATAAATATCAAATAACTACAATAGAAGGATAGTAATTTCCAATTGTAGTACCCCCATTTTCTGGTATGTAACCCTTTATTGATGATTTTAATGGTTATAAAGGTTAAGGGTAATGAATGGGAGATTCAGGAGAAATTGGAATGAATTTTTGAGGCAAAGGGGAAGTCGCACGAACGGTGCACGGTTTGTCTAAACCGTGTGAGAAAAACTATGTGTAGTTTGTCTTGGAGGAAATAGCTCCCGCCTAGTTGGCACAAGGTTAGGTGAGACCGTGCGATGATTACATGCGAGATGGGTGGCCGAGGCAGTAGTTAATGCACGATTATCACACGATTTGTCAAACCGTGTGAACTAACTGTGCGAGCACTTAAATTAGATCCTTAAATTGTGGATCTCACTCGTTTTTGACTCTAAGTGCATCGTTTAAGCTCTTAAGCGGCCATAACTCGGTATTACTCTCCCTTGAATTTTGGAAAATCGCTCCCAAGTGTTTTGGAGGTGATCTTAAGGCTTCTCTTGGCGAATTGACGCCAGATTCTCGAGGTATGTGATCATTCTTCTTCATTCTTGATCAGTTTCTTAGATCTACTTAGATCTACTTCTCCTCTTCTCTTGGTTTCTTAGATATACACCCGTATTTTTGTAGATATAAGTGTGTGGATAGAAAATATATGAGATTTAGTCTTGATCTTTCTATGAGAAGATATATAAGGTAGTTTTTTGAAGAACCAACTCGGTTTTCTTATGCGTTCTCTGTTGTTGTGGTTTTCGTTAAAACAATTGAGGTAGGAGGATTCACGATCGACTCTTGTTAGAATTGATTGAATTAGTTTCAAATTCTATCACATCATCTATCACAACATTGTTTTCAAAACAACCTTTTTCCCATGTTCAAACATTTTTGAAAACATTTATCATTCCTTTTGAAAATCAACCCATTTTCAAAATACATAAAATACCTTGTTTTCAAAATCTTTACTTGAAAACTATTTCTGAATTTTTTAAAAATTTGCACCTTGCACAAAATCTTTACTCATTCCTCACAATGAGATATGCAATCCTAGTGGGAAGTCATTCCTCTACAATTCATGTTTTGCCCATCTCATTCCCTAAACCCATAACAATGAGATTTTCCAACATTCTAGAATTGTATCCAAAACACTTATGTACCCAACACCCGGGTAAATCGTCCCCCAATGTATTTGAAAACACTTATGTACCCAACACCCTGAACTTCAAGTTACTAGGGTGTTTGGGTACATAAGTGTTTTGGATACAATTCTAGAATGTCGGAAAATCTCATTGTTATGGGTTTAGCCAATGATATGGGCCTAACATGGATTGTAGGGGAATGACTTCCCAGTAGGATTGAATATCTCATTGTGAGGAATGAGTAAGGATTTTGTGCAATGTGAGAATTTTTGAAAAATGAAGAATTTGTTTTTGAGTAAAATATTTTTAAAACAGGGTATTTTTTTTATTTTGAAAATGGGTGGATTTTTAAAAGGCATTGGAAATATTTTCAAAAATGTCAGAAAGGTCATTTTGAAAACAATTTTGTGATAGATGATGTGATATAATTTGAAACTAATCCAATCAATTATAACAAGAGGAGTCGAGAGTGAAGCCTCCTACCTCAAAGGTTTTGACGAAAACCACAACAAATGGAGAACACACAAGAAAACCGAGTTGGTTCTTCAAAAACCCACCTTAGATCTCTTCTTCTAGCAAGATCAAGACCAAATCTCATCATATTTTGGAATAATATGTTAAAAATAAAACAAATGAAAATAATAAATTGAATATAACATTAATTTAGTATAGTGGGATCCAAATATTAATTTAGTATCATAAAAAAGAATGCGATTTCCTAGGGAATTCATAAAAAATGGGGTGATCTAATGATCTTAGTAAGGTTGTAATGGTGATAAAGAAACAGAACATCTATGTCAAATAAACAATATAAAATCATCAGATAAAAGGAATATGACTACAAAATTATATAAATAAAATAAATATAATTATATAATAAGTTCATAGAAATATATCATAGTGAAAAAAACACAAAAAATGACATATATGTAAGCCAATGATAAATTCCAAGATAACATAACATTGTGGGTAGAGTCCATAAATGGATTCAGTTCACTCCAAAACCACATAAATGATGTCTAATGAGACTAAAGCATTACCTACTACATTAGAGGGGTATATAATTACAATTCCACCAATTGAAATTATTTAATGTATTTACATATGTGTTCCACAAAGGGATATAAATAATAATGTATAATAATATGAATTACAAGTGGAAATAAACATGTTTCACAAACTTGACTCATAATATAATAAAATGATATTTACTAATAAATGAATTTGAGAGAATGTATTAATGAATGAATAACCCCTTCATAGGAAGGGAGAATAAGCTAGTTATATTAGCGAGTCACATATACACAGAATTTAGATTCATTTATGAACATTAAATGGAGAAAATTTTATTCACAGAGATAATAATCATTACTATATGAAATGGGTGAGTTAGAATAACCCTTACCTAGATACCGATTTGTCCCATTAATTCATTATCTGAAAGAATAATCAATATAAGTTTAATATTTACATGATTAATAACCTTTTTCATGTTTATTTTTTTTAAATTATTAATATTTTAAATTCAATAACATTGACAATGAACTTTACATCAACCATTTTAACAATATACATATTATATATCGAAAATCACTTTAGTAACTTGAAAAAAGATAAAGCGATTATTAATTTATCATCCCAAGAATGGTAATAATGAAATAATTATAATTTTAAAAATAAATTATTCTTATGAATCTAACCATGAAACATAGTTATCAAAAATGAAATACATTACAATCATTGAGATGGTTAGACAAACACATGTCTGAGTAATGTTTCCATTTGTAAAAGATATTCTTAGAAAGAAGTTAAATGATATTTTATCTATATTTAATTATTATTATATCAAAAATATCTTATTATCTCTTTAAATATACATACAATTACTCTAAACTTGTTTTGAAATCCAAACAATTTATATTGCTTCCTGGGGTGGCAGTCATCCTTATACACGAACAACATTATCATTTACATAATATATGATATGTTATGAATGTATATGATATATTTATTTTACACAATGATAAATATTTAATTAATATAATATATAAACATAAAAATAATCCTTATTACCTTCCATGTAAAATTTATGTGAAATAAGAATCACGTTTCTTTTCGAGGAAGTAGTCTTTCATACAAATGTGGGACATTACCATATTCTATATAGAATGGAAATTATATAGGTATAAATTATTTTATATTTAAAATAATATAATAATATAATTAATATTTTAAATAAAAAATATATTATTCATTATATAATTTGGAGATAAGGAGTTATAGAACATGAATTATGTCGGTTCTCGCGGTGGTAGTCCTTTGTATACACGAACAATGATTTCTTATCCCATTAGAGAGAGGAGGATATGATTTTTGGTAATGAACATAACATGAAAAAATATAAATATATTCAATTTACTTAGTATATTATATCATATATTTTTATGAATAATTGAACGAGGTTGAAGAATAAATTAAACAATAATATTCATTAAAGACCTTACCAATTATATGGACTAATTCTTTTGGTTTTCAATAGAATCCTTCCTAGGATGGATTTCATTCCAAATGAAGGCCACTAGGATAAGGTAATGGATATAGGGAAGTGATTTGGGTAATATTTTCCAAACAAATGGGTATTGGAGTAGTATAAAAATGAAGATAGTGGGTGTCCTTTTAGAATATGGGGAGATAACAAAATTGGATATTTTGTAAAGAAATAATTACACAAACATTTTTCCCATGACACAAGGAAAAAATAGACCATTTTCGAACCATAGAATATATACCTTGAAAATATTATAGTAAAATTGTAATTATAAATGTATTGGGTGATAATTAAAACCTATATCTCTATTTTAACTACCGTTAAACCCTTTTTGACTAAATTACATAAAATAATTTTTATGGTTTACACTATTCATTATCATCAATAATTATAATGACCATATTAGAAAATATAAATTATGGTTATTAAAAATATGGAAATTTTTTTACTAAATTTAACTCTCATAATTTTCATAATTTAATTTAAAATTAGACATTAATACATGTAAAAAAATTTGGTTTTTAAAAGAAAAACTTTCAAAACTTGAAAATGTGTTTATATAAATTTTCAACATTAAATTGATTCCAAATTACTTAATTAGGATTAAATAATATATATTTGAACTAATTTTTCATTTTAAAACCACATTAAAATAAAATAGGGCTTTTAAATTATTTAATCCCAAAGGAGGCTTTTAATAAAAATTTGTATTTTTGACTATTCATAGAAATATTAATTTTCATAGAAAAATACCAAAAAATCACTTTAAGTTAAAATTAATATTATGATATAAAAAATAAAATAAAATTTTATGAAATAAAATTTATTAATATAGTAAAAATTTATTTTCAATGATGTGTTCAAATCATGAATAAAAATCCATTTTGAGAAATACTATTTTTTAGAAGAAATTACGTTTTCATTCAAATGGTTATTATTTTAATATATTGATTATATAACTCTTGACTTCATATTATATATTTTTAAAAATTATAATTATTCCTAATATATTTAGTCATATTCTTATCCATCATCTCAAAAATTATATAATATTTTCTATGTCTAAATAATACTATTTTAACAGAGCATTGTGATTCGTTTAAACATGGTGTTGTTTGCATAAAAATATATCAAAAGTATTGAAATTATTATAAAATAAATATATCTTAAATTTTTAGTTTCTTATAATATCTCAAAATAATTAATTTTCCCCATAATATTATATATTACATACTAAAGTGAAAGTAGGTTAGGGTACTTCTACTTTATCAACTCCAATTCACATGTTCCATCCTCAAACCTATGGTATCACCAAATAAAAATATCGAGAAGAGTAACTTTGTATTTTATAACATTTTATATATTATCAAAGATCATCATCAATTACTCCTAGTATGATTATTATTTCTCTACAAGTACCAAGTTTTGATTCAATACATTTGGGGGCCATATTAGTACTTCCTCAAGAGGGATGCATCAAAAACATCATGTACTTAAGAAAGTTTATGTGGGAGTTATTTTTAGTAGGCTAGAAAAACAATTTGTTAAATGATATTAAAGAATTTTATGTATCTAGGAATAGTATTTCATTACATCCAAAACCTCAAGAAATATTTTCCACGGTGATAATTGAAGTAACACCTTATGTCTGACCTGAAAATCCATGTTACATAGATGGTTATTTTCATCAAATTTATATTTTACATTGAGGAGATTTCATGTGATATTGAATGGTTTGGGCCTTCTATATAATATTTTTGGAATGTCCAGGATCCATTAGCTTCCACTATTCATCATCAACCTAGAACGTTGTAGTTCCACACATCTCACCCTATAGAGCCTCATAAGGTACAATTTGAATTCATAAATGGATAATTTTCTTATATTAAAACACTAATCTTTCAAGTTAATGATAGGATCATATTTTGGAATCCATTTACAAAGGCCTTAGAAAATACAATGTACTTTTTATGGTTATCTTAGAATAACCATCTATTTAAGGGTGATAAGCATTATTAAATATGAGTTCTTTATCAAATTCTTGATAATGGTTTCTCCATAAGAATTATGTAAACCTAAGATCATAATAATATATAATATAGAGTGTAACTCCATGAAAATTACCTCGTCACAAATATATATATATATATATATATATATATCATGGATAGTAAGTAAAGAGTGAAATATTCCTTGCAATTAAATGTAATGACATTATAAGATATTCGACAACCCCCCAGAGGGTGTTACTAACATTAGGTGTCTTGAAGACTCCTAGAAAAACATCCAAGATTATGTTTTCTCATTTCTATAAAGGTATGGAGAATTGTTTCATTATATGTTATACTTATTTTATATAGCCTTGAATTGGTGACATACAAATCATCGTCGTTCAAATTCATCAAAATATCTCTTGATTTTATCCAATATAAGTTTTTCATTATATCAATAATAATCCTAGTAATTCCTATATCAATAGAAAATGGAAATTAAATCACATCATCCCAATGCTCCCACTTTAGATATTGTTTTATTGGGACACAAATCCGGGTTTCAAACCATTTAGACCATTTTTTAGAAATGTTTTATTCTTGAATATTTTTTACCCATTCTTATAACCCCACATTATATTTCTAGGCCTCCTTGATCCTCTAAAGAGTTTATGTTTGATTATTTATTTTTGAAATACAGTACAATGATCATTTTACTATTACCTTATATATCCTATGATAATATAATAAATTAGGATAATTATAAATTATCATTATTCATAATACAACTGGATATTTTCTACTTAGAGAATCAACCACATTGTTCTATTTATAATGCTGGTAATTGATTATGTAGTCATAATCCTATATATATAATTTACCCATTCCAAATACTCTATGAAAAATCAACACAAATGATTTTAGTTGGTTCTTGAATAGTAATTCAAAACATGCATGATATAAATCAATTCACATAACCACAATAAAAACATATATTCTGTATTATTGAATAATTAACTAGTGTACCTGTTAATATTTCACTCTTATTTTCAACCTATTTATTTTTTATTTAATAAGATCACCCGATATGATTATTCCATAGGGTTTTTATCTTTTAATTTCATAAAAAAATCTTCTTAATGTATTGGTTAACATAGTTTACTTGTACCATTTAGTTTTAATATTGGAAAAAATACTGAGGATTTGTAAGATAATTCCTTTCTTTTTTCAAATTGGTCAGTCCCTCCCTCTGGAAATCACTAGCAAGGTGCCCTTTGGTCCTACTACAAATTCACTACAATGTCCCCTTCAAAAAAATACAAGGTTCTTATTCCAAAACTTTTACAAGTGAGATGTTGGACTTCTATGCCAATGTTTTATTTCTCCAACATACCTCCACAGATAAACTCCATTTTTTATGTCTTATACATATTATATCCTTTATATTAATTGATATCGATATAAAATTTTTAGGGATCATTTAACAATTTCCTCATATATTTCAAATTCTCATGTTGAAAATGATTTGGGTATACATTTAATTATCCCTCCAAAAAAATGTCACCTTTACATTCAATGGATATGATAAAGCCATAAGTGTATCTTGTATGTATTTTGATGTCTTCATCATACTCCCCAAAAAATTCTTCATCATTTTGATTGAGACTGAGGAAATCTATCTCTATTTTATATCATATATACTGAGGAAAATAAATAGTAGAAATAGTTTTTAGAATTCCTTACATTCTATCTCACTGATATCTTTCTCAGTATTTGTATTATTAATCAATATACTATAGTGATGGACTTATCTCTCTTTAAGATAAAAATCCAAAAGGAAATTATCTCTCTTAAAACAATTAATGATTAAGAATACATTTTCAATGGATTTGATCCATTATTCCACAATTAAATCTTAAAAACCTATACTGGATTTTTTAGTCATTTGATACATAAATGTTTCAATTGATTATTTTATATTATTGTGTAGATTAGTTAATTCCTAATTATTCTTGTTTGGGTAAGAAGGATGTGTTAGCTAAGAAATTATTATAATTATGTCCTCAAATACTATTTCTATCTGGTTTGGAATCTCATTATAGAATTCTTCACATTGTATCTTTTAATATTATTTGACTTGAGTTCTCAAATTTCCAACCATTTAACAAAAATTTATAGAGAATTAGGGATGAGTATTTCTAAATAATTATATACGGATACACGAAACAATGAACATTAATGGGATAAATCATTAAAGAAATATATTCCTTAACATATTAATTTCTAGTTTTTAACCATTGTTATCAAATATCTATATTGAAATATAAAATATTTAGAGAATTTTTATTCCCATAATAATGTTTTGCATAGAGTTTTTGAATTTACAAAACCTATCCCCTAGGAGTGTCAAGCAAGGTGTGTAGTAATTATTTCTTAATATAAGGTAACTCAAGAGTCAGGAATGAAACAATATTTTAGTGTTCATAACACTATGAATGTAATTTCTAGAACCACATATACTTGTAATATCAAGATATGAATGTAATTTTATAGAATATAATCACTCTTTACTACTAAAAAATTTGATGATATTTTCCTATAATTAGGACTATTCATAATGATATTCTTAAAATTATCCTAGGTATTCATAAATATTTTCTTATTCTTGTTTCCAAATGATAACTAATCCTTGACTCTAATAAAAATTATAAAGGTTAAGTGTCCTTGGACGACATGGTTCATAATACATAAATAAAAACTAAAACATGGACTATTAATTTATTCTTAATAGTTATCTCCTAAAATCTGTTTAATCCCCTAAAATTAAATGGGATATCCTCATCAATTCATAATGAAAGGTGGGATTATAAAACCTAGTAATCAATTAAACATGATATGGAAACATAACATGTGAATCATTGTTATATCGTGGTATCATAAAATAGAATGAGAATGAGTAGTAATGCAGAAACATAATATATATAGAATGCTTTCATAAGTTGATAGAAGAATATTAAATATGAAATTACATAAAACATTACATAAACATAACTCAAGGATAACTAACAAAACTACATCACACAGAGGACACAGTCTCATAATGAATTAGTTTCACTCCCTAATAAAATAAACGATGTCTCGTAAGACAGAATCATTACCCAATGAATTGGTGGTCTATATAATTCTGAACCAACTAATATCATTAATTTCATGTACATACATATATGTTACACATATTGATATCAATAATAAGGCATAAACAAAATAATTACTCATAGAAAGAAGTCAGATTTATTATCATGTCTCGCATCACAATCAAAATAGATTACTTAATGAAGTAATTCTGGAGATAGTCATAAATATTGTATTAAACTATCAAAGGAAGTTTTAGTAAGATTATTATATATAAGAGATAAATACATACATAATTTATAAGTAATCCATAACATTAAATTGAGATAAATTCAATTTTGGATAAAATCGTCACAACCTAATAAAAAGGGTGGGTTAGAAAGATCACTTTCCTTCACCCTGATTATTCATCATCATTCATTATATCCCTTAATAATAAACAAAAGATAATTATTTTATTTTATATAATAAATTTTATCTTTTATTATTCATTTAGTTTTAAATGTTTCCAAGTGTAACGCCCCGACCCTAGTTACCCAGAGTCGGTGCATTATTACATAACATTGGCATGATCACAAGAAAGATCAAATCTCGAAAGACCGATTGGTTTAGTAGCCTTGGAAACACTAGATATATTCATAAGTTTTACATTACATCATTAAATGAAAAACTACTACAACAACATATTGTCTCCATAATCTACAGTCATATCCCCACATAATATCCCTGTAGGTCATTCATAACTTACTTCTTCACTTCCTGGAAAAAATAAAACATAGAAAAGGGGTGAGCTCAAATGCCCAGTAAGGATAACAATATAGCGGAAACTTTTATAAATAAGAATAAACTTTTAAGGCAATGTATAACTAAAACAAAATCCTTTCAAACATGAACTTTCAACATGGTATGGCATAAATAAAATGAAATAATGCCATTTACTTATTCACATGGATATTCTACTAATCGAATAATCACATGCAAAAATCAATAACCACTTTCATAATGATGGAATGCATAATGCCAGACTATCATAACCACATAGCCAAGGCCTCGTGCCAAGACTACAAATAAGATTTTGTCAAGGCCTTGTGCCAAGACACTAGTTTGTCTCATGAGACCTACCGATGCATCGAGGAGCTATAGCGGGCTCCACCCGTCACATATTAAGTCCAATGCATTCCCATATGAAAAGGTTTAAACATAACATAAACATTCGTATTAAAACTAGCATACGAAATGTCAATACTTTCACCATAAACTATGAATGGTATAAAAATAGCACATCCACAGTCAAACATATCACAAAACCTTCAATACAATATAGAAGTTTTGTATCATAATAAATCAACTTCAAATAATCTTAAAATCCATCAAAGGATGTTGACATAGATGAAATCAAAATTCTTTTTAAAGAAATATCTCCTTTTATTTTGAAATCATTTAAGATCCATATAAAATAAAACATTTTCTTTGAAAATATTCTTATAAGCTTGTAAGGGAAACTTTGAAGATTTTATAATGGCGGAAAATAGCCGCACCCGCCGTATAAGTTAAAAAAAACATTCTTACCTTAATTCTGTCGAAAAGGTTAAAAGGGACCTTGTTTTGAAAATGACGGAAAGATTCCTTTATAAACCACTTATAAAAGTCAAAAAGGGTATAAATGACTTTAACTCATATTCTAGTAAATAGTAAAAATGTTTTGAAATACATTTTTAAGAATTATGGATGTGGATGATAAAGAGATCCCAGTAGATTATTACATATAAACAACCTCGGATAATGAAGAGATTGTGAAATAACCCTTACCTTGTACTTTTCCTTGGTTGGGGTAGGTTAACCTCCTGTATAATGGTGAAATAATTGTTATTAAATTAAAAAATAATCATATACATTAATATAATATCATATATGATCTTTTAATATTGATTTGATAATAATATCTTAGTATTATCGTTGTTTCGGGTGTTAACTTACTTGTTTTCTTTTATATGTTTTGTTACGTAAGACATGTTTGTAAAGGATAGGTTTTATATTATTCATATCCAGAATGATATCAAGTCCTTAAACATCATTTTTTTAAATCATCAAATGATAATTATACTTGAATGGATACGATGGAGAATGAATCTCATCGCGTTCGTGGAGACGGTAGTCCGTACGTACGCACGAGCGACAATATCATTCTTTTGATATTAAAATAATATATAAATAGATGGTATATCATATATACATAATATTTAACATGTTATATTTATTATTTACATGAGTTAAACATCATTATTATACCCATCCAAATAATATTATATTGAATAACAATTACACCACGACGTGGAGACGATAAGCCGTACGTACGCACGTATGGTGACATGTTATTCAAAGGGTGGATAGAATACTGAATATGGTTGTACCATATTTATAATAACATCACAGTATATGTGAGATACTGGAGTTATTATTTTAGAATGGTAAGAACAAAGGAAGAAGAAGTGGAAGAAGAAAGGAACTTGAAAAGGGGTGGTGAAAACATTACCTCTTCTTCGGGTTCTTCCTTTTGATTTGATCAAAAGGGCTCCTTAGGTTGGCTTTCTGATCAAACTAAGGCCTCTAGGTTGTAGTGAGGGAAGTTGGGAGAGTATTTGGGCAGAGTTTGGCCGAACCAAAAGTCTTTAAAGGTGTGAAGAAATGGTAAGGAGGAGTGCCCTTTTATAAGAGGGGTGAGGGGCACCTTTGGAAAAGCTAGAGATATTAGTTTTATAATAAATTCATAATCGGTTTCCAATGGCTCCAAAGTTGACTATTCAAAGGTTAAGTTGGGGATGGGTCGAAAACAACTCAACCAATAGAATTTAGACAGGTTTGGGTACTTATATTAACCTTATCTTTAAGTATTAACTCTATGTTAATTAGTTTCACTTTTACAATGTCTCTTTGTATTTTTATATAATATGGTTAATAAACTTACTATATACATCCAAAAGACCCCCAAGTGGTCCATTAATGATGAAACTATCATGATATAAGTCTCTTGGCCGAACCTTAGATTTTTAGGAATTTAAAATCAATTAATAATATAATATTTGTTTTAAGAACTCTTTTATGTCAATTTTGACACTATTCAATAGTTGATTTTTGTGAAACTCATAACAGATTTATCAATTCGAACAAAGTCAATTAAATCAATCCTAATATATCATATTATCCTATAAAATAAGTTTAATGCCTTAAAAGTTTCATATTATATTTATTTGGGTATTTATAATATCGATTATTTTCATTTTTCACTATTATAGTAATTACTCCATCATCATTGTGTCATAAATAAAATAAATTATTTAATGTCTAAAAATTATAAATAAAATATAATTATGTAGGAAATCTTTTTATCTTTCTAATGAATATTTATAATCTAAAATCCAACATATATAACCCTATGTAACATTTTTGTTTCTAAAAGATATATGCTTGTGTCATTTTTGTATTCATTTTAACTTAATTAAAATAAAGTGTCATTATCACTTACAAGTGGATCCATGGGGTACCAAAATCGACCCAAAGATGCCCATGGTCGACCATGTATCAACCAATAGGGTTAAGACACTTTTTAGGGTAATTTAGTATTATTATATTATTATTTGTTAACCCTTATTTACCGGATTTACCCTTAACCATGGTAAATAAAATATTTACCGTAGTAATTATTCAAAATGTCTAAAAATAAAAGTTACCTATTTACACAATTTTAACATCCTGATTCCAAATATGGAATCCATTTTTCTAAATTCAAAACACAGAAGTGGCAGAAATTAATTTAAAATTAATTCCCGCTGTCAAAACAAAAAGCGTGTTTTTAAGAGATAATAACTATCAAAAGATTGGCACTTGTTTATGTTCGGTTTAATTGTAAAATTATGTCCAATGAGCAAAATTATATTAAATGGTAAAAATATATTCTAAATATACTTTAAAACCACTCAAATTCATAATTTATCACTATTAATTATTTTGATTAAAAAAGTTGTTTTTAATTAAAATTTAGTAATTTTCACTATTCATCAAAATATGAAAGTTATCCGAAAAGTACCAAAATTTCACCTTAGGCTAAATTTGATATTCCGAATCCAGAAATGAAGTCCATTTTAAAATATAAAATATATATAATTCTGAAAAGTAGGTATTACTATTCATAACGGCTAGTTTGATTGGTTGTGGTGTGTGTTAAAACTCAAGGTTGCGTACAACACACGCTACTGTATTATTCAAAGAAAGCGTACCCTGGAAGCTTGGGATGTTTCATTTTAAATTTTTGATGTCCCCATTTAGTCAAAAAGTTTAAAATATTGTATTTAAAAAGGGTTCACTATTAAAAGTTGATAAAAGTGCAATACTGAAAATGAATTTGTTCTTGCATTATATCTAAGAAACTCATAATATGGATTCTAAAATTATAAGGACTATATAAAGTTTAAAATTTAGATAATACTATTCATAACCTCTTTTGAATGGCTTTTTTTTGTAAGTCATGGTGTGATTGAACTCGGTGTTGCGTGTAGTGCAAGTTATTGAATTATTTTGAAGAAATAACACACTATGAAATCTTGGGGTGTTACATTCTCCCCTCCTTCAATAAATTGTGTCCTCGCAATTTGAAATTGTTCTTCGAAAATAAAAGGTTGAAAATATAAAATATATTTGTGGGAAAACCCACATCGGAAAATGAATTAATGAGGCCTCTATTTAAAATAAAGAGTCGAAAGTATGAAGATTATCGAAAATAACACATACTAGGGTTCCATGTAGGAAAATATGGATATGGAAGAAAAATCTAACCATCAATTATCTGTTGGAGAGTGGTAGAGAACATGGCTATGAAAAGGCCAACAATCCCAAAGCCATAAATTAGTGATGATTTAAGGTACCATCTAGGAAAACATTTTTGTTCTAAGTTGCTTTTCATAATATTGAGGAATTTATTTATGAGATTGACTAAGATCATAAGGAGATATACTTACTTTATAATTAGAGTTTTATCGATTAATAAATTTCTACCACAAACTCATCTTTCACTCTAAAAGATAATAGAATGTAAAAAAAAATTCTATTTACACTATTCGTATAGGGTTCCAAAATAAACGAATTTATAATTCATCTACATGATCTTTTAATAAAAACTACATTATTTAATCCAGGACATCTCATGGGCCAGTGGTAGGTGATACACCCTTGTCGCCCTTCGGTTGCGGGTTCAAGTCTCGCAGCCTTGCCGGACGCGACGGGTTGCCGCCCGACCTCCGGGTTGTCCTTTTATGGAAATCCAAAATAATCCAAACTAGAACTATCCAAAATACTTCTGTCCAAACTCACAGTCTAACATTTATAAGGAAGGTAAACATAATATAGATCCTTTTTACCCCGTAATAGCATATGAATACCTTCATCATGTATTACCATATTCCTTATTGATTACATTCATGCTCCCTTATTCCATATAGAATGCTGGATATACTTCATTAATCCAAAAATGTTTTAAACCCCAACAATGATGGAATATACAAATCATTAATCAGTTCCAAGGTAGTCAAGAATATCCAATATTATTTATCCAAAACAATCACATATTATTCCAAAATCACTACCTCAGTATCAGAACTATATTATGATTTATCATTCTCTCAACCATATATTTTCCAAAAATTTATCCTGCTATTGAGTCACATTTGTTTGTTCCATACAATCTCAAGTCCTTAAGGAAATAGTACTGCAGTACAATCCTTATATACTCCATAATTATTATAACAAGTACATTGTTAATACAACACTCAATTGACATAATCAACATAAGAACTCTAATCATTCCTCTTCATCTGTGGTAGTATCATAACTTGATTATTATCCAATAACATCATTTGCGGCATAGTCTGATGACTGGGACATAGGTTCGCGTAGTGTCCAAACTCCTTGCAAATGAAGCATTGTACATTTAAAACCATTTTCTTACCCTTGCAGTCACGTACTTTGTGCCCTTTTCCTCCACACTTATAACAAACTCCCATTCCTTTCAGGCAAGTTCCAGGGTGTTTCTTTCCACAGTTACCACATATGGGAAAATTCTTCTTTTCCCTCTTCCCGTTATCCATCTTTCTCTCTTCCATCCTTTTCTTCTCTTGCTTCCTTTCAAAGCCATAGGGCTCAGTAAACTCTTTACTTATCTTATCAACACATGATATTATTTCTTCATATGACGATAATACATGGGAGACTATTTCTCTTATAAATTCTAGCTTAAGACCATGAAATATATGATCTTTCCTTCTCTTTGGATCATGTGCATTTCTGGAGTTCTCATTCCTTCTACTGCACGCCATTTCTAAACAATGGAATACACTAGATCGGTTTATGAATCAAAATACATAATCCCATACTTATAAAACACTTAACATAAATTGAACTATTTATGGATATAATCCATAATCATAAAAATGTCTCATTTGAGGATGTATATACTCATAAACCCTTCATAATGGTTTGTAAAGAAAATGAGAATTATCCTAAGCATATCCCCCGGGAGTGTCGTAACCAAGAGTGCAGCAAGGCCCGTTGTCGTGCACCAGTTCCTGTTCGAGTCTAGCTCAAAGCGGTGTTTTCGGGTTTTACCCCTAGGTACATCTGTGCTAGAGCCGTCTCTACCTGCTCGTATCCAGACATGGATGTATTGCTCGGAAAACTCACAAAATCTCTACAATACCAAAATTCTAGGAAGTTCTTCTATATTAATCCTCAAATTTCATCTTAGGTCTACGTGCTCTAATCAGAGTTTATCTAAATCTAGTTTCCAAGGTTTGTACTAAACTTCCTCTGATACCAACTGTAACGCCCCGACCCTAGTTACCCAGAGTCGGTGCATTATTACATAACATTGGCATGATCACAAGAAAGATCAAATCTCGAAAGACCGATTGGTTTAGTAGCCTTGGAAACACTAGATATATTCATAAGTTTTACATTACATCATTAAACGAAAAACTACTACAACAACATATTGTCTCCATAATCCACACTCATATCCCCACATAATATCCCTGCAGTTCATTCATAACTTACTTCTTCACTTCCTGGGAAAAATAAAACATAGAAAAGGGGTGAGCTCAAATGCCCAGTAAGGATAACAATATAGCGGAAACTTTTATAAATAAGAATAAACTTTTAAGGCAATGTATAACTAAAACAAAAGCCTTTCAAACATGAACTTTCAATATGGTATGGCATAAATAAAATGAAATAATTCCATTTACTTATTCACATGGATATTCTACTAATCGAATAATCACATGCAAAAATCAATAACCACTTTCATAATGATGGAATGCATAATGCCAAACTATCATAACCACATAGCCAAGGCCTCGTGCCAAGACTACAAATAAGATTTTGTCAAGGCCTTGTACCAAGACACTAGTTTGTCTCATGAGACCTACCGATGCATCGAGGAGCTATAGAGGGCTCCACCCGTCACATATTAAGTCCAATGCATTCCCATATGAAAAGGTTTAAACATAACATAAACATTCGTATTAAAACTAGCATACGAAATGTCAATACTTTCACCATAAACTATGAATGGTATAAAAATAGCACATCCACAGTCAAACATATCACAAAACCTTCAATATAATATAGAAGTTTTGTATCATAATAAATCAACTTCAAATAATCTTAAAATCCATCAAAGGATGTTGACATAGATGAAATCAAAATTCTTTTTAAAGAAATATCTCCTTTTATTTTGAAATCATTTAAGATACATATAAAATAAAACATTTTCTTTGAAAATATTCTTATAAGCTTGTAAGGGAAACTTTGAAGATTTTATAATGGCGGAAAATAGCCGCACCCGCCGTATAAGTTAAAAAAAACATTCTTACCTTAATTCTGTCGAAAAGGTTAAAAGGGACCTTGTTTTGAAAATGACGGAAAGATTCCTTTATAAACCACTTATAAAAGTCAAAAAGGGTATAAATGACTTTAACTCATATTCTAGTAAATAGTAAAAATGTTTTGAAATACATTTTTAAGAAACATGGATGTGGATGATAAAGAGATCCCAGTAGATTATTACATATAAACAACCTCGAATAATGAAGAGATTGTGTGAAATAACCCTTACCTTGTACTTTTCCTTGGTTGGGGTAGGTTAACCTCCTATATAATGGTGAAATAATTGTTATTAAATTAAAAAATAATCATATACATTAATATGATATCATATATGATCTTTTAATATTGATTTGATAATAATATCTTAGTATTATCGTTGTTTCGGGTGTTAACTTACTTGTTTTCTTTTATATGTTTTGTTACGTAAGACATGTTTGTAAAGGATAGGTTTTATATTATTCATATCCAGAATGATATCAAGTCCTTAAACATCATTTTTTTAAATCATCAAATGATAATTATACTTGAATGGATACGATGGAGAATGAATCTCATCGCGTTCGTGGAGACGGTAGTCCGTACGTACGCACGAGCGACAATATCATTCTTTTGATATTAAAATAATATATAAATAGATGGTATATCATATATACAGAATAATTAACATGTTATATTTATTATTTACATGAGTTAAACATCATTATTATACCCATCCAAATAATATTATATTGAATAACAATTACACCACGACGTGGAGACGGTAAGCCGTACGTACGCACGTATGGTGACATGTTATTCAAAGGGTGGATAGAATACTGAATATGGTTGTACCATATTTATAATAACATCACAGTATATGTGAGATACTGGAGTTATTATTTTAGAATGGTAAGAACAAAGGAAGAAGAAGTGGAAGAAGAAAGGAACTTGAAAAGGGGTGGTGAAAACATTACCTCTTCTTCGGGTTCTTCCTTTTGATTTGATCAAAAGGGCTCCTTAGGTTGGCTTTCTGATCAAACTAAGGCCTCTAGGTTGTAGTGAGGGAAGTTGGGAGAGTATTTGGGCAGAGTTTGGCCGAACCAAATGGCTTTGAAGGTGTGAAGAAATGGTAAGGAGGAGTGCCCTTTTATAAGAGGGGTGAGTGGCACCTTTGGAAAAGCTAGAGATATTAGTTTTATAATAAATTCATAATCGGTTTCCAATGGCTCCAAAGTTGAATATTCAAAGGTTAAGTTGGAGATGGGTCGAAAACAACTCAACAAATATAATTTAGACAGGTTTGGGTACTTATATTAACCTTATCTTTAAGTATTAACTTTATGTTAATTAGTTTCACTTTTACAATGTCTCTTTGTATTTTTATATAATATGGTTAATAAACTTACTATATACATCCAAAAGACCCCCAAGTGGTCCATTAATGATGAACCTATCATGATATAAGTCTCTTGGCCGAACCTTAGATTTTTAGGAGTTTAATATCAATTAATAATATAATATTTGTTTTAAGAACTCTTTTATGTCAATTTTGACACTATTCAATAGTTGATTTTTGTGAAACTCATAACAGATTTATTAATTCGAAAAAAGTCAATTAAATCAATCCTAATATATCATAGTATCCTAGAAAATGAGGTTAATTCATTAAAAGTTTCATATTATATTTATTTGGGTATTTATAATATCAATTATTTTAATTTTTCACTATTATAGTAATTACTGCATCATCATTGTGTCATAAATAAAATAAATTATTTAATGTCTAAAAATTATAAATAAAATAGCATTATGTAGGAAATCTTTTTATATTTCTAATGAATATTTATAATCTAAAATCCAACATATATAACCCTATGTAACAATTTGGTTTCTAAAAGATATATGCTTGTGTCATTTTTGTATTCATTTTAACTTAATTAAAATAAAGTGTCATTATCACTTACAAGTGGATCCATGGGGTACCAAAATCTACCCAAAGATGCCCATGGTCGACCATGTATCAACCAATAGGGTTAAGACACTTTTTAGGGTAATTTAGTATTATTATATTATTATTTGTTAACCCTTATTTACCGGATTTACCCTTAACCATGGTAAATAAAATATTTACCGTAGTAATTATTCAAAATGTCTAAAAATAAAAGTTACCTATTTACACAATTTTAACATTCTGATTCCAAATATGGAATCCATTTTTCTAAATTCAAAACACAGAAGTGGCAGAAATTAATTTAAAATTAATTCCCGCTGTCAAAACAAAAAGCGTGTTTTTAAGAGATAATAACTATCAAAAGATTGACACTTGTTTATGTTCGGTTTAATTGTAAAATTATGTCCAATGAGAAAAATTATATTAAATGGTAAAAATATATTCTAAATATACTTTAAAACCACTCAAATTCATAATTTATCACTATTAATTATTTTGATTAAAAAAGTTGTTTTTAATTAAAATTTAGTAATTTTCACTATTCATCAAAATATGAAAGTTATCCGAAAAGTACCAAAATTTCACCTTAGGCTAAATTTGATATTCCGAATCTAGAAATGAAGTCCATTTTAAAATATAAAATATATATAATTCCAAAAAGTAGGTATTACTATTCATAACGGCTAGTTTGATTGGTTGTGGTGTGTGTTAAAACTCAAGGTTGCGTACAACACACGCTACTGTATTATTCAAAGAAAGCGTACCCTGGAAGCTTGGGATGTTTCATTTTAAATTTTTGATGTCCCCATTTAGTCAAAAAGTTTAAAATATTGTATTTAAAAAGGGTTCACTATTAAAAGTTGATAAAAGTGCAATACTGAAAATGAATTTGTTCTTGCATTATATCTAAGAAACTCATAATATGGATTCTAAAATTATAAGGATTATATAAAGTTTAAAATTTAGATAATACTATTCATAACCTCTTTTGAATGGCTTTTTTTTGTAAGTCATGGTGTGATTGAACTCGGTGTTGCGTGTAGTGCAAGTTATTGAATTATTTTGAAGAAATAACACACTATGAAATCTTGGGGTGTTACATTCTCCCCTCCTTCAATAAATTGCGTCCTCGCAATTTGAAATTGTTCTTCGAAAATAAAAGGTTGAAAATATAAAATATATTTGTGGGAAAACCCACATCGGAAAATGAATTAATGAGGCCTCTATTTTAAATAAAGAGTCGAAAGTATGAAGATTACCGAAAATAACACATACTAGGGTTCCATGTAGGAAAATATGGATATGGAAGAAAAATCTAACCATCAATTATCTGATGGAGAGTGGTAGAGAACATGGCTATGAAAAGGCCAACAATCCCAAAGCCATAAATTAGTGATGATTTAAGGTACCATCTAGGAAAATTTTTTTGTTCTAAGTTGCTTTTCATAATATTGAGGAATTTATTTATGAGATTGACTAAGATCATAAGGAGATATACTTACTTTATAATTAGAGTTTTATCGATTAATAAATTTCTACCACAAACTCATCTTTCACTCTAAAAGATAATAGAATGTAAAAAAAAATTCTATTTACACTATTCGTATAGGGTTCCAAAATAAACGAATTTATAATTCATCTACATGATCTTTTAATAAAAACTACATTATTTAATCCAGGACATCTCATGGGCCAGTGGTAGGTGATACACCCTTGTCGCCCTTCGGTTGCGGGTTCAAGTCTCGCAGCCTTGCCGGACGCGACGGGTTGCCGCCCGACCTCCGGGTTGTCCTTTTATGGCAATCCAAAATAATCCAAACTAGAACTATCCAAAATACTTCTGTCCAAACTCATAGTCTAACATTTATAAGGAAGGTAAACATAATATAGATCCTTTTTACCCCATAATAGCATATGAATACCTTCATCATGTATTACCATATTCCTTATTGATTACATTCATGCTCCCTTATTCCATATAGAATGCTGGATATACTTCATTAATCCAAAAATGTTTTAAACCCCAACAATGATGGAATATACAAATCATTAATCAGTTCCAAGGTAGTCAAGAATATCCAATATAATTTATCCAAAACAATCACATATTATTACAAAATCACTACCTCAGTATCAGAACTATATTATGATTTATCATTCTCTCAACCATATATTTTCCAAAAATTTATCCTGCTATTGAGTCACATTTGTTTGTTCCACAGAATCTCAAGTCCTTAAGGAAATAGTACTGTAGTACAATCCTTATATACTCAATAATTATTATAACAAGTACATTGTTGATACAACACTCAATTGACATAATCAACATAAGAACTCTAATCATTCCTGTTCATCTGTGGTAGTATCATAACTTGATTATTATCCAATAACATCATTTGCGGCATAGTCTGATGGCTGGGACATAGGTTCACGTAGTGTCCAAACTCCTTGCAAATGAAGCATTGTACATTTAAAACCATTTTCTTACCCTTGCAGTCACGTACTTTGTGCCCTTTTCCTCCACAATTATAACAAACTCCCATTCCTTTCAGGCAAGTTCTAGGGTGTTTCTTTCCACAGTTACCACATATGGGAAAATTCTTCTTTTCCCTCTTCCCGTTATCCATCTTTCTCTCTTCCATCCTTTTCTTCTCTTGCTTCCTTTCAAAGCCATAGGGCTCAGTAAACTCTTTACTTATCTTATCAACACATGATATTATTTCTTCATATGACGATAATACATGGGAGACTATTTCTCTTATAAATTCTAGCTTAAGACCATGAAAGATATGATCCTTCCTTCCCTTTGGATCATGTGCATTTCTGGAGTTCTCATTCCTTCTACTGCGCGCCATTTCTAAACAATAGAATACACTAGATCGGTTTATGAATCAAAATACATAATCCCATACTTATAAAACACTTAACATAAATTGAACTATTTATGGATATAATCCATAATCATAAAAATGTCTCATTTGAGGATGTATATACTCATAAACCCTTCATAATGGTTTGTAAAGAGAATGAGAATTATCCTAAGCATATCCCCCGGGAGTGTCGTAACCAAGAGTGCAGCAAGGCCCGTTGTCGTGCACCAGTTCCCGTTCGAGTCTAGCTCAAAGCGGTGTTTTCGGGTTTTACCCCTAGGTACATCTGTGCCAGAGCCGCCTCTACCTGCTCGTATCTAGACAGGGATGTATTGCTCGGAAAACTCACAAAATCTCTACAATACCAAAATTCTAGGAAGTTCTTCTATACTAATCCTCAAAGTTCATCTTAGGTCTACATGCTCTAATCAGAGTATATCTAAATCTAGCTTCCAAGGTTTGTACTAAACTTCCTCTGATACCAACTGTAACGCCCTGACCCTAGTTACCCAGAGTCGGTGCATTATTACAAAACATTGGCATGATCACAAGAAAGATCAAATCTTGAAAGACCGATTGGTTTAGTAGCCTTGGAAACACTAGATATATTCATAAGTTTTACATTACATCATTAAACGAAAAACTACTACAACAACACATTGTCTCCATAATCCACACTCATATCCCCACATAATATCCCTGCAGGTCATTCATAACTTACTTCTTCACTTCCTGGGAAAAATAAAACATAGAAAAGGGGTGAGCTCAAATGCCCAGTAAGGATAACAATATAGCAGAAACTTTTATAAATAAGAATAAACTTTTAAGGCAATGTATAACTAAAACAAAAGCCTTTCAAACATGAACTTTCAACATGGTATGGCATAAATAAAATGAAATAATGCCATTTACTTATTCACATGGATATTCTACTAATCGAATAATCACATGCAAAAATCAATAACCACTTTCATAATGATGGAATGCATAATGCCAAACTATCATAACCACATAGCCAAGGCCTCTTGCCAAGACTACAAATAAGATTTTGTCAAGGCCTTGTGCCAAGACACTAGTTTGTCTCATGAGACCTACCGATGCATCGAGGAGCTATAGAGGGCTCCACCCGTCACATATTAAGTCCAATGCATTCCCATATGAAAAGGTTTAAACATAACATAAACATTCGTATTAAAACTAGCATACGAAATGTCAATACTTTCACCATAAACTATGAATGGTATAAAAATATCACATCCACAGTCAAACATATCACAAAACCTTCAATACAATATAGAAGTTTTGTATCATAATAAATCAACTTCAAATAATCTTAAAATCCATCAAAGGATGTTGACATAGATGAAATCAAAATTCTTTTTAAAGAAATATCTCCTTTTATTTTGAAATCATTTAAGATCCATATAAAATAAAACATTTTCTTTGAAAATATTCTTATAAGCTTTTAAGGGAAACTTTGAAGATTTTATAATGGTGGAAAATAGCCGCACCCGCCGTATAAGTTAAAAAAAACATTCTTACCTTAATTCTGTCGAAAAGGTTAAAAGGGACCTTGTTTTGAAAAAGACGGAAAGATTCCTTTATAAACCACTTATAAAAGTCAAAAAGGGTATAAATGACTTTAACTCATATTCTAGTAAATAGTAAATTTTTTTTGAAATACATTTTTAAGAAACATGGATGTGGATGATAAAGAGATCCCTGTAGATTATTACATATAAACAACCTCGGATAATGAAGAGATTGTGAAATAACCCTTACCTTGTACTTTTCCTTGGTTGGGGTAGGTTAAACTCCTGTATAATGGTGAAATAATTGTTATTAAATTATAAAATAATCATATACATTAATATGATATCATATATGATCTTTTAATATTGATTTGATAATAATATCTTAGTATTATCGTTGTTTCGGGTGTTAACTTACTTTTTTTCTTTTATATGTTTTGTTATGTAAGACATGTTTGTAAAGGATAGGTTTTATATTATTCATATCCAGAATGATATCAAGTCCTTAAACATCAATTTTTTAAATCATCAAATGATAATTATACTTGAATGGATACGATGGAGAATGAATCTCATCGCGTTCGTGGAGACGGTAGTCCGTACGTACGCACGAGCGACAATATCATTCTTTTGATATTAAAATAATATATAAATAGATGTTATATCATATATACAGAATCATTAACATGTTATATTTATTATTTACATAAGTTAAACATCATTATTATACCCATCCAAATAATATTATATTGAATAACAATTACACCACGACGTGGAGACGGTAAGCCGTACGTACGCACGTATGATGACATGTTATTCAAAGGGTGGATAGAATACTGAATATGGTTGTACCATATTTATAATAACATCACAGTATATGTGAGATACTAGAGTTATTATTTTAGAATGGTAAGAACAAAGGAAGAAGAAGTGGAAGAAGAAAGGAACTTGAAAAGGGGTGGTGAAAACATTACCTCTTCTTCAGGTTCTTCCTTTTGATTTGATCAAAAGGGCTCCTTAGGTTGGCTTTCTGATCAAACTAAGGCCTCTAGGTTGTATTGAGGGAAGTTGGGAGAGTAGTTGGGCAGAGTTTGGCCGAACCAAAAGGCTTTGAAGGTGTGAAGAAATGGTAAGGAGGAGTGCCCTTTTATAAGAGGGGTGAGGGGCACCTTTGGAAAAGCTAGAGATATTAGTTTATAATAAATTCATAATCGGTTTCCAATGGCTCCAAAGTTGACTATTAAAAGGTTAAGTTGGTGATGGGTCGAAAACAACTCAACCAATAGAATTTATACAGGTTTGGGTACTTATATTAACCTTATCTTTAAGTATTAACTCTAAGTTAATTAGTTTCACTTTTACAATGTCTCTTTGTATTTTTATATAATATGGTTAATAAACTGACTATATACATCCAAACGACCCCCAAGTGGTCCATTAATGATGAAACTATCATTATATAAGTCTCTTGGCCGAACCTTATATTTTTAGGAATTTAATATCAATTAATAATATAATATTTGTTTTAAGAACTCTTTTATGTCAATTTTGACACTATTCAATAGTTGATTTTTGTGAAACTCATAACAGATTGATTACTTCAAACAAAGTCAATTAAATCAATCATAATATATCATATTATACTAGAAAATTAGTTTAATTCATTAAAAGTTTCATATTATATTTATTTTTGTATTTATAATATCAATTAGTTTAATTTTTCACTATTATAGTAATTACTGCATCGTCATTGTGTCATAAATAAAATAAATTATTTAATGTCTAAAAATTATAAATAAAATATCATTATGTAGGAAAGCTTTTTATCTTTCTAATTAATATTTATAATCTAAAATCCAACATATATAACCCTATGTAACAATTTTGTTTCTAAAAGATATATGCTTGTGTCATTTTTGTATTCATTTTAACTTAATTAAAATAAAGTGTCATTATCACTTACAAGTGGATCCATGGGGTCCCAAAATCGACCCAAAGATGCCCATGGTCGACCATGTATCAACCAATAGGGTTAAGACACGTTTTAGGGTAATTTAGTATTATTATATTATTATTTATTAACCCTTATTTACCGGATTTACCCTTAACCATGGTAAATAAAATATTTACCGTAGTAATTATTCAAAATGTCTAAAAATAAAAGTTACCTATTTACACAATTTTAACATCCTGATTCCAAATATGGAATCCATTTTTCTAAATTCAAAACACAGAAGTGGCAGAAATTAATTTAAAATTAATTCCCGCTGTCAAAACAAAAGCGTGTTTTTAAGAGATAATAACTATCAAAAGATTGACACTTGTTTATGTTCGGTTTAATTGTAAAATTATGTCCAATGAGAAAAATTATATTAAATGGTAAAAATATATTATAAATATACTTTAAAACCACTCAAATTCATAATTTATCACTATTAATTATTTTGATTAAAAAAGTTGTTTTTAATTAAAATTTAGTAATTTTCACTATTCATCAAAATATGAAAGTTATCTGAAAAGTACCAAAATTTCATCTTAGGCTAAATTCGATATTCCGAATCCAGAAATGAAGTCCATTTTAAAATATAAAATATATATAATTCCAAAAATTAGGTATTACTATTCATAACGGCTAGTTTGATTGGTTGTGGTGTGTGTTAAAACTCAAGGTTGCGTACAACACACGCTACTGTATTATTCAAAGAAAGCGTAGCCTGGAAGCTTGGGATGTTTCATTTTAAATTTTTGAGGTCCCCATTTAGTCAAAAAGTTTAAAATATTGTATTTAAAAAGGGTTCACTATTAAAAGTTGATAAAAGTGCAATACTGAAAATGAATTTGTTCTTGCATTATATCTAAGAAACTCATAATATGGATTCTAAAATTATAAGGATTATATAAAGTTTAAAATTTAGATAATACTATTCACAACCTCTTTTGAATGGCTTTTTTTTGTAAGTCATGGTGTGATTGAACTCGGTGTTGCGTGTAGTGCAAGTTATTGAATTATTTTGAAGAAATAACACACTATGAAATCTTGGGGTGTTACACCAAGTTATATTTAATTACGCATCCAATTAATTTCTAGTATTACATAGTAATGATAAACTTCTCATATGTCCAAAATAACATTTTTATATTGAATACAGTTAATAAGATTATTAATTCGTCATCTATAGAATGGAAACCAAGAAAAAATTATCAGTTTTATACTTAAATTATACTTTTAATCCATCAATGAAATGTGGTTTCGAAAAATAAACTATATTACAAGCTTGGAGATGGTAGAACATACTTACACGTGAGTAAAATAACCATTTTACAATAATGTGATCGATAGAAGGTGATTGTTATTATACCAGTAATGAATTATAATTATATTATAAATATCATTTTATTTATTTAAATAACCCTACACATACCATCTATGTTATACGGTAATCAAAATGAATCATATTGGATTTTGAGGTGGTAGTCCACCATACACACAAACGATGTTATCATTTATTAAATGGAATATAAGGAAGGATATTATATGATATACTTATTTTTAATAGTTATTAATCGGTAATTAATATAATATAATGTATTAAAACAATCCTAATTAACATCCATGTATAGTGAAGGAGGAAAATAATTACATAATATCATGTGCTAGTGGTATGTCGTACAGATGAGCATCATTATGGTATTCTATACAGAATGGAATGTAATAAGTTATAATTATTATATAAATAACTTTTTTTAATTAAATAACAAATATATTATATAATTATTATACAATTCATCATGTCTTAAAGTGAGATATTGTGATGGAAGTTCAATTATGTAGGTTCATGAAAAGGTAGCTTGTCAGTCAACTAATCAATGGTTTCATTTCCCATTTGGGGAAGGAAGAGTTAGATGTATGTAATTAACATAAAATATTAACATATAAATAAATGGGATATTATTACATTTTTTATAATCATGGTTTAAAAAGATTTGAAGTTGTTGGATGGAGAAATAAAATAAAATTCTTGGCTATGGAAGTTACCTCTTCATTAGAAAACTTCTTTAAGATTGCACCAAAATACATAATATGACAGATTTATGACCAAATTATGAAATATCATATTATTTACTGAATTTAGTTATTTTAATAGGAATTTTTTTCCAAAAGATGGGATTTAGTAGTATGGAATTGAGAGGAGGGGGAGTGGTATTTTATATATGTGGGAGGGGATATGCTAGGAATATTTCAAATTAATGAATTACACTAATGCTATTATAATGATAAAAGTATTTAAAATAAACCATTTTCAAAACATAGACAATATAATGTGAAAATATTACTATAAAACCGCAATTAGTCATGTTTTGAGTCATTTTTTACTCTTATCCATTTAGTTTAACCATTGGTAAAATAGTCTTTACCAAAACTAAGTTAGATAATTTTTACATTTTTCATGATTAGATCCGGTTAAAAATTAAGTTGACATTATTAGATAATATTAATTATTTTTAGTTATAATACTGAATCTCTTTTCCTAATTAAAACTCATATTTTTTGAAGAATGTAATTTAAAATGAAACTATAGTGACCCACCATTTTCTTACATTACTATTAAATTATTTTAAATATAAAAAATATAATAGTATTACACATAGAGAATCCAAAGGTTTAGTGTCTTGGAAAAACTAGGACCTTACATAACAATTACAACATCAAGCATAAACATTTATTTAATTTTTTCTTCTCTAGATTCTTATTGGAACTTGGCCTTTCCTTAGTACATGTATCCACCTAAGGATATACATAAAAAGGGGTGAGCTAAAATCTTAGAAAGAGGATAGATAAGAAGAATATAGCATGGGGAGAGCATAATCATGACATAGGCAAAAGATCATGAAAATGAGAGGATCATTAATAAAAGACTTGAAATGTGGCAATGCATAAAAATGAAACATCATGTCTTAGTGGTTAACTACCACAAATTCTTTTGAACCAAGATAGAATCTTGTTCACATTTAATTTTACATTTACTCATGAGATTTATCACATTATCCAATGAATTGAAGTGCTGTATAATTCCGGGTGCACCCGTCACATTCAAACATTCATATTGCTCTATATAATTCCGGGCGCACCCGTGACATCATAACATTATCATTATCAGGATTTTCACATGACACATATATCAAAAGTGAACATAACTAACCCATGTAAAATAATGGGTTACACCTCATAATAACACATTTATAAACTTTGGGTTCCCAAAAGAAAGAGGGAATAACATACATGTTACAAGAACCGTCCACTTTGAGAGGGAAGTAAAAGGTGTGTTCATAAAAGAAAAGTTCTTTTGGAAATTTTTTTGTTTTACATAAAAAGTAGTGAAAAACATGTATTTCCTATAAAATTAAATACAATCATGAAAAATGATCTTTAAGGAGTAACCATATAAAAAATGGAGTGAAAGAGGGATAACCCAAAGGATGAAAGTTGGGTTCGAGAATTTCCACTTACCTTGTATCCGAATGCTTCCTTCTCTTTAATGTCCTGTATAATGACATTATATTAATTAATTTAGAAATCCGTAAACTTGTGTACATTTATATGGTTCATTATGGTTTTATTAAGTGATTTTATGTGCCTTTGTATGAGTTAAAGTGTTTAACAAATATTGTCTCAGAATGTTTGTTTTTATGGTTTTAATGAGTGGTTCACTTGTATTCTTAAATTTATGTTTGGGTAGAACATGGGTAAACATAGAGAAATGATATTACATGAGTTTTAATGATCTTATATTGAATTATATTTGATCTATGTGGATGAATCATTAGATAATAATTAAATGATGATTGTTTGGGTTAATTTGAGCGATTTTTCGATCATAAGGAACTTGTTTTATTTTATCACTAGTAATATGGTCATAATTTAGTCCCAAAAATAGGAGATAATAAATATAAAATATTATGGTTCAACCATAAAAACTGGTTTCATGACTAGATCTGAAGGTAGAAAAGGTAGAAGAAAACATGTCGTTCTTGAAGGTGATAAATTAACACGTCACGAACAACGTTCTCTTTAATAAAATAAAAGGAAGAGGGAAAGGGGATTAAAAGATATAATATACAATTAGCATCATAAAATTCTAGTACATTTATAATACTGGAGTTACAATACCATTTGGACGAAGATAGGTGGGGAGAGATCAAGAAATGAACTTGAAATTAAAAAGAAATTAAAGGAGAAGAGGGACAGAAATTACCTCTTAAATCCTCCTCTTGAGATCCTCCTTAAGGAAGATAGGATTAGACTTTTGATGAGACCAGAAGCTCTTGGAAGTGGGATTGGGGCTAGGTAAGATGTTTGGGACGATTTTAGTGAAGGATTGGAGCTTGAGAGGTTTGAGTAAACGAGGGTGTGAAGAGTTGTTTTTATCGTGGAGGGGGGATGGGTTTTCTTAATATAAAATTCATTAGTCTATTATTTCCTCACAAGACAAGGAATAGTGAGTCATTCATGACCAATAATAGTAAATAAGGCATGTGATTTAGGGACTTTAGTGCTTACATCACTTGTGATGTAAGGAATAGTGGGTTTTAATTATAATGTATTTATACGGTAAATTAATGTATTTTACTATTCACAAAAATTCAAGTATTTTAGAAAAATCCCAAAAATTCACCCCAACCATTTTTCAACATGTAGAATAAAAAAATGAAGTCCATTTTTCAAAAATAATTTTATAAATATTATTAATTTAATATTTAATTAAAATCATAATTTACTTAAAAAACTACCGTTTTTAAAATTAAAACTGATTTTATAGTGCTTTCCAAAATTACGTAGGTTATTATAAAATTATCTAAAAACTATAAGACATTGATTTTTTAATTAATGAACACATTTTAAGAAAATATATTTTTATTTTAAATTAATTAATTAATTTTAATTAATTATTTATGACTTACAAAATACAAAAACGTTTACTAAGGTCAAATTGTCACTGTCTAAATTTTATTTAATTATTCATGGGTAAGGTTACTCTTATGTTCGATGATTTACTATTCATAAGGGTCATATTACTATTTATAAGGGTAGGTTTCTATTCACAAGGTATGTTACTATTCACCAAAAATTATTTTTGTTTCATTAGACTCCAAAAATAATTTTGAACTCAACTATGTATGTCAGATTTTCGAAATTCAAAATACAGAAGTGAAAAACATATGTTTAATGGTCACTTATCACTTAGTTGTTCATTATGTTGTTTTTTCATGTGCTTTTATGAAATATTTATAAGAAGATAATTTCCATTGAAAAACTTTGGGTCATTACATTCTTCCCCCATTATGAAATTTCGCCCTCGAAATTTGAATTTACACAAATAGGTGAGGGTACTTCTCCTTCATTGCCTCTTCCTGTTCCCATGTTGGTTCCTCAAACTTATGGTTTCTCCACAAAACTTTTACAAGATGGGTTGTCTTTCTGCATAGAACCTTATCTCTCCAATCCAGAATCTCAACTGGCTATTCCTCATAAGAGAGATCATCTTCTATCAGTACCACCTCTGAGTTTAGTACATGTGAGGGGTCCGGTATGTACTTCATTAGAAGTGATATGGGAAACACATCATGAACTTGAGCCATATTCGGTGGAAGTGCAAACCGATAGGCCATGACTCCTATGTGGTCAAGGATCACAATGGGACCAATGTACCTTGGGCTTAGCTTCCCTTTATTTCCAAACCACATGAATCTCATCCATGGTGATATTCTAAGGAAGAATTTATCTCCAACATCAAACTCCAAGTTCATTCAACGGTTGTCAGTGTAGCTCTTTTTCTGACTTTGAGTTGCTTTGATGTGTTTCTGGATGAATTGAACCTTCTCTATCATCTCTTATACAAGATCGAGACCAAGTAGATTTCTTTCTCCAACTTCATCCCAATAGGTTGGAGTTCTACATCGCTTTCCATATAGAGCTTCATATGAAGCCATCTGAATACTCGAGTGGAAGCTATTTTTGTATGAGAACTCAACCAATGGAAGATGCTGATCCCAACCACCTTTGAATTCAAGAGAGTAGGCTCTTATCATATCTTCAAGCTTCTAAATAGTCCTTTCAGATTGGATATCAGTTTGGGGGTGATAGGCCATGCTGAAATTCAATTTAGTACTCAAAGCATGTTGTAGACTCCTCCAGAATTTAGATATGAACCTTGGATCATGGTCAGAGATAATAGAGAGTGGAACTCCATGCTGTATCACCACTTCCTTCACATATATCTTTGCAAGTTGTTCAAGAGAGAGGTCTTCCCAAATTGCGATAAAATGAGCAGTCTTGGTGAGTCGATCAACCACAAACCATATCGAATTATTTACCTTCGACGTATTCGGGAGACCAATGAAAATGTCTATAGTAACATTTTCCCATTTCCGCATGGGTATAGGCAATGGCTGCATCATACCTTTGGACCTTTTTCGCTCATCTTTAACTTACTGACATACCAAGCACCTTGATATATATTTTACAATCTCCTTCTTCTTGTTATCCCACCAGAAGTGTTCTCAGAGATCACAGTACATCTTGGTACTCCCAAGATGGATAGAGAATGTTGAGATATGTGCAATGTCCAATAGCTCCTTCTTTATCCCGGGTGATGAAGGCACACAAAGCCGCTTTCCAAACTGAATCACACCATCATCGTCGATATGGAACTTTCTACAGCTTCCCTTACTTTACTGCATTCACCCTCTTTTGTATATCCACATCATCTCTTTGTGCTTCCTTAATATTCTCTTGGATGGATGGTTGCGCAATCATTTGGGCAAGGTTGGATGTGTCCCTTGCCCTTATGATTTCCAAATCCATCCTTTGAATATCTAAGAAGATATGGTATTTCTCAATCTATAACATGGATAGAGTAGAAGGTTCTTTTCTACTTAGAGCATCAACTACCTTGTTCGCCTTTCCATGATGGTAGTGAATAGAGAAATCGTAATACTTGATTATCTCTAACCATCTCCTGTGATGCATGTTGAGCTCCTTTTGTGTGAATATATACATTAGGGTCTTCTAGTCGGTGTATATGTAACACTTCTCACTATAAAGGTAGTGCCGCCAGATTTTTAAGGAAATAATCATGGATTCCAGCTCTAGATCATGTGTCAGGTAGTTCTGCTCATGGATCTTCAACTGCCGTAAGGCATAGGCTATCACATTTTCATTTTTCATGAGTACATAACCCCATAATTTCTTTGAAGCATCACTGTATATCACAAATATTTCTCCACTTTTCGGTAGTGTGAGTACAGGTGCAATGATCAACCTTATCTTTAGCTCCTTGAATCTTCCCTCACATTCTTCCATCCATACATACTTTACCCCTTTCATTGTTAACTTTGTTAGTGGGCTTGACAATCATGAGAAGTTTCTCACAAAGAATCAGAAGTACCCAGCTAATCCAAGAAAACTACGGATTTCTGTGACACTAGAGGGCCTAGTCCATTCATCAATCACCTTTGTTTTTGAAGTATCCATAGAAATTCCCTCACTTGTGATCACATGTCCCAAGAACGTGACTTGATTCATCCAAAAGTCACTCTTGCTGAACATGGCTTACAACTTCTCCTTTCTTAATGTCACCAACACAAGTCTTAGATGTTCTTCATGTTCCTCCTTTCTCTTGGAGTAGATGATAATATCATGAATAAACACTACCACAAATTTGTCTAAGTAATGACTAAAGAATCTATTCATCAAATCCATGAAGATTTTAAGGGAATTAGTAATTTTTAAGGGCATCTCCAAAAACTCATAGTGCCTATACCTTGTTCGGAAGTCAGTCTTCTGAATATCATCCTTATTCACCTTTACCTGATGATATCCAGAACTAAGATCCACATTTGAGAAGTATTGAGCACCTCTTAACAGATCAAACAAGTTGTTAATCCTTGGAAGAGGACACTTATTCTTTATGGTGATCTTGTTGAGTTCCTAATAATTTATACACAACCTCATTATTTTATCCTTCTTCACAAATATCATGGGCGCACCCCAAGTTGATGAACTATGGAATATGAACCCTTTGTCCAGATTCTTTTGCAACTGCTTCTTTAAATCCTCCAATTCGATAGGTGCCATCCTATAGGGACACTTCGAGATAGGAGAAGCTTCGGGTATGAGTTCAATTGAGAACTCTACCTCATGATCTAGGGGAATTCTGGGTAACTCTTTGGTAAATACATCTCCGTATTCCCTCACAATGGGAACTTCCTCAAGGATGACACTTTCCTTCGACTCAACCATTTGGGCAAGGTATGCTTATTCATAGGGAATCCACACCCACACCATTGAAAGATATTTGAAAGGAGATTCATGATATTAATTTCATTTTTAGAGGAGCATGTGATGGTTAGTAATATGAAAAAATATTTCCTTTTCCTGACAGTTGATATGTGCTCTATATAACGAGAGCCAATCCATTCCCATTATAGCATCAAATTCCACCAAAGGAAGTATTAAAAGATTCATTGGAAGAATATTCCCACATATGAAAATATTATTGGAGTCAAACACTTGGGTTGAAATGATTGCAACACTTGGTTTTTTTAAAGATATCCCTACTTCATGGTTTCAGGGCTTCGATTCTATAGTTCTAGTAAACTTCCAAGATATAAATGTATGCATATAACTAGAATCAAATAAGACTTTTTCCATTCTTGAGTGAATATAAAGTGTACCTTGTATGAATTCATTATCATGATCCACCTCCGTAGTAGTGATGGAATAATACATCCCTTTTTTCCTTTGGCTTTGGTGGTTGCTGACGTTGAGTACCCTCGAGAACTCGAGGTTTAGTGCACAAACTTGCATAGTGCCCTAGCTCCCTATAGTTGTAGCATTGAACCTTGAGCGATTCTCTCCTTTCTTCGGCAACATTTACCTCCATTTTCATGTCTTTTAGACACTCTTTTTCATGGCTTCCTTCTTTCCCACACTTTAATCACTTTCACATCCCTTTGAGGTTGTTCCCATGGTGCAACTTCCCACATTTTTGGCATTTGGGTCGTTGAGTTTTGTTCCCACCCCTATCATTAGATGCACCAGCTTGAAACTCCATCTTTTGTTTCTTATCACCATAGCCATGGGGCTATTCTACAAACTCCATCTCCACTTTGAGAGCACATCTAACAACTTCTTCATAACTCCCAAATTCTCGAATTGAAAGATCCTTTCGAAGGTGTGGTTTTAATCTACTAAATAATCTTTCAATTTTTCTATCATTATTGATAACAAAACCCGAAGTGTACCTTTCAAGACTTGTGAAATTCGATTCATAGGTTTTGATAGATTCTCCTTATTTTTTCTTGATCTATATGAATTATCTCTCCATCTCCGTGCGAAGAGTTCTTGGGAAATACTTGTTAAGAAACATTATATTAAAGTCTTCCCATTCCATCTCTTAAATTTCCCCCCTTGGCTTGGTGTTCTTAATCAATGCCCACCATTGATCGACTTATCCATCAAGACGATAAACAGATAGGATCACCTTCTCTATCTCAGAACATTAAAGAACATAAAAGATCTTCTCCATGGAATTGACCCACTGTTCTGCAACTAGTAGATCAGAAGATCCATTAAACATAGGTGGTCGTTGCCGCATAAAACATTCGATAGATAGTTGCTCCCTCTTTGGTGAAGGAGGACGTTCCCCATTATTATGGTTATTGTTCCTAACCTGTGATAATTGGGTAAACATCACCATGAAGTTCAGAACTCTAACTCCCAAATCATTGGGGATGTTGTTCAGGCAATCATTGCATTGGCCCTTGCACAAGTTCTTGGCCTGATTTCTCCGGGTTCCCACCATTTTATAAAATAGAAAATGTTGGAACAAAACATAAGTAAAAAATTCATGAATAACTTATTCATTTAAACAATTTATACCAAAAACATAACATATGGAATCCCTATGTAAATATTCTTGTGTGAATATTTGTACTTAGTCTCATGCTAGTGGTTTTCTCTAGGGTTCACTAATCCTAATTCCCAAATTAACTAAACCATTCCTCTGATAAAATCTATAGTGACCCAACATTTTATTACATTACTATTACATCATTCTAAAGATAAACAACATAATAGTATTACACATAGAGGATCAAAAGGTTTAGTGTCTTGGGCAAACTAGGACCTTACATAACAATTACAACATCAAGCGTAAACATTTATTTAATTTCTTCTTCTCTAGCTTCTTATTGGAACTTGTCCTATCCTTAGTACGTGTATCCACCTGAGGATATATATCAAAATGTTTGAGATAAAATACCAATAATAGGATATATAAGAAGAATATATCATGGGGTGAGCATAATCATGACATAGACAAAAGATCATGAACAAGAGAGGATCATAAATAAAAGACTTAAAATGCGGCAATGCATAAAAATGAAACATCATGTATTAGTGGTTAACTACCACACATACTTTTGAACCAAGATAGAATCCTGTTCACATGTCATTTTATATTTACTCATGAGATTCATCACTTTACTCAATGCATTAGAGTGCTTTATAATTCCGGGCGCACCTGTCACATCATAACATTATCATTATCATGATTGAAACATGAAACATATATCAAAAGTGAACATAAATAACCCATAGAAAATAATGGGTTACACCTCATAATAACAAATTCATAAACTTTGTGTTCCCAAAAGAAATAGGGAATAACATACATGTTACAAGAACCATCCACTTTGAGAGGGAAGTAAAAGATGTGTTCTTAAAAGAAGAGTTCTTTTGGAAAAAATTTTATTTGACATAAAAACCAGTGAAAAAAATGTATTTCCAAGATAAGGAAAGACAATTTGAACAAATTATTTTTAAGGAGCAACCATATCAAAAATGGAGTGAAAGAGGGAGAACCCGAAGGATGAAAGTTGGGTTCGAGAATTTCGCCTTACCTTGTATCCGAATGCTTTCTTTTCATTAATGTCCTATATAATGACATTATATTCATTAATTTAGAAATACATAACATTGTGTACATTAATATGGTTCATTATAGTTTTATTAAGTGATTTTATGTGCCTTTGGATGAGTTAAAGAGTTTAAAAAATATTGTTCAAGAATGTTTGTTTTTATGGTTTTCTTGAGTGGTTCACTTGTATTCATAAATTAAAGTTCAGGTAGAACATGGGTAAACATAAAAAACTGATATTACATGTTATTAATGATATTACATGAGTTTTTATGATCTTATAATGAATTATATTAGATCCATGTTGATGAATCATTAGATAAAAATTAAATGATAATTGTTTGGGTTAATTTGAGCGATTTTTCGATCATAATGAACTTGTTTTATTTTATCACTAGTAATATGGTCATAAGTTAATCCCAAAAATTTAAATAGGAGATAATACATATAAAATATTCTGGTTCAACTATACAAATGTTATATTGACCAGATCTGAAGGTGTAAATGGAAGAAGAAAACATGTCATTCAAGAAGGTGATAAATTAACACCTCACGAACAATGTTTTCTTTAATAAAATAAAAAGAGGAGGGAAAGGGGGTTGAATGATATAATATCCCATTAGCATTATAAAATTAAATTAAATTTATAATACTGGAGTTAAAATACAATTTGTATGAATATCAGTGGGGAGAGATCAAGAAATGAACATGAAATTGAAAGGAAATTAAAGGAGAAGAGGGAGAGAAATTACCTCTTAAATCCTCCTTACGGAAGCTAGGATTTCTATTTTGATGAGACCAGAAGCTCTTGTAAGTGTGATAGGGGCTAGGGAAGATGTTTACGCAGAGTTTAGAGAAGTCTTGGAGCTTTATAGGTGTGATGGAATGAGGGTGTGAAGGGTGGTTTTTATAGTGGAGGGGGGAGGGGTTTTCTTAATATAAAATTCATTAGTTTATTATTTCCTCACAAGACAAGGAATAATGAGTCATTCATGACCAATAATAGTAAATAAGAAATGTGAGTTTTGGATTTGGGTTCTTACATCACTTGTGATGTCAGTAATAGTGGGTTTTAATTATAATGTATTTATACGGTAAATTAAAGTATTTTACTATTCACAAAAATTCAAGTATTTTAGAAAAATCCCCAAAATTCACCACAACCATTTTTTGATGTGTAGAATCCAAAAATGAAGTACATTTTTCAAAAACAATTTTCTAAATATTATTAATTTAATATTTAATTAAAATCATAATTTACTTAAAAAGACTAGAGTTTTTAAAATTTAAACTGATTTTATAGTGCTTTCAAAAATTACGTAAGGTCTTATAACGTTATCTAAAAACTATAAGACATTTATTTGTTAATTTATGAACAAAATTTAAGATTTTTTTTTTATTTTAAATTCATTAATTAATTATAATTAATTATTTATGACTTACAAAATACAAAAATGTTTACTAAGGTCAAATTATCACTGTCTAAATTTTATTTAATTATTCATGGGTAAAGTTAATCTTATGTTGGTTGATTTAATATTCATAAGGGTAATATTACTATTTATAAGGGAGGTTTTATATTCACAAGGGTATGTTACTATTCATGGAAAATTATTTTTATTTCATTAGACTCCAAAAATTATCTTGAACACAACCGTGTATGTCAGATTTTCGAAATTCAAAACACAGAAGTGAAAAAATTATGTTTAAAGTTAACTTATCACTTATTAGTTCATTATGTTGTGTTTTCATGTGATTTTATGAAATATTTATAGGAAGGTAATTTCCATTGAAAAACATTGGGTCGTTACAGATTCTCTTATATGTGTTTAAAAAAGGTTTCCCAAAAGAAAAAACATTATTAGAAGAAAATGTTTTTATATCAAATTTCAAAATGAAATTGATTCCAATAACCCAATTTGGAATAAATAATATAAAATTTATCTAATTTTACTTTTTATCCCACATTAATATAATATTTTTATTGAATTTTCTTTTAAACAAAAAGGAAATTTTAAATAAATATAATTATTTTTCAATAATAAAAAAATGAAACTTTTTATGAAAAAAATAACCATAAGATTATACTGATTTATGGATTTAATAAATAAAAATAATAATAATAAAATTTCCTAGAATTATAAAAAAATTAAATTTTAATTATGTGTTCAAAGAGTGAAAAAAACCTCTTGTATAAATTATTTGATTTTTTAAATCATTTCCTATTTTTTCAAATGGTTCTTAGTGTATTTAGAGTAAACATAAAAAAAATTTATTTTTCTTATAAATGTAAAAAATATATAATGTTTCATTATTTAGTTATTTATATTCATACATTCAATCTATATGTCACACTTATAATAACCATGATTAAATAATAATATTTTAATAGACTATCATGTTTACTTAAAACTAATGTGGTTCCCATCAAAAAATATAAAAAATAATGGTTTTATTGGAAAAAATATATCATAAAATATTGGGTTGTTAAATCAAAATATAAGAATCATCTATGTTAAATTTTATAGAATTTTTCTTCAAGGATTTGAATGAATATAGTGAATGGAACTAATGCCTTAGATTAGTTATTTTATAGAAACCCATATATTTAATTCAACTTATTCCAATATATATTACATAAAATAATGATTAGTATAACCAAAAGTGTTTAAAATCCTTTATTAATTGGTAAAATAGTTACATTACACATCTAGTTATTACAAAGATACAATAACATGCTCTAAAATTTCATTTCCCTAAAAAATGCAAGGTATAACCAGGGAAGATACATATGAAAGGGGTGAGCTATAAAGACCAGTAAGGGAATAAATAAGGAATAAAATGAAAAAATAATTACATTTTATTAAAATTTCTTTTAAATTTATCATAAAATGGGTGATAATCCTAATATTCAAAAATTAAGATTGGTATAACGTGATTTCATAATGGAAACGTGGGAGTGTTTGAACAACATTAAACATGAAATCATCGATACAGGTCATGTATAGCTTACAAGACATCATAAAAAATTTTAAAAGACCCAAATTAAAATAAAATTTCTCCCTAATCTCATCCATAAATTCTCTTGAGACTAAAACAATACCTAATGTATTGAAGCACTATATAAGTCTAGGTGCTCCCATCACAATCATGATAGGTACATCCAAAAGTGTTCCACTTAGACGATTAAACATATTAAAATATTTAATTTAATATAATCCCATGTATAATAATATTGTAATACATATATATAATTACCAAATATTCAAATGATTTTTATTTCTTGGAGAGTAAAATTGATTGGAAACAAAGTTGGTATTGACAATACAATGGTTCGACATGGAAAAATCACCAGATAATTTCAACATCCTAATAGGGTTATATAATGTATCAGGGGGGGATTAATGAGATTGAAAGGGATATCTAATTACGTTTAAAACATAATGTATGTAATATTTATGTGGGAATTCATATCACCTACATATTAATTAATATAAAAATGGAATTAAATAATTATGGTTCTTGAATAGTGAGGATAAGGAGATGATCACTTTTCTTGAGATGGAGTTTCCATAATGTTGGGAGGGGCTTCTTATGAAATTATGGGAACCATGGGAGGGATATTTGGATGAATAAAATTTGTATAGTCATTCTAATATGGTTTATATTTATTTGTTATTTTATAATAATATTATTTATATAGAAAATATATTGGAATTCTATATTATTTTCCAATCATAGGTATTGAAATCTATACAATGAAGTAATAAAAAATAAAAATCCTCCCATGTTTTTTCCCATGGTATCTAAAAAATATAAAGTTTTCTAATTATTTGATATTACAATTAACTGAGAACAGTAAAATAATATCATTTGGGATGTAAAAGCGATGCATGATTATAAATAATGGATTTTAAAACCTTTAAATGTTATATATATTTTGGTGAATTGATAAAGGGTTTATAAAATTAATCCAAAAACTAAGAAAGAATCATTTTAAAGGTGAAAAATATATTTGGACATCTATTACTTTTTTGGAACATATAACATCACTCTTGGGTATTTGTGATGCCATTATAAACTACATATAGTTATATAGTATTTAATTTTTTAAATTAAAAATTTCAATATCTTAGAATGTTAGGAAAAAATCACCATTGGATAATTATGACATGTTAATTCTGGGGATAATATTTATTTTATCAAATAAGTATTTATAAATATGGAAAATTATACTTTTAATCAAAATCGTTTTTTGGTTAAAAAATACTAATTATTTTGAAAATATCGATTTTCTAACAGTAAGAAAATACATTTACATTTCATAAAATTATAATATCATTAATCTTTGATGCACCCAACATAATATTTTTTTTATTAAAATAAATTTTAACCCATTATTTCATCAAAAATAAATGTCAAAATGGAATTGTCATATCACCCAAAATTATAATTTGATATCTATTTTATTAAAATATTATTGTCATCAAACTCATTAAATAATAGTTTATAAAGTAAAAAAAAAAGAATAAATATAATAATTATAATTTTAAAAATAAAATAGTAATATTTATATATTTAGGGTTTAGATACATAACCCCTAAATACACAAGATAAATCCCTAAAGGTAAGGTGCACAACTGTGTGATTCTCATGGAGTGGTTTCCCACACATGGTGTAGATTGTCATATCGATGATCTTAAAATTATACTATAATCATTTTGATACATACATTACTTATTATATATTTTCATTGGAATGGTCAAGGAAAAATCCTAGATATGATCTCTCCCTTTGAATATTATATTGATGGGATTCCTAGAGTGTGATCATTCTGGTCAAGGTCATCTCTACTTTGTTTTTCAATAAGAATTTATCAAAACATTTATTATATTCTAATAATATGATAACTATTAAATGAATATATTCATAGATTTTATTATTCATAATAATATTTTGAATCCCATAACACATCAATATATAATTTTTTAATATATCCAATGTAGAACATGGGTTTTTATATATTATCATTACAAAAAATGGAACTTATTCAATTAAAAAGTTAATTTCATTTCAAAAATTACATGTCAATAAAATTTTTACCCCTTCAAAAATTTCAGACTCAATATTTTCGTTTTCTACACTAAAATAGATAAGGGTAATTCTATTTCATTGCCACAAACATATCCTATTTTCCATCCATAAACTTTTGGTTCCACTACAAACATTGACCATGATAGTTGTCTTATTTCATAGAAAATAGTCTCTATGATCTTATAAATTCATTGGATACTCCAAACAAGAATGTTTATTATCTAATGGTACCAAAATTGGATGTTGTACATGTGAGGGAATTATTATGTACTCCCTAAATATTGATTAATGAAACACATCATGTACATGATATATGTTAGGTAGTAGTTCTAGTATATATAAAACAACATAAAACTTATCAGGGATACAATTGTCACTGATATATCTAGGAATAATCATTAACATGTTCCAAAACCTCAATAATTTTATTCATATAGATATATGATGGAAAAAATTACAAATCAACTTAAACTCTTGGAATCATAGATGATTTTTTTGATATAGTTTCTGTCGACTTTGTGATGATTTTATATAATGCCAAATGGTTTTATCCTTTCTATCATCTTTGGGATAAGATTAGGTCCTATTATATTCCTCTATCAAGCATCATCTCAAAATATTTGAGTCCATAACTTCTTCAAATGTATAGCCACATAAGGTGTTATTTTATTTTTACCATCGGAGTTTTTGTTATATAGGATCACTAATAAGAGAAGGTTTTGATCCGAACATCCTTGTAAATCCATTGAACAATATTTCATCATATCCTAAAGGGGTTGAATGGTAATTTTAGATAGAACATAATTATGTAAGAATAATTATTGGTTAAGCAATATTATATATTTTATTCATGCTGAAGGCTTCTCTAAAACCATGAGTTGAACCATGGATCTCAGTTATATATAATAAAGAGTGGTACTCTATATAGTCTTTCCACTTCCCTAATATATATCATTGTGAGTTGGCAAAGAGAGAAATTATCATTGATATAAATGAACAGAACTTACTATGTTAGATGATTGTCTGCCACCCATATGGTGTTATTATCATTAGGTGTATAGAGAAGTCCTATAATGAGATCCATGGTAATGTTTTTCCATTTACATTCATCTATGGTAAATGTTTTCATATCACCCATGTATATATATAAATATATCATTCATACCTAACTCTCCCTCTTACTAAGAATCGAGATAAAAACTCCACAATCTCACCCATAATGTAATCGAATGAGAAATATTTCCTCAATTTCAATACATATGTGATCGTCTATGATTAATAGAGAAGGATGAGCTATGTGAATCATCATGAATCCCTCTAATCAATTATGGTTTTTATGGGACACATATATTGATCCCAAACCTTATAAATCCATTTTAATCATTTTTAACTCCAGAATATTATGTTATTTATTTTATATAAAATCATCATCATTATGATCCTTCATGATAATCTCTAGAATGGATGGTTGATTAGTTCTTTCAGAGAGGTAGGATGATGATCCTACAATTATTCCCATAGAGATCCTTCAAATTTCAAATAATATTAGATCCCTTGAAATCATATTTATGGATATTGTTTTGGGATAATTTCTACTCAAGTCATCTACGACATTGTTTTCCTTATCATGATGGTAATGAAAATAATAATTGTAATCCCTGAACAACAGTAACCACCTTTGTTGGTGCATATTATTTTTCATTTTTATGAATATATACTTGAGCTTTTTATGGTATGTATATATATCACACATTCCCCAAAGAGACTATGTTTCCAAATATCTATAAAAGTGATCACTACATTGAATTCTAGATCAATAGTTTTTTATTTCTACTCATGGATTTTTATATAGATAGAAAAATAGTAAATAACTTTTTTTTATTCCATGGTTTTAGAAACCAATCCCTTTTTAGATTCACTACTATAGAAAAAAATAATTCCCCACCTATGGGTAATGTGAGTATGGGAGTTTTGATTAACTTATTATTCATATATTTAAAACATTCATCTCATTAATCATTCTAGGCAATCATTACTCATTTCCATGATATCATTGTTAGGGGTCTTGAAAATCATAATTTGTTACTCACAAATCGATTATAAAACATATATAATACAAGGACGATATAGATTTTCACCATATATGATAGTCTTGGACACCCTTTAATCATCTTAATTTTTCAAGGATATATTGATATCCATTTACAAGTGAATAAATCCCCAGGGAATGATACTTTTTCATACCATAACTCATATCTACTATAATTTGAAAACAAATTTTCTTCCAACATGTTCATCTGTAAAATATTCAAATGCTCATCATATTCTTCCATGATTTTGGAGTTGATAAGAATATATTCAATAAATACTCCCAAAATTTATTTTGGGAATCAAAAAATACTATATTAGTAAAATTCATATTGATTACTATAACATTGGTGATTCCGAATAGGATTACTATGAACTCATTGTTTCCGTACCTTGTAAAAAAATAATTCTGGGGGATATCCTACTTATTACCCATTATGTGGTAATATCCCAACCAATTATCTAATTTAGTGAAATACTGTACTCCATGTACATAATCAAAGATACCATCAATCCATTATAGAGGATACTTTTTGTTTATCATGATCATGATGATCTTAATATATTCAATGTATAGGTGCATTGTACCGTCACACATGTTGAAAAAGATGAAAAGAGAATTCCGTAGTGAATCACATGATTTTATGAAACCATTAAAAAGATTCTCCTATAGTCATTTCTTCTGCTCTAAATGTCCACAAATGGCTATTCTATATGAGGGTTTTGAAATTTTCTAATCTATAAGTATAAGATTTATTTAAAATTAAACCACTCATCTAGGTTGAAGACAAGGAAATTATTCATGAAATACATCAACACATTTCCTTTATTGGGCTTATATCAAAGATGGTTTTACCTTAATCTAAATTATTTTTTATAGATACCCTTTCTCACAAATAAAAATACCCATGATTTAGATGTTGGTACTTAAGAATATTTACCCTCATGCTTTCTACTATATTGAATCGGTGAGTGGTTCAACATACATAGGGTGACTTCCAGCTCTCAAATTTTTTTATTGTCTTTATATATACCAATCCAATTCTAAGTTAGAATATCATAGAGTTATGATATATGGAGTATAATTAGGTTCTATTTTAAGCTCTGTAACATATTTTATTTAGTGGGCATGTTTTTAAGATTATTTGAAATAATATTACCATTTTCAATAATCACTAAAAAATAATTATACATGTATTTCAGTTGTGTTTAAATAGTTCTACTAATATCGAGGGATGTGAAATAATTTTTAGAAACATGGCAGATAACCCTAACATTCGCTATTTGATGTTGGTTTTTATTATTTACATCATCCAAAATAAATATAGTGTTGAATCATAATGAAATATTATTGGAATTTTTTTCCACCAATAATGTATCATAATGAAATTTTATATTTAACTATGTATTTATCCCAGGAGTGTAAAGATCGATGTGAATCAAGGCCTATTTCTATTTCCTTTTTGCTTATTGAATCCATATCAATGTGCCCTTTTCACGGTCAATACACCTAGGTAAATCTGTTCCAAATCCACATCAACTTTTAGTATACAAACAAGGATGTATTGTATTGGAAACAATATAAATATAAATTACCAATATTTTAGGATGTTATCCTATGTTTCTTTCTATCCCTATGTATTTTTATAGTGTTTTCTTAATCCTAATCCCAAAAGTAACTAGACTTTACATTGATACCAATTATGAAAACCCATATCATTAATAATCTATATTTCCTAATTAATAATATAAAATCAAACTTATTCAAACCTATAATATCAATAATCCTAGTGAAATTGTGAAATTTGGTACATTTCACATCAAATTGATACATGGTTACAAGAATATTATTGAAAAATTTATTAACAAGCTCTAAAATTCCATTTCTCATAAAACTGCACCTGAAAACCTATGGACATAGATATGAAAGTGGTGACCTATAATGTAACATCCCAGGTAATTAAAGAATAAAGAATTTTCATATTTATTAATATTTACGAATTAAATATTAATTTTAATTAAAAGGGGTTTCTACGTTCGATAGCGTACTCGATACGCAACGATGAGTTTCTTTGAAAACTTACGTTGCACACAAGTAATAAAATAATATTATTTTAAATGTTAGTTAACAAGTAGCCGTTGTACTAGAGGGAATGGATATAAATAACTAAAATATGATTATATATGTTTTTAAATGTTTTTACATTTACCCAATAAAAGATAAAGGCTTAAAATACGGAAAGAGTTCAATTTTAAGCATTTATACCCTAATTTTCACTAAGGGTTCACTTATCACCTTTTGATGGCGAACCATCATTAAATATAGTTTTGATCAATCTTATAAATTCTATTGGACCAAAAATAACTCTTCTTTAGAATCGGGACATCAAAATTTACTTTGTGTAAATATTTGGTACCTTTCCGATAAAGTTCATTTTTTTTATGAATAGTGTAAAATGTTGTATTTTAATTCAAAACCTCTTTTTAATCTAATTTATTTATATGATTAGATTATCTTTTGAATTGTTTTTAAAGTGAAATTAGAAAATATTTTTACCATTAAATCCAATAGTGGTCATTGGAATTAATTTCACTTTGAAATCAGACTTAAACTAGTGTCAATCTTTTGATACTTATTGTTTCATAAAAACACGCTATTTTCTCTGGCAGCGGGAATTAATTATTAAATTAATTAATTTGAATTATATGTTTTGAATTTTTTAAAATAGACTTCATTTTTGAATTCGTAATATCAAATATAGCTTAGGGTGAATTTTTGGTAATTTTCTGAAAAACATCAATTTTTGATGAATAGTGAAACCACTAAGTGGTACTTATAAAAACTGATTTTCCGTTTAAATGAAATTTTTCCATCATTGTGATTTGATTTTCAAAAATCCAACATACATGGTTGTCATTAAGAAGTAAAATGTGGTTCAATTATATTAAAATAATTTTTTGGTGAATAGTAACTTATTAAGTTTTTAATCGCGATTAGTGGTAATTAGTGTAGTTTAAGGTAAAAATAATGTTTTAATAATATGAGATGAGTTTGACACATGTCCTACCCTCATTGGATGTGTCATTTCCGAACAAAAAAAGCCATGGGTCAACTTGGGGACCCCATGGAGCCACTTTGGTTGGGAAATGACATAAATAACTTTTTATTTAATGTAAAAGTAAAAATGACACAAACATAATATGTTTTACGAAAACAATTTTTACATGGTGTTATATAGATCAGATTTTTGATTATAAATATTAATTGGAAAGATAAAAAGATTTCCTACATCATAGTATTTGTTTTATAATTTTTAGACTTTAAATAAATTAAATTATTTATGACATCATGATGATGCAGCGATGACTTCATTATTTAACGATTTAAATAAAATGGAAAGATAATGTAATATCTAAAACCTAAACATGTCAAAAACCTATTGGATGGGAATATTTAGAAGCCTTATCATCTTATCTTTGAAATATATCAATGTGGGACCTTAGAAATTTGAAACACGTTTGAAAATAAAATAATAGTTTCATGATTTCCAAAAGTGCCCCTCCTCTCCTCTTATAAAAGGCCCCCACCTCTACCTCTTTTCCCACACTCCCAAAGCATTTGGCTCGGCCAAACCCTGCCCATTTTTTCTCTCCACATACCTCTCTTACTCCTGTAAGCCTCACTTTGGGTAGAAGACTTCCCAAGGAAGCCTTTGAGCTCAAACCAATGGGAGTTACCTGATTTTTAAGGTAAAGTCTTCACTTGAGTCCGTTTGTTTTATTTTGCTTCTCCAACCCCCTAAACTCTTTTTATTTACTTCTTTTGTAACAAAAACAGTATCTTAAATATACTAGGATGTTTTTATAAGATTTATTCGAGCTACACACTCACACAACTACATCAAATGGTTAAAGAACATACGGTTTCCGTGGATGGCGAAATTCTGCCTCCCGAAACGATGATTGTTCAATACTCATTTAACACCTTCAAAGGTGGCCATTATGATGTCACTATTTTTATATATGATATATAATATGTTTATTCTTTCTTTAAGCTTCTTTATTTTTCATTTATGGAATACCATTATTGTTTCCATTATGGGTAAACACGATATCTTCATTTTAGGAAGTGCGGACTACCGCCCCTGAAAGTGATTTGATTCGTTAATACCATATGTGGGATGTGTAAAGGATAAAGTTAATGATATTATATATGTTATTATACTGGAATTATAATATACTCTTATATAATTATGATTCCATTCTATAAAATACTAAATAGAAATGAAAGTAGCGTTCATGCGTACGTACGGCTTACCGTCTCCATGAACAGTGAATTTCATTTCTTACCTCTAAATGATTATGTAATATTATAAATACATGTATATGCTGGATATATATGATATATATGATATCCAAATCAGGAATTTCATTCTAGATATAAAGAACCTTTTACCACACGAACAACATGTAATTGTAATAAATCCACTTTCGACTTAGGAACCAAATATTGACAAAACAAACATTATTAACTTAAATGGTTACATAATGTTTATAACATGGCAATAAGTGATATAAAAGGAATAATGAACTTTAAAAAGGTTCTTAATCAAGTATAAATTAACTCAAGTTTATTATTCAGGACGATAAAGAACGATCGAGTCAAGTCGGACCCGAGGTAAGGGACTTTGTCTCAATCTCCTTTCATTGAGGCATATTTCATTTTATGCACAACTTTCTTTTATACGGTGTATAAACCCCTTTGACTTTTACTTTTATACAAAAGGAATCTTTTTCTACGAAGCGTTTTACTAAACGACAAAAAGGAATGTTTTTTTTACATACGCGGTGACAACAACCTTTTCCGCCGCCGTGAGTATTATTTGGTCTTTGGCTTCCTCAACAAGCCGTAATGTTTTTAAAATGAAATAAATACCATATAATCTTTTATTTATTTTGGTATTGAAAATGGTTTTGATAAAGGATTCTATTATGATATATTGTGATTGAAATGTGGAAATGTTATCATTCCTTTATATTGGTTTTATGTTTTATGATTTTATATTGGTACTTGGACATTTGACGGGTGGTTACGTGATAAACCATATGACGGGTGGTGCCGTGAATACCAGGATGGGTGGTTACGTTATAACCTCCAATGCATTGGGTATGGAAGTTGGCCGTATGACTATTCCATTAAGTATGTATGGAAATTGGTCATATGGCTATTCCATTAAGTGATATGTGTGGAAGTCGACCGTATGGTTATTCCACTTAAGTATGTTTATGTCCCATGTTACCTTTATATATGTTATGTGTTCTTTATATGGGTTTTATGGTAATCCTTTGGTTACAAAAAGGTAAGTAATGATACTTTATTCAGTGAAGAGTTTTTACTACTTCATGAAGGTGAAGGTATTACTTTGATAGAGTATACATGTTTTACTTGATGTTTGAAAAACTAACAGTTTTCATTCTTTGTGTATCCCTTACTGAGATTTTTATGCTCACCACATGTTTTTTTGAAACGTTTTTCACAGGACTTAATGTGGAATAAGGTCAAGGATGAGATCAAGGGAATGCCATGCTATATAAAACATGGAACTAGACATGTTTCTTTTAAGAGTTTTTTTTATTATGGAAACTTAGTAGAAGTGACTACTTTGTAATCTTTTGAGATGTAATAGTTATGTTATAATTCTCTAAAACTCTAAACCTGAAAAGATCCTCAACGTGAATTATTCATTTAATTCAATATTAAGTAAGGTTTAAGGCCGGGGCCTTATAGTTGGTATCAAAGGTTGGTTTAGACAACTTTAGGAGTTAGAAAAGTGTTAAATTATAATATGATTGAAATGATATAGCATTTACGGATTACCATGTTGATTCGCCTAAGATATTTCTGTGTTCATAATGGTTTTCCGCAGAGGAAACAAAGCAACTATGTTGGGACGACATCAGGAGGAAGACAACCTTCCAAATCAGCAACCTGAGATGGTCGGAATCCGAACTGAACAGTTTGTTGTAGTGATGGCACAGTTGACTCAGGATATAAATGGTGGTGGTATCCATGCACGAGATCAGCCAGATCAATCGCAGAGGAACATGTCAGTGGTGGAACATTTCATGAGGCAACATCCCCCATCATTCAGAGGATCATCTGACCCTGTGCAAGCTGAAGGGTGGATTAAAGCACTGGAGAAGATTTTTGATGTCATGGGGTGTTTAGAACATCAAAAGGTTAGTCTTGCTGTTTGCCGTTTTGAAGGTGAAGCTGATCAGTGGTGGTCGATGGTGAAAAATATCAGGGATAGTGATGAGATTGAGGATCTTCACTGGGACGAATTCAAAGGTATGTTTCTTGAGAAATATTTTCCTTTGGTGGTTCGTCTTAGGATGGAAAAAAAGTTCTGAGAATTGAGACATGAGGATGATTCAGTGTCTTCTTATGAAGCAAAGTTCACTCGATTGGAAAGGTAAGCTCCAAACTTCATACGAGATCTTGATAGTAAAATAAACCGTTTTTACTCAGGGTTAAAGCCAAAGTATCGAAGGGCTTTAGCTTCTCGTGAGTTCAAAAGTTATGAAAAACTTGTTCGATGTGCAGAGAAGGTGGAAATGGAGTTTGCCGATGACCAGGTGTTCTATGACAAACAACAGAATAAGAGGTCTAGTTGGTAGGGAAAGGGGAAGAATTCATCAAAGAAGCAAGGAGGTAAGAAAACCAAATATCCATCCTGTGAGAAGTGTGGTAAAATGCATCCTGGAGAATGTTTATCCAAGTCTGGTAAGTGCTTTCGGTGTGGTAAGTCTGGTCATATTGCTCGTAACTGTAAGGAAGATGATCAAGCAGGCAATGAAAAGCCAACGGTAAGATGTTTTAAGTGTAATGAAATGGGTCATTATGCAAACGAGTGTCCAACGAAGAACTCAACTGGGGGAATGCAGCCAGACTACAAGAAGAAAGGGGTGGTTAAATCCTTTGCAACAACTTCAGCAGATGTTGGGCCATCGAATGAAGTGGTATCAGGTACACTATTTGTTTGTTCAGATTATGCCAATGTGTTGTTTGATTCAGTGTATACACACTCTTTCATTTTTGAGAAGTTTTCTAGTAAATTGGAAATTCCATATCAAGATATGAATCCTGAACTTATGGTAAAAACACCCGGAGGGAACGTTGAGACAAAAAGGAATTATAAGAACCTTCCTATCCTTGTGTGTGGAAGGAATCTACCAGCAAACCTTATTGTTTTGCCTCTAGTAGAGTTTGATGTTATTTTGTGCATGGATTGGCTTTCTGTTTATCATGCTAAGATTAACTACAGAGCTAAAATGGTTTCTTTTCAGAAAGATTTTCAGTTTGTGTACAAGAATGAACCCTTGATTTTGATAACATATCAGGAAGTTGAGAATCTAGTAAAAGATGGAAATGAATGTTACCTTGCAAATATTGTTGAAAATAAAGGAACTATTCAGATTAATGATGTGTAGTGGTAAATGAGTATCTTGATGTTTTTCCTGATGAGTTGCCTGATATTGTTCATGATCGGGAAGTTGAATTTACTGTTGACTTAGTTCCTGATTCTAAGCCAATTTCAAAACCCCCTTATCGAATGGCTCAAGTTGAACTTTTAGAGTTAAAGAAACAATTGCAGGAGTTATTAGATAAAGGTTTCATTCGACCTAGCACATCACCATGGGGTGCTCCTGTCTTGTTTGTTAAAAAAAAGATGGATCAATGAGACTTTGCATTGATTATAGAGCCTTGAATAATAATACTGTTAAGAACAAGTATCATTTGCCTCATATCGATGATTTGTTTGATCATCTCCAGGGAGCTCAGTATTTTTCGAAGATTGACTTGAGGTCGGGGTACCATCAGTTGAAAGTAAAAGAAGCAGACGTTCTGAAGACTGCATTCCGTACTAGATATGGCCATTATGAATTTGTAGTTATGCCTTTTGGGTTAACCAATGCACCTGCTGTATTCATGGACCTTATGAATATAATTTTCCATGAGTTCTTGGATAAGTTTGTGGTTGTTTTCATCGATGATATTTTGGTGTTTTCTAAAAGTAAAGAGGAGCATGAAAGTCATTTAAGGGTTATCTTGCAAACCTTAAAAGAAAAGAAACTATATGGAAAATTCAGCAAGTGTCAGTTTTGGTTACAACAAATTTCTTTCCTGGGTCACGTTGTTTCAAAAGATGGCATAACTGTTGATCCTACTAAAACAAAAGTTATTGAAGAATGGCCAAGACCCAAAAATGTAACCGAGATCCATAGTTTTCCTGGTTTGGTAGGTTACTATTGAAGGTTTGTTGAAAATTTTTCACGGTTATCTAGTCCAATGACTAAGCTAACTCGTAAAGGTGTTAAGTTCATCTGGACAAAAGAATGTGATGATTGTTTTCAGGAGTTGAAGAGAAGATTGGTGAATGCTCCAGTTTTGGCACTTCCTTCCAGGAATGGTGAGTTTGTTATATACATTGATGCTTCATTCAAAGGACTTGGTTGCGTCATAATGCAGAATGATCAGGTAATTGCTTATTCTTCACGACAGTTGAAAACTCATGAGGTAAATTACCCTACACATGATTTGGAATTAGATGCAGTTGTTTTTGCTTTAAAAATTTGGAGGCCTCATTTGTATGGAGTAAAGTGTGAAATATATACCGATCACAAAAGTTTAAAGTATATATTCACTCAGAAAGAATTGAACATGAGACAAAGGAGATGGCTAGAATTAATCAAGGATTATGATTGTACAATTCATTACCATTTGGGAAAGGAAAATAAAGTGGCTGATGCTTTAAGTTGAAAAAGTAATGCTTCATTAGCAATGTTGCATTTGGAACATGATCTTTTGGTTAAGGATTTGATGAGCTTTGTCATAGAAGTTGTTGGTGTAGGATGTTCTTCTGTTTTGTTTCAGGTATCAGTGAGATCATCTCTATCAGATAGAATCAAGCATGCACAGAAGCAAGACAGTGGGTTGCAAAAAAAGGTAGATCTGGTTCAGAAAGGTAAGTTGCCTGAATTCAACATTGATAATGATAGCGTTTTGAGATTTGGGAAGAGATTATGTGTGCCTTGTGATTCACAGTTGAAGAGAGAGTTGTTATGTGAAGCTCATAGTTCTCCGTTTTCAGTTCATCCAGGCAGTACTAAGATGTACAGAGATCTGCGGGAGTATTACTGGTGGGATGAAATGAAAAGAGATATTGCTGATTTTACTATGAAGTGTCTGACTTGTCAGCAGGTTAAAGCAGAGAGGCAGTTACCTAAAGGGATGCTTCAGCCTTTACCAGTGCCATAGTGGAAATAGGAAAACATATCCATGGACTTTGTTGTGGGATTACCGAGGAAATCTCGAGGTAATAATGCAATCTGGGTTATTGTTGATCGCTTGACTAAATCTGCTCATTTCCTTGCTATACGAGATACTTTTTACCTAGATCAACTTTCCCATTTGTATCTTAAAGAGATAGTCTGGTTACATGGAGTTCCCCTCTCCATTGTATCTGATCGTGATCCCAGGTTCACATCTAACTTTTGGAAAGGCCTTCAGAAGTTGTTGGGTACTAAATTAAATTTTAGTACAACTTTTCATCCTCAATCAGATGGGCAGTCAGAACGAACAATTCAGACCTTGGAGGATATGCTACGAGCTTGTTCGATGGATTATCAGGGAAGTTGGGACCAACATATTTCTTTGGTTGAGTTTTCTTATAATAACAGCTTTCATTCCAGTATACATATGGCACCATTTGAGGCATTATATGGGAAGTGGTGTAGAACTCCAGTATTTTGGGATGAAGTGGGTGAAAGGAAGCTGATGGGACCAGAATTGGTAGAAGAGATGGCAGAAAAAGTTCAGTTGATTCAGAAGCACATGAGAACAGCTGAGAGCAGACAGAAGAGTTATGCGGATAACCGGAGGAAGGATCTATCTTTCAAGGTAGGTGATCATGTTTTTCTCAAGGTTTCTCCTTGGAAAAGTGTGATGATATTTGGTAAGAAAGGAAAGCTGAGTCCAAGGTTTATTGGACCATATGAAATTCTGGAGAAAGTTGGATCAGTTTCTTACCGAGTGGCTTTACCTCCGAGTTTATCTCAGGTACACAATGTTTTTCATGTTTCAATGTTGAGGAAGTATATGCCAGATCCATCTCATGTTTTGAGTCCAGAGGTAGTTCAGCTGGAGGAGAACCTATCTTATGAAAAACAACCAATCCAGATTCTTGACCATAGGGAGCAGGTGTTACGGAATAAGGTGATTCATCAGGTAAAGGTTTTGTGGAAAAACCATGTGATTGAAGAGGCAACGTGGGAATCTGAAAATGCTATGAGGGATAAATACCCCCACTTATTTTGATAAGTGAATAAAATTGCGAGGACGCAATTCCCAAAAGGGGGGAAGGATGTAACATCCTAGGTAATTAAAGAATAAAGAATTTTCATATTTATTAATATTTACGAATTAAATATTAATTTTAATTAAAAGGGGTTTCTACGTTCGATAGCGTACTCGATACGCAACGATGAGTTTCTTTGAAAACTTACGTTGCACACAAGTAATAAAATAATATTATTTTAAATGTTAGTTAACAAGTAGCCGTTGTACTGGCGAGAATGGATAGAAATAACTAAAATATGATTATATATGTTTTTAAATGTTTTTACATTTACCCAATAAAATATAAAGGCTTAAAATACGGAAAGAGTTCAATTTTAGGCATTTATACCCTAATTTTCACTAAGGGTTCACTTATCACCTTTTGATGGAGAACCGTCATTAAATATAGTTTTGATCAATCTTATAAATTATATTGGACAAAAAATAACTCTTCTTTAGAATCGGGACATCAAAATTTACTTTGTGTAAATTTTTGGTACCTTTCCGATAAAGTTCATTTTTTATGAACAGTATAAAATGTTGTATTTTAATTCAAAACCTCTTTTTAATCTAATTTATTTATATGATTATATTATATTTTGAATTGGTTTTAAAGTGAAATTAGAAAATATTTTTACCATTAAATCCAATAGTGGTCGTTGGAATTAATTTCACTTTGAAATCGGACTTAAACTAGTGTCAATCTTTTGATACTTATTGTTTCATAAAAACACGCTATTTGCTCTGACAGCGGGAATTAATTATTAAATTAATTAATGTGAATTATATGTTTTGGATTTTGTAAAATAGACTTCATTTTTGAATTCGTAATATCAAATATAGCTTAGGGTGAATTTTTGGTAATTTTTCTGAAAAACATCAATTTTTGATGAATAGTGAAACCACTAAGTGGTACTTATAAAAACTGATTTTCCGTTTAAATGAAATTTTGCCATCATTGTGTTTTGATTTTCAAAAATCCGACATACATGGTTGTCATTAAGAAGTAAAATGTGGTTCAATGAGATTAAAATAATTTTTTGGTGAATAGTAACTTATTAAGTTTTTAATCGCGATTAGTGGTAATTAGTGTAGTTTAAGGTAAAAATAATGTTTTAATAATATGAGATGAGCTTGAAACATGTCCTACCCTCATTGGATGTGTCATGGACGACCAAGACAAGCCATGGGTCAACTTGGGGACCCCATGGAGCCACTTTGGTTGGGAAATGACATAAATAACGTTTTATTTAATGTAAAAGTAAAAATGACACAAACATAATATGTTTTACTAAAACAATTTTTACATAGGGTTATAAAGATCTGATTTTTGATTATAAATAGTCATTGGAAAGCTAAAAAGATTTCCTACATCATAGTATTTTTGTTTTAATTTTTAGACTTTAAATAAATTAAATTATATATGACATCATGATGATGCAACGATGACTTCATTATTTAACGATTTAAATAAAATGGAAAGATAATGTAATACCTAAAACCTACACATGTCAAAAACCTATTTTATGGTAATATGTCGAAGCCTTATCATCCTATATTTGAAATATATCAATTTGGGACCTTAGAAATTCGAAACACTTTTGAAAAAAAAATAATAGTTTCATGATTTCCAAAAGTGCCCCTCCTCTCCTCTTATAAAAGGCCCCCACCTCTACCTCTTTTCCCACACTCCCAAAGCATTTGGATAGGCCCAAACCTGACCATTTTGGCTCTCCACATCCCTCTATTACTCCTAGAAGCCTCACTTTGGGCAGAAGACTTCCCAAGGAAGCCTTTGAGCTCAAACCAAAGGGAGTTACCCGATTTTTAAGGTAAAGTCTTCACTTGAGTCCGTTTGTTTAATTTTGCTTCTCCAACCCCATAAACTCTTTTTATTTAATTATTTTGTAACAACAACAGTATCTTCAATATACTAGGATGTTGTTATAAGATTTATTCGAGCTACACACTCACACAACTACATCAAATGGTTAAAGAACATACGGTTTCCGTGGATGGAAAAATTCTGCCTCTCGAAACGATGATTGTTCAATACTCATTTAACACCTTCAAAGGTGGCCATTATGATGTAACTATTTTTATATATGATATATAATATGTTTATTCTTTCTTTAAGCTTCTGTATTTTTTATTTATGTCATACCATTATTGTTTCCATTATGGGTAAACACGATATCTTCATTTTAGGAAGTGCGGACTACCGCCCCCTGAAAGTGATTTGATTCGTTAATACCATATGTGAGATGTGTAAAGGATAAAGTTAATGATATTATATATGTTATTATACTGGAATTATAATATACACTTATATAATTGTTATTCCATTCTATAAAATATAAAATAGAAATGAAAGTAGCGTTCATGCGTATGTACAACTTACCGTCTCCTTGAACGGTGCATTTCATTTCTTACCTATAAATGATTATGTAATATTATAAATAAATGTATATGATGGATATATATGATATATATGATATCCAAATCAGGAATGTTGTTCTGGATATAAAGAACCTTTGACCACACGAACAACATGTAATTGTAAGAAGTCCACTTTCGACTTAAGAACCAAATATTGAAAAAACAAACATTATTAACTTAAATGGTTACATAATGTTTATAACATGGCAATAAGTGATATAAAAAGAATAATGAACTTTAAAAAGGTTCTTAATCAAGTATAAATTAACTCAAGTTTATTATTCAGGACGATAAAGAACGATCGAGTCAAGTCGGACCCGAGGTAAGGGACTTCGTCTCAATCTCCTTTCATTGAGGCACATTTCGTTTTATACACAACTTTATTTTATATGGTGTATAAACCCCTTTGACTTTTACTTTTATACAAAAGGAATCTTTTTCTACAAATCGTTTTACTAAACGAAAAAAAGGAATGTTTTTTACGTACGCGGTGACAACGACCTTTTCCGCCGCCGCGAGTATTATTTGGTCTTTGGCTTCCTCAACAAGCCGTAATGTTTTTAAAATGAAATAAATACCATATACTCTTTTATGTATTTTGGTATTGAAAATGGTTTTGATAAAGGATTCAATTATGATATATTGTGATTGAAATGTGGAAATGTTATCATTCCTTTATATTGGTTTTATGTTTTATGATTTTATATTGGTACTTGGACATTTGACGGGTGGTTACGTGATAAACCATATGACGGGTGGTGCCGTGAATACCAGGATGGGTGGTTACGTTATATCCTCCAATGCATTGGGTATGGAAGTCAGCCGTATGGCTATTCCATTAAGTATGTATGGAAATTGGCCGTATGGCTATTCCTTTAAGTGATATGTGTTGAAGTCGATCGTATGGTTATTCCACTTAAGTATGTTTATGTCCCATGTTACCTTTATATATGTTATGTGTTCTTTATATGGGTTTTATGGTAATCCTTTGGTTACAAAAAGGTATGTAATGATACTTTATTCAGTGAAGAGTTTTTACTACTTCATGAAGGTGAAGGTATTACTTTGATAGAGTATACATGTTTTACTTGATGTTTGAAAAAATAACAGTTTTCATTCTTTGTGTATCCCTTACTGAGATTTTTATGCTCACCACAAGTTTTTTTGAAATGTTTTTCACAGGAATTAATGTGGAATAAGGTCAAGGATGGGATCAAGGGAATGTCATGCTATATAAAACAAGGAACTAGACATGTTTCTTTTAAGAGTTTTTTTATTATGGAAACTTAGTAGAAGTGACTACTTTGTAATCTTTTGAGATGTAATAGTTCTGTTCTAATTCTCTAAAACTCTAAACCTGAAAAGATCCTCAACATGAATTATTCATTTAATTCAATATTAAGTAAGGTTTAAGGCCGGGGACTTATATATAATGATCGTATGGGGATTAATAAATAATAGCCTAATTAATGTATTTAATGTATGTGAATTGAAATTTTAATGACACATAAAATGGATTTGAAATATAATCATGAATAATGATGCATGATATAACATGATAATATCATGGAAACATGAGAATGTAGAAATGACATTAAATATGTAGTCATAATAATTATTCCGGGATAACAATGAAGTCATCATAACATTATTTAAAAATCACCATAATGGTTAACAATTACTTTCTCATATGATACATGATGTCTCATGAGACTAAATCATTACTGAATGTATTAGAGTGATATATATTTCTACGTACCCCCTTCATATTCCAATCATAGACATGAATAAATGTGAAATATAAATATTTAAATATTGGATCACATTTCATCAATTTTAATCCCAAAATTAATGAGTGTGCAAAAAAATGGAATTACCCAATAAAATAATTATTAGTATTACTAGGTGAATTCCATTGTGTGGAAATAATGATGTTTTTAATAATATAACGGTTGGGAATGGAAAATCACTGCACTATTTCTGCATTATAGAAGGGGTATATAATGAATCCTATGAGGTATTAATGAGAGTGATAAGAGACTATAATTACTTTTAAATCATAAGTAAAATATTTTGGATGTGGAAAATAATATCACATTAATATGAATTGAGAAAAACAAGGCATTATATGAAGAAGGTGCATTAATAAAAAAGAGTAGAGGATCCCTTACCTAGAAAGTGTGTTTCCAAAAGCCTCGTGAGAGATTCTTGAGATATTAGGTAAACCATGGAAGGGATATAGAGAGGAAATGTAAGATTATATTCATTCTATAATTGTTTTTGGTGATGTGTAATGGGATATTTTGTGGGTTTGTATAATAAAATTAAGAGGAATTTTATATTAATTTCAAAATATAGGCTTTTGAATCCATAAAATAATGTAATGAAAGTCACAAAAGATATCGTTTTTCCCATGAATTTTGAAAAAGATGATTTTTTAATTAGATTTAACATCCATTAAATGAGGAAATAAAATAATTCCCTTTTAGATGTGGAAGCAAGTCATGTTTACAAATAATTAATTTCAAATAATAAAAATATAATAAAGGATTTGGAGAATTCAAAAAGGATTTATAAAATTTATCAAGTAAACCCAAAACATATTATTTTAAAGGGGAACATTGATCCAAATGTCGATTTCATTTGGGGATCATATTAATTTTATACATTTAAATTAAAATATCCTTGTTTTGAATTTTTTACAATAACATATTTTTGACCCTTATAAAATTTTCATTTTCAATTCATAAAATTATTCTTTCATGTGTATTTAATATATAAAATTTAATAATTATATTTTATTAATAAATCATAATTTTTTTGAATTAATCAAAATAATCTCTTAATTGGAATTTCATATTAAAAAAATAGAGTTTTTTCATATTAAAATTTAATTTTTGTCAAAACCATTACTTAATAATTTTTAAAGTTGTAACAGTAATGAATATATGTTATAATTAATTTTTTTAAATGAAATTATTTATACTGTTTGGATTGAGATACATAACCCCTTATTACACCAGTGAACATGAAAATGGAAAGGAGTGTGATAGTGGTATTATCATGTTGTAGTTTGGCAAGCAATGTTTTGGTCGTGATCTCAATGAAATTTAATATCTTCTGTAATTATTTTCTCATATGGATTATTTGTTAGATAACCACCTAGTATTGATCATGAAAAAAAAAAATAAGTTTTCTCTCTTGGATTCTCTAACAAATGTTCTTCATTTGGTACAATCCAACAAGTCGATACCATTTATTCATTTTTATGTGTCAATAGAACATAATATCTATCGTTAATATTAAAAACAATGACCATTTACCAATGACTATAATATCATTTCTTGTTATTCATAATTGTATGTCAAATATGATAGTAAATTCACTTATAATTTTCATATATAAAAAATGTAGTGAATGTGTTTTCAATATTTAATGTACAGAAATATGGAACTTATTCATTTTAAAAAGGGATTTCATTTATAAATTCTCATGTTGTTAAAGATTTAATTTTGATGTGACATTTTATTGAATATACATTATTAAGGGAAATATAACCCTTAATATATTCTTGATGTTGAGGTAATAATGTTTCTTTAGGATAGATAAATGATTTACATGGATAAATTAAATCATATAGTATCATTGACCATAAATATTCTTGATGATTTGGTGAAAAAGTAATTTATAAAGGAGTGTAATTCATTTTTGGTTTTATAGAATATATCTAATAATGTATGACTTTATTTAATGAATGAGAATATAGTTATTTTTTGGAGTAGTTATCATTTTATTGAGGTTTTATGGTGATAAAGTTATTAAAATATTTGTTATGTGATATTCAGTGATATTATATAATGTATAAAGGATTAATGTCACGTTAATTTTATATATCTAATTATCATCATTTAAAAATTAAAAATTAATTGTTTTTATATTTATTTTGGAAGGGTATTGGGGATAAATACGTGTGGAATGAATATGGTTGTGTGAAATCCCAGATCCATATGTCATATAATAGGTGCCTCGACCCCGGTGGGCCACATGGACTCCAGTGCACCTCCCTAAATTCCAAAGGCCACCACATAGTAGCAAGGACCTAGGGTCTATTTTTCTATATAATATTCCCTCCTTACTAGAGTGTAGCATAGTGGATAAATATAAAAAGAGGTAAATATAGGAATTAATATATGTAAAAAGAAGGTACATTAGAAATAGAAAAGGATATAAATAAAAAAATAACTAAAATAACATACTATTGATGATGATATGTATTGTATATAGTAATCTAGAAAACATGGATACCATGTATAAATCATACATTAAAAACACAATGTACCAAATAGAAATACATAAATCATCCCTTGCATGTTGAGGTACAACTCAGTCATTTGCTATGAGATCAATCCTAGCATAGAAATAATTCAAGTGTCTGAATCATTAAGCTTCCCTTTATCAATAATTACTTAAATGTAAACTTATCGTGTACCAATGGCACCGAGATAGGGTGTGAGATTAATCCTAGTGGGACACCACCAATTGTGTATGTAGTATATAGCCCGTGTAATATAAATGTAATAATGTTAAAGAAAGAATATATAAGTAATGTAGTAAAATGTAACTAAATACCCATGTACCGGTTTTGGACCTATCTTAGAGTCTAAATATGTAACCAATTCATTATTTGATTATTACCAGTTTATAAATAATTCACATGCTATCAATATTGAGTGTTTCATGATGTAACATGGAAACCTGTAATTATATTTAACAAAGATGTTTTAAGTTAATAACCAATGAAAAATAGACCTCAAGGTTTTCCAAATTAGTAATGACTATTTCTTGGCTAAGTGCTAGAGTGTATTCTCTGGAGCATTATCCCAGGAATTCCAAAATAATATTCCTATTGAGTCTAGGGAGTTCATCGAAGGAAAAATGAAGATATTAAATTATTGGGCCCAATGGGATTTATCCATGGAACCTACCTGCCATTGTAGGATCCAAGGAGTGTATCCATGGAATCCTATAACACTACATGAGAAATACTATATTGTCATACTAGGTATCCAAAGATATTAAATGTTCAGGTTATAAGTCCTTCTCAACCTAAGAAAGAAGTATCCATGAATTTTGAATGGGGTCCTCGAGTGCTCAAGGCATTCCCTTTGGAATCCAAGTGTATCTTGAGTCATGCCACTACTCTGTGATAATTAATTCATATAATATTACATTTGGATCAAGACTTTCCATTTATTTTTGTGAAAAGTTTTTGTATCATGCAACCTTTAATGATGCCACAATTAATTGATAAATCTACTTAGCTCAAGACTTAAGATTCATTAGTGTGACTAGGGAAAGTAGCAGAAAACCACTCATTTAATCTACTTATGGAATTTCTAAAAAATTAGGATCAATATACTACCTTATATTATCATTATATGTGGTGCTATATACATGCAACTAGTTCTTCAATTACATTTAAAAAGGTATGTCACATACGCTGTATACATTCCAATTCCCATTTTTCATTTAATTATCAAGTTAAAAAACATACCTGATTTGGGTTACATGGTGAGAATACACTGTAATTTCCATTATGAAATTAAAAATTTAAATCGAAACATTTATTATTGAAATGTTTACCATTTGAAAGGTAAAACCATGACACAACCAAATGACTGATCAAACATGTCAAAACAGGAAAACTAAAATTATAGTAAAACAACCAACATTGGATGGATGATGTTGTGGGAATAACCACTAATAACTTATCATATACATGGAAAAGATAATAACTTTATGGTTTTTATGATTATAATGATGATGTATAAATTCCAAAAAAGGTACCCGATAAAATCGGGCGCCCCCACAAAATCACCAAAATCAATGAACTTGAGGGATGAGTTATAGAACTAAAAACATAGACCAATATGAATATACTTTTCTAGTATTTTCCTATAATTAATAATGAAATGGATTAGATCTATGAAAAGAGTAAAAACTACCACACATTGATAACTAGGTCGAGATAAAGCTTGATTGAGAATGTCTCAAAAGGACTTTAGTACATACCCCTACAAATCTAATGGGACGAACGAAAGCTTGAATGGTTCCCTGGTGATGGTGGTATCTTGATTCACATGTTAGAAAATAAAAATGATCCAAAATGTTATTTATGGAAGTAAATATCACTTGAAAAAAGAATAGGGATGAAGGATATCCCAATTGGATCATTAAGGGTAAAATAGTTAAATTAACCAATTTTTTTCTGTTCATGGGTTATCCTCAGGGTGTTCCAATCCATGTAAAAAACAAGCATTAATACCTGGAGAAGAGGGGGAACTCACACTGTTAGGATGCATGGTTAGGGGAACCATGTTCCAGCTATGCGGCAAGACACTATCTAAAAAGGCATACCACTCGCATGATTTTGTCTAACTATGTGGTCACCCCACACGGTTCATTACCAACCATATGCTAGTACCAGTTCACCACAAAAGATGTTTGTGCCCTCTAAAAAATCCCAATACACCCTTTATTCCATTTAAATATCATTGGGCATCCATATTAAGTCTAAAGTAAATATTCATAACCCTATTTAATTGATCCATACCTTATAGAAAAATTGCGTTCTTATAGTCTTCACCCAAAAAAGAACACATCCTTGAGTTCACCTTCCAAGGGAGGTGAAACACTATCTAAGATCAACTCTTAGCACCAAACATTCATGTTACTATCCTTCTACCATGTCTCATCCTGCACACGACAAAGTTTCCATAGCACACATACCCATGGGACAGACTAGTCTCAAAGAGACTTTGTGCCCTGATAAATAATGCATACTAGATACTCCTCAAAAGTAGAATTAGCATCTAAATCAACTTAATTTGGATAAAAGGTATGAGATGGTTTGATGTGATATTAGAGAATCTATGAAACATAGATGATTTCATGCATGGCACGATACCTATGTGGTAATATCAACCTATAGGATAACATCCCTATTCTCACTATATTTTCAAACGTCCCTACGTAACGAGGTATAGATTCCATTGCATATATAACCATATATTCTCTATCCATGGAGATACCCAAATGAAAAATCAATCCCCAAACTCAAACTCCATAGTTATCCAAAGGAAATTAGCAGAAGATTTTTTTTAATATGAGAAGTAGTCATATACTTCCTGATCAGCTGAACATGCACTTAAGTCTCCTGTATGAGATGAGGTCATAGAGGGATTACCTCAACTACATTTACCCAACACATGGTTGAACAACATGACCATCCATATAAAACATACAACAAAGCCACTTGAATTGTCTCCTAAAATCTATTACTATAGTAGAGTCTATATAGAGGGATATTATTCTCCCAAGAATCCCCAAAATCATGGAAACATGCCCGGAGTAGTTTCTCTAGATCCTATATCATTCGTTCCCTCAACACATTGACCTAAGGGTAAAATCTATGACTAGAAGGACCATTGTAATCATATGATCTCAAAAACATACAATATTCCCATTTCTCTAACTGAGAAAATATCTTGAATAAGAATGAAATGGAATAATTTCAGTAGTTGGTTAACAACCACCGATATAGTGTTGCTACCCCTTAGTAAACAAGGAAACCAAAATATAATGTCCATGGAAACATCTTCCCATTTCCATTATAAGACTGGAAGCAGATGTAACAAGCTTGTATGTCTATTGTGATCAACCTTCACCTACTGGCAGGTGGATTGCCAAGAAATTAATCCTACAGTCTTATGATTCATCCCCTATCACCAATAATTGAATAACATATCTCAACACATTTTGGAGATTCAAATATGAACTTCCCATTGAGAAGCACGGTACTCTTGAATCTTCTCCTCTCTTATAGCTGTAGGAACCCAGACACAAGTTTAAAAACACAGGATGTCGTCATTATCCAAGGACCAATGAAGATGTGGGTAATCTCAAGATATAATATCATAGAGAACCGTGACCTCGATATCTTAAAAATTTTCCACCCTTCACCTTCTGAAGGGGGTAATAGGAAACAGTCACAGATAAGAGGTAAGACTGCTCGTGAATGTCATTAAAATCCATATGCATCATATATAAGGGGTCTATTAATTTTAATTCATTATTGGATTCTCATATGACATGTGATTTAGTTTTCCAACTCGGCGCATGAGTAACAATGATTCACTTTCTAGGAATATCAACAAGCACATAATTAAAGTACTAAAGATATTTGAATCATCTTCACATTTTGAGATTAAATTGACATTTTGAAAAGAAATATTTATGGCTCTTGTGGTCATTATACACCACAAAACATTCACCTACAAGATACTGTCTCTAGAAAAGACAAGAATTGCGAACCTTTTCTATCTCATGGTTGTGAGTTGGGTAATTTCACTCATGAGGCCTCAACTGCTAATACATGTAGGAAAGGACTCTGTCCTCCTTCATGAGCATTGTTCCTCAACCGATGCATGGATCATCATATATGAGGATGTAACCCTTATCTAGATTTGGTAGATTCATTATTGGTGAAAACAAGTGCCTACCTTTATGCTTTTGAAAATATTCCTTACATTATTATGTCCACAGGAACGTATCACTTATCTTTGTAAGACCCATAATATATGAATAAAGGTGTGAGAAGTTATATATAAAACAACTATAATATCCCTAAATCCAAAAGACAAATTTTATATCAAATATTTTCTTGGGATTATCCCATGAAACTAAAGTATTATCCATTTATAGGTCAATAAAATGAACTGATTCTGATATGACATGGTCCACAAAGTGAACTTTTATGAAAAAGAAGTGTAACATTGCAATCTTCAAATAAAGATGATTCTCTTTCTATGTACTCATAACGATATAAATGTGTTTATCATAGTCTATACGAGTATGATAATACACTAAGATTCTATCCACTAATACCATAAAAAAAGAATCCATATAGAGGTGGAAACCCCAATTCAGTAGAGCCATGAAAAGAGTGGGTGTGTTCGCAAGAATGAACAACATAACATGGTACCCATACAGATCATACCTGATATAAAAGGCTTTATGTAGTATTCATGATGACCCTACTCGCACATGGTGTAATTCTGACCTCGTGTCTATTTATTGATGACTGTAACTCCTCATATATGGCCACAAAGATTATTTATTCGAGGTAGTGGATAATGTTTCTTTACTATAATCAAGTTCAACATTATGTAATCCACACATAGTGTAATATACCATACTCATTATCAAATAAAATCATTGGAGAACCCTAAGATGATGGCCTAGGACATATAAAGCATTTGGCCTCTAGGTCCTCTATCTACTAGTTGAGGTCCCAGAGCTGAACAAGTGTTATCCTATACAAGGGAATTGATAATTGAGCAACTATTGGAACAAGCTCAATCATGAATTTTTCCTCCCTCTCAAGAGGTAAGCCAAAAATTAATTAGGAAAAACATCACTGAAATGATCTACTACAGAATGAAATTCAAACTAGACTATGATTTGATCCTCTAAGAAGTGTTTTTAAATCTGGGTAGTCATTCCACCTAGCCCATAATGATCTGGTCATGCATTACCAGCCTAGACATCCTACTCTCCCTTATCTAGATAGCTGCTCTCTTCTTGTGCTGTAAATGATACCGTACTCGAGATTCCAGAACTCTATGGCTCTATCAGCTCTAAAAATCTAAGGAAAGAACTAATTTTATAAGGAAATATGTAAATTAACCCATACCATGCTATGATGGTGACCATCCAGAGTATTCTCATCCCTCCAATGTTTTGCTGAATCCTGAAGCATGTATGTGGAATGATTGACCCACACCTTTAGAGGAATTTTCATATGATAAAGGATAGATCATGTGGCCTCCATCCAAGACTCAGTAGCTTGTATAATTCCATCCCACAAAACTATGGGAGGATGCTGTAGTTAGAACCCATGAGTCAGATTATCCAACATAGGTTTAGTTCATGGAGCACCATGCATGAGCTTCATCGTAAATTGAAAATTATCACAATCATGGGAGTCAATGCATTTACTCGGTACAGTTGGTGGTGCCTCATGTGGCTCTCTCGGTGTTAAGAATGGATACTAATGGCCCACATGCCAGGAGTATGGAGATCACCACATTCCTGGAATGTGACATGGGGACATCATGTCATCATTGGTCAAGAAATTCCAGGCACACACCTTAGAAAAAACAAGAAGCATAATGATAATATCACTAGCAGAGGATGAACGAAAGAAAACTCACTACCCAAGGGATACTACACTAACTAACTACATAGAAGGCCATGTATCAGTAAGTGCTCTAAAATTAGTTTCAAGGGTCCCAATACATGATTCATTAATAATAACTTGCCCCATTATATATTGTCAACCATGTTATTTCAGTATATATTTAATTACTAGGTTCACTACTTTACCTTTCATTAACATTATAAAGTGGGATATGGATGTGAAACCATTCCACTTTTATGTTTTGATTTGCATATAATTTGAATCAAGGTTCCTTCAAAATGGGTTTTCTTTCCCAGTGAATTAGGATCCATACTCCTTATCACTGATATTGACAACAACATGAATTTATAATAAAATGCATGATTCAGTAAATTACTCACACTACTAAAAAAATACCCTATACCAATGGTTTGAAACCGTTGGTATAGGCCTCTAAACCGTTGGTATAGGCTATACCAACGGTTTGGAGAACCGTTTCCAAGTAAGCCATGGGGATAGGTCTATACTAACAGTTTTGGGAAAACCTTTATTATAGACCTATACTAATGGTTTTGAAAAACATTGGTATAAGTAATATGAAAATCTATACCAATGGTTCCATAAACCGTTGGTATATGTAATTCAAAAAAAAACATTCGGTTGGTTTTGATCCCAACACCTCCCGTTTGTGATTGAACGACGTAACCACTAACATAACTTACTTTTGTGAACATAATTTCATAAATATATTTATGTATTATCATAAGTATTTTAAATTTCGATTTATTTAATGTCCTCTGTAAGAATATTCCATTAAAAATATATGTACCTATACCAACGGTTCTCAAAACCATTGGTATAGACCTATACCAACAGTTTTGAGAACCCTTGGTATAGGTTCTTTGATTTTTGGACCTATACCAATGGTTTGTCCAAAACCACTGGTATAGGTCCATATAAGTGACCTATACCAACGGTTTTGGCCAAACCGTTGGTATAGGTCCAAATTAGTGAAATATACTAATGGTTTTCCCAAAACCGTTGGTATATATCATATTTTCAATAGAGTTAATCCATACCAAGATGGACAATAAAACCTCATGAATTGAAATAAGCAATCACTCAATCATAGATAAAAAGCAATAGAAGCCTATATACAAGCAAGGAATACTCAAAAATAAAATGCATATAGAGAAATGAATGTAATGAAGTGAACCTATATGGAATGGAAATATGCAAGACATTGAAATCATAGGGTCCTATAATGATACATGTTCCAAAGATCCTTTCCATCATATAGTGAGGCTAAGGACAAAATAAAATTCTAAACCATTATAATAATAAAAAACTACACATATCATGTTCATCACCCAATGGTGTGATAATATCAACTATAATAGGAAAAATCATTACAATATGCATAATTAATAAAAAATATATTTTACCACGAAAATGGGTTCACGAAGCCCATGAAAGGCATAAAAATAAGTCTATAGTGTTCATAGTCTCCAATCTATTGTCTCAAAATAGAAAAGACAAAAAGGATACTACTCTGATTCAACTTTGTGGTGTCCCAAACTTATATTCCTCATAATAGGTGTCCGGAGCCTAGTAGACCACATGGAATCAAGTGTATCTACCCAAACGATAGAGTCAACCGAATAGTAGAGAGGGCCTAGGGTTTGTTCGTGGGGAGACTATTACCTCATTACCAAACTATGGCACAAAATATAAATATAAATAGAGGTAATAGAAAAACCAATATTAATAAAAAGATGGAACAATGTAAATAGACAAATATAACAATAACATAAATAACTAGAATAGAATAAAAAAACTAATGATGGTATTTCATGTATCTAGTAAGCTGAAAAACATGGATACCATGTAGAAATCATACATAAAAAATCCACGGTTGAAAAATGAAATGAATAAACAATCCACTTCATCCCGAGATACAAATTGGTCATCTTGTATCCCCTCCGTCACAATAAAATAAGAAATGAAGTTTTTGAAGCATTACACTACCCTTTATCAAAACATGAATACGTGTAATCTAACTGGGTAACAATGGTGCCCTGATTGGTTGCGAGATAAATCTTAGTGGGCCCCCACCAACAATACCTATAACATCTGAACTATGTAATCAAAATGTAAAAGTATGAAAGAATGAATATATAAGTAAATTAGTACAATGTTACAAAATAATCATGTTTCTACTTTATCCCTCAAATAGTGTCTGAGTATGCACCTAGTGCATTATTTAATTCTTACCAATTTATAAATAAGTCACAGGTTATCAATAGTTAAGGTTACAAGATGTAAATTGGAATCCTGTAATGATATTTAATACATAAGTTCCATGTTAATAACCAGATAAATTTATACATCAATGATCACAAACATTGTAATGAATATAGATTGTCTATGGGTATGAGTGTATTCCAACAATTATAGTCCAAGGAATTCTACAATAAAATAACTCTAAAGTCTAAGGAGTTCATCCAATGGAAAAATGGGGAATGTTAATGACTCAGACCAATGGGCATTAACTATGGAACCTACATGTCATTGTTAGATCCATGAAATGTATCAACAGAATCCTATAGTAATACATGTAGTATCATACAATGTCATATAAATAATCTAATGTAATAAAATGATTGGGTACTAGGTGGGTCTCAACATTAGAAATATGTATATGTGAACTTGAAATGGGGTACTTGAGTGCTCATGGCATTCCCTTGGGAATCGAAAGAGAGCTCGAGTCAGGCTACTTCTATGTGATAATGAAGTAATATAATATTACATTTTATTCAAGACATACATTTAATTATTGTGAAAATCTCTATTAGAATAAAACCTATTAATCAAGTCTTAAGTATTTGATAAATCCATTTGGTTCAGGCCTTTCCTTTTATTATTTTAAAATGGACAAGTATTATGAAATCATTCATTAAATCCATTTATGTGAATAAGAAAAAGAAGGTTCACTCCACTAACATCCATTATCATGGTAAGATGTGTTATGGACATGCACCTTATTACCCAATTAAAATTAAAAATTCCATGTCATATACTTAGCACACACCCAAATTTCAATTTCACTTTTAATTATCAAATTGAAGCACTAACCTTCGATGGGTCAAGTGGTGAGAATACATGGCAATTTCCATTATGAAATTTAGAATTCAAATCATTCCATTTAATATAAAAAATCTTACCTTTGGAATGGTCAATCCAAGAAACACCTGAATGACGTATCAAACATGTCAAAACACTAAAACAATAATTATAGAAAAATATTCTACAGGGGATATGAAGTGTTTTCTGCATAACCACTAAAAACTAATCATATATTTGGAATATTGATTAAAAAAATGCTATAACGATTATAATAATGAAATATAAATTCAAAAAACATCAACTGATGATATTGCAAGGACCCACACAATATTTCTAAAATCAACAAACTTGAAGGATGAGTTATATACCACCCACTGTAGGCTTGTACGAGTCTCATCATCTAGAATTGTCCTCTAATTTATTTAGAATGGAGTAGATAATGGAAAATAGTAAAAATGATCAAACCTTGGTAACTAGGTCAAGAATAAGAGAGAAAATAATGGATCTAAAGGACTCATGTACTTACTGTTGTGTGTCAAACACGATGAATGGAAGCACGAATGGACCCCAGATGAAGGAGATCTCTTGATCCCTAGGTTAGCCTTCAAAAAGATCTAAAATTAGGGAAATAGAGGTTAATATCATTGGAAATCGTATTAGGGATGAAGGATGGATTAATAATATCATTGAGGGTATAAACGTAAAATTACACAAAATTTAGCCTATGCATGTTTGGTCTGCACATTTGTCCGAACCATGCACAAACCATGGACATGTACCTGGAAAAGAGGGGGCACACACACGGTTAGGCCACAGTGTTAGTGAACCCGTTCATGAACTGTTATGTAAGGCTCTATCCGAAAAAACATACCACCCACATGGTTTTCTCTAACCATCTTGCCCCAGAGCCCAATTTTCTAAAAAATGTGTGCAAAGACATGTTCTCCAAAAAAGATGGGTTCTAGGATCTGAACAATCCCTAAACACCCTTTATACCTTTTCTGACTCATTAAGTATCCATATTTAGTTCATATTAAATAATTAAACTGAAATTTCAAAGAACTATACCTGAATGAGAAAGCCTGGTTCTTAAATCATGAATATTGGATTTTAATGTTGATGTTTTTGAGATTAATGTATTATATTGGATAACTTTTGATAACCATTTTGGATTTGGTAAATATTTGAAGTTTTAATGATTTAATTATCATTATTTTATGGATCTTATGATCCATTAAAATTATAATTTATTACTTAATGGATAAAAATTTAATCTTGAATATTTATTTTATTGAGTAATAAATGAATTGGAAATTGATCGAAGCACAACTAAAGTAAGAAATTGTTCATAGGTTATGGAAATTATAAATTAAGTATATTTTTTCATGATGACTATATTAATAGTAATAGAATCCCTCATATTTAGGAAAATAATGTTGAAATAAAATTTTAAATTATTACCGTCATTTATTATTATTTGATTTCCTTTTCACCAATCAAATATTTATGGATTTCTGGTTGTTACCTTTCTCTTAACCTAGTTCTTTATCACAGTAAAATCATCTGTGGTAAATTTTTTAACCTCCATGTCCATATTTTTACATTCTTGTAATTTTTTTCTACTTGGAATCATTGTTATCTTTTATTATAATTTAAATTCTTAACACACTTTCTCTCTTAACAAGATGATGATTTATTAACCCATTATACAATGTGAGATTTTAAAAAGGTATTTTATGAAGAAAAACCATTGATTAGTAATATCATACTCCCTTTGTGAGGTATAAATTTATTAAATGGGGGAGAATTTCATTCCCTAAAAATTCCAAATATATTTCTCTCTAAATAAATTTGATTTATTTGATTTCTTATGTTACATGCAACCTAAGTTTCAATGAATGACAATATAAAATTAAAATATTGTTATTTATACATGACTCTTATTAGATAGTAATTAATTTTATTGATATGAAAAGTAATAACCACATTATAACACACACACACACACATATATATATATCCAACTCATTAAAAATAATTTCATAAATTCTTATGAAATAATTAATCAATTTTTAGGAAAGGAATTTTATTGTTTAAAAATGAATTTTTGTGAAAAATATTTTCTAATTTATTTTATGCAAAGAAATAATAAGGAATTTATTTATATATTTTTAATTTTTTTAGAAAGGGAATTAATTTTTTGATTATAATGTCAAAAATATCATCATTTAAAACGTTGGGGATTTTTGAGAAAATGTAATTTTCAATGATACAACAAAATAATGATTTTAATAAAACATTAATTTTTATTCATTAAAAAAGTCCCAATAGATTTTTACTTTTATCATAAATTAACATAATAATCCTTTAGTTACATATAATATAAATAATATAATATTAATCCCAATTATATGAGACGTTGGTAAAAAAAGACTTATAGATATAAAAACATAATTTTTTCAAAACACCATTTTTCTTCACACTTTACCAGATACTTATGAAATGAATTTCTACCACATATAGAGATTTATTTTATTATAACGGAATAAATATTATTACCTATCATAATTAATATTATTTAATAAGATAGATTTATTTTTTTTGATTTCATTATTGTAAAGTCCTTAAAAATTTATCACAATTGTATAAGTGTAAATCAGGTTAACGATGGTTAATACTATGTTATAATGACACAATTTCTCCTCACTAAACTGTTAGATGATATTATTTTCACTCGTATAAAATTTGGAATGATATTAATTTGATTATGGGGGAATATTTATATGAATGTGACCAAAATAATATTTTATGTAATGAAAAAGACAAATTGTAACTTTGTTACTTTTAAAAATATATTAGGTGTTCTAACAGAGAAAAAATATGTCATTTTAAAAAAAATAATGGATTTATTGAGAATAATTATATTAAGTTATCTATTTTAATATATTTATATTTTTTATTAATTATATAACTATCTTAAATTTTTACACAATGCAGACACTACATTTCTTCAATTTATAAAAATATGACATAAATTATTTAATCGGAGTGAGTAATGGGGTTATAATTTTTTTAGATAAATATTAAATATTATATAATTTTTAAATATTATATTTTATTTCAATATTTGGAATGGTTCCTTTAATATCAAAATAATTGAAATGATCAAAAATAGATATAAATTATACACTTTTTATAATAATAATTTAATAAATCAATTAAAATTAAAAAAAATATTATATTTTTCTAAATGAATATAATATCGTCTATAATATCCACCATATAATATTTATGAGTCAGGTTTGAATTTATTATTAAATTCATAAGCTTTTATATTTAAAATAGTTGTTACCCTAGATAAGGATAAATTAGGTTAAATAAGGGGTTAATCAAAATGAAAAGATTTAAATAACCACGTTATTAAATAAAAATGTTATTTTTATGTTATTTCAACAAAATAATATCATATATTTTAATATCTATCCATTTGGGAGAATATTTATGGAGAATGACTATTTTATACTTTTATCATTGAAGAAATTCCAAAAGTATCCCTCGCATCACTTATAAAATAGAACATACTAGCCTCTATACATCACCGTTAAATTGTAATTTTTCTGCCAACCCATACAAAAATACGTTCCTAAAATACCCTCCCATTTCCTATATACCATTTTTTTAATTGTAAAACACTTATAAGAATGATTTTAGGGTAGTTATAATGATTTTTCTTAATAAGAGGTATAATTCATAACCATTCATTTTTTATTTATTATTCAATGTCATTAAAATATTCTTTACGATTAATGAAATAATATCATAAATTTTTTCAATATACTGATATGTTATTATTTTAATTCAATAACCTATATCTATCTCATAATCTGTCAAACTAGAAACAAAACTATTGTCTTTCGGTACAATAGATTACCCCCTCATGAACAAATGTAATTCCTTTTCCATCACATCCTATCACATATTATTATAATGATGGATTTAAAGTATATATATATAAATTACATTTATGAAATATTAATAATTATCAAATAATAAAATCACCATAAATATCAAACATTAAGATCCATTGAAAAATTATAACACCCCTCGTGCGTACGTGTGGACTACAACATCCACAAAGTGATGTCATTAGATTTCAATTTCTAAAATAAAAGGATGGTAATAAGGGTATTTTAATTAATATATATATATAATAATTATTCTAAATGTTTTCAGTTATATTTTCCTTTATTTCATTCCATCCATTAAAATGTGAAAACAACGTTCATGTGTCGATGTGACTTTAAACCCCCATGAACAACATAATTAGCTTTTATATGTAAATAATTTTATGTGTGAAACTAATTATATGTATAATTAATATAATATATATATATATATGATGATTAAAATTATATATATTATTGAACCATTATCAATGTACAAGTACTTGAAATATAGAATAAAAAATATCACAAAAAATGAATCATTTAACAACCTGAACAACTATTTTTAAAAAGTTATTATTAATAAATAAATGTTATAATATTATAAGATGATCAATTATGATAGTATAATAGTTTAAATCATTATTTTATTGATGTGAAATATATTAAAATTTATTATTTAAGAGAATATATTTCTTCCTATTTAATAAGAACTCAAAGGAAATGATTTTCATCTCACATTTATTTTCATGAAACAAACTCCATATTCCCCACAAGTTTCCTTTATATAATGTATATAATACCCATGATTTTATATTATGATGATTATTTTTAAAATTAAGTGTATTTAAAGAACTATACTGTGTTTGTTCCTTCAGAAGTCTTATGATTGAAAAATTACCAAACTGTTAAGGGTCTTATATTATCATATCATGGTTTATCGATATTATTAATGATAATGATTCTGATGGTAAATTATACTAATTTTCCTATATATAATATCATGCTTTTTATTATCATATAGATATTTCAATATATTATCTGATTTCATTTAATTTTAATATCTTTAAGAATTCAAGAGACAAAAAGAACTCATTTAATGAAATAAAACATTATTTTTTCCATCTATCGAAAATCTACTATATTCCATGTAATTTGTTTGTAAAAATGTTTTAAATAATTATATTACATATAAATGTTTTAATTTTAACAAAAAAATTAAGGAATGTTTTTTTTTTCAATTATAAGGCTTTAATGGATGTTTCCAACATCATCAACCTTTAGTTATTTGAATCTCATGTTACAAGTTTTCATGGTTCATTTAAAATTTTAGGATTTCTTTTATATTTGGTATCATCTAGATTTTAAATAAGTTATTTTAACGTGGATGAGATATTTTCCTCATTAAATTATACATGTTTTATTTTTTATTCATTTTCATATAAGATATAATCCTTTTATGTTACTTATGATTTACTAAATATGTAATCCAATGATAATATACTTATTAGTTCTACTGATTTGGTATAATAATCACGATAAGATGTTTAGGAAAAAAATTAATTTTCCATATGTTATGTGGTGATTAATTGATGAAGTGATTATGAAACATATTTATTTTTCCCGTGTTTTGTTCTGAAGAATGTTTATGAAACCTATTTTTTAATGTTTTATAATATAATGCACATTTTATGATTTTTTGGTATAAATTTTTGTGATTTTAATTATATAAATTTTGGGATATAAATTATATTTTTTACAACATATTTGGGGAATATGGATATATCATAAGATAAATTCGATGGAAATGATGAGGGAACCATATTCTGAAAAGAATTTTTCCACTATGAAAGTCTTATTAGATATACCTGACTACTATGATGGTTTGGAGAGAGGACATGTACCACTATCATTGTCCTATAATTGATCCTTAACTACTATAGAAATGGTTTTCAATTATTTTATGAATTCCAAATAACTAATTGAAACAATGATGAAACCCTCTTAATGATCATTTTCTTTTGATCCTTTTTGAGTAATGTTATACAAATGGATTTGATTTAGGACATGACTCCTGATTATGATCAATGATATAGAGTGTATGGTTTTAAAATTTTATTCTCATGTTTTTTACCCTTATTCTTATATAATGATTAATTGATCATTGATATATCCTTCCATTACACTTACTACACAACTAATATCACCTTTCCATAGGTTATGAAGGATGGTATTGTGTATTATTTTTATAATAAGTGTTCTAGTTATGATGAACATAGTGAGCTAAGAATTATTTACCCTATTAAAAATTTATTATGTATCCAAATTTCAAATGATATTAGGCCTCTATTATTCTGGAACTGATCATTATTTTATTTAATGAATATTATTTTAGTAATTTGTAATATATATTTATAAAATGAATGGGAGCCTATAAATTTCTATAATTATAAAATTAATGAATGAAAAATATATTAAAACAAATAGAGGGAATGAGGGTTCGTTACAAGGGTAGAGATATATTTCTTATGCATAATGAAATTGAGGGAAATAAAGAGGTCATTATTATTATGTTTTAAAACTATAACAAATTGGGAATTATTAAAACCAATATCCCAAGCATCAAGGGAAACTGACATATAAGAAGGTAAGGGGTGATGTCCATGATTATGTGATCACTGCCATTATGATTTAGTAATTAAATACGTGGTTTCTTGTACTAGAATCATATTACAAAAATTATCTAATTCATTATTATATTTTATACCCTCACAATCATTAAAATCATTTATGTTTTCCAATAAAATTAAATATTTACCTAGAACCATAAGATGGGATTATTAAATTAAAACACTTAATGTAAATAACATTTTAACAAGTATGTGTCTGGAAGTGACCATTATTAAACACAATTATGTTTTGATTTCTAAATTAGTTAGTATATATATGTTTTACATTAATAAAATCATCTGTATGGACCAGATTTCAATATATGATTACAATATTCATTTTTGTGAGAAGGAAAATATTATTTTTATTATGATGTATAAATCCTTAAATTTAGAGGAGATAATTCATTATCTATGTTACGACTAAATCCATCCACAATACCTCTTCAAAATAATATTATATTGGATTAAGAATAGGATCATCATACAAATGGAAATGTAAATATTCAAATAGGTGATGTAAAAATTTTAAGTGATAATATTGATATATTTTTTGAAGAATTAGATGGATATCCTCAAGATAGAGAATTTTATTTTCCATTGTTTTTTTTCCATAATACAAGACGTATATCATAAACTTGTTATCAAATGGATACTATGAAATTAGTGGTGTTGAAGAAACAACTATAGGAATTTTGTGATATAGGATTTATACACTACAGTGTTTCACATTTAGGAGTCCCTATTATTTTCATTAAGTAGAATGATCGATCGAGGAGGATATGCAATGATTATTTCAAGGTTAATGCTATTATGATCAAAAAATAATATCATACACATTTCACTAATGTTTTATTGATCAACATCATAAATATTAATATTCATCTATGATTAACATTGGTTATTGGTAAAATCATTCTTGAGTAATGATAAAGATATTTTGAAGACATCATTTCAAATGAGTTATCAATGTCCCATGTTTTTAGAAGTTAAATTTGGATTTACTAATACTCCCTATTTTTTTAAAGATATAATGAATGAAGTATTCATGGAATATCAAGATGATATGTTTTTATATTTATTGGTGATATAATGGTGTTTTCTAGATAATATCAAGACCACAATAATCACATGAGAATTATTCTGTAGACTCTTAATAGAAAAAGTTTAAGTGGTAGATTTAGAAAGAGTACATTTTTGATTTGAAAGTACATTTTCATAGACATATTATCTCCCATGAGGGAATCATAGTAGATACTATTAAGGTAAATGTGGTATAATAATGTTATATGACAAAAAAAATAACCTAGGTAGGTTGTTTTATTGGGTTAGCAGTTAACAATAGATGAATTGTTAAAAATATCCCCTAATTGGATAACCCATTAACAAATATTATATTAAATGCGGTAATTTTCATCTGGAAAAAAGAATGAGTAGAATGTTTTGGAGAATTCAATAAGGTATTTTTAATGCTTCATTTTTTACTCTATAATTAGGAAATTATGGATTTTTGATATATATAGATGCATCAAAAGGGGGTATATTGTGTCCTAATAAAGAATAAAAATGTTATTTCCTATGCATCATGGAAGTTAAAGAACCATGAATTGAATAATCTATCTAATGATATTTATTTACAATATCTAACATTTTATTTGAAGACATGTGGAAATTATCTCTGTCGTAAAAGATGTAAAATACACATAAGATATAAGAGAATTAAATACTAATTCTCATGGAGAGTGCCCAATATGTGTAAAAGGTGACAGATTATGTTAGTTAAGGATTGTTATTTTTCAATACATTTCCACCCAGGGAGAAAAAATAAGCTACCATATGTATTAAATTGGAATGAACATGGAGTTCTAATGAATATTTTGAATTATAAAGATATTATGTTCATAGGTCTAGAAAATATCCATATTGAAATTATTAACATCAGGTAGACATCATTAATATTTAAAATTACTGAAAACCCAGCTTCTTGGACATGATAGATAATTATTAGTCTTATGATGTGAATTTTAAAATGAAAATTATATCTTGAATGAAGGGGAATTGTCATAAATAATATATGATGATATAATTCTTAAATTTATAAAGAATATATGCGTTCCATACAAACATGATCTAAAAATAGAATAATTTGATGATAATGATATCTATAATAACTTTTTACAAATTGATAGAAACATGATTTTACATGGATTTGATATATCATTTTTCATATGATAATATTTAGTTGTAAAGTACATATTATATATTGTAATTAATGAAATTAAAATAGATGTAGGCTGAAATATCGCATCCAATAAGAGTGATAAAGGAATTGCTTATTACTATCTAGAAATGGGATTCCATTATTATGGATTTTTTAACTAGATTACCAAATAATCCAAGAATGAATAAATCCATATGTTTAACATCCCATATTTTAGGAAAGAAGCACTATGTTCAATAACGCACATGATACACTGCATCAAGCTTAAAGGAAGAACTAAGTATTATTATTTTAATGTTACCATTATAACTTAGTAATTGGAATGGTGGGAAATTAATAGTATCAACTATATTATGAAAAAATTATTTACACATTTTTAAATAATTATTTACACATTTTTAAATAATGATTTATTGGTTACCAAATTTATTAGAAATGGAAATAAAAACCAATAGAATATAAAGGATTTGTTTTTTATAAAAGCAGATTTAAAAGAGAATAATTGTGTTTATAAAAACGTATCACACATTATGGATTTTCATTTAATGAAAAATATCTTTTATATATTCTATGTAATGTTTTAAATTCATCTTATATGTTTTATAGCTATGATATAAGAACAAATTCCAATTTTCAGATAGAAGAAGTATTTTTCCCAAAAGAATATGATTTTACTACCTTTTGCTAGAGAACCAATTCTAAAAATATTTTTTGACAATTTTATAAGTTATATTATAAATAATATACATATTTTTTTTATGTTTGAAATTAATTTTTTTTGTTGAAATTGTTTTAGAAGAAATTTATATTTTAATGAATGGTGAAAAATACTCCATTTTAATTCAAAACTGCCCCTTCATCTAATTTATTAAAATAGTTGGATAATATTTTTAGTTTATTTTAAAGTGTAATTGGATTATATATTTACCATTTAATAAAATGTTGTTAATTCTATGTAATTTGATATTTAAATTCCATATAAACACATATCAGTGTTTCGATAGTTTTTACTTTTGAAAAATCCACATTCCTGTTTTGATAATAGAAATTAATTTTAATTTTATTACTACAACTTCTTTGTTTTGAATTTGTAAAAATGGATTAGATATTTGAAACTATAAGGTCCAAATTAATTAAATAGGTACCTTTTATTTTTTAACATTATAAATAGTAAGATCGGTAATTATTTTAATTTAGCACAGTTAAAGGGTAAATTAGGTAAATAATGGTAAAAATAATAATATTATTATATAAAACTACCAAACACGTATCCTAATCATATTTTATGATTAATGGGTGACCAAAAAAATACTTAGGTATATCTTTTGGCAATTTGAAGCCAAATGGCTGTGAATATGACATGTTATAATAATTAATTTAATGTAAAGGTAAATATAACACAAACATGTATCTTTTTACTCATACAATTTTAATGTGCATTTATATAATTGATCTTTTTGATATAAATATTCATTAGAAAGATATAAATATTTCCAATATAATTGTATTCTATTTATAATTTTTATAAATTATATAAATAAATATATATATGATACAATGATGATGTAGTGATTACCTTATTAATGAAAGATTCAAATAAATGATATTATAAATATTAAAATAAATTTAATTTAAAACATTTTATGCCCTCCAAGAATTTTCTATATGAAATTTAAACTTTATGTTTGAGTTAATGTAGTTTTTTCAAATTAATTATGTTGTTATGACTTTAACAAAAAGAAATTACTAAATAGTGTCAAAATAGACGTAAATGTGTTTTTAAAACAAATACCATTTTATTAAATGATATAATAGTCATAAAAATATAATATTTCAATAGTTAAATTATATAATGTTGTAAATATTAATAATTATACACTTGAGGTTCGCTTGGAATTTTATAGTAACTATATTAACTATATAGTGTAAAAATACAAGGATATATGGTAAGAGTTAATTTATTTAACTAAGAGTTAAAACCAATAGATAATGTTACTTTTGTGGCCTATACTACAATTAAACCAACTATTTGAGTTTATTACTACCCATAGTCTTATTAACCTCTAAATATATCACTTTTGAGCAAATATAACTCGAAAATAAATTTATAATATTGTAAATTTTCATGACATTTCTAAAGGGTCCCTCCTCCAACTTATAAAAGGCCCCCACATCTACCTACATACTCACATATCTCAAGATGATTGGATCATCAAACATATGTATTAATAACCTCACAAAATCCCTTCATTTCCTTTATTGGACTTACCTTGGGAATAAGGAAATTCAAGAAATACTTTGAACTCAATTCAAAAGAAGTTACCTGATTTAGAGGTAATGTCTTCTCTCAAACTCATTTAATTTATTTTCCATTTACAACACCCTAACATCTATTTATTCAATTATTTTATAAAAATACTAGTATATAAAATATACTATGATTTTTTTGCAAATGGTTTGACTTACACATACACATACTTCCTTCAAATGGATATAGAACACACTATTTTTGTGTATGGTTAAATATTACATCACGAAACGATGATTGTTCAATTTTTTCCTACCACCTATCATGTTATCCATTTTGATGGAACTATAATTATATATTAAATATATCATTTTTATATAGTCTATATTCTTCTGTAATTTTTATTTAAAAAATACCATCATGCTTTAAATGATGTGTAAATACAATAATTTCATTTGAGGAGGTGTGGACTATCACCCCATCAAGGTTATAAGAATCATTCATTCCATACGTGGAATGTATAAAGGAAGGATATGATGAACTTATGTAACATATATAATATATATATCATACTATAACTATAAGATACATATGTATAATTTTGTTTTCATTATTTAATATGACAAAGAAATGAAAGTACCGTTCATGTTTACGTTCGTCCTACCATCTCCATGAACAGTGCATTTAATTTCTTATATAAAAATCTTATTGACTATTATAAATACATATATACTTGATATATATGATATTCAAATCATTAATAATATTAAGTAGATTTGGGAATTTTTACAAGATGGAAATTTAAATCAAAAGAAGTTCATTTTCAACTCAAGTACTGAATATCAACAAAACGGCCAATATGAACATAGATAATTAAGTAATTCTTATAACATGGTAATAAGTGATATAAAGGAACAATAAACACAAAAAAAGTTGTCAATAAAGTGTAAGTTAACCTAATCTTATTATTCCAGATCATAATTATTGTATGTGACGAGTTAGACTCAAGGGAAGGGAAATCTTAACTCAATATTCATTCATTGAGTTGAATATAAATGGAACATGTTTTGTTTCTCCAAGAATATTTGGGAATTTCCTATTATTTTTTTCATTAAATATCAACATATATTGGCTGTATTTATATTTTTATTATATATTTATTTCATTGATTTATCCTTAATCAATTGATACGGTCATTGTTAGGGACTTTATCTCAATCTTCTTTCATTAAGGAAAATATTGATGTTATGAACCTTTATTATCCAATAAGGTGCATATTAAAACACATTTTACATGTTATATAATGAATTAATATATTCTAATAATATTTAAGGTTTTGTTAAATGTTATTCATTAATGATTTCTGTTTATTTTTTCCTCAAGTGGTAAGAAACTCTTTAACTAAAACATCATTTTAAATGTTTTAATGTTTTAATATTATAAATCATTCTTGTTAACGTACATGTTTTCAAAAATGTTTCAAGGATTTCATTTTATGGAAATGAATCCATTAATGTGTAAATTCCATTCAATTTTTTAAAAGTTGTAGGGACACATTGATTCAAAAATATTCTTTCTAAATGTTCTAATTCTGTTTCAAAAAATACATTAATTTTTTCCATAACTTGAAATTTTTTAACATATACCCCATAAATATAATTTATCATCTTTAAATCTCAATTATGTATTGATTTTTACTTTATAATTATACTATTTTAGTTTAAAATAATGTGTTTTCATTTATGAGTGCACGAGTATTAAAGATGAAATGTGATTTCAAAGAGAAATTTCTTTTTTTCCTTTATGCTTGTTTTAGGTGTTATGATTATTTTATGGTTATTGTATATAGTGTATGTATATGGGTAGTTCCCTGATAATAAAAGGGCTAGTGAAATCATGATAGCTCACCAATTCATTGAGTAACATGATGGTGGTAGACTATAAGGTTTCTCCTAAGATATTTTGGGAATATACTATGATGATAATTCCAAACGTAACGATGAACATTACTTGTTATATAGATGTGAATTATACAATGTAAGTATGATATGGATTCTATAAGTTAACTTTATGCTTAATTATTTATATGATATTTTTTAGGAATCTTATGATTAAATTATGTAAGCTAAGTAGTTTTTGTTTTATGGGTGAAAAATATAATTTTGTCAAAATGTTTTCATGGGTTTTAAATATTCAAGGACTAAAGGTTTTATTCCTTATTTTATATTACTTAATTATATTTTAATACATGCCCCAAGATTTTGAAATGTTTTACATAGGGTATAAGGATTGCTATGTGAAAGGAATAATTCAATAATATTTTCATCATGAAAAAAGAAATCATTTTTCTTAAAGAGTTTTCTTTTGTAAAAAATATGGATACTAACTGTAAATGTACACATGTATTGTATATGTCAATTATGTAATAGTTTTTGCCAAATTCTCTAAATCACTATAACTCAAAAAAATAAAAAAATTGAATTCTTGACTTAACTCAATATTATGTCATGTTTAAGGTTGGGGGGACTCAAGATTATGTAATATTTATAGTTAGGGCCTTATAGTTGGAATCACACGTTGGTTTGACAACTTCATAGATTACGATGTTTTCATAAGAGTTAGGGATATCATTATGGGTTTATAATTTTATTGTTTATCATAATTTCAATGTATTAGAAGCACCTTTTCATCATTTATGTGATGAAATATTAAGGAGACTACTGGTGTTTTAGGTGAAATTCACCATTGAGGAAATTATGGGATCATTAGGACCGCACAAATATATATTTTCCAATAATAAATTCCATTCCCATTAATGATGAGGAAAATTAAAATGACTATTTAATTGTATATATTATTTCTTATTTTATGATTTGACATTATTGAATTATAGGACACGATTTATGTTTTTTTTGTAAGAAATATGTTTTAAAGAATAATATGGAAAATCATGGATAAAGGATCATGGAGGATACTGAATGATTATAAGTAAATTGAAGAGTTATGATGGATTGTAGGGTTATGAATGTTTAAATGTATTAATTCTATATTTATGATTGGATTAAATTTAAATACATTTCATAGTATGTGTAACACTAATTTTTCTAATGTGAAATTGTTATTGAAAAAATAACTACTTATTTTATGGACATAATTATAAATAACCTTTTGGGTTTATATGATCCTTGATTTTGATGTAATTATTTGTTATTATTTTTTGGGGTAAGAAATTAATGGCCTGAGATAAAATTTGATGTTAAAATATGTTATGGTTATTGTGGATTATTTTATCTCATTTTGGGAATGTTATATAAGTTTATAGTTTTTGAAAAATGAAAACAAGTAGAACATGTGGAAAACCATCACTTCTGACATGGCTGGATGAATCAAACAGAAAATCGATGTGCGACTAGGATTTATCGCCTACTACTGGCCTATGGGATGTACTTGGTTTTTTATGACTTATTATTTTTAGTTAAATTATTTTAAGGATTAAGAATAAGTTGATTTGGGAAGTTATGTTTTATCAAATGGATATCCTTAGTATAGGAAAATGATTTCTTGATTAAGTGACATTTGTTATTTTGAAAGATATTAAGTATTTGGGGAACACTATATGCCTAAGGAAAATGGAATTCTATGGGATTTCATTTGAGGTGTAATGGTTGAATTTTATATTTAAAGAATCTATGTTATTTAGTGTGGAAATACAGCGATTTAGATTATTTATGGAAATGACTAACCTATCATGGAGAATATATGATTAGGATAACTAATTTTCAGTATGTGAATTTAAGTGTAGTTGATGTTATTTTCAGATAATTTTTATGATTTATCATGGAAGACTATGTGTTAAAATCCTTATAAATTTTGGTATTCAATCATAGTTAGTATTATTTAGATTAATATTAAAGAAATTTGTTTGATGAATGTTTTATGTAAAACTTTGGTATTAATGTTCAATTTTAGAGATTAAAAGTAGCCCTTCCCCTTATAAAGGATTATTATTTTTGGGATATTATCTGATCTTGTATGAAGAATTCTGTTTTCGGTCAATTTTTAAAGACAAGGGAAATATATGGTTGATATTATTTGAATTATGTGATTATCTAGAAGTTGATTCTAGTGCACCAGGAATGACCATGTCATCTAAAATACTCTTCAATTTTGAAAAAAGAAGGGTTTGTGGTGGAATTTGACTAATGGATGAAACTCTTCATTCCATGTTATTATATTTACCTATTTTTAATTCTTTGTATTAAAGAATATATAAAATCTATGAAGTGTATTTTAAATCAATTTTTTTTGTTTACATTTCCCTACTATGAAATCAATGATTTTTTAACCCATCTCAAGTTTGTGGTTTTCTGGTTGTTAACATTCTCTTGATTATGATTTATATCACTCTCCATCAGAACTTGAAACATTGTTTTTATTCCATATCCAATTTTTCCTATATGGAACCATAGTATGTGTTATCTTGGTTGACCTTTTTACTTTACTTTTTAACATTTAATGTGGATTATTTATTAAACCTTTTTCAAATGTAAGGTTAAAATAATTTTATTTTGAAAATTCATACCCTATTTACTAACCCCTGATTAAATTTTTGAGAATAAAATATATTAATGGGGGGTATATGACATCTCTAGTTTTACCAAAGAAATACTATGTTCAATAGCATACATCATAAGCTAAATTGAGCTTAAATGAACAACTATATATTATTAGTTAAATGTTATCATTAAAAACTAGTCATTAGAATGGAAGGAATTAATAGTATAAGATAAATTTTGAAAATATGCTATAAAAATATTTAAACAATGATTCATTGGTTACCAAATTTATTAGAAATGGAAATAAAGTCCAATTGACAATAAAGGATGTGTTTTTATGAAAACATAGTTAAAAGAGAATAATTGTGTTTATATATTCATATCACTTTTTATGGATTTGTATTTAATGAAAAGTTTATTTTATATATTTAATTTAATGTTTTGAATTCATCATATGTGTTATTTATATATTATATAAGAAAAATTTCTTTTTTTTGGATAAAAGAATTATTTATTAAGAAAATATTTTAATTCCACCATTTACTGGATAACTCTTATTAAATATAGTTTTGAGAATTTTATAAGAACTATTTGAAATGATTGATTAACTTCTTCTTTGGAAGAGGGAAAAAATTTACCTTGGTTGAAAGTATTGTATTTTTCGGATTAAATTCCCATTTTAATGAATAATGACAAATACTACATTTTAGTTCAAAATTTCATTTACCTCTAATTTATTTATATATTTTTGTTACCTCTATAATCCATTTTAAAGTGTAATTAGGTTATATTTTTTTTATTTAATTTAATTTTGGTCATTAGACGTAACATCGCATTTAAATTAGACATAAACACATGGAAATCTTTTGATAGTTTTTATTTCTTAAAAACATGCTTTCTTGTTTTGACAATGGAAATTAATATTAAATTAATTACTTCAAATTAATTGTTTTGAGTTTGGAAAAATAGATTCCATATTTGGAATTATAAGGGTTAAAATATGTAAATCTGTGGGATTTATTTTTGGACTTTATGAAGAGTAACTTCAGTAATTAGTTTTATTTACAATGGTTAAAGGGTTAATTAGGTAAATAATAGTTAAAATAATATTACAATAATATTAAACTACACTAAAACGTTTCCCAATCATATTGGATGAGTCATGGAAGAACATAAAAATACTTTCTCTTAACTTTATGAATTTTGGAGCCACATGGGTGTGGAAATGACATGTTATGATAATTAATTTAAAGTAAAGGGAAATATAACATAAACATGTATCTTTTTTCTAAAAAAACATTAAGGTGTGGTTAAATAATTGATATAATTAACTATAAATAGTCATTATAAATATAAAAATATTTACTAAATCATGGTATTTTTTTAATAATTCTTAATCATTATATAAATAAATTTAATTATGACATAATGAAGATCTAGTAAATACCATATTAATGAAATATTCAAATAAATGATATTAAAAATATTGAAATAAATTTAATTTTAAATTTTTTATGGAATAAATAGAATTTTTGGTTTATTTTGACATTTTATATTTAATTTAATTTACTTTTTTTAATTAATCTTGTTTTTATGACGCTAACAAAAATTTGTTACTAAATAGTGTCAGAATTGTCACAAATGAGTGTTTAAAACAAATACCATTTTATTAAATGATATAATAGACATAAAAAATTTAAGAATCTGAAAACAAACTTATATAATGTTATAAATTTCATTAATGACCCATTTTAGTTTATCTTTCAATATTATATTAACTATATTAACCATACAGTGTAAAAATACAAGCAGACATGGTCATAATTAATTTATTTAACTAAGGGTTAATGAAAAAAGATAAGGTTACATTTGTGAAATAAAATTGTATAAAACCTATTAGATGGAATTATTTCAAACCATAATCATATTATCCTAGAAATATATCACTTGTTAGCTACTATAAATCGAAAATATATTTATAATAAATGAATATTTTTAGACATTCATAAAGTACCCCAGCTCCCTCTTATAAAAGGCCACAAACTATACCCACATACTCACACCACTCAAGCCCCTTGATTCAACCAAATTCAGATAAAATATTCTCCCAAAATCTCTAACTTCCATCTAGAATCCTTACCTTGGGAATAAAACAATTAAATAAAGTATTCTGACTCAAATAAAAAAGAGTTACTCAATTTTGATCTAATGTCTTCTCTCAAGCTCCTTTCATTTTTTCCTCCTACAACACCCTAATATGTCTTTATTAAATTAATTTATAACAACACCAGTATCCTCAATATACTATATTTTTTGTATGTTAATGTTTCGAAATAAAATTACACATGGAACCATATACCAGAAATGCTCAGTCAGAGGCAAGCCTATGACCATTTATTAATAAAAGAAAAAGCATTAACAGGTACAACCAGACAGAAAAACATCTAAATATAATAGAAATAAAACCTTTCACCATCCCCATTAGTGACTATTTCCACTGCATTATTTGTTTCCCATTATGAGCTTTCATAGTGCTTAAGAACCTTAACATATTTCCTTCTCAGATTTAGCTTCTCCAAGGCTAGAAACTCCTTCGAAGATTGCATAACCCAACTTTCCTTCCCAATAGAAGCTCTGGTAGACACCGACCTAGGAATATAAGAATAATATTTCCGTAGTATTTGATGTGGTGGACCAGTCTTTGTGTCCTCAACCCCATGCACCTTCATCCCTTCACCTTGAACAACAAAACTAAAGGAAGGTCGGACCACACAACCATCTGTACAATAAACTACTACCTCACAAAACGATGATTGTTTAATATTCCCCTACCAAATCTCATGGTTTCCATTATGATGTAAATGCATTTAAAAATTTAATATATTATATTTATATATTCTATATTCTTATATTATTATTTTTTACATAATAATTTTTTTCTTTCCATAATGTGTAAATATGATAATTTCATTTGAGAAAGTGTGGAATACCGCCCCCTCAAAGTGATATGGATCATTCATGTTATACAAGAAACGTATAAAGGACGGAGTTAATGAAATTATGTAACATATATAACATAGATATTATACTGGAATAATAATATACCTATGTATTATTTATTTTTCACTCCTTTAATACGACAAATAAATCAAAGTAACATTCATGCATACGTACGACCTACCACCTCCATGGACTGTGCATTTCATTTCTTAGCTCCAAATGTAATGAACTATAATAAATACATATAAAATGGATATATATGATATTTAAATCATGAGTAATATTATATATATGATTTAATTTTGATCATATTTACAATTTACATCAAAACTAGTTCATTTTCGACTCAAGTACCGAATATCAATAAAACAAACGATATGAACAAAAATAATTATGTAATTCAAATAACATGGTAATGAGTTATATAAAATGAATAATAAAAAAGAAAAATGTTCTAAAGAATGTATAAATTAATTTTTTTTTATCATTGAGTAACATACTGATTGTACGTGATAAGTAAGTCTCAATGTAAGGGGAATTGTAACTCAATCTCCATTCGTTAAGTTAAATATCCATGTCATTGGTTTTATTTTTCCAAGAATATACGTGAATTAAATTTTGGTGTTTAACATGAAATATGCACTTATATTGGTTTTATTTATATTTTTCACTCATAATTATTTTACAGATTCATCCTTAATCTAAGGATACAATCTTTTTAAGGGACATCGTCTCAATCTCATTTCATTGAGGCATATCTTGATGTTATGCACCTTTATGATCCAATAAGGTGTGTGTAAAACACATTTGACATGTTATATATGGAATTTATATATCCTAATGATATATAAGGTTTTGGTAAATGTTATTCTTTAATAATATTTATTCAATTTTTCATCAAGTGGTAAGAGAATCCTTAATTATACCATCATTTTAAATGTTTACAAGTTTTAATATTCTAAATAATTATCTTTAATTTTAATTTATTGAAAATGGTTTTAAGTTTTTCATTTTATGGGAATTAATGGGTTAAACTGAAAATTACATTCCGATGTTTCAATGTGGTATGTGACACTTTTATTCATAAATCTTCTTTCAAAATATTTTTATTGTGTTTTAAAAGGGATTGATTATTTTTATAACATGTACTGTTTTAACATATACATCATAAATAGAATTTATTAACTTTATGTCTTTATAATTTATTGATGTTTAATTTATTATTTTACCATTTTATTTTAAAATAAAGTGTTTTCATTTATGTTTGTTAGAGTTATAAAGATGAAATGTGATCTCAAATTTGAAATGCTATTTTTACATTATATTTCTTTTATTTGTTATGATAATGTTATGGATCCAGGGAATTTTGTATGTATAATGGTGGTTCCATGATATACTAAGGGAGGGTGATCTTGTGACATTTCTATAATACATTGTTTAATGTAATAGAGGTAAACGATATTATTTCTCTAATGATTTTTAGCTAATATACTATGATGGGTATCCCATACTTAACCATGAAGGCTACTCCCTATGTAGTTGGGAAATATAGAATGTAAGTATGATATAGAATTCACAAGTTACCTTTATGTTTTATGATTTTAATTAATTTTTGTGGTAATATTTTGATTACATGATGAAAGCTGAGTATTTTATGTTTTATGGGTGAAAAATATGATTTTGTGAAATTTTGTTTGGATTTTGAATATTCATAGACTAACTGTTTGATTCCTTATTTTATATTCCATACTGAGATTTTTTTTCTCATCCCATGTTTTTGAAAATTTTTCCATAGAGTATAAGGATGGGTAAGAGAAATGAAGAAGTCAAGAATATTATTATTAGGAAAATGAAATCATGTTTTGTTTAAAGGGTTTCTTTTGGTGGAAAGAGTGGACAATTAGTGTAACTGTCCACATGTGGTGTCAAGGTATATTATGTAATAGTTATGTCCTAATTATATAAAAAATTTAGCTTAAAAAATCCTCAATTTGAATTATTTACTTAACTCAATATTATGTAATGTTTTAGGATTGGGAAACTCAATAATATATAATGTTTATTACTGGGGCCTTATAAAATGGTTTTTTATTTATTACCTTATAAAATATTCTCATTTCATTTATATAAGAGGTGATTAACCTCTTTAATGATATAAATGGATCTATATTAACAAAATTTAAATTATTCATGTAGAACCACATCCAATTGTGTCTGATCACGATCCCTGATTTATATCATTGTAAGGGAAAATTCTTTAGAAGGATCTTTATACTGATATTCATTTGATAAATTTATATCATATGTAACATAATTTACACTCTGAATAATATATTAAAATATTATAAGACAAGTTGAGATATTTTTAACATGAATTTAAAGTTATATATGATAAATATTAATTTTTTTATATTTTTCCAATAACAATAGTATGACAACCCTGCTTTTTATTACAACTTAAACAAGCTTTATTACATAAAACTTCACTTGATACAACAAAGAAGATCGAGAGGTTTAGTGTCTTTGGGGCTTAGGATCATTACATAAAAACTTTAAACTTGAAATACAACATCCTTATTGAAAACTTCCTTTACATGACCACTACATTCCTTCGTACTTAGCATTGCATGGGATAACCTGAGGACATGCATAAGAAAAGGGTGAGCTATAAAGCCCAGTAAGGGAGTACACAATGAATAACATGAGGAGTACAATACATGTTAGGCAATAGGAATATCAATAGAGCATAAGAGAGACATGAACATAAAGGCATGATAAATCATGATAATCATAACATGGAAATGTGGCAACAACACTTAACATTGAATTAGCATGAGCCAAGGCTCATTGCACATGGAGCATGAGTAAACCCTCATTGCACTTGAAGCACGAGTAAACCCTCATTTCACTTGAATTAGAATGAGTCAACACTCATTGCACATGACGTATCATGATACTATACTTTACCCAATGCATTGGAGCGCTATAAAGGGCGCACCCTTCTTAAACATTTCATTTCATGCATAAGTGTGCCACATGGATCATAAAACATGGATTCATAAAACATAATCATTTCTACCACGATAAAGGAATGTGGAATTCATACATGAAACTTTACAATCAATATGTATATGTGCATAAAGGTGAATACCCTTGATGGAGAAATGGGCATGGTATTCACTACACAAAGACATTGGCTTAGAAAATCGGCGCGATTTCGGCAGCGTAACGGCGTGACATAAGAATTCATAAAAAAGGTTGATGAGAGAGAAAGGGGTTCCTCATCATATTTACATGTAATGGACAGTAAGGAGATCATGTATATACATGTCCCAACAATAGAAATGGAATTTAAATTCATGATACAAAAGTATTGCTTGAATGTAAAAGAAGAGAGAGAAGTTCCATTCGGAATTTCGGCATAGTAACGGGTGTACATGGGAGGCATTTAATGAGAGAGAAATGGGTCTCCCATCATTCAAACAATAAGAGGGAAGTATGGGAGAGGTGCTAAACCATACCCCAACATTCATAATTGAAATAAAAAGGGCAATACAACTTAAAGAAAATTGACAAAAATGAGAAAGGAAGAAAAACCCTTACTTGGAAGTGTGCTTCCAAAGGCTAGAGAGAGGCTTGTGAGAGGCTTCTTGGGAGCTTGGGGCACCTTGAGAGGATTCTAGAGAGAGTAGGGCAGAGGTTGGACGAACTTCAAGGGCTTTGGGTGAGGAGGAAGTGGGATCTTGGGTGGGTTTATATAGGAAAGGTGAGAGAATTCTTTATTATTTAGGTTTGGGACCCCTTATATTAAAATAATCCAAACCACAAACCATCCCATGGTATTTGCCCATGGTTTCTGGAAAAGGAAAGAGGAAAACAATATTTTACAAGGCCAAGGTCCGAACTTATAAAAAAATTAGGGTTTCTTATGTGGAGGTGAGTCACACTCCCATGGAAATTAATTTAAAAAGGCAAAGTGTTGAATAAGTCTTGAGGGCTCCATTAATGCTTTGAAAAGTGAGTCAAACAAACCCAAAACCTCATTATTTTAATGATAAAACATATATTGGCCGAACATAAGGATTATGGAATTTTATTACATCACCATTGGGTCATTATGATGTCATAAAACACATTATATATTTAAATGGTATTTAATTTTTACCCAAAAATTTGACTGTCTCAGAAAATTATGAAAAATTCACCGTTGGATAATTTCGACGTCCTGATTCCAAAAATAATATTTATTTTATCTAAATAATTTTCTAAATATGTGAATTTTCACTTTTAAAATAAAAACCGACATTTATAAAAAATTCACGGGTTTTGACAGAAATGGCTTTCAAACCTTAATAAAAATTTTAATTGCATTCATAAAATTATAAGATCATTTATATTTAATAAAACTTAATTTAATATTAATAATAATATTTTATTAAAGTATTATTTAATTCAAAAATCCTTTAATTTAATAAAATATAATTCTTAATTAAATAATAACTAAAAACATCATTTGTACTTTAAAAACTAATTACAATGCATCAAAAATGACTAGAAATTATATTCATTATTATACACAAAAATAATGTACATGAACATGGTGCTACTTATTTGTTACATAACCCCTTAAAATAGCCGCATAAGACCTAAGGGTAAGGTGTGCGATGGTGACAGACTCTTGGGGTTGCTCGGATAACATCGCTCGAGTGGTAATCTCTATCAACTTACATTTTTCCCGTAGACGATCACGTTCGAGCTTGACTTGATGAAGCTCAGCTTGGGCTTGGTCAAGGGCAAAGCCCAAAGACGCCACCTCCTTTCCGAGCTCCGACAAATGGGCTTTGTAAGGGGCAATTCTACTGGATGAGGCCATCGCTTCCTTTGTCTGAGTAGAAAATTGGTTCGTTAAAGCCTTATATTTAAACTACCCAGATGATCACTGTTCAACGGCTATAAAAGTAACGGTCACAAATCTTAACGTTAAACTGAAGAAGTTTACATCATATAAAAACATAAAGGAACATTTAATTGGATCAAGAGGGATTTTCCATTGATGAAATTTTGGGTCGTTACAACATTCCCCCCTTAAGAAATTTCGCCCTCGAAATTTTTCCTTTTCCCACACTAAAACAAATGTGGGTAACTTAGCTTCATCATATCCTCCGACTCCCAAGTTGCTTCTTCAAACTTGTGGTTTCTCCACAACACCTTGACGAGGGGCATTGTCTTATTTCGTAGAACTTTTTCTCTACGATCTAAGATCTTCACTGGTTGCTCCTCATAAGAAAGATCGTCTTCTAATTGTACCACCTCGGAAGAGAGTACATGTGAAGGGTCTGGTATGTACTTCCTTAAGAGGGATACATGGAAGACATCATGCACCTTGGGCATAGTAGGTGGAAGTGCTAGTCGATAGGCCACAGCCCCAACACGATCAAGAATCTCGAATGGGCCGATGTACCTTGGACTTAACTTCCCTTTCTTTCCAAACCTCATGACCTTCTTCCACGGAGATATGCGTAAAAACACCATGTCTCCGACTTTAAACTCAAGGTCTCGTCGACGATTATCTGCATAACTCTTCTGTCGACTTTGGGCTGCCTTGATATGCTGCTGAATGGTTTTCACCTTCTCCACCATTTCTTCGACCATTTCTGGTCCAAGCAGCTTACGTTCACCGACCTCATCCCAACATGCCGGTGTTCTACACCTTTTCCCATACAGGGCTTCATATGGTGCCATTTGGATGCTCGAGTGGAAACTATTATTATAAGAGAACTCAACTAGAGGAAGATGTTGATCCCATCCTCCTTTAAAGTCCATTGAGCACGCTCTCAACATATCTTCAAGTGTTTGGATAGTCCGCTCGGATTGGCCATCAGTTTGAGGATGATAGGCCGTACTGAAGTTCAGTTCAGTATTCAGAGCATGTTGAAGACTCTTCCAAAACTTAGAGGTAAATCTTGGATCTCGGTCAGACACAATAGATAGTGGTACTCCATGCAACCGTACCACTTCCCTGATATATATCTGTGCCAGTTGATCCAAAGAGAAATCCTCTCGAATAGCAATGAAGTGTGCAGTCTTTGTAAGACGATCCACAATAACCCAGATTGCATTGTTGCTTTTGGATGTCCTTGGAAGTCCAGTGACGAAGTCCATGGTGATGTTCTCCCATTTCCATTCTGGTATGGGCAATGGTTGCATCATCCCCTTAGACTTCTGCCTCTCTGCCTTCACTTGCTGACACACCAGGCACTTTGATGTATATTCGGCGATCTCCTTCTTCATATTATCCCACCAAAAGTTTTCTCAGAGATCTCGATACATCTTTGTGCTCCCTGGGTGAATAGAGAAATTTGAACTATGTGCATCATCCAAAAGTTCCTTCTTCAGCTCCGAACTTGATGGAACACATAGTCTTTTCCCAAACCGCACAATTCCTTCTTCATTAACTTTAAACTCTGAGTATTTTCCCTTTTTGATAGCTTCCACTTTTTCTTGGATTCTCACATCATCCTTTTGAGCATCCTTTAACCTTTCCAAAAGAGATGGTTGGGCAATCATTTGTGAAAGGATTGATGATGTTCCCTTCTTTATGATTCCCACGTCCATCTTCATCAAGTCTAAGAAGATTGGATCCTTCTCAATTCTCATCATTGATAGAATTGCTGGATCCTTTTTACTTAGGGCATCCGCCACCTTGTTCGCCTTCCCAGGGTGGTAATGTATTGAACAGTCATAATCCTTTATGAGCTCTATCCATCTTCTCTGGCGCATATTAAGCTCTTTCTGTGTGAATATATATTTAAGACTCTTGTGGTCAGTATATATCTCACATTTCTCTCCATAGAGATAATGCCGCCAGATTTTCAAGGCAAAGATCACCGCCGCCAACTCCAGATCATGCGTTGGATAGTTTCGCTCATGGATTTTCAACTGTCTTGAGGCATAGGATATCACTTTATCATTCTGCATCAGCACACATCCTAAGCCCTTCTTCGAAGCATCACTGAATACCACAAAAAGCTCCCCACTTGTGGGTAAAGTGAGCACAGGTGCAGTGATAAGCCTCCTTTTCAACTCCTTGAAGCTTTCTTCACATTCATCACTCCAAGAAAAATTTACTCCCTTTCGAGTTAGATTGGTAAGAGGGTTGGACAATCGTGAGAAGTTTCTCACAAATCGTCGATAATATCCAGCTCACCCCAAGAAGCTACGGATATCAGTTACCGATGTTGGCCTCGGCCATCCCTCAATTGCATCTGTTTTGGAGGGGTCCACAGATATCCCATTGCTTGTGATGACATGGCCCAAGAATGAGACATCCTTCAACCAGAACTCACACTTACTGTACTTGGCATAGAGCTTCTCCTTGCGCAAAGTCTCCAGTACAGTTCTTAAATGCTCCTCATGGTCCTCCTTGGTTTTGGAGTATATTAGAATATCATCTATAAAGACTACCACAAATTTATCTAGGTAATCTCTAAAGACTCTATTCATCAAGTCCATGAATATTTCTGGAGCATTGGTGAGTCCAAAAGGCATTACTATGAATTCATAGTGCCCGTACCTTGTACGAAAAGCAGTCTTGGGGATATCTTCCTTCTTCACCCTTACTTGATAATATCCCGACCGCAAGTCGACCTTGGAGAAGTATTGTGCTCCACGCAGCTGATCAAACAAGTCATCGATTCTTGGGAGAGGATACTTGTTCTTTATCGTGATTTTGTTAAGTTCACGATAATCGATGCAAAGCCGCATTGACCCATCCTTCTTCTTGACGAAGAGGACTGGTGCACCCCATGGTGATGCACTTGGGCGTATAAACCCTTTATCCAGATTCTCCTGTAGTTGTTTCTTCAGTTCTTCAAGCTCAACCACAGCCATTCTATATGGAGTCTTGGATATTGGTAGCGCCCCAGGTATAAGTTCAATTGAGAACTCAACATCTCTTCTTGGAGGAAGACCAGGAAGTTCCTCGGGAAATACTTCAGCGAATTCCCTCACAATAGGCATTTCTTCAAGGGTGGTTTCTTCCTTGGACTCAATCATCTGAGCCAGATATGCGTGCTCATAAGGCAGTAATATCCATGCTTGAGATGATGGAGCTAAAGGAGATTCATCTTCCTCCTGACACTTGTAAAGAATCGGGGGTCGATTCTCCATATGGAGTGTGATTTCCCTCTCCCGACAATTTATGTTGGCTCTATATAAGGAAAGCCAATCCATGCCAAGAATTGCATCAAATTCCACCAAAGGGAGTATGACGAGGTTCGCCGGGAAATTCAATCCACATATTATAACAGGGGAGGACTTATATTCATGGGATGCAATGATTTCCCCATTTGCCGTACTCACCGACATCTTTACTTCCATGATTTGTGGTGGTGCAGGGATTGTTCTACTAAACTTTTGAGATATAAAAGAATGCGTAGAACCTGAATCAAAAAGTACGTTCGCTATTCTTGAATGAATAACTAGCGTACCTGTCACCACTTCGTTGTCGGGGTTCACTTCGGCAGAAGTGATGGCAAAAGCTCTTCCTTGCTGTCTTGGAGGTTGTTGATTGCCTCCGATAACCCTTGGATTAGGGCACTGATTCGCAAAATGACCCGGTTCTTTGCATTTGAAGCATTGAACAACGCGTTGAGGTTTGAACGGAGCGTTCCTCCCCTACGTCGCAGCCGCGGGTCCTTCTTGCTGACAGTTAACAGCTAGGTGCCCTTCTCTTCCACACTTGAAGCATTTTCTTGTCCCCCTAAGGCAATTTCCAGGGTGCTTTTTTCCACACTTTTGGAAAGTGGGGTGCCGGAATTTCTTAGCGCCGTTGGATTTATCCATCGGACCACCAGCATTGAAGTCCACCTTCCGCTTCTTGTACCCATGATACCCCTGTGATTCTCCAATCTCCATTTCAACCTTGAGGGCACATCGGACAATTTCCTCATAGCTGTCGAAGTCACGGATCGCTAATGCTTTCTGCAAGCTAGGCTTCAGCCCACCAAAGAAGCGGTCAACCTTGCATTCGGGGGTAACGACAAAGCCGGAAGCGTATCGTGCAAGCCTTGTGAAGTTTGCCTCGTACACTCCCACAGATTCCTCATCTTTCTGCTTGAGGGAAAGGAAGTCCCTTTCCATCTTAAGACGGAGGGTGCGTGGAAAATATTTATCGAAAAACATCTTCCGGAATACCTTCCATTCCAAATCCTCGATCTCCTCCTCAGGCTTCGTATTTTTGATCAACGTCCACCATTGATCAGCTTCACCCTCCATACGATAAGCCGCCAGGAGAACCTTCTCTTTTTCAGAGCATTGGAGGATGGAGAATATCTTTTCAATGGAGTTGATCCATTGTTCAGCAATCGTGGGATCGGATGATCCACTAAAAGTAGGAGGCCTTTGTCTCATGAAGCTTTCAATATCAACTTGTTCTTTATTAGGGGGGGTTGAACGTTCCTCTTGACCAGTGTTTCTATTCAAAACTTGAGTTAGCTGAGAGAGAAGCGTGACAAAGTTCGCGATTCCCGCTCCCATTGGATTGGGCATCTCATAAGTACAATCATCACACTGATCTTCACAACGGTTGTTAGCCCGAGTTCTCCTATTACCGGCCATTGGCTGGAATAAAAGAAAGTTAGGGGTAACACATAAAGGTTAATCCAAAGACAAAATTTGATGACATATAAATAAACTTTAATCTCTTTAACTCATGAGTCTATAGGATTCAATCCAGGCTTTTCATGATCTTCCTTCTAACATATATTCTTAGGGGCATTTTTCCCTTAATAAGGGTTCATACTAAGATTGTGAATTTATCAAAACATATCCCTCGGGTGTGTCGTAACCAAGAGTGCAGAAATGCCCGTTGTCGTGCACCAGTTCCCGTTCGAGTCTAGCTCAAAGCGGTGTTTTCGGGTTTTACCCCTAGGATACATCTGTGCCAGAGCCGCCTCTACCTGCTCGTATCCAGACAGGGATGTATTTGTTTGATAACACACTTACTTAGTATTTACCAAAACTTAGGGATGTTTTTATTATGCTTAGTCTTGTATCTAAGGCTTTACTAGGGTTTCCTAATCCCAAAAATAACTAAACCTATCCTCTGATACCAACTATGACAACCCTGCTTTTTATTACAACTTAAACATGCTTTATTACATAAAACTTCACTTGATACAACAAAGAAGATCGAGAGGTTTAGTGTATTTGGGGCTTAGGATCATTACATAAAAACTTTAAACTTGAAATACAACATCCTTATTGAAAACTTCCTTTACATGACCACTACATTCCTTCGTACTTAGCATTGCATGGGATAACCTGAGGACATGCATAAGAAAAGGGTGAGCTATAAAGCCCAGTAAGGGAGTACACAATGAATAACATGAGGAGTACAATACATGTTAGGCAATAGGAATATCAATAGAGAATAAGAGAGACATGAACATAAAGGCATGATAAATCATGATAATCATAACATGGAAATGTGGAAACAACACTTAACATTGAATTAGCATGAGCCAAGGCTCATTGCACATGGAGCATGAGTAAAAACTCATTGCACTTGAAGCACGAGTAAACCCTCGTTGCACTTGAATTAGCATGAGTCAACACTCATTGCACATGACGTATCATGATACTATACTTTACCCAATGCATTGGAGCGCTATAAATGGCGCACCCTTCTTAAACATTTCATTTCATGCATAAGTGTGCCACATGGATCATAAAACATGGATTCATAAAACATAATCATTTCTTCCACGATAAAGGAATGTGGAATTCATACATGAAATTTTACAATCAATATGTATATGTGCATAAAGGTGAATACACTTGATGGAGAAATGGGCATGGTATTCACTACACAAAGACATTGGCTTAGAAAATCGGCGCGATTTCGGCAGCGTAACGGCGTGACATAAGAATTCAAAAAAAAGGTTGATGAGAGAGAAAGGGGTTCCTCATCATATTTACATGTAATGGAAAGTAAGGAGATCATTTATATACATTTCCCAACAATAGAAATGGAATTTAGATTCATGATACAAAAGTATTGCTTGAATGTAAAAGAAGAGAGAGAAGTTCCTTTCGGAATTTCGGCATAGTAACGGGTGTACATGGGAGGCATTTAATGAGAAGGAAATGGGTCTCCCATCATTCAAACAATAAGAGGGCAGTATGGGAGAGGTGAGAAACCATACCCCAACATTCATAATTGAAATAAAAAGGGCAATACAACTTAAAGAAAATTGACAAAAATGAGAAAGGAAGAAAAACCCTTACTTGGAAGTGTGCTTCAAAAGGCTAGAGAGAGGCTTGTGAGAGGCTTCATGGGAGCTTGGGGCACCTTGAGAGGATTCCAGAGAGAGTAGGGAAGAGGTTGGACGAACTTCAAGGGCTTTGGGTGAGGAGGAAGTGGGAGCTTGGGTGGGTTTATATAGGAAAGGTGAGAGAATTCTTTATTATTTAGGTTTGGGACCCCTTATATTAAAATAATCCAAACCACAAACCATCCCATGGTATTTGACCATGGTTTCTGGAAAAGGAAAGAGGAAAACAATATTTTACAAGGCCAAGGTCCGAACTTATAAAAAAATTAGGGTTGCTTATGTGGAGGTGAGTCACACTCCCATGGAAATTAATTTAAAAAGGCAAAGTGTTGAATAAGTCTTGAGGGCTCCATTAATGCTTTGAAAAGTGAGTCAAACGAACCCAAAACCTCATTATTTTAATGATAAAACATATATTGGCCGAACATAAGGATTATGGTATTTTATTACATCACCATTGGGTCATTATGATGTCATAAAACACATTATATATTTAAATGGTATTTAATTTTTACCCAAAAATTTGACTGTCTCAGAAAATTATGAAAAATTCACCGTTGGATAATTTCGACGTCCTGATTCCAAAAATAATATTTATTTTATCTAAATAATTTTCTAAATATGTGAATTTTCACTTTTAAAATAAAAACTGACATTTATAAAAAATTCACGGGTTTTGACAGAAATGGCTTTCAAACCGTAATAAAAATTTTAATTGCATTCATAAAATTATAAGATCATTTATATTTAATAAAAATTAATTTAATATTAATAATAATATTTTATTAAAGTATTATTTAATTCAAAAATCCTTTAATTTAATAAAATATAATTCTTAATTAAATAATAACTAAAAACATCATTTGTACTTTAAAAACTAATTACAATGCATCAAAAATGACTAGAAATTATATTCATTATTATATACAAAAATAATGTACATGAACATGGTGCTACTTATTTGTTACATAACCCCTTAAAATAGCCGCATAAGACCTAAGGGTAAGGTGTGTGATGGTGACCGACTCTTGGGGTTGCTCGGATAACATCGCTCGAGTGGTAATCTCTATCAACTTCCATTTTTCCCGTAGACGATCACGTTCGAGCTTGACTTGATGAAGCTCAGCTTGGGCTTGGTCAAGGGCAAAGCCCAAAGATGCCACCTCCTTTCCGAGCTCCGACAAATGGGCTTCGTAAGGGGCAATTCTACTGGATGAGGCCATCGCTTCCTTTGTCTGAGTAGAAAATTGGTTCGTTAAAGCCTTATATTTAAACTACCCAGATGATCACTGTTCAACGACTATAAAAGTAACGGTCACAAATCTTAACATTAAACTGAAGAAGTTGACATCATATAAAAACATAAAGGAACATTTAACTGGATCAAGAGGGATTTTCCATTGATGAAATTTTGGGTCGTTACAAATAGTCTCCGTGAATGTATTCAAATGGATTTTTATAATGAATTATATCACAAGAGATGTAATTCAATAAATTATTGGGAAAAATAATGTGTAAGGAAAATTGTAGTCCTATAATATATTGTGTTGAAAATTTAAAAGGTAATGACTATATAAAATTATATTGAATAATTTAATTATATCAAAATTAATGTTTAAAAATGGGGGGTGGATTTGGAATTTCATGTAGGAGATCATTTTTTTGTATAAAATATCTATATGGAAGGGTGTTATATGTTTCAATAAGAAATTTAAACTGATATATAGGGACATCAGACCATTTGAAGTTATAGAATGATTTTTGTATATGTAATAGCCTTTGAAAATACCACCAAGTATATATGAAGTAAATGATGTGTTTCGTATACCATAGTTAAGGAAGTAAATGCTTGAAACAATGTATATTATCACATTTAAATAAATTGAAATGGAAGATGATTTATGTCTATTAGACGAACCAATACATATTTATCACACTAGAGGAAATGTGATGAGAAATCAAATGAATTTAAAAGCAACATTACATTTTTGAAATCAAAAAATAGATTAAGCAACATGGTATCGAGAGGATGTTATAAAGAATAACCACCTTATATTATTTAGAAAGTAATATCCAAATAAATATCCAGGGTAAAATTTTAATATAAGTGAATAATGTGACCACCAAGAACTAATTTCAGTAATTATACATTATATATTAATAAAAATATAATATAAAACATAATTAAAAATTATATTCCACAAATATTATTTTTTTTGGATGAATAATGATTTTGAACATATAAATTTAAAATAAGCCTAGATTGAGTTTTGTAAAATTACCCATAAAAATATTCCTTTCAAATGATAGAAAATAATATATAAAAATATTTATAAAAATATTTATTATTATTTTTTATGTTATTTAAAATTAACCTTTTCATTATTTTAAATATAATTTAAATAATGATAATATTGTGTGGATGTATAAATTAAATATTTGTAAGAAATATTTTTTGGGTGCATAATTCCTTTTAATGAAAAATAAGTAAAATTATAATTAATTATGAATGATTTATATGAAATGTATATATTACATAGTTATCTATTTTAATTTAATAAATTTAATAATTATTACTACTCCTATTATTAATATATCATTATTTTATGGTTTGAAAATGCATTTAGGTAAAAAACAATTTTTTACTACATTTATTAATTTATTATTAAGTTAATTGTTTAACTTATCTGAATTGAAAATGGTAAAATAGATTCCATACTTTTAATAATTATAATTATTCTAATTTAATAAGGCCAACTTGTTTTTTCTCAAAATAAATAGTATAAACATTAAAAAATAATTGTTGCTATCAAGGTCAAAACAGTTTTACAATGGTTTAATCTAAAATCATAAGGGTTAAAATAATGTAAAACATTTAGAAAACATGGTTTTGTTTAATTTATTCCATAACCTTTCCACCTGCAAAAATGAGCTATTTTGAGTAAATGTTTCAAGGATATTAACATGATATTTTTTAAAACCACTGATATATTATGCCTGTTTCAATCCACTAAATTATAAATGGGACTACGTCCCCTAACTCTTTCACAAAATGTTTCATTAAAAACCACCACAAAATAAATCTCCACAAAATCCATATCTTGGTTCTATATAGTTTTCTCTCTCCCAAAATACCATCCTAAGGTTTCTTATAAAGAGATCCACCAAATGTTTTTTCTAATAGAAGTTGATCCTCTTCACTAAGACCTTTCTTTTATACTTATTATATTCCATATTCTCTTATCTTTTAACAATAAAAATTTAATGACATCATTATATACTATAAAATATACAATTATATGAACAAGGAATAATAATTATGAATCTTCTCAATTTAATGTGAAAAAAAACTATCACTCACGTGTTTGAGAGACTGCAACCTTGTGAACAAATGTTATTTTCCTCCATAACCTACTAAAATGGATTGTCAATAATGAAATAATTAATGAATATATTCGATAATAATAACATCATATTGAATTTTAAAATTAATATGTCATTGAATTCAATAAATTTTTAACCCATTAAGTTTAAAATAATTTCACTCCTACATACATACGACCCGTCATCTCTACGAAGAGATGTCATTTAGTTTCTAGGATGAAATTTAATGAAATATTAGTGGAATGTGTATAATTAAAATTAATAAATATATAATTTTATTATCATTATATTGATTATGGGTATATATCCTATGCATATGAATCTGATCCTACATGACAACACTTGCATGAGAAAACGATGTAATTGAAAACCGAAGATATAGTTATTATGAAATATTATTAGTCAATGGGTGATGATATGTTTTAAGGGGATCATATATGATATTCAAATATGAATACAGTGTTTTTAGAAATTAATCAGATGTTTAAAACCCTTATACATTTTGTTAAATCATGTTCAAGTAAAGTCAATTGTGAGGTCATAAATTTCCTCTCAAATCATATTCTACCGATACATATTTGTTATTTTTCACCTTTTTACATTTACTGGAAGTATATAATACCCTTTTGATATATTTATCATTAATTAATATTTATCCAGGATGATTAATTTTTTATTCATCTTTCATATTTCATGGGATTTCAATTCAAAAGTTACCAAAGTGATATAAATTTATTTCACAATCTCTCTTTCGTTTATGATTGATTTTATTTCCAATAAATAAATATTAAAATTATTCCTTCATAAGATCCAAAAATTTTATTATCTTTGGATAATTGATTATTTTCCATATTTTCATAAAACATTTCTCCTATTTCCCACTTAAATAAATCAATGATGTTTTTTAAATAATAACCAATAATATTTCCCTTTTTGATTGGGTATAGTTTTCTCCAATTTCTATATTTTTCAAAGTTATATTACATAAGTTAGGTTTTTTAAACAAATGAATAATAATGGTTAATTAATTTTTTCCATAACTTTTACATTGATTTAGAGGAATATTCAACATTTTATCTGAAAGGGTCCTTATCAAATTGCATTACAAGATGTAAATAAAGAATTCATAATTTTAACATAGACGATGTCAATGGAATTTCATTCATCCATAACCATTTTATGATATGTTTCTTTTTATGAATTCTTTGAATTATTTTACAATAAATATATATTAATAAATATTATTCAATTTTCTCGCTTTTATTTTCATTTATCCACCAAATACATTTGTTTCTCATAAAACACATATTATCTCTCATTAATTTTCCTGTCATTAACAATCTCTTGAATGATTCACTTTCTTAGTTTCATTAGAAATTGAATTTCTCCTAAATATACACATTCTTTTCATCATGGATTTGATTATTTTGAAAAATATATTCCAATTATATATATTTTGCTTACTTTGATTATAATTTTATGGATTGGGGAAGAATTTAAATTATTTATTCATTATTGAATATATATTTTAATTATTAGGAAATATTATTTATGAATTGACTTGGTCATAAAACTAGTATTTAAGGTATTTATTATTGAATTAAAAGTTGTGTATTATAATAGATACCAACTAAATGCATAGATAGGTCTCATGATAAAAATTATTTATCCAAATTAAATGGTTTTATGGTGTATACATACCAATAAATTAAACTGAATTACAGAAAGGCCTTGAAATTATATAAATGTATATATCAGGATGTATAAGACCACACTGTCCAATCTTATTCATTTAACAAATATGGAATTAAATTTTTAATATTCATTATATTATTGAATTGATATTATCCATTTATTTTTTTAGTTATCAAGCTACTGAAAAAATGTTTGGTGTTTTTAGTTATCTATATTTCCATATTTATTATTCATTATTTAATATTGTTATCATCCACTATACATCACCATTTCTGATATTTTGAGATCACCATTAGATTTTTTCCTTTCCCCGCGATATTATTAATAGTTATATGAATGATTTAAATGATTCTAGATTATTTCTAATATGATGTTTTATAATTCATTTAAATTATAGAAATTTTAATTATATATGTACCATTCTATTCAATAATATGAAACTAATAATTATTTAAAAATTTGATCAATTGTATCTATTCCAATTTAATAAAAGAACCATCGAATCTGGGATAATAGAGTTTTTTTACAATGTTAACAATATGAATAGACATTTTTTGTATCTCATTATCTATGAGTCCAGATTTTAAACAATTTTTTAATGGAATGTCCCTTCTCCAGTGGAAGGACCTTTTATTTTTGTACAAGTGAAGGATCAATTAAGTACTTTATTAGGATAGATATATGGATCCTGTTATGGACATTATTAAGGATTAATGGACATCCAAACTGATATGTTACAATCCCTATCTGACTAGGAATCTCAAAGGTACCAATATACCTAGTGCTCAAAATTCCATTATTTTTGAATCACATAAACATAATATATAGGGAAATTCATAGAATAAGATTCTCATTATGTTTTAAATCTAGATCCCTTTGATTATTAACAACATAAATTTTTTGTCCACTCTAGGAATCATTGTTGTTCAGTTTAGTGGATCTGACATTCAAATATATTTCCTCAGCTAGCATATGTCATAATAGAAGTATTTCTCAATTATCATCCCAATATTATGGAGCTCTAAATACCATTCTAGAGAGGTGTTAATAAAAATACATGTGAATAATTTATTGGTATATATTTCTTTAAACATGAATAATGTATAATGATGATAAAAAATGACATTTTAATCGATATGAAAATATCTTATATAGTTTGAATGGTTATATCAAAATTACCATCTATCTATGGATGATGTGTTTTACTATAACTCAACATTCAATGAATCTCTTGCTGAATAATTCACTAGAACATTTAGGTATGTCTATCACCATGATCAGATACAATAAAATACTTCACAACCTAAAAATATTCCAAAAATATAATATAAATATTGGAAACCAGATCAGGAGGTAAATATTCATTAATATAAATAATGTGTGATGACATTGTAAAGTGATCAAATATAACAGAAAAACATTATGGCCTTTATATTTTTTGGGGAATTTAATGAAAAAATACCTGGTGATGTTTTAATAGATCCATTATGGTATGGTTAATGGTTGTAAAATCCAATTAGACTTTTATCACATAACATTAACATTCTAGAATAAAAAAACCTGATATACATACTTTTAAATATATCTTTCCCAAATTTCCCAAAATAAATATGACATCATACCACTATACATCATTATTCATGAAGGATTAATATAGAATGATGAATTATGATCCTCATCAAAAAACACATTCTAAAAAAATTGTATAGATAGGGCACAAACTTTGTTCCTAAAACATATCTTCCACTACCATAATTATTGAAATCAAATACATTTATAACCATCTTATTAATTACTAAACTTATTTTTAGAAATCTTAATTCCTCACATAGATTGATTGTTGAAAAAAATTCAATAATGAATATATTTCTCCATATAATTTATTCTTTTAGATATACCCACTATAATTCCATAATTATAGGATCTTTTGTGATCCTCACCATAAATACATTTTCCTGATCCTTTCAACTACGATAAATTTCTACCTCATTCTCTTTCCAAGGGAGATAATGTATTGAGAAATCATAATCAATAATCATATCTAACCATTATCAATCATTAATATTCAACTTTTATTGAGTGAATATATACATTAAACATAAATTATTAGTTAAAATATCACACTCCTTCATATTAATATAATGTCTCCATATATTTTTTCAAAAAAATACAATAGCTAACTCCACATATAGATTTGGTTAATTTTATTCATGATCCATTAATTGACGTGAGGTATAATATATAGTAATATAATCAATCATTATAAATCATTCTATTCACTTCTTTGATTCATCATAATAGATTACAAAATGGTCTTCGCTATATTGTAATGGAAGCACATGTGCAATAAAAAACATCTCCTTAATTCTTTGATTTTTTTGACATCTATCATTCCAAAGGAAAATTTCATACTTTCTTGTTAACATGGTTAGTGGATTAGTAATTCAATATAATTCCATAATTTTTTTGACAATATCAATCAAAATTAGGATAACTGTATATCTCATTCAAAGTGGTTGTTCTAGGACATATTTAATAACATTAGTCTTTGATAGATCCACATATATACCATCTATTGAGAATATATAAACTGACAATTGAACATTTTGTTGGAATAATTCAAACATTATGGATTTTGTATACAACTTATCATTCATTGGAGTATACTATTCAATACTTATCTTCATGCTATTACATTCTATCTGAATATATAATAATATAGTCTATAAGGACTACCAAAAACAGATCATGGTAATCTTTAAATATAATATTAATTAAATACATGAAGATCATAGTGGCCTTTGTAATAATTTATGGAATAAATATATATTAATATTGTTTATAACATTAATGGAATACCATATTATATATATCATCCTTATTATCCCTCAATTAATTATATCTTGAACAAAGATAAATATTTGGAAATATTTGTGCTCCATGCAGTTGATCAAATGTGTCATCACTATGAGTTATAAGAATATTATTCAATATTTTGATCTTGTAATCATCATAATAATCAATGAAGAATCACATTGATCAATATTTTTTTATAAAAATACGTATTGGTGAACCAAAGTTGATGAAATTAGTTATTTATATACCTTGAGAGGATTTTCCTGGAGTCCCATCTTGAAATCTTGAAACTCTATCAAGGATAATCTATTTGGATTCTATAAATGTTTTTTAGAAAATGGTATGATCTATATTTACTACTCTATTTCATGATTCAGTGTATTCCTAGGAAAATATTCAAAAAATACATCAACAAAATCCTATTAAATTGTAATATCATTGATGTTTTAGTCTCCCCAAAAATCTATGATTATCACCCCATTTTAATAGGAATGAGGACCCATAAAATGGATTCTATGACCATTTTAATTTAATAATTTTCATAATACCTATATATGATCATAAGTTTGTTTTGAATATGAAATTTTATTTTCATTCCTCAGGAATCTATGTGTGTTTGACTTAAATAAATCCAATTCATTCTTATAATAAAATCAAATTTAAAAGAAAGAAGAATAATGAGATTTACTGGAACCACATACCCATAAAATTGAGTCAATGAAAGATCATAATCATTTAATGTGATCATCATACCAATATTGGATTTCACTACTAGTTCAAAAAATAATATTTCAATGGGTACAATAAGACCATTAATAAATTCCTCAGATATAATAGTGTGGGAGATATATAGTAAATATGATATTAACATTTTTAGATTTTATGTTAATTGTACCCTCACCACTTCGTGATCATACTCCACATCAGAAATAGTTATCATATGAGATTTACCTTTTCCATGTGTGTTAATATTTTTTCTAACAATGATAATCTTCATTAGACATCATATTTGATCATTGGTTAGAATAATTTCCATACTATTTTCATTTGTATCATGGAAATATAGATGTTTAATTCCATGGTTCTTTTCATTGATCATGGGATATCCTCATCCCATGAATATGACATCAAATAGTTTTAATACTTTTGATTCCAAACATAAAACATTTAACAGTTCACTTAATACAAGGTCCTTAATGGTTCATTTCACGCATATAGATTAATGGAAATATTATATTCTTCCTTCTTTTGTTTTTCGAATATCCATTGAATTCCATATTTATTTTCATATAAAAACCATGATATATATGAGATGCACCAATATCTATTCCCTCCTTGATTGAACATATAATTATTTCTTCATATATTCTGATGTAACATATGTATAATTCCATTAAAAGACTTTAATTAAGGAATTGACGATTCAATCTACCTTACATTTATCTTAGATTAAAATGATATATGTTTACCATGAAAATCATATAAATATACCTTATATTTACTAAGGGATTTATAATCCTTCATCATTATCTTATGTAATACTTTCTATATTAATGTATGAAGAATAAATGGTTTTTAATTATTAAAAAATATACTAAAATCATACAACATTGAGGATTGAATTTATTCATGTTTCATTATGTTCTTGATATGATTACAACATTTATATGCTTCACCTTCCTAGAGAAAAACATCAATAATAACTATTTTATGTTCCCAATATTTGATATTAGAAAAAATATTATAGTTATATGGATACATTTCATACAATAGTGTTGATTGCAAGACCAACTAAAATAATGTGAGTGTTTCATTATGAAAAAATAAATAGAATGATTTTCATTCCTATTATAACTTGTAAGAATGGAATGATTCAAATATTGAGAATGTTTTGTATTCCAAGAAATGAGAATATTCATTCCCAATCTAATAACAAACTATTTCCTAGGAGTAAATTCATTTAATTTCTCATTTATTTCATCCTTTACAAGATTCCATCAGTCCTCATCAATTTACTAAATACAAAAAAAAACAATATGTGAGTACAAATATTAAGTGGGAAAATACATAGTCATGAAAAATAATTTGTAGGATTTTGGAATAGAGACACCATCATTTCAATACATGAAACCATATATTTATCCTAGGTAATATATTATCATTACCAAATAAATTAGAATTTTATCATATAATTAGACTTATCCTAAAAGTTATTAATAAAGTTTATTAAAATAATTTCCAAAAGGTAACAAAACCATACTCAGATACCAACTATAGTGACACATGCATTCCATAAATATATATTTCATCTCATCAGATGGATATTAATTGAATGACATATTGATCCACACTAGAATATTTTTTGTATTGTCTATTTGGTTGATTAGATACATCAACTACTTGTGAATATGTAATCTAAATAATTTCCAATTAGGTTTTTCCTAAACTATAACCCTATATAGAATTGTCATGCTTAATAACATTCTTCATATCCTAGGGAATGGAAAAATAAGAATGGGTGTTCTTAGATTCTCAGTATCTGTGAACAAGGGAGACATCATAAAAAAGTTTCATAATGTTATGAGAAAATGATGTTAACATTTCAAAATTAATTCCAAACATATCATAGATAAAAAATAGAAATTTAAGAAAAATCATTGTATTTTATAAGGCATGATTCATAATGGAATCAAAGAACATGACCCATGCGGCCATGGTGTTTTCATAAGTCATATTTTTTTTCGAAAAAATATAATCCTAGAAAATTATTTACATAGTATTAAATGCAGAAATTTATTACTATAATATTATATTGGTTTCAATCCATATACCACCATAGTAGTGAAGGATAACTCCCAAGAATATCATAGTTGTAACACAATGAAATTCTAAAAGAATAACATTCTATTCAATAGTGTATATGAGACAAAAAAAAACTTTTGGATGAGAATATAAAAACATAATACATTATAAAATATCAATTATTATAAATAAATAAAATATATTATATATCTTGCAATGCACACAACACTAAGTTAGTTTTCACTACACTCAATGACAACTTTCTTCGATAGATTACGCTACATATAAGACCATGTTTTACTGAATACAATTAATATTATTATTTAAAATTAAAATTATCTACTAGAGTTTTAATTGGTATTTAGGAATAGGAGTAAATATCCAATGAAAATTTATGGTTGAATTTAATAGGTTCTTTTTAATTATAAATTAAAATAAAATCCAATTGAATATCAAGGAAATGTCTTAAAAACTATTTTTATACACCCAAATGAAATTTATACGAATAAGTTAAATTAACTACCATTATTTATTGATATTAATGGATATTATATATCATATATTAGTTTCATTTTTTTACATTCGTCCAACATATTTGATAGGAATTAAATAAGAACAAATATAATTTTAAGTATAAATAGATATATTTTTCTAATGGCATTTTTTTCAAATTTTATTAGATAATAATATTTTAAAATTAATTTTGTACTCCCTTAATAATTTTATATAATAATATAAGAATCATGTTTGAAATTTTAATTTCAATATTTTCATTGGGTTGATTATTTGTATTTTTTTCCAAGAAGTTTCATTTTTTTATGAATACTGAAAAATCATGAATTTTATTTATAAATTGATTTTTTTTGTAAATAATTTGTACTGTAAAATAATAATATAAATCAGTTTAAATGTAAAAATATACCAATTATACATAAATTAATCGAATTTCGGTAATTTTAGTAGTTTTTTCATAAGTCATAGATATAAAAAAAGTGTAAAATTCTGGATATTTTCATAATTTTTCCCGGTTTCTCATATCATGCATGGAAATAATTTTAAATTAATTTCTACAAGTATTTTGTTTAGAATTTGGAAAATTTTATTCCATATTTTTAATCATAATAATTTACTATTTCTATTTAGATGAACATAAATTATTACCAAAATTATTAATGATAACTATTTTAATAAGTAACAATGATCAATGAGAAAAAAAAGTTCGCATAGTGATAAAACATAGAATATATGGTGAAAAATGAACCAAAACATTTTCAATTCCCATTGGATAGGAATATACAGACTATTATATCATTAGTATCACAATATAAATTTTTTTGGTCACATATCCATGAATTTTACCAATATAACAAATTACGGAAGGAAAAAGTCAAAAAACATTATTTTCTTACTTTTAATTTATATAATGCTCTATAAAAGGGAGAGAAATTTTATTGGTTATGTTACAAAAATTATTCTGAAACATAAATAAATTATCCCGTAATAATAATTTCTATATAAATTTCAGATTATTTTTTTACATAAAATTCTTATGAAACTCCAATAAAGAAATTATTTATTTAACAATAAAATAAAATAAATAGTACTAAAAATATTAAAAGTGTAGTAAATTAAATGAATTTTTGTGGTCAATAATATTTTTAGATTATTAAATTATTTAAAAAACCTGTGGGTTTAATATATTTTAATTCAATAATTTTCTCGATATGCATTATATTAAAATTAGAATAATAATATCAAAGTTTTCATTTGTGATAATCAATTATTGATGATATTTTTTAATTGATATAAAATTAAAAAAATGATATTTTCTATAAATATAATTTTAAATGTAAATAAATAGAAAATGTGGTTAATTAATTGGAAAAATATTATATTATAATAAATACATTTATAATTAAATATTAATACCATATTCAATACAGTTACATTTTAAGCGTTATTTTTTCTACTTACACATGTTTGGGTTATAATTAATTAAATACACACATAGGATTATTATTATATAAATTAGGTATAATACTTAGAATTAGTTGGTCTAATTTATATAGTAAATATCATTTTTAGTACTAACAGATAAAAAACCAATTTTAGAAATCTAGTAGAAATAATGAAAACCCAAAATGATAAAAAAAGGAAACATAGGATTCAATGAAAAAATGGATAAAACATGTGTTATATAGTTTGTTTTAGGGATTAATCTATAACATTATACCACAAAACCATTATTTATCAATAATGGATACTCTGTAGGTATGAATGATCTCCCAATTGTTAATACTTTTGAGTACTTATAGTAATGTAATACCTCCTCAACATTAAAAAGACACTCACTTTCCCAACATATTCACACCTATTATGCCATTTTTCTCAACAAATATATTAAAAAATCACTAAAAGCGTTACTAAAAACACCATATAATACTTAATTTTGGACTATATTAATTCTTTCATGGTTTTAGAGAAATCCTATAGAGGAAACCATAAGAATATGTAATGTTACTTTTAAAATGTATTTAATTTATTAACTTCATAAAATACGTAATTTCATATTATAACATGATTATATAATATTAAAAATTTCATCCATATACTGAAATTTTTATATTTTTTGTGTATGGAATATAAACTCACATACTTTCATCATATGTGTTACACAATCATTGTTTGTGTGTATGAAACAATAATGCCTGGCGAACAAAAGTCGTTCATTTTTCCATTACCACTTTCCAAAGATGGGATTAATGATGGACATAATATTTATATGCGATTTATATGATATTTATGATAAATTTAGGCATATTTAATTATTATATAACACATAACTCCATGCTTTTCATTTTGTGGTTATACGAAAATGTCATTCCTATGTACAACATAATACCACCTCACAAAGGGATTTTATTTGTTCAGGCGTAACATGTAATGTATTAAGGATTGTTTCAAAAGTACTATGTGATATATATGATAGAATAATTATACCTTAATTATAATATATGTATATATATATATATATAAATTAATTTCCTTTCTCTCAATACAATAAGAAAGTAGAAACATCATTCATGCAAACATACGACCAATAATCTCCATGAAAAGTGTATTTCATTTCCCATCACAAAACATTATGGAATAGTATATATATATATATATATAATATTTTATATTTTAATTATGGTTTAAATTATGGATATGATGTAATCATTATCTATTTAAGAGGGAAAAAATTAAAACATATTTGAAAAATAAGGCAATTAAGACACAAAAAAATGAAATTAATCAATTATTATTAACAAATGTGTGATAAGATGAAATAAAAGGAACATATATGATATTATAAATCTTAATATGGTTATTTTATAAGTCAAAAAAATTCTTAAAACCACTAAAATGGAGGATAAAGGGTATTAAAAAATTGAAGTGTAAGTTATTATATTTTGTTAAAATTTTCATTAGAATATGACCAGTTTGTTTTTATGCACAAATTCACTTTTATATAGTGTAAATGTTTCCCCATTTCATGTAATATAAAAATTAATTAAAATTAATGGTTTTTTGAGTTCTAATTTTAATTACAATACTTTAGGGGATTTTAATTAAGATATTCCATGTGATAAATAATATCATAGCCTAAGTCCTTTTTTATTGGGTTATATTACTTTTTTACTATCATAAATATTGTATGATTAGGTGTGTAGCGAATTTTGAATATATAATTTTGTATTTAAATTTAATTAATTTAGATTTAATATTGATTCACATAATCTATTCATTGGTTGATTCCAGCGTCAATGGTATGATCTTTTCAAGGGTTTACTTCACAATCTAATATTTATCGGGATTTTTTACAATTGAATTTACATTATAGAAATTTATATTATAACTATTTAATTTTTATTTTTATTTTTTTCTTATAATATCCTATTTATTCTATGATGTATCAATACATTAAATTTCATTCTACATCATTATGATGGTCCTTACATAGATTCACAATGAGGTCAAGGATTATTCAGGCAGGTGAGATGCTTATTCGATGCTTAGAACCCCATCTTGTGGAAGAAAGCGCTAGGACGCATGGTTAACAGAAACCATGTTTCCCAACCTTAAAAATTTATCCTAACTATGTGGGGGTATTTCAAGGGGTAATGATGGTTCATTTCTTTCCATAACCATGTGCCTGAGGATGCACACAGATGCTAAAGGTATGTATATTTTAATAGAGTTTCATGGAACAGTTAACTTAATGTTTCTCAAATCATTTAGAAATCTCATTGGGGTAGCCTCGTAAGACATTAAGACATGAATTTTTAGTACATGGTTAGGAAAACCATGTGGCCAAAACAAGCGACCCATGAATTTTGGGTGAATTCAATATTTCCCATTGAAATTCTTATATCTTTTACCCAAACTCTTAATTTCCCTATATTCCTGTGGACATGAGGTTTCTTATACTTTTTGAACTCTCATGGATCTTAACATTGGTTCTTGGATAAAAAACTAATCTATATTCCAATTTTATTATTGTTCATCTCATTGGATAAACATTTGTATGTACTATATTCATCTTTCATGTTTAATTCTTTTTCTTTCTCTCGATGAATCTATTCTGATGTAGAAACATATCACTTACATGAGATGAGATTTAGCTGTGATTGAGTGACTAATAGTTTCAATTTATGATGTGTTTGGGACCTTGTGAATTGGATTGGATAATTAACTATGTTAATCCGTAATATATCTCCCATTACATTCTGAGACATATTGTAGGGAAGCCTAAATGAATTATTTAGGTATCTACTTTAGTATTAATTTGCATGTGCCTTTATTATCTAGGAATGATGATCAATTAAATCTAAACTTAATATTTGTATATAAGAAAATTTAAAAAAATAAAATGAAAATAAAAAATTATAAAATGAAATGGTTTTATTTAAATGGAGAGGTAATTTTATTTGACCCTTCACATACTGGAGACTTTGTATGTTAAAGTTGAACACTTAAAAATGAAATAACCTTCAAAGTGGTTAGTTTGGGTAGTACCTTGGGTAATGATCCATAATTATTTTTTTCTTAGTCAAGAATATATTCTATATTCTCAAAACATGATCTGTGGGGTGTTCATGAAATTTATAGAGCTATTACACCATGAATATGTTGATTTGTCTTCCAGGGTGGTAGAGATGACAATGATCTAGAGATGGTGGGCTCAAAGCCATCAATCATACTACCAAAAGATCAAAATGAGGAACCACATATTATACCTGAAAGGGTAAATGGAACTCATCTTTTTGAGAGTCTTCTACATCAAATTAGATCTATGAAGGGTTATCCCGGACATGAAGCAACTATGGATTTTCTTACACATGAGTTCCAATAGTAGTATCCGCCCATCATTTTAGCGGATTGATGTCCATAGGCTGATGAATCTTGGATAGAGTCCATGTATTCAATATTTACACATCTGTAGACACCTCTAGAGATGAGGTTAATGATTTTCATTTACATGCGTCATGATTATGGTAAGCACCGGTGGGATGTGATTACTAGAGCTAGTCATTATGAGGGTATGGTCTAGAAAAAATTCTAAACTACCTTCTATTATTAAATCATCCCTTATATATGGAGAGCTATCCAATATAGGGAATTCACACACTTGGAGAAAGGGGTTATGTCTTTCATTTACTATTCTGAATGTCTCAATGAGTTTAAGTAATGTTCATAGCTTTTGGCATGTGATGAGCTACCACGAGGGAGAAATTTCGATGATGGGATCAATAATTCCCTCCTCTTGCTAGAGAATATCTTCAACATACCTAACTTTTTGAGATCATTAATCAATATATTTTCATTTATTGGAATATAAGATAATATAATAGTACTATGAATATAGGATCAATACCAAGATAGAGTATTCGTTCTTTTACTAGTAGGAATCCTAGCCTTGGGGTTTCTCTTCAGTACATTGGAATCTAGAGTATCTATACATGAAGATCTGTTATATTCCATTTGTATGGAGGGAATGGGGATTAAAATCCTTAGTGTGATGAAATACCTATTTGTGTTTTAGGATTGTGTCTATATGGGTCATCTACAATGATTCTGCTATATGATTCCACCTTCTTTTATTGTATATAAATCTGAGATTTTTTATGAAGTACAGTTCTATTATAATTTTTGTTTAAATGTTTAATTATAACCTAATGTGAATAACCATTTAATCAAAAAGTGTTTCAGGGGTGTCCATGGAATCTTGGTAGCATAGATCCTTTATTTTTTGGAAGAAAGGTATATGTCACAAGGTTAGTTAAGACCGTACGGATGGACGCCCATGCCTGTGTGGGGATCCTATAATTTTTAGTTGATCCGAAATGCATGGTTTGTGGATGGTTATTCAAACAATGCATACTGAATTTGTGAGGTTCTCCTCTATACATTAATGGTTGCATGACCAATGCATAATTTTTCTATCCATGCAGAAAACCCATCCATCCCTAAATATTGGGTAAAATTACTGATTTTAACATAAAAAGATTATAACTTTAACCCTATTTCTATTTTCTCTCATGTTGGAAAACTGTGTGATTTAGGAGCCTTTATAGATGCTGAAACTAGGATTTTAGAGATTATATCCATTCATAAACGGAATAAAAATCTATAAATCTCATTGGATCCTTATCATTGAGTTCTGAATTACTTTTTTCATGTCCATAAATCATCTAGCTATTGACTAAGGTATTTAGGAGTAATCAATATTTCCCTATTTTTAGGGTTTCCATCAGTTATTCATTTTTATCCTAATATGAATCAAATATGGAGATGATACATCATTATCACTTGACTAATTCCGAATGGTAGGTTATATATAATTTCCCCACAGTTTTAAGGTTTTATAGGGATAATTATTATTATGCTGCACACTGTTGTTTATAGTGTGGCAATGAAAAGTAATTGAATGTTTAAATTAAATTATTCAGAACCTCTTTATGTTTACCTTTGGCACCCTTATTTGGAGGTTAACTCCCCATCCAAGGCCACCCATGCAGTGTTCCATGTTATTTTATAATTCTAATACCTTTTTTAATCAACCAATGGGGTGAGTTAATCATTTCATAGTTAGAGGAAACCTGTTAATAAATGAATTGAATTGAATCAGTTGGATATGATTTGGGTTTCCACCATTTCCATGTGTTATGATTATGTTAATTGATTTAATTTCTTTAATTTTATTTTTGAAATTATTGAAATGAGTGGGTGGACTCATGTAATGGAAAAAAATGTAAATTATATCATGAGTGGGTATACTTATGTAAAATGTATGTGAATTGATGAATGGTTACATAGGAAACCATGTGTCTATTACGCCATTGGAAATGTAAAGAGAAGAAAATTACATTTAATTAAATACTGATTGGATTTTGATTCTATGGGATTCCTTGTGTCTTGATACCCATTGGAGTTGGAATTCCAAATGATTCTAGTCGACATGGACTGTAGACATGGTCCTTAGACTCCAACTCAAGCCTAACACAGCTTCTATTGAGATTCTCTCAGGACACGATGAGGATGTCTTAGTCTAAAATATCATGGATTTGGGTCTAAGGGGTCCCACATGTGATTATAGGGCTCATCCAATGTTAATGGGATGTGCATTGTTTTAAATTCATGGTTGTGGAAAATTATGACACTCCAAAATATACAGCTCACACATAGTTGATATGGTACATAGGTTATATTGAATGGTCATGGTTGACAAGATACATATGGATATATTGAGAGGGCGTGTTGGTTTTTATATAGTTTTTATCTTACTTAAGAAAGGATCATGAACCATGTTTTATATGAAGGCTAGATGGATATACACTATCACATGTTTTGTGGTATACATTCCATGGGTTCATTATTTTTATTTACCACATATTTTTGATATATTATGAACACTACTAATATTATAATTAATAGAAAGAAATTTCTATATACATTGGTTGATTAGAAACTGGGATTGTATCATTAACCCAATTCATTCCACAACTACGTACCTCGATATACATTATGGTTGCAGGCGGGGATCAGGTCAAGTTCCAACAATTCAATGCTTGAATTTGTGCCCTTCTTAGGATCTAGGGGTTGGGGACCTAGATGAGGCTTGAGATGCTGTTCTGGGATAACACTTTTTGGACATCTTGTTATTCTGCAACATGTATTGAACCTGTTTCATGTGTACCTAATTGTATTATTTGTAGACACATGACATGAATATCATTCTGTAAATGATATTACATTGAGGATTGTTTTATATTATTATAGTTTACCTATTATATGAATGTTATTCATATTTTTCTATTTGAATATTATGAAGACTACTAATGTGTTACCCTCTATTATGAGGAAATATTATACCCACAGACACACCCTATACTCTCACTGCTAGTCTGCATCCTCTGGTGTTTAGAGAGATGCGGTTGAGGTAGTGTGGCTAACTACGCTTAGGGCACTGTTGAGTAAAATCTAGGTATGGGACATTAAAATGATGTATTAAAGGTATTCTGTTTATGGATTTCATTAATATTTTGACACTATATAAAGGGGATTAGGAAATATTTGAATTTTTTAATGAGATGTTCATAGGAATAGCTAACCCATGTATAGGAAAAATACAAATTAACTCGAATTAAAAATGACGTTTTCTAGTTTTTTTATATTATAAAAGATTTGATTCAACCATTGGTTGATTCACCAATGTTGTGATGTGATTATTTATATAATTGTGGTTTATATTTTGTTATAACCTAATGAGTTCCGTGTATTTCATCTCATGCATCATTCATTGAACATTGTTTGAATAAAATACCATGAATTATCCCATGTCATATAGAGTGTATTTTTAGATTTCATTATATATTAACAGATTCCATGATAGATATTCTTTCTAATTTTAAATATGATCATTGAAATATTTTGGGTAATAAGGTTAGTTATCATAGTTCTTACCATAACATAAGAAGTCTTCTCTTGATTAGCATATAGAATACAACCTATGCAGTGAATTTTGATAGTGTGAGTCATGGACCATGTGGAAAATAGACCAAAATGTGTTATGGAGTGGATTAGGTGGAATTCATAGTTCATGAGGTGTTTTATCCCTTATAGATATGAAATTTTGAAAAATTTGGTTCAAAAATTTAAAATGGAATGTTAAATAAATGTGAAAATGAAATGGGAAATTGAAATAGAAAATAAGGAACTTGACCAAGATTGCCTCTTGAGTGGGTAAGAGGTTGTGTCTCTTTTGGATTATGTGATTAATTCTATTAACCAACAATATTTTTTGTAGAATGATATGTGTTATAACATACTTATTGGAACATTTTAACATTTCCTCTGATTTTGATCAAGGAACATTGATATCAAATCATTAATATCCATGTATTTCTAATTCTATATCATGACACCATGATGACCTCCAATCAGATGACAATAGGGTGAAAACAACCACACTCTAGAGGAGGTGGGCCATGGGCTATCAGTGTATCCCCATTTAGTTCTAGTTTTGGAAAAATCAGTTATTATGGACATAGGTAATGATTCATTATTTGAATATGAGTTTTTTCACTTCTTACCAAATGTTTGTGGATAAATGTAGTTTACCTCAACTATGGAAGAGTTGGATCATGTGATGCAATAGTGTCAACCTCCAATTTTTTTGAGGAATTTAAGTATATTGGATGTTGAGCTATGTATTGATACCATTTTATCAATCTTTATGTATTTAAGGACACCTAAAAAAGGATAGTGAATCTTGATACATATATTCACTGAGGAGATGGAATTCACTCATTGGATATTTTGAACTAGTATGATGCACTATGATATATGGGTTGTTTTTATTTCTGAACCAAGTTATATGAAAAATTCTATCCTTATACTCTATTATAATTTCAATCCAATGAGTTCATGTGTCTATAGTAGCACAATATGATGGTTATGAAGCACTTGACACTCTTTATAGAGATTTAGTGTTTTGTGGTGATGTACCTTGTTGTTGAGTTTTTAGGGTCGACACACTTTTAGGAAGGTATCTAAAATTCTATTTACACATATGTTAACAAGTTAAGAATAAACTCTATTACTAAAATAGTGAATCATGAAGTAATTGGAGAGTATAAACTGAGGTAATATAGGGATGCAGAGAAGTGATGTGTATTCTCTCAACCCAGTAGTTCGACATCCACTGTTAGGAGATTACTTTTTGAAGGTTCTTGTGAGATGAGTACCATTTAGGATAGGATTATAAGTTTCTAAGTATTCTTTGAATAATGTTGAAGATGAGGAAATGTGAAGAATCAATGTGATCAAGACCTAGTCAAGTGCCCAACATTGGGCAGGATGGGCCATATACAATTTTAATGTAGGACCTTTCCTCCATTTGTGGGTTGGAGGGGGGTAATCACTAAAACAATGACCATGAGTTGGTTTTAATGTTCGTTGTCAGAAAGTGAGATTTACGAACATTAACTTATTTGAACTTGGTAGTTGTGGTCATGGATGAGGCATCCCTTCACTAGTTGAACATATATAGTAGTACAAACTGACTCCAGGTAGTGAAGATATTTCAAACCATTTTGGTTCAAGAAAGATATATTATTTACTACCTACCAAGGAGGATAAGTGTAACACCCCAAGATTTCATAGTGTGTTATTTCATCAAAATAATTCAATAACTTGCACTACACGCAACACCGAGTTCAATCACACCATGACTTACAAAAAAAAGGCATTCAAAAGAGGTTATGAATAGTATTATATAAATTTTAAACTTTATATAATCCTTATAATTTTAGAATCCATATTATGAGTTTCTTAGATATAATGCAAGAACAAATTCATTTTCAGTATTGCCCTTTTATCAACTTTTAATAGTGAACCCTTTTTAAATACAATATTTTAACTTTTTGACTAAATGGGGACATCAAAAATTTAAAATGAAACATCCCAAGCTTCCACGGTACACTTTCTTTGAATAATACAGTAGCGTGTGTTGTACGCAACCTTGAGTTATAACACACACCACAACCAATCAAACTAGCCATTATGAATAGTAATACCTACTTTTTGAAATTATATATATTTTGTATTTTAAAATGGACTTCATTTTTGGATTTGGAATATCGAATTTAGCCTAAGGTGAAATTTTGGTACATTTCGGATAACTTTCATATTTTGATGAATAGTGAAAATTACTAAATTTTAATTAAAAACAACTTTTTTAATCAAAATAATTAATAGTGATAAATTATGAATTTTAGTAGTTTTAAAGTATATTTAGAATATATTTTTACCATTTAATATAATTTTGGTCATTGGAAATAATTTTACAATTAAACCGAACATAAACAAGTGTCAATCTTTTGATAGTTATTATCTCTTAAAAACACGCTTTTTGTTTTGACAGCGGAAATTAATTTTAAATTAATTTCTGCCACTTATGTGTTTTGAATTTAGGAAAATGGATTCCATATTTGGAATCAGGATGTTCAAATTGTGTAAATAGGTAACTTTTATTTTTACACATTTTGAATAATTACTGCGGTAAATATTTTATTTACCATGGTTAAGGGTAAATCCGGTAAATAAGGGTTAAAAAATAATATTATAATAATACTAAATTACCCTAAAACGTGTCTTAAACCTATTGGTTGATACATGGTCGACCATGGGCATCTTTGTGTCTATTTTGGGACCCCATGGATCCACTTGTAAGTGATAATGACACTTTATTTTAATTAAGTTAAAATGAATACAAAAATGACACAAGCATATATCTTTTAGCAAAACAATTGTTACATAGGGTTATATATGTTGGATTTTAGATTATAAATATTCATTAGAAAGATAAAACTATTTCCTACATAATGATATTTTATTTATAATTTTTATACATTAAATAATTTATTTTATATATGACACAATGATGATGCAGTAATTACTATAATAGTGAAAAATTAAAATAATTGATATCATAAATACCAAAATAAATATAATATGAAACTTTTAATGAATTAAACTCATTTTATAGGATAATATGATATATTAGGATTGATTTAATTGACTTTTTTCGAAGTAAGCAATCTGTTATGAGTTTCTAAAAAATCAACTATTGAATAGTGTAAAAATTGACATAAAAGAGTTCTTAAAACAAATATTATATTATTAATTGATATTAAATTCCTAAAAATCTAAGGTTCGGCCAAGAGACTTATTTCATGATAGGGTCATCATTAATGGACCACATGGGGGTCTCTTGGATGTATGTAGTAAGTTTATTAACCATATTATATAAAAATACAAAGAGACATTGTAAAAGTGAAACTAATTAACTTAGAGTTAATACTTAAAGATAAGGTTAATATAAGTACCCAAACCAGTCTAAATTCTATTGGTTGAGTGGTTTTCGACCTATCCCCACCTTAACCTTTGAATAATCAACTTTGGAGCCATTAGAAACCGAATATGAATTTATTATAAATTAATATTTCTAGCTTTTCCAAAGGTGCCCCTCACCCCTCTTATAAAAGGGAACTCGTCCTTCTCATTTCTTCACACCTTCAAAGCCTTTTGGTTCGGCCACACTCTGCCCCAATACTCTACCAACATCCCTCACTACAACCTAGAGGCCTTAGTTTGATCAGAAAGCCAACCTAAGGATCCCTTTTGATCAAATCAAAAGGAAGAACCCGAAGAAGAGGTAATGATTTCACCACCCTTCTCCAAGTTCATTTCTTCTTCCACTTCTTCTTCCTTTGTTCTTACCATTCTAAAATAATAACTCCAGTATCTCACATATACTGTGATGTTATTATAAATATGGTACAACCATATTCAGTATTCTATCCACCCTTTGAATAACATGTCACCATACGTGCGTACGTACGGCTTACCGTCTCCACGTCGTGGTGTAATTGTTATTCAATATATTATTATTTGGATGGGTATAATAATGATGTGTAACTCATGTAAATAATAAATATAACATGTTAATGATTCTGTATATATGATATACCATCCATTTATATATTATTTTAATATCAAAAGAATGATATTGTCGCTCGTGCGTACGTACGGACTACCGTCTCCACGAACGCGATGAGATTCATTCTCCATCGTATCCATTCAAGTATAATTATCATTTGATGATTTAAAAATGATGTTTAAGGACTTGATATCATTCTGGATATGAATAATATACAACAAACATGGCTTATGTAACAAAACATATAAAAGAAAATGAGTAAGTTAACACCCGAAACGACGATAATTCTAAGATATTATTAACAAATCAATGTTAAAAGATCATATATGATATCATATTAATATATATGATTCTTGTATAATTTAATAACAATTATTTCACCATTATATAGGAGGTTATCCTACCCCAACCAAGGAAAAGTACAAGGTAAGGGTTTTTTCACAATCTCTTCATTATCCGAGATTGTTTATACGTAATAATCTACTGGGATCTCTTTATCATCCACATCCATGTTTCTTAAAAATGTATTTCAAAACATTTTTACTATTTACTAGAATATGAGTTAAAGTCATTTATACTCTTTTTGACTTTTATAAGTGGTTTATAAAGGAATATTTCGGTCGTTTTCAAAACAAGGCCCTTTTTAACCTTTTCAACAGAATTAAGGTAAGAATGTTTTTTTAACTTATACGGCGGGTGCGGCTATTTTCCGCCGTTATAAAATCTTCAAAGCTTCCCTTACAAGCTTATAAGAATATTTTCAAAGAAAATGTTTTATTTTTTATGGATCTTAAATGATTTCAAAATAAAAGGAGATATTTCTTTAAAAAGAATTTTGATTTCATCTATGTCAACATCCTTTGATGGATTTTAAGATTATTTGAAGTTGATTTATTATGATACAAAACTTCTATATTGTATTGAAGGTTTTGTGATATGTTTGACTGTGGATGTGCTATTTTTATACCATTCATAGTTTATGTTGAAAGTATTGACATTTCGTATGCTAGTTTTAATACGAATTTTTATGTTATATTTAAACCTTTTCATATGGGAATGCATTGGACTTAATATGTGACGGGTGGAGCCCGCTATAGCTCCTCGATGCATCGGTAGTTCTCATGAGACAAACTAGTGTCTTGGCACAAGGCCTTGACAAAATCTTATTTGTAGTCTTGGCACGAGGCCTTGACTATGTGGTTATGATAGTCTGACATTATGCATTCCAACATTATGAAAGTGGTTATTGATTTTTTCATGTGATTATTAGATTAGTAGAATATCCATGTGAATAAGTAAATGGAATTATTTAATTTTATTTATGCCATACCATGTTTAAAGTTCATGTTTGAAAGGCTTTTGTTTTAGTTATACATTGCCTTAAAAGTTTATTCTTATTTATGAAAGTTTCCGCTATATTGTTATCCTTACTGGGCATTTGAGGTCACCCCTTTTCTATGTTTTATTTTTCCCAGGAAGTGAAGAAGTAAGTTATGAATGACCTACAGAGATATTATGTGGGGATATGAGTGTGGATTATGGAGACAATATGTTGTTGTAGTAGTTTTTCGTTTAATGATGTAATGTAAAACTTATGAATATATCTAGTGTTTCCAAGGCTACTAAACCAATCGGTATTTCGAGATTTGAACTTTCTTGTGATCATGCCAATGTTATGTAATAATGCACCGACTCTGGGTAACTAGGGTCGGGGTGTTACAGTTGGTATCAGAGGAAGTTTAGTACAAACCTTGGAAGCTAGATTTAGATAAACTCTGATTAGAGCACGTAGACCTAAGATGAACTTTGAGGATTAGTGTAGAAGAACTTCCTAGAATTTTGGTATTGTAGAGATTTTGTGAGTTTTCCGAGCAATACATCCCTGTCTGGATACGAGCAGGTAGAGGCGGCTCTGGCACAGATGTACCTAGGGGTAAAACCCGAAAACACCGCTTTGAGCTAGACTCGAACGGGAACTGGTGCACGACAATGGGCCTTGCTGCACTCTTGGTTACGACACTCCCGGGGGATATGCTTAGGATAATTCTCATTTTCTTTACAAACCATTATGAAGGGTTTATGAGTATATACATCCTCAAAGGAGACATTTTTATGATTATGGATTATATCCATAAATAGTTCAATTTATGTTAAGTGTTTTATAAGTATGGGATTATGTATTTTGATTCATAAACTAATCTAGTGTATGCCATTGTTTAGAAATGGTGCCCAGTAGAAGGAATGAGAACTCCAGAAATGCACATGATCCAAAGAGAAGGAAGGATCATATCTTTCATGGTCTTAAGCTAGAATTTATAAGAGAAATAGTCTCCCATGTATTATCATCATATGAAGAAATAATATCATGTGTTGATAAGATAAGTAAAGAGTTTACTGAGTCCTATGGATTTGAAGGGAAGCAAGAGAAGAAAAGGTTGGAAGAGAGAAAGATGGATAAAGGGAAGAGGGAAAAGAAGAATTTTCCCATATGTGGTAACTGTGGAAAGAAACACCCTGGAACTTGCCTGAAAGGAATGGGAGTTTGTTATAAGTGTGGAGGAAAAGGGCACAAAGTACGTGACTGCAAGGGTAAGAAAATGGTTTCAAATGTACAATGCTTAATTTGCAAGGAGTTTGGACACTACGCGAACCTATGTCCCAGTCATCAGACTATGCCGCAAATGATGTTATTGGATAATAATCAAGTTATGATACTACCACAGATGAAGAGGAATGATTAGAGTTCTTATGTTGATTATGTCAATTGAGTGTTGTATCAGCAATGTACTTGTTATAATAATTATGGAGTATATAAGGATTGTACTACAGTACTATTTCATTAAGGACTTGAGATTGTGTGGAACAAAGAAAAGTGACTCAATAGCAGGATAAATTTTTGGAAAATATATGGTTGAGAGAATGATAAATCATAATATATTTCTGATACTGAGGTAGTGATTTTGGAATAATATGTGATTGTTTTGGATAAATTGGATATTCTTGACTACCTTGGAACTGATTAATGATTTGTATATTCCATCATTGTTGGGGTTTAAAACATTTTTGGATTAATGAAGTATATCCAGCATTCTATATGGAATAAGGGAGCATGAATGTAATCAATAAGTAATATTGTAATACATGATGAAGGTATTAATATGCTATTACGGGGTAAAAAGGATCTATATTATGTTTACCTTCCTTATAAATGTTGGACTGTGAGTTTGGACAGAAGTATTTTGGATAGTTCTAGTTTGGATTATTTTGGATTGCCATAAAAGGACAACCCGGAGGTCGGGCGGCAACCCGTCGCGTCCGGCAGGGCTGCGAGACTTGAACCCGCAACCGAAGGGCGACAAGGGTGTATCACCTACCACTGGCCCACGAGATGTCCTGGATTAAATAATGTAGTTTTTATTAAAAGATCTTGTAGATGAATTATAAATTCGTTAATTTTGGAACCCTATACGAATAGTGTAAATTGAATTTTTACATTCTATTATCTTTTAGAGTGAAAGATGAGTTTGTAGTAGAAATTTATTAATGGATAAAACTCTAATTATAATGTAAGTATATCTCCTTATGATCTTAGCCAATCTCATAAATAAATTCCTCAACATTAAGAAAAGCAACTTAGAAAAAAAATGTTTTCCTAGATGGTACCTTAAATCATCACTAATTTGTGGCTTTGGGATTGTTGGCCTTTTCATAGCCATGTTCTCTACCACTATCCATCAGAGAATTGATGGTTATATTTTTCTTCCATATCCATATTTTCCTACATGGAACCCTAGTATGTGTTATTTTCGGTAATCTTCATACATTCGACTCTTTATTTTAAATAGAGGCATCATTAATTCATTTTTCGATGTGGGATTTCTACTAAGATATTTTGAAACGTCAAAAATGTGTTATCCTAATACCCTATGTTTTGTTGAACCGATGGTATTTCAAATCATCATAGATTGATGATTTTAAGGACCTCAATTTTATACTTTTTTGTGATTGATGACCTCAATAACTACCTATAAATATTTACGTTTTTCCTCCAATTATATGTCTCTAATTGCCACCAATGTTCTCCTAATATAGATCATAATTTGGTGGTGATCCTTTCATTTCTCTTTTCCTCAGATTAAGACTAAATTTTAGTAACCAAATTTCCGATGTGGGTTTTCCCACAAATATATTTTCTATTTTCAACTTTTTATTTTCGAAGAACAATTTCAAATTGCGAGGACGCAATTTATTGAAGGAGGGGAGAATGTAACACCCCAAGATTTCATAGTGTGTTATTTCTTCAAAATAATTCAATAACTTGCACTACACACAACACCGAGTTCAATCACACCATGACTTACAAAAAAAAGGCATTCAAAAGAGGTTATGAATAGTATTATATAAATTTTAAACTTTATATAATCCTTATAATTTTAGAATCCATATTATGAGTTTCTTAGATATAATGCAAGAACAAATTCATTTTCAGTATTGCCCTTTTATCAAATTTTAATACTGAACCCTTTTTAAATACAATATGATAAACTTTTTGACTAAATGGGGACATCAAAAATTTAAAATGAAACATCCCAAGCTTCCACGGTACACTTTCTTTGAATAATACAGTAGCGTGTGTTGTACGCAACCTTGAGTTTTAACACACACCACAACCAATCAAACTAGCCGTTATGAATAGTAATACCTACTTTTTGAAATTATATATATTTTTTATTTTAAAATGGACTTCATTTTTGGATTCGGAATATCGAATTTAGCCTAAGGTGAAATTTTGGTACATTTCGGATAACTTTCATATTTTGATGAATAGTGAAAATTACTAAATTTTAATTAAAAACATCTTTTTTAATCAAAATAATTAATAGTGATAAATTATGAATTTTAGTAGTTTTAAAGTATATTTAGAATATATTTTTACCATTTAATATAATTTTGGTCATTGGACATAATTTTACAATTAAACCGAACATAAACAAGTGTCAATCTTTTGATAGTTATTATCTCTTAAAAACACGCTTTTTGTTTTGACAGCGGGAATTAATTTTAAATTAATTTCTGCCACTTCTGTGTTTTGAATTTAGGAAAATGGATTCCATATTTGGAATCAGGATATTCAAATTATGTAAATAGGTAACTTTTATTTTTAGACATTTTGAATAATTAGTGCGGTAAATATTTTATTTACCATGGTTAAGGGTAAATCCGGTAAATAAGGGTTAAAAAATAATATTATAATAATACTAAATTACCCTAAAACGTGTCTTAACCCTATTGCGTGATACATGGTCGACCATGGGCATCTTTGTGTCTATTTTGGGACCCCATGGATCCACTTGTAAGTGATAATGACACTTTATTTTAATTAAGTTAAAATGAATACAAAAATGACACAAGCATATATCTTTTAGCAAAACAATTGTTACATAGGGTTATATATGTTGGATTTTAGATTATAAATATTCATTAGAAAGATAAAACTATTTCCTACATAATGATAATTTATTTATAATTTTTAGACCTTAAATAATGTATTTTATATATGACACAATGATGATGCAGTAATTACTATAATAGTGAAAAATTAAAATAATTGATATTATAAATACCAAAATAAATATAATATGAAACTTTTAATGAATTAAACTAATTTTCTAGGATAATATGATATATTAGGATTTATTTAATCGACTTTGTTCGAAGTAATCAATCTGTTATGAGTTTCACAAAAATCAACTATTGAATAGTGTAAAAATTGACATAAAAGAGTTCTTAAAACAAATATTATATTATTAATTGATATTAAATTCCTAAAAATCTAAGGTTCGGCCAAGAGACTTATTTCATGATAGGGTCATCATTAATGGACCACTTGGGGGTCTCTTGGATGTATGTAGTACGTTTATTAACCATATTATATAAAACTACAAAGAGACATTGTAAAAGTGAAACTAATTAACTTAGAGTTAATACTTAAAGATAAGGTTAATATAAGTACCCAAACCTGTCTAAATTATATTGGTTGAGTGGTTTTCGACCTATCCCCACCTTAACCTTTGAATAATAAACTTTTGAGCCATTAGAAACCGAATATGAATTTATTATAAATTAATATTTCTAGCTTTTCCAAAGGTGCCCCTCACCCCTCTTATAAAAGGGCACTCGTCCTTCTCATTTCTTCACACCTTCAAAGCCTTTTGGTTCGGCCAAACTCTGCCCAAATACTCTCCCAACATCTCTCACTACAACCTATAGGACTTAGTTTGATCAGAAAGCCAACCTAAGGATCCCTTTTGATCAAATCAAAAGGAAGAACCCGAAGAAGAGGTAATGATTTCACCACCCTTCTCCAAGTTCATTTCTTCTTCCACTTCTTCTTCCTTTGTTCTTACCATTCTAAAATAATAACTCCAGTATCTCACATATACTGTGATGTTATTATAAATATGGTACAACCATATTCAGTATTCTATCCACCCTTTGAATAACATGTCACCATACGTGCGTACGTACGGCTTACCGTCTCCACGTCGTGGTGTAATTGTTATTCAATATATTATTATTTGGATGGGTATAATAATGATGTGTAACTCATGTAAATAATAAATATAACATGTTAATGATTCTGTATATATGATATACCATCCATTTATATATTATTTTAATATCAAAATAATGATATTGTCGCTCGTGCGTACGTACGGACTACCGTCTCCACGAACACGATGAGATTCATTCTCCATCGTATCCATTCAAGTATAATTATCATTTGATGATTTAAAAATGATGTTTAAGGACTTGATATCATTCTGGATATGAATAATATACAACAAACATGGCTTATGTAACAAAACATATAAAAGAAAATGAGTAAGTTAACACCCAAAACGACGATAATTCTAAGATATTATTAACAAATCAATGTTAAAAGATCATATATGATATCATATTAATATATATGATTCTTGTATAATTTAATAACAATTATTTCACCATTATATAGGAGGTTATCCTACCCCAACCAAGGAAAAGTACAAGGTAAGGGTTTTTTCACAATCTCTTCATTATCCGAGGTTGTTTATACGTAATAATCTACTGGGATCTCTTTATCATCCACATCCATGTTTCTTAAAAATGTATTTCAAAACATTTTTACTATTTACTAGAATATGAGTTAAAGTCATTTATACCCTTTTTGACTTATATAAGTGGTTTATAAAGGAATATTTCGGTCGTTTTCAAAACAAGGTCCTTTTTAACCTTCTCAACAGAATTAAGGTAAGAATGTTTTTTTAACTTATACGGCGGGTGCAACTATTTTCCGCCGTTATAAAATCTTCAAAGCTTCCCTTACAAGCTTATAAGAATATTTTCAAAGAAAATGTTTTATTTTTTATGGATCTTAAATGATTTCAAAATAAAAGGAGATATTTCTTTAAAAAGAATTTTGATTTCATCTATGTCAACATCCTTTGATGGATTTTAAGATTATTTGAAGTTGATTTATTATGATACAAAACTTCTATATTGTATTGAAGGTTTTGTGATATTTTTGACTGTGGATGTGCTATTTTTATACCATTCATAGTTTATGGTGAAAGTATTGACATTTCGTATGCTAGTTTTAATACGAATTTTTATGTTATATTTAAACCTTTTCATATGGGAATGCATTGGACTTAATATGTGACGGGTGGAGCCCGCTATAGCTCCTCGATGCATCGGTAGTTCTCATGAGACAAACTAGTGTCTTGGTACAAGGCCTTGACAAAATCTTATTTGTAGTCTTGGCACGAGGCCTTGACTATGTGGTTATGATAGTCTGGCATTATGAATTCCAACATTATGAAAGTGGTTATTGATTTTTGCATGTGATTATTCGATTAGTAGAATATCCATGTGAATAAGTAAATGGAATTATTTCATTTTATTTATGCCATACCATGTTTAATGTTCATGTTTGAAAGGCTTTTGTTTTAGTTATACATTGCCTTAAAAGTTTATTCTTATTTATGAAAGTTTCCGCTATATTGTTATCCTTACTGGGCATTTGAGCTCACCCCTTTTCTATGTTTTATTTTTCCCAGGAAGTGAAGAAGTAAGTTATGAATGACCTGCAGGGATATTATGTGGGGATATGAGTGTGGATTATGGAGACAATATGTTGTTGTAGTAGTTTTTCGTTTAATGATGTAATGTAAAACTTATGAATATATCTAGTGTTTCCAAGGCTACTAAACCAATCGGTATTTCGAGATTTGAACTTTCTTGTGATCATGCCAATGTTATGTAATAATGCACCGACTCTGGGTAACTAGGGTCGGGGCGTTACAGTTGGTATCAGAGGAAGTTTAGAACAAACCTTGGAAGCTAGATTTAGATAAACTCTGATTAGAGCACGTAGACCTAAGATGAACTTTGAGGATTAGTGTAGAAGAACTTCCTAGAATTTTGGTATTGTAGAGATTTTGTGAGTTTTCCGAGAAATACATCCCTGTCTGGATACGAGCAGGTAGAGGCGGCTCTGGCACAGATGTACCTAGGGGTAAAACCCGAAAACACCGCTTTGAGCTAGACTCGAACGGGAACTGGTGCACGACAACGGGCCTTGCTGCACTCTTGGTTACGACACTCTCGGGGGATATGCTTAGGATAATTCTCATTTTCTTTACAAACCATTACGAAGGGTTTATGAGTATATACATCCTCAAAGGAGACATTTTTATGATTATGGATTATATCCATAAATAGTTCAATTTATGTTAAGTGTTTTATAAGTATGGGATTATGTATTTTGATTCATAAACTGATCTAGTGTATGCCATTGTTTAGAAATGGTGCCCAGTAGAAGGAATGAGAACTCCAGAAATGCACATGATCCATAGAGAAGGAAGGATCATATCTTTCATGGTCTTAAGCTAGAATTTATATGAGAAATAGTCTCCCATGTATTATCATCATATGAAGAAATAATATCATGTGTTGATAAGATAAGTAAAGAGTTTACTGAGTCCTATGGCTTTGAAGGGAAGCAAGAGAAGAAAAGGTTGGAAGAGAGAAAGATGGATAAAGGGAAGAGGGAAAAGAAGAATTTTCCCATATGTGGTAACTGTGGAAAGAAACACCCTGGAACTTGCCTGAAAGGAATGGGAGTTTGTTATAAGTGTGGAGGAAAAGGGCACAAAGTACGTGACTGCAAGGGTAAGAAAATGGTTTCAAATGTACAATGCTTAATTTGCAAGGAGTTTGGACACTACGCGAACCTATGTCCCAGTCATCAGACTATGCCGCAAATGATGTTATTGGATAATAATCAAGTTATGATACTACCACAGATGAAGAGGAATGATTAGAGTTCTTATGTTGATTATGTCAATTGATTGTTGTATCAACAATGTACTTGTTATAATAATTATGGAGTATATAAGGATTGTACTACAGTACTATTTCATTAAGGACTTGAGATTGTGTGGAACAAAGAAAAGTGACTCAATAGCAGGATAAATTTTTGGAAAATATATGGTTGAGAGAATGATAAATCATAATATATTTATGATACTGAGGTAGTGATTTGGGAATAATATGTGATTGTTTTGGATAAATTGGATATTCTTGACTACCTTGGAACTGATTAATGATTTGTATATTCCATCATTGTTGGGGTTTAAAACATTTTTGGATTAATGAAGTATATCCAGCATTCTATATGGAATAAGGGAGCATGAATGTAATCAATAAGGAATATGGTAATACATGATGAAGGTATTAATATGCTATTACGGGGTAAAAAGGATCTATATTATGTTTACCTTCCTTATAAATGTTGGACTGTGAGTTTGGACAGAAGTATTTTGGATAGTTCTAGTTTGGATTATTTTGGATTGCCATTAAAGGACAACCCGGAGGTCGGGCGGCAACCCGTCGCGTCTGGCAGGGCTGCGAGACTTGAACCCGCAACCGAAGGGCGACAAGGGTGTATCACCTACCACTGGCCCACGAGATGTCCTGGATTAAATAATGTAGTTTTTATTAAAAGATCTTGTAGATGAATTATAAATTCGTTTATTTTGGAACCCTATACGAATAGTGTAAATAGAATTTTTACATTCTATTATCTTTTAGAGTGAAAGATGAGTTTGTAGTAGAAATTTATTATTGGATAAAACTCTAATTATAATGTAAGTATGTCTCCTTATGATCTTAGCCAATCTCATAAATAAATTCCTCAACATTAAGAAAAGCAACTTAGAAAAAAAATGTTTTCCTAGATGGTACCTTAAATCATCACTAATTTATGGCTTTGGGATTGTTGGCCTTTTCATAGCCATGTTCTCTACCACTCTCCATCAGAGAATTGATGGTTATATTTTTCTTCCATATCCATATTTTTTTACATGGAACCCTAGTATGTGTTATTTTCGGTAATCTTCATACATTCGACTCTTTATTTTAAATAGAGGCATCATTAATTCATTTTTCGATGTGGGATTTCTACTAAGATATTTTGAAACGTCAAAAATGTGTTATCCTAATACCCTATGTTTTGTTGAACCGATGGTATTTCAAATCATCATAGATTGATGATTTTAAGGACCTCAATTTTATACTTTTTTGTGATTGATGACCTCAATAACTACCTATAAATATTTACGTTTTTCCTCCAATTATATGTCTCTAATTGCCACCAATGTTCTCCTAATATAGATCATAATTTGGTGGTGATCCTTTCATTTCTCTTTTCCTCATATTAAGACTAAATTTTAGTAACCAAATTTCTGATGTGGGTTTTCCCACAAATATATTTTCTATTTTCAACTTTTTATTTTCGAAGAACAATTTCAAATTGCGAGGACGTAATTTATTGAAGGAGGGGAGAATGTAACACCCCAAGATTTCATAGTGTGTTATTTCTTCAAAATAATCCAATAACTTGCACTACACGCAACACCGAGTTCAATCACACCATGACTTACAAAAAAAAGGCATTCAAAAGAGGTTATGAATAGTATTATATAAATTTTAAACTTTATATAATCCTTATAATTTTAGAATCCATATTATGAGTTTCTTAGATATAATGTAAGAACAAATTCATTTTCAGTATTGCCCTTTTATCAAATTTTAATAGTGAACCCTTTTTAAATACAATATTTTAAACTTTTTGACTAAATGGGGACATCAAAAATTTAAAATGAAACATCCCAAGCTTCCACGGTACACTTTCTTTGAATAATACAGTAGCGTGTGTTGTACGCAACCTTGAGTTTTAACACACACCACAACCAATCAAACTAGCCGTTATGAATAGTAATACCTACTTTTTGAAATTATATATATTTTTTATTTTAAAATGGAATTCATTTTTGGATTCGGAATATCGAATTTAGCCTAAGGTTAAATTTTGGTACATTTCGGATAACTTTCATATTTTGATGAATAGTGAAAATTACTAAATTTTAATTAAAAACAACTTTTTTAATCAAAATAATTAATAGTGATAAATTATGAATTTTAGTAGTTTTAAATTATATTTAGAATATATTTTTACCATTTAATATAATTTTGGTCATTGGACATAATTTTACAATTAAACCGAACATAAACAAGTGTCAATCTTTTGATAGTTATTATCTCTTAAAAACACGCTTTTTGTTTTGACAGCGGGAATTAATTTTAAATTAATTTCTGCCACTTCTGTGTTTTGAATTTAGGAAAATGGATTCCATATTTGGAATCAGGATATTCAAATTGTGTAAATAGGTAACTTTTATTTTTAGACATTTTGAATAATTAGTGCGGTAAATATTTTATTTACCATGGTTAAGGGTAAATCCGGTAAATAAGTGTTAAAAAATAATATTATAATAATACTAAATTACCCTAAAACATGTATTAACCCTATTGGTTGATACATGGTCGACCATGGGAATCTTTGTGTCTATTTTGGGACCCCATGGATCCACTTGTAAGTGATAATGACACTTTATTTTAATTAAGTTAAAATGAATACAAAAATGACACAAGCATATATCTTTTAGAAAAACAATTGTTACATAGGGTTATATATGTTGGATTTTAGATTATAAATATTCATTAGAAAGATAAAAAGCTTTCCTACATAATGGTAGTTTATTTATAATTTTTAGACATTAAATAATGTATTTTATTTATGACACAATGATGATGCAGTAATTACTATAATAGTGAAAAATTAAAATAATTGATATTATAAATACCAAAATAAATAAAATATGAAACTTTTAATGAATTAAACTAATTTTCTAGGATAATATGATATATTAGGATTGATTTAATTGACTTTACTCGAAGTAATCAATCTGTTATGAGTTTCAAAAAAATCAACTATTGAATAGTGTAAAAATTGACATAAAAGAGTTCTTAAAACAAATATTATATTATTAATTGATATTAAATTCCTAAAAATCTAAGGTTCGGCCAAGAGACTTATTTCATGATAGGGTCATCATTAATGGAACACTTGGGGGTCTCTTGGATGTATTTAGTAAGTTTATTAACCATATTATATAAAAATACAAAGAGACATTGTAAAAGTGAAACTAATTAACTTAGAGTTAATACTTAAAGATAAGGTTAATATAAGTACCCAAACCTGTCTAAATTCTATTGGTTGAGTGGTTTTAGACCTATCCCCACCTTAAACTTTGAATAATCAACTTTGGATCCATTAGAAACCGAATATGAATTTATTATAAATTAATATTTCTAGCTTTTCCAAAGGTGCCCCTCACCCCTCTTATAAAAGGGCACTCGGCCTTCTCATTTCTTCACACCTTCAAAGCCTTTTGGTTCAGCCAAACTCTGCCCAAATACTCTCCCAACATCCCTCACTACAACCTAGAGGCCTTAGTTTGATCAGAAAGCCAACCTAAGGAGCCCTTTTGATCAAATCAAAAGGAAGAACCCGAAGAAGAGGTAATGATTTCACCACCCTTCTCCAAGTTTATTTCTTCTTCCACTTCTTCTTCCTTTGTTCTTACCATTCTAAAATAATAACTCCAGTATCTCACATATACTGTGATGTTATTATAAATATGGTACAACCATATTCAGTATTCTATCCACCCTTTGAATAACATGTCACCATACGTGCGTACGTACGGCTTACCGTCTCCACGTCGTGGTGTAATTGTTATTCAATATATTATTATTTGGATGGGTATAATAATGATGTGTAACTCATGTAAATAATAAATATAACACGTTAATGATTCTGTATATATGATATACCATCCATTTATATATTATTTTAATATCAAAAGAATGATATTTTCGCTCGTGCGTACGTACGGACTACCGTCTCCACGAACGCGATGAGATTCATTCTCCATCGTATCCATTCAAGTATAATTATCATTTGATGATTTAAAAATGATGTTTAAGGACTTGATATCATTCTGGATATGAATAATATACAACAAACATGGCATATGTAACAAAACATATAAAAGAAAATGAGTAAGTTAACACCCGAAACGACGATAATTCTAAGATATTATTAACAAATCAATGTTAAAAGATCATATATGATATCATATTAATATATATGATTCTTGTATAATTTAATAACAATTATTTCACCATTATACAGGAGGTTAACCTACCCTAACCAAGGAAAAGTACAAGGTAAGGGTTTTTTCACAATCTCTTCATTATCCGAGGTTGTTTATACGTAATAATCTACTGGGATCTCTTTATCATCCACATCCATGTTTCTTAAAAATGTATTTCAAAACATTTTTACTATTTACTAGAATATGAGTTAAAGTCATTTATACCCTTTTTGACTTTTATAAGTGGTTTATAAAGGAATCTTTCAGTCGTTTTCAAAACAAGGTCCTTTTTAACCTTTTCAACAGAATTAAGGTAAGAATGTTTTTTTAACTTATACGGCGGGTGTGGCTATTTTCCGCCGTTATAAAATCTTCAAAGCTTCCCTTACAAGCTTATAAGAATATTTTCAAAGAAAATGTTTTATTTTTTATGGATCTTAAATGATTTCAAAATAAAAGGAGATATTTCTTTAAAAAGAATTTTGATTTCATCTATGTCAACATCCTTTGATGGATTTTAAGATTATTTGAAGTTGATTTATTATGATACAAAACTTCTATATTGTATTGAAGGTTTTGTGATATGTTTGACTGTGGATGTGCTATTTTTATACCATTCATAGTTTATGGTGAAAGTATTGACATTTCGTATGCTTGTTTTAATACGAATTTTTATGTTATATTTAAACCTTTTCATATGGGAATGCATTGGACTTAATATGTGATGGGTGGAGCCCGCTATAGCTCCTCGATGCATCGGTAGTTCTCATGAGAAAAACTAGTGTATTGGCACAAGGCCTTGACAAAATATTATTTGTAGTCTTGGCACGAGGCCTTGACTATGTGGTTATGATAGTCTGGCATTATGCATTCCAACATTATGAAAGTGGTTATTGATTTTTGCATGTGATTATTCGATTAGTAGAATATCCATGTGAATAAGTAAATGGCATTATTTAATTTTATTTATGCCATACCATGTTGAAAGTTCATGTTTGAAAGGCTTTTGTTTTAGTTATACAATGCCTTAAAAGTTTATTCTTATTTATGAAAGTTTCCGCTATATTGTTATCCTTACTGGGCATTTGAGGTCACCCCTTTTCTATGTTTTATTTTTCCCAGGAAGTGAAGAAGTAAGTTATGAATGACCTGCAGGGATATTGTATGGGGATATGAGTGTGGATTATGGAGACAATATGTTGTTGTAGTAGTTTTTCGTTTAATGATGTAATGTAAAACTTATGAATATATCTAGTGTTTCCAAGGCTACTAAACCAATCGGTATTTCGAGATTTGAAATTTCTTGTGATCATGCCAATGTTATGTAATAATGAACCGACTCAGGGTAACTAGGGTCGGGGCGTTACAGTTGGTATCAGAGGAAGTTTAGTACAAACCTTGGAAGCTAGATTTAGATAAACTCTGATTAGAGCACGTAGACCTAAGATGAACTTTGAGGATTAGTGTAGAAGAACTTCCTAGAATTTTGGTATTGTAGAGATTTTGTGAGTTTTCCGAGCAATAAATCCCTGTCTGGATACGAGCAGGTAGAGGCGGCTCTGGAACAGATGTACCTAGGGGTAAAACCCGAAAACACCGCTTTGAGCTAGACTCGAACGGGAACTGGTGCACGACAACGGGCCTTGCTGCACTCTTGGTTACGACACTCCCGGGGGATATGCTTAGGATAATTCTCATTTTCTTTACAAACCATTATGAAGGGTTTATGAGTATATACATCCTCAAAGGAGACATTTTTATGATTATGGATTATATCCATAAATAGTTCAATTTATGTAAAGTGTTTTATAAGTATGGGATTATGTATTTTGATTCATAAACTGATCTAGTGTATGCCATTGTTTAGAAATGGTGCCCAGTAGAAGGAATGAGAACTACAGAAATGCACATGATCCAAAGAGAAGGAAGGATCATATCTTTCATGGTCTTAAGCTAGAATTTATAAGAGAAATAGTCTCCCATGTATTATCATCATATGAAGAAATAATATCACGTGTTGATAAGATAAGTAAAGAGTTTACTGAGTCCTATGGCTTTGAAGGGAAGCAAGAGAAGAAAAGGTTGGAAGAGATAAAGATGGATAAAGGGAAGAGGGAAAAGAAGAATTTTCCCATATGTGGTAACTGTGGAAAGAAACACCCTGGAACTTGCCTGAAAGGAATGGGAGTTTGTTATAAGTGTGGAGGAAAAGGGCACAAAGTACGTGACTGCAAGTGTAAGAAAATGGTTTCAAATGTACAATGCTTAATTTTCAAGGAGTTTGGACACTACGCGAACCTATTTCCCAGTCATCAGACTATGCCGCAAATGATGTTATTGGATAATAATCAAGTTATGATACTACCACATATGAAGAGGAATGATTAGAGTTCTTATGTTGATTATGTCAATTGAGTGTTGTATCAACAATGTACTTGTTATAATAATTATGGAGTATATAAGGATTGTACTACAGTACTATTTCATTAAGGACTTGAGATTGTGTGGAACAAAGAAAAGTGACTCAATAGCAGGATAAATTTTTGGAAAATATATGGTTGAGAGAATGATAAATCATAATATATTTCTGATACTGAGGTAGTGATTTTGGAATAATATGTGATTGTTTTGGATAAATTGGATATTCTTGACTACCTTGGAACTGATTAATGATTTGTATATTCCATCATTTTTGGGGTTTAAAACATTTTTGGATTAATGAAGTATATCCAGCATTCTATATGGAATAAGGGAGCATGAATGTAATCAATAAGGAATATGGTAATACATGATGAAGGTATTAATATGCTATTACGGGGTAAAAAGGATCTATATTATGTTTACCTTCCTTATAAATGTTGGACTGTGAGTTTGGACAGAAGTATTTTGGATAGTTCTAGTTTGGATTATTTTGGATTTCCATAAAAGGACAACCCGGAGGTCGGGCGGCAACCCGTCGCGTCCGGCAGGGCTGCGAGACTTGAACCCGCAACTGAAGGGCGACAAGGGTGTATCACCTACCACTGGCCCACGAGATGTCCTGGATTAAATAATGTAGTTTTTATTAAAAGATCTTGTAGATGAATTATAAATTCGTTTATTTTGGAACCCTATACGAATAGTGTAAATAGAATTTTTACATTCTATTATCTTTTAGAGTGAAAGATGAGTTTGTAGTAGAAATTTATTAATGGATAAAACTCTAATTATAATGTAAGTATATCTCCTTATGATCTTAGCTAATCTCATAAATAAATTCCTCAACATTAAGAAAAACAACTTAGAACAAAAATGTTTTCCTAGATGGTACCTTAAATCATCACTAATTTATGGCTTTGGGATTGTTGGCCTTTTCATAGCCATGTTCTCTACCACTCTCCATCAGAGAATTGATGGTTATATTTTTCTTCCATATCCATATTTTCCTACATGGAACCCTAGTATGTGTTATTTTCGGTAATCTTCATACATTCGACTCTTTATTTTAAATAGAGGCCTCATTAATTCATTTTTCGATGTGGGATTTCTACTAAGATATTTTGAAACGTCAAAAATGTGTTATCCTAATACCCTATTTTTTGTTGAACCGATGGTATTTCAAATCATCATAGATTTATGATTTCAAGGACCTCAATTTTATACTTTTTTGTGATTGATGACCTCAATAACTACCTATAAATATTTACGTTTTTCCTCCAATTATATGTCTCTAATTGCCACCAATGTTCTCCTAATAGAGATCATAATTTGGTGGTGATCCTTTCATTTCTCTTTTCCTCATATTAAGACTAAATTTTAGTAACCAAATTTCCGATGTGGGTTTTCCCACAAATATATTTTCTATTTTCAACTTTTTATTTTCGAAGAAAAATTTCAAATTGCGAGGACGCAATTTATTGAAGGAGGGGAGAATGTAACACCCCAAGATTTCATAGTGTGTTATTTCTTCAAAATAATTCAATAACTTGCACTACACGCAACACCTAGTTCAATCACACCATGACTTACAAAAAAAGGCATTCAAAAGAGGTTATGAATAGTATTATATAAATTTTAAACTTTATATAATCCTTATAATTTTAGAATCCACATTATGAGTTTCTTAGATATAATGCAAGAACAAATTCATTTTCAGTATTGCCCTTTTATCAACTTTTAATAGTGAACCCTTTTTAAATACAATATTTTAAACTTTTTGACTAAATGGGGACATCAAAAATTTAAAATGAAACATCCCAAGCTTCCACGGTACACTTTCTTTGAATAATACAGTAGCGTGTGTTGTACGCAACCTTGAGTTTTAACACACACCACAACCAATCAAACTAGCCGTTATGAATAGTAATACCTACCTTTTGAAATTATATATATTTTGTATTTTAAAATGGACTTCATTTTTGGATTCGGAATATCGAATTTAGCCTAAGGTGAAATTTTGGTACATTTCGGATAACTTTCACATTTTGATGAATAGTGAAAATTACTAAATTTTAATTAAAAACAACTTTTTTAATCAATATAATTAATAGTGATAAATTATGAATTTTAGTAGTTTTAAAGTATATTTAGAATATATTTTTACCATTTAATATAATTTTGGTCATTGGACATAATTTTACAATTAAACCGAACATAAACAAGTGTCAATCTTTTGATAGTTATTATCTCTTAAAAACACGTTTTTTGTTTTGACAGCGGGAATTAATTTTAAATTAATTTCTGCCACTTCTGTGTTTTGAATTTAGGAAAATGGATCCCATATTTGGAATCATGATGTTTAAATTGTGTAAATAGGTAACTTTTATTTTTAGACATTTTGAATAATTACTGCGGTAAATATTTTATTTACCATGGTTAAGGGTAAATCCGGTAAATAAGGGCTAAAAAATAAGATTATAATAATACTAAATTACCCTAAAACGTGTCTTAACCCTATTGGTTGATACTTGGTCGACCATGGGCATCTTTGTGTCTATTTTGGGACCCCATGGATCCACTTGTAAGTGATAATGACACTTTATTTTAATTAAGTTAAAATGAATACAAAAATGACACAAGCATATATCTTTTAGCAAAACAATTGTTACATAGGGTTATATATGTTGGATTTTAGATTATAAATATTCATTAGAAAGATAAAAAGATTTTCTACATAATTATATTTTATTTATAAATTTTAAACATTAAATAATGTATTTTATTTATGACACAATGATGATGCAGTAATTACTATAATAGTGAAAAATTAAAATAATTGATATTATAAATACCAAAATAAATATAATATGAAACTTTTAATGAATTAAACTAATTTTCTAGGATAATATGATATATTAGGATTGATTTAATAGACTTTTTTCGAAGTAATCAATCTGTTATGAGTTTCACAAAAATCAACTATTGAATAGTGTAAAAATTGACATAAAAGAGTTCTTAAAACAAATATTATATTATTAATTGATATTAAATTCCTAAAAATCTAAGGTTCGGCCAAGAGACTTATTTAATGATAGGGTCATCATTAATGGACCACTTGGGTGTCTCTTGGATGTATGTAGTAAGTTTATTAACCATATTATATAAAAATACAAAGAGACATTGTAAAAGTGAAACTAATTAACTTAGAGTTAATACTTAAAGATAAGGTTAATATAAGTACCCAAACCTGTCTAAATTCTATTGGTTGAGTGGTTTTCGACCTATCCCCACCTTAACCTTTGAATAATCAACTTTGGAGCCATTAGAAACCGAATATGAATTTATTATAAATTAATATTTCTATCTTTTCCAAAGGTGCCCCTCACCCCTCTTATAAAAGGGCACTCGTCCTTCTCATTTCTTCACACCTTAAAAGCCTTTTGGTTCGGCCAAACTCTGCCCAAATACTCTCCCAACATCCCTCACTACAACCTAGAGGCCTTATATTGATCAGAAAGCCAACCTAAGGAGCCCTTTTGATCAAATCAAAAGGAAGAACCCGAAGAAGAGGTAATGATTTCACCACCCTTCTCCAAGTTCATTTCTTCTTCCACTTCTTCTTCCTTTGTTCTTACCATTCTAAAATAATAACTCCAGTATCTCACATATACTGTGATGTTATTATAAATATGGTACAACCATATTCAGTATTCTATCCACCCTTTGAATAACATGTCACCATACGTGCGTACGTACGGCTTACCGTCTCCACGTCGTGGTGTAATTGTTATTCAATATATTATTATTTGGATGGGTATAATAATGATGTGTAACTCATGTAAATAATAAATATAACATGTTAATGATTCTGTATATATGATATACCATCCATTTATATATTATTTTAATATCAAAAGAATGATATTGTCGCTCGTGCGTACGTACGGACTACCGTCTCCACGAACGCGATGAGATTCATTCTCCATCGTATCCATTCAAGTATAATTATCCTTTGATGATTTAAAAATGATGTTTAAGGACTTGATATCATTCTGGATATGAATAATATACAACAAACATGGCATATGTAACAAAACATATAAAAGAAAATGAGTAAATTAACACCCGAAACGACGATAATTCTAAGATATTATTACCAAATCAATGTTAAAAGATAATATATGATATCATATTAATATATATGATTCTTGTATAATTTAATAACAATTATTTCACCATTATACAGGAGGTTAACCTACCCCAACCAAGGAAAAGTACAAGGTAAGGGTTTTTTCACAATCTCTTTATTATCCGAGGTTGTTTATACATAATAATCTACTGGGATCTCTTTATCATCCACATCCATGTTTCTTAAAAATGTATTTCAAAACATTTTTACTATTTACTAGAATATGAGTTAAAGTCATTTATACCCTTTTTGACTTTTATAAGTGGTTTATAAAGGAATCTTTCGGTCGTTTTCAAAACAAGGTCCTTTTTAACCTTTTCAACAGAATTAAGGTAAGAATGTTTTTTTAACTTATACGGCGGGTGCGGCTATTTTCCGCCGTTATAAAATCTTCAAAGCTTCCCTTACAAGCTTATAAGAATATTTTCAAAGAAAATGTTTTATTTTTTATGGATCTTAAATGATTTCAAAATAAAAGGAGATATTTCTTTAAAAAGAATTTTGATTTCATCTATGTCAACATCCTTTGATGGATTTTAAGATTATTTGAAGTTGATTTATTATGATACAAAACTTCTATATTGTATTGAAGGTTTTGTGATATGTTTGACTGTGGATGTGCTATTTTTATACCATTCATAGTTTATGGTGAAAGTATTGACATTTCGTATGCTAGTTTTAATACGAATTTTTATGTTATATTTAAACCTTTTCATATGGGAATGCATTGGACTTAATATGTGATGGGTGGAGCCCGCTATAGCTCCTCGATGCATCGGTAGTTCTCATGAGAAAAACTAGTGTCTTGGCACAAGGCCTTGACAAAATCTTATTTGTAGTCTTGGCACGAGGCCTTGACTATGTGGTTATGATAGTCTTGCATTATGCATTCCAACATTATGAAAGTGGTTATTGATTTTTGCATGTGATTATTCGATTAGTAGAATATCCATGTGAATAAGTAAATGGCATTATTTAATTTTATTTATGCCATACCATGTTGAAAGTTCATGTTTGAAAGGCTTTTGTTTTAGTTATACATTGCCTTAAAAGTTTATTCTTATTTATGAAAGTTTCCGCTATATTGTTATCCTTACTGGGCATTTGAGCTCACCCCTTTTCTATGTTTTATTTTTCCCAGGAAGTGAAGAAGTAAGTTATGAATGACCTACAGGGATATTATGTGGGGATATGAGTGTGGATTATGGAGACAATATGTTGTTGTAGTAGTTTTTCGTTTAATGATGTAATGTAAAACTTATGAATATATCTAGTGTTTCCAAGGCTACTAAACCAATCGGTATTTCGAGATTTGAACTTTCTTGTGATCATTCCAATGTTATGTAATAATGCACCAACTCTGGGTAACTAGGGTCGAGGCGTTACAGTTGGTATCAGAGGAAGTTTAGTACAAACCTTGGAAGCTAGATTTAGATAAACTCTGATTAGAGCACGTAGACCTAAGATGAACTTTGAGGATTAGTGTAGAAGAACTTCCTAGAATTTTGGTATTGTAGAGATTTTGTGAGTTTTCCGAGCAATACATCCCTGTCTGGATACGAGCAGGTAGAGGCGGCTCTGGCACAGATGTACCTAGGGGTAAAACCCGAAAACACCGCTTTGAGCTAGACTCGAACGGGAACTGGTGCACGACAACGAGCCTTGCTGCACTCTTGGTTACGACACTCCCGGGGGATATGCTTAGGATAATTCTCATTTTCTTTACAAACCATTATGAAGGGTTTATGAGTATATACATCCTCAAAGGAGACATTTTTATGATTATGGATTATATCCATAAATAGTTCAATTGATGTTAAGTGTTTTATAAGTATGGGATTATGTATTTTGATTCATAAACTGATCTAGTGTATGCCATTGTTTAGAAATGGTGCCCAGTAGAAGGAATGAGAACTCCAGAAATGCACATGATCCAAAGAGAAGGAAGGATCATAACATTCATGGTCTTAAGCTAGAATTTATAAGAGAAATAGTCTCCCATGTATTATCATCATATGAAGAAATAATATCATGTGTTGATAAGATAAGTAAAGAGTTTACTGAGTCCTATGGCTTTGAAGGGAAGCAAGAGATGAAAAGGTTGGAAGAGAGAAAGATGGATAAAGGGAAGAGGGAAAAGAAGAATTTTCCCATATGTGGTAACTGTGGAAAGAAACACCCTGGAACTTGCCTGAAAGGAATGGGAGTTTGTTATAAGTGTGGAGGAAAAGGGCACAAAGTACGTGACTGCAAGGGTAAGAAAATGGTTTCAAATGTACAATGCTTAATTTGCAAGGAGTTTGGACACTACGCGAACCTATGTCCCAGTCATCAGACTATGCCGCAAATGATGTTATTGGATAATAATCAAGTTATGATACTACCACAGATGAAGAGGAATGATTAGAGTTCTTATGTTGATTATGTCAATTGAGTGTTGTATCAACAATGTACTTGTTATAATAATTATGGAGTATATAAGGATTGTACTACAGTACTATTTCATTAAGGACTTGAGATTGTGTGGAACAAAGATAAGTGACTCAATAGCAGGATAAATTTTTGGAAAATATATGGTTGAGAGAATGATAAATCATAATATATTTCTGATACTGAGGTAGTGATTTTGGAATAATATGTGATTGTTTTGGATAAATTGGATATTCTTGACTACCTTGGAACTGATTAATGATTTGTATATTCCATCATTGTTGGGGTTTAAAACATTTTTGGATTAATGAAGTATATCCAGCATTCTATATGGAATAAGGGAGCATGAATGTAATCAATAAGGAATATGGTAATACATGATGAAGGTATTAATATGCTATTACGGGATAAAAAGGATCTATATTATGTTTACCTTCCTTATAAATGTTGGACTGTGAGTTTGGACAGAAGTATTTTGGATAGTTCTAGTTTGGATTATTTTGGATTGCCATAAAAGGACAACCCGGAGGTCGGGCGGCAACCCGTCGCGTCCGGCAGGGCTGCGAGACTTGAACCCGCAACCGAAGGGCGACAAGGGTGTATCACCTACCACTGGCCCACGAGATGTCCTGGATTAAATAATTTAGTTTTTATTAAAAGATCTTGTAGATGAATTATAAATTCGTTTATTTTGGAACCCTATACGAATAGTGTAAATAGAATTTTTACATTCTATTATCTTTTAGAGTGAAAGATGAGTTTGTAGTAGAAATTTATTAATGGATAAAACTCTAATTATAATGTAAGTATATCTCCTTATGATCTTATCCAATCTCATAAATAAATTCCTCAACATTAAGAAAAGCAACTTAGAAAAAAAATGTTTTTCTAGATGGTACCTTAAATCATCACTAATTTATGGCTTTGGGATTGTTGGCCTTATCATAGCCATGTTCTCTACCACTCTCCATCAGAGAATTGATGGTTATATTTTTCTTCCATATCCATATTTTCCTACATGGAACCCTAGTATGTGTTATTTTCGGTAATCTTCATACATTCGACTCTTTATTTTAAATAGAGGCCTCATTAATTCATTTTTCGATGTGGGATTTCTACTAAGATATTTTGAAACGTCAAAAATGTGTTATCCTAATACCCTATGTTTTGTTGAACCGATGGTATTTCAAATCATCATAGATTGATGATTTTAAGGACCTCAATTTTATACTTTTTTGTTATTGATGACCTCAATAACTACCTATAAATATTTACGTTTTTCCTCCAATTATATGTCTCTAATTGCCACCAATGTTCTCCTAATAGAGATCATAATTTGGTGGTGATCCTTTCATTTCTCTTTTCCTCATATTAAGACTAAATTTTAGTAACCAAATTTCCGATGTGGGTTTTCCCACAAATATATTTTCTATTTTCAACTTTTTTATTTTCGAAGAACAATTTCAAATTGCGAGGACGCAATTTATTGAAGGAGGGGAGAATGTAACACCCCAAGATTTCAGAGTGTGTTATTTCTTCAAAATAATTCAATAACTTGCACTACACGCAACACCGAGTTCAATCACACCATGACTTACAAAAAAAGGCATTCAAAAGAGGTTATGAATAGTATTATATAAATTTTAAACTTTATATAATCCTTATAATTTTAGAATCCATATTATGAGTTTCTTAGATATAATGCAAGAACAAATTCATTTTCAGTATTGCCCTTTTATCAACTTTTAATAGTGAACCCTTTTTAAATACAATATTTTAAACTTTTTGACTAAATGGGGACATCAAAAATTTAAAATGAAACATCCCAAGCTTCCACGGTACACTTTCTTTGAATAATACAGTAGCGTGTGTTGTACGCAACCTTGAGTTTTAACACACACCACAACCAATCAAACTAGCCGTTATGAATATTAATACCTACTTTTTGAAATTATATATATTTTGTATTTTAAAATGGACTTCATTTTTGGATTCAGAATATCGAATTTAGCCTAATGTGAAATTTTGGTACATTTCGGATAACTTTCATATTTTGATGAATAGTGAAAATTACTAAATTTTAATTAAAAACAACTTTTTTAATCAAAATAATTAATAGTGATAAATTATGAATTTTAGTAGTTTTAAAGTATATTTAGAATATATTTTTACCATTTAATATAATTTTGGTCATTGGAGATAATTTTACAATTAAACCGAACATAAACAAGTGTCAATCTTTTGATAGTTATTATCTCTTAAAAACACGCTTTTTGTTTTGACAGCGGGAATTAATTTTAAATTAATTTCTGCCACTTTTGTGTTTTGAATTTAGGAAAATGGATTCCATATTTGGAATCAGGATATTCAAATTGTGTAAATAGGTAACTTTTATTTTTAGACATTTTGAATAATTACTGCGGTAAATATTTTATTTACCATGGTTAAGGGTAAATCCGGTAAATAAGGGTTAAACAATAATATTATAATAATACTAAATTACCCTAAAACGTGTCTTAAATATATTGGTTGATACATGGTCGACCATGGGCATCTTTGTGTCTATTTTGGGACCCCATGGATCCACTTGTAAGTGATAATGACACTTTATTTTAATTAAGTTAAAATGAATACAAAAATGACACAAGCATATATCGTTTAGAAAAACAATTGTTACATAGGGTTATATATGTTGTATTTTAGATTATAAATATTCATTAGAAAGATAAAAAGATTTCCTACATAATTATATTTTATTTATAATTTTTAGACATTAAATAATGTATTTTATTTATGACACAATGACGATGCAGTAATTACTATAATAGTGAAAAATTAAAATAATTGATATTATAAATACCAAAATAAATATAATATGAAACTTTTAACGAATTAAACTAATTTTATAGGATAATATGATATATTAGGATTGATTTAATTGACTTTTTTCGAAGTAATCAATCTGTTATGAGTTTCACAAAAATCAACTATTGAATAGTGTCAAAATTGACATAAAAGAGTTCTTAAAACAAATATTATATTATTAATTGATATTAAATTCCTAAAAATCTAAGGTTCGGACAAGAGACTTATTTCATGATAGGTTCATCATTAATGGACCACTTGGGGGTCGCTTGGATGTATGTAGTAAGTTTATTAACCATATTATATAAAAATACAAAGAGACATTGTAAAAGTGAAACTAATTAACTTAGAGTTAATACTTAATGATAAGGTTAATATAAGTACCCAAACCTGTCTAAAATCTATAGGTTTAGTGGTTTTCGACCTATCCTCACCTTAACCTTTGAATAATCAACTTTGGATCCATTATAAACCGAATATGAATTTATTATAAATTAATATTTCTAGCTTTTCCAAAGGTGCCCCTCACCCCTCTTATAAAAGGGCACTCCTCCTTCTCATTTCTTCACACCTTCCAAGCCTTTTGGTTCGGCCAAACTCTGCCCAAATACTCTCCCAACATCCCTCACTACAACCTAGAGGCCTTAGTTTGATCAGAAAGACAACCTAAGGAGCCATTTTGATCAAATCAAAAGGAAGAACCCGAAGAAGAGGTAATGATTTCACCACCCTTCTCCAAGTTCATTTCTTCTTCCACTTCTTCTTCCTTTGTTCTTACCATTCTAGAATAATAACTCCAGTATCTCACATATACTGTGATGTTATTATAAATATGGTACAACCATATTCAGTATTCTATCCACCCTTTGAATAACATGTCACCATACGTGCGTACGTACGGCTTACCGTCTCCACGTCGTGGTGTAATTGTTATTCAATATATTATTATTTGGATGGTTATAATAATGACGTGTAACTCATGTAAATAATAAATATAACATTTTAATGATTATGTATATATGATATACCATCCATTTATATATTATTTTAATATCAAAAGAATGATATTGTCGCTCGTGCGTACGTACGGACTACCGTCTCCACGAACGCGATGAGATTCATTCTCCATCGTATCCATTCAAGTATAATTATCATTTGATGATTTAAAAATGATGTTTAAGGACTTGATATCATTCTGGATATGAATAATATACAACAAACATGGCTTATGTAACAAAACATATAAAGGAAAATGAGTAAGTTAACACCCGAAACGACGATAATTCTAAGATATTATTAACAAATCAATGTTAAAAGATCATATATGATATCATATTAATATATATGATTCTTGTATAATTTAATAACAATTATTTCACCATTATACAGGAGGTTAACCTACCCCAACCAAGGAAAAGTACAAGGTAAGGGTTTTTTCACAATCTCTTCATTATCCGAGGTTGTTTATACGTAATAATCTACTGGGATCTCTTTATCATCCACATCCATGTTTCTTAAAAATGTATTTCAAAACATTTTTACTATTTACTAGAATATGAGTTAAAGTAATTTATACCCTTTTTGACTTTTATAAGTGGTTTATAAAGGAATATTTCGGTCGTTTTCAAAACAAGGTCCTTTTTAACCTTTTCAACAGAATTAAGGTAAGAATGTTTTTTTTAACTTATACGGCGGGTGCGGCTATTTTCCGCCGTTATAAAATCTTCAAAGCTTCCCTTACAAGCTTATAAGAATATTTTCAAAGAAAATGTTTTATTTTATATGGATCTTAAATGATTTCAAAATAAAAGGAGATATTTCTTTAAAAAGGATTTTGATTTCATCTATGTCAACATCCTTTGATGGATTTTAAGATTATTTGAAGTTGATTTATTATGATACAAAACTTCTATATTGTATTGAAGGTTTTGTGATATGTTTGACTGTGGATGTGCTATTTTTATACCATTCATAGTTTATGGTGAAAGTATTGACATTTCGTATGCCAGTTTTAATACGAATGTTTATGTTATATTTAAACCTTTTCATATGGGAATGCATTGGACTTAATATGTGACGGGTAGAGCCCGCTATAGCTCCTCGATGCATCGGTAGTTCTCATGAGACAAACTAGTGTCTTGGCACAAGGCCTTGGAAAAATCTTATTTGTAGTCTTGGCACGAGGCCTTGACTATGTGGTTATGATAGTCTGGCATTATGCATTCCAACATTATGAAAGTGGTTATTGATTTTTCCATGTGATTATTCGATTAGTAGAATATCCATGTGAATAAGTAAATGGAATTATTTCATTTTATTTATGCCATACCATGTTGAAAGTTCATGATTGAAAGGCTTTTGTTTTAGTTATACATTGCCTTTAAAGTTTATTCTTATTTATGAAAGTTTCTGCTATATTGTTATCCTTACTGGGCATTTGAGCTCACCCCTTTTCTATGTTTTATTTTTCGCAGGAAGTGAAGAAGTAAGTTATGAATGACCTGCAGGGATATTATGTGGGGATATGAGTGTGGATTATGGAGAAAATATGTTGTTGTTGTAGTTTTTCATTTAATGATGTAATGTAAAACTTATGAATATATCTAGTGTTTCCAAGGCTACTAAACCAATCGGTCTTTCGAGATTTGTTCTTTCTTGTGATCATGCCAATGTTATGTAATAATGCACCGACTCTGGGTAACTAGGGTCGGGGCGTTACAGTTTGTATCAGAGGAAGTTTAGTACAAACCTTGGAAGCTAGATTTAGATAAACTCTGATTAGAGCACGTAGACCTAAGATGAACTTTGAGGATTAGTGTAGAAGAACTTCCTAGAATTTTGGTATTGTAGAGATTTTGTGAGTTTTCCGAGCAATACATCCCTGTCTGGATACGATCAGGTAGAGGCGGCTCTGGCACAGATGTACCTAGGGGTAAAACCCGAAAACACCGCTTTGAGCTAGACTCGAACGGGAACTGGTGCACGACAACGGGCCTTGCTGCACTCTTGGTTACGACACTCCCGGGGGATATGCTTAGGATAATTCTCATTTTCTTTACAAACCATTATGAAGGGTTTATGAGTATATACATCCTCAAAGGAGACATTTTTATGATTATGGATTATATCCATAAATAGTTCAATTTATGTTAAGTGTTTTATAAGTATGGGATTATGTATTTTGATTCATAAACTGATCTAGTGTATGCCATTGTTTAGAAATGGTGCCCAGTATAAGGAATGAGAACTCCAGAAATGCACATGATCCAAAGAGAAGGAAGGATCATATCTTTCTTGGTCTTAAGCTAGAATTTATAAGAGAAATAGTCTCCCATGTATTATCATCATATGAAGAAATAATATCATGTGTTGATAAGATAAGTAAAGAGTTTACTGAGTCCTATGGCTTTGAAGGGAAGCAAGAAAAGAAAAGGTTGGAAGAGAGAAAGATGGATAAAGGGAAGAGGGAAAAGAAGAATTTTCCCATATGTGGTAACTGTGGAAAGAAACACCCTGGAACTTGCCTAAAAGGAATGGGAGTTTATTATAAGTGTGGAGGAAAAGGGCACAAAGTACGTGACTGCAAGGGTAAGAAAATGGTTTCAAATGTACAATGCTTAATTTGCAAGGAGTTTGGACACTACGCGAACCTATGTCCCAGTCATCAGACTATGCCGCAAATGATGTTATTGGATAATAATCAAGTTATGATACTACCACAGATGAAGAGGAATGATTAGAGTTCTTATGTTGATTATGTCAATTGAGTGTTGTATCAACAATGTACTTGTTATAATAATTATGAAGTATATAAGGATTGTACTACAGTACTATTTCATTAAGGACTTGAGATTGTGTGGAACAAAGAAAAGTGACTCAATAGCAGGATAAATTTTTGGAAAATATATGGTTGAGAGAATGATAAATCATAATATAGTTCTGATACTGAGGTAGTGATTTTGGAATAATATGTGATTGTTTTGGATAAATTGGATATTCTTGACTACCTTGGAACTGATTAATGATTTGTATATTCCATCATTGTTGGGGTTTAAAACATTTTTGGATTAATGAAGTATATCCAGCATTCTATATGGAATAAGGGAGCATGAATGTAATCAATAAGGAATATGGTAATACATGATGAAGGTATTAATATGCTATTACGGGGTAAAAAGGATCTATATTATGTTTACCTTCCTTATAAATGTTGGACTGTGAGTTTGGACAGAAGTATTTTGGATAGTTCTAGTCTGGATTATTTTGGATTTCCATAAAAGGACAACCCGGAGGTCGGGCGGCAACCCGTCGCATCCGGCAGGGCTGCGAGACTTGAACCCACAACCGAAGGGCGACAAGGGTGTATCACCTACCACTGGCCCACGAGATGTCCTGGATTAAATAATGTAGTTTTTATTAAAAGATCTTGTAGATGAATTATAAATTCGTTTATTTTGGAACCCTATACGAATAGTGTAAATAGAATTTTTACATTCTATTATCTTTTAGAGTGAAAGATGAGTTTGTAGTAGAAATTTATTAATGGATAAAACTCTAATTATAATGTAAGTATATCTCCTTATGATCTTAGCCAATCTCATAAATAAATTCCTCAACATTAAGAAAAGCAACTTAGAACAAAAATGTTTTCCTAGATGGTACCTTAAATCATCACTAATTTATGGCTTTGGGATTGTTGGCCTTTTCATATCCATGTTCTCTACCACTCTCCATCAGAGAATTGATGGTTATATTTTTCTTCCATATCCATATTTTCCTACATGTAACCCTAGTATGTGTTATTTTCAGTAATCTTCATACATTCGACTCTTTATTTTAAATAGAGGCCTCATTAATTCATTTTTCGATGTGGGATTTCTACTAAGATATTTTGAAACGTCAAAAATGTGTTATCCTAATACCCTATGTTTTGTTGAACCGATGGTATTTCAAATCATCATAGATTGATGATTTTAAGGACCTCAATTTTATACTTTTTTGTGATTGATGACCTCAATAACTACCTATAAATATTTACGTTTTTCCTCCAATTATATGTCTCTAATTGCCACCAATGTTCTCCTAATAGAGATCATAATTTGGTGGTGATCCTTTCATTTCTCTTTTCCTCATATTAAGACTAAATTTTAGTAACCAAATTTCCGATGTGGGTTTTCCCACAAATATATTTTCTATTTTCAACTTTTTATTTTCGAAGAACAATTTCAAATTGCGAGGACGCAATTTATTGAAGGAGGGGAGAATGTAACACCCCAAGATTTCATAGTGTGTTATTTCTTCAAAATAATTCAATAACTTGCACTACACGCAACACCGAGTTCAATCGCACCATGACTTACAAAAAAAAGGCATTCAAAAGAGGTTATGAATAGTATTATATAAATTTTAAACTTTATATAATCCTTATAATTTTAGAATCCATATTATGAGTTTCTTAGATATAATGCAAGAACAAATTCATTTTCAGTATTGCCCTTTTATCAACTTTTAATAGTGAACCCTTTTTAAATACAATATTTTAAACTTTTTGACTAAATGGGGACATCAAAAATTTAAAATGAAACATCCCAAGCTTCCACGGTACACTTTCTTGGAATAATACAGTAGCGTGTGTTGTACGCAACCTTGAGTTTTAACACACACCACAACCAATCAAACTAGCCGTTATGAATAGTAATACCTACTTTTTGAAATTATATATATTTTGTATTTTAAAATGGACTTCATTTTTGGATTCGGAATATAGAATTTAGCCTAAGGTGAAATTTTGGTACATTTCGGATAACTTTCATATTTTGATGAATAGTGAAAATTACTAAATTTTAATTAAAAACAAATTTTTTAATCAAAATAATTAATAGTGATAAATTATGAATTTTAGTAGTTTTAAAGTATATTTAGAATATATTTTTACCATTTAATATAATTTTGGTCATTGGACATAATTTTACAATTAAACCGAACATAAACAAGTGTCAATCTTTTGATAGTTATTATCTCTTAAAAACACGCTTTTTGTTTTGACAGCGGGAATTAATTTTAAATTAATTTCTGCCACTTATGTGTTTTGAATTTAGGAAAATGGATTCCATATTTGGAATCAGGATATTCAAATTGTGTAAATAGGTAACTTTTATTTTTAGACATTTTGAATAATTACTGCGGTAAATATTTTATTTACCATGGTTAAGGGTAAATCCGGTAAATAAGGGTTAAGAAATAATATTATAATAATACTAAATTACCCTAAAACGTGTCTTAACCGTATTGGTTGATACATGGTCGACCATGGGCATCTTTGTGTCTATTTTGGGACCCCATGGATCCACTAGTAAGTGATAATGACACTTTATTTTAATTAAGTTAAAATGAATACAAAAATGACACAAGCATATATCTTTTAGAAAAACAATTGTTACATAGGGTTATATATGTTGGATTTTAGATTATAAATATTAATTAGAAAGATAAAACGATTTCCTACATAATTATATTTTATTTATAATTTTTAGACATTAAATAATGTATTTTATTTATGACACAATGATGATGCAGTAATTACTATAATAGTGAAAAATTAAAATAATTGATATTATAAATACCAAAATAAATATAATATGAAACTTTTAATGAATTAAACTAATTTTTTAGGATAATATGATATATTAGGATTGATTTAATTGACTTTTTTCGAAGTAATCAATCTGTTATAAGTTTCACAAAAATCAACTATTGAATAGTGTAAAAATTGACATAAAAGAGTTCTTAAAACAAATATTATATTATTAATTGATATTAAATTCTTAAAAATATAAGTTTCGGCCAAGAGACTTATTTCATGATAGGGTCATCATTAATGGACCACTTGGGGGTCTCTTGGATGTATGTAGTAAGTTTATTAACCATATTATATAAAAATACAAAGAGACATTGTAAAAGTGAAACTAATAAACTTAGAGTTAATACTTAAAGATAAGGTTAATATAAGTACCCAAACCTGTATAAATTCTATTTGTTGAGTGGTTTTCGACCTATCCCCACCTTAACCTTTGAATAATCAACTTTGGAGCCATTAGAAACCGAATATGAATTTATTATAAATTAATATTTCTAGCTTTTCCAAAGGTGCCCCTCACCCCTCTTATAAAAGGGCACTCGTCATTCTCATTTCTTCACACCTTCAAAGCCTTTTGGTTCAGCCAAACTATGCCCAAATACTCTCCCAACATCCCTCACTACAACTTAGAGGCCTTATTTTGATCATAAAGCCAACCTAAGGAGCCCTTTTGATCAAATCAAAAGGAAGAACCCGAAGAAGAGGTAATGATTTCACCACCCTTCTCCAAGTTCATTTCTTCTTCCACTTCTTCTTCCTTTGTTCTTACCATTCTAAAATAATAACTCCAGTATCTCACATATACTGTGATGTTATTATAAATATGGTACAACCATATTCAGTATTCTATCCACCCTTTGAATAACATGTCACCATACGTGCGTACGTACGGCTTACCGTCTCCACGTCGTGGTGTAATTGTTATTCAATATATTATTATTTGGATGGGTATAATAATGATGTGTAACTCATGTAAATAATAAATATAACATGTTAATGATTCTGTATATATGATATACCATCCATTTATATATTATTTTAATATCAAAAGAATGATATTGTCGCTCGTGCGTACGTACGGACTACCGTCTCCACGAACGCGATGAGATTCATTCTCCATCGTATCCATTCAAGTATAATTATCATTTTATGATTTAAAAATGATGTTTAAGGACTTGATATCATTCTGGATATGAATAATATACAACAAACATGGCTTATGTAACAAAACATATAAAAGAAAATGAGTAAGTTAACACCCGAAACGACGATAATTCAAAGATATTATTAAAAAATCAATGTTAAAAGATCATATATGATATCATATTAATATATATGATTCTTGTATAATTTAATAAAAATTATTTCACCATTATATAGGAGGTTAACCTACCAAAACCAAGGAAAAGTACAAGGTAAGGGTTTTTTCACAATCTCTTCATTATCCGAGGTTGTTTATACGTAATAATCTACTGGGATCTCTTTATCATCCACATCCATGTTTCTTAAAAATGTATTTCAAAACATTTTTACTATTTACTAGAATATGAGTTAAAGTAATTTATACCCTTTTTGACTTTTATAAGTGGTTTATAAAGGAATATTTCGGTCGTTTTCAAAACAAGGTCCTTTTTAACCTTTTCAACAGAATTAAGGTAAGAATGTTTTTTTTAACTTATACGGCGGGTGCGGCTATTTTCCGCCGTTATAAAATCTTCAAAGCTTCCCTTACAAGCTTATAAGAATATTTTCAAAGAAAATGTTTTATTTTATTTGGATCTTAAATGATTTCAAAATAAAAGGAGATATTTCTTTAAAAAGAATTTTGATTTCATCTATGTCAATATCCTTTGATGGATTTTAAGATTATTTGAAGTTGATTTATTATGATACAAAACTTCTATATTGTATTGAAGGTTTTGTGATATGTTTGACTGTGGATGTGCTATTTTTATACCATTCATAGTTTATGGTGAAAGTATTGACATTTCGTATGCTAGTTTTAATACGAATGTTTATGTTATATTTAAACCTTTTCATATGGGAATGCATTGGACTTAATATGTGACGGGTGGAGCCCGCTATAGCTCCTCGATGCATCGGTAGTTCTCATGAGACAAACTAGTGTCTTGGCACAAGGCCTTGACAAAATCTTATTTGTAGTCTTGGCACGAGGCCTTGACTATGTGGTTATGATAGTCTGGCATTATGCATTCCAACATTATGAAAGTGGTTATTGATTTTTGCATGTGATTATTCGATTTGTAGAATATCCATATGAATAAGTAAATGGCATTATTTCATTTTATTTATGCCATAACATGTTGAAAGTTCATGTTTGAAAGGCTTTTGTTTTAGTTATACATTGCCTTAAAATGTTATTATTATTTATGAAAGTTTCCGCTATATTGTTATCCTTACTGGGCATTTGAGCTCACCCCTTTTCTATGTTTTATTTTTCCCAGGAAGTGAAGAAGTAAGTTATGAATGACCTGCAGGAATATTATGTGGGGATATGAGTGTGGATTATGGAGACAATATGTTGTTGTATTAGTTTTTCGTTTAATGATGTAATGTAATACTTATGAATATATCTAGTGTTTCCAAGGCTACTAAACCAATCGGTCTTTCGAGATTTGATCTTTCTTGTTATCATGCCAATGTTATGTAATAATGCACCGACTCTGGGTAACTAGGGTCGGGGCGTTACAGTTGGTATCAGAGGAAGTTTAGTACAAACCTTGGAAGCTAGATTTAGATAAACTCTGATTAGAGCACGTAGACCTAAGATGAACTTTGAGGATTAGTGTAGAAGAACTTCCTAGAATTTTGGTATTGTAGAGATTTTGTGAGTTTTCCGAGCAATACATCCCTGTCTGGATACGAGTAGGTAGAGGCGGCTCTGGCACAGATGTACCTAGGGGTAAAACCCGAAAACACCGCTTTGTGCTAGACTCGAACGAGAACTGGTGCAGGACAACGGGCCTTGCTGCACTCTTGGTTACGACACTCCCGGGGGATATGCTTAGGATAATTCTCATTTTCTTTACAAACCATTATGAAGGGTTTATGAGTATATACATCCTCAAAGGAGACATTTTTATGATTATGGATTATATCCATAAATAGTTCAATTTATGTTAAGTGTTTTATAAGTATGGGATTATGTATTTTGATTCATAAACTGATCTAGTGTATGCCATTGTTTAGAAATGGTGCCCAGTAGAAGGAATGAGAACTCCAGAAATGCACATGATCCAAAGAGAAGGAAGGATCATATCTTTCATGTTCTTAAGCTAGAATTTATAAGAGAAATAGTCTCCCATGTATTATCATCATATGAAGAAATAATATCATGTGTTGATAAGATAAGTAAAGAGTTTACTGAGTCCTATGGCTTTGAAGGGAAGCAAGAGAAGAAAAGGTTGGAAGAGAGAAAGATGGATAAAGGGAAGAGGGAAAAGAAGAATTTTCCCATATGTGGTAACTGTGGAAAGAAACACCCTGGAACTTGCCTGAAAGGAATGGGAGTTTATTATAAGTGTGGAGGAAAAGGGCACAAAGTACGTGACTGCAAGGGTAAGAAAATGGTTTCAAATGTACAATGCTTAATTTGCAAGGAGTTTGGACACTACGCGAACCTATGTCCCAGTCATCAGACTATGCCGAAAATGATGTTATTGGATAATAATCAAGTTATGATAATACCACAGATGAAGAGGAATGATTAGAGTTCTTATGTTGATTATGTCAATTGAGTGTTGTATCAACAATGTACTTGTTATAATAATTATGGAGTATATAAGGATTTTACTACAGTACTATTTCATTAAGGACTTGAGATTGTGTGGAACAAAGAAAAGTGACTCAATAGCAGGATAAATTTTTGGAAAATATATGGTTGAGAGAATAATAAATCATAATATAGTTCTGATACTGAGGTAGTGATTTTGGAATAATATGTGATTGTTTTGGATAAATTGGATATTCTTGACTACCTTGGAACTGATTAATGATTTGTATATTCCATCATTGTTGGGGTTTAAAACATTTTTGGATTAATGAAGTATATCCAGCATTCTATATGGAATAAGGGAGCATGAATGTAATCAATAAGGAATATGGTAATACATGATGAAGGTATTAATATGCTATTACGGGGTAAAAAGGATCTATATTATGTTTACCTTCCTTATAAATGTTGGACTGTGAGTTTGGACAGAAGTATTTTGGATAGTTCTAGTTTGGATTATTTTGGATTGCCATAAAAGGACAACCCGGAGGTCGGGCGGCAACCCGTCGCGTCCGGCAGGGCTGCGAGACTTGAACCCGCAACCGAAGGGCGACAAGGGTGTATCACCTACCACTGGCCCACGAGATGTCCTGGATTAAATAATGTAGTTTTTATTAAAAGATCTTGTATATTAATTATAAATTCGTTTATTTTGGAACCCTATACGAATAGTGTAAATAGAATTTTTACATTCTATTATCTTTTAGAGTGAAAGATGAGTTTGTAGTAGAAATTTATTAATGGATAAAACTCTAATTATAATGTAAGTATATCTCCTTATGATCTTAGCCAATCTCATAAATAAATTCCTCAACATTAAGAAAAGCAACTTAGAACAAAAATGTTTTCCTAGATGGTACCTTAAATCATCACTAATTTATGGCTTTGGGATTGTTGGCCTTTTCATAGCCATGTTCTCTACCACTCTCCATCAGAGAATTGATGGTTATATTTTTCTTCCATATCCATATTTTCCTACATGGAACCCTAGTATGTGTTATTTTCGGTAATCTTCATACATTCGACTCTTTATTTTAAATAGAGGCCTCATTAATTCATTTTTCGATGTGGGATTTCTACTAAGATATTTTGAAACGTCAAAAATGTGTTATCCTAATACCCTATGTTTTGTTGAACCGATGGTATTTCAAATCATCATAGATTGATGATTTTAAGGACTTCAATTTTATACTTTTTTGTGATTGATGACCTCAATAACTACCTATAAATATTTACGTTTTTCCTCCAATTATATGTCTCTAATTGCCACCAATGTTCTCCTAATAGAGATCATAATTTGGTGGTGATCCTTTCATTTCTCTTTTCCTCATATTAAGACTAAATTTTAGTAACCAAATTTCCGATGTGGGTTTTCCCACAAATATATTTTCTATTTTCAACTTTTTATTTTCGAAGAACAATTTCAAATTGCGAGGACGCAATTTATTGAAGGAGGGGAGAATGTAACACCCCAAGATTTCATAGTGTGTTATTTCTTCAAAATAATTCAATAACTTGCACTACACGCAACACCGAGTTCAATCACACCATGACTTACAAAAAAAGGCATTCAAAAGAGGTTATGAATAGTATTATATAAATTTTAAACTTTATATAATCCTTATAATTTTAGAATCCATATTATGAGTTTCTTAGATATAATGCAAGAACAAATTCATTTTCAGTATTGCCCTTTTATCAAATTTTAATAGTGAACCCTTTTTATATACAATATTTTAAACTTTTTGACTAAATGGGGACATCAAAAATTTAAAATGAAACATCCCAAGCTTCCACATTACACTTTCTTTGAATAATACAGTAGCGTGTGTTGTACGCAACCTTGAGTTTTAACACACACCACAACCAATCAAACTAGCCGTTATGAATAGTAATACCTACTTTTTGAAATTATAAATATTTTTTATTTTAAAATGGACTTCATTTTTGGATTCAGAATATCGAATTTATCCTAAGGTGAAATTTTGGTACATTTCGGATAACTTTCATATTTTGATGAATAGTGAAAATTACTAAATTTTAATTAAAAACAAATTTTTTAATCAAAATAATTAATAGTGATAAATTATGAATTTTAGTAGTTTTAAAGTATATTTAGAATATATTTTTACCATTTAATATAATTTTGGTCATTGGACATAATTTTACAATTAAACCGAACATAAACAAGTGTCAATCTTTTGATAGTTATTATCTCTTAAAAACACGCTTTTTGTTTTGACAGCGGGAATTAATTTTAAATTAATTTCTGCCACTTATGTGTTTTGAATTTAGGAAAATGGATTCCATATTTGGAATCAGGATATTCAAATTGTGTAAATAGGTAACTTTTATTTTTAGACATTTTGAATAATTACTGCGGTAAATATTTTATTTACCATGGTTAAGGGTAAATCCGGTAAATAAGGGTTAAAAAATAATATTATAATAATACTAAATTACCCTAAAACGTGTCTTAACCATATTGGTTGATACATGGTCGACCATGGGCATCTTTGTGTCTATTTTGGGACCCCATGGATCCACTTGTAAGTGATAATGACACTTTATTTTAATTAAGTTAAAATGAATACAAAAATGACACAAGCATATATCTTTTAGAAAAACAATTGTTACATAGGGTTATATATGTTGGATTTTAGATTATAAATATTCATTAGAAAGATAAAACGATTTCCTACATAATGATATTTTATTTATAATTTTTAGACATTAAATAATGTATTTTATTTATGACACAATGATGATGCAGTAATTACTATAATAGTGAAAAATTAAAATAATTGATATTATAAATACCAAAATAAATATAATATGAAACTTTTAATGAATTAAACTAATTTTCTAGGATAATATGATATATTAGGATTGATTTAATTTACTTTTTTCGAAGTAATCAATCTGTTATAAGTTTCACAAAAATCAACTCTTGAATAGTGTAAAAATTGACATAAAAGAGTTCTTAAAACAAATATTATATTATTAATTGATATTAAATTCCTAAAAATCTAAGTTTCGTCCAAGAGACTTATTTAATGATAGGGTCATCATTAATGGACCACTTGGGGGTCTCTTGGATGTATGTAGTAAGTTTATTAACCATATTATATAAAAATACAAAGAGACATTGTAAAAGTGAAACTAATTAACTTAGAGTTAATACTTAAAGATAAGGTTAATATAAGTACCCAAACCTGTCTAAATTCTATTTGTTGAGTGGTTTTTGAACTATCCCCACCTTAACCTTTGAATAATCAACTTTGGAGCCATTAGAAACCGAATATGAATTTATTATAAATTAATATTTCTAGATTTTCCAAAGGTGCCCCTCACCCCTCTTATAAAAGGGCACTCGTCCTTCTCATTTCTTCACACCTTCAAAGCCTTTTGGTTCGGCCAAACTCTGCCCAAATACTCTCCCAACATCCCTCACTACAACTTAGAGGCCTTAGTTTGATCAGAAAGCCAACCTAAGGAGCCCTTTTGATCAAATCAAAAGGAAGAACCCGAAGAAGAGGTAATGATTTCACCACCCTTCTCCAAGTTCATTTCTTCTTCCACTTATTCTTCCTTTGTTCTTACCATTATAAAATAATAACTCCAGTATCTCACATATACTGTGATGTTATTATAAATATGGTACAACCATATTCAGTATTCTATCGACCCTTTGAATAACATGTCACCATACGTGCGTACGTACGGCTTACCGTCTCCACGTCGTGGTGTAATTGTTATTCAATATATTATTATTTGGATGGGTATAATAATGATGTGTAAATAATGTAAATAATAAATATAACATGTTAATGATTCTGTATATATGATATACCATCCATTTATATATTATTTTAATATCAAAAGAATGATATTGTCGCTCGTGCGTACGTACGGACTACCGTCTCCACGAACGCGATGAGATTCATTCTCCATCGTATCCATTCAAGTATAATTATCATTTGATGATTTAAAAATTATGTTTAACGACTTGATATCATTATGGATATGAATAATATACAATAAACATGGCTTATGTAACAAAACATATAAAATAAAATGAGTAAGTTAACACCCGAAACGACGATAATTCTAAGATATTATTAACAAATCAATGTTAAAAGATCATATATGATATCATATTAATATATATGATTCTTGTATAATTTAATAAAAATTATTTCACCATTATACAGGAGGTTAACCTACCCCAACCAAGGAAAAGTACAAGGTAAGGGTTTTTTCACAATCTCTTCATTATCCGAGGTTGTTTATACGTAATAATCTACTGGGATCTCTTTATCATCCACATCCATGTTTCTTAAAAATGTATTTCAAAACATTTTTACTATTTACTAGAATATGAGTTAAAGTCATTTATAACCTTTTTGACTTTTATAAGTGGTTTATAAAGGAATCTTTTGGTCGTTTTCAAAACAAGGTCCTTTTTAACCTTTTCAACAGAATTAAGGTAAGAATGTTTTTTTTAACTTATACGGCGGGTGCGGCTATTTTCCGCCGTTATAAAATCTTCAAAGCTTCCCTTACAAGCTTATAAGAATATTTTCAAAGAAAATGTTTTATTTTATATGGATCTTAAATGATTTCAAAATAAAAGGAGATATTTCTTAAAAAGAATTTTGATTTCATCTATGTCAACATCCTTTGATGGATTTTAAGATTATTTGAAGTTGATTTATTATGATACAAAACTTCTATATTGTATTGAAGGTTTTGTGATATGTTTGACTGTGGATGTGCTATTTTTATACCATTCATAGTTTATGGTGAAAGTATTGACATTTCGTATGCTAGTTTTAATACGAATGTTTATGTTATATTTAAACCTTTTCATATGGGAATGCATTGGACTTAATATGTGACGGGTGGAGCCCGCTATAGCTCCTCGATGCATCGGTAGTTATCATGAGACAAACTAGTGTCTTGGCACAAGGCCTTGACAAAATCTTATTTGTAGTCTTGGCACGAGGCCTTGACTATGTGGTTATGATAGTCTGGCATTATGCATTCCAACATTATGAAAGTGGTTATTGATTTTTGCATGTGATTATTCGATTAGTAGAATATCCATGTGAATAAGTAAATGGAATTATTAAATTTTATTTATGCCATACCATGTTGAAAGTTCATGTTTGAAAGGCTTTTGTTTCAGTTATACATTGCCTTAAAAGGTTATTCTTATTTATGAAAGTTTCCGCTATATTGTTATCCTTACTGGGCATTTGAGCTCACCCCTTTTCTATGTTTTATTTTAACAGGAAGTGAAGAAGTAAGTTATGAATGACCTGAAGGGATATTATGTGGGGATATGAGTGTGGATTATGGAGACAATATGTTGTTGTAGTAGTTTTTCATTTAATGATGTAATGTAAAACTTATGAATATATCTAGTGTTTCCAAGGCTACTAAACCAATCGGTCTTTCGAGATTTGATCTTTCTTGTGATCATGCCAATGTTATGTAATAATGCACCGACTCTGGGTAACTAGGGTTGGGGCGTTACAGTTGGTATCAGAGGAAGTTTTGTACAAACCTTGGAAGCTAGATTTAGATAAACTCTGATTAGAGCACGTAGACCTAAGATGAACTTTGAGGATTAGTGTAGAAGAACTTCCTAGAATTTTGGTATTGTAGAGATTTTGTGAGTTTTCCGAGCAATACATCCCTGTCTGGATACGAGTAGGTAGAGGCGGCTCTGGCACAGATGTACCTAGGGGTAAAACCCAAAAACACCGCTTTGAGCTAGACTCGAATGAGAACTGGTGCACGACAACGGGCCTTGCTGCACTCTTGGTTACGACACTCCCGGGGGATATGCTTAGGATAATTCTCATTTTCTTTACAAACCATTATGAAGGGTTTATGAGTATATACATCCTCAAAGGAGACATTTTTATGATTATGGATTATATCCATAAATAGTTCAATTTATGTTAAGTATTTTATATGTATGGGATTATGTATTTTGATTCATAAACTGATCTAGTGTATGCCATTGTTTAGAAATGGTGCCCAGTAGAAGGAATGAGAACTCCAGAAATGCACATGATCCAAAGAGAAGGAAGGATCATATCTTTCATGTTCTTAAGCTAGAATTTATAAGAGAAATAGTCTCCCATGTATTATCATCATATGAAGAAATAATATCATGTGTTGATAAGATAAGTAAAGAGTTTACTGAGTCCTATGGCTTTGAAGGGAAGCAAGAGAAGAAAAGGTTGGAAGAGAGAAAGATGGATAAAGGGAAGAGGGAAAAGAAGAATTTTCCCATATGTGGTAACTGTGGAAAGAAACACCCAGGAACTTGCCTGAAAGGAATGGGAGTTTATTATATGTGTGGAGGAAAAGGGCACAAAGTACGTGACTGCAAGGGTAAGAAAATGGTTTCAAATGTACAATGCTTAATTTGCAAGGAGTTTGGACACTACGCGAACCTATGTCCCAGTCATCAGACTATGCTGCAAATGATGTTATTGGATAATAATCAAGTTATGATACTACCACAGATGAAGAGGAATGATTAGAGTTCTTATGTTGATTATGTCAATTGAGTGTTGTATCAACAATGTACTTGTTATAATAATTATGGAGTATATAAGGATTGTACTACAGTACTATTTCATTAAGGACTTGAGATTGTGTGGAACAAAGAAAAGTGACTCAATAGCAGGATAAATTTTTGGAAAATATATGGTTGAGAGAATGATAAATCATAATATAGTTATGATACTGAGGTAGTGATTTTGGAATAATATGTGATTGTTTTGGATAAATTGGATATTCTTGACTACCTTGGAACTGGTTAATGATTTGTATATTCCATCATTGTTGGGGTTTAAAACATTTTTGGATTAATGAAGTATATCCAGCATTCTATATGGAATAAGGGAGCATGAATGTAATCAATAAGGAATATGGTAATACATGATGAACGTATTAATATGCTATTACGGGGTAAAAAGGATCTATATTATGTTTACCTTTCTTATAAATGTTGGACTGTGAGTTTGGACAGAAGTATTTTGGATAGTTCTAGTTTGGATTATTTTGGATTGCCATAAAAGGACAACCCGGAGGTCGGGCGGCAACCCGTCGCGTCCGGCAGGGCTGCGAGACTTGAACCCGCAACCGAAGGGCGACAAGGGTGTATCACCTACCACTGGCCCACGAGATGTCCTGGATTAAATAATGTAGTTTTTATTAAAAGATCTTGTATATTAATTATAAATTCGTTTATTTTGGAACCCTATACGAATAGTGTAAATAGAATTTTTACATTCTATTATCTTTTAGAGTGAAAGATGAGTTTGTAGTAGAAATTTATTAATGGATAAAACTCTAATTATAATGTAAGTATATCTCCTTATGATCTTAGCCAATCTCATAAATAAATTCCTCAACATTAAGAAAAGCAACTTAGAACAAATATGTTTTCCTAGATGGTACCTTAAATCATCACTAATTTATGGCTTTGGGATTGTTGGCCTTTTCATAGCCATGTTCTCTACCACTCTCCATCAGAGAATTGATGGTTATATTTTTCTTCCATATCCATATTTTCCTACATGGAACCCTAGTATGTGTTATTTTCGGTAATCTTCATACATTCGACTCTTTATTTTAAATAGAGGCCTCATTAATTCATTTTTCGATGTGGGATTTCTACTAAGATATTTTGAAACGTCAAAAATGTGTTATCCTAATACCCTATGTTTTGTTGAACCGATGGTATTTCAAATCATCATAGATTGATGATTTTAAGGACCTCAATTTTATACTTTTTTGTGATTGATGACCTCAATAACTACTTATAAATATTTACGTTTTTCCTCCAATTATATGTCTCTAATTTCCACCAATGTTCTCCTAATAGAGATCATAATTTGGTGGTGATCCTTTCATTTCTCTTTTCCTCATATTAAGACTAAATTTTAGTAACCAAATTTCCGATGTGGGTTTTCCCACAAATATATTTTCTATTTTCAACTTTTTATTTTCGAAGAACAATTTCAAATTGCGAGGACGCAATTTATTGAAGGAGGGGAGAATGTAACACCCCAAGATTTCATAGTGTGTTATTTCTTCAAAATAATTCAATAACTTGCACTACACGCAACACCGAGTTCAATCACACCATGACTTACAAAAAAAGGCATTCAAAAGAGGTTATGAATAGTATTATATAAATTTTAAACTTTATATAATCCTTATAATTTTAGAATCCATATTATGAGTTTCTTAGATATAATGCAAGAACAAATTCATTTTCAGTATTGCCCTTTTATCAACTTTTAATAGTGAACCCTTTTTAAATACAATATTTTAAACTTTTTGACTAAATGGGGAAATCAAAAATTTAAAATGAAACATCCCAAGCTTCCACGGTACACTTTCTTTGAATAATACAGTAGCGTGTGTTGTACGCAACCTTGAGTTTTAACACACACCACAACCAATCAAACTAGCCGTTATGAATAGTAATACCTACTTTTTGAAATTATATATATTTTTTATTTTAAAATGGACTTCATTTTTGGATTCGGAATATCGAATTTATCCTAAGGTGAAATTTTGGTACATTTCGGATAAATTTCATATTTTGATGAATAGTGAAAATTACTAAATTTTAATTAAAAACAAATTTTTTAATCAAAATAATTAATAGTGATAAATTATGAATTTTAGTAGTTTTAAAGTATATTTAGAATATATTTTTACCATTTAATATAATTTTGGTCATTGGACATAATTTTACAATTAAACCGAACATAAACAAGTGTCAATCTTTTGATAGTTATTATCTCTTAAAAACACGCTTTTTGTTTTGACAACGGGAATTAATTTTAAATTAATTTCTGCCACTTCTGTGTTTTGAATTTAGGAAAATGGATTCCATATTTGGAATCAGGATATTCAAATTGTGTAAATAGGTAACTTTTATTTTTAGACATTTTGAATAATTACTGCGGTAAATATTTTATTTACCATGGTTAAGGGTAAATCCGGTAAATAAGGGTTAAAAAATAATATTATAATAATACTAAATTACCCTAAAACGTGTCTTAACCGTATTGGTTGATACATGGTCGACCATGGGAATCTTTGTGTCTATTTTGGGACCCCATGGATCCACTTGTAAATGATAATGACACTTTATTTTAATTAAGTTAAAATGAATACAAAAATGACACAAGCATATATCTTTTAGCAAAACAATTGTTACATAGGGTTATATATGTTTTATTTTAGATTATAAATATTCATTAGAAAGATAAAAATATTTCCTATATAATGATATTTTATTTATAATTTTTAGACATTAAATAATGTATTTTATTTATGACACAATGATGATGCAGTAATTACTATAATAGTGAAAAATTAAAATAATTGATATTATAAATACCAAAATAAATATAATATGAAACTTTTAATGAATTAAACTAATTTTCTAGGATAATATGATATATTAGGATTGATTTAATTGACTTTTTTCGAAGTAATCAATCTATTATAAGTTTCAAAAAAATCAACTATTGAATAGTGTAAAAATTGACATAAAAGAGTTCTTAAAACAAATATTATATTATTAATTGATATTAAATTCCTAAAAATCTATGTTTCGGCCAAGAGACTTATTTCATGATAGGGTCATCATTAATGGACCACTTGGGGGTCTCTTGGATGTATGTAGTAAGTTTATTAACCATATTATATAAAAATACAAAGAGACATTGTAAAAGTGAAACTAATTAACTTAGAGTTAATACTTAAAGATAAGGTTAATATAAGTACCCAAACCTGTCTAAATTCTATTTGTTGAGTGGTTTTCGACCTATCCCCACCATAACCTTTGAATAATCAACTTTGGAGCCATTAGAAACCGAATATAAATTTATTATAAATTAATATTTCTAGCTTTTCCAAAGGTTCCCCTCACCCCTCTTATAAAAGGGCACTCGTCCTTCTCATTTTTCTTCACACCTTAAAAGCCTTTTGGTTCGGCCAAACTCTGCCCAAATACTCTCCCAACATCCCTCACTACAACCTAGAGGCCTTAGTTTGATCAGAAAGCCAACCTAAGGAGCCCTTTTGATCAAATCAAAAGGAAGAACCCGAAGAAGAGGTAATGATTTCACCACCCTTCTCCAAGTTCATTTCTTCTTCCACTTATTCTTCCTTTGTTCTTACCATTCTAAAATAATAACTCCAGTATCTCACATATACTGTGATGTTATTATAAATATGGTACAACCATATTCAGTATTCTATCCACCCTTTGAATAACATGTCACCATACGTGCGTACGTACGGCTTACCGTCTCCACGTCGTGGTGTAATTGTTATTCAATATATTATTATTTGGATGGGTATAATAATGATGTGTAACTCATGTAAATAATAAATATAACATGTTAATGATTCTGTATATATGATATACCATCCATTTATATATTATTTTAATATCAAAAGAATGATATTGTCGCTCGTGCGTACGTACGGACTACCGTCTCCACGAACGCGATGAGATTCATTCTCCATCGTATCCATTCAAGTATAATTATCATTTGATGATTTAAAAATGATGTTTAAGGACTTGATATCATTCTGGATATGAATAATATACAACAAACATGGCTTATGTAACAAAACATATAAAATAAAATGAGTAAGTTAACACCCGAAACGACGATAATTCTAAGATATTATTAACAAATCAATGTTAAAAGATCATATATGATATCATATTAATATATATGATTCTTGTATAATTTAATAACAATTATTTCACCATTATACAGGAGGTTAACCTACCCCAACCAAGGAAAAGTACAAGGTAAGGGTTTTTTCACAATCTCTTCATTATCTGAGGTTGTTTATACGTAATAATCTACTGGGATCTCTCTATCATCCACATCCATGTTTCTTAAAAATGTATTTCAAAACATTTTTACTATTTACTAGAATATGAGTTAAAGTCATTTATACCCTTTTTGACTTCTATAAGTGGTTTATAAAGGAATCTTTCGGTCGTTTTCAAAACAAGGTCCTTTTTAACCTTTTCAACAAAATTAAGGTAAGAATGTTTTTTTAACTTATACGACGGGTGCAGCTATTTTCCGCCGTTATAAAATCTTCAAAGCTTCCCTTACAAGCTTATAAGAATATTTTCAAAGAAAATGTTTTATTTTATATGGATCTTAAATGATTTCAAAATAAAAGGAGATATTTCTTTAAAAAGAATTTTGATTTCATCTATGTCAACATCCTTTGATGGATTTTAAGATTATTTGAAGTTGATTTATTATGATACAAAAATTCTATATTGTATTGAAGGTTTTGTGATATGTTTGACTGTGGATGTGCTATTTTTATACCATTCATAGTTTATGGTGAAAGTATTGAGATTTCGTATGCTAGTTTTAATACGAATGTTTATGTTATATTTTAACCTTTTCATATGGGAATGCATTGGACTTAATATGTGACGGGTGGAGCCCGCTATAGATCCTTGATGCATCGGTAGGTCTCATGAGACAAAATAGTGTCTTGGCACAAGGCCTTGACAAAATCTTATTTGTAGTCTTGGCACGAGGCCTTGACTATGTGGTTATGATAGTCTGGCATTATGCATTCCAACATTATGAAAGTGGTTATTGATTTTTGCATGTGATTATTCGATTAGTAGAATAACCATGTGAATAAGTAAATGGCATTATTTCATTTTATTTATGCCATACCATGTTGAAAGTTCATGTTTGAAAGGCTTTTGTTTTAGTTATACATTGCCTTAAAAGTTTATTCTTATTTATGAAAGTTTCCGCTATATTGTTATCCTTACTGGGCATTTGAGCTCACCCCTTTTCTATGTTTTATTTTTCCCAGGAAGTGAAGAAGTAAGTTATGAATGACCTGCAGGGATATTATGTGGGGATATGAGTGTGGATTATGGAGACAATATGTTGTTGTAGTAGTTTTTCGTTTAATGATGTAATGTAAAACTTATTAATATATATAGTGTTTCCAAGGCTACTAAACCAATCGGTCTTTCGAGATTTGATCTTTCTTGTGATCATGCCAATGTTATGTAATAATGCACCGACTCTGGGTAACTAGCGTCGGGGCGTTACAATATGGGAATTTAACCATCCAAAATGAGTTTTATGATTATAGAAGCCTTAACTCTTGTAACTACTCATTTTAACCCAAGTGTATTACATTGTATTATATATATATACCTACTATAGAGACCATTAGGGTGGTGATTCAGTTTTATGATGATTGAAACTAATATGGTAATTAGGAAGGATGATGATTTTCAGTTTAGGGAGCACCCCTATGAAGTTACAGGGTGTGAAATTGTTTCAAATATGTTTTTCCTCAAGATGAATGGGTTTTGTACTGTATATGGAATGGACTAGCTAGAGTCTTATCAAGCCTATATTGATTTCTATCGATATAGGGTGAAATTCACATCCCAAATGGTTATGGTATATATTCACATGGTTGAATGGGATTTCTAGGAGATTAGAGGTGGACAAGAGCATCTTGGGTTTCACAGGATGGTAGAAAAAATCACTATAATATATATAGATGACCAGGGAGTGCATCTAGAGGACTTTCCTCTAGTGTTTGATCATCACAATGTTGTGTTCTAAGATGAATTCTTAGTTTACCTCTTATGATAGAGGATATTTTGTGGAGTGAGATAGTTCAAGGAGATGTACTCATATCTTTTTCTCTTCATAGGATGGCTATGGTGGATTTACATGATCTTAAGACACATCTAGAGAATTTGGTGGTGAAGGATTTTATCCAACCTGATACTTCAATGGGGGTTCACTAGTCTATTTTGTGAAAAAGGATAATGGTACCCTTATTCTTTGTGAGGATTATCATATGTTTATCTATCTGATGGATAGTAACAGGTATCCCTTTCTATTAATATATGACATGTTTGATTAGAAAAACAGAGCATGGGAGTTCTTCAAAGTTGATTTGAGGTTAGGATATAACTGGGTTTGTGCTTGACCTGAAGTGATATCTCATACAACTATTTGTACTAGGTATGATCCTTATGAGTATTTAATTATTCCATTCAGTCTCACTAATGATCCATTGGTTTTTATGGAACTGGTGAACTGAGTTTTCCAACATTATTAGTATTCATTATAGTGGTATTTATGGAAAACATCATGGTGAATTCTCACAATCGGAATGACTATTCCAAATAACTTTGGATAATTTTTGATACACCGAGAAAGAATATGTTATTTTATAAGAACATAAGGTATCACATATTGATATAAAAGATTCACTTATTGGATAATTTCATATATAAGAGTATTAGTAGACCCAAAGAATGAGAGAGCTATAGATTATGGGGAGTAGTTGAAGAAATTTTTTCATATATAGAGTTCCTTGAGGATAACTATATATTACATGCATTTCATATTGGAAAAATCATACATAGTAGTTCCATTTCTGATCTTGACTAAGAAGGGTGTGAAGTATTTATATTCAGAAACCTACAAGAAATCCATTTGAGAGAAGAAAGGGATATCAACTTTAGGACAAGTCCTAATACTTCTAGAGAATTGGAGGAGATAAATTATGTATTGTGATGAATAATGTATTAGTCTAAGAGAATTAATGAAGTAGGGGATAGATTGATGGTGTATGGGTCTCGATAGTTAACGACACATGAAATGAATTATCTGATGTGTGATATCGAGATAGCCATAGTTGTTTATGCTTTGCACTGATGGAGACACGGTTTACTCTGAGAGTGTTTTATAGGGTACACATACCAAAAACCCCTCAAGTATATATTTACAGAGCATGATATTTATCTCAGGATGCAATGGTGGGTTCAATACCTACAGACTTTTGACATCGAGATTTATTATATACTTGGTAAATGAATTGATGTGACCAATGCACCGATAATGTGGACTTAGATACATGTAGTTTAGTAGGAAATTAGTGAGTGGAATCTTAGGGATTTTTTTTATATGAACTTGGATGTTTAGGATATTTAGGGGAAGACATTTATTTAATTATTAGTTATGAACTTTACCCTACATGATAACGTGATGATGTGGTAGCTTTCAGATTTAGAGGTTGTAGTCCTACATGTGAGTGTGGCATGTGAGGACCCACATACAGGTAGGACTTTGGGCTGGGATGATATCTAATGTATACATGGAATTGTTTAGGTTCCATTGGACATACATGAGGGGATGATTTGTAAGATTCATGCCCTAGATTTTTAAGTGAATATCATTGTTATAATGATATTCTATGACTTACATCGTCAGTAATGGTGGTATGGTATTGAAATTCAAGGTAGATGATTTTGTTAAGATATATTTAACATATTGGCAGGTGAAGGATGAATATTACTAACCATATTGAGATTAAAAACAATTTTCTATTCCCTCATGAAAATGGTATGATGTCATAATGGATTTTTCAACCAGTTTTCCATAGTCGCCTCTAGGTAGTGATGATGTTTGGGTCATTGATGGAATGATCATAGATTATTCTCATTATCAAATGTTCAAGGAGACCTTTTGTGTTGATGATCCTAGGTATTTTTAAATATATAAGAAAGAAAGACTTCATAGAGTCCCACACACTATCTATTCACATATGGATTCCTAGTTTATGATTATCTTTAGTTATAGTTTGATGAGGGTATTGGGTACACATGTGCTTCTAAGTACAACATACTACCCTGAGATTGAGGGCATGTTAGTGTGTATAATACGGGTGTTTGATGAAATGTTGTGTGTCTAAATCTTAGATTTTGCATGATCATGTGGGAGGTATTTCCCCCAAGATGAATTCACCTACAATAATAGCTATTAGGTGACTCTATATATAGAAATATATGAGACTTTTCATGGTAGTACATGTTGATCACCCTAATGCTAGTTAATGAAAGATAATGTAGCTTTACTAGGACCATGTCTCATCATAGAGAGTTCCATGTAGGTCCAGTTGATTTGGAATAAGTGGGCTACTGAATAGTCTTGATAGGAATCTTATGCCAATCATTGATAATGACCTTAAGACTTTCAGGTTGGGGATTATATATTTTTATGCATTTCATCAAGTCCAGGACATAGATGAATCGTGATATAGGGTAATAGTTCCCCATGATATGTTGGGATATTCAATATTTCAGAGAGAATCAAGATGCTATCCCATTGATTTTAGTTATCTTAGAGGTAATAAAACATTCATGATGTATTTATCTTATCTCAGACGGACCATTATCCTTTAGAACCATCTCATTTTTTTCTTCCCAAGAAGATTGAGTTACAAGAAGATGAATACTTTTAGGAGAAACATAATCATATAGTTTAAATGAGCATAAATAATTTCTGAGGATGGTTAGTTCATACAGTATGGGTACAATGGTCACATGACCATTTATAGAATGATACATGAAAGGGGGTGGATGACATAAAATATCAGTGTCGAGAGTTGTTCTTATCTAAATCATGACCACCCTTGGGAGAGAAATTTAGGGACAAATTTCATTGACGTGAAATATTTTATGAACAATAGTTTTCATGTGTGGAGTGGATATCTTTAATTTTAATTTATATTAATAATTACGGCATAATGTGAATTCCCTCTGAGGTCATATATTTATCAAGGGTGTTCCGAGCTTATTTGAAGCCTGGATCCTATATTGTTTTAATAAAAGGACTGGCCACCTGGTTAGTAGAAACCATGTGGACGGAGGAGGGGTCCCATGTGGAGAGACTAAATTTTTTTATCAATGTAGAAATGCACAATTTTTTTTTTCAAACTATAAATAGTGACTATTCAGGCTTCCCATCTTTATAATAGTTGGAGCAAAATTTGTGAATAGTTTTCCCAAATGTGTTTCCAAAATGTTCCACCCAATATTTTGGTTAAAATTATTGTTTTCACCTTAATAGGATTATAACATTATATATTTTTTCCTTTTCTCTCATTTTGGATAGTTGTGTGATTCAGGAGCCTCCTTTGATGTTACATATAGGATTTGGGTTATCATTGAAATTCAGTCTCAAATTGAGAGTCATTTATCTAATTGGGTTAATGATAGTGAGTACTGAATTTATTTTTTCCAAATAATAATTATTCTTGGTATCGATGGTGTTATTTAGGTGCAAGGTAATTTGTCTTATTTTCCCAGTTTTCAACCATTCTTCATTCATATCCCAATATGATAGAAATAGAGACCTGATACTGGAAAAGCACTCGACTACCAACATATATTAGGTAATATAAACTTTTCCCTTGTGTTTTTCTACTTTATAATGACATTTGCCATTTTTCCACCCACCAAACACTCCCACTCAACCCCAAAATTGAAATGAATTTTAAAATTTAATTATTCAAAACATTTTTATGTTTCCATTGAACACCATTGTGATAAATGGAGTTTTTCCCATTAAAGGCCACACAAGGTGTGTTCCATCTGATTTTAGAATGCTCGTGACTTTGTTAAAATACTGATGGGGTGTGTTAGTGATTTACTAGTTAGATAAAACTAACTAAGAAATACATTGAATTGAATTCGTTTGATATAATATATATTTCTATCTATTAAATGTGTTGACATGATGTTGACTGATTGAAATACATGAATGGTTTTTTTATATATTGAGGAAATGAGTTTTCAGACTCATTTAATGAAATTTAATTTAAATTGTATCATTGATATGTACACTCATGGAACATGAATGTGAATTGATGAATAGTTATATTTTATTCCATGCGTGTGATACGCTATAGGTTAAGGAAACATGTGAAAATAAATTATACTTCTATGAACCATGGTTTCAGATTCCTTGGGATGCCTTGGGACCTACTACCCATTGGATCCAATTTGTCTTGGTCTTACTATGGACATGGACAATAGACCAGCTCTAGTGAACCCAACTCAAGCCTAACTGAGTTACTATCAAGATGCTCCTTAGAATCGAGGAAGATGACTTTTCCCAATCTATGTTTGATCCAGTTCCGAGGGGTCTCACCCTTAATTATACTAATTATATAGGGAAAATGTGATATGCTTGGTTGAATGGAACAACCTTTGTAAATTATGACACTCTTGATTATACATCTCAACCATGGTTGATATGGTACACATGTTATATGGAAAGGGATTGGTTGAAATGATATATATGGATGTATGATGAGGCCATGTTAGTTATTTTAGTATGGTTTGTAGTTGAATTTCTATACGAGGATGGCCCATGTTTTTCCAGTATCCTTGATGGTCTATATAATATAACATTTTTTGTAGTATAACTTCCATGACCACATTAATATATTTTCAACATAAATTTGATTTATATTATATAATTATTTTATTATATTATAGACCTAGAATTTTCTACACCCCTTTGCGTGATTACCTCCTAGTATTGTATATCAAACCCTATTCAAGCCTTCATTGGGTTCCTAGATAGACATTATGGATAAAAGTGGAGACTGGGGAACGAACCCATAGTTTGATGCTTGACATTGTGAAATTATTAGGATTATGGGAGAATGAGACCAATATAATGATTGTGATTCTATTCTGAGATTTTTTTTGTATTTTTGTTATTATGTTACATACATTGTACTAATGACACGTATATATGTTGGTTATTCTTAGAAGACACATGAAATGAAAATACATCTATGTAGTACATTATATTTCACATTGTTATGTATTACTATTATTTACCTATTATCTGAATGTTATACTTCCTCCTCTATTTTATTTTCATGACTAATACCACTATGTTACACTCTAGTAATAGGGAATTGTATCTACCCAAGCACAAACTTGGACCATGCTACATGTCAGAGGTCTATGGATTTCATGGAGTTGCGTTTGAGGCCATGTGGACAACAAAACTATGGGAACTATTGAGTGAAATCTTGGTTTTTTTATGATTCATAATTGAAGAGGGTCTTCATAAGATCCACCTTCAAGGGAATGACAAGATATGATTCATCAGGGAGGATAATGCAGTATCAGTGGTAGGAAATGTCGAGGAGGAGGATGTGTGCATGGAATCCAGACTTCAAATTCTATGTTCCATAAGAGATGGACTAATATAGTTAGTTCAATATTATAGTAGTGCCATGAATCAAGTTTTATGCATGCTTTATAGATAATTATTTAGGATCTAAGTACATGTCAATCTATAGTACGAGGTAACATTCTATTATCCTCTACAATTTTATCATCATTATTATATAATGGTGGTTCACACCCCTTTATCACTGTATTGAAAATAAAGTGTATACAGATTTTACATTGGTACATTTATGGGGTGACAACCTTGGACACACCATTGGGGGTGTGTTCATAGACAATAAACTAACATAGGAACTACCCCCTTGACATATGAAGTTATCCCTTATCATGGGAACTCTTTACAGTCATGATGAAAGAATTAAATTAAACTCATTGAATGGATTTTTTTTGTTCCATATAATTCCTTTATAACGTTATACCACCATAAGTTATCATTTACATCACTATAGGGTAAAAGGTATATTCACATGGGTGAGTGTTATATCTGGGAAAGTAGAGTAGGAATAATGAATTTTGGGAAAGGTTGAGTGGCTACCTAGATTTCTATTTTCTTTTTAGAGGAGTAGATATGGTATTCTAGAAGATCAACCTAAGATTATGCTATCATTATGTGTGATTCATGACATCAGATATACCAATTATAGATTTCCATAGTTGGTAGAAATTACATTATTATCATGTTATGATGTCTGATATCACAAAAATCCCCTCAACTTTTAATTCCTTAATGAATAGTTTTTTTCATCAATGTCTATATTTTTTTATGTTGTTTGTTTATAAAATCATGGTGTATTATAATATTTAGAGTGACCATGCTAAATATTATGATATTTTTTTGAATTCATTGAGATAAAATCATCTTTAGGCTAATCATTCTAAGTGACACACCTGGATCGAAAAGTCTACATTGTGGGCCATATTATATTAGAATCTGTAGTATCTTCTGATATATATTAGTTCAGTTTTTTGGGTTCCTATGTGAATCCAAGAAAATGTTTTCTTTATGGAGTTTCTTGGGTCTGACTGCATTTTAACAAAATTTATAAGGGAAATGTGACACCATAAAACCCCTATTAGTAGTCTTAAAATGATGTATATGATGTTCCACTCTTCTAAAGAATGTGACGAGGGAATTAAGGAGATGAATGGAAGGCTTAAATATGAACCAAATAAAAGTTATAATAGTTCCTTTATGAGGATATACAATGTTATGTGTCACATTTGGCATCAGCCTGTGTATAGTAATGATTCATGAGGATATAGAATTTAACCACATTTATCACTAGTTAAGACACCAATATCCTTAATAATAGATGTACGACCTCAATATAGAAGCTATTTTTCATTAATTGTTCTATTGGTGACACATTATGAAGGGTTAGTGCTTTGTGGTGTTACACCTTCTAACTAGTGAAGGTGGAGCACCAGTGACTACCTGGATTGATATAGGAATTTCCAGTCACACATTTTAAATGAGAGTATGTTGCAATAAATTTTTTCATTGCCTTACCAAGGTTGCCTTGAAGTAAAGAAAATGTTTACGCAGTTATGGATCGATAGACTAAAGTGTCAAACTTTTTTCATATCTTGGATACTTTCTTAGTTAAAGAGATTGAATGACTATATTTTTGTGTGATCATGTAGATACATGGGGTCCCATGTATTATCATTTTAGATAGGGAATCTCAAGTCACATCGAGGATATATAATGTGATAGAAAGATATATTAGCACACAGGTTCTTCTAAGAATATCATTCTACCCTCATACTGATGTCTAGTTATAACATACCATATAGGTGTTAGGGGATATGCTCTAAGAATGCGTACAAAATTTTGATGGTTCATGTGAGAAACATATCACAATAATTTATTTTACTAAAATAATATATTTAGGATACGATTAATAATGTTCTATATGACCCCTTGTATTATAGGTCATTTCCATCACCTATATTATATCCATAGGTAGGTGAGCTAGTTCTACTAGGTCACCATGTCATGAAAGATACTTCAAATAATGTGTATTTAATATGGAAGCCTATATCTGCAGCATATTCTAGATAGAAATAATATGTCAATATCTATTGAAGTACTCAGTATTTCATGGTTGGTGGTCATGTTTTCAAATGGGTATTACACATATTTAAGAAATAGATGGATATAGAGGCATGAAAATCTATTAAAATGTAATGTTAGGCCATTTGAGATTATGGATTGATTTGGGATGGTAGACTATTGGATATTATTTTATATGAGGTACCATGCCATGGCTGATGTATTCCAATTTTCAGAGCCTGACAATTATCATGCTGAACCATCTCATACTATTTCACCCATGGAGTTTAAGTTTGATGTTGATGGTTCATTTGAGGAATAATCAAAGGCATCATTGACTTGAGCATGAAGGTTATCTAAGGCTGGTCATTCCCTTTTGTATAGGCTCTATAGAAGCATGGTAGTGTACATGATGAGACCTAGATGTGTACAACCAATATACACACTCACTAGATAGATTTTTTCCTAGGCAATGTTTCACCGTAGATGGATGGGTAACCCATGGAGGAGTTCTATTTATGGATAATACTATATGAACCATGTTTTAATATAATGCAAGAATCCATTAAATTTAATTCATATTATTTATCAAGGACCTAATATTTATATTTAATGAGGTGATGGATATTTATAGGTTGTATGAGGCTTGTTCATAGAATTAAACCCTATTCAGTTGAAGAAACCACTAGGAATAATGGTTATTAGAAACTATGTACCAATCCCACATTTTTTCTCCTAATATGGCATGGAGCATCATAGTGAATATATGAGTGCACAAATTTTCATAATCGGGAACTTATGGATTTATTAATGTAGAAAATTTATGTATTTTTTATCATATATGAATGGCATGTTTAGAACATGTTTTCCCAAACTATGTGGCCAAAAAGTGTGGGAACTCCCCTTATACACTGAGTCATGCGTAGTTATTGAACAATTTACCCAAACGTGTTTCCAAACAATACAACCTAATTATTTTTGGTGAATTAATTATTTTTCTCTAAAATTATTATAACTTTCACCCCACATCTTTTTCCTTATTTTATTGGGGAAGTGAGGTTTATTCTCTATGTGATCCCCCAAGCATCATAACCTAGGTACTTGGATATAAATATAATCTAGACTCTGAGTCGATCTCTATTCATCTTGTTGGATGTTAATCAGTATGAAATATATCCAACTTATTCATGTCATTATTTGTTATTATCTCAGACAGTCTTATAATTTCAGTTCATATTCCTTATTTTCAGGTTGTTGATCCATTATTCTATTTTCTATTGATCTTCAAAAAGATAAGGGCTGATACAAGATGATGGGAATAATATAGGTATAAGGTATGTGGTTTATGAATCTTCCCTCAATGTCTCTCATTTTTATGAACTATTGTCTTTATTTGCAGGCCAGTTTCACTGGGTGATTCACTAATCATTAATACAAATTGATTATTGTAATGGAAATTATTTTCTAGAGACCATTCAATGCATGTTAATCATTTCATATGAGGATGGAACCTCATCCATTTTTACCCTATGTAGGGTGCTCTCTCTATTTTTCCATTAGTATATTTATTATGAATACATGCACCACCATTCCCATTTTTTTGTGGAGTAATCCTTATAATTTAATTCTTTTAAATAAATAATTTACCTTAAATTTTTTAATTTTATGTATATTTAAATATATCAGTTTCCCTTGTTAAATTAAAAATTGATTTCTAATTGGTTTCATGAACTTAAATCACCATATCATGCTATGTAAATGAATGTTTTATAGACCTAATAGTTGTTATAGTTATTGGATTGATAATTGGTTACACATATAGTTATACCATGTCTTTTTTATTCAGAGGGAGATGAAGGAACCTATTAAAAGTTTATAAGAAAATGGGATAAATGGTTTCATAACCTTATCCCACCTTTTCATTATAGTGAAAGGTAAGGGAATAATCCAACAAAATGGTTGAAGGGAATTAGTTTTATGTGGACCTAAATTAAATAATGATATTAATGGAATATTTAAAGGGTTCCTATTGCATATGGAAGTTTTTTACTATATTGGAGAGGTAAAACATTATATAGCCATGGATTCTCGAAGGAATGACTTAAGCACTCATTGGATTCCATTTTTATTTTAGGATCCAATCGCTAAAGAAGATACCCAAATTAGAACATGGTCCTTATCTACTAGAATATTCCTAGTATGGCGCATAAGGATCCCATAACTCTCTTCTGAATTTTGGGATACCTCAGATAAAGTCTTTCGAACCATCTAGACGTCTTTGGTCATGTGGCACTATAGATTCACCGAATTGGGATCAATCATGAAAATCCCATGATTACATTGGACGATATCCTTGTATGCGGTGAGAATAATTTATAGTGAAACTCCTTCGAAATTCCCATTGGATTAATCTCAAACCCTTTCATTTATATATTTAATGAGACACCTCTATGAGTTTTCCAACCTCTAAGGCCATGGATGCCATGGTATCACATTGGATCCTCCTATTATTATTATCAGGATTCATTATAGTATTGTTAGAACCTTATATGAATTATCCATATTAACTAAACATAAATGAATTAATTAAATGATCTCATGTTTAGAGGCCTTATCATTTGATGATTAATCAAGTAATGAGTTATTATTTTTCAATTTCATTACATTTATATGTACTTACACACTACTCAGTTTATATTCATGGAATGAATTGTATAGACGATGTTGGTGGTTGCCTAATGAGATTTATATCAAAACCTATCTAAGAAGATACTGGTGCACTGATAGATTATATGATCGTAGGTATAAAGACGAGGAAGCATCCCACCATATATACCTTATGTACTTTCTTTCTGTTGGAGCTTGGAAGAAGATGACCGGGCCAGTTCATGGGATGAAATGATTGTTTTTGGTCCATATTATTCATTTTATATAATGTACTACACTACTTTTTTTCAAGCATTGGTACATTTTATATAGATTTTTAGAGAAATGAAATTTAACCAGCAACTTTTTAATATGAAACTATTCATCTTTGAGTTCATAATTATTGATGGATGATTATACTCATATTTTGATTATAATATTATAATATATTATAGTGATTCTTCTAGTGTAATTTAACTTTTGAATTTATCATTTTATCCACTATGACCTGGGGGTGTAGTCCCCCCACAATACTCATGTATGTTTTTAGTTTACCAATAAAAATAAACTATTCGGTTATTCAAGATTCATTTCCTAGTCTCTTATAACAATTTAATGGTATAAGGAACCAACTTCATGCATCTAGGGTGAAGTTATATATATTAAGTATCAACTAAGAATGAATTGAATCATTGGAAACTAGATTTAAAAAGACATAGATTAGGGTATATACCCCTATAATAGACCACGACGATAATAATACACGAACTTACTAATGACTTCGTATGGTAGATATTATGGTGTTCTTACTTAAAATAAATCCATGTTTGAATACAACAAGTAGATAAGGTTCTATCACATTTATACCTTTGGGTAATAACTATAAAAAAGGATCATCAAGCCTAACTCATGAAAAACCTTGTACCAGAAAATATTTAACACTATATACCATGTTTTATAATCCACTAGGTTATTCATAGGAAAAATCACAATTTAATGAAAATCCATTTTGATGGATTTGAATATATAATGAAAGTGAATGAATTAGAATTTAAAATAGACCTTCAAAGGACTTATGTGGAAATAAAATGGAAGACATCGATATTTATTGGGATAAAATATTTAAATAATATAATTATATTTACAGATGGTATTTTAATTATAAGAATTATGAAAAATTTAATGATTATTAAAAAATTTAGAAGTAAATATATATTTATGAACCTAATTGTTATATATACATTAATGGGATTATTATACTATGATTAATCAAATATTCTATTTCATAAAAAATTGTACATTTTTTGTGATTGGAGGCTACCAGGAATAAAGATAATTGAATGAAATTTATATCTATACAAGTCATTATTTTATTACATGTTTTAGTTGAATGTTTATTTGAGGAACTCCACTTTTTATTTTATAGGAATTTGTTTGATGGTATGATAGCCTTTTGGGTTAATATTATCATTAATGACATTTTATTAATAGTCAAATAATATTATTTTGCAATTAAAAAATAGGACATATTACAATCTATTGTGAAAAGTTTATGTAATGATTAAATATCGTGGATGATAATTTTTTTTCAGAATATTTAAGGATTTATATTACTATATTTTAGAAAAAGGAAAATTAGTATGGTGGGTGACAACCCATCATATCTTAAAATTACAATTTTTAAACCATAATTGAATTCTGGTAAGGGTTTAATGCTAACCACTAACCTACACAATGTCCTAGATAATATGTTATTTCAATTATTTTAATATTTTTACTAATAAATATTTATAATAAATTAATTTTATTTAATTTCTGGTTTTTAGATTATTGTTTTAACCATACTGGATTCATAATATATTAAGAGGTATAGGGTAAATTTTTTCATAATTTTATATATTTTTCAATCTATTAACAATATATTTTATTGTTTTAGGTAAAAAAATTTGTTTATGGATATTCATTTCTTGGATTAAGGAATCGAAGAACAATAAAATAAAAAAATTACTCTTATGAAATAGAAACATATAAATTATTTACATTTCCTTATATTCATATATATTTTAATAATTAGTCATCTTTAATAAAAGGATTTCGAAACAAAAATTTCCTATTATGACTTTTTTGTACGATGAATCAAATGGTCATTTAAATAATCACATATTTATGGTTTTGAGGTCATTAAAGTTCCATTGAGCACTCACATTTTTTTTATCTGTGACATCAACCCCATTTAATAATTATTTACACTTCCCCCCAAAGTAATCATCTTCACATACCACTAATGTTCTTTTATATAGGAACCTAGTTATAGTTATTCCATATGATCATTATACATATCATTCCCTCTTTTTAAGATGATATTTTACTGAACAAATTATGATTTAGGTTTTTTATTAGTGGTTTTTTAAATGATAAACCCTTGATTACCAGGATGACATTTAAATTGGGTGGAATAAATTTAATTTAGGTGCGGAGAAGGTTAAATCATAATATTATAAAAGAATAATTAGTTATTAAATAGTATGCATGAAACACAACACCAACCGTAGACAAAATTATAATATAATAAGACTATACAATATAATTAATATTTTAAATAAATACAATCTAGGATACAACCTTCAATTATTGCATCACTAATTTAGTCTGTGTTACACACGATAATGAATTTCAATTATAGCTTGAGATACACAAAAGGCCGGGTTTTACCTAATACTATTAATATTTTTATTTAAAATGAAAACTACCTCCTAGTTATATATTTTCTTATTATGAATATGATTAAATACATTATATAAATATATTATTTAATTAATTAGTTATGAATATTTTATAAATGAAAATAAAATCTAGTTGAATAAAAGGGAATTATTTATATAAAAAATAATTTTTATGCACCCAAATGAGTTTTATCATAATAAATTAAACTAATCACTATTACAGAATAATCTTTTTAGAATTTATATACTATATATTAAATTTTTTATAATCATTAAACATATTTTATTTTCCAAATATATGAAATAACTAATTTTATAATTAAAAGCTGTATTTTTCTAATGGATGTTTTACCACCTTAGAATAGATGAAGTATTTTAGATCTAAATTTTTATAGCATTGTAAATTTTATATTAACAATTAAACATAAATTTTTTAATTATATTAGAAATATTATATTATGGTGAATTTTTCATATTTTTTCCAATGTTTTTGTTTTTATAAATATTAAAAAAATACTAAATTTTAATTGAAAACTGTTAATTTTTAAAAAATATTTATAAAAGAAAAATAATAATTTGAACTAGTTTTACATAAAAATATATATCAAATATAAAAATATTAATACCTTTTTAATGCTTTAATGATTTTAATATTTAATTTAGATATAAAAACATAGGAAACTTTTGAACATTCTCACTTAAAAACACTATTTATCATCTTGTCTGCGGGGTTAATTTTAAATTATTTTATATAAAATCTTTGATTTTAATTTGAATTTTTTTTTTGTATTTTTAATCATAGTAATTTATAATTTAAAATGAATTTAACTTAATTTTATTCCACAATAATTAGTGAAAGAAGATAAAATCAATTACAGTGATTAAGGAACAAATGAGTTTAGTAAGTGATTAAACATAGAATATGTGCTGCAAAAATGAACCAGCACATACAAAACACCCATTATATGGGTATGTATTTTCTGTTTTATTACTTTATTAACTAATTATATGAGTTTGGGACACTTTTCCATGGAAATGACCTATATAATAATTTAATTAAAAAAAAAGAAAAAAAGTTTCCTTTCCTATTTTAATTTCTATAATTCATTGGGAAAGGGATAAAAATTACACTATTTTTTTATAAACTTACATTTAAAATATAAAAATGTATAATACATAATTATAATTAAAATTTATTTCATAGAGATGAATTGTTTACATAAAATTATTAGGAAATACAAACACATTACATATATAGTTAACAAAAAATGACACTAATGATATTAAAATGTGAATTAAATTGAATGCATTATTATGTTCCATTAATTTGAGAGATTAAAAAATCATATTATATTTATTGTAATGTAATATATTTTAATTCAATAATTTTATTGATATTTTATAAATTCAAATCAAACTACAATGTCAAAATTGATATTAATGATATATTTTAATAAATAATATTTTATTAAAATTTAAAAATTAATAAAAAAATATATTCAACAAATTGTTTTTGAAATGTAAATAAATGTAAAATATATTTAATTAATGGACCAATTTTTTATTATAAAAATTATATTTTCCATTAAATAGTAAAAACTTAGTTAGCTTGGTTACGATTAAGGAGGTGTACTTGCATGTCACTGATGCTTCTATTATAAAAATTTTAAAACAAACATTGGATTTTTATTAAATAATTTAGATATAACATTTAGAATAACTCGGTTCATATTATATTTTAATTATAATTAAATTTTATTCTTAAGGGATAAAATACTTTGGTTTGAAAACTAGTTACCAAAATGAAAAACCAAAATGATAAAATAAGGAAACATTAATGTTAAGGAAAATTTAATTAAAACTTGTTTTGTGTTGTATTTATGTAGTGTCTATCAAAAATATCATCAATAAATCAAATTAATTTATCATTTTTAGAGATTTTATAAAATACGTCCCCCCAAATAGGGAATAATTTTCAGTATTTACAAAAATTCCACTCATTCTCAATTATAAAAATTAACTCTGCCCACTTATTCACACATATCAAACCATTGGGATAGAAAATTATAATCCCAAATAACTTAAAAAATAATATTACCTCCTCATAGAATCCTTATTTTTTTAATGAAATACATTCTTTGATTTAGTGAAACCCTAAGGGTTGAAACTGATGAAAAGTTAATGCTCCCCTAAAAAACAATTTATACTATTTTTTTATCAAACTGATTCATTTCATATTCTATAGCAATTATTTTATTAAAAGAGTATCATAAATATTTGTAGATTTATTTATGTTAATATTAATATATAAAACCTCACACACTTACATAAATTGGGCAATCAAATCATGTTTGTACAACGGACTTCCACCATGCAAACCAATATCAATCGTTTTTCCCTTATCACATTTCAAGGTTTAGAATTATGATAGAATTAATATTTATATATGATTTATATTATATTTATGATTTATTTATTCTTTTGGAGTTATTATATAACACTTACATTCACAATTTACATTTTATTATAATATGATAACATTGTTTGGGATTACATCGAACTTGGCCCTCATGAGGTGATGTTATTCATTGATTCTTTACATTGAATGTATTAAGGATGTATTTTAAAAAATATATTTGATATATACAAAATGATAATTATACTATATATATATTATATAAACATATATCTAAATTACATATCCTTTCTTCAGTAAGATAAGAAAATGGAAAAAACGTTCACGTTTACATATGACCTACTGTCACCAAGAAGAGTGTTGTTCATTTCCCATTTAAAATTATTTTATTACTCTAAATAAATATATATTAAATATATGTGAAATTTAAATCATGTTTTATAATAATTATATTATTAAATCATGATCTATTTAATTGTAAAAAAATAAAAAGTCAGAATATACTTCAAAAACAATTCAAATAACACCCAAATCAATGAAAATTATGAATGATTATTATGAAACATGTGATAAGATGTCATAAAAGAATCATATATGATAATATTATTATGTATATGGATATGATATATTACAATAACATTCATAAAACCATTATACACGGGGTTAATGAGAATTCAATGAAAAATAATCATAAGGTATCAGATTTCGTCTCAATTTACATTATATTGAGACATATATATTTTATGCACTAATTTCATTTTACATGCTATATATATATCTACATGACATGTGATATTATGAATAACTGATTATTCATGGTAATTTACATTTCAATTTTAATTATTTCATTTCATGGGATTTTATGTAAAATTTAACAAATTGTAAATAATTTCATAACCCAACTCATTCAAATTAGGTTATATTACATAATTGTTATAATTAATTGTATTCGATTATGTATGTAATGAATTTTTAAAATCAATTTTTTCATTTCCTCTTATTTTATTTTTATTTGTAGTTGATAAAATTAATCAATTCATTGGTTGATTCTTACTAAATTTTTATGATTTTTGGGAGGGATTTCTTCACAATATCATTTTATTATGGAATACTAACACATGAATTATAATTAAAATATTTTATTTGATAAATTATTAATAAAACCTTCCATTTAATTCATTATTCATTATAAATGATGTTTTTCAAGGGAAAATTCAATTTTTTCACTTGCTGGTATTGAAAATTATTGATGAATTGTTTTAATAAAATCCCAAATCATTTATGTCTTTGGTAATAATTTTATTTTCCTAAAAAATAAGGTTTTATAAAAAATATTTTAATTTTTTTATTTAACCCATTTAAAATTATTTATTGAATAATTGTTTACCAATTTATTATTTTGAAATATTTCTCAAAGGAATCTTTATATTGATTTCTGAATGAGGATTGTTTTTAATATTTGTATAATGAATGAATATTTTTTTACATCGTATAAAATCACCCTTCAATTTTTTTGATGAATTAATTTGAATTTTAATAATATATTTTAAATCAACAGTTTTTAAATTTTATTCTCAAATAAAATAATATTTCAATTTTTATCAAAATGAAACATATATTTTCAACTAGAATTTTTTTTATATTTATATTTATCCGTAATGACATCCCTTTTTCATACTCTGATGAGTGTATATAATATTTGAACCATACCTATTCATTCTCAGGATGACCTATTATTTTTTTCCACCAAGGATAATATTGACATTCACATCCATGAACCATTTTCATAGTCATTAAAATACCATTTAGTTATTCACTTTCCAAGGACTATTGTACATTTTGTTTCCCCTAAATATCAAAAATATTTATCCAAGATATGATTATATCTTAAAACCTAAACAAATTTTACATATTATCATTAATTTAAATTTTATTCTGTTTACTAGGTCAATGTTGATAAATATTTAAAATATACTAAATATAGATATTTTATGATAAAGATCATTTTTTAGGAATTAAATTAATTATTCGATATATCGGGAATTATTTGAACTTACAGTGATTAGTGGGGATCAAAATTTATAAACCCCCTATTCCATCGTTATATTTCTTGAGAAAAATAGGTTGGAAAAAATAAATAGGTTTCTACATATAGTTTTGACCATTACATGGGATAGATCATGACATTAGAGGTTTTCATGTGCCTATGATTTGAAAATATCATAATTAAGTGTTTCCTTAATTAATGTTATCAAAATTATACATCAGATTTTCACTAGTTTATTGATTAAGTGGCACATGTTTTCAACTATTGGAATTTCCATATTTTTTCACCTTATCTTATCCTCATAGTAAGTATTTAAGTGGAATTGTTTTTCATTTATTTACATTTCCATAAAATTTACACACATACTTATATGTTTATTGGTTATGTGGGATATGTGTTCAGTAATTTACGATTCCATATTGGTTATTCTCATTTATTCTTTATTATTTTCACTATACAAAACCATTATTTAGAATTTGTGAAAACCCTTATTTTTTAACATTCTCTATAATCCATGATGTTTTCTATGATTCATATGTAGGAATATACTTGATAAAATAAAGTAATTTTTTACAAAAAAAATATGTTATAATTTATGTATTAAATTATAAAAAATTACTCACGTATATATCTATATTACCAAGAATAATAAACTATTATATTCTTTAGGATTTGTTTTATTATATATTATTTTAATATAATAGTGTTAAGAACCTGATATAGGATTCTGAGGATGGGGTATCCATAACAGTGGATAGAGTCCCATATAGAACTGGGTTCACTTCCAATTCCAGTTTTGTTTATCACATGAGATATCATCATTAAACAATTAATTGGAGATATTTAAAATAAATATACCAAAAATTACATAATAAAATCCATATAAATAAATATATGTATTCAATAGGATTATAAAATATTCATCATATCACAAATCATGACAATGAATTAGTTTTTATAATTTTTTTAATGTTATCATAATTGAAAAAAGTTTTTAGAAGATTAAATAGAAAAATAACTAGAAAAATACTTGTTTCCATTTGAAAGCACTTATTTAAAATACAAAAAATTCCAAAAAATAGTAATAAACAATTTTCCATGGAAATACTATATATTTTATTTAAAGAAATCATCAATTATTTGAGATTTTATAGTGGTGGGAAATTATATTCATGCCTATAAGTTATAAGATAGAATTCCTATCACACATTTGTAAAAAATGTCAAATAGTATATCACTTGGAAAATGAACATAATATGCCACTAAATCTATGTCATAAATGGCCAATAATGTGGGAAAGATACATTACAATATAATAGGAGAATATTAAAATCATTTTTTAAAACAATATTGGAAAACATCAATATGGATGAAAATGGATTTTGACCAAAAATAGAAAATAATGTTTGTTTTCATTAAATAATTTTTTTCAATATCATGTGTAGTTAAAGTGTTTAAAATTAAAGTAAATCATGTATTATCATGAAATAAAAATGTGATAATAAAGTTTATGAGTTTCTTTATAAACTGATAATAATATATCATCATTGTAACTTAATCAAAAACAACCTTGTTAGATAAAGATATTGTAACGTAAAACTCATAACTTAGGCATGAAATACTTAGTACAAGTTATGAACTAATGTATAATATGTATCCATTTATTATAAATGTATTTCAAAAAAATACTAATATATATAATACCATATAATATTTATATAAAATTATTTTCTCGAAAATTCTTTATTGAAATCACTGTTCAGTGTGATAACAACTTCGTTTTTCATGAATGTTTTTGTTTGAAAGTTTGGTCTATAAACATTGAACATGAATACATTATCTAAAATTTGTTAATAAAGATAAAATATCATATATATATATATATTCATCCATAAAAATATATATAAATAATGGAATTGCACAGTTAATGGAGCGATATGCGGCACATACGCAAGAACATTGTTTAAACTTATCAATGGAGGGACTAAAAGAAAGGTAAATAATAATTTTCATTTATAGATTTATTTTTATATCATGTTATATATATATATATATTAAATACATTGTGAAATGTATACATGAAAAATGAATCACACTGCTTCATGGAGTTGGTAATCTAGATATATACAAAAGAGAGTTTATCATTTCGAAACTGAATAAAAAGCAATAAGTTAGATATTATATAACAATTATATAACAATAATAATTTTAATGATTTCATATATTAAATTAAAAACATCATTATATCCTTCCATAAAATATGGTGATTAAAAATAAATGGAAACTCTATGTTGAGATTCAATGTCGTATGTACGCATCAACGATACATTCACATCCGATTTGATGGTAAATATGTTTTAAAAAGGTTATTTCATAATCATAATAACATTAAAATATATTTATGATACTTATATTATTTTTTTATAATAAATTATATTGATTTAGATGTAGAAAAAGATTATGTAAATAGAAAGTTATCGATTAAGGTGATTACATATTCTTTGAAAGAACCCCTTTAGATATCCTCTTAAAGAACATATGGTTCGTATTTTGTTAATAAAATTACCTCTATATTTTTACTTATGAATTTTATATGGTATTTTTGTTTGGTTTGGTTTTTATTTAAGGTTTAATATTTTGTAAAGAAGAGAAATTATGTTGTCAATTTAAAAGGGAGGGAGAGGAAAAAGAAGGAATGCCTTAAAAGATTAAAATATAATGATGTAATAATCAATAAAAATTCATCAAAATAACTATTATTTCAAAAAAATGAGTTTTGGGATGAAATAACATCATGAAATAATATTTTGGACGATTTATGTGTCATTAAAAACATTATGTTTTTATTAACCACTTCGTTAATTTTTTCCATTAATAGTAGTAACCACTATTTTAACCACTAAGGGTTATGAATGATACCATAAATAAACAATGTATCCTAAATTAAACAAGATAAATATTTTCATTGGTATTATATTAAATATGGTGAAAGTATGATTTCTATGAATTTTATGTCATTTAATTAAATTTATTTATTATAAAATATTATTAATGTTAATTTTTTAACTGTTCATTTAATTTGACTTTATTGACACCAAGATCAATATTGATCTTGAATATAATATTTTCAAAAATAACTAATATTTCATATTTATATAAAATTTCATGGAATAACATAATTCACTTAAATTGCATTACTTGTAATATTTATAAAATGATTATTTTAATTTTCTATTAATTGACTAAATATCATGTCAACGTTGCATTGGTATTTATGGTAATTATTCAATTAATTAAAATTGGAAATAAATTACCCTGATAAAAAATTATTTACATTTAACATAAAATTTATAACTTAACTGATCCATGTTTAACCTTATGTGAAATTCATAAACATATTAAACATAAGAGTGTGACATTTTGAATTTTTATATACTTAAATTAATATAAAGTTCATAATTAATTAAATATGAAAAAAGTGACATTATATTTCAGAAATTGATATATATATATAAACTATACCCATACAATATGATATAGTTACATGTCAAATAAATTTTAATGCTTTATCCTAATGATTTAAATCTTTTTTTTTCCAGTTTTACCATTTCCAGGGTAAACAATTGTTTCTATGGTTACAATTAATATTAACCAAACATAAAGGCTAAATATTTAAAATATCTTAAACTAAAAATTAAAAACATATAACCACATTCCCATGTTTTAATCACTTATTTTCAAGAAATTACTTTAATTTAAAAATAAAAACATCAAAGATAAATATTCTTTAAGAAAAACTCCCATTACATATAAAAATTAGGTTATACTATATTCAACAATAAAATAGATAAAAATGAACTTAATTTAATCATTTTTAATATAAAACATATTTCATTAATTTGAAACATTTTTAAAATAAAATGAATATTTTTTCAACCATGAATAAATATTACAGTTTTCAATAAAAGTCATATTATTAACGTTTAAAGGGAAATATTAAATTTTCTGAAAAATACCAAAATATAAAAATAGTATATTTTTTGTATGATGATTTAAAAATATTTTTTAATTTATGATTTTTTTTCTGAAATTGGAAAAAATTGAATATAATATTTTCCTAAAAATAGAAATAGATTTAATTTTTTAAAGAAATTATTTTTTAAAATCTTAATATAACAAAACTAAAAATTGAATTCTTATTTTAGAATAATTAATAAGTAAATTTGTATTGATTATTATTTTTAGATATATATATATATATATATATAATTAATAATGGGGATATTTATATTCATACAGACTAATTTAAATGCTTGGAAATAATTTTCAATATATGTAATAATAATTTAATAGTACATTATGGTTCGTTTAGGCATGGTGTTTCATGTGTTGTAAGATATCAAAGAAAAAAATTATTTAACTATATAATATAATCTAAGAGTTTTACATATATTCTTCAGGGAAATATTATTCTTTTAATCTCAAAAAATATAAATAATCTATGGAGCATTGTATGAGCGGGTTCCAAAAATTCATAAGAAAGTCCACCACTGATAACATATATCATTTGTGTACTTCCAAATTAAATCATCCATAGATGTAACATTTATAGAATAATATGATAATAGTACCTCTATGTTATCATCATTGTAAGGAATATATTTGTCATCACTCGTCCCCCGGGCTCGTGCTGTGACTACCCCAAGCTCGCCTTCCATAGGCCAGAGCTGGTGACTAGCACCGAAAGGCATATTCCCTAAAACCGGGAAGAAATTTTCTTTATATCCAATAACCACACTCAAATAAGCACACAATAAGATACGAACACGAGTAAACTGAATAGTAAAAAGAGTGAGTACAGTAAGTAAAAGGGGCCAGAATACAAGACATACTGGAAATTACATGAAACTGAAAAGTACAGGTAAACTGGAACAGCTCCCGTGAACACCCGCCAAGGATCCTGCCTAAAGGGTAGGTATAGCTCTCAAACAGTAGCTTCTGTGGTATGCCTCATCTAAGTCCACTTTTGAGCTACCTCTAGTCCTGGTACTCTCGTCCTCAATCAGCGATGTCTGTCGTCTGTACTAGATAAAACAAGGAGCGGGCATATCCCGTGTAGGGGTGAGTATAATGATACTCAGTAGGGACCCTGAGACCCTCATGGTCTCACATAATCCATAGAGGAAAAACCAAAAAACATGAAATCAACTCAATACCTTACTTAGGTATATTCCCATTCATATACCTAAGTTATCAAGTATATCCATCGTAATCATGAGAAAACACATGGTCCAACTCAAAATCCTAAAGATCAACTCTTCTACAAAGGAAGGAATACCATGAAGGTAAGTACCACATAGGTACGCCACACAGAATAATACCATCAAGGTATTATCACGATGGAAAGTACTACAAGGTACAGACTCAGCTCACACTAGGTAAATCTTATGTACAACAGTAGAGATGATTTTATGTGACTACTTAATCTTGTTACTCTGTTAAGAGGTAGACCCACCTAAGATCTTAAATAATAATCAGAACCACATAGGATCATAGTACATCATCAGACCCACACAATATCCTAGTACCTCGTTAGACCCACACAGGATCCTAGTACATTGTCAGACCCACACAGAATCCTAGTACCTCGTCAGACCCACACAGGATCCTAGTACATCATCAGACCGACACAAGATCATATTACCTCATGAGACCCACATGGGATCCTAGTAAATCGTCCGACCCACACATGATCCTAGTACCTCTTCAGACCAACACATGATCCTAGTACATCGTCAGACCCACAGAGGATCCTAGTACCTTGTCAGACCCACACAGGATCCTAGTACATCGTTAGTCCCCCACAGGATCCCAGTACCTCATCAGACCCACACAGAATCCTAGTACATCGTTAGTCCCACACAAGATCATAGAACCTCGTTATACCAACATGGATTCCAAGAGAGGATCCATTTGGAATCCTCAATTACAGACCCATGAAGGATCCATTTTTCATATTACAAACATCTATAGGGTTCCCGCACTAATCTGGATCATCTCTAGGAGAGTCCACTCCTCAAGTTACTGGTAGATACTCCAACTACCACGAAGTCCCATGAAGAAGTATCTAAAAGATTTGACAGTTCATTGGGGTCTCAACACAATAGACAATGCGTCAATCAGATGCCTGGTCTGTATGTTATAAGCCTTTTAGTCTCGAGGGCCCTGTTGGAATCATTCTCAATCCAACCCAAAAGTTCCCCAACTTTATCAAAATCTCAAGTGGTGTTTACCAAAAAGACTATCTCGCTCCAAGATTTCCGACGTCGCAGATGGTTCATCAAACTGATGCTAGCTGCCAAATTTGTGGCCAACTGCGTGGAATGGGTCGAAACTGGACCGGGTTCGGTCCAACCCGGTCAGACCGACCTAGAACACCCGTTTTGGGTCAAACCGTCCAGACTAGCAGGGTCCAGCCTGGCCCGTGGTGCGGCCCGGCCCACGCTGGTCAGCCTGCAGTTCGGTGAGGCACTGCGGCGCGATGTGGTGGCTTCTGGGATGCAGTCCACCACGACTGGTCGGATGGCCTGCTGTCCTCTCTGTGTGGCGTGGTTGCAGGTCGCATGCTGGTGGCCACCCTTGCCTTTCCACTGTGGCACAAGGCCACGGTTCTCCTATGTCGGGCTACGTGGTCGCGTCGTCGCCTTTGTCGCGACTGGCTGTACTGCTGGCCACCATTCCCGATCCCACCAGTGTCAGTTTCCATCGTTCTTCATCGCAAAGAACACTCCAACCATAAATAATGACAGAGGGATCATGTCGTGTTCGTTTGGCCCACTCCCTCCACATTAGTTCGGTATCAAGTGGATCAAGATGATTAATTCAATGAAAAACACGAATCTCAAAGAAAATCAAGAATGGTAAGAGAATATTTAAAATGAAAAAGCCTACCTCGATGGTTTGTTGACATCGGTGAGGAGGGGAGGATGGATGTCAGTTCATCGTTGTTGAAGATGTCCCACGTTGGTGGTGGCACATTCTTCGTTGGAGATGATGGCACGTTCTTCATTGAAAAAGATCTTTTTGGGATGTTTTCTTCGTTGGATAGAATGCTCCTCCACAATTTCTCACCTTCCCCTTTAACAACCAAAAGTCCTATCCAATGAATGAGGTGTCAATATAATTTAAATTAGGTCGATTAATTATATTGACACAATTAAAATGCAGACACATTTCATTAATTTTTAGTTGGATTCAACAATTAAATAGGGAGTTAAAAGGGTTTCTCCAATTAAATAGGGTTTGGGTGGTCCCCACCTTTATAACATTCACATGGGTGGTTTCAACAAAAATAAAATAGAGGATTATTTTATTTGAGTTTTATTTCCAAGAAAAAATTGAAAATCTATCTGTCACCCTGGATGTACTGTGGTCGAGGTAAAGGTCTCCTTAAGAGAATACCGACACTACGAGGTCAATGGTGTCCTCAGATTTCAATTCCGAGCACCAGTTCGAAAGTTACAAAACCCGTTCGCACGTTTATTGTATATACTTGAAAAAAAGTTCTGAAAATCATTTTGGGCACATCAGGCCTCGAAATCACACGCCGTCAATTTTAACATACTCGTAAAATTTCCATATAATTTAAAAAATTTACATGGAATTACCAGGTCTTTAAATTCTCACCACCTCAGGGATTTGTTTCCCCATAAGCCACATCTCAAACTTAGTAAATCAAGTGGGGGTACTGATCAGGTATCTGAGCCTCATGCTCTCATCTTCTCTCTTGGAGGTTCCTGTGCTGCTAGCGAATGTGCACCAGAGGTATCGACTGCCCCTGAAGAACATGCTCTTTTTGATCCGTAATCTCTACTGGAACCTCCGTAAAGTCGCCCCATCTTTGATGTCCAGCTCACTGTGGTTGATGATGTGGGTAGGGTTGTATATGTATCACCTCATCTGGGATACGTAGAAGATGTCGTGGACCCGGTTCAACTAAAGGGGATGTGCTAGGTGGTATCCACCTCACCAACTATGTTGAGGACCTAAAAAGGTCTCATGAACGCCAGAGATAACTTGTTGTCCTGGTAAAATCTCCATAAACCTCTTTGTGGTGAGACCTGTAGAAAGACATGGTCGCTATCCTCGAACTCCAGAGGTCTTCGTCTCCTGTCAGCATTAGACTTCTGCCTGCTCTATGCAGTATTCATATTCTCCAGGATGATCTGCACTTTCTCTGTGGTTTCCCATACCATCTCTGGTCCCACTAGTGTTGACTCCCCGGGGCCAGTCTAGCAGAAAGGCGATCTGTAAGTTAGTCCGTACAACACATCAAAAGGTGCCATCCCAATGGTGGAGTTATATATGTTGTTTTATGAAACTTCCATCAAGGTAAAGTGATCCTACCAACTATGACTGAAGTCGAGGATGGAAGCACGTAGCATGTACTCGAGGGTACGAATGGTCTGCTCAATCTGACCATCCGTCTGAGGATGGAAGGTGGTACTCAAACAAAGCTGTATCCCGAAATCCTACTGCAACCCATTCCATAGTTGGGAAGTAAAACATGTATCTTGATCAGAGACAATCTTCGAGGGTACTCCTTGTAGCCACACAATCTCTTGCACATAGAGGCATCCCAATCACTCTACTGAACCCTTCTCTCTGATCCGTAGGATGTGGGATGACTTGGTGACTCAATCAATGATCACCCAGATATAATCATGACCTCTGTATATATATGGAAGTACTGAAATGAAGTCCATGGATATACCATCCCACTTCCACTCTAGGACCTCTAAATACAGAACTAATCCTGCTGGTACCTGATGATCCGCCTTCACTTACTGACAAGTGAGGCACCAAGAGACAAACTCTACTACTGCTTTGTTCATTCCCAGCCACCATTGATGTCGTTGGAGATCCTGGTACATCTTCGCCACTCCTGGATGTATAGCTATAGGGGATGTGTGGAACTACCTCAACATTCCCTCCCGACGCGATGCTGGTAACATGGTACATCCTCTGAAGAGAATGATGTGCTCCCCACTTTGAGAAAATCCATCAGGTACCTGTCCTATGGATATCTGTGCACATCGAGCCTCACAGTCAGCATCCCTGTGCTATGAATCCCTGACTCACTGAAGGACTGGGGGAGGGACTGTAAGAGACTTTAGAAAAGCTTCTCCATCTCGATCCAAAAAGGATATCTGCAAAGTGGCCAACTTCTCTATCGCATCACCTAGTAGTTTTATACCAGATCTCATGCTGAGTGCATCTACTACTATGTTTCCCTTCCCAGAAGTATAGACTATCTTGAAGTCATAGTCCTAGAAGAACTAAAGCTAATGTCGCTGTCTCAGGTTCAGGTAATTTAGAGATAAGATATAGTAGACACTATTGGGATCTGAGTAAACTATAAAACGCTCACCCATCAAGAAATGTCGCCACATATTCAAGGCGAAGACCACTGCTGGTAACTCCAGGTCATGGGTAGCGTAATTCTTATCATTATGTCTCAGTTGTCAAGAACCATATGTGATCACTGCTCACTCTTGAATTAGGATACATCCATGCCCAGTCTCTGATGCCTCGCAGTAGACTACGTACCCTACACCCTCTTCATGTAGCCTCAAATGGGGGCACATGTCAGCCTCTGCCTCAGCTCCTGAAAACTCTGCTGCCATCTCTCTGACTAAACGAAGGGTTTCTCCTTCTTTGTCAATGATGATAGAGGTGCTGCAACTCTGGATAAATCTGGAACAAATCTACAGTAGTATCCAGGAAATCCTAGGAAACTCCCTACCTCCGTCACACTCCTGGGTGGATCCCAAGCATGTACAGCCTCAATCATCACTAGATCCACCGCAACTCTAGCATATGAGACGACGTGTCCCAGAAAGTGAACCTCATAGATCCAGAACCGAAACATCGAGAGCTTACCATAAATATGGTGCTATCGAAGTGTGTCTAGTACTACCAGAAAATGATTGGAATGCTTTTCCACTATAGCTGAGTAGATTAGAATTTCGTCGATGAAGACTACTACAAAGTGATCAAGGTATGGCTGAAATATCATGTTCATGAGTCCCATGAACACTGCTGGAGCATTGGTTACACTGAACTACATGAACAAAAATTCATAGGGGTCATACTGACATCTAAAATCCATCTTCTACACATCCTTGTCTCGCACTCTGAGCTGGTGATAGACTGATCTGAGGTCTTCCTTCGAGAACCACCGTGCTCCCTTCAGATGATTAAAGAGGTCATCAATCCTCGAGAGTGGGTAATTTTTCTTAACGGTCACTTGGTTCAGGAACCAATAGTCAACACAAAGCCTCAAGCTCCCATACGCCTTTTTGGAGAAAATAATTGGGGCTGACCATGGGGAAACACTGGGTCAGATGAATCCCTTCCCCTGCAAGTCCTCCAAATATACCTACATCTCATGAAGCTCCATGAGATCCATCTGATACACTAGTGTGGATATCAGTGTCGTCCTATGGTACAAGTCAATGTAAAAGTCCAACTCTCTATTAGGAGGTAGACCTGGAACATCATCAGGGAAGACATATGCATACTGGTCCACTACTATAGGAGAACTCGGACTCTCCACATCAACCGCTTCAAGGGTAAGGATAGCCAACTGATGGGTGATCAGTTGCACCCTCCCCCAGGTAAGTCCATCTTGTGCTGAAAAGGCTCCCTTCTCGCTGGTGATGGTAAACATGGTCCCATTCATGCGGAAACACCGCACATTGCGCCTAATACAGTCAATCTGAGCATGGATAGTAGATAACCAGTCCATACCCAAGATGACGTCACAAGGCCTCGATGCCGCCACTAGGAGATCCCAGTTGAAGCTCTCACATCCTAGAGTAATCACGCACTATCGGCACCAGTGCGTAATCATCAAATCCACTCCCGTAAGAGTCTATCACCGTAAGGATTGAGACAATGGCTCTGTCGGAGTCTCCGAGCTCCGAACGAGGGAAGTTTCAATAAAAAAATGACCGAAACCTGTGTCAATAAGTAGTGCATCTAAGGTGGAGTAGACACAGATCATATATCGTATCATCTCTGGAGCACCGTGGTCGTAGGCCTCATATTCCTGGAGATGAGCTCGCCCCTTTCCAAATTCTCCTTGTTGTCGGGGTGGACCACCTGGTGGTGGTGGTGGTAACATCTCAAATCATCACCCACAACCAGCTCCACAGCCAGCTCCTCTGCCATGTCTGCCTGCTCCCTGCGGACCTCCTCGGTCGAACCTCTGTCTCTGACTGTGAGGTCCCTCGACCATATTATGATCATCCGTATGACGGGTTGGACAATCATGAGCCATGTGACCCTACCCACCACATGTGAAACACTACCTGTTCCTTACATGAATGGTTCTATCTCTGGTACCCCACACAATTGATCATGAGTCATGCAGTCGTCCACCTGTAGGTCTGGTCCTCCTGGACCTCTGTGATATCTGTCTACTGCCAGATGTAGAAGAATCTACTATGTGAAATCCAGTGTTGGGTCTTGCTACGGGTGACTACTCAGAAAGGAAAATCTCCACTAAGAGGACTCACTCTAACACCCCCACCCATGTCGGGATGCTTATAGAAATCATCAAAGCCCTAATCTCCTGCCTGAGTCCCTGCTCAAAGGTCCAGGACATGAGGAATGGGTCACACACTATATCAGTGGAGTAGTGTGAGAGGTCAGTGAACATAGTTGTATATTGATACACAATCATGTTTCCCTGCTATAAATGGAGAAGATCCCATATGCGCACTGCGTGAAGGGTCATTGGGATGAACTCTGCCTGAAATAGGATCTCAAAGTGTTCCCTGAGAAGTGTCACCTCATCATAAACCTGTAGCATAAAGCTCCACCATCTTCTTGCTGCTTCCTGTATTAGACTGGCGGTATGTATCATCATAGGATTAGCTGGTGTCCCTACAAGTCAGAAAACTCTCACCACGACCTCCAACCAATCCTCAGCCGCCTATGGGTCTGTTTCCCCACTGAACCTGGGTTGCCTCTCGCACTGAAACTCTTGCAATGCGCTCAAGCAGTGTGCAACCTATGCTGATGGGGTTGGTGGGATTGGTGGCCCAATGGGTAATGGTACCACTGGTGCCTCCAATGGTGCCTCTACAGGAAGAGGGCCCTACACCAAGGCCTCGTCGCTCGGTGGGCTATCAGTGCATACTATACCTGGATTCCTAGATGTATGTCTGCGTGGAGGCATCATGAAAAGAAACTGATGTTCCATGGTCAATAATTTATACTTGGTGAGCTGACACAAATATATCACAAAGAAAACTCTTTAAAACAAACACACAATCAGTGTTTTCGTGCACTGAGTCAGAAATCAGAATTCGGGGTCCTAGTGTATGGATTCGTCGGCCGCCACACCAACACTGAATTCCCTGAACTGATAAACATACTCACAACACTTAACACTATTGCTGTTAAATAATCATAGTCCAATGTTTTATGGTAGAAATTACTCCTTTGATACCAATTTGTCATGAACCGTACCCCGAGCCCGTGTCGTGACTACCCCAAGCCTACCTTCCATAGGCCAGGGGCTAGCAACTAGCACCAAAAGGCGTATTCCCTAAAACTGAGAAGACATTGGCTTTGTAACCGGTAACCACACACAACCAAGGACACAAAAAGATATGAACACATGTAAAATTAATACTAAAAAGAGTTATTATAGTAAGTAAAAGGGGCCAGAAAACAAGTCCATATGTAAAATACAAGAAACTGAAAAGTAAAAGTAAACTGGAACATCTCCTGTGAACACCCGCCAAGGATCCTACCTGAAGGGTAGGTACATCTCTCGAATGGTAATCTCTACGGTAAGCCTCATCTAAGTCCACCTCCAAGATACCTCCAGTCCTGGTACTCTCATCCTTAGCTCGCACTGTCTATCATCTGAACCAAACACAAAAAGGTGCAGGCATATCCCGTGGAGGGGTGAGTATAACTATACTCATTAGGGACCCTGAGACCCTCAAGGTCTCAAGAAATCCAAAAAGGATAAACCACATGACATGAAATCAACTGAAAACCTTACTTAGGTATATTCACATACATATACCTAAGTTATCAAGTATACCCATATCAATCATGAGGAAATAGAAGGTCCAACTCAAAATCCCAAAGCTCAACTATTCCACATAGTAAGGAATACCACGAAGGTAATTACCACACAGGTACACCACACAGAAGAATGCCACCAAGATATTATAATGAAGTAAAGTACCATAAGGTATAGACTCACCTCACACCAGGTATAAATTAGGTACAAAAGTAGAGATGATTATATGTAACTACTGAATCATCTTACTCTGTTAAGAGGAAGAACCCTGTTGGATCCTAAATCAACATCAGACCCACAGAGGATCGTTGTACATCGTCAGACCCACATAGGAACCTAGTACCTCATCAAACCCACACAGGATCCTAGTACATCATCAGACCCACACAGTATCCTAGTATCTCGTCAGACCCACACAAGACCCTAGTACATCGTCATACCCAAACAGGATCCTAGTACCTCGTCAGATCTACACATGATCCTAGTACCTCGTCAAACCCACACATGATCCTAGTACCTCGTCAGACCCACACATGATCCTAGTATATTGTCATAACCACAGAGGATCCTAGTACCTCATCAGAGCCACACATGATCCTAGTACATCGTCAGACCCACACATGATCCAAGTAACTCATCAGACCCAGACATGATCTTAGTACACCATCAGACCCACAGAAGATCCTAGTACCTCGTCAGTCACACACATGATCCTAGTACATCATCAAACCCACACAGGATCCTAGTACCTCATCAGACCCACATGGATTCCTAGAGCATATCCATATGGAATCCTCAATTACAGACCCACGAATGATCCCTTTTTCATGTTACAACCAGCTACAGGGTACTAGTACTAAGCTTTCTCGTCTTCGGGAGAGTCCGCCCCTAAATATACTGTTCAATACTACAACTTCCATGAAGTCCCACGAAGAAGTATCCAAAAGGTTTTCCACATCATAGGGGTCTCAACGGAATAGAAAATGCGTCAATCAGATTCCTAGCCTATAATTTATTATCCATTTAACCCCGAGGGCCTGGTTGGATTCGTGCTCAATCCAACCCAACCGTACCCCAAATTTACTCAAATATCTAGTGGTGTTTACCAAAAGGACCATCTCGCTCCAAGGTTTCCGGTGACATAGACAGTTCATGAAACGGAATCCCAGTGCCAAAGTTATGGCCGGATGTGTGGAATGGGTCGAAATTGGTCTGGGTCTAGTCTGACCCGGTCAGACCAACCCGGCCCGACCCGCGTGGGGTGCCCGACCCGCGCTTGTTGGCCCGACCCGCGTTGGGTGGTCTGGCCCGCACTGGGCAACTTGTGGTGCGGGGAGGCCGCGGTGCAGGGTTCCTCCAAGGCTAGCTGGATGGCCAGCCATCCTATCTGCATGACGCGGTCGCAATTCGTGCCTTTGCAGATGGCCAACGGGAGCTGCCCACCCTTTCCACGCTGTAGTGGCACAAGGCCGCAGATCTCCTCTGTCAGGCAGCACAGTTGTGCTGTCGCCTTCGTCGTGGCCTTCCGTGGTGTCGATCACTGTTCCCGAGCCCATCGGTGTCGATTTGCATCCTCCTCCATCATGAATAACACATCAACCATGAGGAATGGTGGAGGGATCATGCCGTTTTCATTTGGCATGGTCCCTCCACATTATTTCGGTAGCATGCAGATCAAGATGATTAATTAAATGAATAACACGAATCTCCAAGTACAACAAGAACTGTAAGGGAATATTTAAAATGAAAAACCTTACCTGAAAGGTTTTTTGACATCGGTGAGGAGGGGATGACATATGTCGGTTCATCATTGTTGAATATGTCCCACGTTGGAGGTGGCACGTTCTTCGTTGGAGAATATGGCAAATTCTTTGTTGAAAAAGTTATTTGTTGGGAGGTGTTCTTCATTGGAGAGAATGTTCCGCCATAGGTTCTACCCTTCCCATTTTACAACCAAAAATCCTATCCAAAGAATGAGGTTACAATATAATTTAAATTATGTAGATTAATTATGTTGGAACAATTAGAATGCTGACACATTTCATTAAATTTCAGCTGGCTCCAACAACTGAATAGGGATTTGAAAGGGTTTTTTCCATTAAAGAGGGTTCAGGTGGTCCCTTCCATTAATTTAAAAATGGGGGTTTTAGTTCAGGTTGTACCCACCTTTATAAAATTCACAGGAATGGTTTAAACAAAAATAAAATACAAGTTTATTTTATTTTGTTTTTATTTCCGCATAAAAGCTGAAATGCTATATTTCACCCTCGACCTACTATGGTCAAGGTAAAGGTATACTTAAGCGAATATCGGCGCTGCGAGGTCAACAATGTCCTTAGATTTCAATTCCAAGAACCAGTTTAAAAGTTACAAAAACCCTCTTGCATGTTTACTGAATGTACTCGAAGAAAGTTCAAAAATTCATTCCGAACACACCGGGCCTCGAAATCACGCGCCATCAATTTCCACGGACTCATAAGATTCCCATATAATTTAAAAAAAATAACAAGGAATTTCTGGGTCTTTAAATTATATATACATTCAATGGGATAAATATATTTTTTGATGATATCATAAACTATTTCATGTAGAGGAACAATCATGCTATGATAAGAAACATCAATAACATTTTTGAAAATAAATACATTTAATAATTGAGTAATTAGAAGTTGTCTATAGGGAAAAAATATAATAGTCTGAAATAATACAATCCATTAAATTATGATAAATATATTTCATTTCATGATATTTATATTTATATTTCATTGCATCCCTCTATTGCAATATGATTATTAAATTAAATCTTCCAAAATGGTTTTTGTTAACTCAACTACCCATATTGAGTAAAAAAATTATTTTTGAATATATTTTCCCCATGATTAGGTTCTTCCAACAAACTATTTTATCTAATTTCACAATCATTCCCATAATAGTTTAAGACAAACATTAATTTAAAATAGTCTAAATTGATAAAATCTGTTTAAAAAAATTACATTATCATTGAAAATAATTTATATCATTTATAATGATGGTTTCACCTCCTTAACCATATTTATAATCCCTATTTATGTATTCATTTATAATGGGAAATATGATTATGTGTTATCTCATGTAGCCTTTATATTTCCCTTAACATATTTTAAAAAAATATGGTTTATTATATTTTTTATGAAGTGGGTTTTATATAATTTTATTTCCTTCATTTAAAAAGTTCTTTTTCATTCATTGAGAATAAAATAATTTATTTTCAATCCCACATTTATTTTATATAATATTTATGTATCACAATGATTTTATATTTATTTTTTAAAATGTAATTAAATTAACTTTTTTCTCTTTTTCTTTTTCTAAATGATTTTTCATATTGACCATAAAATCATCTTTTACTCCAAATATAAAATATGTTTCTAATTTTTTAATTAAAATTATATTTTACACTATAACTCTAAGGTATTTCAATCCATAGAGTTTATGTCACCTGAATAACCCTTTAAATGGTCTTATTGAACTATCTTTTGGGTGATTAAATTTTTAGTAATCCATTACATTCATTATCATTCCTTTTCATTTTATTTTTATATGGTTACTTCTAATTGTTTTCCTCTATGAATTCCATATACATAATTTATTTTATTTAAGGGAATTCACCACGATTTCCAACATAAATTGACTTGGAAAATAATAGTCCAAACTATTTAATATTTATATATATATATTCTTAATACCATATTATATATTATATTCATTTATTTTAATATAACTTTAATATTACTAAAAATAATTTTATATCCATTTTTAATTGGAATATTATTTTCCGTTTATTGGATAATATTAGTGTTTTTCATACGTAATTCCATTTAAAAATTAAATGAAACAATTTTTTGATCCCTAGAATCATTTTGATGAATGTTTTATTTCTTATTTCAAACATATGTAAGGATAATGAAATTTCGGGTCATATATCACAATCTAATGTATTTTTTTTACATTTATATATCCTATGAAGGAATGTTACATCCTAAATATTTCAGAGAAGTAACTTTTATATGATATCATATAACCCCTATATACATTATGGAATATTTAATATTTTAAATAATCTTAACATATTAGATATCATTAAATTCAAGATGTTGTGATATAGCCTGTTTCATGTAAAACAGTGAGTTTTTTTTCGATTTCCATCATTACACACAAGAAATTGTTATACAAAACAAAAATATTATTATTTAATTAAATAAGATATATTATAGTTATTAAATTAGTATTAATGTTTTTTTGTAAAATATGATATCAAATATTTTACACCAATATAAAAGTAATCAATCTGTAATCAATTATTAGAAATGAATATAATAACTAATTATATATAATAGAACGGTTTTTACGCATAAGAAGGTATTTCGTCATAATAAATTAAATTAAGTACTATTAGTGAATGATATAAATGAAATATTTATATTATATATTCAATAAAATATTTTTTATATTCATCCAATATATATTATAAGAATTAGAAAAGAATAAATCCTATTTTTTTGTGTGTAAATTTTTTTATTTTTATAAAAAAGTAATTTAACAGCCTTTTAAAAGAGAAATTTATATAAATCCTATTTGTTTAAATTTTATAAATTAAATATTTTAAAATAATTTTTTTTAAATATAAACATTTAAATTAGTATAGAGTTATTTTTTGGTATTTTTCTATGTGGTTTCATTTTTTGATGAATATTGTAAAATACAGAATTTTAATTCATAAGTTATTTCAAAAATAATTTCATTGTAAGGATAAACTATAATTTTTAATTTGCATTAACCTCAGTTAGATATTTTAAACATAAATTAACCAATTTTTTTTTTTATTTTATTTAATTTCACATTGATATTGAATATAAAAAGGTAGTAAACTTTTGATCATTTTATTTTAAAAACCCTCTTTATCATCCTCTTTGTAAGATTAAATTTAAATTAATTTCAAGAACATATGTATATGAAATTTTGAAAAATTAATTCCATATATTGAATTATAATAATTTATTATATATAATAAGATAAAAATTTTATTTTCAAAAATATATATGAACGTAATTATAGATAATTTTAGTGATTAAGAGAAAAATTATCTAAACAAATAACTAAACCATATAGTTAAGGATAAAAATAAACTACAAAATTTTAAAAATTCCATTTTATGTTTATATTTTTACCATATGTTCCCATGGATGATGTTGTTTTCATTGTTGGATCCAATTGACATGGGAAAAAACATATGGGGAATTCCTTATTCAAATCCTTACAAAAATGCCACTCCTCTTTCACTATAAAATGGATGTCACCCCTCCCACTTATTCACAACACAAAAGACCTTTCTATCAACAACACTAAATCCAAATTATCTCCCAACATCCCACCCCTCATACTAGAAGCATAAATTTTTGATGAAATAACTCCAAATATTTATTTTGGATTAGACCCAAATGAGTTACCCGAATAAAAGATAACATTTTTCAATGATCACTTTTGTTTTATTAACTTATCCAAACATTCATTTATTTTTATATAATGATTATTGTCACGACACGACCCTGCTGGTCTCGAGACGCAACTACCCTAGGCCCGCCTCCTTAGGCTAGAGGATGGCGACAAGCACCGAAGGCGTAACGATCTCGAGGAGGCCTTCGACTAAGTACCTATACACACACACACACACATCCCACTCGATGAAGAAGTGCAGAGTAAAAAGAAAACCAAAGGACAACCAAATATAACCCAACCATAGTCATGAATCAACTTCTAAATATAAAAAGTAAAGTGCTAAAAAGTACAGAAAAGACAACTAAACAGAAGAAGGGTAAAATACGCGCCCAACCTGAAAGGTACCATAACCTGGAAAAAGGTAAACAAAAGTAAACAATTGGGGAGTCTCACACTGAAAAGTCTTACTATGACCATTGAATGAAGCCCATGCTCCTATGTCCTCTACGCTTCTCCGTAGTCTCGATCGACCTGTCCGTCATCTGTAATGGCACACCAAGTGTGGAAAAATCCCAAGCAGGGGTGAGTATAAAGATACTCAGTAGGATTCCCCGAAATATCAAGGGAGAAACAAAGGAGGTACCAAAATAGTGATCAATAGGAAGAATAAGGAACAATGAAATAGTACACAAAATAGAGTGAAGCTCAACAGAATAAAAGAAAGGAAGTAGACTAGTCCAACCAAGAGGGACTAGAAATGGAAATCACGTGGCATACCCCACGTGTCTTTGCCCCTCCTAGAAGGAGAGTAACTGAACCAAAGAAGTGGGAACCAAAGTAGGGTGTATATATATATATATATATGCTCCGCAAAAACCAGAACAAGTATGTAAGGGGATCTCTATATCCAAGCTCAGCCTAGGAAAAGTTTCCAACAGTTCTAAGGATATCAATCACTAATTACCCAACAATCCCGCTCTAGAATCTGTGTCATCGATAAACCATACAACCAAGGTCCCTCTCCAGTAATCATGGTGAAAAGTCACAGACTATCCTCATAGAAAGGGCTGAGTCTAAAAGAAGTCTTCGTGTAACCCACTGCCCAGCCCCGCTAGAGGGTAAACCCTAAGAGGTCGTCAGGTAACCCATTGCCCAACCCCACTGGAGGGTAAACCCTAAAGTCAACGGGTAACCCACTCCCCAGCCCTACTGGTGGGTAAACCCTAAGGTCAACGGGTAACCCACTACCCAACCTCGCTGAAGGGTAAACCCTGATATGCCGGTTGGTAACCCACTGCCCAACCCCACTAGAGGGTAAACCCAGAACTGGTTCAATAACTCTGCACTGCCCGTACCATCTCTGAGTGTCACTAACATCACTACCGTGCGTTGGTCAGGAGTGCGTCAATGGAACCTCCGACCAATTCCCTTTCATGTTTCCACATTTAAAGAGATCTCGAAAGAGGCTCTTCACGCCCAAACAGATTACACCATTGTACTCCTCATAGAAAAATACGCGAGATAGACTATTTACTCACTTGAAACAGACTCATGATGAAAAAGTTATTCAACACCACTTTATGCCCATACAACATCTCGTGGGGCCCACACCTCGGTCTCGAAAAAGGTCGGGTGAACTACACCATCACGATTCTCTTGAAAAAACACCCCAAAATGACTACTCATTCACCCCAAACAGACGTCTGCTGAAAAGGCCGCAAAACACTGCTCATAGCTTAAAAGACAGCCCGTGGGGCCCATGCCTCAACTCTGGCTTCAATGCCTGAAACCACCCTATACTACATCGTCTCGACTCTAGGGTTACAATTCCACTGACGGTGCCTAAAACGGACTCCGAATGTGGTCATGCCATCAGAAAGTTGAATCCCGGGGAGTCACTACACAATACTTAGCGGGCATGTTGGGCCACCGTGCCCCTGTCCCTGGAATTAAAAATCCCCAAGACCATCTCAAAATATCTATCTAGAGATGAGGACTGCGTCTCTATAGATGGAACGTGAATCTGACTTTCGGTTTGAAAATTCGGGGTGTTTAAATGCCTATGGACTAAGACGGGGTGGGCCGGACCGGTTCGGCCGGTCCGCCCCCTTCAGACCGGTGGTCTGCGGCTCGGCCGCCCGGACCACCCGGTCCACCACGGCCTGTAGTTCACTGCATGGGCTACATGGCTTTACTGGGACCGACACAAGCTAGTCAAGCCCCTTTTTCCACGAGACCAGCAAAGCACGTGTCTCGGCCGGCTCCCAGGGTCGCGTCATCCCAGGTCTCGCGCGCCGCACACCGACCGGCGCTGCCGGCCGGCCTGCCTCATGCGGCCCGGACCATCGGGCCACTACTCATTCACTCTCCACCATCTGGGAGGCCTGGCGTGCCGCCTCCTGGGAGCCTGTCGTGCCGCCGCATGGGAGCCCGTGGAAATGGGGATATTTGGCCGGAAAACTTCCCAGGGTCACCCCGAGACTCAAAAATTCAATATGAAAGACTCATTGGAAAGATCAGATCGAGCCCTACAAATCTATAGAATTCGATCAACAAATAAAAAAAAATTTGACACCAATATTTGATTCTGAAGCAGATGTGGAATTTAAAAATGAAACACATGAACCTACTTTGTAGGGTGTATCCTGTCGCTTCACGAATGGTCCGCCGTAGCCGCCACTGCCTTGCCAGAGAGGAGGAGGAGCTTGAAAGAGGTTGCTCCCTTGTTGGGAGAGCTTTCTCTAGAGAAGGAGATTGAATGGGAAGAAGGGAGGGGTGGGGTTTTTTAAGTAGGGAATTAATTAAAATTTAATTAATTTTTTAAACACCCACCAGTAGGCACGTACTTGAACTTTTGATAGGGTCGTGGTTAAGCTTCCCCTAGGGTAAAATCCATGTTTTGAGCGCAATGGAAGTCTCAGAAATTTAATTTGAGCCTCCATTCAAAATTTATAAAGTTTACGACCGAGGCTGATAAATTATGAAAACGCCCCTAGTGGTGTTTTCCACAAAATGGCCGCCCCCTCAAAAGTTACACCCCTCATAGGGTAAACGACACACTCTAGACTCATCAGTGCCTGCATTTTTCACATTCGAGCAACTGTTTAAGATTTATTCTGTTTATTTGGCATGTCTAGTGTGAACACACTTAAAATTTAATTCCGACGACACCGGGGCTCGGAACCACACGCCGTCTGAACGTCCTGCTCGGGAATAACATCATGAAAATTTCAAATTCTTACAGGCTTAAAACCCAAGTTCTTACATCAGTCCCTCCTTAGAGTTTTTCTTCCCTGAAAAACAAAACTACAAAACAACTTGGGATAATGAGCCCACCTCTGGCTCTCCCGTTCCCAGGTGCTCTCCTACACACTCCCATGCTTCCACAACACACGAACCAATGGAATGGTTCATCCACGTAGTTTCCACTCCTTCCGGTCCTCAATCACCACCGGGTGCTCCGCAGATGTGGCTCCATCCTCAATATTCTGCTCTCCCTAGTGGATAATGTGTGTGGGGTCATGAACATATTTCCTCAGTTGTGACACATGGAAGACATCATACACCCTCTCCAACTGTGGGGGTCGAGCAAGTTGGTAGGAACCTCACAAACCCTACACACAATCTCAAAGGGCCCAATGAACCTAGAGGATAGCTTGACTCCCTGGCCGAAACTCTGTGTTCCACGCCGAAGGGAGACCCTAAAAAAGACATGGTCGCCCTGCTCGAACTCCAAAGGTCTGTGATGATGGTCTACGTCGGACTTCTGTCTGCTCTGAGCCATCCTCATCCACTCATGAATGACCTACACCTTCTCCGTCGTCGCCCTTACCAAATATGGTCCCACGAGGGAGGTCTCCCCAACCTTTGTCCAGCACAATGGTGACCTACAGGGTCTCCCGTTTAGGGCCTTGAAAGGTGCCATTCCGATAGTAGAGTGGTAACTATTGTTGTACGCGAAATCCACCAAGGGCAGGTGATCCTCCCAACTTAGGCCAAAGTCTAACATGCATGCCATGAGAATATCCTCCCACACCTGGATAGTGTGCTCTGTCTGCCTGTTGGTCTGGGGGTGAAAAGTTGTACTCATCCGCAACCGAGTCCCGAATGACTCCTACAGGCCTCACCACAAACACGACGTAAACCGCGCATCACGGTCGGAGATGATCATTGAGGGTACTCAATGAAGGTGGACGATCTCCCGAACATACAACTGCCCTAGAATCTTCATTGAGCTCTTCTCCCTTATGGAAAGGAAGTGCACCGACTTCATGAGTCGGTCCACTATCACCCAAATGGAATCATGGCCCTACGTTGTGTGTGTAATTCCTATGAAGAAGTCCATAGATATGCCATCCCACTTCCACTCTGGTATATCAAGGCGCTGCAAAAACCCTACCGGAACCTGATGCTCTGCCTCCACCTACAGACTGGTAAGACACTGAGAAATGAACTTGGCTACGCTCCAATTCATTTCAGACCACCAAAATTGCCGCTAAAGGTCTCTGTACGTTTTCCCAACACAGGGATGTACAACCAAGGGAGAAGTGTGGAACTCCTGCATCACCTCCTCCCACATCTCCACTAGTACTACAGTTTTCCCCTGGAATAGGATCTCGTGATTAAATCCTTCAGAATACCCATCAGGGGCATCGCTCATGGATATATGATCACACAGTACCTCGCTGTCAAAATCCCCCAGTTGTGACTCTCTCACACACTCAAGGAGTGAAGGAGTCCACACCATCGACTGCAGGAAATCTGTACCCTCCTGCTCCACCAAGGTCAGCTGTAGGGAACCCGAATGATTTGAATCTTCCCTCAATAGATGATCCAGGGACTTCCTACACAGGGAATCTGTTACTACGTTGCCCTTCCCTGGAGTGTAGACTGTATCGAAATCATAGTCCTGTAGAAACTCCAGCTAGCACCTCTACCTTAGATTCAAATCCTTCTGAGTGAAGATGTAATTGAGGCTATGGTAGTTTGAGTAGACTACAGAAATCTCACCCCAAAGGTATTGTCTCCATAACATCAAGGTGAAGACCACCACTGCCAGCTCCAAATAGTGAGTTTCATAATTCTTCTCATGGGGCCTCAATTACCATAACCCATATGCAATCACTGCCCGCTGTTGCATTAGCACGCACCCGATACCAGGTCCTGAAGCGTCACAGTACACCACGAACTCAACACCCTCCTCTGGAAGCTTGAACACTAGAGCACTAGTCAGCCTCTACCTCAACTCCTCTAAGGCCTTCTGGCACTGATCAGTCTAGGTGAACGATTTTATCTTCTTCTTCACTGCAGTCAAAGGGGAAGCAATTTGGGAGAAATATTCTATGAACCAACGGTAATACCCTGACAAAACAAGGAAGCTCCGCACCTCTGACACATTCTTGGTTGGCTCCCAAGGAAGCACTACCTCTATTTTTTCGGGATCTATGGCCAAATCCTATTCAGAAATTACATTCCATAGAAAGTGAACCTCATGAATCTAGAACTGGCACTTTGAGAACTTCCCATATAGATGGTGACCCCAGAGTAAGTCTATGACCATCCTAAAATGCTAAGCGTTCTCCTCCTCTATTTTAGAGTAGATAAGTATGTCATTAATAAAGAAAAACACAAACCGGTCCAAGTACGGCTTGAATATCTGGTTCATTAAATCCATGAAAACAGCGGTAGCATTTTTCATGCCAAAGGGCTTCACCAGAAACTCATAATTCCCATAACGACAATGGAAATACAAATTTGGAATGTCAGCCTCACAAACTCGCAACTGTTGGTAGCCGGATCGAAGATCAATCTTGGAGAACCACTTCGTACCCCTCAACTGGTTAAAGAGATCATCAATCCTCGACAAAGGGAACTTATTCTTTATTGTGGACTAATTCAGGCGATGATAATCCACCCAAAGCCGTAGGATCCCATCATTCTTTTTTCACAAACAAAACTAGAGCTGCCCAGGGGGATACACTGGGCCTGATGAATCCCTTCTCACGAAGGTTTTCTAGCTGAAGTTGTATCTCCAGAAGCTCTGTGGGTGCCATCCGATATGCTGCACATGATATCGGGGCGGTCCCCGGCTTCAAGTCAATACAGAACTCCATCTATCACCTCAGAGGTAGTCCCATGACATCCTCGGTAAAGACGTACATGTAGTCTTTTACAATGGAAGGGATCCATGTGCCTATAGAGTCTGTTGATCTGAGAGCCATGATCACCAACTGGTGAGAAAAAGGTTGTGGTCTCCTACTCAGAGTACCTATCTGTTCTGCCATGAGGTCTCTTGACCAAGGATGGTGAAACTCGTCCCATCAGAATGGATGCATATGACTAGTCTGTGCCGACAATCAATATGGGCGTGAACCATGGAAATCCAATCCATGGCCAAGATGACGCCATAAGGTTCCATCGTGTTGACGAGTAGGTCCCATGTGAAACTCTCTCCTCCGAATGACAGTTCACTCTGTCTGCAAATAAAGGTCACCAATGAGGCAATTCCCGTTGGAACCTCGAGTCTAAGCACTGGTGTCGGTGCCTCTAATGGAAGACCCAACTCCTGTACCAAAAGCAGTTATATAAAATATTGGGTGGTGCCTGTGTCTACTAGTACCAAAGAAAATGTAGAGTAAACACAAATCGTCCCTCTGATACCACTTTGTCATGACCTGACCCTACTAGTCTCGAGCCGCAACTACCCTAGGCCCACCTCCATAGGCCAGGGGCTGGCGAAAAGTGCCGAAGGAGTAATGATCTTGGGGAGGCCTTTTCCTAAGTATCTGTACAAACACACATAGCCCACTCGATGAAAAAGTGCAGAGTAAAAAGAAAACCAAAATAAAAAAAACTATAACCCAACCACAATCATGCATCAACTTCTAAATAGAAAATTAAAGTAATGAAAAGTACTAACAGGATAACTGAACAGAAAAAGGAAAAAACAAGCGCCCAACTTGAAAGGTTCCATAACCTGGCAACAGGTAAAAAAAAGTAAAAAGCTGGTGAGTCTCACCCCTGAAAGTCCTACTACGACCACTAAATGTAGCCCAAGCTCCTGTGTCCTCTATGCTCCTTCGTAGTCTCGATCGACCTGCTTGTCGTATGCAAGGGCACACCAAATGCGGGCAAAGCCCAAGTAGGGGTGAGTATAAATATACTCAGTAAGATGCCCCGAAAGCTTGAGGGAGCAACAAAGGAGGTACCAAATTGGTAAGAAGTAGGCAGAAAAAGGAATAGTGAAAGAGTATAGTAAATAGAGTGCAGCTCAACCCAATAAAAGAAAGGAAGTAGACTCGTCCAACTAAGAGGGGATAGACAGGGAAAGCACATGGCATACCCCGCATGTCTTTGCCCCTCCTAGAAGGAGAGTAACTGAACCCAAGGAGTGGGAACAAAAGTAATGTGTATATATATATATGCTCAACCAGAAACCTGAACGAGTGTGTAAGGGGATCTCTATCTCCAAGCTTAGCTCAGGAAAAGTCGCCAATAGTTCTAAGGATATCCATCACTATTGCCCCAGAAATATCACACTAGAAGTTGTCTCATCGCTAAACCGTACAACCAAGGTCCCACTCCGGTAATCACAGAGAAAATTCACTGACTAGCCTGATAGAAATGGCTGAGTTTGAATGAAGTCTTCAGTTAAGCCACTGCCTAGCCCAGTTGGAGGGTAAACCCTAAGAGGTCGTCGGGTAACCCACTGGCTATCCCCAGTAGACGGTAAACCCTAAAGTCAATGGGTAACCCACTACACAGCCCCACTGGAGGGTAAACCCTAAGGTCAATGGGTAACCCACTGCCCAGCCTCACTGAAAGGTAAACCCTGTTACACCGGTGGGTAACCCACTACCCAGCCCCGCTGGATGGTAAACCCGGAACTGGTCCGATAACTCTGCACTGCCCGTACCATCTCTGGGTGTCACTAACATCACTACTGTGCGTTGGTTCAGAGTTCTTCAAAGGAACCTCCAACCAACACCCTTTCATGTTTCCACATTTAATTAGATCTTGAAATAGGCTCTGCATGCCCAAACAGATTACACCATTGTACTCCTCGTGAAAAAACACGCGAGATAGATTATTTAATCACTTGAAACAGACTCCCAACGAAAAGGTTATTCAACACTGATTTCTGACCATGAGGTGACTTGAGGGGCCCACACCTCGGTCCCAAAAAAGGTTAGGAAAAATGCGCCATTGTGATGCTCTCGGAAAAAAATGCCAAAACGACTACTCATTCTCCCCGAACGGATGTCTGATGAAAAAGTCACAAAACGATGCACACAGCTTAAAAGAGGGCTCATGGGGCCCATGCCTCAACTTAGGCTTGAATGCCTGAAACCACCCTGGACTACATCGTCTCATCGCCAGGGTTACAACACCACTGACAGAACCTAAAATAGACTCCGGATGTGCTCGCGCTATCCGAAAGAGGAATCCCAGTGAGTAGCTAAACAATACTTAGCGGGCCTGTCACGCCACCGAGCCCCCATCTTAAGAATTAAAAATCCCCGAGACCATCAGAAAATATCAGTCTCGAGCCGAGGGCTGCGTCGCCATAGAAGGTGGGTGAATTCGAAATTCTATTTGCAATTTTGGGGCGTTTAAACGCCTATGGACGGAGATGGGGTGGACCAGACCAGTTCGGCTGGTCCACCCCCTTAAAACCGACGGTCCGCAGCTCAGCCGTCGGGACTGCTCGGTCCACCGTGGCCCACGGTTCACTGCGCGGGCTATGTGGATTTACCTAGAATAGCACAAGCCAGCCTGGCCCCTTTTTCCACGAGACCCGCAAAGCGCGGGTATCGGCCGACTCATGGGGTCGCGGCGACCCTGGTCTTGCACGCCGCTCGCTCACCCTCTATGACCTAGGAGGCCAACCACGCTGCCACCTGGGAGCCCACCGCACCGCCGCCTGGGAGCCCACCGCGCCGCTACCTGGGAGCCTGCCGCGCCGCCTCCTGGGATCCCTCCGCGCCGCCTCTTGGGAGTCAATCGTGCCGCCGCCTGAGAGCGTGTGGAAATGCAGATTTTTGGCTGGAAAACTTCCCGGGGTCACCCCAGACACCCCGAGACTCGAAAATTTGATCAGAATGACTCACAAGAATGCACGGATCAAGCCCTATGCATCTATATAATTCACATGACAAATAAAAAACAATTAAACACTAATATTTGAGTTCAAATTAGATGTGGAATTTAAAAACGAAACACACAGACCTACCTCGCAGGGCGTAGCCCTTCGCTTCACAAACGGTTCGCCGAAGCCACCACCGCCTTGCCAGAGAGGAGGATATTGAAGGAGGTTTCTTCCTTGTTGGGAGTGTTTTCAATAGATAAGGAGATCCAAGGGGAAGAAGTGAGGGGTGGTGGTTTTTATGTAGGGAATTAATTAAAATTTAATTAATTTTTAAACACCCACCAGTAGGCCCGTACCCAAACTTTTGAAGGGGTCGGGGTTTAGCCGACCCTAGGGTAAAATCCGAATTATGAGTGCAACAATGGTATCATAATTTTAATCCAAGCCTCCATTAAAAATTTATAATGTTCATGCCCGGGGCCGCTAAATTACGAAAACACCCTTAGTGGCATTTTCCATAGAAGAGCCGCACCCGCAAAAGTTACAACCCGCCTATGGTAAACGGCATACTCCGGACTCAAAAGTGCCCTCAGTTTTCCCATCTGAGCAACCATTTAGGATTTTTTCTGTTTATTTTTTGTGTCTACTGTAAACACACTTAAAATTTAATTACGACCACACCGAGTCTCAGAACCACATGCCGTCTGAATGCCCTGATCTGGAATAACATCTAGAAACTTTCAAAGTGTTACAGGCTCAAAACCTGGGTTTTAATAATTATATTATATAATCTATATCCTAACGATATTGAGACGTTTTTATGATAATGGTTTAACCTAATTATCCATCTAATTCCATAAAATGGTTATGAAATTAGCATTTGTCTGTATGGTGAACAACTGCATCACAAAATGAGGTTGTTTTTTTCTTTACCTACTCCCATGGTTGGGAATTATGACAGAAACAATGTTTTTATATGTTATTTCTAATATTTATGCTATATAACTACTTATATATTTTTTATATAGAATATAGAATCATTCATTCCATTTTTTATAAGCACGATAACATCATTTGTGGTAGTGTGGACTACCTCTTCTTCAAAGCGATGTGGTTCATTCACATTATAAATGGAACCTATCGACAATGATTTTATAAACTTTTCTGACAAATATAAAATAAAAATTATACTGTAATTATAATATAAAAAATATTTCATTTTGTTTTTAATCATTTGAATAAGATAAATAAATGAAAGTAACACTCATATGTATGTACAACCTACCATCCCTATGAACGGTGTATTTCATTTCATATCTCCAACAATTATGGATTACAATAAATTAATATATAATGAATATATATATAAAACTTTTGTGATGGTTTAAATTTTAGATAATGTTACATAATGATCGAAATAATTTGAATAGAAATAAGAAGTTAAAATATACTCGACAAGTTATGGTATTAAAAACTGTAATATTGAAATTAATGAAGGGTTATAAACAAATGGGTAATGAGATGTTATTATAAGATCATGTGTGATATTATAAATATGAGTATAGTTATGCAATAAGTTAGTGACATATTTAAAACCATTATTCATGATGTTTAAAGAAGTTCACATGAAAGTAAACATAAGGTAAGATATTTTCATCTCACTTTTTACATCTATGAGCTAAATGTTATATTCAACACATAAATCATCTATTTGGTGTATCTACAAAACATTTAGATATATTATATCCTGAATTAGTTTTTCTTCATAATATTTTTCTTTTAAATTTTAATTATTTCGTTTATTGTAATTTTTATTAAATCATTCCAATTGGTAAGTAATTTCACAACCTGATACCATTTCATTTGGTTATAATTATTCCTCATTGTAATTAACATTTTTATGATTATATGGGTAATTTTTTTTACTTTATATTTTTTTATTTAAAATTTTTATCTAGATTTAATTACGACACACAAAATCTATTCATTAATTTATTTTATCATTAATGTTAGGGTATTTTTAGTGGTTTACTTCACAATCCCATTTTGTTCAGAATTGTTTAGATAAGAATTTAATGAAAAGTAAATTATATGATAATTATTAAACAAAAAAGATTTATTTTATTCTCCTTTGGTTAAGAATTACCTTTCCCATGAAATAGTACCGTTTTCCTAGACATTTTTACTCTTTTTTTGAAAATGTTTTTAAGAAAACATCACATCATTTATATATTTAGTCAGAGATCCTTTTATCATAAAAAACCTATTTTCTAAAAATGCTTCCAAAGATTTTAAAACCTTACCAAATGATTTATAAAATATTTTTTTATTTTTTTTTATTTTACAAAATGTTTTTAAAGGAATCATCAAGTTTCTTTACAAACATGTATCTTTTTTAAGATTTTTACTTTGAAAAAGGAATGTTCTTTTTAACTTGTATGAAATATATGGAATCACCCAAAATAATTTATTTGATGCTTCCAATTCATGTTTAAATGATATTATTTTAATAATTTTTTTTAAATGTGATTTAAAAATGAAACTATTCTCAAAACAATTTTCAAAATGAAAAAGAAAATTTCCTCAATAGTTTATTATGGATTTTTTTCAAAATACCCCCATTAAAAAATTATAAAAACCCATTTATTTTTAATACACAGGCAATATTTTGTGTTGATACCATCCATATTCTTCCTTTGTATGGGATTTGATTGATTTGGAAAATGATAGTATTGAAATTCATATATTTTATGACTTTTAGTCCCTTGAAATGATAAACTTCCTATGATCATTGAACATTGAATTTGCTTAATATATATATATATCATTTATCAAGGACATTTTAATTTCGTAAATAGTATAACATTTCTATATACGTTGTTTAATTTTAAATTTATATGATTTACTTGGTAAATAGTGATAAATACACATCCTTTACTCAATATGGATATTTTATAAGGCACACTTTTAAATTAAATCAATTATTCGATATATAAAGAATGATTTGGACTTGAAATACATGGGTTAGAGACTACATAGTATAATCATATTAATTCATGAGTAGTCTCATGAGACGAAATTAGTTAGTGAAATCCCATTATGTTTGTTTCCTACCAGAGTAGATGGGGTTCTAACCATAGATTTAATTTTTCTTTAGAAATGTCTTGAAAATATTATGATAAATAATCTAGTAAAAAGTATTGAAAATAATGGTATCATGTTCTATGAAAACATGATGTCTGATAATTAATAATTTACTTATTTTAGATACAGTATTTATTATCAATGATATTTAATAATGAAAATTTCTATGAATGAATGTAATTTTCAAATTATTTATTAAATGACATGTGTTTTTAATTATATAACATTCCATTTTGATTATTAATTTTCAATTTATTTAAATGGAATATATATTTAGTTATTTAAAATTCTATATTATTTACTCACATCCTTCTTAGTTATTTATCAAATGGATTAGGTTCTTAGTTATATACTTTTCTGAATTGATTAATCTCATTGATTAATTATGTCTTATATTGTACATACCCTTTCTGATGGTTTGAGCCCATAATAATTATGTTTTATTTCCTCATTATTCCCTTAAATTAGATAATGATGGTATTTTAGGTTATTCTATATGGAATAAATTTATTATAAAAAAAATATGTTTTAATTTTTGTATTCATTTTTAATACAAGATAAATATATGCACCTGATTTAAAAATAATACCAAATGTTTTGGTCCTTTGGGACAATATTTACTTTTATATTATACCAATTTAATTGGATCGAGATAAAGACACTAGGATTTCTAGGTTTGGGTCACTACTGTTGGTATTAGAGAAGGTTGGTTAGAAGCCTTGGGAATAATATATAGGAAAACATAGATTAGGGAACACAACTGAAATATAGACATTGAGGATAAGTATCGAAGAACATAATAGAATTTTTAAGGTATATATTATATAGATATTCCTTGAAGTAAATCCTTGTATGTATACTACAAGTGGATAGGGTTCTAGAACTTAAGTACCTAGGTGTAAAAACTCAGAAAATGTGTGTCTGGACTGCCCTAAGCATTACCTCACACATGATAATGGGTCTTACAACACACCTGGTTTTATAATCCATGAGTATATTAATAAGATAATTTTCATTTTCTCAACAAACCATTATAAAGGACATGAATAAATAATGAAAATAAATAACGTAGGTTAAATCTAATGGGTTTTAGGTTGAAAATAAGATGTCATGAATTAAATATCCTATAAAGGATTATACAATTTTCTTGCTATGACTAATTTTACATAATCTATTATTTCTATTTATACTAAATGGTTAGATCCCAAAGGGGTCATGATATCATTAAACCTAAGAGACATGTTGTTGAAATGAGAAAAAAATGGGATATTGATAGGAGTGAATGATATCAAATTCATGCCTAATAAATTTTACCTATATATTACTGACAACATAAAAATCAACCAAATACTACACAAAGAAAATTAGATAAGTTTAGTTTTTCCTAGGATCTCAAGTGGTGGAGTCTATAGAGGAATTAGTGATTGATTTACCTCATGAATTTTTTTGAAGGAGACACCCAATAATGTTTCTCAATGGAATGGGGAAATTCATTATGAGTGGGAAAGATAAAAATAATAAAAATAATTTTCAAGGAAAATGAAAATTATTATGGAAGGAAATAAATAATATCTTATGGATCCATTTATTTTTAGTTTCCTAAAATGTTGGGAACCTAGGAATTACCTGAGTGAATAATCACTTATAAAGTATAATCTATAGACTAATAAAGAACCCTTATTAAAATAAATGGTTGAAGTTTTTATGTATTTATGATATGTTGAACAAAATTTTTAAAATGATATTTAGTTATTAAATTTCAAAGATGTCTATCATAGTTATTTTTTAAATTATATTAATATGGTTTTAGAAAAGGAAAACCATTATGTTGGGTGAAAACCCATCATGTTTGGAATGTCCGTAGGGCTTGATTCCTTAACCAAAGGATGATAAGCATTTACTACAAACCACTGACCTATGTAGTGGAATGGTTAAAAAGTCATTTTTTAGTTAAAACTATTGAAATATAAATAATAATAATGTATATATAGTGTTAATTTTTATTTTTATATATTAATTTATTAGGCATATTGGATTTTAAGAATAGATAGATACAAATGCAAAGACGTTTCACTCTTTTAAATATTTTACGTTTCCAAAAATGTAAATTTTAGTGCTTCACAAATAGAAACAAGGTACATTCAAGGATATCAATTTCATGGAGTAAGAGAAGATTTATAATTTTATCAAAGAACCCCTGAAATATGGAACAGTTTATATTAAATTGAAATTTATCATGTATATATATTTCTCTATATTCATAGGTAGTAAAATGATTAGAAAACATTAGGAAAAAAACCTTCAATTTTTTTTCCTAATACCATAATTTTTGTCAAACCAATGGTATTTTAAATCATAAATGATTTATATATATGAGTATCTCAACATTACATTTATCATTCAATTTTTTGTGATTTATGAACTTAATAACTTGCTATAAATATTTAAACTTATCCTATAAGTCTATATCTACACATATAACAAATGATATCTTATATAGAGATCTACTTATATGTTATTCCATGTGAACATTATACTTCACACTAACTATTTTATAGGGTATATTATTCGATAATTTCTCAAGATATTGAATTTCATCATTTGATATATTAATTATTTTATTATAAAGGTTGGCATTAAATTGAGTGGAATCAATTTCTTTCAGGTTGGGAGAATGTAACACCCTAAATTTTAAAGGAGTAAGTTTTAATTGTTATCATATAACCTCACAAGTCTATTTGGAATATTTAATATTTCAAATAAATCTAATTAATTATATATATTGATATTCATTCAATACTTAGATAGTATTTGTTTCATGAAACAACATGTTTTTTCGATAGATTCTGTTACATGCAAGAGCCAGTTTTACTAGAGAAAAATTATTATTGAAAAATTATTATTTAATATAACAAGACATAACATTGGAAAAACATTAATAGTAATGAAGAGTATTAACTAACTTATTGAAATATTAGTTTTACAAAAATATAAAATTAATTCACAAGTAGTAAATTTATTAAAAATGAATATAAGAACCAGTTGAATATTAAGTACATGTTTCGATGATTATTAGGTATTTTAAAAAATAAAATAAAATAAATGGTATTTTTGTATTATATTAATGACATATATATATATATATATATATATTATATTAAATAAATTAATTTTATTAGGAATGCAATAGGTTTTATATGGATAAGATAAGCATAAATCAATTTTTTTTATTTGTTTTTCAACGAAGGAAATTTTATCACCTTTTGATGGAGAATTACTTTTAAACCCAATTTTGTAAAATTTAATATATTTTATTCGGAATAATAAAATTAATTTTTAATATATAAATATAAAAACTAGTTCTGGTTGAATATTTTTTATTTTAATATTGGGTTTCATTTTTTGATGAATATTGAAAAATATTGAATTTTATTCCAAACCCTCATTTCCACATAATTTATTTATAATAATAAATTATATTTTTAACTAGTTTAAAACTTTATTTAGATATATTATATCTCAAAAAATCAATTTTTTTTCATTGGAATAAATTTCACATTGAATATTAATATAAAAACATAGTCACCTTTTGAACAATTTACATTAAAAACTCTCTTTTTTCACACAATCTATAAGAATAAATTTAAATTAATTTTATCCACATCAGTGATTGGAATATGAAAAATGTTTTGGTAATTTTGAATCATCATTATTTATAATCTCTAACAACGAAAAAAAATTTGACATAAAAAATTTGTTAATTTAATTAAAATTAATCACATTCATTAAGAGAAAAATTTTCTTAACAAAATATAAAACCTTAAGCATAAGGATAAAAGTTACCCTATTTGTTTTGAAAAATTTATTTTATGGTCCAATTAATACCCCAGTGTCTATTGGATCTAATTTTTTTTTTCATTTGTTGAGATAATTTCACTGTAAAAAACATGGATTAAATCCCATTTTAATAAATTAACTATAATCCCACTCTTTCTCCACTTTAAAAAGGCACTCACCCATCCAAGTTGTTCACACCAATAAAGCCCATATTATCTCCAAAAATATTTATAAATAATCATAAAACATCAATCACCTCATACTAGAAGACTCACTTTGGGTATAATTAACTGTTGAGAAATGTTAGGCTTTAAACCAATTGCAGTTACCCTTATAAAATGCAATGTTCTCCAACAACTAATTTTGTTTCATTTACATCACCACCCATTTAATTATATTTTTATCAGGATTTTATAAATACATAAATATCCCGTATATAATTATATTATAATATGTAATGTGTTCAACCTACACATTAACAAACTTCCATCAAATGGGTAATGAACTTACTGTTTATTTTTATGGAGAACTAATGCCTCAGGAAATGATGTCATTGGTTTTTCTTTTACAACCTAACATGGATGGAATTATGATGGAAAAATGATTTTTTATGGTTTAAATGATATTTATTTTGTTTTTATGATTTTTTAATTTTTTATACCACATAACTTCATGACTTACATTTTGTGTAAATATAGTTAAACCATTTTTGTAAGTGTGTACTACTACCACCTCAAAGAGATGTGACCCAATCATACTATAAATTGAACATATAAATTATGGTTTTAATAAAAATTTGTAAAATATATGATAATAATATAATGTAATTATAGTATACATATATATAATTTAACTTCCATTATTTTTATTACGAAAAAGAAATGGAAGCGGTGTTCATGCATACGGAAAAACTACCGTCTTCAAGAACTGTGCATTTCATTTACTATCTCCAAATGTTATAGATAACTATAAAAAACTATAATAAATTAATATAATAATATAATAATAAAATAAATTTTGATATTCTGTAGATGACTAAATTATAATCTATTTAATATTAACAAAAATAACATATTAAAACATATTCGACATACTTTGAAATTAACACTTGTAATAATGAAAATAAGGAAATCTAGTTCACAAACAAGTAATGAGATGTTATAATAATATCATATATGATATTATAAATATTTTTATGGTTGTATAATAATTTATATACATGTATAAAACTGTTATACATGAAGTTTAATGATGTTTACTAGAACACAAATGCAAGGGAAGACATTTACATCTCAATTTTTACATCTATGAGTAAATGTCATATTTAACAATGAATTATTTGTTGGTGTGTATATACTAACAATATTATAATATTATATCATTACTTTTTTTTATCTTCACGGAATTTTTATTTTCATTTTTATTTATTTCCTCAAATTTTATTTTAATTTAACGTTATTATGTACTAATGAATTTCATAACATCATTCCTTTTCATTGGAATATATTATTTCTTCATTGATTTTAATATTATAATATTATGTCTGTAATAAATTATTACTATACATATTTTAGGTAGACTTGTTTTATGTGGATTTAAATTTATCACATATAATCTATTAATATGTTTATTATAACATCAACTATATGATATTTTCAAGGTATTATATCACAATCTAATTTTGTTTGGGAATTCATACACCTAAATTTGAATTAAAGGAAATTATTTTATTATTTACCTATAAACCATTTATGTTTATTCTAATATAGTTATTCATGACATAATTCATGAAATAGTATCATCTTTATACTCTTTAGAATTCAATTTTTTGGAGAATGTATTCAAGAACACCTAACCTCATTTCCCTATTTAAAAGGAGAACCTATTTACTCTAAAAAACTATTTTTGAAAAAGGATTTAAAAGATTTCTTAATCTGTCAAAATTAATTTATGAAATACCTTTTGAACCCTATTTTATTTTAAAAATGTTGTAGATGTAATCTTATGGTAACATTTTAAATAAGGACCATTTCTAATATTTTTACACCAAAAATGAATGTTAGTTTTTACATTGTATCAAATGTACATAAATACCCTCATTTATTTATTTATAGATTAATTTTTATTTTTATCTAGTTAATTTTTAATAAAAATGTGTTCAAAATTTATTTTTAAAGTAACATTATTTAAAAACCGTTTTTTAAAATGAAAATGATATTTTCCTCAATAATGATTTTAAGGATATCTTTATAATATTTTCATTCAATGATGACAATTAACCTTTATTTTTAGTCCAAATGGGATTTGTTTCATTAATTACGTCACTATTCTCCCTTTGAATGGTTTTGTATTGATTTGTATAAGGATAGAATTGGAATTCACTTCCTTGATTCCATTATGTTCTCTAGAAAAATTAAATTTCCTATGATCATTGAACATTGAATTTCCTCAAATTATTCATATCATTTATCATGGATCTATTTGTTGTGTAAATCATATAAATTTTTATATAAGGTTTTTACTTTTAAATTTATTTTATTAATCGGGAAATAATCATAAATCCATACCCTTTACTCAATATAGATATTTGATAAGGAACATTGTTTTTGAATTATATAAATTATTTGATATATGAGGAATGATTTGGAAATGAATGACATTAGTTGGGGACTGTTTAATGTAACAATGTTGATGCATCGATAGAATCATGATATGCAATCAATTGATCAAAAACTATTCGAGTTTTTTTTCTAAGAAGAATAGACATCTTTCTACCCACTGAATTAAACTATCTTATAAAAGGTCTTGACATTTGTATGATAAATCATCTTGTGAATGACTTTAATGGTAAAGGTATCCTGTTCCTGGGAAACATGACATCCGATAATTAATAATTTCCATCATCAAGATTCAGTATTTATTATCCATGAAATATTCACTTTCATAAAGTCAATAAAAGTATTTCATTCTCATTTTATTTATTACATTTAATGTTTTTTCAATTATATATCATTCCATATTGATTATTCCTTGTCCATATATTTAAATTCTATGTTTTTTAGTTATTTACCATTCCATATAATTTACTTACTTCTTTATCATTTATTAATTACATGTAATGTTTTATAATTTATCTACCATTCTATATTGAATATTTTCATTTATTCAATATTTCATCCCATATACATACCCTTAATGTGCTTTTGAGCTCACCCTTATTTTTTTTCCATTCCCCAGGATTCCCAAAAGTATTATTAGAAATATATTCAAAGATAATATAGATGGTATAAAATTATGATAAAAAATATTTATGTTGTATTTTGTGTATTCATTTGTAATAAAAGACTTATATGGGTATCTAGTTAACCAATAATTCTAAACTTTTTTATCCTTTAAAAGATGAATTTCTCATATCGTATGCCAATGTAATAGTAGCATGACACTAGCTCCAGAATTTCTTGAGTTAGGTTATAATAGGGACATGAATGTATATAATGAGAACCTTTAATAAATTATGGACATAAATGATTTTTTCTAAATGATTTATTATTTATATGGTTGTGCATTATCTCTAAGTTGTTTTTCAGGTTCAAAAAAAATTCTATGTTGTGTTTATTATTATGAAATGTTACATTCTATGTCTAAGATTCTTTTTATTGATATTAAAATCTTTTATTTATTATACCCCTTATGTAATGATCATTTATATATGTTATTATGTGTATAAAATTTAATTTTATCCTTATTATACCAATATTATCATATATTTCCCATGTATTTAATTTTATTTTATTTTTACTTTTTATGTTTATTATTATAGAGTTTATATGTGAAATCCTTTTTGTATGCTTAATTTCGTCTAGTTATGAAGCTTATTATAAACTATGATAAGTATCGAAGGGAGATAGGTATGTTAAAATTATGGACAAGTGATCAAATGTTTTGAAAATAAGTTTCCTATTTAATTGACTACAAAATAAAAAAAACATTATTCGAATTATGTGAGATTACCATGATATGTAACAATAATGTGAATATGGATAATGATTATCATGAATAATATCAATTTTAATCAATTTTAATTTGTAAAATTATGTTTTTTTAGTAATAGACTGATGTATGTGGATCTAGGTTTCCATATTGGTTAAATACCCCAAGGATCATCTAATTAATGGGATGAATTTTGTATTTAGAAAGAAATGAATTGAGAATTTGAGTATTATGAAGTATAATGTGAGATTAGTTTTTAAGTATCATAACCAATAATAGGTCATATATTATAGAGACATATTTTCAATGTTACATAGGATTGAATCCATTGATATTATATTATCTTTCCTAAATCACCTAAATTTAATTCATTTTCATATTCATTTAAATTTTTTATTCATTAATGTATATGTTTAGATGGATTTTTATGTTGAATAACCTCCTGCATGGAAATTAATAATATTTCAGAACTTTTATTTCAACATTCTATAAAATTATAAATATAGAAAAAAAATCACCGAGATCCTTTTATCATAGACTATATTGATTTCTAATCAGAAATTTTTAACAGAATGAAAATTCCATATCTATTTAGGAAGAACATTTTTACTACACCATTATCTTATAAATATAATTTGATGAAATTATTTTATTTTCAACTCAAAAATCAATTGTAGACAGTTTTTTATAACATATAATAATTGAATTTGAATTCATAATTATTACATAAATTAAATAATTTAATGGAGTCCAACATATTTGAGACCATGAGGAAGTATTTTAACTCAACATCAATACCTAATAGTTGAACATAATCATATATGTAATGGAAATGTTTTCAGTACACACACTCTTGTAGGAACCTCTTGTAAACATTATCCTAATGAATCCATTAAACAATTTTTTCATAATTTTTTTATAGGGATAATAAATATAATTATACAAGAAATGGTTAGTCAGTTATAAATTTTGTTTTTTCGGTTATAGAGTGTGAGATTCCATGAAAGTACATGGGAATATCATTTTAAGGTGGTTGAATATATATTTCTTTACTTTAATTTAAATTAAATACATATACTATTTTATTCCTACTCAAATATGTCTACATTACTAAGTTATTATATTTATAAATTTAGAGGTTGTAGATTAGACCATAAGGGAACCTCTTAAACATTTCATTTCTATAGTGAAGCATTGGTTTCATAGGAATTTAATAAAAAATATTCAATCAAACATTTCATTGCTAATAAAAAAGATGTGTCAGTTATATAATTTTTTAATAAATTATCCCGGTTACTATTCATAGAAAAGAATATATTATTGACATTTACTAAAAAATATATCTTTTTTAATATAACTTGTTCTATTCCCTTATATAGAAACTCAAACCTTAATTTTAAATATAAACACATAACTAAAAGAAAACACTTACTATAGGATCACAATAAAAAAGAGGTATTATTATTTTGTTTTTCAACATTATTGAATATATTTTTATCATTTTCATTTCCCATAGAAAATTTTGGTAAATATTAATTTATTAAAAAATTCAATTTATGATAAATTGTAAGTAATAATATGTTCTAAATAAATTTGGCTATATCCATACATTGAGAAACACAACAACAAAGGGGGATGGCATTGCTTATCATAACAACAATAAATTTTCAGGAAGATAATTTATGTTATCAAATTTTTTTCTAAATAGAACATGTCAGATGTACGTCGAAAATATACTAGATATTAATCTAATCATGGTAACCCTTAATAGTTGAAATTAATGATAATTAATATATAAAATGTTTTTTTAATTCATGAATTATTCTTATCAGATGACGCCCTCATTGATTTATATGTCTTTTTCTATGAATATTTGTTCATTCATATGAATATTTTTTATAAGGATTTTCAAAATCCAAACTCGATACCCGGGTAACCTAATAACCAAGCATGTTAGGTTATAACCCAAAGGTAATTCCAAATCCGCACAGGTTGGTGACTAGCACCATAAATCATATTATATGCAAGTAGGAAAAAAGTTTCCCCAAAACACAACACAAGAAATACAAGAAAGTGAATATTAATGCAATGGAAACTCCACTAGGAGTAATGTACTAGAAGTCAAAAAGGAATTAAATCTCAATTTAATATAACCCACGATCCAAATGTGCGAAAACAACCAAAATAACAAAGTAAACAACTCACTATGTCCATGGTGCAACAACTTGATCCATATCAAAGATATCCTTTCCCCGTCCTCGAACCTTGAAAGAGATAATCTACAAAAACTCGAAAGAATAAGTATGGTATGAGTTAAAATATAAACATTGTATCACCAAATATTCATTAATATATGCCAATAATTTATTAACTAAATGAATTATTTTAATTTTTTGAAATAAATAGGACTATCATTTTAATGAGCATTTATACAAATCATGCTACTAATTTAAAATGATGGAAAAAACATTAATCAATTGATTTAAAATAAATTGCTAATTTCTAAAAAAAGTCAAATACAATATTTCTATAAAATGGTTTATATAAATCAATATATAATGTAATCTTGTTTAGAAACATTTTCATATATTTGGTTCTTAGATATAAAATAAGAGAGAAACATGGTCATCTTTTAAATATGTATGAAATTATATCCTATTGGATTGAAAAATTTCTTAGTGATCATGGAAATATGTGTATACACACCTCCATCAAACACTATCTAATGGCATGTCGACACACCCCATCAGGGAAGTGACCTACTGCATTTATGTTTTATAATGTCGTATAGTCGTAGAGTGTGTCCAAATATCCCACAAACAACCTAAGGCATGCATGTTCTCATAAATAATAAATGATTGGAAATTTATTTTAAGAATATTTAAGATAATACTAAATCCCATTACCCTATTTAAAATTAAAAATTTTAAATTAAAATAAAATATATTTTAATAAAAAAACATTCCTTTTTAACAAGATAAAACCATTGGGTTTCTATCAAAACTTTCTGACCAATTTTTACATGCTTTAAATCAATTAAACAGTAATTCTATAAATTTTACAATACACTTCCATAATTAAATTAAAACATGTAACTAGAAATTAATTCATCAAATCTACAATTTAAATTAATCAATTTTAATCAAAAAAATTCCAGAAACACACCCCAATACTAAAGAATTTTGGGTTTCCCTAATTTTTATTCCAAAACCATTTCAAATCTCCCAATTCAACTAAATAGGGTTTTATAAAATCAGTTGAAATAATGTTTGTGGAGTTGAATTTAACTCAAAAATTAAAATAAATCATGCATTTTAAGATTATTCAATATAGAAAAATAGGACAAAATCACCTACCTTTTTCCTAAAATTCAACACTCGCAATAGAAACCGTTAATGAGAAAGAAGGTGTAGAAGACCTTGAATCTCATTATTGAAATTATATGAAACCTCATTGCACTTATATATATATTAATTTCATGATGACATATTGAAATCCCAAAGGAATAGACAGAGACATAGATTAAGAATAAGGGTGAACTCTTACTCGAGAATCACACCGCAAGTGCAATGGTGATCGAACGTCATTCGAGATGTTCAAAAAGGCATTGAGAGCTCTAAGATCTCCTAAAGATGGATTTTGGTTGAGAGAAGTGAAATTAGAGGGCATCCAAAAGGTATATATTAGTTGTACATCTGGTATAAAAACTATAGTCAGGGTGTTATATGTTGTGAAATCCCATTACATATCATGATATAATTAATTTATATAACCGTTAATAAACATATCACTTTAAATTTAAGAACAATCATTAACTACCTAATTATGTGTAATGACTCATTATTTTGTGTACCTTTCATCATGTTAACCATTCATAGTTATAACCTAGAGACCATCACACAGCATGTAACCCTACTATATCCTATAGAAAAGGCCAATTAAAGTTGAAATTCCAACAAATCACTAAATTAACAAATATTGTTGTCCTCCCCATTCCTTACCATCTATTTGAGGTTAAAAAGAGGAAAAAATCAGGGAAATTTTAATCATTTAACAATCATATCGGTAATGGGAAGTTAAAACCTCCCAAATGTAAAACAATTTTATCCCTAGAAAGCCTATAAAAAAGCTTACATGCCAATAGATGAGGACACTACTATCTCATGAGTCTCTCACATTCCCATGTATCATGATTATCTGAATCATGCATCCATAGCACACAGACCAAATGTATCATCCTCACATGAAGTAACTAGGTATCATAATCTACTATCATGACAGGTTGATCATTCAAAGATAAATCATGTTCAATCTCATGATCACTCTAGTACAAAACATGAGATAGATCAGATAATTAATTTCATAGCTTTGATACATGGAATGCATTTTGGTATCGGTGTTAGATATAGGGGATGTACTAAATGGTATTCAACATTATCTAATTTCTAAATAATCTAGAAATATCCCACAAAATGAGGAGTATGTTTTCCTTTCCTCCCATGTAATTGATGATCCAACTGAGGTAAAACATTCAAGAACACCCTTTCACCAATTGGAAACTCCTAGGGTTAATGGAGATGATGAACATACGACCTGTTTTGGATTTATGATTCACACATTCTCCGATAAAATAACTAAATCTTTTTTGTCATATCTTGTTCCCTGATTTGACCAATAAAGAATATTTCACAAATTAATGAAATAAAAAATGGAGAATTACATGGAAGGAGATATAATGCATCAAAAGGATCTATTCAGATATTAGAATGGAAAATATTCTTATAAAAACTCAACCATCCCGATGTGATCAACCCATGACCCACCAAATTCTAGAAAACACATGCAGAGCATATCCTCAATAATATGTATAGCTATTTATGTATGTCCATCCCATTATGAAAGGTAGCCATCCTCAAATGGACCTACAATCCCATTGCTTCCTAAAGGACTATTCAAAAGCAAGAAGTGATTCAAGGATCCCTATCAGAAACTATAAAAGATGAAACAAAATGAAATTAGAAAATATCATTCATGTAGAGATTTCCCAACTTCTCAACTTTTGTTGTTTCAAGAATGGATATGATATGATCTGACATGGTCATCCAATTATTCAAAACCCACATCACATTATTTTTTCTCTATATATGAGGCAACCCAACCACAATGTCCAAAGGGACTTGTTGCCACTTTCATGTAGGAACTAGATATGTCTAAAGTAATCATGGAGGATTCTAGTTCATGTCCTTAAACTATTAGAAAGTATGAAAAAGGGAAACAAACTTAGAAATTCCCCAACTCATGCCTGGAAACCAGAACATCCACCTCATATCAAAAAACATCATATTGGTTCATGGGTGCACAACCCACTATGAATTATTACAATTACCCATAACAACATTCCATGTTGCTAATGGAACAACGATGTGATTATGGAAACTTAAAACACCAACTTTGGATAAGGACCACTAAGAAATTTCCTTCCCATAATTAAGAGAGTCTCTAATTCTATTCAATTCTTCATCAGGCTCTTGATTATAAAGAATCATATTGATAAGAGCAGATGTCAATTGAACATTAGATAGATAATATTTGTACCCTTTATCATAATCTTAAATATTGAACTGTGAAAATAGATCTATCAAATTCAACTCTTTTAAATATTCTTTCACTAACTAGTTCAGATGCTTCCTCCTATTGGAATTTTCAATGATATTCACTTTCCTCAGGGTATATGTGATGTCAAAATATAATTATTGTAGGTACTTCAGGTAACTCCTCTAGTGGAGATTCAAATATTTTTGAGATGATATGAAACAAAATATTTTTTGTTCTGAATACATAGTAAATAATTATTTGAAATGGTAGTGTGACCAACTCAAAATCATTTTCTTCACAAATGTATGTTCGAGGTCATGGGTAGGATAATTGATATTGTGTGGCCTAAGCTGATGATATCCATAAGAAACTACATGATCAACATACATAAGAACATCACACAATCCTGAACTTGATACATCATAGAAGACTACAATGTCCTACCTGACCTCTAGAAGAGTCAACACCATTGTTGAAGTCAATAGACATTTCAGCTCAATAAAATACCTATGACATTTATCATTCCAAGAAAACATCACCCCTTTCATGATTTAGTATTCATCACAGAATCCAACTTTGAGAAGACCTTCAAGAATTGATGATAATATATGACTAATACCAAAAATCTCCAAATATCGAAGACATTACATGGTTAATCCCATGTCACAATAGACTTCACCTTATTTGGATCAAATGATATTTCTTGTTCTGACACCGTGTGTCTAATGAATTCCAATTTTCAAATCAAGAAATCACACATGAAACTCTTGTCATAATTTTGGTTATTTGTCAATAGACTCAGAACTATTCTCATATGATGCATATGATCTTCCTCAGACATAGACTATATGAGGATTTCATCCAAAAATGATGCCACGATCGTATCTAGATACTCATGGAAAATACTATTAATTAAAGACATGAAAAATAAATGAGAATTGTTTATACCAAAGAAATAACAATGTATTCAAAAGGTCCATAACTAATCAAAAGGTGGTTTTATGAGTTTTATATTATTTTATCCTGAAATGATGGTAACGAGATCAAAGGTCAATCTTTGAAAATCACATTGACACAATCAACTAATCTAAAAAAATTTCAATATGTGGAAACAAATAATTTCTCATGACCATAAATCAAATGAGCTTCCCATTTTCAAAACATAAGAGATGTTAACCACCATCTTTCATAGGAATGGGAACCGACGTCCACTATGGTGACACACTTGGGAATATAAATAATTTCTCAAGAAGATCACACAACCTAAACTTTAGCACTTTCGTTTCAGTTACATCCATAAGGTAAGAGGGAATATAAACTTGATGAGTAACATGAATTAAATTAGTTGAAAACATGACCTCTTGTACATGAGTAAAACTAGATAAATGAGAATGAAACAATTTGGGAAACTCGATGAAAACTGATGGAGATCACTGGAAAATGATTCATTCTCTAAATAAAAAGAAAACAATGATAATACCTTAACCAAACATAGATAAGAATATCTCTTCCTACACAACCTTGGGTCCAATTCTCATTGAATGGAATGGGACACACCACTGGATGTAGTAATATCCATTACACAAGATAAAATATCTCTTATAATATTTAGTATATTAACAATACAGATAGAAATAAATGAATTTAATTCACCACTATCAAATAGGGTAGTCACTAATGATGACGCTATAGAAATGGTTCATCTCACAGTCACTGGACCCATATCCTCTTACCTAGAATCTCCTCCACTATGTGAAGTAGCTTTGTTTCGAGTTCTTATGTCTGGAAGCCTTTTAATCATGAACAATTTGACTTCCCCATAGTTTTAGGATGAGTTGATGATCCTATTCACTATGTGGGGAATAAAAGATATGGAAGATTCTCTATAAGTCTATTGAATGTACGCAGAAGAAACAGTTATTGGGTGACTTAGTTAAAAGCTTCTTTGAATGGAATGGAATTCCAAACTAATAACAACTCAAAGTAATTCCTCTTATATTTTTAAGAGCTGTATGATAAACCTTCAATCGAGAACTTCTGAAATAATAATCACACTTCCTATTTCCATTGAATGAATTGATGCTTCCACTTTCAGAAAATGTAACTCCCATCAACCCTACCTTTTTATCCTGGTCCTTCTCAACCATCATCAACATATCCTGTACATTAGCATAAGTGGGAATCTTTAGCAAGAAAACATGAGAACAAATATCTAATCGATGTCTAAACTTGAACTGTCAAGCCTCCAACCTCTAATTAGAGACAATACGAGGCCCAAACTATACCATTTCATCAAAAGTGTTTTGAATACTCATCCATGGTTCAATTATACTACTCATTCATGAAAAACTCTAGAGTCTTTTCTAACACTATTGAATTTGTATAGAAATAATCCATGAAAATAACCTTGAAGACATTCCACTCTAAGAGCTCATGTTTCTTTTCCATCACCATTATGTCCAAAATCTACTACTCGGTCCTTCTAGAATGATGGTGGAACACTTAACCTTGATAAAATATGGTTACTCCAAGAACCCAATATGATGTTTTATCCTTCCCAACCATTCCTCAGAATGTTGAGGATCAGTAGATCCTTTGAAAATTGGTGGATTTTTTCAGAATAAGAATTGAAAATGATTATGAACAACATTCCCCTGAGGATAAATAACTAGAGAATAAATTTGGACTGAAGGCGGTGGCTATCCTAGATCATGGACTGCACACACAATCAACTCAACCAGATTTAGATCAATAGTTGTATTATCTTACTGAGGTTCAATAGTATCCTCTTCTTATATTCTATTTTCATGTCTTCTCATAGGCATGATGCTATATAAAATTATCAAACAACTTGGAATACATTAGATAATTCTAAAATAGAGTGACAAGGGAAATTAGTCCCAACACAAAGAACAAATATTATTTTCATTTCACTCTATCTAAATCAAAATTAGAAAAATAATTGAAGTAATATTTAAGATGATTTTCCCTAACCACCCCTTATTACATAATGTCCCCTGTGGTGGGAGATGTCCCAAAACTAAATTGAAAATTTCGTCTATGTACCAAAAGTATTACTCAAATGAATACTAGTAATTAGACAAAAGATCAAGGACCTCCTTTGATACCACATTGGCATGAACCAGTCCAGATACCCTGGTTTCTCGGTAACTGAGCCAGTCCTAACATATCTCAAATGGTGTTCCTAATCCATGTGGGTCAACAACTAGCACCTATTATCATAGAACGTTCTAGTGGGAATAAATTTTATACAAAAAATAGAGGAATAAAGAAAAGGATGTTAATATGCATACACAATAAACACTATTGGGAGTAATGAATCAAAATTCAATAAGGAAATAAATCCCAACGTACAACAATCCATGTTCTAAAACAGGAAAAAAACCCATGTCCCCAAAGAAAAAACTCCATTACTCTAAGGTTCAGTAGCTAGATCCACCTCATAGAGATCCTTTCCCCTACTCAAACCTAGAGGGAGATAATCTACAAACACCTAAAGTCATGTGTAGGGTGGGAGATAAAAGCCCAATAGGGTCCTACCAATGATTCCAGAATAGATTCCAATAAATGATTAACTAACATAATTCACTCAATTTTCAAAATAAATATGATTGGAGTTTTAAATAATATTTAGTGAAATAAAGATATACATATCAAATGACAGAAAAAACATAAACAAAGGCTTTTTAAGTGATGGAATAATTTTCAAATGATTTCATAAAAAAATTATATAAAATTGTCTATATAAATAAATAATTCATGTAATTATATTTACCAATACTGGAATATATTTATATATGAAATATAAATCTGGGGAACAATATGGCTATTTTCCAAATTGGAATGAATGTTCAAAGCTATAATACTCCAAACTATATTAGTGATCATGGGAATATGTGTATACAAATGTCCCTATAACACTGGAGAATGAAGACTCTTCCACATCCCATCAAGGATGTGAAATGCTTTATTTATGTTTTATAAAGTTTTATAATCATACAGTGAGTCAAAATAACTCAAAAACTACCTAAGTATTTCATGTGTTCTTAAACATTGAATGAAGGTTAATTTATGTACCAACATCCTAAAATAAAATTAAATCCAATTCCCTAATTTCAAAATAAAATGTTCCATTTAAAACCAATAAAATTTTAATAAAAATCATGACTTATTAACAAGATAAAACAACTGGGTTTCAATCAAAAAATATTAATTCATTTTCAGAAGATTGAAATCCATTAAAAACAAATTCAATCAATTTCACATTAAATTTTATTAAAAAAATTGACAATTTTAATTTAAAAACATTCGATAAAATCTTCAATTTAAATTAAAAAAATTTATGTCAAATAATTTCCATAAACACTCCCCAATTCAATAGAATTAGGGTTTTTCCTAGTTTTCAATGAAAAACAGTTTCAAATTTCTCAATTCTCAAGAATTGGTTTTTTTTGAAATAAATTTAAATAATGTTTGGGAAATTCAATATAAATCAATAATTGTAATAAATAAATCCATTAATGGTTATCCAATTTGGCGAAATTACTGACAATTACCTACCTTTTCTTGAAATTTAACAGTCACAATTTAACCCTTCAATGGGAATGAAGCTGTAGAAGTCCCCCAGACTCATGCTAGAATTGAGATCTAACATCATGGAAAATATATCCATCAATTATAGGAAGATCTATAGAAATAAAAAAATAATAGAAAGGGATAAATAAAAATAACAAGGGAGAACACTTACCCTAGAATCACACCATAAGAAAAACAAAGGTCAAACACCATACGAAAGGATATAGAAGGTTTATAGAGCTCCATGATCAAATGGGGAAGGATTTCGGTTGTTAATAATAGAAATTTTAGAGAAGAAAAAAAGGGAATATTATCCATTATTCATATATAAAAATTGAGGTTAGTTAATTACATGACATTTAACCCCTTCACACATCGTGAAATTTTTAATTTCTGTTACAACCAAAAAACACATTTCTTCACCTTAAAAACCAATCATTAATTACCTCACAGATTGTGATGAATCAATCCATAGTGTAACTTACATGGTGTCAACACTTCATATAATGCACTTAGAGGCCATTAAATGTTATGAAAATCAGTTACATGACATGTAACCATTGGGTAGCTTGAAGAAAAGGCCGGTTAAAGCTAAAAGACCTAAAAATATCTAAAATCACTATTATAGGTATCCTTTAAATTCCATCTCAACCCTTCCTATTTAAGGGAATGTTAATTCAATGAAAATTATAAATTTTTACTTTTCTGATTGGTAATATGATATTACAGGGATTCGTTTTTCCAAAATATCATGCACGTTACTAAGGATGAAATAATCTAGAGCGTATATTTAATCATTCTAATTTTTCCTCTATTTCACAATTTTAAATTTATATATATTTTAAACTATTATTACATATGGAATGTTAATAAAATTTAAATTTATTATATATTAATATTCATCTATATCAAACATAGTGCATATAATGTTTTATTTCTATTTTATATTTCATATAATTTTTTTGGTTAAATCCATTGAAAATAAGGGATTTAATTTTTTCATTTGTGAAATAAGATAAATATATTCAATTTTTAAAATTATTCTATAGATGATAAAACAATATTATTAATACACTTCTTGGAACCATATTCTTTAAAAGAAAATAATTTTTAGGCATCTAAATATAATTTCCGGAAGGTTTGTTTCTTTTTATTGAATCATTCATTGACCAATATGCTTTAATACCATTTTCATCTTCATTTTAATATCATAATTAGTATAATGAAATTATTTTATCTTGAGATTTCTTGTAAATGATGAAAAATTCATCAAAAGTGTAAAAAATGTAAATATGGTGGAGAAATTGATGAATGTAGTAATTAATAGAATAATTAATTTTCATCAATTCGTTTCATATCTGAATTTTTGGATTTGGTATTTAGGAATTTAGATTCTATGGAAATGAAAATTGATATATTTTAGAGATGTTAAGGAATATAAATCATCTATAAGGTAAACATGGGTGAGTTTTATCATAAATTATAGTGGGTTTATTTTATGACTTATTCTTATTGATGAATCTTTTTAATATTATTAAAAATTCAGGAAAATTCCTTAGGTTATTGTTTTTGAATATTATAGTCAGAGTGTAATTGTAAAAATTATTGAGATATTCTGGTTGCATGAATATTATATCATATGGATGATTTATCAGATACTTACATACTTTTTTGTACCAATATTTTATCTACAATACCATTCATTTGTCTTCCTTGATTGTTATAAAGTAAGAAATTATAGAGTCAGATGACTGTAATGCATCCTTGAGTTTAAAAATCTTAATAAACTCTTGCTGAAACATATTTAAATTGAGGATTATCTTTTAATATTACAATTGGAATATTATAACTTATGGAATTTTATATTTTCGTATACTGATACAATAATAATTTATTTCAAAACATGTTAATGATATTCTATAATTTTAGAGCATCTCAACATTTATTTCATTAGTAAATGGTGATCCGAATCTGATACAACTAAAATATAAATGTAAGATAAAAAAATATTCCCATTTATGTTCATTATATCATCATATAAAATTTTAACTAATTATTTTAGGAATGATATTTGTTATAAATTTTTAATGTGATAAATCTTAGTAGTAAATAATATTCAATCTCATATATTCTTGTACACCATAACGCATCTAAATTAGTTTATCTTTCAATGTATTTTATTATGATATACAATTGGGGGAAAATATTTTAATTGATCATATTTTTTAGTAGAGAAGGATTTTTATTATAATTACGACTAATAACATTGGAATTAAGAATATAATAATTCTAATAATTGAGATATGTGAGATTCATGGACTTGGATTTTTCTATATCTAAAGAATTATTCCATAAATACTATTGTTTTTTGAATTTTTCTGATTATTTAGACTGATGATGTTCTCTACGATAGGACTACCTATTAAAAATATTTCTAATAAATAATTTTGATTTTTGGAACATGTTGTTGTTGACTAGTTTATTTAATGATGTTCTGGTGTCTGAAATATATTTACAAATTAGATTTAGTTTATATATCCATGATCTACATGGGTTTAAAAGTGATGAATTCCCAATGTGGAAGTGTTTTGCAATATAATATTCATTAAATCGTTGGAAAATAATCATTTGATACTATGTAGATTGCTTTATTTTTTTAATTTCTCAAAATAAATTTATATTACATTTATTATTTTATTTTTCTAATTATTCAATATCTTATTTCCCATTGTCCATATAATTGTTTCAATATTTATACTTTCTAAACTGGTTTGTTCAAAATTTCGAACTTATAAACATTTAACGTTGTATTTTTTTGATGAATTTTTAATTCACCTCTCGAATAATTCATTCACCACCCACATATTTATTCATTAAAAAATATAAAAATTGTAAGAATATATATAAAAAGAATTTCAATGAAAATAATGAAAACAAAAAAGGGTGTCTCCATAAGAAAAAAATTATACCCAATATTCTACATTATGTTCATGGGTGGAACCTCATAGTAATAATAATGGTTTGTAAATGAATAAGGAGTAGGGTAATAAAAATAAATGAAAAATAGATTAAATAATATATTTAATATTCATAAAAAATTGAGAAACTTTTGATATGTTTATAAGTAGTGAATATAAAATAAGTAGATCATATGTCTTTTTACCATATTAGAATATTCACATTTTTAGGTAAATGTTAGTAATATTTTGTGAGTTTTTTTAGGAATTAGTTTACCTGTATAATATATATTTCCCTAAATAATTAAGGTTATTTTAATAAAATGGATACATTATGAAAAAATTGGAAATTAACTATCAAGGAACCATAATGATGGACTAAAATTGTATGATAATTTGGTTTCACATGAGGTAACATTAGGTATGTCTGAAAAATAGAAGAACATACCCAATTAAAAATTCATTATTATAAAAAAGAAACTAAATTTTCACTAAATATTTTATAATAATATATGTAATCAAGAATAATAAATTTTATTTTATAATTCATAAAAAAAACTACATAGAATGAATGAAATTTTATTGTGGACATTATTTTCTCATCACACAAGATAAATAATAAAAATCATGATATGGAATTAAAAAAATGATATAAATGTTATTTATCTTTTGATAATTATATCACAATAAATTTTAAAGGCATTGGAAGTAGTAAAATTTGTTGCAAGAAGATACTTTTAAAAAATAAATCTCTTTGATGATGGGATGATTCATCATTTATTATCGGTAATTCAGTTTTGAGATATTAGGAATAAGCTTATATTTTATGGGGAACTACATGTCATTAAAATGTTGAAGGATGATAAAATTATCAATAGAGTTCATTTGAAAAATGAAAATATTTTACAAATAAAATTTCATAAAAATATTCCCACTTGAGATTAAAAGGAGATATTGAATAATAAAATTAGTGAATTGGAAAATTAAATTAAAATAGAATTAGAATAATTATCATTTCTGTTGTTAAAAATTTATAATAGAAATTTTAACTAGGAATGAATTAATAATTTTAATTTTTTTCACAATGTAAATATTGTGAAATGGCCACAAAAAACTAGAATTAAAAAATAAGTGTAATTATAACTCATAAAACATGATTTATGCATCCATATATGTTTAAAATGACCACCAAAAAAGTTAAATAATACTATAAATGTTTTCTATATTTATTACTCAAATGAATTATGTATCATTTGTGTCAAGTAAATTACAGACCCTTATGATGTTTATGGGTTTTTATGCAATTATTTGATGAAAACATGATATGATATCAAAATATTTTGATGTAATAATATGTATAAACAATAAATTCATGATTTTATAGAATATAATTAGACTCCTTGAAGAAATTAATGAATATTACTTTCTATATATGTTTATAAAATTATAGTAATTGAATAAAAATAAAGTGTCTGGTTAATGTTCGAAGGGTAATAATATCATAGTGATGAACCCCAATGTTCTTTTAGATACTAGACAAAAAAATAGACATATTTATTGCAATTTAAATTTTTTGTTAACCAAATTTATCTACAACACCATATGAGATATGTCTTAATGATACTATAAAATTTAATAATTTGAGAGTTTTTTGTATCAGTTACATTCTAAAAATCATGGTGTTGAATTTTTGAAAATTCATTGAAGAATCAAATGAGATGATTTACCATGGTTATATACCCAGTAGAAGAAACTATAAGTTTTTAAATATAATTTCTCATTGAAAATTTAAATATATGTTATTATTTTATTTGTGTAATTTAGAACTCAATAGACATTGTTTTTATAAAATAATTAGAATAATAAGACTCTTATAGAAAGATATATGTTTCAGGTTACAAAATAAATTTATATAAATGGATTCCAGGACTCAAAATCTATATTTTATATTTCATTATATGATGATGAATTTTAAAAAAGGTTATTTATTTTATTTGAATCTAAAAATTATATTGAGAATGTGAAAATTATTGGTGATAATTGTAATGATGTCCTTATGTGAAGAAATTCACGAAATTCTAATCCCACGATCTAATTATATCATGTTCAATGAAAAATTAATGAATATTTTAGAAAAATATTAAAAAATTTCTATAATATGAGAATTAAAAAAATGAAGATGGATGAAACACGGTGGTTATGTCACATCCTAATGGAAAGAATATGAAAAAAATGATTTTTTATATAAAATCTATTAAAAAGTTGAGGTGGAATGGGAAAAATCATATTTTATATTAAAAGGAAAATCTTAAATTGAGTGTATTAATTTATATCATCCTATTTCCCTAAATAAAAATATTTGTAATGATAATTATATTTATTATAATTTTATTCAAATTGATTTAAATGTTTTCGAAATGTTTGGAATGTATTCATTCTTGAATGTGGAACATTACAAATAGGACTATATTTAACGATTATAGGTATTATTTATTGAATAATATGGTATATAAGTTTTTAAGAAAAAAATATCACTCTAAATTATTAAAAAAGGTCCATAATCGTTGAATTTTAACCCTACTAGTTTGATGAAGAATATAATATTAAATTGAGTCAAGGAAGAAAACATTATATACTTCAAAAAATTATACCATCTCCCACATTGTTATCATAAATGTTTAATTCATTAAATTTTATCTTAATTATTTGAAATATGTTCAAAATATTTATATATAAACTAAGGGACATTTCATGTTACTGATTATCTAAAATTTATTTTTTATCATAGGTTATTCAGTGGTGTATACTAAAAATAGTATTTTTTTTTATCATAATGAAAATATTATTTTGAATTTTAGATAACATTTGTAATAGAAGAATGATTATATATATCAATTTCTACCACAACTAGTAAAAATTCTCCATGAAATAATATTGAAAATTTATATTTCAAAAAGAGTATAAAATATTGATATGATGTTTTTTATATATATTGCTTCCAAAAATAAACATTATGTGTAATGTAACTATATATTAATGATTATAAATCTATACAATAGAATCACATATCATTATTTTGGTGAATATATTTTAGTATGTTAATGGATCTTTGGAGTATAAATTAATTTATCATAAAGATAAATATATTCATTATTATAGTTATTATGATGCATATTTTCTTGGTGATCTTGTAGATAAAAAGATAACAACATGCAAATCATTTTATATTATAGTAATATGTATCTATTGAAACACTCAAAAGAAAAGTCCATTCATAGAGAGAATAATTCATGTTGAGATTATTTCATAGTTATAAGTTATAGAAAATATTATTTCCATGAAATTACATCATGAGGATATATAAGAGAAATTAAAATATCTTAGATTGGTTATTTCTAATAACCAAAGTGAAATATAATTGTACTAAAATTTCAAATAAAATTTCAGTTCAAAATATATTAAAGTAAAATAAACATTCATCAATGATAAAATGGAATTTTGTTACCTCAAAATTTATTATATTTTAATATAGGGGTAAGTCATGGATGTCTGGTCTATTCTATAGATAACATATTTGTTCCAACAGTTATGGGTATTTTTTGAACTATATTCTCTTCCAAAATCTATTGAGGTATATGTTTCATGAAATTCCACTTTTATTATTTTCAATACTTCATCATTATAAGAAAATATTAACTAGATTTATAATCAATGAGTGGGAACTACAAGTTAATGGGGGACATGAAATGTGGAATATATAAAGGATTATATATTCATCCCTTATAATGATGATAAAGGAAGATGAGATATCATTATTTTGAGTTTGGAAAATATTGGCAAAAAATATAAATGGATGATTAATGTTCCCTCGATAAGATTGAATTTGGTTTCGAAAGATAGACCAAATACCCCTTAAATTAATTAAATCCATCCATGGGTCAATGATAACAGGTTAATGTACTATAATTTTATACACCTAGAGAAGAAGTTATCTATAAAATATTACACTATTTTTATAATTTTGTGTTTAGATATCCCTATCATTGAGAGTACATTATGTCACTGATTCTCTAATTATTGACTGATGAGTATTAATGTTATGTTTGAATTTTATATGTTTCAATAATTTTCATGGATTTTTTAATTTTCATTATAAATGCATAGTTTAAAAAAGAAAAGAAATATTGAGAAAATTCACACTATCATCGATTTGGATCTTATTGTAATATATTCATGGGTTTATTTTATAAATGACATTATTTAGAATATAATTAATAATTACATCTATTTCACTAATTGTTTCAAAATTATAGCTATATTAAACTATAATTCATTAAAATGAAATTTTAGGATTAGATATATATAAACAATGCAGTTTTACATAATAGAGATCATGAGAAGAAGATTATTCTTCATGTTACCCATAATATATATATTTTTTATAATTTTCTAAAATAATTTTCGTTAATAAACTTATACCATAATATGATGGATGATATATTTAAATATATTTTTGTAGTGTAAAAAATATGTCTCACAAATAAATATAAAATACTTGAACCCTAATGTTATATATATATATATATATTAGTTAAAAAAATTAATTATTAACATTTCTCTATAATCATAAAATAAAATATCCAATTCATGAAATCTCTAAGATGGTAATCATACTTATAACAATGGTAATGAAAAAAATATGAATTTTGTGAGATTAAATTTTTACTATGGGTTATAATTATCATCATGTTATCAAGGTATTGATAGTAATCATATTAGAAAACATGAATATTGGGTAAATATATTATTTAAAATAAAATTTAATAACAATAGTTGTTTATACATAACAGTAGAGGGACATGTAATATCAAATTATCAATCATATACAATGTCATTAGAGTATAGAATCATGAGAAAATAAACATGATCCATGTAGAATCACATAAAGACATTCCATAGTAATGTGTCATAAGAATATCTATAAGAGAACATAACCATATGAAAATTTCCATTCGTATATTGGACCACACGTAGTCTTGGTAAGTGTATCTACCTTCATATACTCCCACTCACATTCTTTAGGATGATATCATACCATAATTATTCTCAAACACAATCATGGTGAGTATATGATACTACAATTACACCTACTACAACTTTTTGTGAGGAAAGTTGAATGTAATTAGACTAATTCAAATCGATTATGATAATTGAAAACTATACTTACAATAAAAAATGTCTTCATGATAATCTAGTACTGCAATTATAGTCACTGGCAATTAGTTTGAGCATAGCTAACTTCATTCACACTCACACACTGTCATTGTGAGAATAGCGAACAAAAATTACACACTTTTAAAAAGACATTATCTAATGAGATACCATGATTTATAAAATATATTGGAGTGATATATAATTTGGTCACCCCCATAATAATGAAAAAATAAATATTTTATCCATAATACCATCATAACATTCATCATTTCATCATAGTATAATTGATCCATGTGAATGAAAGGGGTTTCATGAAAACATCATTAAAAGACCATCATCATAAACTGTACAATGAATGAGAGTGTATAGTATTATATGATAAAATACCATGAGAGACATTAATATTATTAAATAATGTTTACATAGAGTGAAAATAATTGTATCAAATAACTTAATATAGGATTTAAAAAACAAGAATTAATGTTATTTTTGTGACTTTTAAAAACAAAAATTCCTAAAAAATTGGATATAATATTTTCGTTGAAAAATAATGTAATATTTGAAATGAATCTTAATAAATTTTAGGTTATAAATTCGTTATAAAATATATTCTTACATTATATTTTTAGAAAATAATAATTTTTTACCATTTTGTATAGATTGTAAAAAGTTCCTTATGTTGAATCGTTTTGAAAAAATTCCATGCATTATTTTGTAATGAAATTAAATTTTATTAGAAATTGACATTATGAAACATTTATATATTTAAAAAAGATTATAAAAATAATTTTTTAGTATATTGATATGGAGGAATAGTATTCCCAACCAAACATTGGAAATTAGATCATTTATTCAAATAAGATTATTTTGTGTTTTGAGTATTATAAATTTTGAAAATGAAACATATACATGATAGATATAAAATAAATATAGTAGAAGAAAATATATGGGTTTTATAATATAAATAAATAACAAATTCCAATAATTTATATTTAATGATAATCAATCCTCGTTAATAGTTAGATTGTAACATTAATCCTTATTGAATGGATACCCATTAAATTAAAATATCATGAAATAAAGAATCCTTGATATATTAGTCATTAAACATAATATTTTTGAAAATATTATAAATTTTTTGAAGGGGTTATTTATAAACCAAAATGAATAATTAATGTGGATAATAGAGAAGAAAACTCAATGATGGGACATTGAGGTGAGGAAACCCTTCCAATATTGGTAAAACTGGAATTTGAATCTCATAAAAGATAGATAATGAAGTAGATTTATAAATATAATTAATATCATTAAATTATGATAAAAATATTAATATTTCATATACACACCATGTAATATAAAACATGTGGTGATTATAGAATATGTCTCAATGAAAGAAAAATCAGACAAGAAACACTTACATTTGATCACAAATTCCACAAAACTGAATTTAACTATTGTATAATAGAGACACTATATTAATAACATATATTTTAAATTTATTAAATTTATATTTTTTTATTTTAATTAAAAATAAAAATTCATTATACATTCATTATCAATTTAATGTTTATTTGAATCATCAGGGATTAGTAGTTTCAGTTTTTTCGCATATGTTTATTGATCGTAATATCAAAAAAAATTCAATGATCAAAATTTACCATCAATTATTGTTTAAGGTAATGTACTAGATAATACATATTGAATAATAATTTTATAATTTATTTCCATGAATTATTATGTTTCTATTATTATAGATAAAATTAGGGGAAATCAGGTTTTCAGATAATTTACTCCTACTAGTGGGATAATTTATAATTTGTATTATTTTTTATGTTATAATTCGAGAATCATATTCATAAAATTTTTTACACATTTATATCTGATATTTTTTAAAAAATAAATTTTTAGAATCATCCATGTGAGTATGTGATTATTTGGGAAAGATAACAGAAGAATAAATTATCACTATACCTCTAAGGCGGTGATGAAAAATTATTTACATCACTTCATGGATGTTGTTGTCCACAAGTGTCCACCATAATGATTTAATATATAAAATATTGGAAAGGGGGAAAGGAAAATAATAATTTAAATTCCTATAATATTATTTATATCATATATATCATATATGATTTTAATTCAATTTATATATTAATCCTTTATCGGTGGGGATGAAAAATGATTTGTAACACATAACGATGGTGGTAGTCCGCACATACGCAAAATAAACACAATTTTTTTTCCATTAGACGGAATATAGATATAATATTTTTTACCATTAAAATAATAAATTTTCATTATTTTAATGGTTTATATGTCATTATCTTAATAATATTATTTAATATTTTGTGGAGAGTTATGAATAGTGAATCATAAAAAGGTTCGAGAAACTACATATACTTCTCCCTTATATAATCTCCTTTCAATAACAAAGTATGTCTTATTGGATGGTTATGTTTTAATAAAAACCATATATGAAATTGATAAGGGTTTTAGTAAGGTATTTTTGAATATATTGGTATTGTTAAGTTTCATAGGTGGTGCTATGACGTGAGAGGTAGAGGTTGCCTTTTATATGTTAGGGGAGTTCCTCCACTATAAATACCCTTATATTTATAATAATATAATATAATTACCATGTGAAATTGGAACCAAATGGGATATAATTCAAAAATATGATTTTTTAAGGTCCAAATAAACACAACAAATACTATTTATATATGATTGAATGATGTTAAATTGCATATCTGTTAGTTTATCCCCCAAAATAAACCATATATTCTCTTATAACGGTGTTAATATTATTACTATGGTAAATATTCATTGTGGATACAAATTAATTAATAAATATTTACTGATATTTATAAAAATGATTCATACTATTTTATATACTATTCAATATTAAATTCTTATATGTTTTATAAATAACATTTCATATAAGTACCGAAATCCAAATAAAGATATTTTTAGGTAAATTTATTTTCAAGTATAAAAATTAACTCACACCAAAATCTAAAATAAAATTTATTCCCATGGGCACTACTATAATATGGATAAAAAATTAATTTCTTTTTTATTCAATGAAATCAATAACAAAATGGTTTATTATTAATAGATACCTAATAGAAAAGGATTAAGATAATATTTTCTAGGAATACTATATATATTTGGTTATAAATATTCCAGAATGGATTTCCTAACAAAAAATATATTTTTTAAAATAATTTATTTTAATTATTTAAAATAAAATTATTCGATACAAATATTTTTTATTTTTTAATGTCGTTCATATATAACAATTATTTCATAAAATTTAGAGAATTTTAAAAAAAAATAATATTTTTCATTATTCCCTTAATAATAATCATTTATATAAAATTCCCAGTAATTCACCAAAATTAAATATTGAAACGATTAGTTAAAAATGATGGTTGAATTATCAAATTAGTTATCTAATATTATTTAAAATTAAATATTATATATTCACATAAAATATGTAAAATCCATTTCAGGAAAATTGTATTTTCATTGCAGAAACTTAATCTATTATCCTTATATTATATGTAATACCAATTAAATTAATGTTATCTTGTTTAATTGAAAATATTATAAATATATTTCTCAAAAAAATATTTATTAATACAAAATATTCTGAAAAAATAAATTGTGCACCAAAAAATATATTTTTTAAAAATAGATCCTTTTACCTTAAAATGATTTATCACTATTTATAAACATTTTATAATCAATGAAGGTAATATTATTGGATTTTATACATGAATAAACAATAATTTTACAATAAATTAAAATTATATATAAGATATATTAACTTTTAAATAAAACATATATAATAAAATGGTGTCTACCAAAAATATTTTTTTTATTTATCCAAAACTATTTAAGGTAGAATATCATATAATTATAAAATATATTTTAATAATTATGTTTCAATTAATTGGAATATAATATATTTAATTTTTTGGATGTAAAATAGTTATTAACATATGATTTTTTGAAAGAATCATGATTCATCGAGAATAAAAAATTTATTGAATTGAAATATATTCTAGAATATAGTGGTGTTTAATTCTACGCCTTAAATAAATTGTGTCCTCAAAATTTTAATTCAACTTATTGATGATTTTGATATTTATATAAGAATTGAGATATAATTTCAAATGAAATATCAACCACACTAACTTTGGTAGGATATGGAATCTTATCTCAGGAATGTGTATTAACATCCATATAAAGGATGAAATATTTATAAATAATTCCTAACCAACCTTACATTGATATATTGTCATATGATTACAAGAAATGAGACATTCTTATTTTGGAAATTTTATTTTACATTTAGTATAGAATATTAATCCATTTAAATAATTAAATATAACCTAAAAATAGATAATAATATGATTTTCATAAAGGAAATTTCCACAATAATCAAGTTAGCATACAATAGTCATTAAACTAGATGTTTTCTCCAACAAAAAATTATGTAATCATGTGGTATGTTATTTTTTCACCATGAAAATTTCATAAATATGTTATAGTTCCTAGAACTAGAACCCATTATTAAATAATAAAATACTTACATTAACATAATTGCATACTGATATTCATCATCCAATCCAAGGGTAGTAATTTCATAGGTTTTAACTTGTTCACTTGGTCATTAAGGTAAATTTTTTATATTACCTTCGTTAGGAATTAGGATAGGGATTAAAATTTCATAATAACCAAAACCTTTGAATCTTATGCCTTAGAGTGACTATGGGGAATTCGTTGATAACTTTATTTAATAATATATTTTGGTCAATCTCCTCAACACCATATGAATATTATGTTCTTTATGTCTAATCATTACACACTTGAAACATTTTCTCTTTTCATTTAAACATTCAATTGGATGATTTTTACCATATTCATGAAATGTATGAATTTGAATCATCATTATTAAACGGTCTATATCAACTGAACCCTTATGGAACTCTATTTTTATTTTATTTATTATGTTTGAGATTTTGGAATGGTTTAATTTGTTAATGTAACTTAAGGTAAATTAGTAACCCTATCCATTATATTTTAAATATCATCTCCAATACAACATGGTTTCTCATTGGTAAAATAACCCCATTTTCTAAAACACACTATGTTTTATTGGTTCCATTATAATATGTCCATTATTTAAAAAAACGAAATTTAGGGATGATATTTCATTATATATAAACATACATTGACGAAATAACATATAAAAATTGTTAACACCCTAATTTATGAACTTATAAGTTTCCATCTATCTTATACATGGTTATTTACTAGTAGGATTTATATCCTAGAAATATTACAATAAATCATAAAAATTAATTAATGTAATGTTAAATGACAAATAAATAACCCCTAGTAGTATCAAAACATATGTGTAGTTAGGTATCATTATTAGTTACATTGTGAAGAAGGAGTTATTACCAACATAACCTTTTTAGGGTTATTTACACTATGTGAATATGAATCAGAGAATGTTTTGAAATTGTTATGTATAGAGAGTAATATAAATATTAGGAAACAAAAAATCTATACATTTGAAAAATTTCAAGATGTTATCTTGTACATAGTAATTTCTTAAGTGTTCTTAGAAATATTTTATACATTAAATCCCACAAAATAACTAAATACAACTCTAATAATAACTTTGATTCCTCAAAATCACAATCCTAGATCCGGTGCTAAAACAAGTTCAACCAAAATATGCATTGATACAAAGATGGATGAATATATCCTTATTTATATATTTTTAAAAAATATATTCATGATGTAAAATAAATAAACAAATAATCCAAGAATGGTAAATTTTTATTATCTGTGAAGATTAGCTACATAAATTCAGTTATTGTTTATATTTCTATATAATTATCTCATACAAGATCCACTTGAAAATATATCTTCAATTATATTATTCATTAAATATCGGGGAATGAAAAACAGATGAATGTTTTGTGATTAAATGATTGTCAAAGGACAAAATATCAATATATCATATTGGGTAAGATCAAAATAATGTGTTGTATCATGATCATGGGAGATATATATTTTTTAAAATAAAATATATTGATAATATATTTTCATAAGATATAATATAGGGATATATAAACTCAAATGATTAAAATATTCCCTGGAATAAGTGCACAGAATCAAGAGAAAATAAAAAATAAATATTAAGAATAACACAAGCATATAGAAACGTAAAATGGAATGCCAATATATATATCATTCTAGGTAAATAAGTAATATGGAATTTTATATTTATTAATATTTGTTAATTAATTATTAATTTTACTTTAAATTGGATTCTATGTTTGATGGTGTACTCGAACCACAATAGTGGGTTTCTCCGAAATCTAATGTTGCACACAAGGCAGAGTCATACTGAAAATAATAATAATAATACATTATTATTATTTTAAATGGTAGAAAACCCCTATCTTTTATATTAGAATGAATGATCATAACATACCATATTATGATTAAAAATTATTGTTAAATGTTTTTACATTTACCCAATAAAATTTAGAGGCTCAAAATGAGAATGAATCCAATTTTAAGCATAAAGACTCTAATATTTTTAAAATGTTGTTTTACAACCTTTTGTTGGAGAACAACTTTTTAAACTATTTTTTGTCACTTTTTTATATTCTATTTGAAAAAATAAACTTCTTATTTAGAAGTGGGACATAAAAATTTACTTTGGATAATTTATAGGTATTTTTTGGAAAATGTTCATTTTTAACGAATAGTAGAAAATACTGCATTTTAAGTCAAACACAATCTTTTCATATAATTTATTTATATGATTAGATTGTAATTTTAATTAGTTTAAATGTTTAATTAGATTTAATTTTTATCATTTAGTAAAATGTTGTTAATTGGATGTAATTTCACATTGAAATTGGACATAAACACATGTCAATCTTTTCAAAGTTTTTACTTCTTAAAAACACGCTTTTTGTGTTTGACGATGTGAATGGTTTTTTAATTATTTTCATAAACTTAAATGTTTTGAATATTAAAAAATGGATTCTATATTTGGAATCAGGAGGTCCATATTGTGTAAATAGGTTCCTTTTATTTTTAGACATTATGAATTGCAACTTCAGTAAATATTTTATTTACCATGGTTTAAGGGTAAATCTGGGAAATAAGGGTAAAAAATAATAGTATAATATTATATAATTACCCTAAAACATGTCTTAATCCTATTGGATTAGATATGTCTGACCTTTGGAATCCTTTGGTCAATTTTAGGATCCCATGGAGCCACCTGTGTGGGAAAATGACATTCAATTACTTTTAATTTAATGTTATTGAAAATATAACCTAATCACGAATCTTTTACCAGAATAATTTTTATATGTGGTTATATAATTTATTTATTAAACTATAAATAGTAATTAAAAATAAAAAAAATATTTCATAAATCATGGTATTTTATTTATAATTTATATAGACCAAATAAATAAATTTATTTAGGATATAATGGTGATGTATAGATTACCTTATTAATGAATGATTTAAATAAATGAGATTATAAATATAAAAATAAATTTATTTTCAAACTTTACATTCCATAAAGGAATTTTATTGATGCGTATGACTTTTTATCTTTGAATTAATTAATTTTTTTTAATTAATCTAGTTGTTATGGATTTTAAAAATGTCATTATATGAATAGTATAAAAATTTACAATAATGAATTTTTAAATAAATTATTATTTTATTAATCATAAAATAGTCTAAAAAATATAAGGTTCCTCCAACTGACATATATGATGTTAAAAATGTTATTAATGACCCATTTTGTGTAACATGACATTTTATAGTTACTATATTAACTATATATTACGAGAATACAAGAAGATATCGTAAAATTTATATAAGATTACTAATTGTTAAAGCTCAAAGATAAGGTTAATGTTGTGACCTAAATGTAAAGACCCGCAAATTTCAAGGAAATTTTTTTCTTAATTTTCTTTGGAATTTTACAAGAGCGCAGCTTCAGACGGCACCTGATTCCGAGGCCCGGTGTGCCCGGAATCAATTTCCGAAGTTTGGCTCGGGTACGTTCAGTGAACGGACGAGCGGGTTTTTCTATCTTTTGAACCGGTGCCCGGAATCGAATTCTGAGGGCACCGATGAAATCGCAGCGCCGGTTTTTGCTTAGAAACGCCTCTTCCGGAGTTGCGTTTGCTCAGACGTGGTTTCTAAATTTTGCGGCTTTAAGTCAGAAATAAAATAAAGTTTGTGCGACAACTTTATTTTATTTCACTTAAGCTGCTTGGAAGCCACTTGAAGCCACTTAAAGGCGGCTTGAACTGAGTTGAACTGGATAGGATGCTATCCAGAAATATCCTACCCCCTTGGTAGGATATTTGTGCGGTGGGGCCCGCACGAGCCCCGCCGTTTCTTTCGCTAAGTAACGCACCCGCGAAAACCCGTCAAAGAAACTGAAAAGTCAACCGACGCGTTTCTTTAATTCTTAACAGACCATTTAATTGGGCTGTTTCTTTCGTGAATTAAATGGGCTGTTTTATTCGTTGAATTAATTCAACGAATTAAGTGGGTCGTTACTTACGCGTTTTGCGTTTGTTGGCAAAATAATAAAATAGACAAACTTGTCTATTTGGGAGGATTGCTATTCCTCTAAGCCTCCACCCTCTCCGCGAAGAACGCGAAGAACGCGAAGAACGCGAAGAACGCCGGAACCGGAATTCGACGACGCACGATCCGCGACGTCGACAACTTTTCCGCGACCTTCTTCTTCTTCTTCTTCGGTGCCTCTTCTTCCGCGGCGAACGTGCGATCGGCAACAAAGGTGAGAATCGAATCTTTTATTTCTCCCTTTTTAAATTTCAATAACAACGGATTTAATTAATTAAATCCGTTTGTTCTTGATCCGGAGATTGGCGACGCGACGCCGGATACCGCGACGACGCGACGATCTCCTTCCTCCGCGACGAGCGATTCCGCGACGACCCCTCGTCCGACGACGACGACAAGGTAAGGGTTGATTGGATTATTTTATTTCTTTTCCCGTGTTTATTCTTTTCAAATAAAGAACCCGATCGGAACAATTTTAATCTATTTAAAATTGTTGTTTTGGTTAATCCTTTTCCCTCCCGGTGACGTTTATGGCTAACGCGGAGGGTGCGGGTCTAACGAACAAGACCCGGCAACCCTCCGCCGATCTATTTTGTTGTGCGGATATGGCGGACGACGACGAACCGCGCGGCAGGGGCGATCCGTCGATCCCGCAGTGAAGGTCGGCATCCGGGAGGGGCAACGGCGCAGATGGGAGGCAAATCGGGCCACCGGAGCATCTCCGGCGGCCCGCGGAAGGCGACGGCGGCGCGGGTCGCCGGCGCGGCGGCGCCGGCGACCGGAGGCGGCGGCGCCCGGCGCGCCGCCGTGGAGGAAGCCCGCCGCGGCTGAAGCCGCGGCGGCAACGGCGGCCGGTTCCGCGGCCGCGCGGAACCGGGACGGACGCGGCGGCCCGGCCGCGTCCGCGTGACAGGCGGCCCCCCGCGGGGCCGCGGTTCCCTCAAGCCGCGGTTTCAACCCGCGGCGGCGGCGGCTCCCTCGGCCGCGCGGCCGAGGCCGAGCCGGCCGGTCCGGTCGGCCGGGCCGCGCCCAGGCCGGACCGGACCCGGCCGAGCCGGTTCGGGCCGGGTCGGGCCGACCCGGTTCGGGCCGACCCGGTTCGGCCGACCCCAGGGGGGGTTCGGGCCGGGTCGCCCCGGGCCCAGTACCCCCGTTTCGGGCCCTCTTCGGTCTTTCGCCCATATCATGGGCCTGGGACCTCCGATTGACGAACCGTCAGCGGCTACGCGATCCTTGGATCGAGACGGTCGTTTAGGTATATTATACTCAAGGTTTCGGAAGACTTTGGGTTCGGCCGGGTTGGTTCGTACACGAAACCAACCGGGCCCTCGGAGCGGAAACGCTCATAACTTGAGCTACGGACGTCCGATCGACGTACCGTCAGCTGTGGTAGTTTCCTCTAAGTGAGACGGAACTTTTGGCATACTCCGCCCGAGGATAGGATACAGGCGGAGTACGGTCGGGTTGGTTTTGCCCTAAAAACCAACCGGGCCCCTGGGACGAAAATGCCAATAACTCTCAGACCGGGCGTCCGATTGACGCGCCGTCTGTCGCGTTGAGATCCTGTTGTCGATACGGAACTTTTGGATACATCAACTTCGGACTACGTGTCAGTTGATGTATCAGCCCCTCGGCTCGTGGAGCGGACCCTCCTAAATGAGCTCGCTATGTGCGGGAACCCTAGCGCTGGCTGTGACCTCGACGACAGAGCAGAGATCCTCCGTGGACTGCGACGACGGCAGAGCAGAGATCCTCCGTGGACTGCGACGACGGCAGAGCAGAGATCCTCCGTGGACTGCGACGACGGCAGAGCAGAGATCCTTCGTGGACTGCAGCGACGACTGTGCAGGGACCTCAGTGGACTGCGTCGACTACTGCACTCAGCGATCCTACGCGGATCAGTGCCCGATCCTGTGTGGGTCCTACTACCGGTTCTGTGTGAGCCACTGCCTACCGGTTCTGTGTGAGCCACTGCCTACAGGTTCTGTGTGAGCCCGATCCTGTGTGGGTCTTCTGCGGGGGTTAGTACCTATCGATCCTTCGTTGGTCCGACGACTTAGACAGATCAGTGATCGTCTTTGACGTCATCTGAAAAAGTATACCTGGTTGAGCTGAATCTTATGTTACTCTCCTTTGTGGATTGTGTTGAACTATCCTTTGTGGATTTACTGTTTACTCTCCTTTGTGGATTTGAGTCTTGCTTTCCTTTGTGGATTGAGTTGTTCTTGAGCTCGTGAGTAGAGCTAGAAGTGGGGACTTAGGTATATGTATGGGCATATACCTAAGTCAAGTCAGATGTTACTTCGTGATTGCATCTTTCTTTTGTGCTATATCCTTTGTGGATTTCGGGAGACCTTCGGGGGTCTCGGGGTCCTTACTGAGTAGCTTGTACTCACCCCTGCACGGGCTATGCCCGCACCTTGTTGTGTTGGTTGCAGACGACAGACAGCGCTGATCACGGTTGGGGCATGGAGCAGGACGGTACCTGGAGGTGGACCACTGGTCGGGACGTGCTCAGAGCGGACGTGGGACCCGAGGAGCTTGGAGGCTATCTGTACCCACCCTTCAGGTGGGATTGCCAGTGGACGACACGAGGCCGCCGTTTTTTTTTTCTTCAGTTGCTGTTTTTCTTTTTCAGTTGTACTTTACAGTTGGGCTTGTATTTCCGGCCCCTTTTACTTTCTGCACTTTACTTTCCGCTTGCTGACTCTGTGTGGTTGTACTTATAAAGGCAATGCCTTCCCTGTTTACTGGGAATTTACGCCTTGGTGCTAGTCGCCAGCCCCTGGCCTATGGAAGGCGGGCTTGGGGTAGTCACGGCACGGGCCCCGAGGACGGGTCGTGACAAATTGGTATCAGAGGTGGTCGGTTCTACCGCAGACTCTGATCGTCCTTTATTTCTATGTGAAGCAATAGTGTTTAGTGTATTGAGTGTGGTTATCAGTTCAGGGAGCCCAGTGTTGGTGCGGCGGCCGACGTATCCATACACCAGGACCCTGACTCCTGATTTCCGACTTAATGCATGAAAACATTGATTGCGTGTGTGTTTCAAGTTTTCTTTGTGATTACTTGTGTCAGCTCACCGGGTATACTGATCTGCTTTATGAAAGTCTCAAGTTTTCCTTGTGATTACTTGTGCCAGCTCACCAGGTATACTGTTCTGACTGTGGTGCTCTTGTTCTCCTTTCAGGATGGCCCCGCGACGACTGCCAGCTAGGGTTCCGAGTGTAGGGTGCGACGGCAGCCCACCGAGCGACGAGGCCTCGGTGCAGGGCCCTTTTCCAGCAGTGGCACCGGCGGTAGCTTTACCTGCCGAGCCACCGATGCTACCAGTACCAGACGCTGACGATGCACGTCGCCTCAGGGCACTGCATGAGTTTCAGAGCCAGCGACCGCCCAGGTTTCGCGGTGAGGTGGACCCCCAGGCCGCCGAGGACTGGCTAGAGGCGGTGGTACGGATCTTCAGGCTAGTGAGGACACCAGCGGATCTCATGGTGATTCTCGCAGCGAACCTCCTGCAGGCGGCGGCAGGACGATGGTGGAGCCTGATGCTCCAGGTTCACGATGAGGCATCCTTGATCTGGGCGGACTTCGAGAGCCTCTTTCGCTCTGAGTTCGTCCCGGCCACCCTCCGAGCGGTGCGCATCCAGGAGCTTCTCCAGCTGCGCCAGGGCAGCATGACGGTCGCTCAGTACGCGGCGAGGTTCACGGACCTATCTCGCTACTCGACCGACATGGTACGGGACCCCTTCTTCCGGGCCCGGACCTTCGAGCAGGGCTTGCGACAGGAGATTCGGGCGTCGCTGATCTCCCTCAGCATTCCGACCCAGGCGGGAGTGCTGGAGCGATCCCTCCTGATCGAGAGCTTCCTGGCAGAGCCTTCTTCAGCAGCGAGACCTAGCGCAGGGCGGCAGGTAGCTGAGTCATCGGCAGCAGGCAGCCGACGGATGACTCACGGGTCCAGGCAGACCAGACCCCCTCGCAGACGGCCTCAGGACACCGGCTCAGCAGTACGAGGCACACAACGGAGTGCCAGCCTTTCGAGAGGCAGGCTGTGCTACTCTTGCGGCGGGCAGGGTCACATGGCTCGTGACTGCCCGACTCGCCGATCAGAGGAGCAGCAGACGGTGGAGGGGCCACCCAGGCAGAGGCAGAGGGTCGACCGTGGCGGTCCGCAGGGAGGAGGCGGACGAGGCAGAGGAGCTGGCCGAGCAGCGGGTGGTGGGCGACGCTTCCAGGCTCTACCCCCACCACCGCCAGGAGGGCCACCTCGACCACAGGGAGCTGGCGGGCAGGGACAGGCCCAGCTCCAGGGAGTGGAGGCCTACGACCCCGACATGCCAGAGATGATTCGAGGTACGATCTGTGTCTATTCCACCCTTGCTGCAGTACTTATAGACACAGGAGCGAGTCACTCTTTCATAGCCTCTGCCCTTGTTCGGAGCTCGGAGATTCCGACTGAGCCGTTGGCTCGATCCTTACGGCTAGAGACTCCTACGGGAGCAGACTCGACGATTACGCACTGGTGCCGGCAGTGTGAGCTTACTCTAGGAGGCGAGAGCTTCGGCTGGGATCTCCTTGTAGCGGCGTCGAGGCCTTACGACGTCATCTTGGGCATGGATTGGCTATCCACGGTTCATGCCCAGATCGACTGTTTTAGGCGCAAGGTGCGATGTGTTCGTACCGACGGGAGCAGGTTTACCTTCACCGGCGAGAAGGGAACCTTTGCAGCACAGGATGGACTTCCGCGGAGGAGAGTGCAGCCCATCTCTCATCAGTTGGCTAGCCTCATCCTAGGAGCAGTGGACGTGCGGAGTCCGGCTTTTCCTGCAGTGGTGGAACAGTACGTGGACGTCTTTCCCGACGACGTTCCAGGGCTACCTCCTCGTAGAGAGGTAGACTTTTACATCGACTTGTACCCCGGGACAGCCCCGATATCTACTCCAGCATATCGGATGGCCCCCGCCGAGCTTCGAGAGCTGCGGGTACAGTTGGAGGACTTGCAGAGCAAGGGGTTTATCCGACCCAGTGTTTCACCCTGGGCTTCCCCGATTTTGTTCGCCAAGAAGGCGGACGGGAGCTTGCGACTATGTGTCGACTATCGTCGCCTGAACCAGGTGACAGTGAGGAACAAGTATCCGCTGCCACGGATTGATGACCTCTTCGATCAGCTCAAGGGAGCGCGGTGGTTCTCGAAGATAGACCTCCGGTCAGGCTATCATCAGCTCAGAGTTCGAGACGAGGACGTGCAGAAGACGGCCTTCAGGTGTCGGTATGGCCATTATGAGTTCTTGGTTATGCCGTTCGGCGTAACCAATGCTCCAGCAGTGTTCATGAGCCTCATGAACAGGATCTTCCAGCCATACCTCGACCGATTTGTCGTTGTCTTCATTGACGACATTTTGGTATACTCGACGACTGAGGAGGAGCATGCCTACCACCTGCGAGTTGTGCTAGACACACTCCGAGAGCACCAGCTTTATGGCAAGCTCTCAAAATGCCAGTTCTGGTTACGTGAGGTCCATTTCTTGGGGCACGTCATTTCTGAGGCGGGAGTTGCAGTGGATCCCGCGAAGATCGAGGCAGTGCTAGCTTGGGAGCCACCCAGGAGCGTGACGGAGGTGCGGAGCTTCTTGGGCCTAGCGGGATACTATCGGAGATTTGTGCCGGACTTCTCCAGAGTTGCGGCACCACTCTCAGCGTTGACGAAGAAGGGGAAACCCTTCGTGTGGTCAGACAGATGTCAGCAGAGCTTCCAGGAGCTGAGACAGAGATTGACCAGCGCACCTATCTTGAGGTTGCCTGAGGAGGGAGTTGGGTACGTAGTTTACTGCGATGCATCAGGGACTGGACTCGGGTGCGTCCTGATGCAGGAGCGGGCCGTGATCGCCTACGGATCACGTCAGTTGAGGCCGCATGAGCAGAACTACGCCACTCATGACCTGGAGTTAGCAGCAGTGGTCTTCGCTCTGAAGACTTGGCGGCACTATCTGATGGGCGAGCGCTTCACTGTCTTTTCTGACCACCAGAGTCTCAGGTATATCTTCTCTCAGAAGGACCTGAACCTGAGACAGCGGAGATGGCTTGAGTTCCTCCAGGACTATGACTTTGAGATAGTCTATACTCCAGGGAAGGGGAACGTGGTAGCCGATGCCCTCAGCAGGAGGACGGGCATTCAGCTACTTGAGGAGGCGACGGAGCAGCTAGCCTCCTTACAGATATCCTTCGTGGATAGAGACGGAGCAGCCTTTCTTCAGTCTCTCACAGTCTCTCCTCCACTTCTACAGCGGGTCAGAGAGGCTCAGCGTGGGGACGCTGACTGTGAGACCCGGCGTGCACTGATATCCTCAGGTCAGGCGCCTGATGGTTTCTCCCTTGGAGCAGAGCACGACATCCTTTTCAGAGGGCGTACCTTCGTACCAGTTGCTTTACGAGAGGAGGTGCTGAGAGAGTTTCACACTTCTCCCTTGGCGGTGCATCCCGGAGTGGCGAAGATGTACCAGGATCTCAGACGACAGCACTGGTGGCCGGGCATGAAGAAAGCTGTGGCAGAGTTCGTTTCACGATGCCTCACCTGCCAGCAGGTGAAGGCAGAGCACCAGGTACCAGCAGGCTTGGTACAGCCCTTGGAGGTCCCGGAGTGGAAGTGGGACGGCATATCTATGGACTTCGTGACTGGACTTCCACGTACTTCCAGAGGTCACGACTCCATTTGGGTGATTGTCGACCGACTCACCAAGTCGGCACACTTCTTACCCATCAGAGAGCAGGGCTCAGTGGAGAGCTTGGGACGTCTTTACATCCAGGAGATCGTACGACTTCACGGTGTGCCATCGTCTATCGTCTCCGATCGAGATGCTCGTTTCACTTCCCAGCTTTGGAAGGGGTTGCAGGAGGCGTTCGGGACGCGGCTCCATCTGAGCACAGCCTTCCACCCTCAGACGGATGGTCAGACGGAGAGGACCATACAGACGCTCGAGGACATGCTCCGTGCATGTGTTCTCGACTTTGGTCGCAGCTGGGAGGACCACCTACCCTTGGTGGAGTTCGCGTACAACAACAGCTACCACTCCACCATCGGGATGGCACCATACGAGGCGTTGTACGGCAGACCCTGCAGATCACCGTTGTGCTGGACAGACCCTGGGGAGTCAGCACTCGTGGGACCAGAGATGGTCCGAGCCACGACAGAGAAGGTCCAGATCATCCAGGAGAGGATGAGGACAGCTCAGAGCCGGCAGAAGTCATATGCTGACAGGAGGCGGAGGCCACTGGAGTTCGAGGATGGCGACCACGTCTTTTTGCGTGTCTCACCTCGACGTGGTTTACGGAGATTTGGCCGAGGCGGCAAGTTGTCTCCACGCTTCATCGGGCCTTTCCAGGTCCTCAGCAGGATAGGAGAGGTGGCTTATCGCCTGGCTCTACCACCTCAGTTGCACCGGGTGCACGACGTCTTCCACGTGTCTCAGCTGAGGAGATACGTGCACGACCCGACGCACATCATCGACTTTGGGGAGCTGGACGTGGACGATGGGGCGACTTTTGCGGAGGTTCCAGTGGAGATCGAGGATCGACAGGAGCGGGTCCTACGTGGACGGTCGATTCCTCTTGTGCGCGTCAGATGGCAGCACGGGAACCTCCAGGAGAGCACTTGGGAGCGGGAGGCTCAGATGCGTGCTCAGTACCCCCATTTGTTCCCCTAGTTTTTGATGTATCTTTACGGGGACGTAAAGCCCTGAGGTGGGAGTAATGTAAAGACCCGCAAATTTCAAGGAAATTTTTTTCTTAATTTTCTTTGGAATTTTACAAGAGCGCAGCTTCAGACGGCACCTGATTCCGAGGCCCGGTGTGCCGGGAATCAATTTCCGAAGTTTGGCTCGGGTACGTTCAGTGAACGGACGAGCGGGTTTTTCTATCTTTTGAACCGGTGCCCGGAATCGAATTCTGAGGGCACCGATGAAATCGCAGCGCCGGTTTTTGCTTAGAAACGCCTCTTCCGGAGTTGCGTTTTCTCAGACGTGGTTTTTAAATTTTGCGGCTTTAAGTCAGAAATAAAATAAAGTTTGTGCGACAACTTTATTTTATTTCACTTAAGCTGCTTGGAAGCCACTTAAAGCCACTTAAAGGCGGCTTGAACTGAGTTGAACTGGATAGGATGCTATCCAGAAATATCCTACCCCCTTGGTATGATATTTGTGCGGTGGGGCCCGCACGAGCCCCGCCGTTTCTTTCGCTAAGTAACGCACCCGCGAAAACCCGTCAAAGAAACTGAAAAGTCAACCGACGCGTTTCTTTAATTCTTAACAGACCATTTAATTGGGCTGTTTCTTTCGTGAATTAAATGGGCGGTTTTATTCGTTGAATTAATTCAACGAATTAAGTGGGTCGTTACTTACGCGTTTTGCGTTTGTTGGCAAAATAATAAAATAGACAAACTTGTCTATTTGGGAGGATTGCTATTCCTCTAAGCCTCCACCCTCTCCGCGAAGAACGCGAAGAACGCGAAGAACGCGAAGAACGCGAAGAACGCCGGAACCGGAATTCGACGACGCACGATCCGCGACGTCGACAACTTTTCCGCGACCTTCTTCTTCTTCTTCTTCGGTGCCTCTTCTTCCGCGGCGAACGTGCGATCGGCAACAAAGGTGAGAATCGAATCTTTTATTTCTCCCTTTTTAAATTTCAATAACAACGGATTTAATTAATTAAATCCGTTTGTTCTTGATCCGGAGATTGGCGACGCGACGCCGGATACCGCGACGACGCGACGATCTCCTTCCTCCGCGACGAGCGATTCCGCGACGACCCCTCGTCCGACGACGACGACAAGGTAAGGGTTGATTGGATTATTTTATTTCTTTTCCCGTGTTTATTCTTTTCAAATAAAGAACCCGATCGGAACAATTTTAATCTATTTAAAATTGTTGTTTTGGTTAATCCTTTTCCCTCCCGGTGACGTTTATGGCTAACGCGGAGGGTGCGGGTCTAACGAACAAGACCCGGCAACCCTCCGCCGATCTATTTTGTTGTGCGGATATGGCGGACGACGACGAACCGCGCGGCAGGGGCGATCCGTCGATCCCGCAGTGAAGGTCGGAATCCGGGAGGGGCAACGGCGCAGATGGGAGGCAAATCGGGCCACCGGAGCATCTCCGGTGGCCCGCGGAAGGAGACGGCGGCGCCGGCGACCGGAGGCGGCGGCGCCCGGCGCGCCGCCGTGGAGGAAGCCCGCCGCGGCTGAAGCCGCGGCGGCAACGGCGGCCGGTTCCGCGGCCGCGCGGAACCGGGACGGACGCGGCGGCCCGGCCGCGTCCGCGTGACAGGCGGCCCCCCGCGGGGCCGCGGTTCCCTCAAGCCGCGGGTTCAACCCGCGGCGGCGGCGGCTCCCTCGGCCGCCCGACCGAGGCCGAGCCGGCCGGTCCGGTCGGCCGGGCCGCGCCCAGGCCGGACCGGACCCGGCCGAGCCGGTTCGGGCCGGGTCGGGCCGACCCGGTTCGGGCCGACCCGGTTCGGCCGACCCCAGGGGGGGTTCGGGCCGGGTCGCCCCGGGCCCAGTACCCCCGTTTCGGGCCCTCTTCGGTCTTTCGCCCATATCTTGGGCCTGGGACCTCCGATTGACGAACCGTCAGCGGCTACGCGATCCTTGGATCGAGACGGTCGTTTCGGTATATTATACTCAAGGTTTCGGAAGACTTTGGGTTCGGCCGGGTTGGTTCGTACACGAAACCAACCGGGCCCTCGGAGCGGAAACGCTCATAACTTGAGCTACGGACGTCCGATCGACGTACCGTCAGCTGTGGTAGTTTCCTCTAAGTGAGACGGAACTTTTGGCATACTCCGCCCGAGGATAGGATACAGGCGGAGTACGGTCGGGTTGGTTTTGCCCTAAAAACCAACCGGGCCCCTGGGACGAAAATGCCAATAACTCTCAGACCGGGCGTCCGATTGACGCGCCGTCTGTCGCGTTGAGATCCTGTTGTCGATACGGAACTTTTGGATACATCAACTTCGGACTACGTGTCAGTTGATGTATCAGCCCCTCGGCTCGTGGAGCGGACCCTCCTAAATGAGCTCGCTATGTGCGGGAACCCTAGCGCTGGCTGTGACCTCGACGACAGAGCAGAGATCCTCCGTGGACTGCGACGACGGCAGAGCAGAGATCCTCCGTGGACTGCGACGACGGCAGAGCAGAGATCCTCCGTGGACTGCGACGACGGCAGAGCAGAGATCCTTCGTGGACTGCAGCGACGACTGTGCAGGGACCTCAGTGGACTGCGTCGACTACTGCACTCAGCGATCCTACGCGGATCAGTGCCCGATCCTGTGTGGGTCCTACTACCGGTTCTGTGTGAGCCACTGCCTACCGGTTCTGTGTGAGCCACTGCCTACAGGTTCTGTGTGAGCCCGATCCTGTGTGGGTCTTCTGCGGGGGTTAGTACCTATCGATCCTTCGTGGGTCCGACGACTTAGACGGATCAGTGATCGTCTTTGACGTCATCTGAAAAAGTATACCTGGTTGAGTTGAATCTTATGTTACTCTCCTTTGTGGATTGTGTTGAACTATCCTTTGTGGATTTACTGTTTACTCTCCTTTGTGGATTTGAGTCTTGCTTTCCTTTGTGGATTGAGTTGTTCTTGAGCTCGTGAGCAGAGCTAGAAGTGGGGACTTAGGTATATGTATGGGCATATACCTAAGTCAAGTCAGATGTTACTTCGTGATTGCATCTTTCTTTTGTGCTATATCCTTTGTGGATTTCGGGAGACCTTCGGGGGTCTCGGGGTCCTTACTGAGTAGCTTGTACTCACCCCTGCACGGGCTATGCCCGCACCTTGTTGTGTTGGTTGCAGACGACAGACAGCGCTGATCACGGTTGGGGCGTGGAGCAGGACGGTACCTGGAGGTGGACCACTGGTCGGGACGTGCTCAGAGCGGACGTGGGACCCGAGGAGCTTGGAGGCTATCTGTACCCACCCTTCAGGTGGGATTGCCAGTGGACGACACGAGGCCGCCGTTTTTTTTTCTTCAGTTGCTGTTTTTCTTTTTCAGTTGTACTTTACAGTTGGGCTTGTATTTCCGGCCCCTTTTACTTTCTGCACTTTACTTTCCGCTTGCTGACTCTGTGTGGTTGTACTTATAAAGGCAATGCCTTCCCTGTTTACTGGGAATTTACGCCTTGGTGCTAGTCGCCAGCCCCTGGCCTATGGAAGGCGGGCTTGGGGTAGTCACGGCACGGGCCCCGAGGACGGGTCGTGACATAAACATGTCTAAAACTCATTGGATGAATTTATTTAGACCCAGACTCACATTATCTTATAAATATATCCCTTTGGTGTTATTATAATTAAAAAAATCAACTCATAATAAAATAATACTTTCAAGACATTCCTAAAGTGACCAGACTCCCTCCTATAAAAGGACACCACCTCTAACCCTTACTCCCACCCTCATGACCCCTATTTTTGTTTATCTCATGAGATATCATCATTAAACAATTAATTGGATATATTTGAAATAAATATACCAAAAATTATATAATAAAATCCATATAAATAAATATATGTATTCAATAGGATTATAAAATATTCATCATATCACAAATCATGACACTGAATTAGTTTTTATAATTTTTTTAATGTTATCATAAATGAAAAAGTTGTTATAATATTAAATAGGAAAATAACTAGGAAAATACTTTTTTTCCATTTTAAAGCACTTATCTAAAATATAAAAAAATCCAAAAAATATTAATAAAAAATTTTCCATGGAAATAATATGTAAGTTATTTAAAGAAATAATCCATTATTTGAGATTTTATAGCGGTGGGAAATTATATTCATGCCTATAAGTTATAATATAGCATTCTTACCACACATTTGTAAAAAATTTCAAACAGTATATCATTTGGAAAATAGAAATAATATTCCAATAAATTCAAGTCATAAATGGACAATAATGTTGGAAATATATGTTACAATATAATATGAGAATATTAAAATCATTTTTTAAAACATTATTGGAAAACATCAATTTGGATAAAAATAGATTTTGACCAAAAATAGAAATAATATTTATTTTCATTAACTAATTTATTTAAATATCATGTGTAGTTAATGTGTTTAAAATTAAAGTAAATCATGTATTATAATGAAATAAAAATGTGATAAGAAAGTTTATGAGTTTCTTTATAAACTGATAATAATATTTCATCATTGTAACTTAATAAAAAACAACCTTGTTAGACAAAGAGATTGTAACGTAAAACTCATACCTTATGCATGAAATACTTAGTATATGTTATAAACTAATGTATAATATGTATCAATTTATTATAAATGTATTTCAAAAAAATACTAATATATATAATACCATATAATATTTATATAAAATTCTTTTCTTGAATTTTTTTATTGATATCACTATTCAGTGTGATAACAACTTCGTTTTTCATGAATGTTTTTGTTTGGCGGTTTGGTCTATAAACATTGAACATGAATACATTGTATAAAATTTGTTAATAAAGATAAAATATCATATATATATATATATTCATCCATAAATATATATATAAATAATGGAATTTCATAGTTAATGGAGCGATATGCGACACATACGCAAGAACATTGTTTAAACTTATCAATAGAGGGACTAAAAGAATAGTAAATAATAAATTTCATTTATTGATTTATTTTTATATCATGTTATATATATATATATATTAAATCCATCCTTATTACCGTCCATGAAATGTATACATGAAAAATAAATCACACTCCTCCATGGAGTTGGTAATCTAGACATACACAAAATAGAGTTTATCATTTCGAAACTGAATAAAAAGTAATAAGTTAGATATTATATAACAATTATATAAAAATAATTATTTTACTAATTTAATATATTAAATTAAAAACATTATTATATCCATACATAAAATATGGTGATTAAAAATCAATGGAATCTTTATGTTTAGATTCAATGTCGTATGTACGCATCAACGATACATTCACATCTGATTTTATGGTAAATATGTTTTAAAAAGGTTTTTTCATAATTATAATAACATTAAAATATATTTATGATACTTATTTTATTTTTTATAATAAATTATATTTATTTTGATGTGGTAAAAGATTATGTAAATAGAAAGTTATCGATTAAAGTGATTACATATTCTTTGAAAGAACGTCTTTAGATATCCTCTTAAAGAACATATCGTTCGTATTTTGTTAAAAAAATCACCTCTATATTTTTCCTTATGAATTTTATATGGTATTTTTGTTTGGTTTGGTTTTTATTTAAGGATTAATGTTTTGTAAAGACGAGAAATAATGTTGTCAATTTAAAAGGGAGGGAGAGGAAAAAGAAGGAATGCCTTAAAAGATTAAAATATAATGATGTAATAATCAAGAAAAATTCATCCAAATAACTATTATTTCAAAAAAATGAGTTTTCGACTGAAATAAAATCCTGAAATAAAATTTTGGATGATTTATTTGTCATTAAAAACATTATGTATTTATTAACCACTTTGTTAATTTTTTCCATTAATAGTAGTAACCACTATTTTAAGCACTAAGGGTTACGAATGATACCATAAATAAAAAATGTATCCTAAATTGAACATGATAAATATTTTCATTGGTATTATATTAAATATGGTGAAAATATGATTTCTATAAATTTTATGTCATTTAATTAATTTATTTATTATAAAATATTATTAATGTTAATTTTTAAACTGTTCGTTTAATTTGACTTTATTGACACCAAGATCAATATTGATCTTGAATATAATATTTTCACAAATAACTAATATTTCATATTTATATAAAATTTCATTGAATAAAATAATTCTCTTAAATTTTATTACTTGTAATATTTATAAAACCATTATTTTAATTTTCTATTAATTGACTAAATATTGTGTCAACGTTGCATTGGTATTTATGGTAATTATTCAATTAATTAAAATTGGAAATAAATTACCCTGATAGAAAATTATTTACATTTAACATAAAAATTTATAACTAAACTGATCCACGTTTATCCTTATGTGAAATTCATAATCATATTAAACATAAGAGAGTGACATTTTGAATTTTTATATACTTAAATTAATACAAAGTTCATAATTAATTAAATATGAAAAAAGTGAAATTATATTTCAGAAATTGATATATATCTATGAACTATACCCATCCAATATGATATAGTTATATGTCAGATAAATTTTAAAGCCTTATCCTAATGATTTAAATCTTTTTTTCCAGTTTTACCATTTTCGGGGAAAAAAATTGTTACTATGGTAACAATTAATATTAACCAAACATAAAGGGTAAATATTTAAAATATCTTAAACTCACAATTAAAAACAAATAATCAAATTCCCATGTTTTATGCACTTATTTTCAAGAAATTAATTTAATTAAAAAATAAACTCATCAATGATAAATAATCTTTAAGAAAAACACACTTTACATATAAAAATTAGGTTATAACATATTCAACAATAAAATAGATAAAAATGAACTTATTTTAATCATTTTTAATATAAAACACATTTCATTAATTTGAAACATTTTCAAAATAAAATGAATCTTTTTTCAACCATGAATTGATATTAAATTTTTCAATACGAGTCATATTATTCACTTTTAAAGGGAAATATTCAATTTTATGAAAAATACCAAAATATAAAAAAAATATATTATTTTTATGATGATTTAAAAATATATTTTAATTTATGATTTTTTTTCTGAAATTGGAAAAAATTGCATATAATATTTTCCCAAAAATAGAAATTGATTTTATTTTTTAATAAAATTATTTTTTTAAATCATAATATAACAAAACTAAAAATTGAATTCTTATTTTAGAATAATTAATAAGTAAATTTTTATTGATTATTATTTTTAGATATAAATATATATATAATTAAAAATGGGGATATTTATATTCATACACACTAATTTAAAAGCTTGGAAATAATTTTCACTATATATAATAATAATTTAATACTACATTGTGGTTCATTTAGGCATGGTGTTTCATGTATTGTAAACTATCAAAGAAAAAAATTATTTAACTATATAATATAATCTTAGAGTTTTATATATATTCTTCAGGGAAATATTATTCTTTTAATCTCAAAAAATATAAATAATCTATGGAGCACTATATAAGAGGGTTCCAAAAATTAATAAGAAAGTCCACCGCTGATAACATATATCATTTGTGTACTTCCGAATTAAATCATCCATAGATGTAACATTTATTGAATAATATGATAATAGTACCTCTAAGTTATCATCATTATGAGGAATATATTTGTCACGACCCGTCCCCCGGGCTCGTGCTGTGACTACCCCAAGCTCACCTTCCATAGGCCAGGGCTGGTGACTAGCACCGAAAGGTGTATTCCCTAAAACCGGGAAGGCATTGTCTTTATATCCTATAACCACATGCTAAAAAGCACACATCAAGATACTAACATGAGTAAAATGAATAGTAAAAAGAGTGAGTACAGTAAGTAAAAGGGGCCAGAATACAAGACAAACTGGAATGTAAAAGAAACTGAAAAGTACAGGTAAACTAGAACATCTCTTGTGAACACCCGCCAAGGATCCTACCTAAAGGGTAGGTACAACTCTCAAAATGTTTCCTGTGTGGTACGCCTCATCTAAGTCCACTTTTGAGCTACCTCCAGTCCTGGCACTCCCGTCCTCAGTAAGCGATGTCCATCGTCTGCACCAGACAGAACAAGGAGCGGGCATAACCCGTGTAGGGGTGAGTGTAATGATACTCAGTCGGGACCCTGAGACCCTCATGGTCTCACAAAATCCACAAAGGATAAACCACAAAACATGAAATCAAATGAAGACCTTACTTAGGTATATTCCCATACATATACCTAAGTTATCAAGTATATCCATCTTAATCATGAGAAAACACATGGTCCAAATCAAAATCCCAAAGAACAACTCTTCTACAAAGGAAGGATTTACATGAAGGTAAGTACCACACAAGTAGCCACACATAAGAATACCATCAAGGTATTACCACAAAAGAAATGTACCACATGGTACATACTCAGCTCACACTAGGTAAATCTTAGGTACAGTAGAAGAGATGATTTTATGTGACTACTAAATCATGTTACTCTGTTAAGAGGCAGACCCACGTAGGATCTTAAATAATCATAAGACCTACATAGGATTGTAGTACATCGTCAGACCCACACAGGATCCTAGTACCTCATCAGAACCACACTGGATCCTAGTACATCGTCAGACCCACACAGGATCCTAGTACCTCGTCAGACCCACACATGATCCTAGTACATCGTCAGATCGACAAAAGATCATAGTACCTCGTGAGACCCACATGGGATCCTAGTACATCGTCAGACCCACACAAAATCCTAGTACCTCGTCAGACCCACACAGGATCCTAGTACATCATCAGACCCACAGAGGATCCTAGTACCTCGTCAGACCCACACAGGATCCTAGTACATCGTTAACCCCCCACAAGATACTAGTACCTCTTCATACCCACACAAGATCCTAGTACATCATCATTCCCACACAAGATCATAGTACCTCGTTAGACCAACATGGATTCCAAGAGCGGATCCATGTAGAATCCTCAATTACAGACCCATGAAGGATCCATTTTTCATATTACAACCATCTATAGGGTTCCTTCACTAAGGCTGATCATCTCTAGGAGAGTCCACTCCTCAAGTTACTGTTCAATACTCCAACTACCATGAAGTCCCACGAAGAAGTATCTAAAAGATCCGACAGGTCATTGGGGTCTCAACGCAATAGACTGTGCATCAATCAGATGCCCGGTCTGTATGTTATTATCCTTTTAGTCTCGAGGGACCGGTTGGAATCATTCTCAATCCAACCCAAACGTTCCTAAACTTTATCCAAATCTTATGTGGGGTTTACCAAAAATACCTTCTCACTCCAAGGTTTCCGGTGTCGCAGACGGTTCTTCAAACGGATGCTAAGTGCAAAATTTATGGCCGAATGTGTGGAATGGGTCGAAACTGCTCCGGGTCCAGTCCAACCTGGTCAGACCGACCTGGACCACCCATTTTGGGTATACCCAGCCAGACTAGTAGGGTTCGGCCTGGCCCGTGGTGCGGCCTGACCCACACTAGGAAACCCGTGGTTCGGTGAGGTGTCGCGGCTCGACAGGGTGGCCATCGTGCGGAGGTCCACCACGGCTGGCTGGATGGCCCGCCATCCTCTCCGTGTGGCGCGGTTTCACATCACGCACGGTCGGCCTCCCTTGCCTCGCCACCATGGCACAAGGCCACAGTTATCCTCTTCCGGGCTGTGCGGTCGTGCCATCAACTTCGTCGCGGCTGGCAGTGCTGCCGACCACCATTCCTGATCCCACCAGTGTTAGTTTCCATCCTCCTCCATCTCAAAGAACACCCCAACCATGAATAACGGCGGAGGGATCAGGTCGTGTTCTTTTGTCCCGCTCCCTCCACATTAGTTTGGTATCAAGCAGATCAAGATGATTAATTCAATGAAAAACACGAATCTTGAAGAAAATCAAGAATGATAAGGGAATATTTAAAATGAAAAACCCTACCTCGATGGTTTGTTGACGTCAGTGAGGAGGGGAGTATGGACATCAGTTCATCATTGTTGAAGATGTCCCACCTTGGTGGTGGCGCATTCTTCGTTGGAGAATATGGGGCATTCTTCATTGGGGGGTTTTCTTCGTTGGATAGAATGTTCCTCCACAATTTCTCACCTTCCCATTTAACAACCAAAAATCCTATCCAATGAACGAGGTGTCAATATAATTTACATTATGTCGATTAATTATGTTGGCACAATTAAAATGCGTACACATTTCAATAATTTTTAGTTGGATCCAACAATTAATTAGGGAGTTTAAAGGGTTTCTGCAATTAAAGAGGGTTGGGGTGGTCCCCACCTTTAATTTTAAAATGGGGGTTTTAGTTCAGGTGGTCTCCACCTTTATAACATTCACATGGGAGGTTTCAACAAAAATAAAATAGAGGATTATTTTATTTGACTTTTATTTCAATGAAAAAAAGTAAAAATCTATCTGTCACCCTCGACCTACTGCGGTCTAGGTAAAGGTCTCCTTAAGCGAATACCATCACTACAAGTTCAATGGTGTCCTCATATTTCAATTCCGAGCACCGGTTCAAAAGTTACAAAAACTCGCTCGCACATTTATTGAATGTACCTGAAAAAAACTTCAGAAATTCATTCTGGGAACACCAGGCCTTGGAATCACGCACCGTAAATTTTCACAGACGCATAAAATTCCCATATAATTTAAAACAATTACTTGGAATTTCCAGGTCTTTACATTATCCCCACCTCAGGGCTTTGTGTCCCCATAAGCCACATCTTGAACTTAGGAAAACAAGTGGGGGTACTGAGCACGTATCTGAGCCTCCCGCTCTCATCTTCTCTCCTGAATGTTCCCGTGATGCCGGCGAACGTGCATTAGAGGTATCAACCACCCATGAAGGAAATTCTCTTGTCGATCCTTAATATCTACTGAAACCTCCATAAAGTCTCCCCATTGTCGATGTCCAGCTCGTCGTGGTCGATGATGTGGGTAGGGTTGTGCATGTATCTCCTCAGCTGGGATACGTTGAAGATGTCTTGCACCCGGTCCAACTAAGGGGGATGTGATGGGCAGTATCCACCTCGCCAACTCTACTGAGGACCTGAAAGGGTCCGATGAACATTAGAGATTACTTACCTCCCTGGACAAATCTCTATAAACCTCTTTGTGGTGAGACCTATAGAAAGATGTGGTCGCCATCCTCGAACTCCATAGGTCTCCATCTCTTGTTAGCATTAGAATTCTACCTGCTTTGTGCAGTTTTCATCTGCTCCTGGATGATCTGCACTTTCTCTGTGGTTTCCCGTACCATCTTTGGTCCCACTAGTGTTGACTCCCCTGGGCCAGTCTAGCACAGAGGTGATATGTAAGGTAGCCCGTATAACGCATCAAAAGGTGCCATCCCAATGGTGGAGTTATAGATGTTGTTGTATGAAAATTCCACAAAGGGAAAGTGATCCTCCCACCTGTGACTGAAGTCGAGGACGCAAGCATGTAGCATGTCCTTGAGGGTACGAATGGTCAACTCAGTCTAACCATCCGGATGAGGATGGAAGGTGGTGCTCAAACAAATCTGCATCCCAAAAGCCTACTGCAACCCCTTCCATAGTTGTGAAGTAAAACATGTATCATGATCAGAGACAATCATTGAGGCTAATCCTTGTAGCCACACAATATCTTGCACATAGAGGCATCCCAAGAACTTTACTGAACCCTGATCTCAGATCGGTATGATGTGGGCCGACTTGGTGACTCATTCAACGATCACCCAGATATAATCATGACCTTTGGATGTACGTGGAAGTACTATCATTAAGTCCATGGATATCCCATCCCACTTCCACTCTGGGACCTCAAAATGCAAAACTAATCCTGTTGGTACCTAATGCTCCACCTTGACCTACTGACAAGTGAGGCATTGAGAGACAAACTCTAGTACTGCTTTCTTCATTCCCAGCCACCAGTCCTGTCGTTGAAGATCCTAGTACATCTTTACCACTACTGGATGTACCTCTAGAGGGGATGTGTGGAACTCCCTCAAAATTTCCTCCCAAAGCGACACTGGTAACATTTTATGTCCTTTAAAGAGAATGATGTGCTTCCCACCTTCAGAAAATCCATCAGGTGCCTGTCCTATGGATATCTTTGCACGTCGAGCCTCACAGTCAGTGTCCTCGCACTGTGCCTCCCTGACTCACTGAAGGAATGGGGGAGGGACTGTAAGAGATTATAGAAAATCTTCTCCATCTCGATCCAAAAAGGATATCTGCAAAGTGGCCAAATTATCTATCGCATCACCTATAATTTTTATACCAGATCTCGTGCTAAGTGAATCTACTACTACGTTTCCCTTCCTAGAATTATAGACTATATAGAAGTCATAGTCCTAGAGGAACTCAAGCCAACATCGCTATCTCAGGTTTAAGTCATTCAGAGATAAGATATAGCTAAGAATTATGGGATCTGAGAAGACTATAAAATGCTCACCCATCAAGTAATGTCTCCACATATTCAAGGGGAAGACCACTGCTACTAACTCCAGGTCTTGGGTAGCGTAATTCTTCTCATGATGTCTCAGCTATCGATAACCATATGTGATCACTTCTCACTCTTGCATTAGGAAACATCCATGCCCAGTCCCTAATGCCTCGTAGTAGACTACGTACCATACACCTCCTCCTATAGCCTCAAGATGGGGGCATGTGTCAGACTCTGCCTCATCTCCTGAAAAACTCCGCTGCCATCTCTCTGACCAAATGAAGGTTAGCCCCATCTTTGTCAATAATGATAGAGGTGCTGCAAATCTGGAGAAATCTGGCACAAATCTCCAGTAGTATCCAGCCAATCCCAGGATACTTCATACCTCCGTCACACTCCTGGGTGGATCCCAAGAATTTACAGCCTCAATCTTCGCTGGATCCACCGCAACTCTATCATACGAGATGATGTGTCCTAGAAAGTGAACCTCCCAGATCCAGAACAGAAACTTCGAGAGCTTAACATAAATATGGTGCTCTCGGAGTGTGTCCAGTACTACAAGAAAATTATCAGTATGCTCCTCCACTATAGCCGAGTAGATTATAATGTTGTCGATGAAGGCTACTATAAAGCTATCAAGGTATGGCTGAAAGATCTTGGTCATGAGTCCCATGAACACTACTAGAGCATTGGTTATGCTGAACGACATGACCAAAAACACATAAGGGTTGTACTGACATCTAAAAGCCATCTTCTGTACATCCTTGTCTCGCACTCTGAGCTGGCGATAGACTGATTTGAGGTCTACCTTCAAGAACCACCGTGCTCCCTTCATCTGATTAAAGAGGTCATCAATCCTTGAGAGTGGGTACTTGTTCTTCACGGTCACCTGGTTCAGGAACCGATAGTCAACACATAGTCTCAAACTCCCATATGTGTTTTTGGCGAAGAGAATTGGGGCTGCCCATGGGGAAACACTGGGTCAGATAAATCCCTTCCCCTGTAAGCCCTCCAAATAGACCTGCATCTCATGAAGCTCCATGAGAGACATCTGATATGCTGGTGTAGATATCGGTGTTGTCCGATGTAAAAGTCAATGTAAAAGTCCACCTCTCTATTAGGAGGTAGACCTTGAACATCATCAGAGAATACATCTACATACTAGTCCACCACTATAGGATAACTTGGACTCTCCACATCAACCGCTCTGAGGGTAAGTCTAGCCAACTGATGGGTGATTAGTTGCACCCTCCCTTGGGTAAGTCCGTCATGTGCTGCAAAGGCTCCCTTCTCGCTGGTGAAGGTTAACCAGGTCCCATCTGTGCAGACACACCGCACATTGCGCCTAATACAGTCAATCTAAGGATGGACTGTAGATAACCTATCCATACCCAAGATGATGTCGCAAGGCCTCGATGCCGCTACTAGGAGATCCCAGCTGAAGCTATCGCCTCCTAGAGTAAGCTCGCACTGTTAGCAATAGTGTGTAGTCATCGAATCCACTTTCTTAGGAGTCTATAGCTATAAGGATCAAGCCAACGACTCTGTAGGAGTCTCCGAGCTCCGAACGAGGGAAGTTGCAATAAAAGAATGACTGAAACCTGTGTATATAAGTAGTGCAGCTAAGGTGGTGTAGACACAGATCATACGTAGTATCATCTCTAGAGAACCGTGGTCGTAGTCCTTAGCTTCCTAGAGCTGAGATTTCCCCTTTCGACCTTCTCCCTATTGCCGAGGTGGACCACCTGGTGGTGGTGGCAGTAACATCTCCAATCTTCACCCACGTCCAGCTCCACTGCCACGTCTTCCTACTCCCTGCGGACCTCCTCGGTCGAACCTATGTCTCTGCCTGTGCGGTCCCTAGACCATCTTCTGAACATCCGTATGATGGGTTGGACAGTCACGAGCCATGTGACCCTGCCCGCCGCATGTGAAATGCTGCCGGTTCCTCGCATGACTGGTTCTGTCTCCAGTACCCCACACAACTGATCCTGAGTCATGCGGTCGTCCACCTGTAGGTCTGGTACTCTTGGAACTCTGTGACATCTATCTACTGCCATCTATAGAAGACTCTACTACATGACATTCGGTGGTGGGTCTCGCTGTGGGTGACTGCTCAGCAAAGAAACTCTCCACTAAGAGGGCTCACTCTAACACCCCCGCCTGCGTCGGGATTCTTAGAGAAATCATTGAAGCCCTGATCACCTTCATGAGTCCCTAATCAAAGGTACGAGCCCTAAGGAATGGTTCACGTACCTTATCTATGGAGTAGTGTGAGAGGTCAGTGAAAATCGATGTGTATTTATCCACAGTCATGTTGCCCTGCTATAAATGAAGAATCTCCTATATGCGCCCTACGCGAAGGGTCGTTGGGACAAAGTCTTCCTGAAATAGGATCTCAAAGTCTTCCCTGAGAAGTGTCACCTAATCATAAACATATAGAATCTAGCTCCACCATCTTCCTTCTACTGCTTGTAGTAGATTGACAATAAGGATCACCATGAGATCTGTTGGTGTCCCTACCAGTCAGAAAACTCTCACCACGACCTCCAACCAATCCTCATCCGCCCATGGGTCCGTCTCTCCCCTGAACCTAGGTTGCCTCTTGCAATGGAACTCTTGAAACGCGATCAAGTGGTGTGCACCCTATACTGCTGGGGTAGGTTCCATTGGTGGCCCAACGGGTAATGGTACCACTAGTGCCTCCGCCGATGCCTCTACAAGAAGAGGGCCCTACACTGAGGCCTCATTGCTTAGTGGGATATCAGTGCATACTATACCCGGATTCCTAGATGGATGTCTGTGTGGAGGTATCCTGAAAAGAAACTAATGTGCCATGCTTAATAAGTTATACTTGGTGAGCTGACTCAAAGATATCACAAAGAAAACTCTTGAAAACACACACGTAATCAGTGTTTTCATGCACTGAGTTAGAAATCAGAATTCAGGGTCTTGGTGTATGGATACGTCAGCCCCCACACCAACACTGAATTCCATAAATTCATAAACATAATCATAACACTTAAAACTATTATTGTTAAATGATTAGATTCTAATTTTATACGGTAGAAATTACTCCTCTAATTCCAATTTGTCATGACCCGCCCCCCAGGCCCATGTTGTGACTACCCCAAGCCTGCCATCCATAGGCCAGGGGCTGGTGAATAGCACCGAAAGGTGTATTCCCTAAAACTGGGAAGGCATTGGCTTTGTATCAAGTAACCACACACTACCAAACACATAACAAGATAAGAATACATGTAAAATGAATACTAAAAAGAGTTGTTACAGTTTGTAAAAGGGGCCAGAATACAAGTCTATCTGTAAAGTATAAGAAACTGAAAAGTATAAGTAAATTGGAACATATCTTATGAACACCCACCAAGGATCCTACCTGAAGGGTAGTTAAATCTCTAAAATGGTAATCTCTGTGGTACACCTCACTTAAGTCCACCTCTGAGATACCTCCAGTCCTGGTACTCTCGTCCTCAGTTAGCGCTGTCTGTCGTCTGCACCAAAAACAACAAGGTGCAGGCATAACCTGTGTAGGGGTGAGTATAACGATACTCATTAGGGAACCCGAGACCCTCAAGGTCTCACAAAATCCGCAAAGGATAAAGCACACAACAAGATATCAACTGGAAACCTTACTTAGGTATATTCCCATACATATACCAAAGTTATCAAGTATACCCATCTCAATCATGAGGAAATAGAAGGTCCAACTCAAAATCCCAAAGCTCAACTATTCCATATAAGAAGGAATACCACGAAGGTAATTACCACACAGGTACACCTCACAGATGAATAACACCAAGATATTATAATGAAGTAAAGTACCATAAGGTATAGACTCAGCTCACACCGGGTATAACTTAGGTACAAAAGTAGAGAAGATTATATGTAACTACTGAATCATGTTACTATGTTAAGAGGCAGAACCCTGTTGGATCCTAAATCAACATCAGACCCACAGATGATCTTAGTACATCATGAGACCCACACAAGAACCTAGAACCTCGTCAGACCCACACAGGATCCAAGTACATCATCAGACCCACACAGTATCCTAGTACCTCATTAGACCCACACAAGAACCTAATACATCATCAGACCCATATAGGATCCTAGTACCTCATCAGACCCACACATGATCCTAGTACCTCATCAGAACCACACTGGATCCTAGTACCTCATCAGACACACACATGATCCTAGTATATCGGCAGACCCACAGAGGATCCTAGTACGTCGTCAGAGCAACACAAGATCCTAGTACATCATTAGACCCAGACAAGATCCAAGTAACTAATCAGACCCACACATGATCTTAGTACATCGTCAGACCCCTAGAAGATCCTAGTACCACGTTAGTCTAACATAGGATCCTAGTACATCGTCAAACCCACACAGGATCCTAGTACCTCGTCATACCCACATGGATTCCAAGAGTGGATCCATATGGAATCCTCATTTACAGACCCACGAAGGATCCCTTTTTCATGTTACAGCCAGCTACAGGGTACCCGCACTAAGCTTTATCATCTCCAGGAGAGTCCTCTCCTAAATCTACTGGTCGATACTCCAACTTCCATGAAGTCCCACGAAGAAGTATCCAAAAGGTCTGCCATGTCATATGGGTCTCAACGCAACAGACAGTGCGCCAATCAGACGCCTAGCCTGTAATTTAATAGCCATTTAGCCCAGAGGGCCTGGTTGGATTCATGCTCAATCCAACATGACTGAACCCCAAATTTATCCTAATATCATGTGGGGTTTAGCAAAATGACCGTGTCGCTCCAAGGTTTCTGGCGACATAGATGGTTTATGAAACAGACGCCCGGTGCCAACGTTATGGCCAAATGTGTGGAATGGGTCGAAATTGGTCCAGGTCTAGTCCTACATAGTCAGACTGACACGGGTCGACCCGCGTGGGGGGCCCGACCCACGTTGGGCGGTTCGGCCGACACTGGGTAGCCCACGGTGCGGGGAGGCCGTGATGCGGCAGTCCGCCACGGCTGGCCGGATGGCAATCTATCCTATCCACATGGCGCGGTTGCACTCCGTGCCTTTACCGATGGCCGGTAGGGAGCCTCTCGCCCTTTCCATGCCGCAGTGGCACATGGCCGCAGTTCTCCTCTGTCAAGCGGCACGGTCATGCTGTCGCCTTCGTCGGGGCCGACCATGGTGCCGATCTCCGTTCCCAATCCCATCAGTGTCTATTTCCATCCTCCTCCATCACGAATAACACACCAACCATGAATAATGGTGGAGGGATCATGCCATTTTCGTTTGTCCTGGTCCCTTCGCATTAGTTCGGTAGCAGGAGGATCAAGATGATTAATTCCACGAAAAACACGAATCTCAAAGAACATCAAGAACACTAAGGGAATATTTAAAACAAAAAACATCACCTTGAAGGTTTTTTTGACATCAGTGAGGAGGGCAGGATGGATTTTGGTTCTTCATTGTTGAAGATGTCCCACGTTGGAGGTGGCACGTTCTTCATTGGAGAAGATGAAACATTCTTCATTGAAAAAGTTCTTTGTTGGGAGGTGTTCTTAATTAATGAGAATATTCCACCATAGGTTCTATCCTTCCCCTTTGACAACAAAAAATCCTCTCCAAAGAATGAGATTCCAATATAATTTAAATTATGTAGATTAATTATGTTGGAACAATTAAAATGCTGACACATTTCATTAAATTTCAGCTGTCTCCAACAACTAAATGAGGAGTTGAAAGGGTTTTTCCCATTAAAGAAGGTTTGGGTGGTCCTTGACATTAATTTAAAAATGGGGGATTTATTTTAGGTGGTACCCACCTTTATAAAATTCACATGGGAGGTTTAAACAAAAATAAAATAGAAGTTTATTTTATTTTATTTTTATTTCCACAAAAAAAGTGAAATGCTATCTTTCATCCTCGACCTACTATGGTCGAGGTAAAGGTATCCTTAAGTGAATACCGGTGATGTGAGGTCAACGATGTCCTTGGATTTTAATTCCAATCATCGGTTCAAAAGTTACAAAAAACTGCTTGCACGTTTACTGAATGTACCTGAAAAAAAGTTTAGAAATTCATTCCAGACACACCAGGCCTCAGAATCACGCGCCATCAATTTTCACGGACTCATAAAATTCTCAAATAATTTAAAAAAATTACATGGAATTTTTGGGTCTTTACAATATATGGAAATTAAATGGGATAAATAAATTTTTTGATGATATCATAAACATTTCATGTAGAGGAACAATCATGTTATGATAAGAAACTTCAATCACATTTTTGAAAATAAACACCTTTAATAATTGAGTAATTAGAAGTTGTTTATAGGGAACAAATATAATAGTATGAAATAATACAATCCATTAAATTATGATAAATATATTTTATTTCATGATGTTTATATTTCTATTTCATTGCATCCCTCTATTGCAATATGATTATTAAATTACATCTTCCAAAAGGGTTTATGTTAACTCAACTCCCCTTATTGAGTAAAAAAATTATTTTTGAATATATTTCCCCCATGATTAGGTTCTTCCAAAAAACTATTTTATCAAATTTCACATGCATTCCCATAATATTATAAGAAAAACATTAATTTCAAAGAGTTTAAATTGATAAAATCTATTTCAAAAAATTATATTATCATTGAAAATAATTTCTATCATCTATAATGATGGTTTCACCTCCTTAACCATATTTATAATCCCTATTTATGTTTTCATTTATAATAGGAAATATGATTATGTGTTATCTCATGTAGCCTTTATATTTCCCTTAACATATTTTAAAAAATATGGTTTATTATATTTTTTATGAAGTGGGTTTTATATAATTTTATTTCCTTCATTTAAAAAGTCCTTTTTCATTCATTGAGAATAAAATAATTTATTTTCAATCCCACATTTATTTTATATAATATTTATGTATCGCAAGGATTTTATATTTACTTTCTAAAATTTAATTAAATTAAATTTTTTCTCCTTTTCAAAATAATTTTTCATATTGACCATAAAATCATATTTTAATCCAAATATACAATAATTTTCTAATTTTTTAATTCAAATTATATTTTACACTATAACTCTAAGGTATTTCAATCCATAGAGTTTATCTCTCATGAATAACCCTTTAAATGGTCTTATTGAACTATCTTTTGGGGGAATAAATTTGTTGTAATCCATTACATTAATTACCATTCCGTTTCATTTTATTCATATATTTTTCCTTCTAATTTCCTTCCTATATGAATTTTATATACATAATCTATTTTATTTAAGGGAATTCACCACGATTTAAAACATAAATTGACTAGGAAAATAATAGTCCAAACTATTTAACATTGATATATATATTGTTAATACCATATTATATATTATCTTGATTGATTTTAACATAACATGAATGATACTAAAAATCATTTTATATCCATTTTTAATTGGAATATTATTTTTTATGTTTTGGATAGTATGAGTCTTTTCCATTTGTGTTTCCATTTAAAAATTAAATGAAACAATTTTTTGATCCCTAGAATCATTTTGAGGAATGGTTTATTTCTTATTTCAAACATATGTAAGGATAATGAAATTTGGGGTCATATATCACAATCTAATGTATTTTTTTTACATTTATATATCCTATGAAGGACTGTTACATCCTAAATATTTTAGAGAAGTAACTTTTATATAATATCATATAACCCCTATAGACATTATGGAATATTTAATATTTTAAATAATCTTAACATATTAGATATCATGAAATTAAATATGTTCCGATATAGCTTGTGTCATGTAAAACAATGAGTTTTTTCTATTTCCATCATTACACATAAGACATTGTTTAAAAAAAAAAATATTGTACTAAAATATTATTATTTAATTACATAAGATATATCATGGTTATTAAATTAGTATTAATGATTTTTTTTTGTAAAATATGATATCAAATATTTCACACCAATATAATAGTAATGAATCTGTAATCAATTATTAGAAATGAATATAATAACTAACTGTATATAACAAAATTGTTTTTACGCATAAGAAGTTATTTCTTCATAATAAATTAAATTAAGTACTATTTGTGAATGATATAAATGAAATAATTATATTATATATTCAATAACATATTTTATATATTCATCCAATATGTTTTATATGAATTAGAAAAGAATAAATCCTATTTTTTTGTGTGTGTAAAAATTCGTATTTTTATTAAAAATTAATTTAAAAGCCTTTTAATAGAGAAATTTAAATAAATCCAATTTATTGAAATTTTATAAATTAAGTATTTTAAAATAAAAATAATTTTTTAAATATAAACATTAAAATTAGGATAGGTTGAATTTTTGGTATTTTTCTATGAGGTTTCATTTTTTTGATGAATATTGTAAAATAAAGAATTTTATTTCATAAGTTATTTCCCAAATAATTTCATTATAAGGATAAACTATAATTTTTCATTTTTATTAATCTCAGTTAGATATATTACACATAAATTAATCAAATATTTTTTATTTTATTCAATTTCACATTGATATTGAATATAAAAAGGTAGCAAACTTTTGAACATTTTATTTTAAAAACCCTCTTTATCATCCTCTTTGTAGGATTAAATTTAAATTAATTTTGGGAACATATGTATATGAAATTTTTAAAAATTAATTCCATATGTTGAATTATAATAATTTATGATATATAATAAGGTGAAATATTTATTTGAAAAAATACATATGAATGTAATTAAAAATAATTTTAGTGATTAAGGGAAAAATTATCTAAACAAATAACTAAACCATATAGTTAAGGATAAAAATATACTACAAAATTTTAAAAATTCCATTTTATGTTTATTTTTTTACCATATGTTCCCATGGTTCATGTTTTTTTCATTGTTGGATCCAATTGACATGGGAAAAACATATGTGTAATTACCTATTCAAATCCTTACAAGAATGACACTCCACTTCCACTAAAAAAATGGTTGTCACCCCTCCCACTTATTCACACCACAAAAGACATTTTTGTCAATAAAACTATATCCAAATTATCTCCCAACATCCCACCCCTCATACTAGAAGCATTAATTTTTTATGAAAGAACTCCAAATATTTATTTTGGATTAGACCAAAATGAGTTACCCGAATAAGAGATAACATTTTTCAATGATCTCTTTTGTTTTATTAACTTATCCAACAATTAATTTTTTTTATATAATGATTATTGTCACAACCCAACCCTTCTGGTATCGAGCCACAACTACCCCAGGCCCGCCTCCATAGGCCAGGGGCTGGCGACAGGCACCGAAGGTGTAACGATCTCGGGGAGGCCTTCGCCTAAGTACCTAGACACACACACACACACACACACAACCCACTTGATGATGAAGTGAAAAGTAAAAAAGAAAACCAAAGGATAAATAAATATAACCCAACCATAGTCATGCATAAACTTCTAAATAGAAAAAGTAAAGTGCTGAAAAGTACTGAAAAGACAACTGAATAGAAAAAGGGTAAAACACGCGCCCAACCTGAAAGGTGCCATAACCCGACAACAGGTAAACAAAAGTAAACAGCCGGGGAGTCCCACACCTAAAAGTCCTACTATGACCATTGAATGCAGCCCAAGATCCTCTGTCCTCTATGCTCCTCTGTAGTCTCGATCGACCTGTCCGTCGTCTGTAAGGGCACACTAAGTGCGGGCAAAGCCCTAGCAGGGGTGAGTATAACGATACTCAATAGGATGCCCTGAAATCTCAAGGGAGCTACAAAGGAGGTACCAAAAAAGTGAGCAGTAGGCAGAATAAGGAACAATGAAAGAGTACACTAAATATAGTGCATCTCAACCGAACAAAAGAAAGGAAGTAGACTAGTCCAACCAAGAAGGGATAGACACGGAAAGCATGTGGCATACCCTGCATGTCTTTGCCCCTCCTAGAAGGAGAGTAACTGAACCCAAGGAGTGGGAACAAAAGTAGGGTGTATATATTTATATATATGCTCAAAAAAAACCCAAACGAGTGTGTAAGGGGATCATTATCTCCAAGCTCATCCCAAGAAAAGTTGCCAATAATTCTAAGGATATCAATCACTAATGACCCAACAATCCCGCACTAGAAGCTATCTCAACGCCAAACCATACAACCAAGGTCCTGCTTCGGTAATCAGGGTGAAAAGTCACTGAATAGCCTCATAGAAAGGGATGAGTCTAAAAGAAGTCGTCGAGTAACCCACTGCCCAGCACAGCTGGAGGGTAAACCCTAAGAGGTCGTCAGGTAACCCACTACCCTACCCCACTGGAGGGTAAACCCTAAAGTCGACAGGTAACCCAATGCCCAACCCCACTAGAGGGTAAAACCTAAGGTTAATGGGTAACCCACTGCCCAGCCTCACTGGATGGTAAACCCTAATATGCCTGTGGGTAACCCACTGCCCAGCCCAAATGGAGGGTAAACCCGAAACTGGTCCGACAACTCCACAGTGCCCGTACCATCTCTGAGTGTCACTTACATTGCTACTGTGCGTTGGTTTGGAGTGCGTCAAAGGATCCTCTGACCAATGAACTTTCATGTTTCTACATTTAATAAGATCCCGAAAGAGGATCTTCACACCCAAACAGATTACACCATTGTACTCCTCGCGGAAAAACACGCGAGATAGACCATTTAATCGCTTGAAACAGAATCCGGACGAAAACGTTATTCAACACCGCTTTATGGCCATAAAGAATCTCGTGGGGCCCACACCTCAGTCTCAAAAAAAGGTTTGGAGAACTACGCCATCACAAAGATCTCAGAAAAACATTCCAAGATGACTACTCATTCGCCCCGAACAGACGTCTGATGAAAAAGTCGCAAAACACTGCTCATAGCTTAAAAGATGGCTCGTGGGGCCCATGCCTCAACTCTAGCTTCAATGCCTGAAACCACCCTGTACTACATCATCTCGACACTAGGGTTACAATGCTACTGATGGTGCATAAAATAGACTCTGGATGTGGTCACGCCATCTGAAATTAGAATCCCGGCGTGGCACTAAACAATACTTAGCGGGCATGTTGGGCCACCGAGCCTCGGTCTCGGGAATTTAGAATACCCCAGACTATCTCAAAATCTCTTTCTGGAGCTGAGGATTGCATTTCCATATATGGAACGTGAATCCGACTTTCGGTTTGCAATTTCGGGGCGTTTAAACGCCTATGGGCGAAGACGGAGTGGGCTGGACTGGTTCGGCTGGTCCACCGCCTTCATACTGGCGGTCTGTAGCTCGGCTGCCCGGACCGCCTGGTCCACAGCGCAGGCTGCGCGGCTTTACCTGGACTGGCACAAGCCGGTCCTGCCCCTTTTTCCATGAGACCCACAAATCATGTGTGTCAGCCGGCTCCTGGGGTCGCGTCGTCCCCGGTCTCGCGCGCCACACGACCACCAGCGAAGCCGGCCAGCGCGCCTCATGCGGCCCGGACCACCGAGCCCCTACTCGCTCGCCTGCCACCGCCTAGGAGGCCCGCTGCACTGCTGCTTGTGATCCTGCCGCTCTGCCACCTTAGAGCCCTTGGAAATGGGGATATTTGGCCGTAAAACGTCCCAGGGTCACCCCGGGACTCAAAAATTCAATATGAAAGACTCATTGGAAAGATCGGATCGAGCCATATGCATATATGGAATTTGATTGACAAATAAACAATAATTAGACACTAATATTTGAGTCTTAATTAGATGTAGAATTTAAAAATAAAACACACAAACCTACCTCGCAGGGCGTAGCCCGTCGCTTCACAAACGGTCCGCCGTAGCCGCCACCACCTTGTCGGAGAGGAGGAGGAGATTGAAAGAGGTTTCTCACTTATTGGGAGAGATTTCTCTAGAGAAGGAGATCCAAGGGGAATAATGGAGGGGTGGAGGTGTTTAAGTAGGTAATTAATTAAAATTTAATTAATTTTTTAGACACCCACCAGTAGACATGTACCTGAACTTCTGACGGGGTTGGGGTTAAGCTTCCCCTAGGGTAAAATCCGCATTCTGAGCACAATGGTGGTCTTAGAATTTTAATCTGAGCCTCCATTCAGATGTTATAAAGGTCACGCTCGAGGCTACTAAACTAAGAAAACGCCCTTGGTGGCTTTTTCCATAGAAGGGCCGCGCCTGCAAAAGTTACACCCCTCCTAGGGTAAACGACACACTCTAGACTCAACAGTGCCTTCATTTTTCCCATACAATAAAACGTTTAGGATTTATTCAGTTTATTTGGTGTGTCTAGTGTGAACAAACTTAAAATTTAATTCTGGCCACACTGGGGCTCGGAACCACACGCCGTCTAAACGTCCTTCTCTGGAATAACATCCTAAAAATTTCAAAGTCTTACAGGCTAAAAAACCATGTTCTTACATTAGTCCCTCCTTCAAGTTTTTCATCCTTGAAAAAAACTTCAAAATAACTTGGGATACTGATCCTACCTATGGCTCTACTGTTCCTAGGTGCTCTTCTACAAACTCCCATGCTGCCACATCACACGAACCAAAGGAATGGTCCATCCATGCAGTGTCTGCTCCTGGAGGTCCTCAATCACCACCAGGTGCTCCGCAAAGGTGGCTCCATCCTCAATGTTCATCTCTCCACAGTCGATAATGTGTGTGGGGTCATGCACCTATTTCCTCAATTGCGAAACATGGAAGACGTCATGCACCCTCTCCTATTGTGGGGGTAGAGCAATACAGTAGGAAACCTCACCAACCCTGCACACGATCTCAAAGGGCCCAATGAAACTTGAGAATAGCTAGACTCCCCGGCCAAACCTCCATGTTCCACACCGCGGGGAGACCCTAAAAAATACATGGTCCCTCTAATTTAACTCCAAAGTCCTGCAATGACAGTCTACGTAGGACTTCTGTTTGCTCTGAGCCATCCTCATCTGCTAATGAATGACCTGCACCTTCTTTGTCGTCGCCCGCACCAACTCCAGGCCCACGAGGAAGGTCTCCCCAACCTTCATCCAGGACAATGGTGACTTGTAGGGTCTCTTGTAGAGGGCATTGAAAGGTTCTAGGCCGATAGTAGAGTGGTAATTGTTGTTATACGCGAACTCAACTAAGGGTAGGTGATCCTCCCAGCTTTAGACAAAGTCTAACATGCACGCCATGATCATATCCTCCAACACCTGGATAGTGTGCTCTGTCTTCCCGTCGGTCTGGTGGTCAAAAGATATACTCATCCACAGCCGAGTCCCGAATGCCTCCTATAGGCCTTGCCACAAACGCGATGTAAACCGCACATCACAGTCGGAGATGATCGTCGAGGGTACTTTATGAAGGTGGACGATCTCCCGAACATACAGCTTCCCTAGAATCTCCATCGAGCTCTGCTCCCTTATGGTAAGGAAGTGCGCCGACTTCATTAGTCGGTCCAATATCAACCAAATGGTATCATGTCCCTTCATTGTGCGTGAAAATCCTATGAAGAAGTCCATAGATATCCCATCCCACTTACACTCCGGGATATCAAGGGGCTGCAACAACCCTGCTGGAACCTGATGCTCTGCCTCCACCTGCTGACTGGTAAGACACAGAGAAATGAACTCGGCTACTCTCTGCTTCATGCCAGACCACCAAAACTGCCACTAAAGGTCTATGTACATTTTCCCCACATTGGGATTTACAACCAAGGGAGAAGTGTGGAACTCCCGCATCACCTCCTCCCACATCTCTACTAGTACTACAGTTCTCCCCTGGAATATGATCTCGTGATTACCTCCTTCAGAATACCCATCAGGGGCATTGCCCGTGGATATCTAATCACGCAGTACCTCGCTGTCGACATACCCAAGATGAGACTCTCACACACACTCAAGGAGTGAAGGAGTCAACACCATCGACTGTAGGAAAGTCGTACCCTCCTATTCCACCAAGGTCAGCCATAGGGAAGCCGACTGATATGAAGCTTCCCTCAATATACAAGGAAGGGAATTCAAACTAAGGGAATCTGCTACTACATTTCCCTTCCCTGGAGTGTAGACTATCTCGAAATCATATTCCAAAAGAAACTCCAGCCAGCTTCTCTGCCTCAAATTCAGATCCCTCTGAGTGAAGATGTACTTGAGGCTCTGGTGGTCTGAGTAGACCACAAAATGCTCTCCCAGAAGGTATTGTCTCCATAACCTCAAGGTGAAGACCACCACTACCAGCTCTAAATCGTGATTTGCATAATTTTTCTCATGGGGCCTCAACTACCTTTACCCATATGCAATCACTGCCTGCTTCTGCATTAACACACAACTGAGACCAGCTCCTAAAGCGCCACAGTACACCATGAACTCAACAACCTCCTCTGGAATCCTAAACACTAGAGCACTAGTTAGCCTCTATCTAAACTCCTCTAAGGCCTTCTGGAACTAATAAGTCCAGGTGAACGGTCATCCCTTTTGCGTCAATGTGGTCAAAGGGGCAACAATCCTGGAGAAATCTTCCATGAACCACCTGTAGTACCCTACCAAACCAAGGAAGCTCTGCACCTCTGACGCATTCTTAGGTGGCTCCCAAGAAAGCACTGCCTCTATCTTTTCGGGATCTACGGCCAAACCCTATTCTGAAATGACATGCCCCAGAAAGTGAACTTCATGAATCCACAACTGACACTTCAAGAACTTCCCATACAGCTGGTGCTCACGGAGTAAGTCTAGGACCATCCTAAAATGCTCCGCGTGCTCCTCCTCCATCGTAGAGTAGATAAGTATGTCATTAATAAAGACAAACACAAAACGGTCCAAGTATGGCTAGAAGATCTTTTTAATTAAATCCATGAAAATGGTGGGGGCATTCTTTATACCAAAGGGAATCACCAGAAACTCGTAATTCCCATAACGACAATAGAAAGCCAACTTCAGGATGTCAGCCTCACAAACCCGTAACTGGTGGTAGCCTGATCGAAGATAAATCATAGAGAACCACTTCTCACCACTCAACTGGTCAAAGAGATCATCAATCCTCGACAAAGGGTACTTATTATTTATTGTGGCCTGATTCTGGTGACGATAATACACACAAAGCCATAGGCTCCCATCAGCCTTTTTCACAAACAAAATTGGAGCTCCCCAGGGGGACACACTAGGCTTGATGAATCCCTTCTCATGAAGGTCGTCCAGCAGAAGTTGTATCTCCTGAATCTCTGTGGGTGCCATCCAATTTGCTGCACATGATATCAGGGTGGTCCCTGGATGCAAGTCAATGCAGAACTCTATCTCTCACCTTAGAGGTAGTCCCTAGATGTCCTTAGGAAAGACGTCCATGTAGTCTTCTACAATGGTAGGGATCCAGGTGCCTATAGAGTCTGCTACTCTGAGAGACATTCTTGCCAACTGGTGAGAAAATGGTTATGGTCTCTTACTCTGAGTACCCATATGCTCTTCCATGAGGTCTCATGGACTAAGGATGGTGAATCTCGTCCCATCAGAATGGACGCATCTGACTAGTCTGCGCCGAAAATAAATCTGGGTGTGAACCATGGAAAGAAAATCCATGGCCAAGATGATGTCATAAGGTTCCATCGTGATGAAGAGTAGGTCCCATGTGAAAATATCTCCTCCGAATGACAGTTCGCAGTGTCTGCAGATAAAGGTCACCAATGAGGCACTTCATGTTGGAACCTCGAGCCTAAGCACTGGTGTCAATGCCTCTAATGGAAGCTCTAACTCCCGTACCAAAAGTAGGGTTATAAAAGAGTGGCTGGCACCTGTGTCTTTCAGTACTAAAGAAAATGTAGAGTAAACACAGAGTGTCCCTCTGATACAACTTTCTCATGACCCGACCCTACTGGTCTCGAGCCGCAACTACCCTAGGCCCACCTCCATAGGCCAGGGGCTGGCGAAAAGTGCCGAAGGCATAACGATCTTGGGGAGGCCTTTGCCTAAGTACCTGTACAGACACACACAACCCACTCGATGAAAAAGTGTAGAGTAAAAATAAAACCAAAGTACAAACCACTATAACCCCACCACAATCATGCATCAACATATAAATAGAAAAATTAAACTGGTGAAAAGTACTGAAATGATAACTGAACAGAAAAACAGAAATACAAACACCCAACCTGAAAGGTTCGACAACCCGACAATAGGTAAACAAAAGTAAACAGTTGGCGATCGTCACACCAAAAAGTCCTACTGTGACCACTAAACATAGCCCAAGATCCTGTGTCCTCTACACTCCTTCGTAGTCTCAATCGACCTATCTGTCTTCTACAAGGGCACACCAAGTGCTGGAAGAGCCCAAGCAGTGGTGAGTATAGAGATACTCAGTAAGATTCCCTGATAGCTTAGGGGAGAAACAAAGGAGGTACCAAAACAGTGAGTAGTAGGCAGAAAAAGGAATAGTGAAAGAGTACAATAAATAGAGTGCAGCTCAACCCAACAAAATAAAGGAAGTAAACACGTCTAACCAAGAGGGGCTAGACACAGAAATCACATGGCATACCCCACATGTCTTTGCCCCTCCTAGAAGGATAGTAACTGAACCCAAGGAGTGGGAACAAAATTAAGGTGTGTATATATATATATATATCCTCAACAAGAAACCTAAATGAGTGTGTAAGGGAATATCTATCTCCAAGATCAGCCAAGGAAAATTCGCCAATAGTTCTAAGGATATCCCTAACTATTTCCCCAAAAATCTCTCACTAGAAGATGTCTCATTGCTAAACCGTACAACCAAGGTTCCGCTCCGGTAATCACAGAGAAAAGTCACTAAATAGCCTCATATAAAGGGCTGAGTCTGAAAGAAGTCATCGGGTAACCCACTGCCTAGCCCAGCTAGAGGGTATACCCTAAGAGGTCGTCGGGTAACCCACTGGCCTGCCATACTAGAGGGTAAAACCTAAAGTCAATGGGTAACCCACTACCCAGCCCTGCTGGAGGGTAAACCCTATGGTCAATGGGTAACCCACTACCCAGCCTCACTAGAAGGTAAACCCTGATACACCGGTGGGTAACCCACTGCCCATCTCCGCTGGATGGTAAACCTAGAGCTGGTCAGATAACTCCACACTGCCCGTACCATCTCTGGGTGTCACTAACATCACTACTGTGCGTTGGTTCATAATGAGTCAAAGGAACCTCTGACCAGCGCCCTTTTATGTTTCCACATTTAATGAGATCTTGATAGAGTCTCCCCATGCCCAAACAGATTACACCATTGTACTCCTTGTGAAAAAACACGCTAGATAGACTATTTACTCACTCGAAACGGACTACTGACGAAAAAGTTATACAACACTCCTTTATGCCCATACGACGTCTTTTGGGGCCCACACATTAGTCCCAGAAATGGTCGAGTGAACTGCGCCATCACGATGCTCTAGGAAAAACATGCCAAAACAACTACTCATTCGCCCCGAACAGATGTCTGATGAAAAAGTCGCAAAACGCTACTCACAAATTAAAAGTGGGCCCGTGGGGCCCACACATCAACTCCGGATATAATGCCTGAAACCACCCTAAACTACATCGTCTCGATGCCAGGGTTACCACACCACTGATGAAACCTAAAATAGACTCCGGATGTGCTCGTGCCATCCGAAAGAGGAATCTTGGCGAGGCGCTAAACAATACATAGTGGGCGTGTCACGCCACCGAGCCCCTGTCTTAAGAATTAAAAATCCCCGAGACCATCTGAAATTCTCAGTCTCGAGCCGAGGATTGAATCTCTGCAAACGACGCGTGAATCCGACATTCTATTTGCAATTTTGGGGTGTTTAAACGCCAATTGACGGAGATGTGGTGGGCCGGACCAGTTCAGTCGGTCCCCCCCTTCAGATCGGCGGTCCGCAGCTCAGCCGCTTGGACCACCCGGTCCACCGCGGCCTGCGGTTCACTGCGTGGGCCATGTGGCTTTACCTAGACCAGCACGAGCTGATCCAACCCCTTTTTTCCACGGGACCCGCATAGCGCGGGTCTCGGCCGGCTCCTGGGGTCACAACGACCCCAGTCTTGCGCGCTGCACGCCGATCGGTGAAGCCGACTAGTGAAGCTCCTACGGCCCAGACCGTCAGGACACCACTCGCTCGCCCGCCACCACCTAGGAGGCCCACCACGCTGCCCCATGGGAGCCCACCGTGCCAGCTCCTTGGAGCCCGCCATGCCGCCACCTGGGAGCCCACCGCGCCGCCGCCTAGGAGCCCGCCGCGTGGACTCCTGGGAGCCTATCGCGCCGTCGCCTGGGATCCCACCACACCGCCGCCTGGGAGCCGTCCGCACCTCCACCAAGGAGCCCCTGGAAATGGGGATTTTTGGATGGAAAACTTCCCTGTGTCACCCCAGACACCCCGTGACTCAATAATTTGATCTGAAAGACTCATTGGAATGCTCGGATCGAGCCCTACACCTCTATATAAATCACTTGAAAAATAAACAACAATTAAACACTAATATTTGTGTTTTAATTAGATGTGTAATTTGAAAATGAAACACACGAACCTACCTCGCAGGGCGTAGCCCGTCGCTTCACAAACGGTTCGCCGAAGCCGCCACCCGCCTTGCCGGAGAGAAGGAGGAGCTTGAAGGAGGTTGCTCCCATATTGGGAGATCTTTCTCCAGTGAAGGAGATCCAACGGGAAGAAGGGAGGGGTGGTGGTGTTTATGTAGTGAAATAATTAAAATTTAATTAATTTTTTAAAAACCCTATAGTAGGCCCGTACCTGAACTTTTGACGGGATCAGGGTTAAGCCGCCCCTAGGGTAAAATCCACATTCTGAGCGCAACATCGGTCTCAAAATTCTAATCCAAGTCTCCATTCAGAAGTTATAAAGTTCACACCCGAGGCCCCTAAATTACAAAAACGCCCTTGGTGGCGTTTTCCATAGAAGGGCCGTGCCCGCGAAAGTTACAACCCACCTAGGGTAAACAGAATTCTCTGGACTCAATGGTGCCCTCATTTTTCCCATCCGAGTAACCATTTAGGATTTATTCTGTTCATTTGGTATGTATAGTGTGAACGCACTTAAAATTTAATTACGGCCACACCGGGGCCCAGAACCACACGCCGTCTGAACGGCCTGCTCTGGAATAAAATCTAGAAAATTTCAAAGTGTTACATGCTCAAAACCCGGATTCTTACAATTATATTATATAATCTGTATCCTAACGATATTGAGATGTTTTTATATTAATGGTTTAACCTATTTCTCCATCGAATTCTATAAAATGGTAATGAAATTATCGTTTGTCTGTATGGTGAACAACCGCATCACAAAATGAGGTCATTTTTTTCTTTACCTCCTCCAATGGTTGGGAATTATGATGGAAAAAATTCTTTTATATGATATTTCCAATATTTATGCTATATAAATACTTATATATTTTTTATATAGAATATAGCATCATTCGTTCCATCTTTTGTAAACACAATAACATCATTTGTGGTAGTGTGAACTACCTCTTCTTCAAAGCGATGTGGTTAATTCACATTATACATGGAACCTATTAATAATGATTTTATAAACTTGTTTGAAAAATATAAAATAAAAATTATACTATAATTATAATATACAAACATATCATTTAATTTTTAATCGTTTGAATATGATAAATAAATGAAAGTAACAGTCATGTGTATGTATGACCTACCATCTCTATGAACGATGTATTTCATTTCATATCTCCAAAAATTATGGATTACAATAAATTAATATATAATTAATATATATAAAACTTTTGAGATGGTTTAAATTTTAGATAATGCTAAATAATGATTGAAATAATTTGAATATAAATAAGAAGTTAAAACATACGCGACAAGTTATGGAATTAAAAACTGTAATATTGAAATTAATGAAGGGTTATAAACAAACGGGTAATGAGATGTTATTATAAGATCATATGAGATATTATAAATATGAGAATGGTTCTGGAATAAGTTAGTGACATATTTAGAACCATTATTAATGATGTTTAAAGAAGTTAACATGATAGTATACATAAGGTAAGTTATTTTCATCTCACTTTTTACATCTATGAGCTAAATGTTATATTCAACACATAAATCTTCTATGTGGGGTATCTAAAGACCATTTGGATATATTATATCCCAAATTAGTTTTTCATAATAATATTTTTCTTTTAAATTTTAATTATTTCTTTCATTGTAATTTTTATTAAATCATACTAATTAGTAAATAATTTCATAACATGATACCATTTCATTTGGTTATAATTATTCCTAATTGTAATTAATATTCTAAGATTATATGTGCAAACAATTTTTACTTCATATTTTTGTATTTAAAATTTTTATGTTGATCTAATTATGACACACAGAATCTATCCATTATTTTACTTTATCATTAATGTTAGGGTATTTTTAGTTGTTTACTTCACAATCCCATTTTGTTCAGTATTATTTACATAAGAATTTAATGTAAAAGAAATTATATGATAATTATAAAAGAAAAATTATTTATTTTATTCTCCTTTGGTTAATAATTACCTTTCTAATGAAATAGTACCATTTTCCCAGATATTTTTACTCTTTTTTGAATTTTTTTAAGAAAACATCCCATCATTTCTATATTTAGTCGGAGATCATTTTATCATAAAACCCCTTTTTTCTAAAAAGGTTTTCAAATATTTTCAAACCTTAAAAAATGATTTATAAAATATTTATTAATATTTTTTTATTTTACAAAATGTTTTTAAAGGAATCATCAAGTTTCTTTACAAACATGTATCTTTTCTAAGATTTTTACTTTGAAAAAGGAATGTTCTTTTTAACTTATATGAAATATATGGAATTACCTACAATAATTTATTTGATGCTTCCATTTCATGTTTAAATGATAGTATTTTAATAAAAATCTTTTTTAAATGTGATTTAAAAATGAAACTATTCTCATGAAAATTTTCAAAATGAAAAAGATATTTTCCTCAATAGTTTATTATGGATTTTTTTCAAAATATCCCCATTTAACAATTATAAGAACCACTTTATTTTTAATAAACATGGTATATGTTATGTTGATACCATCCCTACTCTTCCTTTTTATGGGATTTGATTTATTTGGAAAATTATAGTATTGAATTTCATATATTTTATGCCTTTTAGTCCCTTAAAATGATCAACTTCCTATGATCATTGAACATTGAATTTTATCAAAATATATTTATCATTTATCAAGGTTATTTTAATTTAATTAATAGTATAAAATTTGTATATACATTGTTTAATTTTAAATTTATATGATTTACTTGGTAAATATTGATAAATACACATCCTTTACCCAATATGGATATTTTATAAGCCAAATTTTTAAATTAAATCTATTATTAGATATATAAAGAATGATTTGGACTTGAAATACATGGGTTAGAGTCTACATAGTATAATCCTATTAATTCATGAGTAGTCTCATGAGATGAAATCAATTAGTGAAATCCCATTATTTTTGTTTCCTTTCATAATAGATGGGTTTCTACCCATATATTTAATTTTTCTTCTAAAATGTCTTGAAATTATTATGATAAATCATCTAGTAAAAAGTATTGACAATAATGGTATCATGTTACAAGGAAACAAGATGTCTGATAATTAATCATTTACTTATTTTAGATACAATATTTATTATCAATGATATTTAAGAACGAAAATTTCTATGAATGAATGTAATTATCAAATTATTTATTAAATGACATGTGTTTTTAATTATATACCTTTCCATTTTGATTATTAATTTTTAATTTATTTAAATAGAATGTATCTTTAGTTATTTAAAATTCTATATTATTTACTCACATCCTTCTTAGTTATTTATCAAATGGATTAGGTTCTCAGTTATTTCCATTTATGAATAGTTTATTCTCATTGATTAATTATGACTTCTATTGTACATACCCTTACTGCTGATTTGAGCCCACAGTAATTATGTTTTATTTCCTCATTATTCCCTTAAATGAGATAATGATTATATTTTAGGTTATTTTATATGGAATAAATTTATTATCAGAAAAAAATATGTTTTAATTACTGTATTCATTTTTAATACTAGACAAATATATGAACCCAATTTAAAAAGAATACCAAATGTTTTGGTCCTTTGGGACATTATTTACCTTTATATTATACGAATACAATTGTATCAAGATAAAGACACTAGGATTTCTAGGTTTGGGTCACTACTATTGGTATTAGTGAAGGTTGGTTATAAGCCTTGGGAATAATATATAGGAAAACATAGATTAAGTAACACAACCGAAATATAGACATTGAGCATAAGTATTAAAGAACATAATATAATTTTTTAAGGTATATATTATGTAGATATCCCTGGAAGTAAATCCTTGTCTGCATACTACAAGTGGATGAGGTTCTAAAACTGAAGTACCTAGGTGTAAAAACTAAAAAAATGTGTGTCTGGACTTCCCCGAGCGTTACCTTGTACATGATAATGGGTATTAAAACACACCTGGTTTTACACTTCTTGAGTATATTAATAAGATAATTTTCATTTTCTCAACAAACCATTATAAAGGACATGAATATATAATGAAAATAAATAATGTAAGTTAAATATAATGGGTATTAGGTTGAAAATAAGATGCCATGATTTATATATCCTATAAAGGATTATACGTTTTTCATGCTATGACTAATTTTACACACTCTATTATTTCTATTTATACTCAATGGTTAGATCCCAAAGGGGTCATGGTAACATTAAACCTAAGAGACATGTTTTAGAAATGAGAAAAAATGGGATATTGATAGGAGTGAATGATATCATGTTCATGCCTAATCACTTTTACCTAAATATTATTGACAACATAAACATCAACCAAATACTACACTAAGAAAATTATAGAAATTTAGTGTTTCCTAGGATCTCAAGTGGTGGAGTCCATAGAGGAATTAGTGATTGATTTTCCTCATGATTTTTTTTGAATGAGACACCAAAGAATGCTTCTTAATGGAATGGGGAAATTCATTATGAGTGGGAAAGATGGAAATAATAAAAATAATTGTCGAGGAAAAATGAATATTATTACAGAAGGAAATAAATATTATCTTATGGATCCATATATTTTTAGTTTCCTAAAATTTTGGGAACCTAGGCATTACCTGAGTGAATAATCACTTATAAAGTATAATCTATAGACTAATAAAGAACCCTTATTAAAATAAATGGTCGAAGTATTTATGTATTTATGATATGTTGAAAAAATTTTTAAAATGATATTTAGTTATTAAATTTCAAAGATATCTATCATAATTATTTTTAAAATTTTATTAATATGGTTTTAGAAAAGGAAAACTAGTATGTTGGGTGAAAACCCATCATGTTTGGAATGTCTGCAGAGCATGATTCTTTAACCAAAGGATGATAGGCATTTAATACAAACCACTGACCTATGTAGTGAAATGGTTAAAACATCATTGTTTTCAGTTAAAAGTATTGAAGAATAAATAATAATAATGTATATATAATGTTAATTTTTATTTTTATATGTTAATTTATTAGGAATATTGGATTTTTCGAATAGCTAGAGACAAATGGAAAGATGTTTCACTCTTTTAAAGATTTGATGTTTCAAAAAATATAAATTTTTGTGCTTCAAAAATAGAAACAATGTACATTCAAGGATATAAATTTCTTGAAGTAAGAGAAGAGTTAGAATTTTATCAAATAACCACTGAAATATAGAACAATTTATTTTCAATTGAAATATATCATGTGTATATATTTCCCTATATTCATAGGTAGTAAAATGATTAGAAAACATTAGGAAAACGACCTTTAATTTTTTTCCTAATACCATAATTTTTGTCGAACCAATGGTATTTTAAATCATAAATGATTTATATATATGAGTATTTCAAAATTCCATTTATCATTCACTTTTTTGTTATTTATGAACTTAATCGCTTTCTAAAAATATTTAAACTTATCCTATAAGTCTATATCTACACATATAACAAATTCTATATTATATAGAGATCTACTTATATGTTATTCAATGTGAACATTATTCTTCCCACTCACTATTTTATAGGGTATATTATTCAAAAATTTCTCAACATTTTGAATTTCATCATTTGATATATTAATTATTTTATTATCAAGGTTGTCATTAAATTGAGTGGACTCAATTTATTTAAGGTTGGGAGAATATAACACCCTAAATTTCAAAAGAGTATGTTTTAATTGTTATCATATGACCTCACAAGTCTATATGGAATATTTAATATTTCAAATAAATTAAATTATTATATATATTGATATTAATTCAATACTTAGATAGTATTTTTTGCATGAAACAACAAGTTTTTTTGATAGATTCTTTTACATGAAAGAGCCAGTTTTACTAGAAAAAAATTATTATTGAAAAATTATTATTTAATATAATAAGACATAACATTGAAGAAAAATGAATAGTAATGAATAGTATTACCTATCTTATGGAAATATTAATTTTACCAAAATACAAAATTAATTCACAAGTAGTAAATTTATTAGAAATGAATATAAGAACTAATTGAATATTAAGTACATGTTTCGATGATATTTAGGTATTTTTAAAAAATAAAATAAATTAAAAGGTATTTTTGTATTATATTAATGACATATATATTTTATATTAAATAAATTAATTTTATTAGGAATCAAATAGGTTTTATATGGATAATATAAGCATAAATCTATTTTTTTTTATTTTTTTTCAACTAAGGAAATTTTATCGCCTTTCGATGGAGAATCACTTTTAAACCCAATTTTATAAAATATAATATATTTTATTCAGAATAAAAAAAATTCATTTTTAATATATAAACACAAAAACTAGTTTTGGTTGAAGATTTTTTATTTTAATATTGGGTTTCATTTTTTGATGAATAATGAAAAATATTGAGTTTTATTCCAAACCCTCATTTCCACATAATTTATTTATAATAATAAATTATATTTTTAACTAGTTTAAAATTTGATTTACATATATTATATCTAAAAAAATAAAATTTTGGTCATTGGAATAAATTTCACATTGAATATTAATATAAAAACATAGTTACCTTTTGAACAGTTTACATTAAAAACTCTCTTTTTCACCATATGTGTAGGAATAAATTTAAATTAATTTCATCCACATCAGTGATTGGAATATGAAAAATGTTTTGTAAATTTTGAATCATCATAATTTATAATCTCTAATAATGGAAAAAAAAATTTGACATAAAATATTTGTGAATTTAATTAAAATTAATTACATTAATTAAGAGAAAAAATTGATTAACAAAAATATAAAACCTCAAGCATAAGGATAAAAATTACCCTATTTTTTTTGATAAATTTATTTTATGGTCCAATTTATATCCTAGTGTCTATTGGATATAATTTTGTTCATTTTTTTGAGATAATTTCATTGTAAAAAACGTGGATTAAATCCCATTTTAACAAATAAACTATAATCCCACTCTTTCCCCACTTTAAAAGGCACTCACCCATCCAAATTGTTTAGACCAGTAAAGCCCATATTATCTCAAAAAATATTCATAAATAAGAATAAAACATCAATTGCCTCATACTAGAAGACTCACTTTAGGTATAATTAAAATCTGAGAAATGTTATGCATTAAACTAATTGGAGTTACCCTTATAAATTGCAATGTTCTTCAATAACCAATTTTGTTTCCATTACATCATCACCCATTTAATTATCATTTTTTCAGGATTTTATAAATACATAAATATCTAGTATATAATTATATTATAATATGTAATTTTTTCAACCTACACATTAACAAACTTCCATCAAATGGGTAATGAAATTACTATTTATTTTTATGGAGAACTACTGCCGCATGAAATGATGTCATTGGTTTTTATTTTACAACCTAACATGGATGAAATTATGATGGAAAAATGATTTTTTATGGTTTAAATGATATTTATTTTGTATTCATTCTTTTTTAATTTTTTATACCACATAACTTCATGACTTACATTTTCTGTAAATATAGTTAAATCGTTTTTGTAAGTGTGGACTACTACCACCTCAAAGAGATGTTACCCACTCATACTATAAATAGAACATATAAATTATGGTTTTAATAAACATTTATAAAATATATGATAAAAATATAATGGAATTATATTATACATATATATAATTTAATTTCCGTTATTTTTATTATGATAAAGAAATTGAAGAGGTGTTCATGCATATGGAAAACCTACCATCTTCATGAACTATGCATTTCATTTCCTATCTCCAAATGTTATAGATTACTATAAAAAACTATAATAAATAAATATAATAATTAAATAATTTTTTATATTCTATAGATGACTAAATTATAATCTATTTAATATTAAGAAAAATAACATGTTAAAACATATTCGACACACTTTGAAATTAACACTTGTAATAATGAAAATAATGAATGCAGGTTAACAAACAGGTAATGAGATGTTATAATAATATCATATATGATATTATAAATATTTTTATGGTTGTATAATAATTTATATACATGTATAAAACTATTATACATGAATTTTGATGATGTGTACTGAAACAAAAATGCAAGGGAAGACATTTACATCTCACTTTTTACATCTCTGAGATAAATGTCATATTTAACATTGAATTATTTGTCGGTGTGTATATACTAACAATGTTATAATATTATATCATTATTTTTTTTATCTTCACGGTATTTTTATTTTCATTTTTATTTATTTCCTCAAATTTTATTTTAATTTAACGTTATTATGTAGTAATAAATTTTATAACCTCATTCCTTTTCATTGGATTATATTGTTTCTTCATTGATTTTAATACTATAAGATTATGTCTGTAATAAATTATTACTATACATTTTCTTAGGTACACTTGTTTTATGTGGATTTAAATTTATCACATATAATATATTAATATATTTATTTTAACATCAACTATATGATCTTTTCAAGGTATTACATCACAATCTAATTTTGTTCAAGAATTCATAAACCTGAATTTGAATTAAAGGAAATTATTTTATTATTTCCCTATAAACCATTTATGTTTATTCTACTCTAGTTATTCATGACATATTTCAAGAAATAGTATCATCTTTCTACTCTTTAGAATTCAATTTTTTTGAGAATGTCTTCAAGAAAACCAAACCTTAATTCCCTCTTTAAAATGAGAACCTATTTACTCTAAAAAACTATTTTTGAAAAACGATTTAAAAGATTTATTAAACTATCAAAATTAATTTATGAAATACCTTTTTAACCCTTTTTTATTTTAAAAATGTTTTAGATGGAATCTTATGGTAACATTCTAAATAAGGATTATTTATAATATTTTTACACAAAAAATGAATTTTCTTTTTTACATTGTATATAATGTACATAAATAAACTCATTTATTTATTTAAGGATTAATTTTTATTTTTATTTAGTTAATTTTTAATAAAAAAATTTCAAAATTTATTTTCAAAGTAACATTATTTGAAAACTGTTTTTTAAAATAAAATTGATATTTTCCTCAATAATGATTTTAAGGATATCTTTATAATATTTTCATTCAATGATGACAATTATCCTTTATTTTTACTCCACATGGGATATGTTTCATTAAGTTCATCACTATTCTACCTCTGAATGGTTTTGTATTGATTTGGATAAGGATAATATTGGTATTCACTTCCTTGATTCCATTATGTTCTCTATAAAAATTAAATTTCTTATGACCATTGAACATTGAATTTACTCTAATTATTTATATCATTTATCATGGATCTATTCTTTATGTAAATTCTATACATTTATATATAAGGTTTTTACTTTTAAATTTATTTTATTAATCGGGAAATAATCATAAATCTATACCCTTTACTCAATATGGATATTTGATAAGGAACATTGTTTTTGAATTATATCAATTATTTGATATATGAGGAATTATTTAGAAATTAATGACATTAGTTGGGGACTATTTAATGTAACAATGTTGATTCATCGATAGAATAAAGAGATTCAATCAATTGATCAAAAACTATTAGAGTTTTTTTCTACGAAGAATAGTCATCTTTCTACCCACTGAATAAAACTATCTTATAAAAGGTCTTGACATTTTTATGTTAAATCATCTTGTGAATTACTTTAATGGAAAATGTATCTTTTTCCTGGGAAATACGACATCTGATAATTAATAATTTCCATCATCAAGATTTAGTATTTATTATCCATGACATATTCACTTTCATAAAGTCAATAAATGTATTTCATTCTCATTTTATTGATTACATTGCATGTTTTTTAAATTATATATCATTCCATATTGATTATGCCTTGTCCAGATATTGAAATTGTATGTTTTTTAGTTATTTACCATTCCATATAATTTACTCACTTATTTATCAGTTATTAATTACATGTAATGTTTTCTAATTTATCTACCATTCCATACTGAATATTTTTTTTATTCAATATCTCATCCCATATACATACCCTTAATGAGCTTTTGAGATCACCCTTATTTTGTTTCAATTCCCCATGATTCCCAAAAGTATTCTTAGAATGATATTCAAAGATAATATAGATGGTATAAAATTATGATAAAAAATATTTATTTTGTAATTTGTGTATTCATTTGTAATACAAGACTTATATGGGTATCTAGTTAACCAATAATTCTAAATTTTTTTATCCTTTACAAGGTGAATTTCTCCTATCATATGCCAATTTAATAGTAGCATGACATCAGCTCCATAATTTCTTGAGTAAGGTTATAATAGGGACATGAATGTATATAATGAGAACCGTTACTAAATCATGGACATAAAGGCTTTTTTCTGAATGATTTATTATTTATATGGTTGTACAATATCTCTAAGTTTTTTTAGGTTCAGAAAAATTCTATGTTGTGTTTATTTTTATGAAATGTTACATTCTGTGTATATGATTCTTTTTATTGATATTAAAATATTTTATTTATTATACCCCTTATGTAATGATCTTTTATATAAGTTATTATGTGTATAAAATTTAATTTTATTCTTAGTATACCAATATTATCATATATTTCACAAGTATTTTATTTGAGTTTTTTTACTTTTTATGTTTATTCTTATAGATATTATATGTGAAATCCTTTTTGTATGCTTCCTTTCCTCTATTTATGAATCTTATTATAAACTATGATAATTATCGAAGGGATATAGGTCTGTTCAAATTATAGACAAGTGATAAAATGTTTTGAAAAATAAGTTTCCTATTTAATGGACTATAAAAGAAAAAAAAATTTATTCGAATTATGTGAGATTACCATGATATGTAACAATAATGTGAAGATGGATAATGATTATCATGAATCATATCAGTTGTAATCAATGTTAATTTTTAAAATTACGTGTTTTTAGAAATGGAATGATGTATGTGGATCTAGGTTTCCCTATTGGTTAAATACCCTAAGGATATTCTAATTAATTGGATGAATTTTGTATTTAGAAAGAAATGAATTGAGAATTTGAGTATTATGTAGTATAATGTGAGATTAGTTTTTAAGTATCATAACCAATAATACGTCATATATTATGGATACACAATTTCAATGTTACTTAGGATTGAATCCATTGATATTATATTATCTTTCCTAGATCACCTAAATTTAATTCATTTTCATATTCATTTAAATTCTTTATTCATTAACGTATATGTTTAGAAGGATTTTTATTTTGAATAACCTCCTGGTCTAGAAATTAATAATATTTTTGACCATGTATTTCAACATTCTAGAAAATTATAAATACAGAAAAAAATCCTCGAGATCTTTTTATCATAGACTATATTAATTTCTAATCAGATATTTTTAATGGAATGAAAATTCCATATCCATCTAGGAAGAACATTTTTACTACACCATTATTATATAAATATAATTTTATGAAATTATTTTATTTTCAACTCAAAAATAAATTGTACATAGTTTCTTATAACATATAATAATTAAATTTGAATTCATAATGATTACATAAATTAACTAATTTAATGTAGTTGAAAAAATTTGAGACCATGAGGATGTATTTTAACTCAACATCAATACCTAATAGTTGAACATAATCATATATGTATTGGAAATGTTTCCAGTACACACACTCTTGTAGGAACCTCTTGTAAACATTATCCTGATGAATCTATTAAACAATGATTTCATAATTTTTTTATTGGGATGACTAATATAGTTATACAACAAATGGTTAGTCTATCACAATTTTTTTTTTTTCAGTTCTAGAGTGTGATATTCCATGAAAATCAATGGGAATCTCATTTTAAGGTGGTTGAATATATATTTCATTACTTTAATGTAAATTAAATACATAGACTATTTTATTCCTACTCAATTATGTCTAAATTACTGAGTTATTATATTTATAAATTTAGAGGTTATAGATCAGACCATAAGGGAACTTCTTAAACTTTTCATTTCTATATTGAAGCATTGGTTTCATAGGAATTTAATAAAAAAATATTCAATCAAACATTCCCTTGCAAATAAAAAATATGTGTTAGTTATATAATTTTTTAATAAATTATCCTAGTTACTGTTCATATAAAAGAATATATTATTGACTTTTACTAAAACATAGATCATTTTTAATATAACTTGTTCTACTCACTTATATAGAAACTCAAACCTTAATTTACAATATAAAAACATAAATAAAATAAAAAACTTCCTCTAGGATCATAATAAAAATGAGGTATTATTCTTTTGTTTTTCAACTTTATTGAATAGATTTTTATCATTTTCATTTACCATAGAAATTTTTGATATATTTTAATTTATTAAAAAATTGAATTTATGATAAATTGTAAGTAATCATATGTTCTATATCAATTTTCATATATCCATACATTGAGAAACATAACAACAAAGAGGGATGGCATTGCATATCATAACTACGATAAATTTTCAGGAAGATAATTTATGTTATCCCATTTTTTTTCTAAATAAAATGTGTCCGATGTACGTCGAAAATATACTAGATATTCATCTAATCATGGTAACCCTTAATAGTTGATATTAATGATAATTAACATATAAAAGGTTTTTTTAATTCATGAATTATTCTTATGGGATGATACCCTCATTGATTTATATGTCTTTTTCTATGAATCTTTCTTCATTCATATGAATATTTTTTTATAAGGATTATCAAAATCCAGCCTCGATACCCAGGTAACCTAATAACCAGGAATTTTTGGTTATAACCCAAAGGTAATTCCCAATCTTCCCAGGTCGGTAAATAGCACCATACATCATATTACATGCAAGTAGGAAATTGTTTTTCCCTAAAACACTGTGCAAGCAATACAAGAAAGTGAATATTAATGCAATGGAAACTCCACTATGAGTAATTTACTAGAATTATACAAGGAATTAAAGCTCAATTTAATATAACACATGAACCAAATGTTTGAAAAAATCAAAAATTCCAAAGTAAACAACTCACCATTTTCACGGTGCAACAACTTGATCCACATCCAAGATATCCTTTCCCCGTCCTCGAACCTTGAAAGAGATAATCTACAAAAACTCGAAAGAATAAGTATGGTATGAGTTAAAATCTAAACATTATATCTCCAAATATTCAATAATATATTCCAATAATATAATAACTAAAGGAATTATTTCAATTTTTGAAATAAATAGGATTTTCATTTTAATGAACATTAAAACAAATCATGCTATTAATTTAAAATGATGGAAAAAAACATTAATCAATTGATTTAAAAGATAATTTTAATTTCTAAAAAAAGTCAAATATAATATTTCTATAAAATGGTTTAAATAATTCATTATATAATGTAATGTTGTTTAGAAACATTTTCATATATTTGGTTCTTAAATATAAAATAAGCGAAAAACATGGTCATCTTCTAATTATGTGTGAAAGTTATATCCTATTGGACTGAAAAATTTCTAAGTGATCATAGAAATATGTGTATATAAACCTCCATAAAAAACTAGCAAATGGAATGTCGACACACCCCATTAAGGATACGACCTACTGCATTTATGTTTTATAATGTTGTATAATCGTAGAGTGTGTCTAAATATCTCACAAACAACCTATGAAATGCATGTTCTCATACATAATAAATGATATGAAATTTATTTTGAGAATAGTTAATATAATACTAAATACCATTACCCTATTAAAAATTAAAATTATTTAATTAAAATAAAATCGGTTTTAATAAAAAAATAATCCTTTTTAACAAGATATAACCATTGGGTTTCAATCAAAACTTTTTAACCAATTTTTACATGCTCTAAATCAATTAAAAACTAATTCTATAATTTTTACAATACACTTCCATAATTAAATTAAAACATGTAACTGGGAATGATTTCATCAAATCTACAATTTAAATTAATCAATTTTAATCAAAAAAAAATCCAGAAACACACCCCAATACTAAGGAATTTTTTGTTTCCCTAATTTTTATTCCAAAACCATTTCAAATTTCCCAATTAACCAAAATAGGGTTTTATAAAATCAGTTGAAATATTTTTTGTTGAGTAGAATTTAAATCAATAATTGAAATAAAGAATGCATTTCAAGATTATTCAATATAGAAAAATAGGATGAAATCACCAACCTTTCTCCTAAAATTCAACAATCGCAATAGAATCTGTTAATGAGAAAAAAGGTGTAGAAGACCTTGAATCTCATTATTGAAATTAGATAAAACCTCATTGAACTTATATAGATTAATTTCATTATGAAATATTAAAATCCCAAAGGAATAGACAGAGGCATAGATGAAGAATAAGGGTGAACTCTTACGCAAGAATCACACCACAAGCACAACGGTGATCAAACGTCATACGAAATGTTCAAAAAGGGATCGAGAGATCTAATATCTCATAAATATGGATTTTGGTCGAGAGATGTGAAATTAGAGGGCATCCTAAAGGTATGTATTAGTTGTACTTCCGGTATAACAACTGCAGTCGGGGTGTTATATGTTGTGTAATCCCATTACACGTCATGTAATAATTAATTTATATAACCATTAATAAACATATCACTTCAAACTTAAGACCAATCATTATCTAACTAATGATGTGTAATGAATCATTATTTCTTCTACCTTTCATCGTGTTAACCATTCACAGTTAGAACCTAGAGACGATTACACAGCTTGTAACCCTCCGATATCCTATAGAAAAGGACACTTAAAGTTGAAATTCCAACAAATCACTAAATTAACAAATATTGGTGTCCTCCCCATTCCTTACCATATTTTTGAGGTTAACAAGAGAGAAAAAACACGAAAATTTTAATTATTTAACAATCAGATCAGTAATGGGAAGTTACAACCTCCCAAATGTAAAACAATTTTATCCCTAGAATGCCTATAAAAAATATTCCATGCCAATAGATGAGGACACTACTATCTCATGAGTCTCTCAAATTCCCATGTATCATGATTATCATAATCATGCATCCATAGCACACAGACCAAAGGTATCATCCTCACATGAAGTAACTAGGTATCATAATCGACTATCATGACAGGTTGATCATTAAAAGATAAATTAGGTTCAATATCTTGATCACTCTAGCACAAAACAGGAAATAGATCAGATAATTAATTTCATAGCTTTGATACATGGAATACATTTTGGTATCGATGTTAGCTACAGGGGATATACTAAATGGTATTCAAAATTCTCTAATTTCTAAACAACCTATAAAGGTCCCACAAAATGAGGAGTATGTTTTCCTTTCCCCCCATGTAATCGATGACCCAACTGAGGTAAAACATTCATGAAAACCCTGTCGGCAATTGAAAACTCCTAGGGTTAATGGAGATGATGAACATACGACTTGTTTTAAATTTATGATTCACACATTCTCTGATTAAATAACTAAATATTTTTTGTCATCTATTGTTCCATGATTTGACCAATAAAGAATAATTCACCAATTAATTACATAAAAAATGGAGGATTACATGGAAGGAAATATAATGAATCAAAAGGATCTATTCAGATATTAGAATGGTAAATATTCTTATAAAAACTCAACCATCCCCATTTGATCAACCCATGACCCACCGAATTCAAGAAAACACATGTAGAGTATATCCTTAATAATATATATAGCAATTTCTGTATGTCCATCCCATTATTAAAGGTAGGCCATCCTCAAATAGACCTACGATCCCAGTGCCTCCTAATGTACTATTCAAAAGAAAGAAGTGATTCGAGGATCCCTATCAGAAACAATAGAAGATGAAACAAAATGAAAATAGAAAATATCATTCATGTAGAGATTTCCCAACTTCTCAACTTTGGTTGTTTTAATAATGGATATGATGTGATCTGACATTTTCATCCTTTCATTCAAAACCCATATCACATTATTTTTTCTCTATGTACGAGGAAACCCAACCACAATGTCCAAAGGGAGTTCATGCCACTTTCATGTAGGGACTAGATATGTATGAAGTAATCATGGAGGATTCTAGTGCATGTCCTTAAACTATTAGAAGGTATGAAAAAGGGAAAAAAACTTAGCAATTCCCCAACTCATGCCAGGAAACCCGAACATCTTCCTCATATCAAAAAACATCATAGTGGTTCATGGGTGCAAAACAAACTATGAATTATTATAATTCCCCATAACAACATTCCATGTTGCTAATGGAACAATGATGTGATTAGGGAAACTTAAAACACCAACTTTGGATAAGGATGACTAGGTAATTTCCTTCCCATAATTAAGAGAGTCTCTAATTCAATTCAATTCATCATCAGGCTCTTGATTATGATAAATCATATTGATAAGAGCAGATGTCAACTGAACACTAGATAGATAATATTTATCCCCTTTATCATAATCTTAAATATAGAACTGTGAAAATAGATCTATCAAATTCCACTCTTTTAAATATTCTTTTACAAACTAGTTCAAATGCTTCCTTCTATTGGAATTTTCATTGATATTCAATTTCCTCAAGGTATATGTGATGTCAGAATATAATTATTGTAGGTACTTCAGGTATCCCCTCTAGTAGAGATTCAAATATTTTTATGATGATATGCAACTCAGTATTTTTTTCTTCTGAATACATAGTAAATCATTCTCGGAAAAGGTAGTGCGACCAACTCAAAAGAATTTGCATCAAAAATGTATGTTCGAAGTCATGGGTAGGATAATTGATATTGTGTGGCCTAAGCTAATAAGATCCATAAGAAACTACATGATCAATATGAATAAGAACATCACACAAGCCTAAACTCGATACATCATAGAAGACTATAATGTCATACACGACCTCTAGAAGATTCAACACCATCGTTGAAGTCAATAGACATTTCAGCTTAATAAAATACCTAAGACATTTATCATTCCAAGAAAACATCACCCCCTTTCATGTTATAGTATTAATCAGAGAATCCAACTTTGAGGAGACCTTCACTAATTGGTGATAATATATGACTAATACCACAAAGCTCTAAATATCGAAGACATTACATGGTTAATCCCATGTCCCAATAGCCTTCACCTTATCAGGATCAAATGATATTTCTTGTTCTGACACCATGTGTCTAATGAATTCCACTTATCAAATCCAAAAATCACACATGAAATTCTTGTCATAATTTTGGTTATTTTTCAATAGACTCACAACTATTCTCATATTATGAATATGATCTTCCTAGGACATAGACTATATGTGGATTTCAATAAAAAATGATGCCACAATCAAATCTAGATACTCATGGAAAATTCTATTAATTAAAGACATGAAAAATAAAGGAGAATTGTTTATACAAAAGGGATAAAAATGTATTAATAATGTCCATAACTACTCAAAAGGTGGTTTTATGAGTTTTATATTATTTTATCCTCAAATGATGGTAATGAGATCAAAGGTTAATCTTTGAAAATAACATTGACACAATCAACTAATCTAAAAAATTCTAAATCTATGGAAACAAATATTTTTTCATGACCACAAATCAAATGAGCTTCCCATTTTCAAAACATAAGAGATGTTAACCATCATCTTTTATAGGAATGGGAACCAACATCCACTATGGTGACACACTTGGGCATACAAAGCATTTCTCAATAAGATCACCCAGCATAGACTTTAGCACTTTCATTTCAGTTACATCCATAAGGTAAGAGGGAATATAAACATGATGAGTAACATGAATTAAATTAGTTGAAAACATGACCTCTTGTAGAAGAGTAAAAGTAGATAAATTAGAATGAAAAAATTTGGGAAAATAGATGAAAACTGATGGAGATAACTTGTTAATGATTCATTCTCCAAATAAAAAGAAAACAATGATAATACCTTCACCAACTATAAGTAAGAATATCCCTCCCTACACAACCTTGGGTCCCATTCTAATTGAATGGAATGGGACACACCACTGGATGTAGTAATATCCATTACACAAGATAAAATATCTCTAATAATATTTAGTTTATTAACAATACAGATTGAAATAAATGAATTTAATTCACCACTATCAAATAGGGTAGTCACTAATGATGAAGCTATAGAAATGGGTCATCTCACAGTCACTAGACCCATATCCTCTAACCTAGAATCTCCTCCACTATGTGAAGTAGCCTCATTTCGGGTTCTTATGTCTGGAAGTCTTTTATACATGAAGAATTTTAATTCCCCATAGTTTTAGGATGAGTTGATGATCCTATTCCACTATGTGGGGAATAAAAGATATGGAAGATTCTCTATAAGTCCATTGAATGTATACAAAATCAATAGTTATTGGTTGACTCAGTTAAAAGATTATTTGAATGGCATGGAATTCTAAACTAATAACAACTCAAAGGAATTCCTCTTATATTTTTGAGAGCTATATGATAAACCTTCAATCGAGAAATTCTACAATAATAAATACGCTTCCTATTTCAATTGAATGAATTGATTCTTCCACTTTTAGAAAAAGGAACTCCCATTAACGCTGACTTTCTAGTCTAGTCCTTCTCAACCATCATCAACATATCCTGTACATTAGAATAAGTGGGAATCTTTAGCAAGAAAACATGAGAACAAATAATTAATCGATGTCTAATCTTGAACTATCTAGCCTCCAACCTCTAATTAGAGACAATATTAGGCCCAAACTATACCATTTCATCAAAAGTGTTTTGAATACTTAGCCATGGTTCAATTATACTACTCATTCATGAAAAAATCGATAGTATTTTCTAACACTATTGAATTTGTATAGAAATAATCCATTAAAATAACCTTGAAGATATTCTACTCTAAGATCTCATGTTTCTTTTCCATCACCATTAATTACACAATCTACTACTCGGTCCTTCTAGAATGATGGCGGAACACTTAACCTTGATCAAATATGGTGACTCCAAGAACCCAATATGATGTTCTCTCCTTCCCAACCATTCCTCATAATGTTTAGGATTAGTAGATCCTTTGAAAAGTGGTGTATTTTTCTAGAAAATGAATTGCGAATGATTATTAATAATATTCCCCTGAGGATAAATAGCTAGAGAATAAATTATGACTGAAGGCAGTGCCTATCCTAGATCATGGACTCCACGCACAATCAACACAACCAGATTCAGATCTATAATAGTATTATCTTACTAAGGTTCAGTAGTATCCTCTTCTTATATTCTATTTTCATGTCTTCTCATAGTCATGATGCTATATAAAATTTGAAAACAATAGGGAAGACATTAGATAATTCTAAAACCAAGTGACAAGAGAAATTAATCCCAACACAAAGAACAAATATTATTTTCATTTCACTCTACCTAAATCAAAATGGGAAAAATAATTGAAGTAATATTTAAGATGAATTTACCTTACCACCCCTTATGACATAATGTTCATTGTGGTGGGAGATGTCCTAGAACTAAATTGGGACTATCTTTTACGTACCAAAATTATTACTCAAATGAATACTAGCATTTAGAAAAAATATCAAGGACCTCATTTGATACCACATTGTTATGAACCAGTCTAGATACCCTGGTTTCTTGATAACTGAGCCGGTACTAACATAAATCAAATGGTGTTCCTAATCCACGTGGCTCAACAACTATTATCTATCATCATAGAACGTTCTAGTGGGAATTAAATTTCTACCAAAAATAGAGGAATAAAGAAAACGAAGTTAATATTCATACAAAATAAACTCTATCGGAAGTAATGAATCAAAAGTCAATAAGGAAATAAATCCCAACGTACAACAACCCATGTACCAAAATAGGAAAAAAACCCTTGTCCCTAAAGAAAAAACTCAATTACTCTATGGTTCAGTAGCTAGATCCACCTCATAGAGATCCTTTCCCCTACTCAAACCTAGAAGGAGATAATCTAAAAACACTTGAAGGCATGTGTAGTGTGTGAGATAAAAACCCAATAGGGTCCCACCAATGATTCCATAATTGATTCCAATAAATTATTAACTAACAAAATTCACTCAATTTTCAAAATAAATATGATTAGCGTTTTAAATAATATTTAATCAAATAAATATATACATATCAAATGACAGAAAAAACATAAACAAAGGCTTTTTAAGTGATGGAATAATTTTAAAATGATTTCATAAAAATATTACATAACATTGTCTATAGAAATAAATAATTCATGTAATTATATTTACCAATATTAGAATATATTTATATCTCAAATATAAATCTAGGGAACAATATGGCCATCTGCCAAATTGGAATGAATATTCAAAGCTATAATACTCCACACTATATTAGTGATCATGGGAATATGTGTATACAAATGTCCCTATAACACTGGCCAATGGAGACACTTCCACACCCCATCGAGGATGTGAACTAATTTATTTATGTTTTATAAATTTGTATAATCATACAGTGAGTCAAATAACTCAACAACTACCTAAGTATTTCATGGGTTTTTACACATTGAATGAAGGTTAATTTATTTACCAAAATCAAAAAATAAAATTAAATCCCATTCCCTAATTTTAAAATCCATTGTCCCATTTAAAACAATTTTATTAATAGAAATCATGACTTATTAACAAGATAAAACAACTAGTTTCAATCAAAAAATTTTAATTCATTTTCAGAAGATTAAAATCCATTAAAAAGAAATTCAATCAGTTTCACAATAAATTTTATTAAAAAAAATGATCATTTTAATTGAAAAATATTCTAGCAAATCTAAAATTTAAATTAAAAAATTTATTTCAACTAATTTCTATAAAAACTCCCCAATTCAATGGAATTAGGGGTTTTCCTAGTTTTCAATGAAAAACAATTTCAAATTTCTCAATTCACTAGAATTGTTTTTTTTCAAATAAATTTAAATAATGTTTGGGAAATTGAATATAAATCATTATTGTAATAAATAAATCCATTAATGGTTATTCAATTTGTCCAAATGACTGAGAATCACCTACCTTTTCTCAAAATTCAACTGTCACAATTGAACCCTTTAATGGGAATGAAGTTGTATAAGTCCTCCAGACTCATGCTAGGATTGAGATCTAACATCATGGAAAATATATCCATCAATTATAGGAAGATCTATAGAAATAAAAAAAATAACAGAAAGGGATAAATACAAATAACAAGGGAGAACACTTACCCTGGAATCACACTACAAGAAAAACAAAGATCGAACACGATACGAAAGGATATAGAAGGTTTAGAGAGCTCCATGATTGCATGGGGAAGGATTTAAGTTGTTAATAATAGAAATTTGAGATAAGAACAAAAGAGAATATTATCCATTCTTCATATATAAAAAACGTGGTTAGTGAATTACATGACATTTAACCCCTTTACACATCATAAAATTGTTAATTTCTTTAACAACCAAAAAACACATTGCTTCGCACTAAAAACCGATCATTAATTATCTCACAGATTGTGATGAATCAATCCATAGTGGGACTTACATGGGGTCAACCCTTCATATAATGCACCTAAAGGCCATTAAATGTTATGAAAAGTAGTTACATGACATGTAACCATCAGGTATCTCGAAGAAAAGGCCTGTTAAAGCTAAAAGACCCAAAAATCTCTCAAATCACTGTTATAGGTATCCTTTATATTCCATTCCAACCCTTTCTATTTAATGGAATGTTAATTCAATGAAAATTATAAATTTTTACTTTTCTGATTGGTAACATGATATTATAGGGATTCCTTTTTCCAAAATTTCATGAACGTTAATGATGATGAATTAATCTAGAGCGTACATTTAATCATTCTTATTTTTCCTCTATTTCACAATTTTAAATTTATATATATCTTAAACTATTATTTCTTATGGAATGTTAATAAAATTAAAATTTCTTATATATTAATATCCCTCTATATAAAACATAGTGCATATAATGTTTTGTTTCTTTTTTATATTTCATATGATTTTTTTGGTTAAATCCATTAAAAATGAGGGAGTTCATTTTTTCATTTGTGAAATCAGATAAATATATTCAATTTTTAAAATTATTCTATAGATGATAAAACAATATTATTAATACACTTCTTGGAACCATATTCTATAAAATAAAATCATTTTTTGGCGTCTAAATATAATTTCAGGAAGGTTTGTTTCTTTTTATTGAATCATTCATTGACTATAATAATTTAATACATTTTTAATCATCACTTTAATATCCAAATTAGTATAATGAAATTATTTTAGCTTGAGATGTCTTGGAAATGATGACAAACGGATCAAAAGGGTAAAAAATGTAAATATAGTAAAGTAATTGATGAATGTAGTAATTAATAGAATAATTAATTTTCATTAATTAATTTCATATCTGAATCTTGTGATTTGGTATATAGGAATTTAGATTCTTTAGAAATGAAAAGTGATATATTTTAGAGATGTTAAGGAATATAAATCATCTAAAAGGTAAACATGGTAGAGTTTTATCATAAATTATAGAGGGTTTATTTTATGACTTATTATTATTTATTTATATTTTTATTATTATTAAAAATTCAGGAAAATTCCTTAGGTTATTGTTTTTGAATATTATAGTCAGAGTGTAATTGTAAAAATTATAGATATATTCTGGTTTCATAGATATTATATCTTCTGGATGATTTATAAGATACTAACATACCTTTTTGTATCAATATTTTATCTACAATACCATTGATTTGTCTTCCTTGATTGTTATAAAGTAAGAAATTATAGAGTTAGATGACTGTAATGCATCCTTGAGTTTAAAAATATTAATAAACTCTTACTAAAACATATTTAAATTGAGGATTATTTTTTAATATTACAATGGGAATATTATACCTCATGGAATTTTATATTTTGGTATAATGATACAATAATAATTTATTTCAAAACATATTAATGATATACTAGAATTTTAGAGCTTCCAAAATTTATTTCATTAGTAAAAGGTGATCCGAATCTGATACAACTACAATATAAATGTAAGATCAAATAATATTCTCATTTATGTTCATTATATAATCATATAAAATTTTAACTAAGGATTTTAGGAATGATATTTGTTATAAATTTTTAATGTGAGAAATCTTAGTTGTAAATAATATTCAATCTCATATATTATTGTACACCACAACACATATAAATTATTTTATCTTCAAACGTATTTCATTATGATATACAATTGTGGCAAAAATATTTTAATTGATCATATTTTTTATTGGAGAAGGATTTTTATTATAATTATGATTAATTACATTGGAATTAAGAATCTAATAATTATTATAATTGAGATATGTGGGATTCATGGACTTGGAGTTTTCTATATCTAAATAATTATTCCATAAATACTATGGTGTTTTAATTTTTTTTTGATTATTTAGACTGATGATGTTCTCTATGATAGAACTACCTATTAAAAATATTTCTAATAAATAATTTAGAGTTGTGGAACTTGTTATTGTTGACTAGTTTATTTAATGATGTTAAAGAGTTCGAAATATATTGACACATTAGATTTAGTTTATATATTCATGATCTACATTGGTTTAAAAGTGATGAATGCCCAATGTGGAAGTGTTTTGTAATATAATATCCATTAAATCGTAGGAAAATAATCATTTGATACTATGTGGATTACTTTAATTTTTTAATTTACCAAAATAAATTTATGTTACATTTATTATTTTATTTTTCTAACCATTCAATATCTTATTTCCCATTGTCCATATAACTTTTTCAATATTTATACTTTCTAAACTGGTTTGTTCCAAATTTTGAACTTATAATCATTTAATGTTGTATTTAATTAATGAATTTTTAATTCACCTCTCAAATAATTCATTCACCACCCACATATTTATTCATTCAAAAACATAAAAATTGTAAGAATATATAGATAAAGGATTGAAATGAAAATAATGAAAACAAAATATGGTGTCTCCCTAAGAAAAAAATCATACCCAAGATTCTACATTATTCTAATGGGTGAAACCTGATAATAATAATAATGGTTTGTAAATGAATAAAGAGTAGGGTACTAAAAATAAATGAAAAATAGTATAAATAATATTTTTAATATTCATAAAAAATTGAGAAACTTTTGATAAGTTTATAAGTAGTGAATATAAAAGAAGTAGATCGTATGTTTTTTTAACATATTAGAATATTTACATTTTGAGGTAAATTTTTGTAATATTTTTTGTGTTTTTTTAGGAATTAGTTTACCCGTATAATATTTATTTCCCAAAATAATTAAGGTTATTTTAATAAAGTGGAGACATTATGAAAAAAATTGGAAATTAACTATTAAGGAACCATAATGATGGAATGAAATTGTATGATAGTTTAATTTCACATGAGGTAACATTAGGTATGTCTAAAAAATAAAATAACATAACCAACTAAAAATTCATTATTATAAAAAAGAAACCAAATTTTCACTAACTATTTTATAATAATATATGTAATTAATAATAATAAATTTGATTTTATAATTCATAAAAAAACTACATAGAATGAATGGAATTTTATTGTGGACAGTATTTTCTCACCACACAAGATAAATAATAAAAATCATGGAATGGAATTAAAAAATGACATAGATGTAATTTATCTTTTGATAATTATATCACCGTAAATTTTAAAGGCATTGGAAGTAGAAAAATTTGTTGCAAGAAGATTCTTTTAAAAAATAAATCTCTTTGATGATGGGATGATTCATCATTTATTACGGGTAATTCAATTTTGATATATTGGGGATAATGTTATATTTTTTGAGGAACTACGTGTCATTAAAATGTTGAAGGATGATAAAATTATCAATAGAGTTCATTTGAAAAATGAAAATATTTTACAAATAATACTTTAGAAAAATATTCCCACATGAGATTAAAAGGAGATATTGAAAAATAAAATTAGAGAATTGAATAATTAAATTAAAATAGAATTATAATAATTATCATTTCTATTGTTAAAAATGAATAATATAAATATTAACTAGGAATGAATTAACTATTTTAATTTTGTTTCACAATGTAAATATGGTGAAAAGGCCACAAAAAACTAGAATTAAAAACTAAGTGTAATTATAACTCATAAAACATGATTTATGAGTCTATATACGTATAAAATGACCCCCAATAAATTGAAATAATTTTATAAATGTTTTATATATTTTTTACTCATATGAATTATGTATCATTTGTGTCATGTAAACTACATACCCTTATGTTGTTTATGGGTTTTTATGAAATTCCTTGAAAACAACATGATATGATATCAAAATATTTTGATCTAATAATAAGTATGAATAATAAATTCAGGATTTTATAGAATATAACTAGAATCATTGAACAAATTAATGAATATTAATTTCTATATATGTTTATAAAATGATAGTAGTCTAATAAAAATAAAGTGTCTGGTTAATGTGTGAAGGGTAATGATATCATAGTGATGAACACCAATGTTCTTTTAGAGACTAGAAAAAAAATAACCATATTTATTCTAAGTTAGTTTTTTTGTTAACCAAATTTATCTACAAGACCATATGAGATATGTCTTAATGGTGCAATAAAATTTAAGAATTTGATAGTTTTTGGTATCACTTACATTCTCAAAATCATGGTGTTGAATTTTTGAAAATTCATTAATGAATCAAATGAGATGATTTACCATGATTATATACCCAGCAGAAGAAACTATAGGATTTTAAATATAATTTCTCATTGAAAATTTAAATCTATGTTGTTATTTTATTTGTGGAATTTAGAACTCAATACACATTATTTTTATAAAAAATTAGAATAATAAGACTCATATAGAATGATATATGTTTCAGGGTACAAAATAAATTTATATAAAAGGATTCCATGACTCAAAATCTAAATTTTATATTTCATTATATGATGATCAATTTTAAAAAAGGTTATTTATGTTATTTTCATATAAAAATTATATTGAGAATTTGAAAATTATTGGTGATAATTGTAATGATGTCCTTATATGAAAAAATTCACGAAATTCTTTTCCCACGTTCTAATTATATCACGTTCAATGAAAAATTAATGAATATTTTTGAAAAATATTAAACAATTTCTATAATATGAGAATTAAAAAAATGAAGATGGATGAAACATGGTGGTTTTGTCACATCCTAATGGAAAGAATATGAAAAAATTATTTTTTTATATAAACTCTATGAAAAAGTTGATGTGGTATGGGAAAAATCATATTTTATATTAAAAGGAAAATCTTAAATTGAGTGTAAAAATTTATATGATCCTATTTCCCTAAATAAAACAAATTTTAATGATAATTATATTTATTTTAATTTTATTCAAATTGATTTAAATGTTTTCAAAATGGTCTGAATGTATTTATTCTTGAATGTGGAACATTTCAAATAGGCGTATATTTAACGATTATAGGTATTATTTATTGAATATTATGGTATATGAGTTTTTAAGAAAACAATATCACTCTAAATTATTAAAAAATATACATAATCATTGAATTTTAAGCCTAATAGTTTGAAGAAGAATATAATATTAAATTGCGTCAAGGAAGAAAACATTATATACTTCCAAAAATTATACCATCTCCCACATTATTATTATAAATGTTTAATTCATTAAATTTTATCTAAATTTTTTGAAATATTTTCAAAATATTTATATAGAAATTAAGGGACATTTCATGTTACTGATTATCTAAAAGTTATTTTTTTATCATAGGTTATTCAGTGGTGTATACTAAAAATTGTATTTTTTTATCATGATGAAAATATTCATTGGAATTTTAGATAAGATTTGTAATAGAAGAATGATTATATATATCAATTTCAACCACAACAAGTATAAATTCTCCATGAAATAATATTTAAAATTTATATTTCAAAAGGAGTATAAAAGATTGATATGATGTTTTTTATATCTAATGATTCCAAAACTAAACATTGTGTGCAATGTTACTATATATTAATGATTATAAATCTATACAATAGAATCACATATTATTATTTTAGTGAATATATTATAGTATATTAATGGATCTTTGGAGTATAAATTAATTTATTATAAAGATAAATATATTCATTATTATAGTTATTATGATGAATATTTTTTTGGTGATCTTGTAGAAAAAAAGATAACAACATGAAAATCATTTTATATTATATTAATATGTATCTATTGAAACACTCAGAATAAAAGTCCATTCATAAAGAGAATAATTAATGTTGAGATTATTTCATAGTTATAAGTTATAGGTAATATTATTTCCATGAAATCACATCTTGAGGATATATAAGAGAAATTAAAATATCTTAGCTTGGTTATTTCTAATAACCAAAGTGAAATATAATTGTTATAAAATTTCAAATAAAATTTCAGTTCAAAAAATATTTAATTAAAAGAAACATTAATCAAGGATAAAATGGAATTTTTTTACCTCAAAAATGATTATATTTCAATATAGGGTTAATTCAAGGATGTATGGTCTATTCTATAGATAACATATTTGTTCCAATAGTGATGGGTATTTTTTGAACTATATTCTCTTCCAAAATCTATTGAGGTATATGTTTCATGAAATTCCAATTTTATTATTTTCAATACTTCATCATTATAAGAAAATATAAACTAGATTTATAATCAATTAGTGGGAAATACAAGTTAATGGGGGACATGAAAAGTGGGAGATGTAAAGGATTATATATTCATCCATTATAACGATGATAAATAAAGATGAGATATCATTATTTTGAGTTTGGAAAATATTGGCAAAAAATATAAATGGATTATTAATGTTCCCTCAATAAAATTGAATTTGGTTTCTAAAGATAGATCAAATACCACTTATATTAATTAAATCCATCCATGGTTCAATGATAACAGGTTAATGTACTAGAATTTTATACACCTAGAGAAGAAGTTATCTATAAAATATTACACTATTTTTATAATTTTGTTTTTAGATATCCCTATCATTGAGAGTAAATTATGTCACTAATTATCTAATTATTGATTCATGAGTATTACTGTTATGTTTTAATTCTATATATTGAAAAAAGTTTCATGGATTTTTTTAATTTTTATTGTGACTCCATATTTTTAAAAAGAAAAGAAATATTGAGAAAATTTCCACTATAATCGAATTGGATCTTATTGTAATATATTCATGGGTGTATTTTATAAATGACATTATTTAGAATATAATTAATAATTACATCTATTTCACTAATTGTTTCAAAATTATAGCTATATTAAACTATAATTCATTAAAATGAAATTTTAGGATTAGTTATATAAAAACAATGCAGTTATACATAATAGAGATCATGAGAAGAAGATTATGCTAGATGTTACCCAAAATATATTTTTCTTATAATTTTCTAAAATAATTGTATTTAATAAACTTATACCATAATATGATGGATGATATATTTACGTATATTTCTGTATTGTAAAAACTATATCTCACTAATAAAAATAAAATACTTGAACCATAATGGTTTATTATATATATATAAATTAGTTAAAAAAATTAATTATTAACATTTCTCTATAATCATAAAATAAAATATCCAATTCATGAAATCTCTAAGATGGTACTCATACTTATAACAATGGTAATGAAAAAAATATGAATTTTGTGAGATTAAATTCTTACTATGGGATATAATTATCATCATGTCTTTAAGGTATTGAAAGTAATCATATTAGAAAACATGAATATTGAGTAAATATATTATTTAAAATAAAATTGTATAATAATAGTTATTTATATTTAACAATAGAGGGACATGTAATCTCAAATGATCAATCATATATAATGTCATTAGTGTATAGAATCATGAGAAAATAAACATGATCCATGTAGAATCACATAATGATATTCCATAGTAATGTGTCATAAGAATATCTATAAGAGAACAAAACATTCTGAAATTTTCCATTCATATATTAGACCACACATAGTCTTGGTAAGTGTATGTACCTTCATATACTACCACTCACATTATTTATAATGATATAATATCATAATTATTCTCACACACAATCATGCTGAGTATATGACACTACAATTACACTTACTACAACTTTTTATGAGGAAAGTTGAATGTAATTAGACTAATTCAAATTGATTATGATAATTGAAAACTATACTTAAAATAAAAAATATTCTTCATGCTAATATAGTCCTACAATTATAGTCACTGGCAATTAGTTTGAGCATAGCTAACTTCATTCACACTCACACACTGTCATTGTGAGAATAGCGAACAAAAATTACACTCTTGTAAAAGGCCATTATCTAATGAGATACCACGATTTATCAAATATATTGGAGTGATATATAAATTGGTCGCACCCATAATAATGAAAAAAAATATATTTTATCCATAAGACCATCATGACATTCATTATTTTATCATAGCGTAATTGATCCATGGGAATGAAAGGTGTTTTATGAAAACATCATTAAAAGGACATCATCATAAACTATACAATGAATGAGAGTGTATATTATTATATGATAAAATACCATGAGAAACATTAATATTATTAAATAATGTTTACATAGAGTGAAAATAATTGTATCAAATCAATTAATATAGGATTTAAAAACAAGAATTAAGGTTATTTTAGTGACTTTTAAAAACAAAAATTCCCAAAAAATTGGAAATAATATTTTCATTGAAAAATAATGTAATATTTGAAATGAATATTAATAAAGTTTAAATTAAAAATTTATCATAAAATATATTCCTACATTATATTTTTAGAAAATATTAATTTTTTACCATTTTGTATAGTGTAAAATGTTCCTTACGTTGAATCATTTTGAAAACATTCCATTTTTTATTTTGTAATGAAATTAAATTTTATTAGAAATTGACATTATGAAACATTAAATATTCAAAAAAACTTATAAAAATAATTTTTTAGTATATTGATATGGAGGAATAATATTCCCAACCAAACATCGGAAATTAGATCATTTATTCATAAAAAAATATTTTTTGTTTTTAGTACTATAAATTTTGAAAATGAAACGTATACATGAGAAATATAAAATAAATATAGTATAAGAAAATATATGGGTTTTATAATATAAATAAATTAAAAATTCTTATAATTTATATTGAATGATAATCAATCATTGTTAATAGTTAGATTTTAACATTAATCCTTATTGAATGGATACCCATTAAATTGAAATATCATGAAATAGGGAATCCATGATGTATTAGTCATTCAACATAATATTTTTGAAAATATTATAAAAATTTTGAAGGGGTCATTTATAAAACACAATGAATAATTAATGTGGATAATATAGAAGAAAACTCAATGATGGGACATTGAGGTGAGGAAACCCTTCCAACATTGGTAAAACTGGAATTGGAATCTCATAAAAGATATATAATGAAGTTGATTTATAAATATAATTAATATCATTAAATTATGATAAAAATATCACTATTTCATATACACACCATGTAATATAAAACATGTGGTAATTATGGAATAAGTCTAAATGAAAGAAAAATCAGTCAAGAAACACTTACTTTTGATCACAAATTCCACGAAACTGAATTTAAATATTGTATAATAGAGACACTATATTAATAAAATATATTTTAAATTTATTAATTTTATATTATTTTATTTTAATGAAATATAAACATTCATTATACATTCATTATCAATTTAATGTATATTTGAATCTTCAGGGATTAGTAGTTTCAGTTTTTTCACATATGTTTATTTATGGTGATATCAAATAAAATTCAATGATAAAAATTTACCATCAATGTTTTTTAAGGTAATTTATTAGAAAATAAATGATGAATAATAATTTTATAATTAATTTCTATGAATTATTATGTTTCTATTCTTGTAGATAAATTTAGGGGAAATCAGTTTTTTAGATAATTTACTTCTATTAGTGGGATTGTTTATAATTTCTATTATTTTTTATGTTATAATTCGAGAATCATATTCATAAAATTTTTTACACATTAATATCTGATATTTTTTAAAAAATAAATTTTTATTATCATCCATGTGAGTATGTGATTATTTGGGAAGGATAACAAAAGAATAAATTATCACTATACCTCTAAGGCGGTGATGAAAAATTATTTACATTACTTCATGGACGTTGTTGTCCACAAGTGCCCACAATAATGATTTAATATTTAAAATGTTGGAAAGGGGGAAAGGAAAATAATAATGTAAATTTCCATAATATTATTTATATCATATATATCATATAAGATAATTAATTCAATATATATATTAATCCTTTATCGGTGGGGATGAAAAATGATTTGTAACACATAACGATGGTGGTAGTCCGCACATATGCATAATAAACACATTCATTTTCCATTAGACAGAATGTAGATATAATATTTTTTTACCATTAAAATAACAAATTTTCATAATTTTAATGATTTATATGTCATTATCTTAATAATATTATTTAATACTTTGTGGAGAGTTATGAATAGTGAATCATAAAAAGGTTTGAGAAACTACATAAACTTCTCCCATCTATAATCTTATTTCAATAACAAATAATGTCTTATTAGATGGTTATGTTTTAATTAAAACCATATATAAAATTGATAAGGGTTTTAGTATGGTATTTTTGAATATATTGGTATTATTATGTTTCATAAGTGGTGTTATGAAGTGAGAGGTAGAGGGTGCCTTTTATATGTTAGGGGAGTTCCACCACTATAAATACCCTTAGATTTATAGTAATATAATATAATTACCATGTGAAATTGGAACCAAATGGGATATAATTCAAAAATATGATTTTAAAGGTCAAAATGAACCCAATAATTACTATTTATATTTCATTGAATGATGTTAAATTGCATATCTGTTAGTTTATCCCCACAAATAAACCATATATTCTCTTATAGTGGTGTTAATATTATTACTATGGAAAATATTCATTATGGATAAAAATTAATTAATAAATATTTTTTGATATTTATAAAAATGATTCATACTATTTTATATACTTTTCAATATTCAATTCTTATATGTTTTATAAATAACATTTCATATAAGTTCCAAAATCCAATTGAAGATATTTTTAGGTAAATTTATTTTCAAGTATAAAAATAAATTCACACCAAAATCTAAAATAAAATTTATTCCCATGGACACTATTATAATATGGATAAAAAATTAATTTCATTTTTATTTAATTAAATCAATAAAAAATGGTTCTTTGTAAATATATACATAATAGAAAAGGATTAAGATAATATTTTCTAGTAATAATATATATATATTTGGTTATAAATATTCTAGAATGGGTTTCCTAACAAAAAATATTTTTTTCAAATAATTTATTTTAATTATTTAAAATAAAATTAATCAATACCAATATTTTTAATTTTTTAATGTCGTTCATATATCACAATGATTTCATAAAATTTAGAGCATTTTAAAAAAATAAAATTTTTCATTATTCCCTTAATAATACTCATTTATAGAAAATTCCCACTAATTCATCATAAGTAAATATTGAAATGATTAGTCAAAAATGATGGTCAAATTATAAAATTAGTTATCTAATATTATTTAAAATTAAATATTATATATTCACATAAAATATGTAAAATCCATTTTAGGAAAATTGTATTTTCGTAGCAGAAAATGAATCTATTATACTTCTATTAGATGTAATACCAATTATATTAATGTTATTTTGTTTAATTGAAAATTTAATAAATAGATTTCTTAAAAAATATTTATTAATATAAAATATTATGAAAAAATAAATTATGCACAAAAAAATATGTTTTTTAAAAATAGTTCCTTTTACCTTCAAATGATTTATCACTATTTCTAAACATTTTATAATCAATGAAGGTAATATTATTGGATTTCATACATGTATAAACAAACTTTTTACACGAAATTAAAATTATATATAAAATATATTATCTTTTAAATAAAACATATATAATAAAATAGTGTTTACCAAAAATATTTTTTTATTTATCGAAAAATATTTATTGCAAAATATCATATAATTAAAAAATTGATTTTAATAATTATGTTTCAATTAATTGGAATATAATATATTTAATTTTTTGGATGTAAAATAGTTATTACATATGATATTTTGAAAGAATCACGATTCATCAAGAATATAATATTTTTTGAATTGAAATATATTCTATAATATAGTGGTGTTTCATTCGTCCCCCTTAGATAAATTGTGTCCTTCTAATTTTAATTCCACTTATTGATTATTTTAATATTAATATAAGAATTGAGATATAATTTCAAATGAAATATCAACCTAACTAACTTTGGTGGGATATGTAATCTTATCTCAGGAATGTGTGTTAACATCCATATAAAGGATGCAATCTTTATAAATAATTCCTAACCATCCTTACATTGATATATTGTCATATGATTACAAGAAATGAGACATTCTTATTTTGGAAATTTTATTTTCCATTTAGTATAGAAGATTAATCCATCTAAATAATAAATTATAACCTAAAAATAGATGATAATATGATTTTCATGAGGTACATTACCACAATAATCAAATTAGCATACAATAGTAATTAAATTAGATGTTTTCTCCAACAAAATTTATGTAATCATGTGGTATGTTATTTTTTTACCTTTGAAAATTTCATAAATATGTTATAGTTCCTAGAACTATAATCTATTATTAAACAATAAAATACTTACATTAACATAATTGTACAATAATATTAATCATCCAATCCAAGGGTAGTCATTTCATAGGTTTTAACTTGTTCACTTGGTCATTAAGGTAAATTGTTTATATTAACTTCGTTAGGAATTAGGATAGGGATTAAAATTTCATAATAACCAAACACATTGAATCTTATGGCTTAGAGTGTCTATAGGGAATTCGTTGATAGCTTTATTTAAAAATTTATTTTGGTCAATCTACTCACCACCATATGAATATTATGTGCTTGATTTATAATCATTACACACTTGAAACATTTTCTTATTTCATTGAATCATTCAATTGAATGATTTTTACCATATTCATGAAATGTATGAATTTGAATCATCATTATTAAACGGTCTATATCAATTGAACCCTTATGGAACTCTATTATTATTTTATTTATTATGTTTGGGATTTTGGAATGGTTTAATTTGTTAATGTAACTTAAGGTAAATTAGTAACCCTATCCATTATATTTTCAATATTATCTCCAATACAACATGGTTTCTCCTTGGTAAAATAACCCCATTTTATATAACACACTATTTTTTATTGTTTCCATTATAATATGTCCATTACTTAAAAAAGGAAATTTAGGGATGATATTGGATTATAAATAAACATACATTGACAAAATAACATATAAGTAATGTTAACACCCTAATTTATGAACTTATAAGTTTCCATCTATCATATACAAGGTTATTTACTAGTAGGATTTATATCTTATAAATATTCTAATAAGTCATAAAAATTAATTAATGAAATGTGAAATGACAAATAAATAACCCCCAGGAGTATCAAAATAGATGTGTAGTTAGGCCCCATTATAAGGTACATTGTGAAAAATGTGTTAATACCAACATAACCTTTTAAGGTTATTTACACTATGTGAATATGTATCAGAGAATGTATTGACATTGTTAGGTCTAGAGAGTAATATAAATATTAGGAACAAAAAATATATACCTTTTAAAAATTTCAAGATGTTATCTTGTACATAGTAATTTTTTAAGTGTTCTCAGTAATATTTTATACATTAAATCCCCAAAAATAACTAAATACCACTCTAACAATAACTTTGATTCCCCAAAATCACAATCCTCAATCCGGTGCTAAAACAAGTTCTACCAAAATATTCATTGATACAAATATGGATGAATATATCCATATTTATATATTTTTTAAAAATATATTCACTATGTAAAATAAATAAAAAAATAATCCACGAATGGTAATTTTTTATTTTCTATAGAGATTAGCTACATAAATTTGGTTATTTTTATATATATCTATATAATTAGCTCATACAAGATCCACATCAAAATATATCTTCAATTATATTCATCATTAAATATTAGGGAATGAAAAACATATGAATGTTTTGTGATCAAATGTTTACCAAGGGACAAAATATCAATATATCATATTGGGTAAGAACAAAATAATGTGTTAAATCATGATCATGGGAGATATAGTTTTTTAAAAATAACATAGATTGATAATATCATTTCATAAGATATAATATAGTGATATATAAACTCAAATTATTAAACAATTCCATGGAATAAGTGTGCAGAATCAGGAGAAAATAAAAAATCTCCATTAAGCATAACACCAGCATATAGAAAAGTAAAATGGAATGACAATATATATAAAATTCTAGGTAAATAAATAATATGTAATTTTATTATTTATTAATATTTTTTAATTAATTATTAATTTTACTTTAAAGGGTATTCTATGTTTTATGGCGTACTTGACACGTAACAGTGGGTTTCTCCAAAATCTAATATTGCACACAAGGCTGAGTCATATTGATAATAATAATAATAATATATTATTATTATTTTAAATGGTAGAAAACCCCTATCTATTTTGTTAGAATGATAGATTATAACATACTATATTACGATTAAACATGATTTTTAAATGTTTTTACATCCCCCCAATAAAAATTAGAGGCTTAAGATGAGAATGAATCCAATTTTAAGCATAAAAACTCTAATATTTTTAAAAGGTTGTTTTACCAAATTTTGTTGGAGAATAAATTTTTAATCTATTTTTGTCACTTTTTATGTTCTATTTGGAAAAATAAACTTCTTATTTAGAAGTTTCACATCAAAATTTACTTTGGATAATTTATAGGTATTTTTTGGAAAATGTTAATTTTTAACGAATAGTAGAAAATACTGCATTTTAAGTCAAAAAAATATTTTCATCTAATTTATTTATATGATTTGATTGGGATTTTAATTAGTTTAACAAGTCTAATTAAATTTAATTTTTATCATTTAATACAATGTTAGGAATTGGATGTAATTTCACATTGAAATTGGACATAAACACATGTCAATCTTTTCAAAGTTTTTACTTCTTAAAAACACTCTTTTTATGTTTGAAGACAAGAATGGTTTTTTAATTATTTTCATAAACTTATAAGTTTTGAATATGAAAAAATGGATTCTATATTTGGAATCAGGAGGTCCATATTGTGTAAATAGGCACCTTTTATTTTTAGACATTATGAATAGTAACTTCAGAAAATATTTTATTTACCATGGTTGAAGGGTAAATCTGGTAAATAAGGGTAAAAAATAATAGTATAATAATATTTAATTACCAAAACACATGTCATAATCATATTGGATTAGATATGTCTGACCTTTGGAATCCTTTGGTCAATTTTAGGATCCCATGGAGCCACCTGTGCGGGAAAATGACATTCAATTAATTTAATTTAATGTTATTGAAAATATAACCCAATCACGAATCTTTTACCAGAATAATTTTTATATGTGGTTATATAATTGATTTATTCAACTATACATAGTAATTAAAAAGAAAAAAATATTTCATACATCATGGTATTTTATTTATAATTTTTATAGACCAAATAAATAAATTCATTTAGGATATAATGGTGATGTAGAGATTACCTTATTAATGAATGATTTAAATAAATGAGATTATAAATATAAAAATAAATTTATTTTGATACATTATATTCCATACATTAATTTTATTTATGCGTACAACTTTTTATCTTTGAATTAATTAATTTATTTTAATTAATCTAGTTCTTATAGATTTTAAAAATGTTATTATATGAATAGTATAATAATTTACATAAGTGAATTTTTAAATAAATTAATATTATATTAATGATATAATAGTCTAAAAAATATAAGATTCTTCCAAATGAAAAATATTATGTTAAAAATGTAATTAATGACCCATTTTGTTTAACTTGACATTATATAGTAACTATATTAACTATATAGTATGAAAATACAAGAAGATATCCTAAAATTTATATAAGATTACTAATTGTTAAAGATAAAAGATAAGGTTCATTTTGTGACCTAAACTTGTATAAAACCCATTGGTTAATGTATTTAGACCCATACTCACATTATTTTATAAATATATCCCTTTGGTGTTATTATAATTAAAAAATCATTTCATAATAAAATAATACTTTCAAGACATTCCTAAAGTGGCCATCCTCCCTCTTATAAAAGGACACCACCTCTAACCCTTACTCCCACCCCTCATGACCCCTTGGATCATCCAAAATCTGCCCAAATAATATCCCAAAACTCCTACCTACATCCTAGAAGCCTTACCCTAGGAATAAGGCAATTCAAGAAAACCATTTTTCAAAAATCAAAAGATGCTACCTGATTTGAGGTAAAGACTTCTCTCAAGTTCCATTTTATTATTTTTCATTCTCCACTACCTATGCTCTTTTTATTCTTCTTGTTACATAAAAAATAACGTATCCTAATTATACAAGGGTTTTTTAGGAGAATTATTCAAACTACACTTACACAGACCTTCGTCTAATGGTTATAGAATATATTATTTCTGTGGACGACGAACTACTCCCTCACAAAAGAATGATTATTCAATCTTCTCAAAAAACCTCTTATAGTGGCCATTATAATGTAAATTTAGTTATATCTGATATTTATGATATTTATTTTATCTATATTCTTCTTATAATTTTCTTTTAGAACATACCTTTATGCTTTTAATTTCATATAAATATAATAACATCATTTGAGGAAGTGTATACTACTTCCCCCTGAAGGTGACATGAGTCGTTCATGCTATACATGGAAAATATAAATAATGGAATTAAAAAAAATAATTAACATATATAAAATATATATTATAATATAATTATAATATACCTTTGTATAATTTTTTTTCTTTCCTTTAAATATGAAATTGAAATGAAAGTAGCATTCGTGCGTATGTATGACTTACTTTCTCCATGAACAGTTAATTTCATTTCTTATATAAAAATGTTATGGAATATTATAAATACATATATGCTGGATATATATGATATAAATTATATATAAATCATTTATATAATTTAGGATATAATGTAATTTTGACCACATGGACAATTCGTAATTATAACAAGTTTATTTTTGACTTATGTTCTAAACATCGACCAAATGTTCGATATGAACTCAAATAACTAAATAATTGTAATAGAAAGGTAATATGTGATATAAAAGTAATAATAAATTTGAAAAAAATATTCTGAATAAAATATAAATTAACCTGTATTTATTATTCGGGAAATTAAAGAATGAATGAGTAAAGTCGGACACAAGGTAAGGCACTTCATGTCAATCTCCTTTCATTGAGGAATATTTTGATAATACAAACCTCCTTTTATATAGTTTATAATAAAAATAATTGTATTTTAATTTCATTCAAATAGAATATTTTTTTCTGCAAATCATTTTACTAATCAAGAAAAGGATTGTTTTTAACATATGCGGTGACAACGACCTATCCGCCGCCGTAATCGTTATGTGATATCTATATTCCTCTATAGGCCTTGATGTTTTTCAAAAGAAAACAAATACATTATTCCATTTTTGGTGTTTTATTATTAAAATTTTTATTTTGAGAAGGATTTAATATTTCAATATCTTTAAATGATTTCTTGTGATTTCAAATGAAATATTATTTTTGAAATGTTGATATTTTCAATATTTTAATTGTTATTGTTAAATAATGGTAGTTTGAAATTTGAAAGGTTGTAATGTAAAAAACTAATTATGGGTGGTTACATGATAAACCAAATAATGGGTGGTTCCATGATAAACCATGGATCAGTGGTTACGTTATAACCTACAATGCATTGGGTTTGGAAGTCAGTCGTATGTCTATTCCATTTGTAAGAATGTTTTTTGGAAGTTGACTGTATGGTTATTCCATATAAAAATGATTATGTACCAAGTTTAATATTTATTTTTTATGTGTGCTTTCTAAGGGTAGTATTGTAATATTTGGTTTATAAAAGGGTAATTAATGATATTTTATTCAGTGGAGAGTATTTACTACTTCATAAAGGTGATATGTATTACTTATGATAAAGTATTCAGGGATTTCATTTTGGTTTGAAAAAAAATAGTTTTACTTATTTTTTTATCCCTAAATGAAATTTTTATGCTCAGCCCACGATTTTGAAATTTTTTCACATGGATTAATGTGGAATAGTGCCATGAATGGGATCATGGAAAAGTCATGTTGTTTAAAATATTGAACTAAACATGTTTCTTTTCTTTTAAGAGTTTTAATTTTATGAAAAAATAGATACTGATTAAAAGTGTATACATGTAATATTTAAGTTATTATGTATAAGTTATGACCTACTTCTCTAAAGCTCTAATCCTGAAAAGATCCTTAATTTGAATTATTAACATAATTCAAGATTTGTATTGTTTAAGTCTGGGTCCTTACAATTGGTGTCAACAGATGGTTTAATTGACATTTAGAGTTATAATTTTGTTAATAGAATTTCCATAAATTATGTTTACATTATGGTCAAATCGAAATGATATAACATTTTATGATTTCCATGATCTTTTTCTATGATATGTTTGTTTATAATTTTGTTTCATAGAGGAAACATGGTAGCATTGTTGGGAATGAATATAGTGGAGAATAACCTTCCAAATCATCATCATGAGAAGGTTGGAATCAGAACTAAACAGTTTTTTTCTATAATGTAATAGTTGACTCAGGATATAAAGGGTAGTGGTATAAATTCATGAGATAAACCAGATCAACCTCATAGGAACATGTCTATATTGGATAATTTCATGAAGCAACATCCCTCATCATTCAGAGGATCATTAGACCCTATTCAAGATGGAGGTTGGATTAAAGTGATGGAAAATATTTTTTATGTCATGGTTTTTATATAAAATAAAAAGGATAGTCTTACTATTTATGGTTTTGTAGGAGATGTAGATCAGTGGTGGTCGATGGATAAAAATATTAGGGACTGTGAGGAGATTGATGCTCTTGGATGAGAATAATTCAAAGGTATGTTTTTTGATAAATGTTTTCCTATTGTGGTTTAACATAGGATGGATATAAAATTATTGGAATTGAGGCAGAAAGATGAGTCAGTTGTCGCTTGGAAAGAAATATTTACTCGACTAGAAAGGTATGCTCCAAATTTCATCTGAGATCTAGATAGTAAGATAAATTGATTTTACTCAGGACTGAAACCGCGATATCATTGAGCATTAGCCCATCATGAATTCAAAAACTATGAGACACATGTTATATGTGTCAATAATGAAGAATTTGAGTTTTCTAATAATCAGGTGTTCCAATAGAGAAATCCAAAGAAGAGGTTTAGTTGACATACAAATGGAAATAATTCATTAAAGAATCATGGAGGTAAGAAAATTAAATTTCAATCTTGATAAAAGGATAGTAAAAATCCTTCAGGTTAATGTTTCATAAAATATGTAATGCTCAACTAGTGTGGTAAGACTATTCATATTCCTTATAAATATAAGGGAGACAATCAATCAGGCAATGAAAATCCATTGGTAAGATGTTTTATTGGAAATGAATTTTGGAATTATGCCAATGTTGGTCCAATGTTGATTACCCTTGGTGGAAACCAAAAAGATAAAAAGAATAAGGGTAAGGAAAAATCTTTTCTACTACTACAATTGATGTGGTACCATTAAATGAATTGGTATTAGGTACATTGTTTTTCATATTATTTCAATTTATTATTTGATTCGGTGTCTACATATTCTATCAATTCTGCAAAATTTTTGGGTAAATTTGGAATTCCACTTCAAGAAATGAATCCAAAACTTATGGTAAAAAAACTTGTGGGAAATTTTGAGGAAAAAAACAATAATAAGAATCATCATATCCAATTTTTTGAAATAATTTTCCTAAAATCCTTATTGTTTTCTTCTAGTAGAGTCTGATGTTATTTTTGGAATGGATTGGATTTATGTTTACCATGATATGATTCACTATAGAAAAAAAGTGGTTTCTTTTGAGAAAGAATTTATGTTTGTGTACAATAAAGAAACCTTATCTCTGATAAGATATCTGGAAGATGGGAAACTAGTTAAATATGGTAATGAATGTTAAGAAACACATATTACTAAAAACAAAAGAACTATTCAGATTAATGATGTTATAGTAGTAAATGAGTATCTTGATTTTTTCCTAATGAGTTTCCTTGTATTATACATGATCATGAAGTGTAATTTACTCTTTACTTAGTTCCTAATTCAATGAAAATTTCAAAACCCCCTTATTGAATGGCTCAAATTAATCTTTTAGAGTTAAAGAAACAATTCCTAGAGCTATTAGATAATGGTTTCATTTGACCTACTACATCACCGTGGGATTCTCTTATCTTGTTTGTTAAAAATAAACATGGTTCAATGTGACTTTGAATTGATTATATAGCCTTGAATAATATCACTATTATGAAAAAGTATCATTTTCCTCATATCGATGATTTGTTTGATCAGCGCCAGGGAGCTCAATATTTTTAAAATATTGACTAGAAATCGAGGTACCATCAGTAGGATGTAAAGGAAGTAGAAAATCTGAAGATTGATATATTTACTAGATAAGGCCATTATGAATTTTTATTCATGCCTTTTCTATTAAATAATGCACATGTTGTCTTTGTTGATCTTATGAATAGAATTTTCTGTGAGTTCTTGGATAAGTTTTTGGTTGTGATTACTGATGACAATTTGGTATATTCCAAAATTAATAGGACCATGAAAGTAATTTAAGGGCTGTGTTGAAAAAAAATTTATTGTATTGGAAATTAAGAAAGTTTGAGTTTTAGTTACAACAAATTTCATTCCCCGGTCACATTGTTTCAATAAATGGCATAATTTTTGATCTTGTTAAAAACATTTTGCTGAAGAATGGCCAAGAACCACAAATATAACTGAGATTTATAGTTTCCATGGTTTGGAAGGATATTATTAATGGTTTTGCAAAAAAACATCTTGGTTATCTATCCCATTGACAAAGCTAACTTGAAAAGGTGTAATGTTCATCTGGAAAAAATAATTTGATTATTGTTTTTAGGAATTGAAAAGAAGAATGGTGAATTTTCTAGTTTTTGTGTTACCCTCCAGATATGGTTAATTTTTTATCAATTGTGATGCTTCCTTGAAAGGACATAATTGTGTCCCAGTACAAAATGATAAGGTAATTTCTTATTCTACATGTCTGTTGAAATGTCATTAGTTTAATTACCCTACACAATATTTAAAATTAGCTTCTATTTTTTTCTATAAAAATTTGGAGGCATCGTCTGAATGGAGTGAAATGGGAAATATATACTAACCACACATGATTGAATTATATATTCACTCAAAAATAATTGAACATGAGATAGAGGATATGTCTTGAATTAATCAAGGATTATGATTGCACGATTCATTACCATCCATGAAAAGAAAATAAAGTGGCTGATGCTTTGAGTTGAAAAAGTAATGCTATATTAACCATGTTACATTTTGAACAATATCATTTGATTAAAAATTTGATGAACATTTTAATAGAATTTGTTTGTGTAGGAAATTTCCCTTTTTTGTTTCATTTGTCAATGAAATCATCTCACTTATACTTAATTAAGAAAGTACAGATAGAAAACTGTGAGTTGCAGTAAGAGGTAGAGTGGCTTCAGAAGGGTATGTTTCTTGAATTTTACATTGATAATGATTATATATTGATATTTGAGAAGAGATTATTTATGCCATGTAATTCACAGTTGAAAAAGAGTTTTTATTTGAATCTTATAGTTGTTTGTTTTTATTTCATCCCCAAAGTACTAAGATGTACAATAATCTTTAGGAGTATTATTGGTGTGATGGATTGAAAAAAGATATTTTTGACTTTACTGTGAAGTGTTTGACTTGTCAATAGGTTAAAGTAGTGTGGCAGTGATTGAGTGGGTTACTTCAGCCTTTACTGGTGCCGGAGTGGAAATCGTAAAATATATTCTTGGAATTCGTTGTGGGATTACCAAAGACATCTCGAGGTAATAAAACAATATAGGTTATTGTTTATCAGTTGACTAAATCTCCATATTAACATCCTATTCGATATACTATGTCTCCAGATCAACATTATCAGTTGTATGTTAAAGAGATTGACAAGTTTCATGGAGTTCCCCTCTCCATTTTATTTGATTGTGATCCCAAATTAACTTTTAATGTTTGGATTAACCTTTATATGTAATTTTTAGTGAATTAAATTCCAGTACAACATTTCATCTTCAATATTATGGTCGTTCAGAATGAACAATTAAAAAATTGGATGATATTTTACATTCTTTCCCAAAGGATTACCAGTGAAATTGGGACCAACATCTTTTTATGGTTGAGGATTCTTATAATAAAAGTTTTCATTCTAGTATACAGATAGATCCATTTGAGGCATTATATTAGAAGAAGTTCCAAAATCCAACTTTTCAGGATGAAGTATGTGAAAGGAAACTGATAGGATTGGAATTGTTAGACGAGATGGCAAAGACTGTTTAGTTGATACAGAAACACATGAGGACTGCTCAAAAAAGGTAGAAAAGTTATTCGGATAATTAAAGGAAGGATATTTTTTCCGAGGTAGGTAAACATGTCTTTCTCAATGTTTCTCCTTGTAAATTTTTGATGCATTTTGGTAAGAAGGCGAAGTTGTGTCTGAGTTTTATTGGACCCTATGTAATCTTGGAAGAAGTTGGATCAGTTTCCTATACAGTGGATCTACCTTCAGTTTATCCCAGGTAGATAATGTTTTTCATGTTTTAATTTTGAGAATGTATATTCTAGAACCCTCTCATGTTTTGAGTTCTGAAGTAGTGCAGTTATAAGAGAATCTTTCTTATAAGGAATAACCTTTCTAGATTATTGACCGTAGAGAGAAATTGTAGTGTTATAAGGTGATTTATCATGTTAAGGTTTCGTGAAAAACCCATACGGTTGAATAGGAAACATGGGAATCTAAAATTTATATGAGGGATAAATATCCCCACTTATTTGATAAATGAATAAAATTGATTGGACACAATTTCCAAAAGGGGGGAAGGATGTAATATCCCTGGAAAATAAAGAATATAAAATTTTCATATTTATTAATATTTTTGAATTAAATACTAATTTATCTTTAAAAGATATTATATGTTCAATGGTGTACCCAACATGAAACAATGAGTTTCTCTAAAACCTTATGTTTCACACAAGGCTGAGTCATAATGAGAAAAACAACAATAATAAATTATTATTATTTTAAACGGTAGTTAACGCCTAGAAATTGTATTTGACCGAATGAATAGAACATACCATATTATGATTAAACCTGTTATTATTTGTTTTTACATTTACTCAACAAAATTTAAAGGCTTAAAATGAGAATGAATCCAATTTTAAGCAAAAATACTCTAATATTTTTAAAAGGTAGTTTTGACATCTTTTGATAGAGAACCCCTTTTAAATCTATTTTTTGTCACTTTTATATGTTCCTTTTGACAAAATAAAAATATTATATAGAATTGGGACATCAAAATCTATTTTGGGTTAATATTTGTTTTTTTGATAAAGTTCATTTTTTAATGAATAGTGAGAAATACTGCATTTTATGTCCAAACTCTCTTTTCATCTAATTTATTAATATGATTATATTTCTATTTTAATTAGATTTAATGTTTCATTAGATTATAATATTATAATTTAATTTTATTTTGGCCATTTGAAGTAATTTCACTTTGAAATTGGACATAAACATATGTCAATCTTTTAGTAGTTTTTTATTCTATAAAACACGTTTTTTGGTTTGGACGACGGGAATTAATTAAAAATTAATTTATGAAACTTTTGTTTTTTGAATTTGGAAGAATGGATTCCATATTTTGAATCAAGAGGTCCAAATTTTGTAAATAGTAACCTTTTATTTCTGGACAGTATGAATAGTAACTTTAGTAAATTTTTTATTTACCATCGTTAAAGTGTAGCATCTGGAAAATATGGGTAAAAATGATATAATAATAATATAAAATTGCCATGAGACATGTCCTAATATTATTTTATGAGATATTCCAGACCATGGGCATCCTTGGGTTGATTTTAGGACCCCATGGAGCCACTTGTGTGTGAGAATGACATTTAATTACTTTTAATTTAATGTGAAGGAAGATATAATCTAAAATTTTATATTTTATGAAAAACAATTTATACGAGGTTTTGTAAGTGAAAAATTTGATTATAAATTGTAATTATAAATCTAAAAAAAATTTCCAACATCATGGAATTTTATTTTTAAATTTTAAAGATCAAATTAATAAATTTATTTATTACACAATGATGATGTAATGATTATCTTATTAAGGAAAGATTTAATTAAATGAGATTATAAAAATTAAAATAACTTTATTTGGATACTTATTATACCATCCAAAAATTTTATGGATGATTATGACATGTTTTTATTGAACTAATGACTTTTTTTAGAATTAATCAAGTTGTTATGGATTTTTAAAAATTCCTGATATGAATAATGTAACAAATGGAAGAAATGAATTTTTAAATCAATTAATATTTTATTAAATGATATATTAATCCAAAAAATATACTATCTTCATAACTGACATATATGATGTTACAAATTTTATAAATTATCTAATTTTTGTATCGTGTAATTTTATATTAACGATAGTAGCCATGTATTATGAATATACAAGAAGAAATGGTAAAAGATAAATAAGTTTCATAATGGTTAAAGCTAAAGGATAAAGTTAATTTTGTGACCTAGTATTTTATAAAACCCATTTGCTTAGAATATATCAATCCATCCTCATATTATCTTCTAAAAATATCTTTTTGGTGTTATTATAATTCTAAAATAAATTAATAATAAAATAATACTTTCAAGACATTCTTAAAGTGACCCTCCTCCTTATAAAAGGGCACCACCTCAAACCCTTAATAACAAATCTCATGCCCACTAGTCTCATCCAACATCTTCCCAAATAATCTCACAACATTCCTACCTTCCTCCAATAAGCCATTTCCTAGGAAGAAGGCAATTCAAGAATGTCCTTTGGCTCAAATCAAAAGAAGGTACCCGATTTGAGGTAACGTCTTTCTCAAGTTCCATTCCATTATTTTTCCTTCTTCACTCCCTATTCTCTTACTATTTTTGATTACATAAAAACACCAGTATTCTAAATATACACGTTTTTTTATATAATAAGGATTCGAACTACACTTACACACACCTGCATCTAATGGGCATAAAATATACTATTTTTGTGGATTGCGAACTACTGCCTCACAAAACGATGATGGTTCCATATTTTCCTACAGTTTGTTATAGTGGAAATTATTATGGAACATTAATTATATATGATATTTATGATATTTATTTTATCTTTATGCTACTTTAATTATCATTTAGAACATAACTTTATTCTTTTTGTTTTGTTTTATAAATACGTTAATTTTATTTGAAGATGTGCGGACTACCTTCCACTCAAAGTGATATGACTCATTTATGTTATACATGGAACACATAAAGGATGTAACTAATGAACTTATGTAACATATATAATATATACATTGTACTTTAATTATAATATACCTATATATAATTTATTTTCCATTTTGTTAAATATGAAAATGAAATGAACGTTGCGTTCATGCGTACGTACGACTTACAATCTTCATGAACGGTGCATTACATTTCTTATATCCAAAATTTTATATATTATTCAAAATACATATATACTGGATATATTTTATATATATAATATCTAAATCATGAATATCATTTTCTAGATATTTTACTTTAGAACACGTGGAAAATTTGAAATTATAACATGTTCATTTTTTACGCAAGTTCCCAACATCTATAAAATGTATGATATGAAATTAAATAATTATCGAATTGTTATTAAATGGTAATATGTTATATAAAAGGAATAATTAAAATTAAAAAGGTTTTGAAGCAAGTATTAATAATATAAATATTCTTATTTAGGAAATTAAAGAATGAACGAGTCAAGTCAGACATGAAGTAAGGGACATCATCTCAATCTAATTTCATTGAGGCATATTTTGATAGTGTACACCTCCTTTATATATATAGAGCACGATAAAAATCTTTAAATTTTAATTTCATTCTAGGGGTATATTTTTTCTACAAAGAATTTTACTGAATGGCTAATTTTTTTTAACATATGCTATAACATCTCAAGTAAATAAAGAATATGAAAATTTTCATATTTATTAATATTTTTGAATTAAATATTAATTTTACTTTAAAGGGGATGTTGTGTTCAATGTAGTACCTGATAGGCAATAAAGGATTTCTTTGTAATCATACGTTGCACACTAATAATATTATATTATTATTTTAAATGGTAATTAACGCCTAGCGGTTGTATTGGTGTGAATGAATAGAACTAACTAAAATATTATTATACATGTTTGTTGAATATTTTTTACATTTATCCAATAAAATTTAGAGGCTTAAAATGTTAATGAATCTAAGCATAAATACTCTAATCTTCTTTAAAAGGTCAATTTATAGCCTTTTGATGGCGAACCCTCTTTAAATGTAATTTTGGCCATTTTTATATGTACTATTTGAAAAAATAAAATTAATCTTTAGATTTTTGACTTCAAAATTTATTTGGGGTAAATTTTTGGAATTTTTCTGATAATGTTCAATTTTTAATGAATAGTTAAAAATACATTATTTTAATTCAAAAGTGAATTTTAATCTAACTTAATTATATGGTTATATTATCTTTTTAATTGGATTTAAAGTGTAATTAGAATATATTTTTACAATTTAATCTAATTTTGTCCATTTTAAGTAATTTCATTTTGAAATTGGACAAAAACAAGTGTCAATCCATTGAGAGTTATTATTTCTTAAAAACACACTATTTGTTTTAACAGTGGGAATTAATTTTAAATTAATTTCTGCCACTTCTGTGTTTTGAATTTGAAAAAATGGATTCCATATTTGGAATTAGTAGGTTCAAATTGTGTAAATTGGTAAATTTTATTTTTAAACATTTTAAATATTTACTTCAGTAAATATTTTATTTTTACCACGATTAAGGGGTAAATATAGTAAATAAGGGTAAAATATAATATTATAATAATATTAAATTACCCTAAAATGTGTCCTAATCCTATTGGATGATACATATATGAACATGGGCATCCTTGGGTTGAATTTGGGACCCCATGGAGCCACATGGTAGTAATAATGACACTTTATATTAATTAATTTAAAGTAAAGACATAAATGACATAAACAAATATCTTTTAGTAAATAAATTTTTACATGAGGTTATATAAGTTATATATTCGAATATAAATATTATTTGTGAAGAAAAAATTATTTCCTACATCATGGTATTTTTTTATAATTTTTGGACATTAAATAAATTAAATTATTTATGACACAATAATGATGCCATATTTACCTCATTAATAAAGGATTTAAATAAATAAGATTATAAATATTAAACAAATTTCCAAAACCTACCAAATTATTATTGTATTATTTTATTTATACCATGAGTCATCTTAAATTTGATATTAATGAATAGTTTACCTTTTGAAACCGAAGATGATGTTATAATAAAATAATTGTTTCAATCTTTCTTAAAGAGACCCTCTTCTCCCTTATAAAAGCGTTCACTTCCAACCCATTTCTCACACATCTCAAACCATTGGATCGTGAAAACTCAGATCCAATAAGCTCCCAAGATCCCTCTATTTATCTTATAAGCCTTACTTTAGTCAGAAAACACTTCAAGAAACCCATTTGGTTCAAACCAAGGGGAGTTACCTGATTTAAAGGTAACATCTTCTCTTAAGTTCTTTTGTTTTATTTTACATAACCAACCCCTAAACACTTTTTTTCCTTTCTTTTATAACAGAAACATTATCCTAAATATACTATGACGTTTTTATGAGAATTATTCGAATTAAAATTACACACACCTCCATATAATGGGTAAATAACATAATGTTTCTGTGGATGGAAAACTAACGCCTCACGAAACGATGATTGTTCAATTAATTCCTACCACCTCTCATGGTGGCCATTATGATGGCACTTATTTTATACATGATTTATATTATGTTTATGTTTTATATATGCTTCGGTATTTTTTATTTACAAACATACCTTTATCCTTTCTAATATGTGTAAACATGATAATTTCATTTGAGGAAGTGGAGACTACCGCCCCCTCAAGGTGATATGATTCGTTCATGAAATACACAAAATGTATAAATATGGAGTTAATGAAATTATGTAACACATATATATCATATTATATAATACTGGAATTATAATATACCTATGTATCATTAGTTTTTCATTCCATTAAATATTAAATAGAAATGAAAGTATCGTTCATGCGTATGTATGACTTACCATCTCCATGAACAGTGCATTTCATTTTTATCTCAAAATGTTATGTACTAATATAAATACTTGTAAATATTGGATATATATTATATATATGATATCTACATCATTAATATCATTTTGGACATAATTTAGTATTGACCACATGGAAAAATTGTAATTATAACATGTTCATTTTGAACTCAAATTCTAAACATCGACAAAATATCAGATATGAACTCAAATAATTAACTAACTGTTATTGGAAGGTAATAAGTGATATAAATGTAATAATAAACATTAAAAAGGTTATTAATTAGGTATAAATTAACTTAAGTTTATTATTCAGGATGAACAAGGAATATAGGAGTCATGTTGGACACGAGGTAATGGATTTCTTATCTAACTTTTAATTCTGGGGTATTTCCATTGTTCATCACTTATTTATTGCATGTGGTGTATTGTGTACTGACATTTGGTATATATTATCATGATTCTATTTATATTCATGGTATTATGTGATGCATTTGGTGGTTCTTAACTTTTTCTCATATGACTCGATTGATTACAACATGATAAGGATTTTTCATCTCACTTTTTATTCCCGTGAGATTCATGCTATATTAGCCATTATTTCCTTTTGTGTGGTGGATGTACTACCCATGATTGTATTTTCTGTGTAATATAAGTTAATTTATGGGTATTTACATATTCATTTTGTGATATTTCATTCATGGGGTTCATGTTTCATAAGTTTCCAAATCGGTAAGGGAACCTTTCACCCTCTTCATTTTAAAAGGCTTCTTTTTGTTATGTCTTTTAATTTACATCTTATTATGTTTGGATATGTTCTTCTATATCCTTATTGATGTAAATTTTATGTCCAAGTGATGAGATATCCTTTTCTCTCTCATCAACATATTTTCTGAATTTTAATGTGACGTCGTTAGGCTGTTGAATTTCTGTAAGAAAACTTCTAAACCCAATTTCAATTTTTGGGTTAAACATCTACTTATTGATTATGTCATACTATGAAAATGTGTGAATAAAATCGGATTGTTTTACACTTAATATCCAATTATATTGGGTGAATTTATATTTCTCACACACAATTATGTAATTGATTCATCCTTAATCTAAGGATATCATCTTTATAATGGATTTCATCTCAATTTACATTTCCATTGAGACTTTATTGTTGATATGCACCGATCCACTCTTATATGATGTATATAATATACTTTGGCATATTATATCATGAATAACTTTATTCTTATGGTATTATTAAGTTATGATTAATTGTTATTCCTGAATTATTTGTATTCTGAGGTCTCTCATTTTGTTAAAAACTCTTTAACTAAAATATCATTTTAAATGTTTTAATGGTTTATTCTTCTAAATATTTCCCATTAATGTCCATATGTTAAATTTTTTTAAGGATTTATTCATATGGACATGAATATTTTGATGTTGAAATTTCTTTCAAAATATTAAAAGTGGTATGGGACACCTTGATTCAAAAATATCTTTATTTAATATTTTAAATGGTTTTGAAAATGGTTTGATAAAAGCTTTGATTTTGTCAATATTTTGAAATGATATATTGTGATTGAAATGTAGAAATGTTATCCTTCCATTATGTTTGTTTTATGGGTTATGAATATGTTATGTATATTGGGCATTGTTTACCTATACGCGTGGTTCCGTGATAATCCTAGGGAGGGTGAGCCCGAGATAGCTCTCCAATGCATTGGGTAACGTGACAAAGGTAAACGTTAATGTTTCTCCTAATAGATTTAGGGAATATACTATGATGGGTATTCCAAATGTGACTCCCTCTGTAGCTATGATATCTACAATGTAATAATGTTATTTTTGTCATAAGTTACCTTTATGATTTATTATTTCTATGTGTTGTTCATAAATATTATGATTTCATAAGGTATGTTATGATTGAAAAGTATGGTTTCATTGTTTGGTATTTATTGATGGGATAATGTTTTAATTCCTTATTTCATATCCCTTACTAATCTTTTTATGTTGATCCCATGTTTTTGAAATGTTTTCCACCGGACTTAATGATGAATAAGTGTCATGGATGAGATAAAGAAAAAGTTGTGCTGTCTAAAACATAGAACTAGACCTAACTCTTTTTTGAGAGATTTTACTTTATGAAAAAAATGGATACTGAGTAGAATTGTCTACATGTAATATTCATGTTGTTATGTAAATGTTATGAACTAATTATCTAAAAATATAAACCTGAAAATATCCTCAATGAGAATTATCCATTTAATTCAATATTATGTAATGTTTAAGGTTGAGTCGTTATAGTTGGTATCAGAGGTCGGTTTAGACAAATTTAGCGATTATGTGTTTTCGTTAAACACATGGTTAGTCCCTATGACTATTATTTCAGTTAAATAATTCTTTTATAAATTTTTGCAGATCAAGGAAAGTTAGTTACAGATTGAAGGAGGAGGATCTCAAATTACATTCTTATCTCTTCCTAATGACTTTCTTGCAATAATTATTGCAAAGTCGTGTTCAGATGATTGTGAAACTTTTTCTAACATACAAGTCACTTGTAGGCAATTTTTTGAGATATCAAACACCTCCACTATACCCTGATATCATCGTGTATCATGGGTTGTATTTAATAAAAATTCTATTTCCACAATATTCTCATCTTTTCAAGAATGGTAAATATTTTCAAGTAATTTTCAAATATTTTACCTTATCACAAGCTTTTGAAGCATATTATGATTTTTACAAAGTTTCTCAAGAAGGAGACCCATGAACAACCTATTTATATTTGATTTTAAAATATAGTCTCTTAGCACATACTTTTTGTTTTTTAAAAGGACCACTGATTGAATGTTTCAAATCAAACTCAGCCCGACTGTTTTATAAAAATCAAGTTTTATCAGATTTTTTGAAATTATATGTCATGCATGATTATTTTCAAAAACATTTTTCTATGAACACCCATATGACCCAAGCAGTAAAAGGTGTTTTTGGATAATGGAAGAAAATGATTTTGAAGGATCTCTAAATCATTGTTTCAATGCATGGACCTTCTACCTATGTGAACAAGATAATGATGAAACTAAGTGGACACCATAATCAAGGTATGATGTTCATTATTCTGGGGATCGTTTCAATTTATTATATGGTGGTGAAATAAAAAAACAATATATATAAGACATGAAGAATTAAGATGTGGAGATCATAATGATTTGGGACGAAAATGAGAGGTATAATGAAACCATTGTGGTTAAAACATGTTAGGGTTATTTTTGAGTTTTATAAAAAGGACAACACGCTGACCATATAGGAACCCGTCGCGTCAGATGAAACTGCGGTAATCAAACCCACAACCAAAGTGTGATTGGGATTTATCTACTACCACTAGACTACGAGAAGTCCCTTGTTAGTATAACTTATTCTTTTTAGTTAAATTATTTTATTGATCAAGAATAAGTTGATTTTGGATCTTATGTTTTATCAAATGGATATCCTTAGTTTAATAAAATTATTTAGTGATTAAGTGATAAAAGTGATTTTGGAAGACATTATATATTTTTGGGGAAAAATATATACCTACAAAAAATGGAATACATTGGGATTTAAATTGTGGGGTAATGGTTGAAATATTATTTTTTGGAAGAATTTATGTTTTATTTTGGAAATATGGATATTTGGGTTATTTATGGAAAACACTAACCTATCATAGAGAGTATGTGATTTGGTTAATTACACTACAATATAAGACTTTAAGAGTAGTTGATGATATTTGGAGATAAATGTTAAGATTTATTGTGGAAGACTATGGTATTAAATATTACAGTGTTTTGAGTTTCAATCATAGTTTGGATTATTTTGAAGAATTTTATGGACAATTATCTATTTAATGGTCTTTATTGAACATTGGGTACTTATGTTGAATTTTGGAGATTAAGAGTAGTATTTTTTATAAAGGATTATCCTTTTTTGGGGATTATATGATCTCTTACTAACCATTTTGATTTCACATTATGTCTAAAGTCAAGGGAAATATACAGTTCTTCTTTTGTGGATGTTGTGATACTCTAAAAGTTGATTCTAGCACTTTTAATTATATCAAGTCAATTTGAATACTAATCCTTGAGAGAAAATATAAGTTTGTTGTAGAAATTTAGTAAAGGATGAAATTTAACATGACAAGTAAGTTTCCTTATATTCTTATTCAATCTCATAAATAAATCTTCCAACATTATGAAAATGAACGTAAAAAAACATTGTTGGATTACGTTTCCTACTGGGCAATCAAAGACTGTTTAACACAATATATGTTTGTGATTTTCTGGTGGTTAACTTTCTCTAAATCTTGTTCTCTATCACTCTCCATCATAAGTTGACCGTTTGTTCTCTCTTCCATATCCATGTTTTCCTACATGGAATTCGAGTATGGGTTATCTCGGGTGACATTTATACTTCTCTTTAATTCTTTTAAGTGATAGTTTTCCTGACTCTTTTCCAATGTGGAACTTTTAATGGAGTTTCCAAGCACTGTTTTAAAATTACGAGGACGTAATTCCCAAAAGGGAGGAAAGATGTAACATCCCAGGTAAATAAAGAACAAGAAAATGTTCATATTTATTAATATTTGTGAATTAAATATTAATCTTACTTTAAATGGGATGCTATGTTTGATGGCATAACCGATACACAACATTGGTTTTCATTGGAATCTTACATTGTAAACTAATAATATAATATTATTATTTTAAATGGTAGTTAACGCCTTTCCATTTTATTGGTGTGAATGGATAGAACTAACTAAAATATGATTATACATGTTTGTTGAATAGTTTTACATTTATCCAATAAAATTTAGAGGCTTAAAATGTGAATGAATCTAAGCATAAATACTCCAATATTCTTAAAAAGGCCGATTTAACGCCTTCTAATGGTGAACCCTCATAAAATCTTGTTTTTTCCATTTTTATATCTTCTATTTGACTAAATAAAATTCTTATTTAGATTTGGCACATCAAAATTTATTTTGGGTAAATTTTTGGTATTTTTATTATAATGTTCATTTTTAATGAATAGTGAAAAATACTGTATTTTAATTCAAAAGTTCCATTTAATTGAATTTATTTATATGGTTATATTATCTTTTTAATTAGTTTTAACATTTAATTAGAATATAGTTTTTCCATTTTAACTAATTTAGGTCATTTTAAGTAATTTAATTTTGAAATTAGACATAAACAAGTGTCGCTGTTTTGATAGTTATTATTTATTATAAACACACTATTTATTTTAACAGTGGGAATTAATATTAAATTAATTTCTACCACTTAATTTTTTTGAATTTGGAAAAATGGATTCCATATTAGGAATCAGTAGGTCTAATTTGTTTAAATAGGTAAATTTTATTTTTAGACATTTAAAATATTTACATTAGTAAATATTTTATTTACAACGATTAAAGGGTAAATATAGTAAATTAGGGAAAAATATAATATTATAATAATAGTAAATTACCCTAACATGTCTCCTAATCCTATTTTATGATACATATCTGACCATGGGAATCCTTGGGTTGAATTTGGGACCCCATGGGAGTAATAATGACACTTTATATTAATTAATTTAATGTAAATACAAAAATGACATAAACAAATATAGTTTAGTAAATAAATTTTTACATGAAGTTATATAAGTTATCTATTCGACTATAAATATAAAAATTGGAAAGATAAAAATATTTCCTACATCGTTGTATTTTTTTATAATTTTTGGACATTAAATAAATGAAATTATTTATGACACAATTATGATGCCATATTTACCTCATTAATAAATGATTTAAATAAATAAGATTATAAATATTAAAACAATACCCAAAACCTGCCCAATTATAATTGGATTATTTTATTTAGACCATGAGTTATATTAAATTTAATATTATTTGATAGTTAACCTTTTTAAACTGAAGAGTAGGTTATAATAAAATAATTGTTTCAAACATTCCTAAAGAGCCCCTCCTCTCCATTATAAAAATCCCTCACTTGTAACACATTTATCAAACCCCTAAAACCTTTAGATCATGAAACATTTGCTCCAATAATCTCCAAAGATCAGTATATTCATCCTAAAAGCCTTAACTTAGGTAGAAAACACTTCAAGAAACCCAGTTGGTTCAAACCAAGTGGAGTTACCCGATTTAAAGATAACATCTTCTCTTAAGTTCTTTTGTTTTATTTTACTTATACAACCCCTAAAAACTTTTTATTCCTTTATTTTATAACCAAACCATTATCCTCAATATACTAGTATTTTTGTTATGTTAAGGATTCAATATACACTTACTCACACCTCCATCTAATGGGTAATGAACATATTGTTTCTCTGGATGCCAAACTAACGCCTCACGAAACAGTGATTGTTCAATTAACTCCTACCACCTCTAATGGTGGCCATTATGATGGAACTATATTTATATATGATATATATTATTTTTTATGTTCTCTATATTCTTCGGTAATTTTTATTTACAAACATACCTTTATTCCTTCTAATACGTGTAAACACGATAATTTCATTTAAGGAAGTGCGGACTACCACCCCCTCAAGGTGATATGATTCGTTCATGACATATATGGAACATATAAATATGGAGTTAATGAAATTATTTAACATATATATCATATGATATAATACTGGAAATATAATATACCTATGTATCATTTTGTTTTCATTTCATTAAATTTTAAATAGAAATGAAAGTAGCGTTCATGCGTACGTACGACTTACCGTCTCCATGAACGGTGTGTTTCATTTCTTATCTCCAAATGTTATGTACTAAAATAGATACATGTATATACTGGATATATATTATATATATTATTTCTACATCATTAATATAATTTGGTAGATTATGGATTATTTACCACTTGGACAAATTGTAATTATAACAAGTTCAATTTTAACTCAAATTCCGAACATCGACAAAATGTCCAATTTGAACTCAAATAATAAACTAACTATTATTTCAAGGTAATAAGTGATATAAAAGTAACAAGAAACATTAAAAAGGTTATAAATTAAGTAGAAATTAACATATGATTATTATTCAGGAAGAAAAAGAAACAAACGAGTCAAGTTGGACATGAGGTAAGGGATTTCTTATCTCACTTTTAATTCCGTGAGATTTCCATTGTTCATCACATATTTATTGAATGTGGTGAATTGTGTACTACCATTTGATATATATTATCATGATTATATTTATATTCATGGTATTATGTGATTCATTTGGTGGTTATTAACTTTTTCTCATACGACTTGATTGATTACCACATGGTAAGGATTTTTCATCTCACTTTTTATTCCTGTGAGATTCATGTTATATTAGACACTATTTCAATTTGTGTGGTAGATATACTTCCCATGATTGTATTATCTGTGTAATATAATTTATTTTATGTGTATTTACATATTAATTGTGTTATATTTTATTCATGGGGTTCATTTTTTGTAATCTACCAAATCGATAGAGGAACCTTTCACCCTCCTATTTTTTAAAGGCTTCTTTTTGTTGTGTCTTTTAATTTACATCTTATTATATTGGGATATGTTCTTATATATCATTATTGATGTAAATTTTATGTAAATGTTATGAGATATAATTTTCTCTATCATAAATGTATTTTCTGAATTTTAATGTGACGTCGTTAGGCTATCGAATTTCTGTAAGAAAACTTCTTAACCCAATTTCAATTTTTGGGTTAAACATCTACTTCATGATTATGTCATGCTATGAATATGTGTGAATATCCTATGATTGTTTTACACATAATATACACTTATATTGGGTGTATATATATTTTTCACACATAATAATGTAATTGATTTATCCTTAATCTAAGGATACTGTCTTTTTAAGGGATTTCGTCTCAATTTCCATTTCCATTGAGACTTCATTGTTGATATGCACCAATTCAATCTTATATGGTGTATATAATGTCCATTGGAATATTATATCATGAATAACTTTATTATCATGATATTATTAAGTTATTATTAAATTTTATTCCTCAATTATTTGTATTCTGGGGTCTCTCATTTTGTTAAAAACTCTTTAACTAAAATATCATTTTAAATGTTTTAAAAGTTTATTCTTCAAAATATTTCACATTAATGTCCATGTTTTAAAAATAGTTTTTAAGGATTTATTAATATAGACATGAATGTTTCGATGTTTAAATTTCTTTAAAAAGCTGTAATGTGGTATGTTACACATTGATTAAAAAATCCCTTTATTTAATATTTTAAATTGTTTTGAAAATGGTTTGTTAAAATATTTGTGTTTATCAATATTTTGAAATGATATATTGTGATTGAAATTTGTAAATGTTATCTTCCATTATGTTTTTTATGGGTTATGAATATGTTATGGCTATTGGGAATTTTTTATGTATACGGGTGGTTCCGTGATAAACCTTGGGCGGGTGAGCCCGAGATAGCTATCCAATGCATTGGGTAACGTGATGGAGGTAAACATTAATGTTTGTAATAAGAGATTTAGGGAATATAATGTGATTGGTATTCCAAATGTGACTCTATCTGTAGTTGTGATAACTAAAATGTAAGAAGGAAATTTGTGTCGTTATTTACCTTTATGATTTCTGATTTCTATGTGTTGTTCATAAATATTATGATTTCATGAGGTATGTTATGATTGGAATGTATGGTTTCATTATTTTGTATTTATTTATGGGATAATGTTTTCATTCTTCATTTGATATCCCTTACTGAGATTTTTATGCTCATCCCATGTTTCTGAAATGTTTTCCACAGGACTTAAAGATGAATAAGGGTTAAGTATGAGATCAAAAAAAAAGTCATGATATCTAAAATATGGAACTAGTCATGACTCTTTTTTAGAGATTTTTTATTATTTGGAAAAAATGGATACTAAGTAGAATTGTCTTCATGTTATATTCATGTTTTTATGTAAATGTTGTGGACTAATTCCCTAAAACTATAAACCTGAAAATATCTTCAATGTAAATTATCCATTTAATTCAATATTATGTAATGTTTAAGGCCGTGTCCTTATATATGCAGCAACAAAAACTTATCTTCCGCCATAATCGTTATTTGATATTTGTCTTCCTCTATAATTCTTGTTGTTTTAAAAAAAGAAAGAAATCCATTATTACATTCTTGGGTGTTTTGGTATTGACTATTTTTTCAAATATATTTAATATTTCAATATCTTCAAATTATTTTATGTGATTTCAAATGATGGTTTTTTTTGAAATGTTGATATTTGCAATATTTTATGCGTCATGATTATATAATGTTACTTGGACATTTTAAGGGTGGTTACGTGATAAACCAATGATGGGTGGTTACGTTATAATCCAAATGATGGGTTGTTCCAGGACAATCCAAGGATGTGTTGTTACTTTATAAGTGCCAATTCATTGGTTTTGGAAGTCATCCATATAGTGATTCCATTTGTAAAAAGGAATTGTGGTAGTCGACCGTATGGTTATTCCATTTAAGTATGATTATGTCCCAATTTTACCTTTTATATGTTATGTGTGATTTCTAAGGGTTTTATGGTAATATTTTGGTTACAAATGGGTAGTCAATGATATTTCTTGTGGTGAAGAGTGTTACTACTTCATTAAGGTGAAAATTATTACATGTGATTAAGTATTCTTGGTTTACTTATTTAAAAAAAACAGTTTTCCTTATTTTTGTATCCCTTAGTGATATTTTTAGATTCATCCCGTGTTTTTGAAATGTTTTTCACAAGACATAAAGTGGAATAGGGTTAATTATGGGGACACGGAAAAGTAATTCTCTCTAAAACATGGAACTAAATATGTTAATTTATTCTAAGAATTTTTATTTTATTAGAAAAACGGATACTGAGAAGAAGTGTATACATTTAATATTTTAGTTTTTATTTATATGTTATGAAATAATTTTCTAAAGCTCTAAACCAGAAAATATTCTCAATGTGAATTATTAATTTAGTTCAAGATTATGTAATGTTTAAGGTTGGGGCATTATAATAAAAATTTTAAAACACAATATTGTAAAAATATCCATGAGAAAATATAACTGTACATAGTACTTGTAATATTAATTGTTTTACCATGAACTCAAACATAATATGTTTGGTCATTTGAAACAGAAATTATAGTCAGTCACAATCATTGTGAGTTTAGATGACTACAATAATAAATAATTCACCTTAAGCATTACATAATTTAGTTAATTAGAAAAGAAATTCATATTCTTAAATTCCCAATGATCATTATAATTTATAGTTTTAGAGAATTATTTAACTATTAATACATTAAAAACCATAATCATATGAAGTGGATACTATAAAAATAGTATCCACATCTTCCATAATATAAAAGCTTTAATAAAATTTTAATTCATTTCATTAAATATCATCAAAACATTTATCATTGAATATTTATTACTCAAGTCTATTTTTTACCCCTTTGGAAAAATTTTTAAAACTTGGGATGATGGAAAATTTATCATTATGAGACATAAAATATAAAAAGAAACCATTAGTCTATGAATGAAAAAATTTTCACAATGTCAATTATATGATCTTCACCTAACTTGTGAAATGATAAGATTCTTTTAATATAATAATAATCATACATAGATTCTGAATGGAAACTTTTGGAATAATTTTCATATCACTCTTAATTTTTTTTTAAATATCCCATCTATACATGTAGTGACCATCATAGTTATAATTTAAATAACCATCATTGTATATTCCCATATTCTCTTCAGATAAAAAAACAGAATAACTTCTTCCCTCAAACTAATAACGGAGAGTGATATAATAGAATCACCAACCCTCATTTTTATCATGGAACCACCATCATAGTATCAATTCCCAAGAACAATAACATTATCAAAACACATAAATAATTCATAAATGAAACATTCTTGATTGAAACAAATTTTCCATTTTTGGAAACAATTTTTAAGAAGTCACACACCTATAAATGGAAACATTGTTTTTTGAAAATAATTTTTTTAAAATTTAATAGAGATACAAAAATAAATAAGGAATCATTAATGTGGGGAAATCCACTTATTCATATAATTAAAAAAATGTTTCTTTATTAAAAATATAATATATGTGAAAATATATTTTTTAAAGTAAATTCCCTTACCTTGGGGTTTACTTCATTGAAAATTATTCAAACGTCCTGTATTATGGTTTCAATATAGTTATTGGTTTATTAATAATATATATTAGTGTTTATATAACCTTACATGATATTCTAGTGACATCTTTCCTCTCTATGATGAATATTAAATAGCTATTTCCAATCTTTCGGATGGTCGGTTTATTATGACATTTTTTTTCAAAATTAAATGATATTAAATAAATTAGAACATATATATTTAGGTAAATTTAAAAAATTATGAATGAATTTGAAAATTCCATGAATTCAGTAAGTGGAAACAAAAACTCATCATACATGAACACGGGGAATTAAAACACCCTATATGACGACTTAAGTTTTAAGAATAAAAGATGAATATAAGAAATTTGATGGTTTATATACCATTAAAAGAATAAAATTCCAACATAAGTAAGATACTAGATTACTCCTGATACACTGGATATAATGTGCAGATAAGTTAGAAGTGAGAATGAATTTAAAAGTAAAAAAAATAAATTTACCTCCTGATAATTTCTCCTTGAGAACCTCCTTAGGATCTTAGATGTGGAATTTTTGTGAGACCAGATTCACTGGAATTTGGAATGGGATGATGATAATGGAATTTTGTAGAGGGTAGTCAAGAAATATGTCTTTGGTGTTGACATTTTATTGAGGGATGAGTCTCCATTTATAATTAAGGTGAGGGGAAACTTAATAATTAAAAAGAATAAAATAATAAAATAATCTATTATAGGGTTAAAAACATCAAAAATTCTTTAAAATATAATAAAATGACATTTTAAAATTAATCATATCATTTTTTCAATGTTCTTGATTTTGGTGATTTGTAAATAATATAGTAAAATATTTCAATAATGACAATTAGTTATATCCAAATTAAACACTATTAGTAACTTTGACATTAAAACATAAAAAAGTCTAAATATGGAATAAATGGATTATAATATATTATAAATTTCATATTAATCTTGAAAAATACGTAATTAACTTAAAATATCAAGTTAAATTTATTTTATTATTTTTAATATAATTAAATTTATTTGTTCACTAATTAAATAAACATTAAGGCATCATTGTGCATAAAATTAATGTAATAATTTATTCCCAAAAAATTGAAACAAAATTCCACAAAATGATAATTTTATCAGACAGTAAAATTATATTGATTCGTTAAAATCAGTTCTTCAAACCATATATTAAAATATTATATAAATTAAATAAAATATTATGAACAAAATGACTTTCTTTTAAATATAATATTATAAAGGTATTAAAGTTATTAATTGGCTCCAAAATTTAATAAATTTTAATAAAATGAAGATAATGGAAGAAAATTTCTAATAGAAAATTATTTAGTCATGTTTTGTGTCATTTCATGGTAAATATAATATTATTTTTTATTTTTTATTTTCCTTCTTCTTGCACAAGAATTTCATTAGCGATTCATACAAATAAATTCCAATTATTTAATATATATGAAAAAAATTATTATCATAAAAGTAAATGTATTATGTTAAATATAATATATTTACTAGTTTCCATGTCAAGAAAACCTCTTTAATTTTTCATTTTGTATTTTCTTTTCCTGTGCAAGGATTTCATTGGAATTTTGATGTTATTAATGTTATATAACTCCAAAATTTGAAATATCATCCAATAACATAAAAATAATTAATAATAAATAATAAGGCAACTAAAATATTGTTTATCACTCAATTATTACTTATAAAGAACCCAACTATTACATTTCTAATGTTGCACATGATCCATGTCAGCATTGAAAGTTTTGTATACTTATAATGTTATAATTTATAATATTCATGTAGAACATTTTTTCTATACAATATTTATCTTATAAAGTCATAATTAATATATTGCATATATTTTTAAAAAATAAAACCTAATTATATCTTCATGTCGTCCAGAAAAAATACTAGATTTTATAATGACTGTATTTTTACTATTAATAAAATTAACTTCTTAAAAAATGTCTAATAGTTTATAATAATATAATTTCGACTTTATAAATTCAAAATTGAAATTATATTTTTCATATTAAAATTATATCAATAAAAATTAATGTTTTAATTAAATTAATATCAATTATGTTGTTTATTTTCCGAATTACATAACATAATGAATTTTACTTTTTAATTTAAGAATATTATTAAATATACAAAAAATATTCTATTTCCATTTGTGTTATTAGATTTAACATTTATTTTTGAAAAAATTTCTTCTCATTGTATTAAATTATTAAAAAAATGGGGGTACCTTTCCCTCGTAGCATTTTTAGATTACCATGTTTTCTCATCAATTATATGGGTTTTCCAAAAAAAATTATACAGATGAAATACATTATTATGAAATATCTAATTTTTTCCATGATGAATATAAGAATGTTTCTCCTCATAAATAAATTTATCTTACAAATGAACTACTTTTTAGCTCAAATCATTTGATGGATATGGAACATACTTTCTTAACATCGATACATGGAAATCATTTTGTACCTTAAATAATCTCAAAGAAACGCTACCTGGTATGACACTGTTTAAACATTATCAAGGATTTCATAATTTCCAATGTACCAGGGTATTAGCTTTCCCTTCATAACAATGCACCTAAAAATCTTCCTTAGAGACAATTTAAGTAAAAAATTATCAACTACCTGGAAATAAAAGTCTTCAATCCGTGAATTGCATAAATTTTCTACCCGCTTTGACATATCCTCATGTGTCGTTGGATTATAATGACATTCTCCACCACTTCCTACTCTTAATATGGTCCCATAAATTTCATTTCACCAATATCATCCTAAAATCCTAGAGTTTGACTCCACTTTCCATATAATGCCTCAAAATGTTCCATATATATACATGAATAAATATATTATTATAAAAAACATTAGGAATGATATATATTAATCAAAAATTACCTAGTACTCCATTGAACAAGATCAAAGTATATCATCAAAATTTTAGAATTTTCACACTGACAATCCCTTATATTGAGTATAAAAAGTATTTCGGATATTTAATTTATTTCCCAATGACTCCTAAAGGCCTTTCAAAAATATCCAATTGAACATGGGATCATGATACGATGACATGGATAGTATAACTCCCTGTAATATGACTATACCATTGATGAATGATCGGGAAAACAGATATAAAGATAGACTATCTTGAATATGAAATAAATTTGAATATTTATTCAGTCGATAAAAAATAACTAAAATCATATTGGTACCTTAACTATTCTTTTGTATCCCTAATATGAAATCTATGGATATATTTTTCCATTTCCTCATTGGCACTAGAAAAAGATGAAGAATCCTATTATATAATTATCATTCTTCATTAACCTATTGATAAGTAAAATATTTCCTTGTAAAATAAATAAAATATTATTTCATTCCATCCCACCAGTAATACTTATGAAGATCTATATACATCGTAGTGTTGTAAGGATGATATGAAAATGGAGATCTATAATCTTGACATATCAACTGATTCTTTAGATGAGAAATATAATGCTCAAATTATATAATTAAAAATCTCAATAAACATTCATAATCCACATTACATTCTGGAAACATATCTTTCATAACCAATTATACATTTTTTGTAAATAAAAGTCTACTTTTTGTGATTACTTAATTCAATTAGAGAGATCTGACATCACTACATCAAAAAATAAAAAAGAGGAATCCCCTACATCAAAAACTTCTAAGATAAAATTAATTAGATCAATAACCAAATATTTATGTTCAATACTTAACTTGGTCAATGTGGAATTATTTTACCAACTCGAAGAGTTAATAACTATTTTATTCAGTATAGTAGTTGATCACGGAATCATAATAATTTATCTATTCTATACTTCTTCTATGATTCATGTTCAATTACTTATGAGTAAATAATTTCTTCAAGTTTTTTTGGTCTGTATTTATTTCACATTTGGATCCATATAAATTATGAATCTATATATTAAAATAAAAATTCTATTGCTAATGTAAATTCATGTGTGGGATAATTTAACCCTTGAGGTTTCAGTTTCTGTGAAACTTATGAAATTACCTAATAATTCATCATTATAACCCACCCATTTACATTCAAAGAAGAACCATTATAGATGAATAAATCACAACTTATCAAGGGTAAGTCCAAACATGATGCATTCCCCAATCATCCTTTTAAATCTTGAATACAATGTTCACAATATTTTGTCCAGATAAATTTAACTATTTTTCAAGTTATGTTATTTAAAAGGCTAGATGACCATTAAAAATTATAATAATCCTATATTAATAGCCTGTTAACCCTAGAAAACATTTAATATATGTAAAATTTTTAGTTTGTGGCCATTCTTCAACTACATTAGTTTTTTTAGGATTAACTTTTATTCAATCAATTTTAATAATGTTCCCATGTGAATAAATCTGTTTTAAAAAAATCATATTTTCAAAATTTTCCAAATAACATCATTTCTTGTAGAGTTTGGAGGGAAATCCATATATGTATTTCACAATACTCATAACATTTAAAAAAAAGAATATCATTAATAAAAAACCACAAACATAACCAAATATTCTTGGAAATTCTATCCATAAGGTTTATAAATATAGAAGGGGAATTCATCAAACAAAAGGTCATATAGACAAACATATAATTCCCATATCTAGTATGGAATATTATTTTCTGAATTTCCTCCTCCTTCACAATCAGCTAATGGTACTCGAATCTCAATTCAATCTTGGAGAAATGATGATCTCCCTATAGTGGATCAAAGAAGTCATCGATAATAGGAAAATGATACTTATTATTAGTTGTGATATTATTCAGTTCATTATATTCAATAAAAATACTTCTAGAACCATATTGATCATTAAAAAAACATGAGCAACCCAAGGTTACCTTCCCAAGCTAATAAAACCATTATCTTTCTATTCCTACTGCTTTTAAAGTCTAGAAGTTCTAATTGAGCCATTCGATATGGGGGTATAATAATTGTATTAGCAGTAGGAATAAAGTAATCTATAAATTGAACTTCCCTATTTGGAATACCACTAGTAAAATCATCAGGAAATTCATCCATGTATTCATTTACAACTGGGACACCATTAACTTGAACACTTCCCTTATTCTCAACAATATATGAAAGATAATATTTATTCACATCATTTTATCGTTTCTCATATTCATGATATATCTTAAATTTAATGGGAAGATTATTTTATTCTAGATAAAAAACATTATAAAAAACAAATTCTTTAGCTATAAAATCAATATTAACTTGGAAAATAAAAAGTCAGGTCATACCCAAAATAACAACATACTCGACTGGGGGAAAAACAATTGGGTTTTTAAGATATATAATTCAACAAAAAACAACTTGATGATTATTATAATTCTTTTCATCTCTAATATTTCCCCTAGGTGTTTTATCCATAAATTTTAATATCATTTATTGTTGTGAAATTTCAATGATTCCAGAAAATTATTCAGAAATAAAGAAAATTGTTTACCCCATATCAAGAAAAAAATTAGAAAAAAAATGAGTAGACAAACTACATCCTTGATACGAAATCATTTTATGGACCAAAATATTATAATATAGGCACAAAGGATATCACTACCACATTCATCATATAGTCACTACTTCTTTCCATCACTTAGGTTCCTCTTCATACACATGATTATTTAATTAACCATCTCATTAACTTTAAAACATTTCACTATTTGTATATCAAAATTGTTCTTAAAGAAAGAATGATCTTTTAAATTTCAATTATGTTACACAGGCCCAAACATTACACAATGAAAATCAACTTGAGATTAAAAATAATTCCCTAATGTTTTTTTATCATAATTATTAAAAACTAAAAACATTATTTACTTATATTCAAACATCATTGATGCATTCCATCTTTTCTCCTTCTACCTAGACCACATTTTCTGTTGGTTTTCAATGTACACAGGATCATTGAAAAAAACTATTTCCACCCTTTTCACATATATTAAACGAATTTATTAACTTTTTAATTCACAATAGGCAAATTCCCTTTGATATTTTCGAATCAATCCTGAGTAAAATTGATGTATTTTAACATCAAGATCTCTGATAATATTTGGAGACTTACATTCTAATAAATTGATCTTTTATTCATAAATAGACACTGAAACATCACCCTATTCTTCTAATTCATGGACTTGTTTTTTCATATATTATTGAATAACATTAGAGAAAAATTTCTAAAGGAAAATATTACTAAATTAATCCCATTACAGGGCATGAATATCCTCACTAACCCTAATAATCTTATCGAATGACCAACAATGGCCATATTCACATTAATAATGATATATAAGAAGTCTAACAATTTAATGTTAAAGAAAAAAATTTCATTGAAACTATTTTCAAGTGATATAATCAACCATTCAGCAACCACAAGGTTAAAAGATCTTCTAAAAACAGAAGGTTGTATCCTCATAAAAATTTCCACCATTGAAATATTCTTTTGAGTATGATAAAGATGATTTATTGAATGGATATTTACATAATTTATACCCTACAAAAATTTATCCATTAAAATCATCAATTTCATGGCACCAATACCCATCATTATATGTGTTTGATTTGGAATGATATCAGCCCCTCGATGCTTCCCACACTAGCTTCTATGTTTTCTACATAACACCATTCTGAATAGAAAAATCATACATGATGAAACATGGAAACCCTAAAATTATATATCACATTAACATAACCATGAGGTAAAAATAATTTATTTGTATTCTATTATCATTATACTAACCACTAAAATATTCTAAACTGTTATCTGATAACTAATAAAAGGAATCGACCTTAAAATTTATATAATCTATTTAATTATATTATCAATTCATTTATGTACATTCTTAAAAATATATTTGGTTTACAGTTATATATAAATAGAACATAATTCATATATGAAAAACCACAGACATACAATGTAGATTCTACTAAAACTGTATCTATTTCTTCAATATTACATTTTTTTAGTATAACATTAACTATTTTCTTGAAAAAACATCACAACATTCATCTTTGATTATTATAATATCTTTCCCATCCTTAATCACATTGATTTATTTTTATAAATTGTGATGGGGAAAAAATTCTCATTAAGGGACATAGAAATAAATAATGATATCATTAGTCCATGAATGAAAAAATTTTATTAGTGTAAATCCAATGATCTTCATCTCACCATTTGAAATCATAATTTTCTAATAAACACATCAGAAGCATAAAATCATAATAAATAAGGCATATGGAATAATTTTAATTTCAATACTACAAATAATGTACCTCTCCCAGCAACACAAGGAGTAATTATCACAGTTTCACTTGAAATATTAATCACTATAAATTCCCATAATCTTTTTAGAGAATCCTCATCGGTTAACTCCATCCCTATACCAAATGCATTGAAGAGTCAAAACAAGATGAATTTACTTTAGTTTATCTTGGAACTAACAGTTATCTTAACAATGACCATGAACTATAACTAGATCATAAATAATAACACTTTTATGAAATAAATATTCTTGATGAAAATAAATTGTCCATTTTTGAATATCATTGTTATGAATTCACACACATATAAATAAAAATATTTTCATTTGGACATAAAATAATAAAATTTTATAGGAAAAAACAATTTCAATAAGTCATAATTAGAGCTAAGTAATATAATTAGATCAGATTATTAAAAATAATTTTATTAATAAAAAGAGTTTTATCTTGATAATATAATTCATAAAGATAAATTCCCTCACATCATTTTTGAATTTCATCAAAAGTGACAAAACCTAATTTATAATTTTTTAAATATTGTTATTGATATATTATAGAAATATATTTTGGTTTATATTACCTTACATGATATACTTATAATATCATTCCACCCGTTTATAAAAAAGATTTTCTTATTTCCATTCTTACAGCTATGTTTATTTCATAGTTTCCATGGTTGGTTTATTATGAAGATCCTTGTAAAGAATAATTGATATTACTAAAATTATAATATATATATAAATATATATATACAATTCTATTTAAAAAATTCTGAGTGATTTTTAACATTCATGGAATTTGGTAAATGTAATATAAAACTCATCATCCAAGAACACTGAGAATTGACCAACCAAGGAAGACAATATCATTTTAAGGATTGAAGAAGAAAATAATATATTGGATGGTTTATATTCCATTAAAAATATAAATTTATTATATATATTTATGATACTATTTTTATCATGAAACATTTTATAGGGAGTGGGGTTAAGGTAAAAGTGATAAAGAAACTAAAACATAAAATAATAAACTTACCTCTTGAAAATTTCTCCTTGAGAACCTTCATAGGAACATAGAAGTGCTATTTTTGTGAGACTAGAAGCAGATGAATATAGAAAGGGATGGGAAAATGGTTATTTGACAGGGTATAGTAGAGAAATATCTATTATAGAGATAACATCTTTTAATGGGATGATCCTGCTTTTATAATTGAGGCGATAGGTGATTGAGGAATTACAAAAAATATTGAAATATAATTAGTCAAAAGGCTATAAAACCATAAGAGATCACATTGGCGATGAAATATAATTATTTTATTCTTTTTTTTATTATTTTTTTAATTAATTTAATAAAATATGTTATTATCGAAATGCAATTTTTTCATATTAAACACTATTCAAAACAATGAAATTAAAACATCAAAAAAATTTTAAAAATTCAAATAAAATTATTATTATATTATAAAAATATCCTATTAATCTAGATAAATTGGTAATTATCTTAAAATTTTCAAATAATTTTTATTTGAATATTTTTATGTCATTAATTATATTTATTCATTAAATAATAAATACATCATCATCATTGTGAAAGACATTAAGGAAATTATTTATTTTCTATAAACATAGAAAATACATATAAAATAGAATTTTATTATCTATAAAATATATATATATTTTCTAAATAAACATTTGGAAAACCATATATTATAATATTATCAAAATTAAAAATAATAGTGTGGACATCATGAATTCTATTAAAATAAAATATTACAAAGGGATTAAATTTATTCATGTGGTTAAAAAATGTCCAAAACAAGAATAAAATTAAGAAAATGGTCCAAAAAATAATATATAAAAAGATTTACATTATTTTTTTGTTATTTTATGGAACTTTTAATTTTAATTAAAAACATTTTATTTATTTTTCTCCACCTCATATAAGAACTGCATCAGAATTTTTCAAATGTAAATGTTAATTATTTCTTATATAAAATCTTACAATACATTAATATCATAAAAATAAGTTAATTAGGATCAATATATATATATATATATATATATATATTTACATTAATTCAATATGTATATAGTTTTACTTCCATGTCTAGACAACTTCTTTTATATCATATTTAGTATTTTCATTCCACATGCAAGTATTGCACAAGTATTTGGACAAGATTAATGTTATATGACTCTAAAATTTGAAAATATCTGGAAAAAAACAAAAAATATTAATTAATTAAATGGATGTGAAATTAATTTTCTGTATTAGATAATTATATATAAGAAACTACATTTTACATTTCCAATGTTGTGTAGGAACTGTGTCAGTACAGATAATAATTTTTATACTTATCATAAAATAATTTATAATTTTCACATTCTGAATTATTATTTTTATAATATTTCTCAAAAAATCATAATTTAATTATGAGATATATTTAATTAGTTTTATATCATAATTAATAATTCATGACATCATAGAAAAATATCTTATTTTATAAAAAAGTTTGTGTTTTTTACTATTCACGAAACATTATCTTTTTCAAAAAATTATAAAAAATTTACAGTAATATAACTTCAACATTATAACAAAAAAAATTATATTATTCATATAAAACTGAATTTCAATAATTGAAAATTTAATGTTTTAAATTAATAACAATATAATATAATTTTTATTTTTATAATTACATATCATAATGAATATAAATTATTAATTCACGAATAATACTAAATATAAAATCAAATTATTCTATTATCATCTTGATTTTTCCAATAATTACAATCAGGAACAATATTTAATTTCATATAAATTAAAAATAAAACACATACATAGCCAGTTTTGAAGTAGTTAACTATAATTCCACTCACACACACTATTTTTTATCACATGTAACTGCAATTAAATTCACATACATCTTTTTTTGATAATCACATGCCAAAATTACACTAAAAGACAAAGTACTTATCTCATTATATCTTAATATTTACACAATTTATTATAGGGATATATAATTTTGGTTTAACCCTTAATATAAATAAAAACATACCTATCTATGACACCAGATCATTAAACGATTAATTATTTCACCATAGAATAACTAACCCATTGGAAAGTAATGGGTTTTCTAAAAACATAATTAAAACATAAACATCATAAGTTCTCCATATAAATAAATTTAATGGTATGATAAGACCAAATCCCAAAAGTTGTAGAATAATAGTTAACTTGTATTGACATATATAGAAAATATATTTGTAAAAGGTATTAAAATTTTCATTAAATAACATGATTAAATAACTTTTCATTTTTTAATTGTTAAAGTTAAAACATTATAGAGTAATTAAAATATATTTCTGTATTAAAAAAGTGAAAATTTGTATATAACACATCATAATGAATACAAGATATTATATATAGAATATCTATTAAATTTATTATAGTTTAAAAATAATCATTTTTACACAATATTAATAAAAAATTAAAAGATTCCATTTAATAATTTCGAAATAAAATCAGAAGAATTATAAAATATCTTTATTTAATTTTTATGTTTCAATTATAACCTCATGAAAATATTTTTGATGAATATGGGTATGGATGAAAAAAATTACATTCCTAATGGGTGAAATATGGTCATTAATTCATAAAATCATTAATAAAATTTTGTGGGTACCAATAATATAATAAATTTATAAAATAAATGAATAGAATAGAATTAAATAAAGGATAATTATATAGGTCCGGTTTTTATGAATTTTTATACAATTTTCTAAAATATAATTTAAATAAAAACAACCCAAAAAAATTTATATTGTAATATAAAACCTTAATGATTTGGTAACCATTGAATTGAAATTTAAAAAAGGATGTTAGCTAAGAAAATTTAGTATTAGACATAAATTTCATGAAAACTATAATAAAACCCAATCATGGGTAGTATATATATTGAAAAAATAAATAATGTGGTGAATATAGATCATATCACAAAAAAGGTTAATTTAGACAGGAATACTATTAAAATAATGCTTTATATTAAATGTTAATACCATGAAATTTTATACATATGATAAATTTTTAAAACCATTTAATTTATTTTATTTAAGATAAATAAATACATAATGTATCATATAACCCTGAAAATATAAAATAGTTTGTGAATATAGAATATGACTCAATGAAATAATAGGTAGATGAGAAACCTATACATTTACTCTCAAAATTTGTGAAAGTGATTAATTAATAAATATGATAACTATAACTATCTTTATAAACTATTTCATGACCATATTAGTATATATTAACTTTTATAAGCATTACTTATATTAAATTATAATATTTTCATTAATTTTTTTAAATATAATCATCATCATATATCAGTAACTTTGATTTGTTTATTCATGTTTTTTAAAAGGTGATGTCGAACCCCATTCATTGTTAAAATTATTTTCATTATAAATAATTTCAGGAATTTTAAATTATGATAAATTATTTTTATTAATGTTATAATTTCATTCCCATATGGTTTCAGTTATTATTCTTCAATATGAAATAGTGATTATATTGTTTTCATGTAGTTTATCAATATCAATAGGATACAATAAGTGAACATTAATTATTGTGCTATATTTATGGAATAATATTCAATACATGAATTACTCCATAATATAATATGTATTCATTAAAAATATTATTATAACAACCCATGTAATGAAGTAATGAAAAATGAATTGTATCACTATGTTGATGTGATAGTATTCATGTGCGCACATGTGATGGTTTCATTGTTCAATGAATGTAAATTAAAGAAGGTATATAATAAATTAACATTCTTAAAGTAATAAATATATAATTAGAAAAATTGATTTTTAAAAAATATATGATTGTAACCCACATTGATAGGTGTTGATGAAAAATAAATTATATTTCATAAGGGATATAGTATTCTATATATACACTAGAGCAATTCCTTCATTTTATATTAGATGGATTTGAGATATAAAAATATAATAAAATTAATATAAAAAGTTATTTATACAAAATATTCTTATTTTATTATGTGTTGGTTGTTGTGAAAGATTTGAAGGAGGGTTATGATGAATGGTACTTGAAAATGATGGACAAAACATATACCACTTCCATTAATAATCACCTATAAAACACATTAAGGTTTCTTGGATAGATATTTATGGAATACCCGATCCTCTAGTATATGGATAATGGTTTTGTGATGTTATGTTGGAAGATCATGAATGAACTATGTTTATAATGTGGTGTAGATAATTGAAAAGAGAATGATTCCATTTATAAGTGAGGGTAGGTGATCTTTTGAAAGTAGTATTGACTGAAGAATAAAAAAAATCATTATTAAGGGAATGTGGCTCCAAATTGTAACATTATAATAGATATTAATATATATTGTTGAAATATACACACCCAAAAATATTTAGATATGTTTTATTTAAATTTAAAGAATTATCTTTTTGATTAACCTCCATGTTAACACTATTACCCTTAGCATGTTGATTTAAATTTTAATATGGTAACAATTAATTTTAAAAAAATTAAGTTGAAAATATGATGTAATTTATATTTTTATATATAATATGAAGACAATTTCTAAAATCCTCAATTCCAAGGGGTGTTATAAATCGCATTTAATTAATATAAAAAAATTGTAATGGAAGAAAGATTCTAGAAAAATATATTTTTACATATAAAAAATAATTTATACTAAAATAATGTATAAAATTTAATTCCATAAAATTTATTAAATTTTTCGTTAAAAATTTTAATGTTTTATGACATTAAAGTAAATTCAAAACTAAATGGGTCATTTTGAAAACATAATTAATGGAAATGAAATAATATTTTTTTAATTTGAATAAAATATAACTTAGTTTCTAGGAAGACAAGAATGGTTTTAAAAAAACAAAATAATAATTATAAATTATTTATTTTACTCCATAAAAATATGTGTTTTGTACCTAGAGGATTCTTATATTTTTACGTCATCCATAATTATGAATAATATAATTAAATGTATAATATTATTAAAAGATATATTTTTTTATTATTCACCTAAAACTCAATATTTTCTAAAAAATAAAAAAAATTAATCATAAGATAATTTTAACACAATGATAATAAATTAATTAAATTTTATAAATTGAAATTTAAAATAGAGGAAGAAATTAAATCTAATAGATATATAGAAATGAAAAATACCATTTGAAAAAAAATATTTTCACAGAATAAATTGAACTTACTCCCTTTCAATTCCTAATAAATACCATTAGATTATTTTTAATTTATTTTATTGAATAAATTGTCAATTAATTAAAATTTTCACATGTATAGAATAATTTAATTCGTTAATATAAAATAGATTGCAAGCATAGAAAATGGTTTTAATTGAAAGGTAACTCTTTTTAACTTAAAAGTAATTTACTCTTAATTAATTTTAAAAAACATTCTTGAAATATTAGAATTTTTTACATTTATTAACAATAAAATTAAAAAAATACTACTAAAATAAGTAAATTAAATTTTAAATAATAGATATATAGTAGAATAATTTTTGTAAACAATACATGTATTTTTAACGTTGAATAATTAATGTATTATTCTCAGTAACTATATAACTGGTTTTTATTAAAAAAATAATTTAATTGATTTGTATTATATTTAATTTTCTAGTATAATAAATCATTAATCACTTATGATCATTTTTTCCACTTGTTTTTTCTAACACATTCAATTTATTAAAGATAAATATATTATAAATTCTTAGTGTGTTTCTCTTTGATCAAAGATAATTCAATAGTTCCAAGTAATATTGCATAATTTATAGATCACTATAAATATATAATGATTAAATTAGTGAAAAAATATTCAAGATCCAAGTATTTTTCAAATTGATTTCATGAATGAAAATAGATTATTTTTTACATGAAATTATGTTCACTTCTGAATAATTAATCAAGATCCCATGTATATAAATAGAGATGAACATTATTTCTCCCTTTCTCTCATTTTTATCATTAATAAATATTATTTTGATATTAATATCCCAAAACATATTGGTGTGATTCGGTTGTTATTCAAGGATATCATTTATTTATTTTAAGACTATCTTTCTCCTAAACTTCATACCTCATCGTTTATAATGAAAAGACCATGAGACATGGAATAAATGTAATTGATTAAAAAGTATTATCCAATAATAATATAAAGATAAATCACATAATAATATTATTTATTATTCAGAATTTATGTTTCTATATCCCTCAATATTTTTTATGTTTAGTGAATGATATTATGGGTTATCAAACGACAAGATAAATGTTTTTTTATTGGGAATTGTTTTTATGATATTTTATTTATGACTCAAATATTAGTGGTCCATGATCTCACCAATGAATATAAATTTTTTTATATATAATTAAAAATAATGTTAAATAAAAATTCATAATTTACTAAATAATAAAATTTTCAAATTAGTTAATAATTTTATAAATTTATTTAATAATAAAAGTGGATTGAATATTTTTATTTTTTGTCTCACATGGTATCTTGGAATTATTTATAAAAGAATTGAAATATATTTTTGTTATTATAATAGATTATAAAATTTACATTCATACTTTACAATAAAAATATGATTTCATTGATGATTTTCCACATTTTATGACTGAATATAAGATAAATATAGACATATAAAAATTAAATAATCATTAAATTTAGTAAAAAATTTCATTTTTTTAATTTTTGTTATATGGTTTTCCAATATGATATAAAATTAATTTACAAATAAATGTTAAATTTATTCCATTTCCAACCTATTGGATGAATTATATTTACATTTATAGTTTCTAAAAAATTTATATGATTAGAGAATTCACATATCATTAATTGAAAAATAAATTTCATTTTTAAAAAAAAATTATTTGATTTTTTAAAGAAAAACTAAATGCCATAAAAAATCATGTATAACTTCATGAGTGTAAAAATAATAATTATAAATAATGATATATTTATAATTTTTAATTTTGAAAGATTTATAAAAAATGGTCATCAAAAACTAAATTTATTTTGATAAATAAAAATAAATAAATGAAAATATATATTAAAATTTTCATTTAGAAAACAAATCAACTTCAATATCTATTTTTTATTGTTTTTTTATGGAATAAATTAGTCTTGTAAAGACCCGAAATTTCAATGGAAATTTTTTTTTCTTAAATACATGAGAATCTTACAAGTCAACAAAAATTTATAGCGCATGATTATGAGGCCTGATGTGCCCAAAATCAATTTCGGTAGTTTTGTTCAGTTACGTTTAGTAAACGTACGAGTGGGATTTTTTATCTTTTGAACCGGTGCTTGAAACTGAAATCTGTGGGCACTGTTGAACTCACAGCGCCAATATTTTCTTAAGAAGACTTTCACCTCAACGACAGTTGGTCGAGAATAAAAGTTAGTTTTTGGGTTTTCTTAAAAATAATAATAAAATAATGTGAGCTACACTTTATTTTATTGAGCCGCCATTTGAGTGTTTGTGGTTAAAACCTCCTCATGGGAGTTGGAAGTGGGACCACCACACCTTAACCTCTAACGAGAGGTTATGGTAGTGCGGCACAACCAAATATAACCTCCAGTGAGAGGTTACAATGTGGGGACCACCCAAGACCACATAACCTCCCATTTGAATAATAGGGGTGGGGACCACCCGACCCCTATAAATGGGAGGAGAGTATAACCTTTCAACTCTCCCTCATTAATGAGGGAGAGACTCTTGATCTCCCCAAATTAATTTGGGACAAATATCATGCATTAATTTGGTGGAGCCTTTAATTTAATTCACCAATTTGAATTTGTGACAACATCTAAAATAATAGCCTAATTATTATTATTGGAATTGTTCATTTGGTGGAAAACAAGAGTGTTTTGGAAGGATGACTGTTGGGAGAAGAGAGAAAATGAGTTCTCCAATGAAGAATGCTTCTCCCAACGAAGAACAAAGAATGGCAGTGATGATCCTTCTTCGACATATTCCCCGGACACCTACCGATGTGGAGCAACTTCCATTTGTCGTTGAAACTGAGGATTGGGAGAGTGCAACGGATTCGACGAATGACAATTCTCTTCGTCTACTTTTAGTGACTCCATCAACAAATGAAGAATAAAAGGTAGGGGGATTAAATTCATTTGAGGGCCTTGTTCTTACCTCTTTTTTTGGACAATGAAGGTTGTTGAGATTCGTTCTTATGAACTGTTTTCTGTCACCATAAACGTGGAGGATACGGGCCAACCTAACATGGCCCGACATCCTCTGTCAATTTTTATTCTTGTGGTCTTCTTTGGCATGGATACGTAACAACGATGAGGAGACGAAGGTGGTGACGACAAATGTCATGCTCCCTGCGGCCACCGTGAACCACAACTCCCCCGCGGTGCACCGGTTCTCCCAGCCGAACACCGCCTGCCCGCACCGGCCCGGGCCACGCCGAACCGGCCGAACCGGGCTGCCTCCCAACTGTCGGCCCGCCTGGCCATACCCCACCTGCCTGCCCGCGGCCTCCCATGCACCATGCTCGCACCCTATTGTGTTCCCTGCCCGACCTTCCCGCGGCCTCCCGTGCACCCCACCGACCTCCCGGTGGCCTCCCGCGCGCCCCGCCGGCCTACCCGCGTGCCCCTCCGGCCTACCCGAGCTCCCCGCCAGCATGCCCGCGCCCCGCCGGACTACCCGTTTCTTGACTGGCTACCTCCCAGCTTCCCGCCGGCCTGCCTAGGCCGCCACCTGGCCTGCCTAGCTGCCTCTCCATCCTACACGGGTTGTATCCCAGCTCTCGGCCGAACTGGCCGAGCCGCGCCCCTCGTAAGCCAGCCCACGGCGCCCCTCGTGGCGTCGCTAGTCGATCCGGCTCAGCATTCTGGGCCGAGTCGCCTGAGTCGCGCCCCTCACGGCACTGGCCGAATCGGCCCCAGAATCTGGGTCGGGCTGCCTACGCGACGACCACCGGGCCGAACCACCCCCGTTGTCTGCTTGGCCATTCCCAGCAGACCAAGCCAAACCTAGTGGGCTGACCAGGTCAATCCCTACTAGGTTGGGCCGAGTTGGTCCAACCGGGTTAGACCAAACCCAAGCCCACTACGGACCCCTTTACTTCCTTTGGCGATATCTTTGGCACCGGACATCCGATTGACGATCCGCCAAAGGTGCTAGAAATCTTGGAGCATAGTCGTCCCTTTTAGTATACCCCATGGGAGTTTGGGGTTTAGTTGAGATACAGTTAGGTTGGATCGTACACAAATCCAACTGGGCCCCAGGGACTAAAAGGCTAATAACTCACAGGCCAGACATCCGATTGATGCGCCATCTGTTGAATTGAGAACGCTATGAAGAGGTGGATCTTCGAGAAAATTCTTCATGGGAATTTTTGGTAGTTGACATATCAAATCTTGTCTTGAGGAGGGGACCCTCCTAGAATCAAGAATGCTTTGTGGAAGACCTATGGTTGGCTGCGCTCTGACGACAGTTCCTGGATCCTGTGTGGGTCTGATAGCTCTGACTACTATTCTTGGATCCTGTGTGGGTCTGACAGTTCTGACTTCTATTCCTATATCCTGTGTGGGTTTGAAAGAATAGCTGGTCCTGGATCTGGTGTCTGTCCGATAACACTGACTTCTATTCTTGGATCCTATGTGGGTCTGACAGTTGTAACTGCTGGTCCTAGATCCTGTGTGGGTCCGACAGCACTGACTACTCTTCCGGGATCCTATGTGGGTCCGACAGTTCTAACAGCTGGTTCTGGATCCTATGTGTGTCTAAAAGCTTAGATGATTTAGTGACTATATCTAATCATCTCAATCTCTCTACCAGAGTTGTATACCTGTGTGAGATAATTCAGCAACTCTAGTTTTTCCTCATGATCGAGATGGATTACTAGATAACTTAAGGTATATGTATGGGCATATACCTAAGTGGGGTTATCTTTTGATTTCATACTTTTTGGTTTATCCTGGATAAATTTTGTGAGACCATGAGGGTCTCAGGGTCCCTACTGAGTATCGTTATACTCACCCATAAATAGGCTATGCCTGCACCTCATTGTGTTGGTTGCAGATGACAGACATCGCTGACTGAGGCAGAGTAGCAGGACTAGATGGTACCCGGAGGTGGACCTTATGATGAGTCGGTACTCGGAGGATACTGATGGACATGGAGTACTGAGGAGGCCATATGTACCTACCCTTCAGGTAGGAACCCCATAGGACGACCCGATATATGCTTTTCTTTTCTTCAATTGTACTTTCTTTTCATTTGTACTTGTACTTTCATATTGGGCTTGTATTTCCAGCCCATTTACTTTTCAACACTCTTTTGTATAGAGATTTTTACTTGTAATTTCCTGTTGGGCTTTTATTTCCAGCCCATTTACTTTTTTGCACTCTTTTGTATAGATCTTTACTAATTTTTTTACTTCCAACTCGTACTCTGTTGTGTGTGTTTACAGTTTATAAAGGAAATTCCTTCCTATTTTTAGGGATTTATGACTTTGGTGCTAGTTGCTAGCCCCTGGCCTATGGAAGGTGGTCTAGGGGTAGTTACGGCACGGGCCCTGGGGGATGGGTTGTGAAAAATTATTATCAGAGGTGTCAGTTCTACAGTAGAACATTGGACTCTAATATTTCTTTCGGTGAAACAATAGTGTTTAGAGAACTGAGTGTTGTTTTCAGTCCTGGGAGTCTAGTGTTGGTGTGGCAACCGACGTATCCACACACCATGACCCTAACTTCTGATTTCTGACTCATGACACGAAAAAACTGATTGCATGTGTGTTTTAAGTGTTTTCTTTCTGATCTCTTTAATTCAGCTCACCAGGTATAACTTATTGACCGTGGCGAACCTGTATCTTTTTAGGATGGACCCACGTAGACATCCAACCAGGATTCCAAGAGTTGTATGAGATGACAGCCCACTGCGCAAAGAGGCCTTAGTGTCGGGCTCTATCACAGTAGAGGCACTAGCGGTACCCCTAAAAGTTTGGCCACCAATACCACCATCCCCAACAGAAGAGAGTGCATGCCGCTTGAGCATGTTGTACGAGTTTTAGCACTAGAGGTCGCCCAGGTTCAGGGGTGAGACAGACCTGTAGGTAGCTAAGGATTGGATGGAGGCTGTGGTGCCAGTCTTCATACTAGTAAGGACACCAGCAAACCTTATGGTGATTCTTGCTGTGAGTCTTCTTCAGGTAGTTGCAGGAAGATGGTGGAGTCTGATGCTCCAGGTGCATGACGAGGTGACACTTATCTGGGTAGACTTCAAGAGCCTATTTCGGGCAGCGTTTGTCCCAGCCACCCTATGTACAGTGCAGATACAAGAGCTACTTCATCTACCACATGGTAGCATGATGGTGGCACAGTACTCAGGGAGGTTCACCAACCTCTCACGCTACTCCACATATATGGTGAGGGACCCCTTCTTTATGGATCAAACCTTTGAGAAGGGGCTCATGTGAGATATTAGAGCTTCGATGATCACCATCAGCATCTCGACGCAGGTGGGGGTGTTAGAGAGATCCCTCCTAGTGGATAGATTCCTTGCTGAGCAGTCACCAGCAGTGAGACCCATGACTAGTCGACATGCAGCAGAGTCTTCTGCAATGGGCAGTAGATAGATGTCGCAGAGGTCCAAGAAGACTAGGACATCTGGTTGATGACCTCAGGATATAGGTTCAATTTTACGGGGCACACGAGACAGAGCCAGTCATGCTAGGATCAGGCAATGTTACTCTTGCAGCGAGCAGGGTCACATGGCTCATGACTGTCCGACCCATCGTGATGATGATCAACAGACAGTCGAAGGACTTCCTAGGCAGAGATAACGATTTGATCGAGGTGGACCGTAGGGAGAAGGAGGACGTGGTAGAGGAGATGGTCATGCAACTAGTGGTGGAAGACGATTCGAGGTGTTACTGCCACCACCACCAGAAGGTCCACCTCGACCACAGGGAGCAGGTGTTCATAGGCGAGCTCAGCTCCAGAAATCTGAGGCCTATGAAAATGGATCTCTAGAGATGATACGAGGTATGATCTGTGTCTACTCCACCTTATCTACATTTCTTATAGACACAGGTTCCAGTCACTCTTTCATTTCCACATCACTCGTTTGGAGCTCTGAGATTTTGAAGGAGTCGTTAGTATAATCCTTATGGATAGAGACTCCTACGGGAGATAACTCGACGATTACGCACTAGTTCCGGCAGTGAGAGATTACTCTAGGAGGAGAGAGCTTTGGCTGAGATATCCTAGTTGCGGCGTCGAGGCCTTAAGACGTCATATTTGGTATGTACTGTTTATCTACATTCCATTCTCAGATAAACTGTATTAGGTAAAAAGTGCGGTGTGTTTTCACGTATGGGACCATGTTTACCTTAACCAGCGATAAGGGAGCCTTTACAGCACAATATGGATTTACCAGAAGGAGGGTGCTGCTGATCACCCATCAGTTGGACTGTCTTACCCTCAGAGTGGTAGAGGTGCAGTGTCCGAGCTATCCTGTTGTGGTGGACCAGTACTCCAATGTTTTTCCTGATGATGCTCAGGTATACCTCCTCACAGAGTGGTGGAATTATACATTGACTTGTACCCCAGGATGACACAGATATATACACCAGCGTATCGGATGGCTCCCGTGAAGCATCGCGAGCTGTGGGTACAACTGGGGGACTTGCTGGGGAAGGGATTCCTTTGACCCGGTGTTTCTCCCTGGGCATCCCCAATTATGTTCGCCAAGAAGGTGGATGGGAGCTTGAGGATTTATGTCAACTACCGTCACATGAACCAGGTGACCATGATGAAAAAGTACCCACTCTCAATGATTGGCGACCTTTTTGATCAGCTGAAGGGAGAACGGTGGTTCTCGAAGATAGACCTTAGATCAGGCTATCACTAGCTCAGAGTTCAGGATGAAGATATTCAAAAGATAGCCTTCAGATGTCGGTACGACCACTATGAGTTCTTGGTTATGACTTTTGGTGTAACCAACGATCCAACAGTGTTCATGGGACTCATGAACTGGATCTTCCAGCCATACTTCAATCATTTTGTCATAGTCTTCATCGACGATATACTGATATACTCGAATACTGAGGAGGAGCATGCTTTCTATTTTTGAGTAGTACTGGACACACTCCGAGAGCACCAACATTATAGTAAACTTTCGAAGTCCCAGTTTTGGATCAGAGAGGTTCACATTCTTGGACATGTCATCTCCAAGGCTATAGTTGCAGTAGATCCAGCGAAGATTGACGCGGTTCTTTCTTGGGAGCCACCCATGAGTGTGACAGTACTATAGAGTATCTTGGGTGTGGCTGGTTATTATCAGAGGTTCGTACCAGAGTTCTCTAGAGTTGTAGTACCACTATCAGCCTTGACAAAAAAGGGGAAAACCTTCGTGTAGACGAAGAGATGACAGTATAGATTTTAGGTTCTGAGGCAGAGTATGACTAATACCCCCATCATGAGACTTCTGGAGGAAGGCGTAGGGTACATAGTTTACTACGACACATCAGGGACCATACTCGGGTGTGTCCGGATGTAGGAGAAATCAGGGATTGCGTATAGTTCTCAACATCCATGAAAACACAAGCAGAACTACTCTATCCATGACTTGGAGTTAGCGGAAGTGGTCTTATCCTTGAAGATGTGGTGACACAATCTAATGGGTGAGCGTTTTACCATGCACTCTGATCATAGGAGTCTTAGGTATATCTTCTCTCAGAAGGACGTAAACCAGAGAAAATGATGTTTTATTGAGTTCCTCTAGGATAATGACTTCGAGATATTATATACTCCTTGGAAGGGGAACATTGTTGCAGATGAACTTAGCAAAATATCTAGTATACAATAGCTAGGAGGGGTGATGAAGTAACTGGCTGCTTTATAGATTTCTTATGTGGATCAAGATGGAGAAACATTCCTTCAGTATATTATAGTCACTCCTCGACATCTTCAGCTAGTTAGGGAGGAAAAACATGGGGATGCTGACTGTGAGACACGACGGGCTCAGATATCCATAGGGTAGGCACCTAATTGATTTTTTTACGTTGGGGATCACGTCATCCTCTATAGAGGGCATACCTTGGTACCAGTGGCACTTCAAGATGAAGTGTTGAGGGAGTTCCATAGATCCCTTGTAACAACCCGAGATTTTATAAGATACATTCTTTTTAATTTCATTCATATCTTCTATTGTACGACACACCAAGATTATCTTGCGCTATACGCAACACTGTATTAGCTTGCAGTATACGCAACACTTTTCTTGGATCTTGTTACACACAATTTCAAGTTCGTTTGATAGAAGTTATTCTACGCAACATTGAGTGTATATATATATATATATTCAATGTATAAATAAAATATGGTTGGATTCTGTTATACGCAACAACAAAGGAGTTGTGCACTACACGCAACCCTGACTTGGCTTGCATTACACGCAATCGTGACCTTCCTCGATAGCGTGTGTTGTACGCAATACCGGGTTTTACTAAACAATGATATATTATTATAATATTGTTATGAACTAGCCGTTATGAATAGTGTTAACTAAATTTTGAATTTTATAACATTATTATTCATCTTACACATTTCTAGAACATGGTATAAGAACAAAATAAATTTTTCGGGTAAAATAAGTATTTTTAAAAAAATGCAGTTTTGCCACCTTTTGATGGCGCACCCACTTTAAATATAGTTTTTGACATGTTTTTAATTTAAATTTGAAAAAATAAAATTCTTCTTTGGAATCAGGATATAAAAATTTACATTAGATAAAGTTTTGATATTTTTCCGATAACTTTCATATTTTAATGAATTGTAAAAACACGCTATATTTTAATTAAAAAACAACTTTTTTCACTGTAATATCTTATGTGGTTAAATTATAATATTGAATGGTTTTAAAGTATAAATAGAATATATTTTTATCATTTAATATAATTTATGTCATTAGCATTGATTTTACCTTGAATTTGTAGGTTAAATCAATTCGATCTTTTGCAATGTTTTAAAGAAAAACCCATTTTCTTTCGACAATGGGATTAATTTTAATTTAATTTATGAATCTTTTGTGTATTGAATTTGGAAAAATGGATTCCATATTTGGAATCATTGGGTCCAAATTATGTTAATAATCTAATTTTTATTTTTGGGCATTGTGAATAATAACTACGGTAAATTTTATTTACTATAGTTAAAGGTAAATCGGGTAATTAAGGGTAAATATAAGATTATAAAATTACCCTAACACTTTCAAAAATCCTATTGGATGGATAAAAGAAGACCCATATAACCTAAGGGTCAGATTAGATTCATTTTATGGACTTTTTTCCATGAAAATAATTTAATTATTATTAAAACCAAAGAATGTGACAACATGTCACTTTCTTAAATCTTATAAGTATAATAATTATAATTTAGTGATAAACTTCATAAAACTTAGAACATGAATGATATCCAGAATTCTAATACAATTATCTACATCATAGGAATTTATTTATAATTTTTAGGGATTAAATAATTATCATTTATTATGACACAAAGATGATGCAGTAATTGTCTTATTAATGAAATATTGACATAATTAATGTTATAAATGCCGAAATAAATGTAATTTGAGACTTTTTATGACTTAAATTAATTTTATAGGTTAATATGACATGTTATTGTTGATATAAGTAACTTGGTTCGAACTTATCATTCTGTTATGAATTTCATAAAAATCATGTACCAAATAGTGTCAAAATTGACATAAATTAGTTTTTTAAAATAAATATTATATTATTAATTGTTATTTAATTCCTAAAAATATAAGGTTTGGCCAAATGACTTAGATAAAAATATATATATTAATAATAAACAACTTGTGGTTCTTTTGTCTTATTATGGTAAGTTTATTAACCATATAGTCCAAGAAAACAAAAAGACACGGTAAAAGTTAAATTATTAACTTAGAGTTAAATCTAATTGATAAGGTTAAAATAATATTCTAAACTTGTGTAAATCCTATTGGATGAGATTATTTCGACCCATACCCACTTTATCTTCGAAATAAGACCCTTTTAAACCATTATAAACCTAATTTGACCTTAACATAAAATAATATTTTGAGATTTTCTTAAGGTGCCCCTCTCCTCCCTTATAAAAGGGCACCTCCTCCCTCTCCTCCTCACACCAATTTGAGCATTCAAGATCGGAGAACCCCTGTCAAAATCTCTTCTCCACTTCTCTAGTATCATCCTAGTGATCCTGGTCTTCTTCAAATACTATCATTATTTCATTAAGTGGAGGTTAAGAAAAGGCGCGTCAAAAAGAGGTAATATCCATTACCGATCTTTTTCAATTTCTTTCTTCTTCAACTTCTTATTCTTTAGTTGTTTCATGATAAAGTAATAAAATAAGTATTTCTTATATACTTATATGTTATTATAAATATAAAACAAATCTAATTAACCTTTTATCCATCCTACGGAAAAAGGAAATCATCGCGCGTGCGTACGTATGGAATACCGTCTCCACGCTGTGGTGTAATCTATTTTCCGCCACCACCTTAATTGGATGGGTATAATGGTGTAATGAGTAACTATATATTATTATTATAAAGTTATATTGATACTTAAATATTATACATACACTTCAACACAATTCCACGACCATGGGAACGATATCATCGCTCGTGCGTACGTACGGACTACCGTCTCCACGACGCGATGAGATTCATTATCCATGATAACCATTCCAGAATGATTATAAAGTATATATAATGAATAATAATGAAATATATGACATGTTAAATCTACTGGATTTATGTATATATATATTTCATCTACTTAATTCCATTCAAAACAATAAGGAAAGGAAAACAACGTTCATGCGTACGTACGGACTACCGTCTCCATGAACAGTGTGTTTCATTTCATTTATCTATCTATTATATATATATTTATATACTGAATATATATGATATATAAATCATATTTTATATTCTATAAGTAAGTAAATCATGATATAAGTAATGATAATGTCAATGACAACAAGTCCAAACACCTACGATAAATGAAACGATTTTACCAAAAACGCTTCTTTAACATGGAATTTACAAAAGAACGGGTAATATAAAGTCATAAGTGAACCATATATGATATCATAACAATGAATATGATTCTGTAATAAGTTAATGACATTATTTAAATCATTATACAGGAGGTTCAGATACGTACAAAGCATATCAGACATAAGGTAAGGGAAATATCACAATCTCATTTTTATCCGAGATTGTTTATAAGTTGGTATTTATTGGGGTGTATTTTATCATCCACATCTATGTTTCCTCAATATGTAATGTTATTTCCATCCACCTGAAATTGTTTAAATCCAATTTTACACTTTTGTGAGTTTTTAGTAAAATATATGAAAGGAACCTTTTTTCTTTTTTCGTACGAGGTACTTTTTGACTTTTTCGACAAAAGTACAAAGAATGTTTTTTAACTTATACGACACAAACGGATTTTTACGGTTTTATAAAGCCTTATTTTAATGAAGATTAATCCAAAATATTTCATGACTATTTTCAATAAAATCACTTTCTTTTAAAATTTCATGACGTTTTGTGAAAAGAAATTGATTTTGAAGAAGAAAGGATATTTTCCTCAAGAATTCATTTCAAGTGTTTTATCAAAATTATTTTCCATCTAAGATAACATAGGGTTCTGTTTCTATCCCTATTATTACATTGATTTGGTTATGTTGGGATGGAATTATTTTTATGAATTCCTTTATATTATATGAATTGTTTTATGATGTCACGATGTTTCCGAATCCCATTTTTATTACATGGGTTATGCAATGATGTATGATTTATGATTTTGTGGCACACATAAAAATGGTATCATTATGAGATGGGTGGGACCTATATCTCCCTCCAATGCATTGGGTAAAGATTTTATATCTCATGAGATAGACTTGGCTGGAATGGTATGTTATACCGGTTCAATGAAACAGGACTGAAACGAGGGTGACTCGGTTCAGAAATGGACTTTGTCCACTAAGATAGTCTTGGCAATGAGTCTTGACTAATAATAAATGATTCTCTATGATTATGTGTGTATGCCACAAAGTTTCATGTTTTAAGTTATGATTATTGTGATTTCATTTCACTACTATGATTTATCCCATGTTATGAAATTATGCTCTCTTTTGCAGGTTAAGATTTTCAAAATGTTATGTTCTTATGAAAATGATGTGATTGATATTTATTTTGTTTACCATTACTGAGCATTTGAGCTCACCCTTTTATGTTTTCGTTTCCCCAGGATATAAAGAAAGGTTTTAGGTAAAAAAAGGGAAGATCTTTATGGGAGATGTTGAAGATCTTTCACCACGATTAGAAGATTATATTCCGAGTTTTCAAAGACACTAAACTATTACGATCCTTGTGTGTGTGTTTTTGTTATGTACTAAGTATTCCGCAAAAGTAATGTAATGTCCATGTACGTCAAGCTTCGGGTCTCTACAGTTGGTATCAGAGGAATGGTTTAGTCAACCTTTGGAAACTAGGATGTGAAAACGTTAGTGAGATCCCTAGAGATATTTCTAAGGTATGTCTAGGGATGTCCCTAAGGTTAAGTATACGTATAGGTTATAGTACTAGAATTATGCTAACGATCATAGAATTAAACCTAAGATATTAGATATTGAAGGTACTCCCCCTTTATTATGTTGTTTTCCCTAGCATTATTATTGCCTCTCACGCTATTCTTTTAGCGTTTTAGACGATGGATGGAACGCGAAAAAACCGTGTTGATCACTGTAATGGACAATGCAATGATTGTCCTCCTGAAAAAACAAGTGTTATGGGAGATGGAGTGAAAAATATTATTGCTATACTTACACAATCTATGAATCATTCTGGACTTCCAAATGAGCATTGAAGGGAACAATATTCTATTGATTCCTTCATGAGGCAACATCCACCTTCTTTCAGTGGGTCTTCCGATCCACTTGTTGCTGAACAATGGATCAGTACCACTGAAAAGATATTTTCAGTTCTTCAATGTTCTGAACATGATAAAGTCATCTTATCAGTATATCGTTTGGAAGGTGAAGCTGATCAATGGTGGAATCTTATCAAGAATACGAGGCCAAGAGATGAAATCGAGTCAATGGATTGGGACGAGTTCAAGAGCTTGTTTTTCAGTAAGTACTTCCCTCGTATTCTTCGAACAATGATGGAAAAGGATTTTCTTGAGCTGAAGCAGAAGGATGATGAATCTGTTGGTATATACGAAGCAAATTTTACAAGACTTGCAAGGTATGCATCTGGCATTATCATCCAACCTGAAAGTAAAGTTGATCGATTTTTCAATGGATTAAAACCAAGTCTTCGAAGGGAATTAGCTATAAGATACTTCATTAGCTATGAAGAAATTGTGCGTTTTGCTATCAAGGTAGAAATGGAAGTTGGTGTTACATATCCATCTCATGGTTTTGACAAGAAACGAAAGATGGAGTTCAAGGAGAAATCTCAAAATAATGGTGAAAAGAATATGGATGTTTCCTTATGCTCAAAGTGTGGAAAGAATCATGGTGGAGATTGTCTTAAAGGTACAAGTAAATGTTTCAAATGTGGAAAGGAAGGTCATCGGGCATTTGAATGCCGCAATGATGGGAAGAAGATGTCTAATGATGGAAACAAAGGAAGGGATACACAGAATGATCCTACTACACTTCAATGTTTCATGTGCAAGGAGATGGGACATTATGCCAATAAATGCCCTAATCCAAGGGTTAGTGATGATCGACATGAGCAACCGCTTAAGGCAAAGGACAAAGGGAAGTCACATACGATCACTATTGGCGATGTTGAATATGACAACGATGTGGTGGAATGATTAAGTGTTTATGTAATGGGATTCCAAAATAATGTTGTATCATGGAGTATTGGAATATTTATGTATTGGTCTAATGTGGTATTCAAAGTGATTGAGATATTTTTGGAAATAAGATGATATGCGCATAATGAAGGGAAAACGAGAAAATAAAATGTTTAACAGTATTCATGAGCTCATGATTGATATAAGGACTAAGTGTTATCATGGTTTGAGTATATAGAATTTTGAGGATTTTGGTATTTGGAAAGTGTTAACTTTTAACTACATACATGTTTTCACTAAGGTTCAATGGGTATTCATTTTTCAAGAGAATAAATGATTAAGGCCTTTGAATGTTTGGAATGTGACCAACAAGACATATCTTATGATATATGTGGATCAACGATGGTATTAAATCTCTAGTAATCATTTCCACTATATTATGAGAGTGGACTGGAGTATTATGGATAAGCCTAAAGATTAGAATGGATTATATTGGACATAAGTTAGTATTTTTAAGGATATAAGTTTTTTCGATATTATTGATGGGATGGTATAGTAATATAGTTTTAGAAAAAGGACAACCTGCAGGACGGGCGACAACCCATCGCGTCAGACAAGGCTGTGGGAATCGAACCCACAACCGAAGTGCGACTGGCCTTTTTCGCCTACCACCGGCCTATAAGAAATCCATGTTTAGTAGAAACTAGTTTTATTATATTAAGCAGTATAAGTACATTTTAGGAACTATATAAGATTAATCTCACTATAGATGGACTTATGTATTTTTTTGATAACTTTTATAAACTTTTGTTTGAGATAGATGGAATGACCCATCATTCTATCACATGATCTGCTAACAAATCACGAATGACAAATTCAACTTCATTTCTTTAAGAGATGAAGTGGAAATTGTCCAAAAAATGACAAACAGTGAGACTATACCAAAATCACGAAAGTATTTCTTCTAATTCCAATTTCATCAACTTTAGGGAAATGATCTTGAAAAACCAAAAATGTTGTCCTACTGCCCTTATATCCGATGAATCAGATGGTACCTTAGATCACCAAAAATCAATAGCTTTCTGATTGTTGGCTTTTTCATAGCCATGTTCTCTACCACTCTCCATCAGAACATGACGATTAGATTTCTCTTCCATGTCCATATTTTCTCCTATATGGAAACCCAGTGATGATCTCATTTGGGTAACCGTTATATTTCATACATTAGTTTTTAAAGTTCAGTTTTGGTATTTCTTTTTTACGATGTGGGTTTTTATGAATAGTAAATGATTTATAACCCCGACGAATTTCGAGGGAGAAATTCATTTTAACGGGGGTAAAATGTAACAACCCGAGATTTTATAAGATACATTCTTTTTAATTTCATTCATATCTTCTATTGTACGACACACCAAGATAATCTTTCTCTATACGCAACACTATATTATCTTGCAGTATACGAAACACTTTTCTTGGATCTTGTTACACACAATTTCAAGTTCATTTGATAGAAGTTATTCTACACAACATTGAGTGTATATATATATATATATTCAATGTATAAATAAAATATGGTTGGATTCTGTTATACACAACAACAAAGGAGTTGTGCACTACACACAACCCTGACTTGGCTTGCATTACACGCAATCACGACCTTCCTCGAGAGCGTGTGTTGTACACAATACCGTGTTTTACTAAACAACGATATATTATTATAATATTGTTATGAACTAGCCGTTATGAATAGTGTTAACTAAATTTTGAATTTTATAACATTATTATTCATCTTACACATTTATATAACATGGTATAAGAACAAAATAAATTTTTCGGGTAAAATAAGTATTTTTCAAAAAATGCAGTTTTGCCGCCTTTTGATGGCGCACCCACTTTAAATATAGTTTTTGACATGTTTATAAGTTCAATTTGACAAAATAACATTCTTCTTTTGAATCAGGATATAAAAATTTACATTAGATAAAGTTTTGATATTTTTCCAATAACTTTCATATTTTAATGAATAGTAAAAACACAGTATATTTTAATTAAAAAACAACTTTTTTCATCGTAATATATTATGTGGTTAAATTATAATATTGAATGGTTTTAAAGTATAAATAGAATATATTTTTACCATTTAATATAATGTATGTCATTAGCATTGATTTTACCTTGAATTCGTAGGTTAAATCAATTCAATCTTTTGCAATGTTTTAAAGAAAAACCCGTTTTCTTTCGACAACGGGATTAATTTTAATTTAATTTCTGCATCTTTTTTGTATTGAATTTGGAAAAATGGATTCCATATTTGGAATCAGTGGGTCCAAATTATGTTAATAAGCTACTTTTTATTTTTGGGCATTGTGAATAGTAACTACGGTAAATTTTATTTACTATAGTTAAAGGTAAACCGGGTAATTAAGGGTAAATATAAGATTATAAAATTACCCTATCACTTGGAAAAATCCTATTGGATGGCTAAAAGTAGACCCATATAACCTAAGGGTCGGATTAGATTCATTTTATGGACTTTTTTCCATGAAAATAATTTAATTATTATTAAAACCAAAGAATGTGACAACATGTCACTTTCTTAAATATTATAAGTATAATAATTATAATTTAGTGATAAACTTCATGAATCTTCGAACCTGAATAGTCTCCAGAAATATAATACAATTATCTACATCATAGGAATTTATTTGTTATTTTTAGGGATTAAATAATTATCATTTATTCTGACACAAAGATGATGCAGTAATTGTCTTATTAATGAAATATTGACATAATTGATGTTATAAATGCTCAAATAAATGTAATTTGAGACTTTTTATGACTTAAATTAATTTTCTAGGTTAATATGACATTTTATTGTCGATATAAGTAACTTGGTTCGAACGTATCATTCTGTTATGAATTTCATAAAAATCATGTACCAAATAGTGTCAAAATTGACAGAAATTAGTTTTTAAAACAAATATTATATTATTAATTGTTATTTAATTCCTAAAAATCTAAGGTTCAGCCAAATGACTTAGATAATGATAGATATATTAATAATAAACAAATTGTGGTTCTTTTGGCTTGTAATGGTAAGTTTATTAACCATATAGTGTAAGAATATAAAAAGACACGGGAAAAGTTAAATTATTAACTTAGAGTTAAATCTAATTGATAAGGTTAAAATAATAACCTAAACCTGTCTAAATCCTATTGGATGAGAGGATTACGACCCATCCCCACTTTATCTTCGAAATAATACCCTTTGGAACCATTATAAACCGAATTTGACCTTAATATAAAATAATATTTTGAGATTTTCCTAAGGTGCCCCTCTCCTCCCTTATAAAAGGGCACCTCCCCCTCTCCTCCTCACACCAATTTGAGCATTCAAGCTCGGACAAACCCTGCCAAAATCTCTTCTCCACTTCCCTAGTATCATCCTAGAGGTCCTGGTATTCTTCAAATACCATCTTTAGTTCTTTAAGTGGAGGTTAAGAAAAGGCGCGTCAAAAAGAGGTAATATCCATTACCGATCTTTTTCAATTTCTTTCTTCTTAAACTTCTTCTTATTTAGTTGTTTCATGATAAAGTAATAGCATAAGTATTAGTTATATACTGATATGTTATTATAACTATGAAAAAAGTCTAATTAACCTTCTATCCATCCTACGGAAAAAGGAAATCACTGCGTGTGCGTACGTACGGAATAACATCTCCACGACGTGGTGTAATCTATTTTCCGCCACCACATTAATTGGATGGGTATAATGGTGTAATGAGTAACTATATATTATTATTATAAATTTATATTTATACTGAAATAGTATACATACACTTCAACACAATTCAACGACCATGGGAACGATATCATCGCTCGTGCATACGTACGGACTACCGTCTCCACGACGCGATGAGATTCATTATCCATGTTAACCATTCCAGAATGATTATAAAGTATATATAATGAATAATAATGAAATATATGACATGGTAAATCTACTGGATTTATGTATATATATATGTCATCTACTTACTTCCATTCAAGACAATAAGGAAAGGAAAACAACGTTCATGCGTACGTACGGACTACCGTCTCCATGAACGGTGTGTTTCATTTAATTTATCTATCTATTATATATATATATGTATATATACTGAATATATATGATATATAATTCATATTTTATATTCTGGAAGTAATTAAATCATGATATAAGTAATAAAAATGTCCAGAACAACAAGTCCAAACACCTACGATAAATGAAACGATTTTACCCAAAACGCTTCTTTAACATGGAATTTACAAAAGAATGGGTAATATAAAGTCATAAGTGAACCATATATGATATCATAACAATGAATATGATTCTGTAATAAGTTAATGACATTATTTAAATCATTATACATGAGGTTCGGATACGTACAAAGCATATCAGACATAAGGTAAGAGAAATATCACAATCTCATTTTTATCCGAGATTGTTTATACATTGGTATTTACTGGGGTGTATTTTATCATCCACATCTATGTTTCCTCAATATGTAATGTTATTTCCATCCACCAGAAATTTTTTAAATCCAATTTTACCCTTTGGTGAGTTTTTATTAAAATATATGAAAGGAATCTTTTGTCGTTTTTCGTACGAGGTACTTTTTGACTTTTTTGACAAAAGTACGAAGAATGTTTTTTTTAACTTATACAGCACGAACGGATTTTTACGGTTTTATAAAGCCTTATTTTAATGAAGCTTCCTCCAAAATATTTCATGACTATTTTCAATAAAATCTCTTTCTTTTAAAATTACATGACGTTTTGTGAAAAGAAATTGATTTTAAAGAAGAAAGGATATTTTCCTCAAGAATTCATTTCAAGTGTTTTATCAAAATTATTTTCCATCTAAGATAACATAGGGTTCTGTTTCTATCCCTATTATTACATTAATTTGGTTATGTTGGGATGGAATTATTTTTATGAATTCCTTTATCTTATATGAATTGTTTTATGATGTCACGATGTTTACGAATCCCATTTTTATTACATGGGTTATGCAATGATGTATGATTTATGATTTTGTGGCACACATAAGAATGGTATAATTATGAGATGGGTGGGACCTATATATCTCTCCAATGCATTGGATAAAGATTTTATATCTCATGAGATAGACATGGCTGGAATGGTAGGTTATACCGGTTCAGTGAAACAGGATTGAAACGAGGGTGACTCGGTTCAGAAATGGACTTTGTCCACTAAGATAGTCTTGGCAATGAGTCTTGACTAATAAGAAATGATTCTCTATGATTATGTGCGTATGCCACAAAGTTTCATGTTTTAAGTTATGATTATTGGGATTTCATTTCACTACTATGATTTATCCCATGTTATGAAATTATGCTCTCTTTTGCAGGTTAAGATTTCAAAATGTTATGTTCTTATGAATATGATGTGATTGATATTTATTTTGTTTACCCTTACTGAGAATTTGATCTCACCCTTTTATGTTTTCTTTTCCCTAGGATATAAATAGAGGTTTTAGGTAAAAAAAGGGATGATCCTTATGGGAGATGTTGAAGATCTTTCACCACTATTAGAAGATTATATTCCGAGTTTCCAAAGACAGTAAACCATTACAATCCTTGTGTGTGTGTTTTTGTTATGTACTAAGTATTCCGCAAAAGTAATGTAATGTCCATGTACGTCAAGATTCGGGTCTCTACATCCCCTATATAGGTACATCCAGGAGTGGTGAAGATGTACCAGGACCTTTAGTGACAACACTAGTGGCCAGGTATGAAGAAGGCAGTATTAGAGTTTGTCTTTCGATGCCTCACTTGTCAGCAAGTGAAGGCAGAGCACCAGGTACCAACAGGCGTGGTCCAGCCTTTAGAGGTCCCAGAGTGGAAGTGGGATGGGATATCCATGGACATATTGACAGGTCTTCCACGTACATCCAGGGGTCATAACATGAATTGGGTGATCGTTGACTGACTAACCAAGTCGGACCACTTCCTACTGATCAGAGAGCAGAGTTCAGTAGAGAGCTTGGGACACCTCTATGTGTAGAATATTTTGCGTTTTAATGGTATACCTTCGAAGACTATCTCCGATCATGATGCATGATTTACTTCCTGTCTATTTAAGGGGTATCAGGAGGATTTTGGGACATAGCTTCGCTTAAGCACCACCTTCCATTCTCAGACAGATGTTTAGACTGAGTGGACCATTCAGACCCTTGATGACATGCTACGTGCTTGTGTCCTCGACTTTGATCGCAGCTAGGAGGATCACTTACCGTTGTTGGAGTTTTCCTAAAACAACAACTATCACTCCACCATCGGGATGACACCTTTCGAGGCATTGTACGAACGACCTTGCAGATCACCCCTGTGCTGGACATACCCTGGGGAGTCAGCACTGCTAGGACAAGAGATGGTACGAGCTACCACGGAGATGGTGCAGATCATCCAGGAGTGGATGAAGACTACACAGAGCAGGCAAAAGTCATTTGACGACAGGAGATGGGGACCTCTAGAGTTCAAGGATGGAAACCACGTCTTTCTACGAGTCTCACCTTGACGAGGTTTACAAATATTTGGCCGAGGTGTCAAGTTATCTCTGAGATTTATCAGACATTTCTAGGTCCTCACCAGAGTAGGGGAGGTGGCTTACCACTAGGTTCTTCCACCTCAGTTGCACTGGGTGCATGACGTCTTCCACGTATCTCAGCTAAGGAGATATGTGCAGACGCTTACCACATTATTGACCATGGAGAGATGGAGGTTGACAATGGGGAAACTTTTACGGAGGTTCCAGTAGAGATTAAGGATCAACAGAAGCGATTCCAACATTTATGTTTGATACCTCTGGTGCATATTTTATGGCAGCATAGGAACCTCCAAGAGAGCGCGTGGTAGCGGGAGGCTCAGATGCGTGCTCAGTACCCCCACTTGTTCCCATAGTTCGAGTTGTGGCTTATGGGGACGTAAAACCATGAGGTAGGGAGAATGTAAAGAACCGAACATTCCATGGATGTTTTTTTCTTAAATACATGAAAATTTTACGAGTTCGAAAAAATTTACGGTGCATGATTCCGAGGCCCGGTGTGCCCGGAATCAATTTCGGAAGTTTTGTTCAGGTATGTTCAGTAAATGCACGAGCATGATTTTATTACTTTTGAACCAGTGATCGAAACTGAAATCTGAGGTCACCAATGAACTCACAACACCTGTATTCTCTTAATAAGGCTTTCACCTCGATGGTAGTTGGTCGAGAATAAAACTTAGTTTTTTGGTTTTCTTAAAAAACAATAAAATAAAGTGAGATACACTTTATTTTATTGAGCCGCCATGTGAGTGTTGGTGGTTAAAACCTCCTCATTGGGGTTGGAGGTGGGACCACCACACCTTAACCTCCCATGAGAGGTTATAGTGGTGGGTCCCACCTGAACATAACCTCCCGTGATAGGTTACGATGTGGGGACCACCCAAGACCACATAACCTCCCATCTGAATAATAAGGACGAGGACCACCCGAACCCTATTAATGGGAGCAGAGTATAACCTCTCAACTCTCCCTCATTAATGAGGGGAGTCTCTTGACATCCCCTAATTAAATTGTGACAACTATCATGCATTAATTTGGTGGATCCTTTCATATAATTCACCAATTTGAATTTGTTCTGACATCCAAAATAATAGGAATATAATTATTATTGGAATTGTTCATTTGGTGGAAACCAAGAGTGTGTTGGAAGAAGGATTATTGGGAGAAGAGAGAAAATGAGTTCTCCAACGAAGAACGCTCATCCCAACGAAGAACGAAGAATGTTAGTGACAATCCTTCTTCGACTTCTTCCCAAGACACCTACCGAAGTGGAGCAACTTCCACGAGCCGGTGCAGCTCGGGATTGGAAGCATGCAGCGGACGCGACGAACGACGATTTCATTCGTCTACATTCCGTGACTCCATCAACAAATGATGATTCAAAGGTTGGGGGATTAAATTCATTTGAGTTCCTTGTTCATCCATCTTTTTTTGATAATGAAGGTTTTTAAGCTTCATTCTTATGAACCATTTTCTATCACAAAAAACGCAAAGGATACAGGCCAACCTAACGAGGCCTGACAGCCTCCGTGAACTTTCCTTCTTGTGGTGTTCTTCGGCATGGATACGTAACAACATTGAGGCGACGAAGGTGGTGATGACAAAGGCCACACTACCCGTGGCCTCCGCGAACTACGCCGCCCTCGCGGTGCACCGGTGCTTCTGGCCGTACACCGACTGCCCGCGCCTACCCGAGCCGTACTGAACTAGCCAGACCAGCCACCTCCCGATCGCCAGCCCGCCTGGTCACGCCCCGCCGGCCTGGCCGCGACCTCCCACGCACCTTACCCGGCCTGCCCGCGGCCTCCCGAGCGCCATTCCAGGCCTACCTGCGGCCTCCTGCGCTCCCCGCCGGCCTGCCCGAGACCTACCCGTGCACGCTGCCATCCTCCCTCTGGTCAGCCCGCACCCCACCGGCCTGCCTGGAGCCAGCCCGACGCCCTCCCGGCCTCATGCTGGCCTTCCCAGGCCGCCTCCCGACCTGCCCAGCTACCCCCAGTCTACCTGGGCCGCACCCTGACTCACGTCCGAACCGGCCGAGCTGCGCCTCTCGCGATCTGGCCCGCGACGCCCCTCACAACATCGCTGGATGAACCAGCTCAACCTTCCGGGCTGAGTCGCCCGAGCTGCGCCCATCATGGCACTGGCCAAACCAGCCTTGGCTTCCGGGCCAAGCCGCAGACACGGTGACCTCCATGCTGAACCACCCCCGTAGTCCACTGGGTCAAGCCTAGTGGACCTGAACGAACCTTGAGGGCTGACCGGGTCGACCGAGACCGGGTCGGCCCATACTGGGTTGGGCCGAGTCGGTCCGACCTAGCCCGACTGGACAGAGGCACACTACTGACCCCTTTAATTCCTTTGGCCATATCTTTGGCATCAGACATCCGATTGACGATCCACCAGCGGCATTGGAAATCTTGGAGCATAGCTGTCTGTTTGATTATTCCCCACGAGAGTTCAGAGTTTAGTTGAGATATGGTCAGGTTGGATCGTAAACGAATCCAACAGGACCCCCTGGACTAACATGCTAATAACTAACAGACCGAGCGTCTGATTGACGCACCGTCTATTGCGTTGAGACCCCTATGGAGAGGAGAACCTTTTAGAAACTTCTTCATGGGACGTTTTGGCAGTTGAAGTATCGACACTTGGCTTTAGCAGTGGACCCTTCTAGAATCAAACATCTGTCACGACCCGTCCTCGGGGCTCGTGTTGTGACTACCCCAAGCCCGCCTTCCATAGGCCAGGGGCTAGTGATTAGAACCAAAGGTGTAAATCCCATTAAAATGGGAAGACATTGCCTTTATGAAATGTAAACACACACACACAACCAGAGTACAAGCGAAATCATACACTAAGAAAGCAGTATAAAAAGTGTGCTGAAAGTACAAAGGGGCCGGAATACAAGCCCAATAGTAAAGGTACAGCTACAACTAAAAGTAAAGTACAACTCAAAGGACAATAGATGAAAAGTGACAAGCATCTACTGGATCGTCCTCCGGGTTCCTACCTGAGGAGTAGGTAGAAATTTCCTCCTCAACACTCCACGTCCGTCCGTCTCCTCTGGGTACCGACTCGTCGTGAGATCCACCTCCGGGTACCGACTCATCATGAGATCCACCTCCGGGTACCATCCAACTCTAAAATCCTCAACCACGATTAGTAATGTCCGTCATCTGAAACCAACACAACGAGGTGCAGGCAAAGCCCGTGCAGTGGTGAGTATACGATACTCAATAGGGACCCCGAAACCCTCAAGGTCTCATTAAATCCAACAAGGATAATCATAATTAAAGTTCTCAAACAGATAACCCTTACTTAGGTATAATCCCATAATTATACCTAAGTAACCAAGTAACCCATCTCAGCCACAAGGTATCACACCGATATGAAGTCGACGGATAACCACTACTTCGGTATATGCCCATACATATACATAAGTTTTCTAGTAACCCATCTCAATCATGAGGAAAACACAAAAGTTATTGACTCAGCTCAAACCAAGATTTTAACTATCGAAACTGTAACTGCTGAAGAGCTCCGTCTCTTTTGAGTACAGTGATCCTGTCACGACTCTGAGGTACTACTCACTAACAATACTGCTGAGGTACTCCTCCTGTCGAGTACCGCGGGTCAGCCACCCAAACACAATAGTGCTCCCACCGGGGTCTGCCACCCAAAAACAGTAGTGCACCCCCCTAATAGCCTGCAGAGGTACTCCTCCTGTCGTGTACCACAGGTCTGCCACCCAAACACAGTAGTGCTCCCCACAGTGGGTATGCCACCCTAACACAGTAGTACTCCCCACTGGGCTATACAAGTCACTCTGACTCGAATCGGAAAAGCAGTCTTCAGGTCTCAGCCAACTACACGGTCTTCATACTCCATACGCTCGTCTCCGGGAGGGTCCACTCCACGAGATACGAGTCGATACTACAAGTATCACAAAGTCCCACGAAGAAGTATCTCAAAAGACCGCCTCATCATAGGGGTCTCAACGCAATAGATGGCGTGTCAAACGGATGCTCGGTTGGTTTCAGGTACGAACCAACCCGACCATATCTCAACTATACCCCCAACTCACATAGGTTATACTCATTGGGACCTTTTCTCAATGTGATCACCAATCACACTGACGGTTCATCAAACCGACGTCCGATCTGAAAGTTATCGGCTTTTCCGTTATAGGGTCCCAGATGGATTTCATGTACAATCCAACCTGGTCATATTCCAACTAAATCCAAACCTCATTCGAAGTATGCCAAAAGATCTGTCTCACCGAAAGGAATCCAACAAAGTCGATGGCACGCCATTCGAATGTCTGGAACTCAAGCTATAAGTGTTTCCGCTCTGAGGGCCTGGTTAGTTTCGGGTTCGAACCAACCCTGCCATACACAAATTTCTCCGAAACATTGTGTGTAATATACTGAAATGACCGTCTTGATCCAAGGATCGCTAATCAACTGAAGGTTTGTCGATCGGAGTTCTGTAGCCCATGTTATGGGCGTTTGAACGGTTCTGTCCAGAAAATAGGGGGTTCGTGCCCGGTCAGACCCGGCCCGATACCCCTAGGTCGGCCCGAACAGGGTCGACGCGACCCGGGTTCGGGTCAGGCCCGGTTGGGCGTGGCACAGCCCGGCTGGCGCAGCCCTGCCCAGCCGGTGTGGCCCAGGGCGCGGGGGTCCGGCCCAGCACGGGCGGCTTGGCCCGTCGCGGGCGGTCCGGCCCGGCCCGGCCGGTTCGGCCAGATGCGGGAGCCCGCGTGCTGAGCGGACACGGAAGGGGGGGAGGCTGCTGCCCCCTTTGAACCAAACGGCGGACCCCACGGGGTCCGCCCTGTTCGTTGACCGGGGGTTTCAACCCCCATTTTTCTAGGGAACTGACCGACCTTTATGGTCGGCTGTTCAGTTCAAGAGGGACCCGTGGGGGGTCCCACCGCCAGAGTGCGCCGGCGGCCAGATCAGCCAGCCACCTTCAAGAACCGCCGTGGCCATGGGCCGTGGCTCTTGGCCTTCCAGAGCTGCGCGACGGCACCGCGCCCCTCCGTCATGGCCCGACTCCGGTCGCGGCCTCTTTCAGTCTTAACTGTGTGGCGTGACGGCGCCATGCTCCTTCCCCGCAGCCTGCTCCGGCCACAGTTCTTTCGTTTCCATGCGGTGCAACAGCACCGCGTCGCCTCTATTCCAAACCATAACGAAGTACAACAACAATGAGGAGGAGGGTCGGCCATGTTTGGGCGGTCTGGCCTCCAACCATTAATTCGATAACAAGCGGCTAATCATGTAATGATGAACGCCAGAATTAAACAAAAACGTAAAAACAAACCCCTACATTTTCCCTGCAATCAAATATTACCAACCCACAAACATATTCTTTTGCAGATCAACTTAATATTGAGTTGATCTGCATTCTTTATTTTAAAAGGAAACATCCATGGGAAAAGATATCATCTTCAAATTAATTCCCTACTTTAACAACGGTGGAAAAAGTCGGCGTCGCGGTTGATAGCGTCGCGGGGAAATGATTCGTTGGTGATGCTGAAGTGTATCTGAAGATGTGGTGCCCACCCTCTTGTATCGATGAAAATAAAAAAAAGCACGTCGACCTTTCTTCATCGAGGTAGGTAGTCATTCTCCGTCAATGAAGGAAGCTCCCCTCAAATTCTCCAAAAATATTTTCCAAATAAATATTTCATTAAGTATCATTCCTTTAAAAGATCTCTAAGCAATTCAAAATGTCAAAAGGTGTGAAAAGGATAATTAATAAGGTTATTAAATCCCATTAGTTGGATCATTAAGATTGGGAGGTGGAGAGGCTCCTCTTTAAGAAGGGAAGTTTCCAAAAAATTGACAAGGGAGGATTTAAGAGGTTAAGAGGAGTTATGGGGAGGTAAGGAGTTAAGGGTTTGTGTGGGTCCCACTACACTAACCCTCCCATTAGAGGTTAGGTGGATGTGGGACCCACCTCTAACTCCCCCTTTGTAGGATAAAAAACCACATTCCTTATATAAAATTTGTACACAACAAATCTTATCTATTTTATTCTAAATCCACATTTATTAAACCTCAACCCGCACAAAACAAAACTACAGAAAAGGTCCCCCTAAGCAGTTATTAGTGTTGTGAGTTCATCGGTGCCCTCAGATTTCAATTCCAAGCACCGGTTGAAAAGATCGAAAATCCCACTCGTTCGTTCACTGAACGTACCCGAGCTAATCTTCAGAAATTGATTCCAGGCACACCGGGCCTTGGAATCAGGTGCTGTCAGAAGCCACCAACTCGTAAAATTCCAAAGAAATTAAGAAAAAAATTTCCTTGAAATTTACGGGCCTTTACATTACTCCCATCTCTGGGATTTACATCCCCGTAAATCTATAACACAAACTAGGGAAACAAAAGTCGCACTGAGCACACATCTGAGCCTTCTGCTCCCATGTGCTCTCCTGGAGGTTTCCGTGCTACCAGTGAAAGCACACATGATGAATTGACCGTCCACGAAGGACCCAATCCTGTTGATCCTCATTCTCTACTAGAACCTCTGTGAATGTCACCCCGTCATCGACATCCAACCCCCCGTGGTCGATGATGTGTGAAGGATCATGCACGTATCTCCTCAGCTGAGGTATGTGGATGATATCATGCACCCAGTGCAACTAAGGTGGAAAGGTGAAGTAGTAAACCACCTCACCTACCCTGCTGAGGACCTAGAAAGTTCCATTGAACCTCCCAGATAACTTTCCACCTCGGCCAAATCTCTGTAAACCTCATCGAGGTGAGACCGGTATAAGAACATGGTTTCCATCCTCGAACTATAGAAGCCTCTATTTCTTGATTAGAACTGAATCTCAAAACTCCTACTTCCATGATGTTAAGGTTGTCCGACCCAAGAGTGATCGGATACACCCTCCTATGCATGAGTTTATCCTGTTCTACCTGGGGTTTCCTTTTCGCCGACCAAGGAAAACCCATCCCGACGTTGTAGATAAACCACACCCTTTTTGTCTAATACCGGCAATTTGTGTATGAACTGTGATTTCCCAGTCCATACTCAAACTAACGTCGTAAGTTCTCGATGCTTCCACCATGAAGTTTCAACCGAAACTCTCGCCTCAAGGGCCAGATCACACCGTTGGCATAAGTGTGATTATCAACTCTCCTCCCAAAGGTATCTCCAGACATGAGGGTCAAGTCAACGGCTTAACCAGAAACTCTTGGTCTGGGACAAGATTCATGGAAGGGAGGGATGATTCATATCAATGTATGTTGTTACGACAGCTAGTAGAAAACATAGTACTTACATCGAATCATCCTTAGAGCCTTTCGGTCACACTCCTTGACTGCATGCAGCCACTCTTTCCCCCGCCCTCTAGCTCCGTTATCCTAGCGGGGATTTCAAAGGTGGGTGGTTGCAACATGTCAAAATTTTCACCACCCCATGATGCTCTCCTAGAACTGCTTCCACATTTGGTTCCTTGCAGATTCATCTATCCTTTTCACTTTCTCTACTTGAAACATTTTACATGCCCAAGTCTCTGAGTCTGGCGCTAGTTTCCTGCTTTCCCACAGCTAACCTTCACTGACTGCATCCATTCAGCAAACGAATTCTCAACCACAAATGTTCTTTCTAGTACCCTAGAATAAGTAGGAATGAATAGAGAAATGGTGCTGGCTCAAATGTCCTTAAATATACCTCTCTCGGAAGTCCGAGCCCCGAAGCACCGATCACATCATATTCATCGAGTACCAAGAATGGTTTGGTACACCCCGATGAATTCTCAGTTACCAACATGTCGTCCTGCCGAAGCTTTATAAGCTCTAGAAAACTCTCTACCACCTCCTCAAGTCAGTCCTCAGCCGCCTTACAGTCGGGATTACCTCGAAACATGAGGGATATCTGGTGCTATAACATAAGTAAGGCGCTAAGCTTACAGGTATCCTCTACCGGTACCACCGGTAGTGTCTGCTGACCAACATGTAGCGATATAGCTGGAACACTACCCGATGGTACTATTTCAGGCATAGGTCCACGTACCGAAGCCCCATCACTATACGGACCAACCTCATGGTCTCCCATTGGAAAACAAAAGTAGCTATGATCTCCATCAGCTCTACCAGTGTCTAAACTAGGCGTAGAACTCTACCAATCGCCTCCATCTAGTCCACTACTGCCTGGGAATCTGTCTCGCCTCATAACCTCAGAGGCCTCTACTGCTGGAACTCGTGCAACGCGCTCTGTCAGCGTGCACCATCCACTAGTACAACTTGTGGCAACTACTACCTAAAAGGTGGTGGTGGTGCTGGTACACCACCCAAAGGTGCCAACATAGAAAGAGGGCCCTGGACCGGAGTCTCATCGCTCGATGGGCCGTCATCGAGTACTCTCTCGGAACTCCAACTGTCTGTATGCGTGGAGACATCCTGAACAGATGTGACATGGTCAACGATTTATACATGGTGAGCTGACCTAGTTTGAGCTAACTTTAAAACTTTTTTTTAGAAACACACATGAAATCAGTGTTTTCATGCACTAAGTCGGAAATCAGTAGTCAGGGTCCTGGTGTATGGATACGTCGGACGCCGCACCAACACTAGAATCCCTGAATTGAAGACCACACTTGGTACCCTTTACACTATTGCTTTATAGAAAGGGAAGATCAGAGTCCTGAGTTCTGCAGTTGAACCAACTCCTCTGATACCAATTTTTCATGACCTATCCTCGGGGCTCGTGCCGTGACTACCCCAAGCCCGCCTTCCATAGGCCAGGGGCTGACCAATAGCACCAAAGGCATAAATCCCGTTAAAAAGGGAAGGCATTTCCTTTATGAAACGTAAACACACACACACAACCAGAGTACAAGCGGAAGAAAAAACAATGCAAGAAGTATAACAAGTGTGCTGAAAGTACAAAGGGGCTGGAATACAATCCCAACAATAAAGGTAAAACTACAACTGAAAGTAAAGTACAACTCAAAGGACAATGGCTGAAAAGTGACAAGTAGCTCCTGGATCGTCCTCCAGGTTCCTACCTGAAGGGTATGTACAAATGTCCTCCTCAGCACTCCACGTCTGTCCGTCTCCTCCGGCTACCGACTCATCGTGAGATCCACCTCTGGGTACCGACTCGTCGTGAGATCCACCTCCGGGTACCGTCGCGCTCTACAAGCCTCAACCACTATCAGTGATGTCCATCGTCTACAACCAACACAATGATGTGCGGGAAAAGCCCATGCAGGGGTGAGTATGTGATACTTAGTAGGGACCCCGAGACCCTCAAGGTCTCACTAAATCCATCAAGGATAATCACAATGAAAGTTCTCAACAGATAACCCTTACTTAGGTATAAGCCCATACTTATACCTAAGTTACCAAGTAACCCATCTCAGCCACGAGGTATCACAAAGATTTGAAGTCGACGGTTAACCACTACTTAGGTATATTCCCATACATATACGTAAGTTATCTAGTAACCCATATCAATCATGAGGAAAACAAAAAGGTTATTGACTCAGATCAAACCAGGATTTTCACTATTGAAACCGTAACTACTGAAGAGCTCCGTCTCTGTCAAGTACAGTGATCCTGTCACAACTCTGAGGTACCTCTCACTAACCTAAGACTGCTGAGGTACTCCTCCTATCGAGTACTGTGGGTCAGCCACCCAAACACAGTAGTGCTCCCGCCGGGGTCTACCACCCAAACACAATAGTGCACCCCCTAATAGCCTGCAAAGGTACTCCTCCTGTCGAGTACCACAGGTCTGCCACCCAAACACAATAGTGCTCCCCACCATGGGTCTTCCACCCAAACACAATAGTGCTCCCCACTGGGCTATAGAAGTCACTCCGACTCGAATCAGACAAGCAGTCTTCAGGTCTCAGCCAGCTACATGGTCTCCGTACTCCATACGCTCATCTCCAAGAGGGTTCGCTCCACGAGCTATGGGTCAATAATAAAACTATCACAAAGTCCCACAAAGAATTATCTCAATGTACCACCTCGTCATAGGGGTCACAACGCAACAGACGATGCGTCAAACAGATGCCCGGTCTGTGAGTTATTAGCCTTTTCATCTCAGGGGCCCAGTTGGTTTCGGGTACGAACCAACCCGACTGTATCTCAAATATACCCCGAACTCACATAGGGTATACTCATAGGGACCTTTTCACAACGTGATCACCAACACCGCAGACGGTTCGTCAAATGAACATTCGGTCTGAAAGTTATCGGCTTTTCCATTCTAGGGGCCCGGTTGGATTTTTGGTATAATCCAACCCGGCCATATTCCAACTGCATCCAAACCTCAACTGAGGTATAAAAAAAGATGCTTCTCACTGAAAGGAATCCAAAAAATTCGACGGCACGTCATTCAGACGTCTGGAACTCAACCTATAAGCGTTTCTGCTCCGAGGGCCCGATTGGTTTTGGGTTCGAACCAACCCGGCCATACCCAAAGTTCTCCAAAACCTTGTGTGTAATATAATGAAATGACTGGCTCGATCCAAGGTTATCTATACAACTAAAAGTGTGTCTATCGGAGGTCTATAGCCAAAGTTATGGGCGTTTGAATGGTTCTGTCCAGAAAACAGGGGGTTCGGGCCCAGTCTGACCCGGCCCGATACCCTTGGGTTGGCCCGAACCTGGTCGAACCAACCCAGGTCCGGGTCTGTACTGGCCCAGCTGGAGAGGCCCCACCCGGCGCGGGGGTCCGGCCCAGGGTGGGCGGCCCAGCCCGGCGCGGGCGGTCTGGCCCGGCCCGACCGGTTCGGCCCGGTGCGGGCACCCGCGTGCTGATCGGACGCGGAAGGGGGGGAGGCCGCCGCCCCCTTCGAACAGAACGGTGGACCCCACAGGGTCCTCCATGTTCGTTGACCAGGGGTTTCAACCCCTAGTTTTCGAGGGAACCAGCCGGCCTTTATGGTCAGTCATTCTGTTCATGCGGGACCCGCGGGGGGTCCCGCCTCTAGGGTGTGCCGGCGGCCGGATCTGTCGGCCGCCTTCCAGAACCGCCACAGTCTTGGGCCGCGGCGTGCCGATGCCGCACCCCTCGGCTGTATCCCACCTCGACCGGAACCCTCCTTGATACTCCGGCGCGGTGTGACGGCGCTGCACCCCTCCACCGCAACCCGACTCCAGCCGCGACCTCTTTCGGTCTCAACGGCGCGGCGCGATGGCGTCGCGCTCCTTCACTGCGGCCCGCTCTGGTAGCAGTTCCTTCATTTCTGTGCGGTGCGACGACACCGCATCACATCCGTTCCAAACCAAAAAGAAGTACAACAACAATGGGGAGGAGGGTCGGCCATGTTTCTGCGGTCTGGCCTCCTCCCGTTAATTCGATAACAAGCGGCTAATCATATAAAGATGAATGCCAGAATTAAACACGAACGTAAAAACAAACCCCTACATTTTCCCCCACAATCAAAAATTCCCAACCCGCAAACATATTATTTCTTGGATAAACTTAATATTGAGTTGATCTGTGTTCTTTGTTTTAAAATGAAACATCCATGGGAAAATATATCATTTTCAAATTAAATCCCTACTTCAACAATGGTGGCAAAATATGGTGTCGCGGTTGACGGCGTTACGGGGAAAGGATTTGTTGGTGATGCTGAAGTGTATCCGAATATGTGGTGTCCTCCCTCTTGTTTCGGAGAAAAGTAAAAGAAGCGCGTCGAGCATTCTTCGTTGAGGGAGGTAGTCATTCTTCATCGATGAAGGAACCTCCCCTCAAATTCTCCCAAAATATTTCCCAAAAAAATATTTCATTATGTCTTTTTTCTTTAAAAGATCTCCAAGCAATTAAAAAAGTCATAAGGTGTGACAAGGATAATTAATAAGGTTATTAAATCCCCATAGTTTACTCATTAAGTTTGGGAGGTGGAGAGGCTCCTCTTTACGAAGGGATGTTTCCAAGAAATTAATAAGGGGGGATATAAGAGGTTAAGGGGAGTTATGGGGAGGTGAGGATTTAAGGGTTCGTGTGAGTCCCACTACACTAACCCTCCCATTGGAGGTTAGGTGGGTGTGGTCCCCACCTCTAACTCCCCCTTTGTAGGATTAAAAACCACATTCCTTTTATAAAATTTGTACACAAAATTTTTTATCTATTTTATTCTAAATCCCCATTTATTAAACCTCAACCCGCACTAAATACAACTACGAAAAAGGTCCCCCTAAGAATTTATCGGTGTTGCGAGTTCATCGGTGCCCTCAGATTTCAATTCTGAGCACTGGTTCAAAAGATAGAAAAACTCGCTCGTTCGTTCACTGAACGTACCCGAGCTAATCTTCAGAAATTGATTCCGGGCACACCGGGTCTCGGAATCAGGTGCCGTCAGAAGCCACTAACTCGTAAAATTCGAATGAAATTAAGAAAAAAATTTCCTTTAATTTTCCGGGTCATTAAAAAATACTTTGTGGAAACCCTGTGGCTGGCTGCGCTCTGACGACTGTTCCTGGATCCTGTGTGGGTCCGACAGATCTGACTACTGTTCTTGGATCCTGTGTGGGTTTGAGAGTTCTGAATTCTGTTCCTGGATCCTATGTGGGTTCGACAGAATAGCTGGTCCAGGATCCCATGTGTGTCCGACAACACTGACTATTGTTCCTGGATCCTATGTGCATCCGACACCACTGACTACTATTCCTGGATCATGTGTGGGGCTGACAGTTCTAACAACTGGTCCTGGATCCTGTGTGGGTCTGAAAGCTTAGATGATTCAGTGACTATATCTGATCATCTCTATCTATATTCAAAATTTGTATATCTATCTGAGATGAGTCAGCAACTCTTGTGTTTCCTCATGATCAAGATGGATTACTTGATAACTTAGGTATATGTATGGGCATATATTAAGTGGGTTTATCTGTAGATTTAATACTTTTTGGTTTATCTTTGTTGGATTTTGTGATACCTTGAGGGTCTCGAGGTCCCTACTGAGTATCGTTATACTCACCCCAGTACAGACTATTCCCGCACCTCATTGTGTTGGTTACAGATGATGGACATCACCAACTGAGGCTGAGTAGCAGGACTGGATGGTACCAGGAGGTGGACCTTACGATTAGTCGGTACACGAAGGAGACTGACGGACGTGGAGTACTGTGGAGGCCATCTGTACCTACCCTTCAGTTAGGAAGCCCAGAGGACGACCTAGTAGCTCCTTTTCTTTTTCTTCAGTTGTAATTTCTTTTCAGTTGTACTTGTAATTTCATATTGGGCTTGTATTTCTGACCCCTTTACTTTTCAGCACTCTTTTATATATAGCTTTACTTAGTGTTTTACTTCCAGCTCGTACTCTGTTTCATGTGGTTACAGTTTATAAAGGCAATGCCTTCCTAGTTTTAGGGAATTATGCCTTTGTGCTAGTCACCAGCCCCTGGCCTATAGAAGGCGAGCTTGGGGTAGGTACGACATGGGCCCTAGGGGATGGTTCATGACAAGTCTTATGAGTACTTTTCATCTTTTAATGACCATTTACCCTTAACTACGTATATTCCAAAATAAAGAATTTATATCCAAATTAATATGACCAAAATTTACAAATATTATATAATATAAACAAAAAGTTATCAAAAAATAATATTATAAATTAAATTATATGTAAGAATCAATTGAATATGGTATCAATAGATGAAATTGATGTATTAAGAAATATATTTAATGATATTGATGGAAGAATTTTATCATTAACCTCTCTATTTCAAGTGGAAGTAGGTGTTTAATATCATATTTTTGAATAGAACATGTGTGATGAAAAAATCTAATCCATCAAAATAATTTATAGTAAATTCTGTTCATAAATGGTATTTAGAAATTATTTTTTTCACATGTTCGTACATTTGGAAATTTATACATTAAAGAATCGGCCACCATGTTTGGATTTTATCATTGAATATCTTCAATAACTACTCATGGATTAGAATTTAAATCACGGAAATTGATTCTTTAGCCTCCAATGTACTTCATAAATTATTTATTAATATTTTTCATGAGCTAGAGGGTCTTATGTTTCACTAATAAACCTAATGGTCATTGTTATTATTTTTTATGTAGAGTTATAAGCCTCAGTTTCCATTGTATCCTATATCGATTGTTAATAATAACAATTTTGAATTTTTTTGTTTCTATTTATTATTATTTCTTCTTATCTCTTAAATTATTAAGGAAAATATATGATATTAATTTCATAAAAATATATGATTATTGAAACAGAAATATAAATTTTTAATAGATAATATAATTTGATAATTTTTCATTGTGGTTTCAATTTTACAATGATAATTCTTGGAACTGTAATAAATATATATGAACATTGAATGTAATTTATATATTTATTAAAAAATTATTAAAAATACATTGTCTAACAATAAATTATTACAGTATTTTTTTAATATAGTTAAAACATTAAATGGTTTAATAATATTATAACACTCAATGATTTTACAATATGAATCTATTTAGATAAATTAAATTTATTTCATCGCATATGTTGCATGTAACACCGAACATAAATGAATCGTGATATATTACTAAATATTATTTTATTTAACGTGACTATTTGAATAGTAATCTGATTGGAAGATATATAAATATGAAAATTATAATAATAACATCACCTATGAATTAATAATTAAAATATAGGTATCCCATAAGTGAATATATAATATATTTATATTAATGTATAAGGAAATAAATGTTTTAGAATTGATAAATTTGGAGTTTTTATTTAATTCAAATTGAGTTTTTTATTTTCATTTCATAACTAAAATAATAATTTAAAATTAATTTTTTTATCATTAAAATGATTCTTATATTAACATTTTTTATTTCAATTATAAGATAATTTTACAAGACAATAATTTATTTTTCCAACTGTCACAAAATCAGTTATAATATTAAAATAAGTATTTTTTGAATAATGATGATTTTTATGAAGAATAAATTGTATCATATCTGGAAAATAATTTTCATTAAATTGATTTAATTTTTTTAAATCAACACATTGAAAAATGGATCAGTTTAATTTTTAGAATATTTCTAAAATAATTTATATTTTTTTGAATAGTTAATTATGACAATTCTGGGTATTTATCATTATAAGTGAAATAATAATAATTTTTGAGACATTTATTGTGTAATAACTGATTATTTCGAACTCAAATACACTAGTTACTTTAACTAGTCACTATAATCAACACTATTGGAAATTATGAACCAAAATAATAAACTATTGAATAAAATAATAACATACCCCTCTCCTCCCCTATAAATACTACCACTTGGCACCCCTTATCCGCACTACTTCTATGACTTATACCATAGAAAATTATACCTAACACCCTTACAATTTCTCTTTCCCATGTACAATACCATTGGATCAAAATAAAAAATCCAAATTCATGTGTTAGAAGTATGTTCACCAGGCAACAAGTATTCAAGATGTAAAATCCTTAGTATTTTCTCTTTTAATTTCATTTATTTACTTATACTCTTCTCATATACCATTTTTAAAGAGTCTTGTTAATAGTAGTATCATATATATTATGGAATGTTATTTTAGTAACAGAATATCCATCGTAAAATCTCTTCTCCTCTACTTTTATAATAAAAATTCATCGTACGTGACATGTTGATTCACTACCTTCACGGTCAAAGAGTGTTCATTTTCCATTACTACATTCAAGGCTATTAATAAAACCATTTTTAAGGTTAAATAATATTTTTAAATAAATATTATATGTTATATAATGTTATTGAACAAATATATAATCATAACATTAAATAAAATGATAGAAGTTCATAACCGCCGTAAAACTCACCAAAAAAATTAAAATATTTTCAACAATATTTTATATAATGATTCATCCTAAGACAATATAAAAAATAAAATATGAGGAAAATTAAACTTCATAATGTTATTTAATAATAAATAACTTCACTTATACAGTTTTTCTTCCAATTCTAAAGTACTCCCACACTTATACATAGGGGAAACAACCATAAATCCATGAAACAAGCACAAGAGATACCACAAAATTAGACATTACAACGCATCAAAATGACATAAAAAACATACTAAAATTATAATAAATTTGTTAAATGTTTAATTGGTTCTAAATTAAGAAATTAAGGAATCTAATTTGATCATAAATTACATGAAGTATTAGTGCAGAACGCTTTAAGACCTAAGGTAAGGGGTTCTCATATCACTATTTTTTTTGAGATATGCCTTATTAAACCCTTGTTTCTAGTCAGTGGTGTAGATACCAACCTTAGTAAAATCATACCTATAGTTTAATTATCATCAAGTTATTCGGTTTTCTGTATGAGAAATGTTACTTTTATGGAGAACATGACTCGACTTATTATTGTGTAGTAATGGAATTTATAACCCAATTTCCATTATTTGGGTTTAAAATATACATTATTGATTATTTAATGATAATATTATTTGTGAAATTAATTTTTATTTTATTATTATGTATTATGTATCTTTACAGTGAACTAATATATTCAAATCATTTGATCCAATCACACATCAATGGGATGATACTTTTAAGGGACTTTGTATACATTTTCACATCATTGAGACTTGCTAGGAATTATTCCCCTAATCATTTTTTGGGTGTATCCACTAATCGTTTGGGATAATTTTTACATTTTAAATTATATTTTTGTTAAATATACATATTATTTATCTCCTGGATATGAGTATCACCTTAATCTTATACCTTATTTACATGTGGTTTTTACTTTGAATGTTATTTTAACTATGGAAATATTGATAAATTTATATCCTCTACTCAATACATATATTTTGATACGGAATATTTTTATTGAAATAAATATATGTACAAATAATACTTGGGACATTCTATAATACCCCAAGATTTCATGGTACATTTCCATTTGAATAATTCAATTGCTTGCATTGCACGCAACTTTTAGATTCTAACACATCACGACCAATCAAACTATCCGTTATGAATAGTAATACCAAATTTTTTAAATTTTATAAATATTATTTTTCAAAAAGGTATTCATTTTTCAATTCGAAATATAAAAATTATCTTAGGGTGATTTTTTGGTATTTTTCTGAAAACATTAAATTTTTGATAATTAACGAAAAACACTGCGTTATTGGTTAAAACCGAATTTATATTTAAAAAATTATTTATTTTATTTACATATATTTTTGGTCAAAATAGATACATAATACATATATAAGTTCAATGTAATTCATCGGAGTCATTTTATAATATGTTTAGATATATAAAAATTTTATTAAACATTTTACCGTCTTTTACCCACCTCTTAAGAGCATTTTCAAATTTGCATAAAATATAATTTTACCACTTCCGTGAGTTGAATTTAAAAAATCCGAGAGACATGGTTAATATCAGTAAGTAAAATTTGGTTTAATAAGATGAAAATAATATTTGGTGAGTTGTAACTTTTGACTTTTATTTACCCTGCTTAAAAGTAAATAGGTTATTTAAGGGTAAAAATGATATCATAATTACCTAACACATGTTCTAATTATATTGGATAAGGATAATTCGGCCAAAAACAACCTTATATAAAAAATATTACCCCCTTTTATCCACTTGGATTAAATTAGTACATTTATTATTATTTTATTTAAAGAAGAGTTAAAAGAGTTAAATTCAACTTTTAATAACTAAACCATTTTTAATATAGTTTTAAACACAATATCTATTTTAATATAAATATTAATTATAAATATAAAAATATTTCTTACATAATCTTATTTTATTTCAATTTTTAGACATCAAAAACTTTAATTTATTTATGACACAATGATGATGTAGTAATTATCTTATTAATTAAATGTTAAAATAATTGATACTATAAATATGAAAATAAATGTAACTTGAGACTTATGAGAAATTAAACTAATTTTATAGTATAATTTGACATGTTAAGGTTGTTTAAATAAATTTTATTCGATGTGATAATGTTTTAATGGCTTTCAAAAAAATCAAATATTAAATAGTCACATAATTGACATAATTATGGTTTTAAAACAAATACAATATTACTAATTGATATAATATTCACAAGAATCTAAGGATTGGACAAAAGACATAGATAAGGCTATATATATTAATAATGATACACTTGGGGTTCTCTTGATAGTTTATAGTTTGTTTATTACCATATAATATTAAAATACAAAAAGACATTGTAAATGTCAAACTATTTAACTAAGAGTTAAATCTTGAAAATTTTGTTAATATGGTGACCTTACCCTATCTAAAACCTTTTGGTTGAGAGTTTTTCTACCCATCATAACCATATCCTCTAAATAAATTAGTTTGGAGCCATTAGAAACCGAAAATGATTTTATTATAAAATAATATTTCAAGCTTTTCCTAAAGTGACCCTCACCTCTCTTATAAAAGGGGACATACCCTTCTCTCAAAATCACACCTCCAAATCCATTTTATCAGCCAACCCCTGACAAAATATCCTCCCAAATTTAATCCATTCAACATAGAGTTCTTACTTTTGTCATAAATCAAACTTAAGGACCCCTTTGGATCAAATCAGAAGGAAGAACACGAAAAAGAGGTAAATATTTCATCACCTCTTTAAAGTTCTTTTCTTCTTCCAATTCCTCTTTAATTATTGTTTCCATACCAAAATAATAAATAAAGTACCTTTAAAGAACTGTTATGTTATTATAAATATGGTACAACCATATTCTTTATTCTCTCCATCCTATAAATGACAATGTCACCATACATGCGTACATACGACTTACTGTCTCCACGTCATGGTGTAGTTTGTTATTCAAACACTTCATTATTTGTATGGGTATAATATTGAGTATAACAGATGTAAATAATAAATATAGCATGTTAATGATTCTGTATATATGATATACCATCCAATTACATACGATTTCTCCATCAATATAATGATATATTCGTTCGTGCGTACGTACGGATTACCGTTTCCAAGAATGCGATGAGATTCATTTCCCCATCCTAACCATTCAAGAATAATTTTCATTTGATGACTAAAAATAATGATTATGAAAATAATATAATTATGTATATGAATCAAATACATCATATCCAAAAAAATCATGGCTTACGTAACAAAGCATATAAAGTAAAACAAATCCGTTAATACCAAAAATGATGATACTACTGAAATATTATTAACCATGGAATATTAGTGGATCATATATGATATAATGTTTATGTATATAGTTATTTGATAATTTAATATCAATTATTTAACTATTATACAGGAGGTTAACATACCCTCGACCAAGGAAAAGTACAAGGTAACGGTTAATTTCACAATCTCTTTAATATCGAAGCCTGTTTTACGAAAGTATCTACTAGGACCTCTTTATCATCCACACCCATGTTTTCTTAAAAATGTATTTTAATTTTTTTTACTATTTACAAGAATATGTTTTAAAGTCATTTATACCATTATTTGAACTTATATATTTTGAATGTAATCTTTCTGTCGTTTTCCAAACAAGGTATTTTATATGACCTTTTGAACAAAATTAAGGTAAGAATGTTTTTTCAACTTATACGAAGGGTGTGGATATTTTCAGCCATTATAACATCATTGAAGCTTCCTTTACATGCTTATAATAGTATTTTCAAAATAAATGTTTTCTTTTATAATTACGTTACACTTAAATGGTTTCAAAATTTAAAGAGGTATTTCTTTTAAATAGTTTTCATTTCATCTATGTCAACATCCTTTGATGGATTTTAAACTTGTTTGAAGTTGATTATTTAAGATAAAAATCTTCCATATTGTATTGAAGGCTTTGTGATATATTTTACTATGGATGTGTTATTTTTATACCATTCATTGTTTATGGATAATGTATTGACATTTCGTATGCTTGTTTTAATATGAATGTTTATGTTATATTTCAACCTTTTCATATGAGGAATGAATTGGACTTAGTATGTGGTGGGTGGAGCACATTATAGCTCCTCGATGAATCAATAGGTCTCATGAGACAATTAGACGTGGAATTGGCTGAGGCCTTTCCCAATTTGAAATATGGTTTTGGCAGAGGCCTAAATCATTTTTTGACATCTTGGATGAGGCCTTAACAATATGTTTCACAATGTCCGGTATTATACATTCCCTCAGTATGAAAATAATAATGATGGTTCATGTGGTTATTAAACTAGTAGAATACCAATTACTATGTTTTATTATGGCATTATTTACTCAAATAATATTTATACAATTAAGTTTTCATGTTTATTTTTTTTAAAGGCCTGAATTTTTAATTATTCACCATGCCTAATGTTTATGTCATCTTCCACTGTATTGCTTACCCTTACTGAGCATTTGACCTCACCCCTTTCTTATGTTTCATTCTCCTAGGATATGAAGAAGTTAGTAATGAGTGACTTGAAGGCATAATCAAGGATTCTTGGATGTTTCTAATGGAATAAATTAGTGTTGTATTTCTTTCCAAGTTGTAATATTGAACTCATGTATGTATCTTGTTTCCAATAATACTAAACTAATCGGTCTTTTAGGAAATGATTCTTTGTATCATGCTAATTTTATGTAATAAATCACTGATTCTGGGTCACTGGGGTTGGGGAGTTACAGTTGGTATCAGGGGAAGTTTAGTACAAACCTTGGAAACTAGATTTAGAAAAACTCTGATTATAGAACACTACCTTATGAAAGACTTTGAGGATTATTATGGAAGAACTTCCTAGAATTTTTATACTACAGAGATTTTTTTGGTTTTTCAAAAAATAAATATTTGTCAGAATACGAGCAGGTAGAGGCGTCTCTAGCACAGATGTACCTAGGGGTAAAACCCAAAAACACAGCATTGAGCGAGACTTGAATGGGAACTGGCGCACAACAACATGCCTTGGTGCACTCTAGGTTACGACACTCCCGCGGGATATACATAGGATAATTATCATTTTCTTTACAAACAATTATGAAGGATTTATGAGTATATACCTCTTCATTTTTTTATAATTATGGATTATATCATTATACAGATCAATTTATGTTAAGTGGTTTTCATGTTTGGAATTATGTATTGTGATTCATAAACTAATCTACTATATTCCATTGTTCAGAAATGGAACATAGTTGAAGGAATGGAAATTGTTTAAATGCATATAATCCATGTATGGATTTCCCTCCTACTCAAGATAATTATTGTGGAGTTGGTGATGCAATTGGTACTAATAAGCATATCACCATACCAGGACAACTCACTCAGGTTATTAATAATAACCATGCCCGCATAGAGCACCCTGATCTATAACGTGGAGGATCAATGTTAGACATTTTAATGAGGCAAAAACCACCAATATTAAATGGGAGTACAAATCTTTTAGTATCTGATCAATGGATAAGTTCCTTAGAGAAAATATTTCTTTCTTTGGGGAGTAGCATAAGGGAGAAAGTTTTCAAGGCAGTTTATCGCCTCACAGGAGATACAGATCAATGGTGGTCATTGATAAAAAATAAAAACGAAGATGAAGAAGTATCAAACATAGAATTGAGGGAGTATAAAGATATTTTCTTTGAAAAATAATTTTCTCCTGTCAATCGAGTAGATATGGAAAGACAATTTTTGAGTCTGAGGGAAAAGGTGGATGAGAATGTCGCAAAATATGAGGCTAGATTTAGTAGGTTAACAATGAATGTGGCATATTATATACGTATCACAAGAAGTAATATTTATCATTTCTTTGATAGGTTTAAACCATTTCTCTATTGAGAATTAGTCTCACAATCCTACTCATCGTATGAAGATATTATCTCATGTGCTATAAATACATAAAAGGAATTCTCTAAGTCTTACAAATTTAATGAAAAGAAATAGAAGAAGGGATATGATGATCACTATAAGAAAAAAATAAGAAAATAGGGAATAAGGGAAGAGTTGAATTTCCACCCTATGATAATTGTGGAAGGAAGCACCCTGGTGCCTGTCTAAAAGGAAAATGAGTATGCTACAAATATGGACAGAATATACATCTTTCTAGTGATTGTAATAAGAAGAAAGAAGATACCAATGTTCAAGGTTACAATTTCATGGAGATGGGACATTATTTAAATGAATTTCCTAAGCATCAGGGAAACATAACTCAGAAAATGCCAAGGGATCAAGGCTAAGCTTATACGATCACTAGTGCTGATGTTGAAGCTCCGAAAGCCGTGATGGTATGTAATTTAATGGTTTCCTCATGATTAGACAATGCTTTATTTGATTCTGGATCATCACATTATTTTATATCTTCTCAGTTTTCAATGAAAATTAGGTATTTACAATTTTATTTAACAAGTGATTTTTTAGTAAAAACTCCTAAGGGAAGTATCATTGCAACAATGTTTTGTGAATCGGCCCCATTAAGGCATATATGTGATATGTATCTGCTGATCTAATCATCATACCCATGATTGAATTAGATATAATCCTTGATATGGATTGGATTTCAAACCATGATTCTAAAATTTATTGTATGAAGAAGGAGTTTACATTTCTCGATGATGATAAGGAGTACCTTATCTTTACAGAAGAAACATCGCCATCTAATTTTAATCTAGATCCACTCCCAGTAGCTCTAATAAATTCAATTATTGGGGAGGTTGAAAAATGAAATAATTATGGGTGAGGAAAATAATGTTCGAATAGAGGACGTATCTATTGTGCAAGAATATGTTGATGTGTTTCCAGAGGATTTACCTGGACATCCTCCAGAATAATAAATTCAGTTTTCCATTAATTTAATTCATGATTAAAGTACCATATCGAAGACCCTTTATAGAATGTCCACTATGGAATTAGTGGAACTAATGAAACAACTAGAGTAATTCAGTAATAAGGGATTTATTCACCCTAGTGTTTCTACATGGGGAGGCCTTATACTTTTTGTTAAGAAGAAAGACGAATCAATGAGGTTATGCATTGACTACTTGGAGATCAATGCTATAATAATAAATAACAAGTATCCCCTAACTCGCATTGATGATTTATTCGGCCAACTTCATGGAGTTCAATATTTTTCAAAGATTGACCTTTGATCTGGATATCATCAGTTATGTGTAAAGAAGTAAGACATTCTGAAAACAACCTTTCGAACCAGGTTTAGGCATTATGACTTTACAGTAATGCCTTTTGGATTGAAAAATGCACCCTCTGTCTTTATAGATATAATGAATAGAGTTTTCATGGAATATCTTGATGAATTTTTTGTGGTATTTTTTGATGATATCTTGGTATACTCCAAAAGATACGAAGATCAAGAAAATCACTTGGGCATTATTTTATAGACACTTAGAAGAAATGAATTATATGGGAAGATAAACAAGTGTGAATTCTGGCTTCAAGAGATTTATTTTCTTGGCCATATTGTCTCTAAGTATGGAATCTAGGTTGTTCCTTCAATGAACAAGGCCATCCAAGAATGGCAAGCACTGAAGAGTATAACTAAGGTACGTAGTTTTATTGGTTTAGTAGGTTATTATTGATGTTTCCTCCATAATTTTCCCGGTTGGCTAACCCATTATCCAAGATCATACGTAAAGAGGTAAATTTGTTTTTGGAAAAAAAGTGTGAATAATGTTTTGAAGAACTGAGAAGAATATTAGTTAATTCTCCTATCATGACTCTACCATCATCGAATGATGTGTTTTTTATTTATAGTGATTCTTTAAAGAAAGTACTCGGTTGTGTCATTAGGAAGAATGATATAGTTATTTCATTTACATCACAACATCTAAAAATTTATGGGAAAAACTATCCTTCTTCATGTTCTTGAGTTAGTATCTATAATCTTTGCTCTTAAAATATGGAGACACTATATCTATGGTGAAAATTGTGAGATTTATACTGATCATAAGAGTTTGAATTATATTTTATCATAGAAAGAACTCAACATGAGGCCAAGAAGATGAATTTAACTACTCAAGGATTATGATTTCACTATACACTACCACCCATGGAAGGTAAATAAGGTGGAAGATGCTTTAACTAGAAAAGGCCTTGGAGTTTTGAACAAAATGGGAGTTGAAGGGGATCCTATTTTCAAAGATCTAGTAATGATGGATTTGGGAATAACCATGGAAGGTAAAAAATAAATAACATTTCAAATGGTTTCCAAAACATCTTTACCTGAATGGATAAAGAGTTCTCAAACTGATGATGAGGAGTTTCAATAGAAGATTAATGATGTAAATGATGGGATATTGAGTGAATTCATATATAAAGATTGAATTATGAAATTTGGGAAGATACCTTCTGTTATCGATATACATGATCTAAAAAGGGAATTATTGGACGATTCTAAAAGCTCAAATTTATCTATACACCCGTGGAGAACCAAGATGTATAGATATTTGAAGGAAAATTTTTGGTGGGAAAACATGAAGAGGGAGATTGCTAATTTTGGGTCAAGATGTATGGTTTGCCATCAAGTGAAAGCTGGAAGGCAACTTCTTGGTGGATTCCTACAACCTCTTCCCATACCTGATTTGAAATGGTATGATATTACAATGGAAATTGTCATGGGTCTACCAAATACTCCTAGAAAGAATGATAAAATATGGGTCATTATTGATCGTCTTACCTAGTCAGCACATTTTCTTGCTATAAGGGAAGATTTACCACTTTAACATTTAGCAAGACTCTATATTAAAGAAGTTGTAAGACTTCATGGAGTACCCCTATCGATTTTTTCTGTTCATGATCCCCATTTTACATCATGATTCAGGAAAATTCTTCTGAAATCCCTAGATAATAAACTTCATTTGAGCACTGCCTACCACCCTCAAAGTGATGGACAATCAGAACAGACTATTCAAACCTTCGAAGAAATGTTAATATCTTTCTCTGTTAACTTTAAATGTACGTGGGATCAATATTTACCTCTGGTAGAATTTTCTTATAACAATATCACCCATTCAAGTATTCAGATGGAACCATATGAATTGTTATATGGATAGAGATGTCACACACTAACTTTTTTGAATGATGTTGGTGAAAGAAAACTCATTGTCCCAAAACATGTTGAGGAAACAATGAAAAATTTTATGATTATTAAAACCCATATCAAAGCAGCCTAAAGTAGGAAAAAGAGCTATGCTGATAACCGAAAGAAGGATTTGGAATATAATGTAAGAGAACATGTTTTCTTGAAGGTGTCTGCATGGAAGGGTGTTATACATTTTGGTAAGATGGGTAAATTGAGTCCTAGGTACATCGGACCTTTCAAAATTCTAGATCAAATTGGAGTTGTAGCTTATCATTTGGCAATGCCTCTAAGTCTCTCCAAAGATCATGATGTGTTCCGCATATCACTTTTGTGAAAATATATGCCTTACCCAACACATGTACTCTCCTATGAAGAAATTGAAATGGAACCTGATCTATCTTATTGTGAAGAGCCTATCAAAATTATTGATACCACATATCAAGTGCTGAGAAACTAGATGACTCGTCTGGTAAAAGTTTTATGGAGAAACTATAAGATGGAAGAGAGAATATGGGAACTAGAGAAACATATGATGAAGAACCACCAAGGTTTTTGTGTGTGGTAGTATTCTAGTAATATTGATGAAAAAATTATTTTATGGATGGGAGAATATAACACCCCAAGCTTCCACAGTACTTTTCCCATTGAATAATGGAATAACTTGCATTGAACACAACATCGAGTTTCTAACACACCACGACAAATCAAATTAGATGTTATGAATTATAATAACCACTTTTTGATATTTTATAAATTTTATATTTCAAAATGGACTTCATTTTTGAATTCGGAATATCAAAATTAGCTTAGGGTGAATTTTTGGTATTTTTCTGAAAACATTCAATTTTTGATGAATAGTGAAAAACACTGTGTTATTGTTTAAAACCGACAGTTTATTTAAATATTTTTTTATTTTATTTAAATTAATTTTAGATAAAAATGGATACATAATTCCAATATAAGTTCAATGTAATTAATTGGATTAATTTTATAATAATATTAGATATATAAAAATTTTATTGAACATTTTACCGTCTTTTATCCACCTGCAATGAGCATTTGAAAATTTACATAAAACATAATTTTGCCGCTTATGTGAGTTTAATTTAAAAAATCCATGAGACACAGTTAATATCAGTTTGTAAAATGTGGTTCAATAAAATGAAAATAATTTTTTGTGAATTGTAACTTTTGACTTTTATTTACCATGCTTACAATTAAATAGGGTATTTAAGGGTAAAAATTATATCATAATTACTGTAACACATATTTTAATTCTATTAGATATGTATAATTAGACCAAAAAAAACTAAGGAATAAAATATGACCCCCATTGGTCAACTTTTATTAGATTAGGACATTTATTATTATTATATTTAAAGAAGAGTTAAAAGAGTTAAATTCAATGTTTAATATATATACGATTTTTAATATAGGGTTAAAAACAATATAAATTCAACTATAAATATTAATTATAAATATAGAACGATTTCCTACATAATATTATTTTATTTATAATTTTTATACATTAAATAATTTAATTTATTTATGACACAATGATGATGCAGTAATTACCAAATTAATAAAATATTAAAATAATTAATATTATAAATATCCAAATAAATGTAAATTGAGACTTCTGATGAATTAAAATAATTTTTTAGGTTAATATGACATGTTAGGGTTGGTAAAATAAATTTTATTCGAAGTGATAATGTTTTAATGGCTTTCAGGAAAATCAAATACTAAATAGTGTCAAAATTGACATAATTGAGTTTTGAAAACAAATACTATATTATTAATTGATATAATATTCATAAAAATCTAAAGTTATGAAAAAAGACTTATATAAGGTTATATATATTAATAATTATCCACTTGGGGTTCTATTTGCAGTTTATAGTAAGTTTATTAAGAATATAACATAAAAATACCAAGTGGCATGGTAAATGTCAAATAATTTTACTAAGAGTTAAATATAAAGGATAATGTTAATATGGTGACCTTAACCTATATAAAACCTATTTTTTATGACTTTTTTACCAATACCTACCTTATCCTATAAATAAATCATTTTGGAGCCATTAGAAACTGAAAATAATTTTATTATAAAATTATATTTCATGTTTTTTCTAAAGTGATCCTCACCTCTCTTATAAAAGGGAACATCCCCTTCTCTCAAAATCACTCCTTCAAAGCCATTTAGATCGGCCAAACTCTACCCAAATATCCTCCAAACTTTACCCCCTTCATCCTAGAGGCCTCCCTTTGGTCAAAAAGCCATCCTAAGGAGCTCTTTTGGTCAAATTCAAAGGAAGAACCTAAATAAAATGTAAATATTTCATCACCACTTTCAAGTTCTTTTCTTCTTCCACTTCCTCTTCCATTCTTCATTCCATAAAAAAAATCCAGTACCTTATACATACTTATATGTTATTATAAATATGGTACAACCATATTAATTATTTTATCCATCCTATAAATGACAAAGTCACTATATGTTTGCACGTACGGATTACCGTCTCCACATCGTGGTGTAGTTTGTTATTCAAACACATAATTATTTGGATGGGTATAATAATGAGTATAACTAATATAAATAATAAATATAACATGTTAATAATTATATATATATGAAATACCTTCAAATTAAAAACGAGTTTTCCATCAATATAATGATATTGTTGCTCGTGCATATGTACAGATTATCATCTCCACAAACACGATAAGATTAATTTCCCCATCGTAACCATTAAAGAAAAATTTTCATTTGATGAATAAAAATAATGTTTATGAACATAATATAATTATGTATATTAATAAAATAAATCCTATCCATGAAAAACATGGCTTACGTAACCAAGCATATAAATGAAAACTAATTAGTTAACACCCGAAACGATGATACTACTGAAATATTATTAACAAAGAAATATTAGAGGATCATATATAAAATCATATTTATGTATATAGTTCTTCTATAATTTAATAAAAACTACTTAACTATTATAAAAAAGTTTAAAGAACCCTCAACTAAGGAAAATTACTAGGTAAGGGTCAATTTCACAATCTCTTTATTATCGAAGGTTCTTTTACGTAATTATATACTGAGACCAATTTATAATCCAAATCCATTTTTTCTTAAAAATGTATTTTCAAACATTTTTACTATTTACTAAACTATGGGTTAAATTCATTTATACCTTTATTTTACCATATATTTTTTGAAAGAAATATTTTCGTCATTTTCCAAACATGGTACTTTATGACCTTTTTGAAAAAATTATGGTAAGAATGTTTTTTAAATTATACTGCATGTGCAACTATTTTCCGCCTTTATAACATCATTGAAGCTTCCTATGAAATCTTATAAGAATAATTTCAAAATAAATGTTTTCTTTTATTATTATGTTACACTTTAATGGTTTTAAAATATAAAGAGGTATTTCTTTCAAATAGTTTTCATTTCTTCTTTGTCAACATCCATTGATGGATTTTAAACATGATGGAATTTGATTTATTTTTATACAAATCTTTCATATTGTATTGAAGGTTTTTGTGATATGTTTGAATGTGAATGTGTTATTTTTATACCATTCATGGTTTATGGTTTAAGTATTGACATTTCATATTCTAGTTTTAACACGAATGTGTATGTTATGTTTCAACCTTTTCATACGAGGAATGTATTCGACTTATTATGTGATGGGTGGAGCCTGCTATAGCTCCTCGGTGCATCGGTGGGTCTCATTATACAATTAGATGTTGAATTTTCCAAGGCCTTTCCCAATTTGATATCTGGTTTTGGATGAGGCCTAAATCATTTTAAGACATCTTGTTTGAGGCCTTGAAAAGATGTTTGAGAATGTATGACATTATACATTCCATCATTATGAAAATAATAACGATGGTTTATGTAGTTATTAGACTAGTAAAATTCCCATGACTATGTTTTAATATGGAATTATTTATTCATCTCATATTCCTCCCATAAAGTGTTCATTTTTATTATTTATAAAGTCATGTGTTTTTAATTATTCACCATGCCTAATCTTTATGTTATCTTCTGCTATATTTCTTACCCTTACTGTGCGTTTGAGCTCACCCCTTTCTTATTTTTCATTTTCCCATGATATGAAGAAGTTTTTTATGAGTGGATAGAAGGAATAATCTAGGAGGCTTGGATGTTTCTAATATAATAAATTAGTGTTGTATTTCTTTTCAAGTTGTAATGTTGAACTTAGGTATATATCTTGTTTCCAATAATACAAAGTTGATCAGTCTTCCAGATCATGATTACTTCTATATTTCCAATTTTATGTAATAAAGCACCGACTCTATGAAACTGGGGTTAGGGGAATTACACATGAATTGATGGGTGGGTCCCAGAATTGTATATCCCCTCGATATATCAACCGGTCTCAAGAGAACTAACTCTAAGGACCCTGCCTTAGTCATTACAAAATCTTGTTTGTTAAACTATAAATTACATTCCAACATATCAAAGATATATTATTACTATTGTTTTAGAGAATTATTTCATGGAACCTTTTATATAAACTCATATATTACAATGTAAAAACTTCTACCAAAAATTCATTTTTTTTGAAATATGATTCATTTAAAAAAACATGCCATGTTTCAGTAAAAATCATTATGAATATAGAAATGTATTATTCTATTCATTCACCCATACAAAATTCCTTTTAAATAAATCCTAACTAATGGTATGAGAAACAAAAAACTAATAAGGAACATGAAATGAAATAAGAAAACTATTAACCATAGAATGAATTTTCACAATGTTATAAAATTTACACATAAAACATTATATCTTTAACTTACCTTATAAAGGAATATATTTCCAATAAACCTATAGAAATCATAAATAAATCCTAAAATTAATTTGGTGGAATAATTTTCATATCACCCTTCCATATAATGGATCTCTCTCGAAAACCCATAGAGTAACAACCTTTCTTACGCTTGGAATAATAAAAATTGTATATTCCCATAGTCTCTTAGGAAAACATAACTAGTTAACTCCATCCAATAACTCAATGTTGTGGAGGGTTATAATAGCATAAACTAATCTAAGTTTTTCAAATAACCACATGGAATCATAAAAATTAAAAAAAACTAATACATATGAATAACAAATAATTCTTATATAAAAAAACATTCATTGGGAAAATTACATTTCCATTTTGAAACAACTTTTTATTTTTGTACAATCTACTCTAAAATATATGTATTTGAATATAAAATTTTAAACTTGTAAAGGAATCTTAAAAACATTAAACATTCATGATATCTAAAAATTCTATTCATGCCACATTTTTTTAAAAAAATTATTTTTAAATGTTGTAAAAAGAGACATTATAGACGATTTTTAAAGGAATGACCCTTACTAATATCATATCATTTAATTAAAAATTAATAAAATTATTTAATATGTGTATAAAATTTAAATCCATAAAATAAAAAAAATACAATGAAAAATATCTTGAAAAATAATCTTATCACCACATAATCAATGATGTAGATGGTTAACGCAAGGAATGGAAATCCAGTTAAGAATTCTCATACCATGTTGTTCGAAAGGATTATGAACTTGTACATAATGTCCTAGATAATAAAATTATAATCATTAATTATTTTAATAATAAAATTTTCCATATCTATTTATTTATTTTAATTTTATTTGATTAACTTATGGCCATTTTGATAAGTTATACATTTCAAAACCATCTTTATAGGAGCATTCATTTCATGGATTTATAGTATATTCTCTTGGGTATAATTGGGGGAGTTCTAATAAAATTGAAAAACTGAAATAAGAAGATATAAATTGTATTAATATACATTCATAATTTTAAATTAATGAATATATAATTTTTTAGAATTGAATGTTTCAATTGATAAAATATTAATGATAAATGCTTGGATTGTTTTTGGTATTTTTCCTGACCACCACAAACTAGTTTCATTTAATTTAATATGAAAACAATAAATTATATACAAAACATTATAAAAGTTAATATTTAGATATTATAATAATTTTTAACAATAATTCTGGTTTTTGGGTTAGTATTGAAAGAGTTAATAGAAAATGAAACTCTGCTTTCATGAAAAAAGTGAATCGAAATTTCATGGATGATGTTTTCATTTTTTTGAATCATATGAGAAGAGAAGAGGTTTATTGATGGATATTCAATTAAAAAAACAAAATTTCATTATATTTATTATAATTTATTTTTAATTTCACTTTTTATTGGTAATTTTAGTATATTGAACAAATAAATAAACAATTTAAAAGTGAAAGAAGAGAGGATTTTACCTATTGAATATCGTCTCCTCGAGAACGTCCTTAAAGATAATTTGTTTGGGTACATTGGTGAGTCCAGAAGGTAATGAATTTGGAGAAGAGTATTGGGATTGATATTTTGAATATTTTATTCTATCTTTAAGGATTATACGGCTTGAGGGAAATAGGTAGCGAGGGGTGCTATTTTTAGGGAGAGGAGAGAGGTATTTTTGATTATTTTATTAATTTGGTTATTATTTTGGATCAAGAAAATCAATAGTGGTGATTATTTTGAATAAGTTCTGTAATAAGTAAATTTCATTTCTAACTAAGGTGTTATTAAATCACAAATTATTAAAAATTCTTGTATTTAACTTATAATGATAAATATATTAAATTACAGTATATCAATATTCACAAAAGATTCAACTAATTCAGAGATATCCCAAAAGTTCACCCAATTTTTTTAAACATGTAGATATTAAAAATGTAATCTATTTATTGAAAATATGTTTCTAAATAATATAAAGTTAATTATTAATTAAAATGATCGTTTATTCTAAAAATGATGATTCAAATATTATAACTGATTTTGTGACACTTGGAAAAATTACACAATGTCTCATTAAATTATATTATAATTATAAAAAAAATGTAAATTATTTATGTATTTAGTGAAAATATATTTACATTTTAATAATTAAATTAATTATAAAATTTTAAATATGCATTTACATTTCTCAGAAATACAAAAATTTAATTTATCGTTTAAAAGAACTTATTTACTTATTCAATGTTTTAAATATATCATATTTTTTTATATGAGAATAATAAAAATTATTAAAAAATTTATATTTTTTATTATTATTATAATATAAAGATTAATATTTCTAAAATACATGTTACAATTCCAAGGGTTATGTTACAATTCCCTTAGTATAAATTATGTAATTTTAATAAATACCGCTTTTCTGTTATACATTTATACTGAAATTAACAATTTAATTAAAGAAAAAAATTATTATGTTAGTACATAGATTGTTACATTCCCCCCTTCTTTAAGTAGTATGCTCATATTTTTTTGACTTATTAATCAAGTTATGATACCTTTCGTTCATAGCATTTTCTGATTCCTATGTTGCTTCATCAACAATGTGTTTTTTCCAAGAAACATTTACTTTATGAATTATACTTTTCTAAAATACATCCTATCTATGATTATGAATAAAAATAAGTTTCTTCTCAGAAGAATGTTTCTCTTACAGTTTAACTACAAAAGGACTCAAAATTTTATATTAATCCATTGAATAGTTTCTTCTAATCAAAACATGAAAAAACTATTTACCTAGGAAAAAAATAGAGGAAAATTATCTCAGTATGAAACTAATAAAAATTTCACCACGATTTCCTAGTGTCCAATGAACCGGGGGCTTAATATACAATCTCACCAAAACAAATCAAAATATTCCACAGATAAATTTTTCAGAAATACATGATCACCTGCCTAAAAAAAGACACTTCCTCCAGTTATCTGAATAACTTATCTATATACACTGATATTACCATAAGTATCACTTAATAAAATGATCATTATATTCTATTTTATCTTCCAATTATGATCCCATAAAAATTATTTCATCTTACTCATCCTAAAATACTTTATTTTGACACATATTTTCATATAATGCATGAAATGTACCCATATATATATTTAAATGATGATAGTTATTATAAGAAAACTCAACCAAAGAAATATGTTGATCCCAACATCCTTGGTATTCTATTTAACAATCTCAAATAAGAACCTAAAATGTCAGAATTTTTCACTCTAAATGTCAAACATATTGGGGAAAAAAGATGTGATGAAATTTAATTCAGTTACCAAATGAATTTTGAAGGCCTTTCCAAAAGTTAAAAGTAAACATGAGATCGCGATTAGATACAATGGTGAGAGAAACTCCATGTAACCTGAATTTATCTTTGAGGTATAGTCGAGAAATCATATCTAAATATGTAGTATAATTAATAGGAAGAAAATGTGTAGATTTACTTATTCGACCAACAATAACCCAAATCTAATTGTTATATTGGCTTGTTTCTTGGAAATTCAACTAAAAAAATACATGGATATATTTTCCCATTTTCAGTCTAGAATTTGAAAAAGTAGAAGCATCCCTTTCAAAACAATGGTAATTCTATTAAATATCGAAAAATAAAAATTCTCATGATAAAGTCAATAATATCTATTTTCATCATATTAATTATTAATACATTCGAAGGACACTATGAATTTTAGCGATTCAAGGATGAATATAATTTAAAGAGATATGAGATTTACATTATAACACTTTCATCAACTATAAATCACAAGGAATGCATAATCACATCAATAATCTGAAAATATTTTTTTTTCAAATTTATATTTAGGAAACATACCCTTTATAAATAATTATACTATTTAATATATCTCACTATATTCCTTATAAATTTTCATAATTTTTTAAAATATATATGATTTCATATACACCAGAAAGAAAATAGATAAATTTATTACACCAAAAAATACCACTAAAAAATCCATCTAATCATTTCCCAATAGGTCATGTTCCAAACCTACCATGGTTAATGTAACATTGTTTTTTAAACTCAACGCATCGAACACATTTATTTCTTTTTATATGATGTAATTAAATCATGAAATCATAAATCTTATTCAGTTCTAGCTATATTTTTGTAATGACCCAAACATTCATTAATCGAAATCCCTATTGATCTAATTAAATGTCTCTTTATGTAAAATTTTTATATAAAATTCCAAATTCATGGGTTTTGTGTTATGAATTGTGATCGTTTCTAATGTAGTCGTTGAACAGTGATCACATTATTAGTGTAAATATAAGGCTTTAACAAATCCAATTTACTTAGACAAAGGAAGCGATGACCTCATCTAGTAGACGTGCCCCATACGAATCCAATTTGTCAGAGCTCAGAAAGAAGATTACATCATTGGGCTTCGCTCTTGACCAATCCCAAGTCAAGATTGAATATGTTACTCTTGAGCGGGACTGCCTACGAGAGAACTAGAAGTTGATAGAGATTACCACCCGAGCAATGTTATCCTAGCCACCCCAAGGTTCTGTCACCATCACTCACCTTACTCATTAGTCTTATGCAAGTGTTATAAGGGGTTACGTAATAAGAACTTATAACTATGGTTATGTACACTATATTTTGTATATAATAATTAATATACTTTCATTTTATTACTGTTACCTTATAAATAGTTTTTAAAGCTCAAATAATATTTTTTTAGTTAAAGTTCAACTAAGAAATCTATTTTGATGAATTAAAGGATTTTTGAATTAAATAATATTTTATTAAAATATTATTATAATTATTAAATTAATTTTTATTAAATATAAATTATCATATTATTTTATGAATGTAATTGAAATTTTTATAAAGGTTCCAAAGACATTTTTCTCAAACCCCGTGAATTTTCAATAAATGCCAGTTTTTATTTTAAAACTGACAATTAACATATTTATAAAATTATTTAGATAAAATAAATATTATTTCTGGAATCAGGACGTCAAAATTATCCAATGGTGAAGTTTTCATAATTTTCTGAGATAGTCAAATTTTTGGGTAAAAATTAAATACCGTTCAAATATATAATTTGTTTTATGACATCATAATGACCAAATAGTGATGTAATAAAATACTATAAGCTTTATGTTCGGCCAATATACGTTTTACCATTAAAAGAATGTGAATTTTAGTTTTTTTACTTATTTTACAAAGCATTAATGGACCCTTCAAGACTTTTTAAACATATTTTCTTTTTAAATTGATTTCCTTGGGAGTGTGACTCATCTCCACATATTCAACCACACAATTTTAAGAAGTTAGGACTTTGGCCTTATAAAATATTATTTTCCACTTCCATTTTCCAAAATCCATGGGCAGAAAACATGGGCAGGTTTGAGGTTTGGATTAGTTTAATGCGTGGTGTCCCAAACCTAAATAATAAAGAATTCCCTCACCTTTCCTATATAAACCCACCCAAGTTCCCACTTTCCCTCACTCAAAGCCTTTGGAGTTCGTCCAACCTCTTACCTAATCTCTCTAGAATCCTCCCAAAGTGCCCCGAGCTCCCAAGAATCCTCTCTCTGGCCTCTCTCAATCCTTTGGTAGCACACTTCCAAGTAAGGGTTTTTTCTTCCTTTCTCATTTTTGTCCAATTTTATTAATGTTTTTATGCCGTTTTAGATTCAATTATAAATGTTGGGGTATGGTTTCACACCTCCCTCTTACTAACCTATTAATGTTTTAATGATGGGATACCCCTTTCTATCTCATTAAATTCCTCCCATGTACACTCGTTACTATGTCGAAATCCCGAATGGAATTTCTCTCATCTTTTACATTCAAGCAATTCTTTTATATCATGACTCTAAATTCCATTAAAATTATTCATAAATGTATATATATGACCCAATTACTATCCATTTCATGTAAATATGATTAGACTAACCTTTCTCTCTCATCAACCATTTTTATGAGTTCTTATGTCACGCCGTTATACTGCCGAAATTACACCACGCTTTTCCAAGACAATGTCATCGTGTAGTGAATACCATGCCCATTTCTATATCAATGGTATTCAACTTTATGAACAATTAATTATTGTTTAATGAGTTTCATGTATGTATTACACATTTTTTTATTATGGAATAAATGATTATGTTTAATGATTCAATGTTTTATGATATATATGGCACACTTATGCATGAAATGAAATGTTTAAGAAGGGTGCATCGTTATATCACTCCAATTCATTGGGTAAAGTATAGTATAATGATACTTCATGTGAAATGGTTGTTTAATATTTATAATTCAAGTGGAATGATGTTTTACTCATGCTTCATGTGCAATGGGGATTTACTCATGCTCCATGTGCAATGACCATTGGATCATGCTAATTCCATGTTAAGTGTTGTTGCCACATTTCCGTGTTATGATTATCAAACATTATCATGAATTTATGTTTATGATTCTCTTGTTCTCTATTGATATTCCTATTGTCTAACATGTATTTTATTCCTCATGTTATTCCATGATTATTCCCTTATTGGGCTTCATAGCTCAGCCTTTTTTAATGTATGTCCTCAGGTTATCCCATGCAATGCTAAGTTCGAGTGAATGTAGTGGTCATGTAAATAATTTTTTCAATAAAGATGTTGTATTTCATGTTTTAAGTTGTTATGTTAGGATCCTAGGCCCCAAAGACACTAGACCTATCTATCTTCCATGTTTTATCAAGTGAAGTTTATGTAATAAATTATGTTTAATTGTGTAATAAAAAGATAAGGGTTGTCATAGTTGGTATCAGGGGGTAGGTTTAGTTATTTTTGGTATTAGGATTAGAAAACCCTGGTGAATAATTAGATACAAGACTAAGTATAATAAAAACATCCCTATATTTTGGTGAGTATTGAGTAAGTGTTTTATCTAGCAAATACTTTCATGTACGGATATGAGCAGGTATATGCGGCTCTAGCACAAGTGTATCCTAGGGGTAAAACCCAAAAACACCGATTTGTGCTAGACTCGAATGGGAACTGGTGAAAAACATTTGGCCTTTCTACACTCTTGGTTATGAAACTCACAGGGGATATACATTGGTAAATTCACAAGCTTAGTATGAACCATTATTAAGGGACAAAAAGATTTCCTAAGAATATATATTAGAAAGTATATCATGGATAACATAGACTGAAGCAAATATATTCCTATGTTAAGGAAATAAAATTTATTTATAAGTTGTTAGTTTTTTTCCATGGATTACCCTTTATGTGTTACCCCTCACATTCCCTTTATTCTAGCCAATAGGCTATAATAGGAGGACTCGAGCTAACAACCGATGTGAAGATCAATGTGATGACTGTACTAATGAGATGCCCAATCCAATGGGAGCAGGAATTATGAACTTTGTCATGATTCTCTCTCAAATAACTCAATATTTGAATAAAAACATGGGTCAAGAGGAACGTTCACCCCCCCCCCCCCAAGAAAGAAAAACTCATTATTGAGAGATTCATGAGACAAATTCCTCCTACTTTTATTGGATCATCTGATCCCTCAATAGTTGAACAATGGATCAACTCCATTGAAAAGATCTTCTCCATCCTTCAAAACAAGAGAAGGTTCTTTTGACTTCTTATCATATGGAGGGTAATGCTGATCAATGGTGGACGTTGATAATAAATACGAAGCCTGCGGAAGAGATCGAGGCATTGGAATGGAAGGATTTCCGGAAGATGCTTTTCGATAAATATTTTCTGTGTGCACCCTTCGGCTTAAGATAGAAAGGGACTTCCTTTACTTCAAAAAAAAGATGATGAATATGTTGGATCATATGAGGAAAAATTGACATGTCTTGCATGATGCACTTCCGAATTTGTCGTTACCCTCGAATGCAAGGTTGACCGCTTCTTTGGGGGGCTGAAACCTAGCCTGTGGAAAGCGCTGGCGATCCGTGACTTTGACAGCTATGAGGAGATTGTCCGATGCTCCATCACGGATTAAATAGAGATCAGAGAATATCAGGGGTATCATGTGGATAAGAATCATAAGGTGGACTACAATTCTGGCATTTTGATGTATAAATCCAATGGTGCTAAAAATATCCAGCACCCCCCATGCCAAAGGTGTGGAAAGCAGCACCCCAGAAATTACCTAAAGGGGAAGAGGAAATGCTTTAGGTGTGGAAGAGAAGGGAACCTAGATGTTAACTTTCGGCAAGAAAGACCCGCGGATGCGATAGAGGATAGGAACACTCCGTTTGAACCTCAACATGTGGTTTATTTCTACAACTGCAAAGAACCAGGGCATCTTGAAAATCAGTGCCCTAAGCCAAGGGTTTTAGGAGGCAACCATCAACCTCCACGACAACTAGGGTGAGCTTTTTCCATCACTACTACCTAAGTGAACCCCGACAACGAAGTGGGGATAGGTACTCGAATTATTAATTCAAGAGTAGTGAACGTAATTTTTGATTTAGTTTCTATAGATTCTTTTATATCTCAAAATTTTAGTAGAACAATCCCAGCAGCACCTCAATTCATGGATGTTAAGATGTCAGTGAGTACAGAAAATGGGGCAACCATCGCATCTCATGAATATAACTCTTCCCCTATCATTATATATGGATTTAACCTCCCAGTGAACCTCTTCATACTCCCTCTAGAGAAATTTGATGAAATTATTACCATGGTTTGGATTTCCTTATATAGAGCCAACATAAATTTCCATGAGAGGGAAATATTTCTCTATGTGGAGAATCGACCCCCGATTCTTTACAAGTGAAAGGAGGAAGATGAATCTTCTTTAGCTCCATCATCTCAAGCATCAATATTACTACCCTATGAGAACATGTATCTGGCTCAGATGATTGAGTCTAAGGAGGAAAACATCCTAGAGGACATGGCTATTGTGAGGGAATTCGTTAACGTGTTTCCCGAGGAATTGCCCAGTCTTTCTCCTAGAAGAGATGTTGAATTATCAATTGATCTTATACCTGGGGAATTACCAATATCCAAGATGATCTATAGAATGGAAGTTCTGGAGCCTGAGGATCTGAGGAAACAACTGCAGGAGAATCTAGGTAAATGGTTTATATGCGCCCAAGTGCTTCACCGTGGGGTACACCAGTCCTCTTCGTCAAGATGAAGGATGGGTCAATGCGCCTTTGCATTGATTATCCCTAGCTCAAAAATATCCCGATAAAGAATAATTATCCTCTCCCACAAATTGATGAATTATTCGATCAGTTTTATAAAGCACAATACTTCTCCATGGTGGATTTGTGGTCGGGATATTATCATTTAAGGGTGAAGAAGGAAGATATCCCCAAGACTACTTTTGTACAAGATACGGGCACTATGAATTCATTGTAATTAATTTTGGACTCCCTAATGCTCCAAAAATATTCACAGACTTTATTAATAGATTCTTTAGAGATTACCTTGACAAATTATTGGTAGTATTTATAGATGATATTATGATATACTCCAAAACTGAGGAGGATCATGATGAGCATCGAATAAATTTACTAGAGACCTTGCGTAAGGATAAGCTCTTTGAAAAGTATAATAAGTGTGAGTTCTAGTTGAAGGAGGTCTCATTTATGGGCCATATCATCACAAGTAGTGGGATATCTGTGGATCCATCCAAAAAAGATGCATTTAAGGGATGTCCAAGGCCAACATCGGTAACAGATATCCATAGCTTCTTGGGGTTAGGTGGATATTATTGACGATTTGTGAGAAATTTCTCACGATTGTCCAACCCTCTTACAAAGCTAAATCAGAAGGGAGTAAAGTTTTCTTGGAGTGATGAATGCGAAGAAAGCTTCAAGGATTTGAAAAGGAGGCTTATCAATGCACCCGTGATCACTTTAACCACAAGTGGAGAACATTTTGTGGTATTTAGTGTTGCTTAGAAGAAGGGAATGGGATGTGTGTTGATGAAAAATGGAAAAGTCATTGCCTATGATTCAAGGAAATTGAAGGTTCATGAACAGAACTATCCAACACATGAAATCGAGTTGGCTGTAGTGATCTTCACTTTGATAATTTGGCGGCATTATCTCTTTGGGGAGAAGTGTGAAATATATATGTACCACAAAATCCCCAGGTATATATTAACATAGAAAGAGTTGAACATGCATCAATGAATATGGTTAGAGCTGATCCATGACTATAAATTCTCAATCCATTACCACCCTGGGAAAGAGAACAAGGTGGCAGATTCCCTAAGTAGAAAGAACCCAATGATTCTATCATTGATGAGAATTTAAAAGGATCCAATCTTCATAGATTTTATGAAGATGGACATGTGAATCATAAAGAGGGGAACATCATCAATCCTTCCACAAATGATTGCTCAACCATCACTTTTGTAAAGGTTAAAGGATGATCAAAAGGATGATATGGGAATTGAAGAAAAAGTGGAAGCTATCAGAAAAGGGAAATCCTTGGAGTTTAATGTTAATGAATAAGGAATTGTGAGATTTGGGAAAAGACTATGTGTCCCATCATATCCGAAGCTCAAGAAGGAACTTTTGGATGATGCACATATTTAAAATTTATCAATTCACCCAGGAAACACAAAGATGTTTCGAGATCTCCGAGAGCATTATTGGTGGGATAATATGAAGAAGGAGATCACTGAATAGAATTCAAGGTGCCCGGTGTGTCAGTAAGTGAAGGTAGAGAGGTAGAAGTTTAAGGGGACAATGCAACCATTGCCCATACCAGTATGGAAATGGGAGAACATCACCATGGATTTTGTCACTGGACTTCCGAAGACATCCAAAGGAAAAAATGCAATCTGGGTTGTTGTGGATCATTTTAAGAAGGATGTACACTTCCTTGCTATTCGGGAGGATTTCTCATTGGTTCAATAGGAACAGATATATATTAGGGAAGTGGTAAGGCTTCATGGAGTACCACTATCTATTGTTTCCAATCAAGATCCAATATTAACCTCTATGTTTTGTAAGAATCTTCAACATGCTCTGAATACTAAACTGAACTTTAGTACGACCTATCATCCTCAAACCGATGGCCAATTAGAGTGGACTATCCAAACAGTTGAGGACATGTTAAGATCATGCTCAATGGACTTTAATGGAGGATGGGATGAAAATATTCCTTTGGTTGATTTATCTTATAATAACAGTTTCCACTCATGCATTCAAATGGAACCATACAAATCCATTTATGGGAAAAGTTGCAGAACACCAGTGTGTTGAAATGAGGTCGCTGAGCGTAAGCTTCTGGACCATAAATGGTAGAAGAAATAGTGGAGAAGGTGAAAACCATTCAATATCATATCAAGGCAGCCCAGAGTTGACATAAGAGTTATGAAGATAACCGTCGATGAGACCTTTAGTTTATTGTTGGAGACTTGGTATTTCTACGCATATCTGCATGGAAGAAGGTCATGTGGTTTGCAAAGAAAGGGAAGTTATGTCCAAGGTACATCAGCCCCGTCGATATTCTTGATCCTATCGAGGATGTGGCCTATCGACTATCACTTCCACCTACCATGGAAAAAGTACATGATGTCATTCATGTACCCCTCTTATGGAAGTACATACCAGACCCTTCACATGTACTCTCTTCATAGGTGGTACAATTAGCGGATGATCTTTCTTATGAGGAGAAATCGGTTAGGATCTTAGATCGTAGAGAAAAAGTTCTACAAAATAACACAATTCCCCTCGTGAAGGTGTTGTGGAGAAACCACCAGTTTAAAGAAGTAATGTGGGAATTAGAGGAAATGATGAAGTAGAGTTACCCACATCTGTTTCAGTGTGGGAAAATAAAATTTCGAGGGTGAAATTTTTTTAATGGGGGAAGATTGTAATGACCCAAATTTTTATTAATGGAAATCCCTCTTTATCTAATTAAATGTATCTGAATGTAAAATGTATATATAAAAAGTCAACATCTTTGGTTTTTTGTTAAGAATTGTGACTATTGATAATATATTCATTAAATAGTGATTACATGATTAGTATAAATATAAGGCTTTAACAGATCCAATTTACTCAGACAAAGGATGTGATGACCTCATCCACTAGATGTGCCCCATACGAAGCCCATTTTTCAGAGCTTGGAAAGAATGTGGTGTCATTGGGATTCGCTCTTGACCAATCCCAATCCAAGATTAAATATGTTAAGCTTGAGCAGGACCACCTACAAGAGAACTGGAAGTTGATAGAGATTACCACATGAGAAATGTTATCTGAGCCACTCGAAGAGTCTGTCACCATCACAAACCTTACTCTTCGGTCTTATGTGGGTGTTATAAGGGGTTATGTAATAAGACTTTAACAGGATGGTTATGTATATTATATTTTTATATAATAATGAATATACCTTCATTTTATTATTGTTATCTTGTACATAGTTTTTAAAGCACAAATAGAATTTTTCTTAGTTAAAGTTCTACTAAGAAATATATTTTGACGAATTAATGGATTTTCGAATTAAATAATATTTTAATAAAATATTATTATAATTATTAAATTAATTTTTATTAAATATAAATAATCTAATAATTTTATGAATACAATTGTAATTTTTATTAAGGTTTGAAATCCATTTTTTTCAAAACCCGTACATTTTCAATAAAAGTCAGTTTTTATTTTAAAAGTGAAAATTAACATATTTAGAAAATTATTGAGATAAAATAAATATAATTTCTGGAATTAGGATGTCGAAATTTTCCATAATTTTCTAAGACAGTCAAATTTTTGGGTAAAAATTAAATATCGTTTAAATATATAATGTGTTTTATGACATCATAATGACCAAATAGGGATGTAATGAATTACTATAAGATTTATGTTCATCCAATATATGTTTTACCGTTAAAATATTGTGATTTTGGGTTTTTTGACTAATTTTAAAAAGCATTAATTTAACTTTAAAGACTTATTAAACATCTTGTCTTTTTAAATTGTTTTCCTTGGGAGTGTGACTCACCTCCACATAAGAAACCCCATTATGCTAAGAGGTTTGAACTTTGGAGTTATAAAATATTTTTTTCCGCTTCCATTTTCCAAAAACCATGGGAAAAACCATGGTCTGGATTATGGTTTGGATTAGTTTAATGTGATGTGTCCCAAACCTAAATAATAAATAATTCCTTCACCTTTCTTATATAAACCCACCCAATCTCCACTTCCTCCTCACTCAAATCCATTGGAGTTTATCCAGCCTCTACCCTACTCTCTCTAGAATCCTCCCAAGCTGCTCCAAGCTCCCAAGAATCCTCTCTCAATCCTCTCTCAAGCCTTTAGTAGAACACTTCCAAGTAAGGGTTTTTTATTCCATTCCAATTTTTGTCCAATTTTCTTGATGTTGTTTTGACCTTTTAATTTCAATTATAAATGTTGGCGTATGGTTTCCAACCTCCCCCATAAATCCCTCTTTATTTTTTAATGATGGGATACCCCTTTCTCTCTCATTAAATTCCTCCCATGTACACCCGTTACTATGCTGAAATTCTAAAAGGAATTTATATCTCTTCATTTACATTCAAGAAATTCATTTGTCTCATGACTCTAAATTCCATTACAATTGTTGGGAAATGTATCTATATGACCCACCTACTTTCAATTTCATTTAAATATTATGATACACCCCTTTTTCTTGCATCGACCATTTTTATGAGTTCTTCTGTCATGCCGTTATGCTGCCGAAATTGCACCGTGCTTTTCCAAGCCATAGTCATCGTGTAGTGAATACCATTTCCATTTCTCTATCAAGGGTATTCACCTTTATGAACATATAATTATTGTTTAATGTGTTTCATGTATTTATTCCACATTTTTTTGTCGATGAATAAATGATTATGTTGAATGATTTAATGTTTTATGATCCATGTGGCACACTTATGCATGAAATGAAATGATTAAGAAGGGTGCTCCTTTACAGCGCTCCAATGCAATGGGTAAAGTATAGGATCCTGATATGTCATGTGAAATGGGTGTTTAGTCATGCTAATTCATTTTCAGGGAGGTTTTACTCATGCTTCATGTGCAGTGAGGATTTACTCATGCTCCATGCGCAATGAGTCTTGGCTCATGCTAATTCCATGTTAAGTGTTGTTGCCACATTTACTTGTTGTGGTAATCATGCTTTATCATTCCTTTATGTTTATGATTCTATTGTTCTCTATTGATATTCCTATTGTCAATCATGTATTGTATTCCTCATTTTATTCCATGATTATTCCCTAATTGGGATTTATAACTCACCTTTTTTATCCACGTCCTCAAGTTATCCCATGCAATGCTAAGTACGAGGGAATATAGTGGTCATGTAAATGAAGTTTTCAATAAAGATGTTGTATTTCATGTTTTAAGTTGTTATGTAATGATCATAAGCCACAAATACACTTTACCTATTGATCTTCTATGTTGTATCAAGTGATGTTTATGTAATAAATTATGTTTAATTTTGTAATAAAAAGAACAGAGTTGTCATAATTTTCTACCACATGCTCAATTCATTTTGAGAAAATATTTAATTCAATCAATTATGATCAGTTTATATTTCATAATTGGATCCTTATAAATGATGTATCCAAATTATTAAATAAAAAAATATAAAATATAATTTCATATCATGTGTGTTATAATATAACTCCCAAGGATTCAGTTTCTATAATGCATAAGAAATTTCCTGATCATTTTGTACCAAGAACACAACCAATTATCTTTAATGAAGAATCATTGTTGATGAAAACATTAAATTAAAGGAAGGTTGGGCAAAAATAAAAGCATTCACTAATGTCCATTTCAATTCTTAAAAAAAGAGCATTCATATTTTATAACAAATGTAACCTATTATGTGTTAACATAATTAGTGGTATAGATAATCATGAAATCGTTTTAATAAATTTTTTGGGAATGCCTAAAAATCTTTGGAAAATATGATTCTCGGTAAAATTTGTATGTATTTCCCATTTGACCACCACTTTTTTAGGGGGACGAACTGTTATGGAATAATTATGTACAATGTTCCTATGAAAACAAATATATTTTAACCAAAAATCACATTTTATACATTTCCCTTAAACTATTTTTATGGTTATCAGAAAAATACGTAGTTGTTTTTCATGATCCTCATAACAATTTCAATAAACCGAAATATCATCAATAAAAATATCATAAAACCTGTCTAAATATTAAGAAAAGGATTTATTGGTAAGATCCATAAATAAAGCATTGGAATTTTTGAATTCAAAGGACATAGAAAAATATGAATTCCTATATCTAGTACAATATTTTTTTTGGAATGTTTGCCTACTTCACCTTCAACAGATTGTATCCGGAACTCTAATCAATATTTAATAAATAATGATCTCCCAGGAACTAATCAAGCATGTAATTTATACGAGGGAAATTATAATTATTCTTAATAGTTATGTTATTCATTTCTCTATAATCTATACTAATACTCATCGAACAATAGTTATTTTTAACAAAAAAATAGTATCACTCTCTGGTGATGTATTCAGAGGAGTGAATCATTTCCTTAGAAACTCTTTCAAATACTTTTTCAATTCAAGAAGTTCTACATGAAAAATTTGATAAACTAGTTTGGAAATAGGTTCATTATTAGGGATTAAATGAATAGTAAAAGAAACCTCATGATTGGGTAAAACTCTTAGAAACTCATTAGTAAAATATTCCATATACACAATTCGCACTGAAAAATCATTAATCGGAACTATTCCCATATTTTGAACAAAATGTTCAAGATAACATTCAATTCTATATTTTAACAGTTTCTCAGAATCCTTATATGTAATCAATTTAATGGGTTCATTTTTGTATAAAAACATAGATTCATTTGAAAAAACAACTTAATTAGTACAAAAATCAATCTTATCATTGGAAAAAGAAAGCCAATCCATACCAAGAAAAACATAAAATTTTACAAGGGTAAAGACAACAATTTTTTTGGTAAATTCATTTCATATATATTGATAGGAATATTCATATAAATAGTTCTTCCTTATTATATTACAAATTTTAATTTACCATATGTTATTGATTTATTTCTTAAGCTGAAACTTCTAATTTATATGAAAATTTCTAAGATATGAAAGATTGTGTAGACCCCATATCAAACAACACATTAGTAAAATCTATGTAAAAAAACAATGTACCTGATACAACATAATTGGATTGATCATCATATATTGATATAGTTTCAAATAATTTAACCACACCATTCTTCTTATAGATAGGCTTTCATCCATCATAGTCATACCAATTCAAACACTTGATTGTATAATGACCCATCTCATTACAATTAATACATTTTAATCTCATTATATCAAATTTTTTTCCAATACCATAATCATTTTCATTGCAATAGTGAGAAATGTTCCCATCATATTCATACCACTTCAGACACTTGATTGTATAATGAACCATCTCATTACATTTAATACATTTTAATCTCATTATATCAATTTTTTTCCAATACCATGATCATCTTCATTTCAATAGTGAGAAATGTTCCCAAATTTAAAACATAAAAAACATTTACAAGTATTATAAATTAATTAAATACATTATTTTTACCACAATTATCAAAAAATAGAATCTTTATTTTCAAACCATCAATCATATTTGATTCATTTTCCCATTTTTTTGGCCACCACGACCAATTATTTCAGGTTTTAAAAGTAAACATTATCATCAAAAACACTATTTACAACTTCTTCGCTCATAAAAAAGGTTTTTTTGTAACTATTAAATTCATGATGATCTAATACTAAATGATATTTTGGCTACAATCAAAAGTTAAAAATGATTTATTTTACCATCATGATTAAATATAGAATTTGGGGTGTACATTTCTAATTGAGGGATGTTTTCTTCTTATAATCCTCAGAATCATCCTCCAATATAAATTAAAGAAAACATTTTCAATCATAATTCACGTCTCTTATGGAAAATATTTCTCAAAGAAACTATTTTTGAATTCATCCCATTCCAAAACATAAATATCTATTCTATCATAGATATTCTTTATCATTTACAACCACGTGTCAGATTGAACTAGAAAATGGTAAATAATAAGAATAACATATTGGTTGTATGAACTCACATGACATTAAAAAAATAGATAATATATAAAATTTTAAGATACCACTTGTTCTAATGATCCAATTAATGCAGGAGGGTGTTTCCTCATAAACTATTCCACCACTCAAATATTTATTTGAGGATCACCTAGATGTTCTTGTGCTTGGATGTCAAAAACATTTATATCATGCATAAAATAACCCAGTAATATAAAAAACTAGTCAATTATAATTCCCACCACACCTGGTTGTAGATTCAAAAGGATATTATCCTTGAGGTGGATTTATACTTCAGTTTCATTATTTCTTATATGGGAAACAATTCTGAACATGCATATAATAGATGAAGAAACATTGTAATATTTAAATTCATCATCATTTCATGTTTAAAATTATGTAAAAATCTATTATGGGTATTTAATTTATATTATCATAACCTATAAAGTTATCTAAACATTCTTTTCAAACCAACTACAAGGACCCATCCGTAAACATTACATAATCTAGTTATTTCAACTAGAATTCAGTTTCATACATTCCCAAATATTATTTAGGTTAATATTTTTATATAATTAGGTCATACACACATACATGGAATCTCATTTATAAAAAATTATGCACTCTTTCCAAATATCAATTTTTTTATAATATGAGACTTTTTAAAAGAAAACGTGCCACTAGTGCAGAAAACGTTTTTTACGTCACCATTTTTTACATCGGTTATATAAAACCGACGTCATAATATGTAAAACGAGGTTTTTTACGTCGGTTATTTAATAACTGATGTAAAAACTTGTGTTTAGTACACCTTTAACGTCGGTTATTTTTATAACCGACGTTATTAATCACGCGGCTTCGTTTTTTACGTCGGTTATACATTAACCACCGTAAAAAACAGAAGCGGGGGGTGTTTGTTACGTCGGTTATTCAATAACCGGCGTAACAAATCGACATATGTATGAGTTATTACGTCAGTTATTCAATAACCGACATAAAAAACGCGGTTTTTGAAGGCATTTTTACGTCGGTTATAAAATAACCGATGTAAAAAAAGAATCCGCAGATGTTTTTGACATCGGGTATGGAATAACCGACGTAAAAAAACGCGGATTTTGAGCCCTTTATAACGTCGGTTATAAAATAACCGACGTAAAAAAAGAATCGGAGGAAGGTTTTTACGTCGGTTATTGAATAACCGACGTTATAAATGTTTTTTTAAAAATTATAATGTCGGTTATTGAATAACCGATGTGATAACTCATTTAAAAATTTACCCAGACCCGTGGATTGTCATTCGCGAGTTTACCTTCAACAGTCGCGACTCGTCTCTCTCGCGCGTAAACCCGAATCGGCTCGTCCATTTCGTTGGTTTAGATTCGTTTTGCGATCATCGTTTCTCATATTTAATCTCCTCGTATCAATCATCTAAACTCGCAGCACTCAAGTAATCCTCCCACTCGTTCATTTTTTTTCACGGATAGTATATATATATGTGTTGTGATTTTTTTGTTGAAACTAGCTACGATTCTTCGATTGTCAACCCTTTTAACTCGTTTTGGCACCATAATCTTATTTATCATCCCTAGATCTATTAGTTCGACTTTCAATATTGACTAATTTTATGATTTCACTAATTTTTCATCGTTTTCTATAAATCCCTGAGAGGGTTGGGGCGTGTCCATTTGGATGGGTTACCCTTTTACAGTTGTTACTACTTTATTCACACACAACCATGGCATAGGTGCATGGATTTGGGATCACATCACCATTTTCACCCCCTGCAAACAAAGTTTCACGAGGAGGACTCGCCAGATTTCCCCTCGGCATGTTAAAAATTTTAGATACCCTCTTTTCAGCAAGTAAAAAATTAACTAGTTTTTTCTTCACTACTTATCCTAAACAAATAAAACCACCATTCTTTCTAGAACCTCTACTAGATCCATTGCATCCATCAACATACATATTTGGATCTGAAAGCATCCCTTAAGCCTTATGTTCGATGCTAACATCCTTTACTGATCGATAGAAAATATGATGGTCTGCTAAGCTCTCCATTTAAAAGTCAAACCCCACCAATTATTCATCCTCATCATGAGAAAATGGCACAACATCTGAATTTCTGATTCAATCACTTGGGTCACTGAACAAACATTAAATCCTTCAAATCCACACCTGGAATAGACAACCTAATGTCGAGTTCCTTCTCTATCTATTGAAACACAGTTCTTCCTCCACACCTAAAAACATTCTTTGAATGGCCCAACTTCTTGTTATGGTAAATTTTCTGTGATTCCAGGGGGTGGGAGGGCTATCAAGAGGGTTGGGGGGTGTCCAGGGGGGTGTCCAAGGGGGTAGGGTGTGGGGGTGGTGTCCAGGAGGGGTGGGGGGCTGTCCAGAGGGGTCGGGGGGTGTCCAGGGGGGTTTACAAGGGGGTGGGTGGGTGTGGGGGGCTGTCCAAGGGTGTGGGTGGGTGTTGGGGGGTGTCCAGGGGGGTGTCCAAGGGGGTAGGGGGTGGGGGTGGTGTTTAGGAGGGGTGGGGGGGCTGTCCAGAGGGTAAGGGGGTGTCCAGGGGGGTGTCCAAGCAGGTCGGGGGTGGGGGGTTGTGTCCAGGAGGCGTGGGGGTGCTTTCTAGAGGGGTCAGGGGCTGTCCAGAGGGGTCGGGGGGTTTCCAGGGTGGTGTCCAAGGGGATGGGTGGGTGTGGGGTGCTGTCCAAGGGGGTGGCGGCCTGTCCAGAGGGGTCGGTGGGGTGTCCAGGGGGGTGTCCAAGGGGTTGGATGGGTGTGGGGGGCTGTCCAAGTGGGTGGCGGCCTCTCCAGAGGGTATTTGGGGTTGTCCGGGTGGGTGGGGGGGTTGTCCAGAGGGTTGGGGGATGTCCAGGGGGGTGTCCAAGGGGGTAGGGGGTGGGGGGTGGTGTCCAGGAGGGGCGGGGGGCTGTCCAGAGGGGTCGGGGGGTGTCCAGGGGGGTTTACAAGGGGGTGGGTGGGTGTGGGGGGTTGTCCAAGGGTGTGGGTGGGTGTAGGGGGGTGTCCAGGGGGGTGTCCAAGGGGGTAGGGGGTGGGGGTGGTGTTTAGGAGGGGTGGGGGGCTGTCCAGAGGGTTGGGGGGTGTCCAGGGGGGTGTCCAAGCAGGTCGGGGGTGGGGGTTGTGTCCAGGAGGGGTGGGGGTGCTTTCTAGAGGGGTCGGGGGCTGTCCAGAGGGGTCGGGGGGGTGTCCAGGGTGGTGTCCAAGGGGATGGGTGGGTGTGGGGGGCTGTCCAAGGGGGTGGCGTCCTGTCCAGAGGGGTCGGTGGGGTGTCCAGGGGGGTGTCCAAGGGGGTGGATGGGTGTGGGGGGCTGTCCAAGTGGGTGGCGGCCTCTCCAGAGGGTATTTGGGGTTGTCCGGGTGGGTGGGGGCTGCCCAGAGGGTTGGGGGATGTCCAGGGGGGTGTTCAAGGGGGTTGGGGGTGGGGGGTGGTGTCTAGGAGGGGTGGGGGGCTGTCCATAGGGGTCGGGGGGTGTCCAGGGGGGTTTACAAGGGGGTGGGTGGGTGTGGGGGGCTGTCCAAGGGTGTGGGTGGGTGTTGGGGGGTGTCCAGGGGGGTGTCCAAGGGGGTAGGGGATGGGGGGGTCTTTAGGAGGGGGGGGGGCTGTCCAGAGGGTTGGGGGGTGTCCAGGGGGGTGTCCAAGCAGGTCGGGGGTGGGGGTTGTGTCCAGGAGGGGTGGGGGTGCTTTCTAGAGGGGTCAGGGGCTGTCCAGAGGGGTCGGGGGGTGTCCAGGGTGGTGTCCAAGGGGATGGGTGGGTGTGGGGGGTTGTCCAAGGGGGTGGCGGCCTATCCAGAGGGGTCGGTGGGGTGTCCAGGGGGATGTCCAAGGGGGTGGATGGGTGTGGGGGGCTGTCCAAGTGGGTGGCGGCTTCTCCAGAGGGTATTTGGGGTTGTCCGGGTGGGTGGGGGGGCTGTCCAGAGGGTTGGGGGATGTCCAGGGGGTTTCCAAGGGGGTAGGGGGTGGGGGTGGTGTCCAGGAGGGCCGGGGGGCTGTCCAGAGGGGTCGGGGGGTGTCCAGGGGGGTGTTATATCTTACTATATTTTGTTTAAAAAATAATATTCAAGAATTTTTTTTTAAATACACATCGATTTGTTTTATATTTGAAAATTGTTTACATTCAAATTATGATTTTTTTCATATAAACTTATATTTGTCTTATCTAAAAAATATATATATATTTGCTATTTGTTATAGGTAATAATGAGTCGAAGTTGGATTACGACACATCTAATGAGAAATGAATGTGAGGAAGGTGTTGATGCCTTTTTGGAATTTGCTAAACGAAATGTTCCAAGTAGTGACATTTTTTTCTGTCCATGCCTGAAATGTCTGAATATGAAGAAGTTGAAAAGTAGAGAGATAAAAGATCATCTGATTTGTCATGGTTTCAATCCGAGTTACAACGCTTGGATTTGGCATGGCGAAACTGGACAGAATGTCACTGATGATAATGAATCGCAAGATGGTAACTCCGATGGAATTGAAGAAATGATTCGCGATATTGTAGCAGAACAAATTGAGATAGAACCGACAGTTTCACGTCTATATGGTGATGCCAAAAAACCATTATATCCTGGTTGTACAGATTTTACGGTTTTGTCGGTGGTGTTAAGATTGATTAACCTGAAGGCGAAACATGGATGGAGTGACAAAAGTTTTACAGAGCTGCTACAATTGATGAAAGACATTCTTCCAAAAGATAACGATCTTCCAGATTCACATTATAAGGCCAAAAAAATATTATGCCCGATGGGATTGGGATACAGGAAAATACATGCCTGTCCGAATGACTGCATTATATATAGGAAGGAATATGAATTTCTGAAAGAGTGTCCTAAATGTGGGACATCACGGTATAAGGTGAAAGAAAAATCACAAGCTGATGTAGAGATTACAAAGCTCCCTTCAAAGGTATTTTGGTATCTTTCTATAATTCCTCGTTTCAAAAGTTTATTTGCTAATTTACATGATGCAAAAAGGTTAAGATGGCATGCTGATGAGCGGGTATGTGATGGAAAAATATGTCATCCAACTGATTGTCCACAATGGAAGAAAATTGATGCCCAGTACCCTACATTTGGAAATGAAATTAGAAATCTGAGACTAGGCTTGTGCACAGATGGAATGAATCCATACCGAACCCTCAGTAGCACACATAGTTCATGGACTGTTTTATTGGTAATTTACAACCTCTCTCCTGAAGTTCGTATGAAGCGCAAATATGTCATGTTGAGTATCATGATCTCTGGTCCAAAGCAACCCGGCAATGATATTGATGTATACTTGTCACCGCTGATTGATGATTTGAAACTGTTATGGGCTGATGGTATTAGGGTGTATGATTCTTATAAAATGGAATATTTTCAACTGCATGCAGTGCTTCTATTCACTATAAATGACTTCCCAGCATATGGAAATTTGTTTGGATACAGTGTTAAAGGGCATAAAGCATGTCCAATTTGTGAACAACAGATGTCATATTGTCAATTGCATCATGGGAGGAAAACAGTGTACATGGGTCATCGAAAGTTTTTGCCTATGGATCACCCTTATAGAAGACTAAAAAAGGCATTCAACGGCTCACAAGAATTTGATACTGCTCCAAAACCTTTATCCACAGATTTGTATTTTGAGAGGGTGAAAAACCTTGATGTGACATTGGGAAAGACACAGAAATCTGGTAATGATAGACATATTTGGAAGAAAAGGTCAATATTTTTTGAGCTACCATATTGGAGGTATCATGAAGTCAAACATAATATTGATGTCATGCACGTGGAGAAGAATATCTGTGATTCTTTGATCGGAACATTTCTAGATATTAAAGGAAAGACAAAAGATGGGTTGAATGCAAGGTTAGACCTACTATCAATGGGAATACGTTTGGAGTTAGCTCCCACTCCTAAAGGAAGATGAACATTTCTTCCCCCAGCTTGTCATACATTATCGAAGAGGGAGAAAAGTAGCTTCTGTCAGTGTCTTCATGATATCAAAGTAACTCAAGGTTATTCTTCAAATGTAAAAAATTTTGTCTCATTGAAAGACTTGAAGTTGATAGGTATGAAATCACATGATTGTCACGTCATGATGCAACAAATTCTACCAGTTTCACTGCGTGGAATATTTCCCATCCGTGTCAGAAAGACTATAATGAGGTTGTGTTATTTTTTCAATTCAATTTGTAACAAGGCGATTGATGTGAATGCTTTGAACATTTTGGAAAAGGATGCAATTTTTATACTTTGTCATTTGGAAATGTATTTTCCTCCAACTTTTTTTGATATGATGGTGCATTTAATGATTCACCTGGTTCGAGAAATAAAGCTTTGTGGACCTGTATATCTTCGTTGGATGTATCCTTTTGAAAGGTATATGAAAATATTAAAGGGATATGTTAAAAATCCATATCGACCTGAAGCCTCCATTATTGAAAAGTATATTTCTGAGGAGGTAGCAGAGTTTTGTACGAGCTACTTGGCTATGGCGCAACACATAGGTTTGCCTCCATCTCACCATGAACGGGTTAATAATGAGGGAAAGGGGATTCGTGGCTTGAAAGTCAAATCACTGTCAGCTGAACAGATGAAGAAGTTAGAATCATACATCTTGAATAACATAGCTGATGTTCAACCGTATATCACATTGCATATTAATGAGTTGAAACAATGTCATCCAAAGAAGAAAGAAATGTGTATTTTGAATGAGCACAACAAAACTTTTTTGCCATGGTTTAAAAAGACCTTTATTGGTAGATCAGATGTATCAGAGACATTAAAATGGATAGTGGGTGGTCCATCTTTAAATGTGATAACATGGTCCGCTTATGACATTAATGGCTATACATTTCATACGAAAGCTCAGGACAACAGAAGTGCAGTTCAGAATAGTGGTGTATTGGTGTTTGCAGAAGCAATGCATTTTTCGAGTGCTAAGGACTGAAACCCAATTTCGGCATCAAGTGCATATTATGGAGTGATTGAAGACATATGGGAGGCTGATTACTTTAAAATTAAAGTTCCTGTTTTTAACTGTAAATGGTTTATCGGTAACAACAGTGTCAGACACGATGAATTTGGAATGACACTTGTTAATCTGAATAGATTGGAAGACACAGCTGATTCTTTTATAATGGCAACACATGCCAAACAAATTTTCTATGTAGTAGATCAATCAGATATGCAGTGGGCTGTTGTTTTACAAGGGAAAAAACAATATGTTGGTGAGGATGAATTTGATGAAGATGCTGATTTATGTGAGATCCCTACTTCCATGGAAAGATTAACAGAACATAATGATGAGTATGTTGAAGACATGGTTTGTGCCATAAGGAACGATCACGACGAAGGAATTTGGGAAAACAATCCAACTGTACATTCCTAAAATTACAGGTAACACATGTTTATTTCTTGTTTACATTTAGTTTTTTCATATAATGTTAGATATTGTAAATTTTTTACTTATTAAAACATGTATCAAACCAAAATGATAAAACAATAAAAACCGTAAAGAGGAGAAGTCCTGGGCGCACCGGCCGGCCAGCCGGTGGTGAGGATGAATTTCATATAATGTTAGATACTGTGTTTACCATGTTTATCATTGTTTAACATGCTTACCATATTACCAATGTTTACTATTATGTAATTTAGTACACTTTTCTATTTTTTGATAAAGTAGTATTACAATATCTGAATTTGTATATTTGTGAACTAATGTTTGTTTTTTTGATTTGAAGGAAAATGACAGATCAATCAGTTGATCAGCCACATGATTCTGGAGATGAGCATATTGGTCGTACATCTGGGGAGGAACATTCACATGCTCCTATTACAAAAAAGAGTTCAAAGGTTGGTAAGCGTGGGTGAACACGTTTACCAAAATTATCACTTGCCCGTACGAAGGAGGAGAGGATAGTCGTGGAGTTTGATGATGATGATCTTCCTAGAGGTCCAAATGCTAAAGATTTTAAGGGTTTTGTAGCAACTCAGGCTAAGAGAAAAGTAAGCATTCTCTATGATGATTGGAGAAGTGTGGATAAGGAGATAATTTCTCAGCTGTGGGAGACCATTTTGGTAAGATCTTTTTCTATTGTTTGACTGTTCTTTAAATGTTTCTAGTATATATAATATTTTTAACCTCTTGTTTATCAGATGACATTTGATATTCCTGACACTGGAGGAGTCAGGAAGAAATGCTTATCGTTGGCTGCTAGGAGATGGAGGGAATTCAAATCAACCCTCTCATCTGATTTCATTTATGGTCATAGGGGTCGTGATAATCCATGTCGTATATATCCTTTTATAGATGAAGACACACGGAGACAATTTTTTGAAAGTAGAAGAAAAGAATCATTTTTGGTAAGGGAAATGTACACTTTTATAAGCTTTCTTATATAAATGATCTTATTATTGTTTTGTTAATGATTACTTATTCTTAATTTACAGCAAACAAGGAAATCTCATCAAGAGATCCAATCTAAAAATGTATACCCTCATAGTTTATCTCGGGGAGGGTATGCATTATTGGAAGAACAAATGATGGCAGAAAAATTTCAACAACTAAGAGCTGAGTCTTCAAGCTCTGGAGAGGTGGCCCCTCCATCCCCTCCATCTAGACATGAAAAATGGAAAAGAGCTCAGAAGGGAAAAAAAGGACAATATCTTTCGGAAGAATCGAGACTCGTAGTTGAGAGGATTGTAAGATATCTATTTTATTTATTTAAGTTTACTATTTTCGTCATATATTTCCAATCATTATAGAAATGTTCAATTAATTATTACAGGACTCTCTTGAGGAGCAGAGTTCACAGGGGACATTTACACCATCCGGGAGGGAAGATATTTTATCTGTGGCATTGGGAAAGCCCGAACATCCTGGCCGTGTAAGAGGATATCTGGCAGGTGTATCGGTAAGAAAAGTGTTGCCACGTTCCTCAACTTTTAACGTTGATGGAGTTTATAAAAAAAATAGAATCCTTGGAGGCTGAAGTCCATAATATTAATGCGACAATGGAGGACAAGATTAGAGCATCGGTGCAGTTTATGTTTGCAGACTTGCAAAGACAATTTCAGGGTGCAACTCCCACTCCACCTCTCCCAGTAGCTCCCACTCCCCCACCTCAGCCTGCGGACCCCATTTTTGATCCTCCTCCTCCGCCGCAGCTACCTACTTATTGTGAGTTGTATGTTGATGATCCTCAACATCATATAGTTTCATATGGGATGGTATATTGTATAGGAGATACAGTTCATCATCAACAGTTAGAGGTAGAGAGTCAGAGGGTCACTGTACAGGATATTACAGATAGATCAGCTCGGATACCATTACCTACAGATGAGGTGATGACAGTTGGACATAGTATCAGCCATTTTTTACTTTGGCCATCCATACTTCTTCGACTCATTACCATAGAGGTATGGATGTTATATCTTTTATTTTATATTTTTATTAATGTTTTATCATTTGAAAACTAATATATTTTTCAATTTATTTTTACAGGAATAATTCAAAGGTAAAGAAATACTGTATAGACAACAACAAAGACAGATAGCTATGACATCAGATGCAGATACTAGCAGTCTTGACAAATTGTCAAGATATTCAAATTCGTTGGCGGATCATTATGACTTTACAATGGAAGCTCATGTCTGTGGACGTGAACTAAGTGTGGGGATTACGAAATTTGATATCATGGAGTTTGTCACTGGAGATAAGTTGGGCATCAACGTGGTGCAAATTTTTATCATGTAAGTCTTAACACCTTTTCCTTGCGTTATATTTATTAAAAATGTATAATTATGTCTTCTTTGTATTAGGTATCTGTATAAAATTTGTGAGAGGAATGAGCTGACAGATGTATATGGATTCGTGGACCAACAATTGATTTCCCCTGAAGCATGTGCATTGGATGAGGAACAAAGAATGATTTATATTGCTGATAGATTTGAAAAGAATATAATCACACAGTGTTGGATGATGCCTTTTTGTGAGAGGTATGAAACAAATCCCTCTCAAAGAGTTAATTATCTTTTAACATAAAAAACCACTAACGTTAAATTTCCTTTTATCAGGGATCATTGGATGTTAGGGGTTTTTTTCCCTAGGGAGAAAGCACTTTATTAGATATGCTCTCTCCATGATGATGTGCGAGAAAGTTTTAAGAATATATTGGAAACGTAAGTTTCAATTTCACAATAGTTTTATATATTATAATGAATTTTAAATTTACCCCATTCGTATTATTTTCTAACAGGGCATGGGTCCACTTTCGAAAAAGCACAAAGAAAAGGAATTTCAAGATCAAATATGTACATGCGAAGGTAAATATCCATTTATAATTTGTACATTTTGATTTATTACATAAAAATAATATATTGAATTTACACTCATTCAAACAGAAATGTCATGAGCAACAAGGCATCATCGAATGCGGATATTACATGTTAAGATTTATGTATGAAATAATAACAACTGGGACAGTTCTGAGTTTTGACCTGGTAAGATTTCCTCTTTCTCATAATATTTCAATTTGATTTATTCATTATACACGTTGACTACTATCCTTTTCCTTTGTAGCTTTTTGATGACCCTCAACCCTTTACTGCTGAAGATATCAAACACTTACAAGTGGAGTGGTCAAATTATTTTACAGGTTTGATTGACTTTTAGTTGTTTGTAATGTAAAATGTAATTTTGAATATTGTCAATGTAATTGTGTATTTCGTAGTCGTTTAGGTTGGATTTAGTTTTTTTTGAAGTTGACAGTGTAAGTTTTGAATGTTATATAAGTGAATGTTTAATTTTTCTCTACTTCTTGTTTTGGTCTACTGTTGATGGTTTTTCTGGTCTGGATTTTGGTATGGGGGGAGAGGTTCCAAGGGGGTGGGTGGGTGTTTGGGGGGTGTCCAAGGGATATGGGAGGGGTGTCCAAGGTGTGTTTGGGGCTGTCCTAGGGGTCGAGGGGGGGTGTAAATGAGGGTGGGGGGTGTCCAAGGGGTGGGGGTGTCCAAGGGATATGGGAGGGGTGTCCAAGGTGTGTTTGGGGCTGTCCAAGGGGTCGGTTGGGTGTAAATGAGGGTGGGGTGGGGGGCTGTCCAAGGGGTGGGGGTGTCCAAGTGGTGGGGGGGTGTCCAAGGGATATAGGAGGGGTGTCCAAGGGGTGTTTGGGGCTGTCCAAGGGGATGGGGGGGGGGGGGGGGTTTCCAAGGGGTCGGGGGGGTTCCAAGGGGTCGGGGGGGTGTCCAGGGGGTGGGGGGGCTGTCCAAGGGGTGGGGGGTGTCCAAGGGGTGGGGGTGTCCAAGGGATATGGGAGGGATGTCCAAGGGGTGTTTGGGGCTGTCCTAGTGTTCGGGGGGTGTAAATGAGGGTGGGGGGGTTGTTGAAGGGGTGGGGGTGTCCAAGTGGTGGGGGGGTGTCCAAGGGATATGGGAGTGGTGTCCAAGGTGTCTGGGAGTTCTGTCCAAGGGGCTGGTTGGGTGTAAATGAGGGTGGGGGGGGGCTGTCCAAGGGGTGGGGGGTGTCCAAGGGATATGGGAGGGGTGTCCAAGGGGTGTTTGGGGATGTCCAAGGGCTCGGGGGGGGGGGGGGTGTCTAGGGGTCGGGGGGGTGTCCAAGGGGTCTGGGAGGGCTTTCAAGGTGTGGGGGGGGGGGGGTGTCCAGTGGGTGTTTGAGGCTGTACTAGGGGTCTTGGGGGTGTAAATGAGGGTGGGGGGCTGTCCAAGGGGTGGGGGTGTCCAAGGGGTGGGGGGTGTCCCAGGGATATGGGAGGGGTGTCCAATGGGTGTTTGAGGCTGTACTAGGGGTCATGGGGGTGTAAATGAGGGTGGGGGGGGGGCTGTCCAAGGGGTGGGGGGTGTCCAAGGGTTGTGGTGGGGCTCCAATGTGGTGGGGGAGGGCTGGCCAGGTTGTTAGGTGGGTATAGATGAGGGTGGGGTTCAGTTGGGGCTTGGGGGAGGGCTGGCATGGTTATTTTTGTTGTTTGGTTTCTGGTTGGTTTTTGGTGAGAGAAGTGCAATTATTTTAAAAAAAATATCGCTTTCACGTCGGTTATAAAATAACAGACGTGGTAAATAAATCGGTAGGGGTTTATCACGTCGGTTTTTTCGAGAACCGACGTGATAAACCATTCCCGGGCCTTTTATCACGTCCGTTCTTAATATAACCGACGTGCTAAAAGGCCTGGGAATCGATTTACCACGTCGGTTATTGGATAACCGACGTGCTAAAACGTTTCCCAGGCCTTTTTATCACGTCGGTTATTTAAGAAACCGACGTGATAATAGGCCCAGGGAAGGGTTAATCACGTCGGTTATGTCATAACCGACGTGATAAACGATATCCCAGGTGTTTTATCACGTCGGTTTAGAAATAACCGACGTGATAACCCCCCCCCCCCCCCGTGCATATTTATCACGTCGGTTATTATATAACCGACGTGCTAAACCCCCCACAAGCGGTTTATCACGGCGGTTATATAATAACCGCCGTTATAAATCCCCATCCCCCATCATTTTTCACGTCGGTTATTAATGAACCGATGTGATAAACACCGTGATGTTAGGGATGTTACGTCGGGTTTTAAATAACCTACGTAAAAAACGTTATTTATAACGTCGTCCGTATTAACATCGCCTAAAAACTGACGTAAATAATGAAAAATAACTGACGTAAAAAATGTTTTCTACACTAGTGTGCTCTCTTTTTGTGAAAAACATCCTGACTTTAAACATGGATATTTATTTTCAGTTAACCATGAACAATCCATGTGAAAAAATATAATAACATGTGATTAGAATAAAAATATTATTAAGGGACACAAAAAGAATGAACGAAACCAATGATCTATTATTGAAAACATTATCAGAATGTAATAACATTTACCCAAAAATACTAATCATTTTAGCTTAAGTTATGAAATCATAACTTTCATGGAAAACCATATAAATTATAAATATATAAAAAATTTCACTTATGGAATTATTTTATTATCACATTTACATATTAATTACCTCTCGTGGTTATATAGTGTGTTACCATTCTAGTTTTGTATGGAAAAAACACCAAAGAATATTTAAATAATCTCCTAGGAGAAACCTAAATATTTAACTCTATACCTTTACCCAATGAATTAAATAGTAATAATGATCTCATAAACCCTTAATATATAATGTAACCACCCATAATTATAATAAATACCATTATCAGTAATATTATAATAATAAATAAATCTCATAGAAAATAGCCATTCATGGGGAAAGTAACATTTCAATTTTAAAATAACTTGTCAATATTTTTGAAGCCATACACAGATAAATGAAAACAATTTAATTGAAAATAAAATATTAAAAACTAAAATGACACATAAAAAAATTAAATCATAATGAAATTAGGAAATTTATTTAATTCAATATATGTAAAAAAAATTTATTACACATATTGAAATAAGTTACATTATAGTGGGGTTTTAAAGGAATTGAAAGCGATTTCATAGAGTTGTCTAAACATAGACTGAGTGAAGGGTAAGATCTTATTGTATCCTCCAATGAAGTTGGTGTGAAGACTCTACTCCATACTTATCTTTAAAATAATAACATTTCATTAGATGTAGGAGATCCAAAGCATTGGTGATTTTAATCCCTGCATTTAAATATTTTTCTATATGAAAAAATTGAAAACAGTTTTTTAGTGGGAGGAGTGTCTCAAGAAGGAGTTGTTGGTGCCAAAAAAAATGTCATCATATTAGTTAATGATATAAAAAGGTTCCATTTAATATAAGATAAATTCTTGGGAAAGTTCTTTGAAGAAATGGGGACTCAGTTATAGCTAAAGTCAAGAAGAAGTATTCTTTATGGTAGGAATAATAAGTGGTTCTTAAGGATTCGTTGCAAGATGTTCAACACCAATTAAGTGATAAAGAAGTAGACACCAAATTTTATTTTTAGTGGTATGATAATCAAACATTGGTGATCATTGGGTGTAGTTATTTTAGTGTAATGAATGATAATGTACCTAGAAACATTCTATCTAATAAAAATTAAAAAATACAAGTAGCACAAATACAACTCCAACCATTCGAAGATTATGTGTAATATCACCATGATTTACAAATAAATTTAATATATAATGTAATTCACACAAAACTAAGTCTATATGAATTTTTTTATTATAGTTATTTCAACCATATAGTTATAAACTAGTCATTAATCATATTTATTCCACTTCTATTATTTGATGTTTGAAAAACGGACATACATGTTTATGGTCAAAATGATATTTATAGAATGATAGGATGATGAAAATATTTAGTGAATAGTAACATGAAATTATTAATAGTAATATAAAACTTATAAATAGTAAATCTTTCTAATTAATAGTAACCTCTCCCAAAAAGTATAAAATAATTTTAGGCACCTTAAAAATGAATGTATGATATAATTCTAACTTGCTACAAGTAAGTGAATACTTTAAAAAGTAAGTGTTGGAGATTTTATGATTAATATATATATATAGTTAATAAATTTATCTAAAAGATAGTTAATTTTCATAAAATTTATCCATAAATCAATATTTTGTTATCCTATTATTTTATGATAATTTATTAAGAACATTGTTAATTTTTCAAAGTGTTAAAAATTCATTTTTTTAATTTTTAAAAAACAATATTTGAAGATTTTAATTAAAAACTAAATTTTTCATATTTCTAGAACTATTTCCATAAAATTAATTTTAGTTTTTTATGATTCATATTGAAAAATGGTTATGGTGAATTTTTTTGATTTTTATGAAATAATTGATTTTTTTATTGAATAGTAAAATAGGATAATTTACAGTATAAATACAATATAAGTTATATAAAATAATACCTGTGTCATAGATGATGTAATAACCCTTAATTCAAACCCACATGCCCAAATTACTATATTTATATGCAATAAATAGTAATATTGGATGTCTTGAGAAATATAATAAGATAATGAATAGAATAATCAGAAATCACCCCTCTCATCTACTTCAAAAATCACCCCTCCCCCTCTCCTCCTTACTCATATAAGACATAATACAGGTCAATGTTCTACCCAAACTATATTACATAGTATATACCCATATTTAGGAGATCATGTTATTACCAGTAGTCCAAAACCTCTTTCTTTAAGGAGGTTCTCAATGAGGAGTATTCAAGAGGTAAAATCATTTCTGTTTTACTTTTATTTTCTTTCCATGTTCAATCTTGTATTATTCTTTCTTCCCATACTCTCACCAAATGATCATAATAATTCTAGTATCATCTATATACATTAATTATATCATGTTAATAGAATATACTTCATCAAACTCCTTTCTCTCTCTCTCTCTCTCATTAAAATGAAATCATCTTCTGGGAGGTATGGAATTACAACCATCACAAAAAATGAACTTTTATTCCATAATTTATCCTTAATGGCTAGTCAAGAAAGAATTGTCATTGTTGAAGAAGATAATAAAATATGTATTATATATTATTTAATATTTTTTAACCATATTATATTCAGTATATTAAATATTAAAACAAAACAAGCTTATTGTGATCGAAAAATAGACAAAATTAAGTTAAACAATTATTATTAAAATGTTATCTAATGATTCATCATCATATATGGAAAATATAAAAAATAAAACTAATCAAATTTCTGTTTATCAATTAATAACATTTAATTCCAATTTTGGATAATTATATCCAATTTACATAAACTTCATTACATTTAATCAATCAAATAGATCTTGAAATGAAGGAAACAAACAATCAAGAATGGCAGAAGTCAATATTATAACTTATCAAAATGGCCATAAATGAATATAATAAAATAATTATTAAAAAATAATTATATAAAATTTTCTAAATTAATTAATTAATATATTTATTTTTATTATCCAGCATGTTATGTTCATGTTTAGAACTCATTCAAACATAAGGTAAGGGTTGTCTCCACGAACCTCCATTTCCATTCATGTTGTTCGTTATTCCTCTATAAACCAATATAATTATTAATTTATTTTATATAAATATTCTAGATTGTTTATATTTTTTCCGATAACTTTTATTTTAATCAATTAATTTTTCTTTTGATAAAAGTACATGTCTTAAAAGTGTTTACATCTCAAGTCTTCATGATAAGAAAACCCGATTAAATGGAACTTCCCGATTTCAAACCTATTTTCAAGTGCAATCAATAATATGATTCAAGACATAATTATTTTTCTAAATACATTAATTTTATCATGGAAAAAATACCTTAGTTCATTATTTGTTTCATGAAAATATTTTTGAAAATGAACTAGTGTTTTCATTATAAGAGTATTACTCTCAATAATTCTTTAATGATTTTATTTGGTCATTTTAATCTATTTCTACAACCCTGTTTAATATTTTGTTTTATTGGGATTATCCTCTTAGTATTATTACATAATATGTTTTATTAAATGGTTTATGACTAGTTTGACAAGGGATGTGTTATCTTGATACCATTCACCATAACACTCAGAATGGTTAGTGATTTTGTCTATACATTGGGGAATGTTATGAAATATATTCATGTTGTTTATGATTATCCCCATTTATATGTGGAATTTATTGGAAATATATAGTGATGGGTGGGCCATTATTTATCTCCTCGATGCATTAGTAGTCTCTTGAGACAAAATAGAATTGGGTCTTGGAAGAGGCCTTACTAGAGTATTTTCAATCATCTTGGCCAACGCCTTGATATTATGTTTCAGACATCTAAAAATATGCATTCTCCCATTATGATAATAGTAATTGATAAACCATGTGATTATTCACCTAATATAATATTCATGGTTATGTTTCATTATCTTTTTATCATTTATATGGATTTATTTAATCAATTGTCATTACTACCACATTATTTTAGTATTTTATTTTAACAGAATGAATTTTTAGATATTCAACATGCCAAATGTTTATGTTTATGATATCATATGTTTTATTACAAACCCTTAATAAGAATTTAAACTAACCCCTTATTATGTTTCATTTTCCCCTAATAAATGATGATGAATATTATTTTGTATGAATTCATGGAATAATCTAAGAGTTTATGTATGTTTCCAATGTAGTTTATATATTATTTTTCATTCACAGTGTAATGTAAATAGTATCATTTTATCTGGTTGTCCCAAACTACTAAACTATTTAGTCCTTTATGATTCAAAATCCATGTTAAAATACCAATGTATTAATATAAGGCACTGGATCTGGGAAACTAGTGTTGTGATCATTATAGTTTGTATCAAATGATGTTTAGTATATTCTAAGGACACTAGATATAGAATGTAATGATTGTTGTATAAAACACTAAGATAGACTTTGTGGATAAGCATAAAAAACATCCTATATTTTTTTTAAGGTATAGATTATGTGGATATTTATAGAAAATAAATCTATGTATGGATAATACAATTGGATTTGGTAATGGTACATATGTACCTAGGAGTAACAACTCCATAAAGGTGTTCCAGGCCAAACTCGGGGAAACCTGTTATATGAAAACATGCCTTACTTCCCACCAATATTGACCGTCCTAGGGGATATATTTTGGATAATTTAATTTTTTTATAAGATATTATGAAGGATTTAATTGTAAATATATCCCCAATGTAACCATTCTTATTATTATGAGATTAGATATCCATAAAATTAAAATTTATGTTATGTTTTTTTATTTTGACATTATACATTTTAATTCATAGACTAATATAGTTTGTGCCATTATTTAGAAATGGTTCCTAGTGTAAGGAATGTGAACCCCATGATCACGTATATCCCATGTAGGGATTTCCCTATAATTATAGATAATGATGTTGGTTCTAGAGTTGCGACTGGTGCTGAGAAACTTATAACTATAATGGGGCAAATGAAATAGGTTATGAATAATAACCATACTCATATAGAGAATCTTAATCTAAAACATGGAGGAACAATATCAGACATCTTTATGTGAAAATAGTCTCCATCATTTAGTGGGACTCCAAACCTATTCATTGTTGAGTTCTGGATAAGTTCCTTAGAGAATATATTTATCTCTTTGAGAAGTAATGAAAGGGTGATGGTTATCATGGAAGTTTATTGTCTGTTGGGAGATATTGATCAAAGGTGTTATTTGGTTCAAAAGACAAAAGAGTATGAAGAGATTTAAAATATTTAATTATAGTATTTTAAATAAATGTTCATAGAAAAATACTTTTGTTGCAAACAATGAGCAGATATGGGAGAAACATTCTTAAATCTATTGCATTAGGAGGATGAGAATGATTCCATGTATGAAGCCAACATTACTAGGCTAGAGAGGCAGGCTATAGACTACATATGTAATTTAAGGAGAAAGATTTATCAATACATTGATGGATTAAAACAATTCCTATGAAGGGAACTAGTTTCTGAAACATTATCATCATACGAAGATATAGTCTCAGGGTTAATCAAGAAAGGGAAAAAAATTCTCTTTGACATACAACTTTAAAGTAATGCAATTGAAGAAGTGACAGGTGGAGGAATGAATGGATAAAGTGAAGAATAAAAAAGGGAGTTTTCCAACATGTGATACCTCTGGCAGGAAACACCCCAGTTCATACTTATAAGGAAAAAAATTCTATTATAAATTTTCAGAAAAATAACTCCAAGAACATTATTGAAAATGAAAGAAAGAAGCTATGAATGTTTAATGCTACAATAGTAGCGATATAACATACTACGAAAATTATTGTCTAATGTTTCAAGGAAAAATACCACATAATGGTCCATGGGAACAAGGACATGCTTATGATACCACAACAACTATGTTTGATGTTCTGAATGATGTGGTTGCGTGAATATTAATCATATCATAAAAATTATAAAGATATTTATTTGATTCTTGATAATTTTATTCATATATACATATATATATTTATAGATATTCCCAGTTTTTATTAAAAATGATATATTTCAAATTCTAGTTAACAAGAGAGTTTTCAATCAAAACCCTTACGGGAATTCACGTTGAACCAAAGATGTGTTAGGTAGTTCCAATTATGGAATATAAAATGCATTACCTTCTAATTTTATTATCATACCTAAAGTCTAATTTGAAATAATCCTTAGTAAGTATTGGATTAAAAAATAAGATGTGAAAATATATTTCAAGAAGAAGGAATTTACAATTTTTCAAGAAGGTGTAGAATCCCATACCTTTATAACAGAAATATCACCATCTAATTCATGTCTTGATCAACCACTAGTATCTATACAGAATTAAATTACTGGGTTGGAAGAGTACACAAAATCTATGGGCGAGGAAATAAATCATCAAATTTAGGATATACATATTATGAAATAATACATTAATTTATATCTGGAGGATTTACCAAAACATCATCTGGAGTCAGGAATTGATTTTTCTGTTTATTTAATTAATGGTGAAAGTCTATCTCAAAGACCCCATATATAATAGATATTGTGGAATTAATAGAATTGATGAAATAAATATAATGATTTAGTGATAAATGATTTATATTCCCATGTATTTCTCTATGTGGAGATCCGATTCAATTCATTACAAAAAAATATGTATCTATGATGATGTCCAATGACTATAGGGAGATCAATGATATTATGATAAATAATATTAATCATCTTTCAAACATTAATCAATTATTTTATCTACTTTTTGGAGCCCAATATTTTTTTGAATATTGACCCTAGATATTGATACCATCAGTTGCATGTGTGGAATGATGACATTCCAAAGATAGTATTTCAACCCAGGTATGGGCAGTATGAGTTTATAGAGATTCCTTTTGGACTGACTAATTCCCCTGTGTCTTAATGGGTATAATGATTTTATTTTTCATGAAACAAATTGATGAATTTGTTATGGAATTTATTAATGATATCATGGTATACTCTGAAATTTAATAGGATCATGGGAATTACATGAGAATTATTATGAAAACTCTTAGTAGATATGAGTTAAATGGGAAGTTTAAAAAGTGTGAATTCAATATTCAAACAGTTTCTTTTCATTGGCATGATTTCTCTATGGATGGAATATTAGTTGATCCTACAATGAAAAAAGAAGTCCAGGAAGGGACTACTCCAACAAACATAACTAAGTTATGTAGTATTAATAGTTTAGAAGGTTATTATCGGCATTTTGTTTAGACTTTTTTTCCATTATCTGACACATTAACCAACACTACTTGTAAATGGGTTAATTCCTTATATAATAGATAATGTGAAGAATGATTTGAATAATTGAAGAGAATATTAGAAAACCTTCTTATATTTATTCTACCATCAAGAAATAGTGTTTTTTTATTTTTCATGATTCATCAATGAAAGGGATTGGTTCTATCCTTATGATGAATGATAGAGTTATTTACTATGCATCAAGGCACTTAAAAACACATGAACGGAACAATCCCACTGATGATCTTGAGTTAGAAGCTATAATATTTACTCTAATGATATGGAGACAATATCTCTATGGTGAAATATGTGATATAAATATGGATCACATGAGTTTGAAATATATCACTCACATAAATAACTCAACATGAGGCAATGCAGAAGGCTTGAACAACTCAATGATTATAATTATTGATCACACTACAACCTAGGGATGAAAAATATAGTATCACATGCATTGAGAAATAAGGATCATGGAGTTATAAAAAATTGATTACTAACAAGGATACAGAGAGTATGGATCAAGAAAATATGGATATGAGAATTATCAAGGATATTTAAAAATAATGATTTCTCCAACTAGTTGTGTAAACTTCCTTATTGTTATAATGTAAATGTTCTTAGTGTGATGATGAGAATATTCAAAAGATAATTAATGTTGTGAATGAAGGTATGTTTCCAAAATTCATGTGCGAATATGGAATTCAGAAATTTGAGAGGAGGCTATGTGTTCCCTTTATATCTGAGATAAAACGGGAGTTATTGGATGGTTCCCATAGCCCATATTTCCCTATATAACATAGTATCACTAAGATGTATTGATATTATAAGAATCATTTCTAGTGGAATAATTCAAACCATGAAATTGCTGATTATGTATCATGATTTTAACTTTTTCAACATGGGAAAGATGAAATACAACATCCTAGAGGATTCATAAAACCTATTCCTATTCCTGTGTGTAAATAGGATGAAATTACTATGCATTTTTTCACTAGATTACTCATAACACCAATAAAAAATGATGCAATGTGGGTATTTGTTGATCAAATTACCAAATCAGTAAATTTCCTCACTATAAGGGAGAATTCAACAGTAGATAAACTTGCATAAATATATATTAATTATAATGTCAGACCTCACAGAGAATATCTCTCAATTGTGTTAGATGTTGATCTGTGATTTACATCAATATTCTGGAATAGTCTTCAGAATTATCTAGATATTGAGCTCATTTGAGTACTACTTATCACCCTCTAACTGATGGGATGTAAGAAAGGATGATTAAAACATTAGAATACTTTTTGAGATTGTGATCACATGATATTGAAGGTACATGGGATCATTATATACATTTGTAAGAGTTTTACTAAAATAATAGTTTCAATTAATGTTTTAAAATGGCACCATATGAATCATTTTGTGGAATGATATATAGTACAACAACATGATGGGATGGGGTTAGTGAAAGGAAAATTATTGGACTCGAGATTGTGGATGAAAAAATAGAAAAGGTAAAGACTATTCAAGTCTATATTGAAGTAGATCAAATTTGGAAAAAGAGATATGTTTATAGTTGAAGGAATGGTTTGGAATTTCATATCAGAGATTATGTTTTCAAGAATGTTTTTCTAGGGAATGGTGTTATATGATTTCAAAATAAAGGGAAACTGTGCCCCATGTATATTTTCACTTTTGAAATTTTTTAGTGAATTGGAGTACAAAATGGGTTTGACACCTTTTTGTTAGGGAAGTACATACCGGATCCAACAAATATACTCACATATAATGGAATAGAATTGAAACCCAACTTATCTTACTATTAAGAGCATATCCTAATTTTAGACTCTAAATAATAGGTGTTGAAAAATTGAATAACTCGGCTGGTAAAGGCACATTGAAAAAATCATAATATTAAAGATGCGACAAAGGAGCCTTAGGAACTTATGATGAATATCTACCCAATTCTTTTTATGAGGTAACATTTTGGTAATTTTGAGGATGATTTTTTTGGAGGGGAGAATGTAGCACCCCAAGGATTTAAATATAAACTTAACATAAAATGTAATGAACACTATAATGATTATCTATGAAACAAAACTTTTCTGTTATATTTATTTCAACAATATAGTTAAAAAATAATCATTAATAATAATTTTTCCACTTTCGTGATTTGAATTTCGAAAAACAGATACACATGGTTGTGATCCATATGATATTTGGAGTCAGATAGAATCAAATATTTTTTTTATTAAATAGTAACTTGACAATAGTAATAATAATATGACCATAATTAATATTAAATAATACAAATTAATTTTAATGTTTTCGATGAATTTATAATTAAAATTTATGAACCATATAAATGAAATTATGATATAATTATATCATGGTATACGTTAGTGAATATTTCAAAATTTTAGTGTAGGTATTTTTTGAGTAATAAATATATAATTAATAATTTGATTTTTAAAAAATTAATTTTCGGAAAGTATATCCATAAATAAATATTTTTTATACTATCATTTTAGTATAATTTAATGATACATAGTTACTTCATCAGAGTGTTATAAAATTAGTTTCAATTTTAAAAAATAGTATTATGTGATTTTATTATAAAATTAAATTATTTCAATTTAATAAATTATTTTCATAAAATGGTTATCATTTTTGAATTCCACACATTAAAAAATTGTTATGTTTAATTTTTGAATTTTTCTAAAATACATGAATCTTTAGTGAATAGAAAAATACTGTAATTTACAGTATAAATACATTATAATATAAACACACTATTCCTTGATTGATAGATGATATAATCACCCTTGGCTAAAACTCACATTAACATATTACTGTATTTGTTCACAATAATTTTTAAAACTGTGTATTTGTAGAAAAATAATAAAATAATGAATAGAATAATGAGAAATCACCCATCTCACCCACTATAAGAACCACCCATCACCCTCTCTCCTCTTCACTACTCTATGAATTTAATCTTGTCAATTTTCTATATAAATCACCTCCACTAGTCTCTCTGAATGACTATGAGATATTGGTCTTACCAAAATTCCAAACCCCTTTTCCTTAAAGGGGAACTCAAGGAGGAGTATTAAAGAGGTAAAATCCTCTTCTTTTTTCCTTTTATTTTTTTTCCAGTTCCTCCTTTTATAATAATATCCTCACCTCATATGTAAATATTTTCATAATAAAATTAGAATAATTGATAAAATGAAATTATTTCCTGTTAATGGAATATCATTAATTAATATCCTTTCTCTATATATTTTTTTAAATGAAATAATCATCCAGGTGTTTCGAATTTACAACCTTCATGGACGACAATGTCTTGTTCTTCAGTATCTCCTATTAGGAATCTCATGAAACCATATTTATTATTGAACCATAATATAAATTATTTTTTAAATCTTATTTATAGTTCTATAAACATTTTATAATCCTGATATTAAATAGCAGAACAAAATTAGTTCTTCTTGATCGAAAAACCACTAATATTTAGTTAAACAATTATCTTTAACATATTATAAAAACGATTAATCCTAATATAAGGAAAAATAATATTAAATAATACCAATTAAACTTTTTTTTATTCATTAATAACATTTAATTCCAATTATATATAATTATAACCATTTTACTTGAACTCCATGACATATAATCCATAAAATCGATCATGGAATCAATGAAATGAAAAATCCGGAACGACGAAATTCAATCATATAACATATCAAAAAGACCATAAATGAACATAATAAAACTATAATGAATAAAATAATTTTATAAAAGTTTATTAATCAACTTCTTAATGGATTTAATTTGATAATCTAGGATTTTGAGGAAAAGTGCTGAACATATTCACACAAAAGGTAAGGGTTTTCTTCCCGAACCACCATTTCCATTCGGGTTGTGCTTTCTTCCATTATAAAACAATGAATTATTAATTTATTTTATATGGTTCTTATAAATTCTGAGTATATGATCCAAAATCTTGTTTTAGGATCATTTCATCTTTCATTTGTGGAAAATAAATATTTTACAAGGGCCTCCTCTATTCTTCACGATAAGCAAGTCCGGTTAAAGGGAACTACGTGATTTCTTACCAATTTTCAACTACAAACTATAATCTGTTTTAAGACACCATTATTTTTCTAAAACCATTAATTTTATCATGTAATAACTATCTTAGGTTAGTTCTAGTTTTATGAAATGATTTTTCCAAAAGAAACCTTCTTTTTAAAGTAAAAGATTATTACTCTTGAGAAATTTTCATGATTTTATTATATCATTTACATCTATTTCGACACCCCTATTTAATATTATGTTTAATAGGGATAAAAATATTATTTTTATCATATAACATATTTTATTGAATTGTTTATGTAATGTTTGACTATCAACGATCTATATTGATATAATTCACCATACTACTCAGAATGGTTATTGATTATTTCTACCAATTGGGGAATGTTATTTCATATGTTTAGGTTTTTTAAGTTTATCCCCACTTTTATGTGGAATGAATTGGAAATAGAAATTGATTGGTATAGATACTATAGCCCTTTGATTCATCAGTAGTTCCCATGAGACAAAACAGAATTGGGTTTTGGCCGAGGCCTTACCCATGTATTTTCAAACATCTTGGTCGAGTCGTTGAAAATATGTTTTAATTTTCCAACATCATCTGTTCCCTAATTATGATAAAAGTAATTGAAAAAAAAATTTATTATTAAAATATAAGAATATACATAGTTAATTTTCATTCTATTATGATCATTTAGATGGATATATATAAACATCATTCATTCCTTCCATATTATTATAAAGTTTATTCTTAATGGAATGTGTTTTTAGTTATTCAACATTCCTAATGATGATGTTTTTTATAACTTCTGATTTATTACATACCATTTCTAGGAATATGGGTTCACCTCTTTCATATGTTTTATTTTTTTCCCAGGATTTGAATATTAGTATTATAATCAATATCGAGGAATAATATGTGAGATTATGGGTGTTTTTAATGGAGTTGCAATGTTATTTTTTCATTAAAGCTATAATGTAAATCTTATGTTTCTATATAGTTTTTAAAAAATACTATATTATTATGTACATTAAGATGCTCCATCCATGTAAGAATAACAATTTATTTATATTTGGATCCAACCTTAGGAAACTGAGGTTGGGATCCTTATACAATGTCCACTTGAATAGATAAAAATTTTAATTTAATAGAGAAACGGTCTAGACATGACCCAGCAAAGGCTTAGAGATATGGTACTATATTGGGGCCAGAAACATTTTCTAGTGACGAGAATTTTGGATTGGTTCTTCTTTTTCATTCAATGTAGTACATGTTACACATTGATTTAAACAGAAACCTTTTATAGGTGGATACGTATTGTATATATGATATATCTTGGAGGGATTCTCCAAATGAAGAGAAATCTCAACATAGAAACAAAAAATAGTGGATTATTGAACATGGAATCAATGAGGGAAAAATTAATTTAGACAAATATATCCAAATTGGGAACAAGTTTTCCTACCATTTTGATGATCATATTAATGGAAAATCAAAATATGAAGGTAAATTTATTACAATGGGGATTTTATAAGGTGAGTAATTCTAAAAATATTTTTTTAAAAAAATTGAATTTACGAGTTCTATATGAGTTTAATGATTTTTGATCTTGGCATGTTCAGTTTCCCAAAATAAATAATGATGGGGAGTATATGAGTGTTTTAACTATTTAACTATTATTTTTCATAATTTTTGCTCAATACTATAAAATGTGATGATTCTTGTGACTTTTTATAGTAACTAGGGCATGTGAGTTTGACCTAATAGGTTATTATATTAGAAATTACTAAAAAATTAACATATTGAACATATAACAATTAGTTCCTTAAATCATCAAATTTGACTATTGACTAAAAATTAAAATATATCATAAAAACCAAAAAACATCTCCCTAACCATTTTATAATGTGATGATTTGAAAATTGAGATCCATTTTTTGAACATAACATTATAAATATGAGAAAGATATTTTTTAATTAAAATAATAATTTATTAAAAAAATACTGATTTTAATATTATAACAAATTTTATGACATTTTGAAAAAATCAATAACATGTCATAATATAATCTTATAATTATAATTATTACTTTTATGGGTAATAATATTGGATTGATTACTAATTTTTAAGGAATTTATTAACTTAATTCTAATTCATTAGGTTGAACATCTATTTTATTGATTATTCCCTCATAAGATTATGTGTAAAATGACTTCTATTTATATTATTCTTTATTTACACATTTTTATGTATATTAATATTTAATACCAATAATCTATTAATTTTATTTAGTATATGATCTTTGTAAGGGACTCTATCACAATTTTGTTTTGTGGAGGAATATTCAGGATGTTATGCACCTATTTTCATTTCTATGTTGAATATAATACCCCTTTCATTTTATATCCTTATTAATTTTTTATTTCATTAAATATCTATATTTAATGCATCTTGGTTATGTTTAATCCCTAAACCATATACCAATTTTACATATGGGTTTTACTTTGAATTCCATTTTATTAACTAGGTAAATTTGATTATAAATATTTCTTTTGCACAAAAACATTCTAGTATATATATAGAACTAGATTAACTCTACCACATTGGTTACTGGGGTTAAGGAGAGGATATGAAAAGTAAATAAATTAAAAGGGAAATAATGAGGATTTCACGTCTTGAATATCATATCTTTAGGAACCTTTTTATGACACTTGGACTTGGTCTTTTGGTTATACCAGTATGTCTTGGATGTGGGGAAATTTATTTGGAATAATGTTTGGTATAATTTAGTCAATATAATAGACATAGAATGTGTACAGATAAGGATAGGTGAGGGTGGTAATTATAGTTTATGAGATGGGTGTTTTTTGATATTTTATACAATATTTTATTATTATGGCTCAAGACAATCAATATTATTGAGTATTGTAACTATGTACAATAACGAGTGCATGTGAGCTCGAACTAATGGGAGATAACATCATAAATGAATATAAAATTCATATATTTAAAATATAATGTTAAATTAATTAAATTATTTTATTTCACTATTGACCGAAAATTAAAATATTTTTAAAAAATATCAATAATTATCCCAAATGATTTTTAATGTTTATATTTGAAAAATGGACACATTTTCATGAAAATTGTACCAAACCTAAACCTAATATCCAATATTTTTTGGTGATTTTTTTACGATGGAATAGATACAAGAGATCACATCACCAATGATTGACTATTATAGTAGTTTTGAAGAACTATATATATACATTTTACCATTTTTACATGGGTAATTAGACATAGAACATTAAAATGGAAATTAAACTCTCCCTTGACACTTATTAAATTATATCATCTTTGTATTCTTGGGAAGAAAAAAAATAAAAGTGGGAGACCAAATGCAGAGTAAGGGTTTATTATAGTACAAACATGAATCAATTATACGTGAAGAATAATTAATAACGAATAATCAATATGGTATGGTATATATATCTAAAATAATTTAATATTAATCATAGAATTTTCAATCATTAGAAGAGAATACGTAATAATTATGGAAATTTATGTTATTGGAATCAAATTCTATTTTACCAATAACTGGATAATGATATGCATTAATATATTTTCATACAGTGAAAATAAAATGGATAGTAATAAATTATTAATGAATGAAGGAAATGCATAATCATTGGATTCCATGTATCTTGATCATGAAGGACAATCATCAAGACAATTTAGACGGTTTTTTTGTTCTATCGGTAGAAACATATTTGATTATGCTTGGAAACAAACGTGAAGGGTTTTTTTCAACTATATTTTATCATGAGACCTTTAGATGAATCAAAGGGATATATAAATTTAGCTTCCACCTTTCAATGAAATTCTAAAGATTTCTTCATAATTAGATTTAGTTAATGAACAATAAGCCTTGTCAAAATAACTATTTTGAGTAGAAAATTTATATTTATCAATATTTCACCATAAAATAATAATATTAGAATTAATCACCATTTAAAAAAAGGATATATAGTTAAGGAAATAGTCATATCTAGGAAATAAGTAATATTGATATTTATGATAAATATAATTTCAAATGAAAAATGATCTCAAATGGGTAGTAGACAAAGAACTAATATAATTAGTGTATAATACTATATAAGTCCCAATGAAGTTAAAATTGAGATAAAAACTATTTGAAAACGACCTTAGACCCATGGTTTTTTATAAAACCATGGGTATATCTCACCCCAATACTAATGGTTTTAAAAAACCATGGGTTTGGGGATTGGTTTTGATCATATACCCACGGTTTTGGTATACCAAGAGTATAGGTTGGAAATTTACACCTATACCAATGGTTTTTTTAAAACTATGTGTATAGGATTTGGTTCAGCACTTATACCTGTATTTTTAATGAAACCACACATATAGGTAAACCCTATACACATGGTTTTTTAGAACCTTGGGTTTTTTATTCCCATGTAAGCACGTGAATAAATATTCTATGGGATATTTTATAATCATGATTTTCCACCTATAGAAATGGATTATATATATATATTTATAAATTTACACTTTTCAATATATGGGAATGTGCATAGGTTCAATGATTGTGAAGTCATAGTCCAGGTTTTCAATCCATCCACTTTAATTTTTAAAAAAAATCATATTTCCCTGGCTTAAGAACTATGGGTATAGGGTTATTTTCACAGTAGGAAATTTCATAACACTAATTCCCATAGTTCATAACGATTGGTATAGCAGTTTTCAAACTGTCAGTAAAGTTTAGACCTATATAAATTCCTCTAACTCTTGTAGTTTTAAAAATTGTTGTTATAGCCTATTCCCATGGTTTTAAGGGCTATACCCATGGTTTAAAACCATGGGAATATGGTGGTTCTCTAGTAGTGGATGTCCCACACAAAAACAATCTAATTTATATGAGAATTAATCAAATTAATTGATGGTTTGAATTAACATTAAATCTACATTAAACAAAATAATATATTAAAAATCAATTTCCCAAATATTATTATCATTACCTAATCAATGAAGTGGGAGGTTAACCAAATAAACGAAAAGATGGTTAGGAATTACCTTACCACATTGTAATAAATGGAATCATGTTTCCAATAAAAGAATCATTTGTCAAATGAAGAATTTAATACTATTAAGATATTGAAATTCATGAAATTATATATCAAAGTAATGTTTGTACACAACACCCAATAAACAAGGGTTGAATTAGGAATTTCTCATTGATATAAATGTGATACGTGAAACACCTTTCATTATGTCCGAAAGAATTATAATCATGTACATAATATCCAAGATAATCAGATTATATTTATTAATCACATCACTCATAGCTTATTAATAATATATTTTATTTATTATTATTTTATTAAATTAATATATAGATTTTTTTGAGTTATAATGGTTAACTTCGCAATTCCTAAAGTGTCTGTTTCAAGGTTTTATGGTCAGTCACCTTTTGTATAATTATTGCATTGTTGTAAAATGGAAGAAAAACTCATGAAGTGATATTATTTTGTATTATTTAACTTCTATAATTTTTATTTTTCTCATATATCATTTGGATATTTGTATTTTAGGATTAATCATTAAATAAAACGTGGATGAGAATATTTTAATTTATTTTTGTGGTTTCACATCTATCGTAATGTTGTGTTCTTTTTATAAATATAATGGTAATATGATGGTTCTAGAATATGATATAATGTATTATATGTTTATTAAAATATATAATAATTGTTTTATAACCATTTTTAAGGCTATAATAGTAAGTGAAAACTCATCCTCCATGACGTGAGTTAATCAAAAAGTCATAGACTATGTTTTAATTTTTAGAATAATAGGAGAACAGAAAATTTTTAATGATGTATATTCAATTAGCAAAGAAACAGTTCAGTATATATATGATACCAGGGTTATGGTGAAATATTTAAAATTTATGGTATGGATATGGTAACAAAGGAAACAAAATTAAAATATAATGAATGATGATTTTGCCACTTCAATATTGAATACTTGGGGACCTCTTTAAGAAACATGTAATTTGAGTTTTGTTAATACTGTAGGGTCTTAGACTTAGAGAAGATGTTTTTAGAATATAACTGGGATAAATTAGGAATTTATTCATGGATTAAATGGTTTTAATAGAAGGGGTGGTGAGGGGTTGTATTTTTAAGGGATGAGAGGGGCGCTCTTAATTATCTTATTCATTATTTTATTATTTTGGTTGAAGACTATCAATAGTGATGATTGTTATACTATGTATAGTATCTAATGCATGAGAGTTATAAATTATGGCTTCATAAATAATAAATGACTCAACAATTCATCTATTTATTTTAGAATTCTATATACTCTAAGTTATTTCATTTCACTATTCATAAAAATCATCTATGTAAGAAAAATTCAAAAAATTCATCATAACAATTTATCTATATTTAGATTTAAAAAATAAACTTAATTTCATGTAAATAGTTTGTAATTGTGATAAATTTTATTTTTCATTAAAATGAACATTTATTCAAAAAATATTGATTGTAATATTAAAAAAAATTTATGACAATTTGAGAAAGTGATTATGGTCTCATAAAGTAATTTTAAAATTAAAATATAAAAAATATTATTAAATTAATATATTTTATGAAATTAAATTAAATTTTAAATAATTATATTAATGAATAAATTAAAATTAAACAATTATATTTCATAAAAACACCAACACATAATTTGACATTTTTTAAAAATTTATTTTCTTATTCCATGATATAAATATATGATATTTTAATTTTTGGGATATATAAATTTTTTTATACTTTAATAGGTGAGGTAATTATTCTAATATATATTTTACTATTTCTAATTGTCAAATTATTATTCCATTGGTCTTGTTAAAATAATTATATTTCACAGTAAATTATGGCTTCTTTAAGCTAAGTGTTGTGTAAAATATAAGCTATGACTGATATTGATTTGATTTAAAAATAAACATACCATTAAATATTGGTGTATAATATTATCCACTAAATGAAAAATTTCATCCTTGATTTTTTTCACAAATATTTCCTTATAGACATATAAGGGTGGTTCTTATTCAGAACATCATTAAGTTCCCATGTTGCTTCATCAATTTTATGGTTTCTCAAAATAAATTTTACAAACCAAGTCATCCAATTTCTCAATACTTTCTCTCTAATGTAAAGAATCTCTAGAGGATCTTCTCAGTAAGTCAAACCATTTTTCATTTCTATTTTTTCATAGGTTAGAAAATTCATTGGGTCCGGAATGCACTTGTTTTATAATGATATGTGCAACAAATTATTAAATCTCATGATACTTGGGGAATTTCTAATTTCTAAGCTAAAACTCAAATTAATCTTAGAATTTTGAATGGACTATTATAAATGGAACTCAATTTCACTTTCTTACCAAACTTTATGATATCCTTACATGGAGATACTTTTAGAAATACATGATCTCTGATGAAAAATTCAAATCCTTTCTCCAGTTCTTTTCATAACTATTTTTCCTACATTGAGATACTTTAATATTATAATGAATATTCTTAACCATTGTCATTATCTCATGAAAATGATAAGGGATTATAAGTTTCTTCTCACCAAATTCATCCCAAAAATTTGAAGTAAGACATTTGTTTCTATATAATGCTTTATATGACACTATTTGAACACTATAATGGAAAACATTGTCATTAGAAAACAATAATAAAGGATTGAATAGTGTTTTCAGCCTGTCTATCGGTTTGAGGGTGATATGAAGTACTCAAATAAAGCTCAATATACTAATCCTTCTGAAGGAACTTCCATAATTTTGATGTAAAATTAGGATATTGATCATAAAAAATCAATTGTTTTGAACCATTTTGATAAAAATTTCATTAAAATAGAATATTTCTAGGAACTGATGTCATAAATCATCCCATATGACATGAAATTTTTATATTTTTTAACAAAATCAACAATAAACATTATCATATAATTTTTTCAGGGGTATTTTGTATCTAGATAATAAGTCATAGAAATATTATCCCACATACATATTGAAATTGGTAGAGGTTTCATGACTCCTCTATCATGTTGTCTCTAAACCTTCATAGGTTGAAAAATTAGAAATATTGAAACATAGTCAGTAATTTCCCACATCAGATTATCGCACCAAAAATGTTCAATGAGATCTCTATACATCTTGGGGCTATCATGGTTTATACATAAATTTGAGCTATGAAAATCATCTAATAGTTTCCTTCTTATCTCAAGTATTTATGTATCAAATAACCTCTTTCCAAATTTGATAATTACATATTGATACAGGTTGTTTTCAAATCTTCCACCATTAATAGAATTAACTTAATTTCTAAAATTATCATCATAAAATTGAGATCCTTCTATATTTTCCCATAAATATGATTTCACAATCATTTGAAAAATTAGTGATGTTTCATCTTCATAAAGAATTCACATATCTGTCCATAATAAACCCATGAACATATGATCTTTAACAATACTTATTTGGGATATAATTCCATGATCTTTCCTACTAAATAAATTTTTTTCTTTATTTTCTTTATCTGAGTTGTAGAATATCGATCAATAAAAATACTTCTGTTACTTGGGCCATCATCATTGTAACATGTTGAGTTCTCTCTATGTGAAGATGTATTTCAAACTCTTGTGATCCGTATATATCCCACATATTCAATGATAGAGATTCTGTATCTATATCATTAGATAATACATTATAGCTACTAACTCAATATAATGAGTTGGATAATTTTGTTCATGAATCATCAATCACCTTGACTCATATTCAATAACATTATCATTTTCCAAAAGTAATAATCAAATCATTTCAATAATGTATCATTGTATATCACAAACCCATAATTTCCCAACGGTAGACTCAAAACCAGAGCATTGACTAATATTCTCATCAATCCTTCAAAACAGTTTACACATTGTTATTTAAATATGAATATTAAAAATTTATATGTTAGATTTTTTAATGGGTAATTAAATAGGTAAATTATTTATTGAAATGACAATAATAACCTTATAGTCCTATTAAACTACATAACTTATTTATTTTCATTTGTGTAGACCAATCATAGATATCCTTTTCATTCACATGATCAACTATGATTCCATCATTATAGATAATATGGACAATAATGAATTTTTCTGAATCTAGAATTCACACATTCAAAATTTTCCTTTTAAATATTTCGTTCAGAGTGTCTCATGAATTATTCGCATGTGATTCTCATGATCTTCATAATTTTTAGTGTAAAACATAATATCAACAATTAATACTAAAAAAATCCTTCCTTCTATTCCTTGAATCCTTTTTTCAATATACTAATGATCACTAAGGGTGCATTACTAAATCCAAATGGAATTGTTGTAAAATCATAATATCTAACCCTCAAACCAAAATCAACCTTCTTAATATCTTCCTTCTTTAATCACAACAGATGATGCCCAGAATAAATGGAAATCATAGACAAATATATAAATCTGTGAAGTTGATCAAATAAATCATCAATTTAATGAAAAGGATAAATGTTCTTCATTTTAATCTAATTAATTTATCTATTGTCCACACACATCCTCATGGATCCACATTTTTTCTAAAAAAATGCACATGGGATCCCCATAGAGAAACACTAGGGTGAATAAATCCATTATTACTCAACTCCTCTAGTTGTTTCTTCTGCTCTACTAGTTCTACATTGCATATTATCAAAGGAGACTTTGATATTTGTATTTCATAAAGTATGAAATCAATGGTAAACTCAACTTCATGATACTGGGTTTTCAGTGTCATTCCCTAAGAAATACATAAACGTATTATTATATAATTAGTATATAATCAATTTGAATAATATTTTCAAAATTCATAGATGTTTTTTTCTATTCCTCCCCAAGAAATTCATTCAGTGTATTTATTGGTGTGGATCAAGATACGAGTCACAAGTTTATGTTTCTCATATAAAGATGAGTAATAATATATCTTCCTCATAAATCATATTTCTCATTCCTCTTAAAATAAATTTTCACATCAAATTCATAAATCTGATCGATAATAAGGATTATATTTTTCATGAGACAGTCTAGGTCGACCCAGAACCGGTCACATGGGCCGCTCCGTGACAAGTCTTCATAGTCATACTCGATCCTCCCAAGATGGTAACAAGCACCGAGGGGGTCAGTTAGAGTGAAAAGGGAATATTTTGAACAAAAAATAAATAATAACTAAGAATAAAAATAAAACAAAGATCCCAATATACATTTATATAAAATTTGAACTAATAATTAATTGTACGTGAAATAGAATGTATAACTGAACCAAAAAACTCAACCAACCCAACCTGACAACCAACTAAATCCATGTAACCACACTGGTCACTCACCAATAGATTGACTATACATCTCCCAAGGCAACCAAATTCAAGGTAAAACCCACACAAGGGCTAAAAATAGAAGAAGACTATAAGCATGAGTATTAAAACTATATAGGTTATCCAAATATTATATTCCCTATAATCATCAACTAAAATAAAAGACACGACAATTCCATATTTTAAATACAATATATAATAATATGTTTTCTAAACAAGGTTCAATTCTATAATCATTATAAAATAAAATAGTTGCATGTTTTCATAACCTGGAAATGCTAGTAGCCCATTTCAATGAGATGAAACTTCCAAATAAATTTTTTTTCAAGATGTCCACATTAAATAATGTAATATATTTAATAAAACACAAATGCTTCTGAATTTATTAACCAAACACACCGCATGCTATTGGTGAGTACAAAATAGTCAATGAGCACTAATCATTGGAATACTCCTTAGCATTAGTTGTTGTGGGCCGTAGGTACCTCTTATGTCTGTGTAAAAGTAACCATAAAACAATATACATTCCCATGGGTGAAATTTTAGTAAGGAAAAAATAAACATAACCTATTGGTACACAACATCATCAACATAGTTTAATTAGTGTTGTAATCGTCAAACTTTCTATGTGAAATAAGGACGAAACCACTCTGGATCACTTGCAAAGAAGTACACGATTCCCACCTAAATACATAGTTTTAAAATTATTGCAAAATCAAGTTACACATAATATAATATACAAATTACACATGAAAATGTCATTGCAAAAACATACACACAGAAATACCCCAGAATCATGCTACACATTTCATTCACGGATCAATAATCCACTTAAAAATTTCATAGAAAATTTTCAAGAAGTATAATGATGATTTTCACATAAAATCCATCCAAAAATACTATTTTAAATAAAAAAACCATCCATTACCAAATAAAACCATATTTTTCAGCCCAAAAACCAGTTAATATATCAATTTCATAGACCATAGATTATCTCCATTTGGTACAACTTGATGTACACGTGAAAACCATTTTTACTAGAATAATTCCAAACAATCCTTTAAGTATTCATAAAAAAAACATTTATCAGATGAAAAAAATACACTATTCATAAATAGGAGTAAACATACCATTGGAAGTAATAGAACATTTACTTAAACCCCTCAAAAACTCATGATACACATTCCAATCCCATCCCTTTCTATAATGGTTCCGAACAGGCCATTTAGTCTGAACACATGACTAAACACACTAAAAATCGATACACACTTGAATAAAGTACACAACTCTAGATACTAACCACTATAAAGAACCCAAGAACATTGATTAACATGCTCAAAATATTTTTCATAATCCAAAACAATCATTTTATATCTCCTTAAGCACAAAAAACCCATCCTAGCACTTTCCCGAAATTGAGGCACGCGACACATAATAAAAACAAACACTATTTAATGCTAAACAGGTTATAAAACAAAATCCTCAGGGAGAAATTTATTTAAATAGATAATACATGGTTCTAAACATTTTATGTTAGGTGTGAAATCAAATAGATTGGTGAAAAACCAATTGTGTGCACCCATTAACCAAAACAATATAATTTTCATAAAATAGGGCATAAAAAACCCTTCTTGCACAAAAAATAATTATACCAAAGGGTGAAAAAAATACCTAGCATACATACAAGGTGAAAAAAGAGTGAAATAGTTGAATATTAAATTATTAAGACAGTGCTAGGGAGAACCTACCTCAAAACCATGGGGGAATGGAAATGCAGACCTGAAAAATATTAATGAGTGTTCAAAAAACCTATTTTTATGAAGACCATCCATAAAATAATGAAATAGACATAAAAAATCATGGGATAGTAGATACCCAAAACTTTCATTACATGCTAGGAAGATAGATCCATGAAATAAAGTAAGGGTGATGAGGAATGAGGATAAGGGAGATGAATACTCACCTTGAAAACTGGAGAACTCATTATCTTCCCTTAAATCCAAACCCTTAAGGGAGAGGCAATGGATTGGAATTCAATGATGATTCTCCAAACTTCTGTATGAACAATGGAAAAATGATTTGGTGGGAAAATATAAAAAAATGAATCATTTATGAAAAAAATATTACCTATTCAATTCGAGATCTTTTGGGAAACCATGAGGCAGTTCAACCTAAATCCCAATGAAGATGGGGTCCAAAGGGGGATAGCCAAAAATGGGGGTGAGTCTAGTGTTTTTTTACTCAAGTTATAGATGGAATGTTTGTAGAAACTATAAAATTAATAAGGTATAAAAGAAACCAAATATTTTTTTTATCATTTGGAAATGGGCTCACGATTGGCCTAATACATGAATAGATAACACAAATCCACACTGATTATGAATTCATAAGGGGTACAAATGGATATGGTTGTTTTAATTTGGAAGGGGAGTCCATGTGGGAAGTGGAAATTCTGAGAAATATTAAAAACAAAATGATTTATAAAATAAACAAATTTTGTTTTTAAATTTAGAAATGGACTCACGGTGTGGAAAAAATATTGAAGTAACCACCCTTTTCTCCAAAAAATCAACTAACAAGTCATGGGGAAACCATGGTAGAATGTTTAGAAATATATTGGACTTCAAAAATCAACATTAATATCACTAAAAACCGAATATAATGATTAGGATTTTAAACAAACCAGATCAAAACCATGTCATGAAAAACCATGTGCGACACTCTCCCCACCAATAAATCTTTCAATCCCCAGAAAGCCATAACCCATTCAAGATGAAAGATCAACACCTAAGGATTCATTATCAACACGATGAAGACTCTAATTATGATGAAAGATCATCTACCTTCAATATAAGCTATTCCTCTTGTTCAAATAAATCACTTAATCACAATATATCATCCTTCAAGACTCGTAGTGGGTCTCCCAACCATTAAATACCAACTAGAAATGAGATAACTAGAATTCAAAAAGAACTAGAATCAGGCCTCACTCGCATAGTCCCAACAAAACTATCACAAAAAACCTAAAAACAAATTTTAAGAGGGTTACAACATGAACATTTCATCCACCCACCCCTGATTGGAGGGGATAAGAACTGGTCCAACACTTTCGGCACAAATCAACAAACCCCCAACTTGGGGTGGGGAGGGAAGGATTCCCTATAATTAGGTCACTTAAACCAAAAAATAAATAGAGGAAGCACCCAACACTCTCCACCTATGAATGGGTAAAACCAAGACAGCACCATATTCACATTGTCTATCCACACAACAATATTGATCAGAAACCCACATCTAAGAAGGTATAACCATAGACACTGCATGAGGGGTAAGTCGACCATGCTCTTTGAGAATGAAATTAAAATCATAGTGATGAGAAACCATAATAAAAATATAGAAGCTTCCTTTAAAAAATGGTGACAGTAGGATTTTAGTTGAGCTCCCCACTCCTCTTGTTATTTCCTAACTGAATGAAATACTTCACTCTTAGGCCTATGGATGGTGCCCTAATTTTTGAAGCATTTATTGCACTGCAGCCAGAAGCTAAGGATAACAACACCCCATAAAAATCACTTCCTCCAAAACAAACCTTCATCTAAATTGGATATAATTGATGCATAACACCATTTTTTCTCAATATAAACAAGGATCAGAATGGACAAGTGGTACAAAAAAACATATCAACATCAACAAATAACACTACTATATCCAAAAGAACTATCACAATAGGGAAACACTTTAAATCAAGCCCAAACAACTCTCTCTTCTATAAAATGAGTATAAACGTCCTCTAAATATATTTATTTAATGTTTGAAACAAATCCTTAGACTAATCAAAGAGAAGTCTTGTCAACGGAGAACCATCCATGGCCACATCATAACATCCACCATATCCTTAGAAACCCACTGAGCATTTCTCCCAAATCATGCCACCTACAATATCCCATCTTATGACACACAAATAGCATCAAATCTAGATCATGAGGAATCATACCAAACAAAACACAATTCTAAAATATGTAAAATAAAAACATATAAACACTGATTAACAAAAACACAAAATTATTTCATCATACAACACTTTTTAAAAAGAAACAAACTTGGTGGATTTTCACATCCACCAATTGTGTTTCATCCATTCTAACTGACATGAACATTCCTACACCACACCGATCACCCATACAATATACCATATGAATCATCCATCAACATATCTATAAAAACCATGCATGTGAGAACCCATGAAAACACCAAAGGCTAAAAGAAACATCCTCATTATAAAAGGAAAAAAAATCATCCCATTTCATAAATCATGTACCTTTTATAGGCACACTAACTAGTTACTAAATGCTCATTTTCTTATTTCAACACAATAAACCATTTTACCATGCTTGAAAAAGAAACCCCATAGGTCTCCCTCAAAATACTCTCTCTTTATTCAAAACATATTTCAACATCTCAATAAACCACTGTTTATCATGAACCATTTGATTTAAAAACCTTTCTATTTATTTTAGTAAATATTCCAAATAGTCATGCTATTATAAACAACCCATTCCCATTTAAAATATTTATCATGTTCACTTTTACTTATTTGAAATCCACAAAGTCCAAAACGCTTTTTCATAAAAACACCAACCATTCAAAACTAATTCCTAAATCCAATTCATCAGATTCAAAAATATTTGAAGATTCTAACACATCCCATTTTAATAAAAAGTCTTTCGTATCTCTTTAAAATAATATAATATTTCCAAATATTTTATTTAAGGATACAAAAAGTTTAGATTAAGAAAAATACAATCCCATTAAATCATTTTCACTTTATTTGCAATATTTGTTTAAAAAAACGAACATTACAAAACCTTTCATATGTTAAATTTTGAAATCCAATTACCAAAATTCTCGCATGAGGATTTCCCAAATAATTTCCTAATTCATGAAAAAACCAAGAGTCCCAGAAAAGGGAACTTGTTTTGGTGGGTGACTTTCCCAAATGGTTGGTGACCACATGATAAAAACAACAACAACACATAGAGCCATTTTAGGACCATTCCCTAGATACACATGGCTTACCAAGACCAATGATATATTGTAAACCATTATTAAAATTCCCATTATCATAGACCAACATCAAACAATCGAAAAGAAACCATGACACTCGTAAAACCGAACGTCCCATGAAAAACTATGGATCAGAACGAGAAAGTGTTCACGATGTTCTTCCGACACATATTCCTCAAGTCCTGAAAATACTACACCATATACCTTGAAATTCCCAAAAATAATATGGTCACTCTAAAATCAAGGCCCACTAAGAGCTGACCTCCCCTGATACTATTTTGTCACAAACTATTCAGGATCGACCCTAAACCCGTCACCTGGATTGCACAAAGAGAAGTACCTAGAGGAATTATCAATCCTCCCAAGATAGAGTCATGCACTGATGGCATAAATAAGAGTGACAAGGAAATGTTTTCACAAAAAATAAATAATAACTAAGAAGAATAAAGAAAAATATATCCCAACATACATTTACCTAAAAGATGAACTAATAACTTATTGTACATGAAACTGAAAGTACAACTGAACCAGAAAACTCAACTGAAAAAACCAAAAAACCATGTAACTCCATGTAACCCCACTGTTCACTATCCAATATATCGATTAGATGTCTCCCAAGGTGATCAAATTCAATATGAGACCTGCATAAGGGCTAAAACTAGAAGAATATTGAAGGCATGAGTATTAAAACTTTTTAGGTTAGATCAATATTCTATTCTCAATAAACATCTACTAAAATAAATGATTCATTAATTCCATGTTTAAAATTATATATACATGTTTACTTTTTCAAAACATGGTTCCATGCTATATTTATTGTAAAGGAAAATGGTTGTAATTTTTCATAACCAGGAAATCCAAGTAACTAATTTCAAAGAGATACAACTTCAAAATAAAAATTGTTTTCAAGAGGTCCACTTTAAATAATGTGCGCATTTAAATAAAACACACATGCTATGTAATTTATGATCCAAACTCACTGTATGATGAAGGTGATTACAAAATTTCCAATGAAAAAAATTCACAGGAATATCCCTATGCAGTTGTTGTTATGGGCCCCGGGTACCTCGTATCTCGATGTAAAAGTAACCATTAAAAAATATCCATTATGGTGTACAAGCCACTAGTAGCGAAAAAATACCCATAACCTAGTGGTCAAAAACATCATCATCATAGTTTATTTACTATTTTAATTGTAAAAATTCCTACATTAAACCAGGATAAAACCACTCTGGATCACTAGCATACTAGTACACTGCCACCCACATAGATACCCAAATTTTCCATTAGTGATAAATCAAGTTCCCCATATTATCAAATAAAATTTCCACATGAAAATGTATTTCCCAAATAATTCACACAAAAAATACCTCAAAAATTCTTCACATTTCTTTCACGGAACAATATACCACTTGACATATTTTCATAGAACAATTTCATGAATTATAACAAGGCATTGCACTTAGAATCCCATCAAAAATGATATTTTAAGAAAAAACACCCACCATTACCATATCAAATAAGATTTGGAAGCCCAAAAACCATATAATAAATCAATTTCATGGATGAAAAAAGGATCCAAATGATACAACATGATGTACACCTGAAAATAATTTTTACAATAAAAATGCCCTATGGGCATTAAGCATTCTTTACAAACAAAAAAATTTATCAAAAGAGCTAATTAAAATATTAATAAATATGTGTAAACACTCCATTTGAATCAATATAACATTTAATAACCCCCCCCCCCCAAAAAAACTAAGGTTACACATTCAATGCCCTACAATTTCAAGAAAGGTGAAAAACATTCCATTTACCGAGAACACATGAAAAAACAATTTAAAAACCAACACTAATGTTAATATTAAACCCAAAACCTGATTGGAACCCATATAAAGAACCCAATAACATTTATCCCAATGCTTCCAATATTTTTCCTATGACAAAATAATCATTTTATATCACCTTGAGCATACAAAATCCGACCAGGAAATTTCCTAAAAATGAGGCATGCAAAAATTAATAAAACAAACTCTACTTAACAATAAAAAGGTTATAAACCCAATTTTTCTGTATAAAAAATTATTTGAATAGATAATCTATGTTATAAAAAATATTAGTCAGGTGCTAAATCAAATGGATCATTTAAACAAACACTTAGTGTGGACACTTTAACAAAAACAATTTTGTTTTCACAAAACAAGTCCTAAAATACCCTTCATACAAATGATATTATCTAAAAAATGGGTGGAAACCAATACCTAGAATACATATAAGGTGAACAAATCATGAAATAGGTAAATCCTGAATTATAAAGATATTTATTGGGATAAACTACTTCAGAACCATGGCGTAATGGAATCAAAATCCTGAAAACTATCCATAACGGTTCACAAAACCTATATCTATGAAGATCAAATCTAGAATATTGAAAACCCAATTAAAAACATGGGATTATATAACCCTAGGTCGTTCAAGACGAGAGACGAAGATATAGCCATTAAATAATAGGAGGAGAAGGGAGAATGAAACTCACCTAGAAAAATAGAGAACTCGTCATCTTCCCTTAGATCCACATAATTAGAAGAGATGGAATGGATTTAAACTCAATGGAGATGATTCATGGTTCAGAATGAACCTTGGAATGATGAATTTTTTGGAATGATAAAAAATATATTATTTAGGAAATAAACATATTACCTTTTCATATATGGATGATTTGAGAAACCTCGAAGATTTTCACCCTCATCACAGATAAAGATGTCCAAATATAGAAACCAGAACATGGGGGTGAAATTAGGGTTTGTGGGATTGTGTGAGATGTGGAATGACCAATGAAAATAAAAATAATAATATGATATAAAAGAAACAAAATATTTTAAAAAAAACTAGAAATTGGCTCACATGATTTCCTAATACCCGAATAAATAACAAAAATCCACCAAGATTATGAATTTATTAGGGATCAAAATGGATATGGTGATTTGAATTGGATTCAGGAGGCCCAAAAGGATGTATAATGGGTGAATAATGTTAAACAATAGAAACTTTATAAAATAAACAATTTTTTTAAATCGGTAATGTGATAACGGTTTTTCCTAAATCATGAAGAAACCACCCTTTTCACCAAAAGACCCAAACAACCATGGGGAACCAATGTTTGGATGACTAGAAATAGATGGAAGTAAAAAAATAAACATTCATCTCTACTAAACCCCAAGAAAAGGATCATGATTTCCAACAAACCAAATCAAAATCAAGACATGAAAAACAGAGTGTGACAATATCAATGTCAACCATTGGTATGATGATATAGTTAGAAAATAAATCTCTTTATGTGTCATAATGTTTACTTCCTGAAACAATATTTTTCAATGAAACTTATAATAGTATATTCGAAAAATAATTCCCTTATTAAATAATAATTTATGTGTATAATTCTCAAATTAAACATAGTATATAAAAAAGAGTGTCATTATCCAAAATAAAATAAATCATTGGATAAATTCGATGATTAGATTAATGTACATTCGACCACATCATTGGGTACTTATAATTTAGTTTTTGTGATAGATTAACCTTGTACATCTACCCTTTTCGTCTTCTATGGTAGATTCCCATGATGATTTTGACATTGATTTAAATAATTCCCCATTACTTTATAGTTGAATCATTGAACATCATTGATTCTCTGTTCCCCATGCATTCATTTGGTCAATTTCCCTTTTATACGCACTTATAAAAAACACATATTCCTTTCAATAAATACACAAGTTTATTATTTCCACAATTTTTACGTAATGTGAATTTATTTGTTTCCCTCTTATTCTTTAATACTATATCTTATTCATGGTTATCATAATCCATTCTATTCTCATTATTTACCATGAACATATAGTATCTTGAAAATTACTTATCAATTTTGATAGAACCTACTACTATATCATCATTTGAAAATTTTAAAAATCGATTTCCCTTTAGATACTTGGATTTACATCATTAAAGAAATGGTCAATATACTTTTCTAAATAACATATGCAATCCATATAATTCCTAGATAATCATATAATGGAATCCTAATACTCTAAAACACTCGCTTCTTCATTTTGATTTATGTGAAGGAATTTTCTCTTAATTTCAATTTGTTTCTCACAATGCTAATATTTTTTTAAGAATGTTTCTATAAAATTTCTCCATTCCATGAATTATATTTAATAATCCTCTGTATTCATTATCAACATCCACCTTGATCAACATCACACTTGGGGAAATATACATCTAGTAAAATGTTTTCCTTTTCATCACATCCCAATGCCATAAATATATTTTCTAAGGACATGATCCACTACTCAGCAACCATTGAATAATTCATACCACAAAAATAAGGGGGAATCTGCTGCAAGAATCGATCGAATAATGTTGTCGTATGGTTATTCATCATAACTATAGTAAAATATCATAATATAGGAATCAACTAGTTTTCTAAGACACAAAATAAGTTAACATGCTATGTGGGGAAATCCAAACATTTCTTGTGGTTATTGATTCCATTTTTCTCACTAGGATCTATCACAAAAAAATGGAACACATTGTGTTATCTAATAATAATCATTTGTATTCAGACAAAAAATCACTATTTTGAGTTATTATAATTCCCATGTTTATTTAACATCACGTTCCCAAGGATTCTATAGAACCTACTCAGATACCAAATATGATGACACTAACCCCAATATCCTGATGTTGGTGCATAAATTTGTTACACTGGTATATATAAAAGAGATTATATCACCAATGATCTACCAGTTTAGTTTTCTTTTTATACTGGATAAGTACTTGGTTCCAATATAACATTGGTAATTTTACATAGAATAGAACAAATAAAAATAAAATTATTAATTGACACTAATACAAATAATTAAATCTTATAACCAAGGGAATGGAAACCAATAAAACAGTGAGATTTAATGATTAGTATGGGTTTCATACAGAATAAACATGAATCAATATTAAGGGTATAAAAATTGACAGGGAATAGTCAAAATGAAATGGTATATATAACTTAAATTCATTCCATTTAATCAAAAACATTTCTACCATGAGAGGATAAGGCATAATGATTATGTAAATGTAAATGATTTGAAACAAATTCCACAAAAACAATCATTATATAATGTTATGCATGTAATGATTTTTTTTATAGTGAAAATGAAATGGATAGTAATTAATGAATACTAAATGTGTTTTGAAAGTATTATAGGAACATTTTTGATACCCTATGTCTGTAAGTTTATTGTATATTTCAGAAACCCTATATTTGAAATAACACATATGGATCTTGTACCCTTTACTGTTAGAAAATTATAATATAGAAAACCTATGTATGGATTGAATTCTATGTTTGAAAAAAGGTAATGTATGTATATAAAACACGAAATTTGTTTGAATGATATGTTTAAGTTAAAAATTTATTGTACATTAACCCAACATTTGTAATCAATTGTTTGTTTTCAACCCTTCATTTGGAATATTTTTATCCCTTGAAGGAACCCTATGTTTGAATATTCAACACTGGAGTTTTAATTAAAGACCTTTTCCATTATCACTAGAATGTTCCCAATGGAAGTAAATATAAATTTACCTCTATTTTATGGCCAACTCAAATGTCTGTATTCAATGGAGTTAATCAATCCTATTTTTGGGATGTTATGAATCTCTTAAATGATTTAATTTTTAATTAATGGGATTCTTAAGAGGCATTTGGGAATTTACTCAACCGAATGAAATCCAATATTTCTATGTAAATAGCTAGAGTATCTTTAAATTATGTACCACATCATATATAAAATATCTTCTTGAATATAGAACTTATAAAATGAAATAAATGATCAGGAAACATTTATTCCTAAAGAATATTAATGTTTGAGATATATATATCATCCTCCAAATATTATGTAACTTTTTATTTTTGTTTGTTTCAATTCATTTTATAGAGAATTTTCATCCAAAATCTTTTCAATGTTGTTATTTCTTGAATAAATTTATCTTTGCATAAGAATGTTTTTATTTTGTCAGTTTATTCTAAAATTGGGTATAGGAAACTATCAATTCAATAAAATAATTATCATTTGATTTTGGGGTTTTACATACTCAGACTATTTCAAGAAAGAGTATAAGATTATTATACTATGCTTTGGATTTATGGTTCTCTATAAAAGACACTGAAAGATCTATAAATCCTTATTGTAAATGTTTCAACATACATGACTTATTAAAAAAGTTCTTGTGATAAGTGGAACATTATATTGAAAATCACCCTGCTAATAGGGAGAATATTGTTGGAGTGGACTATGGGATATTTTTCAACATACCATAATATATATTTTTGTTTTTCTTTAATATTTATCCTCTTATCAGACTACATACATAATAGAATCATTCAAATCTGCGTTAATAACAATTACATCCAAAATCCAAAATCTAAAAAGATTATAAAAAATACACAATTCACCTCCACCCCCTTATGTATCTTTATATTATTCTGACCTAAAAATATTATCAATGGAGATCTTTTTGAATAACGTAGATATAATCTATCAATATCAAACCATAAGTTCTATATAATGGACGTTTTCTATAGAAGATCCCAGAGAAGGAATGTCTATGATACATGTTCTAAATATCAATGATGATAACTATGGATGTTGTAAATTGAATATTTTAATCTATTTAAAAAATCATGGATTTAATTTGGATATTATGATTATCTCTCTGTTTCAATTCCAAAAAATCTAGAATCATGGGATGCTTCCAAAAAAGCTGAGTATGATATCAATTCAAAACAAATAAATGATATTATATATAGACCTTGTCCAAATGAATTCAATAGAGTATATCAATGCCCAACTACTTATGAAATGTGGAAAATGATTACTATTTCATTTAAAGGTACTCACAATGCCAGAAAAATAAGTTATTCCTCTATAAAATTAAATCTTGACACCTTTAAAATGTATGGTGGTGAAAGTGTCAAAAAAAATAAATATATGGTTTATAGAAACATTCAATAACAATAAAACATTACAATTTACAATTACTCAGTCCTAGAATGAACTAAATGTACTTATAGTATTACACTCAAAATGGAACGGAATATCAGATGATATATAAAAATAATCACTATTCATTGATTTGACAATGAAAGAATTAATTTAATCTTTGATGATGTGTGAATAAGAGATGAATGATGACTCCAATGATCATATGATAGTAAAAATGGTAAAATAATTCCCATAAAGTTACATCTCAGAAGCATTAAAATAAATTTATGGCTGATGTAAAAATATTAAAAGATTGACATTTCATAAATTCTAAAAGGTAACTGTCTCAGTTATTCATAAGATTCATATAATAATATTGGAAAAAATAAAGGCTTCATAAAATAATATAATAAAGATTAAAAAGGTTCAAAAAAAGTATGATTAAAGGATTAAAAAATAGATGGGTCATTTTAGACCCGATTTCTGATAATTAAAAAAATATATAAAAGATGGAAAAGTATAATCATTAAAAAACTGATTATGAGCATAATGGTAAAATATATAAAAAGGAAACTTGTAGTATGTATGACAAATCCAATAGATATTCCAAATATGATTCAAAAAATAGCCAAAAATTGGAAAGAAAACTATTGTTTTTTGGATATAGAAGAAGATATGGTAATACCCTATTATTCCTCCACTTTTGATTTTGAAATCATCTCAAATTGAAAAATACGTTCTTATTTCTCTATTCTAGAATAAAAATAATATTCTACAACAAGAAAATCAAAATTTAGAAAATAATATTCAAAATACTTTTTCAATTGGAAATCACGGAATGCTAAAATAACATCATGAATTTTATGAAAAATTGAATTATTCAATAAAAATATATACTATTCATGAAAATTAAGTAAAATAATAACAAAAGTATGTATAATCAATCAAAATTCTTGATATTATTTTAATTTAAATATAAAAATCCCCAAATGAGATTCCTGAAAAAATGTTCATTAAAAATTAATAAATGGAAAATGAATAAAAGAAGAAAAATCAAATTTAAATAAAAATTATTTTATACCCAATAAAAAACTACCTATTCATGTTGTGGAATGAAAAAACATTGTTCTAACAAGTGGTATCTATGATATCTCCATATATATTGGATGAAGATGAGTTTTATTTCAAAAATTTAGTCTGAATCATGTAATGTAAATATTGGTATAATAAGAAATATCTAGATTCCAAAATCCTTTCTTGTGGACACACCAAGACCATAGAATATCTGGGTACAATATGAAACTATTGAATAAGTAATTTTATAAAAAAGAACACTATAAATATAATTTATGGTATATAGATTGTGGATTCTCAAAACACATGAGTGGATACTCTTCCACCATTCATACTCTATAAAAAATGCATTGATAGTGAGTCACCTTAGGGGATTGTAATATAGGAACGATTTTTTATTCTAGATCATTTAAATATCTAATGTTAATTTCAATTAAAAAAATCATTATATTATTCTTTTTGAGAACCAAGAATATGGTATGAAATAATAATCTTCTTTTAATTAGAATGTTTTTTCTATTGAATTTGAAGATACTACTATTTGTAGAGAAAATAATTTTATCGAATAAATTTTTACAAAAAAATTAAATGGATGGTTTTTTTGGGACAACAAATAAAAATATGTGTAATGATTTTTCAAATCATTTGAAAAAAACTTGAAATTATTATAAGGGGAGAATCAATTTTTATTTTAAGATTTCAAATTATTCAACAAAATTATTGAATTGTTTAAAATTAATGATAATACATTTTTTATTTATGGAAAATGTTTGTACTACAAAACCATATGAATTATAAAACTACTCTATGTACTAATGTAATACTGAATATGGAAGAAACTTGAAAACCAATTAAAAAAGTTATATATATTTATGATTGTCCGTATATTATATCTCATTATTGGAAAAATAGTAATAATGAATTTGATAAATTTACATAAAATATTTCATTCAATCCTTTAAAATACCATATTACTATTGTTTAATGAATTTTTTTATATTTAAAAGGAACTATTTCTGTTCTCAACTTAACCAAAAAAAATTGATTTTAAGTTAATTTAATATCTATAAGCTGATATTAGAGGATGAATATTAGAAAGAAAAATCACATTACGTACTTATCACTATATATAAAAATGTTTTATTTCACTATCATTCAAGAAAAAACATTCAGTCACACTATCAACAGAAAGGGAAGAATATATATCTAATGAATGTTTATGTGAACAAGTTTTGTTGATATGACACACCATATATGACGTTGGACCTTATTTCCATAATATTATGATTTAATTTGATAATACATGTTCAATTTTTATTTAAAAAAATTCTATAAGTCACTCACAGGCAAGGAATATGGGTATATGATATCATTTTCTAGGTTATCATTTTGTTAAAATGAAATATATTTAGAATTTTTATTATGATATGTATGTAATGTTACTGTTATTTACTTATATCAAGATAAAATTCCACAGATATATTCTTTGATATCTAAATCATTATTGTTAGTCATAGGGATAGATGTATTTCAATCCATATGGATGAATTATTTATCTTCTACTATATAGAAAGAATATGATTCACCATATATATTTTCTCTATATGTTTTATCATAGTAAAATTCAAACTTTAGTATCCTTAAGAATATATTCTTTTTCTAGAGTCCTATTATATGAAAAATATTACTTATTGGTGCTGATGCCAAACAAAAATCTAGATCAATTTCCTAGGGGGTGTACTTGAATCTAAAAGTAGTTGTATCATTTTCTCTGAGTGATTATGGAGGTAAGGAATTTACACCTAATTTTGTCGCTAAAGAAAAAAAAGAAGACCCATAAATGATATTTCTAGTCAAGAAAAGGAAGACCCTAAAGAAGTAGAAAATAAGGTTATTTTCACCTGGACTTGGAATAGAGGAAAAAATATTAATCAAAACTCATTAGTTGAAACTGTAACATCAGGAGAGGAAACTCCATCAGTGTTTTTTGTAGTCTCAATCATTCTTGAGGAAGAAAAAGCTAACTATCATCTTCATGATGAATTTTTTTCTCTAAAAAATTAAAATATTAACGAAACTTCCCAAATAGATGATCAAATTAAATTTTTAGTATATGTAACCAATGAAATATTTGATAATTGTACAGTCTCTAATAACACACCATCCTTGTATAGAATAGATTCCATGACTTTAGATAATATATAATTTTTTTTATAAGATTTCTTTCTCCAAGAGGGAAGAATACAAGAATGTAAATCGCTATAATGGATGAATCCAAGCAATACAAACACCATGATGTAGACAAAACAAATTCTAAAAAACAAATAAGATATTTAGATATCAAATTTAGCAGAAAAAATGATTGGAAATCACGGTTATAACATGATACAGATTCTAAAAGAAGAAAATTTCAACAATTGAGAAATTAAACTATCCCAAGAGATGGATTCATATCTATTCAATATTAGATACTCAATATAAGTGAATGTTATATTTCTAGAAGTTATTTTGATGGTTTTAAATGATAAATCTAAGATTACTTTATAAAAATAAAAGAATACTCTATCAAAAAATAGATTTCAGGTATTTAATAGAGTAATTTTTAAATATGTTTGAATCGATGAAGAATAGATCTAGTAAATTTAGATAAGATAACACTACTTCTCAAACACCACCAGATTTAATATAATGGTTTCATGAAATTACTACAAGGTATTCTGATATGAATAATATGATTCATTAACATTATCTTAATAGTGAAATTAAGAATGTTTTTTTGGATAATCAATGAGAACTTGTTGTGAAGTTCACCTCTTATGAACATGGAATCAGACTAATTCTCAATAAGTTAATTGAATATCATAATATGTTTCATCAATTAGAGGGAAAATTCAATAACTTCCTAAAATTCAAATAGATTAAATATTTAAAGGTGTGTTAGGACTCATTATTTTTAAAAATATAGTTGGATGAAAACCTATTTCAAATTTTTACAAGCACATATGGATGAATTGAATGACGCTTTTTGATTACTTGAGCTTCATAAGAGCACAAAAACTCTTCGAATCCACCCCTATCACATTAATCTAAAACATATTTTAAATGATTTCTCATATGACTTGACCCATTTAATCAGAATCATATTTTTAATAAAAAATATTTTTATCATTATATTTCCATTTATCAATATTTATGTTCATTTCTACTACCATAAAAAATATTTCATTTTCATTTATAGTTATGTGCTATATTTATTGTGCATTAATCTATTTTCATCTACACTCTAGTTGATGTCACAATAAGTGGGAGAAAAAATGTGTAAACACAACATTATTGATTCTATTATTCTTTTACCGATTTCTGTAATCAATAAAATTGAATAAATTAAATGTGTAAATTAATTTTAAATAACTATAACTTGTGTCAATTTGAATATATTATTTCATTTGAGCTTACAATACCAATATTTTATATAACATATTTTATGAGTTTTGGGACCATCAAAAAGGGGGATATTGTTGGGAATTTATTATATCAATGATACTCTATAAATATTATTTATTTCGATGCTCATAAATACCCTTGTTTGTTTTACTAATTAAATTACATTAATTATTTTTGAGGAATATATCTCTTGAAAAGATTCTTTTATTTGTGGGATATAATATTGTTTTAAGTATTTTGAAAATGTTTTGAAATTATTCAAGACACATTATTCAAACCCATTATCTATATGTGTTGTGTATAGTTTAGAAACCCAATGTTTGAATTAACACGTATGGATAATTCACTATACATTATTGGAAATGTATTATTTATAAACCATAAATATGGATGGAATCCTACATGCGATAAAATGGAATGTATGGATAATCAACCCTATGTTTGTAAGGAACCCTATGTTTAAGGAAATAAATGTACGGTATATCAACCCTAATTTTATATCAACTATCAAATTTCATAACTTCATTTTTAGATTTTCTGTCACATATATTTATGATTTGTTTTTCTATTCATATGTAGATATTAAATTAATGGTATATTCCATGGTCACTACAATGGTCTTAGTGGAAGTAAATATCATTTTATTATTTTAAGACCAATAGAAAAGATTTTATTCAATAGCGAAAAATGCCCCAATTTTTTATGGAATATAAAACCCTCTAAAATGATTAAAATTTGAATGATTGCGATTTTTTAGGAAACAATTGAGAATATTCTAAACAAAAAAAAACAATATTTCTACGTAAATAAATATATTATTTTCTATTTATGTACAACTATATATATGAAATATCTTTTTTAATACAGAACTAGTGTAATGAATCAAAATATCGGTTGACTCTGTTATTTATAAATAAGCAACACATTGGAGAGATAATTGTTTCAACAACATAGTTATGTGTTACTAATATTTTTGGATTGATACAATTCTTCTTGAATGCATTTAGAACTGATATCTCTTCAAATTGATTATTTCTTGAGGTCATTTATATTTGAATAAGAAGATATGTATTCTGTTATTTCATTGATTAAATGGTGTTTAATAAACTGTAAATTCTATCAAATCAAACTCGTTTGATTGATAATAGATTCAGATACTTAGACTCTATCTAGGAAAATAATCAGTATCATGGACTAAGATATGGAATTAAATTTCCCTATATTATAAATATAAGGCTCTATATATCGTTGTTGTAATGGTGTCAACATCCTACACTCAGTTTTGAATATCAAATTAGAAGATGAATTTTCTACTAAAATTATCCAAGTTCATAGAGATAGAATTGGTGGAGAGGACTGGGGGATATTTTTTCCACAAACCACCATAAAATTTTTTGTGTTATTTTTTACTATTTTTCTGCTTCTCAAACTATTTATATATGAAAATTCATCATATCTAAATTATATAAAAATAAATAAAAAATGAAAATCTATCTATTTTACAAAAAATACATAATTCACTATCTTCTTGTGTATATTTTTATTATTATTACCTAATAGATAAAATCCCATTTGATTCTACTCCGAAACAAATTTGAAGTGTTTTTTAACAACTATTTACTCTTATGATACTCGTCGATTAATCAAGGGTATATATAATGTCAGTCCCCAACCATAAATGCAAGTAAAATTTATTCTCCTATCATATAATTAATTCATGAACAATAAGACGTATCAAAATATCCATACTGAGTAGAGGATATAGATTTATCAATTTTTCTACAATAAACATAAAATTCAATGTAAACATCGTATGTAAAAATGGTATACTGCTTAATAAATCTTCATATATATGTTATAAATTATATTTATATTATTGATAAAAAAAATTTAAAATGAAAGACAATCTGAAAGGGGAATTAGACACACCACAAAAAATGTTTTGGTTCATAATACAAATTAAGTCTCAATGATGTGAAAATTGAGATAAAGTCCGTTTAAAATATAACCTCACTTATGTTATAATTGATAAAATGATTAGTTTATGTGTATTTTGTGTAAATTAACAAAATAAAATTTAATATAATCAAAATTAATTTCAACAATAATTGTTTCACAATATAATCAATGATGTTGAAGGTTAACCCAAAGAATAGAAATTTGGTAAATAATTCCATTACAACTTCATAATCCATCGAATTGTGTTCCCCATAAAAGTAATATTTATAAAATGATGTAATGAAAACTATGATGATAATGAAATTTATGATATTATATATAAAATGGTTATATGTACATAGAAAGAAGAAATAATGGTTGAATAAGGTATATCCTAGATAAAAATGTGTGATGGGAAACCCCCTACCTTATGTCTCAAAGCGTTATGCACATGCACTTAATATACATGATAATAAAATTAGATTTATTAATTAAATAATTATAAACCAATTAAACATATTTATTATTTATTAACATTTTATTATGGTTATTTATATCCATTTTGATGATTTAAAATTTTTGGTTTCTTTGTTCTAAGAGAGTTTTTTTCATGGTTTATTATCGTTTCCCTTTGGTATAATTATGGTCATTCTTTTCAAACATAAGAAAAACTACAGAAGTGTAATTATTTTCTATTAGTGAACTAACATATGTTCAATTTGTCTCAAATATCCTTCGGTTATATAGTATTATGAGGACTCAATAGATAAATTGTTGTTGAAAATGATTAAATTTCTTTTGGTTGTTTTTATGATTATCACAAAAATATATTATTTTATTTAATATTATGTTTATATATTGGTTCTAGAATATTATATAACTTATTATAAGTATATTCAAATTTTATTTAACAATATTAATAGTTGTATGAAAATTATTCAAGGCAATAATGAAAATGGAAACTCATAATCAACAAAGGCGATGAATAAAAACATCATAGAGGACTTTTTTTTTTGAATTAATGGCTGATAGAATTGATTTTATTATGGGTATTATGTTAGAAAAAGATTACAATATATATATTATTCTAGAGTTATCATGAAACTTTCTATAGGGTATGTGATGAAAGGATTAGAAATGAACTGAAATTTAAATACAAAGAATATGGATTTTACCTCTTGATTATTGTCTCCTTCAGAACCTCCTAAAGAAACATGGATTTGGAATTTTTTCAAACAAGAGGCCATGGATGTGGGGAATATTATTGTGATGTTAATTTTTTATAATTGGGATAAAATTCTTGTCTTATTAGGAATGAATGGATGGTGTAGTGAGGGGTGGTTTTATAGGGGAGCAGAGGGGTATTTTTTATTATTATATTCATTAATTTATTATTTATGATGATGAATTTAAATAATATTTCTTCCTATGACTCTGTATAATATATATTATATTTAAGTTCAAAATAATTAATTCTTACATTAAAAAGGACACAAAAATCTAGTATTTCACTAAAATGTTAAATACTGCTATTTTGTCTTTCACTATTCACTAAAAATTCAACTATTTTTAAAAAATAAAAAAATTTAAATCTAACCATTTTTCATGTTTATATATAATAAATGGACTCTATATTATGAATATAGATTTCAATTTAATAGAAATTTAATTTCAAATGAAAATAATCATTTATTTATAAAATACCCATTTTAATATTACAAAAATTTTTAAGTTAGTGGGAAAAGATAATTGTCATCTCCTACGATATTATTATAATTATAATATATAAAAATATTAATTCATGATTCTATTTTACAGATAAATTTTTATTTTAATATATTATATTAATTATAAAATTGAAAATAAAGTTTCAAATTTCACAAAAATACCATAACATAATTTCTCTATTTTAACATATTTTTATAATTTTTATATGATATAAATATATCATATTTCCATTTATTAGATACAAGAATTTTATTTATACATTCTTAGGTGATGTCATTATTATAAACACCATATTAATATTCATAATGATCTCATTTCTATTCCAAATGTCATGTTAATATTCAATAGTATATCATAGTGGGTTTATGCTCGGTGTAGGGAAAATTATAATCTATCTAATAAATTGAATTTAATTAATAATATATATACCATAAAATATTGGGGTGTTATATTATTGAATCTTTCAGAAAACATCATCCTATAAATTTTCAAGAATACTACCTTTTAAAAATATTGGGTGGTTCTTCTTCATAACATCCCCGTGTTTCAACATTGATTCTTCCATTTGATGGTTTATCTGAAGAACGTTTACCTATCAAGTCAAGTGATATCTCTATATTTTATCTACAGATTCAAGAATCTGTATTTATTCTTCATAGTATGATAAATTTTGTTCCAGTTATATTCCATTATAGGTGAGTACCTGCGTTGGGTTTAGGCATGAACTTCTTTAACGATGACTTGTGAATCACATCTTGAACGTTGATGAGACCTAGTGGAATTTCGAATTGTTAAGATACAAATCATATATTTTCTATAATTATGAATGGTATGATGTACAGAAGGCTCAATTTACATTTATTACTATATCTTATGACACCATTATATAGAGATATATTAAGAAATACATTATCTCCCACTAAAATTCCAAATTCTTTTTTTGGTTGTTAGGATAACACCTTTTCATACTTTGATTTTATTGAATATGAGATTCAATAGTTTTTTCATTTTTCATTAAATAATTAATAAGATTTGGTCTTATAGGTTTCCTCTCACAAACATCATACAAAAAAGTTAGTGCATGACATCGCTTTCCATAAAATTCTAGAAATAGTGCATTTCAAATACTATATTAGAAAGAATTATATTCAAAAAACTCTATCATAGGTAGATTCTGATCCCATATACCATGAATGTCATGTATGTATGGCCTGAACATGTCATCCAATGAATGAATGGTCCTTTCAGACTATCCATCAATTTTAGGGTGATAACCATTAATCAAATTAATCTCAGTACACAAATCAATCAGAATACAATATGAAAATTTTTATTTATAATTTGGATTTCAATCAGACACAATAGATACAGGTATACCGTGATGTCTTACAATATCATAATATAATGTCTTTCTAGGAAAATAATAGGTATATTTTCTCTCATACAATGATAATATTCCAATATTTTATAGAGATCAACAATAACCCATATCGTGTCATTATTTCTAAGAGACTTCGATAAACCAATGTTGAAGTCCATAGTAATGTCATCCCACTTCCATATAATAATATAAAGAGCTTACATGAATCCTCTCTGACTATTTATCTCATCCTTCACTTGATGAAAAACTAAACATCTTGACACATATTCTACAATTTCCCAATTCATATTATCCGACCAAAAATGTTCTTTTGATATTTATACATGTTGGTATTATCAGGGTTTATATAGAAATTTGATCTATGTGAATTATATAATAGATCCATTTTTATCTTAGGTATTGATGGAAAAGATAACATCTTTACAAATTTTGGAATTCCATCTTTATACAAAAAGTCTACCAATATACCACCCATAATGAATTTTTTTAAAACACTCATGATATGATTGAGTTATTTTTATCTTTTCTAATAAATATGGTTTCATAATCAATTAATTGAGGAGGGTTGTTTCCATTTCCATAACAATTCCGATATCTATATTTAAAAAATCCATGAATATAAGATCTTTATCAATCTTCATTTGGGTTAAATGTTTATGATCATGACTTATAAATGAATATTCTACCTTATTTTCTTTTTCTGGGATGCAGTGTTTTTAGAAATAAATTTATTTGAGTACATAAATCCATCATATTTTCCTCATGTTAAGTTATTTATATATAAATATTAAATTAAAAATTTTATCATTTATATAACTCTCACATATTTTATTACGAAGATATTGTCTGTATATGTTATAATAATGGATAAAAGATTCTTAATCATGATCATGAGTTTGATAATTATGTTCATGAGTCTTCAAATCCCTTGATTCATATGAAGTAACTTGATCATTTGTATATATACCCAACCTGGTCCATTCATCGATGCATTAGTGTACATTAAAACCCCATAATTTCCTAATGGTAGTGTTATAATCATATATTTGGATAATATTATATTATTTTCTTAAAAACATTATACACATTGTTTTTTCCTCATGAACCAGTCACCATTACATTTTCATTATATTAACGGGTTCAAAAATAAGACGAAAAGTTAAACAAAACAATAATAGTAACCTACTAAACCAATGGATCTACATATTTGAGTTATGTTCATTAGTTTAGTCCATTAATGGACTGACCATCTGTTTACAAGATAAATTTTTCTTCCATCCTTAGAGAAAATATTTCTAATTTAAAAATATTAATAGAAGCATAATTCACACTCACTCAATTTATCATGTAACACTTTCTTTATGAGAGTATTAAGAATGATCCAAAAGTGACTCTAATGGTCTTTATAGATTCTAGAATACACCTAAATATCATCAATGAATACAAAAACAAAATTATGAAGATATTAATTGAATACTATGTTTATTAAATCCATGAAATTTGGGGGAGAACATGTTAATCCAAAAGAAATTACTATAAAATTGTAATGTTTATACATCATATGAAATCCGTCTTTGAAATATATTCCTTCATTACTCACTATTTATGATACCCTAATAATATGTCAAGAATTAAAAAAATATTGACTCTGGGAAGAAGATCAAATAAATAATCAATAAGTGGTAGACGATTCATGTTAGTTATTGAAATAATATTTATTTATCAATAGTCAACACACATACACATTGATCTATCTTTATTCTTTACAAAGGTTATATGAGATCCACAAGGTGAAACATTATGGAGAATAAACCCCTTATTAATCAAATCATCTAGTTATATCGTGAAATTAACTAATTCCATTCTGTCTATTTTATATGTTATATTGGATATTGGTCTTGAATCAATTATTAAATCAACAGTAAACCCATCTTCGCATTCAGGTGGGGGTGTCCAAGGAATTCATCTAGAAATACATCAATTAATTCATATAAAATTGGTACGTACTCAATTTTATGATTACCTTACTCATCCTAACATTTTTTCTCTTACTCGATAATAATTTCATTCAGTAGAGATACAGGGGGTGGGGTGGATCTAGATTAAAAAAAGATTATTAAGTTTTGTCTCTAAAGATAAGTAATTCTACATCATTATCACAAATCATGATTTCCTTCTCCTTGTATAATAGTTTAACATCACATTTTTAAATCTAGTTCATAATGATGATTTTAATAAAAAAAACCATAGGTATGATGAAAATTTTAGGAAATAATGCACATTTATGTGTCATATTGGGGACTTCTTGACACATCATTCCGGCAAAGAAAACCCCCTTATGAGTTTTGATAGAAAAATACATTGTTAAACACAAAGGGAAATGATGAATATTCATGGAAAATATAGAAAATAAATTTTTTTTGTGAACCATAATTAAATAAAGTATATCATAAATTGGAAAATAGGATTAATGTACCCCAACCACATCATTAGGTACTTCTACATTATCCATGGGGATGAAAAAATATTTTCCACCTCCCCACAACCTCTTATGTGTTATATTCCAATGATTCATGGGAAATTGATTTAAATAATTATAAATTCCATTAATGTTGATTAATTTAACATCATAAATTTTTTTATTACCCTTTCAAAAATTAGTTCAATAACCCCTTTATCTAAACATCTAACAATATCCCATTCCATTAAAGAATTTTCAAGGATGATTCTTTCCACAATTTTGACATAATGGAAATCACTTTGTTCCCATATTATTGATTGATAATTTACCTCTTTAATGGTTTTCAAAAGTCATATTATTTTCATGATTTTCCTTTAATGTATAAGATCTTGTAAATTCCTTCTAAATTTTGGTGGAACATAATAATATTACATCATGTGTTGAAATTTTTTTAGAAGCGAGGTCCCTTCAGAGACATGGATTAAGACCTTAAAAGGAATATTTGATAGTTTTTTCCTATTAACGAATATAATCTATATAATATATAGCTATTATTTTAAAGGAATCATCATATTCTACTAGACTATTTTATTCCTTTTTCACTATGTTATGAAATTTCCATTTTCATATCAGTTTATTCCCCTCGAGGAATATACTTTTTAATGAATTTTTCATTAAAATACTTCCATTTAGTGTGTTCAATTTTATATTCCACCATATTATTGTGGATAAATGTATACTATTGATCCACATATCACTTTAGAAAATATATATACGATACTAACTTTTCATTTTAATTGCATTCTAACAATAAGTATATATATTTTATGGGATTTCTTTCTTACTCATCTACCACATAATTATTATTCCAACTAAAATATGGGGGCTTCTGCCACATGAAATGATGCAACATTAGTTTTGTATGTGTCACGATCTATATAAGATCGACATCCAATACTACACAAAAACTAGTATGTGAAAAGTCCTGAAGGGATTTCTCTGTCCCCATGGATGGTCCAAGTGCCTCCATATAATAAATTTTGGTTTGGGAATGATTTACCTGAAAGTGTGAGCATAAAACATCAAAACCAACTGATAAACCGAATCTGAAAAATTCATAACAAACATGGTTTATTAAAAATATAGAACTGAATACATATATTTCAACATGATAATATAGTACCAATGAAACATATAAATTGTAACAATGAATCCTTGTGGACTCTACATGACAAGTGGTCATCACCACAATTCGTCTCTGCAACACCGCAACATGGATGGGAAATAACACACTGAACAACCATCACCCAATATATTTCCATCACCAGTTTCCAAAAATAACATGTATACTTACACCAAAGGGATATAAGTAGGGTTTTAGAAAACTCCAATATTATACCACCCAATTTTTCCAAAAATTATTCAATACAAGGTGAAAAAACCTGATGTTTTAATATGTAATGAAAAACGAAGATAAATTATCCAAAAATGAAACTTTCATTTATAAACAGTTTTGAATATAAAATTTTCATAATGTAAACACATTTTAAAGACTAGTTAGATTCTATAATGTACATCCAAGAACACTCTAATACATGGTTAAATACCAAACAACCTATGGGCACCAAAATCGGGAACACCCCTAGGCACTAGATAATCTCGGGCCCTATTTACCTCATACCTCGGTGTAAACATTCAATAAAAAAACCAATCTCATGTATGATAAACTAGTAGGGAACATAAAAATTACCTATTGGTACCCAGTAATCACCAATATAATTTTTTTAGTGTTGTCATTATACCATTGTCTCTGTAAAACAGGGACAAAACCCATCCATGTCACTAGCGTACTAGTACATATCCGCCCTCATAGATACATGGGATCCCCCATTTGTGCTCAAAAAATTATCTCATGACAAAAAGAATCCATTATCACCATAAACCATCAGTTACTGTCCTAATAATTTCAAATTGTTTCTACACATGTTTTTCACCTCTTGTACATCTCAACAAAACCAATCAAAATTCAATAAAATCACATCACAAAACTAAAAAATTTTTTGCAAACAAAATACCTTAAAACCCCCACATTGAACTCCATGTGCATACACATATTCATCAAAAAAATAATTTTCATCACCCAAATAATATCTCTAAACCCATTACATTGTTTACAAAACAACCCCATTGGCATGACATAAAATAGGCTTGTTAAACAACAAATTTATCACAAAATTTGTACCTGATTTACGAAGATCCATTTAACATACAACTTTACACACTATGTGAACTCTTATAAGTCACCAGAACAATAATTTATGCCCAATACCATTCAATTAAATCAATTAATCAGTTATAGGGCTTCCCCATATGAACAAAGAATTGATATCATTGCAAAACATCCAATTTCACACAAACATGGCACATAAAGTTTATATGCTTCAAAAACACCATTAAAAAAAATTCCCAAAAAAATAAAAGGATATAAAAATTAAAACATTATTTTCAGACCTAATACATTTAAATAAAATCATCTATGTTATTATAGGTCAGCCCCAAATGAACCAAAAAAATATTTCTATAAAAACCACAAATTTCACATAAAAATGGAACATAAAATTCATTTGCTTTACAAATACCACTAGAAACAATTATCGCACCAATAATAAAATGATATAAACATGAAAATATTATAAAGATAGTATTCTATGTCTCAAGGATTTGATATACATGGAATCACCTAGAAAAATTGTTAAAACTTTGAATCCTTTTGGAAAATATTTAATCTCACCACCGCCGCACCTCAATGAATGTAGATCAATCCTAAAATCAATATATTGGACCATTAAAACGCATTTTTAAACACAAGGATCGAAATAATTGATTCTGAAAACTCTATAACATCATGAATGAATGAATAAATCCAAATGAAGATGGAAGGAACGATAGAGGAATAATTGACCTTGAAGAGCCTTGAAGTTTTCCTACCGATAACCCCATAAAAGATGAGTTCTATTAGAGCTAGAGGGATCTTGGAGGCCTCCCATTGAGGATTTTGTTGAATGGGTGAAGAATGGGGTAGATTAGGTTTTTTTAGGAGGGAAATGTGAATTAGAAAAATGTTCTTAATGACCTTGTCATGTTCCATGGTTTGGCTACACAATTTAGTAAACCGTGTGGTGAAATCATGTGGCATATCCTGGCCACCCAAAAAAGTATTTTTTTTCCTCCAATTCTAAGGGGATCCAAGGGGGAAACCAAGGAAAAAAATATAGTCCATGGATAAGGTGAAATATTACCCAAAAGAAAACCACCTTTTCACCGCAAGACTCATCCATCTCAAGGGTACAAACCACCTCAACATCATACCACACAAGAGGTGAAACTATGAGTGTGACAAATTTGTTTCCAAAACACCTTATCCTCATACCATCCCAATAAGAAAATAAAATTCCAAATAACATCCAACACTTCCAATAATAATTAATTATATTAGGAACACTCAAGACACTAAATCTAGTCATGGAACACCTAGACAATAGGAAAAAACCAATAATCGAATGAAAACTTTGAATAAAGAATGGAATTGAATATAAAGGTGTGAAAATTATCCCCACAATAAATCTTTATGCCCTATAATCCCACAACAACACCATATGTAAAAAAATCCCAAACTATAGACCAATAAAATCTCCCTTTCCATGTTTTCACCCACCTCCAAAAGCTTAAACACCTCCAGTTTATCAAAAAAAAGGAAGAGAATACTCTCCCCAACAAAAACATATCCCATATACATGTAACAATCAAACATATTCAAACTAAATCCCCAAAACAAAAAACACAAAACACTACCAAATGAATCTAAAAAACCACTTGAAACAAACAACGAACCAGAAATTTCTATCACAACGTTACATAAGCAAAACCATAGGGCATTCTCCAATCCCACATTACACATGTAAGAAATAAGTGGCTAGATAACCATGAATGAGAATACCTCATACAAATAAAAAACCAAAGAGAAAACTGATACACTAATATGGGGTTACCCAAATATACATCCCAGCACTAGGGACAACATAATTTTTCCTGAGACAAAATCAACACACAAACAAGGGGTGGCCTGAACGGACTCCACAGTATAAGAGGTAGGAAAACATTATAATTTTTCTGAGAGAACAAATGTGAGACCCATGATGGGTATCCCCACCATAAGAACCAACCATCATAACTAACCATCATGGGCCATCATGAAAAGATACCAATATTTAAATAGTTGGCCCGACCGCACGGTTAGTCAACACAATTTGGGAAACTGTGCACTAATTGTGCAATACATTCTGTCAGAAGGGGAAGCTTCACAAGGTTAAATGGGCCAAAGAACATGGAAGTGAAGAGATCGTATGGTAGCTACTATCTCATTCCACATATTTTCCTAGGATGCAGCATGGTTGCTACTAACCATGCACACGATGCGCACTTTAAAATTCCTAGCCCAAATGTCATCATTTCTCTAAAAATTAAATGGAAACTGAAGGGAATAACATTAACTTAGGATATAACAAATAAACGTCTTCCTCCCACCTCTACCACCAAATGTGAAAACATGAAAAGGATAATAACACTAGAGATTTCATTAATCCAATTTTTCATACTAAGGAATGGACTTTGACCAATGGTTTGAATATCGCTGGGATTTCCCTAGAATATGAACCAACTTCACTTAGATACCAATGGATGGGGCTCAAATGATTGAAAAATATACGGCCTCTTAGTTAGGAATTGGAAACCCTCTAAACAAATCTTAGTATACAAATTTTACAACCAACTACACTATAAACCCTGTATGGGTTTACCAAGACATAACACAGTCCAATAATCACTTTCCCTAACCCAAACTTTCACTGAAAAAAGGGTTTAGAAGATACAAATACAACACAAATTGTTTCTTTGGGTGGGAAAAAACAGGTGGAAAGGAAACATATAAACACATTCTTATTAAATAGAGTATTTTATGTCCTTCCTAAAGGGAGACATGCATCCGACAAAATAGAGACTCTCATAAGATGGCACAACCTTGACCTTTATAGTCAAACGAACACATAAAATTTCAAGGTGTACTTGAAAATGACCACTATGGCTAAAACAAGTCACAAAGATAATGACCTTATGCTAGGTTCCAAACATCACATGATTTCAGCCAGAGACCATAATATCTACTCTTGGATAGATCTGTCACACTAGTGGCCTAACATGAATACTTTCTTTGATGAGACTAACAAAAGACCCAAATTCCCTTTAAGAAATCATTCTTCACTGACAACCTAGATCTTCATTCACCTTTGATGACTTAGGAATCGTAGAAAACCAAGGACTATTTCAACTTCACACAAACAATATCACACTAAAAGGGAATCCACATAATTGAAAAAGAAGAGGGGTAAACTCAATCTCCAAACTCATGAAGAAATTCTTTATGTTGATCAACTGAAGTATCATCCAACGGTGAATCACCTTGATCAAAACATGAGAAATGCATAAACTATTTATGGGGGTGTAACCTAACTAATAGGAAAACCCAAGGACCCACCCAATCTTGTTATTTGGTCACACCATACAACAAACCTAAACCGAACACATGAGGGGAGCCACCACATTGGACTCCAAAACATTTCCTCAAAAAAATTCACTGACTAATATTTAATTCCAACTTGTCAACGAAACACCAACCCAAAACATCATTTTCACAAGAGGGGTTCTAGAACTCGAAACATCAAAAAATAATAATCACTAAAACACATAAGACACACCTCCCAACCACACATTATCAAACACATAACATTTTCATTAATATGTATTCTTAAAAAACAGTGTTGGTGGGTTGTGCATTTTCCAATTTTATCTCATGAGCCTCACACATCCATGTTTACATACCGCACCAGTTACCCAACTCATATATATATATTCCCATATAAACCCATTCATGTGGTAACCCTTGATAACATCAATGACCCGAACCAAACCCTTCCTATTTTCAAAATCAGATACTTTTTAACCACAATATACCTTTCTCCAAACCACTAACCATAAAATCAAAATCCAATTTAAATCTTCGAAATATTTTTATAAAATTACCCATAATTCAATAAAAAATCACTTTAATTCTATGAAAAAACATTTCAAAACATTTCAACCCATTTCAAAACACTTCTAATTAAATGAGAAACATCATTTCATAAATCTCTATTTAATTAATAACTTAACTAAATTCATTTCAAAACAAGGTTCTAAAATTTCATAAAACATTTCAAATTCCCATTAGTTACCAAATCAAAATCTCTCTTCATCCCCCATACATAAATTCAAGAACACTTAATTCAATTCAATCCACATTCCCACGATTTATAAAATTATACCGGAAATACATTTTAAAACCCCCTTTAACATAATTCATACATTCAAAAGAGGTGTAAACACATAATTTACCCATTATAAATAATTCAAAAATTTCATTTCTATACTTTTATAAATAAAAACCATTTCCACTTTAATAGAATATAATTTAACAAAAATTCACTATATACAAAATGAATACTTTTTTTTATTTAAAAACCAAGTTTCCAAGATTCCAAAATAGAGAGACACAATACAATGTGAGAGGAAACTAGTGTTTGTGGGTGACATAGGAATATGGTTGGATTCCATATTGCAATCACTTCAATATCAAATAGAGTGTTTTTTGGAAATATCCCTAGCTCCACATGGCTTTTCTAGGCCATGCGATCTTACTGGGACCATTGACCCAACTCTCTTATCATTTCCCCCAATCATCAATAAACCATGAAAAATAATGAACTCAGATAAAATCCAATATACAATGGTGAATTGAATCCATTAATGAGGAGTATTGTCCAGGAACACTACCCATAACTGAAATGTAATATCCCAACAATCCTAGCTCCAGATAATCTGGACTCCTCCCCAAATAACATGACCCAAAGAGTGAACTACCCTTTGATACCATTTAGTCACGAACTGAATCTGGTTGCAATCAATGTCAGTGACATACCCAGCCCACAACAATTATTAAAGGGAATTAAATCTCCCCATAGTCTAGAAAAAGTTCTCTTGTATTATAAATATGGGGTTGGGAACAATTTACTCAAATATGTGAGCATAAAACCTCAAAACCATTCGATAAACCAAATCTGAAAAATTCATACCCAATGACATTTATAAAAAATCCAGAACTAAATAAATATGTTTCAACATGATAAAAGTATTCCAAAGAAACATATAAATAGCACAAAAACATCCCCAAGTACTCAACATGACAAGGGATCACCACCCACAAGTCTTCTCCACAACGTCGCACAATGCATGGGAACTAACACCCCGAACCGCCATCACCCAAAGCCTTTCAATCACCTGTGTCAAACAAGAACAATTATACATACCCACATGGGGATTAAGTAGAGTGTGAACCTAATAACAATAGGATACCACCCAAATATTTCAAAGAGTATTCAATACAAGGTGAAAGGCATGCTGTTTTAATATATAAGAAAAAACTGCAATAAATTCCAACAAATGCATCTTTCAATTTAAATAGTTTTTAACATAAAATTTTTAGAAAGAAAAAAATTCGAATAAGATATGATAGATACTATAATTTACATCCAAACACACCATAAGACATGGGTAAATAAAAAAATCCAATGAGAAACAAAATCGGGAACACCCTATCCCCTAGAGAGTCTCAGGCCCTATATACCTCGTACATCGGTGTAAAATATCCATAAAAATCAGTTATCATGCAAAATACACTAGTAGGGAACATACCCATAACCTAGTTGTCCCTAATAATCATTAATATAGTTTTTTTGACTATTTTTTTTATCCATTTTTCACAGTGAAATAGGGACAAAACCCATTCAGATCACTAGTGTAGTAGTATATATTTGCACACCTAGATACCCGGGCTCCCACCTTAGTGCTCAAAATATTATCTCATGATAATATAAGACATTATAACATAAACACATCATTTATGGTCATAAAGAGTTTTAATAGTATCTACACTTGTTTTTCACTAATTTTACCACTCAATAAAACCAATCGAATTTCGATAAAATCTCTTCACAAAACATAACAATGTTTTTAACACAAAATCCTTTAAAAACTCCACTTTAAACACCTTTTTCATAGCCATATTCATCAAAAAAGAAAATTCAGAACCCAAATATTTTCTATAAACCCATTTCATTTTTAAAAAAACCACCCCATTGGCATGACATAATATATGCTTATAAATCAACAAATTTCACCCTAAAATTGGTACATGATTTTCCAAGATCCCTTTAAAATCCCACATTTCACACTATGTGAACACTTATAAGTCACTAAAACATAAATGGAAGCCCAATAACATTCCATTAAATCAAAAAATAAGTTATATGGAATTTCTATATAAACTAAGAAGTGATATCATTGTAAAATCTCCAATTTCACACAAACATGGCACTTAAAGTTCATATGCTTCACTAACACCATTAAAATAAATGTTTACAGAAAAAACTAACAGATATAACATTAGGTACAATATTTTAAGCCCTAATACATTTAAATAAAATCTACTAAGTAGTTATAGGTCATCCCCAAATGAACCAATAAAATATTTCTATGCAAATATCCCAATTTCACATAAAAATGGCACATAAAATTAATTTTCATTACAAATGACACTAAAATAAATTTTCTCACAAATAATAAAATTATATAAACATGAAATTACTATAAACATGACAATATAAGTCAAAAATATTTCACACACATAGAATCACCTAACAAAACTATCAAAACATTTAATCCTTTGTGTGAAAATTCAATCTCACCACCGCCACACCTCAAGGAATGTAGATCAAGAATAAAATCAATTGACTGGACCAAGAAAACCCAAAGTTAATCCATGGGTTCAAAACCCTAAACACTGGACACTTTATAAAATCATGAATGAAGAAATAAAACTGACGGAAGATGAAAGGAATGATGGAGGAATCACTTACCTTGAAGAACATTCACTTTTACGTACCCCCCCCCCCCCTCAATGATGGGTTCCATTGGAGCTTGAGGGAGCATGGTGGCCTCCCATGGCAGCTGGGGTCTAATGAGAAAGATTATTTTTATTTATTAGAAGGAAAATGGGAATTACAAAAATATTTTCAATGACCTGGACACCTTGTATGGTTTGGCAGCAGAGTTTAGTAAACTGTGAAGCCGGTCCTGGCCACCCAAAAAGTTTCTTTTTGCCTCCAATTACAAGGGGGTACATGAGGAAAAACAAGGGTAAAATATATTCCATGGTTATGGGAAATAATACCAAATATAGAAAAACCTTTACACTCCAAGATTTATCCAATTCAAGGTTAAAAACCACCTCCACAACATACCCTACAAGAGGTTCCAAAAGAAGTGTGAAATTTTTTTTCCAAAACACATGATCCTCATAACTTCCTTTATGAAAGGAAAAGTCCAAATTCCTTCCAAAACATCCAATAATAATTACTGAGATCAAGAGCACCTGATAAAACAAATCTAATTCTTGAACACACAGAGACCAGAAGAAAATTATGAAACAAAAGAGAACATCAATCAATGTATGTAATTGAAAATCCAGATGTGATAGTATGATAATTGAGGATAAACTCTGTTAACTATCATAATATCGTCATAATATTCATAGATCCAACACTAACTGTGTTGGCATGATTAGTGGATAAATCCCTATATTCTCTGAGGGTAATTATTCCTTATCTTATGTTAGGTTTAATCAATAAATAATGACAAAAAATAAGTATTATCATAATTATCATGATTACTGAGACAAAAATACACTATAAATAATTATTGTTTTTCTCATGTTTATTTAACATCCACTTCCATGTAATTATATTAAATATTCTAGGATACTAACTATAACAACCTTAACCCCAGTATCCTAGAGTTGATGGTTATTTATAACAAGTGAATTAGTGCAAGGGATCATAGCTCTGAGGATCAATCAGTTCAGTAGTCTTGATGAACTAGATATGTACATGGTTCCCTTATTAAATAATTAATTAAACATAGAACATAATAGTTGATAATAAGCTTCTTCCTTTATACATGATCAATTTCTTCATCCTCATAAAATGGGGATAAAAAAATTAAAGGGCAATATTAAATGAATAGATAGGGTTAGAGAAAATAGAAAAATGAATTAATAATATGTGAATCATAATATAAATGAAATATTCAATACGGTTATAAGTAACTGAAAAACACATTCTATTTAAGCAATAAAATTAGAATTAAAACGTAACCATTTATTTTTTCATAGTGAATATATCTGGGATAGTAAAAAAATAATAAAATAATTATTTCATTAATTTTTGAATGTTGTGTATCAAGACGATGCACCAATACCATCAATTCCTTTTACAAGAAAATTTATGTTTGTGAGTATAAAACCTATATGATTCTTCATACAGTCTAATATAAAAATTTTGTCACCAAATATTTTATCTCTTGATCATTGTCGATGCATTGAGGGGATATATAATTTTTTCTCCCATATATAACTACATGTATAAATAAATATTCATACATATATTTAATTCAGGAAGTATATTCCTTATCAAAATATCATTATTGTGTAGAGGATACATATTTATCAATATTTTCATAGTTAAAATGCCATTAAAAGTAAAAATTGCATGTAAAAAATGTATTCAACATAGATAATAACCGTTTTAATGATAAAAATAAATTAATATTTAATTATATATTTAGTGATTTATGATAATAAATACAAGGGGAATTACACAAAGTAAATATGTTATGAATATGAAATATTTCCCAAATAAATTAAAATCAGATGAGAAAACCTAAAATTCGGTACAAACACATTCCATACTTGTACATAATGTCCCAGATAATAAATATTTATTAATTAATTTCATAATAAAAATCTTATTAAAAATATATATCATCTATTATAACATTTTTTTGTTCATTTATTTTTATTATATTGAGTTATAATGCTAAATTTCATTGTTTCTAGAGTATTTGTTTTATGGTTTTATTGTCATTTACCTTGTGAATGATTATGAGAGTTATTACAAAATGGATGAAAAAATAAAAAATTGAAAATATTTTGTATTAATAAACATAGACAATTTGGAATGGTATCATATATTTTTTGGTTCTATTGTATGAGGATGTTTTATTAGAAAAAATGTTAAAAAATCTATTTTATGGATTTTTGAACTATCATGCACATGTGACATTTAATTTAATATTATGTATATATGTTCATTCCATAACATGATATGAAATATATTACTTATATTACAATTATAATTAACCATAATAATAGTTTTATGAACATATTTGAAAGAGGGATAGGAAAATAAATACTCATCATCCACAACGTCGATGAATCAACACTTCATGAACTACGTTTTCATTTGTAAAATAAAACTAGGATATTAGATATTTCTTGAAGGATATTCCACTGAAAAAATAAAATTATATTATTTATATGATATTAGAAATATACTGACCTTTTGGGAAAGGATATGTGAAGAGAGAATATGAAATAAAAATAAAATAATAGAAAAATAAGGAGTATTTTTCCTCTTGAATATTATGTCCTTAAGAACCTCCTTATGATGGATGGATTTTGCATTTTCAAAAAACCAGTAGGTACTTAACATGTCAAAGAGTATTAGAAAGGTTATTTGGTAGAATCTAGAAAATCTATAAGTCTTTGATGGTGTGAGGAGAAAGGGTGGTATTTATACTGGAGGAGAAGGGTGAGTTTTATTATTTTGTTAAATAGTTTTTTATTTTTGAACCAAAATATTAATGGTGTTGATTATTTTGACTATGTAAACTAATATTTAAATTCCAGTTCTATCTAATGGGTTGTTACATCATAAATGCTTATTAAATTCTTATATTGAACTTATAATATAAAATGTATTTAATTAATGTATTTCAAAATTCGACACAAATTCTACTATTTTAGAAAAATCTCAAAAATTCACCCAAATAATATTTTGATGTGATTATTTTGAAAATAATTTCCATTTCATGAAAATATTTTTCTAAATAAGTGAAATTTTATTTTTAATTAAAATCATCATTTATTCAAAAAATGATTCTTTTATTATTATCATAGATTTAACAACACTTGGAATAATAATTTAAGGTTAAATAAAATTATTTTATAATTAAAATACAATAATATAATGAAATTTGAATCATTTTTATGAATATAAATTTTGTTTTATATATTTATTTTATATAAAAAATTAAAAATTAAAAATTACATTTCATAAAAAATTCAAACACTTAATTAATCATTTTCAATTAATTTATTTTGATATTCCATGATTTAAATATATCATATTTTAATTTATAAGGGACTAAAATTTTATTTATACTTTCATAGGTGGATTTATTAATTTAATGGACCCATTATTATTCTTAATAGTCACATTACTATTCCAAAGTTCGTGTTAATATTTTATACAATACCATCCTTCATTTAATCTCGGTGTTACGTGAAATGTAAGCTATAATTAAAATTAAATTTATCTAAAAGGATAAATAACCTAAAATAATGGGGTGTTATATTCTTCCATTTTTAGAAAATTTTATCTTAGAAGTTTCTCTGGAGCATTTCCTTCTAAACTAATGATGTCGGTTCCTCTGCATAACATCTTCAGGTTTCTATATTGCTTTATCAATTTTATGGATTCACCAATGAACATTTACCAATGAAGCTCTCTGATTTCTCAATACTTTCGCTCAAGTATAAGGAATATTTATAGTCTCTTTCCAGTAAGATAAATCAAGTTCTTGTTATATTTTTTTAAGTGATTACATGCATTCAGTCATGCATGCACATCTATAAATATGATATGTCGAACACATCATGTTTTTTGAGAGAAATGGTGCATTTATAATCATAAATATATTGCAAAAAATAATTCTAATGTTCCAAATTGTCTAATATATGTGGGGATCAGATTCCCTTTCTTAACAAACCTTATGACTCCCTCACATAGAGATACGTTTAGAAATACATGATCTCCAACTGGAAATTCTAAATCAATTCTCCATCAACAGAATAACTCCTTAAACTAAATTGAGATTCATTAATATGCAACAAAATAGTACGTACCTTTGTCATTGAATATTACATATGTTTTGGGCCTACATGTCTCCTCTAACCAACATCATCCTAAAAATTCAGAGTATGACATCTCTAGCCATATAATGCTTCATATAACACCATTTGAATAAAAAAATGGAAAATATTATTATAATAAAACTCTAACAAAGGTATATAAAAATCCCACATATATTGAATTTTATGTGAGAATGATATGAATATGTCTTCCAATTTTTGAATGGTTGTTTTAGACTGTCCATCAGTATAAGGGTGATAATCCATTCACAAATGAATTTCATTATCCCATGCTATATGAAGACTCTTCCATAATTTTTATGCAAAAAATGTGATCTCAATCATATCTAATTAATATTGGTTCACCATTAAGTCTAAAAACTTCATTAATAAAGAGTATTAATAGGATATCAAGAGGTAAATATTCTCTAATAGCTTGAAATTGGTCAGATTTTATTAAGGCGATCAATATTAACCCACATTGTATCAATAATTATGGGTCTATTTGGTAATATATTGATGAAGTGTATAGTAATATCATCCCACATAAAAAATATAATAGTTAGTGGTTTGGTAAATCCTGAAGGATTTTGTCTCTTAACCTTCACATTTCGATATAAAAGACATCCCAACAAATAGTCAGTAATTTATAACTTCATATTTTATTAATAAAGGTTTAATCAATATATCCATAAATTATGGTACTACCAATTTGCTATGAAAAATTTGATTTTTGAAAATAATCTAATAGTTCCCATTTTAGCTCACGTATATAGGGAAGAAATAACTTATTTCCGAATTTCATAATTTCATCCTCAACTATATTGTCTACCAATCTCTTATCATTAATGGCTTTATTTTTCGGTTGAATATTTTCATCAATAGATTAAGTTATTTTTTATCTCTTCTAATATAGATGGTTTATAATCAATTGAAAAAATCAATGATTTTTCTCATTCCTTAACAATTCCCATAACCATATTTCCTCCACAAACCTAGGATCTTTCATAATCATCATTTGGGTTAGATGTCTATGATATTTCCTATATAATGCATCTAAAAACCTATTTATTTACCTATGATGTATTGTATTGAGAAATAATTATCTTTTAATATGATAAATCATCATATTTCCCCATTATTATTTTATTATGCGTAAATATGGATTTTAAAATCTTTTGATCCATATATATCTCACATATTTCAGCATAGAGAGGGTTTATCCATATCTTCATAGAAAATATTTTGGTATCTAGATAAAGATCATGAGTTGGCTAATTTTTTTGTGAATCTTCAACTTCCATGATGAATATGAAATGACATTATCATTTTTTATAAGAAAACCACTGAATAAAATACTTTTTGGATCACTATATATCAAAAAAATGTCATGTCTTGATAGTAGAGTCCAAATTGGAACACTAAATAATATTATAATAATTTCATGAAAACATTATTCCCATTATTTTTTCTATATAAAGATAACCTCATTACATGTTATATTGGTTAAAGTGTTTTGCAATTGTAAAAAATTATAAATGAAACACCAATAGTGACCATTTAAACCAATGTAACAACATATATTTTTTTTGTTCATCAGTGTATGCCATTATTAATTTTACATTTTCATTACATGATCAACTAAGAATTTATCCTTAGATATAATATAGACATGAATTAAAATTTACCAATTCAATAATTCACACTTGGTAAAATTACCAGACACTCTAAAGAATGATCCATATCTGATTATCATGATCTTAATATCTTTTTTTCAATACACCATAATATCATCTATGATTATGACAAAAAATCATCATGATAATGCATAAATAATATATTCATTATATCCATGATACCTAAGGTGGAATTAGTCAATACAAAAAAATATAATAAACTATAAATTTACATACATCATCCAAAAGGTTGTCTTCTGAAGCTCTCCCTTCCTTATTAACAATTGACGATACCTAAAACGAAAGAAAAAAATCGAAAAATATTGATCTTCATGAATTTGATCACAAAAATAATCAATTTGGGGATGATGATCCTTGTTATTTATTGTAACAAAAATGATTTGTATATTTTTAATTCCTATCCCCATTGATATATATTTCTTCATAAAAAAGTTCAAGGTATCCCAGTTAAGACACTAGGTAAAATAAAGACCATATCAATAAACTCATCTTGTTGTTTTTAAGCTCTAATAATTCCGTATTTTCCATTCTATAAGTATTCATTAATTTTGGACTTGTATCATATATAAAACTAATGGTAAACTCAAAATATCATTCTATGGGGTGTCCATGTAATTCTTCAATAATAATTTATTTTGGTTCCACAGGTACATCATCAATTTTAATATCACATTCCACATACCAATATGTTGTTTTCTCTTCCTCAACATGAATTTAATTCAGTTGGGATACTGGTGGGGATCTTAATAATAATCAAATGTCGAAATTTCTTCTCTAAATAAAAGGATTTAAAAATATTCCACCAAAATAATAACTTCTATCTTCTTATAATAAATTTTTGTATCATATATTTAAATATGGGTCATATAGAGTATTATATCTAATTAAACCATAGGTAAGATGATAATTCTAGAAAATACATCACTTTTATGTTTCATAATGGGGATATCCTGATAATGTTTTTTGTAATGAGTCGTACCTTATGAGTTTTGATATATAACCCTTTATTAAATCCAAATAAGAATGTATAATTTCATTTGAAAACAAGTTAAAAAATGTGTGATGATCAAGAATAAAATAATGAATTTTTTAAAATTTAATGTAAGATTAATGTAACTATCAATACAAAATATGGTACTTCTACATTAGTTTTTGGTGATCACATAAACATGGTCATATCCTTTTATTCTCATATGTGGTAGATTTCTTGATGGTTGTGACATTTATTTTAATAATATCCCATTAATATATTTTTATGCATTGATAATCATTAATTTGTTTCTTTAACTTTCATTTATTTTCTCGATGTACTTTTTCTGCAAACATATAATAGACTCCCATTCTATTCATGCTTTTCCTAGTACGATTCTTTTGAAAAATTTTATATAATAGGAGTATTCATGTTCATATATTTTTCATTGATGAATTGACTTTTTTTGGTTATCATAGGACCTCCTTTTCACTTTATTTTCCTTGAAAATATTGGATCTAAAAAATTACTTCTTTTTTTATGAAACATTATTATAATTCATCATATGAGGAAACTGTTTGAGATTTCAGTTCCTGTCAGAGACCTGACTTACTACCATTAATTAAATGAAAAATATTTTTTTCTAAATCACTTTTGTAATCTATAGAATACATGACTAGTTTAATACATGAATAAAAATATATTCCATCACACACTTCCTCATCTTAGTTTATGTTAAGAATTTTTTTTCTTCATTTCAATTTATTTCTCACTAAGTAAATATTTTTTGAAGATGGTTTATTTAAAATTATTCCATTTTTGGTTTTATGTTTAATATTCCTCCCTAGTATTTTAGAAATAAAACACTATTTATGAACATCCTCTTTGAGAAAATATACTTCCAGTAATACCTTTTATTTTTAATTTCATCCCAATGCTAGAAATACCATTTCATAGGATTTCACCCATTGAACATATAACAGTATATTAGTAGTCCCAATAAATTTTTATGGCTTCTGCCACATGAAATTATCTATAAAAGGTGTTTTATGAATATTATTCATAACCTAATTATGTTATCATAAAATGGTCAAATTTCTCTCAGCTCTTACACCAAATTTGTTTACATTATCAGTGAGGAAATACCAACATTTTTGTGGGTATAGATTCATTTTCATCCATTATAACCCATCACTATATAACGGAAAATAAATTGAGTTAGCTCATAGTCATCATGGTTATTAAAGAGAAAATTAAATGGAATGATTTTTTAATTCTAATATTTATTTAACATCTATTACCCATGGTTTCCACTAAACCTTATTAGATATAAACAATAACAACCATGACCCTAGTATCTTATATTTAGTGGTTATTTTATGAAATTTGAAAATATACAAGAGAGTATATCCCCAAAGATCAATTAGATTTATTTTCATTAATAACATGATACATTTGTATATCCCTAGTTAAATTGGTAATTATACATAGATCATAATAAAGGAAAATTAACTACCACCGTGGTAATTATTCCAGGATTTCGTCTTCATAACTGGGTGAAGGGAAATAATAAAATAGTGATATTAAATCATCATTAATGGTTGTATATAGTAGAAACAAGAATATAATATAATTTAAGAGTAATAAATAACTAATTATTAATATGGAATTGTAAATAACTAAAAAACACATTCTATTCAATCATTAACTGATAATAAAAATGTATATGTAAGTTCTGTCATAGTAAAAGAATAATGGAAAATAATTGTTGAATATTAAATGGAAAAGATGATTAATTATTTTATGTCATTTTTATGACAAATGAACAACTATTCTCAATACCATGTGAAATATGGTTTATGTATATTGGTAAAAATATGTTTAATTTTTCTTTGAAACAAATTTGAGGGGTATTTCGTCAACTGTTTTTTCACATCATACATGTCGACACATTGTTATGAAATCGATAATGGATCGCAACCAATGTATACTTAACCAAATAATTAATTAAATATAAAAATTTACAATTTAATTCATGACTCAAAATAACTTATCAAAAAAATGTCCACATTTAGTAAAATAATTGAATTTAAAAATAAATCCCTAGTTAAACAAATAATATTCCAAAAAACACCATATGTAAATTTGGTATATGATATATAAAATAGTAATATAAATAAAACAATAATTATGTTTATTTAATGAAATCTCTAATGAATTATGAACATAAATAAAATGTTATGTATATATACCAGGTAAAAGAAAAAATAGCATAAAAAAATATGTCTCAATGAATAAAAATTAAGATGAATTCCCTTACAAGGATCATATCATTAATGAAATGAAACAAATATGTTTATTATGTATAAATCCCCATAAAAAAGTGTAAATAAAAAATAATATAAGATTTAATTTTAAACATTACATTAGCATGGCATAATTAATGAAAATATGTTTAACCCAATAAATGAAAATTGATTTATGAAATATATAACCACATGGTAATTGGTTGAATAATATTCCCTATTAAAGTAAAAATAATAAAATTAAAAATATAATATTATAATAATAAATATATTCATTTTAACATATTTCATATTGAAGTATACATACACCATACACAAGAAAAAAGTTGAGAATATGTCATATATCTCATATAAGTAAATGTGAGAATATAAAAACCATATATATTCTTCAAAATCATTTTACACATAAATTATTTTCATTGATAATAAAATTAAATTCCATAATTATATATTTAATAACTCATAATACATATATTTTATTTAATATAATATTATTAGGCTAATTAATTTCCATTCCAATAAGTTATATTGTTTCATTTCAATATTTTAGAAGCCTTCATTTCTCGGGTTTATATTCATTTCCCTAGTGTATAATTTTTGGAGTTCTTCACAAATGGAAAAAAACATAAATATTGAAAATATTTAGTACTAATGAACATACATGAATATAAATTTCCAAATATATAATTTGGTGATATATTATGATGATGAATCACTAGATTAAACAGTGATGATTTTTTTTTGATTTATTTTTGCAAGTTTTACGACCATCACGAACATGGGTAATTTTATTATTTAAAAACATGCACACATATATATATATATATATATATATGTTTTTTCCAGAACCTGATATAACTGATAATATATATTAAAATATTATGTAACCAATATAATTTTTTAATAATGTACTTGAAGATGGTATGTAAAATGAAAACTCATCGTCGATAAAATTGAAAAATTGATATATCACAGATGATGTTTTCATTTTTAGAATAATAGGATAAGAGAATAGATTTGATGATGGATATTCCATTATAACAAAAAAAATCAATTATTTTCATGATACAATCATTACCATTAATATTTGGATATATTAGGTGAGGATATTATAATAAAAGAAAATAAATTAAAAGAAAAAAATATAGATTTTAACTCTTGAATATTGTCTCCTTGGGAAGCTACCTAAGGCAATTGGATATGGAATTTTTATAAGAAAACAAGTTCTTGGATTTAGGGAAATAAAATGGAAATATAATTAGGAATAATTTCAACAAGCTACAATTCATATATGGTTTGAGGTGTAGGGGTGGTGAGGGGTGGAATTTATAGGGTAGGAGATGGGTATTTTTATTATTATTTAATTCATTATATCAGTATTTTGGGTGAAGACTGTGAATAGTTTTTAGTATTATGGCTACATAAAATATATAGAGAATGAGTGTTTATACTAATGGGTTATTACCTCATTCATATATCTATTATTAGTCAATAATTCATTTATTTTCTTATAATGTCTAATACCATAAATTTCAGTATTTCACTAGTCAATAATATTACAACTATTTATGAAAAATCACCAAAACTCACCGTATACATTTTTGAATAAATTACTATTAAAAAATGGACTCCAATATATGGAATTAATTTTTTTAACATGACATATTAAATTTATTATTAAAATAATAATTTATTCGGAAAATATATTTTTCAATATTATTACTAATTTTACGACACAATTAAAAATTAGTTATGGTCATACAAAAATTATCTTATAATTATAATACAAATAAAATTATTATGTTATGAATATATTTTATGAAAATAAATTTTCTTTTAAATAATTTTATTTAATATAAAATTTTATATAAACATTAATGTTTCAAAAAAATAAAGACATATAATTTATTATTTTTTAAAACATCAATTTACTTATTCTATAATTTAAGTATATCATAGTTTTACTTAGGCTACATCTAAATTTTATGTGTTTTTCATGTACAATGATATATTTATAATAGCCACAATACTATTTTGAATGGTCACATTAATATTCCCATGGTCTTGTAAATATTTAATTGTATATAATGGTTCATTTAATCTTGTTGTTTTATGAAATGTTAGCAAACAAATAAATTTATTTTATTTAAGATGATATATAATATAAAATATTGCAATGTCATGGTCATCCCTCATTTGAAAATTTCATCCTTGAAATATTCATAAATATTTACAGCTAAATAGATGAGGGTGGTTCTTCTTTATAACATTATGTAGTTTCCATGTTGATTATTTAATTTTATGGTTATCCATTGAACTTTTACATGTTGAGTTTTCTGATTTCTAAATATTTTCTCTCCAGTTTCAAAAATCTCGATAGGGTTTTCATAGTATGAAACAATAATTTTAAATTTATATTCTTACATAGGTGAGTACATGTGTTGGGTGTGTAACATACTTCTATGACAAGGAATGGAAGAACAAGTCATTAATATTAGACATACATGGTGGGATTACTAATTAGTAAGATAAAAGTATTATTTATTCCAGAATATTGATTTATTTGATGTTCCTAGGGAATACATTCCCTTTCTTACAAAACCTTATGAAACATATCCATATATATACAATTAAAAATAGCTGATCTCCCCCTCGAAATTCAAAATCCTATCACCGATTATCGACATAACACAATTTAAAACATTTAAATGATTTAATATGTGTTTGAATAGTATTTCACTTTTTGTTGTCTATTTATTATGTTTTGGGCCTATCAGTTTCCCATTAAAAACATCATCCCAAAAAGTTGAAGTATTACATTAGGTTTCCTATATTACTCTAGATGACTCAATTTGAAAACTATATTAGAAACTATTATTGCATGAAAACTCTACCAAAGGTAAATATTGAACTCATATACCTTTTAAGACAATTGATCATGGTCTCAACTTTTCTTCCAAGTTTTGAATTGTCGTTCTATAATATACATCAATTTGGGTGTGATAAGTAGTACTCAAATGAATCTCAGTATCCAAGTCCCATTGAAAAATATTCAAAGACTTTGATGTAAAATGGGGATCATGATTATACATAACATATAGTGTTGAAACATGAGGTCTTGAAACATCATTATTATAGAGTATATCAAGGAAATATAGAGGAAAATTACCTCTTGTAGAATCAAAATATGTTGATTTTTTGAGGAGATCAATGATGAACCATGTCTACCATTATTTATGGGTTTATATTCAAATCCATTGATGAGGGAATTAGATTTTATGAAAAATATATAGACTTCCTTATCCTTAAAAAAAATTAATCTTCTATTCCTTTTCTAGATCCACCCAATATAGATATACTAAATGGAATTCTTATAGATAAAGAGAAAAAATATGGGAATGATGAAATCAATCTTCAACATGAGTATGTACAAATTATACTAGAATACATTATTTTATTTAATGAATAATTACATGGACAACCCACAGTGTGTAGTTGAGTAAAAATTGATTTAATCCCTAATGCAATAACAATATCAAATAATACTTATTGAATTTCTACTATGGAATTAATGGAGATGATGAAAAATCTAGAGGATTTGAGTAATAAGGGATTAATTCTCCCTAATTTTTCTCCATGGGGATCCCACTTACTATTTGTTAATAATAATGATGGAAATATGAGTGTATGAATTGATTGTTGCGAAATAAATGTTATTAAAATGATGATTAAGTATCATCTACCTCACTTTGATGTATTATATTATCACTTTCCTGGTTCTAATTATTTTTCTAAGTTTGAACTTCATTCTGGGTGTCATTAATTGCGAGTAAATAAATAATATATTCCAATGGAAACCTTTTATATGAGGTATGTATATTAGGAAATTACACTAATTCCTTTAGGATTTACTAATGATAACTCATTTTTCATTGATTTAATGAATATTTTATTCAAGAAATAACCTGAATATTTTGTTTTATTCATTTATTATATTCTAGTGATTTTTAAAATATAAGAAGAGTATGATAATAACATTTCTATCATTATTCAGACACTTAGAGGGAAAGAGAAATATGGTAAACACTGAAAGTGTGAATTATGGCTTCAGAAAATTTATTTTCTCAGCCATATTTTCTGTATGGAAAGAATCTCAACTGATCCTATAAGGAAAATAGAAATCCAATAATGTCCTATACTAGTGAACATAACTAAGGCACGTAGTTTCATTAGTTTGTAGGTTACTATCAACGTTTTGTTTATAATTTTAGGTGATTGGATAACCCGTTAACCTTGGTCATATGTAATGGGGTTATGATATTATGTAAAAACAATTCATGGAAAATGTTTTTGATGGATTGAAGATAAGATTAATCACTACTACTATTTTTAATCTCCCCTTATTAAATGATTGGTTTTTGATATAAGGTGATGCATTGAATAATATATTGGGTCACTTACTTAGGGAAAATGATAAACTTGTTTTATATACATCAATGTAATTGAACACTTTAAAACTAAATTATCCAACACATGATCTTGAGTTACCTTCCATAATATTTTTTTGATGACATGGAGACACTATCTATATTGTGAAATATGTGAGATATATGTGGATCACAAGAGTTTGAAATAAATATTTGTAGATAAGTAGCCCATCATTAGGAAGAAATTATCGCTTATGTCACTCTACGATTGGGATTTATCAATACACTACCACCCAAGAAAATAAAATAATGTAGAGGATTCATTAATAAATAAATATCATGGACCTCTATTATAAGTGAGGATCTTGGATGATCCTATGTTCTTTGATTTAGTAAAGATGTATATTTGAATTTTTATGGAAGAGGAAACATCACTCCATTTTCAATTTATTGTTAAACTATATATATTAGAAAAGATAAAAATATATTAATATGATGATGATAATTTTCAGAAGAACATAAATTCCTTAAAGATGTATGATTGGAATACATCATTTATAAGGATGAAATTTTCATATGGGAAAGAGATTTAACATTCTATAAGTACCTGATTTAAAAAGGTTACTATTAGATGATTTTCATAGATCAAATTTCTCAATACACCATAAAAGTACTATGATGTATAGAGATATGAAGGATCATTTTTTGTGGGACAATATGATGTGGGAAATTGAAAACCATCTGTAAAGATGTCATTTTTAAAAAAATGATCAAAGTGATATAGAATCATAGAGGACTCACAAAGCCTTTACCTATTCATATGTGGTAATGGGATGACATTACAATAGACATCATCACCGTATATCCAACATCACCCAAATTTAATGATATAATATGAGTTATTGAAGATTTTCATAAAATGAATATTTTATTGTTATAAGAGAATATTTACCACTATATCACCGAGAAATACTCTATATTAATAAAGTTGTAACACATCATGGATCACCTCTATAAATTGTGTTTAATCATGATCCCTATTTTACATCAAAATTATGGAAGAGTATCTAGAATATTTTGGATACTCATCTTCATTTTAGTAATCCCTACCACATTCAAACTAACATACAATCTAAAAATAATATCAATACATTTCAAGACATGTTAATATCAGGATCACACAACATTCAATGTATGTGGGATTAATACTTACCTATGGTAGATTGTCCAATAATAAGTGTTCCCATTTTACTCTTCAAATGGCACAATATGAAGAATTATAAGGAATGTTATGTCATTCTCCAACATGTGGGGAGAAATTTAGTGAGATGAAACATTTTGTAATTGAATATATTGAAGATATAACAATGGTAATGACTCTTTAGGGTCATACTAAAGAATCTCCATGTAGGAAAAATATATATAATGACAAGTATAGAAATTATTTGGAATATAAATTGACTGATCAGAGGTTTTTGAAGGTGTCTCCATTGAAGGGTGTCCTAATACACATTACGAAATGAAACCTGATCCCACATGCATTAGACCATTTGATTTTTTGGATAGAATTAGAGTTGTAGGATACCATTTAGCAATTCAACAATGTCTCTACAAATGTTTTTTAGGTGTTAAATATATTAATGTTAATGATGTACATTCCATAACCAATGCACATAATCACCTCAGATGAAATAGAACATAACCCGTTATTTTTCATACTGAAAAGTGTCTATCCAGATTCATAATGGTTGAGATAATGTATTGGAAAATTAGATGATTTTATTGTTAAAATCTATTTGTAAATCCATAAAAGGGAAGAAGAAATGTTGGAGCCTGAGGTTGCTTTGATGAAAAACCACCCTCCTCTTTTTAGAAGACAATATTCATGAAAAATTTCAAGGACGAAATATCTGAAGAAGAAATGAAAATAACACTCAATGATTTTATGGTATCTATATTTTAAAATCAATTTAATTTATTTGGTAGCTTACAGTTTACACAACAATGAGCCTAAATAAATAGCGATATAAAAATAAATATTATTTTCATAACATGACCATTAGGAATATTAATTTGGACACTAGTTGAATAACATCACCTATTAAAATATAAATAATCTTTATGTATCACAAAACTGAAAATATTATATATTTATATAATGTAATAATAAAACAAATCTTTTAAATTTGATAAATTAAGTATCTATATTTTTGTGAAATGTATTTTTTAATTTAATATTTTCTAATCAATATAATGATATAGAAAAAAATTATTTACATAAAATATATTATCGAAATAATATTTTGTTTTATTATAATTATAATATTATTTAATGGGTCCATAATTAATTTTTCAAATTAGAGCATAATTAGTAATAATATTATAAATAGTATTTTTCAAAGAAATGAGGATAATAATTAAATAAATAAATTTCCCATATTTAGAAAATTATTTTCATGAAATGGTTTTCCTTTTTGAAAGAGACATGCCAAAATATGGGTAGGGGGATTTTCTTGGAATTCTTCTGAAATAGTTGATTTTTTTGTGAATAGTAAAATAAGGTAATATAAAGTATTTTACCTTATAAGTTAAATACAATGATGGATGAGTCATTTCTGATGTATTAAACCATTAGTGATAACTAAAGTACATAATTCTATATACTTAGACACATTAATCAACTATATTAATAGAATTTATACAAAATAATTACTTAATGAATAAAATAATCAAAAAACACCCCACTCCTCCCTTATGAATACCTCCCCATATACTCACACTACATAATCTTTGTATCTTGTATAAATTCAATCCAGTTGATTCTCATGCTTGTTCAAATGGTTATGACCTTTTTTAAATTCCAGAAGACAAAATCCAAGTGTCTTATGTAGGTTCCCAAGGATATGATATTCATGAATCTAAATCCTCATTCATTCTTATTTAATTTATTTTATTAACCTATCCTCACCTACCATATCCAAAGTTTCATGTCAAATCCAATATCACAAATAAGATTTATTTTTATTTTGAAAATTTAATTTCTATCATCAAAATTTTTTCTACTCATTTTATTCTAAAAATGGAAACATCGTCCTTGATGTGTTGATTCGTCGCCTTCATTGATGATAAGTTTTCATTTTCCATTACAGCGTTTTAGAATGGTCAAAATTATTACTGTTAAATATGATTTAAAAATACATATTATATGTTATATAATGTTCTATAACAAACAAATAAACATAAAATTATATAAAATGACACAAGTTCATCCCCGTCCTAAAAACTACCCAAATAACTAAAATCATTTTCATTAACATTTTATCAAATGAGTCATTCACATAAAATATAAAAAAAATATATGAGAAAAATTAAACTTATTTAAGTCCATTAATACTAAATAATTTCACCTCTGGATTTTTTCTTCCATATGAAATGTACTACAATAATTAAACACATGAGAACTGACCATTACAATAATATATGAATGCTTCTGAAACAATAAAATAAAAATATATAAATCTTAAAAATGACTATAAATGAAATTCATAAAATATTAATAAATAAAATTCATGTTTAAGAGGATTATATTTTTTTTATTAATGAATATAATCTGATTATCCATGAAATTATGTGTAAGTGTAGAATGTTTTCAGACAAAAGGTAAGTGGTTTCTTATATCCCGTTTATTTATGTTGGGTATTCCTTATTCAACACTTGTTTCATGTGTTTAGTGTAAATGTTTCCACATTATATATAATATAAATAATTTATTTATATTCATAAAATTAAATGTTTTATTTGATACATATAACATCTATGGGGCACACGATTTGACTAATTAAAATATGGAAAGGAAATTCTTAAAAAAATTATATTATTTGGGTTGACCTTATACATACTTGATTTTGTTGATATAATATTATTTTTAAAATTAATTTCAATTTTATTATGTTTTATTATGTTTATTTAAAATTAATACACAATTTTTAATCATTTGATTAAATCCCACAATAATTAGATAATATTTTTAAGGGACATCAGCTAAATTATTACTTCATTGGGACAACCTTAGTATTGTGCACCTAATATTTATTTTTGTTATATACTACCCATTTTAGATCATATTTAATTTGATGTCATATATTATAATATATGGATATTATTTATATCAGGGATATGAGTATTTCCTAAATATAATACCATTTTTACATACGGTGTTTGGAAAGAATGTTATTTTAACTGGGGAAATTTTGATAAATACACATCGATTACTTAATAAAGATATTTTTATATATAATATAATTCCGGAATTAAATATATTTATGAATAAATCTTTGGATTTTTTGTGATTTAAGGGAGTCATTATTTTATTTCCCCTCGAAACATCGACCCATCCCATGAGGAAATATAGTTGTCGACGCTCCCTTTAATATGATTTCCATGATGAATTATATAGGTTTCTACCCACAAACATTAATTTTATTTTGAATGTTTTGATTTTATTTGTTCATGTGATAGATACATTATATCCAATAATTATGAACCTCATTTAGTATTCATAAATTACTATTCATGAGATTTTCAATATGAATAAAATTTATAGATGCATTTTAATTCTTATTTTACTTATTAAATGGAATTTTTTTCAGTTATTTACCATACCATATTGATTATGACATATTAAACAAGATTCACTTGTTATTGATTCTTGTTTCTTCTATATTTAACCATTACTCTAAATTTTATCTCACACTTGTATTTTTTTTTCTTTCCATAGGTTATGAATATGAAATCATTAAATAAGTGTCAAGGAATATGATTATTTTCCTTTGTTTTGTTATATGTTTAATTAAAAATGCACTAATTGAACCATTTATGAAACTTGTTCTTCAACAATACTTAATTATCATTCGTGATTTTATCTCTTATATCTATGAAAATGTAATGAGGTAAGGGACCAACATTAGGATATTGGGTTTGGGATATAAAGAAAATAGAGTCCCATAACACATAAAATGATGAATTGTTACTACAATTATATAAAAATTAAATACATATTCAAAATATAAATTTTAAAATAGAAAATTAATGTATTTAAAAACAAATATTTCTATGGGAATCCAACTGATGCGGAAAAATATCAACATACCCTAATTTTGGTGGCAACACATAAGTGTAGTGTTTAATAGTTTTTGGGAGAAGAATTGTGGTCAAATAATGGACTTTATAAATAAATCAATGATTTACAGAAATGAAAATATATTATTTTATAGATATGATAAAAACATATGTACGTTAAATTTGTTATAAACCCCCATGTAGTATGAATTATCATCACTATAAGTATTATCGAATCAATAAATAAGTTTATGTATAAAAATATTGAGTTTTTCTTTAAAAATAGAACACTATAAGAATGTGGTGGAAAATTACCAAACAATTATTGGATAAATTATGAATTATAGAGATAAGAGATAAAATTTTTATATGGTTTTAGTTGTATTTATTATACTTATGTTTTGTTTAATTTTGATTAATATATTATTATCATTCCATACTAACTATGAAATGTAAAATAATGATTATGAGTTTTCATTTTACATAAATTTTCAAATTTAACACTAAAATTTTCAAATTCAATATCTTCATATTGAAATGTGATTCACATATTTCCCATTAAGGATTGAAATAAATGTTTTAGTGTAGATGTTATAAATATTACACTTATAATAATTCTCTAAAGAACATAAAGGATTATATTTTACCATAAAACATAATTTATCAATTTAATATCCAAATTTCTATGAAAAAGTTTACAATATAATTTCTGTTTTTAAATTTTTAATGAAATTTTATTAAATAATAAATTATCGCAATAATTTGTTGAAGGAAATTTTCAGTGATGATATGTGTTGTAAAAATAACCATTATGAAAGGTATACTGAACATTTATATTTTTTTAAATTTATATATCTATATATGCTCTTAAATATTTTCTATAATTCTATACAATTTTTAATGTAATTTAAAATGGTGGTTTTCATTATAAAATTTTCATTGTCAAATTTCAAAATGAAAAACATAATACTATGAAATTATTCCAATAACATTTCAATTGGAAAAATTTTAGGTAAAATTTATAGTGTTGATGTTTGAGTGAAAATGATTATCGTGAAATTTAATGTGAAAATATATTGAGTGATGTTTTAAAAATTATTCTCCGGTTGTATACTTTTTTGGGAAAAAACAAGTTTTTAATTTTTATTAAAAAGTAATTTGGGTATCTTATAGTTTTATTTGTATTCCTTTTCAATGAGTTTTAATGAGTATTTATATTTTACCCATAAGAAATTAAAATTAACAATACCTATACTAGATTCTCCCCCACTCCTACTACCATTTGAAAATGATAATTTTTCAATAGATTGTGAAGGAACATTACCCACATTATAAATAATAATAATCCATCAAGGAAACAATCTACATTTAGTATGAATTATAAAGAAGTTATATAAGACACAGATTCTCTAACTGACAGAAAAAATAATGACAATTCAGAATAATATATACTATTATAATTTTATTTATAGACTAAAACATTTAATAGAAGTGGATAGGATACATATATTTTAGAGGATTGTGTTCATTGAATCTATAAAATAATGGGTTGAATATAAAAAATGTGTGATTAAAACACATTTAAACAACTAAGAATAGTGGTGAGGATGAGGAGGTTATTTAAAAGTTGAAACCAAAAAAATATCTAATAATTTTTCTAATGATCTAGTAGATGCTTATACCATATTGAATTATGATGAAATGGTTGTCCTATTAAACCATTAAACCTAAAAACCTGTGTTTTTTTCCTATAATTGGTGGCTATCATGGCCAAAAAATTTCAATATATATTTAACTCTAATTTATTTTAAAAACATGTTATGGAAATGTGGTATTTAGAAAAACTATTTATAATTAAAAATAAATTATAAATTTTTTTGTATAAGTATCAGGATTGGTTGTAAAATTTCTAGTAACAATATACTATTTGAATTATAGGTTTTAGGATGATAGATAACTCATTCTTGGAATGGGAACCAACTAACATTGAGAATTTATAAAATGGATCCTCACTACATTTTCCCCACACTCAATATTCAATAAACACATGTGATTTATACTTATAGTAGTAATGATTAAGAATCGAAAAATATAGAGATTTTTACAGAATAAGTTGATGATGAGTGGCATAGAGTTTAATAATTATAGATTATAGTTGCATAGATCAAGTAAATAGTTAAAATGGCATATAGGAATTTATAGAAGAAAAATTAAATTAAATTAAATTTAAAAGAAATAATTTATTCAAAATGAGAAATATAAAGGGTTGTGGAAAGTGATAAATTTAATTGGAAGTGTGATATGACCTTATAACTAGCTAAATTTGATGATGAACATTAGAAAAAAAATCTGGTTATGGTGGATTAATATACATATTGTTTCAAATAAAAAATAATCCATGTATATTGTCTATGATTAAGAAAGTGAAATTTAGTGATTTTTATGTAGAAACAATGATACCCATAAGGTGTTTAAAAATTATGAATAAAGAATAAAAACATACAATCTAACAACTATTAAAATAAACTATTATAAAACATTCATATAATCACATAATAAAACCATAATATTCAATAAAATATATAAAAATTTCATGGGAGGCAATATAGGTTTTTTATAAAATAATAAAATTTTAATATGATTCATATATCATGATTTAATTAAATTATTTAGATAATATAAATATATTTTTACCAGTTCTTATAATATAAATTAAGTGACACTACAATATTTTTATGGGAGTTGGATGATAATAATCAATTACTATAAATGAAGGTTATTTTATATCTTATCTACAAGGAGATGATATATTATATTGGGATTATTTAAAAATGTATACATTAATTAATTACTCCTATATATTTTCTTACTAATTTCATAGAAAATGAATATTGAATCCAACTAGGAAATCATGAAATATCAGTGCATTTATAGGAGAAAATCTATATTTTTACCAAAAATAAGTTTTCATTATATGTTAATTTATAGAATATCTTAATTTATAATGTTGATATATCTGTCATTATAATCATAATGGCATGTATATAATCTCTTATTATGTATTTTATGATAAAAGGGAAAATAATTTATGGTTAAAATGTCAAATCGACACCACTCTTTCAGAAGGACAATATCATAATCCATTCATAATATTTCCACTCAATACAACAACAATTCATTATATTTTATTAATTCATGATATCTTAGAAAATGTATTTAGTTACATCAATTCATTGTAATCAATCATAGATATGTCATATCATGAAAACTTCATAAATGATTTACTTAGAGAAAGGTAATATTATATATTTTTAATTACTCATTAATTGATAAATGAAATTGAATCTATGATATTAAATTTCAAGTAGTTTTAATTTTTTTAAAAAAATTTATGTGGAGTTTGGTCTGGTGAAATAATGGATATATGAGAAAAAATTATGGAAATTATAAATATATGGGTTCAGTACATCCAACATTAGGGGTCAAAAAATTTTACTACGGATTTATAATTTATTATTTAACAAAGAGGATAAAACCTACTTATAAATAATACATATCATTTATATTGTGTGATAAAGATGATTTGATGTTTCAAATGACGCATTGATTTTTTATTGATCTATAGAATAGTTTGGGAGAAGGTATCCTCATAGTTAATGAAATTTGGAATAATTTTATAAGAGCTTGAAATTTTAAAAAAATGTTATATATTAGCATTATAGTGCGAGAAACATATTTGTTGAATTAGAAAAACTTTCAAACCTTTTCATATACCCAATATATTTTGAATTTTTATTCCATTTTATAGTATCAAAATCTCTATATTTATTATAGAAATCAATAAAAATAAATTTAAATTTGATAGTTTAAACATTAGGCAATGAATTTTAGAGTTTATATTTGATTGTAATTTCATAATTTTGTACCAAAATGTCACTATGTGGTAGATATTGTTCATTAAATAAAGCTATATTAACATAACATTTACACATTTTTAGATAGAAAAATGAAACATTTTAAACAACTAAAATATAATTTAGGTCCCCAATAAAATATTATATTATAGCTACAAGATAATTGAATGAGCTTACTAAATATTCTAAAAATGAGATATTATTGTTTTCATGACACATACAAACCAAAACCCCCCAACTTGGCTGATATTTGTTTTGATAGTGAATCATGATGTCCACATCCAATAGAAAAAATAGTTAGAAACAATAATTTTGGTTATAAATCTAATAAATATGTTGCATTTCTCTCATTAAATCAATGGAATAATAAAAAACAATTATTCCAAATAAAATAATAGTATTTTAAATTCTGAAATTAAATTCCCACAACCCATATGTCCCTTATATGTCATTGTTATAATCATCACAATTGAATGTGAAAAAACACTATCAAGATCATATTTTCCCACAATCTTCTATATGAGAAACCAATGAAACGACCACCAATCACCCTTGAACAATCTTGTAAAAGGCATAGGATATTCTGGAGGGTTGCGAAAATAGGTGTACATAGTAATATAATCATAAATAATAATAATATATGTTAAATAAATAATAAAGAGTGAACAAGTGTGACAAAAATAAATCATTGTAAAATAAAATATAGAATCAATACAACCATAATAATATAATTCATTGAAATTTATCTTCAACTCAATTTACTAATATTTCATCCATTACTAATAGAATCATCTAACATGTCAAAAACAAGATACAAAAATAATTCCCAGTCCCCCCTCAAATTTCATAAATACCATAACAAAAAAATAAATGGTAAACTACAAAAAGCACTATGAAATCAATTAACCAATTAATAAAATGTAGTTGATATTTCACCATCACTCACACATATCATAAGGAACAATTATCTTATAAAAGAGAGTGATCCATTTGGATATCCTCTCGTACTATGTTCAACAACATTATAATTAAACAATAAAAACACCACATCAATACAACATTCTATGGACTGAAGAAAACCACCACACCACTCACCCGCATAACAAAACATTGAACCCATAACCCCAATCTACTCCCATATACCACAACCTGACATTCCCATTTATGGTAGAAAAATATAATTTTTTCAAAAAAACACATCAATTGGATAGTTTATTTGTGAAGGATATTGATCATGTCCCCTCATACTTTCATGCTTGTCCTTCTCATGTATCTATATAACAAAATCCTCTTATTCACAATATGAGGTTTTAAATATGAAGGAATTAATCCTTATACTATCATTTAATGTGGTACCCAACTATGTATCATATCCTCTAACACATAATCATCACAATTAAGTTATCTTGTCAAAGGGTATATTACATACTATAACGTTAATCCATTGTAACTCATGTGAATATTTCTATGTTGATCCCTATGAACCTGTATTAAAAATATTTCAAAAATGTGATCCATTATATTTCATGAAACATAACCTAAAAACCATTAAAATATGTAATATAAGAATATCAAACTTAATTTCACAAAATATCATCAAATTCGAATACCTCATTTTTTTTAAAGAAGACTATGTTCAATACTGTAAAAGACCGTAAACAAGGAGGTTAAATAACAGAGAAATATTATTATTTGATATAACAATCATATCATACTTATTGAATTGGAATGTATGAAGAGGAGTATCCACATTCCTATATATATATATACAAATTGGTAAATATGTATTTTTTAATTCATAAGAAATAAGAACTAAATGTATATGAAACTCATTTTTGTCATTGAAATTAAACTTTAATTTTTTTTCATATTCATGAAAGACTTATATAGTTAGTTTTCAGCAAATTTTTGGAATCTTATTTTATAAAATTTATTTCAGTATTTAAAATCATCATATAAAAATAATATTATAATTATTTTTTGATTTTCAAAAAAATAGATTTTTCATTGAATTGTGAAAAATACCAATTTTATTGAAAATTGATTTTTCCAATTGTGTATATAAAAAGTCACATTTTTTATCTTTATTTTAAAAAATAAATAGTTGTGTTTTATTAAATCTAAAAAATCAATGTTAATTTAATTTAAGATATGAATAATTATTTTAGAAAAAAAATTATTCCTAAAAATGAATATTTCTAGAGAACAATTTTTAATTTTATTTTGAAGTTAAATATTCATAGTTATGTATAGCCTATATAAGTGTTCAATTTGTTGAAATAGATTCAATATTTTTAATACAATTATAATATTTCTATAAAATTATATCCTTTATTTTTAATCATATGGATTCAGAACCCTTGTAAAATTTATCATCATAACATAGAGTGGCAGGGGTTAAAATGGGTTAAAAATAATTTAAGAAGGATTTAAAATCACCCACCACTTACTTTTAATCAGTTGGATGAGTGGGTTTTTTACACAACATAAAATCATCAAATATTTGTTATTTTTGTAATTATTTTCTTGATGAAGACCTTAATATTAATTTAAGAAATAAATAATTTCAAAATTTTACTTTCCTGATTTTAATATATCTAATACGTTTTAATAAAGATAAAGAATTATGGATGGTTTTAAAAGGTTATTCTGAATATGAAAAAAATTATTGTCATTTATTTTAAATTTATTGTGATAAATAATTAGCTTAAATTATTAAGCAACGTAGATAGAGTCCATGTGCAATTAGTTGAGAAATCATGTCTGTGATTTATATAATAAAATGAGTAATATTTTTTTGTGTAAGTGGGGATATTAGAAGAAATATTTAAATAATTGTTATGAACTCATTTATTTTTTAAAATTAAATATTAAAATTACACTACAGTATTTATGAATCCATATTCTCACAATATGTGATTTGGTGCTATAAACTAATACTCAATATTCTAGTATCAATATCGATGATATATTCCCAAACATAACTATCCCATAATTAGATGAAATTAGGAAAATAATTTTTACATACATTCCAAAATAATTTTAGTTTTATAAAATTATATATTTACAACCAAAACATAAATTTAAAACCCCATGTTTTTTAACTAGTGGATATTTTTTTACACTATATTATAAAATAATTACTCTATAAACTGTCTTCAATATCACCCAAAAATTATCCAAACTAGATATCCTATTAGAAATAACATTTTAACTGTTTATTCCATAACCTCTGTAAATGAAAACATAATAAGGGGTGATCTTAAACTCTTAGTAAGTGAAACATATTATTGAAGATGAAACAAATAATAATAATGGGATATATAATATTGTAGGAATAATGAATACAAATAATTCTGAAATAAACTAAATTTTAGAGAATTTTATATCGATGTCAATAAAATAAAACATGGATATAAATAATACTGGTAAAATAATTTTGGAAGAAAAAATTTAAAACCTAAAATACATATTATAAATTTCTAATTCAATGATAGTGTCCTATTCTTGGAATTGGTACACAACTAGACTAAACATATTTTTCCTCATAATCATGTTGATTCATTGAGGGGATTAAACATGGTTGGTCCCCAGCCTTTATTGTTTATATAAACATTAAAATTACCATAAGAGGAAATATGAAATTTCACTCAATTCCCTATAAAATATATGGATGAATAATAAATGATTATATTTGTAATGAAGAATAAATAATGTCAATACATATTCAACCAACATTAATAGTTAACACAAATTATGAATTTTAACACTTATTTTCAGGATTATAAAAGGGATAACATGATAAAAAATCATCTATTGAATAATGATTGATCATTGAAAATACATAATCATCATGAAAACAATCATCACCATTCTGATAATATCATATAGAATACTAAAAATTTCACACTTGTAAATAAAAAATTATCTTACAAGGTGAATATTCTGGAATATGAATTCAGAAAATTTGATGTCAACATAGTAAATATTAATGATCACATGGTAAATTCAATGCAATAATAACATCATAAAAAGAAATATTTATAATTAATGTTTCTTTTCTAAAAGAAAATATCATCTATGAAACAAGGATATATAGTAGTTTTTTTGAACTAATTGGAAAATAGCTTCGTAAAAATAATGCATTGAATGATATCCCAAAATAATAGATGAAGAATCAATTTTTTTGATACTAAGTGTTTAATCCCCCCATTTAATAATACATATGTACATATTTTAGGATATATCATTTAACATAAAACCAATTCAAGTAAATATTTTCAAAAATTACAAGGTAAATTGAAGTGAAAACTTAATATATCTTTTAATTTGTTTATCATTGATGTAAAATATAAATTTACATGTCACATTCAAAGTTATATTTTGAATAAGTAACATTAAATAATTTGAAATAAGTTTTATTTAAGAACAATATCCAATATTAGATACATTAATATATATAATATATATCATGGAGTAATGATAAGAGGAAGAAAAAAATATGAAATTTAATGGGGAATAACTTTCATTAGTTTCAAAATAACCTTATTCCAAAATCACAATCTTATGAAAGTAAAAAAATATTTCTTTTCCGTACAAAATAATTTTGATAATAATAATTTTATAGTATCATATAATATAATATTAGGGTTTCATGACCTAGTTATTGAAATAAAATGATCAATATGAAATATTATCACATAATGATATTATATTTGAGCTATCATTATCCTATATAAGAAAAAAATACACTAAACATTGAAACAATAGAAATTATTTTATGTAGTATAAGATTTTAAGATGGTAAAATAACACATTATACATATAAAATTATAGAATATAACCAATATATAAGAAATATGTTTTATTTATGTATCATTGCTCATTTATTTGAAATTATGTTACCCAAAACACATTTAGTTGAGGTATCTCATGATTCAAAATACATTTAATGAGAATTACATGATTAAGATTATTTTATACTATGAATTACAATATAAAATGAATTTGGATTTAATGGGATACAAAATCAATTGAAAACCTTATGATATAAACATGGTTCATAACTTGAAACCAATCTCATATAATCAAAATTGAGACCTAGAGAGCTCTTACAACATAAGTAGTATTTTATTCAAAAAACCCTTTATAGAGAGGGATTATAATAGTACATACAACACCATTATTAATATATAATTTCTAATATTATATATGTGAGTGGAATTATATAAATTATATAAATGATAATATCTAAGAAATACAGAACCTGTCTCACGGAGAGGAATTTAATATGAACATCCTTAACACGATCCTCCCTTAATATATAAATACACCCATCATCTTGAATAATTATTTTATGTTCATTAAATATATAACCATGATCCTTATTTATAAATATAACCATATATATCTCTTATTTGTAATTAATATATAGATATACATACTTTGTAATATTTACCAATATTGAAAACAAGGTGTAAGTGATCGTTAATGCATTTATCGAGTTTCATAAGAGTCATTGTTATCTATTATATTTTCAAAATCCATAATTAATAGATCCTATAAGGTACTTAAGTAGATGTTTGACAATATTTTATAAATATGTAATTTCATTTCATAGTAGTTTATATAACACACAATGAATATTAAATTTTGGAGGATCATGTTTTAGTTATTCTTAATGAACCAAATAGGTTTTCAAAATTAATTAGTTAAATATAGACATATCCCAACCCGAAATAAAAATAATTACTTAAATATTTATATAATATTACACTGTTAAGTAATTTCTCATGTTAATTCATGATATAAATGCGTATTATTTTTCATGTATGTGGTTAAACTATGTAAAACAAGAATCTGCACTTTTTAGTGAGTTATTATAAGATGGTTAAATTATAATATCAATATAACATTATAATAATGTTCTTATTTAGTAATTATTAATATAATATATAATAAATTTTAATAATAATAAAATTTAGAAAAAAAAATACATTACGTAGAAAAAAATAGATTATTTTCCACATAGTATGCTTATTCTAAATGATTTAATTAATGATATTAATTTTTTGATCATATCATTAATTGGGTTTTCAAAATCACATACTATAAAATTAATAATATATAAAATAAACATTTTCATATAAAATGAGTAAATAATTTCTAATTGAATATTATATAATAATAAGTCCAAAATAATTATATTATTTTAGAAAATGGTATTCTCTTTTATTCACATAAAATCATTAGTTTGGGATAATTGAAAAATATATAACTTAATATTTTATTGTTATTCGTAATTTAAATTGATGATAGATTTGTACAAAATTTTACAATTTTATAATTTAATAATAAAATAATAAAAAAATTAAATAAAAGATGGTTTGTATAGGAAAATAGTTTTTAAAAATGTTAATTACTCATTATTATTATTTCATAAAAATTAATTTATTTGAAATATAATATTAATATAAGAAGAAAAATATAATTTTTATTTAATCAAAACATACATTGTTTTTTGAAAAAAATGAAACGTTTAGATAAATATATTTGTAGGAATAAAATAATTATCATAGATATTTTAGTTATATTAATTGAAATTCATTCATATTAAATGTTTCCATTATATTATTTCAAAAAATATTTCTTAATTTAATTAACCTTATTAGTTCCCTCTAATTCAACTCCTAGGATTTAATGGTCATACTTAATATTATTATTTTAAAAAAAATTACCATTTCATATTACTTAAGTGGTACATGTACAGAATGATATCGTAAACGTTGACTCATTTAAAGGTAATATAATATTTAAATTTTATAGTATTACACTATCACCATATAAATAAATTTCCGCATTATATTTTCAATCATAATATCATTGTAATTTCAATGAGAAATTAATAATTATCCATACACAGATAAATGATCAATGGATTATTTGTGATGTTAAAATAGATTTATCTTTATTAAATCATTGTTATAGGAATATTATAATTAGAGGAAACCCATTTATATTTTCTTATAAAATTATTCTAAGGGAATTTGATATAGATCATAAAGTAATTAATACACAAAAATTATAAAAATTATTTTATATGATAATCAAACCACTATGTGGTTTTTCTTACATCATCATATCCTGTGATTGGTTGTGGTGCCCATGCCAGATTGACCATTTAGAGTGGGGTGAATCAATGATTTACAATTTTTAAAATTATTTGTATTGAATTAATCCTCATAAACTTGTAATATTTCTTTATCCACTCATTGATATATCATAGTGCCACTCTGTATTCAAAAATAATAATAGAGAGAACATAAAAAAAAAAATTTACTAGGATCAGTACCAATACCTACTCCTTTCTTTGATTGATATTCTACAAATAATTTACTCTATAATATAATATCATAATCAATTATAATGATCAATAAATATTCATGATATATCTCTTCATAATCAGTGTGGAGGTTCTTTTCATTGCATCCCTATGTGTTACCAGATTCTATACTAGCTTAGTCTAGATTCCAAACTAGAGACTTCAGCTCCTGAATCAAACAATATACTTCTTTCTCTCAGGTCCATAATAGAAGTTTTCTACTAACATAAATTACTGATCCATTGTAGGTTGATCTATTTATCTTCCTCTTTGATCATTCAGGATCGCACTTCCCTATGTGCCTATTATTTTACTTTTAAAAATATTTCTAGTACTACTCACTAATCACTGATTACAAGACATTGAACTATTTCCTCATTGAAACTATTCTCATATTTTCTCTGAATTTTACTAATGTAATAGCCTCAATAATGTGTAAATGTGAAAATTTCTTCAGGAATATTAATATTCTAGAAAAATCATTCACTACGTCAACGTTGTATGAATTATTGAATTTTAAACATAATTTCAACAAATTCACATCATAGACGCATAATGTATTTCATGTTAAATATTACAATCCCAAAAACATATTTTATTAGTTTCATTATAGTTTATGTGTTATCTTAATGAAATAGAACATGAAACATAATTTCATCTGAGTTGATTCCCTATATATATATTAACCCTCATGCATGTGTGATACATTACATGGATTTCTAGAATATGTAAACCCTTTCCCAAAAGTATTCCTTCTTTATTATTTTATCTGAAACTAAGATTTTATATATTCTACATGGAAGAAGAGAAATTTTAAAAATATCATTGATTCTTATTATTTATAACTTGGGATGTCAAATATTTCTTTTGGAAGAATGATGGATATTAATTCAGGGATTTCCCTCTTCGCATGACACTTCATCATTTCATGGGATGTGAATGTCTAATAAAAGGTTATGTGAATCACATGATCTATACAAATAAATTTAATCGATCTTTTCACATATTAAGATAATTCAGTGATGCCTTACAGCCTCTTTAGCTTGATTATGAAAGGATAACACTATATTATTCCATCAAGAACCCTAATTCCTTGTATAGACATTGAATGATCACAATTCTCATCACCTAATAGCTGCATGTGATTTGAGGTCATTTCCATGGTTTATCCTCTAATTCCATTGGTTATGTAATAGGTTCTATGAGAGATATTCTTTACATGAATCTGGCCATATCTTTGGGGGTCTTCTCAAATTCCATTTTAACACCTAGATGGATCACTTGTTATTTCTTCATGATATATTGGTTAGTCATGCAATTATTTATATCAAAGGATTCTATCCATGGGGTTCCCCTTTATGTAACATTAGTTCTCTATTGTATCTTTCATGTGAAAAGAGTCCACATTGGGTGTCTCTTTTACATGGAAATGGTTTTTTCACGAGACCTTCTTTGCCTTATTGAATCAGGCATACCTTTGTTTCTCTTTGTTAATAAATCATGAATGTGTTATATTTTCTCAAGATCTATCACAATATGTTAAAGGTAAAAAAATCCTTCATCTATTCAACTATTTATATAGGAAATACTGAACTACCTCTTTTCAGATAAAAATGTATTGTCCTATAAAATCATCAATACAAGGATGTTTTCAAACACTATATGATGACATTATACGTTTCTTATTTAGAACTCATGAAATTATAAACCAATTATATTATTTACATGAATTATTTTCAATAGTATATTATTGATCATGCACCACCAGAATTAACTGATTTTTTTTGTCTGGTGGATTCTTGAAAAAAAGTAAATAGAATATCAAATGAAAATATATGTAAAATATATATGCAACACATAATTGGTGTTACATTCATTTTCATGCGATAGAATCACATAATCCAATGAATATATAAAATCACCTCTTATGATATTGATTCTTTATTCATTTTATGGGAAAACTAAATTCCAACTATTCTTATCATGGATTCATTCAAACGGTTCATGGTATGCATTAAATATAAAGTTGAATGGATATATTCAAGATTTTAATACAATTTATCAATCCTTATATTTGATTAGTGGGGATCAAATAAGTATGTTTTTCCCTATTCTCAAATATTGGGGTGAGTTCATGGATTTTGAGAGGTAGTACAAGGCTAGCCATTATTCGAATATATGAAATGCGTGATTAAACAAAACTACCAGATCCCCTCAGTCATATGACCATAATATTATCTTTAAATTTAAGTATAGAGGAATATTAATGTGGTATCATAAATCCCACATATAGTGAAATGAAGGTCTTACTCTTCAATTTATTATAACTCTTATAGAAAACATTGATGACCTGGCTAAGGGGATCAACACCCCACACCTTCACACACCCCCATGTGCTTCAACCATGTGGGATTCGTGGCCAAAATATGAACCTTCTTGGAAAATCCTCTACTAAACTTATACACATCTATATCTAGCCCTCTTATTCTTTCACTCATGTGGGCCTCTTATAGAGGCCATCAAAAAACTCTATCCCCATGACTAGCCTCTTTTGTAATGCACTTTCATGGGTGGTAATTATCTTGTATCCCCAAGAGTGGATGAGGGATATCCCTTGGTCAATTTTATGATTAGAATGTTTTTAATTAAAGTAAAATTATTATTATAATATGTATAAAATTTATTTCAAATCCCATAACATATAATTTTCATAGACAAATCCCTTTGTATTCATTATGAAAAATATAAATACCATTTTCATTTCCTCCTTCAAATCCTCATCATGAAATTACATTTCATAGATATATTATTCCTCATATTATATTAAAAAATGTGTTATCAATTAGATAAGTATTTAGATAAAATCATCACATCAACTATTTTTAAAGTTGACTTGGAAGATTTATCGGACATGGAGTCAAATTTCATCAATGGAGTTAATAAATGTCTTCCCAAAATCACTACTTCATCCACCAACACATATTCAGTTAATAAAAAAATTAAACCCAAATAAAAAAATATCTACCTATTTATTCCCTTTAAAATACCAAATCATATCATTCAATTTATAATGTGGTGAAATAATTCTCCCCTTTATTGTTAATGAAATGGAATTCGTATGTGTGATATTCCAAAATCAACTTCCTCTCAAAATCATGTTCTCCTTTATTTTTAAAATATTTCCTGAATACTTCAAAGAGTGTGATGATATCCCATGGTTCTCTTCAAGAAGATAATTATTCTAACAATCATTATTTCCATAAAGGATAACCACATGTTGAAAATAAAGAGATATAAAGAATGATTTCAAGGATATACATTAACAACCATTCATTTGATGTATTCCTCAAACATTATCAAATCTCATTTATAGTGTTTCTAAAAAAATATATTTTTAAATGAAATAAAAAATCAGGGAAAATTTAATAAAAAAATTATAAATTTTATGTCAAAACATATGTGTCCCATATTGTATAATCTTTTAATCAACCAATAACTCCCCTACAATTGATATGAATAATATATTATGAATGAGTCATTTAATTTTGGTTAGTATACCTCAAATTCATGTTTTTCCTTCCTATCCAAATAATTCATGATTCCTATTAAATTTTTTTCGTTAGCCTCATTTCATTACATGGATCCTACTCAAGGGAAACACACATCGACATCTTCAGGATGGTGAGTCTCTTCATGAATTTATTTATGTTCATTAGAATTTTATAACACCACAAAATGAAATTATTTAAGTGGTTTTCTAGTTTTGAGAACCTACAAACCTACTTGATATCTTGAATATAAAATCCTTATTTCAATTTCATGTTATTCCCCAGAGAACACGATACACCATTAATTACATCAATTGTAGCCCAAATATATACATAAACAATATAAGGGAATGAGGTAGACTTACTAGTTCTTCAACATGAATGGAAAGGTTGAGATTATTTTCTTAAACAAGTTATTCCTCTTTCTCCACTATTCATACATCCACATATAATTTTAAAATCTGATTTATCCTTTGAAATAATGGATCTTATAACTCCTTCCATTTCATAATGATAGACATTTCTTCTATATTTATCCACTGAATCATATGAATATCATGATGAAATAATTATTCTCTTCAGGAAATGTTTAGGTTTGTGAAATTTGTTTTACTATCCTTTTTCACTATGTCCAACTTTATTGCATCACAAACATAGAACTCATCAATAATAGGGTTGCAATATTATGAAAACCTCTCAAAATATTTGTCTCAATAAGAAGAAATATAAATTTTTATGTTATATGTATATTATTCTACTTCATCATATAACCATATATATATTTTTTATATTAACATGGAAAAATATTTTGTATATTTTTTCGAATGTTTATAGAATATTTTTTGATTCCACATGTCTTTATATGAGTCCCATTATTAATATATTTCATCTGAGATATAAAACCCCTCTTTAACATATTCTGAAATATCATTTGAGTAATTTGATATACTCAATTATTCAGATTTCAACCCAAGGATAAATCTTCTCTACATTGTGGTATGTTATTCCAGTTATTTATTTATAAATGTTGAGATGTACATGTATCAATTTTATAAAGATTCATATTAAAGTTACAACAAAATTTATTTATTCCTTCATAAAATTTTTTCTCCTGGAATTTTGGTTGAATTAATGCCACACCATTTTTTCTCTGAGTGGGTATTATCAATTTCTTTCCATGATTCTTAAATGATTCATTACTATATTTGTAAATTAAATATTTTACATGTAAAAGTATGATTTTTATCTATTTGTTTCACATCACTATTAAAAATATTTTAACCAAGATTACCAACCATGATTTGTATTTTTTTCTAGACCCATGTTTTTGGGGTACATGAATAAAATGATATTTCTTTTACCCAAGGGTTAGTTATTTTCATGACTCATTTCATTCTCGTTGTGATATTGGAAATGATATCTCATTATTCTTCTTGGTGACAATTGTTAAATTAGATTTCATGTTTTTTAACATCCTATGATATATTTTAACCTTATATTCATACATTTAATCCAATCATTGTTTTATTATCATCATATAATAAGATGATCATTGAAGGAATGGTATACATTTTAACTCATCATAATAGTGACCACAACTATTTCAGTACTATTTGAAATCAACAAATAACTGAATATGTTCTTTTGAAGAAAGATTAATTTTCATCATGTTTTTCTTGTATGGTATATATATTACTATTTATTTATCTTTTATAAGCCAAAATTCATAAAATCTAATATTTTTTTTAATTTTTAGACTATGAAAAAACTTTGAGGCTTTATGTCTAAACATCAAGAATCACCCACAATTACCTATGAATGTTTTTTAATTCTTCTCGGGTGTAATGGGTTTCATTTTCATTCATAAAGAAATAAGATTATTTTGAGTCACACAACCACTGTATGGGACACATATTGGGGAATAGTTCATCATGATTCATTTCTCATTCACACTTTATGTGGTGTATTTAATATCATTTTAACCCTGAATGTCCCTACTGATCCAAGGCATTGTTCACACTTAAATAAAAATGATCATTAAAAGATGTGGTAAAGGGGACTAACCTAATGATTGGTTAACTAAAAGAGAATGAAACTGAAATTGAATCGTACATATTGGATCAAAAAGGTATTTAATTCTCATAAGTCTTTGCTTGTTTGGTGTCTTATGTGAAGGAGATTAATGTAACTCCTATCATCAAAAAATTCAATGGATGGTTCTATCTCAATGTTATTCCATTATGAAAGAACATAATAAAATGTATGAAACATACAATTTTCTCGATACAAGATCATATTTCTTATATAATATGTGAAAAACCTTGTACAATGGAGATCAAAAAATAAAAATCTTTATTAATTGTAATTTTTTGAAATATGGATTAAAAATGATAGGAAAAAGATAATATCACACAGTCCTGGAATAAAAAGATGATTTTAGTACTGGTTGGTGATCAATAAACCTTAATATAAAGCCTAGATATTAGTTTATCTCTTAATGTGATGCTCACTTAGACCCCATTAATCAGTGGTAGTCTAATTTACTAGTGTGGATGAAGATGCACGGACTACCTTAGGTCTTTTGGAATGCCATGATCCCCAATGATTTTCCATCATGTATTGGAACAATATTAAAAATTTATTAGTGTATTCTTAATGGAGATCATAGAATTTATGAAAGGATACTCTTCAATATCAACATGGAGTCTCTCCTACCAGATATAATTTATCTTATTAGAAAAGGACATATGTTAGAATTCAATATTGAATTTTCATATATTTTTATACAATGTGAATATTGAAAAATGGGTTAAAATTACATTATTAATTGGAGGGTGTTGTATAAATTGTTCATTATATATCATAGATTAATGGACTAGAAATATTTTATAAAGGACCAAAATAATAAATTAGTAGTGAATTTTAAAGACACAATGCATGGTAAGGGAATGGGTGTGACATGGTCTAAACCTATTACAACAAGTAATCCATGGGAAGAACTTGTCGGTGAAGAATAGAATCAATAGAATATTCATCGATCATCTGGATATCCATAATCTACATGTATCCAAAATGTATTTCAATGTAAAACAACATATTTATAGAATGTAACAAATTATTTTTCTAATATCTCCTTGATCATATATAAAATTGTTTCATCTATATATTATGAATAATTTTTTTTGAATTGATGTCTTATTATTTAAACTTGAATGTTCATTTGGAAAACCAGTCCCTGGTCAATCATATATATGACACACATCATGGTTGGGAAATTAGGTAGAAGCATTTCCCATTTGAAGTTTATGACCCCCTTTCTCCATAAGGGAAGACACCCCTATTAGTTGGTTGAAGAAATATGAGGGAATGGTCTTATTTAACATAAATCATGATTTTTTCAATATATAGGTATAATAATCCTCATATTTCATGATTACAAGGTCAACAAATATATCAAAAGTAAAGAATGGTGTGTATTCTAAAAAGAAAGGGGACTACATCCCAAAAACCATATTTAAATAAAGTCACTATTATGAAATTTCTAATAAATAGACAACTCTGGAACTATGAGTTCCATCAGGAACCTTGTTGGTAAAGGAAAACATGACATAATTGGTCTATCTGATACAAATAAAAATCATTATATATAAGACACTACTATAGATAACAGTAGTTAAACATTGCTGGGTAAAAATCAGGCTTCCTTCAATGGTGATAGGTTTTGGCTATTGGTTCATAGTAATTTTGAAAATATTTCAATTTTATATGTAGAGTAGAATACTATTACTTGTAGCCTATCCAGACCTAGAAAGATATTATAAAACATATTTTTTAATGCATTCAAAAATTATATTTACAGGATTCACCTTTAAATTAAATTCTGACCTCTATACAGCATAATCAATAACCCTTGGATCATTATTGGTGATTTCAACTCAATCCTTTATAAAGATGAGAAATTCAGAATAGTAAAAAATTATATTTCCCTGTATAATTTTTGAACTTGTGGTAAAGAATCAAAACTAACTGATGTCATTCTTTTTGAAGCCAAATTTTCATGATATATAAAATAACAAGAATGATATTAAGGCTGTTATAATTGACAATACATTATGAATGATGCATCCATTTTCACCTGGAGATCCGTATCATGTTTCACATTCTAACCTCACAATTATGACCATCACCCCATAATATCGAACTCTCTTGAAAAGTAATGAATGATTCCCCTTTATTTTAGGTTAATAACACTTGTACTAATCACTCGTACTGTTGGAAAATTTTTCCTGATACAAGGAACTCGAATGATTTCCAATACAACCCCTAGGATTGATTCAAAAAATTAAAATTCTCAAAGATAAAATGAATGAATAAAACATGTAAATTATTAGCTTCTGGATACAATATATTGAGGATCATAACTATTCAATCCACATTCTCTAAGAGTCCATCACTAAGAGTAAATTTTTTGTTAACCATGTCCAAGGAATTAAAGTGTCTTCTACCAAGCCCAATCTTACCAAACATAGGGATAGAATTTAGAATGATCTGTTCAAAACTTGGTGGAAAAATTATGGAGATATAAACTATTAAATCTTCTATTTTTATTTTATTTGATTAATGGATAATAACCCCTTACACTTCTTATTGATGGAGATAGACATCTTGATGATAAGAATGATCTTATTAATCACATTGTATCCATTTATATGAATCTATTTTGTGAGTCATAATGAAATTCCATTTTAAATGAATGAATATTTCTAGAACATACCATATAGGAATAAAACATAATAATGAATTCAATTCCCATAGATATTAATATCTAGGAAACTATTTGTGGCCTCTAAAAAGATTTTCCCATAGACTGGATGACTTCACCAACCATTTTTTTAATATTACTATGATTTCATACAACATGATGTTTAAATGATAAATAATCAAATTTTCAAGGGGGTCTATCATAAAATCTATCATTTCTGAATTATTTATTTAAATTACGATAGTGGAAAATAGATATGTCATCATCCAATTTAGACTAGTTTCTCTTTTCAATGAAATTCCCAAATCCATCAAAAAAATTCTTTTAACTAAGATCTCTAGAATCTCTAATAAAATTATATCTTGTAATATGTTCAGAATCATACTAGGTATCAATATTCAATATTGTTTTCTAACTACCTCATAATTTGTAAACATACTTTGAAATACCACTAGGGTAGGTAACGTAACATTAAACATGCATATCAAAAAATCAATTCAAAATGTATTGAGGATTTATTGGAAAAGTTTTTACCAATTTGGAATCACCATGATATTCATTTTTTTGATTAAATATTATCTTGGATCTACTCATATCAGAATCCCCATAATTGGTTTTGCACAAGGATAATTTTCCTACTGTAGGGAGTTATGAAAGGGGACCCCTTTAGGATATTATATTTTCTAAATAAAAATGCTATCTTAACAAGATTAATCATTATATGGTTGAAAAAATAGATCTGGAGACTCTTAGAGATGAAATAAGTATTTATTTTCATTCTAATATATTCTTCGTCTGATGGAATTATTTTCATTACTCATTGGGGTATTAATAAAATAAAAAACATCCAAAATGTATTACATTACTATGAATGTGTATTGGTAAAAAAAATACATTGGAATAATTCATCCATCTATTTTGATAAGAATATCTCCACCCCTAGAAAATTGTGCTTGATTAATGATTTAGGAATCCAATATGTCACTATACCATTCATTTATTTAGGAGTTCATATCGCCTAGGTATGAAAACATGTATCCCACATCACTCATGTAGTGAGTCATATTAAAAGTAACCTGGCTTCATGAAATGGTAAATCACTATCTATGGAATCATGATCTTGTCTGGTACAGGATGTGGTGGTCTCTAAACCAGTTAATTGGATTTTATGTTTTATACATTCCATGTTTCATAAATTAGAAGCTAAAATTCCTCTATGAGTAACCATTTTTAGAGTAATAGCATTATGAAATGAAAAATCATCATAGTTACTTATAGGTAATGTTGTAGGAATTATACCCCATGAGGTATATGAATAAAAAATTGGGTTGTTTAATCTGTCCCTTCAAGGAAAATTATTTTTGAGACATTTAAATAGAAAATATAACCCTTTATGCTTCCTCATATCCATATTATTAAAATTATTGACACTGAAAACTCAAAAAACATTTAATCCAATGTATGTCCTAGTAGTAAAGTAGTTTATGAAAAAATTTATATGAATTCTATATGGATGGTCAGTGAAAATTAATCAATCATATTTTGAAAAATAACATGACAAGAATGATTTTTATAGACATTATAAACTCCTCTGATCAATCCAAAGTCCACAAAAAATAATAAGGTATAAACTAAAAATAATTACCTCTCTCTCAAAGGAAATTATATCACATGTTTCCAAATATTTATTCACAAACCATGATGAATTACTTATATGGTAACTAGATCTAAATGTGATTCTCTATTATAACTTGTTTTATAATCATGAGGTTCATGGAACCCCATATGGCTTGGATATTTCAATACAATGTGCATATTTCCACAAATAGTTTCATTGTTTTGGAGGATCTCCATCTATAAAAACCCCATTGGCATCAACCTACAACAAAATAACATTTATCTTTGTTCAAGATGTGTCTTCTATCACTAGCATAGAAAATATCTGGATATAATCTTCTTTTTTTAGATGGAATGTACTAAATTGAAGTTAGTTATCATGATCTTTGAGATTCACCCACCTTATACAGTAAAAATCAATAATGTACTAATGGAATCCTTATTCATATCGATGTATCAACATCTGAAAAAAATTTAGGGTTTCCATTTTGGAACTCATAAATGTCATCTAGTGAGGAATAAACAATCCCATTCATCAAAAAACACCATTTATTCATAGCACATTGATTATTTTTATCTTTATGGATATCCAGAATGCAAATTCATTGCAAAATGGATGCCACAATGACTTTGTTCATGATTTCATTGTGCTAAGAAGTATGAAAATAGCAAGAAATATCCCTTACCCCTCGAAACACATGATGTTTTTTGTATTCCCTCATATATTGGATGGTTAAATGAAAATATGATGGGGATTTTAGTGGAAATCCAAGACTAGTAGGATATAAGGGTATCTTTAGAGAACATAATAGTGATTTCATTCATTTTATTAATATCCTTGTGAATTTTCACTAATTGGAACACAAAAAAAATTTTATATATAAGATCGGTTCACATGCCCAGCCAAAGGAACTGGAATAATGTTTGGTTTGAATGTGACTCCGAAACAATTTATCATCCGGTTAGACTCAGAAACATTCATATTTCTAGTAATATAAATGCTAGACTGTCCAACTTCCTTGAAAAGGTATCCATAATGAATTATATTATAACACATATTTTTCATGAAGCCAACTCTCTTGTTTGGGGCCTTTCAAACAATGTATTTCTTGATTATGAGTGAATCTATTCTAACACTCCCCCTTAGGATATAATTCATATCATCAAAGGGACAAATTTTATGTACCTTCTTTTAGAGTAAATTAAAATTCTTTTTATATAATGAGAGGTGATGAGATCAATTTTAAAAAAAATATCATTTTCCTCATCCAAACATTCCCAAAGGATAGTTTCAATCCTATACAAGCTCTTGAAAATTCATTAGTATATAAAATATTATATGTGTTACAAGATTCTTTCCCCTTGGAGGATTATTTAAACTTATTATAAGATTCACCTATGGTATTCCTGCATTCGTTATCCCTTATAAACACATGTGTGGAAACATATCTAATTTGGGTTATTTTGGATGTTCCCACATGTGTTGATTCCTAACATTTCAGCCTCTCCTCTAGGTTGAAACACTTCATATTAACGGTGTTATTCTGATTATCAAATATTATTATCATGGATTCCAAATCCCACTTAATATTATTTATTTCTTCTTCATCTATGGTTGCAAATTAATGAACATTCATTTTATTGTTCCATTAACATGTTCTTCTTATCCTCTGTTTGAGAAATTTTTAAAATTATAGAAATATTTTACAGTTTTTCAAATTCATAGAAAGATTATTTAAATACATTAAGATTTATTTATCCCAACGTATCAATAATATTCATTAACATATTCATTATATCATTCATTAAAAATATAAATTTTCCCCATTTTTTTCACTTGTATTGTGAGACTGTTGTATATCCCAACACTTTTAACCGTTAAATATACGGTTTATTTATCCTTTTCATCAAGCTGAAATTTGTCACTCCAAGTACACTTTAAACCATAAAAAAAATTCAATTCAACTTCCTTCAGAACTTTGTTAATATATTGTTTGAATATAATTAGTATATCACTATGAGATCCATCATAATTATACATTTATTTATTAATATTAGAGGAAAAACAATAATAAATACTTACTTAAACATATACTATTTTTATTAACATCACATATGGGTATCTTTATCTATGCTTCAGTATTCTTCATCTTATCCAATTCCTAAATATTTTTTATAATATTATGTGTGTTTGAATAAATTTCCAAAATATTATACTTAAAAGTTTCTTATTTTTTCCCATATGAGGTAGCTAACTCATTTCATGAAATATAGCCTTCATAAAAACACTATTGAAATAATAGAGGCGACTATCCCTCTAATACCAATTATAATAAACGATGATAGATTGTCCAAGGAGAGGGTTTGATGAATTAGTGGTTTATATTTTAAAAATTATATCATTTTAATTTATCTTATTTACCATGATTAGGATATAGATACTATCTATTATATACCATAATATCACTTCTTATGTAGGAATAATATTATAGGAAAAAACAAAGGATATTTAAAAGCTTCAGTAAAAAGTTGTACTCCATGTTTTGTTGGTGATTCTCCCCAACACGAATTATCCACTATAGTCATATAATAAATTAAAATGGTGTATATAGATCCAAACTATATATATCCTAAAGACATATAAAAAGGTCTTTATGATGTATCATATAGTTATACCAATGATTACATTGTCCAGCTCTAGAATATTAACTAGATACTTCTCCCAAATCACACAAGTGACTTCGTACTAACAACTCCAACTAAGGGGATTCTGGAATTCTTAATGTCTTTATCCACTATATTTTTCCCTATTTATGTTCCTCAATGATCTTTCGAGATCAAAATTTTTTGTATACCTATTCATGTACCTTTTAAATTCTTTTTTTTCTTTCTATCAAATCATTGATAACATTCATTTTATCAGTTTCGTCAATAAAACTATGCTTGAGATAGATTTTGATTATTCTAATGTTATGGAATCACTAATTTGTGCAAGTGGGAGACAAAAATTCTTCAAAAATATTAATATGTATGAATGATCCTGACTGATGTAATCCCATCCTGCCTTCCTGAATTATTATCTCAGCTATGAAAGATTCACATCATGAATACATAATGTGTTGTGTCGTGTAGATTGTAAACCCATGACATATTATATATATTTCGGTATAAATCAATATTCAATAAAAATTTATTTTTAAATTAGATATAGTATATTCTAATATTCTTCCCATCATGTGTATCAAACCTTATGTATGTGTGATACACTACATTGGATTCTATCTTATTAAAACCATTATACATAAGAATTATTTAAATATTATTTTATGTTCACCTTGTACATTATTTATTCAATTTTAAAAATGAAGAATTTTTCAACAAGCTGTGTTCCTCAATCTATATATATTGGATTATCAAATAACATTCGTGGAATCATCCATGAGTTATATGAACTATTTTTCACATCACATGAAACATAAATATTTCATTAGAAATTCTTTACCTATCTAGGTTTATGAAAATCTCATGATATTTCAAAATACATTCTAGGATATTGTGTCTCTTACTACCTTTGTGTAGTGATGTCTTAATACATACTTCATGTGACTAGGCATGGTTCATTCAATCTTTTCCCCTCAAGAACAATTCCACCATGTATCTACTTCACATGTTCACAAATTTCATCATGTAAGCGATTCACATAACAAGAGGTTCTTTCTATGGTTTCTCCTCAATATCCATCTTTTAAGAGAGAGGTTCTACATGAGTGGTACTTCTTCTGAGAATGGTAGTGTCTGTCAATTCATTCATAAATTACATTGAAATTCCTTGAGAGCTGATAGTGTTCTTCTTCAAAATACAGTAGTTGTCGGAGGTATCTATCATGTGAAATTATTATATGCATGTATGTCCCTTTATGTAATTGGGAGTTTACATTGTATCATTTGTCTACAAAAAGTTATCCATAGGTATATCATTTTCATTTTAGGGGTATTTCCATGGTTTCTTCATCATGGAATCAGATCATATAATATTCTCCCCCTTCATATGAACCAAACATGCAAATTCTCTTTTATGATGAGATATATTAAAATATATCAGAGGGAATCAAAACATTCTTTTGTACATTCATCTATATATAAATCATAATCTAAATACCATATCATCTGAAAAATGCCTTTTATTATAAATATGACAATCTATGGACTATCTAAAACACCTGAGGATATCAGAATATTTTTTTTATTAAATGCATCATATTCTTAGATTCTCAATGAATGAAGAATATATCATTCAATTTGTAACATTAGTTCACATTGTTACAAAGTTAATCATGTGACCCCCATCTCATTGTCAGTAGTTCATGTGGTGGATTATCACTAGAATGACACCTAAAAATCATATGATAATTAATGTAAAATATAGGAGAAATACATTATTATTGATACTTTCCATTTTATGTGAGAGAATCACTTGATCCCAATATGATATTTGATACCATCTTGTTGTGTCAATTCATCCTTCATATAAAGGGATAAAAACATTCAAATGGTTTTTATGACATATTCAAACAAAGGGTTCAAATTATGCAGGTAATATAATGTTGTATGAATTGATTTATGATTTATCTATAATATATGAATCCATAAATTTGATAGCTAGTGATGGCTAAAGTGTGCTTATCTATTTCCTTGAGCTTAGGTGAATGTTCATCAATGTCGAGAGGTTAAAGGTGATGAGTTGTTATTTGAATATCTAATGTTCATGATCCAAAAGATTGATCAAATCATCTCAATTTGACGTACATGGTTCTATCAATATATTTAATAATGGAGGAATTGCAATTTAGTATCCCACTTCAACATTGAATGAGCATGAATTTTTTCACATCCATTTATTATAACTCCCATTGGAACCATATTGATCTAGATAAGTGGATCAACATAGATAAAACAATTACAAAAAAATAATGAACTTTTTTCCAACAACTATTTGGACTATCCTACGTGACATCCTAGAACACTCTGTTTGAAGAATGTACAAGGGAACATCCATGCATCCAGGATCAAGCTCTTGTATTCCTTATAAGTAGTCCCTCGCATACCACTTCCATCATGTTTAGAATCCTTTGGCAGGATCTACCACAGTGGATGACCCTAATATCCCCCATTTATAGGTAAGAGGTATCCATTTGGGGATTATATTACTGTTAATGTTTTCAAATAATACCTTATTATTAATATACTATTCATGGAATATAATTACATGACCGTCAAAATTAATATACCAATCCCAAACCTATTCATCCCAAACATTCGAAATGTAAATACAATTTTCATGGCCATTGTCAAATACTTTTCATGAAATAAAAATTCATATCAATATTTGTATTCATTTTAGTATCAATGTACTATCAATGACACATGTCTTTGGATAACAAGATCACAAATATAATTATCATAGTTAACATGAAAAATTTCTTGAACATGAAATCCAATTTTCATAATTAAGTCCATAAAAAATTTCCAACCATCACCACATCATCCTCCAACACATATTTATTTTTTAAAAAACATTAAACCCAGAATCAATACTAGTGAAATCATAATTGACAAAATGAAACTAGATAATATAGTGTGGGAACACATTATCTAATAAATTAGTAGTTTCTTCAATATATTTTAATTCGTTTTATGTTATTTTGTAATTATTTACCTTTTTGGAAATTTTATTGAGTCATTAAGTCCCATAATGAGATAAACGATTGCAGATAATGAAAATAAATATATATTTTCTCTTTTCCCTAAACGTTTCAGTATAATTACCTTTATATTGATAGATATAAAATTTACCATTCTATTTATTGGAATTTCTCCTATGATTCATCTTATACTTTGACAAGTGTGAATCCAAATATTGTATCTCTAGCCATCAGTGTCACATGATATTTCATGTGAATTCATAATTACCTTATTTGGTTTTCTGGACATATAGTATTTTCACATTGTTAATCATATTTCATTACAGTTGGTATTAAATAATTAAGGAATTTCTCACTCCAACTCCAATTATATTGAGTGCATCTTTGAGGGGATATCATAATTATACCAAGCACCAGTGGTACCTTTTAGGTCAAGAAAAAAATGTATTTAACATCTATAAATATCATGATAACCGTGTTATCATAAAACCCCATAAGAAAATTTGACCTCAACATGTCTCACTTTATAACATTGTCATGTTAGAATATAGATCTTGAATGTAGACTAGTATGGGAATTGACTCAACCTATATCACCCTCAATTTACCTGTTATAATTTGGTGTTCTACCAGTTTAAATTTATATAGATTATTTATTTAATCTTAACCAAATTAATAAAATAGAGTCCCCTAATCAAAAGTAAACTCTAAAAGATATTCACCTACAATAAATCCATGAAATTTATGCTCTCAATATCCATTATATACGTTATCCTGGAACAAGGATATATATTAATTTATACCTTAACATATGAATATATATGTTTCAATCATTTTTATTCACGTTCTTTTTCCAATTAGAATATTTATCCTAAATCTAATAAAATCCAACTTAAAATTTTATATAAATAATTTGTGTTAATAAAACCCAATACCCCTATAGTTTCAAAACATAAGGGTAGTAATATAACTATTTCATGCACTATATGACAATTAATTCATTAACCAATCATCTCTTTTGGTATTATGACCCCTAGGTATATTTGTTCTAGATCATTCATCCACTAATTGTATCCAGATAAGGATATATTTAATAGAATAATCAGACATTATCTTCTTTACCTATTACCAAGGAAGATATCATATCCATAGAATTATCTATTAGGCATATCCTTATTGTATTAAATTAAATTCTCTTATACTAAGGTGAAAATAACATATGATTCATTATGCTTATAATTAATAATATCATATCCCAAAGGTTTATGTATCCATTGGAAATTATGATCAATCTTATCTCTTAAATAATTAAATTATCTTTAACAAACAACTAGTTTTACAAATATATTAGAATTATTTATTAATCCTAACATTGAATCATTAGAATCAAAATCCCATATCCTGGTCTATAATCACATGATCCACATAATATATTTTATGTCAACAATAAATTCCTAGATATATTTTCCCTTTAAATACATGACTAAATGAAAAAAATATTACATATTTTTTAGAATACCATTTAGTATTAGTGATGTCAAGAAATAAGATAAAACCAAATCTATAAATCTCATGTATTTATCAAATAATGGAAATTTTCATCCATTATATCAAAGATACTTAATCTATAATGCATCTTAATCCACTCTGAGAAATTCCCCTCCCATTATATCTTGCTAGACATATCATTTGTGATGATATTCTTCATAGCATGGAGAAAATGAATCCCCACAAGGGGTGAGAATAAATAATTATCAAAGAAAACCTATAACCTAAGATATAAAAAAATTATACATAATATTCTATGAATAAATAAGCTGAATAATTCTTTAATAAACTCAATGTAAGAGAATTCAATATCCATTATAATAAATGAAAATAATTATTTCAATAATAATCATCACATACAAATGAAATACATATTGGTAGACCTAAATATCATAATATCCTGAAATTTTTCCAATACAATGTTCTTTTATGAGAAGTGGTATACAGAAAAACCCAAAAAATATTTTTAGTTGAGAAACATCAACACATTGCAGTGATATATAATTTCATGCCCACATGTCACATGTTTACGATGAATGTATTCACCATAAGAGTCAATAATAAATTACATTCCAATCCCTAAGGATTCTCTGGAAGAATAAAATCAAGGGTATGTATTTAATGAATAATACAAAATATCAATACTTAATCAGCCTTTATTATAAGTCAATAATCGTGAAGAATTTGGATACCTTTAACCATGTTAATAAAAGTGATAACATGATCATAACATATCAAAATAAAGAATGTGTATAATAATAAAATACATATTCATCTCTCCAATAATCCATTTTATTATAATAATAATAAATTTAATGCCAATAATTTTCTCTATTTAAATAAATTTATGTTTTTACGTGAACGTCCTATAAACTAAATTTGTATAGTAGATGTTCATGTTGTGTCAGCTAATGAATATATGGCCCATTAAATTATGGAATGACATGACCATATACATATAGGGAAATAAAATGGATGGATGAAAAATAAATTATCTATAGTGAAACTAAGACACAAAGGTTGGTGTTATCATAAATTAAAAACATCCATGCAAAAAATAAAATATCTAATGGTATAGAAAAAAGAAATTATTATGAATTCAATTTTTTGATTTCTAAAGTTAAATCACAAAAATAATTATATATATATATATATATATTATAAGATAAGTCACAAAACATTAAAAAAAATTAGTGTATCTCCATTTGAAAATGAAAATATTAATATAAGTGGAACCATAAATTAAATTTTAGAAAACAAGTTTAATCTTGGTGTAATTTAAAAATTTACATGTCTCATTTAATGGAATATTTTGAAAAGGTTATGTGAAATAAATTGAAATCATTTTCTGTTTTGAATTTAATTTATAATAATGAAACATTGAATAAAAATTTTTTTATCTTGGATAAATGATGATAGGATGAAAAATTGTATTCATGTAAGAGGGGAGTACCCCTATTTATTATTTCTAACGTTCCTTTGTTCAAAACTAAAATAATGTAACGAGTAACAAAGAATAATAATTTGAATTTAAAATTCCTTTTAAATAAATTTATCTTAAAATACCATATTATATAAAATTTATCAATGATAACACATTCATGGAAAATATATATTCTTGATTAATAATTATAACATAATGAAATGATATTTTTTTAAAAAAATACAATATTGAAAATATAGTCTATAAAGCATGAAATAATTCAAAATGGTCTTAAGTGTTCAAAATATAAAAATATGATAATAATTTAAAATAAAATATAATGTTATAAAGTGCCAATATTATAAGGAATAATATTAATCGAATGAATACAACAAAATAAAATATTGTTGAGTTACTAAAAACTCTTCTATTTGGGGAAACTGGTGTGTAAAAAGTCCCATGAATAGAATAACATGATTTTGAATTTTATCATAATATTAATTTCAAGGAAATAAATTATAAGAATTTAAGTTGGTACTAAATAAATAAAATTCTTTAATCTAAAAACAAGATGTATAATATGTGACGTGTCTCAGGGAATCATAATTGAGACAATAAAATCTATTTCTAATTCTGTAACATTTTAATAAAAACCCAATGACTAATACGACTAGTATTTAAAAAATAAATAAAAATTGTAAAATATAATTCATGATATCTTATTTTATAAATTCATCATATAAACGAGTTAAATTATATTTTGGGTAATAATACAAAAAAACCATCAAGGGGGGGGGGAATTTGAGAAGAAAACCCATAAATTTTTCTTGAATCATTTTGAACATGAACAAAAAATTATTAACAATTTAATTAAAATATTTAAAAAATACTATATAACCATATTCATAAATATATATAATTATTCTCCCAATTTAAATTCAATCTATATATACCCAATATTTATAATTTACCTATAATCAATATTAGGTGAAAGTAGTATTTATCTCATTGTATTAGTTTATTATTAGAGGTGTTGGTATGTATTAGTTTTCAATATTACATAATTATTAGATCATATAATGTAATATAATAATTTTTTAATTATATTTTATAATTTTATAATATTATTATGTGGTATTATTTTTTAGAAACCATGAAGAGAAAATTGATGATGATCATATTTCAGTGATTTTAAATGAGAAAAAGGTTTAATCTTATATAATGAGTTAATGTTGATAAAACATTATAATAAAAAAATTATTAGTTATGTAATTATATCATAATATAATATTAAATATTTTTTCATAGTCATCCATGAAATAAATACCCCTTATTGTTGAATTATTTTGTTAAATTTTACCAAAAAAGAACCTTCCATGAATAATGAGTGATTATGAGGTAGTTTATCAATAATATCATTATATTAAATTAACAAGGATATTATTTTGTTATTATTAATTTGATAAAAAATAATTATAAAAAATAATAAAGAGGATACATTTTACATAAATTCATTTCATCTAATGAAGTTATTTAATTTTACATAGCATGAATGTTCTATAAACTTAATAAAAAAACCTTTTTTCTGATCATATAAATAATTGGTTTTAAAATATGACACTAAAAATGATAATTTTATCATTAAAATATTATTAATCATTTAATATCATATTAATTACCATATATTTAAGGTTGTGATGAAAATAAAAATGAAAAACAATTGTTATATGGAGGCGATTGTCCACACTTACGCATGGATGATAATGTTATTTTCCATGAAACATGATGAGGGAATAATTTTGTTTATTTCTAAGAAGCATTAAAAATAACAAATTTTATTATAAATATTAATTAAATTTATCATTTATTATACCCTCATAATTATTTGATGGAAAATGATTCATGTTACATCATGGAATTGGTAGTCTAAACTATGAACGAATAACAACTTTGTTTTTCTAATTAAAAATGGGAAAATGTAATTATTGATTATTAAGATAACATAATATCATTAAGTGTATAAAAAATAATGATTTCAATATATAGTTATTTAAAAATTATAAATATAATATATATATATATATATGATATTTAAAAACAATTACCCAAATTGAGAAATTTGACATTTTATTAGATATTCCCATGAAAATAGGTGTAATATGATAATATATTTTAACAATAAGCTGAAAAGAGTGTAATAATATTATTTACGAAGGAAAACATAAATAGGATCATGAGTAAACTGATATTTTATTAGTTCTATAAAGGTTTGTTGAGATTCCCCTTCTATAATTGATTAGAATGGCATTTTTGTAAATATTTCAAATTAATATAAAGGGATTACATGTCAAACAAGTCTGGTGGATCCAAAATTCGTGAAATAATGGAGTGGTTAATATATATGGTTTTTAAATGCCTCATAAATGAAATTATAAATATCTTTTTTTATCTTTCAATGTCTTTACCTTTTAATGTATTAGTTTTTTCATTTCTTATTTTACGATGGAAAATTGTTTTTTACCTAAGGTGACATAATATCTTACCTAAATTTAATGCAGTTACTTCTTGATAATTTAAAATTACAGATCATAATTTTTAATCCCTTATCATTTGACTCAATTTACAAAATTGAAAAAAAAAATTATAAAAAATCATATTGAATTAGAAAAAAATTTCTGATGAATTATAATTTATGATAAAAAATAAAAATTATGGGTTTATAAATTAAAAAATAATTTATATTATTTATAAATTTACATATAAATAAATATTTGGGCTTATGAAACTTTTTCATGTATTTCTAATTCATACTAAAATACTAATAATGTCATAAAATTCATGTTGTTTGAAAATATTGTATTTTACTCCATTAACATAAAATCAGTTTTTTAAAATACCAAGAAAATAACATAATATGAAATTACTATACCTAATCACCAAAATATTTATCTTTTTATCAATTTAAATTTCAATAATTTGATACAAAAATATAAAAATATAGAATAAAAATATAGAATAAAATTTTTCTTATTAGTAAATATAATTATTAAAATGTTTACTATAATTTATTATTAGTTACTACAATTTAATTTATAGTTAATATATTATTCATATTTTCAATATATTTTGTCATTTTATATTCATAATATAGTGATTTTGTTGAAATAAATCACCAATTTTAGAAAAATATTTGTTTATTCATTAATGGATTTTCTTAATGTTTTTAGTTGTGCTAATTATATTAATTTATATTAACAGTTGAAAATATTTTCTATCTATAAATATTTCATAAATAAGCAACTTTAATTTAATATAATTATTTCTATTACCATGCTTTAACATTCATTATTAACATTTATATTATTATTAAAAAATATAACTATTTTGTTTTAGTTTGGTTTATTTGTGAAGAATGTAATAAAATAAATTAAAATACTTAAAGGTAATCATATAAAAATTTATTAGGTAGTTATAGGATTGATATTTATTTTAATGTTATATTATATAAATTGTTTTGAAAATTAGTTTAATGGTGTTTTATGTTAACTAATATTTTTTAAAATGATTTTAAAATCCTTAATATATTATGTTTGTTAAATTTGAAGGTATATGTTCGAGCATACCATCAATTTTTCACTTATGGGTTACTTTTCCATTTATTTTTACTTTCAAAACCCATAATGTGTGAAGAAATTTGATATTGTGGTCTTCATTAAAATTGTTAATTGGGAGTTAAAAATATTAGATAAGTGATAAAACATCTCATAATTGAGTATAAATTTAATCAGATTAGAGAATGATTAGTAAAAATCATTCTAGATTTGAATTATATCAATTTTGGAATGAAATTAATATTAAAATTAATTTATATTAAATTAATAAATCAACTAATTCCAAGGGTTCCCATATCATCTCTTATATATGGAAACCAAATATCCTTGATTACTCACACTAAATTAGACACATATCTCAACCAAACACTATCAAAACATCCTTAGATGAATTATAGAGGTTCTTTTATTAATAAATTACAATATCAAGGGTCCTTGTAGACATATCCAAATTATTTTCATCATAGATGGGGTAATCATCTCAATCGAAGGATTTCATTTGACTCTTTATTATTCCTCTTTAAAAAATTCCCTAACCATTGAAATATAATATCATCTATATATACCATATAACAAAATGTTATTAAGTTAATTTAATAACCTTATTCATGTCATTCTCAATCAAATGGTAAACTAAACCATCATTCATGTGTACATATAAACTACCACCTTATGGAATCATGTATATGTATTCTCGTCAACGACTCGCATTGTTAGTTATTATGGTGGAATATATATATATATAAACACGATATTAAGGATATATTATTGAATCTATTAATATTATATATCATATATATTTATACCCATCAAATTGTTCATAATAAATTCATCGCACATGTGTACGCATGGACTATCGTCTCTGCATAGCAATGAACTATATGTTTGAAAAACAACATAACATAGTTGGTTTTAGACATAAATTTATTTAATTTATTTAATTTTTTTTTAACTTTTTTAACATGGTAATAATAATTTAAATAAAATATTTTTTTCTTTATTTTCCATCTAATTAATGGAAAAAATAGAATTGGTATGTAGATGCACACTACGACATCGTTAGCAAGGGTATTTTGTTTTCCCTGACCACCTATCATTAATGGATCTATAATAATTTTTTAAGTCTATAGTTGATAAATATTTCCTGAATATTATTAAAAAGGATACAGAATAATTATACATTTTACCAAATAATACCTACTTACGTGGTTTTGTAGATAATGAACCAAACATCATCAAATTTTTTGACATGAGCTCAATCATTTTTTCAAACATAATAGGATATGAAATTTTATGTAATTAAAGTTATTATGATATAGTAATAAATAATAAAATTGTACTTAATAAGTTAAATAGTTAATATTTATTCATTATATATGAGTTAAAGAATGTGTGTGGCATGTTGGGAGACGAGATGTGGGATATTCAATCTTTAAACATTGTTTTAATTTTTTGTTGAATATTTACATATAAATATTTCCACCATTTACATCTTCGTTGAAAGATTTGAAAATAATTAAGTAAATGAACTATAATATGCATTATAACTCCCATTTTACCATATTAAAATGCTCATAAAAAGGAATTTGTTTTTCATATTTTGTATAAAATTGTTTACATTCATTAAAAATTACAAATTGAATGTTTTTTAGAATATAAAATATATAATGTTTTTATCTCCCCATCAATATTTATTTTTTATTTTGGTTACATTACATAATTCCATGTTTACTTCAAATACAAATTAGTATTTCCTTTTTATGTCTATTTTTATTTCAAAAATAGGGTACTATTGGAATTGGAAATATACATGTTTAAAAATATTTTATCAATGGGTTAAAATTTGAATTTTTATGAGTTTGATGTTGGAACTAAAAGTATTTAGGTGTTTAATGTATTTTATATTCTTTGTAAATATTTTAAAATGATGTTTTATTCAAATATATTACTCTAATTCATTGTAAAATGATTAAATTCTCTATAGAATTATGTTTGAATTAAATGTGAGGGTTATTGCATATATTAGTGTTACTATAAGGGTTGTTGAAAGGGTTCTATATAGATCATTTTCCAATGAATCCAAATGACATATATTCATTAAAATGGTTTTTATTCAAATAATTTTTTTTACCAAGTTAATTTAACAATATTTTTTTTAATGGTATTATTATTCCCTTTTTGATTAAATTGCATATTAATAGAAAAAAATTCATGGGTTCTCCTATTTTTAAACAAACAATCAGGAATATTAATTCCCACTATGTTTTAATATATTGTGTTTCTTAAAAAACAGTATGATGTAATTTTTTTCTTGTATAAGTAGATTATTTTTTGACATCATTTATTATTATAAAAATTTTGTACTATTTTATATGATACAGTTGGATGGAAAAGGATTAACAACATTCTTTTTCTATTTTTTTATCCATTCATTTCTGATCAATGTTTTTTATCAACCACATTTTCAAAAAAAAATGTATTAATTATGGGTATATATGTTAACAAATAAATAGTTCTAGATATGGGTCTTACATTTAATGAATCAAGTTTTTCTTTGTAGAGAACATATTTTGTGTGAAAATGGATACATTGTGGGAGTTAATACTTTGTTGTGGAATATTTTCCTTAATTATCTATAAAAATAATAGGAAAATGTTCATGGTTATTTATGTGATGAAATAAATTTATTTAATATTGTTTGTTTTTATGGAGAAAATTATGTAATTTTTATCATTATAAAAGTCAAGAATTTATGTATTTTGATTTTATAACTAGATCTAAGCTTGTGCTTTTTGGGTTTTTATATCATAAATAATAATATAACAAAATTTATAGAAAAATAAAACCAATGATTCTGTAACACAAATATTAACATCATATTCAGTCTGACCATTTACAATTTTCAACTTACCATTTACCATCTTCTTTATGGTCAATATTACATTCATTTAACCATGAAAAGTAATCAACAACTCACTAACTGTTCTATATTAATAATTCAACATTAATAACATCTATTCATCCCATTTTAATTTCAAATCAAATTTCCCATTTTATTATTTCATTTAGATTACAAAATAAATAAATCATTATATTAATTAAATTTTTATTCAATAATTGATTCATGTCCTGTCCATCATCATTGACACAGATGTATTTACCCTACCAAATTTAACAATACCAATCTATAAATATACTTTCCATAAAATTACAAAACCGTTAATTATGTCATAATACAATTTTAAAATATTTCATATGATACACATCAAATTAAAATACAATAACCCCCCATTTCCAAAAATAATAAATAATCCCAATCGACTTTACCCCCATCATAATATTTTTATCAAATATAATGAATAATATCATAATATATAGTATAAAACAATTATAACAACTCAAATTATAGATATCAGTAATCCCTCTTCCATTAGAATCTTTCTGTAATTATAAATTTATAAATGTGACATGGTTCTTTAATAATATATTTAAAAGAGAAAATATAAATCCATTAAAACTCATAGCCATCAAATATCATTAAGACCATAATGAATAGTTTATTCTTATTTCCCTTACAAATTATTATATATATGTGTGTGTGTGTCTGTGTGTCTGTGTGTTATTATGTTTTTTTAATTCATACTTATTTAGATGAGTTTTTTATATAGGCTTTCCCATCATCCCTACCATGAACACTATAGCAGTTATAACCACACAAGAAACCAATGAAAAATGAGAAAATATTAAAATTGGATCCTATAATTATTGTAATTGATTTTCTTCTAAAACATAAAATAATGTTTATAAATTACATACCTTTGAAAAATAATCAACAACCACTATAAAAGAAAAATATAATATAAATTATAATTAGAAAAATGTCACATGAAAAAACCAAACAACATGGATTATATTAATACCCATCAAATATAAGTAGAAATATATAAAATATAGAATAGATTAACTTCCTCAAATCCCAAAAAAAAGTTTAATGGAAATATTATATCAAAATAAATGATGAAAAATTCAACATGAATTTTAATTTGTAAATAAATTAAATCAAATGGCTATAATAAATAAAATATTAACAAGATGTCTCAATATGAACACTATTTTCCACCTATGGTATATGTAAAATGATGGAATTATGATAAATTCAAATGGTTCTTAAAAATTTATAACAAATCTATAAATTCATGACACCAAAGAATGAAATGTCATATTAAATGATGGGGAAATCTAAAACAAATCAGTTAAATTCTCATTATAATCTACTCCATATAAACAATTTAATTCTCAATCAATGCTTTTATTTTGATAAAATATTTGAAATTTTGGAAGTTAAAACTATCTCCATACTCTGATACCTAGATTACTGAATTTAGTTCAAAACCATCAAACTACACCATGGAATTTTAATAGAATCTGGGTGTCAAGACACCCCCAAATAAATACAAAAGGAACTATATTCATAGATATTTAGGTTCTGAAAATGATATTTATATTGAAAAATATATTCAGAGATATAGGGAAACTCTGAAAAATAAATACACATCTTGACTTGAATCCCTCACATACCTACCTAAAATTAATGATTGGGTCATATATAATATTATTAATCCATATATTGGGTTTTTATATAAATGTATGGATTTAAAATTCATCAAATCCATCTCAAAATCATTATGACATAGTTATTACCACTCAAAACAAGAAATAACTTCCTACTTGAAATATAGTGGTTCCAAATTCTGTTAGATTATTCCCCCAAATCTATGACACAACCTTGAAACATTACATAAATCCCATGAAATAACTTAATCCTAGAAAATGAGTAACACCTGACCACATGACCCCACTTTCTTTTATGCATTCCTTAACAACACGACACAAATGACCATTATATGAGATCTCATTCCTAGCTAGAATATCAGTAATAAATATATCAACATTCCTCTAGCTATCTCATGATGTCCCCATTATCGAAATGATGAAATGTAGTGGTATGCAAAATCTTGTACATTATAATATATACAACACAAATTATTCTAATCTGTTCAAATAAAAAAGAAACCAAAATGAAGAGAAATTAAATCATTATCTACTATAGTGGATACTACTAACATATAATCAATTCTAAACTAACTCCCATTATGGAATAACAATGCTATAAAACTAGAAACCCTAGGAAAACATCATTTTAGAGGAGATACATCTTTAAATAGTATATATCGATCAATAAAATACTATAATTGAATCCACCAATATGGATCACCATATAATCATTAATATAAACACAATTAAATTCAACCTATAACAAAATATATAGCTTTTAAAACACCATAAATTAAAATTTATAAATTCATTAAATGAAATCCATTAATTTTATTTAGAAAAAATATTACATTAAATTTAAATTTTCAATAATCATATCATTTTAAAATTTTATTAGAAATAACCATAAAAACATTAGTGAAAGGTATAGGATCACATCATGTAATTACTATATATAACTCTATAGTGAATACTAAGAGGCATTCGAAGTCTCCAAGAACTCATATTGATTATGCCCAAAAAATATTTAAACTGAAACATGACTAAAATAAGGACACATCAATCTAGAGATATCAAGAGAATAAATTGATTTAGTAGCTTGTTATTATTACTACACTATGAACTTTTATGAACCTCATGACCCTCAACATAGAAGATTCATCTCAATATACAAAAATATTTTAGTGGGGGATTCAATTGGATTCTCAATCCAAGGTAGACCAATCACCATGATCTTTTCATGAACTATCACCATCGTCCATGTATTTAATTTAAATTCAATAATAGATAAATGAATCTTAAGTCATATTATGGACTAAAAATGATCTCATCCACTATTGTATTTCTTTAATATCCATTACCATGTCACCCTTCTATATATATAAAATATAAATATTTATTAATAATTAAAGAAAATACATCGATGGAATCCCTTAATGGTTTCAATTATTCAACCCCATCATCGTTGATCTACCTTCTGAAATAAGGTAACAAAAAAAGACTCCATGTAGATCAAATTTACTGAAAAAATAAAAATAAAATTTTATATTTTCATACCTATCGTCATTATTGAGGATATATAATATGTCAGGGAAATTGTATATTTTATTCAACAACAAAATAAAAAAATATTCCCCAAAATGTTCACTTTTCTTTTTACTTAATTAATTTCAGCATTTTTATTCATCAATATTCTTAGTTTCACCACATCCCCATGGAAGAAAACGTTTATAAATAGAAAATATTTCAAATCTAGAAATAAATATCAGTTTGTGGATTAATTAAAATCTCGGGATGTTACCACAATGAAAAAGGAATATCGATATAAAAACACTCAAGTAATTTCCAATTTTTATTATATTGTTAGGATTATAAAAAAAGAAAAATGGAAAAATATTTTAATGTATTAATTAGTAACGAATAATAGATAAAAGGATCGAAATAGGGGAGTGAATATTAAAGGGTAATTTCTCCTATAATTATAACTTGAATCCAATAAAAACATCATATATATTTTATTTGTACCCATAATTGTAATAAATGTGAATTTGGTTCACAAATAATATTGAATCTCAATTACACATCAGTTTAGTAATTGAAATATTTAAAAATAATTACGAAACAAATAAAAAAGTTTTATAATAATGAAACTCATTTTTGGACTGATTAATTATCACTACAACATAGGGGATCATTCATTTTTATTAATATTTATTCATTTATTTAGTTATAAATATAAAAAAAAAATAATATGATACTAAATAATAAAATAATATTACTAGAAAAGTTGGAACAATTAAATATGTTAAAAACGTGTTCAATCAGATCTAATCACTCATATGTGTTTAGACACTCATTGTTTAGTGGTATTTGATAACTTGGAAATGAAACTATAGCAAAAAATGGAAAAAATTATAGAACAAAAAAAACATTTAATATTACAAGAATACATACCCAAAATAATAATCATCCAATAAAAAAAGAAACCATTACATAATTTAAAAACTAAGAAAATGTAGTAATATGACATTACTATATATTTTTTATCCTTAGGATGTTTTTTTATCTCCTCTCATGGCTGATTGTTCGACTTATATGTGGATATGTTTACCATTAATTATATCCCATCAAATCTCATTGAAATTTACTCAATAAAAATTAAACTATTTCATCAAAATATATAGTAAAATATATTATAAATCCAATATTAAAACACTCTTTAATGAGTTCACATGTCATAATCTGAGTTTCATTATTCATTCATATTAATATAATTTCATATTTTCAATATAATTAACTACTCCCATGTCATAGAGAATGATACTCTCTATAGTGTGAAACATATACCCTACTGATCCACCTATAATGATTTTATATTGAACAATAACCCCCATTAATAATCATGGTCAAATACTCTAAATTATTAGTTATCAACCCCCCCCCCCCCAATTTATTCATGACACATGAAACATTCAAGATTTTTCATGAATGGATCCATCCACGGTTCAAACTCCAACTATCTAGGAATACCATTCATTATCACAGTATTGTCCACATATATTTTGTGGGATAAATTCCGTAACTGTTTTTCATCTTATTCAATATATTACCACTCATAAATATATATACTCATATATATGAGCATTATTCACTATTTCATGATTGAATCTAGTATAGTATGCACATTATCATGTACCAGATGACTCAGATCATCCCGCCAAACACTTAGTGAACACATTTATTCAAAACTAACAGTGTAATTAACCATATAAATAACTATACCATCACAATAAACCTTATTAAATTATAGATACTAATCAAGACGCCTTATAAAATATTTTGTGCATTATATATCCCCTTTTTTGTGATTTTGAATCATATGAAAACTTATCTCATGACATTGAATTAGTAAGAATCATGTGAGTATTTTCTAGAATTTCCACTTCACTGTCTTCCAAATATGTGTTATCACTTGGTGTGGATAATTTTGAAAATATTAATTAAAATGTTCCCAAGAACCAGTTTGAATTCATGGAAGTTTGTTGATCACTATAAGAGAATTACCAGAACCACATTATATTATAGCATAAGTCACATTATTCACCAAAATAATTCATATTAATATCTGAGCAGGGACATCCTTAAGAATAATTAATACCCCACTACTAAACATAACACATAAACATTATCTTTTATTTGGTCACTTATTTTTATAACAAGACATGTTTGACCCATAGAGTTGGAACTCATATAGTTTATCCTCCCAAAATAGATACCGATCTCCACCAAATGTCTCCTTATTCAAGGACATACCAATAAATCATAATTTTGGCCAACATTGGTCTCTTTATAAATATACTATTGACAATAACCACTTTTATTCTTAGTTACTTCTTCGGATTGCATCATGCTTCAATGATATTTGCTGGGGAGGTAATTTTTATGATTTTAAACTAATTTTATTTCTCATTTTCCAAATTTACAAAATTTCCAATGAAAATATTGTGTTTAAAAAAATTAATATAATTAGAAAATAATATAATATTATATCATAACCCAATGAAAATATAAATATAATACAATTAAAATAGAGATAAAAATAGATATATTTGATTCCCACACACTCAATCAATTTTCTCTCCTCTAAATAATATAAAAATAACTATTATAATATCCCAGTCCATATACCTCTAATCTGATGCCCTGAGCATGTTCTCTATAAGGCCCGATGGACTTCTCCCTGTATGCTATTATATATTGCAAGTAGTGAGGGCCTATGGTTTGATAGTGGGGAGGTTATGCCAACACATCAAGGTAATAAAATAATGAATATAACTAGATAAAATTAATAGAATGAAATGATAGTTTTTGGAAGAATGAAATGAAATAGGATAATTCTATAATAAAAAATGGATTTGCATAAAGTATTAAAAAAATATCATACATATAATGACAATCACCCACTGAGACAACCATATATATTTGAGTAAATAATAAAAACTAATATAAATGTTCATAACTGTCTTACTATGTCTGCACCAGACTGATTATGCTATAAGAGGAACCACTAAATTTTCCTAGGCATGAATCCAATTATAAGTTCAATTGTACATATATATAAATTCTAAATTGTCAATGTAAATTTATATTATATGGTCGAACCTAAGGGTAGAACTGAATGATATATAACAACTGATTTCAAACCCTTTACATTGTAGTCCTCAAAAATTGAATTGGGTTTAGGATTTAATTATAGATACCTATATTTTTATGTACAAGTTGGAGATAAATATCAAGGTATATTTCCTGTTTTTTTTTTCAAATCAATACATTAGGCATAACTAGTCTTTTCCATAGGATTTGGATGTGAAGCAATGCATTGATCACTAGATGAATAGGGTCTATCCAATTAGATTTATCCATGAGGAATCTACTCCTCCATCAAGATATTGTTAACAACCAAGATTATTTATGCATAGATTATATATATGAAATCATAAATGTCAAATAATCATTGCCTTATCAACTACAATTAATTCATGTTCATTCATTTAGGCATCCCATGTTAGGGGATGTAAAAAATATATATAATTATTAAATAACCTAATTAATCTCCACAAGGATACGAAATATCATTTTATATATTTCTTTATAACAAAAGACCCATAATCGTGACCCCTAAGCCAATAAGATTATTTACTCATGATGGTATTAATAAAAATAAATATAAGAAAAGAAAACCTGATTTTGATGTTGATAAATTAGTTTAAGTATAGTAGTTCCATAATATGTTGTCCATAATAACGTAGTTGAAAATTAAAATAATTGAATAATTATCCAAATACTTTGTTAGTGTTTTAAAAAATAAATAAAAGGAATAAATTTTACTTCTATGGGAAAATAAAATTATAATAGACTATCAATACCGAAGTCATAAATGAAAATATGAATAACAGATGATGAATGATAACTAACATTTTTATTTGATGAAATCAGAAAAAGGAACACACTATAGTTCATTTGGAAGGAAAAAATTAGAAATATATGAGAAATAATCCAAACAAATAGGTGTTGTTATGCTGTCCATCCTATGACTCCATGTTCTATATATAAATAGACCGTAGAGTTACCTGACGTGTATGTTACTCATGTTATGTAATCATGATTTGAAAATTTATCAAAGTATCTTTTATCTGATAGATTGTATCTTCTGGATCCATAAATATTATATATTTTAGGATGTGTATGTTCCTCAAGATATGTAATATCATCACGACTTGTGTTTTATGTGGGTAATGGAATTTAAATTTTATATGATGTGTACTGAGGCTTTATAACATTTATTATTTCATGTCTTGTAAATTCTCATGGGTTGTTCCATCCTCTTACATACATGATGTGAATGATTTATTCACACCATATTTGTGTGTCCCAATGTGCAAATTCCACTTTTTTATTATTCAATGATCTTCCCTATGACTCTTGGATTAAAATTTACATAAAAAATCAAAAAACCACACAATATATTATCAAATAGTGTTATAAAATCATAAACAAATGAATCCAAAAGATATATATAAATTAATATTTTCAACCCCCCACCCTTGAATAGTTTCTTATCCCCATGAAAATTATCTAAACAAGTATATCAAATGTAAAATAAACAATATGAATTATTACCATGTTAGTAATACATTGTATTCGTGATAAACAATGGTCCCCCAGAATCTCTTCTATAAAGAAGTTCTATCTAACACCATGATCAAATTACTTAACCAAATAAAATTTCCATTTAATTTAATTCATTCAATTTTTACTTTGGAACTATACCACGTTTAAATTTTAAACACATTGAATTTTCTCACATCCCTAAAGTAAAATTATGATGGGGTTATCTCATAACCTAATTACATGATCTTAACTACTAGATTTAATTGGAATTATAATTTCAAATATTATGAAGAAAAATAAAACATTAATCATGAGGTTATAATAAATAGTGTTGAAATGACTCTGAGTTTATGAAGGTAGATGATTAAAACATGCTCAAATATTGGTTCAAAACTATAGAATAAATCATGATAGTCATGAATAGTTAAATAAAATAAATCCTTTAAGGAAACTGTGTTTTTGTGCTGCCAACATCATAGTCAAGGTCCTTGAATGTGTTAAGTGGTAATAAGTAAAGCCACATGTCCATTTTAGTTAATTTTAAATATTTATTTTTAAAATAAAATTTAGGATGATTCTAACATCCTTAACATGAACAAATATGTTCTAGTGAGAGATTCATTTGTCAAGATATGGTGATTTTTTTACCCCTTAAAGCCTAATACATTTTAAATTGGTTATGGTAAATAATATAAGGATAGAAATACTATTCGTGAACTAGAAACCAGATATGAATAACTCCCTATATTAACATAGTATCAGACATCCATAATTTAGTACAGATGAAATTATCATGACACTTCTTCAGCAGAAAAACCACGCATAAAATCCAGGAGTATGGTAGGAAGGGATAATAAGATTAAAATAGTTATTTCGTAAACTGACAGTTTGTGGGTTCTAAAGGATAAAAAAAGAAACTTATAAAGGGGTTTCTCAAGACAAAATGTCACAATAATGCTTTCATGAATCAATTTAACTTATTATTTTTTCATTCATAGACTCTATAAGATAACAACACATGTTCTGTTAGGTTCACATGCCTAGGGTTTCACACAAGAAATATGGGTAGATAAGAATATAAAACATTAGGTCAAGATTCATCCTAGGAATGCGGTATAAAATAACACTAAAAATCACTCATGTAATTATATCATGTAAAATTACAATAAAAAACAATTCCATGAAGCGTGAAAAAAAATTAACTATTCAAAAAAGAAATCAAGCCGAATTTATAAATAGGAATATAGTATGATATCAATTTTCTACCAAAAATTTTATTTTATTCATGATTGGAGTAAAGATGCCTAAACATTATTTTATGATCTTGAATATAAAATTTCTCATGGATTATAGGGATCAAACAGTATCATGTGTAGTGATAATAAACCTCAAAGTGGTCCCCCTACACTTAGAGTGAAACAGTGTCCACACTATTTTGTGAAGTGTTTTAGAATATTAATCATGGAAAAATAGAATAATATTAAAAGGTAAATTGGTAGTGAAAATAGAAAACTGAGAGATCCCTGTAAATAATTTCATGACTTGGGGGAAATTACTGGACTATTATGTTAAATCAGGCTACCTAAAAAATAATTAGAGAAAAATGAACATTGCAATAGAAATGAAATTAGAAAATAGGTGACAAAAATTATAATGTAGATAACACACGCATGTGAACACCCATTATAGTGAATGAAAATTTCCCTCTAATAGATGCATGAATAAGACTATAATATTATACTTAGGTGACTATTGGAATTAAAATAAAGAAACTAAATCAAAATATCATATATGTATATAGAATGTGATGAAATTGCTGATCACCCTTAATAGAAAACATAATTATATTCTTTATAAAGGATGAACTATAGATTGGTAAATTTTATTCATCAGATCAAATCTCCATATCCTCCTATTAGAAGTGGTAAGAATATCTTTGAGATTCCTAGGTGATTTTGGGGGATTATCACCATAGAAACAGGGGGTTGAATGTTACACAATAACCTTAGAAGTCCAATGCTGATGCATTACTTTATTATATTATCATAAATACATGGAAGATAATTCCAAAGTATAGGTAAGTTTAGCTGTTTTGGAAAACTTTCATACATGAATGATACCCATATTATATTGGGAAATATAATGTTTAAATAATATGCAAGAGAATAAAATTAATTGTAACCTTGAAAACTCATTCCATTATATTTTCTTCATAACAAGGGGAAAGGAAATCAATATAAGGGTGAGCGCAAATTATTAGAATGGTTATATTAAAAAATATCAATATTAAATCCATTAGCAAAATCATCAGAGAAATATATATAACTGATGACATATGCCAGAAAAATATCTCTATAAGGCTTGAAAAATATGACATGGTATATAAATAAAACACATTCTATCTAATCAATAAATTATGAATTAAAATGTACCAATAGATAAGTCAAAGTAAAAATATCATGGTTAATAATAATAACAACTGAATTCTATATGGAGGTCAGTATTAATTATCGAACATTATGTTTCCTAGGAGGATAAAACCATTAACAACTATATTTATTCTCAACGTAGTTTTAACTTTTCTTATTTTCCCAAAATAATTCATCTCATGATACTACCAATTTAGTTAAGGGAATACTTGAAACACTCCCAAACCTATAAGGCTTGCATTATCTGATCTCTAATACATAGGTCAATAAAAAATTGATCACCAACCTATATGGTGCATCTCCAATGAATTTATAATATATTTGAATAATTGATTTAATTAATAAACAAAATGCTTTATCAAATATCCATTTTGAATAAATGATATATATATTTATTTATTAATAAAAACATAGATAATCAAATAACTGTTAAAGTGAAATCTATATTTAAAATTGTTATATGGGTTATGAAATAATAATATAAATTTCACTAGAATATGGATATTTAATTTATAATAAAAATGATGATAATGAATTTATTTTCTCAATAGAATGTTAACAATCACAAAAGAAAGTGATTTTAGAAAGAAATTATTTACCACAAGTAAATTTACATGTTAAACCCATGTTTATGAGATAATTTAATGTTAAAAAAGTAATACCATGAATAAAAAAGGATTAATCATATAATATATCTAATGGGGTATTATATAAAACACATAGATAAGTATGTGGTGTATCTAACATTTATCTCATGGTTGTAAAAAGTGAGATGAAAATCCCCTGCCTTTAGTCTGGCATGTCACATGTGTATTTATATTCCTGAATAATAAAATTCTGTTAGTGTTTTACATTCTTAATAACCATTTTCTAGTTTATTGTAACTTTTAATTCAATTAATACAATTTTTTATACATCTACTTAAATTTTTTGGTTTACATCGGGTGTTTTAACCAAATTCGGTTTACTAGTTAGAACATACTTTTTAGGTCAAATATGTTCCAAGGGTTCATTATAAAAACATATCTAGAATAATTATCATGGAATAATTATCATATTTATAGAGAAATTATAATTTGAAAACCAATCAGGAATGATGGTTATGAAAAATGACCCAATGTTATCATCATTGAGACAGTTTTTCGTATATACGAATGAGTATCGTTCCCATTTTCAATGATCATTATGGAAAGAAGGTAAGTAACATATATCATTACTAAATGACAGTTATATAATAAATACCATGTTTTTTTATAATATATAATTATTTATATAATTCAACTGATGTAACTAGAATCAGATCCTATCGAGGAAGCGGTAGTCCACACGTCCACGAATGACGTTATCACTTTTTAAGTGTGTGAAAATGTTAATAAGGAAATTAAGATACTGTATTTATAGAAAATTAATTATTCCATGAATATAATTTATATTTATATTTTTCACATATTTTTAATTAGTTTCATCCTTAATACATTCCATGTAATTTGTGATCATATCACATTGCTATGAGGATGTGGTAGTCCACTTCCCACTAATGATTTCATCGTATTTACACCAAAGAGAACAAAAAAGGGTATATTTAAAAAAATAAAAATTATTAATTAAAAATAAATTTCATATATATATATATATCATATAAAAATATACTTTTCATCCACATTCCCATTATATATTGGTCCTAAAGAAAAAATGAACGACATCATTTTACGATGTAGTAGTTCATCGTGCACAAACTGTAATTTTGTCACCCCTTTTATGGAAGTTCGAGTAGGTGTAGTTAAAAACATATATAAAAACATATTAAGATATTTATGATGATTATTTAATTATGTAATAATGGAATAATTTTTTTAATCGATGGATAACGAAATAAAACATAAATTCACTTTAATGAATGTTACCTCTTTTAGGTAACTCATTTTGGTTTCTACCAAAGGTATTCCATGGTTATCTTCATTAACATGGTGAGGAATATAGTATTAGGGGAGGTATGTTAGAAATCTATTTAGGAATGGTTTGGGCTATAAAATGTCTAATGTGTGGTGCTTTTAAGGTGATGATTGTAGGAATTTTTGTTGAGGATGGGGAATGGCATTCTTAATAAAAATCAAAATGAAAATACTGTTGGAAGGTCTCCCCTACATACTGTGCTTCCAAAATAGAAAATAATATATTAAAAGTGTTTTATGATCAATAAAACTCATAACACACCAAAATAAAATAATTTTTATCATTTTGTTCTTTTTTATTTATTTTTAATTATTTTTATCTTTTTGGATTTTTATTTAGTTAACTAGTTTTCTGTCCTATGTAATTTAACCATTATAAAATAATTAAATTTAAATTTATTAACCAAATAAATATAAATACAATATGAAGTTTATGAAATAAAAATCCATGTTTTTTTGGATATTAATTTTAAAACAAGTGCATGAAACGCAAAAAAACTACCTTTTCCCATACCGTGGTAACAATGTTTTCACAATCTATGGGAAAATTTTTTAGGTATTAAATATCAATTAGCTTATTAAGGGACCTTATTTGATATTTATTGAAACATAATAATAAATTCAAAAAATGTATAATTTTTATTAGTTTTTAAATCATTTAATAAAATATGATATATTATAAAATGTCAATAATGTCAATTTTGACATTATTTAAATATTTTTAATTAAAAAAAATCAAAAAAATATTGAAAGTAAAATATATAAATTTAAAATATATTTTACATGATTTATTCATTTAAAAATAATTTTATTCAATAATTCAATAATTTTTCATTTATTTTATTATTACAATCATTTATATTATTTAAGGATTAAATAAATAATTCATTCCTTAGAATTTGATAATTATTAAATTTAAATATATCATCTAAAAAAATAAATAAAAAATTTTAATGACTTAATATAATAATTTAGCATTCAAAATAATCTTTAAAATTATAACTATGTAACTTTTTCCACTATCAAATGCTTTATAACTGTTAAAAGTAATGGGTGGTTTATTTTTTGTTTTTTATATTATTTAAAAAAGTATACTGGTCTACATCATGAATTAGTATCCCAAAAAATCATAAAATAGGATCCAAGATTGGATATGGTTGAACTATTTGTATACAATGGAATTTGGACAAGTTTTTAAATTAATTTGGCCCTTAAGATTGAGGTTTAGTCTGTTCATATGCATAATTACACCTTAATCGAAGTAATTAATTTATATTAAATTAAATAATTTTTAGTGAAAACATATTTTGTTATTATTGGACTAAAAAAATTATATGCATTAAAACTAATTATATATATATTTTAAAAAATAATTAATAGAACTGTAAAAAATATGATTAATGCTAATCCCACAGACATGTCGAGAGAGTGTTATTTAAAGTGAGTATGATCAAAAGATCATTATGTATTTATATCTAAATTAAATATAAAAATGATTTTAATGGCCTAAATTAGATTCATATATATATATATATATTTAATCTATTTTTATTTAAATATAATTTTAAAATATATTTTAATATTAATAATTATTTAGATGATAATGTAGTTTTCACCAAAAAATCAATATTGGTCCCTATTCATAAAAACGAATTTTCTCAGAAAAATTACAAAAAATAACCCTAGTACAATATTGACAAAAAAAAATTTTGAAAAATTTTATTTTGAAAAATATAATTGTATAAATTATCAAAAATTCGATTTAAAATAATCACAATATTAAAAGGCATCAAAATCTCAGTACTGTGTGTAACAAAAGATCACTTAGTGTAGTGTGTAAGGTGATATTAATATGGTGTTGTGTTTAAATTAATCTAGAAACAGGATAAACATTATTCTAAATTGAAAATATTGTAATGCCCTTGGGTGTTACATTCTACAAACCATAATTAAATTCCATCATGGTAATTTAAACATTATCTCGGTAATCTATGTTTTGATATTTGAAAATAATATTTGTTGAAAACCCCAAATAATTCATAGGGTTAATAAAAATTCATATTATTTATTTCAAAAGTAAAACAGAGATAGTCAAGAAAAACTCGGATTTCTAAATGAGGAATGTAGTGAAAACATTAACATTGAAGAAAAGTAAAAATATCAAGTTCTAATAGAGAGTGTTAGAGAACATGACCAACAAATTGATGAGGACCACAAAGTCATAAATCAAATTTTTGAAAGGGACATTGATATCATAAAAATGATGATAATTGGAAAATATTTTAATTTAGAGAAAAATTTCCTAGAGTTAAGAAATTCATTCACAGAAGAATAATATAATTAAGTATACATTTTTATAATAGTTTTCTTTGAAGAAACCATAAATTAATTCCACTTCATCTATTCGAACAAGATGATTAATACTTTAACAAAATAAATTAATCTCTTAAACCTCATTCAAATATCAAATTAATCCATTTAATTTATGTTCAAATTTTCTAAATAGCTATGATCTAACAATTTTGGAAATAAGGTCATTGAATTTCCAAAAATGAACTAATTTTTTATTCAAACAACATGTATTAGATCTCTAATTAATACATACAAAACAATTGAACACCCTCATTATGTATATTATTGAAATAAGGTAATAACAAGAATTACAATAATACATTATTGGAAACATGCATTCTTACTTATTCTTTATGTAAAGAAAATTTTCTTCTGTATATTCTGTAAAGACAAAAGTATTAAAAACTCCATCAATGATGGAATAAACCACTTTTTTAACAAACCATTCGTCACTTACCAGGGATTCAGTACTACCCAATTTAAATTTTCTAAATCATTTAACTCATTATTCTAGAATCATAATATCAATATCCTAAACAAACTAAGGGTAATATTTCCCCAAACCATGTGTTTTTTAAAAGATTAATTTTCTACCTAATAATTTTTCTTGGAACCATTAAAAATATGATCTCAAATAATAAATGAATAAAATTATATATTACAATCATTATATATTCCATAATTCATAAAACCAGTACATCATTGATAAAATACTCAAATGATATAATTCTTAAATCAATGAATAATCACATTAATCATACATATCCATTTTTGTAAATGGAATAATCATTATCATGGTAAATTAGCCTATTATTGGGTATATTCTATTGATACCTGAGACAATGACATGTGTATTTTCCTTCCTCATTTTATATTAATCAATTTACACATAGAAGCCTCTTATTATCCATTTAATCAAAAGAATTGTATAGTTTATTTCATAACTTGTAGAAAAATATGTTTTTTTATGAAAGTACATGGGTGATTATTTCCATAATTATCACTTGTTAGAAAATACATTTTTTCCTTCTTCCCATTATCCTTCATTTTCCATGATTCCCTCTAGTGGTTGTTCTTTTATCCAAATCCTTAATACATTGAATACTCTTCACATGTATCTGTATCACGTTATATTATCGACTCATATGATGCAAATTATTGGAAGACAACATACCTTCAAAATATTTTCTTAAGACCATAAAATATATGATCATTATTACTCATTAGATCACTTACATTGCTGAGGTATACATTCCATTTTCTAGCCCCCATTTCTAAATGAAAACATTCACTAGGATAGATCGCATAATTTTTAAAAAAATTGTATACTCTAAATACTAAAACAATACATAACATTAATTGAAAATTCTATGTGCATCTAATATCATAATTCTAAACACGGTTTCTTGGTATGTTGTCCAATAATTTTTCTCAAAGTATCACATATGGCTATGTTCTATAATATATATTTTCTAAATCTAGTTTCCATGGTTTCTGCTAAACTTACTATGATACTAACTATAATTACCCGACCCCAGAATCCCAAAGAAGATGCATTGAAGTTTTAAATTGGAATGATTAAAAGGAAACAAATCCTGATAGATCGACTAGTTTAATTGTTTTAGAAACCATCATACAATCATGATACCCGTTTTACAATGTTAAATATAATGTAAGACCTAACATGTAATAAAATTATTAAACCCATTCCTTGAAAAAAAATTCCAATATCTTTTCATTATACCATGTGGATAACAAAACAAAATAATTGTGAGAGAAAATGAATAGTATGTGTAAGAAAAATAGATTCAATTATGAATAAATAAGCATAATAATCATATAAAGGTAAATAATTAACAACACATGTCATAAAAATATATTGATAAGAAAAAATAAATATGGTATGGTAGATAACTAAAAAACAAAGCATTTATTTAATCAACTAAAAATAAAAACACATCTATATATTGGACAAAGAAAAAAATCATAGATAATAATTATAACTAAATTCTAAATAGAGAGAATTCATAATTATTGGACTTACAATTTCCTAGGAACATTATATCATTACAATAAAAAAAATCACATTAAATTTTAATTATTCAGATTTGTACAACCTATTATATTATGGTGAGACTACAAAAGCATCAAGGGGATTTCATTAAATATTCCCCACCACCATGGGCTGGAATTTACTGGTCACCAAAACGCAGGGTTTTCATTAATTGTTCCCCTAAAATTATAGTGAATTTTCAAATAAACACTCATATATCAAATTATAACATTAATTAATTAATAACATTCCTTTAAAAATATCTGTATTGAATAAAAGATACAAATTCATAAATAATTCTGCAGTTATTCAAATAACAATCAAAGTAAAAAGCGTATATAAAAATTTTATATGGTTTAGAAAATAATAATATCAATTTTATGATAATGTGTATATTTAATTTATAATAAAATGATCATAACAATGTGATTTCTTTGAGAGAAACTTAACAATCACAGAAGAAAGAGATATTGGAAAGATTCATTTTACCACTTGGTGAGTTTCTTGTCAAACCCCATTAGATGAGATAAATCCATGAAAAACATTACAACACATGAATATAATACTAATCATGTTAAAATATTTCCAAAGGTGTGGTATATAAACCAAACAAAATATGTATGTAGTGAATATTACATTTATGTCATGGATGTAAATAGTGAGGCGAAAATACCATAGTTGAGTCCAACTTGTCATGCATTTCATTATATCCCTCAATGATAAATTTATGTTAATTAGTTACTTCATTCAAAAAAAATTTCATTCTTATTTATACTATACGTCACTAATTACAATTTTTTATAAAAATACTTAAACAATTATGTTTATGTTGGATATTTTGACTAAATTCAGCTCACTTGTTAAATATAACTACTATAAGCCTCCTTTGATCAAAGTGGTCATTATATAAAAATATAAAATATAATAATATTTATATAATTAATATATTTATACATAATATATAATTTTAAAAACAATCATGAATGATTGTCATGAAAAATGAACCAATTTTACAATGCTAGAGATGGTTGGTCTCACATAAAAATGACTAACATTCCCAATTCTGAACGACATTGTTGGAAATAAGGTATATAAAATTAAATCATTATTTTTTTTCATTATATCATTATACCATGTTTTTTAATCATATATTCTTATATTTATTAATTTTTTATGTAAAAGGAATCAGATCACATCATGGATGTGGTAGTCTACATATCCACAAACAAAATTATCGCTTTGTTTGTTTGTAAAAAATTTAATAATGAAAATGATGAATTAAAATTCCAGAAAGGTAATTATTTCATGGTTATCATATTTATACAAATTATATAAAAATGATTAATTATATCTATCCTTAATAAATTCCATATTATTTTTTAACATATCACATCATATTGACGATGTGGTAGTCCACTAACGATATTATCATATTTACACTAAGTGAAACACATCAAAGTATATAGGTTATATAAAAATTATTTAAGTATGAAGAAAAATTAAATGTAATATATATATATAATATAAAAATAGTTTTTCAATCATAATTTACATCCTTGAATGGAATTAAATGAAAAAATGAACGACATCATTTCTCGAGGTGGTATTTTTTCACACACGAATGATAATTTCGTACCCATTTGATGGAAGTGTTTATAGGTTTATATATCACCTAAAACATAAAAAAAATATCAGTATATTTTTCATACTAATATGATTATATAATCATGAAATAAAATTAATTTAATGTGTGGATAATGAAATAAAACAACAATTCACCTTTAAATAATGTTACATCTTTTTTGGTAACTCTAATTGATTTTCCCTAACATGCATCATTAGTTGGATTTATTCTAAATGTGAGAAATATTGGATGATGGGATATATTTTTGGAAGCAATTTTTGAAGGTTTTGGATAAGAAAATGTGTAATTTGAGGAGTGCAAGGGGAAGAGTGCATGCCTATTTATAGTGGAGGGTGAGTTCCATTCCTATAAATATCGGAAGGTAAACACTATTGGAAGGTCTCTTCAAATAATGATCTTTAAAAATGTATAAATAATGGATTAAATGGGTATTATGGTTGAATAACACTAACACCATATAAAAAGAAATTCATTTTCAATGGTTTGTTTCTCAGTCCTTGTATTTCATTGTTTTTATCATTTTGGTTTTTGATATAGGTAACTTGTTTTCTATAATATGTAATTTTATCATTAATAATAAAATAAAGTGATATTTATTCAATAATATAGAAGAACATAATTATAATAATTTTATATAATTTAATAAATAAATATCCCAGGCACATTAGAAATTAATTTTCAAACAAGCGCATGTAAAGCATAATAACACTAATTTTACCCAAACTGTGCTGATAATGTTTTACTATATATGGGTAAATATTTTCAATATAAAAGATAAATGGTTCCCTTACTAGACCATATTTGATACTTATTAACACTTAAATAATTATTTGAATAAGTTTTTAGTTTTATTAATTTTTAATCATTTATTAAAATATCATTTGTTGTAAAATAACATTAATGAAATTATTGAAATTATTTATTTATTATTATTTTAAAAATATCAAAAAAATATTGAAATAAAATATACTAATTTTTCATCTTTGAAACCTGATAAATTAATCTAGAAAAATAATTAAACATAATAAGTCATTACATTAACTTTTTTTATATTTTTATCATTTTTTATTTTACAGAATTATTAACTAAATAATCAATTCCTTAACATTTATAAGAATTTAATTTTATTATATTATATCTAAAATTCTGAGATAAATTATAATGTTAAAAAATATCATTTACATATCAATATTTTTTTACAACTAAAACTATGTATCTTATTCCAAACTCTAAATCTTTATAAATTTTAAAGTTAGGAAGGTTCCATTATTTTTTATTATTCCTTAAATAAAATAATATATAGGCAATTGTAGTGATATAATATCCTAATATGTCCTAAAATTATAACTAATAGGATATAATGAATTATTATTGTCATCCAATGGATTTTGGACAAGTTTCATGGTCACTTTGGACTTTAAGAACATCGTTTCATCCCTCACTGAGATTAATTTTACAACAATTGTTGTCAATAATTACATTTAGTATTTGTAAAATTTTCAGTAAAATAATATGATTATTTTATTAGACAATAAATACTATACTAATAACAACAATGTATTTACTGTTTCCAGAAATTATTTTTCAGATGTAGAAATGATAATATTAAATATAATCCTATAGAAGTAGCTAGAAAGATGGTTTTTAAAGTTGAAATGGTAAAAAGTGAATTATTTATTAAAATAAAAATTAAATATAAAAATAAATCCAATGACCTAAAATGGATTAATAAATATATATATTCGATCTATTTTTACATTAAAATAAATTTAAAAATGTATCATTAATAATTATTTAGATGAAAATGAAATTTTCTCCTAAAAAGTTGTATTTTTCACTATTCAACAAAAAATGAATGTTATAAAAATATAAAAAATTAACTATAAAATAATTTTTAAATTCCAAAAAAAAATGATTTTTATTTTGAGAAATAAAGTTATAAATTTTTGAAAAAATAGATGTCAAGTATGTGATCTATTAAATAGATGTAAAATATGATCTTACTTATAATGCAAGATAACACAGTGTTGTGTGTTGAGTATGCCCAAAATGGTGTTGTGTATAAATAATTATTGAACAAAATTAATCTAAAATGAAAATATTTTAATGAATTACTATATTACAACGAATATACTCATGTGGGAGAATAACTATATTTTTTTTTCATGGAGGGGCTCTAGTCGAGCACAAATCTCCAGATATAGCTCATGATGATATATATCTATTTCATTCAGGTTATGAAATAACTAATGTAGGAAACCACATGGTGTCCTAGATGATGATTTATAAAAAAAAGAGGAATGGTGAGAACTAGTTATGTATATATAAATTCATAAATATCTAGGAGAAACGTAAAGAAGTTAGGGTTGTAAAAAAACTATTTCTCATCAAAAAATAAGAAATAGTTTACTTTAGGGAATCATGAATATGAGGTATAAAAATTCAATCATAGATAGAGTTCATTAGAGGTGGTGTTCAAGGGAAAAATAAGGCTCTAGGTAAATCTCATTAGTTTCTACAACTAATGTAACCACCCAAACAGTGGTTCTCCTGATGTGTCATGCCCAATATATGTCCACATTAGAGAATAACATAGTATAATCAATGGACTATGAAGGTTATAAGTTGTCATAATCTTTCTCGGTGCATCATAGTGGATGAGAGTTTCGATTTATGATTGTTTCCATGTGTTTGTTCATTTGTTTGATGCAAGTACCATATACTAGTGGTATAATGGCTAGTCCCTTTCCCTATGGGGCCTGCTCCACATGATTAACATGTTGGTCAATTGGGTCAGTGAGCATTAAAGGCTTCTTAGCTGGGGTGTTGGAGGTGGGAGTTATATATGATGATGTAAGGTATATAGTGGGTGGTAAATGGAATGTATAAGGGATTTTTGGAGGGATTACGGTGGGTATGTTCATGTTAATGGGTTGGAAATGGTGGTAATGGTGAATGGGTTGGTGGTTGATGTTGGGGTGTGTTTGGTTGGATAGTGGTCTAGCATCTTGTGAGAACACTCAATGTATACTAACGCTCATTAGTTGATTTCAATGTCCTTCCTTAGTAGAATCATCTTGTAGAACATGGGGAAGACAATTTAATCCATTGATACTAGGGATGTGACAGGAAGGGAGGCATCAAAAATGAAAATATTTCTAGGTATATAGTTGATGAAGGGTCCCAACATTAGTATGCCTAGAGTTTTCCTCCCATGGGACTTTTAGTATAAAGTGAAATGATATTCCATGTTGACGGAAAGGCCTCCCATTTATGAGACATGAATAATCAAATTGATCTGGATCTCATTCCAATGATGCTCGGAACACCAAAGAAAATTTTGGGTTAGTGATCAGTGAAAGATCCAAATTGTACCACTTCAATGTTGTGGGGACTTCGACATTTAAGGATCATTGGAGATATGAGGTTCATGAGGGATAAACCTCTAGAATGGGGTTTCATCGTACTTACTTGGATTAATGAGTAGAGTGAGAAATACTATGGTGGTTATTATGGAAGTGGTTAAGAGGTGGATAACAATGTCAAACTCTCTTTGGGTGAGCTCATGGGGTTTGTCGCCCAGTCACAATGTGACAATATCAATGACCAACTCGATAGTGGAAAACATCTTGAGGAAAATCCCCCTTAATGTATCCTAATTCTTGTCGATGATGTGGTATATGTGAAGTATTTCAATGAGTTCATGGACATCTAGGATGATTTGGATCTAGGTGATCCTGGCTAGGTCCAGCATCTTCTTGGTCTGCATAGGCATATCATTATGGCACTCCAATCATACATAGTTCTCAGAAGTAAATTGGTGTTTGAAAGTATTGAGGTGGGGAGGGGTTATTCCCTACATCCCACTAGAAGTCAAATGTGACTCCTCATTGACTGAATGGGTCATGCAGGTAGAAGAGGAGATAGAAGTAGATGAAGCTAATGGTGATGGTGGTAAGGCTTCACTCTGACACTTAACTGAATGTGGATCATAATGATCAGGTCGTGATCAGTAGATGAATAACATGTATTCGTCATGTGGGCCATTTGAGATGCAATGGAAAGAGTATAATTTATATATGGGGATCAAAGAGGAATGTATGAAATTATAATGAGGGAGGAGGTTGGATTGGTACATTGAGGGAATGACGAGGTTGAGGGAGTCATGGAAGGTTGTCGGTGGCATGAGAGTGAACAATAAGAGAGGATAGGAGGGGTTATTTTTCATGAACCCTAGGTCCATGATATTTTATTGATCCCTAAAATTTTATGTAATGTAAAATTCCTGAAAAGATATGTGTTAAATTTTAGGTCATTATACATACACATCATGTAAAGAAAAAAAAACATATATTTTGGGAATCGTTCCTTTTTGTGATCCAGTGCCAGCACCCTTTTTTATGGCATTTATGAGCCTCTCCTAAACACTACTCTACATTATTTTAGACTATTTGACATATCCTAGGTTCCCTACCAATTAGAGATTATTTTGAAATCATGTGATAAACTCATTTTCATATAGATGAATCAAAATGTGTTGAAACACCCCTCATTGAATTGTTCATGGTATATTATCAATCAATATTCATTAAAATTCAATAGTGGTCCTCCACATATTTTATTCTAAACTGTTCAATAGTATAATACATTTATGACCATGATGGTTCGTGAACATCTGGATTTAATATTCTTATCAAATAGATTCAATTGGGAATTGAATAATATGATATTATTCTTCACTGTAAAGTTTCATCCCATGATTCATTGGTCATGCCACTCTTGGAAATTTAATTATAAATCATTGTGTTTTCAATGTCAAATTTTCTTATTTCTTCTATTTCAACCATTTGTAGAATCCTAACTTCCCCATAATTTTGATCATCCATATTTAATTTTTTAAAATCCAAACAGGAGTTATGGTATTGTTCAAATGGTAAATGGTATTACTTTACATAAGCTAGTAGGAATGGTGTAGTTATTATGGGAGTTTTGTATGCTATGTGATATTCTTAGAGTTAATTATATAATATGAGGCTTCATTCCTATTGAAATGTTTTTATATTCATCTCAATGAATTTATTATTTCCCTATTTGATAATATATCTTTCCCGTTTACTTGATGGTGTTTGGGAGCTTTGTTACTGTATTAGATTCATTACTTCTCATTTAATACCTTAACATGATAATTAGTGAAGTTAGATCCTCAATCTCTTATGAGTAATTGAGGGAATCTAACTCTTGAAAATATATATTTTTTAAAATGTTCATGACCACTTTTACCACATAATGAGTGGTTTCATCATCATAAACCATGTTTGATACATATTCAATCCCAACCATGATATAGAAAATTCAATTGGAATTTGGAAATGACCCCATAAAAACAATTCCCCATTAAATGAATATTTAAACCTCTAGGATATGGTTTTGAGAAATCTTATTTCTTTTTCCAATGGTTCATGTTCATTGAAACCAATCACAATACCACGTTATGTTTCTTGCATCTTGATTATGTGTGGGAAAAATTCTACATCACAATATTCTATATAAGGCCCCGGCCTTAAACATCTCTTAATATTGAATTAAATGAATAATTCACATTGAGGATCTTTTCAGGTTTAGAGTTTTATAGAATTAGAACATAACTACTACATCTCAAAAGGTTACAAAGTAGACACTTCTACTAAGTTTCCATAGAATAAAAAAACTCTTAAAAAGAAACATGTCTAGTTCCAAGTTTAATATAGCATTACTTTCCCTTGATCCCATCCTTGACCCAATTCCACATTAGGTCCTGTGAAAAGAATTTCAAAAAACTTGGGGTGAGCATAAAAAGCTCAGTAAGGGATACACAAAGAATGAAAACTATTATTTTATCAAAACAACAAGTAAACCATGTATAATTTATCAAAGTAATACGTTTCACCTTTATGAAGTAGCAAAAACTCTTTACTGAATAAAAGATCATTACTTACCCTTTTGTAACCAAAATATTACCATAAAACCCATAAAAAGATCACATAACATATAAAGGTAACTTGATACATAAACATACTTAAATGGAATAACTATATGGTCGACTTCCACACATATCACTTAATGGAATAACCATACGGCCAACTTCCATACATACTTAATGGAATAGCCATACAGACGACTTCCATACATACATAATGGAATAGCCATACGGCCGACTTCCATACCCAATGCATTGGAGGTTATAACATAACTACCCGTCCTGGTATTCACGGAACCACTCGTCATATGGTTTATCACGTAACCACCCGTCAATGTCCAAGTACCATTATAAAAATCATAAGACATAAAAGAAATATAATGGAAAGAAAACATTTCCACACTTTGATCGCAATATATCACTTAAATATATTGACCTAAAAAATCCATTATAAAAACCATTTTCAATTCCAAAATACATAAAAGATTATATAGTATTTATTTCATTTTAAACAAACATTATGGCTTGTTCAGGAAGCTAAAGACCAAATAATACTCGCGGCGGCGGAAAAGGTCGTTGTCACCGCGTATGTTAAAAGAAACATTTCTTTTTGTCATTTTGTAAAACGCTTCGTAGAATAAGATTCCATTTGTATAAAAGTAAAAGTCAAAGGGTTTTATACACCATATAAAATAAAGTTGTGTATAAAACGAAATATGCCTCAATGAAAGGAGATTGAGACGAAGTCCCATACCTCGGGTCCGACTTGACTCGATCATTCTTTAATGTCTTGAATAATAAACTTGAGTTAATTTATACATTCTTAAGAACCTTATTCAAGTTCATTATTACTTTTATATCACTTATTATCATGTTATAAACATTATGTAATCATTTAAGTTAATAATGTTTGTTTTGTCGATATTTGGTTCTTAAGTCGAAAGTGGACTTCTTACAATTACATGTTGTTCATGTGGTCAAAGGTTATTTATATCCATAATGAAATTCCTGATATGGATATCATATATATCATATATATATATAGCATATACATTTATTTATAATATCACATAATCATTTAGAGGTAAGAAATGAAATGCACAGTTCGTGGAGAAGATAAGCCGTACGTACACATGGACGCTACATTCATTTCTATGTCATATTAATGGAATTAAAAATAAATGAGAGGTATGTATATTTTAATTCCAGAATTATATTCATCAATTATATGTAACATACATGATATATATCCATTATAAATATGTACTTATAATAGTACATTACATTTGGGGATAAAAAATGAAATGCACCGTTCATGGAGACGGTAAGCCGTACGTACGCATGAACGCTACTTTCATTTCTATCTCATACTTTAATGGGAAGAAGTAATAATGATATAGAGGTATATTATAACTCCATTATAACATCATATATAATAACTTTAAATCCATCCTTTATACATCCCACATATGGCATTAACGAATCACATCACTTTGAGGGGGCGGTAGTCCGCACTTCCTAAAATGAAATTATCGTGTTTACCCACAATGGAAACCATAAAGGTAAACCACAAATGAAAAATAAAGAAACATAAGGAAAACATAAACATAATATATATAATATATAAATAGAGTGACATCTTAATGGCCACCATTAAAGGTGTTTAAAATATGATTGAACAATCATCGTTTCGTGAGGCAGAAATTCTCCAACCACAGAAACAGTATGTTCTTTAACCATTAGATGTATATGTGTGTAAGTGTAGCTCGAAATATTCTTATAAAAACATCCTAGTATATTGAAGATACTGGATTTGTTACAAAAGAAATGAATAAAAAAAGTTTAGGGGGTTGGAGCAGCAAAATAAAACAAAAGAACACAAGTGAAGACATCACCTTAAAATCGGGTAACTCTCTTAGATTTGAGCTCAAAGGATTACTTGGGAAGACATATGCCCAAAGTGAGGCTTCAAGGAGTAAGATAGGAATGTGGATAGACAAAATGGTCAGGGGTTGGCCGAGCCAAAGGCTTTGGAAGTGTGGTTAAGGTGGTAGAGGTGGGGTCCTTTTATAAGAGGAGAGGAGGGGAACTCTTGGAACGTAAGGAAATGTTACTTTATTTTAGAATGAGTTTCGGATTTTAATGGTCCCACATTGATGTGTTTCTAGGTTAAGGTTATAAGGGATCGAAATCCACCCATCCAATAGGTTTTTTACATTTTAGGTCTTAGATTTTACATTATCTTTCTATTTTATTTAAATCCTTTATTAATGAGGTAATCGCTGCATCATTATGATGTCATAAATAATTTTATTTATTTAATCTATAAAAATTATAAAAAAATATCATGATATAGGAAATCGTTTTAGCTTTCCAATTACTATTTATAGTCAAAAATATGACTTGTATAACCCCATGTAGAAATTCATTTAGTAAAACATATCATGTTTGTGTCATTTTTACTTTAACATTTAATAAAAAGTTATTTATGTCATTTCCCAAAAAAAGTGGCTCCACGGGGTCCCCATGTTGACCCATGGATTGACTTGGTCGGCCATGACACATAAAAGGAGGGTATGACATGTGTCAAGCTCATCTCATTTTATTAAAACATTATTTTTACCTTAAACAACACTAATTACCTCTAATCGCGATTAAGAACTTAAAAGTTACTATTCACCAAAAAAATTAATCTCATTGAACCACATTTTACTTCTTAATGAAAACAATGTTTGTTGGATTTTTGAAATTCAAAACACAGAAGTGGTAAAATTTCATTTAAACGAAAAATCAGTTTTTATAAATACCACTTAGTGGTTTCACTATTCATCAAAAATTGATGTTTTTCAGAAAAATACCAAAAAATCACCCTAAGATATATTTGATATTCCGAATTCAAAAATGAAGTCTATTTTACAAAATTCAAATCATATAAGTCACATTAATTAATTTAATAATTAATTCCCACTGTCAGAGCAAATAGCGTGTTTTTTAGAAACAATAAGTATCAAAAGATTGACACTAGATTAAGTTCGATTTCAAAGTGAAATTAATTCCAACGAACACTATTGGATTTAATGGTAAAAATATATTCTAATTTCACATTAAACCCAATTCAAAAGATAATATAATCATATAAATAAATTATATTAAAAAGATGTTTTGAATTAAAATACAACATTTTACACTATTCATTAAAAAATGAACTTTATCGGAAAAATACAAAAAATTTACACAAAGTAAATTTTGATGTCCCAATTCTAGAGAAGAGTTTTATTTGGTCCAATAGAATGTATAAGAGTGACCAAAACTATATTTAATGATGGTTTTCCATCAAAAGGCGATAAGTGAACCTTTAGTGAAAATTAGGGTATAAAAGGCTAAAATTGAATTCTTTTCATATTTTAAGCCTTTATCTTTTATTGGATAAATGTAAAAACAATTAGAAAACATATATAAGAATATTTTAGTTATTTCTATCCATTCCTGCTAATACAACAGCTATGTGTTAACTACCATTTAAAATAATATTTTTTTATTACTAGTGTGCAACGTAAGATTTCAATGAAACTCTTTGTTGTGTATCAGGTACGCTATCGAACATAGCAACCCCGTTAATGTAAAATTAATATTTAATTCGTAAATATTAATAAATATTAAAATTCTTTATTCTTTATTTATATGGGATGTTACATCCTTCCCCCCTTTTGGGAATTGCGTCCTCACAATTTTATTCACTTATCAAAATAAGTGGGGGTATTTATCCCTTATAGCATTTTCAGATTCCCATGTTGCCTCTTCAACCATGTGGTTTTTCCACAAAACCTTTACCTGGTGAATAACCTTATTCCATAACACTTGCTCCCTATGGTCAAGAATCTGGACCGGTTGTTCCTCATAAGAGAGGTTCTCTTCCAGCTGAACTACCTTTGGACTCAAAACATGAGATGGATCTGGAATATACTTTCTCAGCATCGAAACATGAAAAACATTGTGTACCTGAGATAAACTCGGAGGTAATGCCACTCTGTATGCAACTGATCCAACTCTCTCTAGAATTTCATATGGTCCAATGAACCTTGGACTAAGCTTTCCTTTCTTACCAAATCTCATCACACTTTTCCATGGAGAAACCTTGAGAAAAACATGATCACCTACCTCAAAAGATAGATCCTTCCTCCGGTTATCCACATAACTCTTATGCCTGATCTGAGCTGTTCTCATGTGTTTCTGAATCAACTGAACTTTTTCTGCCATCTCTTCTACCAATTCTGGTCCCATCAACTTCCTTTCACCCACTTCATCCCAAAATGCTAGAGTTCGACACCACTTCCCATATAATGCCTCAAATGGTGCCATCTGTATACTGGAATGAAAACTGTTATTATAAGAAAACTCAACCAATGAAAGATGTTGGTCCCAACTTCCCTGATAATCCATCAAAAAAGATCGTAGCATATCCTCCAAGGTCTGAATTTTTCGTTCTGACTGCCCATCTGATTGCGGATAAAAAGCTATACTAAAATTTAATTCATTACCCAACGAATTCTGAAGGCCTTTCCAAAAGTTAGAAGTAAACCTAGGATCACGATCGGACACAATGGAGAGAGGAAGTCCATGTAACCTGACTAACTCTTTAAGATACAAATGGGAATGTTGATCTAGGTAAAAAGTATCTCGTATAGCAAGAAAATGAGTAGATTTTGTCAAGCGATCAACAATAACCCAGATTGCATTATTACCTCAATATGTCTTCGGTAATCCCACAACAAAGTCCATGGATATGTTTTCCCATTTCCACTCTGGCACTGGTAAAGTCTGAAGCATCCCTTTCGGTAACTGCCACTCTGCTTTAACCTGCTGACAAGTCAAACACTTCACAGTAAAATCAGCAATATCTCTTTTCATTCCATCCCACTAGTAATACTCCCGCAGATCCATGTACATCTTAGTACTTCCAGGATTAACTGAAAATGGGGAACTCTGAGCCTCACATAACAACTCATTCTTCAACTGTGAATCACCAGGGACACATAATCTCTTCCCAAACCTCAAAACACAATCATTATCAATGTTGAATTCAGGAAACTTACCCTTCTGAACCAGATCTACCTTTTTCTACAACTCACTGTCTTCCCTCTGTGCTTGCTTAATTTTGTCTGATAGGGATGATCTCACTGATACCTGAAACAAAACATCAGAACATCCTACACCAACAACTTCTATACCAAAGTTCATCAAATCAAAAACCAAAGGATCTCGTTCCAAAAGTTGCATGGTTAATGAAGCATTACTTTTTTGACTCAAAGCATCAGCCACCTTATTTTCATTTCCCGGATGGTAATGAATTGTACAATCATAATCCTTGATTAATTCTAGCCATCTCCTCTATCTCATGTTCAATTCTATCTGATTAAATATATACTTTAAACTTTTGTGATCAGTATATATTTCACACTTTACTCCATACAAATGATGCCTCCAAATTTTTAGAGCAAAAACAATAGCAGCTAATTCCAAATCATGTGTAGGGTAATTTACCTCATGAGTTTTCAACTGACATGAATCATAAGCATTTACCTGATCATTCTGAATTAGGACACAACCAAGTCCTTTCAACGAAGCATCACTGTAGATAACAAACTCACCATTCCTGGAAGGAAGTGCCAAAACTGGAGCATTCACCAATCTTCTTTTCAACTCCTGAAAACAATCATCACATTCTTTTGTACATATAAACTTAACACCCTTCTGAGTTAGCTTAGTCATTGGACTAGATAACTGTGAAATTTTTTTAACAAACCTTCGGTAATATCCTCCTAAACTAAGGAAGCTATGAATATCAGTTCCATTTGTGGTTCTTGTCCATTCTTCCACAACCTTTGTATTTGCAGGATCAACAGTTATCCCATCTTTAGAAACAATATGACCAAGGAAAGAAATTTGTTTCAACCAAAACTCACACTTGTTGAATTTCCCACACAATTTCTTTTATTTTAAGGTTTTCAAAATAACCCTTAAATGACTTTCATGCTCCGCTTTACTTTTAAAAAACACCAAAATATCATCAATAACACAACCACCATTTATCACCTGATTCAACTAATCCATCACTGCAGTAAACTGCTCAATTCTGATTCTGACCATCTCAGTATGCTGATTTGGAAGGTCATTTCCCTTAGTATGCCTTCCCAAAAAAACTTCTCTATTTTCCCTACGAAAAACCATTCTGAACAAACATGTCTTAGATGAAGCAACATGGTAATCTTAAAATGCTATATCATTTCAAAAAAATATTTTTGGATAATCATTTAATAGAATTATAACTCCTAAAGTTATCTAAACCGACCTCTGATACCAAATATAAGGCCCTGGACTTAAACATCTCTTAATATTGAATTAAATGAATAATTCACATTGAGGATCTTTTCAGGTTTAGAGTTTTAGAGAATTAGAACATAACTACTACATCTAAAAAGATTACAAAGTATACACTTCTACTAAGTTTCCATAGAATAAAAAAACCTCCTAAATAGAAACATGTCTAGTTCCAAGTTTCATATAGCATGACTTTCCCTTGATCCCATCCTTGACCCTATTCCACATTAGGTCCTGTGAAAAACATTTCAAAAAACATGGGGTGAGCATAAAAAGCTCAGTAAGGGATACACGAAGAATGATAACTGTTAGTTTATCAAAACAACAAGTAAACCATGTATACTTTATCAAAGTAATACTTTTCACCTTTATGAAGTAGTAAAAACTCTTCACTGAATAAAAGATCATTACTTACCCTTTTGTAACCAAAAGATTACCATAAAACCCATAAAAAGATTACATAACATATAAAGGTAACATGGGACATAAACATACTTAAATGGAATAACCATACGGTCAACTTCCACACATATCACTTAATGGAATAGCCATACGACCAACTTCCATACATACTTAATGGAATAGTCATACAGCCGACTTCCATACATACTTAATGGAATATCCATATGGCCGACTTCCATACCCAATGCATTGGAGGTTATAACGTAACCACCCATCCTGGTATTCACGGCACCACCCATCATATGGTTTATCACGTAACCACCCATCAAATGTCCAAGTACCATTATAAAAATCATAAGACATAAAACAAATATAATGGAAAGAAAACATTTCCACACTTTGATCTCAATATATCACTTAAATATATTGACATAACAAATCCATTATAAAAACCATTTTCAATACCAAAATACATAAAAGAGTATATGGTATTTATTTCATTTTAAAAAAAACATTACGGCTTGTTCAGGAAGCCAAAGGCAAAATAATACTCGCGGCGGCAGAAAAGGTCGTTGTCACCGCGTAAGTTAAAAGAAACATTCCTTTTTGTCATTTTGTAAAATGCTTCATAAAAAAATATTCCTTTTGTAAAAAAGTAAAATTCAAAGCGGTTTATACACCGTATAAAATAAAGTTGTGTATAAAACTAAATATGCCTCAATGAAAGGAGATTGAGACGAAGTCCCATACCTCGGGTCCGACTTGACTCGATCATTCTTTAATGTCCTGAATAATAAACTTGAATTAATTTCTACTTTCTTAAGAACCTTATTCAAGTTCATTATTACTTTTATATCACTTATTATCATGTTATAAACATTATGTAATCATTTAAGTTAATAATGTTTGTTTTGTCTATATTTTGTTCTTAAGTCGAAAGTGGACTTCTTACAATTACATGTTGTTCGTGTGGTAAAAGGTTCTTTATATCCAGAATGAAATTCTTGATTTGGATATCATATATATCATATATATCTAGCATATACATGTATTTATAATATCACATAATCATTTAGAGGTAAGAAATGAAATGCACCATTCATGGAGACGGTAAGCCGTACGTACGCATGAACGCAACATTCATTTCTATGTCATATTAATGGAATTAAAACTAAATGAGATCTATGTATATTTTAATTCCAGAATTATATTCATCATTTATATGTAACATACATGATATATATCCATTATAAATATGTACTTATAATAGTTCATTACATTTGGGGATAAGAAATGAAATGCACCGTTCATGGAGACGATAAGCCGTACGTACGCATGAACGCTACTTTCATTTCTATCTCATACTTTAATGGGAATAAATAATAATGATATAGAGGAATATTATAATTCCAGTATAAAATCATATATAATAACTTTAAATCCATCCTTTATACGTCCCACACATGGCATTAACGAATCACATCACTTTGAGGGGGCGGTAGTCCGCACTTTCTAAAATGAAATTATCGTGTTTACCCAAAATGGAAACCATAAAGGTAAACCACAAATGAAAAATAAAGAAACATAAGGAAAACATAAACATAATATATATCATATATAAATATAGTTACATCTTAATGACCACCATTAAAGGTGTTTAAAAGAAGATTGAGCAATCATCATTTTGTGAGGCAGAAATTAGCCAACCACAGAAACAGTATGTTCTTTAACCATTAGATGTAGATGTGTGTAAGTATAGCTCGAAATATTCTTATAAAAACATCCTAGAATATTAAAATACTACATTTGTTACAAAATAAATGAATAAAAAGAGTTTAAGGGGTTGGAGAAGCAAAATAAAACAAAAGAACACAAGTGAAGACATCACCTTAAAATCAGGTAACTCTCTTAGATTTGAGCTCAAATTCTTCCTTGGGAAGACTTATACCCAAATTGAGGCTTCAAGGAGTAAGACAGGGATGTGGAGAGAAAAAATGGGCAGGGTTTGGCCGAGCCAAAGGCTATGGAAGTGTGGTTAAGGTGGTAGAGGTGGGGGCCTTTTATAAGAGGAGAGGAGGGGCACTCTTGGAATGTAAGGAAATGTTACTTTATTTTAGAATGATTTTCAGATTTTAATGGTCCCACATTGATGTGTTTCTAGGGTAAGGTGATAAGGGCTTGAAATCCACCCATACAATAGGATTTTTACATGTGTAGGTCTTAGATTTGACATTATCTTTCCATTTTATTTAAATCCTTTATTAATGAGGTAATCACTGCATCATTATGATGTCATAAATAATTTTATTTATTTAATGTCTAAAAATTATAAAACAAATATCATGATGTAGGAAATATTTTTATCTTTCCAATGACTATTTATAGTCAAAAATATGTGTAGAGACCCATATCTTGACGTACATGAACATTACATTACTTTTGCGGAATACTTAGTACATAACAAAAACACACACACAAGGATCGTAATAGTTTAGTGTCTTTGGAAACTCGGAATATAATCCTCTAATCCTGGTGAAAGATCTTCAACATCTCCCATAAAGATCTTCTTTTTTTATACCTAAAACCTTTCTTTATATCCTGGGGAAAAGAAAACATAAAAGGGTGAGCTCAAATGCTCAGTAAGGGTAAACAAAAGAAATATAAATCACGTCAAGCACATAACTTTTGGAAATCTTAACCTGCAAAAGAGATCATAATTTCATAACATTGGATAAATCATAGTAGTGAAATGAAATCCCAATAATCATAACTTAAAACATGAAACCTTGTGGCATACACACATAATCAAAGAGAATCATTTCTTGTTAGTCAAGACTCATTGCCAAGACTATCTTAGTGGACAAAGTCCCTTTCTGAATCGAGTAACCCTCGTTTCAGCCCTGTTTCACTGAACCGGTATAACCTACCATTCCAGCCATGTATATCTCATGAGATATAAAATCTTTACCCAATGCATTGGAGGGAGATATAGGTCCCACCCATCTTATAATGAATCCTTTCTTATGTGTGCCACATAATCATAAATCATACATCATCGCATAACCCATGTAATAAAAAATGGCATTCTTAAACAACATGACATCATAAAACAATTTATATAAGATAAAGGAATTCATAAAAATGTTTCCATCACAACATAATCAAATCCATGTAATAATAGGGATAAAAACAAAACCCTTTATTATCTTAGATGGAAAATAATTTTGATAAAACACTTGAACTCCATTCTTGAGGAAAATATCCTTTCTTCTTCAAAAACATTTTTCCTTTCATAACATGTCATACAACTTTAAACTAAAAGAAGTTGATTAAAAATAAACTTAAAAACTTGTAAAGGAAGCTTCTTGGAAATAATGTTTTAAAAATCCATTCATGCCGTATAAGTTAAAATAAACACTCTTCGTACTTTTGTCGGAAAAGTCAAAAAACTACCTCGTATGAAAAACAAAAAAAGATTCCTTTCATATCTTTTACTAAAAACTCACCTAAGGGTAAAATAGGACTTAAAAAATTGTAGGAGAATGGAAATAATATTAAATATTGAGGAAACATGGATGTGGATGATAAAATACACCCCAGTAAATACTAAAGTATAAACAATCTCGGATAAAAATGAGATTGTGATATTTCCCTTACCTTAGGTCCGATTTGCTTCGTAAGTGTCCGAACCTCCTGTATAATGATTTAAATAATGTCATTGACTTATTACAGAATCATATTCATTTTTATGATATCATATATGGTTCACTTATGACCTTATATTACCCGTTCTTTTGTAAATTCCATGTTAAAGAGCGTTTTGGGTAAAATTGTTTCATTTGTCGTCTGTGTTTTGACTTGTAATTATTCATATGATTACTTAGATCATGATTACATAATTCCAGAATATAAAACATGATTTATATATATATATTCATAATATACATATATATAATAAATCAGTAAATGGAAAGAAATACACCGTTCATGGAGACGGTAGTCCGTACGTACGCATGAACGCTGTTTTCGTTTCCTTATTGAATTGAATGGAATTAAGTATATGACATACATATAAATATAAATAAATCCAGTATCATTATTATGTCATATATTTCTTTAGTACTTATTATATATACTTTATAATCATTCATGAATGGTTAATCATTGAGAATGAATCTCATCGCGTCGTGGAGACGGCAGTCCGTACGTACGCACGAGCGATGATATCGTTCCCATGGTCGTGGAATTGTGTTGAAGTGTTTGTATACTATTTCAGTATCAATATCACTTTATAATAAACATATATAGTTACTCATTACACCATTATACCCATCCAATTAAGGTGGTGGCGGAAAATAGATTACACCACGGCGTGGAGACGGTAATCCGTACGTACACACGCGCGGTGATTTCCTTTTTCCGTATGATGGATAGAAGGTTAATTAGAGTTGTTTCATATTTATAATAACATATCAGTATATAATAAATACTGATGTTATTACTTTATCATGAAACAACTAAATAAAAAGAAGTTGAAGAAGAAAGAAGTTGAAAAGATCGGTAATGGATATTACCTCTTCTTTGGAACGCCTCTTTGAATCCTCCACTTAGGGAACTAATATTGGTCTTTGAAGAAGACCAGGACCTCCAGGATTATTCTAGGGAAGTGGAGAAGAGATTTTGTCAGGGGTTGGATGAGCTTGAGTGCTCAAATTGGTGTGAGGAGGAGGGGGAGGAGGTGTCCTTTTATAAGGGAGGAGAGGGGCACCTTAGGAATATCTCAAAATATTATTTTATATTAAAGTCAAAATCAGTTTATAATGGTTCCAAAGGGTCTTATTTCGGAGCTAAAGTGGGGATGGGTCTAAATCCTATCAACCAATAAGATTTATACAAGTTTAGGGTATTATTTTAACCTTATCAATTAGATTTAACTCTATGTTAAATAATTTAACTTTTACCGTGTCTTTTTGTTTTCTTTCACTATATGGTTAATACACTTACTATAATATTCCAAACGAACCCCAAATTGTATATTATTAATAAATATATCTTTATCTAAGTCATTTGGACGAACCTTAGATTTTTAGGAATAAAATAACAATTAATAATATAATATTTGATTTAAAAACTATTTTGTGTCAATTTTGACACTATTTGATATATGATTTTTGTGAAAGTCATAACAGAATTATATTTTCGAACCAAGTTTATTAAATAAACACTAATATATCATAGTAACCTATAAAATTAGTGGAATTCATAAAAAGTCTCAAATTACATTCATTTGAGCATTTATAACATCAATTATGTTAATATTTCCTTAAAAGGGTATTTACTGCATCATCGTTGTGTCATATATAAATTAATTTATTTAAAGTCTAAAAATTATAAATAAACTATAATTATGTAGGAAATCCTTTTATATTTCTAATGAATATTTATAGTCGAATTTATCTTATGTATAACCCCATATTAAAAATGTTTTAGTTATTAAACTTTGATTTTAACTATTTTAACTATTCATTAAATAAAATAATATTAAATGTCATAATCTAATCCAAGTGGACCTAAATGGTCATATTATATTCATAAGGTTGTTTTTGGTCGAATTACACTTATCCAATAGAATTAGGACATGTGTTAGGGTAATAGTAATATCATATTTACCCTTAGTTACCCTATTTACTATTAACCGTGGTAAATAAAAGTAAAAAGTTACTATTCACCAAAAATTATTTTCATCTCATTGAACCACATTTTACTTACTGACATCAACCGTGTCTCTCGGATTTTTGAAATTCCATTCACAGAAGCGGTAAAATTATGTTTTATGAAAAGTTCAGTTTTTTAACTACCACTTAGTAGTTTCACTATTCATCAAAAATTGATGTTTTTCAGAACAATGTCAAAATTTCATCCTAAGCTATATTTCATATTCCGAATTCAAAAATGAATTCTATTTTACCAAATTCATATCATAGAATTTGCATTAATTAATTTTATAATTAAATCCCGCTGTTAAAACAAAGAGCATGTTTTTAAGAAACAATATCTATCAAAAGATTGACACTTGTTTATGTCTGGTTTAAATGTGAAATTACATCCAATGACCAACATTGTATTAAATTGTAAAAATATATTCTAAATATACTTTAAAACCACTCAAATTAATAATTTATCACTATTAATTATTTCGATTGAAAAAGTTGTTTTTAACTAAAATTTAGTAATTTTCACTATTCATCAGAATATGAAAGTTATCCGAAAAGTACCAAAATTTCACCTTAGGCTAAATTCGATACTCCGAATCCAAAAATGAAGTCTATTTTGAGAGCTAATATTTCTAAAATTTTAAAAGGTGGTTATTACTATTCATAACGGCTAGTTATAATAATATTTTAATAGCATATCGTTGTTTAGTGAAACTCGGTATTGCGTACTACACACGCTATCGAGGAAGGTCGCGATTGCGTGTAATGCAAGGCAAGTCAAGGATGCATGTTGTGCAAGCTCCTTTTGGTGTAGCGTACAACACAAGACATTAATAAAATTAAAAAGAATATTTTTCATAAAATCTCGGTCTGTTACATTCTACCCCCCCTTAGAATGAATTTCGCCCTCGAAATTCGTTGGGGTTATAAATGGTTTACTATTTGAAAGTTTCTTTATTAGAAACCCACATCATAAAAAGGAATATCAAAACCAATCTTTAAAAACAAATGTATGAAACGTAACGGTTACCCAAATAAACTAGTCACTGGGTTTCCACATAGGTGAAAATATGGATATGAAAGAGAAATCTAACCATCATGTTCTGATGGAGAGTGGTAGAGAACATGGCTATGGAAAATCCAGTAATCACAGATCCATAAATTTGTGATGATTTAAGGTACCATCTGATTCATCAGGTATAAGATCACTAGGACAACATTTTTGGTTTTCAAGATCATTTCCCTAATGTTGAAAATTTGAATTAGAATAAATACTTTCTTTATTTTGGTACAATCTCACTGTTGTTCATGACTTGAACAATTTCCACTTCATCTCTTAAATAAATGAAGTTGAATTTGTTATTCATGAAGTGTTAGCAGATCATGTGATAGAATGACGGGTCATTCCATCTGTCTCAAACAAAAGGTTAGCAAAAGTTATTAAATATACATAAGTCATTCTATAGTGAGATTAATCATATATGGTTCCTAAAATGGACTTATACATCATATATCATACTGCTTAATATAATAAAACTAGTTTCTACTAAACAGGGACTTCCTGCAGGCCAGTGGTAGGCGATAAAGGCCAGTCGCACTTCGGTTGTGGGTTCGATTCCCATAGCCTTGTCCGACGCGATGGGCTGTTGCCCGTCCTGCAGGTTGTCCTTTTTCTAAAGCTATATTACTATAACATCCCATCAATAATATCGAAAAACTTCTATCCTTAAACAATACTAACTTATGTCCAACATAATCCATTCCAATCTTTAGGCTTATCCATAATACTGTAGTCCACTCTCATAACATAGTGAAAACGGTTACTAGAGATTTAATACCATCATTAATCCCCATATATCATAAGATATGTTTTGTTGGTCACATTCCAAACATTCAAAGTCCTTAATCATGTATTCTCTTGAATACCCATTGAACCTTAGTGAAAACATGAATACAGTTAAAAGTTAACACTTTTCACATACCAAACTCCTCAAAATTCTATATACTCAAACCATGATATCACTTAGTCCTTATATCAATCATGAGCTCATGAATACTGTCAAACATTTCATTTTCTCCTTATCCATTCATTATGCGCATATCATCTACATTCCAAAAATATCTGAATAACCTTTCATGGATACTTGTACCATTAATCATACACTTTAAAAACTCAAGGAAGGACAACAGTGTAACAATCCTTAGATGTCTCTTTATTCCATAGTACCATGATATTACTTATAAAACATTACACATGATAAACATGTCATCATTCCACTACATTCTTAAACCATTGATCGAGCTTCAACAATTCTTTCATCTCACATATCATTTGTAGTCTCTTCATCATCATCAACATAAATACTACCCATACGACCATACTGATTCTCTTTATGAGACTTTCCCTTAGGGCATTGGTTTGCATAATGCCCATACATTCCACATTTAAAACATTTAACCATTGTTGATGTCATAGAAATACCATTATCTTCATCCCTGGTGTTAACTGAACCTTTTCCTTTGCACTTACTGGCTTTGTGTCCTTCTTTTCCACACCCAAAGCATCTTCCAGTTCCTTTGAAACATTCTCCTTGATGCCTCTTCCCACATGATTTACATAGGGGAAATTGAACTTTCTTTCCTCTATGATCATCATGAAACTCCATCTTTCTCTTATTAGCCGAGTCAGAAAACTTACCAAATTTTACTTTATTGATCATATTATGATATTGCTGATTAGGCATAATAATGATGTTTGGACTTCCAAATCCCATTTCATTATGAAGAATATCATTCCATTGTCCATCATATCCTCCTTTATCGTGAATCTTCTTGTTTCCAGCCATTTTCTAAAACCCAAAAAAGAATAGTGTGAGAGGAAAAAATCATGCTAGGGAAAACAAGATAATAAAGGTGGAGTATCCTCAATATCTAACATCTTAGGGTAAATTCTATGATCGTTACCGTAGTTCTAGGACTGTATCCTATACGTATACTTATCCTTAGCGACATCCCTAGACATACCTTATAAATATATCTAGGGATCTCACTAAAGTTATCGCATCCTAGTTTCCAAAGGTTGACTAAACCTTTCCTCTGATACCAACTGTAGAGACCCGTATCTTGACGTACATGAACATTACATTACTTTTTCGGAATACTTAGTACATAACAAAAACACACACACAACGATCATAATAGTTTAGTGTCTTTGGAATCTCGGAATATAATCCTCTAATCCTGGTGAAAGATCTTCAACATCTCCCATAAAGATCTTCTTTTTTTTTATACCTAAAACCTTTCTTTATATCCTGGGGAAAAGAAAACATAAAAGGGTGAGCTCAAATTCTCAGTAAGGGTAAACAAAAGAAATATAAATCACTTCAAGCACATAACTTTTGGAAATCTTAACCTGCAAAAGAGATCATAATTTCATAACATGGGATAAATCATAGTAGTGAAATGAAATCCCAATAATCATAACTTAAAACATGAAACCTTGTGGAATACACACATAATCAAAGAGAATCATTTCTTGTTAGTCAAGACTCATTGCCAAGACTATCTTAGTGGACAAAGTCCCTTTCTGAATCGAGTAACCCTCGTTTCAGCCCTGTTTCACTGAAACGGTATAACCTACCGTTCCAGCCCTGTCTATCTCATGAGATATAAAATCTTTACCCAATGCATTGGAGGGAGATATAGGTCCCACCCATCTTATAATGAATCCTTTCTTATGTGTGCCACATAATCATAAATCATACATCATCGCATAACCCATGTAATAAAAAATGGGATTCTTAAACAACATGACATCATAAAACAATTTATATAAGATAATGGAATTCATAAAAATGTTTCCATCAGAACATAATCAAATCCATGTAATAATAGGGATAAAAACAGAACCCTTTATTATCTTAGATGGAAAATAATTTTGATAAAACACTTGAACTCCATTCTTGAGGAAAATATCCTTTCTTCTTCAAAAAAATTTTTCCTTTCATAACATGTCATAAAACTTTAAACTAAAAGAAGTTGATTAAAAATAAACTTGAAAACTTGTAAAGGAAGGTTCTTGGAAATAATGTTTTAAAAATCCATTCATGCCGTATAAGTTAAAAAACACTCTTCGTACTTTTGTCGGAAAAGTCAAAAAAGTACCTCGTATGAAAAAACGAAAAAAGATTCCTTTCATATCTTTTACTAAAAACTCACCTAAGGGTAAAATAGGACTTAAACAATTGTAGGTGAATGGAAATAATATTAAATATTGAGGAAACATGGATGTGGATGATAAAATACACCCCAGTAAATACTAAAGTATAAATAATCTCGGATAAAAATGAGATTGTGATATTTCCCTTACCTTAGGTCCGATTTGCTTCGTAAGTGTCCGAACCTACTGTATAATGATTTAAATAATGTCATTGACTTATTACAGAATCATATTCATTGTTATGATATCATATATGGTTCACTTATGACATTATATTACCCGTTCTTTTGTAAATTTCATGTTAAAGAGCGTTTTGGGTAAAATTGTTTCATTTGTCGTCCGTGTTTTGACTTGTAATTATTCATATGATTACTTAGATCATGATTACTTAATTCCAGAATATAAAACATGATTTATATATATATATTCATAATATACATATATATAATAAATCAGTAAATGGAAAGAAATACACCGTTCATGGAGACGGTAGTCCGTACGTACGCATGAACGCTGTTTTCGTTTCCTTATTGAATTGAATGGAATTAAGTATATGACATACATATAAATATAAATAAATCCAGTATCATTATTATGTCATATATTTCATTAGTACTTATTATATATACTTTATAATCATTCATGAATGGTTAATCATTGAGAATGAATCTCATCACGTCGTGGAGACGGTAGTCCGTACGTACGCACGAGCGATGATATCGTTCCCATGGTCATGGAATTGTGTTTAAGTGTTTGTATACTATTTCAGTATCAATATCACTTTATAATAATCATATATAGTTACTAATTACACCATTATACCCATCCAATTAAGGTTGTGGCGGAAAATAGATTACACCACGGCGTGGAGACGGTATTCCGTACGTACACACGCGCGGTGATTTCCTTTTTCCGTAGGATGGATAGAAGGTTAATTAGAGTTGTTTCATATTTATAATAGCATATAAGTATATAATAAATACTGATGTTATTACTTTATCATGAAACAACTAAATAAAAAGAAGTTGAAGAAGAAAGAAGTTGAAAAGATTGGTAATGGATATTACCTCTTCTTTGGAACGCCTCTTTGAATCCTCCACTTAGGGAACTAAGATTGGTCTTTGAAGAAGACCAGGACCTCTAGGATTATTCTAGGGAAGTGGAGAAGAGATTTTAGCAGGGGTTGGCCGAGATTGAGTTCTCAAATTGGTGTGAGGAGGAGGGGGAGGAGCTGTCCTTTTATAAGGGAGGAGAGGGGCACCTTAGGAATATCTCAAAATATTATTTTATATTAAAGTCAAAATCGGTTTATAATGGTTCCAAAGGGTCTTATTTCGGAGCTAAAGTGGGTATGGGTCGAAATAATATCAACCAATAAGATTTAGACAAGTTTAGGTTATTATTTTAACCTTATCAATTAGATTTAACTCTAAGTTAAATAATTTAACTTTTACCGTGTCTTTTTGTTTTCTTTCACTATATGGTTAATACACTTACTATAATATGCCAAACGAACCCCAAATTGTATATTATTAATACATATATCCTTATCTAAGTCATGTGGCCAAACCTTAGATTTTTAGGAATAAAATAACAATTAATAATATAATATTTGATTTAAAAACTATTTTGTGTCAATTTTGACACTATTTGATATATGATTTTTGTGAAAGTCATAACAGAATTATATGTTCGAAAAATGTTTATTAAATAAACACTAATATATCATAGTAACCTAAAAAATTAGTGTAATTCATAAAAACTCTCAAATTACATCCATTTGAGCATTTATAACATCAATTATGTTAATATTTCCTTAAAAGGGTAATTACTGCATCATCGTTGTGTCATATATAAATTAATTTATTTAAAGTCTAAAAATTATAAATAAACTATCATTATGTAGGAAATCATTTTAGATTTCTAATGAATATTTATAGTCGAATGTATCTTATGTATAACCCCATATTAAAAATGTTTTAGTTATTAAACTTTGATTTTAACTATTTTAACTATTTATTAAATAAAATAATATTAAATGTCATAATCTAATCCAAGTGGACCTAAATGGTCATATTATATTCATAAGGTTGTTTTTGGTCGAATTACACTTATCCAATAGAATTAGGACATGTGTTACGGTAATAGTAATATCATATTTACCCTTAGTTACCCTATTTACTATTAACCGTGGTAAATAAAAGTAAAAAGTTACTATTCACCAAAAATTATTTTCATCTCATTGAACCACATTTTACTTACTGATATCAACCGTGTCTCTCGTATTTTTGAAATTCCATTCACAGAAGCGGTAAAATTAAGTTTTATGAAAAGTTCAGTTTTTTAACTACCACTTAGTAGTTTCACTATTCATCAAAAATTGATGTTTTTCAGAACAATGTCAAAATTTCATCCTAAGCTATTTTTCATATTCCGAATTCAAAAATGAAGTCTATTTTACCAAATTCATATCATAGAATTTGAATTAATTAATTTTGTAATTAAATCCCGCTGTTAAAACAAAGAGCATGTTTTTAAGAAACAATATATATCAAAAGATTGACACTTGTTTATGTCTGGTTTAAATGTGAAATTACATCCAATGGCCAACATTGTATTAAATTGTAAAAATATATTCTAAATATACTTTAAAACCACTCAAATTAATAATTTATCACTATTAATTATTTCGATTGAAAAAGTTGTTTTTAACTAATATTTAGTAATTTTCACTATTCATCAGAATATGAAAGTTATCCAAAAAGTACCAAAATTTCACCTTAGGCTAAATTCGATACTCCGAATCCAAAAATGAAGTCTATTTTGAGAGCTAAAATTTCTAAAATTTTAAAAGGTGGTTATTACTATTCATAACGGCTAGTTATAATAATATTTTAATAGCATATCGTTGTTTAGTGAAACTCGGTATTGCGTACTACACACACTATCGAGGAAGGTCGCGATTGCATGTAATGCAAGGAAAGTCAAGGATGCATGTTGTGAAAGCTCCTTTTGGTGTAGCGTAAACACAAGACATTAATAAAATTAAAAAGAATATTTTTCATAAAATCTCGGGCTGTTACAATATGACTTGTATAACTCCATGTAGAAATTGCTTTAGTAAAACATCTCATGTTTGTGTCATTTTTACTTTAACATTTAATAAAAAGTTATTTATGTCATTTCCCAAACAAAGTGGCTCCATGGGGTCCCCAAGTTGACCCATGGATTTTCTTGGTCGGCCATGACACATCCAATGAGGGTAGGACATGTGTCAAGCTCATCTCATTTTATTAAAACATTATTTTTACCTTAAACAACACTAATTACCTCTAATCGTGATTAAGAACTTAAAAGTTACTATTCACCAAAAAATTATTTTAATCTCATTGAAACACATTTTAATTCTTAATGACAACCATGTATGTTGGATTTTTGAAATTCAAAATATAGAAGTGGTAAAATTTCATTTAAACGTAAAATCAGTTTTTATAAGTACCACTTAGTGGTTTCACTATTCATCAAAAATTGATATTTTTCAGAAAAATACCAAAAAATCACCCTAAGAAATATTTGATATTCCAAATTCAAAAATGAAGTCTATTATACAAAATTAAAAACATATAAGTCACATTAATTAATTTAATAATTAATTCCCGCTGATAGAGCAAATAGCATGTTTTTATGAAACAATAAGTATCAAAAGATCGACACTAGTTTATGTCCGATTTCAAAGTGAAATTAATTCCAATGACCACTATTGGATTTAATGGTAAAAATATATTCTAATTTCACTTTAAACCCAAATCAAAATATAATCTAATCATATAAATAAATTAGATTAAAAAGAGGTTTTGAATTAAAATACAACATTTTACACTATTCATTAAAAAATGAACTTTATCGGAAAAATATAAAAACATTACACAAAGTAAATTTTGATGTCCCAATTATAGAGAAGATTTTTATTTGGTCCAATAGAATGTATAAGAGTGAAAAAAACTATATTTAATGATGGTTCTCCATCAAAAGGCGATAAGTGAACCTTTAGTGAAAACTTGGGCATATACGCCTAAAATTGAATTCTTTCCGTATCTTAAGCCTTTATCTTTTATTAGATAAAATTAAAAACATTTAAAAAACATATATAATCATATTTTAGTTATTTATATTTATTCTCGCCAATACAACGGCTATGTGTTAACTACCATTTAAAATAATATTATTTTATTACTAGTGTGCAACGTAAGATTTCAAAGAAACTTTTTGTTGCGTATCGGGTACGCTATCGAACATAGAAACCCCTTTAAAGTAAAATTAATATTTAATTCGTAAATATTAATAAATATGAATATGTTTTATTCATTATTTACCTGGGATGTTACATTCTATATATAATATGTTCAATTATATAGTTACCTCAAGTTGTATACATGTTAAATATGTTGATCACATGTTGAGTTTCATATTTCATGGTGTAGCATTGAATTAATCAACCATCACAATTCTCAAAGAGTATCAGCACATCCTTGTATTAGTGCGAGGATTTGGGTGGAAATATCTTCCATTAATGGTATAAGATGTCTTCGTATAGTCAATCAATGGCGAGATATAATTAAATTTAATAAAACCATTTCTGTGCCATCATATTTCAGTTGAAAATATTTTCATTAGGGAAGTCAACCTCAGTATCATGATTTTTATCATCCTTAATTTTTCGTAACGATGTTAAATATCCACTTATTATCCTTTATGATGACGTAAGACTCCTTCAGAAATAGGATCCACCATATCAATCACTAATTGGGATTCGTTTTAATTAAAAAAAATCATGGGTTTCATGGTCAGTGTAGATAGTAAAATTCAAAATAATATTTTATGAGTGATAATTTTTAAAATAATATATGGTTGATAATATTTATTCTGGTGTAGTTATTTAGTTTACGTGAGCATAATTAAGTGTGTGACAGACATAGTAAATGGGATAGAAGATGTGTCGGAATCATTTTCCTAATATAGTTCCAATAGTTATGTTGTTTCCAGCTCACATTAACTCAATTTATTAATCCCAAGCAGGTGAAATGATAATAGGGGCATCTACCAAGCTATTACAAAAAAAATTGTATTCCCACAAACACCCTTTCGATAACAAAAAAGGAGTATCCTTCGATAAATTTTTTATAAAAGGTTGGGAAACACTTTCAAAATCATATATGATGTCGGGGTATATACCTCCTTGACCCAAAATTCTTCTTATTCCTTTTATAGTTTATGGTTTAGGACTTCAATTGATATCATTGATCACCACCGGGTCATCCTCCATACTATTAGGTGATATTTTTTTCTAGAGAAATATGACTCATTGGATAATAATGTGAAATTTATCGCATTTTACAAATAGTTACATTTATTCATAGTGATTTAGTACTAATTCTAGATAGCTTAATCATAACTATATAGATCTCCCATGAACTAAAAATCCATCATTTATTATTTCCATGAATTCCTCCTCTATAAAGTATAGCATATGTCTCATTATCCTTTGAAATATATATAGATTATTACACATAATAAATGACATGATTCTATATGTTTAGATACCAAATGGACCAATGAATGTAGGTATGGAGTAGTCAGCTGGGTTGGTTTTAATTTGATTGAATACTGAACACCCATCCCCAAAAAATCACATCCCTCTAATATCACAAGAATTTAAACTATTAAAGGAAAGGTATAATGGCATTTTTAGGTTTTTATATACATGTTTTGGTAATCCATGAATACTATCCATCTTAATAAGGTTTGATTTTTGATCAGTTCACCTTCATCATTTTCAAAACTGTGTGGATTACTTTCATTGGAATGAAAAGTTACAGACTCATCCATTTTCTACAAAATATTCAAAATATTATTCTAGAATTAAAATGTTTCATAAATTGTTTCTTAAACATAGATTTCATCAGTTGGGGAGTCACCTATAGGGATATCATTTGTGTTTTTACTATATTCAAATAAAATCTTATGTGTATATATGTTGGGGAAAATCAATTTTATATCATTGAGTACATAAGTGATTGATTTCTTACATCCTTGTAGTACTTAAATCATCCTTTCCTCTTGTGTCTGCATAAGATCAGGGACAATGATGACTGGAATTTAGTCTTTCATCACTATGAATGAGTACATGAGTGTTCATGGGAGAGGTTCACATCTATCATTGGTGGTAGGATGATTGATGTTAGGAATTCTAGGATTGTTTGAATTTTTATAAGAACTTAATATTTCACATCCACATAGTCATACTCCATATTTTCATCACTGGAAAGTGCATCAGTATCATTATCGATGGTTATATTGTAACTATTATCATTAGTGTGAAATATTTCTTGTGATTCTAAAGAATCAAATTCTTGTTTAATGTCACTAACTTGTCCAAAAACATTGTTTTCATCACAGAATTGAAATGTAACTCTCCCCTGATTTACATTAATCAGTTTCTTCCATGTTTCTAGGAAGTTATGGCCTATGATAATTTCAACATCTATTTCTTATTCCAAGTATAAGATGAGGAAATCTATTGTAAAGTTTAATTTTTAGATGTTTACTAAGAAATCCATGAGAATTCATTGAGGGTGCATAATTTATCGGTTATCGAATTAGAGTTAAAATAATATAGGAACTTATTATTAGATTCAGATCATGAAGAATACAATCATTACCATGATGTTAATACTAGATTCTATATCACATAGGGATCCTCCAATGTTATATTACCCTATGGTGGAATGGATTGAGATTATTCTAAGGTCTCACATCATTGATGGAAGATTATAATAAACAATGGGGGAGTAATTAATTTAGGGAGACGACTACAAGATGTTTAATATTCCTACTATAAGATACTGGTTCCCTTATCAATTTCACTTAGTCTTGATTTTGGAAAATCAATTTAGAATGTGGGATGTTGATATGAAATTTATTCCAAATTTATAAAAATTAATTATATTTCCCTTAAATATTACCCTTTCTCATTCTTACTAAGAAAGGGTGAGGTGGTTATTATTTTGTTCATGCTATGAAGATGTATTATTTATATCGGATATTTGTAGTAGAAAATTCATGATATATTGAATCTATATTTCCTTACTAATCAATTCATGTTGTGCGTTCATTTGTCAACCTCGGTAATGACTATTACATGTTTCATAGGGTAACCATGATTCTTTTATTCTCATCTCTATGTTTATTGAAAATACAGAACATTACCTCTCTCTATTATTACTTCCTTGGATTCTTTTTAAGTTATATCATAAGATTACCACGCAGTATACCTAATATTCTCTCTAATTTGGTCTTTGAGCTATGTCCCATTTAGTGTTCCAAGATTCATAGGTCCACCCATTTATTTTTTATTTCTATATCTGGGGTGGTCATACTCTAATACTATTTTGAAAAAAATTAGGGATATGATTCTCTATATTTTATTGATGATGTGGGAATGGTTTTAGTGGTTTCTATCGAGGCAGACATAATTTTTGGTGGGCTCCAGTTGTTAATGGTTGTTAGTTTACTTTTGGGGTGTTCAGGGTAACAAATTCATATGTGGGTGTCTTGATGTTCTTTTATTTCATAGTGGATCTTGGCCATATCCATATTGAGAGCAACCTTTATTTTTATTTTAATAAGTGGAGCCAGACTCTATTTATATTAATATTTTTGTTGGTGTAATTTTTGTCATTTTTTTATAATTAATGTAGTTAAAATAATGGAATTTTGGTTCGTCTATTACATCTCAAATGATTCAGTGTGGGTGTGGGCCTCCACCCATCCTGCATGATTTGATCTCTATCATAGGCAAAATATGGGGTGGTGGGGAATTAGGTAGCTAATAGGAATCTAGCTTCATAGTAAGGGTCCCTAAAGTTTATTAAAATTTGTATTATTCTTATTATGGATGGATTATATACAAAGGTGTTCAGTGATTTGTATAACATAAAATATAATTGTGAGAGATGTCATCTAGTGGTTCTAAGACTAGTTTTGTCATTTTGATCATTTTCTCTCTACTAGCAGTAACTTATACTACTATGTGGGAAGCTAGTTGAAGGCCTTAGTAGAATGTTTTTAGTTAAATCCATACATCATTTTGATGATGTTTAACTTTAGATTGATCTCATTGAAGTGATACCAGGCCTCTCAAGCTGAATTTCAATATGCCTGGGAAATGTTGTCGAATTCATTATAGAGCTTCTACATTTTTATAGGTGGGAAATACATATCTAGGAACATCATAGATATGTCATCTCATATTGTGATTGACTTAGGATAATGTATTTTTACCTAATATGTGTCTTATTCGTGCATGTAGAATGGTAATACTCGAAATCTGTTTACATCGAGGCACTACTTAGATGTGATGGGAATCACCATCTTATAAGAAATTATAGATGCCCTCATTTGGATATTTTATCTGATTTTCTTTGAACAGGACCTTATTAATGATAATGGTGTTGGTACATATTTTATTTTTAATGTATTATCATACAAATTATGATTCATAGTTCTAGGTTCAACACCATTGATAGAAGAGATACAATAATCTATATTTTTGTGCTCATATATCAATGGTTTCTCTTCATACAGTTTTGGTAGAATATATTTCACAGTTGATGGGTTAGGAAATGTAGGATTTTTTTAGACATTAATACATAGATGGAAGAATTTATAAATATATAATCAGATATTGGGAGTGAATATTGACAACTCATGAGAATTGAGGATCCTCGAATGAGTCATAGGGCCCTAACACATGAACTAGGATAAACACTAAGAATAATGTAGCGGTATCTAAAATAAATAGGCAAAAATGAAAAGGGAAGGTGGGAAGGGTGAGTTAACTCCCAGTCTTTACTAAAGGATCCCATGTATATGTAACAACTAAAGTACACAGAAAAATATCCAATACATGATTTAACATTAGGAGGGGTCATTAAGTCCACATTATAATGAATTAAATTAAAGGTTATATTATCTCAAACTACCTTTTCAATATTTTCATAGTAAATTTGTAGTGCTGGGTAGAACACATAAGATAACTTGATTAAAGGTAAACACTGATTTCATACATTTTTTGGAGGATTCCCCCAAACATATTTTAGTTTTGGATTTAATTAATTCTATTTATAATAGTTTTAGATTCGAGAAGATGGTTGTAAAATATTTGGGATTATTTAAATTGAAAATCTTAGTTTTTACATGTATTAGTCCCAGGGAATAGGTTGAAAATAAAATCATATATCACTAATTAATTGTAGTCAAACCAAATTTATATATCTCATATTCCACTATATCTTTTTCAATATTTATCAAACATTGTATATTATTTATTCTCAGCTTCTATGGAAGAAGGTGACATGGTGTGATTATCATTTCTCACTCAACTCTAGTTAGGCTAGTTCAGTTAAATTAGAAATCCCATGGTCAGGGATGTATAAATTAATGGAAGAAAAAATTATTTGTTGGACTAATTCTGGGTCTTAGGGTTATAAAATTTTAGTTTGTTGATTCATTAAGTTCAAAAATTCACTTCTTATCATCCCACCCCTATGTACATTATCATCTCATGATAGTATTAATCTAAAGAGGGAAAAGAATATAAAACACGATTTTTATATTGATAAATCAGTTGAAATTGTGTATTTTTCAATTGATAATCCATAATAATAAAATTAATGAGTAAAATAATTCAAATATCAATCCAAGAATTACATGTAAATGTGAAAAGTAAGAATCTGGATTATTTTTTTGTCAAATGTGATTGATAATAGAAATGGCTGTCATAAGTGAAATCATAAAAAATACAATTAAATAACATATGGAGAAAAATAAACAGAATATATAATTTTAGGAAACAACAAATCGAATTGACTATATTTCAGTTGAAAGGGAAATATATTAATTAAATGAGAGAGAAATAAATGAAACAATTTCTTCCAAGTCATTTTTCCTATTACTTTCCAAGTTATATATATATACCCAAGAATTCAATGACATGTAAGTTAATCACATCGTGTAATCTAGAATCGAGGATATCTCAATATATACTGTATCTGGAGTCCAATAACATTTGGATCAAAAGTATAATAATTTTTAAAAAGTATATGTTTCTCAAGTCATTCTATATCTTCTTGGAATGTGTTTTGAGTAGTAATTGGAATTAAAATTTTAAACTACTTCTACTAGGGCATCATGTATTGTATACTTTCAGGATGTGTAAATTCTCTCAGGTTTTGATATACTTTTACAAACATTTTTTGAATGATTCATAAACATTGTGTAAGTGTTTCATGATGTTTAAATCCCATTTTAAACATTTTTTACTGGTTTTCCTTTTCAGTCATAAAAAAATATATTTTGTAAACATCAATATAAACCCATTGAATTGGAAAATAAATTGTGATATAATCATAAAAAAATAATTGAAATGATATATAAAAATTAATATGATCCAAAACCACTAAACCTATCTCAAGTACACTACATATGTTGCTCATACATGATCAATTGATTCCACAAGAGTATCTTAAATAAAAAATGAATCCCTACACCTTAACCCAATCCATTATTCAATATTTGTTGAATATGAATATTAGGAATATGGTCTAAAAAAATATAGGTTCATGTATTGGGGTGATAAATAATATTAGTATGCCACCACAACAATTATCCTAAAAATATGCTATCAAACATGAATTATTAGGAAGTATAACTATCATAGAGAAGACATAACTAGAAATGATAAATAAAATAAATATTGGGATACCAAATTTGATTCCTAGTCTTGTGATCCTAATTAACATGGAAAATTTCAATCATGTAAAAGTATATTTATATTTATATGTTTGAATATTTATAATGATATTTTTTTCCAATATGCTATGAAAAAATCATCTGGATTAGATAATGTTAACTATGAATAATCCGGATCTATAAATAATTTTTCAGATTTCATCAAGACTACGAGAACTATTTTTTTCTGGGATTTTGATTCGTCTCCCCCTAGAATAATTAGATAGAAGGGTATAATTATTCATGTTTCAGAAAATCAAAATGATGATGAAGAACAAGTCAATACCTATATATTTTCAATTATTACAAGTTTTTTTTTCTCAAAATGGACAAAAACATGGAAATTTAAAGAGATCATCCATAAAATTGAGGAGATTTGGGGTTCTGATGAGTAGAATAGGAAACAAATGTTTCAAGGCTTATATGAAATTGGTTTTCATTCAAATGTTTAAAAGAGTCATGCATAGTGTTTAGGATCAGTTACTCTTAAACGCATCTTCTTATGAATTCGTGAATGTGATTGAAATATTGATCATTGAAATTTTAATTACAAACAAGATCTAGTTTTGATCTGATTCATTAAATTGAATTGTATTTATTGGCATCATCCAATTATTTGGGATTTTGCCTCCTCGGTTGGAAATAATATATGGTTGGACAGTAAGACAGATAATATAAGTTTTTTAGATTATGAAAAGTTTATCATTGAGGTTGATATGTCTACACCTATTATTTTAATTGTATTCGTAACCACATGCGATGACATTATTAATCATGAAATCTTCCATGAGTGGAAGAAAAATGTTTATGTTAATTTTAATTTATCTGGGAATGTGGTCTATGAAGGTAATATGAATAAGGTTTATAATTTTTGTGAGGTTAGGGGATATGACCTCTCCATCTACATGAGAATGAAGGATAAGGGTTTGGTCCCATCTATTAGTGATACGGTCATTGAATCTATTCGACCTAAAGACAAGGTATCTCCTTCTCAAGAATGTGGTTCCAAGGAGGGTCTGATTGTTGTTAATGACTATACACAAGCTACTTTGGATGTTTTCTAGTATATGACTATTACTATTGCCTATAATGATGATGTAGTATGAGTTTATGGATTTTCTAATTCTGATGAGCCTTCTAATTCTTGGCATGTGTAGGTTGGTCAAGTTTCTAGGTCCACTAATCAATCCAGTAATTCATAACATAGTGATAATTCAATCTCTGGTCTTGATTCTAAGTAGGTTATTATTTCAATAATAGATTTGGTTACCAATTCATCCCTTGATCTGGAATGCAAATAGGTTCTTGTCCAAGGAGTATGGATTTTTTGGATCTTGTTATTTTAGGTACTTCTCTCTATCTATGAAGGATTCTCCTCTATTAGGTTTTCTAATAGATGAAATACCTATTACATCAACTGAGTGTCCCCATGCTAGTGATGTGAATGTCTGCTCAGATGCTCATGAAAATTGTAATATTACATTGGTTCCATCATCCAATATTACATGGATGAAATTACCAGAAACTTCTAACACCATTGTTTTACCAACCAATATGTTTAATTCGTTAATAGATAATTCTTCTTCTGAAGGTGATAAGGATTTTTCCTCATATGATAAAGTGTTGAGTTCTTCCTCCTCTATTGATATGGTAGAAGAAAAAGATAATAGTGTTATGAAATTAGTTGATCATGAGAAAGGAATGAGAAGAATCTATGATGGGCCTAGTACTAGGCTCTGATATTTTATGAATGAAGGAATTTTCCTAGAACTTCGATGGGATTGGGAACCCTCTCACATTCAGATCCCTTAGTCAACATATCATGATAAAGAAACCTCTAATTATTTTCTTGTCGATCCAATTATGATTTTTGAGAATTGGAAGGAATTAAAGTGGAGTTCCATAGGTTACTCAGTTGTTGATACTAATCTTTTTGATGCCGTCACAAAATCATTGTGGGTTCCTACAAAAGATAGTTGGATCATTAATTTAATCTCTAATGATAACCAGTTTATCACTGTCTCATGTAGTATCAATAACATTACCTTTTCTTTGGATTTAATATTTGAATTCAATTTATATGCTAGAAGAAGAGTTCCTCTGAGAAATCTAAAATATGTCTTAGAGAATATGTGTAACATATGTATTTTTAATGATGATTTTAATACTTTTGGTGTCCATCTGTAATAACTAGTAGAAATTATTTTTAAATTCGATTCTATGATTTCTCCTCTTTTTTTGATAAATATTTCTTGGTTTATGTCCCCAATTCTTGAGTTGATTATTTATAGAGTATATATAAATTAAATGCAAAGAATTAACAGAAGTTTTATATATGTTTTGTAGAAGTGGTTCAGAGTAATAGTGTATTGGATATATCTATGCTCACTCTTCCAAAATAGAATTCAGATCATAATACTCTGTTGATTGATTTTTGTTTTCATAAATGATTATCATTCCCCTTAACATTAAAATTTAACAATTATTGTTTTATTGTTCTAGGATATAGGGAAATTGTTATCAATGATTATATAAATTAATTTTTGGGTAACCTCATACACATTATAGTTAGAATGTACAATAATGTTATGTCCTGACATAAGGAATGGATTGAGGAATCCTTATCTAACATCGAATGTGATATTAAAGGTGATGGATCTCATCTGGTTATTTTATAGAAAGATCACATGTCTCAAGATATTCACTCTTAGGAGGAGATACAATCCTATTATAAACTAGATAGTCACTTGAATATCAAGGAGAATCTTTCCTAGAATCAATTCAATATAAGATAGCCAATGGAGGAGGATAGGAAATCCTATTTTTATTCATTTCATGCACAAGGATCAAAAAGGCAAGAAGAAGTCTCAATTAATTTAAAATTGATGATAATTTATATAGTTATGAGAATTAAATTCTGAATGATGTCACATTTTTCATTGTGGATCCTTACTAAGTAAATGGGGAAGATAAAACATATAAAGTTTTCAGTTATATTGATACTTGTATTGATAGAATTCAAAATAAATGAATTTTTGAGGATACTAGTGTAATATATATTCATGTATCTCACTTCTCATTAAATATGGATTGTGTTGCTGGTCCTAATGGATTCTCTATCAATATCATCATTTCTATTGGGATATCATTCATTTTTTTGTTATAAATGCAGTGATAGATTTATTTTTTCATTCATCAATTTCATTTTGGTGTGAACTCCAATTTACATTCATTAATTACAAAGAATGATAACTCTAGGGATATTATGTATTTAAGGGATTTTTCTATTATAAGATATATTCTTAATGTTATTAAGAAGTATCTAGACACACAGAATAGGAAATATTATGAACGGTTTCATTTCCTCAAATCAGATTGTTTTTTCCTATGAGAAACTTTCGAAATTCCCTTCACAGTACATCTGAATGTCTGAATATAATGAACATAATTATTAAGAATGGTAATATGGATTTTATGATTGTTATTTTAATATCTTTTGACACAATTAAATGGAGTTTTATTTTTTATATCATGAAAATGATTATATTTTCAAATAGATTTATACGTTGGAACTTTTCTATTTTGAAATTTTCTGGGCTCTCTATTTTTGTTAATGGGTACCTGTGGGGTTTCCTTCAATGTTCAAGAGGATTATCATAGAGAAATACTTTATATGGGTTTCTTTTTTCCCTATATCTAAGTACTCACTGAAATATTCTCTTACTGATCTAATTAATATTGGGATTTATCAATGGATGAGGTTTGGGAGGAATTTCATTTCCACTCAAATTTGTTGTATGGTGATGACATTTTTCATTTAGTAAAGGATCACAAAGAAACCTGTTTTTATATCAAAATCAGATTTTCGGAATATGAAGATGTTAAAGGTCAATTAATTATCTTGAAAAAGTATTCGATTATATTTGGAAATTGAGTGTTTATCTCAAATAATAATAGTGTGTCTTGATGTTTTGGTGACAAGAGATTATCCATGACATTTATATATCTTGGAGTACCCCTTTTTCTGGGGTTGGGTGAAAAAATTCAACATAGAGAATATTTCCCAAAAAATTGTTAACTATTTGGAAACATAGAAGGGGATGTCTATGTTATAGGCAGGTAGAATTTTCTTGGTCAATTTTTTTTATCACTTTAATGTTTTTATATTCTTTTTCACAATTTAGATGGGATCAATCCCTCATTAATGAGATGAGAAGCATGATTTTTAATTTTATTTTTGATGGATGAATCCATGAAAGGATGATAGTCATTATTTTGAGGAAATATTATATCAAATATATGGATATGGGGGATATGAGTGTATGATCTTAGGATTTTCCATGACAACTTGATAATAAATTTACATGGAGGGTCCTATCCACTACCGACTTCTCTCTATAATTTTTCCACCTGATATTTTAGAAATATCCATAACTATTATGTCATTTATGTTCCCCCTTCAATGTGTTCTGCTATTTATCAGTCCCATTGTGAAATTATAAATGGTTTAAAATTTTTTGTTTGTAGGCATTAAAAAATTAATGTTTTGAAAACCCCATTCCAGAACTATAAAGTATTGTGTTCACAATCCTATTTCTAGGATGAATGATTCTGTTTCTATGTCAGAGGTAAATTTGTTTATGTGTGACATATTGCTGACTAATCATTCTATGGTCGAATCTATTTATGTCTGTTCTGATTTTAATACTCTGATTTGGATTCCCAATCTTGGTGGTAGCTTCGCCAATAGGTAATGTTATAGGTATTATTGTTTTACCATGACTTGTTTTACTACATGGGGATCATATTTTAGAAGGCCTTTTATTTATTCTATTAATATGATATTAGTTTGGAAAATTTGGAAGAATTTTCACATGGTCACTATCTAATTCAGCATGCAGCAGTGTCACTTTCCTCTACTTTTTCATTTCGTATAATTGGAGAGGATTCCATACATCATTTTTCTTATGTTTTTTTGATTCACTATCGGACTCAAGAGTAATATGAAGGTGATTTCGAACAATAGTACAAATTTTCATAGAATTTGGGATCTAATTCATCTATCTTCAGGAATTCATGAAGCTGATAGATTCATTCCCTCAAGTATGTTCCTATGGTTAGCCTACATTCATACACCTTGAAAGTTAGTAATGATGTGGTTTTTGATAATCATGGGCCATATTTTTATGCTGGTGTGTCTTTTTCTCATCATGGGATCATGCTTTCATTTAAAATTCTATATAGGTCAATGAATAATGATGTTTCTGAAATAATTGTTTTGAAATCACTTGCTATACAGATAAGAGTGAGGAAAACATTAGTGGCTAAATAAATTATATCGATACCACCTATCTCAGGGTGGATAAAATTCAATGTTGATGGGGAGATTAAGGTGAAACAAGGAAAAATGGTTGTGGTGGTGTATTTCACCCACATCGGGGACTTGTTAGGGGTTTTTTGTTTCCTGGAATAGGAAATAGACATGTAGTTGAAGGTGAGATGTTGGTATGATAAAGTAAATAAGTATGCTATTCATTATGGCTAGCATGGTTTACGGTTTGAAGTAGACTAATCTATTGCTGTGAAAATTCATAAAATTCACTTCTGGATTGTTCCATGGAATATACTAACATCCTAGATTTATTTCCTTAATCTTGTGGATTCAAATTATCTTTATGTTACTCATTTCTAGATAGAGGATAATCAGTTTGTTGATTATCTCCCTAAGAGTGTAGTTTTGTAAGTCATTTCTAGATAGTTCTTTATTTAACCATATTATTGCACTGCTTGTTTGAGGTATACTATCATGGAAAGTGGCATTCACATCTTTCTTGATATTCTTTGTAATGTCTTCTTTCCATGTTTTCTTTTTTAATAAAATTTTTTAGGACCTGGGTTTTTTGAATCGTGGACCCTTTGGCTATATACATGATTGACGTGATAAATAAAATAAATAAAAATAATTTGAATCATGTGTCCATAATCATAATATTATGGAAATAAAATGATATGGGTATTAAGATGGATGTTATACTACTCATGTTTTTATAATTACGCTGATCCCTAGGTATGTAATGTCGATTGAGAGTACATTCTTTGGATAATGTTGTAGTGGTATCTGAGAATGCTATGTCACCACATGGGGATACATGTCCTAACCCTAGGGTAACCTATACTTACCTCTAATCACAATAATGAAGTATTCCTGGTAGTAACTGGATATCCTATAAATACTCACTATTATGAAATCCATATAACCCATTACATATAAATCATATCGGATCTCTAAATACAAGGTCATGGTCTATTGGATATCAAGAAACCATGAATTGGATACTCCTTAAGTGATTGACCTTTAGGTAATTTTTAAGGAATACACATTGGATCCATGTGGATGAACCAGATGAATTCATATAAATAGATCAACAACCACATACCAAAAGATTATATCTTTGAAATGTTGTAATGGTGTGGGAGAGTAATCATCCACATGTCATGAATATCAAAAATCAAAAGTGTTTCCATTCCAAATCATCATAATCATTCAAGTTCCATAAAAAACTATAATAATTACAGGGACACCAAACATCAATATCACAACAAATAAGGCCAAAATAATGATCGCATGAACTTCATATGGTTGTCCTTATGGTATAAATAATAGGATATAAATGATTGAAAAAATTAAGTACCATTGGTTTTCCAAATAAAATAAAAATGAAATTAAAGTATCAGATTCCAGATCCTATCAAATATTTATAGACATCCCAATTATGAATGTCACAACATGTTATGATAATTAAATAACATCTAGGGAGCATCTCTCACAATCATTTCTATATAAACAATATTAAATTAAATACATAAATTAATGAATGAGGGTGACCTAACACATAGAAAAATAAATACTATCATAGAAACTTGATATTTCCAATTTGGTATGGGTTTTAAGGTGACATGTGACGCTATCTCTACCAAGACATCAAAATCACTAGACGATGGTTGGTCAAACATCAAGGAACACATTGGATCCCTTAGTTAGAATTACTAGGTATGAATCCTATTTGGGATCCTCAAAGTCCATACATATGAAAATGAATCATTCATGAGAACCTGAAATACAATAATCTATCATCGGAATCATACACTAGATTGTCATAATGAGTAATCATGCAGAGCGATCCTTTTGGGGAATCCCTAGGACAACATCAATGAAACAGAATCCCCCTAGAGACTATTTGAAATAGTAGTATGGTTCAGACATCGTACACGAGATTCTATATTCTAAAATATTGGATTCCACATTTAAAAAAAGGATTAGTCTTTTAATATACTTATTGAGAGTGGGACAATGACCACCGCTGATCAAGGATATCACTTTTAGGAGATATATGTATCCTATTACTAGAGGAAGAATCACCCCATTTAGTAAAGAGTTTAAAATGACCCCTAGGATCCACAAATAAGGTCAATGGTAGTACTATGAAGAGCTACATGGAAAAAAATAACAATGGACAACTCATGTGTCTAATTATGACTCTATGTCATAATGATATAAAAACCCTCAAAAAGAAAACAAAGGCGGTGTGAAATATGTGTACACACTAGTATAGTTTTTGTACCCTTGAATCGTATCCTGGTTGTTTACATCATCTAGACATGTGGTGTAAAACCTATTCTCATAGTGTGTATACCCTATAAAATATTTTTAACCTGCACTAAGTACCTACTTGTGTACCTCAAATGGCCAGGCTATTTATTTTTCCTAGCTATGTACTTCTACAAGACGTATGAATCACATAGGTTTCTGGATGCATACCTTACATTTCCATGTTCCCTCACATGGTATCTCTGGTCATGTACAAGGCTATACAACTGAGTACTAATACATGAAATGTAAACACCATACACAGGGTGTAATTCTAGAAATCTATTCTTCCTCAAATAGGATGAACATAAGGAGTGTGTTTAGGAGCTATATGTCATGTGATAAGTATTTCTCAATGGGAAACCCCTTATATTTTTTTGAAACCCTATTTTCTCCCTATATGACGTTGATCTACCCAAAAGGTTCATAATAAGTTATAAAAGGGTTTTAATAGTGTAATTTATTAAAAAATTGGGGACATACAATATAAAATCAAAAGGAAAACCTTTATATGAAATCACATCCCTATTTTCTCTTTCCAATGATCTATGGTTGCCACATGATGATCTAGATCCACCTAAGATTTGTGGTGGATACTCCCCTTATCCCACATTATATCGACCCCCTCTCCATTTATATCTCTCAGAAAAATTATTGTGAATCCCATATAGAATTTTTCAAACTCCAAGGGAGAAAGATAATTGAAAATAAGAAAAGTGAAACTAATAAAAAGAAAAGACAAAGTTTCTTGGACCCAACACCACACATTAGTATATTTCCCGCATAGAAAACCACCCATTTCTTGATCAATATAAGATATAAAATCTCATTATGATTGTCTATTCAAAGTATATCGGTGAATGACTATGTCATAAAAAATTAATATTTAATTAAAAATATATAAAATAGTAATTATTCCATGAGTATTTTAAGGGTTCAAAATCTATTAACAACTTTTAATGTGGAAATAACCATTATTCAGGATAATTGTTGTGGTTAGAGAAATTGTAAAAGATCATATAATATGGAAAAAAATATAATTTTACTTTTCACGTGAATCATAATGAAATATTTCAAATTTATACTCCAATTTCTAGTCTAGAAAAAAGGTCATTGGAGCCTCCCCAACAAAACGTTTATGATGCTTTGGAAGCCCTGGTGGTCAATCATAACCACTATATAATTTCAATCATAGGGAAAACCCCACAATATTGACCATCCAATTGCTATTATTTATGTGTTTACAACTCTTCTATCAAGGAAAATGACTTACTTAACTGATTTTTTACTACCCACTATTGGAACCCAAATATTTTCACCACACAAATAAACTCTGAACCCATAGGCCCATACTCAATACATCAATAAATGTGATGAATAGAATGTCTAGAATTATCATACTCGAGCAGAAGTGTTGAAGCATTAAAATGTTACCTATTCTAATCTACTTAGAATATATTACATGGAAATTCCATATTTCAAATGAAAATATCAATCTCCAACATTAAACGTCCAATGAAGAAATATCCACCATATAGATTATCTAATACCACTCCTCGAGTGTAACCTATTTCAATTCCATCATCATTATAAGAAAGATTTTATAAATGAAAATAATCTCAGCATTGAGAATAGGTTCACTCATCATACTCAATACACTGGCATCATTGAGCTCAGTCATATCTAAACAAAATGACACTAATATTTTATCAGTAGACATGTATATATAACTCTTTTCCACTATAAAATAAAACTTATTTCGCATGGGTTCAATAATACCATAACGCCACATCTCTTGAAAATTAGTTCCAAGGTCCCAACATAGGTCTACCACCTCACAACACCTACTTTAATCATGATATTTTCTATATAAAAGTGGGACATTTATACATTAATCGAAAAAACTAGGAAACCATTTCCCCAATATTTCATTAAACTATTAAACCTTGACTCATGCATAACTATTCAGTAATTTAATATTTAAACACTATCATGCCCAAAAAACACATACATTTATCGCCCAAACATTTCCCCCTGAGTCTTCCACTATAAGGCTAGTTGACCATGTTACAGTACATATCAAACCCATTTATCTGAAAACACCCTTTTAACATCTCCTCCAAATCACTCACCCTACTCATTCTATAATTTATTCCATGACCGCCTATTACAATGAATTGTTCTAGTCATGAGCATCAACAGACACTCTAATAAATTTATAACATCAAAATCACAAATCAATTGATCTGTACAGCCAAATAGTCCATTATATAGAAGTCAGTATTGAAACCCAAACACTATATGTAATTTAATAGAAAATAGAGGCATTATCCTTCCTTTATCAAAAAACATGAGCACTTACCATAAATCTGTCTCAAGGGAAGGTAAAACATAGCTCATAGGTATAAGTAAATCCATAATCCTCAGTCATCTCCAGTCACAGGTTTCCCTTGATAAAAATGAATGGTCTACCAAAAAGGTTACAAATAAAAACTAAAAGTCTCAAGGTCTCCCGCCTACCCATGTTTATCTTCTACCCTAAATGGATATGTAGGTCCTACCACCTATCCAAAAATTCAATCCTCTCTAACGGTGTTTTAGATTATATTGATATATGATGGTAAAAACTGTCGTCATTGGCCTTCAATATCCCTGACCCTCACTGATAATCATTATATGGGAATTCCCCTCTATAGGAAAAAATGTAACATAATAAGAAGGATCAACAAGAACTCACTGAGAATCTATATACAGTAATTACCCCATGTGGTCTAGTTTAGTATAAAAAATATGGTATCTAGGGGAATCATAAAAAGTGATCAAACTAGATCACAGTAAAAAAATTCATAATCCTCGGTGGTTGAGTTATAAGGGACATCAATACTAGAAAAACAATTCAAAAATGAATATTTTCATTTATTTTGGATGGAGGTCTATTTTATAGATATTTATTCAAAGCTCTACATAAAACTTATATGGGTTTTTATAGATACATGGAATAGGAGAACGTAGGTAACAACACCCTATGAAGGATTCAATACATGGGAATCATATTCCATATTAACCAACTATTACTACTACCCCTCAAATGCAAGAAGACTAAGTCATTCTCCTCACCATAAAACTCACCACTTTAGATCCACACAACCCACCACCAGATAACAAGACATACATTGTGGGATAAATGAGTAGAATACCTCCATGAAACTATATAGGAAAAACTAATTAGGTTGTAGTTAACACATTAATAAATTCCCTTTATTGTTCATAACAGTCTAACACTATCAGGATTATAATATGTGTATATTACGTGCCAAATATTATAAATGAGGTGCCTCTTCCCACTATAATAAATCTATAAAAATCAGTCATTGGCCTCTTATAAATTGTCCAACAACCACAAATCTATCAATAAATCTAAAAATCTAAAAAACATGTGTGTAACAAAAAAAATTCATTTTAAACTATAACATTTCATATCCAGAATTAAATTCCATAACCCGTAAAATGAAGATTCTTATCTAGAAAAGATTTCATGAAACTCCATTTTGATATACATCATAGGTATAGAAACATTCCAAATAATAATTTCAATAATAATCCAAATAGTATTAAAAAAGGAACAGAATTTATTTGATACCAATTTGTGACATCCCATCCCGGATTCCAGTTATGAGGTTCCCCAAGCCGATTTTCTATATATAGTCAATTGTGTGCCCTGGTATTCATGTTACTTTTGACTAGTAGTGAGGATCTAGGATGCGATTGTGAGGAAAGTATTCCCTCATATCAGAGAATAGAAATAGTAAAAATAACTAACTAAAATACATAATTGTAAATGATAGATTATATAAGGAATAAATATACTAATACTAGAGAATTTTATAAAAATGAGTTAAATATAATAAATGCATGAACATCCATGTCACACCTAAAACACTGATTTCCCACTAGGATGACTATATATATGTCATTACTAAATGGATACAGAAATAATAGTTTAGGTATATCCTTCAAAATATAAGCTTTATCACATACTAATTGTCCAAGACGCTGTTCTGGTGCTCCATCCAGATCAAAATAATATATACATGAACCTCTTTTAGATCACACAACCACATTCCTTGGACCGAACAGTTATGAAATCCATGATGAACCAATAAAACTACAAATTTGGTACATACACACAAACACACACATTGAGGTTCACTTAAATTCAGAATAAAAAAATCTCCGTAGTATTATCTACAAAATATACAATAAATATATTTTTATATCTGCATGATGATGAAATTTTTTTAGCCTATCTGATACAAAATTAAAAATGATAAAGAATTTGGATCATGTGGAATCTCATTCAATCATTGGGTCTTTGATCCTGATCAACTAGTCAACAAGACATCATGTGTCCATATATATATATTACTATACATAATTATATATATAGACTTAAATAGGTATATACCTAAGTGAGATTAAAAATAACATAGGTAAAAACATGTCGATCAATGGGTCTGTTAATCCAATCATTTGGAAATCCTATTAAATTTGAATTAAGATAGATTTTATACAACTCAATCCATGTTTAATTAATTCGCCCACTAGGTCTGTATTCCCAATCATCAGTTCCTTATTTTACTAGTGTAATAAAGGTATCTAAGAAATCTACACCACCCTAGTGGGATACATTTCCCAAACATAGGTTCACCAATACTCACCTCCAACCACTATAATGAAGGATTCAAGATAATAACCTGGAATCATGTAAATGGTCAATAAGAAGGATTCCATCCCACTCAATCTATGTAAATATAGTTTAATATCAGAATCATTGGTCTCAGTCACCTTCAAATCATGACATTTCACCTCTGATAGTCTTTATGGGGTTGATCCATCAGTGACCTATAAGTAATAATACATAGATCCATTTATATACTCAGTATATATTCATATAAATGACTCAAAATCCAAATACCCATGATATATATCATGGAAATGCAGTAATGGTTCATCCACATGGCTCTTGGGATAATCTTAGGAATCTCATGATGGGATATGTAATAACCCGTGTTTTGAGCCTATAAGACTTTGAAAATTTCTTGATTTATTCCAGAGCAAGGCATTCAGACGACATGTGATTCTGAGCCCCAGTGTGGCTGGAAATAAATTTTATGTGTGTTCCCACTAGACACGCAAAATAAACAGAATAACTCCTAAACGGTCACTCGGATGGGAAAACCGAGTGCACCGTTATGTCCGGAACATGCCGTTTACCCTATCAGGGGTGTAACTTTCGCAGGAGAGGCCCTTCTATGGAAAATGCCACCAGGGGAATTTTCATAATTTAGTAGCCTCATGCGTGAACTTTACAACATATTAATGGAGGTATAGATTAAAATTCTGAGACCGACGTTTCACTTAGAATGTTGATTTTACCCTAGGGGCGTGTTTACACAGACCACGCCAAAAGTTCGGGTACGGGGCCTACTGGTAGGTGTTTAAAAATTAATTAAAATTTAATTAACTCCCAAGATAAACACCTCCACCCCTCCCCCTTATTCCCATTCATTTTTCCCTGGAGGAAGCTCTCTCAACTATAGAGAAACCTCCCTCAAGCTCATCCTCCTCTCCGGCAAGGTGGTGGCAGCTCTGGCGGACCGTTCGTGAAGTTACAGGCTACGCCCAGCATGGTTCGAAGTTTGTGTTTTCATTTTTAATTGATGAATCTTCATTGAATTAAATTCATTGCATCGAAATGCTGCCCAATCATCAAGAGAAGACCATAGATGTGTTGGGATATATGTGAGCTTTCCAACGCTATTTTCAGATCGAATATTTGAGTCTTGGGATGCCCGGGGTGGCCCCGGTAATTTTTCCGGCCATTTTCCCAGTTTTCCGGTGGTTCCATGGGCTTTCGACGGCTCGCAGCGGCGGTCCGGTGAGACCAGGCGGCGGCGGCGGCTTCGCGTGGCGGTGGTTTTGTGCGTCGGCGACATCGCGCGGAAGGCTTCAGGTGGTCTGGGACGGCGGCCGGCGCAGCAGGTTCCAGGCGGACTAGGATGGCGGCGTACGCGGGGGGACGTGAGGGCCAGGCTAGACAGCTTTTCCAGTCAGCGGGAGGCGCGCGAAACTATGGTCGTCACGACCCCGGCCAGCTGACAGAGACCCACAACTCGCGAGTCTCATGGAAAATGCGTTGTACTAGCTGAGTGGGTATGGGAGATGCGGGGTGGCCCGTGCGATGAACCATAGGTCATGGTGGACAGGGCGATTCGGGCGACCCAGCCGCGGACCGCCGACCTAAAGGTGTGGGCCGGCCCAAGTCCACCCCATCTCCGTCCGATGATGTTAAAAATGACATAACTCGCCAACCGAGTGTCGGATTCGCATGAAGTCTAATGCAACACAATCATTCAGTTCAAGACGTAGGTTTTGAGATGGACCCGAGGATTTTTAATTCCCGGGACGGGAGCTCGGTGGCACGACACACTCGTTATGTACTTCACCAGGATTCTTCTTTCGGATGGCATGAACACATCCGAAGTCCATTTAAGGCACCATCAGTGACATTGTGACCCTGTCATCGAGGCGAATTTATCCAGGTTAGTTTTTGGAGTTGAAGCCAGAGTTGAGGTGTGGTCCCCACATGCCGTCTTTTAATCTATGAGCAACGTTTTGTGACTTTTTCATCAAAAAACCATTTGTGGTGAATGAGTAGTCATTTCGGTGTGTTTTTCCGAGATCATCATGACGTTGTAGTTCGCCCAACCTCTTTTGGGACCGAGGTATGTCCCCACAAGATGTCGTATGGTCATAAAGCGGTGTTGAATAATTTTTTCTTCAGGAGCCCATTTCCTACGAGTAAATAGTCTATCTCGCATGTTTTTTCGTGAGGATTACAATGGTGTAATATTTTTGGTCATGCATCCTATTTTGAGAACTCATTAAATGTGGAAACCTTAAAGAGAATTGGTTGGAGGTTCCTTTGATGCACTCCGACCCAACACACAGTCGCGATGATAGCAACACCCAAAGATGTTTTGGGCAGTGCAGAGTTATCAGACGAGTTCAGGGTTTACCCTCCAATAGGGTTGGGAAGTGCGTTACCCACTAGCGTATCAGGGTTTACCCTCCAACGAGGCTAGGAAGTGGGTTACCCATTGACCATAGGGTTTACCCTCCAGCGGGGTTGGGAAGTGGGTTACCCAGTGACATTGGAGTTTACCCTCCAGTGGGGATGGGCAGTGAGTTACCCGATGACCTTTTGGGGTTTACCCTCTAGTTGGGCTATGCAATGGGTTTCTCGATGAATTATTTCAGACTCAACCCTATCTATGAGGCTATTCAGTGAATTTTCTCTGTGGTTACCAAAGCGGGATCATTGGTTACGCGATTTAGCGATGAGACAACTTTGACGTGCGGGACTGTTGGGCATCAGTGATGGATATCCTTAAAACTTTTGACGACTTTTCCTAGGCTGATATTGGATATCATGATCCCCTTACACACTCGTTTAGGTTTCTTTTTGAGCATATATATATATATACACCCTACTTTTTTCCCACTCCTTGGGTTCAGTTACTCTCCTTCTAGGAGGGGAAAAGACATGCGGGGTATGCCACGTACTTTCTGTTTCTAGCTCCTCTTGGTTAGGATGAGTCAACTTCCTTTCTTTTGTTGGGTTGATATGCACTCTCTCTATTTTACTCTTACACTGTTCTTTGTTCTATCTACTGAACACTATTTTAGTAACTCCTTTATTGCTCCCTCGATCTTTCAGTGCATCATACTGAGTATCTTTATAGTCACCCCTGCTTGGGCTTTGCCCGCAATTGGTGTGTCCTTGAAGACGAAAGACAGGTTGATTGAGACTATAGAAGAGCATAAAGGACACATGAGCTTGGGCTGCGTTCAATAGTCATAGAAGGACTTTCAGGTGTGAGACTCACCAACTGTTTACTTTTGTTTACATGTTGTCGGGTTGTGGTACCTTTTGATTTGGGCGCTTGTTTTTCCCTTTTTATGTTCAGTAATTTTGTCAATATATTTCAGCACTTTACTTTTTCTATTTAGAAGCTGATGCATGACTGTGGTTGGGTTTTAGTTGTTTGTTCTTTGGAATTATTTTTTTAATCTACACTTCTACATTGATTAGGATGGGTGTACATGTACATAGTAAAAGGCCTCCCCGAGATTGTTATGCCTTCGGCGCTTGTCGCCAGCCCCTGGCCAATGGAGGTGGTCTTGGGATAGTTGCGGCTCGAGACCGGTAGGGTTGGGTCATGACAAAGTGGTATCAAAGGTGGTTCGTTCGTTGGGGAATTGTTTGGAAGTCCCTAAAAACGAATTCATTGGGATTTAGGGAAATAGTTTCGACATGTCTCGAGAGTGGATCATAGGCCAGGGAGACTAGTGATGGTACGGGCGGTTGGCATATCCATTCACCAGGACCATGATAGGCCGCTTGTCGAATCAGAAAGATGAGAAATTTGTTGTAGGGAACTTTGGAACATGCATCCGGCAGGATTGTGTCTTTGACTTTTCTTGTTGAGTCAGCTCCCCTTGGTGATTACTATTATATAAATATACTAATCTGATCGTGGTGATCCTTGATAATTTTCAGCATGCCCCCACGACAGCAACTAGCTAGGTTACACTCTCCAGTTCATGACGCCGACCTGGAGAGTGAAGAGGCATCGGTTCAGGGACCATCATGTGATCCCCTTCCACCCAGTGCTTCAACAGTAGCCCCTCCACCTATAGAGAAACAGTTAGTACCGACAGCATAGGCCGACATTGAGTGCCGGTTGAGTGCGCTCTGAGACTTCCAACATCAATGGCCACTGAAGTTCCGTGGGGACCCGGATCCCCAGGTAGCAGAAGACAGGCTAGAGTCCATGGATGGACTTTTTAGGCTGGTGCGGACACCAACAGACCATATGGTAGCCCTAGCTTCCTGCCTTTTCCTTGGGACGGTGGGGCATTGGTGGGGGTTGGTTACGCAGACCCACGACGAGTCGTCTCTCACGTGGGATAGCTTCCAGCATCTCTTTTGGGATGTGTACTCCCCATATTGTTTACACTCCATTCAGATTCTGCACCTTTTAGAGATGAAGCAGGGGGGATGACTGTGGCACATTAGTCAACCCAGTTTACTGATCTGACATGCTACTCGCAAGATATGGTCTGTGATAGTTACTTCAGGGTGCAGAATTTTGAGCAGAGTCTTCGTAGGGAGATGTGTGCTAGTGTAGGACACATGTGCATTACTACTTATTATGGGGTGCTAGAGCGGGCACTCATGATAGAGAAATTCTTTGCTGAAGGACGCCAGCTGGCAGGGCCTAGCAGTGGCGCTTTAGAGCAGAGCCTTCGGTAGCAGGCAGGGGGCAGAGAGCAAGGCCTCCGCTAATGAGACCCTTCCGTGAGCAGACTCAGGGGAAGGTTCGTACACTGTAGTTGTGTCGTAGAGCTCCGGGGCATACATGAGAGAGATGGTGCTATGCTTGTGATGAACGGGGTCACCTAGAATGGGACTGCCCGACTAGGCGTACCGAGCATCAGTGGCAGGCTGTGGGCGCACCGCAGCGGCAGAGGCAGTGTCACGACCAGGGATCCCCTAGGTGAGGATAGGGTGGCCCTCAGGGAGGTGGCATAGGTAGAGCGACATGACCTGGAGGTGGGGGACGGTGTTTTGAGGTCCTTCCACCACCCCCACCGGGCGACCTACGTCAGGCTCAAGGAGCTGGCGGGAGGGGCCATGGGCAGCTTCAGGCTATGGGTTTTTGTGACCCCCTAGAACACGAGATGGTCTGAGGTACGCTTTGTGTTTATTTTATTCTCGCTTTGGTACTAGTTGACACAGGCATCATCCAATCCTTTATATCGCTAATTTTGGTTTGGGAGTTGAATCTTCCAATAGAGGCGCAGACACATGTACTTAGCCTCGAGGAACCTATGAGAAGTGCCTCGTTGGTGACCAATATCTCCAGATAGTGTGAACTGTCTTTCGGAGGAGGGAGTTTCATGAGGGACCTACGTTTCTTCACGATGGAACCTTATGATGTCATACTGGGCATGGGTTGGCTTTCTATGGTTCACGCCCAGATTGACTGTCTTCACAGATGAGTCAAAGGCGTGTTTTCTGATGGGATGAGGTTCACTATCCTTAGTGAACGAGACCTCATGGAAGAGCATATCAGTACACTGAGAAGGAGACCACGACCTTTTTCTCATCAGTTGGCAAGCATTGCTCTCGGAGCAGTAGACGCTACTGGCACCTGGATCCCTACCGTTGTAGAGGACTACATGGATGTCTTTCACGAAGATGTCTCAGGACTACCTCTGAGGCGATAGATGGAGTTCTGTAATGACTTACAGCCGGGGAATGCCCTGATGTCATGTTCGGATTATCCGATGGCACCCACAGAGCTTCGGGAGCTATGAATTCAGATGGACGTCCTTCATGAGAAGGGATTCATCAGGCCCAGTGTATCCCCCTGGGTAGCTCCGGTTATGTTTGTGAAAAAGGAAGATGGGAGTATGCGTCTTTATGTGGATTATCATCCCCTGAATCAGGCTATGACAAAGAACAAGTACCCTTTGTCAAGGATCGATGACCTCTTCAACTAGTTGAGAGGTGCTAAGTGGTTCTCCAAGACTGATCATCGGTCCGGCTACCACCAGTTGCGGGTTCGTGAGGCTGACATCCCGAATTTTTCTTTCCATTGTCATTATTGGCACTACGAGTTCTGGTGATTCCCTTTGGCATGACGAATGACCCCGCCGTTTTCATGGATTTTATGAACTATATCTCCCATCCGTACTTGGAATGGTTTGTGGTTGTCTTTATTGACAACATACTTATCTACTCTGCAATGGAGGAGGAGCATGCGGAGCATTTGAGGATGGTCCTAGACTTACTCCGGGATCACCAGTTGTATGGGAAACTCTCGAAGTTTCTGTTCTAGATTCATGAGGTACACTTTTTAGGGCATGTCATTACGGAGTAGGGATTGGCCGTAGATCCCACAAAGATAGAGGAAGTGCTTTCTTGGGAGCCACCCAAGAATGCGGTAGAGGTGCAGAACATCCTTGGTTTGGCAGGATACTATAAGAGGTTCGTGGAATATTTCTCCAGGATTGCTTCCCCTTTGACCGCATTGAAACGGTAGGAAAGACCATTCACTGGGACTGATCAGTGCCAAAAGTCCTTCGAGGAGCTGAGGCGGAGGCTGTCCAGTTCTCCAGTGTTGAGGCTGCCAGAAGAGGGTGTTGAGTTCATGGTATACTACGATGCTTCAGGAGCTGGGATCAGGTGCGTGCTGATGCCGTAGTGGGTAGTGATTGTATATGGGTCGAGGCAGTTGAGGCCCCATGAGCCAAAATGTGCGACTCACGATTTAGAGCTGGTAGCGGTGGTATTCACCTTGAAGTTATAGAGACACTACCTTCTGGGTGAGCATTTTTTAGTCTACTCAGACCACCGAGCCTCAAGTACATCTTCACTCAGAGGGATTTGAATCTGAGGCAGAGGCGCTGGCTGGAGTTTCTGTAGGAATATTTTTTCGAGATATTCTACACTTCGGGGAAGGGTAATGTAGTAGCAGATTCCCTTATCAGGTAGTCCCATGCTCGTTTAGTGCGAGAAGCTTCAGAGCAGTGGGCTTTCCTACAATTGACCTTGGGGGAGTAGTAGGGTACAACTTTTCTGCAGTCGATGGTGTTGACTCCTTCACTCTTTGAGCATGCGAGAGAGTCGCAATTGGGGGATGTCGACAGTAAGGCACTGCGTGATCCGATATCCACAGGCAACACACCCGATAGGTATTCTGAAGGAGGGAATAATGATATCCTATTCCAGGGGTGAGCTGTAGTACCAGTGGAGATGCGGTAGGAGGTGATGCGAGAGTACCACAACTCTCCCTTAGCTATACATCAAGGTGTGGGGAAAATGTAAAGAGGACTTCAGCTATAGTTTTGGTGGTCTGGAATGAAGTGGAGTGTAGCTGAGTTTGTTTCTCGGTGCCTTACCTGTCAGCAGGTGAAGACAGAGCATCAGGTTCTGGAAGGGTTGTCACAGCCCCTTGATCTCCCAGAGTGGAAGTGGGAGGGTGTAATGGCACGGACTTCTCTGGTCCATTCCATTGTGAAAATGTTGTACTAGAGGTGTTTCGAGAAGTCAATGTGACATGGGGGTGAGTTTGGGTGTACTTTTGAGGAAAGTTAAAGGGTAATAGCTTTCGCACGGTTGGTGCACGATTTGCCTAAACCGTGCGGCCAAACCGTGCAATGCTGGTCTTGACGGTAGTGGCTAATGCACGATTAGCGCACGGTTTTCCTAACCGTGCGGACTAACCGTACGAGGAGGGGTTGTCGAGGAAGAAGCTAACACATGGTTAGTGCACGATTTGTTAAACCGTGCGAACTAACTATGTGGGAACCTAAAGTTAGATCCTAAAATTGTGGATCTAACTCATTTTTCCTTTAATCGCCTCTTTTAGGTCCCCATGAGACCATAACTCAGGATTACCATTCCTTGGAGGTGGAAAAACCTCTCCCAAGTGTTTTGAAGGCGATCTGGAGGCTTCTCTTCACAAATCAAAGCCGGTTTCTCAAGGTAAGTGATCCTTTTTGTCTGGTTTCTTAGATTTACCTAGATCTACTCCTCCTCTTCTCTCGGGATCATAGATCTACGCCCGTTATCGGTAGATCTAAGTGTTTGTATATAGTTTGTGGTCATATTTGGTCTTGGTTGTGTTTGGAGAGGAGATATAGGGAGGATCCTTGGTGAATCAGCCCGGTCTCCTTGGGCATTCTTCGACCGTTGTGGGTTTCCTCGAAAACCTTTGAGGTATGGGATTCGTGGCTTCTCTAATTGTTTATGTGAAATCGTAGAGTTAGCATGATTTATCCCTTTAGATCACAAGGGAATTGACCTCACTAAATACTTGAACCTGATTAAAAGAATTAGTTTGATCTCTTATTGTTGCTTTGTATCGTGATAACAGTTTGCCTCGTGTTTTTCTAGATACAGTGATATCTATTCTTGATTTGATTAGTTGTTCGTTCATGATGGAAATTGATAAAGAACTTAAAGCTGGAATTAGTTGATAATTAATTGGATAAAGATAAAGAGGCATATAAATGAATCCGGTTGTTTCCATTTTTGTAGTTTTTATAATTTGATGTTAATAAAATTGGCATAGTAAGCATGTTAAATTATTTGTGATAGCTTAATGAACAAGTTTCCTAGAATTGGAACCTACGAATTGAATCTATTAATTTAAGAGTGATTAAAAAACTGGTTGGTTGATAAAAGAAAACACCTGGTAGGGTTCTTAGTTACCCTCTTGTTCGTAAGGCCGAGTGCCTTGTGCTTTAGAGCCATGAGTGCTCATTATGTATGAAGGCTGGAAGCCTTGTTAAAGGGGAAAGATCCCATTTGATGTGATGTTTGATTTCCTGCTGCTTGTGTTGTGATGTGACCCTGGAGGGGTGTTGTGATATGTGGATGTAGGGAGGCCATGTGGTAGTGGCACCGGATGATGCCTAGAGTGGCGAGATGCATCTGTTTATGCATGTGGTTGTCGGGGAGGACACAGGTGATGATGGAATGGGATGGATGTGGTTGTTGGATTCTTAGTAATTTGATTGAATGATTATCTTCTTTACCTAACCCCACTGCTCAAGGCAGCTAGTCTTACTTACCCTTCTTCCGAAAGAGGAAAAGACACGCGGGGTATGTCACATGCTTTCCGTTTCTAGCTTCTTGGGGGAGGATGGGTCTACGCTCTTTCTATAGGAGGCAAAGACTCGACGAGTAGTACATCTACTCACCGTGTTGATCCCCCTTGTGTTTAGTAGCATATTTTTCTTTTCTAGAAAGCCTGGGAATATGGGAAAGTAATATCTATAATGAAATATTGATTAAATGTAGATAATCCATGGGGTTGGAGATGCTGGAATTTAATGGTGATGTTGTAACTTTCAAAGGAACGAATGATATTGAATGTGATTCCAATGAAGTTTAATGTGGGTTTGTTCATGGTTAATTAATGTGAAAAGAGTTAATTAACGTAAAGTGGAATTGATGAAAAATAGAATGAAGTAATATATGAAGTTCTTTAATTTTTTGTGTCCTTATAGGATACCTAGTCTTAGAAATAGCCGCCTGGAGTCCGAGAGATGTTAGCTACAGGTGAGACTGAGACTGGGTTTTTCCCATAGTGTGGTTGTGAGTTATATATTCTGTACTTTTCATATTTCTATATGCTACTCCACCGTGTTAGTAAGGGAAAATAACACCATGGGGATTCTGATCCCTAGGGGGTGTTTTCACCAATATTCTGATGGTTGGTTGAATGGATGACTACCCCCTTTAGCCCCGCTCTTTTCTCTTGGTAGATAATAGTTCCATCGGCGTAGCGGTTAGTTTTCCACATATATGTGTGTAGAGGGTTGTAATGGAGTGTGTTTGTTTCCACACATATATTCTGGATATTGTATCCTATGGACTACTATAGGTGTTACATGTATAGGTTGTGATGGCTTGAGGATCATTACTCAGCATATGGGTTGTAATGGCTTGAGGTATAATACTCGACGTATGATACATGTTATGCGAGCTGTGGTGTCTCCCAAAAACTACCTAGTTACTTTTGGTTGTGAGGATGGTGTGGTGCTTAGCCTAGGTGTCTGTGGGCAAGCCTTTGTGGTGCACGTGGTGCAGATTGTGGAGCTTAGCCATGGTATATACGGGAAAGCCTTTGGAGAGAGATGCATAGGACGTATGTCGTTGGGGCAAAGTCGAAAACTAGTGGGGAAGTAGTAGCAGGGTACCCTTGAAATCTTTTTCTATATGATATATTCTTGTATGCATTACTTGGTGAGAGTAGCCATGGTGAGGTTGGGAACATAGTATACCAGCTTGGGGGACGAGTTAGTTTCACTATTGTTCACTGCGCTTTACCATGCTTTCTTTAATTTTTCATGAGAGGCTTCGGGGAGGATCCTACTGAGTATACTATTATACTCACCCTATGTATATATAAACTATTTTTCAGGTCACTTGGAGTAGGTTGGAGATCAACCAAGTTACTACTAGCTTGTGGTTGGAGGAGCTGTTCGAGATTGTGATCGCTACCGTTTTACTTTATTTTGGGTACTTGTATTTTCCCCTTTCATTTGTTGTACTTTTGAATGGAATTTAATATATGTACATGGGTTTCTTTTATATTTTAGTTCTGAGTTGGAGTTGGTTGGTGTCTATCTTATCTCTCTCTTCCGCATGTGTTATCTTAGAGGGTAATGCCTCCCATCTATGTGTTTATTATACCCTCGATGCGAGTCGCCAACCCGGGGCCAACTAGAGGCGGGAATCAGGGGTCATTATCTCCTTTTTTCACATTACTGGCCCAGGAGGGGTACACTTTGTGGGGAGGTGGTCGTGACAGAGTGTTATCAAAGGTTAGGTTGAGGGATAGGATGGAGTTTGGATTTAGGCACATGCGAGGTTGCATGGGTTGGTTGGGCAACGATGTCATTCATGTTTAGCAAGTGCAGTAAAAACTAGAAACCGGCTAAGACATAGGGGTTTAGGGCCCCCTATGATTTGATGTACGGACCATTATGTTTACAATGGCTACTAAACAAGGTGATACTAGTTTTAGGGTATAGAACTAGGAAAGGATCATGCATCATTATTCATTGTTCCTATGTGTGAATGGGTAGACCTTGGGATAGGTTAACATAAAATGAATGAAAGAAAATAATTAATTAATGTTGAGTCTTCTATATTCTAGGATTAGGAGATCTAAGTGTTTGTTATTTTGTAGGTATGGCTCTAGGTCGACTTCCTCGTTAGTTTTTCATAGAATATGTCCAACATGTTGTTCCAATAGGTCGCTGAAGGGTAGAGGTTGACGATGACGACACATGGAGTAAGACACTCCGAGATTTTCAGCGCCAGAGTCTACAGAAGTACGATGTAGAGGCCCGAAGCTTGACGTACATGGACATTACATTATTTTTGCGGAATACTTATTACATAACAAAAACAGACACACAAGGACCATAATAGTTTAGTGTCTTTGGAAACTCGGAATATAATCTTCTAATCGTGGTGACAGATCTTCAACATCTCCCATAAAGATCTTCCCTTTTTTTCTTACCTAAAACCTTTCTTTATATCCTGGGGTAAAGAAAACATAAAAGGGGTGAGCTCAAATTCCCATTAAGGGTAAACATAGAGAACATAAAACAATCCATAAACATTTGAATGCAAAAACGTGAACATAAAATCAAAACATCAAAATCTTGAGCAATGACATGAATCTTGGAAGTACGTAAGGCATATATCATAAGGGAACATCAATCATGATAAAATACTATGGGATTAAAACATGTAATTGTGGAAACCATTAAGCACATGTTATGATTTCTATTGTAGCCAAGGCATTGATACCAAGACCATCTTAGTGGATAAAGTCCCTTTCTGAATCGAGTTCACTCCTCATTTCAGTCCTGTAACACTGAACCGGATTAACTTACTATTCCAGCCATGTCTATCTCATGAGATATAAATATTTACCCAATGCATTGGAGGGAGATATAGTTCCCACCCATCTCATAATGAAATCATTCTTTTGTGTGCCACAAAATCATAAATCATACATCATAGCATAACCCATGTAATAGAATGAGATTCTTAAACATCATGCCATCATAACATAATCCATATAAAAAATGGATATCTTTTCATCATAAGAAGAATCAAACCATGTAAATAATGGAGACATTATACTTGAAACATAAACATATTAAATAATGTCATTTTAGATGGAAAATAGTTTTGATAAAATCACTTGAAATGAATTATTGAGAAAATATCCTTTCTTCTTCAAAATCATTTTCTTTTCACAAAATGTCATGAAATATTAAAATAAAAGGGTTTTGTTGAAAATAAATCATGCAATCTTGTAGAGGAAGCTTCCTAAAAATGAGGTGTTATGAAACTGTAAAAATCTTATCACGCCGTATAAGTTAAAAATAACATTCTCCTCGTACTTTTTTCAGAAAAGTCAAAAAGTTCCTTGTATGGTAAACAAAAGAAAGATTCCTTCTATAACACGTGGTAAAAGTCAGAAAAGGGTAAAAATTACTTTAAACATACATGAAAACATTTTTATAAAACTTGGACATGGATGATAAATATAACCCTAGTAAATACTTACGAATAATCAATCTTGGTTAAAAATGAGATTTGAAAAATTATCCCTTACCTTATGTCCGATATGCTTCGTACGTTTCGGATCCTCCTATATAATGATTTAAATAATGTCATTGACTTATTACAGAATCATATTTATTGTTATGATATCATATATGGTTCACTTATGACTTTATATTACCCGTTCTTTTGTAAGTTCCAATTTAAAGTAGCATTTTGGGTTAAATCGTTTTATTTATCGTACGTGTTTGGACTTGTTGTTCATGATATTATTACTTATATCCTGATTTACTTAATTCCATAATTTAAAACATGATTTATATATAATATATATTTTATTATATATATATATATATGATAGATCGATTAAATTAAATGAAATACACCGTTCATGGAGACGGTAGGTCGTACGTACGCATGAACGCTGTTTTCGTTTCCTTATTGAATTGAATGGAATTGAGTATATGATATACATATATATATACATAAATCTAGTAGAATTATTATGTCATATATTTCATTATTATTCATTATATATACTTTATAATCATTCTTGAATGGTTAATTATGGAAAATTAATCTCATCGCGTTCGTAGAGACGGTGGTCCGTACGTACGCACGAGCGATGATATCATTCCCATGATTGTGGAATTGTATTGGAGTGTATGTGTAATATTTCAGAATCAATATAAATTTACAATAATAATATATAGTTATTTATTTACACCATTATACCCATCCATGTAAGGTGGTGGTGGAAAAACTGATTACACCACGGCGTGGAGACGGTATTTCGTACGTACGCACGCGTGGTGATTTTCGTTTTCCATAGGATGGATAGATGGTGAAATAGGGTTGTTTCATAATTATAATAACATATCAATATATGAGTGATACTGAAGTTATTACTTCATAATGAAACAACTAACGAAGAAGAAGTGGGAGAAGAAATACAGTTGAATGAATCGGTAATGGACATTACCTCTTCTTTGAAGCGCCTTTTTGAAACCTCCTCTTAGGGCACTAAGATTGGTCTTTCAAGAAGACCAGAACCTCTAGGATGTTTCTAGGGAAGTGGAGAAGAGAAATTGGATGGTTTTGGCCGATCTTGAAGGCTCAAAGTGGTGTTAGGAAGAGAGGGAGGGGGTGCCCTTTTATAAGGGAGGAGAGGGGCACCTTTGGAATAACTAAAATTATTGTTTTATTATAAAGTCATATTCGGTTTTTAATAGCTCCAAATTGAGTTATTTCTAAGATAAGGTGGGTATGGGTCGAAATCTTCTCATCCAATAGAATTTAGACAAGTTTAGTTTTCTATTTTAACCTTATCATTTAGATTTAACTTTAAGTTAAATAATTTTACTTTTATAGTGTCTTCTTGTTTTCTTACACTATAAGGTTAATAAACTTACAATAACAAGCCAAAAGAAACCCAAGTTGTTGATTATTAATATATATAACCTTATCTAAGTCATTTGGCTGACCCTTATATTTTTAGGAATAAAATAACAATTAATAATATAATATTTGTTTTAAAAACTATTTTATGTCAATTTTGACACGATTTGGTAATTGATTTTTGTGAAAATCCTAACAGAATGATTAGTTCGAAAATAGTTAACTAAATAAATACTAACATGTCATATTAACATATAAAATTATTCTAATTCATAAAAAGTCTCAAATTACATTTATTTGGGTATTTATAATATCAATTATGTCAATATTTCATTAATAATATAATTATTGTATCATCATTGTGTCATAAATAAATTAAATTATTTAAAGTCTAAAAATTAAAAATAAAATACCATTATGTATGAAATCTTTTTAGATTTCTAATTAATATTTATAGTCGAATTTATCTTATGTATAACCATATATTAAAAATGATTTACTTATTAAACATTGATTTTATCTATTTTAACCCTTCTTTAAATAAATTAATAATAAATGTCCTAATATAATCCACGTGGGCCTAAATTGTAATATTTTATTCCTAAGGTTGGTTTTGGTCGAATTACACTTATCCAATAGAATTAGGACATGTGTTAGGGTAATGATAATATTATTTTTACCCTTAATTACCCTATTTACTTTTAACCGTGGTAAATAAAAGTAAAAGTTATTATTCACCAAAAGTTATTTTCATCTCATTGAACCACATTTTACTTACTGACATCAACCGTGTCTCTCAGATTTTTTAAATTCCATTCACAAAAGCGGTAAAATTAAGTTTTATGTAAATTTGCAAATTCTCCTAGGAGGTGGGTAAAAGACGGTCAAAAGTTCAATAAAATTTTTATATATCTAAAATTATTATAAAATGACTCCAATGAATAACATTGAACTTATATAGGTATTATGTGTCAATTTTGACCTAAAATAAATTTAAATAAAATAAATAATTATTTAAATAAAAATTCGGTTTTTAAATAGTAACCTAGTGTTTTCACTATTCATCAAAAATTTAATGTTTTCAGAAAAATACCAAAATTTCACCCTAGGATAATTTCGATATTCCGAATCCAAAAATGAAGTCCATTTTGAAAGATAAAATTTAAAAAAAATAAAAAAGTGGTTATTACTATTCATAATGGCTAGTTTTAATAATATTTTAATAGCATATCGTTGTTTAGTGAAACTTGGTATTGCGTACAACACAGGCTATCGGGGAAGGTTGCGATTGCGTGTAATGCAGCCAAGTTAGGGTTCCGTGTTGTGAAAGACTCCTTTGTTGTAGCGTACAACAAAATAAATCAATAAAATTAAAAAGAATAATTTTCATAAAATCTCAGGGTGTTACATTTTACCCCCCTTAAAAGGAATTTCACCCTCAAAATTCATCGGGGTTATAAATGATTTACTATGTGAAAGTTTCATTAATAGAAACCCACATCGTAAAAAGGAATACAAAAACCAATCTTTAAAAACTAAAGTATGAAACATAACAGTTACCCAAATTAACTAATCATTGGGTTTCCACATAGGAGAACATAGGTGAAAATATGGACATGGAAGAGAAACCTAACCATCATGTTCTGATGGAGAGTGGTAGAGAACATGGCTATGAAAAAGCCAACAATCAAAATGCCATAGATTTGTGATGATCTAAGGTACCATCTGATTCATCGGATATGAGGGAACTGGGACAACATTTTTGGTTTTGAAGATCATTTCCCTAAATTTGATGAATTAAAAAAAATACTTACATGATTTTGGTTCAATATCACTATTGTTCGTGCCTTGAACAATTTCCACTTCATCTATTAAAGAAATGAAGTTGAATTTGTTGTTTGTGAAGTGTTAGTAGATCATGTGATAGAATGACGGGTCATTCCATCTGTCTCAAACAAAAGGTTAGCAAAAGTTATTAAATATACATAAGTCGATTAATAATATATGGTTACTAAAATGGACTTATACGTCATATCTCATACCACTTAAAAATTTAAAACTAATTTATACTAACCAGGGACATCACGTAGAATAGTGGTAGGCAATAAAGGCTTGTCGCAATCGGTTATGGGTTCGATTCCCACAGCCTTGTCCGACATGATGGGTTGTCTCCCATCCTGCAGGTTGTCCTTTTTCTAAAACTACATTACTATAACATCCCATCAATAATGTCAAAAAAAGTTATGTCCTTAAACAATACTAACTTATGTCCAACATAATCCATTCCAATCTTTAGGCTTATCCATAATATTGTAATCCATTCCCATATTATAGTGAAGATGATTACCAGAGATTTCATATAACAATCATGTTAATACCATCATTGATCCCCATATATCATAAGATATGTCTTGTTAGTCACATTCCAAACATTTGAAGGCCTTAATCATGTATTCTCTTGAAAAATGAATACCCATTGAATCTTAGTGAAAACATGAGTGCTGTCAAAAGTTAACTCTTTCCACATACCAAAACCCCAAAATTCTATATACTCAAACCATAATATAACTATTTCCTTATATTAGTCATGAGCTCATGAATACTATCAAACATTTCATTTTCTCTTTATCCCATCATTATGCGCATATCATCTTCTTTCCAAAAATATCTCAGTCACTTTCCATAGTTACCGGTACCATAAAATTATTGATAACCACAATAGACCAATACATAAATATTCCAATATTCCACGATACTATATACAACATTATTTTTGAATCCCATTACATAAACACTTAATTATTACAAAACTTCATTTTCATACTCAACATCACAAATAGTGATCACATGAGACTTCCCTTTATCCTTTTCCTTAAGAGTTTTCTCACATTGATCATCATTAACCCATGGATTAGGGAATTTATTAGCATAATGCCCCATTTCCTTGCACTTGAAGAATTGAAGTGTTGGTGGTGCGTTCTCTGCAGTATTTTATTTATTCACATCATTAGCAACCCTTTTTCCATTACTTCGACACTCAGCTGCTAGATGCCCTACTTTTCCACACCTAAAACATTTTCTAGTCCCTTTAAGACAATCTCCACCATGATTCTTTCCACAATTTGAGCAAAAAGAAACATTCATCTTCTTTTCACCATTATTCTGAGATTTATCCTTGAACTCCATCTTTCATTTCTTGTCAAAACCATGAGATGGATATGTTACACCAACTTCCAGTTCTACCTTGATAGCACAACGCACAATTTCTTCATAGATACTGAAGTCTCTTATAGATAATTCCCTTCGAAGACTTGGTTTTAAGCCACTGAAAAATCGATCAACATTACTTTCAGGTTGGATGATAATGCCATATGCATATCTTGAAAGTCTTGTAAAATTTGCTTCGTATATACCAACAGATTCATCATCCTTCTTCTTAAGCTCAAGAAACTCCTTTTCCATATTTCTTCGAAGAATACGAGGGAAGTACTTACTGAAAAACAAGTTCTTGAACTCGTCCCATTCCATGGACTCAATTTCATCTCTTTTCCTCGTATTCTTGATAAGGTTCCACCATTGATCAGCATCACCTTCTAAATGATATACTGCTAAGATGTCTTTATCATGCTCAGAACATTGTAGAACTGAAAATATCTTTTCAGTAGTACTGATCCATTGTTTAGCCACTAAGGGATCAGAAGACCCGCTGAAAAAAGGTGGACGCTGCCTCATGATGGATTCAACAGAATGTTGCTCCTTTCTCTACTCATTTTTAAGTCCAGAATGATTCACAGCTTGTGTAAGTATAGAAATAAGATTTTTCACTCCATCTCCCATGACATTGGTTTGGTCAGGAGGACAATCATTGCATTTTCCATTACATTGATCAACACGGTTCCTTCAGGTTCCAACCATCGTCTAAAACCCAAAAATAATAGTGTGAGAAGAAAATACCATGCTAAGGAAAAAACATAATAAAGGGGGAGTACCTTCAATATCTAACATCATAGGTTTAATTCTAATATCGTTAGCGCAATTCTAGGACTATAACCTATATGTATAATTAATCTTAGGGACATCCCTAGACATACCTTAGAAATATCTCTAGGGATCTCACTAACGTTTTCGCATCCTAGATTCCAAAGGTTGGCTAAAACTTTCCTCTGATACCAACTGTAGAGTCCCAAAGCTTGACATACATGTAAATTATATTATTTTTTGTGAAATACTTAGTACATAACAAAAACAGACACACAAGGACCATAATAGTTTTGTGTCTTTCGAAACTCGGAATATAATCTTCTAATCGTGGTGAAAGATATTCAACATCTCCCATAAAGATCTTTCCTTTTTTTCTTACCTAAAACCTTTCTTTATATCCTGGGGAAAAGAAAACATAAAAGGGGTGAGCTCAAATGCCCAGTAAGGGTAAACATGGATAACATAAAACAATCCATAAACATTTGAATGCAAAAACATGAACATAATATCTAAACATCAAAATCTTGAGCAAAGACATGAATCTTGGAAGTACGTAAGGCATATATCATAAGGGAACATCAATCATGATAAAATACTATGGGATTAAAACATGTAATTGTGGAAACCATTAAGCACATGTTATGATTTCCATTGTATCCAAGACATTGCTGCCAAGACCATCTTAGTGGACAAAGTCTCTTTCTGAATCGAGTTCACTCCTCGTTTAAGTCCTGTAACACTGAACCGGATTAACTTACCATTCCAGCCATGTCTATCTCATGAGATATAAATCTTTACCCAACGCATTGGAGGGATATATAGGTCCCACGCATCTCATAATGAAATCATTCTTTCGTGTGCCACAAAATCATAAATCATACATCATAGCATAACCCATGTAATAGAATGAGATTCTTAAACATCATTCCATCATAACATAATCCATATAAAAAATTGGATATATTTTCATCATAAGAAGAATCAAACCATGTAAATAATGGAGACATTATACTTGAAACATAAACATATTAAATAATGTCATTTTAGATGGAAAATAGTTTTGATAAAAACACTTGAAATGAATTCTTGAGGAAAATATCCCTTCTTCTTCAAAATCATTTTCTTTTCACAAAATTTCATGCAATTTTAAAAGAAAAGGGTTTTTTTTGAAAATAATCATGCAATATTTTAGAGGATTCTTCATGAAAATGAGGCGTTATGAAACCGTAAAAATCCGTTCACACCGTATAATTTAAAAATAACATTCTCCTCGTACTTTTGTCAGAAAAGTCAAAACGTTCCTTGTATGGTAAACAAAAGAAATATTCCTTCCATAACACGTGGTAAAATTCAAAAAAGGGTAAAAAGGACATAAAAAATACATGAAATTTTATTTATAAAACTTGGACATGGATGATAAATATAACCCCAGTAAATACTTACAAATAAGAAATCTCGGATAAAAATGAGATTTGCAAAATTATCCCTTACCTTAGGTCTGATATGCTTCGTACATTTTCGAACCTCCTGTATAATGATTTAAATAATGTCATTGACTTATTAAAGAATCATATTCATTATTATGATATCATATATTGTTCACTTATGACTTTATATTACCCGTTCTTTTGTAAGTTCCATGTTAAAGCAGCGTTTTGTGTTAAATCGTTTTATTTATCGTACGTGTTTGGACTTGTTGTTCTCGATATTATAACTTATATCCTGATTTACTTAATTCCAGAATTTAAAAAATGATTTAAATATAATATATATTTTATTATATATATATATATATATATATATGATAGATCGATTAAATGAAATTAAATACATCGTTCATGGAGACGGTAGGCCGTACGTACGCATGAACGCTGTTTTCGTTTCCTTATTGAATTGAATGGAATTGAGTATATGACATATATATATATACATAAATCTATTAGAATTATTATGACATATAGTTCATTATTATTCATTATATATACTTTATAATCATTCTTTAATGGTTAATCATGGAAAATGAATCTCATCGCGTTCGTGGAGACGGTAGTCCGTACGTATGCACGAGTGATGATATCATTCTCATGTTCATGGAATTGTATTGGAGTGTATGTATACTATTTTAGAATCAATATCTCTTTACAATAATCATATATAGTTATTTATTTACACCATTATACCCATCCATGTAAGGTGGTGGTGGAAAAACTGATTACACCATGACGTGGAGACGGTATTCCATACGTACGCACGCGTGGTGATTTTCATTTTCTGTAGGATGGATATATGGTGAAATAGGGTTGTTTCAAAATTATAATAACATATCATTATATGAGTGATACTGATGTTATTACTTCATAATGAAACAGCTAAAGAAGAAGAAGAAGTGGAAGAAGAAATAAAGTTGAATGAATCGGTAATGGATATTACCTCTTCTTTGAAGCGCCTTTTTGAGACCTCCTCTTAGGGCACTAAGATTGGTCTTTGAAGAAGACCGACACCTCTAGTATGTTTCTAGATAAGTGGAGAAGAGAAATTGGTAGGGTTTGTCCGAGCATTAAGCCTCAAAGTCGTGTGAGGAAGAGCGGGAGGAGGTGCCCTTTTATAAGGGAGGAGAGGGGCACCTTTGGAATAACTAAAATTATTATTTTATTATAAGGTCATATTTGGTTTTTAATAGCTCCAAATTGAGTTATTTTGAAGCTAAGGTGGGTATGGGTCGAAATCCTCTCATCCAATAGAATTTAGACAAGTTTAGGTTTCTATTTTAACCATATCATTTAGATTTAGCTTTAAGTTAAATAATTTTACTTTTACCGTGTCTTCTTGTTTTCTTACACTATAATGTTAATAAACATACAATAACAAGCCAAAAGAAACCCAAGTTGTTTATTATTAATATATATAACCATATCTAAGTCATTTGGCCGAACCATAGATTTTTAGGAATAAAATATCAATTAATAATATAATATTTGTTTAAAAAACTATTTTATGTCAATTTTGACACTATTTGGTAATTGATTTTGTGAAACTCCTAACAGAATGATTAGTTCGAAAAAAGTTACCTAAATCAATAATAACATGTCATATTAACATAGAAATTTATTTGAATTCATAAAAAGTCTCAAATTACATTTATTTGGGTATTTATAACATCAATTATGTCAATATTTCATTAATAATATAATTACTGTATCATCATTGTGTCATAAATAAATTAAATTATTTTTCTAAAAATTAAAAATAAAATAAAATTATCTAGGAAATATTTTTATCTTTCTAATGAATATTTATAGTCGAATTTATCTTATGTATAACCCTATATTAAAAATGATTTACTTATTAAACTTTGATTTTAACTATTTTAACCCTTCTTTAAATAAATTAATAATAAATGTCCTAATCTAATCCAATTGGTCCTAAATGGTCATATATTATTTCTAAGGTTGTTTTTGGTCGAATTACACTTATCCAACAGAATTAGGACATGTGTTAGGGTAATAATAATATCATTTTTACCCTTAATTACCCTATTTACTTTTAACTGTGGTAAATAAAAGTAAAAAGCTACTATTCACCAAAAGTTATTTTCATCTCATTGAACCACATTTTACATACTGAAATCAACCATGTCTCTCGGATTTTTGAAATTCCATTCACAAAAGCGGTAAAATTAAGTTTTATGTAAATTTTCAAATTCTCCTAGGAGGTGGGTAAAAGAGGGTCAAAAGTTTAATAAAATTTTTATATATCTAAAATTATTATAAAATGACTCCAATGAATTACATTGAACTAATATAGGTATTATGTGCCAATTTTTACCTAAAGTAAATTTAAATAAAATAAATAATTATTTAAATAAAATTTTGGTTTTTAAATAGTAACCTAGTGTTTTCACTATTCATCAAAAATTGAAAGTTTTCAGAAAAATACCAAAATTTCACCCTAGTCTAATTTCTATATTCCAAATCTAAAAATGAAGTCCATTTTGAAATATGAAATTTACAAAATTTCAAAAATTGGTTATTACTATTCATAACGGCTAGTTTTAATAATATTTTAGTAGCATATCGTTGTTTAGTGAAACTCGGTATTGCGTACAACACACGCTATCGAGGAAGGTTGTGATTGCATGTAATGCAGCCAAGTTAGGGTTGCGTGTTGTGCAAGACTCATTTGTTGTAGAGTACAACAAAAGACATCAGTAAAATTAAAAGGAATATTTTTCATAAAATCTCGGGGTGTTACATACGAGGGCTCCGTTTCAGATGCTGTCACGAAAGACTTGTTGGAGGAGGTCGAGATAGACTTCAGTTAGATCCGTGCTCAAAAGGAGTACTGTGTGTCCTTAGCTATGACGATGCTGCGTGGAGCAGCAAGGCGGTGGTGGTTCTTGTTCCTCAGGGATCGTGTGGATTCAGCGATCACGTGGGAGGAGTTTCGAGACAAGTTCAGAGTCGAGTTCCTTTCCTCGACTGCAAATGTGTCCAGTCACCAAGAACTTCTTACCCTTCAACAGGGGAGCTCCAGTGTTCGTGAGTTTGGAATCCATTTCAGGAATCTTCTACGATATGATTCAGACCTGTTACTATATGAGGAAGTCAGGTAAAGGCATTTCGAGGAGTCTTTGCATCTAGAGATCCAGTGTCAGGTCACCCCATTTATGCTGAATACATATCTCGAGGTGTTGGAGAGGGAAGAGGTTGTTGAGAGAACATTTGCCAGGACCATATCATCACGATAAGGGGATCATCATGATCCCTTAGGAAGAAAGGTTGTGGTCCGGGGTTCCTGGTTTTAAGGGCATAAGAGTTTCTATTCAGCCGGGGGTACGTCCCATCCCTTCACATCTCGTTTCTCCGGAGGCAGCAACTCTCATGCCTATACCAAGGGATCAGGCACTTGTTTTTCTTGTGGTGGTCGTGGCCATCAGCAGTGGGAGTGCCTGACCTTTCAGAGCGGTCATCGTGCACCGAGCGCTACGCTTCATGTTCCTCCATTGAGGCAGTTTCCACTAAGGCCTCAGTAGCCAGTTGCACCAGCATTAGATCACCAGAGGGGAGATGGGGAAGGCAGAGGACAACCTCATGATGCGACCCATCCTTAGAGATCAGAGTGAGTCCGCGGTGGTGGTCTTCATCAGGGTCAGAGAGGCCATGGAGGAGGCTGTGTTCATCTTCATGCTCTAGCATTTCCAGCTCCAGATGAGTCAGATGTCGTTCGAGGTACCCTTTTCGTGTTTTCTACCTTGGTGTATGCCCTGTTTGATTCAGTAGCGACACACTCCTTCATATCACCTACCCCTATCCATGCTTTGGGACTTCAGGTAGAGAGGTTTTTAGTGCCCTTGGCATTGACTATGCCAGATGAAGGTCGAGCTAGCTTGTTTTAAGTATGTAGAGACTGTGAGCTAGTGTTGGGGCAAAACTGCTCTTGGGGAGATTTTCTAAGTTTACGGATACGACCATATGATGTCATCCTCGGCAAGGATTGGTTTTATTTATTGTAGGCTATAGTGGATTGATTCAGGAAGAAGGTCATCTTCATCGGTGTGGATGGAGAGTAGGTGGCGTTTGTTGGTGAACGAGATCCTCGGATGGGTCATAGGCGCACTCTATCCTTATTGTCCACAGCAGCTAAGATGATGGTGACTTATTCATAGGTTTGGCAGTTGGCGTTTCCTAGGGTCATAGAGGAGTACCCTGATGTCTTTACAGAAGTTGTTGTAGCATTACCCCCTCGTCGAGAGATCGAATATGGGATTGGGCTACATCCATGAGCATCTCCTATCTCTGTGTCTCCATATAGGATGGCCCATTCTGAGTTACAAGAGCTACGTATACAGCTTGATGGTCTATTGGAGTGCGGTTTTGTTCAACCATGTGTGTCCCCATGGGGTGCACCAGTTCTGTTCGTAAAGAAGGCTGACGGAAGTTTGCGGTTGTGTGTGGATTATCGTCGCTTAAACAAAATGACAATAAAGAACCGCTATCCTCTTCCGCGGATTTATGATTTATTCTATCAACTAAAGGGCTCAAGTTGGTTCTCAAATATTGACCTATGGTCAGTATATCATCAGATGCTTGTGAAGGATGAGGATATCCTGAAGACTTCTTTCCGTTGTCGTCATGGGAAATATGAGTTCGTTGTAATGTCGTTTGGCGTGAGGAATACTCCAGCTATGTTCATTGGTTTAATGAATGATATGTTCCATGAATTCCTAGACAATTTCATGGTTGTTTTCATCGATGACATCCTTGTGTACTCCACATCCGAAGAAGAGCATTAAAAGCATCTACAAGCCGTTTTGGGAGTTCTTCGTTGACATTAGCTGTTCAGGAAGTTGTCGAAGTGTGAGTTTTGGGCTTGAGAAGTCCGTTTCATGGGGAATGTTGTGTCCCGACAGGGAGTAGCTGTGGATCCATCGAAGATAGAAGCAGTTGTTTCTTAGGTATCCCCCAAGACAGTTTCATAGGTGTGAATTTTCCTTGGTCTCGCAGGCTACTACAGGAGGTTCGTGGCCAATTTATCACGGGTTGTGACTCCTCTGATATCATTGACCAAGAAGGATCAGCCATTCATATGGAATGATTAGTGTCAGGAGCTTTCAAGTATCTAAAATAGAAGATATTAAGTTCTCCGGTCCTTTGTCTTCTAACTGAAGAAGTTCAGTTTGATGTTTTCTGCGATGCTTCACGTCTGGGGTTAGGCTGTGTTCTTATGCAGCAGAGGTTAGTTGTTTCTTATGGGTCTCAGCAGTTACGTCCCCATGAATGCAACTATGCCACCCATGATCTCGAGTTGGCAGCCGTGGTGTTTGCTCTGAAGTTTTGGAGACATTACCTCATTGGTGAGCACTTTGTGGTTTTCACCGATCATAAGAGTTTGAGGTATTCTCCCATCGTGACTTGAACTTACGACAGTGTCAATGGATGGAGTTCATGCAGGAATATGACTTCAAAATATCGTATACACCTGAAAAGGGGAATGTTGTAGCTGATTCGCTGATCCGAATGTCACGTAGTGATGCTGTGCATGAATCCAGTGATTCATGGAGAGTAATGGAAGAACAGTCAGCATTGCATCTTGATATGGCAGAAGTTGGAGGTAGAGGTTGTCTTTTTCAGATGACGGTACCATCATCCCTCCTGTAGAAGGGGGAAGAGTCCCAATTGGGGGATCTTGAGGTGGAGGTCTAGAGAGACCAAGTCGTTTGTGGTGAGGCCCCTGATGGTTGGTCTGAGGATGAACAACACAGAGTGTTGTATCATGGAAGCCTTTTTGTTCCCTTGGTGATGCGTGATATAGTTCTTAGAGAGTTCCATAGTTCTCCCTTAGGAGTACATCCTATCATAACGAAGATGTACAGATCCTTGAGGAGTCAGTTTTGGTGGCCCGAGCTGAAGCGTGTGGTTTCAAAGGTTGTGTCTCGATGTTTAGTTTTCCAGAAGGTGAAGGCCGAACACCTTGTTCCTACTGTTCTTCTCCAGAAATTAGATATTCCTTAGTGGAAGTGGGAGTACATATCAATGGACTTTGTTACAGGTTTACCTCGAGCTCCGAGAGGACATGATGCTATTTGGGTGTTAGTGGATCGTTTAACAAAATCGGCCCACTTCATAGCGATCAAGGAGTCGAGCTCAGTGGAAGTTTTGTCGAGGTAGTATCTAGAGGAGTTGGTGAGACTTCATGGAGTCCCAAGGAAGATCATTTCTGATTGATATCCTCGTTTTACCTCTAGGGTGTGGATAGGTCTCCATCATGCTTTTGGTTTTCAACTATGCCTTAGCAGTGGTTTTCATCCTCAAATGGATGGTCAGACAGAGTGAACCATCCAGACTCTTAAAGACATGTTATGCTCTTCTGTTGTTGACTTTGGAGGTTTATGGATGAGGAACTTGCACTTGGTGGAGTTTTCTTACAATAGTATTTTTCACTCCATCATCGGTATGGCGTCGTTTGAAGCCTTGTATTCTTGGCCTTGCCGTTTTCCGTTGTGCCGGACTGGGGCCGGAGAGTCAGAAATTCACGAACCGAAACTAGTGCATAATACAACAGAGATGGTTCAGGTGATTCGTGAGGGGATGAAGGCAGTGCAAGATCATCAGAAATCCTATGCCAATCAAAGGAGGATACCCTTGGAGTATAATGTTGGGGATCATGTGTTTCTGAAGGTGACTCCCCATCGTGGGCAGCAAAGGTTTGGTCATGGGAGTAAGCTTTCTCCCCGCTTTGTTGGGCCTTTCGAGGTGTTAGCTCATGTTAGAGTTGTGGCGTATAAAGTAGCACTTCCCCCTTAGATGAGTCGTATACATGATGTTTTCCATGTATCACAGCTACATCGTTATCTTCATGATGACTCCCACATCATCGATTGGGGAGAGATCAATTTTTATGATGATTCCACCTTTGAGGAGCGACCCGTGGAGATCCAAGAACACAAGGAGAAGGTGGTTCACTGATGTTCCATTACATTAGTTCGTGTCTTCTGGCGACACGGTGGCATGGAGGAGAGTACATGGGAATGTGAGTCACAGATACGTGCATAGTACCCAGAGTAGTTTAATGTTTAACCCTTTCATATAATGACGATTCCTTATTTGGTTATGAAACCTTCATGTTTGTGAGATGACTCTCTTAGTTGCTTTGGTGTCTTTCTCTCTTTTGAGAGGTATCTCAGTGGGTGTTTGTTCAGACCCTGTTTTGTTTTCTCTTTAGGTGGGTTTCGGATTCTCGAGGATGATAATATTTTCAGAGCTATCTGATGTAATGGACCAGACCTATCCGGCCCATTCCTTTGTGAAAATGTGGTACTAGAGGTGTTTCGGGAAGTCAATGTGACCTGGGGATGCATTTGGGTAGACTTTTGAGGAATGTTAAAGGGAAATAGATTTCGCATGGTTGGCAGACAATTTTCCTAAACCGTACAGCCAAATCGTTCCAAGCTAGTCTTGAGGGAAGTGTCTAATGCATGGTTAGTGCACGGTTTGCCTAACTGTGTAGAATAACCGTGCGAGGAGGGGTTGTCGAGGTAGAATCTAGCGCACGGTTAGTGCACGGTTTGTTAAACCATGCGAACTAACCATGTGGGCACTTAAAGATAGATCCTAAAATTGTGGACCTAACTCATTTTTCCTTTAATCACTTCATTTAAGCCCCTATTCATCCATAACTCGAGAATACCCTTTCTCGAAGGTGGACGAACCTCTCCCAAGCGTTTTGGAGGCGATCTGGAGGCTTCTCTTAGCGAATCGAATCCGGTTTCCTGAGGTAAGTGATCCTTTTAGTTTGGTTTCTTAGATTTACCTAGATCTACTCCTCCACTTCTCTCGGGATCTTAGATCTATGCCCGTTATGGGAATATGTATGTGTGTGTATGCCGTTTGTGGTGATATTTGGTCTTGGTTGTGTTAGGAGAGGATATATAGGGAGGATCCTTGGTGAATCAAACCGGTCTCCATGGGCGTTCTTCGACCGTTGTGGGTTCCCTCGAAAACCTTTGAGGTAGGGGATTCGTGGATTCTCTAATTGTTTTTGTGCAATCGTAGAGTTAGCATGATTTAGCCCTTTGGATCACAATGGAATTGACCTAATTAAATACTTGAATGAGATTAAAAGAATTGGTTTAATCACTTGTTGTTGCTTTGTATCGTGATAACGGGTTTCCTCATGTTTTGCTAGATAGAGTGATATATATGCTTGATTTGATTAGTTGTTCGTTCTTGATGGAAATTGATAAAGAATGTAAAGCCAGAATTAGTTGATAATTAATTGGATAAAGATAAATAGGCATGTAAATGAATCCAGTTTTTTCCACTGTTGTAGTTGTTATAATTTGATGTTAATCAAATTGTAATAGTAAGAATGTTAAATCTATTGTGATAGCATACTGAATACGTTTCCTAAAATTGGAACCTACAAATTGAATCTGTTAATTCAAGAGGTTTTAAAGAACTCTTTGGTTGATAAAAGAAAACGCCTGGTAGGGTGCTTTGTTACCCTCTTGTTCGTAAGGTTGAGTGCCTTGTGCTTTAAATCCATGAGTGCTCATTATGTATGAAGGCTGGATGCCTTGTTCAAAGGCCAAGAGCCCATTTGATGTGATGTTTGATTTCCTACTGCTTGTGCTATGATGTGACCCTGGAGAGGTGTTGTGATATTTGGAGGTAGGGAGGTCTTGTGGTTGTGGTAGCGGATGACGCCTAGAGTGGCGAGATGCATTAGTTTATGCATGTGGGTGTCGGGGAGGACACAAGTGATGATGGAATGGGATGGATGTGGTTATTGGATGCTTGGTAATTTGATTGAATGTTTATCTCCTTTACCTTACCCCACTGGTCAAGGCAGCTGGTCTTGCTTACCCTTCTTCCGAAGGAGGCGAAGACACGCGGGGTATGCCACATGCTTTCCGTGTCTAGATTCATGAGGGGGATGGGTCTACGCTCTTTCTATAGGCGGCAAAGACTCGACAGGTAGTACATCTATTCACCATGTTGAGCCCCCTTGTGTTTAGTAGCATAGGTTGCTTTTCTAGAATGCCTGGGAATATGGGAAATTAATTTCTGTAAAGAAATATTGATTAAATGTTGATAATCCATGGGGTTATAGATTCTAGTATTTAATGGTGATATTGTAACTGTCCAAGGAATGTTTGATATTTAATGTGATGCCAATAAAGTTTAATGTGGTTTTGTTCATGGTTAATTAATGTGCAAAGAGGTAATTAACGTAAAGTGGAACGGATGAAAAGGGGAATGAAGTAATCTAATGAAGTTATATAATTGGTTGTGTTCTTATAAGATACATAGTCTTAGAAATAGCAACCCGGAGTCCGAGAGACGCTAGCTGCAGTTGAGACTGAGACAAGGTTATTCCCATAGTGTGGTTGTGAGTTATATATTCTGTACTTTTTGTGTTTCTATATGCTACTCCACCCTGTCAGTAAGGGAAATTTATGCCCCAAGGATTCTGAGCCCTGGTGGGGGGGGGGGGTGTTTTCCCCAACATTATGATGGGAGGTTGAATGGATGACTACCCCCTTTACCCCCGCTCTCTTCTCTTGTTAGATACTAGTGCCATTGGCACAATGATTAGTTGTCCTCATATATGTGTGTAGAGGGCGGTAATGGATTTTGGTTATTTCCACATATATATTATGGATGTAGTATCCTATGGACTACTATATGTGTAACGTGTATAGGCTATGATTCCTTGAGGATCCTTACTCGGCATACGGGCTGTAATGGCTTGAGGTATAAAACCCGACGTATGATACTCGTTATGTGAGCTGTGGTGGCTCCCAAAAACTACCTGGTTACTTTTGGTTGTGAGGATGGTGTGGTGCTTAGCCCAGGTGTCTTTGGGAAAGCCTTTGTGGTGCACATGGTGCAGATTATGGATCTTAGCCCAGGTATATACGGGCAAGCCTTTGGAGAGAGATGCACAGAACGTATGTTGTTGGGGAAAAGCGACAAACTAGTGGGGAAGTAGTAGTAGGGTACCCTTGATATCCTTTTCTATATGATATATTCTTTAATGCGTTACTTTGTGAGAGTATCCATGGTGAGGATGGGAACATAGTATACCTGCTTAGGGGACGAGTTATTTCACTGTTGTTCATCGCGCTTTAGCATGCTTTCTTTACTTTTGCATGAGAGGATTCAGGGAGGATCCTACTGAGTATACTGTTATTCTCACCCTACATATATATAATCTGTTTTTTAGGTCACTTGGAGCATGTTGGAGATAAATATGGTTACTACTAGCTTGTGGTTGGAGGAGCTGTTCGGGCTTGCGCTCGCTGCCATTTTACTTTCTTTTGGGTACTTATAGTTTTCCATTTCAGTTGTTGTACTTTTTCATGGTATTTCATATATTTATATGGGTTTCTTTTATATTTCAGTTCTGAGTTAGAGCTGGTTGGTGTCTATCTTATCTCTCTCTTCCACATGTGTTCTCTTAGAGGGTAATGCCTACCTTCTGTGTGTTTATTATACCCTCGGTGATAGTCGCCAACCCGGGGCCTACTGGAGGTGGGACTCGGGGGGTCATTATCTCCCTTTTCACATTTTCGGCCCAGGAGAGGTACACTCTTTGGGGAGGGGGTCATGACAGATGGAATATCTATGGAATTCATCACATGACTTCCACGCACAGCTAGGGGCAATGATTCCATTTGGGTGATAGTGGACCGACTCATGATGTCTGCACACTTCCTTGACATTAGGGTGCAGAGCTCGGTTGAGAGTCTAGGGTAGCCTTACGTTCAAACGATTGTCCGCCTTCATGGAGCACCCTCAGTGATCATCTCCGGCTGTGATGTGCAGTTTACGTCACGATTGTGGCCAGGCCTGTGGGGGCATTCGGGGCTCAGCTGCAGATGAGTACAACTTTTCACCCCCAGACCGATGGGAAGACAGAGCACACTATCCAGGTGTTGGAGGATATTCTCAGGGAATGCGTGTTAGACTTTGGCCTAAGCTGGGAGGATCACCTGCCCTTGGTGGAGTTCACGTACAACAGCAGTTACCACTCTACTATTGGCATGGATCCTTTTGAGGCCCTATATGGGAGACCATGCAGGTCACCGTTGTGCTGGACAGAGGTTGGGGAGACCTCCCCCATGAGCCCAGAGTTAATGTAGGTGACGACGGAGAAGGTTCAGGTTATTCGTGAGTGGATGGGGATGGATCATAGCAGACAGAAGTCCTACGAACACCGTCATCGCAGGACTTTGGAGTTCAAGCAGGGGGATCATGTCTTTTTTTAGAGTGTCTCCACAACGTGGTACATAGAGGTTCAGATGAGGTGTCTAGATATTCCTGAGGGTCATTGGGCCCTTTGAGATTGTGCTCAAGGTTGGTGAGTTCGCCTACCATCTTGCTCTACCCCCACAGCTGGAGAGGGTGCATGATGGCTTCCATGTGTCACAACTGAGGAAATATGTGCATGACGCCACGGACATTATCGACTGGGGAGAGATGGACATTGAGGATGGATCCACCTCTGTGGAGCACCTAGTGGTGATTGAGGACTGGAAGGAGTGGACACTGCTTGGATGGACCATTCCATTAGTTCGTGTGTTGTGGCAGCATAGGAGGGTACGAGATAACACCTGGTAATGGGAGAGCCAGATGTGGCCTCAGTCTCCCGAGTTGTTTTTGTAGTTTTGTTTTTTAAGGATGAAAAACATGAAGGAGGGAATGATTTAAGAACCCTGATTTTGATCCTGTAAGACTTTGAAATTTTCTTGATGTTATTCCAGAGTAGGGCGTTTAGACAGCCTGTGATTCTGAGCCCCAGTGTGGCCGGAATAAAATTTTAAGTGGGTTCACACTAGAAATGATAAATAAATATAATAACTCCTAAAAGGTTGCTCAGATTAGAAAACCAAGGGCACCATTGAGTCCAGAGTGATCCATTTACCCTAGGAGGCATGTAACTTTCACGGGCGCGACCCTTCTGTGGAAAACGCCACCAGGGGTGTTTTCGTAATTTTGTGTCCTTGGGCGTGAACTATAAAACATCTGAATGGAGGCTCAGACTAGAATTATAAGACCACCATTGTGCTCCGAATGTGGATTTTACCCTAGAGGAGGCTTAACCTCGACCCTATCGAAAGTTCGGGTACGGGGCCTACTAGTAGGTGTTTAATAATTATTTAAATTTTAATTAATTCCCTACTTAAACACCTCCACACCTCCCCCTTCTTCCCCTTCATTTCTTCCTTTAGGAAGCTCTCTCTACTAAGGATAAAACCTCCCTAAAGATCCTCCTCTTCTCCAAAAAGGCAGTGGAAGCTCTGGAAGACCGTTCGTGAAGCTACACGCTACGCCCAGTGAGGTAGGAAGTTTGCATTTTCGTTTTTAATTTCCACATCTTTTTTGAATTAAATTCATTGTGTCAAAATTCTTTCCAATTGTCGGAAGAATACCACTGATGGGTGGGGATCGATTCAATATTTTTCATTCTCTTTTCAGATCGAATTTTTGAGTCCCAGGGTTCCTGGGGTGGCCCCATGAATTTTTCCTGCAATTTTCCCTATTTTTCGGTGGTTCCAGGGGCTTCTGGCGGCAAGGTGCGGCGGTCTGGTGAGAGCAGGTGGAAGCGCAGGCTTCGTGCGGCAGGATTTAGGTGGTCTGGGATAGAATCTGGTGCGGCGGGATCCAGGCGGACCGCAACGGCGGCATACGCAGGGTGACGCGAGGGCCAAGCTGGTCGGCTTCGCTAGTCAGTAGGAGGCGCGGGAAACCGGGGTCGGTGCGACCCCAGTCAGTTGAAAGAGACCCGTAACTCATGGGTATCATGGAAAATGCACGGACCAGCTGAGCTAGTCTGGGTGACATGGAGTGACCCGCACGGTGAACCGAGGGTCGCGGTGGACTGGGCGGCCTAGCCACTGACCGCCGGCATAAAGGGGTGGGCCAACCCAGGCCCACCCCGTCTCCATACGATTACATTAAAAACCCCATAACTCGCAAACCAAGTGTCTGATTCAAATGATGTCTCTAGAAACACGATCCTCGGTTTGAGATAGAGGTTTGGATATGGTCCCAGGGATTTTTAATTCCTGGTATGGGAGCTCGGTGGTGCGACACGCCCGTTAAGTACCTCACCGAGATTCTTCTTTCGGATGGCGCGAACACATCAGAAGTCTGTTTAAGGCGCCATCAGCATCGTTGTGACACTGGCATCAAGATGAATTTTTGCATGCTAGTTTCATGCATTGAAGTCGGAGTTGAGGCTTGGGCCCCATGAGCCATCTTTTAAGCTTTGAGTAGTGTTTTGATACTTTTTCATCAGACGTCCGTTCGGGGCAAATGAGTAGTCATTTCGGCATGTTTTTTCAAGAGCATCGTGATGGCATAGTTCACCCGACCTCTTTTGGGACCGCAGTGTGGGCCCTACGAGATGTTGTATGGGTATAAAGCAGTGTTGAATAACTTTATCGTCGGAATTCTGTTTCCAGCAAGTAAATAGTCTATCTTGCGTGTTTTTTCGCGAGGATTAGAACGGTTTAATCTATTTGGGCGTTCAGAGCCTCATTTGAGATCTAATTAAATGTGGAAACCTGAAAGGGTATTTTTCGGAGTTTCCTTTGACTAACTCCGACCCAATGTACGGTCGCGATGTTAGGGACACCCAGTGATGGTTTGGGAAGTGTGCAGTTATCGGACCAGTTCAGGGTTTACCCTCCAGCGAGGATGGGCAGTGGGTTACCCATTGTCATATCATGGTTTACCCTCTAGCGAGGATAGACAGTGGGTTACCCATTGACCTTATTGTTAACCCTCCAGTGGGGATGGGAGTGGGTTACCCATTGACTTTAGGTTTTACCCTCCAGTGGGGCTGGGCAGTGGGTTACAGACAACCCTTTGTGGTTTACCATCCAGTTGGACTGGGCAGTGGGTTACTCGGTGACTTCTTTCAGACTCAGCCCTTTCTATGAGTCTAGTCAATGACTTTTCTCCATGGTTACAAGAGCAGGATCCTTGCTTTCACGATTTAGCGATGAGATAACTTTGACGTGCGGGACTATTGGGCATCAGTGATGGATATCCTTAGAACTATTGGATACTTTTCCTGGACTGATCTTGGAGATCTATATCCCCTTACACACTAGTTTGGGTTTCTTGTTGATCATATATATATATAAACCCTACTTTTGTTCCCACTCCTTGGGTTCTGTTACTCTACTTATAGGAGGGGAAAAGACATGTTGGGTACGCTACATGCTTTCCGTGTCTAGCTCCTCTTGGTTGGGACAAGTCTACTTCCTTTCTTTTCTTGGGTTGAGTTGCACTCTCTCTACTGTACTCTTACACTGTTCTTTGTTCTATCTACTTCTCCCTATTTTTGTACCTTCTTTATTTCTCCCTTGAAATTTCATGGCATCCTACTGAGTATCTATACACTCACCCATTCTTGGGCTTTTCCCTCACATGGTGTGCCCTTATAGACGACGGACAGGTTGATCGAGACTACATAGGAGCATAGAGGACATAAGATCTTGTGCTGCATTCAGTGGACGTAGTAGGAATTTCAGGTTTGAGACTCACCAGGTGTATACTTTTGTTTACCTATTGCCGGGTTGGGGCTCCTTTCAGGTTGGGCGTGTGTTTTTCCCTTTTTCATTTCAATTATCCAGTCAGTACTTTTTAGCACTTTACTCTTTCTATTTAAAAGTCGATGCATGACAATGGTTGGGATATAGTAGTTTGTTCTTTGGTTTTATTTTTTTTACTCTGCCATTCTGTATTGAGTGGTCTATGTGTATAGGTACTTAGGAAAAGGCCTCCCTGAGATTTTTATGCATTCGGCGCTTGTCGCTAGCCCCTGAACTATGGAGGCGGGCTTGGGGAAGTTTCGGCTCGAGACCGATAGGCTCAGGTCATGACAAGAGAATATTCATATGCTGAGTATAATTCAAATCAATAGTGTAGAGAATAATCCCTAACTAATTGATCATGTAATCATTCTTGGTGAGTGTAATCTTCCCTATATTTTGAGTATGAAAAAAATAGGATTCCATTCCCAAAAATAGTAATCATAACGACACCATGATCGAATAATATAATCATTAGGATTCCATTCCCAAATGTTTCAATTAGTTGGAATAAATAGTTGCATAATATGAAGTGCCTCTAGGAATCCCAAATATATAATTAAAAGATAATACAATTCATACCCTAGGATTTTCCTCTGTTAATCTCAATTATATAAAAAACTAATTAAAGGATCAAAATTTTTATCAATGGAAATACATATGGTAATCCCAATAATGAATGACATATCACATTAGGAACATTGTCCAACTACCTATATGAACCATTGGAAATTGTAGATGCATCAACAATAATCAATGGAACACATAAATAAAAATATTTAGGGTTTATGAATACCCAAATTCCCCATAGATATCACATCCCCGTTGGAATACATGTTTGGTACATGTTTTAACGTGACACACACTTTTTTTAAACGCAAACCACTAGCACATTAGATTAGTGTCAGTAAAACATAGGGGCCCCACTATGTCTCTCAAGTCAGAACACCGGTGTGGAATCCTACATGGGTTCCGTGAATTCCACACATAAGAAATTAAATACCATATGGGAAAATAGAAATGAAAAATATATCATATGAATCCAACATGGTATCCTTAAATATAGTATATAAGTAGTGTTATTTTATAGGGGATCCCTTGGTCTATATATTAGAGAAGGCATTCCACATGACACCCCTAGAAATAGTACTAATAGAAATTCATCCTACACATGATACTATATATAAAAATAAAGGGACACATTTCAAAAAATAAAATTACATGAATACTCATTTTGAGAGAAGGCTCATGGCCCACGTCTGATCAAGTGTCACATTCTCATATTATAGCTTGTTTCAATTACTAGAAGAAGAAATTTAATTTTCAATAAAATTCCCACAAATCCACATAGGATTAATCAAATCATATAAATAGTAGTAGAATCATGACCTACATGGAAAAAAATATAAAAATTCAATGTGTGTGTGTCCAAATATATCTTAGGGGTGTAATGAAATTAAAATCCTTCAAATAGGTAGTAAGGGAGGAGTGAGCTGCTAGTATACCCTGGTATATGATGTGTACCATTTAAGCATGACCTTAGTGTGTAATTCAGATTGAAAAGTCTTGTAAACACCATGAAAACAGAATTTAACTTATAAAAGATACCTTCTTATATACCTTACATGTTCTGAACATGTATTTTTCTTGTCCATGTACTACAATATGAATTTTTACCCACAAGGAGTTTGGTTCTTTATTATACATTGCTATATTCCCTCACCTGAGCTATTTTTCCATGTACTTGGCTATGTGTCTGATTACATTCACACAACATGTTAATTTCATATATAAAATATACTCTTATAAAGGAAATCATTCATGAATAGTAAGAACACATGATGTGTGTTCCAAAACTACAATGCATGTGACCACGATTTTAAAATGTAAAACCCCCCAAAATGACCCACAATCTTGTTAATATCCTCAAATGTAAAAGATTGACCATTAAGGTGTCCTATGTAGTGATAAATTGGCCATAAAAATATAATGATTTAAATATAACTGGATTTATTATATAAACATAAAAATTTCTTAATTTGGTTGGAATCTATCCAAACTTCGTAGGTTTCCATGACCCAGATCTATTGCATAATGATCATGCTCATCTATTGATCAGTAGCGGTGCCTTCTTCCTCTCCCTCTTTCACTATATCTCAATATACGTTTTTCACTCTCATTATTTTAAATGTTAAAACCACAAGAAAATCATGAAAAAATAGTGGTGGATAATAAATGAAAAGGAGAACATGGAATATAAGATAATGGAAAAAAAGAATATAGGGATTGGGCATGGCCCTTCTTTCTTACAGGAATTCATGATTCACCTAGGAACAACAAGCCATTTTATTCTCAATATTTTATATGGATTCTCAGTCCAACGATTCATTAAAAATTTTATCCAAACAATTGAGTGAAAATAATTTTTTATTTAATAATACTTATATTAAATATATATTATACACTGAAATTTGGAATTTTTGGTAATTCATCGAAACAGTTATACCAGTGAAATAATTCTATTTTATGAAAATGGATTGGATATAAAAATTATCTGAGATCCTCATGTAAGAAATAAATAACCCTTTTACCCCATTAAATTATCTCAAAGAAAAAAATTCTTATATCTGCTCCAAAATCCATTAAAAAAATAAGGTTCTCTATATTAACATCAAGGTTACATATTTCAACATGGAAAAAGCGTAATTAATCATTATAATTATTATAAAGTAATAAAAATATTTGATGTAGAAAACTTACCCAGCAAAAATTTTTAAATCATTCTTAATCTATAATGACCAATTCAGGTAATTTTTTATCTTCTAGCTGCATAATTCAACATCTCATTAATATTCATTCTTTTTATGATCTATAATAACTAAAATACAATTTACTCACCACATAATAAAATGTAGTTAGATCAAATCTTTATATCCAGTACAACTACCACATCAATAGACTTAAAATATATAGACATCTACACATAGATGTTAATACAAAATATTATATTAGACATTTCACTTAATTTATAATTTATTTTAGGAGAACAATATGTTGGTTTTGATGACAAATTTATTTTTCAATATCATGAAATAGGTAATTGTGATCATAATGATTAAAAAAGATATTAAAAATAAATATCAATGAAATAAATTTTTCTCCCTTTAGGTTCCATAGGAAATACAAAATATCTACTTCCTTCCCAATATTTCATAGGATCACAAGCTGAGTGTGAATAAAATACATGAATTTTGTCATTATTTTCATAATTTCCAAAAATAATTCATAATTTTGGTATCTATATTTGGTTCTTTTTATTTTAAATTAATTTTTTATGAATTTAAATGATTTTCAATTAATATTAATTAACAATTTATTTTGAACTCTTCTCCCCAAATAATAATTAGATGCTTCCAAAAGTCTCATTCATGAAATTCTCACCAATCGTTTTGATAAATAAAAATCTCACTATTTAACACTCCAAGGAAAAATCATGTAATTACACTAAAATAATAATTTTATAATGAATGTCGAGTATTGTAATGTGGTCTCACATTATGGTGTTTCGTGGACTCTAATGTTCACAAAAAATGGTAAAATATAAGATGGTTTTGAAGATAAATTTTCATATTTAAAATAAATTGATGGCATCAATAAATTTAATGTAATTAAAAATTATAATACATTGAAATGAATAATATGTATGTTATTCAATTTGGGAATATTTTCAAATGTATTTTTTAATAGGTTATTGTAATTGAATAAAATATAGTACCTGATCTATCATGGAATTGAGAAATCAAATATTCTCTACTTAGGTAATATAATGAACATTAAAAACTAGTCTATAATGTTATTTCTTCTGAGAATTAAAATGAATAATGAGAATCATATCTGTAATTATTTTCAAAACTTTTAGAAATTGGAATAAAATTGATACTTTTCAACATTTTAAAATATATCTATAAAATTTATGTTTATAATGAATAAAATTTTCCAGCTAGACAAAATATTTATCATAAGTGTTTATGTTTCATGGATTGGGTATTTACAAAAACAAATTCAAATATTCTATTTATGAATTCAATTAATTTAACACCATGAAGAAAAATTCTCTCAATTAATTATTTTCTAAAAAATGCGTTATAAAAATGGTGTGAAAAAATATATGATGGTGATACTGATACTCCCCTTCCTATTATATTCTATATTTTATTCTACATCATCCACTAATATTCTTATTCATATTCTAATCATTAAAAAATTATTATAATCTAATAATGAAAGGTTGAGTATATTTTAGCTAAAAAGATAAGAGAACTGAAAATCGACCAATAATAGAGTTCAAAAATCAAAAAAATATCATAAACTAATTTAGAGGAATTCATTATATTTATTTTGACACATAAAATAAATATTATTATTTATTTTAATAATACACTGCCTCAGTGTCACATATTTCAAAAATGGTTTAAAAACATTACCTCGATTACATTTAGAAATGACTTTAATTTTTGATAATAATAAATAAGATTTTCTCATTAACTTCGGTTGTAGAATTTTTCCACATCCATGATGAGAAATTTAAATATTATAGTGTTTTAAATAGTGATAAATTTAATCAAAATATAACCAAACATTAAATCTCTTTTCATCTAGAACCTCTGATTTTTATTTCCTATATTTGAGTTCAATTATATAGTAGTGAATTTCAATGCCTCAATTCTCATCATATATTGTTATAGGATCATATAAATCAGAAACTCAAAATAAATTCATGCACTACAATTATAAAAAATCTCTTTATGTTTCCTATTTAAACATTGTGATTTATATATTAATTTTTTTAAATTTTTTTCTTCATTCATGATCTGTGATGAGGGATGTTTTTCCTAAAAAATATTTAGTATGTTAATTGAAGTAAATTTCAAATATAATTTTTCCTTATTTTCTCTATATTATTATAGTAATTTCATAATCCATTTTATACTCCTATTTCCCAAGAAACACCACATCCATGATTTTATTCATTTTCATCCCTTATCCTTCTTATAATAATTGAATTGTATCTTGTTCTTATTCCATGAGAATGTTAGTTTTTTTGAACAATCCTTCATTATTATCCACCTAATTATTTACTATAGAAACATTAACTTCATCCAACTAGACCTCATCTATATATTTATAATTCCCTTCACTGTAATATAAATACAATTTTTTCGTAAATAATTCAAAAAATTACAAATTTGTGTAATGTTTTTGGAAATTCTTTCATCATCCTTCTCTTGTGAGTCATGTTATATGATTTTATACATTTAGAGTATTTAACTATATAATTCTTATAAATTATTCTATCTTGGTACATTAAATTTAGTATATCTTTGGTAACATTTCTTATCCCACTATATGTCATGGTAGTTTGGAGATGTGAGAGCTCATCTATAGAGATAATAATTTAGGTCACCCAAATTTGATTTTTAATTCTCTCATATCCATATGAAGATAAATTATCCAATACTTAAATTTATTTTCTTCACCATTCATAATTATTCATTTTACACAATGTGGGCTCATCATAACACACTAAAAAAATCATTATGTTTGATTACATGTGAAATACCAAAAATATAGTCAAATAAATTTAAAAGAGTATACCATTATAACCATGGAATTAAACAAGATATTAAGAATATGAATAAATACATTTTTAAAATTTTATATTTTATAAATTTGAAAAAATTCCATGAAATTATTTATTTATTATAATAGGAATTATTTCAATAAAAGGAATGGTTTTTCTTGAAAACATTATTTTTTATAAAAAATGGGGTTTTCATGTTTTTCCATCTTTTATTAAAATTAATTTTTTACACATTTATAAAATTAATTGGTAAATGTAAATTAATTTTCTATAAAATAATTTATAAAATATCTTTTAGTTATGTGTTGTGAATTTATTGAAAAGATTATTTTTATGATGAATAGTAAAAATAAATTGACTTCAGTACATAATTACCTTTCCAATTAAATTATTTAAAAAATTAACATTTGGTTATAATTTTTAAAATTTAAAATTTAGTAATTTATAATATAATTAATTCAATTTAGTTTAATCAAATAATTTATATATTGAATCATGATATAAAAACTTTTTCTACCAATGGAAACATTTCCATTTGAAAAACAGATTTTTGTCACATCTACAGGTTTAACATTAAATTAAATTATTCCAAATATGTTGATTGAGTTTATAACAATGGATTATATTTTTTGAATCTTTATCTTGGATATTATATAATAATTCCAGATTTATTTTTTCATAAGGAATAGTAAAAAATTATAACAAATAATAATCATAGTTAACATAAAAAAGGGATTACCAGGTCTTATACTAAGAAGTAAAATGAATGAATGACATAATAAATTATTTGTTTCTATTTTATGGCCATATTTAGACCCTATGTAATATTTTTTTTAGAATTCAGATCTTTTTTTTTCTTTCAGCATGTAAATAATGTGTCTGAAATTTATTCAACTCAAAAAATTTCAAGTGTGTCCTCCCCAAAAATATAAAAGGGATCCCAAACTCCTCGGCACACCACACATATATAGAAATTGGGATCAACCAAGTCAAAAAAATTATCTAATCATTAAATCATCCCTCATAAACAATATTCCTTATTATGAATAGAAATCCTATCAGGGATGGCATAAGTTATAAACCTAAGTAGGTTATCTGACAAAGAAGAATATTTCGTAGACATGGACCATTAGTTTAATTATTCTATTAAAAACAAAATCTATCTATAAAATCAGATAAAATAATAACAATAATATATCCATATTTCTAATGTTTTATTATCTCAATGGTATAACCTATATCCATTTATTTTTTTCCATCAAATCAAAAACAAGACTGTCGAACATCTCAATAGTGGACTGTAGGCTGAGGAACCGATGTAAATTTATATCCATCCCCACCACCCATCGAAACATATAATTATAAATTTATTGTATATATATTCTATTTGGGATATAAGTAATGTTGTTTAAATATATTATCAAGTCAACCTTATTACCTTATATTTCATTAGAAAATATTAATGTTGTTTGTGTATATGTATAGACTACCGACTCCACAAAATGATGTGAAACATTATTAATTTTACTCTATCATGTCTTTTAATGAGGATATATTTCATGAGTATATACCATATATATGATATAATAATTATTAGATAGATGTAAAATATAATTTACCATTTTTCATTACAATATTAGAAAAAGGAAAAGTTTTTTTGTGTACATATGATCCACCGTCTCTGTGAACGGTCTAACTAATTTTTATACATTTAACATTTATGAAAATTATAAAGAATTATATAATGATTATATATATATATATATTAACTATATCATTGATATTACTCTTGAGAAGATGGAACCATGATTGATGTACAAGGATGATATCTATTGAACCAAATCCTACATGTAAAATGAATTAGTTATCAAACAAAATATTGAATTAAATAAAAAATTATTAATAAAAAAATGATAATAATTAAAAAGGTATATTATATTTCATAATATATATTATAATTATTTTTGATTATACAAATAAAAAAACAATATTTATTTTACAAGTGGTTTTTACATGTTTGATGGAAAGCAGACATTAGGTAAAGGTTTTTCTTCTCATTTTTTCCCTAAGACATATTCCATATTCACCAATTATATATTATTATTTTTTATATACTATAAAATTGATTTATTATATAATAAATATATTTAGCATCATTTTATTTAATGTTTTATTGGAATTTACTTCATTGTTATGGGTTATGATTCAGAAGTGAGTGGTAGGGGTGTAAATAACTATCTCGTCAGTATTCGAGATTTTTTATGATAAAGACTTCCATAGGGGGGATTGTTTTATCTACCTATATTAATGACAATAAATTTTACTATACTATGGTAATTTATTATTTTTTATTATAGTATAATAATTCTCAACTCGGTTGTACTTAAAATGACTAAGAAAAGGATCTTCATATAATCCAACTTAAATTCCCTTTTTAGATGATGATGAATTTTCATCCATATCCATGTTTTGTAAAAATATTTAAAAAAAATGTTTTTAAATTTATCAAAATAATTTATTAAAGAATTTTTACCAATGATTTTATTTTTCATTTATAAAATGTTAACATCCTGTTGTTTTCAGAATGAGGAACTCTTTAACTTTTTACCAAATGGGATGGGAATATTTTTCTTAATGTACACAACATAAACAATGTTTGAAATCATCATAAATAATATTTTAATTCACCATTACTTAAAATGTTCAAATCATTAATTCCAATATAAATTTCATTTTTTCAATATTCATGTAATATCTTTTGTGTAATTGATTTGAAAAATGAAAGGGTATTTTCTCAATAACGTTTTAATGAGAATTTATGGTACAAAAATCCCTCTATAACAGATGAAAAAAATTTATATTACATGGTGTTTATATTTTTTCAAAATATAAAAAATTAATATTTTCTTTTAATAAAATATAATTCTGTGGGATTAAAATTGATGTTGAACATACCTGGTCCAAATAAGCCTAGATACATTTTTTAAAATATTCACTTAAAATCAATATTTTAGAAAAAATAATAAATATAGAAATTAATAAATACCCATATTATATACAATAATTTTTAATATTATTCTTAATTATTAATTTATTAACAATAAATTATATATATAATAACATAAGATCATTTGGTGGTAAAATATTTATGTTTCAGAAATCATTTTTTTTAAAATGCATAATGTCTATTCATGTTAATTACTTAATATAATCATTAATGATGAAAAATTTAAATTATTTTTCTGAATATATAAAAATATATTATAATTTAAATCTATTTAATTATGATTAACAGTCATATGCTTCATATAAATCATTCTTTTAATTGAAAAATGAATTTTTTGATATGTTTTTTGATTAAAATAATTTTAAGGATTGTTTTTAAAATATAACATTCATCATATATTAATTGATCTTAATAAAATAGATTCCATTTTTTGTTCATATTAATTAACATTTGGTAATAATTTAATTTTATTTATTTCAATAATTATTTGTAAAAACAAGAAAAATTAATTAATGTAGTTTCAGTTTTAACATTATTTTTCAAATTACGTGCGCTTGTGAAAAATCTACTTATCCCCTCATGTAGAATTTATTTATGATAAATTGTATTCCATTTGTTTAATTTGTATTTAAATATTATCTATTGTGTCTTTTTTTATTTTATGCTAAAAGTATTACTTATATATGTTAAAAAACTTCTTACTGTTATGAGAACTATAATGTTAGAAGTATATAAATATAGTGGGTAACTAAATAAAATGTTTAAATCAAGTTTTATTTTATGTTGTAGATGCATGGATTTAACACACCCTACATAAAATCCAAGAATTTACAAATTTTTATTCATTTTGGTCGATATTTAATTCCCATTACTCAATAAAATTTATTATTTACTAAAATACCACTCCTCAATTATTAAAGGGCACACCATCCGCTCACTTCATCACACCTCTAAATCTATTTATCTATACCAATTAAAATAAAAAACTCTCTCCAAAATCATTAGAAAAATTATAAAGTTAACTAACCTTACTAAATGTACAACCCTATGGTTCTTAATAAGATATATAAAGGAGTTTCTTCTAAGTGAAGGTAATTTCCTTCATTATGCTGTTTCATTTTAATTATTCTTTTCCGCCGTAATTAATTTTTAAAATCTCCAAAATATAAAAAAGAAATTCATATATAATGAGATTTTATTCTTTTTATGGTATAATATATATATAACATTCACTATGAAATGGGAAACTAATTTATTCCTCATGTATATGGAAGACTACAACCTTGTAGAGAGATGTAATTTTTTTTCCACCACTGACACACAAGTATATTAAAAATGACAAATATAATAAATATATATATGAAATACAAGAAATTATGTTAAATATTAATAATTAATATATAACAAAAAATCCTTACCATTTTACCTATAACGAGAATTTTAATGACCCTCTTGTATATATATGACTTTCCGTCTCCATGAGGTAATGTGATTTATTTTCCATTACCAACCTTATGAATGGATAAAAAATATAAATAAAGATAAAATATTATATTTTAATGATTAATATAATTATATATATTATTGATCTATATCCTATAAATAATAATCATGAATTTTTTAAAAAAATTCATGAGAAAACATTAAAATCAACACGCGAAACAATGTGAATAATAAATGATTATTAACGAATACGGGGTAAGATGTTATAAAGAGATAAAATATTATATTATATATTTGAATTTGGTTATTTTATGCATTAATAACATGATTAAATCCATTATACTATATTTTTAGGTATTTTTAACTAAATGGATGTGTGACGTAAGGGATTTTGTCACAATTTTCATTTCATTAAGACATATTTTTTAATATACATCTATTACACTTTATGTCATGTATATACTTACCATTTAAGTTATTAAAACTTATTACCTATTTATTCATTAAATTTAATATTTCAATTAAATTTTTGTCTTTCAATGTTGTATAATTTAATATTAATCGATGTGGTAATAAGCTATATTAAAATATGACTTTTATTTTAGATTTATTTAAGTTTAATTAACAAAACATTATCATTTATCATTATTAAGATATAATAAATTTTCAAACCCTCTAGATATTTATAGACTATCAAAATTTTCTTCCAACATTTCTTAACTTTTCCACATGAATAACCAGATGAAATATTTTAAATAATAACTGATTAAGTTTCTATTATAAATGGAAATATTTTCCTTCTTTGTCCATTTGTTATACATTATTTTACAAAAGTAAATTTATTTACTTAAATTATTTTTAATTGAAATATTATGTAATTATTTTCTTTTAAAATGGGTTTTAATATAATATTTTTATTTTTATTATATCGAGAAATTTCAATAAAAATTAAAAAGGAATGTTATTTTTAACATATACGGTGATAACAGAATATTCCATTGTTGTAACAATTTTACCATATCTATCTTCCTATACATGTTTTTAATGAGTATACAATGAAAATTAATTTTTAAATCTTATGGTAATATTTCACTTAAATTAAATTTACTCATCCAAAATTCATGAATTTACCTCAAAATCTAAATTATATCTCCATGATTTTGTGGGTTTTCAACTTTCTATTGAAACATTCACATTCATATGATCATTGGTAATCAAATTTCCCTGAAATTTTTATATTCTATATAAATTATATGATTTTTTATTAAACTAAATAAAAATTATTCATATAGTTTTTACATTGAAATTTATTTCACTAACTACAAAAATATCTTAAAATAATTATTTTTTACAAAATTTAGGTATTTATCAATTAGTCATGTTATCCATGAATTAAATCAATCATTCCGTATATAGGGAATAATTTGGATATGTAGTGACTGGTGGGGAATTAAAATATATATCCCAATAATTCATCTAAAGGACTTATGAAGAAATTTTCTTTCCAAATTAAATGTTTTTTTTCCACCAATAGTTTTAAAATATATTTTCATTATGTCTTGATAGTGTATATATCATGAATTCAAATTTCATGACATCCAATATTAATAATTCATTTCATTGCGAAAACCATTAGTATTATTGATGATATTATTTCATTGAAATTTTCAACATATTAAGATTTTTTATTAGTCATTGAATAACTAGAATTTTTGATCTACTTTTTATCAATTCATATTGATTATGCCTTTTATAACATTGATAGTAATATTATTGATTAAATCACATGTGTGTTCCATTTTATAACATTCCAAAATGATTAGTAGTTATTTATTTATGATATATTTATCTTTATGTGACCTATACAAAGAAACTGAGCATATTATTATTTATTTCCTTTACCTGTGATATGTAGTTGAATCCATTGAACGAGTTTTAATAACGTTGATTATTTAACTTTTTTTGTTTTATAATTGTTTCCTATTATTTAATTATTATCATTTATGTATATGGTTATCAAAAAATAATAAAGTGTTCAGACCCTCATGATTTGACCCCATGTATCTATACCAATATAATAAGTTCATTACCTAGTGTGGGATACTAGATTCGAAGATGTTGTAGGAGCTATTAATGGAATTTTTTTAGTTTCATGTACCAACCCAGATACACTAGAACTCTGATACCCTAGCCATATCTAACATTGGTCAAAAGGATACATGATCCCTATGGGTTGGTTACCAGAAATACAAATCCTACAATATCAATGAGGGATGAGTTTTTCCACAAATAAAGTAAAATATAATGATTTAATAAGGTAATATGAAAACCTCAAAAAATGGGATAGTGTGAGAATCAGGAAAGTAAATAATCCCAAAACAGTACAACATCAGTATACTCAACATTTGTTGACATAAACACTCATAAAACCAATAAATTGTATATATAAAATCTTTAATGGTCCCATTAATTACTCATGTTACCAAATATCATTAACATCCATCACATACGACATACACTTTCCCTTTTCATTGACATACCATAAGAAAATATATAAACATTTGAAGAAAAAAAATTTGTGAGATATAAAGCCCATTAGGGGGCCACTAAGTTATCTATAATTAGTTCCTTAGCAATATACTATTCATTCTTTTAATTTTTTTTAATAAGACATGGAATTTGAATCATTTTTAAATTTTAAAAAGGACAATATTTATTATTGAAAAATAAAAAATATCTCAAACCATGGATTGATTTAAAATTTTATGTACATTAATTTATATAAATCCACGATCATGAATAATATAGTTATATACACACTAATTCCATATTTATTGAAAATAAAGGAATCATTCACCATTATAATCATACGAGATGTATATTAGTTTCCTAGTTATAGGATCCTCACACTTTTCAAATTAGTAATCACTACTCAAAATGTAAAAAAACCAACCCTAGTTAACCCCAAACAAGTCACCCAATTTGATCTGAGATGAGGAAATAATGATATTCAATATCCCCATGGGCTAGAAACTATTTTTAGGCATCAATATATAGACAAAAGTAATTATTTCTCAAATTATTTTAAAACAAATAAATATTTTAAATATAAACATAACATTACAATGATATATAAATAAAAACTGAACCTATTTTATAATATAACATAAAGGTATGAAAAATTTGAAAAACCAATCAAACATAACATGAAGACTACAATGCCTCCATGGTACCCCAAGGGTCACTCTCCAATTCCAAGACAAACTATCTCGTTTAATGATTGAACTAATGATGAAACCTTCACCAAAGACTACAAAATATAAATAACTATAGTTTTCATTATTAAAACTCAGTTGGAATTCTCAAACAAATCTATTCCTAATGCACATCCTTTAAAAAATCATCATCTTTATGTTTAAAATACAATAAATAAAAGTAAGATTAAAAAAATCCATTTTAAAAAAAAAAGTTTATTTCCATTTTTATTCAAAATCCTTGTTCTTTTATATTCATGAAACATTACCATTTTCACGATTAAGGTGATCCTTACATTTCAAAGTGGAACAAGAGATTATAAAATATTTCTACATTAAATAATTTTCTATAAATATTTAAAATACAATACATCACATACTAATTAAACATAAAATAATTGTTTTAAATTAAGGCAAAAGGAAATAATCAAACTTGATTAACCAACCTATAATCATAATAATCAACAGAGAATTCATTGAAATTTCAATAGGCATTACAAAAACAATAGGATATCTTGAATAATCTATAATAGAATAATACATGTGGACTCATCTCAGAAAGCATGACTCAGTCGATGAAATAAATACTTCCAACACACTCATCTGTCACTCACATGGAATAGATCTAGGGTCCCTATCCTATAGAAATAAAACCCAATATATCCCCATTTTATGGGACACTAGCTAGTGTGTATCTCAACTAGTGAAATAATCATTCATAGAAAATTCAATAGTTAGGAAAGGTTCTCAAGGTATTGAGTATAGAAGCATGATGGACAAACTAATTCTAATATAGAATCCAATAACATGCTTGTATATCATATATAATAGTTCATACAACATGAATCACCATGCATTACCCTAACGACCAATCTCCTTCCATAAAGAAAATAAATCTCTAACAAGTTCAATCTAAGGATCTCTCAATTTTTTTATAATTTAATGGGTAATTGGAATTCCATTGTGAGTACATACAACACATTCAATATATAAATATGCAAGGAAATAGATCATCCAAGGATAGTTTTCAAGATAAACATTTTTACTACATTCATAGATGTGCAGAATGTGCCGGATGCACTGAACATATAACCATCAATTTAAAATGAAACCAGAACACCATCCCAAAATCATGCATAAAAACCCTTTTCTATTTCATAATAATTTATAAAAAATTAATTTCAAATAATCACACAACATTTATACAAAAAATACCTTTTCATCAAAATTCCAAATGAGGCTCAATCCACCGGCACATGTCAAACCACATTCAAAATCCAACTACAGAATTATTCTAAACTCATAGTCACATGGAAAACCCATTAAAGATACCAAAACCACATTTTAAAATACCAAAATTATATTTTTAAATCCAAACCATAAATTATTTATCACAATCCACTCGTAAATATGAACTGGGAATATTATCAATCAATTGTTTTGTAATATAAAACAAAAAAATACATTACTTCATTACGATTAAAAAACACCATTTTTTCACACCCAAAAAATATTAAAAAGGTCCAAAATCTTTATTTAGAATACAAGGGTGGGGTAAAAAGTGTTAATCTAATGAATCCTAAATTATAAATCCATCTGAAATGGGAAACCCATATCAAACAACAAGCACTTCAACAACACATACCGGAAATCACATCACGAATGATCCAATAGACATGATCTGCCATGTGTAACATTAAAAAATACTAATAAAAAATTACGAACAAACATAAAACATAGGTCTAAGAGACCATAGGAGGAGAAAAAATCAAAATAAAATAGGGGAAGTGGTAATAGAGAGAAGAAAATATAGGATTTACCTTGAGGACCTAACTGATAACCTTGAAGAAAATCTAGATCCACACCATCGAAGATGAGGAGAGGCTTGGAGAAAATGGAAGGGGCTCAATTTGGGTCTCATGAACCAATATATGGGGAGGACATGTTATTTGGGGATAAAATCCCCTATGGGTGGTTTATAAATTTCATAATTTATGTGATTTGAGCAGATCACATGGTTTGGATGCATGGTTTACCATCCATTATGCTAACCTTGAAACCTCTACTAGAAACACATAGGCACCTAAACAGTTTTTCCACATAGTTTCCAAAAAATTTGCACCTATCAAGACAAATTCCACTATTTTTATAGAAAACCTCCCAACACACATGCTACATAGTTAAATAAACTGTGTACACGTTGTATGAAATACCTCTGATGCCAACACTTATATAGAATAGAAACCTTAGGCAAGTATCATGGTTTTCTAAATCATGTGCGGAAAATGCACCAAGAGAAAAACACCTGGAAACTCAAAATTTAAACCCCTCAGAACTGTATGAATAAAGAAAAACCCATGTCTAAAAGATAAATCATATCCATGGTCGAAAATACACAACTATGTCTAAAAAATATCCCCATAATATTTTTTTCTCCTAGAACACCAAAAAAACTTCTAGTGACCATTTAAAGTGTAAGGATATGAACATATTCTCAAACCATCCACTTAAATAAAAAATTTCAACAACCGCTAAATATAAATTACACATATTTCCAAAAAAAAATCATGTACTAAAAACCATTTTCCGTAAACAATGGGAACTAGAGCTATGATCACTACAATGGTTCCTTAAACAAAATCATTAAGAAAACTAATCAAAAACAAAACATTCTCCCTAATAAAAAAAATCTTAGAATCAGCCAACATTAAAAATAAATCCACTTCCCACTAGATCACCATCTGAAACGCAATTGAATTTTCATCATGGGAGGCTGGAGAAGACTCCCCGCCATATAAAACCAACTTGGATCAAATGAATTGAATGATATCACAACGAGACCCATAGTGGGTCCCCCGCAATTAATAATGAACTATGATGAACTGATAATGCAGGAAAAATCTAGTATATTCCAACACAGGACAACCACCCCCACCATATGGCGGCCCCATCAAAATATACCCAATCTAAGTGGAAATTAAATGATGATGTTAAAATCAATATTAGATAAACTATATCTATATTTTTTAAAATACTGAATAAAAAACAAGTCCTTGGACCCTCACACCCCTAAAAGATTTTGAATTCATAAGTGTATCTCTATGTGGCCAATGGATTGATCCCATATGTTTGAAGCTTCTCTTACCCTATATCATAAATCTAGAAATCTTTGATCACCAACACATGAATTTAAATCATACAAATGACAGATGTAACATCCCAAGTAAATAAAGTACATGAAATTTTCCATATGTATTAATATTTGTGAATAAAATAGTAATTCTACTTTAAAGGGTATGCTATGTTAAATGGCATACCCGATACGCAACAATGGGTTTCTTTGAAATCTTACGTTGCACACTAAAAATATAATATTATTATTTTGAATGGTAGTTAACGCCTCGTCTTGTATTGGAAGGAATGAAAATAACTAACTAAAATATGATTATACATGTTAGTTAAATGTTTTTACATTTATCCAATAAAATATAGAGGCTTAAAATAAGAACAATAGTTAATTATCAGCATGAATACTCTAATAATCACTAAAAGTTTTATTTACTACCTTTTGATGGAAAACCCTCGTTAAATATAGTTTTTTTCACTTTTATATGTTTCATTTAACAAAATAAAATTCTTAATTGTAATAGGGACATCAAAATTTACTTTGGGTAAAATTTTAGTTTTTTCTGATAAAATTAATTTTTTTGATGAATAGTGAAAAATACAATATTTTAATTCAAAACATCCATTTAATATAATTAATTTATATGGACAGATTTTCATTTTAAATTTTTTTAAATAGCAATTAGATTATATTTTTACAATTTAATCTAATTTTGGTCATTGGAAGAAATTTCACTTTCAAATTGGGCATAAGCAATTGTCAATATTTTGATAGATATTCATTCTTAAAAACTTGATATTTGTTTTGACAACAAGAATTAATTTTAAATTAATTAATTCCACTAATAAGTTTTGAATTTTTTAAAATAGGAATCAGTTTTGAATTTGGAATATCAAATCTATCTTAGGCATAATTTTTGGAATTTTTCTAAAATACATCAATTTTTGATGAATAGTTAAACCACTATACAGAAGTTAAAAACTGACATTTTTATTTAAATGAAATTTTACTGCATTTTTGAATTGAATTTTGAAAATACAAAATACATGATTGTTATTAGAATGTAAAATGTGGTTCAATATAATGAAAATAATTTTTTGTGAATAGTAACTTTGCACTTTTATTCATCGCGGTTAAAGGTAAATAGGGTAATTCATGGTAAAATGAATATTATGATAATTCAAAAATACCTTAAAACATGTCCTAACATTATTGGGAGAGTAATGGCCAACCATGGTAATATTTTGGTCGATTTTGGAACCCCATGGAGCCACATGAGAGTGATAATGACATTTGAGATTAATTAATTTAATGTAAAGACCAAAATGACACAAACAAATATCTTATAGTTAATTAATTTTTACATGGGGTTATAAATGTTATCTTTTAAAATATAAATATTCATTTTAAATATAAATATATTTCCTATATCATGGTATTTGTTTCTAATTTTTAGACATCAAATAAATAAAATTAGTTTTGACACAAATATGATGCGTTATTTACCTAATTAATTAATGATTTAATTAAATAATATTATAAATATTAAAATTACATCCAAAACCATTCCAATTATTATTGGATGAATTTATTTTGAACATGATTCAACTTATCTTCAACATTAAGTAGTTTTGACTTTTAGAAACCGAACATCATTATATAATAAAATAATATTTTCACACTTTCATAAAGAACCCCTAGTCCCCCTTATAAAAAGCTATAACTTTTAACCCATTCCTCACACCTCTAAATCCCCTTATCTCATCCAAAACCTGCCCAAAAAATCTCTAAAGATCACTCTCATTCTCCTAGAAGCCTTACCATAGGTAGAAGGCACTTCAAGAAGTCCATTTGGACAAAAACAAAGGGAGTTACCCGAATTAAAGGTAATAGTTTCACTTAAATTGTTTTCTTTTATTTTATATCTCCAAACATCGAAACAATTTTTATTCATTTATTTTATAAAACACCAGTATCATCAATATACTAGGAAGTTTTTTTGAGAATGATTTGAACTACACTTACACACACATCCATCTAATGGGTAAAGAACATACAATTTCGATGGATGGAAAACTAACGCCTCATGAAATGATGATTGTTCTATTATCTTTTACCGCCTATTATGGTGTCCATTATAATAGAACTGTATTTATATATTATATATATTATTTTTATGTTTTATTTTTTCTTATTTATATTTAATTTATATCATACCACTAAGGTTTCCATTATAAGTAAACGCGGTAATTTCATTTGAGGAAGTGTAGACTACCGGCCCCTCAAAGTGATATGACTCGTTCATAACATACTTGGGACATATAAAGGATGGATTTATTGAAATTATAAGTGATATTATATGGAATTATAATATAACTATGTATAATTATATTTTCATTCGATTAAAATATGTAATATAAATGAATGTAGGGTTCATGTGTATGTTCTCCTTACCGTCTCCATGAACTGTGCACTTCATTTCTTATCTCCAAATGTTATGTACTATTATAAATAAATATATATAATTAAAATATATGATATATATTATATCTAAATAATTAATATCATTGTGGAGATAATATAATCTTTACCACCTGGACAACTTGTAATTATAAGGTATTCCTTTTTGACTCAAGTTCCAAATATCAACAAAATGACCATTATAAACATAAATGATTACATGATGTTTATAACAAGGTAATAAGTGATATAAAGTGAATAATAAACATTTAAAAGGGTTATTAATCAAGTATAATTTTACATAAGTTTATTATTCAATAATAACAAGGAAAAATCTTGTCAATTCGGACACGAGGAAATGGATTTCTTATCTCACTTTTAATTCCGTCAGATTTCCATTGTTCGCCATTAATTTATTGTATGTGGTGTATCGTGTACTTCCATTTGATATATATTATCAGGATTAATTTTATTTTAATTTTATTCTATGACTCATTTGGTGTTTATTAACTTTTGTTCATACGACTCAATTGATTACAACGTGGTAAGGGGTTTCTTATCTCACTTTTAATTTTGAGATATTTTCATTGTTCGCCACAAATTTATTGCATGTGGTGTATTGTGTACTGCCATTTGGTATATATTATCATGATTCTCTTTATATTAATGTTATTATATGAATAATTTTGTGGTCATTAACTTTTGGTCATATGAATTGATTGATTACAACGTGGTAAGGTATTTTCATCTAACTTTTTATTCCATTGAGATTAATGCTATATTAGCCACTATTTTATTTTGTGTGGTGTATGTACTACCCATGATTGTATTCATTATGTAATAAAATAAAATTTATTGTTATTAACAACTTAATTTTATAATCCACCTTTCATGGGTTGTATGTTTCATAAGTTACCAAACCAGTAATGGAAACATTTTACCCAATTTTAATTCCTTGGGTTAATCTTATAATTCTTAATTATGTAATGCTATGATTATGTGTGGAATCACTATTTATTTATTTATATTGTAATTTCCTCTCCCCTTTTTTTGGATATAAGTTTGATACACATAATCACTCCATTGATAAAATCTCAAGTCATTGATATGAACTTGATAAGAGTAATTTTAACACCATATCCATTCATTGAGTTAAACATCCAAGTCATTGGTTTTGTATTAAAAAGAACATGTGTGAATTTCCTATGAATTATTTACACTTTATATCCAATCATATTGAGTGTATTTATATTTTTCACATATTATTATGTAATTTATTTATCCTTAATCTAATGATACCGTTTTTATAAGGGATTTTGTTTCAATTTACATTCCATTGAGACTTCATTATCATTATACACCAATTCACTTTTATGTGGTGTATATACTATCTCTTAGAATATTATATCATGAATACATTTATTCTCATGAAATTATTATGATCTGATTAAATGTTATTTCTCAATTATTTTTATTCAAGCGTCTCTTAATTTTTTTTAAAACTCATTAACTAAAATATCGTTTTAAATGTTTTAAAGATTTATTCTTATAAATATTTCCCATTAATGTCCATGTTTTCAAAATGGTTTTTATGATTTATTTATATGGACATTAATGGTTTCAAATGAAAATTCATTTAAAAGATTATATGTGGTGTGGGACACTTTCATTCAAAAATCTCTTTATTAAATATTTTAAATGGTTTTTAAAATGATTTGATAAAGAATTGTTTATTTAAGTATTTGGATTTGATATATTGTGATTGGAATGTGGAAATGTTATCTTTACTTTATTATTGTGTTAAATGTAATGAATATGTTATGGTTATTGGGCATTTTTTACGTATATGGGTGGTTCCATGATAAACTGACGACGAGTGAGCCCAAGATAGCTCTTTAATGGATTGGCTAACATGATGGAGGTAAACATTAATGCTTCTCCTAAGAGATTTAGGGAATATACTCTGATGATAATTCCAAATGTAAATCCCTATGTAGTTGTGATAGCTAAAATGTAAGTGTGTTATGAATTCCATAAGTTACCTTTATGATTTTTGATTTTTGTGTGTCCTTCATAAATCTTATGATTTTGTAAGGTATGTTATGATTGAAAAGTATGGTTTCATTGATCTGTATTTATTGATGGGATATTGTTTTCCTTACTTATTTTATAACCCTTAATGAGATTTTTATGCTCATCCCAAGTTTTTGAATTTTTATCAACATGACTAAAAGATGAATAGGTTCAATGATGGGATAAAGGAAAAGTCATGATGTCTAAAACGTGGAAATAAACATGTTTATTTTTAAGAGTTTTTATTTTATGAAAAAATGGTTACTGAGTAGTTTTGTCTATATGTAATATTCAATTTGTTATGTAATAGTTATGACCTAATTCTAAAAAACTCTAAACCTGAAAAGATCCTCAAATATAATTCATGACATAATTCAATATTATGTAATGTTTAATGATGGGTCTATACAGTTGGTATTAGAGGTCAGTTTAGATAACTTTAGAGGTTAGTGTATTCTTTAAGCATAAGAGACATTACTATAATGGTTAGGATTTTAGAAAGAGTCTTAGCTATTTTAGATAAAGTGAATGAGTTTAAGATAACATGAATAAGTATATCATAGTATTTACCCTTATCATAAGATATTATATGATGATTTTACTCATATACTCACACTTACCATTTTGGTTTTAGTAAATGGATGGATCTAGCATGCACCAAAGTAACAATGGATGTGAAGAAAACTGTGATGCTTTAATGAATGAGAAAATGAATGAAATAGGAGCTGAAATGAGAACTATTGTGGTTATTCTCAACCAACTATCTGGAGTCATGATTGACCACATGAACCTTGGTGATTTTTATAAGGAATCGTATATGTGTGAAAAAACTTCCCACTGTATTTCAGGTAATAATCATAAAGGTAAGTATATTCTAAAACCTATGTGTCAAGGATGTGGAAAGAAATACATAGGAAAATGTTTCAAAGGGATGGGAAGATACTATAGATGTGGAATTGAAGGTCATAAAGCAAGAACCATCCATGGAAAAAGAAAGCATCTAGTTGACTGTAGGAAATGGAAAGAAGTTCTTTCTGAGGGATCAATTTAATGTTTTAAATGTGGAGTGCATGGCCATAATACAAATATATTTACTAAGAAGAAGGTTTGAGAATAGAATCACCAATATCATACAAATACATGTTTACCAATACCTAATGTCATTCCAACTAAGGATGAGGAAACTGGCAATGACCAGTGAAAGATATGGATTATTTCTAAATGGATTTTTAGGCATTATTAAATCTTAGAATATGATGGATTATTTTGTTTATAAGAATGAAGTATTTCATAATAAGTTAGAAAGGAATGGTTAATGCATCATGAAATATTTTTAATTTGTAAAAAGTCAACATATAAGGGATTCAAGTGTTATGGTAGATTTTAGGATGGTGAAAAGCTTAAAAGTATTAAGTCTTTTCTGATGATGGGATTACATTATAAGAATTTTTATAGTATTTGTATCCCTAAAGTTTGATATATAAAAATTTTATTCAAGTAATAATTATGTTTTATTTTTTTGATTATATGATACAATAGAAGTGGATTATAATGTTTTTAATGTGACCACGTCTGCTTGAATACTCATCATTTGGAGAAAATATTTGTTTATGGTAGAAATTAAGTAAAGGATAAATGTCTACACGACAAGTAATTATGTTTCCTTATGTTTTTAGTTACGATCATAAATAAATTCCTCAACTTTATGAAAATTAACATAAAAAACATTGTCTATTAACTTTCCCAACTAGGGAATCAAAGACTGTTTAACCCATCACTTGCTTTTGATTTTCTAGTGGTTAACTTTCTCTTAATCATGTTTTCTATCACTCTCCATCAAAACTTGACCATTTTTTCTTTCTTCCATATCCATGTTTTCCTACATGGAATCCTAGTATGGGTTATCTCATGTGACCTTTGTACTTCTCTTTATCTTTTTTAAAGTGATAGTTTTACTGATTCTTTTTTGATGTGGGACTTTTAATGAAGTTTCCAAGAACATTTTTAAAACTGCGAGGATAAAATTACCAAAAGGTGGGATGATGTAACATCCCAGGTAAATAAAGAAGATGAAAATTTTCATATTTATTAATATTTGTGAATTAAATATTAATTATACTTTAAAGGGGAAGCTATGTTCAATAGAATACATGACACACCACAATGGGATTCTTTGAAATCTTACATTTCACACTAATAATATAATATTATTTTTTAAATTGTAGGTAATGCCTAGACCCTGTATTGGCGCGAATTACATAACTAACTAAAATATGATTATACATGATGGTTAAATGTTTTTAACTTTATCCAATAAAATTTAGAGGCTTAAAATAAGAAAAGTATTCAATTTTAAACATGAATACTCTAATATTCACTAAAAGGTCGATTTACTGCCTTTTGATGGTGAACCATCAATAAATATTGTTTTTCTCACTTATATATGTTCCATTTAACAAAAATATTCTTCTTTAGAATTGGGACTTCAAAATTTACTTTGGGTAAAATTTTTGTATTTTTCTGATAAAATTTATTTTTTGATGAATAGTGAAAAATACTGTATTTTAATTCAAAACTGCCTTTTAATCTAATTTATTTATATAGGTTGATTATATTTTTAAATATTTTTAAAGTTTAATTAGATTATATTTTTAAAATTTAATCCAATGCTGTTCATTAGAGGAAATTTCACTTTAAAATTGGGCAAAAACAAGTGTCAATCTTTTGATTGATATTGTTTCTTAAAAACATGTGATTTGTTTTGACAATGGAAATTAATTTTAAATTAATTAATTCCACTTATATTTTTTTAATTTTCTAAAATAGAAATAATTTTTTATTTTGGAATATTAAATATAGCATAGGCTGAATTTTTGGTATTTTTCTGAAAAACATCAATTTTGGATGAATAGTGAAACCACTAAGTAGTAAAAAACATACCTTTTCATTTAAATTAAATTTTACCACTTCAGTGAATTGAATTTTGAAAATCTGACATACTTGGTGGTTATTAGTACGTAAAACTTGGTTCAATAAGATGAAAATAATTTTTGGCTGAATAGTAACTTTTGACTTTTATTCATAGTTGTTAAAGGTAAATAGGGTAATTCAAGGAAAATGTATATTATAATGACAAAAAATTAACTTAACACTTGTCCTAACCTTATTATATTAGTATTTTCCGACCATGGGTATCCTTGGGTCTATTTTGGGACCCCAAGGTTCCCCTTTAGAGTTATAATGACATTTTAGATTAATTAATTTAAAGCAAAGACAAAAATGACACAAACAAATATCTTTTAGTAAATTAATTTTTACATGGGGTTATATAAGTTATAATTTCGAATAGAAATAATAATTTTAAATACAAAAAGATTTATTACATCATGGTTTTTTTTATAATTTTTAGACATCAAATAAATAAAATTATTTATGACACCAAAATGATGCGGTATTTACCTCATTAATAACAGATTTAAATAAATAAGATTATAAATATTAAAATAAAATAAAAAACCTGCCTTATTCTTATTGGATGAATTTATTTCTACCATGAGTCATCTTATCTTATACTTTAATAAGTTTTGGACCTTTATAAACTGAAAATCATTATATAATAAAATAATATTTTCACACTTTCCTAAAGAACCCCTCCTCCCCCTTATAAAAAGCTCTCACTTATAACACATTCCTCACACTTCTCAAGCACCTTGGCTCATCCAAAACCTTCCCAAATAAGATCTTAAGATCCTGATAATCCTCTTAGAAGGATTACCTTATGCATAAGGAACTTCAATAAGTCCTTTTGGTTCCAACTAAAGGGAGTTTCCCGAATTAAAGGTAACTGTTTCTCTTTAATTCTTTTATTTTATTTTAAATCTCCAACCCCCTAAACACATTTTATTCATTTATTTTATAACTACACCAGTATCATAAATATACTTGGTTGTTGTTATGAGATGTATTTTAACTACACTAACGCACACCTCTATCTAATGGGTAAAAAACATATTGTTTCTGTGGATGGAAGACTAACGCCTCACGAAACGATGATTGTTCAATTTTCTCTTAATACCTCTTATAGTGGCTATTATGATGGCACTATATTTATATATGATATGTATTATGTTTGTTTTTTTTGTATTTTTAATTTATAAAATAACTTTATGGTTTCCATTATGAGTAAACACGATAATTTAATTTGAGGACGTGCGGACTACCGCCCCCTCAAAAAGATATGACTCATTCATACCATATGTGGGATGTATAAAGGATGGAGTATTTGAAATTATATATGATATCATACTAGAATTATTATATAACTATGTATAATTATTTTTACATTCAATTAAAATATGAAATAGTAATGAAAGTAGCGTTCATGCGTACATACGGCTTACTGTCACCATGAACGACGCATTTCATTTTTTATCTCCAAATGTTAAGTACTGTTATAATTATATATATATATATTGAATATATATGATATATATGATATATATGATATCTAAATCTTGAATATCATTTTACGGATAATGTACTTATGACCACATGGACAAATTCTAATTATAAGGTATTCTTTTTTGACTAAAGTAACAAATATCGACAAAATGACCATTATTAACTTAAATGACTACATGATGGTTATGACATGGATATAATTGATATAAATGGAATAATAAACATGAAAAAGGGTTCTAAATCATGTATAAATGAACTTGATTTTATTATTCAGGAAGAACGAGGAACAAACAAGTCAATTCAGACACGAGGTAACAGATTTCTTATCTCACTTTTAATTCTATGATATTTACATTGTTCACCACTAATTTATTGCATGTGGTGCATTGTGTAATTACATTTGATATATATTATCAGGATTATATTTATGTTCAGGGTATTATATGACTCTTTTGGGGAAAATTAACTTCTGTTCATATGACTCAATTGATTACAATGTGGTAAGGGGTTTCTTATCTCACTTTTTTTTGTGAGATTTCCATTGTTCACCACAAATTTATTGCATGTTGTGTATTTTGTACTACCATTTGTTATATATTATCATGATTATATTTATATTCATGTTATTCTATGAATTATTTGGTGGTTATTAACTTTTTTTCATACGACTCGATTGATTACAACGTGGTAAGGGATTTTCATCTCACCTTTTATTCCTTTGAGATTCATGCTATAATTTCCAATATTTCCTTTTGTGTGGTGTATGTACTACCCAATACTGTATTAATTGTGTAATATAATTCAATTTATGGGTATTTATATCTTCATTTTATGATCCTTCTTTCTTGGGTTGTATGTTTCATAAGTTACCAAATTGGTAAGGGAACCTTTTAACCCAATTTCCATTCCTTCGGTTAATCTTCTAATTCATAATTATGTCATGCTATGATTATGTGGGGAATCAATATTTATTTATTTATGTTTTAATTTTCACTCCCCTTTGTGTGGATATACTTTATATACACATAATCACTCCATTGATAAATTCTTATGTCACCGATATGAACTTCATTAAAGTAATTTTAACGAAATTTCCATTCATTGAGTTAAGCATCTATGTCATTGGTTTTGTATTAAAAAGAACATTTTTGAGTTTCCTATGATTGATTTTCACTGAATATCAAATTATATTGAGTGTATTTATATTTTTTATGCCCCAATTCACTTTTAGACGGTGTATTTTCTATCCTTTGTCATATTATATCATGAATCCCTTTATTCTCCTGATATTATAAATTTTTGATTAAATGTTATTCCTCAATTATTTGTATTCAAGCATCTCTCATTTTGTTTAATACTCTTTAACTAAAATATAATTTTAAATGTTTTAAAGATATATTATTTAAAATATTTATCATTAATGTCCTTGTTTTCAAAGTGGTTTTTATGATTTATTTATTTGGACATTACTATTTTCAAATGACAATTCATTTAAAAGCATCAAAGTGGAATGGGAAACATTTATTCAAAAATCACTTTATTAAATGTTTTATAAGGTTTTGAAAATGATTTTATAAAGAATTGTTTATTTCAATATATTGATTAGATATATTGTGATTGGAATATGGAAATGTTATCTTTCCTTTATTATTGTGTTGTGGGTTATGAATATGTTATAGTTATTGGACATAGTTTATGTATACGGGTGGTTCCATGATAAACCTTGGGCTGGTGAGCCCGAGATAGCTCTCCAATGCATTGGGAAACATGATCTTGGTAAATGTTAATGTTTCTCCTAAGAGATTATGGGAATATACTATGATGGGTATTCCAAATGTGACTCCCTATGTAGTTATGACAGCTACAATGTAATTGTGTCATGAATTCTATAAGTTACCTTGATGATTTATGATTTGTGTGTGTCATTCACAAATATTATGAATTCGTAGGGTATGTTTTGATTGAAAATTATGGTTTCATTGATTTTTATTTATTGATGGGATAATGTTTTCCTTCATTATTTTATGACCCTTACTGAGCCTTTTATGCTCATCCCAAGTTTTTGAAATGTTTTTTATAGGACTTAAAGATGATAGGGTCAAGTATGGGATAAATGAAAAATCATGTTGTCTAAAACATGGAACTAGACATCTTTCTTCTTAAGAGTTTTTATTTTATGAAATAAAATGGATACTGAGTACTAGTGTCTACCTGTAATATATATGTTGTTATGTAATAGTTATGACCTAATTCTCTAAAACTGTAAACCTGAAATGATATTCATTGTTAATTATTGATATAATTCAAGATTATGTAATGTTTAATGATAGGTCCTTATAGCAATCACCTAAATTTATAATGGATAAAGGTTAAAAGTTTCCAAAAGAATAAAACCCATGAATTAAAACTGGAGATCTCAGGAGATCTAAAACATCCCCTTACATTTCAATCAATAGGGAACATCATTGGAAAAAACCTCCAAAATAGAAGGAAACATTACAACAGAAAGTGAGTTTAAACTTATCCCAAATAGTTCTCTACTTATACAAATAGGATCCACATCACTTGTTAGAAACTTTTTTACAGAACCAATGGAAGTTTCCAAGGAAACCATAGATATTGATAGTATTTGGTGTACTCGGACATGATAAATTCATATGATCTATATTTCTAAGCTGAAAACACAACAATGTTGTAAGACCATAAGAAGCTGATGAAAGATCTCAAGGTAATTTAATTCCATGTTCATATCAAATAGATTCTGGATGGTTCCCCTCTTCCTTACTAGAATTTCGGTCAATGCTTCCTGGATCTAAGGGAGGGATGACTACCTAAATCAACCCTTACTTCAATGCTTCAACTTGAATATCTTGCCTCAACCCATCATAAAACGATGTCTGATTGAACTCCAACACCTTTGAATGTATATCAAATGGAAACCCATAATCAAAATTTTAAGCCTTCAATGAATTTTATAAAACATAGCCAAGTTAAAATGGAAATAAGACTACAAATTGATGATCGAACACAAAACTACAACCCATAAGCCAATTTCAGACATCACTTATCCATTTTCTTAAATTGGTAATTTCATAGAACTATTTTTAGATGAATGAAGACTCAATGAAATCCAAGGTAATATATTCCCAAGGAATTGTTCTGAGATAATGACTTAAACCATTTACAGGAAGAACCATAAAGCATGAAAGTATCAAACATACCCTTCAACGTCTTATGAAACACAATTAGGATAACGTTTTTTTGATCATCTGTATCCACTATTCTGATTCAAGATGATCTCATTGGACATAACATAGAGGTCCATTTAATATTCAAAACTGTAGAATGAAATCTAGATGTTGATCAAATGGAAACCTAGCTGACACAGAATCTCCCATAGCAGCTCCTCAAGCATCCATAAAATCTTTATAGGGGGAAACATAGTGAAATATGAAATCCATTAACTAAATCAAAACAAACTCACCAAAAATATTTTTTAAACTAAAAAAACGCATAAAAAACACATCCAAATCATTGGATTCATACAACCAAAATCACAGTTGGTATTCTTTATAGTATCACTCACATTGAAATTATAGTTCAACCCTAGGAACCAATAAATCATTCCATAATAGGGACTCATCCATCCACATCATCATCCAACAAATTTCAAAACAAATCCATGCATGTGAGAATCCATGGAGATACCAAATGAAAAAACATTATTTCACAAATAAAAACATTTCACCCATGTTTTCACAATATCAACACAAATTATATTTTAGAAGTTTAAAAACAAATACAAAATATCACTAACCAGCACATCCAGAACAATTTTTCAAAGTCCATGTATCCAACCAGTGCATTGTGATCGGAAACAAAAATATCTTAAATTTACATCAAAAAATTCATTTTATCTCATTGAAAAAAAACAAAAAATAGTACAAAAAACTATTTTCAAAATAAAAATTCTACTTTCTAAACAACCATTCCATCAAACCGCAAAAATATTTTTTTCAAAAATCTGCTTCTCCAAGAATTTCAATGAAATGAAACTAAAAACTCATTTTCAATCATTCCAAAACTAAAACATTTTCACTTTTATCCAAATATTTAATTCATAAAATTAAATCTTCTAAAGCCTCCCTGAAATTTAATTTTGAAAATTATTTTTCCACTTTCACATAAATCCACACCTTACCACTAAAAATATAATTTTCTCAATTCAAATACAAGGATTCCAATGAAAATATTCAGAATCTAGGATGATCCAATAATAAAAATAAGAGGGATCTAGTTTCGATAGTTGAGTTGAACATATTGTTAATGACCATTTTCCAAACACACCACCATCAAAGAGATTCTTCTAGAACTATGTCCTCATATTCAAATGGATTTCCAGGCCATGAGAGCTCAATTATTAATTTATCCCAACTGTAATTTCGAATCCCAAACACATGAAAACCACAAGAACTCAAGAAACCAAAAGGAACCCCACATACAATGGAAACTCAAGGTTTAGTCCATAAATTTTTGTCTAGACACTCCCCCTGACTTTCACACCAACCTCATATAGTCTTTATCCACCTACATTGACATCCCAAATAACATAGGGATTATGAAAATATATTACCTATATATATTGAACTCCATTGATACCATTTTGTCTTGAACTAACACAAGTCGACCATAAACTAGCCACCTGAGCGCCTCCAAGACAATACCCGAAGGGAATTCCTAATCACCATGGGATGGAAACTAGTTTCAGATATCAATAAAGACACAAATGGATTGATTTCACCCAATAGAAATAAATAGATGAAATAGATGAAAGATAAAGAAACCCCAAATATAAATAAATCATAACTCAATATCTTTTACAATAAATCATAAATGTACATCAAATCCGAACAAATGACCTAACTGAATAATATGGACATAGTTCCTCCATCTGACCCTAAGAATCACCCTCCAATCACGAGTTCAACTACCACCCATGAAAATCAAAATCAAGGTGAAACATACAACAAATACTTCAAATAAGAATGTATTATAGGCGTGTGTATTAAAACTCGGGATGTGTTCCAAAATTTCTTTTCCCCAATCTACTTCTGTTAAAATAAATTAAATATAAATATTTTATTTCAAATAAAATATAAACAATTAAATAATATACTTATTTTTCACTTCAAAAAATATTTTCCAATTCCGTTTTTATTCCAAATAAAGGTTCATTTCCATCAATGAATCATTAAAATTTTCAAGATGGAAGTTATGCTTACTTTTCCAAATTACTAAAGGGAGCGTAAATAATTTATAATTTTAAATGTTTTGTACAACCCTTTAAAAGCTAATATATAAAATCCATTATAAACATAGTACAATAATTATACAATAATATCGCTGGTTAAAATCAAACTAGATTAACCAACTAAAAAATCTCAATCATTACTATAAGAAACTAAATTCAAATAGACCATAGAGAAATAATTGGACCGCATGCATAATCTATAACAAAAAAATATATGTTAAGTCATCCCAGAAAGTATTCCTCGGTCTATGAGATCAATAATTCCCACACACACATCCATCACTCACATGGTACAGACCTTGGGTCCTAATCATATAGTAATAAAACTCAATATATGCTAGGATTATGGGGCAATATACATTGTGAAACCTACCTTGTGCAGAAATCATTTTATGAAAATTTAATAACTAGGTGAACTTTTCCATGTCTAGAACATGAATGATGGGTGAAACAACTAATCCAAACTAGGAATCCATGAATATGAACATATATTATATATAATATTTCACACAACATGTGTCACCCCAAGTCACTATACAGATCAATATCTTACAATAAATAAATAGATCTCTATGTAGTCCACACCTAGGATCTCCAATTTTGAGAAAATTTAAAAGGACTCCACATTTAGGACATCCCATCCATTCAATATATATATATATATAATATGATTTTATCATAAAAGGGGAGTTTTCATGAGTAACATTTTCACTACTTTCTTAAAAGTTCCTAACGGACCACAAAAACACTTCACATAACCATCAAATTTTAATTAAATTAACTCGTATTCCATAAAGGTGAAAAAAACATCTTCCCATTTAATAGTAATTTATTGAAAAAATACTTTTATGAAATCACAATACAATTATAATCCAAATCCATTTACATCAAAAATAAAAACAATCTATAATCCACCGTCACAGGTTGACCCACATTGAAGATAAAAAAATATATTTATTTTAAACTCTCAATAACATGGAGAAACCATTAAAGAAACCACAAAAATATTTTGGAATAGAAAAAATATATATTTTAAAAGCTAAACCCTGATTTAGATATCACAAACTACTCAAAAAATCATTCTAGGCATTTTAGAAAACACTCAGTGTGAAACATTAAACAAAACAATGATATATACCTCCCAATATGGGAGAAACCACCATTTTCACAACCAATAAATATTACAATTATCACAAATATTTATTTAGTATACAAATGTGGTGTGAAATGAATGAAACCAATGAATATTAAATTATAATCTCAAATTGAAAGGGAAAAATAAATCAAACCACATTCCCAAAAAAAATGTACACCTAAAATCACACCATGAAGGTTCCAAGAGAAAATATATACCAAGAGGAAGAATAAAAAATCCAAATCCCCAACATAATTAAATGGGAAACCTAAAGCCTGGGTCCAAGACACCATAGTAGGAGAATGAAACAAAATAAAATGGGAGATGGAGGAAGAGGGAGAAAGGAAGAAAGGGTTATCCTTGATGATCTAAGACAAAACCTTGATGAAAACCTAGATCAACACCATGTGAGAGGAGTAACGGATTAAAGAGCAAGGTAAGGGATCCTGTTGTGTCACAAGAACCATCTGAGTTAGTGAATGGGTGATCATTGGATAAAATTGTATATGGGTTGCTTCAGAAAATTATAATATTTATGATATAGGAATATCAGACTATTTTTTCACACAGATTATCACATTGTACACCAATAGTGTTCCCCTTACTGGATTCACTACGGGACAAGTTCAATTTTCCCCACAGTCTCAAAAAAATGTTCCAATCATGTAAATTTCCACTATCCCAATATAGAACCTCCTAGTATGATTTCCACATGGTTTAAAAATCATTTTAAACCCATGATCCAAGAATTTACCTCTAACACATATTCTGTATGACTACCTTGAAAATGTTTCATGATTTACAAAAATTTTACGGAATCCATGAACCAAAAAACCCCCTAGAACTCAATATTTAAACAATTAAAACCCTAAACTCAATGTAAAAACCTAGGGAAAAAAGGAATATTAGAACAAAGGTTCAAAATTATAATCTGAGTGTGAAAAAATGTTTGTACAAGCCTCTCTGGATAAAGTCAAATAGGTCTAATCAATATCCCTTTTATGATAATCATGATGAACTAGATTTTTGCTATATTTTTCGTCGTATATATATTACTAGGGGGTCATATCCTAGAATTACTATCCTAAATAAAAATAGAACTCTCTATGATCACATTATTTCAATAAATCAATAAATCATTGGAAAATAAATTCACTTCAAATCAAATGATTATTTTCATTTACTTTTCCAAATATAATTTTCAATTTTTCACTTTTAAATTTTAGAAATAAATTTAGTTGTTTTCAAAAAAAATTCTTTTAAATTAAATACCTATAATATCTTTTTATAATTTTCATCCAGGAACCTTTTTCTTATTTGAATACCCAATTTTTTCATCAAATTCATCCTCAAATAAATTTTCCCAAATAAAGAAACCATAATCAAAATGCATCCCCTTATTCCAATTTTAACAATATTTGTAGTTTTTCATAAATATCATGCTATATCAAATTTCAAATAAACATCATTAAAATTTATGTTTTACAAAACAATTGAATGTTACATTAAAAAATAAAGAAATTTAATATTTCAATTTGATGTTGAAGTAACATGTAATGACATACCTATAATCATTGAAATCAAAAGTGACATCTGCAATGGGGACTCTAATGAAAATATGTGGGAATATATTTGAATTGATCCTATACCATTATCTAACATAATGGAATTTAGATCCATTAATTAAATTATGTTAAATAAAACAACACGGAATAGAGAAGATAATATTGAAATATTCCACATGAGAGGAGATCCACTTAGTGGAGATGGATTTTATCATTCACTATAATTTAATTCAAAAAAGAGGGTTTTTTTAAAATAAAATGACAACATGAGTGCCTCAATGGATGAAAAAACATGTTGGGGTCGAAAATGGGTGACAATAAACTTAAATTAAGTGATTGAAATTTTTAATTTAATTTAACAATTATTAATTTCCCATGTGCATCATTTCATGTGGAGGGATGCAGGGATAGAAATCTCATGTTCCCTAAATATGTGACCCTTCTTGTTGTAAAAAAGTTTCACCTAGAAGGGTTTATGGTTTTTAAACTCCTACATGAAATCTAAAAACTATCATTATATGAGGTTTCATGGTTTAGATGGGCTAGTCACATAGTATAGACAAATTATTTTCCCTTTCATTCCGACCTCAACAGTGTTTACAATTTGATAGGCCAATTCACTAGGTTTTCACAAACTATACACCAAATCAGTATACCTACATAAACATTATCAATTCTCTAAATTTCACATAAAACACTAATAGGGAATACCCCAACTAAAATAAGATCCAAATAAGGGTTAATGACTACTTTAATGAAGGTAAATACATGTTATAACATCCCTGCTATAAAAACATTATCTCCCTATAAAACCTATCAATAAATATCAATATAAATGTGATTAGTCAACTAATCCCTCATTAAGTTCTCAAACTATGATGTATCATGTGAATTGGTGTCATGTTACCATAGAACATAGGCCAATTAAACTATCTTATCATGTATAATAATTTTATAAGAATTAATTATTCATATTGGATGTTTGGACGTAGATAAATCTAGGTCAACATCAAGGAATTCCCATCATAGGAAATTAGAAGGGTCAGAAAGTTACTTTCAATGTTGAAAAACATGATACTTATTTTTGATCAAATTAAACTATGGTGTAATTAAAAAATAAAAATCATTTTTCCCAACGTTCTCACAAATCTCAAATCAACCCACAAACCTCAGAATATTTCACTAGTTCACAAGACACTGATTACCCAACCGTATTGAAACTATTATGAACATTTGGACACAAACATAAAAATAAATCATTCATCGATGGTGATCTACATAGGAATTATAACCTATCTATGACATATCCATCCTCTAAAAAATAATTTGAAAAGTTTCTATCATCTAATCCACCAATCATGGTCCAAAAAACAAATCTTCACCAACCTCTTTCCATCAAAACTGAGATTTACATGGCTAGTTATTCTATTCATCAAAAATAGACATTTAAATTGATGATACTTTATAATTATTATATTGTCATGAACCAACCCGGTTCGACCCTGAAACAGTCACCTGAATCGGCCAGCAACAAGGCCTGGTAGGGTCACAGTCGGGATTTAGGGAATTATGACGTCATTGAGCAGTGAATTCATTTGAGATGAATGACATGTATAGTATGTTCTAGACTATTCACGAGCTCCATGGTTTTTTCTTGTATATCGGAACTTAGTTATCTACAACATATGATTTATAAGAATTTTTTAGTTGGATATTCTTGCTTGTTATTTTCCATTTCCCTTTTAAGACACTGAATTTTTCTATTGTCTATGATGCATCAATTTGTTAATGGGGATAAAAATTATTTTCATAAGTCTATGGAAATATGTTTCAAAAATCATTTACAATTCTCTATACTTCTTTCTTTAAAAAATTTAATGCTTCATCCTCAGTAAATAACCTTGCATAAAATAATAAGGGATTGGATAATGATTTTATTTTAATAGAAAATGTGTGAAAAACATACTTTTATATATTTTAGTTGAAAAATGGAATTAAATTGTCTTTATTTAATTGTAATGAATTTGGAATATATTACTTGGGAACACCTTCTATGTTTTATTACTCATAGCTATACTTTATTATTGTTTTTTTTCTCTGGTGTTGGCTGTGGTTTTTTCTCGATCTCCTTTGGCGATGATGAGTTTTATGATCAGATTGTAACCTATGGGGTCATGTGGAGTTTAGTGGTCATCAAGTTGATTTTGTTCTTCTTTTCTGTTCTTTCGTATTTGTTCTATTAAATTTATTTATTTTTTTGGGTGGATTTATTATTTTTACCCTAATTCTGTTTATTTATATTTTCCTAAATTCTTCCCATCACCACTATATTGTTTCCCTTGGAACTTTTTGACAGCCCAATCCGATCAAGAACACCTCTCATGACTAGTCGAGGGCCAACTCAGGAGACCGGTTCAAGGTCGAATCAGGTTGGTTCCTGAAAAAATGTCATCAGAGGTTAGGTTCTTTATAGGACCTAGCTTTCAGAGATACCATTATTAATTGGGTTATTAAGGTATATGGATTAGGACTGTCGAAGCATGGGGTCTAGGTTCTAGGAGTGTCTAGCCAACACTTTTTAGGCTAAACCATGAGTTACTATGGGAATTTGTGGATTTCTTGGCTTATTTTCTTCCCGTGGGTTGCATGGTATTTGGGGAAATGAAATGATAGTCATGCTAGTTGTCTCAGTGAGCTCATAGGGCCTAGAAATCCATGTTGAGCTATAGATATGGTATCCAAATACTCTATGTGATGATGGTTTTTTTGGAATATGGCCTCCAACAATATGGCCAATTCATAAATAGTCACTAGTTTCCCCTTGTGTATTGTTTGTCATCCTTTTGATATTTTGTGATTTTCACCCTTTGAATGGTAGTTTTCTTTCATTTGTACATAATGTTAGCTGGGATTGTTTTGGGGTGTCTTGTGTATATTTTAAAATGAAGTTTGGTTTGAAAAAATGATGATAGTTTGGTCAAAAAATGATATTTGGAAAACCAAAACATTGAATAATTTTTATAGTGGAATGGGTTGTATTGAATGTGGGAGTTATTTTGGAAAATGTTTTGGGGGATTCTCAAGAATTTTGAGAAATGTGAAATTATAAAATCAATGTGTAATTTGGAAATGTTTTTATGATGGTGTGTGGTATTGAAATTGGTTGAGGTGTTTTAAAAGTGGTTTTGAAAGTGACAATGTTTCTTTTATCTGGCTCTGGGTATTCCTGTGAATGACATAATATATGTATATGGATGTACATATGTGGTGATTTCATGGTTATTGTTATGTATGGACGAGTGCTTGAGTTATCCCAAGAGTGTGTGTATGTGAGGCTAAATGGAATACCAATAGTTGGATATTCGTTCATTAGTCTTGTTATGTTTTCAAAGAATGTTCTTCAAAAACTGGGGTTTCAATGTTTTAAAATTTGTGAATGTGAGATGTTTCCTTTTTTTGTGTTATTATTTTTGTAAGTTGTAATTGGTGTGTTGGAGGTGTGATTGAAATCATTTTTTGAGTGTGGGTACTTGATTTGATAATGAGATGTGGAATTTTGATTTATGGAATGTTTGAATTTTATTTCTTCTCCTTGATTTTAGGTTTCATCCCTACTATGTTATAAGGGATATTGGGAAGCATCTTTGAGTAGTTCTTTCACTACATGCATTTCATTTGATCAATAAATGTTTTAGAAATTTTGTTAGTCCATTTTAGATTTGGAGTTTTGTGGTTCTCAATATCAGGAGTTCTCCCAGATGTTCAGAGAGTCGAACCCTCGTCATTTATATAACCAAATAGAACCAGGGAAAGCTAAGGAATGGTTGTGATATTTTTAGGATATCTTTTTTCGAATTGAATATCCCAAACCACTCAAGATGGAGCTCCCACCTTCACGTTAGAAATACTATGTCAAGAATAGTGGAAATCTATTCTTCAGTCCGAAACATAAAATAATTATTCATGGGATGGATTTAAAGCCCGGTTCATCCAATAGTATTTCCTCGATGATGTGAAGATACAGTTGGGTTTGAGGATGTATGGTCTTGATCAAGGAAATTTTACATTGTTGGAGTATGATAATAGCATCGTTGATCTAGTTTCGTATCTCCCAAACCATGAGGGGGATGAATTTTTGAATGATTTATTCTTTAGAAGGGGTCTTCGATCCAAATTCCTTCAAGTTGTTCCTTCATTCCTTTATTATTATGAAGAATTAATGTGGCAGGTTGTTCAAGTCATATCTGATTTAGCAGTGTTTATCCAGTTGAGAAGAGGCACAAATGGCAGGTGTTTCGGACCTCCCTAGATTCATTTGAGTGGTAGTACTGGGTGTGTGTTTCAGTGTGGGATGACATGACAATGGATGTTTTCATGTCACGAATCATCTTTGATCTATGGTATATGTGGTTGTTTAAATCATTTGAAATGGTTTTCCCAGGTTGTCGATACATAGTGACATGGGCCTATATCCACTCTCTTGGAGAACTATCCAGCTGAGTTAGATGAATGTATCACTAACACAAGCTCAATCAAAAGATTTTTTGTGGTTGCAAATGCAAGTTTTGTTGTGATTAAATTCATCTGTGTTGTTTTTTTATTTGGTGTATGAAAGAATGACGTTTCATTTCCCTTTGGAACATTATTTAATGGGATTATCATTATAATGTTTTTAATATAGATGATGTTGCTTCCCTTTTTTTTTCTTTGTGTTTTTTCGGCCTTCATTAGGATTCGAGTGTATTCCTCTGGTTAAACCATGTTTTTCTAGAGTCCTAATATGGTGGGGAGACCCCCATGAGATAAATTCATGATGAAGGCCTCTTCCATGTGTTCTTAGATGAGAATTTATTTGTTTTCACTCCGCTCATCCCCAAATGTATCAGTTGGTGGGCCAGGATAGCAGGTTGTGTAATGGATGCTCACAGAGATAACGAACAATCCATGACTGGTTTCATCGATGGTTTCTATGTCAGGGGTCAGGGTGTTCCTTGATGGATTGTGTTAAGAAGATAAAGACTTTTCTTGGTCATCTCTTCATTGTTGTTTGAAATCATTGGTCTTGTATAATGTCTTCCTTCCATGTGTGACTCTTTTGAGGAAGGTCTCATAGTTTCTTATTGGGAATCCGTAGTTTCGATCTGTGAGTGGAAGCGAGTTTTCGGTTATTTAGTTATTGATTTTTCATGTTTTTCCTTTTTTGTAATGATTTTTTCCTTTTATTTTGATCAACTGATTATCTTGGGACTATCTTGGGTTAGAATGTTTCATGGAACTGAGAATTGTCACACCCTCACCTAACACTTAGTGATTATTTTATTTATTTTTGAGTTTCCATTAAATTTTATAAATTTTGGAGCTTTATTTTTATAAAAAATTAAATAATTTTAATTAAAAATAAATTATGAATAATTATATAGCAAAAATATGAATCCTTAATCCTTCATCCTTGTGCGCTACTCCCCTCCCCTCCTTCAGTGGTGCAACTCTGACACCCTAACCCGAACCTTAGGTTGAGAGCTCCCCTTACTTCCAGTGACCTCCATTCCACAGACGACACTCGACCAAGAACTCATACGACCTCTCCTCCACTCATGTGTGATTCACTGGGCCGAATCCCGTCTCCCCACAACCCATTCTGCTCATGTCGCCTCCTCTTTGCATGGAGATTTGTCAAGATTTTAGGGTGTTTATTACCGACTCTCCATTGTAAAGTTTCCTCATCCCTTTATTTATTATTTTCCCTTAATTAAATTATCATCCTTGGCATTATTTTGTTTATCCAAACCCTAGGTCAAGGGTTATGATGATTTAATTGTTTTCTTCCATTTTTATGGTTTGTAGTGGGTCCCATGTGTCTTCCTCTTGTGGGTTTCAGCATCCTCTTCCAAAGGAAAAATGCTTCAGTCCATTGTGGTTCATCCGCCATCATTTGAGGTTTAATTATATTAACCTTTTAATTTTTTAGTAAATTTAAATGTGTTCTAAATTTTATTTGAGTGGTGAGAAGTGTGAATTGTTAATGGTTTAACATGTTTATTGGTTAGAAATGATTTTTTTAAAAACAAATGGCTATGTTTGGTGCATATTGTATTATAATGTTTATTGAAATGTATTTCAACCCTTATTTGAAAATTTAAAATTATATTTTCAAAGGCACATGGGGTGCGTATTTGTTCAAAATGAGTTTTTATTGAAGAATGGATTAGTGTTGCAATGTATTCCTTGTCGTGTATTTTTACATATGAATTTTAGATTGTTTAATTATTAAAAGGGGATTTCCAGGTAATTCATTGAGAATGTGTTTGTTTTTATTATGTTGGAAAAAGGTTATTTTATAAATTGTGAAAGTGTTGGTAAATGTATTTAAAATGGGATTTCTAGTGTAATTAAAATGGGAGGAATTGATTAGTATTGGAATTTAGGACTTTTGTGAACGTTTAGAATTAATTGTGAGTAATTTAAATAATGGGATGAAACTTAAAAAATGACCATGTGATGGGACGAAGTCGATTTATTACGAGAACGGGCTTCTGAGCGGCATCCCTCTCACATCGCACCATGTTAGGGTTTTTTTCAGTGGATTTCTGGAGGGGGGAGGCTCGTCCTGTCGAGCGGATGGTTCTTCGACATCTCCTCCCCTTCTCTTTATCCTTCTTCAGTTTTATTTTCATGTTTGAAGGTTTTGGGTTTGTATTAAGGGTTTGAGGTCAAAAGCTTCACGGGTGTCGTCGTCGGTGTGCCCAGTTCTTCTACGCATCCCCCTTCTGCTTCCCACATTCAATCTATTGAGGAATCCGGTGAGGGTTCTTCCATGTTTCGATCTGTCTAGCTCCAAGCCCAGAGTGGCATTGTTGGATCAGATCTTCTCAGTTCCTCTCAATGGTGACGCTCCCTCGAGGTGTGGTCGGGTCTTCCAGTCCTGGGTGACAAGGATTCAACTTCATTCTCCCTGGTTTGTCTTCCTCCTCAGTTGGCTACGATTTGGCATTGAATGGTGTCTTGCAGATGCGACGGGGTCTCTGGCTTCAGCTCTAGTGATGGGTTGCAGTCTTCAAGGGAGGTTGGATGTCTATTTCTAATTTTGGTTGTTCGATGTGATTGGCTTCGTCTTGGCTCAGGCAGTGGAGGGAGAAGGCTTCATTAACTGATATGATGTGTGATGCTTGTAGTGCATTCGGGACTTCGGTCTTGGTTCTTCTCACGGGTGGGGGGATTTTTACCATGTAGGAGGTTGCTGAGATTGTGGAGTTCGGTTTCGACTAGATGTTTCTGAAGCAGCCTCTATATTTCCATCCTTGAGAAGATGTTCTCTTCACCAAATAGGGTTTCAAATGCGGCCATTGGAATCTACAGTATCTTGCTCATGATGAATTTTGGACTGATTTTATTGGTTTATGTTGATGTTTTTATTGGTTGTTGGTTTATTTTATCATGCTTTGAATTTGACAATGGCCTTGGAGGTCCATTTCTCAAGCGATTTGGCAACAAATTGTTTACAAGAAGTAGTTTCAAATGAGGTGTGGGGCAACTGTTTTTTTCTATTTCTTAGCTATTCGGAATCGGATGTTTGAGAGGGTATGGATTCGGCCATCGGTTCTAGGCTCGTGCGCTTTGTCAAGGGACAGTTATTTGTTCATCTTTGAGATAGTGGAAGCAGGGTTTAATGTTTTGGTCGCTGGGAGAAGTTTTCCTCTTGTTGTGCGGGTTGTTTTTGGTCTTGAGCCTTTGGTCTGTTGAGGTTGTCTGTTTGGTCTAAGCCGATGATGTCATGGGTTCCCCCTCCCCTCTTAAAAGGGGTCTATCTCAATAAAAATTAATTTTTCTGTTAGTATAATAATGGGATGATAGTATTGTAAATAAAATTATTTTAATGTTTCAGTTTCTTATAGGTTAATTAAAATTTTTAGTGTCTTTTATAAGGGTTTTACACACATACATAGGTATGTATACTTATTTATATGGAAATACTCTTTGCACATATTCCCTCATGGTGTATAGAATATGTGTATTGGATTAAAGGTTATATATATAGGGGTGTATGTGTGAACAATTGTGGGGAAGTCTTCGTCAAATGTGTCAGGTGAAAAATTATTCATCTTGGCCTGCTTCATTTTGAGGTAGGTTTCCCAGTGCATTATCCTTGAAATTAAAGAATTATTTATTTCTTGTTTTTCACACTTTTATTTAATGGTAGTTAGTAATTTATGGATTTTATAATAATAGCTTCTTGTAAAATAATGTAAGACCCTTCTATTGGAATTGCATGAAATTGGTTTATTAAATGATCTTACTATGTGTTTTTTGAAATACCCATTAGGCCCTTATAAATGTGCATCAAATTTAAAATGGTGAATTGAGTCTCTTAAATTGGTTTCAATGTTCATTTGTGGTTTTCAATGTAATGTTGTGTGTTTCTTCTTTTGGAAGTGATTTAGTGTTATGTGATTGCTTGATGCCCGTTTGGTACATTGTAAAATTAATTAATTTAAAAACCCTCTTTAGGATGCACCTCTTTCCTTGTTATATGTTGAAAAGAATGGGTGGCCCTCGAATGAGACATCCCTCGTGTTTTGTTGAATGATGGAAATATGGAGAAAATCTATTTGTGTTATTCGGCGTTGATTTGGTTTTGTGTGTGCGGATGGTCTATGAGGAAAACTCGTGTGTTGGATGTCTTGGTTAGTATTGTTTGACTCACACCCCATTTTATTCTAAACATGGGAACCTAACATAGAGAGTTATTTTTTGATGAACGATTGTTTCACTAGTTTTGATTATGAACTGGCTAGTGGCCCGTAGCAGGGGATACTCTATTATTATTATTGCTATGGGATTAGACCCCTCGACTATGTAGGTAGGGAGATGGTTGGGCGTTAGGGAATTGGGACGACATTTAGTTGGCAATGCCTTCTGGATGAGTCACATGTATAGTATGTTCTAGACTATTCACGATCTCCTATTTTTCCCATGTATATCGGTACTTAGTTAACGGTGGAGGGTGATTAAGGTGCATTATTTTGTTGGTAATTCTTGCATGTTATTTTCCATTTCCTTTGTGTGATTATTTATTATAAATTCATGTATAATGCATCACTTTGATAATGGAGGTGAAAATGATTGTAAAAATTTTGTGGAAAAAGGTTTTTAAAATGTTTTACACATCTCTATCCCTATTTCATTAAAAAAGTTAAAGCATCATCCTTAGAAAAGAACATAGTTTAAAATAAGAAGGGAAATGGGTTGTTATTTTCTTTTAATTGAGAAATGTGTGAAAAAATACTTGTATATACTATAGTAAAAACCTATAATTAAGGATTATTTATATATAGTTAATGAATTGGGAACAAATTACATGGGAACACCTACTTAGTTTTAATACTCACGCATATACCTTATTCTGGTTTTTAGTCTCAAGTGCAGGTTATAGATTGATCTCGATCACCATGGGCGATATTGAGTCCTTGGATCAGAGAGTGACCAATGGGGTCACATGGAGTTTAGTGGTCATCAGGTCTGGTTAGTTATTTTTTTTGTTCTTTAGTTGTTTTTATGTTCAGTTTATTTAAATATTTTGTTTCAATATTAGTTTTTCGCTACATCCGTTTATTTATAATGGGGTAAATCATTCCCATCGTCACTCTATTGATTCCATTGGCACTTTTCGCCTGCCTGGGAGGATAAGGAATGCCTCTCAGGCCTTGTCACAGACCAACTCAGGTGTTCAGTTCAGGGTTGACCCAGGTTGGTTTGGAACATATATGAAGTCACACCTATTCCAAAATGGATATCCAAAGTTCCACCAATGTTGGGAATATAAGAATGTAACATGACCGGGATAATAAATATTTCTCATTCTATATAGAAATCCATGTGTTCAAATATTCAATGATCAGTGGAACCAAATATCCCAATTCCACCTTAGTCCTCTACAAAAATAATGTGTAACACACATTCCCTTATAAAAAATATAGTTGATGGGACTCCGTGCAATCTGATAATATCTTTTATATAGAGGTGTCACATTTCCTCAATATTGGTTGTAACATAAATGGGTATAAAGTGAGTTTATTTGGCCATCTTATCGGTCAAATCCCTTATATAATTCCTTCTATGTGGAAAATTTAGAAACAACACCATGAATTACATAATGATCTCATCCCAATTCCATGTTTTCACTATAAGTGACATAATCCAACACGTAGGTCAATAATTCCTATATTTGACCTAGTGAGAGTTATAAAATGTGAAAATATGTCAGTTATGTCTTATATTATTCATGTCAACAATTATCATCACCAGATATCATAAAAAATATTCATGGTTACAGGTTGAACCTCCCACTAATAATTATAGAAACACCACATTGTAATCTTTCTTATAAGAGATAATGTACAAAAACCAATTATAAAAACATAAGATTCTGTCAGATGATAATTCATACTTGATGATAGTATCCCCACCATAAATATCGTCATTAATGATTTGATATTAATTATCAAGAAAAAATACCTAAAAAATCATATTGAAAAGGGTATAGTTCAAAATAACACTTACAAATTCCACCACATCCACCTTCTACTATATTTCTGAATCCAACTGAGAAAAACGATCCATCAATTTTAATTCATCTAATGAGTGTCTTACAGCTTGTGTTGGATAACCCCTATTCATTGAATCTTTAATGAAATTTTAATTCCTCAGGGTGTATGAAATTATAAAATCAAATGAATATAGGTATTGTAACTAGTTCATCTACCATAGGTTCAAATATTCTTGATAGAAGATTTAACTCAATATTTTTTTGGTAATAATAAAGGTGAAACATTTCTCTGAAATTGTTTTTTATTACTATTATGATCATGAATAAAAACTATGCTTTCTAGATCATGGGTTAGTTAATTTTCTCATGTATAAGAAGCTTTCAAAATCCATATCTTACGATGTGATCACCCTGTATAATAACATAACCAAAACCAAAACACAAAGCTTCAAAAAAGACTACACAACCTTTTCCAAACACACATATAATGAAAATTGTGGAAAAGTACAAATAAATTTAAATTACTAAATTGAACTATATAATTATTAATTCCCCAAAAATATCACTCCATTATTAGAGAGTTCAGTCAGTAAAGAATCCATATTAATTAAATATTTTACAATCTTATGGTATTACGACTCTAACCCCCAAGAAGTTATTTTTTTGGAAACATTACATGATATATCCACCTTTATAGGAGCATTAAAATTCACAGTATCAACTGATATTCCTTGTTATGAGGCCCCATGTCCAAGGAACATCACTTTATGTATCCAAAATATAATTTTATAATCTTTTTGTAATCTCAATGATCTCCCATGATTTCAAGGAATGATTTCTTAGTACTCACATGTTCTTTATTATTTCTTGAGAAAATCGATATATCATTCAATAAAATCACCATGAATGAATTGTGGTTCACATTAATTATCATATTCATCAATTCCAAAAAAAATTGGATCATTTATTAGACCAAAAGGGGTCTATGAAAATCCTAGTTTCGAAGGCTACTAAGTTAGGTGTCATAAAATGTCAGATTAATTAATTCTCATCTTGTGATAACTATAAGAATGATCAATAATGAATAACCACTTTTATTTTATCAACTAATCTAATAGGTCATTTATTGTTGGTAAAGGACACTTTTTCTGAATTATAAATTGATTGATATTTCAATAATCAACAAATTGGTGAATCTTACCGCAATATTTTTTTTCAAAGTTAATATGAACCACACATAGTGAATCACTCTTAGTAATATTGTGTTTCAAAACAAAATCAACCAAAAAGTCCTAAACTCATTCATTTCACTAGTTCAATATTTTAAGAATTAATTGATATTAGATTACTTCCATGTACTTATTTAATTGATAACATTGTCTCTCATATCAGTGAAAAACCATAGAATTTAGAAAGAAACACATCGAGAAACATGATGATGGATGGATGAATATAATTATTCAATTATTATCACTCTATATAATAATAAAAACACAAATATTACCATGAACACCCGTGGAAAATATGGTATTACTATAATAATAACACAAGTCCCATTAACAGTGAAGGACAAGGAAAACCACATTGGGTTTTGTGAAAGAGACTCATTGAAGATAACTGTAAATTTCGTCCTATTGGAAGTCATCCAATACATTTCATAGATGATATCAATAGGTTTTATGTCAAGAAATAGAAAATTATATGTATTATCAATAACTGATAATGATAAAACATAATCTAAACATTGAATAACCTTATATCCCTATATTTTGAGTTGTGTATTAATATCTATCACATAAGATAAAAGAACCATAGGATGAATTTCTAAATCAACAACATGAGTGGATATGAATGAGTGATATGAACTAGAACAAAATAATATTATCCAAAAAGTTGAATGTATAGTAATGGTACCTCTCAAAAATGTAGATCTTATATTAATAACCTCTGTATAGTCTTTTACATTATGAATATTCTTCATTATATATGTCTGTTGTTGGAAAACCTTGGTTCTTAAAGCATCTTATTTTATCATATTACTATGATGTGATCCAATGATAGGGCCACTTTGTGAGGATGTGATGATATAATAGAAAATGAAATAGTGATATAAGAATACACATAAACCATATATATTGGGTGCCTAAGTGTAAACATTCATTGAATTCACAACCATATAAAGTTGGAAGAATGTAAAATGATAACTACAAGGAAATGTATGTAGTCAATAAAAAAATCCATTAATGAACCTTAATTTGAATCATTCAACCTCATTTTTTCTTTAAATAAACTCACAACACTACTACTATAAGAAAAATTATCCCCTATCATGCCTAACTTTCCAGCTAGACTGGGCTCAGACATAAATGCTATATCAATCCCATCAGTAGAAGAAGTAATATTTTTCTAGAAATCCAATGATTTAATATCTTCTAAAAGAGACATATAGAATATTTTTTCATTAAAATATTCATTATTCACAATATCTATATCAAACACATTTTTTTCAAAAAATTGCATAGTATACATAGTCTCTATCCTACCACATTATTAGTAATTATAAAACCTCATGGAATTTTCCATAACTAGGTATTTAGGATAGAATTTATCAATTAAAAATAAAATAAATTCATTTCATTTTAATAATTCATGCAAATTATCCATAATAAAAAAATATAACAATATTATTATAGGCCCTTTCACCATGAAGGTAACATAACAATCCTTAGTTGACTCATGAATTTCCCTGAAATCCAAAAGATACTCTATCTTTTTTCACCATTACTCACCCACATGAAGATCATTATAACCATGTTAATCCCGTGGATTATAGAAAATAAAATCTTGTGAAAGATTCCAAAATTCACCTACTTGAGGTTCCATAATTGAATCCTGAATGTGAATAGTTTTTGTTTCTTATCCTAGAGATTGGACATCACATGCTACTCTTTCAATAAGATTCTGGCCTAGTGGTGGATTTTCTCATTGGGGTTCACCTATATCTTACTCATATGGATTATTCAAATGACATAATGGAGTCTTGATGATATAAAACATCAATAAATAACACCACAAGATTCAGAATGATTATAAAGATAAAAAATAAATATATTAATGATACAAGAGTATTAATTCAATCAAACAGAATTCAATATTGGGATTTTATCCAAATAAAAAATGGGTTGCTAAAAAACTAGAATCAAATCAAAATATTTCTCATGAATCCATTCCAAATCACCCCTTGTGGCGTATTTCTTTTCATGCCAAGAGATGTGTAGAAACTCTCTATCATATACATCATTTTTTATAATAATCCTATATACTATCAACTAGGATATCATAACTACATACCAAAAACATGTAATGTTACCCAACCTTGATACTTTCATTTCAATTGTTCATGAATCGACCAAGATACCCTAGTACCCGGATACAGGATCCTGATATAATATAGAAAAAATGTAATTTAGGATCTCTACTAGTTACATAATATTATTGACATCATAAGAGATCAAATAGGGAATGGATTTTCCATGGAACCATGCATGATAAAGAAAACAGTCACCATGCATTACAATAAAAAAAGAGAATGTACCAGAATAAATTAGGTAAAAACCCCAAACAATACATCATCAATTTCATCAAAATTTATCAAGATTAGAACTGATATAACCTATGAAATAAGTGGATTATATCTACACTAGTCACCTCCATGACTCTAGGTCCCAATAATTAGGACATTCTATAACCTCCTAGAGGTGAATTTCCATTTCCCAGAACATAAATTAGAAAATATACCTAATCTAAAAGGAAATGGTAGGGTTTGATTTATAAATTCTAGTAATGTCTCACTCTGTATTCCATAATCAATGACATATGAATAAACCAATAATTCATTCAATTACTATATAAAATAAGGAATGTCATATCATTGACATATTATAAACGTTCTTTCTTTTCAATAGATGGAATATATTTCCAAACATAGAAAAAATAATTTTTTATATAAAAGCATTTGTATAAATCATATGGAATGAATAAATCATTTTTATAAAAAATTATGGTTTATATAATTAAAACATGGGAATCATGCACCATGGTCATCTTCCTAGATTTTTGTTAGTTTTCTAGTAATAGGATCCTCACATATTTAAAATGAGTCATCATGACAAAATTTATTTTTATAAGTAAATCATGTTACGGCCTAATAATTATATTCAGTATCCCATTATGTATAATAATGCTAATGTAGGTTTTCTTATAATTTTCATTGTATTTCCTTTTCTATGAGGCCAAATCAAATTTCCCTTTCCCCAAATATCATTATAACTACTGAGGATCACATGTTCTCTGTGAATCAATTAGTCAAGTGTAACTCATTTCAATTAAAATTAAATCATCCCTTACATTTCATTTTAAATGTTTATATTTCTAAATATCAATTTCACATTTCAAAACTAAATTATCAGTTTTTCAACATTCCATGAATTTTTAATTCAAAACCATTCATAGGTTTTCATCACATCAATATTATCCATCCTTTTATAAAAATATGTCATAATTTTTTAAATCCATCATCAAATAAATTATTGAAAATCAAACAGTTATTTGAAAATCCATCAGTAAATACCAATTACATTGATATTGGTTATTTTTCATAAATCCCAGGTAATATAAAATTTAACATCAATTCATTCCAAATAAAGAATAAATGAATTAATTTAAATAAACATAAAATAATAATAAAAATAAAAATAAAAATTTTATGGCGAAGGCATATTGAATGATATAAATTTAATCATATAAATCAAAATCCACACCTACAACAGGAATTCCAATGAAGAGCGAAGGAAATAGAAAATAGGAGGTAGAACCCAAAACTATGGTCCAACCAAAAGGTATTTTGACCCATCAATTATATGATAATCTATCAGACTCTAATGGTGTGATAATATAGGATTGCAATAATACACATGATATAAGATCCACGTTCCATAGAGGGATTAGATCTTGAAATGATAGTTTTATTATTAATAGAAAGGGTTTAAAGGATCCATAAATACGTAATCAAGGCTTCCAAGGATGAAACAAATGTGTAATGTTGGAATTGTTTTTATTAGAAACATAATTCTGGGATGGAATATTTTAAACATAATTTTCAAAGGATTAAATGAAATTTGGAGAACTTTTTAAGGAAGGGATTCATGATTAGAAAACAATGTACTAGTACAATACACCAGTGTTGGTGGTGTGTATGTTTTCACATAATATAGTGCATAATTTTTTTCAAACATGTTCAAAATATTAAAATGCATATTTTCTAAGGTTTTACAAATTATAGGGGTAGGTATCATATGTTCTACAAACCATGAGCCCACTTCTAGTGGATCACTATTGGGCACACAATTTAAATTGATAAACCATATGGTTCCCTATAATTATATTCCAACTATGAAAATCCCATTAGTATTTAAAAAATTCACTAATTGTTATCCAAAACCCAGGATACAATTCAAATGTAAAGGGAAATAAAAACAATGTTTAGGGAATACATTATAGATAGTGGCATTTTGTAATAATTAGATACTTCAGGAACTGTATTTAGGGAAACAATGCCTAGAGAATATAATTGTATATTTGATATTGAAGATATGTCAAATTGTCATAAAAATTCATAATTTTTTACGGTTGTTTTTTTCAATCAGTAATGCATTAATAATATTATACATAAGAACATGGTTCTCACATAGTTATCCTTAAGGTTAATGACACTAAAATGTGTGTATTGGAAATTTACTTGATCATCACCAGGATCAAAAAATGGGGGCTTACTACATATAGTGTTTGATACTCTAATGGGGTTATTATTAGGATAATCCATATTATCCTTACATAAAATTATTATTTGTTTTAAAATAATGATATCCCCAAATAAAAAAGATTTATTATTATTAAATTAAACATGGAAAAAAATTAGTATATGTTATGATTGATGTAATATTTATAATTAAACATTATAATTTAAAATTTATAATGTTATCAACAAGTTCTTATATTATATTATTTTAAAATGATACCTAGATGAAATAATACTATCAAAAGATGTTGTTAGTGTTGAAAATTTCCTACTGAATAAAACATAATTATTGATGTTATATCTGAGTAGACCATGACTGTACTAGGGAAGATTACTTTTGTAATGATGAACAAAAATGAATTAATAAAGATACCTATATTCCATTATTTTTATTCTAATATATTTTATTAATTTGGGAGAAACAATACATCATATTTTTGGGGGACATCAGAAATTTTGGTTTATGACAAATTAATGAAGTCCCTGGAGAAGATACTTATAGCATAGGATGCTATGAAAATTAAAGGGTTCATCACGTAGTGTATTTTATCAATGGAAATTCTGATCAATGATGGTCATTTATCAAGATTAATAAGGGGGAGTGGAAATAGAACACATGAAATGGATAAATTTTAAATATAGATTATTTGAGAAATATTTTTTTTGTGATTAACAAACTAAAATGATGAAAAAATTCCTTAACATAATGAAAAAAGATGAATAACTTTTTATGGATTATGAAGATACCATTACATGATTATTCCATTATGATACATATTACATAGACAATATGGAATTTAAGACTGAATATTTCATTTAAGTTCATAACACTATTATCTAAAGGGAATTGGTTTCAAACATTTTTATCACATGTTGAAATAGAATTATACGCCATCAAAATCGAGAATGAATTTTCTAGACTTCTATATTAATGGGGGATCGTTGGAAGAATATATCATCAGAACACCATGAAAAATGTAATTCCTCAACGTAGAAGATGACAATGACTAAATGTTCATCATGTGAAAGTTTCAGATAAATAAATTCTTAAGATCATTTTATGTTAAACAGAGATTAATACAAGTGTAGAAATATGGGTCATTTGGATGATGAATGAAATGGGAATAAAGTAACCAATTTTCCAGTGCTTTAGATATATAGAAATGTGTACTTATTCACATGAATTTTCCAAGAATCAAGGTAATATACTTTAGAATAGTCCAAAGGTATATGGACAATATTTTGTGGTCAATATTAGATAGTTGGATGTACCAAATTGAGTGTTTGTAGGTAAATTAATAATAGAATCAAATTTAGCTAATACATTATTTTATTCTAGATCAATATACCCTATTATATTTTCCATGTTTTCTTATAACATTAGATATTTACAACGACACTTTAGAAGTTATTTTTCAGTCAAAACACCTTATGTAAGTCTCAATAAAATAATGATGTCTCTTAAAATCCCCATTATAGAACATAAATGTTCTCTATTTACTAAGAGGAAATTAATGATCATTCTTGACATTCTTTTGAGAAAAGTGAATTATAGTAAATTTAGTTTATTTAATTTCTATCTTTAGGTTGTTTCTTTTCCTATCCATATTTTTTCAAAGTATGAAATCATGGAAGATCAACTTAATTGCAATGATGTTAGAGAATGGAAAACCCCAATATCATAACTACAGAACATAGTTTCATTTGGGTTTGAAGGTAACTATCAGATATTCATTTAAAATTATTCTTGATTGGAAAACCCATTAACCCAGATTACACATAAATTTGTTATGTATACTTAGATAATGTAATGTGAAGGTGATTTGATGAATTTAATTTCATATTAGTAGATTCTAAAATTTTGAATATAACTTTAGGAAATGATTGGTTTGTGATTTATAGTGTTATATAGAATAAGAAACTTGGTTTTTTTCTGTTTCTAAAATGATAGTGACTTTGCATATGTTTTAATGAAATTGAAGAATACTGAACATAAATATCCAACCCCTAATCTTGAGTTGGATATCCTAATATATTCTTTTTATATGTGGATACGTTATCTATATGCTGAAAAATGTGACATGCGAAAAACAGAAGAGCCCAAAATACATCACATCACAAAAGGAGAATAATTTGAGGTAATGATTATGGATTGACATACTCAATGAATTTGATTTATCAATACACTACCAACCATGAAGGATAAAAATGTAGACGATACATTGATAATGAAGGATCATGGAGTTCTAACTCAAAATAGCTTCTGGAGGGATCCATTGGTCGAATATCATGTAAATATGTATATGGCAATTATTTAGGAAGTTGATAAGTAACCCATTTTATAATTTAGTGTGAAACCATAATTATTGAAAAAGATAAACAATTCTCAATCTAATGATGATAATTTTGTAATGGAAATTCATGTTTTGATAGATGGGAAGTTATCCAAATTCGTTTGGGAAGATTGGGTCCTTAATTATGGAATGATATTATATGTTTTTTCTATACATGAGATGAAATAATAATTGAGGGATAATTCTCATTAAATTAACTTATTTATACTCCCTTATGAATATATGATTTATATATGTAATGGGGATAATTTTTTGTGGATAACATGATAAAATAAATTACAGATTAACTATCAAGATTCATGGTTTCTCAAGAGCTGTGGGCTCATAGACATCATTATAGAGGAACTATAAATCCTCGTTCAATTATTATATGTAAATGGGAGAAATTTATATTAAATTTTTAAATACACTACCCATAACTGAATGATAGAGTGATAAAATAAGGGTTACAATTTATTTCCATAGAAAATGTAATCATTTCCTTTATATAAGATAATTTTTTCCAATTTTGTTTGACGTAGGGCTCTATATTAATAATGTTGTAAGAATGAATGGTGAAATTCATTAAATAGTTTCTAATAATTATACTTTTTTAGATTAAAATTATTGAGGTGTCTTTATAAGACTCGTGATAGTAATATTTATTTTAGCACCACTTACCAATATCAAAATTTTTGATTGTTCAAAAGGTATATTTGTACATTTGAAGACTTTTTTATGTCTTTATCAGTTTACTTGAAATTAATTTGAGATATGTATTTAATTATGACATAAATTTAATATATCAATATTTTTCGTTCATGTATTCAAATGGAATCATATGAAGCATTATATAGAGAGAAATTTCACACTACAACTTGTTTGGATGAAATTAGTGAAAGGAAAAATATTTTCCAAGAACATGTTGATGTTATAATGAAAAGGTATGAATATTCCCTATCAAATTAATATATATTGAAGAAGTAAAAAATATATACACTATAAATTGGTGGATTTATTTGAAATTTAATGTGTTAGATAAATTTTTCATTAAATTTTATCTATGCAACAATGTATAAGTTTTGGTTAGAGAGGAAAACATTGCACTCAATATATTGGAACCTTTAAAATAATTAATAGAATTTTATTTTTGGATTACATATTTGAAATTTCATAACACCTCTTAGAAGTACATGATTTGTTATATATATAATTATTAACTATATATGTGATATACATGATGTTTGTTCTCACCTATGATGAAATAGATTCAAGTTCTTATATATCATATTTTATTAAGACTGTCAAGATTCATGAGACTAGATAGAATATTTATAGGATTCATAAAACATGACTAGTAATGGAATGTTATACCAATCCTCCAATAGAATAATAATTATGGTAATGAGAGGATGTTATGAAGGAAAACCAACTTTATTTGTTTTTAAAGTAATATCTATGAAAAGTTTGGGGAATACATTTCTTTGGGGAAAAGAATGTAATAGAAGAGCATCAATTATTGCATTGAAAAATTTATAGAAAAAACAATAATAAAAACAATAATAAAATATAAACCTAATTCTGTCCGATGAATATGGATTGTGAATACGTTTTGTCACAAGAATCCTAGATTTGTTTTTAAATTTCTCATTTGAAATAATATTTTATGAAAAATATAAAATGAAATAAATTAAATACTACATATTTCATTCATAATAATGTTTAATTATCTGTATATTTTTAAATTTATTAACTATAAATTTTATTGAAATTAATATAACCTCATGTAGAGATAAAATATGACTTTTTATGATAATATTTTTCCCCACACAATTTTAGAATAGAAGGGAATAATTTCAATCCAAGTAAATAAATTAAATTAATCCTTAATACATAATCACATAAATTAAATTATTATATTATATAACTAAAAATAATAATATAAATTCATATAATGATTATTAATATTCATTATGAAAATATATGACCATATTATACTTGAAAATTCCATTTCTTGAAAACCCATTTTTGACCAGATCTTTTGACATTTTTTTTTAACTAAATTAAAAATATATTTGGGATTTGTGATTAATAAGAAGGATTCTATATTTTTAATTAATATTATCAATTTTTTGGTATAATGGTATAATTATTTTTATTTCTTAATTAGTTTTAAAAAAAATAAAATTTAATTTACACTGCTAACAATAAAACATGATCAGGTACATTATATATTCTTAAGTTAAAATTATTTTATAATATATAAATATAATTTTTATTTTATAAATTTGATATCATTTATATAATACTTATGTACAAACTATCTAGTTTTTATCATTTTATATTAATCTAAATGGAATAATTATATTCCTACAAAAAATTCATTAGAACAGCAAAATCTAAAATTGTAAAATAAATATATTGTACAAAAGAATTCCATGATACTTTTTATTTTTTGGATGTTTACTTAAAACCTTACCTCTAAAAAATATATTATTTTTATATTTTTAAGGAACCTTTGTTTTGTGTGACTTCCCATTGTTGATTTTTTTTCTATTTACAGAAATTCCACCACTATTCTATTATAAATAGGAACTCCATACCAATAATTCTTCACACCTCTCAAAACATTTATCTTCACAAAAACCTATAATGAAAACCTCCCTAAAATCCTTATACACAAAATATGTCTTCCTCAATACCAAAAATTCCACCACTAGGGTTATTAATAAGAGATCTAAAGGAGCTTAGTCTAATAAAATCTTTTGGTCTCCGTTATGACCATTCAGTTTAATTCCCCCTTTCACATTAAATTATTTCATAATAATTTCATAATAATATAAACACTATATCACATATATTTAAATTTTGTTATGTTTATGGAATAATATTTATCCACATCCTTCTCCATAAAATGGGAAACCACGTCACCACTCATGTGTATGGCTAACTACCACCTCACGAACTGATGTAATTTGTTTTTTAGCTGCAGACTCCTCGATTATAATAATGATAGAAATAATGAAAATATTTTAAACAGATAACATGATATTAAGTAATTAAATTTATTATATCATAATCCTCCTTACCATTTCATACAATAATGAAATGATATTGTCACTCATGTTTATTTATTGTCTACCATCTTCATGAAGCGGTGTGTTCAATTTTAAATGCCCAGTATTGTATAATTTTTTAGTAAATATTTATAATGAGAAAATATAATAGTTTTAAATCTAATATAATTATATATATGATTTATCAATGAACTATTTATAACTATTGGAACATTCCAGAAGATAACTAATGGAAAAAAAATTCAATTAACACATGAATCAATGGTAATAATAACATATTATTAACGAACGAGTGTTATGATGTTATAAGAAGATTATGTATGATATTATAAATATTTATATTTTTCTGTTAAAAATTAATATCATTTTTAAAACCATTATATATGAGGTAAAATTATTTCAATTAAAGGGAATCATGTGGTAATTTATTTTGTCCCAATTTTAATTTCATTGATACATATTTTTTAATACAAACCTATTATCATTTATGTGCTATATATAATACTTAATTTTGGGTTTTAACATGAATATATAATTACTAATAATGGTTAATGTTTGGAATCATGTTACTTATTTCAAGGGGTTGTGATTTAAAATAATCCAAAAAAGATAGAATCTATTTAACAAATAGACTTTATTTTGCGATTTATTTTTGGGTTGTTGAAGGAATCTTATCATTTATCATTCATAAAGTCCATTGATTTTATTGTTCAATATAAAACTAAGTATTTTTCATTTTTTCTTCCATGTTTTTCTCTCATTGGTATATTAATCATGAAATGAAATGTTGAATAGAATAACTCATGTTATATTTATTTTTATGGGATATATATTCTTCCATGCCTTTGTTTTTTAAAATATTTTCTACAAAATCTCTTCTATTGACTGAAATAAGATATCACAGACATTTTATTTTATAATCTACATTACAAAATTCTATGATAGGAATTTATCTACTTTTTTGAAAGGAACACTTGTGAAAAAATCCAATTGGGATATTTTTTAACATATATGGCGATAACACACATCCCTAATGCCTTATCCATCATATGAAAGTTAACTACCATTACACATTTCTAATGTGTTTTCAATTTATATTTTTTTTTTGAAATACTATTTGAATATTCCATTATATTAAATTTATTCTTTTAATATATAGTAATTTATTTTAAAATACATTTCTTAATAATAAATTTTTTGTTTTTAAACCATTAATTAAAATATACACATTCATGTGATCATTGTAAATGTTATTTTCCCCATATAAAAATATTTTTTTTCAGGGATATGATTATTTTTTAAACCATATATCATTTATATAATAAATTTTAGTACTTTTAATGTTATTTTATTAATATGTTAAATATTGTAAAATTTGAATTATTCACTCAATATGAATATTTATTAATATGTTATATTGTATATGAATTAAATCAATCATTCAATATGTATATAATTAATTGTGCATCTTGTTGTCAGTGTTTCATGGAATTATATATCCCCTCAACGTATCGAAATATCTCATGGGATGAATCAATTGGTCAAATTAATTTTGGTTTTTACAATATTTTTAAACTGTCATGGTTTAAGGACATGATGGTATAAATATCTTGATAACTAAGATCACAATTCCCAAATATATAGATTTTTTTCATTGACAAATATTTTATTATTATCCATTGTAATATTGCATTGATATTATATGTGGATGGATTTACTACTCAATTTATTGATTAAATGTCATGTTTGTTCAATTTCCAACCATTCCATATTGATTAATCTTTATCTCATGAAGATATTCACGTTATTGAATAAATTTAATGTGTGTTTAGTTATTCAACTTTCCATTTTCAGTATACCTTATTTATTTTTAATAGTTTATACTGTATATAATAGTTATTGATGAATTCAGCTCACCTTTATTTTTTTCATTTCCTTTGGTTATGAATTTGAATCCATTGTATTCGATTCGTAGATACCAAGTATTTTCTTTATGCATGCTGTATATACTTTTCCCAATGTATAGTGGGTTTCATGTATTTATCAGGTTATCCAAAACTAATAAAATAATCAATAATTCGTGATTCTAACCATTTTATATACCCTAATGTAATAAAATGACCATCATCTATGGGTTTCTGATTTCATGGATTTCACACCATCAATAAAAACAACCCTATTTTTACATATTGACTATTGAGAATATGTTTCAAGGATACCATGTTAATTATTTATATGATGGTTTATTTTTAATTTTGCAGGGATTTACTATTTAGTTATCATTCACCATATTACTCAAGTTGGTTTGTGATTATATTTATTGATTAGTCAAATTATTGACATTTTATAAGAAATTTTTCCATAAAAATATATACATCTAAAATGATTACTGTTTTTTAAAATTATTTACATTATAAAATAGAAGTTTCTCAATAGGAATGTTTACATGATTTTGTTTCTCTACTTTTAATGTAATGAATAAATTGGACATAGTGAGGGACCATGATGTATTTTTATATCTCCATGATGCATTGGAAGGTCTCATGAGAGAAAAATGACTGGATATTTGTTCAAGGCCCTAACAATTTTTTAAATATGTCTTTTTGTGTAGCCTTGATAGTGTGGTTACGTTTAACGAAATAATACACTCTTTGTAAATGACATTATTTATTTATTTCCAATTAATTATTCTATTAGTTTTCATATACAAGGATAAAATTCAAGGTCATATGATTTTATATATGTAATTATTTGAACATCTTTTATTACAACCATTTTATTCATCAATGTAATTTCATTGATTAAAATACATGTGTTTGAGTTATTTAACATTCTATATTGGTGGCTTATTAGTTTTTTTAATAACTTTTCCTATATGAATACACTTATTAAGTGTTATAGATTACTCATTTTTTATGTTCATCATCAACAAGATTCAAGGAAGAGTATTTATAGTTGATATGTAGGGATATAATAAAGGTAATAATGGTGTTCTCAATGAAAATTCAATGTTTTTTAGTTATAAAATGTAATTATTGATTCAATTATTTATCTAGTATTCAATGACTACAATAAAAATAGATCCTTTGGGATGTGATTCCCTAAATCCAGATCGAATATAATAATGTAACCATTGACACTGGGATACTACGTTCATGGTCTATACAATGAAAACTAAAAGTAGTTTTTGTAAAAACCATGGAAACTAGATTTATAAAAAACATAGAATGTGTAATATATAAATATGAGTGACTCTGAGGATAATTATATATATATATTATAAAATATAAATATTTATTAAAAGACTATTTTTAATATGAAATTTTCCATTATAAGAATAATATAATTTTATGTTGATCTGGTGTAATTATACATAGGGGTGATAATTGTGAAAAGATAAAATTTGGAATTGACTAGATCATAACCTGTTGCATGACAACTGACCTCATTGGATGTTTGGATGAAAAATATCAGGTTTTAATATATGGAAAATTCAAACTTTCTTTTAAAAACATTTTAAGTGAATTAAATATATTTTAATGAATTTAGAATATTTCGATGGTCACCCAGTTAATGATTATGATATTATCTACGCATAAATTTTAAAATTTATATTTTTCTCTATCACGTGTTTTGAAATTATACTTATGATTCATAATGTTATTATATAATATAATATATTACATTTTTTTAGAAATAGATCCTTATAGAGATACAAGCTTAACATATGTGGATATTATATCAATTTAGATGACTATTTAGTACATTGAAAAAATAAATGTCTGAGGACTGTAATAGATTAGTGACTTCCTAAACATGGAAATAAAAGATTCTATCCTAGTGGAATATTTCCAATATCTCCCCTAAAAATACACAACTTTATTAATTCTACCTAATAAATTTCTTTATAACCTAGATAATGGATAGATACTAATGTGGTGTGATTAGATTCTTAGTGAGGGTAAATAATTAAAAAAACTAATTATAATATGAAAAAATGTTAGAGGAATTGAGAATAACATTTAAATATCATACCCAGAATATCATATTTCATAATAATAATTGTAATATCATAATAAATGAATCATAAAAAAATAATTAGCATAATCAATGAAATAACAATAAAGGAAAACACCTAGTATTGTGGAAAAAATATATAAAAATAGTATGTCAATGTGGGAAACCAATTCCTTTATAACATGTTAGGTTTACGTTAATCATATATGTACCTACTTCATGATTGGGATGTACTATAATGTACACTATTTTAGGCATGAGATTCTCTCATGTGTACCCATTAAGCTCATAAAAACTTTATCATTACCCAAGGCATTGGATGGAGATATAGGTCCATCCTGTCAGATAATGAAATGGTAAATGCATGTGCTACAAAACAATCATCATATCATGAACCATGAAAAGAGATGGATTTATAAATATCAAATCATAACCCACTAAATGAAATGTGAATCACTAATATTAAATCACATCATAATCAATATAATGTTTATATGTTTCATAATCATTTCATCAAAGAATAAACCATGAAGGAAAGAAGGTTTCAAAATTATATAATATGTGGTATAGAAACAAATTTCAAAAACATATAAACCATGGAAGAGAAATGGAACTCATAAACATATATCCCATGGAAGAAAAATGGGTTTTATAAAAAACCATGAAATTAAGAACATCCCATCATATAAAGGTCATGAATGGATTCTTTAGTTCACTTCCAAGAAGATAATGAATAAAATCAATGTATTTCATCTTAGATTGAAAATAATATTGAAACATATTTCAAAAAAAATTTAATAATGAAATTATCCTTTCCTCATTAAAGAATTATTTTAATACATAAAACCATTTAATAATAATTTTAATAGAAAACACCTTTAAAAATTAGAATGAATACTTTAAATCATTTTGAAAAATGTTTTTCATGAGAAATTTTAAAATGTTCTTCAAAACATTTTATAAAGCATTATTTTTAAAAAAAAACTAAAAAAATATAATGAAAGAATGAAATCATTTTGAAAACCATTTTATTGAAAATTCATTGAAAACTTATAAATAAATCTGGAAATCGTTTTGAAAACCATTCTTTGAAATTACTTTGAAAACATATAAATAAATCTTGAAAATGTTTTTAAAAGTATTTTCCATGAAAAACATATAAAATGAGATTAAAAACCTTTTTAAAACCATTTTTCATGAAAACATATAAAATATGATTGAAAACATTTATGAACCCATTTTTAATGAAAATACATTAAAAACTTTCTTAATAATTAATCCTTAAATCATAAAAAGGATTCATAATGACTGTAGGTAAAAATGAAAATGTCATACAAGGTAAAACAGATATTCCTATTTCACCATAAAAAGGTTTGAAAATTTCCTTCATCGAAAAGAGATAAAAAGATTCATTTAAATATAGGAAAATAAAAAAAGGATAGAAATTTATATTAATGATAATGGGATATTATAGGAATATTTTTGTAAACCCTTTTAAGAAGACATAGTATTGATAGAACAGATATTTTCGACCGAAGAGAGGGAAATGTAAGGATTTCCTAAAAACAAATACATATCAATATTATAAAAAAAAATAATAGAAAAAGGGTAATAATAGATTATTATATTATGAACATCCATAGGATAATAAAAATTGTTATTTTTTAAGATATTTATCATGATATTTCATCAAATAAATCATAAAAATAAACAATTACGAAAATAGATGAGATTGTTTAAATAAAATCTTATAACATGGTAAATTTAGATCATACACAATATTATTGAAAAATAAAATAAATTAATATTAAAATATCATTAAAATTATTATATTCATGATTATAAATGTGAAAAGGAATTTTATACACTTCAAAATAGAAATTAGTTGCATAAAAAAACATGAGTCCCAATGAATGTAAATTGAGACAAAACTATTTCACTAATTTGATGAATTTTGAATCCTAAACCACATAAAATGAATATCATAAAATGTATATGTGAATACCCATAAAATATAGTATAATATAAATATAATACATTAAATTATATTACATACACCAAAAAGAAGAAAATAGTGGTGATTAAGGCACGTATCTCACGAAAATTAAGGTGAGATGAGATTCCATTACCATCTGTCTTGACTCTTTTCATATGAGTTAAGATCATCATTATAAGAAATATAAATTTATTATAAATAATATATTGAACTATATTTTTATATAATAACATATATGGTTTTATTATGACCAAATATTAAAAACCTATTAACAATCCTATGTCAAGGTTTCTCTTCGGGTAATATTTGAGTAATTATTTTAATGTGTCTTAATTTGTTATATATTTGGTATTTATAAATTATATAACGATTTAATGAATTAAAAACATGTTATAAATATAATTTATATAAATAATTTGTTTATTCTAATAATAAATATAATATATATCTATGAAACGAATTTGACAATTCTTAGTGATGATAGGTCGTACGTAATCTTGAACATTATTTTCATTTATTTTCCATGTTGAAAGAAAAAAAATTAAAATAAATTTATGTATATATATGTATTCATATGTATTTATTATATTATATTGATTATATCATATACTTGTTATATACTTTAAATAAACCCATACGTAATTCATCCATGTAGTGTATGAAAGAATCATATCACTTTGAGGGGGTGGTAGTCCACATTTCCTCAAACACAATTTTTGTAATAACACAAAACGAAAATTAAAAAAGATATGTGCTATAAAAACTAATTCCTAAAATTAAAGATTTAATAAATTTAATATATTAAATATATAAACTAATTATCCATAACAATTTCCACAATGGTAGGTGTTAATAGAAAAATGAACAATCATCATTTCGTGAGGTAGTAGTTCGTTGTACACAAAAACTGTATGTTTCATTCCCATTAGAAGGTGTTGTTTTTGTGAGTATGTAGAAACATTTTCATAAAAACATACTAGTATATTTAGGATAATTGTTCTATAATATCATTGGATAAATATATGCTCATGGGGGATAAGGAAAATAAAATAAAGGACATGAGAGAAGACGTTACTCTTAATCGGGTAAATTGTTTTGTTTTTTGACAAAATATTTTCATAGATTTCCATATTCACATAGAATGGTTTCTAAGTGTAAGGGAGGAATTTGTGGTACTATTTTTTGAAGATATTTTCATAATATAATAGGTTTTTTCATGTGTGATGAATATGTAAAGGTGGTGTCCTCTCATAATGAAGGAAAATGTCTCACATATATTTTTTTTAAACATATTAGGTGTACACAAGTTCATTACTATCAAAACTCATAAATAAAAAGATAATAAATAATGAAATTATTATGGTAGATTAATGGCCATACAATGGGGTTTTGGACATTTTATTAGTAATTCTATCCCCTACTATTGAGGTTTCGTCCCTAATTAAGATTAATTTTACCAAAAACATTGTGATTAATTTTAATCAATTTAATAACATTTTTGGTTAAAAATTAAGTTCATATTGTTAGACTCTAAATATTAATCTGATTTAAATGTCTTCTGATGGTTTTTTAAAATTAAATTATCAAAAATGAAAACATTTGGATTATTTCTAATCCTCTGTACATGACGAAATAATATATTTTTAAAGTCGAAAAATGTTCAAAAGATTGTTATGTTTTTATATTAAAATTCAAAGAGAAATATACTATAATTAGCTAAATATTCTTAACTGATATATTATTGATCTAATGATACCATTAAAAAATTTCAATTATAATTTATCATAAATAATAATTTATATAAAAATTCATTTATTTACTAAAACACAATATTTTCACTAATCATAAAAATTTGTTGTTTTTCAGAAAAATCCCAAAAAAACCCTAAGCTGATTTTAAAATTCTATATTCATAAATAATTTTTATTTTAATAAATTTAAATTATATATTAACATAAAAATAAAATTATTATTAAAATTCATTTATTCAAGAAAATGGTATTTTAAAACATAAAAAGGCATTACCAAAAATAATATCCTTCACTACCAATATGGTTTTCCTATATAAAAAATTATAAATAATACTTTATAATTATTTATTATTATTAATATAACTATGTATAATGGCATGGCTATAATTATCTCATTTAAATAATAATAACTAAAAAATTATTATTCGTAGAATCTTTAGTGTTGCATGTAATGTACACCATGTTAGTTTTTTGGGTAGCAAAATCCATGTTGGTAATGTGTTTAGTACAAGACAAGTCAGTGTTGTGGGAAATTAATATCTGACTTAGGGTTTGAATATATATAAATATATAATTATTTCTAGTGTCACATTAAAGGAAAAATAAGAAAAATAAAAATTAATTTGAAAAAAATCGCAAAATATCGGGGTGTTACATTCTACCCCATTAATAAGAATTTATACCTCGAAATTTATCTAGGTCATCAATGTGTCAATACTCTAAAGATTCATTCAGAGAAACCCACTTTGTAAAAATTAATTCTAAAAAATCCCTTAAATGGGTATTTGGTACCATAAGAATTACCAAGAGTAGCATATGACTATGTTTCCACATGGGAGAACATAAATAGGAAGTTAAGAAATGGTCAAGGAAGAAAAATATATCTATCATGTTCTTATAGAGTGTGATAGAGAACATGGACCAAATAATTTTAATAACCAGAATTCCATAAATCATCTATTGCCTAAGGGACCCTCTTATTCATTGAAAAAGAAGGTACACCGAAATAATTTTTAGTGTCATGATCGTTTCTTTTAATATTTTATAATTTTAATGAAATGATATTATTTAATGATTTCAAGAAAACATATCCCTTTATTGTTCCTTGATCTACATTACCTCTTTATCTAAAAAAGATGATTGATTATTCATTCTTGAAGTACTAAGGGATCCTTAGATCCATGATATTCCATCCCATTTGTCATAAGTTAGCATAAATGAAAATTATATAGAACATCCTATGCAATATTCTTAAATCCAAACTTAGAGATATAACACATTAATCTTACAGAATTCAAATAAAGTTTAAATTAAACATCATATAAAATATTTAACCTCACAACCCTTATGAAAGATAAAAATAAATTCTTTAGAAAGAAACATATTAAATCATCTCAACATTGATCCCCTATATAAAACATTGTACTACTTGGTTGTCACATTCCGTTAATGTGAGTATCGTTATCATATATTACCTAGAAACATGATACTTTACCTAATTACCATGGATCCTTTTAGAAAACGTGTATTCTTCCTTATTCTAGTTATTTGTTGATATTTGTTTAAATCTAAGAAGTCATAAATTTAATCCATGATGATGTAATCTACTTTTTCAACCATTCAATAATAAGATCTTGGGTAATTATTAACGTTTAATTCATGTATTTTAATCCAACATTTATATTATCCAAAAATCTTTATCTAAATAATAGAAACAGATTAAGGGTTATATTTACCTTATTATTTTTTCCCATGAATATCACCTAGTTAATAAATCAAATTTCATATCCATAATAATTAATTAACAATTTCTTGAAAATTCACAATGAAATACAAAATCTTGATAATACTTATATAATTCAACATTCATAATTCTTGAATCGAGAAACATAAATACATAAATCCTACCCCTTTAATGGATGTCATGGAATATGTACTTCTTTGGTTTAGAAGTATATTATTATGTATGGTAATAGAGTTGGGTAATGCCCATGTTCTCCATAGATGACACATTGAACTCCAATACAATTTTTTTAGTTTATAAAACATATTCCCACAAAGATAACAACTACCCCTCCCTTTAAGGTATTCCTCAATGTTCTTCTTCTATTTTCATAGATATGTAGGAATCTGAATATTATTTCAAATATGCTTCTTATTATAATAACATTTTTAATAGTCTATCTTCTTCTTAAGAAATTTTTTAGGAAGACCACCAATTTTCACATTAATAATCATATATCACAATTGTGGATTCAGCATAATCAAGATTTATTTCCCTATAATCATCATCAAATTTATTTTTATAATAATCACCAGTTTTTCATCTGAATCCAAGTTAACCCATATCCTTTTGTTCTCCTCCATTAACTAAATCCAATAATTATAATGTGATCCTTACCTATCAAATCAAAAAAAACGCATATTCCTAAAAAGATTTACTTATGGGATTTCTAAATAATTACACTTTCCATAGTATAAGAAACCGTGTTGTATTGATAGAAAAAAATATCCAAATCCTCAATTATGGTTTATGAAGTGTTTTTGAATTCCTAAAACATATTCATATAGAGTGTCACACCAGGTGTGTAGTAAGGGCCATTGTTGTGAACCATATTTCCAGGAGTCAGGCTCCGAAAATCTTGTTAGAATTGTTACCCCTAGGTACATCTTCTCTTAAGCCATGTTCACTATCCAGATAAGGATGAATTCCCTAAAAACTACTCACTCTATCCTTTACCTAAATTCATGGAAAATTTCCTAAATGTTGACTAATCCTTACACATATCCTTATTAACATACCAAGACATATCCTTATAAATATACCTACGGAACTCACTAAATATTTTCCCTCCTAGTTTCTAATGGGTGACTAAACCTTTCCATTGATACCAACTATAGCGACCTGATGTTAACATACATGGATATTACATCATATTACATGAATATTTAGTAAATTTAATGAATACATGAATGAGGAATATAATATTTTAGTGTATTTGGAATCGTGGAAACAAAATCTTTTATCTTAGTGAATGATCTTCAATACCTCCAATAATTGTCATCACCTTTGAAACTTCTACCTAAAACCATTCTTCCTAACCAAGAGAAAGGAACCATAAAGAATTAGCGAGCTAATATAATCAATATGGGTAATTAATGAAATTTTGTGCGCCTAACATGAACAAAAGTGTATGGAACATGGGCATAAAATTTTAATAAAATACCCTACAAATCTGTGATCAAAATAAAAATTGGCAGTTCATAATACTTGTATCATAAGGAAACAATCAACATAATCCATGTAATAAAAACATATGAATAAATCATGGAATTATAGAAAACACCTAAAAAGTATTTGTAAAGGAGGTCTACCAAGGACTTTGTAACATGTAAGTCTTGGGATAATCACAAGTGTGCCTACTTCAGCATGGGATACACTCCCATTTACCCTGTTGTTTTTGTCTTGGGATGTCCTTATGTGTACCCTCTTGTTTCTGGCCATGGATTTCATCATGTTTCTCCCCATGTTTTAGGCATGGGATTTCAACCCATTTACCCCCTTTTTTATAGCTTGGGATTACCTCTTGTTTACCCTTTTATTTAATGGTTGGGATTTCCTCCTATTTAACCTCTTGTTTTGGACATCGGTTTCACTCCCATGTACATTTTGAGCTTATAAAACATTTTTCATTAACCAATGAATTAGTAGTAGATATAGGTCCCACACGTCACATAATAAAATCATACATGATTGTTCCACAAAAAATTCAACATATCATGACCCATTAAAATATATGGGTACTATAAAGATAAAATCCTAACTGATGAAATGAAATGGGAATCATTAAAATATTTTCCCCCCTTAACCTATGGAAAATAAATTTGATTGATAATAATTTCATCAAATAATCACTTATGAAAGGAAGTGGGTTTAAATATTATATAACCCATGTAAAACAAATAGATTTCATAAACATATAACCCATGGAAGAGAAATGAATATAATAAAAATATAACCCATGGAATAGAAATAGGTTCCATAAAGATCATGTCAATAATTGCAACCCATTTATAGATATGTTATGAAAGGAACCGTTAGATAATTTCATAGAAGTTAATTATTAACATCAACAGAAAACATCATAGATGGAAAATAATTTTGAAACATATTTTAAAAACATTTCTTATTGAAAATAAGAATTCTTCTTCAAAAAATAATTTCTAATTCACAAAACCTATTAAAAATAAATTTAGTATAAATTATGTAGAAATCATATAAATAATACTTGAGATCATTTTGAACACCTTTTTCATGAAATTATAAAATAATCAATAAAAAATTCTGAACACATTTTTCCTTGAAAAAACATTATAAACATATAAAATATTATTTAAAACATTTTGAAAACCCATTCATTCAAAATACATTGAAACCCTAGAAATAAATATTCTACATGTTGTGAAAATAATATCATTGAAAATACATTTAAAATATATTAATAAATCATGAATACATTTTGGAAACCATTTTCCATGAAATTCTATAAAATGATCTTTCAAACATTTTAACAACATTGTTTCATGAAAACATATAAAATAATATTGAAATCATTTATAAAACCAATTTATATAACATTATTAAAGAAAAATTCTTAAAAAAATATCCCTTTAAACATGAAATGGAAGCTTAACGATTGAGGTTAAAAACGTATAATCCGTATGATGTAAAACTAATATAACCTTTTCATTGTAAAATTGTCTGAAAAATGCCTTCATCCAAAATTGATAAAGAGATTCATTTGATAATTGGTAAAATAAAAAAAAGGTAAAAATTTATTATAATGATAATAGTATATTAGTATAATATTTTTTAGAAACCCTTTTTATAAAACATTGTTTTCAAGGAACACAATTTTTGGCCCAAATAGAGGGTAATGTCGGGATTTCCTAAATACACATTCATAACTATATTATCTACCAATGTGTATAAAAATGGAACCAATACATTATTATATCATGAATATCCATAGTAAAATAATAATAACTATTTGTTTTTAGATATGGATCATAATATTTAATCAACTAAATTGTAAACAAAAATAATACCGAATAACGATAAGATTGTTTCAATAAAATCTTATAACTTGACAACTTTTGATCACACTATAAAAATAAGAAACCTAAATAGTTTAATATTAAAATATCATTTAATTTCATAGACTCATTATATCTCTTTTAAAAAGTATGTATATGCATATCCAAATAGTATTTAGGTGCATAACAAAACATGAGTCTCAAAGAAGAAAAATTGAGACACAATTATTTCAACGATTTTGAAAATTTTGAAACATAAACCCCAAGAAAGAAACATCTAAAAATTTATATATGAATAAAAATAAATTTTTATGGGCAGAATAGAATACTTTAATTGTTAGAACGTGCACCACATAGAAAAAGTTAGTGGTCATAAAGTCATGTTTCTCAAGAAAAAAATAGATGAAATTCATTTACCGGGTATCTGGACTCTCGTCCCACACGTTCAAACCACAATTATAATATATAAAATTTTATTATAAATTTTTATAGAACCATATTATTATATATAATACCATATATTGTTTTTTTATGACCTTATATGACCTTTATTTTAATAATATTTTTCTACGTTTTCACTTCATGAAATATTCTCTTAATTATTCTCATGTGTCTTAATTCGTTGTATATTTTGTATTTATACATTATATCCTGATATACAAAATGTAAACCTTGAGATAAATATCCTGTATAAAAATTATTTTATTATTATAATAACTTATAAAATATATAAAATTATGGAACAATATACTTTGTTCATGGAGAAGGTAGGACACACGTACGCGTGAACGTTATTTCCGTTTAATTGAAGTGTGCAAAAGAAAAAAAGTAAAAGAAATATTTGTATAAAGTTTTTTTTATATATAATTATTATATTATATTTTTTAAATAATAGATATATCATATATTCACCAAATCTATAATCAATACATCCTTGTAGTGTATGGTTGAATCATATTTCATTGAGGGGGAGGTTTTCAACACTTCCACAAAACAAAATTATCATATAAACAAGAAATAAAAATTAAAATAGTTTTGTATTGTAAAAAATAATAAATAATCTAAAAGAAATAATTGATTTAATATATTAAATATATAAACATATTTTCCATCAATATATATTCAATGGTTGGTGGTAAATGAAAAATGAACAATCATATTTTTGTGAGAATTTCGTTCACCATAGACAGAAACCATATTTTCATTACCCATTAGATGGCGGTGTGTATAAGTGTATGTAGAACCATTTAAAAAATAACATACCAGAAAATTATGGATAATTTTTTTTGTTTTAATATAATATAATTAAGATATTTTTAGGAGGTGGAGAAGGAAAATTAATTAATGGACTAGAGAGACGACAATACCTCGTAATCGGGTTACTTATTTTGGTTTGTTCCAAAATGATTCCTTGGATTTACTTCTACCCAAAAAGAGGGATTGTAGGAGGAAGGGAGAAATGATCAAAATTGTATATTGCATATATTTTTTAAACCTAATATAATTTTTAAGTGGGAAGAAAATGGAGAGTTTGTGGCCTTTTATAGGGAAGGAAAAGGACTTATTTGGTATTTTTGAATGCAAGTTAGGTTTACATATTTTATAGCTTTAAAAAAGATATATAAAGCATACCTAAATCATGAATGTAAGGATTATGTCATAATAATCTACATAATATGGGTTTTTGAAAAATTGATAGGTCATTAGGGCCCCTAAGATTGAGGATTAGTCCCTAAATAAAATTAATTTGACCTTAATTAATGTGATTTATTTTAATCACTTTTACTAATCTTTCTTAGTAAAAAACTAATGTTGATTATGTTAGACTATAAATATTGTATTGATTAAAATGGTATCTGTTGGTTTTTTAAAATTAAATTCCCAAAAGTGGAAAAATTAATATTATTAATAATCCCACAGATGGGACAAAATAATGGGATTTTAATGTAAAAAAGGTCAAATTCTATTATGTTTTTATATTCAAATTCAATGTGATATTGATTTTCATTACCTAAATGGTATTAATATATGTACATCTGATATAATTTTACCATAAAAAATTTAAATTATAACTTAACAATATTAATATTTAAATGAAAAGGTAGTTATTAAATAAAACGTAGTATTTTTCTCTATTCCACAAAAAATTGTGTTTCTCATAAAAATTAAAAAAATTATACAAAATCTTATTTTGAATTTGTAAAATAAAAAATACTTTTTATTTTTACATATTTAATTTCTAAATTTATCAAAAAACTTAATTATATTTTTAAATGATTTTCATTCAATAAAATGATATTTTTAAACATAAAAGAGAATTAAAAAATCATATAGTTCATTACCAATATGATTTCTCCATATAAAAAAATTATAAATAATATTTTTGAATAAGTTATTACTATTCATATAAATATGTTTATTAACTATGTCATAATCATCTTCATTGAATAATTATAACATAGAAATGATGTTTTGTAGAAACATTAGAGTTACATGTAATGTACGCCATGTCGATATTTCAGGTAGTGTAACTCATGTTGGTATTGTGTATAGTAGAAGAAAAGTTGTTAATGTGTGTAGAAAAATCCAAGTTAGTGTTTTCTAAAAGAAATATTTTTCGGTAGTCTTGTAATATTTATATAATTATTTAACATGTCACATGAATTCAAAAATATTAGAAAGATAAATTAATTGAAAAAAATATTTGACAAAATATCTGTGTGTTATAATAATAGTGAAAAAAATGTTATCCACTTAAAATAATGTAATATAGGAAGTGATTTCCATCCTAGGAAATATAATGAAGTATTAGTTGGAGCTACATCTAGATGTGATCATATTATGACCATATTGGAGAAACTAAGTCATATTATTTCTAATAAAAAATCCAATGTGGACAATAATATTGATACCTAATGAAGTGTAACTATTTTCATACATGTACTTTAATTAGAAAACTCCATTGTAAAATTGGGAAAAATTCATTTGTATTTGAGGAATGGATGATTTCGTTGGAGATTATATTTCTCTCTATATGATGTAATTAAAGGGAAAAAGTTTTCAGGGAAACATTAAACCTCTAAAGGTATAAGGATCAATGGTGTTAATATATTCAATACATTATGATAGAATTTTAAATAAAAAACATGTAGTAGAAGGATTTTAATGTTGTTAGCATTGAAAATAATTCCTTTATAATCAATGAAAACTTATGGAGATACAATTCATGAGTCTAAGGAAAAATAAATATTAAAAAATTTCCATATATGAAGAATAATTTATAAAGTTATCTATGTATTCTATGTATTATTTATGTAATACAAAGGGAAATGTTGAAAATTTTATTAACGATCATAATACTTTAACATGGAATTAAATAGTCACTAACATGGTCTAATCACATGATGATATAGAATTATTTTCTATCATGTTATAGAATTAATTATTTATGTATTTCGGATTCATAGGAATGAAATATAATAAAATGATTAAAAAATGGATAATTTTATGACAGGTAAATAATGATTTTCCCTCATGTGATAATTTTGGAATGAAATTCCATGATACCTTTCGAAGGTAATGAGTGTTTCTATGTGATTAAAGACAAATACAATTAGAATCAAGAATATAATAGTAAACAATAAATATATAATGTTAAGTGTTTCAACTATTATGATATATATCTCTATGAAAACAAATTCCCCATGTTTCCGGGGAATATAACTAAGAATATGTTTGTGGGTCATGATCAAACGTTTTCAATTTCTATAAGTGATGTGGAATGTTTAATGATATTTTGTATTTGGATTCATGAATTATATTGTGGAATTAATTTTTAGTGATATTATAAATATATGAATCGTAAAGTATATCAATACTAAACTATAGTAGTTTATCTATAAGGATTTGAAAACATATGTTGAATGTTACAGATGACCATGGAATGAGAATTAGTGGTAAGATAATATTTTTTTTAAACACAAGATTGAGGGAAGATAACATTTAATATATTCCAAATGTTGTGATATTAATGATACATGAATTTTTATGTGATTGTATTGGTTAACATGAAACTTGTTTTTTATTTTATGATTTTTTTGTCGTATAGAACATTTCTATATTGTTTGGAATAAATTCAATAATATGTGATTTTATTGAATAATGATAGAAATATTTTTTGGAATCATGATAGATTTCATTAATTTTAATGATTATCATGGTATTTACATATTTTTTATGTTACATGAAGAGATAATTTTTTTGGGAGTATAATGATATGTTGATTTTGAAAATTTAGTGACATTCCTTCTAAATTTGTTCACATTGAAATTTGGAAGAAATATTTTTACAGTGTCAATAAATTACGTTTTTATGAAATAGATTAATATCAAATATGAGATTTATATTTTTGTTTTAGAAATTATTATATTATTTTATAACTTATGATAACCATTTTGGTGTTTTGAGATATATAGTGACAGAAGGAATTAATTTTTATTATTTTAAGAATATTATCATTTATAAAAATTTATTTTTAGTATTTAATACTATAAAAATTAATTTTTAATACTCATCATTTTTTGAAAAAGATATGTTTGTGGTGGAAGTTTTTTTAAATGCTAAAAGTATGCGTGTAAACTATATTTCCTTTTACTAATATCCTATATCATAATGTAATTATATAAATAATGGAAAAATAAATAGATACAAAATTTTTATCCTAGTACATTCAATTTTGGTGAACTGCTTATCTTATCACCCACAAATTATTTATAGATGTGTGGTCATTAAAATTTTCCTGGTCATTCCCCTTATTATAATCATTGATCTCAATATCTCTGGTTAATTTTTTTGGATATTATTAAATTTCCATATATTCTCTAATTACAATTGTTTTCTAACATGGAAATGTAGTTAGATCTAATTCTAGATGACCATCACACTCACTTTCCCTCTATCTAAGAGGTTGTTTTATTATTACATATTAGGATGAGTGATTTCTTGATGTTTCACATAAATTGACTATAATTGGACTACCAAGATCAAGGTAAAATTTTATGAATTAAATTTCCTGAAGCTCTTGAGAATGTAACACCCCATAAAAGATCATTATATTTGATAACATTTGATACCTATGACACCGAATCTAAAAGAACTATAAAATAGTATTCCATTATAAATTTTTTTCTAAATTAGGTGGTATAATATTAATAACTATATTATTAAAAATCAATTACTTAATCATTTATAAATAAATTTATTTTTAATTAATTTATTGAAAATAAAAATAAGAATCACTAAAAAGAATTCTTTTTTAAACAAATGGCTTTATTATGATTTGAATAAATATATTAAAATAATTTTTTTCAAATATCTGATAATTTATATGGGAAATTAATTTTTGTTTTAAATCATCATGTCAAAATTATCTAAAACTTTTTTTCTTATTTTTTATAAATGTTTATTTTTTCAACGAATATTAAAAAAATAATAATTTTAGTTGATGAATTAATTTTCATTTAAATAATTTAAAATGATCCATTTATTATTAAATTTTTTTAATAGTAAAATTAAATTAATTATATTATTATTAATCCAATATATGTTATTACAATAAATTATATGTTAGAATTTAATACAAAAATCTTTTATAATTATAAATACTTCTTTTTGGAAAACAATTTTTATCACTTCTGTGGGTTTTAAATTTATTTAAATTCATCCACTTCAATGAATTAAATTGGAATAATTTAATAAATAATTTTATTTCTTATAATTAGTATAATATAATTAGTCTGAATTCATATAGTTTCTTAATTAATTGTACCAAAAATTAAAAATAATTGTTTGGGGTTTTGTATCAAAACAGGTTTATCAAGGAGTTTAGATTATTGGATAAGGGTAAACATGACACACAAAATTGTAAAATTAAACATTAATGAAAATTTTTAAACCTTTTGTAAAATATTTTATAAAACTTATTCATTTTATCTTTTTTATTATAAAATCCATGGGTATGATTTATTCTTTTCAAAATTTCCATCCATGGCCCCCCACAAATAATGGGGCAATAACTATATTCTATCTTTCACTCTTGAAATTCCACTGGGTCAAATAATAAATTCCAAAACCATTTATTAAGTCCATAAAAATTATCATGATACTATTTTTCAATATAATACCAATCTAGGAAGGATTTATAAATAAAATTAAAGAGGTTTTCTAAAGAACATAAACTGTAATTAATCATTGGATTCAAAATAAATTTCATCTTTTATCTACATGTAATTAACATAAATAATGTTAAAATAATAACACCATTATTTAAAAAATACTAATATGTTACAGTTTAAATTTGAATACATATATTTACCTCCCCCTTCATCAAATAGGAAATGAAAATGTTGATAATTATAATAGTGGACTAACACCTCGTGATACGATCTTATTCATTTTCCATAACCACCTCTCACGAATATAAATTTTTATGGATTAAATGTATATATATTATATTTAATACATTATTAAAATTTTGAAATTATTTATCTCATCTACAATTTTACATTACAATATATTTTATAATAATAATGTTTCTCATGTGTACGTTGGGACCACATCCTCCATAGAGCGATGTGAAATATTTTTCTTTTTTATTTTGAGATTGATGTTAATATGTATTGAGGTAATTAATATATATGAAACATATAATACAATAATTATTTTTGGAAAGGTAACTTTTTATTTAACTTTATTTATTTTTTATGTGAGTAAAATGAAAAAAACATTCATTCACATTTCTAAGAAAATTCATTTAGTTGAGTATTATAATAAGGTTTTCCAATTCCATATGGGTTCAACATCGGTCATCCACTATTCTATGCCCATTTATTGGATGACCAATGTTGAACCCATATGGAATAAGAAATCCTTGATATAACACTCAACTAAATGATAGGACATCTTGATCTGGTTGGCATCATGAAATAAAATATATATGACAACCTAATAAAATAATGACTCAAAGAAAGATGAAAATCATATTAATTTATAAACATAGAAGAAGTAATATAAATGTGTCATTTCTCCTAGAATAATGACATAACATAATATTAAAAATAAATAAAATAATATAGAAACATAACCATATAATACAATTATATTATTATAATAAATTAATATAAAAAAAATTAATTTAATATCAATTCATTATAATTGGAAAAATTAAAATAACTAAATAACATTAATAATAGATCGAGATTGTAAAAGAATAATATAATCATTACTCATGAATTAATTCTCTCTATTGTTTTTGGGATCATTCATTAAAAAATACATTTTTTCTTTGAACTCATAAGGAATACAAGAGATTAATAAATAACAAAGTGATAAAAATGAACAAAAATATATTAAAATTGAATAAGAGTAAAAAAATAATTGTACCCAACCTCTTTAATTTATTACACCCTCTTATGGGATTAACCACACATTTCTGAGTGGTCCTCAAAAATAGTAAAACTAAACCTCATAAAAGATATAATAGAATGATGAAACTAAGAAAAAATTGAATAAAAGTAGAATATATACCTAAAATATTAAACATACAATGAAATAAATACACTATTAAACAATAGGAAAACTAATAAAAATGATGTTACTTAACTATAGAAAAGGTCCCTAAGAGGTAACCATAAATTTTAATGGGACTGTCCAATCACATTCATGGTGGTTGAGTTCCCATTATAAGATATTACTTCAAATAAAATTGATATTAATTTAAGGAAACCACACTATTTCATAAAATATATATTAGATCATATTTTTAAAATCATTATTTGATACCCTCATAGTGTGATATCACCAGTCGTTATTCAAATTTCATCCTTCATTCACCATCATATACCAATTATTTAATTACAAAATATTATTTCTCCTAGCTCACAGTTTAAAATTATACTCTATTATACAGAACTTCTCCTGGAAAGATCAAACACCATTAGTTTTTTATAGTTTGGAAAAACACATATATAAATTCACACAAGGACTATACTCTTTGGAATCATTAAAATCTATATCAAATTTAAAATAAAACCAAATCCAAATCCAATATGACAACTTTTGTACATAGTAAAAAATATAATAGGCCATGAGATCCCTTTACTATGAAATCTCATAATTCATGGACATGATGTAATATATTTACTTCATGGAGTACTATTTTCTCAAATAGACTTCATGTAATCTACATGAATGTTCGTAGCCTTGATAATCATCAATCGTTGTGTATCCAAATCCATGAATCTCATCATACTCATATAAAGTAGACATCAAGGTCATTTAATCCATCAAAAACATGAGAAAATTTATTAAAACCCCCAAATATTAATAACAAAATAAAAACCCCCATTTTTAGGGAACCATATAAAATCACCAATAATATTCAATCAATATTATAGAAATCTCTTTTCATGACCCTCTCATAGCATGGTATAATGGAACCATGTGAGAACTAATTTCTCGACGTAGAATCAGTAGTTGTGCCACATGTGTTTATTTGTACATCATCTTATCCATATCCCCATGATGTGACTAAACTAATTGAAGATTGTTTTACTAAGATTAATATAATGTAGGTTCAACTACCACCCTACATGCATGGTGTTTTGGTGATAATGGTGTGAGTTAACAATAAAAATTTGAAAAAAATAATTGAGAATTATAGGACCTTGATGATGTCATATCACATTGTAACTAAATTATTTGTTTAGCATAAATAGTTATCAACTACTATGAATCCCATAAAAGTGTTACCTTTAGTTAAACCTCTTATTAATAAAATGGAATATGTGATATTACTAACATTGTATTAATGTAGTGTCTTATCACACTACAACCACTGAACTCAACTCAGGTTCAACCTGTTGTTAGCTATACCTACCTATTCCCATGTTGAATCATAGTATCCTATACCCAGTGACACAATATCCTAGAACCACAAGAAAATTCTTCCACAAATATTACTTGCCAGATGTTTCAGTGATTCTATGGTAGGTTTATCCTTCTTTCAAATAAAAATATATATTCAATTCTTCATAGAATTCTTCATTTTTTTCTAAAAACATTTATATTTAATAAAATATGTACTCAAATATAATGGGATAATAATATTCTATTATATAATCAAAACCCATTGAGAAAATATATTGAATCTATTGAAAATATATATATAAAATAATGAAATATAATTTTAATGTAAAATTTCTCAATAAAATGAAAATAATGATTTAATAACCATAAAATAAAATTAAAAATCATAGAAGAAAACAAAAACTAATATAAATCATTTATCAAAAAATAACTTTCCAAAAAGATCTTTTGAAAAAAACACAATGTTACACCACCATAACCTACTTCATTGATCCTCTATTTAATTACCAACATCCACTGTAGTCATAAAAACAATCATCGTCCATCATGAATGACATCATACCACCTCTCTAACATCACACTCATCACCCCATTTCAATCAAAAAACCAACCAAGAAAACTAATACTTATAACTAATCTATCAAACCTAAAATCACTACCAAATCATTTCCACTCCAAACAAATAGTTATACAACCACAACCATAGCCAAAAAACAATATATCCCTTATAATCACCCAAAACCAACTACGGTTGACCCCGAATTAGGACAAGAATCGCAAAGACAATATCAAACTATACAAGATGATAATAAGACTTGATTTTAATAATGAAATTATTTAAGGTCTCCATCATAAAACACGCCTAGAAGTAATTAGGTATTTTATAATGATTGGTATCATGTTATTTATGGATTTTAAACAACTAATTTACCATCATCATTAAAGGAATAACCTATTATAAATGACAATCCTACTATTTTCATCATGAAAATAATACATAATATCATAAATAAAGAAACATCACATAAATTCATCACTTCACGGTGATTTTAACGAATTAACAAAAATCATGCAACCATAATTTTTATTATTGGGAAATCACTAAATTATGTAAATTTTTTATTTTATATTTTTATTTAAGAAATATGTTAATTGGAAAATGTAACCCCAACTATTGTAAATGTTCAACAACAATATTATTTTGAACAACTATCAAATTTTTTAAAATTAAATTTCAATGAAATCATCATAATTTAAACTTACATTACTTTTACATGATTTTGAAATAGAAATGAAAATTATAAAATGTTTCGTTCCCATATTTAATTCATGATATTTTCAACAAAATATTCATTACACATTTCTTCACCAATTCAACATTGTATAAAACCAAATAATGGTTAAAAAAACTTTTACTTCTATATGTAGTTAAAACATTCCAAAAATACAATGTTTCATAAATAAATATGTTCTAGTACTTTCATAACAACAGAAATAACTATTATTCAACATTAAACATGATTATTGAAAATTTAATCCACAACATATCATTTTTATGCCACAAGCTCATTTCAGGATATTGTTTTTTTTAAACATGTTCAACAATATTTAAACAAATACAATGGAATGGTATTTAAAATTCACCATGTTACACATAAATATTTCAGTAACCCAAAATAATAGTCATTCTTGAAAAATGAACAAAACAATATCATTCTGGAAATATTCTCTAAAATCAATCATTCACCATTAAGATTTATTACCATCTTAAAAAATATAGAGATTGTTTAGGAAAATAAAATCATTAAATATTGTCCAGAAACATGAAAATAATCTATAATAAGTTATAGGTAACATTAAAAAAACTATTCATTTGGAAATATAAAAATCATGAATCAAGGTTTTAAAAAAAATTATCAAACATAACAACATGGATGTTATTATTGGAAATTCGGATTCAAAATGATCTTTAAATTTCATAATTAAATATAATAGTAAATATTCAGCAAATATTTACAAATAATTATTAACATCAAGGGAGTATATTATCCATTTTACCCCACATTAATATAGTGTATTTGTTTAAAAATATGAAATTGAATTATCAACATCTCCATTAGAATAACATATTCACAATAACATAGATAAGACTTATATGAGAAATTAATGTGTATCTAATGATATTGATGTTGGTAGAACCCTATGATTAACACCCAAAACTGTTTCTCATCAACCTAAATGTTTTTAGTATGTTATAAATGTACATCAATCAAATTAATGGGGGAACCAAATTTCCCTATCATAGATATGTTTCCGAGCATTTATCATATGTTTTGCATGAGATGTATGTTATACCAATGTACTCCATGGAATCATCATCAAAGCCTAACTCAAAACTGTAACCAAACTATCAACCAAAAGATTTGATACCAATTTTTCATGACCACACCCACTCAAAATTATTCTTGAGATTGAAAGGAATTTGAGAGTTATTCTTAATCCTTACTTTAGTAGTTTATGATTTTTGGAAAAAAAAATTGTTAAAAAACTCAAATATTTTAGAATATACCTTCATAAAATATTAGGAAGGTTATTGAAAAGAATCCTCTAATAAAATCCTAATAATTTAAATTAAAAAATTAAATCCCCAAAATACATATGTCACATACATTTCATGTATAATGTCCTTATGATATGATATGAAAAAATATCTTTAGACCCCAATCATTGAAAAAACCCAATATGATCTACCCAAATAGTATCCCTCAATCACCCATAAATAATACAGAAAACACTACAATGTATGGATGGGTGATCACTTTTGGGTAATTATTAGGATAATATTTCTAAATAAATTAGTAACAATTTGATATATATATTAATGATTAGGAAACATTGATTATAATAATACATAAACAATCTCAAAAAGAAGAACAATAAATAAAAGAATATAATTCAAAAATAAACACATTCTATATCATTTATGATAACATCCTCTATTATATAAAACATATTTATCCATATGAAATACATGATTATTGAATAATTCACAGTCTACTCAATGATTTAAATAACAAATTGAAACAAAAATAAAAATTATTTCCCTGAATTATATATACTTTATCAACACAAATAAAAAAAATTTCAGGATAATTATACACTACACACACCTACCGGTATATTCATTCCACCATAAACCAGAAGTGATCTAAAAAGATAGATTATCCCCATTTGATTAGTATTATGTCAATTAAACTAATATAACACCACATCAATACCAAATTCTATTGAATCAAACCTACCTTCATATTGTATAGAAAAAACCTCAACTTCCCACATAATAATCTCAATAAACTGCCACATCATTCACCACCACATCCATATATATCAAAACCATATATCCAATTTCCAAATTCACCAATAAATATGGTCACATAAACATACAGGGTATCAAATTTTATTTATCCTCCATCTGTAAATATTCTCCAATAATATCTTAATGTCCACATCTTTCTCATCATGGTACCTTCTTATGAACATGAAGTACATCAACCTCCTTCCATCCTCATTACATACACAACCCCAATAATGAATATCATCCTCTAACACATTATAATTCAATTATCTTAACAATTAACACAACATTTCATCAATTATATTGTATTATATATCATTAATACATCATAGTCTATATACATATAAAAACATTGATCCATCATAGCCTTCAATACATTTTTGTCATAAAGGTAAGATATGGAACCCATTCATCAAAACCTCAAAATCACATTCAAAATATAAAATATATACCTATAAATCATAGACCAGAAGATATATTTCAAAACATATCATCATAAAGTTTAATAGTATAACCATTTAGAAATGAAAATAAAACCAAAAAATAAAAAATGTAACAATTTCAAATAATTTCACATCCCACTATTTACAATTTTCATTCCTCATTAGGTTCATTATTCCATTAATTCACCCATGAAAATGTATTCTACAACCACTTCCTGTTGGAATCCAGTCATCCAATTCTATTCATAATTATTCATTCCACGTTCTTTTAACATCAATTTTTTCTTCACTTATTTTATTTCATGTTTCACATTGCACCACCCATAATATTTAAAAACAGTTTTACATTGTTCCAACTTACTTTCCAAGACATCCTAATTCACTCATGATTTATTTAATATATAATGATTATTAATTATAATATGGATATAAAAATTCATTTGATTATCATTTCCTTATTTAGAAAATAATCCAATTTATCATTATTTAAAAGGAATCATGTCATGAAAAAATACGTTAACATCAACTTTTTTTTGCAAAAATTTTATCCAAACCTTGTACCCCTCTTTAATAAAATGTTTAGAAAAAATAATGCACAATATCATCCATGAAAACCAATGAATATTATAACTTATTGATTTCAAAATTTCAAGAATTCTTATATATATTCATATATTTTTGATTCACCAATTGTGATTGTGAAAAGTTTCATGAACAATAAAATTAATGTAATGAATGTAAAAAATAAATAAATAATTACAAATATAAATTTTTTGAAACATATAATGAATATGGGATTCTCAATTCCCATTATAAATTTTAATTCTTAGTTTATTATAATTTTTTCATTCTTTATAATGTATTGTATTTTACACATAGGGCCCCCATCTAAATAATAAAGATCACCCAAGAATCCATTTCAAAACACCTAACAAAAGAAACATGATAAAATATATCAAAGAGGTCTTGAAGATACATTCGAGCATATTATTCTAGAATATAGTAGAAGTGTAAAAAATTCCATTATTATAGTCACCTTTCAACAATAAATGAAAATGAATAGGTGAAGGATATTTTCAAATTGTAAATATAATGGGAGGAAAACCACCTAAACCTATATCGTAGTAATACCCATAAAATACATGTTCCAATGAAGATAAACATAAATTGAACCACTTTCAAAACCACTTAAAATTTGAAAAATATAAATATATTTTCAATATATAGAAAGAGAAAAACTCCTTAAATTATGAAATTTTCAACACTTTGAGACAAGGGGAAATGAAAATAAAAGTGTACACAAAGGACTCAATGGAAAACCCTGTAAACGCCTTTGTTTAATGGAAAATGAACTAAATTAGAAGAATTATGATTGGTGTTCCTAATATATAATGGAACTAGAAATTATAAGGAATCATGGAATGAAAGGTCAGGCCCAAACAATTATAAGTGTATCTCCAATTAATCTGATAAATGAACACCAAAATAAATTCCACCTTATCAATTAAATTCTCAATTAATGATCTTAATCAGATCCAACCATAGAAGGTCACTATAATGGCGTAATAGTTCCTAGAACATTTATTTTTAATTTTCAACCAATGAGGGACTTTGAAGATTATTACCAAGTAGAATATCAGGTTGGTAATGTTTTACATATACTGTTAAAAAATTCCAAAAAAATAGCTAAAATGTACTTTTTAAATTTAGGTTATGTTTAATATAATAAAAGTGATAAACAAATTCACAGGAATGATCTAATATATTATATATGAGTTTTAATTTATATTATGTTACCCATGTTTATATATAAAAATATATTTAAAAATAGTGCACATTTATTTTATATAAATAATGTGGTGATATAATATTATGTTTCGTTTATAATATTACACATTATGTTGTACATATTGAATAAATCGTATGCATATATAATTATAAATATATATATTTTTGTTTGTGATACATTGTAATATTTGATTTATTATATATATAGATATTTAAAAAAATTATGTCTATCAAAAATCATGGATAAATAATTTTTTGGGAAAAAGGGATTATGATATTAAACATAAAGGAATATTAAAAAAATGGAACAAAAAAATTGGAATTAAATTAATATAAAATTTATGCATAAAAAGTCCTAAAAATATAAATAAAATAATAAAATATGATAAATAATGGGAAAATTTATATTTCACTTATTTATATAAATTGTGTATGTTTTTTAAACAGGAAATTAATGCATGTAGTATAGAAATGATATTCATCAATTATTTCCTTATAAATTCATAAACAATTAAATAATAAAATTAAAAATAAAACACTACAAAAATTAAAGAAAAAAATATCCATAGAACTCCATGTATTTAAAAAAATTTATATCAAAGGGAATCATTATCAAATTACCAGAATATTTATTTTATAATATTTTTGATAACTTTCCATACAATTCCTTAAACTATTCTCCAATTTTAGAGATCATAGATTCATTTTTTGGATAGTTGAGTGTATCATTTTATTTTAATAAATCAAACATCAATAGGATTTGAACCATTCTGAATAATTCTTTCTTGCATGTTTATGTATATATATCATTTTCTCTTTTTCCCAATTCTAGAACATAAAACTATTGAGGTGTCATATCCATGTTGGAGATCCAAAAACATTTCCTTATTATTTTATGCATTATTTTGGATCTATTGTGCTTATTTTTATGTGGAAAAAAATTATTTTTACCAAATAAATAATATGTAATTTAATATAAATGAAGAATACTTATATTACTATTATTTTAATTATATTAATGGTGTTGAATACAAACAAAACAATTTTGTGATATTTTTTAGATACTGTAGATTTTATTTTATTTTTTATTTTTTTGTTAAATTTATCATGGTTTCTAAAAAATGTATAAATTGAATAATGTTTGAATACTATGAGTGATTAAATATATATATATATTGAGTAAATATTTTTATTAGTCACATAAAATAAAAATTTTTATATTGTGCATATTTATTAAAATTCTCACTGACGATTTTCAAATTATGACGGTAATGATTATTATTGTTAAAATACTTGTAAAATATTAAAATAATTTAAATTTATTATCATTTACATATTGTAAATAATGATAACATAAAATTTATTCATAATAAAAAATATTTAGAGTTTAATATTCATTTATAAGATATTCCAAATGATTTATCAGATCATGAATGTTTTTATTAAATTTTTTTATTAGAGCATATTTTAAATAATGTTTCTTCATGATAGAATTTTTTTAATAAAAAATTTATATGGTCAAGACTCAAAAATAAAATATTAATAATGAAATTAAATGTAAACAACAAAACGCATTTCAAATGTGTTCTATTTAGTTTCATGCATAGGTTAAAAATAATAATTGTTATTTAAATTTTATATTTGTTTTATATTTCAATATCATGGAAATATAAATATATATATATATTTAAACCCTATTTGACCATAATATTACACCTAAAATAGTTGATGGGTGAGGGTGGGATGAAGTTGATATGGTTTTTCGATTTATGGTATCTTCTGGTTGATGATGGAAGACATGGATGATATGGAAATGTATTGATGATCATTGGCTAATATAATGTTCCATTAGTGATTATTAGTTTCCATTATGCATATTGAATTATGTTTTTTGCATTATAATTCTACGCCTTTGGTACATGGCTTCATAGATATAGGTTTAGAGTTTTAAAATATGAATTTATGGAATTATAATTATACTTTAAATTTAATTGTAGGTGGATTGTTCATGAATTAATAAGTTAATGATGTTATATTAAATGATGTAGTAGATTGGAAAATGAATAAATCATTTGGATATAATGAATTAAAAATCCCTTAATTTAAATGATTAAATATATGTATTATGATGTCATATGATCATTGGTTATCTTGTTATTTCTTTGGAATTTAATATGATATTTTTTGGTGATTAGTGATTATAGATCATAGATTGTTATAGGACTAAGATTTATCTTTCTAAACACTATTAATTGTAGATGGGTGTCATGTGGGATATTGTTGTAGAATGATTCTATGGATTATGTAGTTTCCCCTAATATGGTTTTGTGGTGTGTGTTTGTGTTTTTATTTCTCTCATTTTTTATTGTAATTTTTATTTTCACCCACTATAGGTGATAGGGGAAACTTGTGCCCATATTTTACTATGGGTTTAATGTGTCTTCACAATATCTAGGTTGTCAAGGTTATAGATAGCTGACTACTCCAACTACCCTATTCTCTCTTCCATATATGGATTTTTTATGTATGAATATCCCAGTTATGATGGACTATAGTAAATAATATGTGCTCATATGAGATGTGATGCCTTCTAACCAAGGAATATATTTATTTTTGGGCGAGAAAAACTTAGAAATATAGTACATGATTGTATGAAATGTTTATTTACACATGGAATAAAATAATTTGAGGTACAGTTAAGATATACATTTGGTTGAAATAGATTTTGATCTACTATATGTTGTGACTGAATATATATTTGGTGTGTGTACGTGGTTGTGATTTGCTCACAGGAGGTGTATTGTGATATTTATGGGATGTGAATTTAATGATGTTAGATGTTAATATTTAGGGTGACTAGTTAAATGTGATAGTTGTATCATATAACCCTTTAGATAATTGTTTGATCAGTGTTCAAATCTAAGTTTTAGAATATCGATTAACTAATTTTGGGATGAGTTAGATTCTCAGTTTATTCACTAGATTTCTAATGTTGTTCTTCACTATTTCATGATAGGTTTATGGGACAATCTTTCTATGCATACTTTTATGATCATCTCTATTTAAATATCCATATGTGAGTTTTGTATGAGTGAGTTGATGATCGAGATGGAAGTTACTAGATCACGTATATTTTTCATGATTTATTAGTGATCATAGTTATTGTCATAAGATATTTTATACTTTTGTTTTATAATTTTTAAATTGAAATAAATATCATTTATTTCAATTGGTATTCTCATTAATTGTATTAGAGTTTATTTTTTTCTTTATTTTCATCCATGGAATTTTGAGGGCAATCTTGACCATTTTTCAAATATTTATACTATTGTTGTTAGTCTCTTTCCCTTGGGATATAGGTGGTTAGATTTTAAGGTCACAAATTTATTTTACTACCATCCCAAAAAGGGTACCCATTTTGAGAATTCATGATCATTACAACCAGAAATATCTCACCAAAGTACAACAACTGAATTTTGAAACATCATAATTTGAAATTCAAACCATTCCATGACATGATAGAGGTATCTCAGTGTGATAAATCCAATAAAGAAATAAATGAGGACTATGAATATGAGGTATTCATGGCATGAAATTGATAATCACATAATGAAAATATTAATGAAAATAAAATTTGCAACCCAAACCAACTTCTCACCACTTAGAAATTCCATCATGTCATAAAAATAAAACATCACATTAATATATAATATTTTTAGTACATTACTTAGGTATTTCATGATATGTATGGTTTAACAAATCAAAAATCATCTCCAAATACATAATGTATGGTTGATATATTATTATGTTTTGATATAGCTTCCTCTGTGATATTTCATCGCACTTATGTACCTTGTCCAACAACACTGAAGTCATGAAACCTCTTTATACCATGACACAATCCCCAAAAACATGATTCCATCCAACATTTCATGATATACTAGACAACATATCTCCCCTTTATTCCAGTAATCCCTTAACATCAAGAAAATAATTTTGTCATCATGAAACCTTTATCCAAGATAAAATATATCCTCTTAACTCTATCTCCCTTCCCCTAAATTTTTTCGAAAAACCCCATCACCCAAAATAAATAATGTAATGATCCATGAAATCTATGTTATTAGATAACCTATTATTTTAATTAGTAAAATCATTTGATAGAAAATGATATAGATTTTTAAATTGTTTTTTTGAAATAATGAACACATCCTTCCTCCATGCTAGGATTATATTGAAAAAAATATGATAATATATATATATATATATATATTATGTTTAGAATAGAGTGATGTAAAATAAAATAATTGCATCCCATAATCATCGATGATGTAACATCCTATTATATATTCATATTATGCATACTTTGAGTCCTTTTTTCTTGATTTTAATGTAATATACTTTTATATAACTTTTTTTCATATTGACTAATTGAAAATAAATTTTTTTATTTGAACACAATTTTGTTTAAATGTGAGAGAAAAAAATACATATGCACAAAACTAAACACAAAAGGAACTCCCAAATCCATCACTAAAGAACTAAAGGATCTTAGAGTCAACCACTATAAATAAAAACCAATGGCCCATAGTCACCTGGATATCCAGATCTATATATAAATGAGATTAAATCTGATATGCCATATCTTTTCATGTTCTAAAAAATTCCTCCAATGTTACATTCCCTTAATTGAATACTCACATGAAAATGTGACATTTCGTGTCAATTGACATCATTTTCTCGTCGCTAATGGAGTCCAGAATCCTTCTTGAATATATATTGTCGATTATATATTTTGGGACATTGATATAAAGGGAGTCTTCTGAAATTTCCCCCTTTGAATTAATAACAAACTCTGTGTATTTCATACTCTTCACACCCATTTGATTCATATAAAACATTGTTGATTTCAAAATTTTATGCTGAACACCAACAACATTTTCTCCATTAGTAGAAATTTTGATGTTATCCTTCTTAATAAATAATTTCATGTTCAAAATAGTTACAATGGCCTTTATTCATCTCAAATATCATTACTAGAAATTTAAATTCAATTAATCATACATTTCAAGTGTTTTTCATAATTTATTTTTTATTACACTTCGGGGGAATAGGAGAAGGGAATCAAATATATCAATATTTCACACAATTTTTATCAAATACATTAAAATGTTCTTTTTTAGAATAGATTTAATATCTATTATCAAAAATAGTTTCAAAATATTTCTATGTCAAATTAAAACTGATTAAAATTTTATATACTGACACACCACATTTCTAGTATAGATATCCTATAAACTAAAAAAATACCACACATACCATTTCATACTAATGATAATTGAGCATGATCTTTTAATATCATGAGGATTTTTCATAGAACATCACCCATCTATTGATTGTAATGTTAAAATATTTTATAATATATATGGGGTGAAAATATGAAAATCCTGTCACTAAGGATTATAACAAAATTAATTTCATCGAAAATTTCCTCTATATTCAAATTAAAACGTCACTTATAGGGAAAAATTATTATCTAAAACCCACTAATTTTTTTAACAAATCAATGAAACTCACCCTTCTATAAACATAATTCATTAAAAACCCATCATAACAATCACCAATCTATTTTCTACGTATCACTAATATTAATGTATCCTTCATAAATTATTAATACCATATTGACATGACAATATATAGATCATCCTATAAATTTTATTGACCATCATTAAATTTATATCAAATTGTTTTCCAATATGAATAAACCACATTTATAGTATAACCTAGAATACTACACATTTTTAATATTTCAAGGAATACTAAAACCATATCAACTTAATTTTAGTAGGTGTTTTATGATATTTTTCAATTGATTAAATATTCAATTCCCATGAAAATTACATTGAAATTTATTTGACATATAATTTTTCATAGAAATATTGTGATAAAAAATTTAATTATTTATGTATTAATGTAATAAATTCTATACATTTATGTAATAATCTTTATTTAAATTTTTTTATTTCATTATATAAAAGTGTTACAATAAATATTATAGCTTCCCATTGAAAATTAAATCCATATTAAAATAATAAAATATTACTTTGTTATTTTTAATTAATATCTTATCAATGGAAATAAAATATCCAAAATACTCAAAATAAACATTTATTTTTAGGTTTCCCTAAAAGGCATTGATTATTTAGTTAAACATTTGAAATGGAATATAATACTCTAATGAAAATGTTTCTAAAAATTGAGTTTCAAAATATTTTAATATCATACTAACAGCCCCCATGACCAAATTCCATTTTTTCAATCTAATAAAATTTATTTCTTCCACATGGGCATACCCTACAACCTAATAGCCTCACTATAGTAGATCTATAATTTAGTATTCTAGAATTCACTTTTATCAATGATAAAAAAGGGAAGATGATTTGAGAAATAATAAAGGGTTCCTTTATCATTATTTTTAGTTGTACTGATAATGTGATACATTATTAGTATTTATTATCATTAAAAATATTGCCCTTTATAAGGAAATTTAGGGCATAAATAAATGGTTTATTTTTCAACACCACACCTAAAATTGATAAAATTAATTATCCAATAGTATACAATTATAATATCTATTTAATGAGATCTATGAAATATTTAATAGAAACCTAAATAATTTCAATTATATAAATTTCAGATATCAATATAATAGGTAATATATTTATATTTTATAATTTTTTAAAATGAATACATTGATGAATTTTAGTACCATAAAATTACATTTATGTAAATTTATCTTTAAAAAATTAATTTTAACAAAAAAAATCTATTAGCTATAATTATCCTATGATTATCCTAATCTCATAAAAATATGTGATATTATTAAGAAATTATACATATTTTTAATATACTATATTAAAAAAATTACATATCATATAATCTATGATCAATTCAAATTGGAATAATATTTGGTGAATTCCTATAAGTAAAATGTAAATAATAAATTTCTTTTCTAATGTATCTAGAATGAATGAATGAACACTATCTGTTTGGAGTTATTTGAAAACATTTGAAACCAAAATATCACTTTTAAAAGTAAAATAATACTTTCAGTAATACTGATAACAACTTGTTTCACATTATTTGAGGTTGCTACTTACAAGTCACAATGGATTAATCAACCATTGTTCTTAATTATTATGAAATTATGAGTGTTTATTATTCTTTATATACATATGAAGAATGTTTTGAACATAAATACAACACTTAAAATAAAAAAATTTATTTTAGTCATATCATCCACACCATATAGATGATAAATTTTAAGATAATTCATATTAATTAAAAATGAAATAATAATATTTTTTCTATATTTTCATGAAAATATGAGGTTGTTTGCTCATATTTTTGTATGTGGTGTGAAATATGAAATCAAATACCTCTTTGAAAAACATCTACTATTATTTATATTTAATGCACCATATTTTGGATTTAGGTGAAGTTAATTTTTCTACGTGTCACAATTTAATAATAGAAAATTTTCATAAAATTTAATGCTAACACAAGATTTTTTTCTAAGTTTTGATCATGTAACATATGGTTTGAATTAAAATGGTTAATTAAATAGAAAATATGAACTTTTATTAATGATGGATAAATCATGTGTTATATTTAAATTTTGTTAATTCATACACATCATAAATTGAAAATCTATATTGTTTCAAAATTATTATGCAAATATGTTCATGATGGCTTTGTTTTGAGTCGATGATGCTTCTTTTGAACTAAAATATCACATTATAATGATAAAGAAAATCATTAAATAAGAACAGTTACACTATGTGTAATATTAATGTATGCTTAATTTCCATGTGTCATAAATGAATAAAAAATATATATATAAGGAAATACTACAATAATGTAAGAGTATTTTAATTTTTTAAATATGTCACAGATATTTTTTTTTAAATAACAATTAAATAGAAGTTAAATGATTTCATTCATATCATCCACACTATGATTCATATTTATGTAAAATTATATCTTACAAATTAAAAATTAATTTTCTATGTTTTTAATAATTTATCAAGAGAATACTTTTGTGTTTTATGGGTTGAGATTATTTTATTCATGATTTGATGTAATATGTTATATTTAAATTTAAACATGTAAAACTAGAAATAAAAACAACACCATGACATGGATTGACATATAGGTAATTTGAAAATTTTAAAAAGACTCATGGTTCATTATAAAAACGTATTTTTAAATTCATTGTCTTTTTTTCAGTTTTGAATAGTGGGATGCTCCTTGAACTAAAATATCTTTTCATATCTTATATAATCCTTTTATTAATTGAATTAGACATTATTATTCCCTTTTTTAATTGCTTAATATAATTGCCTTATTATAATATGTCCAAACTATCATAATTTATAATTTTTCATATACTCTTACAACTCATCCAATAGTTTCTATTGAGCTAATACATCAACTTTAAAGCTTGCATGAGATTCATCACATGTTGTTAATAAACCATGATTCTGGAATTTTTATTCCATCGAACTATATGAAAAAATCCCCGTAATATATTATTTTCATCTAGAACATTTCGATCCAGATGGTGGTTATTGAATGAAATAATATATAACATCATAATCTATGAAATTTTAATGAATCATCCTAGGATAATATATAATCTTGAACAAAAATTGATCTTGAACTATCTTGAAGGAAGTACCTGATCCCCGTAGTATCATTAATAGAATTGTGAATTATAAAAATTTTGACGTGAATTATTTTTCACAAATTACCCAACATAAATTGATAAACAATGGAATGAAAAGACAATAAACTGAGATATGAGCTATAGAATAAGCAACCAACTAGAAAATAAGTATGATGGAAAATTATACCAAAAAATGAAAATATGATAAACGCACAACATATCTATTTATAAGTGATTCAATTCCATATACAACACCATGAAACCCCAACCCTAATGTTATTGGAATATCAATTATTCCATACAAAAATAATTCAATAATATATGGGAATGATCTAAAATCCAATTATCTTTGCACCTGTTGACCGACACCATAACTCATTCAATAAGAATCAATTTCATGAATATTTAGAACTAATGAACAAATAATTTTTTTATTTTTTTAATTCAATAAAACAAAAATCAAGATTTTTTATGAAAACTAACCATTTTAATAATTCTAATCTATTTCCAAATAAAACACAACTTATTTTTTTAAAAAATTATGTACATTCGATTAAAAAAAATTAATGGGTAAATAATGGAAAATAGGATATATTTTCAAAATTTTAAAAATATCAAACCATACAAAACACTTGTTAATCATCCCCAATAATATTAAAGGTTCTATATCTAAATAGAATATAATAGATTCAACATTTTCAGGGGTGAAGAAATTTTTTCATAGTAAACACAATAAAAACATAAATCATCATCACCCAAACATCTTGTCTTAAAATATCATAACATAATATAAGGATTGTCACATAGTTAGGCCTACATACCATTTAAAACCACTATTTATAGAATAATTCTAAACCAATACATATTTTTACCGAGACCTTCCACATTTCAACCTAGTCTATCTCATGACATTCACACCATTTAATAACACACCATAAATTATTTCATATCATCTCATTTTTGTTATAAATCCTAAATTAATTTCACACATCTGAAAACCATATAGCTACATTCCACATTACCATGAATGTCAATTCAATTAAATTTAAATTTTGTTAACACCATTAAAAGGGAATTTAATTTTCATTTAATTTATTAATTAATCATTACTATTATATATGATGGATCTATTCATTTATTTTTTTTACATGAAACCATTTAATGTTCCTAACATGCCTTTATATATTCCACTTAGGGTACTGATACATTAAAAAATAACTATTTTCATTTATAAAACAATTTATAAACCATACCAATTTATTAAATCCTAATATTGAAAATATTATTTAAAAAATGATCACTAAACAGAAGAATTATTAAACCATGTTTTTTTATTTATTTTGGAAATAATCATCATAAATAAATCAATTCAATAATGAAAAATCAACCAGGAATACTGATTCCAAAATAAAGAGTGTATGCCATTAATTTTTTTTCACATCATGTCATATCAAATTATAATTCTCTACCATTAACAAAACCTCTTGAATTGACCAATATTTGATATTGATATTCGATATAAGGGTAAAGCACAACATTATTGAAACTAAAATATATAAGAATAATGAATCATATGATAAATATTAATATGTTATAAATAAGAAAACTACCTTGAATTACTAAAAATATTTTTCATCAGATTGAAAATTAATAATGTATGGATAAACTACTCAGAAAAATGAGAAGAATATTCCACAAAAAAATAACAAATAATAATTATATATAATAAAGAGGATTCTATAAATAGAAGGATCCACTACACCATAACTAAATACAAATCCTCAAATTCAAAGGAGGCAGAAAAGAAAACATACATAAATTATTCACATTATGTGATCAAATAAAACACAACTCCAATTACCCTTTAATGGATTATAAAGAAGAACAATCAATGATAACTATCAAGAAAATGAATCATGAGGAGAAAAAACTGGAATACAGAAAAACCATTTAGGAAAATGATAAATCTAAACATTGAGTGTTTGGGACAGAAATATTTGATATATTTGGTGTAAAAAACATAAATTATTTAATAAAACATTAAATTTTAATATTCACGGACTCCTATAGTAATATTTCCTAGGAAATTAGGATATGTTTGAGATTTTAAAAAACTGAAACCCTTATAAAATGATATAAGACTGACTATTGTCATAAAATACTTGGTATTTTGCCCTGGCCATGGCTACCACAATGCCCTAGTGGTGGTTATCTCGGTGGGGTGGATGAAATTTCATATATGTTACACATAAGTGGTAAATTCCATTAATTACAATCTAATATTGTTTCACTATAAGATTCCCAAATCCTAATTTTAGCATCCAAAAACATCCAAAGCATCTGAAAATGAAAAGAAAAACTAAATTGAATAATGAAAAAAATGAATGTACATGAACGATGTGGTTGGGATGTTACAATTTTCCCCACCAAAATAGTATCTCCCCTAATAAAACATGTATAACACTTTTTGATCATGAATAAAAAAAGATAACCAAAACTCCAATATCAAATCTAAAACATCAAGAGGCTCCAAATGCTAAAATTCCAATGATTGAAAACTGAAGGAATTCAAAGAAATATAGTGACGAAAAAAATATTAAAATATTAACCACTCCAAAATATAAAATCCATAAATATGAAATCTAGTTAAATCTAGATATAAAAATTATGAATGGTAAAGAAATAATTAAAATCCAATTAAAAATAGACTACATTTAACTAAAAATTCTATGAATTACATAAGATTGAAAATTCTATGAAACCTCAAAAAATAAAACCACATTTCCCTAACAGTTCTTCTTGAGTAAGATATCTGAATATTATATCATTCAAGAAAATTCTTCCCAAACATTAATAATTAGAAATACAAAAATCTGAAATAAGTATCATCAAGAGTTATATAGACTATAAAAATGTAAATTGAGGGTAAACCAAGACAATATTCATAAAACAGAGACTTCCTATAATTCTAGTTGAGGTACCATGTTATAATCAACCCTAACTCCTGGTAATCCCAAAAAATAAAAAAATATTTTTATTTATATAAAACTATGAAAACTGAAATACCAAAATATAACCCACATGATAATCAGAGAAGATACAAAAAATAAGGAATAATTCTTCGCAAAGAAATAAAAATCCGACTTTGGATTTTCATAGGAGAATAAAATAAAATAGAAAAACATGGATTGTCACCAAGGAACTGAACCCCTACAAAAAAAGAAATAAATTTGGGAACTAACAAAAAATTGAATATATATACCTTTAATGTAATATAATGGAGAAAAATTTTGAGATTAAGGAAACCATGCATCCCAATTCATTTTTAATTAGATCACGTAAATCTAATTCTCATGGAAGAGAAAGAAAAACGTTTCAAAAAGAGAAATTCAATATTTTTGGTCTCCCATAATATTAAATCTCTCTAACATTAAATCATTTCAATCAAAATATTCTAAAAAGATATATTAAACAAATCATTGTTAATATCTAATTCTAAATAACAATATTTATACATTACGAATTTATAATCCAATAATATAAAGGGAAAAGTAAAAACATCACTAACAAGAAACCAAGGAATCCTAAAAGGGAACACAATATATCAAAATGTCAAAAAGATCAAAATATCTACATAAAATGGAACTGAAACAACCATTACTTTTATATTGAGAACAATATATAGACCTTTATCAACTTCAACCAAAAATAGGAAAAATCGTCGACTCCTATGGCACTTTGGTAATTTATAATTCAATATTGAATTTATAAATCAACAACATACCATAAGTGTTTAGGTAGATAGAGAAATGGATACACAAATATTGTATGAATTCCTTTCAAGATACACAATAACATTAAAGTGTCACATTTTTCCAAAAGAGGAGGATAGACAACCAAATCTAAAATAAGAAGATCATTCTCCAACATAATTTTATTTCTTTTCTAAAGAACATAAAATTAAAAATCATTTTATACCTTCATGGAATTGGGAATGAAATATTATGTGAAACATTACATGATTGATACTAAGCACTGCACATTTTTGTCATATCTGGAGTGACTGACTCTATCACATCCAAATCAAACACTCGATAAAGAAGGCCGGAAACATAACCTTGAGAGATTCTAAAATATCTGAATGGGTGAATATATCCTAAATCATCTTCAATTATATCACGTCATCATAAAAAAATTATTTCTCAAATAAGTTGGATTTTGGATATCAAATACATCAAATTAATCCCCAAACTAGTATATAAATAGAAGCACATAGGTCCTTATATATAGATACAATATAAGAACTATTCCAAAATAATTATAATCATTCTAGGTGTCTATTAAATTTTAATAGGTGAACACTAAATAAAACTAGAAGAAAAAATAAATAGGAATAGGCATTATAATCCATGGTCACAAGATATAACCAAAAAAACAAAACTATGACACACAATGTGACAAAAATAATAAAAAAAACCATAAAACCTGATTATTATATTATTTATTATATAATTTCACCACTTGAAAAAATGTTAGTTTTACTAAAATCCATTTATGAAGGAATCTCAGTTCTTTAAGAATGCATTTTCACACATTTAAAAAACATTAAAGGAATGGTTTCTTATCATTGTAATATTTTGAAAACAAATGTTCATGACATTTCAAAGATGAATCATCTAAAAATTCAATTAATTTTCTTTACAATATAGGATATTAATGGAAATAGATAGAAATATATTTCTTTCCCAAAAGTGTCAACCATGTATTCATAATAAATTTCATAATTTTAGAATCAATATATTCCAAAAACACTGAAATACAAACAACATTTTTAATTTTAAATGTTTTCAAACTCTAATATATTATGTACTATTTTCCAATCACCATATATTTTTTATTTTCAAATATCACTTAATAAAATAAAATCACAAAATAATAAGTTATTATAGTTTACCAAAACCATAAATAACCAAAATAAAAGTAATTGAATGGAAATATGATATTAAAAAAATATAATTATAAAATTTCATGAAAATAGAGTTGATCAGGGACTATCCACATGGTTTGGAAAACCATTATCCTATCATGAGAAGTCCATTAATAGTCAACTAAATCATGTTTTAGGTTCCATAAATAGTTTCATAAATCCATCCTTGTAGCGTGTGCCCTACTATATTTCCACTAAAGCACAAAAATATAAAAAATATACATGAACTGTGAAAAAAAATCACACAAAAAATTTTAAATGGCCTCAAAAATATTTTATGATAATACTCTAATTAGAGATATAATCACCTCCATAAACTATACAATAGAGACCATATCCCATGTTTATTTTATCTGTTGTCTACTTTATTACAATGGTATAAGATACAAGGAATTACACCTAGACATTTCAAATAGATTTTACCTCCTGGTTATATAGATACATTAAATAATTATTAATTCAATTTAATCAAAAATAATGAAATTATTTTTATTTCAAACACCATTATTCCCCTTGCAATAACCTTTTTTGTCAATTAAAAAAACACCCATTATCCTAGGAAAAATAAAACCATAGAAATGGGAGATAATAGATTCTACATAACGGTAATCATATTGTGGAATCTATAAATAAATAAATCATGAAAAATATGTAAAGGTAAATAACCAAAACCCATTCAATGCATTCCATAATAAGAATATATTATTGTAGGAATACATTATTATTAACTAATTCCATATAAATAATCATAGGAGATGAAAAAATATTCATGGATATTATAACTAATATAATGTAACACATAATATCAATAATTCAATTCATAAAGTTGGAATGAAAAATTCCAGTCACCTAAAATAAAACATTGAGTCCTTCTAAGAAATCTTAATAAATGGGTAAGGCATCATCCAAAAAACAATGATGTTTTTCTCATGAGAATATTTGATACTTCAAGGAGATATAACAGTCCCCACCCATTACTAAAAATTAACATGAATTACTCATATGAAATGGGTGAAAATTTTAACAGAAAAATTTATATTCCTCCTCAATGTTTTATTATTATGATGCCTCTTTAAGGAAAAAGTGGGAAACCAAGGTTCATAAAATAAGGGCACCGCTACGTGTTGAAAGAGTTTAAAAGATTTTTTAAACAAAATACTAGGATTATTATAATTATATATTCTATATTATTAGTATTGTAAATTACTAACAAGGGTTTCCAGAACCACACTGATGTGTTCTTTATGGTGAGTAGCCATTCTGTCCATTCTCTATAAGAATTTATCCCAGTTTATATTACCTTGTTTGAATACACGAGCTAGGACTTGGTCTTGTTTGTCTCACCACGCCTCTTTATCCTCCATATAGTGTTTTAAAAACCTTCTTTTATATATTGTTTTGATGTTGTATTTTGAACCATTTACCCTGAACTCTTTTTCAATCATTTCTTCATTTGAATGGAGGATGAGAATCAAGCACTCCCCTTCCACTTCCTCAACTATTCATGTTCTCTCTCTTTGTTATCCACCTTCCCCATTTTGGGAGGTCTTTGCCTACTTGTTTCCATCATTCTTACTTGATCTTGTTTCGATTGGTTTGGGCAATTGTTAATAATCCTTGAATCCTGTTGGTATTTTCCCCTTGACCATAATACATTCCCCTAAGTCTCTATTTCCTTGATGCCCTTTCTTCCTTCTAGGGATGTGAAGAACATTCCCGATAATTCATTCCAAACTGTCCACAGATAATTTGTTGTAGCTATCACCAGCTTAAACTTCTTCCTCTTTATTAAGTGTTTGTCTTTGATCATCCATAAATTCAAAGCAGTTGCCTAACTCGACCACTAGGCCTTCTTTGGAGGGACTCTGCCTGACCGGATCCTTCACATTTCCGGTTTTAAGTCACTTTTTATTTCCCCTACTCCTTGTATTCATGTGGAAAGAGGGTTCTAATAGAGATAATTTTTGGGTCTAATGGACCCAATACACCCACTACACCCTGACTCCCTTTTACTTAAAGTTCAACTGTAGAAGATGCCTCATGTAATGAAAATCTAAAAAGCTTGACCTCTGCTCTGATAACATCCATAGTGGCCACTTCCATTTCCTCTAGGGGAACACACACTGAGATTTCAATTTCATTTTAGCCAGGATGTCTGAGGAACTGTACCCCATTATCACCCGGATCCTCCACCTGGAGGTGTATATCCAGGTCATGTTTCAAATGATTAAAAACACATCCCACCTTTAATATGTCCCTCGACCTTTTCTCCTCTCACATGGGAGATGATTGATCCATTACCCCTTGATTATTTTACAAAGAATCTATATTCATATAAAAATTTCATTGTAATCCATAAATATCCACTCCCATCTTCGGTTGATAAAAATTTATATTTAAAAACAAACATAAGAAATGTTAATAAGAAACCAATCAATAAACATAACCATAAACCATACAGACAAAAATTCAGAATTCTAAAATAATTATATATACCCTATCAAACTAATCATAAAAAATTCGTAGAATTAATTTGACTGGTTTCAATTAAATATATTCTCATAGGATCAAAATTCTAATATATTTTTACTAACATTTATGAGTAAAAATACCATGAAATGATCCTGGAAATCATTTTTGAGAAAAAATACCTTTAGATTTTGAAAATAAAATTTTAAAATACTAGGTTCATAAAACATTTGGAAACTATTTTCATTGAAAATAAAAATTTAAAAAAAGAAAAAAATACATTAAAACATTGACTTTTCATGAAGTTAGAAAATTCCATTCATTTCATACAAATTAAAACAATTATTCCTTTCATATCTTCTATAAGAACAAAATAGACATTATTTTGAAAACAAAACAAATATTCCATCAGGAAGATTTTTTAAAAAGTATAATTTATTAAATATTCCTTTATAATTTTTTTTTAAAATTATTAAAATCATTTTTTGAAAAATATTTTTAGAAATGTTTGTTTTTTATGAAGATAGATTTCTGAAATAAGGGATAAATAATGATATATTTCATTAAAATCATATTCTCAATATTTTTATATACTAAATATGTAATTAATTGAAATATTATTTGAAAAAGATCAATATTAAAAATTGGTGATGAAAATATATTTATTTTATGATATATTTATATATATTTGCGAGAACTCCCCCAATTCATACATAAAAATAAACAAGTCTAAATAATGAAGACATCTTGAAATTATCACCTACCATATTGGTAACATATGAATCATAATAACCATATTATACAGAAAAAAGGTAATATGTGGTTAATATGGTATATACATTATATATGTAAAAGTGTGATGAGAAACCCTTATATCTGGTGTGATCTTATTTTTACATGTTTTAAAATATTTTTTATTAGTTTTAAACATATTATTAATTTACAACATAACAATAATATTATTTATAATATCATATATTTTCCTATTATTACATTTTACCACATATTGCTTAATAATAACTCATTATTTTCACTTTTTTGGTGTTAATTGCCTTGTTTTCTCAGACCCATTTTTCTGAATGATCTTATTCATGTAAATTGGATATATATATATATATATATATCATATAAAAAAACTATAATAATGTTATAAATATTATATTTAGTCAATATAATTTTTTTCTAAACCATATATGAAGGTTGTGCCTTTAAAATTAATTACATCGCTTCATGGCGACTACTGATTATACATATGTTTGAGCAAAGATACCATTACCTTAATGAGTGGATGGGAAAGAAAATCGGTGATATATTAATTTTATTCAATAAATATAATCACATATATATCAAATATATTCATTAATTTTACCCTCGTTAAACTCCATATATATCATAATTTAAAAAAATTATCATATCCTCACGATGCGGTAGTCATCCATTAACATGAGAGATAGAATTATAAATGAAATAGAATTGAACATAAAAAAGTAATATGTGGTATTAAAAATACATAATTACATTAATATCATAAATATCATATATATTTTGTAAATTTATAATCACAAAAATCTCTTGAATGGTGGTGATGGGAAATAAAATAAATTGGTTCACGAGATGGTAGTCTTCTATACACATAATCTTTGGTTTAATTACTCATTTTATAAAAATAGAGATGGATAAATTTTATTCTATCAACATAATAACATATCTGTGTATGGTATATATGGGTATTATTATTTTTTAATTTTAATTACACAATTTATGGGGGAAAATAATAATTACAATGAATGAGATTTATTAAGATAATTTACTTTTAAAAAGAAACCACTTTTCAATCTCCTATTAAGGACATCATGGATGGTATATTGGGGTGAAAGGAAGCTCAAGAATATTTAAAAATATGTTAGTGATATATTTTTAGATGGGTTTCTTAAGCCAACTGGATTGATGATTGTGGAAAAGTTAGAGTAAGATGTTCCTTTTTAAAAAATGGATAGAGGTATGAAATTTGGAGATTACATGGAAAATTCCCAACAGAATACAATATAATTATGTCATTAACCTTACCAAATATTCATAATAATATTCGGTTATTTTTTGGTATATTATAAGTTTGTATTATGAAAATAAATTAATATTTTGAAAAAATGTTATGTCATTTTAACCCTAATATTCTTAGTTTAACCCCATTGTAAAACAGTTTTTTCCTTAAATGTAGTAATACATTTTTACAACAGTAACTATTAATTTTGGTCAAAAATTAATTTTATCATATTATTTAATATAAATTATATTTATTCTATATAGGTAATCCATTTTTATAAATTCAATTCTCAAATTTTATATAATTATTTTTAAAATTATACACATAAACACTATGAAAAATAAGTTTTGAAAGAGAAAATTATCATAAGAATAGAAGATTATAATATCCAAATTGAATATAGAATTGATTAAAATGAATTAAATTAATAACATTGTAGTATTACTAATTTTTTTACTTTAAAACCAGTTAAACATATAATTTATTTTCTTCATAACTTTAAATGAAATGAATTTTGTAAGAAAAAAATATTATTCAATTTTCACTGATAAATAAAAAATTTCCAAAAAATAAAATATTAAAATTACCTTAGATAATTTGGAAATTAAAATATAAAAAATAAAGTTTAAATTTATAAATATTATTTTAAATTTTTTTAATAATTCCTTAAAAATTATGTTTATAAAATGTGATTAAACCACATATTAAAAAATTACAGTTTTTCAGAAAAACAATTACCTTCAAATGTCTCTTATTTTATATATAATCAATATAAAACAATAGAATTTACATTATAAATGTGAAAATAAAAAAATTAATTTATTAATTACCTATTAATACATGCCGAAATATTTTCTAGGTTTTAATTGTTAATATTAAATGATAATATTTTAATTGGATATATTGAAACATTTAAACCTGGTGTTGCGTACATCACAATATATCAAAAAAAATATTTTTTAAAGTATATCCCATTGTATTATAATATTATTTTAAGTTATAATATTTTGAATTAGTTTCAAACATGTAATTATCAATGATGTTTCAATAATTAATAATATATTTTTTTACACCTAGAAACCCGATCTTCGTCATGTGTTGGTTGTGATCATGAACTCCCCTTCGATCGACTAACTAGTTTCAAAAAATAATACCACCAAATTACTATAAATCATAGAAAAACAACATATAAGCTCATCTTATATCATTTATAGTGAATCAGATAATGATATGATCTTAACTAGCACTAAAATCAATCTGTCACACGACTAAAGGGAAACCCCAATCCATAAAGGTTGTTGTAAAGAACCCTCCATCAGAAAGTGTGAATTTATAATTATTTTTCTGAAGTTCGAAAAAATAAATAGATAAACGTTGGAATGAAAAAAATGAAAAATTAAAAAATATGACTGTTAAAGCTATCAATGACAAGATAAAAAGGATGATTTTCAAGATAATGGACAATAAAGGAAATGATTCCAAAAGAACAAAATATCCATGTGGAAATAAAGAAACACCACATAAAAATATATAAAATATCAAATATGAATATATTTGAATAACCACTACATAGAGAAACCATGGAAACTAGTAATATATATGTGTTGCTTAAAATTCTCGTAGGTCTTAAACTACTTACAGAATACTCTAAACATAAAAATATAGTCTATATAATTTTTATTTGAAAATAAATATACCAATTAAGGTTTTCATGTTTTATTTTTATAAAACATGTACCAAAATTCTCTAAGAAAATTTACCATTTTCATAAATTTTTCCCTTTTAAAAAAATTCCATAATTATTTTCCTTAATAAAATTAATAAATTGAAGTATAAATTAATTTTAATTGTATTATAATTTTTAATAGGATACCTTTTCATAAATTTACAAAATAACTATTCAATAGGAAATTCATTCAAATCATGTTAATGAAAATTATAGGTGATAAATTGAAATAATCTATAATGAATATAAAATATTCATTGATAAAGTAATGTACGTCCATCATAAATAAAAATCATTTCAACCATTTTCTCTCAAACACCATGTCATACCCTATCATGTCCTAACAAATGGGAATTATCTTTGGTTGACCTATGTCCCAAAGAGACCACCAATATGAGTGTAGTAATAAATTATTGAACACGTGTACCTAAACCTCCCAACTAGCATCCCATATCTTCTTATAACATTAAAATATATGTGAGATTTCCAAATTTCATATCATACAATAAATCATTCAATATCATCAAATTTCAAAATGAATCATAAAATATTCTCACACCTATATACACTGCATAAGAATATTCTCCTCTATCAACCATATCAATTCATTTCAGTTTTAATTCAATTCACCACTATCAAAATTGAAATTTCATTTCATCCATTAATTGATCAATAATTTTCATTAATACAATGTGTATTTTATTTTACTTGAAATCATTTAAATGTCCACAAATAACATTATAACTACCACTCGAATTACTATGTCATTAAAAATATTCAATTCCATTTATAAAATTATTTTTAAATCGTATCAAATTAATAAATACTACAATTCATTGATTTATTTTAAAATGGTTCAAGGCTCCCAATTAATTTCAAAACAAAATATTACATATTATTTGAGAAATAATCATCATAAATTACTCTTTCTATTTATTTAAATCTAACCAGGCCTATTAGTTTTCCAAAAATTATTCTATACCTTTGAAATAATTTTCATGTCATGTCACATCAAAATACCATGTTTCCACCATTATCAATTGATTAAGAATTAACCGATATTTTATATATATTAGATATATGTTAAAAAATGAATAGTTATATAATTCTCGTGATTGAAGAATAAGAAATCATAGGTTCAATTTTATGGTGGGATGAAAGGAATACATACCATGAATTACATGGAATCTCAATCAACATAATACCCTATTTTAAAGATAATAAAAATTCAAATATATGATATTTTCATGTCACACCATCTATTGGGAAGGAAAAATCATATATAAACAAGTAGAGGCCCAAAATAAATCACCTCGTGTATCCAAAAAATTAAAATGTATCCTCAAAACTCAAAGGTGATAGAAGATAACACATACAATAATGATTATTATATAGAGATCAGTAGGAAATACTCTAATTCTCCTTTATTGGTTTACCAGTATGACTGTACATAGAAAATGAAAAAACAAATGAATTAACATCCACATAACCTACAACTCTAGAAACCCGTTAATTAAAGCACTAAATTAGAAATGTTATTTAATAGGATAAGAATAATTGTTTTAATATACTTAAAATATAATAACATATTTAATAAAACCATTAATTAAGGGACCACATAGACAAATCTACTATTCGTTGAAGATCAAGATACATTTTGGGGGTTTTAAAAAATTAAACCCCTGGCCCACCTAAAATACCATATTCCACTACCAGTTGCTGAGTTTATGAAAAAAATTTTATGTTCATGGATTCCACTATGGTCGGGATGAACTGTGTTGGGAATGGATGATAAATCCATAGACTTTTAACGCCTAGTTGGAAATAGATTTAGACAAGGGTCTGGTACAAGGAATTATGCAATATAAAAAAGTGAAATTCAATTTTAGCATCCAAAATACCTCTAAATATTTTAAACTAAGAAAAACCATGATCAAAAGAAAAAAATAAAATGCCAGAATGAAAACACTATGATGCTACAATTTTCCCTACCATAATGATTTTTCTAATAGAAATATTTGATGGCATTTGTTAATCAATATGAATAAATAGAAAATTGAAAATAAAATACACCATATATTGTAAATATCATGAAACACAAACCATTAATCATTGACATATAGTAATGATAATTTATTCTAATAGATACAGTAAAGAAACCAAGTTAAAAAATCACTTATGATGTTGGATTAACAAAATGAGAATTTTTGAGAAAACTAGAGATTATTTTTAAGTAATGACAATAAACTATTCAATGAGGATTCACTATGATATAAAAATTAACTATAAAATAATTAGATAACTCTTCCAGAAAACTCTGATTATGTCTCAAAAACTACACTCATAAAAGACTCAAATTCCACACCAGAACATGATACATGAAAAGATTACCGTAAAAGAAATGGAAACCAAAAAGGTCACATATGTGGACATAAGAGAACAATTTTTATTTCAAAAAGAATAATGGTGGTTTATCAAGATTCACATATACAATATATCTTTCAATAGAGGGTTACCCAATAATGTATTCTTGAAAAAAATACTTTGGAAAATATCATTCAAAAAATTCTATCATCATCAGCACTTCTATCCAGTCAACCCACCACCTAAATAATTTTTACAATGTAAATTAATTGATTAAAACCACAGAAACCACATAGATTCACAATTAAAATGAACAAATAAAATAACATGAACTACCAAGGAATTATAAATTCCAAGTAAATATTAATCCTACATATGAGATACGAAACAATACACATAAAAAAAACACACAACGATCATATCAAAAGAACTCAAGCACAAAAAATGATGATTTTATACCAGGATTACACAAAGATATGAACATATGTATTTATTTGTATAAAACATGGAGTGGAATGTCATAGATTGAGGAAAATAGAAATCTGTAATTTCTATCAATTAGATTAGGTATAAATAAACATCTATGAAGATAAATTAAAACAATTCAATAAAATATATTTAAAAATTGTGATCTACCAACAATATTAAATGTCAACCAAATTCAATATCATCAACCCAACTATTGAAAACAAGATATAAAATGATCACGATTAAACATGGAAGTCCATATATCTATATTAATACATAACCAATACAGAATCCAATCATAAACTAGAAAACTGAAAATATCAATATTGAGAAACCAAAAAAATAGAAGGACAATTATTGATGTTTCAAGGTTCTCCATAGTAAAATAACAACATGAATGGAAACAAAAACTATCATTACACTGATATTTGGACAAAAATTTTGGACCATTATAAAAATACACTATAAAATTTTCACTGTATAAGATTCCTCACTCAGAGATTTATTGTTGAAGAATATTTTCATGAAGCTTATGAATATTATATAGTTCCATTATGATATGTAACTTTCTTAAAGGGATTAGATTAAGATAAAAAATAGACAGACCTATACAAATTAACCAGTCTATAATAAGAATAATAAGCTTTGGAGGGTTTCTTATCAGTATGCTTTATATGAGCCACCTCTCCCAACTGTTAGAAAAAAGTTCATCATTCTAGATGAACATTGAAAAACAAAAAAATTATATTATATTGAATTAAGAGTGATATTTTATTTTGAAGAGTTCTTCTTTCCCTCATTAGACCATCCTCTATCACACTTAGAAATTAGATAAATTTCCAATTCCTCGGGTTCTCCTATCATGAATTATTAATTCTTGATTACATTCATAAAAAATATGATACATGTCTAGGTCAAGAGGGGAAATATCTTTAGTAACTTCTAGATAAATTACTTCATGAGAACACCATTACATTAGAGATTCATCAATTACCAATTGGAGAATATATGTCATCAACATGATTAAATGATGGTTGTACTACAAAAGCATTTTATCTCATTTCTCAAGAACATAAAATCACATATCCTATTATACCATAACTAAATTGGGAAATAAATAATAATTATATCATTCCTTTTAGGGTACACAATAATGGATTATTTTAAGTTTTCTTGAGTAATATAATTACACCACATCCAAACCAGACTCACCAGAAAGAAGATAGAAAAGATAAACAAGAGATATAATTGATGTTCAAGTTAAGAGAAGATCTCCCAAATACATTCAAAACATATCACTACATGATGATAATCCTTCTAACTCGCCTTCATATTTATGAAATATTTATATTTAAATAATTTTATAAATTTGATAACTATTTTTACCAAAAAAAATATGTTTAGACAAAATGTATGAAATTATTTTGATAATATGTGTCCATTATTTCCTAGAAATTGGATTAAAATGTATGAATAATAGTAAATAAATAATAAAATATATATGATGTATTCATTTTTAAAATTAATTTATTATATATCAAATGATTGTAATTACACAATATTTCAGACTAACAGTGATGTTTTCATATAAAATTTTTCTTATGTATAAAATGTATTTTTATATTAAAAAAGTAAATTAAAAAATTTTTGTTAATTATTTTAATAAAATATATTATTTAATTTATCAAATGTTTCAAAAATTCAAAAAATATTTTTTATGAATTGTATATGAATAAATCTAGATTTATAAAAAAAATCAATGTTTTTCAAAAACATAATTTTTCCTTATTTTGTACACATAATTTTTAAATAATTTGTTATATTTGTTGTTATTTAATTAGATAAAATGAATTTAATATTTGGAATTATTTTTTTATTTTGAGAGTATGCCCATTTTATTTTTGGTCAATATTAATATTGAAACTAGTAAAATTGACCACCTTAGTAAAGGGAAAATCAGTGCAATCAAGGTTACAAATAAGTGATATAACAATAATTTTTTATCCAAATTCCTACTGGATGAATTTAATTATAAAAATACTACCATAGGATCGAAATTTATTTCTTTAAAGGGTACATATCATTAAAAATAACTTATATATTATTTAAATATAATAATGTTACATTGTGTCACTATTTTTTATTAATTTTTCATTTACGTATTCACATAGGGAAAAACTAGTTATGAATCATTCATGATAATCATATTGAGAATAATTAAATTATTATCATGAAGTACTTTTATTATTAAATTATATTAATTATATAATAACCTTATATTAATATGCAACACTAATGCAGCATATCTACAATTAATAGTAATATTAAATTAATTATTTTAAAAATATTTAATGTAATGTAATTTGAGTGATTTAATATGTGTCATGCATTTTTTAGATAAATATTATATTTTTTTGGTAAATTAATAATATTTTAATAAAATCTTTTTCTTTATTTAATTTACATCAAATTAAATGAATAATGACAAAATTTACTTTAATGATATTTTATAAAAATAATAATTTTTTAAATTATTGAAAACTTATAAAAATTTTAATATTATGAAAAAGGGAATAATATAATGTTGAAAATTTCACCCCATGTACATTTATATTTCATTGAGAACAATTTTTCCTTAGCAATTTATTTTATTTTAATAATTTATGAAATTACTTATATATCCATCACCTAACATACAAAAAAGACACAATATCACTCACTTCTTAATACAACATTTACTCATTTAGCTTGACCACCCCCTGCCAAAATATCAACTCAAATTACTTAAAAACATTATTCTATTTCTATTCTTCCCAAAAATTATCTTTATATTCCTCAAGATGAATTCTAAAGGAATTTTTTTTATAGAAAATGAGTTTAGAAATATTTTAAAAAAATTGAACTATAAGTAAGGGATTAAGCTCTCAATTTTATTTACTTTGGACACATTTTATATTCAATACATTTATCATTTGTGGTTATCTATATATTTACTATTAATGATATTTGTGATAAGTTTTATTAATTTTTGAGGCATTTACATAACCATATAATGTTCTTTATTTTATGATGTTTATGATTTAAAAGACTCAAAAGTGATAAATGTTAATTTCCTAATATCATCATCGTTTGATATTTTTTACGTTTAAGTCTCCATAAGAAAATATTTCTCCTATATATCTATTATTTTAAAAAATTATGAAAAAATTATTTATTATTCTCTAATGTTTGTTTAGTGTTATTTTATACCATTTTTGAGTTCATACAAAATTTGTTTGAAGGAATATTATAATTCATTTCTTGAATAGATACATTGTGAATTTTCTAAAAATATATAATCTCAATGTTTTTTATCTTATGTAGAATTAAATGATGTTCCCTCTATGTTGAATAATAATATCTTAGAAGTATCCATTAAAAGTTTATAAGGTTATTTTAAAACAAAATGTTTTTCATCGAATGTCTATATTTATAAGTGATTTAAACTAGAATGGGTATTTTTGAAATTAAATATTCTGAGTCGTATTCAAAAATAATTTTCTATCTAATATTGTATCCATTGAGGTCACATAATATATACTATGGTTTAATGAAATTAAAAAATACTTATTCATTCACTATATGGTTTATTTTTGGGATGAGAATATATTTATAAATCTCTCTTATTATACTTGGGATTTGATATAATGATTTGTTTATGAAACACTATTATTTTCATAGTTTCTGATATTATTAATGTGTTGTGATCAAGTGGAACACATATGTGTGGTTTTTATATTTTGATGGTAGTTATGTTAATTCCATTGATAGTAGTTAAGTTATGTTGAAGGAATATGGATAACTTATAACCATGGATAGTGGTAACGTTATAACTCAGGAAAGTAGAAACAATATCTCCAACTAATGCATTGGGGAAAGAATAATATGACATGAAAAAAAATACTATAATGGAAATTTAATCGATATTTGTAATGTAATTTTATCACTTTGACGGTCTTCGGAGTGAATGTTTACTACAATGATGGTTGGGGATTGAACCCAATCCACTATGATTGTTTTGGAAATTAACCTTGACTATAATGAAAATGATTTTAATGATCATGTTTATATTAAAAACTAATAGAATATTTCATTTTTTACCCTTACTGAGCATGTGATAAAGTCCTTTATTAATTTTATTTTCACTAGTTCTTGAATAAATTTTTTAATTATCATGTGTCTATGAAGGATTCTATTTATGGATAACTTTGTGGGAGATAATTTAGTTCATCTTTTTGAACTTGTTTATTATGAGTCCCAGTTTCCAATGATACAATACTTATATGATTGAGGCATGGACTTTAATTTCAAGTAATGAATAATTATATGACAATATGTATTTTCAATGTACAAAAATCATGGGTTTCATTACCTGGTATTAGAGTAATGTTTAGTTATCATTTAGAAACTATGAGAATAAAACATTGGTCAAAACCCTAGGATATGGAAAAATAAAGGATAATGTCATAATGTTTTTGTAATGACCATGAATGTCCTAGGTAAAAATAATGTTCAATAGATGATGGTTTCACGAATTAAAAATCAAATATATGAATTACTGTGATTATATGGTTTCTAACCATGATTATTATTGATAAAAGTCGTATTTTTTTGTCATAGTCAATTGGTTGAACTTAATGAAATCATGTTGATGTTGAATTTGTTATAAAATTAAATGATTTTCCTCAAAATAAACCATTATTTTATTAGATATTTATTTCAATATAATGTTATAATGATCACATAACACTCCAGAGATATGATTAATGATGATATTCTCAATGTGAAAAATAAGGTGGAAATATTTTAGTGTTCCTTTCTTGAGGAAAGGTTCTCCATCTTTTAGAGGGTTCACATATCATCTATTTAATGATAAATGGATTAGTACCATTGAAAAATATTTTCCTTTTTAATTGTTTAAAACATCATAATTGTTTTTTGTTATTTGTAACTATGATGGTGAATCAGATAAATGGTGGATTCTTATAAAAAAATATGTTAAAAGAGAATTAAATTTAGTCAAAAAGCTAGATGAGTTTAAGGGGATATTATTTATTTGGCCCTTATCTTGTATTTTTTTCAAATGGATTACAAATAATTTTCATGAACTCCAGAAGAAGGATTATGAATATTTTAGTACCTATAATGCTAATTTTATAGAATATGAATGTAATGATTCTAGTTTAATAATAATCCATGAAATATAGATTTTTCTATTATTTTGTTCATTAAAACCAATTATCATAAAGTAATTAGTTATATAATAAATTATTAGGTATGATGAAATTATTTTATGCACAGTCATGGTAGAAATGGAAATTTTAGTTCCCACTATTACCTTATTTTTTATAATGAATGAAAGTCATAGTTTTATAAAATAATTCATAAATAACATGGTGGATTGAAATTACAATTTCATACATTCATTAAATGGGGGGATACACAACATGGTAATTTACTGAGTATAATTGGGAAATATTTTATATGTGGGAATGCAAGTCACATATCTTAAAAATTTAAAAAGGTGTTGAAAAGGCTTGTTGATGCAATGGAATAAGGTATGATTCTAACTAATTCACCACCCATACTCTAATATAATTTTTTTTGGTGTATGTTATTTTCCGAAATTAGTGAATAACTGACAAATATTTTCATGATTGGTATCAAAACCATCATAATCCAAAAGAACATCGGAAATCTCATCCAATCAGAATTTTTGATGTGGGTTATAAGAATAATGTAGAGGATGGTACAATTATTATCGACTATAGATCTAGAAATTTCTTATTTTATTATGGATCTACTAACTTAATTACATATGAATTATTAACTATGGTTACCATGGTACCACATGAATGATTATATTTTGAGATAGCAATAAAAATCACTATATTTAGGATAGCCTCATCACATGTTTCTACTTATTCTATAATTGATGTTTGTTGTAATGTTCTTCTAATAAATATTCTCTTTCTTTCATAGGTTGAGTTCAATGTTTCTGGTTGAATGGATTGTATTTATATTAAAAAATCACATCAATTTTTTAAAATGAAAATATTTATTTGATATTTTGAGCCAACATATGATCATATTTTAGTGTAATGAAAAGAATTAAATTCTGAAGGAAATAACAAGTATTATATGATTGGTCATGATTAATTTTTTATATGGGATTTTATATAAGTTATTTTGGGAGAAACTCATCATGAACTATTTTCCTATCTTTCTATTGAAAATTGATGTACATCTGAATAAGTTTCTTATTCTACCAAAAAATTGTGATGATGAGTTTTTAGTAGGGATCATACAGTATGCTTCACCTTTTACCAAAACATCATACATAACATCACTTATTGATTTGGAAGAATTGATGAAGCAACTACATACAAATAATTAAAAATTATTCATTCAAATTAGTGCATCCACATAGGATGAAAATTGTATCTTATTTAAAAATGAAAATATATCAATGTGACACTATATTTCTTATCAATAACAAAACAAGGTCACTATCAAGAATAATAATTTTCTACCAAATGATTATGAAAAGATTTGTAAAAATTATGGAGCCCAATATTTTTTTAGGATTGACCTTTTTTACGGCTATCTATGATAGAGTATCAGGATGTAGTATATACCCATTATAGATTTCCAAAAAATGTATGGTCAATATTATTATACAGTAATTCAAACTGTTATTTCTATTTTCCCATTTATCATTATAGATTTAATGAATATATTCTTTATATATATATCCATGAGCAGTTGGTGGTGGTCTATATGGATGATATTCCTATATTTTAAATCTGAAAGGAAGATCATTAAGATCAATTGAGGATTGTAATAAAGACCTAGATGATGGGGATGATTTATGAAAATCATGCCATGTGTAAATATTTTATTAGGTATGTTTCATTATTAGGTCACATAATCTAATGGGAGAGTATATCAGTACTCCCATCAATGTAAATTGTTATTGAACATTTTTTTCAGGATAACCACCATGACATAGATTTATTGTTTTCTAGAATTGGATGTATATTACTCGAAAATTGAGTATAATTTTCCAGGGCTATCGAATCCACTCTCTAATTAACTCAAATGTAATCCATGTTCCTTTGTATGGTTGAATTTGATGATTTTTTTACGGAACTGAAGAAAAAGTTAGTTAGTAGACCTTTTCTTACACTGCCCTATTTTTTATATGGGTTTTTTAATTCATAATGATTCATCAAAAAAAGTATTAAGATACACGCTCTTGCATAATTATAGATTTATATATTATTCAAAGTGAAAATTTATTTCCCATTATAAAAATTTCACAACTCATGATTTGGAGATAGCTGTGGTAAAATTCCCAATAATGATATGGACACTTTTTCTTTATGGAGAAATTATTGACATATATATAGATCACAATATATTAATAAACATAATAAAATAGTAAGGTGTAAATATTCACTAGAGGAGATGGTTATAATTTATTAAGGATTTTGTTTTCTCAACACATTATCACCCATAGAAAGTGAACATGGTAGAATTTTCTATATACTGAGAAGATCTTTCTAGCTTATCTATTATGAGGATCAAAATATAATCGAAAATTTTGTTCATGAAATGGTTAGATCTTTAAATCTTGAGGGAAGGGGAGAAATATTGTCTGGATCAACTGATTGTTTATTTAACAATTTGAGTGTTGATTAATGAGGGGAATAAGGAAGATATAGAGATGAAAAAGATGGTGATCTTTATTACAAAGTTAAAATATTATTATCATAGAAGCCATGTTTGTGTCCCTTGGATTCAAAAAGTGAATAATTAGGTGATGGATGAATCTCATAGTTCTTTATTCTCTATTAATCTAAGAAGTATGATGATTTATAGAAATTTAAATGTGTATTTATTATAAGATAGAATGAATAGATATACTTCAACATATATTTATCACTAATTTGTATGTTAGTATTTTAAAAATGATAGAAAAAATTATAAGTGTATGTTTCTACAATTAACAATAATATAATGGGAACATGAGCCTCATCCTAGTTGGTGAGGACTCTTTAAGTGCATTCAGATAACTCGGGATCAAATCCAGGCAGAGTCTAATTTCTGGGTACTGTAGCAGTACTTTAGTAGGTACTGTATCATGAACTGTAGTAGGCACTTTTTGAAACTGTTGCTACAGGGAATATTCCCCCATTTGGGCCTTGGGCCACCGATTTGGTCCCCGAGTCCTTTAAGGCCTTAGAGGTTCCTTGGCCTTCTGTTTAGTAAGGCCTTTAGGCCACCTCAAGGCTTTAGGGCCACCAAAAGTGCAGAAGAAAACCAGAAAACCTACATGGAAGAAGCTTTAGAAAGAGGATGATAAAGGATATTTTACTAGTGTAGAAGATTAACAGATTGCAATAATGAGAGGGTATGGTACCTACCATCGGGACAATCATGTGAATGCATGGGAAATCCTAGCTGAACAACCATGCAAAGTTATAGAGCTAATTATATGAGGAAGATGCTGGGGAGGAGCAGTTTCATGTAGTTAGTCTGGGTTGTATATAATGTGTGAAGCCTATGGGAAATGAATTCCTCTAAGTCCTATGTTCCTTTTAATACATACCCCTACGGGCCTTGTAAGGGTTCCACCTCACCCCGTGAAAGGTGGATTATCAAAATCAATAAAAAATTATGTCATTCGATCCATTAAATGAATAATATAATCGAAATTATAAAACAACAACATTGATTTTTTTCATTAGACTCCCCAAAATAACCCAATGGAATAGCTTATAGTCAATCAACTTATAAAGTCATAACACATCAATTTAATTAGGGAATATTTCCATATTGATCAAATAACATGGATATACATTGATGAAGTTGTAAGATTTCATGGAGTTCAAATGTCAATTATATCATCTCAGGATCTGACGTTTACCTCAATGTTTTGGAGATTTATTCAAAAGGATAGAAATTTAGTGTTATATTGTTTCAAAGCTTATCATCATGAGATATGTGGATAGTATAAAAGGTCCATTTGGATTATAGATTTAATTTTATGAATATTATCTATGTATTTCAATTTTTTGGGTATTAACATATTTCTATAGTGGAATTTTATTACAAAAATAACATTCACTCCATCATTTACATGACTCCTAATGAAACCCTACATGGTAATAAGTGATGAAATTTATCATTCATATGTTAATATGGGTAAGTAATTCATTGTGGACATATCATATATTAAAAAAATAGTATAGATGGTTATATCCTTTAAATAACACATACAAGAATCTCATAATCCGCAAAAAAAATTAACATGTAATTGTCCGAAGGATATTTTGTTTGATCTTTAAGACAATGTCATCCAAAATATATCTTATTGGGGGAGTGTAATTATATTTTGATATAATTTAATTTTATTCCCTTTGTATATCTTTATATTAGAAATTCATGATCATATCACGATGATAGCTTCTCAGTTAACACATTCTCTGAATCTCTCTCATGATTATGATGTCTTCCATGTATTTCTATGGAGGAAGTACCTACCTGATAATACACATATAATGTAGTCAATGTTTTACCCCTATATAAATATCATTCAAATTAAGAACAATACGTATATATTTTTTATCATGTATATAATGTTCCAAAAAACATTACCAATAACTTGGTCAGTGTTTTGTCAAGAAACTGGCAATTTGGGGAAGCTACGTGAGAACATATGAATGTGATTATGAAGAATTATCCACATTTTTTCATAATATAGTGACGAAACCCATGGTATAAATTACATTTAAAATTTATTTAATGTAACACCAAAATAGTTTTTTAAAATATATTTCTTTAAATAATTTTATATATTTATCATATTTCATTACATGCAATAATGAGTTTGGTTGAACTGTGTCACATTATTATAATATTAGGTTTCTATTTAACCATAAAAATTGTATTACAATGTGTGGATAGTAACAACTAAATAAATTAAAATTAGGGTCTATGAATATATAAAATACATTCATTAGTTATAAAATATTTGAAATAAAAATGCATTTTTTTAAATACAATTGACATTTGTAGAAAAAATGTTTTTAAGAGACAAAGGATATTATATTTTTAATTAAATTAATTAAAATCTATTGTTAATATTTATTAAATATATTATTTAGTTTTTAATATGTTTCAAGAATTATAAAATATTTTTCATGTCATATGATATGAATAAAACTATTTTCAGATTAAAATTGTATTTCATTAAAGATGTTTTTAAAATTTTCACAGATACATTAAAATAAAATCCAACAACATTTTGTTACTAAATTATATATAATTGATTATATATTTGGAATAAAGAGGTTAAAGTTTTTATAATAGTCCCCTTTTTATTTTTTGTCAATATGAATTGTAACAATGGTAAAATATATCATGTCGATAATGGGTAATTTGAGTTAATATGGTTTAAAAATAATTAATAAGGAAATAATTTTCCATCCCATCTAATATTATATGAAGAAAATTATACCGGTATCAACATATTCATTACATTTTAGTTTTTTAAAAGACACATTTCATTGAATATGACTAATATATTATATAAATAAATGATGTTATAATGTGTCCCTCTTTTATTTCTATACATCATTTATATATTCACATAAGGAATAAAGATAGAAATAAATAAATCTAATTAATAATTTTGAGTGTAATGAAATTATTTCCATAATAAAAATTATTTATTAATTTTATAAATTAAAGAACATTTTTAAATTCTTATTTAACATTGATGTCATATTTTCTCCAATTATTAAAAAAATTATAGAAAATTAATTTAAAAATATTAAATGTATTTTAATTTGAGTTATTTAAGGTGTTCCAAGAATTTTATAGATTAATATATCATATTTGAATTTTAAAAATTGTTATATTTATATTTATATTTTTTAATCGCTTTAAAGTAAAATTAACTGAATGTACATAAAATTTTCATTAGTGATAATTTATCCAAATAACTTTTCTTCAAAAATGATTCAAAAATATTAAAATAATTATATAATAATTGTGTTAAATGATATGGTCTAACATTTATTCCCCTATTAATTTATAGTCCAATTGGATATATTATTTTTGGGTAATTTAGTTTATATTATTATGTAATGAAATTCTGAGTGTGTGGGTCACCTCCCTTGTAAATAAGACCCTTTCACTCTCTACTTCATGCCACTAAGTGCCTTCAAGCTAGACCATCCCCTACCAAAATATATCCTCAACATAAATAGAAAAATTCTAATGGATTTTATCCTCTAAAAAGATTAACTGAAGGAAAATTATGTGTTATTGCAATGGAGTTATTTTAAATAAGTGTAGTTTAGATAGATTTTGAAGCATGTCGATCTTTAGGTACGAGAATTTTGTCTCAATTTTTTATATCAGACACATGACTTTTTCAAAAATTCTATATTTTTTGGGGGCTTATATACTAAGAATGAAACCATTTTATTATAAATCTTATTTATTTTATGGTATTTACAATTCCATATAATGTTTATTATATCATTTGGATTACGATACAAATGATAAAAAACAGGAAGGTTTTATTTAACAATCTCATCAAACATCATGATTGTTTATGTTTAAGTCTCAATTGCATAATATTTCTCTTATATATCCATTATTTCATCAATTTTTTGAAAAAATGGTTCTAACAATATCATATTGTTATTCAAATCGATTTTTACCCATGTTTTACTTTATAAAATTTGGGTTGAAAATAATTTTATAATCATTATCGAAATAAGGAACCTTGTGACTTTGTGGAAAAAATTATGGAATGAATTTTTCAAAATAATACAGTTTGAATAGATTTTACCTACATAATTCCAAATGTATTATTTTATTAATAATTTATATGATTATAATTTTAATTTTAGGGAAAATATTTTCCATATTATGTTAATTTTCTTTGAATAAGGGATTCCTAAAAGGAATGGGTATTTCCCTATGTAAATATTACAAGTGATCTTTCAAAATAATTATCATATAAGATGAAATAATTTTATTTTAGTTAATATATAAAATAGGGATATGATCGAATGATACCATATATAATCATTCTGAATATAGTTTATGTTTTTGATGACTATATGTTTATAAAACTCTTTTATAATCCAGAGTTTATGATAATGAAATGATAATGAAGATAATTTCTTTTTATGGGATCTTATATGATAAATTTTTAATAATATTTGTTGAACACATATGTATGTTTTTTATTTTTTAATGGTGTTTAAGTTATACCCATTCAAAATGAATACATCATGACCAAGGAAAATCTTATATTATATAAAATGATGGTCATTATGTTGTAAAATAGGTTAAATGGGACCTATATCTTTTTCCAATGTATTGGGTAATTATTGATATATCATGAGATAAATAGGATTGGAGAAGGGATTGAACATTATTCAGTTAGTGAATTTTTTCACTCTGTTATTCATTAGTCTAAACAATGATTACCAAGATGGTTTCTAGAGTGATACCTTTCCTCAATGATTATTTTGAAAATGATCCTTGACTACTAAGAAAATTATTTTAAGGCATATGTGTATGATAAACACGCTTGTTGAGTTCTTATATTACAATATCATGGATCATTTCCTTAGATTCTGTAAATATTCATCTCTAACAAACCTCTAATATTTATTTTATGATTCAAGATTGTGATCTTTAACATTTATGGTATGGTTTTCATATGTTATTTCCTTATTATCATTCCCTTTTAATCATGTTATGTTTATGTTATCCATCATATCTCCCATATTTATAGTTAATTATAATATGATCTTACCCTTTATTTGCATTTCATTCCCTAAGTAATGAAGAAATTTATTATGTTAGATGTGTCTAAGAATGGTTCACTTTATAAAGAACTATGTGGGAGAATGTTTAGTTCTTTTATGAACCATTTTTTATGTTCCCTACATTAGAATGATACTATAATAAAATGATTTTGGAATGGATTTTATTTCTATGAAATTAATCAATATATAATAATATTTTAATTATAGTTATAACTTATATTGGTATCTATAATCCTATTATCTTGAGAAGTGAGGTTGATCCAATATCTGAAACCCTTGGATGTAATCCCCCAACTAGTGTATGAGCAGAATAAAATAGGTACATGAGTCAAGAGATGATAGAATAAGAACCATACAATTATTTTGATCAACCGTTTTTCCAATATATATGAATTGGGATGAACATTAAAAACAATAAAAAAACACATCAAAAATACTGTCAAAAGTTATGTCTTCAAATATAGTGCATGAAACAAAAAATGTCAATAACATAGAGTGTTAGATTAATCATAATAAAAAAACTAACATAATGAAAACAAACAAACCCTTATCTTAAACTCACTATGAAATATGTTCAACTATTTCTCCCATGAGGGTTATACCAAAAACCATCTCAAAATGACTCTCATTTCATTTACCAAATGTTTTCACCCTTATTAAATTTTAAAAATGAAATTTTTATTACCATTAAATTATTTTATAAACCATACAATAAAATATTTCACACAATGCAATTTTAAGAATTAAATTATTCATTTTTAACATTGTATGAAATTATTTGGAATAGATTGAACTATAATCCTTTCCCAAATGTGTCATCAAGATTTTCTAAAATTTAATCATTTTTTTAACATTGAAATATTTTTTAAACACCAGTAAAAAAACTCCATTTTTATTTTAAAATATTTTCAAAATAGTAAGAAATAATACTCTAATTTATAATCATCTCATAGATTAAATTTTAACATATCATAAAAACAAACCAAGTTACCAAAAAATTGAGCTAGAATAATTTCTTAAAATGAAAATTAACCAAAACAAAATAATGGAAAAATCAATCAAATAATCAATAAAATAAATTATTAAATATCAAAAAAAATCATCTATTCATTCCTCTACTAATAGGTTTGGAAAAAATTTCACAAATCACAAATATTAAATTGAGATTCATAAAATCAGGTAATATGGTATACATATGGTTTCCAAAACCATGAATCATATAATGTGTCCCTCTAAATTCCCAATTTTCAAAATCATATATAAATAATTCATGACCTATAGAAAACATAAACAAGCACTAAAAAATGGAAAATTCCTTGAAACAATTTTAGGAATGATCTAAAAATCAAGATATATTAACCATGGAAAACACCAACTACTGAAGTGTCATATCATATAGTTGGTCATTAATCACTCTCTCTGGACCAAATACTTCAATAATGATAGTAATACCACCATACTTCCAAAAATCCTAAAACAAAAAAAGGATAAACACTATTTGGTTTCCATTTTAATGAATTATCCTAGGATACCATCTAAATCAGATTCCAAATTGATAAATACCTAGAAAAAATGTCATTACCAATTCATAGAGGATAGTGAAAAGAATATGACATTATAAAAAGAGTTATTGGAGGTACTTTTCCCAAATAAAATAGTATATAAAGAAAAAATTGTGAATAAAAATTCAATTCAAGCTAAATTATCAAAATATAGAGTATACAAATAACTTCATAAAAAGGTTTATGTAAGATAACACTGAAAACAAGGATAATATTACAATGAAAAACATATTTTATTCTTATGGTGAAACTCTTCCGGAACCTTTATCAAATATCAAACCAAATGATATAAAAATAAGTACACTGAGAAACCTTATAAACATAAAAAATAAAGGAATGAAATTAGAACCCAATAGGTGTATTCCCATTGATCTGAATCCCAAATCCATAAAATGGTGTCTATATAAAAGATTTAGACACTTAGTATTAACAAAAATAGATATTACATCATTATATATGTATATTCAGCACATTAGAAATGTTCATTTCTGAGTACTATAATAGTATAATGTCTCTATAAACATGGAATAATAAAATTTTATATATGTGAATGATCAATAAAATATCGCTTGAATATATTCCCAATTTTTTATCCAACATAAAACCTTTCTTCATAAAAATGGGAAAAGAAACATAAGAATGTGTGGGATCAGATTCTTAGTATGGGTAAATAGAAGTGATACATAAGCATAACATGGACATAATAAAATGATAACATTAGAATATTATTTAATGATCATACCATATATATTAATGATCATAATCATTAGTCATGTCACAATTATTAGATGTTCATGAGAAATGAATCATAACGGAAACAAGAGAATAATCCATGAAACCATAACATTGGAATAAAGATTGGAATTGTGGCATAATAATAATCATGTAAAATCATTCCCTATAAGTCAATGATAGTATCCAAAACATATAAAGGAACTTCATAGGGAATAAACCTAATATAACTGTCACACCACTATACCATGTTGCATCTCATTCTTTATATTGGAATGGGTTCACTAACCAAACCATCATAGTAGTCAATGATTACTCTCAATTCCATATTAATAGCTAAGGATCACTCCCAAGACTATCTTAATAGTAAATGTTCACTCCCAAAAACAATGTTAGTGTACAAATTTATTTAGAGATATTTATTTTACACTACATTTGATCCATTTCTATATTATCATATACAAATCATCACCCACAAAATTTTTGGGAGAAATAGGTCTGAACCATCTCATAAGGAAATTAAACATATGTGTGACACAATATAATAATGCATTCATCTGGTCGTGAACCATTAAAAGTGATTGTATTAATAGACATATAACCTATGAAATTAAATTGGTTTCATGAAATACTTGTCATTAACTATGGAAATGATACATGTTTCATATTAATTTTATAATAGAATAACCCATGAATGGAATATGGTTTCATTATCTTTATATAGTGGTTTAACACTTTGAATAAAAATGGTTTTCAAAAATAACACGTCATCAAAGGAATAACTATACAGATGAAGAATAATAATTTTTTTCATGGATCATGTCCCCAGTAAATCAAAATCTTTATCGAAGGATGTCAAATTATATAGGGAACTATTTTAAATGATCACTAAGAGTGATTTATAAGGAAAATAACAGTTCCTTAAAAATAATTATTTTTTTGTAAAAAACCTTTTAAAACCCCCATTCTATGAAAAATACAATTAATAATTATGAATTAATATTTCATAATTATTTTAAACATTTATTGAATAAATTATCCTTTTTCTATGATTTAATTTGATCACAATGTATTTTGAATCAATTTTTCATTAAAAATAGAAATGAAAACATATAACGAATGGGATTAAAATTGGTAAAACCCATTTTAAACATAAAGAACCTATTCTCTTTGAAAATAGCATACAAACCCTATTGGGAGAGATTTCAAATCTTTTGATTCATTTTATTTTAAAATATCATTGGAAAATATATAAATAATGATTTAAAAAACATTTAAAACATTTTTTATGCACACATTATTTTTCACAAACTTTTTAATTTAAAATATGTATTAAAATATATAAAGGAATATTCTAAGATCACATAATACACATTTTAATCTGATGACAATTTTTAAAACATTTTGAATTAAAATTATAATGAAAAAATATAAAAAAAATATTTTAAAATCATTGAAAACAACATTTGAAACATACAAATCCAGTGAAATACTTTTCCTCAAAAATGATTTAAAAAATCATTTAATTTTTTTTCAAAACGTATTTAGATAAAATGGTTTTTGAATAAATCATATCACCAACTAAAGAGAGAAATAATTATAATTTTTCATAATAACACTTTATTACTTCTCTTAAGTACCAAAGAGTGGAAGAAATGGTACCCTTAATGGAGTAAATCATGACTTACCATAAGAGATGAGAATTAATCAGATGTTTTCAGATATGAATCATAATATTTCATTAATGTAATCCTAATTGTTAAAAATAATGCATATAGCTACTCTGGATTAACACAAACAGATATTATATCATTTTATGTGTACATTCAGCACATCAGAAATGTAAATTCCAGAGGACCGTAATAGTTTGGTGTCCCTATGAACAGAAGAATCATAATATTTTATATTGGTGAATGATCATTAAAATATTGCTTAAATATATTCCCCTTTAGTTATCCAACACAGAACATTTTTTCATAACATGGGGAAATTAAACCTAAGAATGTGTGGGATAAAATTCTTATTAAGGGTAAATATAAGTGATACAAATGCATAACACGGAAATAATAAAACTATAACATGAGAATATTATTTAATGATCATACTCTATACATTAATGATCATAACCCTAAGTCATGTCAAAATGATAAGAAGTTCATGAAACATGAATCATAAGGGAAACAAGAGAATAATACAAGAAAGCATAAAATAGATATAAAAATGTAGTTGTGGAATAAAAATTATCATGTAAAATCTTTCCCTATAAGTCAATGATTGTTTCCAAAACATATCATGGAACTTCATGGGGAATACACCTACTAGAATGGTCAAACCACAATCCCCAGTCACATCCATTTCCATATATTGGATGGGGTTCACCACCCAAACCATCATAGTAGTCAAATATAACTCTCAATTCCATATTAATAGTCAAGGATCACTCCCATGGACATCTTAATAGTCATATTTCACACTCAACCCTATCTTAGCAGACAAATTCAATTAACAAACATTATTTTACCCTACATTCCATATATTTATATATTATCATATATAAATCATTACCCCCAAAATTTGTCGGAGATATAAGTCCCAACCCTCTCATAATGAAATCAAACATATGTGTGACACAATATAATAAAGCTTTTATCGTTTCATGAACCATAAAAATAGATGGGTTTAATAGAAATATAACCTATGAAATGAAATTGGTTTCATAAATTTCATATAATAATCTATGGAAATGATACATGTTTGAAATTCATTTCATAATAGAATAACCAATGAATGGAATATGGTTTCATTAGTTTTTTATCATGGTATAAAATATGGAAAAAAATGGGTTTCATAAATAACATGTCATCAAAGGCATAACTAACCGTATGAATAATAACAATGGGGTTTATAGACCATATCCCAAAAAAACATAATCTATACTGAAGGATGTCATATTATATAGAAAAGTATTTTTAATGATCACTTGGAGTTCTTTGTAAGGAAAATAATAATTCCTTAAAAATCAAATTTTTTTGTAAAACAACCTTTTAAAACCCCTTTCTTTAAAAATTAAAATTAATAATTATTTTAAACATTTCTTGAATAAATTATCCTTTTTTCTATGAAAATTTATTTTTAGGACACAAAGTATTTTGAAAAACATTTCCATTAAAAATAGAAATGAAAACTAATAAAAAATGGGTTTAAAATTTGTAAAACCCATTTTAAACATAAAAAATTATTCCCTATGAAAATAGCTTTGATAACCTATTGAGGAGGCTTTCATATATTTTGAAAAAATTTCTTTGAAAATAAAATTTAACGATATATAAATGATTATTTAAAAAACATTTAAAAATTTTCTAAATTTTTTTTTTTAGAAATATGTTTCCATTTTAAATATGTTTTAAAACACATAAAGAACTATTTTAAGATCACATAAAACACATTTTAATGAGATGAAATTATTAAAAACATTTTCGAATGAAAATATCAATGAAAACATACAAAAGAAAATTTTAGAATCCTTTAAAACAACCTCTGAAATATAAAAATACAGTGAAATATTTTTCCTTAAAAATATTTAAAATAACATTTAAAAACATTTTTTCAAAACCCATTTAGATAAAATTTTATTGGAATAAATCAAAACACCAACCGAAGTGAGATAAAATGATAAATTTTTATAAAAACATTTTATTACTTCTCTTAACTACCAAAGAGTGTAATAAATGTAACCATTAATTGAGTAAACAATGAATAACCATAGGAGATTATAATTCCTCAGTAGTTTTGAGATATGAATCAAAATAAATCATCAATGGAATCATAATTGTTAAAAATCAGGATAAATGATGATATTTTAGTGAAAAACTCTTACCAACTTTATAAATATGAATCTAAATCCCCATGAAATAAAATCATTATATTTTTAATAAAATATCATTAAAATAAGGATATTAATGATAAAACATATAAATTTTAATTAGATACACGTCATAAAAAATATAGATTCATAACATAGCATGTGTCTTAAAGAAGGAAAACTATGACAAAATTACCTTACTGATTCAGTAACATTTGAACAGTTATCCCCATAAAATTGATATCAAAAAATGGATATGTAAACACACATAAAATTATGGAGAATAATCATAAAATAAATTAATATGAAGTATAAATTCCATAAAAAAATGAGTTTTGAATAGGGAATTTGTCTCACAAAAATAAAAATTATACCAAAAATCCCCTTACTACTTGAGTATGTTTATAATAATGAGATCCATGAAATAGTAACATAATTTGATTAATTTTAAAAAATAATGTAGAATATATTCATTATATAACATCTTATAGTGAAGTATATACACCACACAACAATAATAAAGGGTGAATATTGAGTAGATATAACAGAAATAAATGTCAGATGAGAAAACCCTTACTGTATGTATTGACATTCATCAGACATGTTCAAAACACCTGTATAATAAATATAATTTTTTATAAATATAAAAAATAACCATATTATTATATACCATACCATTTAAGATTTTATTATGACATTTTTTTATTTTTTATTCAACTTCATATTTCATGTAACGTTTTAGGTAATATTTCCTTTGTTTTTCTTGTATCTTTTGACTTGTAATGTTTGGTCATTTTTATTTGGTCATGATTTACTTATCTCTAGAATGTAAATTATGATATAAATTTAATATTTATATATATATGTATTTACAGAAATCTATAAAATTGTAAATATAAAATGAGGTACATAATTCATAGAGATGGTTAGTAATACATACACATGAACGATGTTTGCATATTCTTATAATATTGAATGAACGTATATAATAGAATTATATTTACATATATATATATTGTCATTAAATTATTATTATTATGTTTTATATATCACATATTTTTTAAACCCATCCATAATGCATTCCATGTTATGTGTGAACCTATCAAATCACTTTGACGAGGAAGTAGTCCACACATGGAAAAACGATGTTATAATATTCTCACAAAAGGGAAAGGATAACGGTATAAATTATATAATAATTATATAAGAATAAAGAAATCTTAAATAAAATATATACCATATAAAATATTAATTATATCAATATTTACAACTATTGAATGTGCTAATTGAATAAAAAACGACATTGGTTCGTGACGTGGTAGTCCTCCGTTCAAACAAATGATGAATTTATATCTCATTTAATGGATTTGTGTGTGACATTAGATCATAACCGTAACAGAAAAACATATTATTATTTTTACGATACTTAGTTTATTCTAAAATCATTGGATAATATTAATTGGTGGTTTGGATAAGGGAAAAAATAAAATGAAATGTTGATCAATATTACCTCTTCTTTCGTTTACTCCTTTTTGTTTTCACCAAATGGATTATGTTGTTGAATTTATACACAATTTTAGTCATCTATGTTTAGGGGATGAAATTTTGTTTCTTATTTTATTAATAATTTTATAATAAAAAGACTTCACATGTGTGAATAATTGAGTGAGTGAGTTCCCTTTTATAGTGGAGGAAGAGTGGCATTAATGTAAATATAAAAATGTAAACACAATTGGGAAATCTAAATTACATCATGAGAAACATATAATTTTAAAAAATATATATAATTGATTATATGGTTTCAATATGGTCCGATAATGGAATTTGGATGTGTGTATTGGGTATTTTTTCCCTTATGTTAATGTTCAACCACTAAAAACTCGTTTTTACTATAATTACTATAATTAATTTTAATTAAATTCAATAATATTTTATGTAAATAAAACTATGTTGGCATTACTAGAAACTATAAATTTTTCTGTTTTTAAAAATGAAATACATTTTCCCAAATTATTAACAAAGAAGTGTTTGAAATAAATTTAATATTAATCTTATGGGCATGATGTAATAATGAGTTTTTAAAGTAAAATGATAAAGACACTATAATATTTTTATATCTAATTTCATTTTAAAATTTATTTGAATTACCTAAATTATATTAATAGATATAAAATTTATCAAAATATTATTTATGATACAAATAAAATATAATTTTGCAGTTTCAAAAAAATCATTTTTTTCAATATTCAACAAAAAATAAAACTTCTTAGAAAAGTATCAAAAAAGCACCAAAATAAATTATTGATATATTAATTTCAAAAATAGAATTTATTTTCTCAAATAAATATTATAATATTTTCAAAATTATTTTTAAAATATGTGATCAATTAGAAGGTTATAAAAAATACTCATAGAAAAATACTATTTTTTGTGTAAAATTGGAGTAATTATAATATATTTTCTAAAAAATGTAACAACCTGACCTAAATTACCAAGAATGAGCTGGAATGCTACATGACCTCATGTGTGCCTTCACATACACAAGAGGTCGTCGACTAGTAGTGAGGTTCTGATGTGGAACTTTGGGGAGACAATACCCACTTTATAGAGTAATAGGATCAATAATTCAAAAAATATAACTAATCAGATTGACATGAAAAAATATAATGAAGGAATATAATCAATGTAACAGCTCCCAAAGTGGAAGGAAAAAATCATGTAATTTTACAAAATGATTATAAAGTAATGAACAATCATTTGTGCAGTGCTCTGGTGCCTATCACAGTCTGCTCTGGCTCCAAGCTCCACTATTAAACCATCCACAAAAGGGCCCTTTCCCTTCATCGGATCTCGGGTGATGAAATCTACAAGCTTACTGAAATTAAATTTTAGGGTGTGTGTACATGATTCAGCAGGACACCACCAATGCCTCTTCAACCTGAATGGCATAAAATACAAATGTATTCCATAATATATAATGCATAATAAACACACAATCCAAAAACAAGAAATTGTGTGCTAACCATGGTACAACAACCACTAACCATACTTGCTTCATTATTATGTCCTATGAATACCATGGTGTCATATGGAACAGTGATTATCCACACATACGATGAATCATGTTTCCCAGCGTTGTTATGTGACATAATATCAATGCTCTGCAAGATGATTTGGTTCTCTATATTTGTAGGGGTAAAATAGCTAATCATCTTACCATAGTCACTGAGTTGACATACTGAGGACCAAGGGATAATCTGTATAATTTAGATTTCGAATCACACCTCCAATAAAACATAATAGGGACCAAGAGCTCATCAACATCCCCTCTTCATTGCATGTATCACAATTCATCATTGTGTGCCTTTTATTTGTATTAAATCCTCTTCATAAGTCATGTGCTTCCCTCCTCTAAAATATAACACAAGTAGTGAGGGTCCACTACACAGCATCCCCTATGTCTCCCTATTATCCTTTATCATGTATTGGACCCACATCATTTGACATGAAAATACCACCACCAATGGATAACACAAGAGATGGTCATCCAATAATAGAATCCTCAAGGCATCTTCATGTGCCTACCCCATGTAGTATGGCTTCTTTGTTCATCATTTGCATCCCTCCTCTAAAGGGTAACACAAGTTAAACATCTACCTGTCTTGGCTCCAAGAACAAAACCCCATGGTATACATATAATTTGAATATATATATATTTATATGTAAAAATATTACATAATCATTAGAAATGCAGCACACAATAATCACATAATCACATAGTAATTTGAATAAAAATCTACCAGTACTCATGGAATAATTTGTAATTAAGAGTTTCTAGGGCTACCCACATACCGACATGCATTCACTGTCTTGCATGGTCAGTAAATATGTCTGGACATAATCATATTAATAGAAATCATTTGTAAACAAGCCAAAAGTTAAAGGAACTTACTACCTAAATTGTTGAGAAACCACTCATGGTTTTTTTGATTTGAGGGCGATATGTAATGATCTCGAGCTATTGTCACATAGTTTCTAGAGGAATATCAATGTATTTTCCACCAATCGCAACACAAGTGTGAAGAGGAAACCTAATAGTGTGCATGACCCCCTTCCGGGAAAACCACATCACAATTTTCTCTTTCAAAGTCAGCCTTATAATTTATATGATGGATCACCCAAAAGTATTTATCCACTCATTGGGGTGATTCCTTGGAAGAGAAAATACCCATTTATTTATAGGGTAAATAATTCATTTCATCTTTTGGGAAATTTAATACTCAGTTTCAAAATCATTAAACCACATGGAAATCAATACAATGTGTTTTAAAACACTATATTAATGTGCATACCATATTTATTAGGATAAAAGGATTAAAATCTGAGTTTATGAAACATTGGGGTGTCAAAAAATGTTGAAAGCATCATTTTTAGGGATGATAAAATGTATACATGGTTTTTAATTTTTAAAATGTATTCAATAATTTAATACCAAAATTTAGATGAAATGTAAACTCGTTTTGAATAAAATACATTCCTTATATAGGGTATACCCCCATTTCAGACCCAATGGTAGTCTCATATTTCTCATACGACATAGCATTTGAGAGATATTAATTATTTAATATTCAAAAAACTAATTAAAAACTTAATTAAAAAAAGGGTTATTTCTTTGAGTGAGGAATTCAAACATCCAATGACTACAAATATTATATCCTTCATATGGAATTCACTACACCCTGAACCTATTTGTGGTATCTAATTTCTCATATTATGCACTATTTGAAAATTATTTATTTATTTTTAATAAAAAATATATTAAATAATATTTTATAACATTAACGTGTGAGAGGGGAAACAAAATGACCACTTCTGTTGAATAATATACCCTTCCTGGGGTAATCACAATTTTACATACCCAACGGTGGTCTCAATTTTATCATACGATGAAATGTTTTGGAGTTACTCATTAATGTTGAATAAATTTACCATTCTTAAATTAATATATTTAAAAAATTTATTATATCTTTTCTGAGGATTTATGGGTATCAAAATATTGTATGAACTTAGGGAATATCTCTGAAAATATTCATTTCAATATTTAAAATTGTTAACTATGATTTTACCCTCCTGTAAATCATTTAACACATTTCAATATTTTTAAATGAATTTTTTTTCTTTTATTTAATTAATAAATTATCAAAAGTGGGATTTGTTGTTATTGTAAAAATAGGATGTTACAATTCTCCCCCTCTATCAAATTTTCATCTTTCAAAAGAATAACTAGTGGCCTTTTTTGAACAACTCAATCCACTAAGTTCAAAAGTCATTCCCACTTCCCAAGTCACTTCCTTGATCTATCTATGCTACCACAGATCATGGACTAGATGTATCGTATTTCCTCATAACCCCTTCTCCCTTCGGTCCATGATTCGTATACGCCACTCCTCGTAAGATGCGCCAATATCTAGCTCAACGTCCTCATAATCAATACCATGATGAGGATCAGGTATATAACTCTAATGTTACAACACATGGAAAATTCCATGAATACCATGATATCATGAAGGGAGTCATATACGATACACCACTTCCCCTATATTCTCGGTGACATGAAATGGTCCTTCAAAATGTGGTGCTTGAATTCCATTCTTCCTAAGATGTTTGTTCCCTAATCGTTAACTCAATCTCATGAAATTTTAATCTCTTACAGAAGACTCTAAGGGTCTCCACTTTCGATCAGAATAAGATCTGTGACTATTATGAGCAGTGATAAATCTCTACTATATCAACTGCACTCTCTTGGAGGTCTCCTAAACCATGATGGGGCCAATAATTATTGTCTCTCCTAATTATTTCCAACACAACAATGAGCGATAAGGAAGCCCATAAAGAGACTCACAAGGTTTAATATAAATTGAATCATTATTAAATTTGTTATATGTAGTCTCAATAAAGAATATGTGACCATTAAATTCTTCTCCAGGGTCGAGCACGCCTGCTCATAGCATATCCTCGAGTATACGAATAGTCCTCTCATATTATTTATCAGCCTGAGGGTGCTATATCATGAACAATGTTCAATTTTTCCATAGGTATTTCTACATTACTTTCCAAAATCACGATGAGAAACATGAATCTATGTTAGACACAATTATCAATGGAACATCATGTAAGCACACAATCTCTCGAACATTTTCCTTTACCTACTCCTCCATCGAGTGAGTCTCTTGGATCGATAAGAAGGGGGTGACTTTATTAATTGATCTATTATCTCTCAAATTGTGTCACAACTCCATGGGTTCTTGGGTAATCCAATCACAATTCCCATAATAATATATTATTACTACCACATAGGTATCAGAAGTGTCTACAACAATCCACTAGGATACTAGTGCTCAGGCTTCACCATCACTTTGGCAAGGCATCAAGAGACAAAACCAGCAATATGTCCATTTATCATTCCCCACTAGAAATATCATGAAATGTAATAGTACATCATTGGTATTACATTAAATTCTAACGAACGATCCTGTAAAAAGAATTTTTCTTCTAGGGTTTCTCTGTCACCGCCATCTCCTCTGTCTCAGTAAGCTTCTGACCTGCTCCCTAGCTCTTCTCGACGAGCTCATGGTTGTCTCCCCTTTTCGAAGGGATGTCATGGTACGCAATATAGACTACAATTATATTGAATATATGGGTCCCTTTTTCGAGTGTTAATGGTTTGTAGTAGTGTTTTATTTTCTAGCCAACGTGATAGGCTTCTACGGCATTAATGGTCACGACCTTCATTAGGCTCGACAGTCCATAGAAGCGTGATAAAGGTATGTGATAGGGATATGATCTCATATGGATTGAGGTTGTATCCACACTTTCTATTTCACCTGTATGTTCCTTGAGTGTTTCATTGGACTCATTGATATACCTTGATGGTCGTGATGGGATTTTCTTTGGTTAAGTTTGTTATAGAGCTCATTCTGACATCTACTAAGATGTTCAGGAGGCTGTTTTTTTTGATGGCCTTAAATCATTGACTTCATGATTGATTTTGGTTGAATTATTCTTCTTTTTGTGATGATATTATGTGAATATGTTAGGGTCTGATGTGATTTTTTCATATGGAATGTGCTTCATGGGTCATTATTTCCATATATTGTTCAGATATTGCTTTAGATGATGTTTATAAATAGGATTTTCAACCAGAACTCAGAGATTCAGATTTAGAATTTTTCTAAGGTATAGCCTTGTCCATTAGTACCAGGACCATTAACTTTTTCATAGTAAAACATTTTGAGAATTGTTGGAAAGGTGAAAACTATACATAATAGATTTTTTCTTAAGAGGGACTTTATTATGTTTATTTAACCCAGTTTTTTGGATATGGGAATAGTTTCATGTCTAAAGTACTTGTAGTCATGTTGGGTTTCCCCTCATCCATAAAAAGGGGATCTATGATTATATGAAGACTAATTTTCAGTCAGTTATGGTGCGTATTTGTTGCACATGGATGTACCATCCTCCAAGAGGTATGGAAATCCACCATCATCTCCACTCTGATGGATATAGGGACTACTATTATAACATGTACAATAATAAAACCATCCTATTTCATTGACCATTTGGGCATCAGGTCACCTCCAGAAAGTTGTTCTCTTAACACAGTACACTTTGATTTCAAATCCTGACAACTCCTCTTCCTTTTCATAATGTAATATGTATTGATAAAGGGAGAGAAAATCATAAATAATTGATCCTCCAAAGCATCAACCCTCTAGTGAGCCAATAATAACATAAACTTCCACTACTCCTCTAAGGGCTTATATCCATGTTCCTTCTCATACATTATTTTGTGGCTAAGGGAATCTTCTTTGACATTTCACATTCTAGGGGAATATGTCATATCAAAGTCGAATGTTGGTAAATACTCAACAAAATGCCTCTTCCTCTAATTTAGAACCCTCTGAGTGAAGATATATTGAAGGATCTTGTGATTCTTGTAAAAAATAAATATCTCACTAAATAAATAATGCACCATTAATTTAAATGTGTAGACCACTACTACTGGATCCAGGTCATGCATAATTTATTTATTCCAATGTAGAAATTAATATGTTGACCCATAGGCTTCTGAACATTCACCATGAATCAATACTTATCCAAGACCAATTCTTGATGCATCACAATAAAACACATTAACAATCATTGACTCTAGATGTTTTATTACTAGAGAAGTCATCGGCATTTTCAATATCACAAGGAAGGCCTCCTCGCAGTGGTCAGACAACAGGAACATTACACCCTTCACGATCCAAGTTTTCATGCGTTCAATAGTCAGGATAATCCCTAGATAAACAATCATTAATATCCAGGTAAACCTAGGAAGCTCCTTCTTTCAAACACGTTTTGGGGATGTTCCCTTGACATGACTTTTGAAACCATATAAGGGTTTTCTAGTATACTAGTTTCAAACACAACATGTCTAAGTAACATCACCTCTTTTATTTTAATGTCACATTTAAATGTCTTGTCACAAATACTATATGCTCTAAGCATACAGAAGACTATCTCAAGAAAAAAAGTATCTTTTTTATGAGGGCCATAAACACTATTTGTTTGTTTATCAATCCATACAACATCACCATTACTCGTAAAGTCCATATCTACTCTAAAACTCTATTTTTGAAATGTCCTCATCTCCAACCCACAACTAGTGATATACAAATTGAATGTCAGTCTTATTGAAGAATAGGGGTCCCCATAGTTGATCAAAATGTTAATCAATCCAGGTAGTAGATATAGTTTCTTCAATATCACCTACATTATCTTCTGATAATCCACATATAGCAATAGACAACCATCCACATTCTAGTATAACCATAGGAAAATCAGATAGTGAAGTATCTAGACTTTTGAGTTGTTTCCTCTCCATGTCATCCAACTAAACCTTACGCTCCTTCTTCGGGGTTGCCACTATACAAAATGGGGTAGTGAAATGTCTTCACCTCTAACATAATATAATTTTTAACTGAATGATTCAATCCTTGAGAGTCTCTAATAGGTTAGAGTTTTCCAAAAACATTTCATCACATTATTCTGCATCGTGAGAGCCTTTGGTGATTTAGAGGGATAAAGAAAGCTGGAGATGAAAATCATGGTAAACTCAAACATTTTTATAAACTCCTATACATAGGAATGAACTTTAAAAAAACTCTTTATTAAAGAATCAATGATTCATATACCACATAGTATGTTCCAGAGCTTGCTGAACTACATTTTTTTGCACATCTTGTTGTAATGTAGACACATACTCCATAGTGGAAGTATTTCAGATTGCTTGCCATATAGTCCCAAAAGACATTTTATAGGAGACATCTTATGTAACAAAAAGTGACACATTTCTAAAAAGAAAATAGAGTCATTAGGATAAATCCTAATTAGCCTATGTCATCAAACAAGGTTTTCCCTAAGAGTCAACCCTTAACCAACGATATACCCCTCCAAGAACTAACCCATGTTTCCATTCCTAAATGTTTTTTATAGCCATATTTTATATACAAACATAAAAACATGTTCAGTTAAACTAATTAAGGCCAATAAGGATATATCACACCATAAGGAATCGTATATGTATCAAACAAAATAACTATCTGAAACATATAACTCATATCAAGGTAGTCAATTATGCAACTACAATATAAGACCACATCAAATATATATATGGAATGTCAACGTCCCTGCCTAGTCAGGATGAATGAACATAATAGAAATCTCAAATGTCACATATAACATCATGTTTATCACCCAAGGTGAATCAACAGTAACAATAGAACATAAATTTTATACTTTATGGAAACTCAGAGGTCAACAATTCAATTTTGGATAAGAACTATATAGTTCCACTCCACGAGTCCGATTTCAATAACTTTTATAACTTGTTCCAACATAAAATAATATAAGAAATAGGTTATTTAGTTCTCAAGGTTCCTCTAATAACATTTTGTAACTTACCAACCCAAATCACCAAGTCTGATCCAATAATCTAAATAACATCATGTGCACCTCCCCATATAGAAGGGGTTGGTGACTACCAGTGAGGGTCAAAAGCGTTTCTTTGAGGTGACTATATACTTTTTATTTATTCACATAATAAATAATAAGAAAATATAAATAATTAGAGTAAAATGAATAAATGTAAAGATAGAATATATATTATATCATAGCTCTGAAAGGGGAATCAAGAACCACGTACAGAGAAGACATGACTAGAATATAATAAAAAATAATCTGTTGAGTGCTTTGGTGCCTATCACAGTCTCCTTCGGCTCCATGCTCTACCAATAAATTGTCCACCATAGGTCCCTTTCACTTCCATAGAACTATGGTTTCAAAATCTATAAGCACATCAATATTCCCATTTTGGATGTCAGTACGATACTCAGTAGGACGCCCCTAATGTTTCGTCAATAGGATTTGATCAAAATACAATTGTAATCCAAAATATAAAATTTTTAATAAACACACAATCCAAATATGAGGAGTTTTGTGTTAACCATGTTACCTCAAGCCAAGCCATACCTTCTTATTATCTCTATGATAGATAGATAACCATGGTGTCATATAAACAATGATTTTCCTCAAAACCAAGGAAACATGTGTATCAGCATCTTCCTGTGACGGAATATCAATTCCCTATAAGAGGATATGTTTCCCTATATGTGTAGGGAAACCAGAGATAGTCACCTTCCTTTAATAATCAGGTTTTCATTCTGAGGACCGAGAGCTAATCAATGTCCTTTAGTTATCGATGAACAAGAGTTAGAAAACATACTAAGGAAGGAGAGGTGATCAGTTTCCCATATTCATTGGGTGCATCCTAGGGCATCATCCTTTCCCTTTCTCATGTATTGAACCCTCATTGTCAGTCATGCACAACCCTCTTCCTAAGGATAACACAAGTCGTGATAGAACACTACATGACATATCCAAGGCATAGACATGTGGCTTCCTTGTGTATTGGACCCTTAACCTCAGTCATGCACATCTATCCTAAAAAGGATAATAGAAGTCGTATTGTTCCACTACATGGAATCCACTAAGAACAAGCATGTGCCTACCCAATGCGTCGTTCCATCGTCATCAGTCTTGTGAATCCATCCTCCAATGGATAATGTTGGCATACTTTCCACCTGTCTTGTATCCATGAGAAAAACCACATGGTATACATATCATGGTTGGATTTATATATTTTCAATAATAATACATGATCATGAGTAAGGTATCAAACAATGAAAAAATAATGAAACAGTAATGTGAATAAATAGCTACAAGTATACATGGAATCATGTGTAATATAGTGTTTCTAAGGCTACACACACACCTGCAGGCATTCACTATCTATCATGGTCCTTAAATATGTATGCTTATAATCATATTAATAACAATAATTTATTAATAGGGCCCATATATATGGAACTTATTATCTTAACAATTAGAAATCCTCTCTTGGTTTTTCTAACATTTGGGAGATATGTAAACTTCTCGAGCAATTATCACATCTGTGCTCGAGGATTATCAATGGTCTTTCCCCCAGGTGATGTGGAAGGGAGAAGATGACACCATATAGTGCACGCAACCCCCATCCGGAATAACCATCTCATAGTTTTCACTGTAAAAGATGACAATATAATAGATCTAAGGGTTCATTGAAATTTTTTTATCTATATTTTGGTGTGATTCTAGGGAGTAGAAAATACAAGTTTATTTATAAGATGAAAAAGGAGTTTCATCCTTCTAAAAATTTAATAATGAGTTTGAAAATCATTAAATGACATGGAAATCCATACTGGGTGTTTTAATACACCATATTAAAGTGATTTTGATTTTGATTTTTATAAAATGAGTGAAATCAATGTTTTTGAAACTTTGGGCGGTGCAAAAATGGTGGCAACATATTTTTTAGGGATGAGGAGAAGTACACATGTTTTTTAATTTTATTACTCTATTTAATAATTTAAAACTAAAAAATGATTCCAAAAGATCTTTTTGAATCCATGTTATACCATTTATAGTGTATACCCACCATTCCAGACCCAACATTAGACTCAGATTTCTAATACGACACACCGTTTGAGAGATATAAATTCTATAATATTCATAATATGTATTAAATAATTAATTAAAATAAATACGGTTTCTTGTGTGGGAGGAATTCTAACGTCAAATTCATACAAATTTTATACCCCACTGTGGGTAATCACTAAATTTCGAACCTATTAGTGGCATTATATTTCCCATATGATGATATATTTTGGAGATAATAAATTAAATTCAATAGAAAATATAGTAAAAATTATTTAATAACTTTTACTTGTGAGAGGGTAATACTAATTCATGCTACCTTTGAATGATATACCCTTCATAGGGTAAACACTATATTACAACCACAATGGAGGTCACTATTTTTTTATATAATGCACTATTCTAAATTTATTCAATTATATTGAATATATTTACCATGCTTAAAATAATATATTTAATATTTTTATTATATCTACTCGTAGGCGTTACATGCCTCAGAATCTTATAGCAACTTAGTGTCTGACCCTAAAAATAGTCCATCAAATATTTCAAAGTGTTAACTAAGCATTTACCCTTCTGTAATGCATTTAACACATTTTCCAGATTTATCATTGATAAATTTTTTCTCCATTTATGGTTTTGAAAATTTATCAAAATTGGACATTATTGTCATTGTAAAAAATAAGATGTTACAATTCTCCCCCTCTATCAATGTCTCTTCCCCCAGAAGCATCTATAGTGGTCATTATAGAACAACTAAGGCCCCTGAGCTTGAATATCAGACTAATGTTCCCATGTCTCTTGAAAGATCCATCCATGCTACCACTAATATAGGTCTCATGGTACCGTATATCCTCATAACACCATCTCTCTTTGGTCCATGATCTGTATTGAAGGCTCCTCAAAAGATGTGTCAATCTCTAGCACAACATCCTCACAATCCATAACATGCATATAATCTAGTATATACCTAAGAAGTTGTGACACATGGAGGACATCATGCAAACCACAATATCATGAAGGGAGGTCTAGATGATATGCCATTACCCCTATATACTCAGTGACAGCAAAGGTTCCAATAAAATGTGGAGCTATCTTTTCCTGCTTCCATAGATGTTTGTGCACTAACCATGAAGTAACTCTCAATAAAACCTAATATGTTATAGCAAACTGCTTGGGTATCCTCCTAAAGTGATCATAAGATCTCTGTCTACTCTGAGCAGTGATCAATCTCATCTTTATCAATTGCACTATCTTAGATGTCTCTTAAACCATACCGGGCCAACAACTTCTGCCTCTCCCCCTTCATGCTAATAGAGTGGTGAGTGAACTAGACTAAAATATTAATCCTTGTAAGGTTTCATAGGAATCTAATCCTAATAACTATTTTTATATGGAATATCATTCAGGTGTATGTGATCATCCCATGATACGCTATGGACGAGCATGCTAGATCATAGAATATCATCCAGTATGCATATAGTCTTCTTAGACTACCTCTTACTCTAAGGGTGTTATGTCGTTCTAAATCTTATATGAGTCTATAGATATTTCTATATGGACTTCCAAAACCATGTTATAAAATGCGATTTTTTTTTAAAATAACTTTCAAGGGAACTTCATGTAACTGCACAACCTCCTAGACATAAATGTTTCCCAACTTTTCTATTGAGTCGGTCTCTCTGATTGATAAGAAGTTGGTACACTTCTTTAATTGACCAATGATCACCTAAACTACATCACAATTCCTTGTGGTCATAGGTAATCAAGTGATAATTCCCATAATAAAATCCTCTCACTTCCACGTATGTATCAGGAGTGGATACAACAATCCTCCAGGATGCTGGTGCTCAAGATTCGCCCATAGTAGTTGAGGTATTAAGAGACAAAACCTGCAATGTCCTTCTTCATCACTAGCCAACATAACTTTATTCTGATGTCATGGAACATATTTGTTGCAGTAGGATGTACCATCCTTTTATAAGTATGGAAATCCCTCATTCTATCATCTCTAATTTATGTAGGTTCTATTATTCTCCTTGGTACAATGATAATGCCATCATAGTCCATTGACCATCTGGGCATCAGGTCACTCCCACGAGTTGTTCGGTAATCATAGTACACTACAGGTCTAAACCTAACCAGTCATCACAATTTACCAAATTGAATATGTAATGAGTAAGATATATAAAATCATAAATCGATAATCCTCTAATCTATAAACCCAACATTCATTCAGTAATCACATCAAAAGCAACTACTCCTCTGAGGACTTTTCATCAAGTTCCTGCTCATCCAGGGTCCTATGACTAAGGGAATATGTTATAAAATTTTCCATTCATGGGAAATATTCAATCTCAAAGTATAATTTATATATATATATTTGACGCAATGCATCTTACCTAGATTTAGACCCCTCTAGGTGAATATATATCAAAGTCTCTTGTGATTCATGTAAATAATAAATCTCTCACTAAAGAGATAATGTCTTTAACATTTTAGTGTGTGGACCCCTACTAGTATCTCCAAGTCATGCCTAGGGTAGTTCTTACAATGGAGTCATAGCTGATGAGACCCATAAGATACATTCATTTATCCTTTCATTATTACTACTCACAGACCAACTCCTTATGCATCACAATACACATCACAACAAATCGCAGGATCAGAAAGCATTAATAATTGATTTATCTTCATAATTTTTTTTATCTCAAGGAAAGCCTTTTTGCAATTGTATGACCACTAGAAAATTACTCCCTCATTCATCAATTTCTTATGGGTGCCGATATTCAAGATAATTTAATAATAAAACATCGATAATATCTATATAAACCTAGGAAGCTACTAATCTCAAACACGTTTTGAGGATGTTTCCATGACAATAATTCTTCAACCTTATTTGAAATTACTGTTATACCACATTCAGACACCACATGTCCAAGTAATACCACCACTTTAATTCAGAATTCACATTTCAATAGCTTGGCACAAATCCTATATGCTCGAAGCATTTTTATTATTATCAAGGTGCCTAGCATGTTGCTTGGTGTTGGTGAGTAGATGAGGACATAATTAATGAACACTACGATAATAGAGTCCATGTAAGAAAAAATGATCATTTTTATGAGGTCCATAAACATTTTGGGTGTGTTCATCAGCCCAAATTACATCACCAATACTCATACAGTCTATATCTACTCTGAAACTCCATATTTGAAATTTCACCCTCTCCAACTCACAACTGGTGATATATGGATCAATGACCAATCTTGGAGAACAATGGGGGTCCCCATAGATGATAAAAACAATCATTGATACATGAAGTAGATATTAATTTTTCACCACCACCAGATTTATCTTCTGATAATTCTCATATAGTCATATACAACCATCATCCTTCTAAGAGATCCATAGGTGAATCCCATAGTGAAGTATCTGGTCTTATGAATTACTTACTCTCCACTTCAACCATTTGAACCATGATTTCTTTATTCTTAGAAGGTACTATATGATATGGTAATTGATATTGATTCACCTCTAACATGATATAAATTTTAACTAAATGTGTCAATCCTTCAGAGTCTCTAATAGGTTAGAGATTTCCAAAAAAAAATCATCCCATTATTCATCATTTTTAGATCCTTCAGTGTTCTAGAAGGACATCGAATTATGGAGATGAAAATCATGCAAAACAAAAACATAGTTCTAAACCCATATGCCCAGGAAATAACTAATGAATTTTTTTTGATTAAATATACTATTATTCCTAAACCACAGTGTAAGTGATGGATCTTGTTGAACTGCATTCTCCTGCACATTTTGGGTTAATGAAGACCGATACTCTATAGAAGAACCATTTCAGAATGCTTCCCAAGTAGTCATATAAAGATTGTTTGAGGTAAAATATTCAACAACTTGAAGGGATACACTTTAGAAAATAAAATAGAGTCACTAGTATAAAACCTAATCTGTCTATGTGATAAAATAAGGTTTTCCCTTAGACTCTACCCTTAACCCATTGTATACCCCTCGTAGCACTAACCCATGTTTTCATTCTTACATGTTAGTCATAGTAATAATAAACCTACTAACACAACAATATGGTTAGTTCAGGTAATAAATTCTAATAAAGATATATTATAGATTAAGGAAACATAGATATATCACACCAAACAATTTCCCCAAACAAATAACACATATCAAGGAATTCAATTAAATAACTAAAATGCAGCACCACAAAAGGTATATATATTACATGTGAACCTATGTTACTATTCATGATGCATAAACATATTTTAAATCTTATATGTCACATATGACATCATATGAATCAATCAAGGTGAATCAATAGTAACAAAAAAAATTCACCACATTATGGAAACTCGGAGGTCCACTATTCAGTGTTGGCTAGGACCTATTATAATTCCACTAATAGATCCCCATTTTACAATATTCTATCTATCATTTCCTAACCAAAAATAAGATAATAAACACTTTTTGTGGTCCAGAATGTTCCTCTGATAATATTTTGTAACATCCTAACTCGAGTCACCAGGACCGATATGGAATTCTACTTGACCTCATGTGCGCCTCCCCATATGCAAGAGGCCGCTGACTTCTATTGAAGGATTGAAGGGTTACTTGGGGGGACTATACCCTCTGTATTGAGTTATATTATCAATAATAAACAAAAACTATAAATAATTATAGTAAATAATTAAAATTAAAGAAGGAATAAATACAATGTCACAACTCCAAACATGGAAAGAACACCCATGTAAACAAAAGACAGGACAAAAAAGTAATATACAATCATCCGTGGAGTGACCTGGTGCCTATTATAGTCTTCTCCTAATCCATGGTCTACCTCTCCCCATCCTCCATAGTGAACATTCCCTTAATTGGGTCTCTGGTGATAAAATCTACATGAACACCGAAATGACCAAGTAAGGTGTGAGTACAAGAATCAGTAGGACACCCTCGATGTTTCCTTAACATGATGTTCTTAGAATATACATGTATTCCAAACTAAATAATGTATAAGAAACACACAATAAAAAACATAATATTTTTTTGTTAACCAAGATACCACAACCCCTAGTCACACCTACATCAGCTTTATGCCATATAGATAACAAAGATGAAATGTATAATATCAATTAGCCGCATGGCCAATGAATCATGTTTTTCGGTGTCGTCGTCTGACACAATATCAACTCTCTGCAAGATTATATGTTTATTTTTATGTGTAGGGGAAAAGGACCTAATAATATTACCTTTATCTTTATGTTGACATAGTGAGGACCAAGTGACAATTGGTGTCATTTAGTCATTGAGGCACACCACTGAGAAAACATACTAGGGACTGAGAGGTATTCAATGTCCCCTCTTCACTGAGTCAATAATAAAGCATCATTGTATCATGTCCTCATGTATTGAACCCTCATCATCAGTCATGCACATCCCGCATCCAAAGGATAATGCAATTCATGATAGTTCACTACATGATATCTCCAAGGCATCATCATGTGCCTTCCTCATTTATTGGACCCTTTTGGTTGGTTATACACATCCCTCCACCAAATGATAACACAATACATTGTGGTCCACTAAGTGGCATCCCCTAGGAATCATCATGTGCCTACACAATGAATAATCCCTTCTTCATTAGTCATTGGCATCCCTCCTCTAAAGGATAATGCATGTCGACGATTCACCTATGTTGGATCCATGAACAAAACCACATGGTATACATATCATGGTTATATATATATATATATTCTAGAATAAAACATCATCATGAGTAAAATATCACACATTGTACACATAATCACATAGTAATGTGAATAAATAGCTATAAGAACTCATAAAATATTGTGTAATATAGAGTTTCCAGGGCTAAACACATACATTAATGCATTCAATATCTATCATGGTCATTAAAATTGTATGTGCATAATCATATTAATAAAAAAAAATTAAAAACAATCCCAAATGATAAGGAACATCCTACCTTAATAGTTGGAAAAACTCCCTTGGTTTTTCTGAAATTAGGGCGATATTTCAAGGTCTCGAGCTGTTGGCATGTTTGTGCTTGAGGTATGTCAATGGATTTTCCTCCAAGCACTGCACAAGGGAGAAGAAGACACCTAGAGGTGTGCATGACCCCCATACCAGACAACCACCTAACATTTTTCAGTCACATAGTCCCCCTTCTAATAGATATGAGGGTTCACTAAGAAAATTTTCTCTACTATTTGATTTGATTCCATTGAAGTCAAAATAACTTTTTATTTATAGGATAAAAAATGTGTTTCATCCTTCCAGAAATTCAATACTCAGTTTCAAAATCATCAAAAAACATGGAATTTAATATGAAGTGAATTAAAACACTATATTAATGTGATTACAATTTTTATTGGTAAATAAATTAGTGAAATCTGACTTTTTGAATATTGGGGGTATCAAAAATGGTTTGAACATCACTTTTAGGGATGATAAACAGTACAAACTTTTTTTATTTTTTAATAATAAAACAAAGAAATTAAATGTTACTCAATGCCCGTTAGAATAAGATTTATACCCCATCTATGGTTTACCCATCATTCCAGAACCAATGGTAATATCAGATTTCTCAAACAGCGAACCGTTTTAGAGATATTAATTATTTAGTACTCACAAAATAAATTAAATAATTAATTATAAAAAAGGTTATTTTTGTGTGCGATACATTAAAACTTCCAACACCTATAAATTTTATACCCTGCCTATGGTAAAAACGGTGATCCAGCCCTATCTCTGGTCTCAAATTTTTCAAATGATGACCTATTTTGGAGATATTCAATAATTTTCTATAAAAATATATTACATAATATTTAAAAACATTAACATATGATAGGGGAATCATAAAGTCTTCTTCATTTATATCTTATACCATTCATAGGGTAAAATCCACATTTCAAACCCAACAATGGTCTTAATTTTTCATATGACGAACTGTTATGGTGTTGTGAAATTATCATGAATAAATTGTTTGCTATTAATAAATATATTTAATATTTTTATTTTGTCTTCATCGAGCATTTACGGTCCTCATAATCCTTTACCAACTCAGTGTCTAACTTAGAAAATAATCCATCAACTATTTCAATGTTTTAACTGGGATTTTAGCGTTATGAAAATATTTTAAAAAAATTAAATATTATTCCTTGATAAAACATTTTTACACTTAATGTATTAATAATTTATCAAAAGAGGATATTATTATTATTTTAAAAATTAGGATTTTATAGAAAATACTTTAGATAAATGATAAATAGTTTATTTAATATATAATATCAAGATCCGATTTATATTTTTCATCATAAATTTTACATTTAATTTTATTTGAAAAATATGTTTCTTCATAGAGAATAGTTCTTCATAAAATAGAATCTTTTATTTTCAAATAGTTATTACTCTAAATTGTAATTAATTAATTAAAAATAAATTCATCTTATTAAATTGAATAATACATATTTTTATAATTTAGTAACCCCAATTCATACTCACCATTCCAACAGCTAGGTGATAACTATAATAATATTTTCATAATAATATAGATAGTTTTTATAGTTTGGTAAAACTCTGTTATGAATGTATGGAAAGCTATCAAAGGAACTCAACATTGTGTTTTAATCAAGAAAAATTGTTTCTTTCAGGGAAATATAATCTTTTTTTTATTTTAGTTCAAGAATAACATAGTATATTGTATAAAGAAAGACTAACATGGTGTATCATCCAATTCTATCCATCAATGAACATTCATTTATTTGAAACTAAATAATTCATAATTACTCAAGGTGATTTATTATACCCCCCATTAATTGAATTTCATCATTGAAATTATTCTGGGTTGTTTATGGCTTAATATATGGAATTTTCATTCAAATAATTGACATAGTAAAAATGAATTCAAAAGATTCGTTTAAAAGGGGATGTTGGAAGTAAAATAGTTACCCAAATTATATCATTATAAGGATCTCACATAATGTGACACAAGTCAAAATTATTACACGGGATACAATAGTAGATATTTATATAGAGTGATAATGGTCATTGATAAAAAGAGAGTGGGTGATCTAGTAAAATTTATTATTCATAAAACTAAAAACAAAAGGGAAATTAAAGGCGTTATTGATATCATCAAAAATTATGATATATTATTACCTTTTGTTTCAAAATACCTTCTGAAAGTTGGATGATTTTTAGATAGAGATATAATTAATTTATATTATTCCATTTTGTATTAAAAATATAACTATTTCATTGTCCCTTGACCAATTTTAGACTCCATTTCTTAACCTAAAGAATGTTGGTGGTTTTTTTATTCCTGAATCACTAATGAATCACAAAACCCCTGATGGATTATAATTCATTTCATATATTCCTAGTTATTATCATAGAAAAATATTTAGGATAGTTAATCCAATATTCAAAAATAATCACGTTGTTTGGTAGTAATTTAATATTCAAAACATCTATTGATGTCTAAATTAATCCATTCTATAAATGTTTAACCATATTACCCACTAAAAGATGAAAATAAAAAACATTAGAAAGAAGGTTAATAAATTTTTCAAATTTGTTTTATCATTTATCCCCCACATATTATAATTTTTTTTGGTTTCTATATACCAGACATGTGAATACCATAATCATGTTATATCATGATACATTGTAATAACTTGAGTTGCCATATATACTTTTGGAATACATGCATGATTTCTTATAAAAAATATTACATTATATATTAATTAACACTAATAATATCAAAAACAGTATTAATGATATCATAGAACTCCTTGTCCAAAATTCCTTAATCAGTTCCAAGGTAATTTGTACCATCCAAATTAACTATTAATATCAAACATATATTTATTAAAATATCAATATTATGACATTAGGAACGTTTTAAATTGTTATAATTTCCTTAATCATGTTTTTCCAATAATATAACATTTACATTAAATCACATTTCTAGTTTATCAGAACCATTCAAAATATTATTGTAAATCTTTTACAAAAAACATAAACAGAAAAATACTTATATATTTCAAAATTCACATTAAAAAAATCCTTCAATCCAAATACAAAAAAAAACATAAATTATTCAACTTCATCAATAAGATATTAACAAGGCCTCTACAACGTTTTACATAATACCATACTACATTCACATTTCACCTTATGTCTCATCATCATCTGTAATACAACCATCACTCTTTCTACCATTTTTTATTCTCTTCATGATAATTCCACTTAAGAACATTATTTTCATAATTCCCATTATTTAAAAATTTAATGAATCAAACCATTGATGATATCATATGGAGAGAAATATTCGCGTACATTTTGTTAACATAACTCTTCCATTTTACTTTACAGTTACATGATTTGTGACCTTATTTTCCACAATCAAAAACTCTTCAGGTTCCTCTAAGAAATTTCTGTGTGTTATTCTTTCCACATTCTCTAAATAATAGAAAAATAGAATCTCTATTCCTATATGGTTTCTGCTACCTAAATTATTAGTGAACACTTTATTTATCTTGTTTGGGAGTCTATGATTTGGTTAAGGTACATGTTATTTAAAATGTTCCATGAAAAATGAATAAGAATGATCACAAATTCATTTACTCTAATCACCATCCCCATTGATTTAACATTCGAATTTTTTTTGTCACATTCTACATTAACATAGTTCCTTTTTCTTCATTCAATTGACTAAAACCAGATGGTATAGTGTTAGGAACACTTTTAATAGTATATAACCTCATAATCATGAAAAATAACTTATATGATGTCTAACTCATGTAAAATAATTCTTTAACCTATGATATATTCAGTTTATCAAAGGTTATTCATTGTAATATACAATTTAAATACATTATAATTGTTTATAAAAAGGTCATGAATTATCAAATCATATCCCCTTGATGTTTCAAACTAGGAGTGAAGAAAGGCCTATCGTCATGCACCATTTCTCCATCATGTCTACCTTAATACATTTTGTTGGGGTTATTACCCCTATATAAATCTATTATAGAGCCACATCCACCTGTAATATCCATATAATTATTTATTTCTAGAAAACCACTCATTATACTCTTTACAAACATTCCATGATATTTTACATCAAATTAACTCATCCTCAAACTTATCCTTAGAGACATGTCATGACGTATCCTTAGAAATATCCCGTAGATCTCACTAAATATTTCTCATAATAGTTACAATGGTTTAATAAGAGTTTCCATTAATTCCAAATATAGAGACCCAAGATTAAAATGAAATGATATCATATCAATTAAGATGGATATTCAGTACATTTCAAAAGTGCATTTCCTAGAAATGTAATTATTTAGTGTCCTTCAAAACATTGATACATAATCATGTATCTTGATAAAATATCATCAAAATCTAATTTAAATATCTTCAATTGTATTATTCTTACTAAAAAAATATCTTCTTATCTTAGGTAATGAAATCATATGAAAGGGTGGGTTTAGATTCCCATTAATGGAAAATAATAGTGATAAATAATCTTATCATGGATATAAGGGTATGATAACATGATAATAACATATCAAAATTATATCATTAATATCAAATATCATAATAATGAGTCATGGAATCATGATTAGTATTTTATAAGACATTAATCATAATGGAATTAAGGAAAGATGCCATGAAATAATAATATAGGAATAAAACATGTTATTTTTCATAATCAAAATCATGTAAATTAATTCCCTATGAGACACAAATCATTTCCATGTATTATTAGAGAACTAAATGGGTGGTACACAAATGTTTTAGAACAAAATTCCATCTCCAGTCATATTTCATTCATTATATTACAATGGGTTCACTACCTTAACCATCTTAGTAGTCGAGGATCAATCCCTAGCCTATCTTGGTGGTCAAGGATCACTCCCAATACCATCTTATTAGTCATAGTTCTCTCTCACGAACATCTTAGTGAATAATGTAATTTAAGGAATCATGTTCACTCCATGTTCCTACCATGTTTATCTCATGAGATATAAATATTTTCCTAAATCATTAGATGGAGATATAGGTCCCACTAATCTGATAATGAAATTATAAATATGTGTTCCAAAATGTAACAAAACATTCATAATATGATTACCTATAAAAAGAGATGTGTTTCTAAAACATATAACGCATGAAGTGAGATGGTTATAATAATGATCATATTATAACCTATAGAAAATAGATAGCTTTCATAGTCATTTAATAATTAAATAACCAAGGAATGAAAGAAGGTTTCATAATTTTTTTATCATAGTATAACATTTGGATGAAAAATGGGTTTAAATATCAATATTCCATGAAAATCATAACAATTCATACAAAGAATAATATTTGTGTCGTTGGATCACATCCCTAGTAAAACATAACCAATATAAATGGATGTCATCAATGCTGGAGGAGGATTTTGAAAGATCTCTAGGAGAATTTCACAAGGAAAATAATATTTTAATTATAATCATTTTTACACACAAAACATTTTTTAAAGATATTTTTTTGTTGAAAAAGTGTTTCACAAAATATATTTTAAAACTTATAAGGGATTTTTTAAAATTGTGTTTTTCAATGAAAATAAAGCTAATTTTTTTAAATAGATTTTAAAACTTATAATGGATAGTTAGAAAATAGAGTAAAACAATTTTTCAACCAAAATAATTTTTGAAAACCATTTTCTATAAATATATCTTTGAAAATTTAAAATGGAAACAATTAAATCATTGTAGTAATATTATTTGAAAATATATATTTAAGAAACAGAAACAATGATTTGAAAATCATTTAAAAAACTTTTTCAAAATAAATTAATTTTAATATATGTTTTCATTGAAAATATCTTTGAAAATATATAAATTAACCATTTCAAATAATTTAAAATAGTTTTATAATAGAAAAAATTTCTTAAACAATTTTTCTGTAAAAATAAAAGTGAAAAAATATAATATATCTTTTTAAAATCATTTAAAATACATTATTAAACATAAAATATATTTTATATACTTTTAATTGAAAATTTACCATAAAATATAATTTAAAAACATTTTTCTTAAAATTTTTTAGAAAAAATGTGGTTTTAATGTTATAAATATCTGATCGAAGAGCTAAATAAGACATGATCTTCATAAAAACACATCCTTAGTTATACTTAGTACCAAAAAGTTGAAAATCAGTACCATTATATGAATAAATCGTGAATAACTAGAGGAGAATAAAATTTAACATAATTTTTAGGGATATATCATAGGATTACATCAATGGAATCATAATTGTGCACAAACTCGATAATTGATGATATTATTGCAATAAACTCTTCAAACATTTGTAATATTGAATCCTAATCCTCATGAATGAAAATTATTAAATAAAGCCATGAATATAATGAATCCATGTATATTCAGGGTAGAACATGTTTATGGTTAGAATATTGATATCATAAAAGAATTTATATTTATGACATAACATGTGTCTCAGATAAGGAAAATAGAGGCAAAGGGGAACTTACCAATTTAAAACAAATTAACTATAAACCCCGGAAAAATAGACTATAAATATGATAGGTAAATACACATAATATTTTGTATATGAATAATAGATTAAATTTTTGGCAACATATAAACTCTACACAAAATAAATGTCTAGTAAATAGGACATCAATCTTGTAGAAATGAATGTGAGACTGGAAATTCGGTCAGTACGTGAGAATCATGTGTACCTAAAGACACATGAAATACTAAGAGAAATGGAAAAAATTAATATCCTAAAATAAAATAAAATCATGATATGAAATTTATTTTGGTAGTATATACACCACACAATAACGATAAGTGGTTAATATAGTGCATATTTCATAGAAATAATAGAGGTATGTGAAAACCCTTACCCTAAGTCATTAATTTTTTCATAAAAAAAATCAAAACACATGTATAATAAATATAATTTTATTATAAATCTACAACATAAACTATTTTCATATATATCACACCACAATTTTATTTTATTTTGAATTTATATTACTTATTTTTCAATAATTCCATGTTAAAATTATGTTTTATGTAATATCTTCATTGTTTTAATATATATCATGTCTTGTTACTTTTGGTCATTTTTTAATCATCATTTAAATATATCTATATTTCAAAAAAATTATATAAATATCAAATATATTCTATATATATGAATAAATAAAAATATATTAAATTTATAAACATAATATGAGATACACTGTTCATTGATAAGGTAGGTCGTACATAGGCATGAACATTGTTTCAGTTCTCTCGTCATATTAAATAAAAGAATGAAAATAATATATATGTATATATATATATATTATCATTCTAGTAAAAATATTATGTCATTTATATCACATATTTTCATTAGATACATCCTTAATACAATCCATCTAAATTGTGAACGAATCACATAGCATTGAGGAGGCAGTAGTCCACACTTTCACAAACGATGTTATCATAATCTACCAAAATAAAAAGCATGAATTAATCTGATATATAATAATTAAATAAGAATAAAAACATAATAAATATCATATATTTCATAAAAATTTTAAATTCCATCATTAATATAATCGATGAAAGGTATTAATAGATGAACGGACGATATCTTTTCTTACGGTGGTATTCTGCCAAACACACGAATGATAATTGTGTACCCCATTTTATAGAAGTGTCTATGATTTTAATTAATAAACAAAACACAAAAAACATTACTATATTGTGGATAATGACTATACTTTATAAATTTTAATAAAAATAATTTATTGGGTTGGAGAAGGAAACAAAATAAAAATACATGTTGATGAATGTTGCCTCTTCTTTTGGTAACTACTTTTGGTTTGAAACAGCGTGATTCAATGGTCGAAATTGTTTCAAAATTAAGCATTATAGGTTGATATGAGGTAATTTTAAAACATAATTTATTATTTAAAGAATGTTCCAAAGGGGTTGATAGGTTTGATGAAGTCAGGGGGTGAATGCCCTTTTGTAATGTCGGAGGAGTGGAATTCAATTAAATATAAAAATTTAAATAATTTTAAGATGCCTCGATTACATTATGTACCTCCAATAATGTTAAATTTTATATAAACAGTGGTTATAATGAAAATATTGTTATAAAATGGCTTTTGGACATATTTCTATGGTATTTTACCATTATGTTAATGTTTAACCACTATATAAACTCATTTTTACATTATTCAATGTAAATTTATTTTATTTTCCTTCACTAATATTTTAAAAAAAATTAACAGGTCATGACCTGTCCCCCGAGGCTCGTATCGTGACATACCTCATTCCAACCTCCCAAAGGCGTGGGGTGGCGACTAGCATCGAAGGTGTCAACCTGAAAGTGGGAGATATTTTCTTGAGTAACAATACACACACACACACACCCAACCATGTCCCACAAAATAAAAGGGGAAAAATTATAATGAAACAAGTGTTGTGTACACGTACAAATGAAAAGAAGTGGGCCAGAATACAAACCTAACAAAAGAAAACTAAAAACTGAATAGTACAAGTGAAAACAATGAACCAGTCGGCTATTGATAACCCCAACTGATGGTAAGATTATGGTAGGTACTATATGTTTGGGGAGTATGCATGTCTTTTTTATCTTACTAGGACCCACCTGGAACTAGGCCACTAAATCCACCATCAAATCTTATGTTGTCTTAACAAGACACCACACCTGCGGGTGAAGCCCATGCAAGGGTGAGTAACACAGTACTCATAAGGGGACCCCAGTCCACTGAGGAGAAATACCACAAAGAAAATCCACCTAGTGAGTCCATGAAGTATTACCACAAATTTAGATAACAATATATGAAAAAATCACATGGGTACAATCTAATGAATATTAAAAAGGTTCATCAGCAATAGTAATGATTGTTTCGTACTATTTAGTGACTCATTCTTAATGAATCACTACTCGACTGTCAGGCCACTAAAGATCCACATGGCTGCTACTCATCTGCCTGGCCACTAAGGATCCACAAGGCTACTACTAATATGGTGGGCCACTAAGTATCCCCCTGGAATCTTCTCATATGTCGGGACACCAAGGATCCACATGGTTGTTGCTCATCTATCAGACCACTAAGGATCCACATGGTTGTTGCTCGTCTTCTGGTCCACTAAGGATCCACATGGATGATGCTCAATCCATTGGTCATACCCAAACTGCCACGAAGTCCCACATAGAATATCCCATAGGACCATATTGTCATATGGGATCCAACACAATAGACCGCGTGTCGAATGTACGCCCATTCTGTAATATAATTGCATTTTAGTAATATGGGTGTGGTAAGATTCATGTCTGATCGAACCTGGTCATATGAAATCCTCCCCCAAAACTCATATAGAGTATCTAAAAAGTAACACCTCATATAAAGGGTGGTTATTCTGATAATGGTGCATCAATAGAACAACTGGTCTGCGAGTTATTAACATTTTAGTGAAACGGGGCCTGGTGGTGTCTGGGTCTGGTCTTAACTGGTCGGACTGAGCCATCCCAACCTGGTTTTGTAGGGTTCAGGCCAGGCTAGCCCATTGGGTTTTCATGTCCATCTCATCCCATTTGCGTAGGTTTTCCCCAAGGGGCATCCTACGCCCTGCCCGGTCCACTTAGTGGGGACCGGGTCGTCCGCTAGGCCGAGATGCGTCCAGATGTTGCGTCCAGCCTCCAGGTGACTCGCGGGTCACCGTGGGGCCCCTTCATTTCCACAGTCAAATGAAAGTGGCCTAGTGCTGATGTGGTCGACCACGTTGGCCTGCCAAAATCCTAGCATGTGTCCAGATGTCGCATGCCACTGGCACGCCCGAGCAGCATGGACGCAGGCCGCTCCCCTCCCCCCATGGTGTCGAATAGTGTTGCATCACTATGCCGCCATGATGTGCTAACTGGAGCGTCGCCTCCCACTTCTCATGGCCACCATTGGCCACTAGTGACCACTGCCACCGGCATGCCTGTTCTTCTATATACGGGCCACTGAAGTTTCTCTGGTGGTCCATTTCTCTATCCACCTGCACCTACGAGCGTCTTAGTTTGCCACCATCCCGGCCTAGGCCCCAGATTCTTCTTGCCACCTCTTTGAGGATGTGGACACAAAAAACGCACGTGCAGAGGGACCCAAGCCTTGTTCAGGTTGGCCCATGCCCTCCTCATTATTGGTTTAAAACAAGGGATGGTCTTGGGATTACAATATTACCAACAATAAAATTAATCCCGAATATAAAACACAATAACAACACCATCCCACAAGAATGAATAATTAGTTGATTAACCTATTTGTTGGTTAATTTTCATTCATCTTTTAGAAATTTAATGGAGAATTCAGAAAACCAAAATCAAACCCCCATCTCATTGACATTATTTTCCGTAGTACTTCACCCTCGAGAGGCTTAAGAGTTCAATGTCATTCATCATTCATTGAGGTACATTGAATTTGATAACATCGCACTGATGTTCATCATTCTACGTTTGGGAGGAAAATCCATCAGAGGTTCATTTGAGAATCTCCACTGTTTACTCCTCCTTCCACGAACACATCAAACAATTAAAATGAAAAATATGTTGTAGCATTTCTGTTATGTTGTGATGTCATATTGTTATGCTTCTTGTTAATGAGCCATTAATGTTCTCCATTAATGCATCTCATTCCTGCATCGTAGGATCAAATTTTTTCCACTTGTTGGGGAGAAAATAAATAAAATAAATTTTGATGTTATGTTAATATTTTTCTTCAAAATTCAGAATATTCCCTTTTTCATTAGGCCCTTATCGGCCAATATTATTTTCTTTCTAGGAGAATCCCATCATTCTGAGTTAAACAGTGCCCTCAGATGTTCAATCTAATCACCGGTTCAGAAGTTTGAAAAACACACTCACACTTTTATTAAACGTACATTAAAAGAAGTTCAAAATTCTCTTCTAGGATGAATGGGTATCAGAATCATTTGTCTTCAGAGCGTTTGGTCTCAAAATAATTCTACACGATTTCAAAAAAAATTACATGGAAATTATGGAACATTACATTCTCTCCAACATTGGTCTTTACATCCCCAAAATACAAAACAATGGCTAATCAAACACATGGGGGTACTTAGCATGAATCTGAGCCTCCCGCTCCCATGTGCCCTCTTGGAGGTTATTGAGCTACAACTGAATGCACACCAGAGGAATTGACCATCCGCGAAGGACCTGCTCCTATCGATCCTATATCTCTACTGGAAACATCACAAATTTCACCACATTGTCAATGTATAGCTCACCCCAGTCATTGACTTTTGAAGGATCATGCACACACCTACTCAACTACAACACATGAAAAAATCATTGTGCACCCAGGGCATCATTGGGGGAAGATCTAGGTAGTATTCCACCTCACAAACCCTGCTTTGTATATCGAAATGACCGATGAACCTGAGAGATAACTTTCCACCCTTGTCAAATCATGAGAATCCCTATCGGGGTGAGACCCAAAGGAAAAGCATTATCTCCATCCTCTAAATCTTATGGTCTCTATCTTCAGTTGGAATAAGACATTGGCCTGCTCAATGTAGTCCTCATCTTCTCCTGGGTGATCTACATCATCTTGGTGGTAGCTCGTACCATCTCCAGACCCATGTGTGTTGACCCCCTTTGGTATGTCCAGCATAGGGGTGATCTGCAAGGTTGCCCATACAAGGCCTTAGATGGTTTCGTGCCAATGCTGGAGTGATAGATGTTGTTGTATAAAAATTACACCATTGTCAGATGGTCCTCCCTAATATGACTAAAATCTAGGATAGATTCCCAAAACATATCATCCATGGTCTTTATTGTCCACTCTGTCAAACCAACATTTTGGTGATGAAAATATGTGCTCAAGAATTGTGGAGTCTAGAATGCCTCATGTAATCCCTACCATAACAAAGATATAAATCTTGCATCGCAGTCTCTGTCACTCGTCAAATTAACTCTGTGGAGCCACACTATCTCTTGGATGTAGAGGGGTCCCATTCCCTATACAGGACCCTACTCTTGGATAGGTTGGAAGTGAGCAAACATGGTGAGTCAGTTAACAATCACTTTCATAAAATCCGGGGATTATGATGTACATGGTAACCCCATCACAAAATCCATCAAGATACCATCCCATTTCCACTCTGATACCTCAAGTGGCTATGCCAAGCCTGTTATAACCTGATTCCCAGCCTTAACTTGCTGGTAAGTGAGGCATCGTGGGACGGACTCAGCCACTTTATTCTTCATTAATAGCCACCAATACTGACGTCAAAGGTCCTCCTACATCATCAACACTACGTGATGTACTTCCTAAGGAGATTTACGAAACTCCCTCAACACCTCCTCATGAAACACAACTAGTTTTTTGGTACAACCTCGGAAAAGGATGATGCGCTCCCCACCTATCGAAAATCCATTAGGATCATGTCTTCATAATAACTGTGCATGTCAGGCCTCATAGTAAAAATTCTATAACTATGCCTCTATAACTCATTATAAGCGTGGTGGAGTAAAAGTCATCAACTAAAGGTAAGAAACTCCATCATCATCCATGAAGGATACGTGCATCATGGCTAGAATCTCTTTCCCCACACTCAGTAGCTGCAAACCGCTCATCCATCTAAGCGTGTCAGCTACCACATTATCCATCCCATGTGTATAGACTATCCCAAAGTAATAGTCCTAGAAAAACTCTAGCCATCGTCATTGTCTCATGTTTAGGTCATTCTGGGAGAAGATATACCTGAGACTCTTGTGGTAGGAGTAGAATTTAAACCACTCAAACATCAAGTAGTGACACCAAATCTCTAAGAAAATACAAGTACTGCTTACTCCAAGTCATCAGTCATGTAGTTATGCTAATACTTCCTCAACTGTTGTGATCCGCAAGTAATCAATACTCACTCCTCAATCAGGACACAATCAGGTCCATCCCCCGATAGGTCAGACAAAACAACCTACCCAAATCCCTCCTCGTGTATTCATAACATGGTGGCACTCATCAGTATCTACCTCAAATCATGGAAAATATTCAAGAATCTATCCATCGACATGAAGGAATAACCCTTTCATGTAAAAGCCGACAAGAGTGCTGCTGATCTAGAAATGTCGGGCCCAAACCTCCGGTAGTACCTAGCCAACCCCAGAGAACTCTGCACCTCATTCATGTTCCTGGGTAGCTCTAGAGCTACCACTTTCTCTATTGTCATGAGGTCCATTGCATCTCCTGCCTCTTTGATGATGTGTCCCATAAAGTGGATATTCCATACCCAGAACTGGCACTTCAAGATTTTACCATAAATTTGATTCTCTCGATGTATATCCAAGACTATCCACAGGTGTGTAGTGTGCTCCACCTCATACATAGAGTAAATCAGGATTTCATCAATAAAGACCACCATTAAATGATTGAGGTAAGTCTATAAGATCTTGTTCATGAGACTGATGAACACATATGGGGCATTGTTCATGCCGAAAGGCTTCACTAGGAACTCATAGTGTCCATATCAACACCTAAAGGCCTTCTTCATTAAATCCACATCCCGTACCTGAATCGGATGATAACCTAATCTGCGATCAATCTTGGAGAACTACCTTGATCCCTTCATGTGATCAATGAGGTAATCAATCATCGGAAGTGGATACATGATATTCACGATCACCTGGTTCAAGAACTGATAGTCTATGCATTAGCTTAAACTCTCATCATCCTTCATGGAAAACAATACAAGGGTTTCCCATGGTGAAATGGTGGGCCTCACAAATCCCTTATCTTTCATGTCCTCTAGTTGTACCCTCAATTCATGAAGCTCCACAAGAGCCATCTGATATGTTGGTGTAGATATAAGTGTCGTCTTAGGGTACAAATAAAATGAGTTGTTTAACTCTCAACAATGACGTAAACACAGAACATCTTCATGGGAGATGTCCTTATACTTTAATGTCACTATGGATCTTGAGGACTCATTACATTAACATCACTATGGGTTGAACTAGCCAACATAAAAGGTATTGGATACACCCTCATCTTCCATAGTCCATCAAGAGATTAAAGTGTTTCCCCTCTACAGTTAAAGGGAAATGTGGTTAAATTTCTGTGTATGAACCTCATCATTTACCTAATGCAATCTATATAGGCTTGAATCGTACTAGACAGTACCAAGAATGACATTTTAAGGCCTCGATAGAACTACCAACAGATCCCAACTGATAATATTTCCTCCAAAAGTTATGTCACAATGTCAGAAACATTGTGTGGTCATTAGGACTCCTCAATTAAAAGTCACTAAATGTGAGGGTCAAGTCAAAGGTCTTAACCGTAACAACTATGGATCAAAAAAGATGAAATGGAAGGAAAGGGAAATCACAAGTATATGTGTATATCAATACTATAGCTAAATTAGAATGACACACATCATACCTTGATGCATCCCTGGAGTCTGGGGTCATAAGCCTCAATAGTCTGTATTTGTCTCCTATCCTTCCATGCATCATGAAGGGTGGGACAATCTCGCAAGAGATGTCCCTTTTCACAACAAGAACAACAAAGATATCCCTTTTGGAAACTAGCACATTCTCACCTATGAACCCTCTGGTTATGCGACCTACATTGCGCACCAGCAATCTATAGGTCCTAATGAACCTAAATCTTTGGTGATCATTTCCTCGGATACCTGTGAAACACATTAAAACCTTGCGCCTAATCTCTATGTTCCAAAAGAGTCATCCACAACTCGGTCTAGAAAACTGAATCCACCTGATCAATTTGAGGTGGTCCTTCTAGATGATCAATAGGTGATGGTAACATTGGTATACCACATGGTGGGGCCATCTCTAGCACTAGTCCCTAAATGGATGCATCATTGCTTGAAAGACGTTCCTCCCAACTATATATCGGGTTTTGAGATGGCTGCCTGCATGGAGGCATCCATAAATAGATCATGATGGACCATATTCAATAGATAATACTTGGTGAGTTGAATCATATATAAAATAACAAAAATATTATCTTATGTAACATGTGTTTTCATATTTAAAGACCAAAAGCCGAATTCATGGCACCGGTGCTTGGATAAGTCAGCAACCACACAAACACTGGACTGCACGGATCTGAATGTTTAACCTAAGACACTGTACATTTTTTCCCAAAAAACAACAGAATCCCAGCCATTGAGGTATAATCGACCATCTCTGATACAACTTTTTCATGACCAGTCACCCATGGCATGTGCCGTGAAATACCCCATGCCCTCCCCCCAAAGGCCAGGGGTTGAAGACTAGCGCCGAAAGGAGTCAACCTAAAAGTGGGAGTCCTTTTATGGAGTACATGTATGCACACACACACCCAACCACATACCAAAATAATTAAAGGGGGAAAACATGTATAAAAAAACAAGTGTTGAGTATATGTTCATCTAAAAACATGCCAGATAGAATTCAAACCCAACAAAAGAAAATTAAAAATTGATGAGTAGAAGTAAAAGTAATGAAAACCCAACTTCTGAGGACCCTACCTGATGGTAAGATTAGGGTAGCCACTTAAAATTGTGGGAGTATTCTTTGTTTACCTGATCTCACTACGCCTCACCTGAACATAGCCCTCAAAGTCCACCATCAAAATGCATGTCGTCTACAAAAAACACAACACATCGGGAGAAGCTGATGTAGGGGTGAGTAGTACAGTACTCAAAAGGGGACCCCAATCCACTAAGGAGAAATACCAAAATGTAACCACAATACAAATCCACCACGTAAGGCCAGGATTTAAGACCACAAAGTATGACCTCAAAGTTTGGGCAAATCACCCAATGTACAATCTAAAGCATATGAAGAAGGTTCATCAGAAATAGTGATGAACATCTTGTATTTTTGACGGACCCATACCTAATGAATCACATATCATCTTCCAGGACACTAAGGTACCACGCTGCTACTTCACGTCAGATGGACTACTAAGGAGCCACACGGCTACTACTCGTCAGCTTGGTCACAATGGATCCGCATAGATGATACTCGAGCCATAATTTGTTTCTAATCCTCCACAAATTCCCCCATAGAATAACTCAATGGTCCATCTCATCATAAGGGTTCTAACATAGTAGACAGAGCATCAAACAGATGCATGGTTTGTATGATATGTGGATTTTTGTAAAAATTACCACCTTAGATTCGAGTCCAATCCAACCCGTTCGTATGAAATCCCCTGCCAAAACATCGGTAGAGTATCTCTGATAGACCTCCTCATCTCAAGGGTTCTCGTTCCATAGATAACACATTAATCAGACATCTGTTATATGAGTTATTGACGTTTTAGTGAAACAGGGGCCAGTTGGGTCCTGGTCTGGTACGACCCAGTCTAGTCGACCCAGCCTGACCAGTTCTGGGGTCCACCGACCTGACCTAGGTATGGTCTAAAATGGTTCTGGCCTGGTAGCGCATTTTCAGTCCAACAGGATGACCCACTCCCAACCCTGTCATCCAGGGGTGGACCAATTCATCCAGCTGGCTGAGACATGGCTGGATGCTGCGTTCGGCCTCCTACTGCCTCACAGGTAATCGTAGGGCCCCTTCTCTGCCATAGTAAAATGACTGCAGCCTGGTGCTGTTGTGGCTGGTTAGTCTGGCCGACCAAAATTCATGCACATGACCAGATTTCATGTGATTCCGGCTTGCCTAGGTGCCTAGACACGGGCCGCTACTCCACATATCTCGAGTCAACGTCGGGTCTCCAGCATTCTATGTTCAATGGTGCCCTATTATTGTTGATCTAAGCACCAGTTCAAAAGTAAGAAAACCCTACTCACATTTTTGCAAAATGTACCTTAAAAAAAGTTCAAAATTTTATCTCGGGATCACCGAGCCGTGGAATCGCGTTCCATCACAGCGTGTGGTTTTGAAATAATCCCATATAATTTGAGAAAAAATACAAAGAAATTCTGGGACATTACATATCTTACAAAAAAATTTAAATTATTTCGATACCAAGTAAGGAATCTATTTTTAAAAATTCTAGAAAATTAAAAGGATTACATTAATTGAAAATCAATTCCCTATATGGGATATAAGAACAAGATATTAAAGTCAAAATTTCAAATGATTTAAATGTTATTATATTAAATTTATTGTTAAATTGATTAAAATTTCCTAAATTGGATTAATATATGTAAAATTGAATAAAATATTCATTAAATAAAAAATATAAAATAATTTAACAATACAATTAAATTATATGTTAATGTAGTTTTCAATTAAAATTCAGTGTTTTTTCTATTCATGAAAAAATGGATCATCTTTGAAAAATAACAAATATTCATCAAAAGTAAATTTTGACATTACTTATTAAAAAATGATGTTTAATTTTTCAAATAAAAATTAAAAATGTATAATTTTTTTAAAAAAATTTAGTCTTTAAGTCAAAGGTGGGAAACATACTCTTTGTAAAATACTTATTTTTTTATTAAATTGTATTTATTCTTATCAACTATCTAAAAAATAAATATTACAAATTATAAATATTTTATTTAATATAAAATATATAAATTCAATAAACTTCATTAATAAAAACATTTTCTTTCAATTTATTTCTAAAAAACATGTCTCTACATCGAAAATACTTTTCCATAAAAGGAATTTCATTATTTCCAAATTGTTTTTACTCTTATTTCTAATTAATTTGTTAACAAATAATTAATTTTATAAATATGAATAAATTTTTTAAATAATTTTATTAATCCATTTCATCCCATCCATTCAAATAGCTTGGTGTTAACTAGAATAACATTTCAATAAAAATATAATTAGTATATTATAGTTCAGAAAAACATGGTATTCTATGTAGCACTGGATATCAAAGGAAATCAATATTATGTGTAACAAAATATCGACATAGTGTTTCATGTATTTAAGTAAAAAATAATTGTTATGTATAAAAAAATTAATTTCATTACCTTTCATATAGAAAAATAATAACTTGGTGTATCATGAAATGCAAGCGATCAATGAAATTTAATTTATTTGAAATTAATGATTCAAAAAATCCCTATGTGTTAAATTATATGCCCATAAAATGAATATCTACCTTAAAATTGATTTGGGTAATTGAAGGTTTATTACATTAATTCCCCATTCATATAACCCACATCATAAAAATTAATTCCTAAAATGCATTTAAGAATGAAATTGTGAAACATACTAGTTACCCAATGTTACTCATAATTGTATTTCTATATAAAAAACATAAGTGGTGATTTTGACGAAGAAGAATAACAAAAATAAATATAGAGAGTGATAATGTTTGCCTATAATAAGAATTTTTGTGATCCAAAAAAATTTAAAAAAAACACAACCAAAAACTGAAGAGACGTGAATCAGGATATTGATATCATAGAAAATTATTATAATGTAGAAGCTGTTTATTTAAAGATTATTTCCTAAAGAAGAATAGTTTTTACAATGAGATGTTATAACATCCCATGTAATGATTGAAAATATATTTTCAAACTTATTAATATTCTAATAATATATTTTAATTTTACCTTGATAGAGAATCACTTTAAAAAGTAATACATTACACTAAATAATGAGTTTATTCAAAATAATGCACTGTATGCAAGATTGAGTAATACCAAACAATTATATACTTTTAATATTAATGTATGGTAGTTATATCATAGTCTAAAAATTAATGGTAATGAATTCGACAAAATATATTATGTTTATTCATGTTTATATTTTTTTAGAATTTAATCTAATAAATTTTTTATGAAGAATATAAAAAAATTATGTTTGATGCTTAAAATGGTATTTTTTTTAAAAAGTTGTTTTACCTCTTTTTAAAGGTGAAAATATTTGAAATATAATTTATGAAAAATATATAATTTTAATATTAAAAAAATATTTTTTTGATATAGAAATATGAAAATTTACTTTGGGTGTATTTTTTGTAATTTTTTTGAACATTCATATTTTGATAGATAGGGAATAATACTAATATTTTGTACAAAACAACTTTTTTTAAAATTTGTTATTAAATATCAATTGATTTTTAAATTGTTGAAATTTATTTATATTTAATCTAAATATCAGTGAGAACTATTTTGGTGATTTAAAATAATTTATCCTTGAATTTAAATATAATAACATAGTAAACATTCGAACATTTTTACATTAAAACTATGCTATGTCATCCCATCTGTAGGGTTAATTTGAAATTAATATATTCCTCATCTTTGATTTGAATATAGAAAAATGGATTCCATATATTTATTTATTATAATTTAAAAAATTTAATAAGTTCAAATTATATTTTCACATAAAATATTTGATAAAGTAATTAAAATTATTTGTAGTGATTTGGGAAAAAATGTGGTTACTTAGTGGTTAAAATTTAATATTAAGAGACAGAATGACCTTGAAACACTTCCAAAAAATATTTTTAGAAATAATTAGTCTATATAATATCTATTAGAGAATTGTAACCATTAATTGTTTAATATTTTGTGAGAATGACCTCCCAATAGTAGTTACCTTTCTATATTTATAAGAATGCAACTCCCCATCCACTCAAAAATTGAACTCATCCTTACCATTTATTCACACCTATCAATAAATTGGGATTAACTAAAAACATCTCATATAATATCCCATCATCCCTCTCTTCACGATATATAACTCACATTCGGATGAAGTCCATCCAAGGAAACCCTTTAGAGAAAACTAAAATAGTTAACCGAAAAGAGGCTACATTATTCAATGTGGATTTTTTTTATTTCCTTCACCACACCTTCATTTCTTATTGTGGAAATACAATATAATAAAATTATTATCCTAAAAATTTTGAGATGCTTTAATATTTTGGGTTAGAACTATACCTATACAAATTTCCATAAAATGGGTAACAAAATAATCGTTTGTGTATGTCAAACTACAATGTCATCTAATGATGTCATTCGGTTTTTCATTACCACCTCACATGACTGGGATTTATGATGGGGAATATATATATATACATATATTATATTTACTATTTATTCATACATAGTGAATTATTATATACACATGAATTCATTCATTCCATTTTTGGTAAATATGATAACATCTTTTGTTGACAAGGGGAATACAGCCTTGTCAAAGTGATGTGATACATTAATGCATTGTAACGACCCAAAAATTCAGTAATGGAAATCCCTATTGATCAAATGAAATGTCTCTTTATGTTGAATGTTTATATAAAATTTCAACTTCTTTGGTTTTATGTAAAGAATTGTGACCATTGCTAATATAGTCACTGAACAGTGATCACATGATTAGTATAAATATAGGGCTTTAACAAATCCAATTTACTCAGACAAAGGAAGTGATGACCACATCAAGTAGAAGTGCCCCATACAAAGCCCATTTTTCAGAGCGTAGAAAGGAGGTGATGTAATTAGGCTTCACTCTTGACCAAGCCCAATTTGAGATTGAATATGTTACGCTCGAGCGGGACTGCCTATGAGAGAAATGGAATTTGATAGAGATTATCACTCGAGCAATGTCATCTGAGCCACCCCAAGAGTCTATCACCATCACACACCTTACACTTTGGTCTTATTCAATTTTTATAAGGGGTTATGTAACAATACATTAGCACAATGGTCATGTACATTATTTTTTGTATATAATAATTAATATACTTTCATTTTTTTATTATTACCTTGTAAATATTTTTTAAAACTCAAATAGTATTTTTAATTAATATTCATCTAAGAAATCTTTTTTAATTAAATAATGTATTTTTGAATTAAATAATATTTTAATAAAATATTATTATTATTATTATTAAATTAATTTTTATTAAATATAAATGATCGTATAATTTTATGAATACAATTGTAATTTTTATTAAGGTTTGAAAGCCATTTTTGACAAAACCTGTGAATTTTTGATAAATGTTAGGTTTTATTTTAAAAATGGAAATTAACATATTTAGAAAATTATTTATATAAAATAAATATTATTTCTGGAATCAGGTTGTTGAAAATATCCAACGGTGAATTTTTCATAATTTTCTGAGACTGTGAAATTTTTATGTAAAAATTAAATACCATTTAAATATATAATGTGTTTTATGACATCATAATAACCCAATAGTGATGTAATAAAATTCTATAAGCTTTATGTTCGGACAATATATGTTATACCAAAAAACTAATCTGGTTTTGGGTTTTTTTTACTTATTTTACAAAGCATTAATTGACCCTTCAAGAATTATTAAATATCGTGTCTTTTTAAATTTTTTCATTGGGAGTGTGACTCACCCCCACATAAGGAACCCAATTATTTTAAGATATTTGGACTTTGACCTTAGAAAATATTTTTTTCCACTTCTCTTTTACAAAACCATGGGAAAACCCAATGGATGGTTTGTGTTTTGGATTAGTTTAATGTGAGATGTCCTAAACCTAAATAATAAAGAATTCCCTCACCTTTCCTATATAAACCCACACACGCTCCCACTTCCTTCTCCCTTAAAGCATTTTGATTTCGTAAAACCTCTTTAATCCACTCTCTATAATCCTCCCAAGGTGCCCCATGCTCCCAAAAATCCTCTCTCTAGCCTGTCTCAAGCCTTTGGGAGTACTCTTCCAAGTAAGGGTTTTTCTTCCTTTCTCATTTTTGTCCAATTTCCTTAATGTTGTTATGAACTTTTAATTTAAATTATAAATGTCGGGCTATGGGTTTTCACCTCCCCCATACTACCATATTTATGTTTGAATTTGAGGATACTCCTTTCTCTCTCATTAAATGCCTCCCATGTACACCCATTACTATGCTGAAATTCCTAATGGAATTTCTCTCTCCTCTTTTACATTCAAGAAATTCTTTTGTATAGTGAATCTAAATACCATTACATTTGTTGCCTCATGTACCTATATGAATCTCTTACTGTCCATTTCATTTACATATGATGAGACACCCCTTTCTCTCTCATCAACCATTTTTATGAATTCTTACGTCATCCTGTTATGCTGCCGAAATTGCACCGATTTTCCAAACCAATGTCATTGTGTAGTGAATACAAGGACCATTTCTCTATCAATGGTATTCACCTTTATGAACATTTACTTATTGATTATAAAGTTTCATGTATGAATTCCACATTCCTTTATCGTGTAATAATGGATTTTGTTTTAGGAATCCATGTTATATGATCCATGTGGCACACTTATGCATGAAATGAAATGTTTAAGAAGAGTGTGCCCTTATAACGCTCCAATGAATTGGGTAAAGTATAGTATCATGATACATCATGTTAAATGGGTGTTAACTCATTCTAATTCTTGTTCAAAGAGGTTTTACTCCTACTTCATGTGCAATGAGGATTTACTCATGCTCCATGTGCAATGAGCCTTTGCTTATGATAATTCCATGTTAAGTGTTGTTGCCACATTTCCATGTTATGATTATCATGCTTTATCATGCCTTTATGTTTATGCTTCTCTTGTGCTCTATTGATATGGCTATTATCTAACATGTATTGAATTCTTCATTTTATTCTGTGATTATTCCCTTACTAGGATTTATAGCTCACCCTTTTCTTTTGCATGTCCTCAGGTTATCCCATGCAACTGTAAGTACGAGGGAATGTAGTGGTCGTGTAAAGGAAGTTTTCAATAAAGATGTTTTATTTCATGTTTTCAGTTTTTATGAAATGATATTATGACCCAAATACACTATAACTCTCAATATTCTTTGTTGTATCAAGTGACATTTATGTGATAAATTATGTTTAATTGTGTAATGAAAGACCAGGGTTTCCATAGTTGTTATCAAAGGATAGGTTTAGTTATTTTTTGGATTAGGATTAGAAAACCATAGTGAATCCTTAGAGACAAGACTATGTATAATAAAAACATCCCTATGATTTGGTGAGTATTGAGTAAGTGGTTTATCAAGAAAATACATCCTTGTCTAGATACGAGTAGATAGATGCAACTTAGGCACAGATGTATCCTAGGGGTAAAACCTGAAAACACCGCTTTGAACTAGACTCTAACTGGAACTCGTTCATGAAAACGGGCCTTTCTGCACTATTAGTTATGACACTCCAAGGGGATATGCTTTGGTAAATTCATAAGCTTAGTGTGAACCATTATTAAATGACAAAAAATTCCTTTAGAATATATGTTTGAAAGTAGATCATGGATTACATAGACTGAAGCCAATATATTCATATGTTAAGGAAATAAAATTTATTTATCAGTCATTAGTTTTTTCCTTGGATTACCTTTTATGTGTTACCCCAAACTTTCCTTTTATTCCAGCCAATGGCTGATAATAGGAGGAATCAGGATAACAACCGATGTGAAGATCAATGTGATGACATTACCAATGAGATGCCCAATCCAATGGGAGCAGAAATCGCGAACTTTGTCATTCTTCTCTCTCAACTAACTCATGATTTGAATAGAAACATGGGTCAAGATGAACATTCAACCACCCCTAATAAAGAACAAGTCACTATCGAGAGCTTCATGAGACAAAGGCCTCCTAATTATAATGGATCATATGATCCCTCAATCGCTGAACAATGGATCAACTCCATTGAAATGATCTTATCCATCCATCAATGTTCTGAACAAGAGAGGGTTCTCTTAGTTGCTTATCGTATGGAGGGTGAATCTGATCAGTGGTGGATGTTGATAAGAAATACGAAGCCTGAGGAGGAGATCGAGGCATTTGAATGGACGAATTTCCAAAAGATTTTTTTTGATAAATATTTTTTCTACACCCTCAGCCATAAGATGGAAAAATACTTCCTTTCCCTCAAGAAAAAAGATGACGAATCTATTGGAGCATATGAGGAAAACTTCACAAGGATTAAAAGATACACTTCCAGCTTTGTCATTACCTTTGAATTCAAGGTTGACCGCTTCTTTAGTGGGATGAAACCTAACATGTGGAATTCACTGGTGATCTATGACTTTGACAGCTATGAGGAAATTGTCCAATGTGCCATCAAGGTCGAAAGGAAGATCGTAGAATCTTAGGGGTGTCATGGGGATAAGAAACGTATGGTGGAATTCAATGCTGGCAGTCCGATAGATAAATCCAACGGGGCTAAGAAGATCCAGCACCCCACTTGCCAAAGGTTCAGAAAGAAGCACCCCGGAAATTTCCTAATGGGGACGAGGAAATGCTTTATGTGTGGAAAAGAAGGGCACCTAGCTGTTAACAACTGACAATAAAAAACCACAGCTGCAACAGAGTAGAGGAATAATCTTTTCAAACCTCAACACATTGTTCATTACTACAACTTCAAAGAATAGTGGCATCTTGCAAATCAGTTACCTAAGCGAAGGGTTTTTGGAGGAAACCAACAACCTCCAAGGCATTAAGGGAAAGCCTTTTCCATCACTACTACCGAAGTGAACACCGACAGTAATGTGGTGATAGGTACGCTAGTTATTCATTCAAAAATAGTGAACATACTTTTTAATTTAGGTTCTACGCATTCTTTTATATCTCTAATATTTTGTATAACAATCACAGCACCACCAAAAATTAAGGATGTAAAGATATCGGTGAGTACGAAAAATGAGGAAATCATTGCATCCCAGGAATATAATTCCTCCTCTATAATAATCTATGGATTAAAATTCCCGGAGAACCTCATCATACTCCCTTGGGTGGAATTTAATGCAAATATTGGCATGGATGGGCTTTCTTTATATATATCCAACATAAATTTGCGTGATAGGGAAATCACTCTCCATATGGAGAATCGACCCCTGATTCTTTACAAGTGAAATGAGGAATATGAATCTTCGTTAGATCCATCATCTCAAGCGTAGATATTAATAACCTATGAGAATGTGTATCTGGATCAGATGATTGAGTCTAAGGAGGTAATCATCCTTGAGGACATTCCTATTGTGAGGGAATTCGCTGAAGTGTTTCTTGAGGAATTGTCTGGTTTTCCTCCTAGAATAGATGTTGAGTTATAAATTGATCTTATACCAGAGGTGTCTCCAATATCAAAGACTTCGTATAGAATGGTTGTTGTGGAGTTTGAGGAGATGAAGAAACAACTACAGGAGAATCTGAATAAATGGTTTATATGCCCATGTGCTTCACCATGGGGTGCACCAGTCCTCTTTGTCAAAAAGAAAGATGGGTCAATGCACTTGTGCATAAATTATCGTGGGCTTAAAAAATCATGATAAAGAACAAGTATCCTCTCCCACAAATAGATGACTTGTTCGATCAGCTGCGTGGAGTACAATACTTCTCCAAGGTGGATTTTCATTCGTGATATTATCAAGTAAGGGTGAAGAAGGAAGATATCCCCAAGACTGCTTTTTGTACAAGATATGGGCACTATGAATTCATTGTAATGCCTTTAGGACTCACTAATGCTCCATCCATATTAAAGGACTTGATGAATAGAGTCTTTAAAGATTACCAAGAAAAATTTTTGGTAGTCTTTATAGATGATATTCTGATATAATCAAAACTCGAGGAGGATCATGAGGAGCATCTGAGAACTGTACTAGATACCTTGTGGTAGGTGAAGCTCTATGAAAATTACAACAAGTGAGTGTTCTAGTTGAAGTAGGTCTCATTCATGGGCCATATCATCAAAAGAAATGGGATATTTGTGGATCCCTCCAAAACAGATGTAATTAAGAGATGGCTGAGGCCAACATCAGTAATAGATATCCATAGCTTCTTGGGGTTAGCTGGATATTATCGACGATTTGTGAGAAATTTCTCATGATTTTCCAACCCTCTTACCAAGCTAACTCAGAAGGAATTAAATTTTTATTGGAGTGATGAATGCAAATTAAGCTTCAAGGACTTGAAAAAAAGGCTTATCACTGCACCCATGCTCACATTACCCACAAGTGGAGAACTTTTTGTGGTATTTAGTGATGCTTAGAAGAAGATCCTCAGATGTGTGTTGATGGAAAAAGACAAATTCATTGCCTATGCTTCAAGAGAAATGAATTTTCATGAACAGAACTATCCAACACATGACCTTGAGTTGGCTGTAGTGATATTTGCTTTGAAAATTTGGTGGCATTATCTCTTTGGGTAGAAATGTAAAATATATATAGACCACAAAATCCTCAAGTATATATTCACAAAAATAGAGCTAAACATGCACCAACGAATATGGTTAGATCTGATCAAAGAATATGACTTCTCAATCCATTACCTCCCTGGGAAATAGAATAAGGTGGTGGATGTCCTAAGTAGAAAGGACCTAAAAATTCTATCATTGATGAGAATTGAAAAGGATCAATTCTTATTAGATTTGATGAAGATGGACATGGTAATCATAAATAAGGGAACATCATCAATACTTTCACAAATTATTGCTCAACCGTCACATTTGGAAAGGTTAAAAGATGAAAAAAACATGATGTGGGAATTCAGGAAAAAGTGGAAGCTATTGAAAAAGGAAAATCCTCATAGTTTAATGTTATCAAAGAAGGAATTATGAGATTTGGGAAATGACTTTGTGTTCCATAAAGCTTGGATTTGAAGAAGGAACTTTTGGATGATGCATATAGTTCACATTTCTCTATTCACCTAGGAAACACAAAGATGTATTGAGATCTCTGAGAGCATTATTGTTGGGATAATATGAAGAAGGAGATCACTGAATATACATCAATGTGCCTAGTGTGTCAGCAAGGGAAGGCAGGGAGGTGGATTTCTAAGGGGAAGATTCAACCATTGCCCATACCAAAATGGAAATGGGATAACATCACTATGGATTTTTTCACCATACTTATAAATACATCAAAAGGCAACAATGCAATATGGGTTGTTTTGGATCGTCTTATAAAGGCTGCAAACTTCATTTCTCTTTGGGAGGATTTCTCATTGGATAAACTGGTACAGATATATATCAGGGAAGTTATAAGGCTACAGGGAGTACCACTATCTATTGTCTCCTATCGAGATCCATGATTCACCTCTATATTTTGGAAGAGTCTTCATCATGCTCTGAATACTGAACTAAACATTGGTACAGCCTATCATCCTCAAACTGATGTCCAATCTGAGAGGACTATCCAAACACTTGAGGACATGTTGAGAGCGTGCTCAATGGACTTTAAAGGATGATGGGATCAATATATTCCTCTGGTTGATTTCTCTTATAATAACGGTTTCCACTCAAGCATCCAAATTGAACTATATGAAGCCATATATGGGAAAAGGTGCAGATCACCAGCGCGTTGGGATGAGGTCGGTGAGTGTAAGATGCTTGGACCAGAAATGGTCGAAAAAATGGTGGAGAAAGTGAAAACCATTCAGCAGCATATCAAGGTTTCCTAGAGTCGACAGAAGAGTTATGCAGATAACCATCGAAGAGACCTTGAGTTTAAAGTTGGAGACATGGTATTTCTACGCATACCTCATTGGAAGAAGGTCATGAGGTTTAGAATGATAGGGAAGTTAAGTCCAAGGTACATCGGCCCCTTCGAGATTCCTGATCGTGTTAGGGATTTGGCCAATAGACTAGCACTTCCACCTACCATGGCCAAGGTACATGATGTCTTCCATGTATCCCTCTTAAGGAAGTACATAGAGGACCCTGCACATGTACTCTCTTCATAGGTGGTACAATTGTAGGATGATCTTTCTTCTGTGGACCAACCAGTGAAGATCGTAGATCATAGTGAAAAAGTTCTTCGAAATAAGAAAATTCCCCTCATCAAGGTGTTGTGGAGAAACCACAAGTTTGATGAAGCAACATGGGAATCAAGGGAAATTAGGAGGCAAAGTTACCCAAATATATTTTAGTGTGGTAAAAGGAAATTTGAAGGGAGAAATTTTTTTAGGGGGGAAGATTGTAACGACCCAATATTTCATTAATGGAAATCCCTATTGATCAAATTAAATGTATCTTTATGTAAAATATTTATATAAAATGCCAAATTATTTGGATTTATATTATGAATTTTGATCATTTATAATATAGTCGTTGAATAGTTATCACATGATTAGTATAAATATAGGGCTTTAACAAATCCAATTTACTGCGAAAAAGGAATCGATGACCTCATCAAGCAGACGTGCCCCATACGAAGCCCATTTGTTAGAGATCAAAAAGGAGGTGGCATCATTAGGCTTCACTCTTGACCAATCCCAGTCCGACATGAATATGTTTAGATTGAGTGAGAGAGCCTAATAGATAAATGGAAGTTGATAGTTATTACCACCCAAGAAATGTTATCCGAGCCACCCCAAGAGTATGTCACCATCGCACACCTTACTCTTCGGTCGTATGCGAGTGTTATAAGAGGTTATGTAACAAGACATTAGAAAAATGTTCATTTACATTATTTTTGTATATATTGAGGAATATACATTCATTTTATTATTGTTACATTGCAAATAGTTTTTAAAGCTCAAATAGTATTTTTAGTTAAAGTTCAACTAATAAATCTATTTTTATGTGTTAAAGGATTTTTGAATTAAATAATATTTTAATAAAATATTATTATTATTATTATATTAATTTTTGTTAAATATAAATGATCTTATAATTTTATGAATGAAATTGAAATTGTTATTAAGGTTTGAAATCCATTTTTTGTCAAAACCCATGAATTTTCGATAAATATCGGGTTTTATTATAAAAGTGAAAATTAACATATTTAGAAAATTATTTAGATGAAATAAATATTATTTCTGGAATTAGGATGTCGAAATTATCCAATGGTGAATTTTTCATAATTTTCTGAGACACTAATTTTTTTTGGTAAAAATTAAATACTGTTTAATAGATATTGTGTTTTATGTCCTCATAATGACCCAATAGTGATGTAATAAAATACTATAAAATTTATGTTTGGCCAGTAAATGTTTTAACATGAAAAATAATAATTTTTTGTGTTTTGGAATTATTTTACAAAGCATTAATGGACCCTTACAGACTTATTAAACATCTTGTCTTTTTAAATTGTTTTCCCTGGGAGTGTGACTCACTTACATAGAAGGAACCCCATTATTTTAAGAACTTTGGACTTTGGTCTTATAAAATATTGTTTTACACTTCCCTTTTTTAAAAAAATGGGAAAAACTGTGGGCTATTTTGTGGTTTGGACTAGTTTAATGTGAGGTGTCCCAAACCTAACTAATAAAGAATTCCCTCACCTTTTCTATATAAACCCACTCAAGATCCCACTTTCTCCCCAATAAAAGCCTTTAGAGTTCATCCAACCTCTTCCCTAATATCTCTATAATCCTCCCATGGTTCCCCGAGCTCCCATGAAGCCTCTCTGAAGCCTCACTCAGTCCTTTTGAAGCACACATCCAAGTAAGGGTTTTTTCCCTTATCATTTTTGTCCAATTTTCTTAATATTGTTATTCCCTTTTAATTTCAATTATAAATGTCGTGATATGGTTTCATACATCCCCCATATTCTCTATTTATGTTTTAATTATGGTATACCCCTTTCTATCTCATTAAATGCCTCCCATGTACACACGTTACTGTACCGAAATTCCGAAAGCAATTTCTCTCTCCTCTTTTACATTCAAGAAATTATTTTGTATCATGACTCTAAATTCCATTAAAATTTATGGTACATGTAACTATATGACACCCTTAATGTATATTTCATTTATATATTATTAGAAACCCTTTTCTATCTCATCAACCATTTTTACGAATTCTTACGTCACGCCATTATGTTGCCGAAATTGCACCGATTTTCCAAGCAAATGTCATTGTGTAGTGAATACCATGCCCATTTCTCTATCAAGGGTATTAACCTTTATGAAAATTTAAATTTTTATTATAAAGTTTCATGTATGAATTCCAAATTCCTTTATCATGGAATAAATTATTTTTTTATGAATCTGTGTTATATGATCCATGTTGCACAATTATACATGAAATGAAATGTTTAAGAAGGGTGCACCTTTATAGCACTCCAATTCATTGGGTAAAGTATAGTATCATGATACATCATGTGAAATGGGTGTTTAATCATGCTAATTCAAGTGAAAAAATGTTTTACTCGTGCTTCATGTATAATGAGGATTTACTCATCCTCCATGTGCCATGAGCCTTGGCTCATGCTAATTCCACGTTAAGTGTTGTTTCCACATTTCAATGTTATGGTTATAATGGTTTATCATGCCTTTATGTTTATGCTTCTCTTGTGATCTATTGATATGCCTATTTTATAAAATTTATTTTATTCCTCATGTTATTCTATGATTATTCCCTTACTGGGTTTTATAGATCACCCTTTTCTTATGCATGTCCTCACGTTATCCCATGCAGTGCTAAGTATGAGGCAATTTAGTGGTCATGTAAATTAATTATTCAATAAAGATGTTTTATTTCATGTTTTAAGTTGTTATTTAACAATCCTAAGCCCCAAATACACTAGACCTATAGATCTTCTATGTTGTATCAAGTGACGTTTATGTAATAAATTATGTTTCATTGTGTAATAAAATATCAGGGTTGTCATATGCATTACATGGAATGAATTAAGGATGATTTTATTTAAAAAAATGTCGCATAAATGAAATCCATATGATATTAATGACATAATTACCTTTTAAGAAATTTAATATATCAAATTCATTCTTACCAGTTCACACACTAAAATGTAATAATGTCATTTGTTGATGTGTGGACTACCACATCCTCAACAAGATGTGATTCCTTTTACATAAAATGAATTATATATATAATTATATATGATTAAATAACATGGTATTTATAATCTAATAAATATTCTATAATGATAAATTTTACTTAGATTCTTTCCATAATGATCATTGAAAAATGGAAATGTTACTCATGCGTACGTACAACAAGCAGTGTCCATGACTGTAATGTTAGTTCATTTTTCATAACCATAATTGATTATTTTTTTTAATGTTCAATAGATTTATAAATATGATAATTATCATAGTATTATTATTCTGGTGATTTTTATATAATAAACCCTTTGACAATAGTTGTCCTACCATAGTCTATTTTGACACATAAACCGAATGTGGTCAAAAGAGCCAACATAAACCTAATTTATTTTATATTTGTTCAAAAAAAAATTATTAAGTTAAATGAAAGTAATGATAAACCTGAAATTTTTTTATGTAATGTAAATATCTAATATATGTTTATTATATAGGATGATAAAGACAGAAGTGACAATTTGGACTGAAGGTAATGGATTTCATCTCATTATACTTCATTGAGGAATTACATGATTATATAAACCTTAAATATTTAATAATCATTATATATATCCCCATTGACATGATATATTCATATTTTTTCTATTCTTGAGTTATTTAATGTTTTAAAAATATTATTATATGGAACTTTCTCACAAATTAAAAAATGAATGTTCTATTATTAATGAACATAACAACAATGACTCTTCAACCCTTGTTGAAATTATTTAATTATTGTCTTTCTTTGAAAGATTTAATTATTTATTTAATGAAAAATCTTCATTCCATTTTTTTAGTATTTTTCATTGGGTTTTTTTCATAAGAATACTTCACTTTATATCGAATATAATATTTTTAAAGAAAGTGGTATATTAATATATGAAAATGGTTTTCATATAAATTTAAAATACATGTTCAAATTATGAAAATTTTTATTTAATTTTATTGTTCTTGTAAATTATAAATGATGGGTGTTCCAAGATAGCACCAGGTGATGTCATTATAGCATAATGATTGATGTACCCAGATGGCCCCCAAATTAATTTGGTAATATTTATATTCTCTAGATAATTATATATGATGTTGGTCGTATGGTTATTTTTATATATAAGAGTTCAATAATGGTTATGTAATAGTTTAATGTGATTATTTTTCATGGTACCTACATGACAATTATATGTTTTTAGTCATTTAATATAAAAATTATATATTTTAAAATTGTTAAATAAATTATATTTATTTTAGAATGATATTTCTCTGTTTAGGTAAAATGTTATGTTTAAAATAATGAGGTTTTCAAGATTTTTAATATTTATCAATGGACTAATGGTTTCCTTCCTTTTCTATTCATCACTGATGTTTTATAATATTATTAAATGATTTTAAATGTTTTTCATAGGTTTTAAGTATGAGTAATTGATTTTAAGAGTTCATCTAGAAATTCATGAATATTCTTCATAAATGTGGCTTTTTAAAAATTATTTTTCTCGATCATGTTAATGTTGTGTTTTTAGATGATACATGTGGCTGTTTTAAAATTAATTTCCAAAAAAATGGGATTTTTTTTTCTTAAATTAGATATATTATTTATAAATCATTGGGTATATATTTTATATTTAATCACACATTAATATATTCTTAATGGTTATGATACATAGGTTAGTAAACTAGTTTCATAACAAAAATGATAAAAATAATGAAACATGAAGACTAAGGAACAAAATGGTAGAAATAAAATTATATTTGTCGAGTGTGACTATTTATTGACCATAATATCCATTAAACATCTTATTTTTAAAATTTTAGGCACATGAGGTATGTGAGATGTTCCAATTTTGTTAACCTTTTGGTATTTTAATGAATTCCACTCCACCTAAACTATAAAAATGAGTTCACGCTTCCCCTTTCGAACACCTCTCAAGCCACATTGGATAATCCAAATCCTATGCATAAATATTTTCAAAAGACCTTCAATAATCCTAGATACCTCACTATTTCAAATTATATATCCATGGAATCCCTTAATCTAAAACCAAAAGGATTTACCTAGAAAGACATAACATTCATTAAACGTGCATTTATGATTTATTTCATCCTTCACCCATTGAATTTTTTTATTACACAATTAAATAATTTTATCAGTAACCTCAATATACTGAGATTTTTAATTTTAAATTTTCTATATATACCTAAACACACTTCCATAAAATAAGAAAGGTAATTAAAATTCATGTACAGTAAACTAAGGCCTCGTGAAAGGATGTCGTTAATTTTTTCTTCAACACATATCATAGTATGGTATTATGATGAAAAACATATTTTTATTTGATATATATATATATATGAAATATCTATTGTATTAAAACATTTAACTATTTTCTAACATATACCTTTATTATTCTATTCAGTTAAAATAGAATAACATTGTTTGTGGATGTGTTGACTACTACCTCCTCAAAGCGATGTGATACATTCGCTAATTAAATGGAATGTATTATTTACAGGTATAAATAAAAATATGTTACATAAATGAAATATATTTTTCAGTCATGAAATAATTAATGTTTAGTAAATATAACATATCATTTTCTTTATTACAATTTTCATACAAAAAAATGTTATAATATCATTCATGGACGTATGGGATATAGCCCTTTCGATGCTATCTAATTCCCATTACATCACAATAATTCTATATATAAGTATATATAATTAAATGTTATTGTATTTATGATATAGTTATTATTCTAGATATATATTAAGTTACTAACCTTCTACCAAAAATGATTATTGAAAAATTGGAATGTTATTCATTTGTATGTACGTCCTAGTATGTATGTCCTACCATCACTATTATTGTAATGTTGGTTCATTTATCGTAAAAATCATTAATATTTGGTTTTAAAAGAATAATTTATGTATAAATATTATAATAGGTTCATGATTTTTATTCTCTAGATGTTTTTGTAATGCTCCGACCCCAGTTACGTATAGTCGGTGCATTATTTTAATACATTGGCATGATTACAAGGAATCAAGTCCCATATGAATGATCGGTTTATCAGTCTTGGAAAACAGATTACATACATGAATGTTACATTACACTTTATAAAATACAAAACAAAAAAAATAATCCTTTATCAAAACCATTATTCCCTTGGATTAACCCTCTATATCAATCACAATACACTTCTTTGAATCCTGGGAAAAATAAAACATTGAAAGGGGTGAGCTCAGAAGCTCAGTAAGGATAACAATATAGCTGAAACTTTCATAAATCAACATAAAAATTTAAGGCAATATATAACTAAAACAAAATCCTTTTAAACTTGAAAATCAACATAATATAGCAAATATAAAATGAAATAATTTCATTTAATTATTCACATGGATATTATACTAGTCGAATAATCACATGAAATATCAATAACCACTTTCATAATGATGGAATGAATAATGTCAGACTATCATAACCACATAGTCAAGGCCTTGTTCCAAGACTACAAATAAGATTTTTTCAAGGCCTTGTTCCAAGACAGTAGTTTGTCTCATGATACCTACCGATGCATTAAGGAGCTATAGTGGCCTCCACCCGTCACTTACTAAGTCCAATTCATTCCTCATATGAAAAGGTCTAAGCATAACATAAACATTCGTATTAAAACTAGAATACAAAATGTAAATACTTTACCCATAAACCATGAATGGTATAAAAATAACACATCCACAGTCAAACATATCAAAAAACCTTCAACACGATATGGAACATTTTTATCATGATAAATCAACTTCAAAACAAGTTTAAAATCCATTAAATGATTTTGACATAGATGAAAATGATTTGTAAAACTCTTTGAGAGAAATACCCCTTTTTAATTGAAACATTTAAAATTCACACAGTTTAGAAAAGAATTCATTTAGAAAAGTTTTTGAATCAAAGTGTCCCATACCAATTTTAAAACTTTTTAAAGGAATTAACATTTTAAAAACATTCATGTTCATATAAATAAATCCCTAAAACCCATTTTGAATACATGGACATTAATGAGAAAGATTTAGAAGAATAAATATTTTTAACATTTTAAATGATGTTTTCGTAAAAAATTTCCTTAATATAATCCCTTTGAAAACTCTTTCATAAAACATGTACATGGATAATAAATATGTCCCATTAGATACCTACGTAAAAACAGCCTCTGATAATAAAGTGATTGTGAAATTAACCCTTACCAATTTGGTAACTTAAGAAACATACACCCCATGAAAGAGGTATCATACAACGAATATATAAATAAACATAAATTAAAGTGTATTACACAAAGAATACAATTCTGGGTAGTACATACACCACACAAAAGGTAATAGTGGCAATATGGCATGAATCTCACGGGAATAAGGAGTGATAAGAGAACCCCTTACCATGCACTTTCCTTTAGTCGAGGGTACGTGTAACCTCCTGTATGAAGACCGTAGTATTTTATTAAATTATACTAGAACCATATTAATATTTATGATATCATACATTATTCATTTATGACTTTTTACTACCCATTTAAAAATTATTTCCATGTTAAATAAACATTTCGGGTAATAATCGCTTTCGTTATCATACGTGTTTTAACTTGTTACTCTTGATTGTATCACTTAGATAATGATTTAAATACTTCCAGAATATAAAAAATTATTTATAAATCATATATATTTAGAATATAATTATTTATAATAGATATATATGTGAAATGGAAAACACCGTTTATAGAGACGGTATTCCGTACGTACGCATAAACGTTGTTTCCATTTTCATAACGTATTGAACAGAACTAAGTGAATAAAATATATTTAATTACATATATATATATATAGTAGAATTATTATGTAATATATTACAAACATATTAGTAATATATATTTTTATATTCTTCGATGAATGATGAATGTGGAAATGAATCTCATCGCGTCCTGGAGATGGTAATCCGTAAGTACGCACGAGCAACAATATCATTTCCTTAAAGGTGTGGAATTGGATGGTATATTAATTTTACAGAGACATTATTATGTTATTTTCATTATTTATATACATATTACTCATCATTATATACATCCAAATAACATTGTGTTGAATAAAAAATTACACCATGGCGTGGAGACGGTAAGTCGTACATACGCACACATGGTGACATTATCATTCATAAGATGGATAGAATAATGAATATAGTTGTGAAATTTTTATAATAACATCACAGTATATAGAATATACTGGAGTTATTATTTTAGAATGTAAATAACAAATAAAGAAGTAGTGGAAGAAGAAAGGAACTTGAAAGATGGTGGTGAAAACATTACCTCTTCTTCGGGTTCTTCCTTTTTATTTGATCAAAAGGGCTCCTTAGGTTAGCTTTATGATCATACTAAGGAAACTAGGTTGAAGTGAGGTAAGTTGAGAGAATATTTGGGCATGTTTTGGCTGATCCAAAAGGGTTCGATGGTGTGAATTAGAGGGAAGGGGAAGTGCCCTTTTATAAGAGGGGTGAGGGGCAGCTTAGGAAAACCTAGAAATATTATTTTATAATAAATTCATATTCTCATTATAATGGCTCCAAAGTGTATTATTTAAAGTTTAATGTGTGGATAGGTCGAAAAACCCCAACCAATAGGTTTTAGGCTAGTTTGGGTCACTATATTAACATTGTCTTTTAGTTTTAACTGTTAGTTAATTAGTTTGACATTTACCATGTCTCTTTGTATTTTTATATTATATAGTCAATAAACATACTATAAACATCCATGAGACCCCCAAGTGGTCCATTAATAATAAACATATCATTATATAAATCCTTTGGGCGAGCCTAATATTTTTAGGAATAAAATATCAATTAATAATATAATATTTGTTTTAAAAACTCATTTATGTCAATTTTGACACTATTCAATAATTGATTTTTGATAAAGTCTTAACAATATTATTAATTTGAACCAAATTTATTTAAGAAATAATAACATGTCATATTAACAAATAAGATTCTTTTATGTCATAAAAACATTCAAATTATATTTATTGTAACATTTATAATACCAATTATTTTATTCTTTCATTAATAAGGAAAATACTGCATCATTATTGTGTCATAAATTTATTTAATTATTCAATGTCTAAAAAATATAAATAAAATAGAATTATGCTTGAAATATTTTTATATTTCTAATTAATATTTATAGTCGAAAATATAACATATATATATTTATGTAAAAATTGTTTTTCTAAAAGATACATGCTTATGTCATTTTTGTATTTACATTAACTTAATTAATATAAAGTGTCCTTATCATCTACATGTGGATCCATGGGGTCCCAAAATCGACCCAAAGATTCATATAGTCGGATATGTATCAACCAATAGGGTTAGGACACGTTTTATGGTAAATTAGTATTTTTTTTTACCCTTATTTACCAGATTTACCCTTTAACCATGGTAAATAAAATATTTACCGAAGTAATTATTCAAAATGTCTAAAAATAACAGTTACCTATTTACACAATCCAGACATCTTGATTTAAAATATGGAATCCATTTTTCCAAATTCAAAACACATAAGTGGAAGAAATCAATTTAAAATTTACTCCAACTGTCAAAACAAAAAGCGTGTTTTTAAGAAATAATAACTATCAAAAGATTGCCACTTTTTTATGTCTGGTTTAAATGTGAAATTATGTACAATGACCAAAATTGTATTAAATGGTAAAAATAAATTCTATATATACTTTAAAACCACTCAAATTCATAATTTTTAACCATTAATTATTTCAATTAAAAAAGTTGTTTTTAATTAAAATTTAGTAATTTTCACTATTCATCAAAATATGAAAGTAATCAGAAAAGTACCCAAAATTCACCCTAAGCTAATTTCAATATTCTGAATCCAAAAAATAAGTCCATTTTGAAAGATAAAATTTATAAAATTTCAAGAAGTGGTTATTACTATTCATTAGAGCTAGTTTAATTGGTTGTGGTGTGTGTTAGAACTCGAAGTTGCATACAACACACACTACTGTATTATTAAAATAGAAGAGTACCATGGAATATTGAGTGTTACAGTATACCCTCATTCAATAAATTTTGTCCTCACAATTTATGCTCGGTATTTGAATCTTGGGGTTGACATTTTAAAATATATTAGTTGAAATCCCACATTGAAAAATGGATTAATGAGGCCTCTATTTGAAATAAAGAGTGGTAAGTATGAAGGGTACCGAAAATAACACATAATAGGGTTCCATGTAGGAAAACATGGATATGGAAGAAAAATATGACCATCAATATCTAATGGAGAGTGGTAGAGAACATGGCTATGAAAAGGCCAATAATCACAAAGCCATAAATTTGTAATGATCTAAGGTACCATCTAGGACAACGTTTTTGTTCTAAGTTCCTTTTCATAATGTTGAGGAATTTATTTATGATATTGGATAAGATCATAAGGATATATACTCACTTTATAATTAGAGTTTTATCCATTAATAAATTTCTAGCACAAACTCATTTTTTACTCCAAAACATAATAAAACTCAAAAATACTATATTTATCCTAATCGCTTTAGGTTCCAAATATAATGAATTTAAAATTTAAATATCAGACCCTTTAAAAAAACTACATTATACCATCCAGGAACTTCACGTAGTCCCGTGGTAGGCGATAAATCCCAATAGCACTATGGTTGTGGGTTCAATTCCCACAGCTTTGTCCGACACGATGGGTAGTCACACGGTCTGCAAGTTTTCCATTTATAAAAAAATCCAAAAATAACCTTTCAAACTTAATCCATTCCATCCTTTATACATAACCAAAATACCTCTATCCAAACTCACAATCCAAAATTTATAAGTATGTTAAACACATTGAAGATCCTTTTTTCCATGTAATAACATGTGAACACATTCGTCATATATTATTTTAAAACATGGTAACATCCTGAATTACCATAAAAACTTATTGATTACATTCATGCTCCCCTATTCTTTATAGAATACTGGATATACTCCTTCTATCCAAAAATTTTGTAAACTCCAACAATGACAAATCATTAATCAGTTTCAAGGTTGTCAATAATATCCAATATAATTTATTCAAATCAACCATCTCTTATTCCAAAATCACTACCTCATTATCGGGACCATATTAAGGATTAACTTTCTCTCAACCATGTATTTTCAAAAACATTTAGATTACTATTAATTCACTTTTCTTAGAACCATATAATCTCAAATCCTCAATAAAATAGTACTACAGTACAATCCTTATTTATCTCTATAATTCATGTAACCAGTACACTGTTGATACAACACTCAAATAAAATAATTCTATAATAACAACATAAGAACACTAGTCATTCCTCTTCATCTGAGGTAGTATCATAACTTGATTATTATCCAATAACATCATTTGGTGCATAATCTGATGATTTTGACATTGGTTTTCATAGTGTCCCACCTCATTGTAGATGAAGCATTGTACATTTGAAAACTTTTTCTTACCCTTGAAATCATGTACTTGGTGTCCTTTTTTCCACACTTATAAAAAAATCTCATTCCCTTCAAGAATTTACCAAGGTGATTCATTCCACATTTACCACATATTGGAAAATCCTTCTTTCCCATATTCCCTTTATCCTTATTTATTTCTACCATCCTTTTCTTCACTGGCCTCCTTTCAAAGCCATAGGACTCAAAGAATTATTTACTTATCTTATTAACACATGATACTATTTCTTCATATGATGATAATACGTGGGAGACTATTTCCCTTATAATTCTGTATTAAGTCCATGAATGATATGATCCTTCTTACTCTTTGGATAAGGTGTATTGATGGAGTTCTTATTCCTTCTACTGGGAACCATTTCAATACAATGACATACACTAGGTCAATTTATGAATTGCAATGAATAATTCCAAACTTGTAAAATACCTAACGTAATATGATCAGTTTATGGATATAATCCATAATCATAAAAATGTTTTCTTTGAGAAGTATATACTCATAAACCCTTCATAATGGTTTGTAAAGAAAATGAGAATTATCCTAATCATATACCCCGAGAGTGTCGTAACTAAGAGTGCATCAAGGCTCATTATCGTGCACCAGTTCCCGTTCAGGTCTAGCTCAAAGCGGTGTTTTCGGGTTTTACCCCTAGGTATATCTATGCCAGAGCAGCCTCTGCCTGCTCGTATCCATACAGGGATGTATTGCTCCGAAAACTCACAAAATCTATACAGTACAAAAATTCTAGGAAGTTCTTCTATAAAAATCTTCAAAGTCTATCTTAGGGCTATGTTCTCTAATTAGAGTTTATCTAAATCTAGCATCCAAGGTTATTGCTAAACTTTCTCTGATACCAACAATAATGTCCCAACCCCAGTTACCCAGAGTCGGTGCATTATTTTAATACATTGGAATGATTACAACGAATCATGTCCTGAAGGATCGATTAGTTTAGCAGTCTTGGAAAATAGATTACATACATTAATGTTACATTACAGTTTATAACATAAAAAATAACATAAATAATCCTTTATGAACACCATTATTCCCTTGGATTAACCCTGCATATCAATCAAAATACACTTCTTTGAATCCTGGGGAAAATAAAACATTGAAAGGGGTGAGGTCAGATGCTCATTAAGGATAAAAATATAGTGGAAACTTTCATAAAAAACATAAATTTTTAAGGCAATGTTTTACTAAAACAAAAGTATTTTAAACTTGAACCTCAGCATAATATGGCCAAGATAAAATGAAATAATGTTGTTTACTTATTCACATGGATATTTTACTAGTCAAATAATCACATGCAATATTAATAACCACTTTCATAATGATGGAATGCATAATGAAAAACTATCATAACCACATAGTCAAGGCCTTGTGCCAATAAAAAAAATAAGATTTTGTCAAGTCCTTGTGCCAAGACATTAGTTTGTCTCATGAGACCTACCGATGCATCGAGGAGCTACAACAGGCCACAATCGTCACTTACTAAATCCAATGCATTCCTCATATGAAAAGGTCTAAACATAACATAAACCTTTATATTGAAACTAGCATACGAAATGTAAATACATTACGCATAAACCATGAATGGTATAAAAATAACACATCCAAAGTCAAACATATCACAAAACCTTCAACACAATATGGAACATTTGTATCATGGTAAATCAACTTCAAAACAATTTTAAAATCCATTAAATGATTTTTACATAGATGAAAATGATTTGTAAAACTTTTTGAGAGAAATACCCCTTTTCATGAAAACATTTAAAAGTCACACAATTTAGAAAAGAATTCATTTAAAGACATTTTTTAATCAAAGTGTCTCATACCACTTTGAAACTTTTTAAAGGAATTAACATTTTAAAAACATTCATGTCCATATAAATAAATCCTTAAAACCCATTTTGAAGACATGGACATTAATGAGAAATATTTAGAAGAATAAATATTTAAAATATTTGAAATGATGTTTCAGTAAAAAACTCCCTTAAAAGAATCCATTTTAAAACTCTTTCTTAAAACATGGACATGGATAATAAATATTTCCCAGTAGATACTTACATAAAAACAACCTCGAATAATAAAGATATTGTGAAATTAACCCTTACCAATTTGGTATCTTAAGAAACATACATCCCAGGAAAGAGGTATCATACAATGAATATGTAAATATATAAATATTAAATTATATTTCACAAATAATACAATTATGGGTAGTACATAAACCACACAAAAGGTAATAGTGGAAATATGGCATGAATCTCACGGGAATAATGAGTGAGATGAAAACCCCTTACCTTTCACTTTCCTTTAGTCGAGGGTACATTTAACCTCTTGTATGAAGACAGTAGTATGTTATTAAATTATACCAGAACCATATTAATATTTATTATATCATACATTATTCATTTATGGCTTTTTAAAACCCATTTAATAATAATTTCCATGTTAAATAAACATTTCGGGTCATAATCGCTTTCTTTATCATACGTGTTTTAACTTGTTACTCTTGATTGTATCATTTAAATCCTGATTTAAATACTTCAAGAATATAAAACATTATTTAAATATCATATATATTTAGAATATAATTATGTATAATAGATATATATGTGAAATGGAAAACACTGTTTATGGAGATGGTAGTCCGTACATATGCATAAACATTGTTTCCGTTTTCATAATGTATTGAACAGAACTAAGTGAATAAAATATTTGTAAGTGCATATATATATATATATATAGTAGAATTATTATGGCATATATTAAAAACATATTAGTAATATATATTTTTATAATCGTCAATTAATGGTGAATGTGGAAATGAATCTCATCGTGTCGTGGAGACGGTAATCCGTACGTACATACGAGTGACAATATCATTTCCTTAAAGGTGTGAAATTGGATGGTATATTAATTTTACAGAGACATTATTATGTTATTTTAATTATTTATATACATATTACTCATCATTATATCCATCCAAATAACATAGTGTTGAATAACAAATTACACCACGACGTGGAGATGGTAAGCCGTATGTACGCACACATGGTGACATTATCATTAATAAGATGGATAAAATAATAAATATAGTTGTGAAATATTTATAATAACATCACAGTATATAGAATAAACTAGAGTGATTATTTTAAAATGGAAATAACAAATAAAGAAGAAGTGGAAGAAGAAAGGAACTTGAAAGAGGGTGGTGAAAACATTACATCTTCTTCGGGTTCTTCCTTTTGATTTGGTCAAAGGGCTCCTTAGGATAGATTTAGGACCAATCTAAGGCCTCTAGGTTGAACTGAGAAACGTTGATAGAATATTTGGTTAGGGTTTGGCCATACCAAATGGGTTTCAAGGTGTGAATTAGAGGGAAGGAGAAGTTCCCTTTTATAAGAGAGGTGAGGGGCACCTTAGGAAAACCTAGAAATATTATTATATAATAAATTTATATTCAGTTTATAATGTCTCCAAAGTATATTATTTAAAGTTTAAGGAGCGGATAGGGAAATAACCACTCAACCAATAGGTTTTAGACAAGTTTGGGTAACTATATTATCTTATCTTTTAGTTTTAACTCTTAGTTAATTAGTTTGAAATTTACCATGTCTCCTTGTGTTTTTATATTATATAGTCAATAAAATTATTATAAACTACCTAAAGACCCCCAAGTGGTACATTTATAATACAAATATAATTATATATGTCCTTTGGCAGAACCTTATATTTTTAGGAATAGAATATCAATTAATAACATAATATTTGTTTAAAAAACTCATTTATGTTAATTTTGACACTATTCAATAATTGATTTTTGTTAAATTCTTAAAAAACATTATTTATTCAAAAATAAAATTCATGTAACAAATACTAACATGTCATATTAAAAAATATAATTCATTTATGTCATCAAAACTTTCAAATTATAGTTATTTTAACATTTATAATACCAATTATTTGACTCTTTCATTAATAAGGAAAATACTGCATCATTATTGTGTCATAAATATATTTAATTATTCAGTGTCTAAAAATTATAAATAAACTACCATTATGTAGGAAATTGTTTTATCTTTTGATTTAATTTTTATATTCTAAAATATAACATATATAACCCTATTTAAAAATTGTTTTTCTAAAAGATATATGCTTATGTCATTTTTGTATTTACTTTTACTTAATTAATATAAAGTGTCCTTATCATCTACAAGTGGCTCTATGAGGTCCCAAAATCGACCCAAATATGCCCATTGTAGGATATGTATCAACCAATATGGTTAGGACACGTTTTACGGTAAATTAGTATTATTATAATATCATTTTTTTACCCTTATTTACCAGATTTACCCTTTAACCATGGTAAATAAAATATTTACCGTAGTAATTATTCAAAATGTCTAAAAATAAGAGTTACCTATTTACTCAATCTGGACACATGATTCCAAATTTGGAATCCATTTTTTTTAAATTCAAAACACAAAATTGGAAGAAATTAATTTAAAATTAATTCCCACTGTCAAAACAAAAAGCGTGTTTTTAAGAAATAATAATTATCAAAAGATTGACACTTGTTTATGTCCAGTTTAAATGTGAAATTACATCCAATGGCCAAAATTGTAATAAATGGTAAAAATATATTCTAAATATACTTTAAAACCACTCAAATTAATAATTTTTCACTATTAGTTATTTCAATTAAAAAAATCGTTTTTAATTAAAATTTAGTACTTTTCACTTTTCATCAAAATATGAAAGTTATCAGAAAAGTACCATAAATTCACCCTAAGATAATTTTTATATTTAGAATCCAAAAAGGATGTCCATTTTGAATGATAAAATTTATAAAATTTCAAAAAGTGGGTATTACTATTCATAACGGCTAGTTTGATTGGTTGTGGTGTGTGTTAGAACTCGAAGTTGTGTACAACACACGCTACTGTATTATTAAAATAGAAGCGTACCGTGGAAGCTTGGGGTGTTAAAGTTTGTATAATGACCCCTTTAACCATATTAGTCATAGAGAATTTTTTTTATCAACTGACCACAATTATTCCAAAACACCCTATGAAAACATAATTGTTTATGTAGTCTTATAAAACAATCTAATTGGTGAATTAAATTAAAAATTAACATTAAAAAGGATTTAAATAAATTCAATAATTAACATATGTTTATTATTCAGGAACATAAAGAGACATGTCGAGGTATAACTAATTGTAAGGGTTTTTCATAATTGTTTTTACATTAGTGAGTTACATGTCATATTCACCACATACTTATTTTGTGTAGTGCATCTACTTCTAATTTTAATATATTATTTCATTAATAATTTTATATTCATATTATTTAATGTATTACTATTAATTATCTCATTCAAATGGGTTTGACATTAAAATATCCATGTGGAAAATTTTATCTTTGCAATATCGTTTTTTTTAGATTAATAACATTCTCATGAAACAATGACTTCCTTATGATCTTATTTATTATACATCACAAATATATATTATCATGAAATTTATATTATTGTTTCCTAAAAAATATATCATTTTTACATATGGTGTCCACCTTGACAATTATTTGATTAATTGGGGAAATATTGATAAATATTTATCCTTTATTCAATACACATATTTGATAGGTCATGTTGTTCATTAATTAAATTAATTATTCAATATATAATTAATGATTTTGAACTCACTATATAGGTTGTTTATTGGTTAATTTAATCCCTATGGGTTGTGTAATAGTTAATGAAATCCCAACAAGATAGTGACTGTTCAATTTGACCCATTAATGCCTCAACAATCTATTGAGACGAGTCAATTGGAAATATGAAAATAGTTTAAACAGTCATGATAATAAATATTGGCGGTGAAGTTATAATGTTTATGGGAAACATGAAGTCTCATAATTTATCACTTCTTCTATTAATAATTTAGTTATTATATTCATCCATGTTATTTTCTCATTGAAAAATCTATGGACGCCTTTCAATTATTATTATATTCATTAAATAGAATTTGTTTTAGTTATCTACCATTCTGTAAGGATTATTCCTTATCATTATATATTTATGGAACATTTACTCTGTAATTTACATATAAATTACGATTAATCTCATTTCCTAAAAAATGATTCTGTTATACTTACCCTTTCATAGCATTTGACCACACCCTTATTTTATTCTCCATTCCCCAGGTTTTGATGAAAATATCCTTTAATGATTTTTAATGGATTTTTTTATTATCATTTTTTATTTTTTATGTTTCAATTTATATTTCCCAATGTAAAATGGGCATCATGTATGTGATTAGCTTTTCAAAAAATACTATTTAATTGGTCAATCCTTCAGGATTTCATTCATTTTAATAATGCCAATGTAATGAAGTAATTCACTGGCTTCGAGATTTTTTAGTTTGGGAATTTCAATTGGTATCAATAGAATATTAGTATAAATATAGGAAACTATTTTTAGAAAATATTTACTATAACACATAAACTGCAGTTAAAAATTTAAGATATGTATATTAGAAAATCCATTAGAAACCAGGTTTAGGAACATGAGATTAGATACACTTACATTTTTTAATTTATGAGATGTATTTTTATATTTTTTTGATTATACATTATTTTTATTAATGTTAAGGTCTATCATAGTTTAATTCATCATTTAGATATGACACATGGTAGAAGGAATCTGAACCCCACCAATGCAAGTTATGTAAAGATTAAAAATAATCATATATCTTATAGGATTAAGCCAATACTTCATAGGGAACCAGTCTCCCAAGAATTATCATCATATGAGTACATCATATCATGTGATAATGATACATTTAAATATTATACTATGTATTATGGGTTTGGATGGAAGGATAGGAATAAAATGACAACTAGGAAATAAATAGATAAAGTTGGTAAGGGAAATAATAATTTTTCTATTATAATAATTGGAGAAATTTTCATCCTCATACTCGCATAAAAGGAATTTCAGTTTCCTATAAGTGAGTAAAGAAAGGCCACATTTCCTATTATTATGTGGATATGAAAAAGGATCCTTGTGTGAAATGTTTCAAGTACAAGGGGAAAGGAAAACACAAAAATCTATGTCTCATGTTTCAATGATATATACCCTAATGGAGTCTAATGGATCAGGGTAATTATAATGCTACTAACAGAGATGAAGAGGATTGGTTAATGTGATTTTATTTGGATTGAATATTTATGTCATTTGATTATTTTATCAATGATTTACTTGTTATATTAATTATGTAATATATGTGGATTGTATTAATGTAGTTTTTGTTAGGGATTTCATATTATATATTCAATCGTACCAAGAAAAGTAATTCGGAAGCAAGTTAATCTTTTTTTTTAACATGGTTATGGGAAATAAAACCATTCATTTGTTCCAGATATTGATATAAGGATGTTGAAATAAATTTATGATTTATCTTGATAATGTAAAGTTGGTAGTATCGACTAACTTGGAACTAATTAATGGTTTATTGAAAAAGTTTTTCATTCCATCAATGATGGAGTTCACAATACTTTTGGATTTAATGAATATATCAAAGAACGTGTTTATTAACTCAAGAATAAATAAGAAATGATTTATTCAATATGGTATCATGGAAATTCTTGTTATTACCAGGTTTCAAGAGAATTAATGATGAGGATGTTCACATGTTGGGTATGTGAGAATAGAGAGATTCTTCGTGTTTTTTGGATTAATAATATATTAACTTTTAAAATTCAGTGACCTTATTCAAGTATTGGATCATAATTATTTATAAATTTTGATCATTTATGAAATGGTTTAGGTTAATATTTTAATGATTTTTAAAGACTAATTAATGGAGTCACTATGTAATTTATATTGTGATTAGAGATTAAGTGGGAATATTTTATGGAGTAATCAAAGGAAAATATTAAAGAAACATTTATTTATATATATTATTAGAGTGTGAAATAATTTATCCAATATAGGAAAACTATATTGAAACAAATATATATAACTATTATAATTTTTGATTATATAAATGAACATTTTTATATATATGGTTTCGGACATTGTGGTGACCAAAATTCTAGCTGAACAAGTTCTCTATCACTATTGATCAGAACATGAGAGTATGATTTTTCTTCGATTTCCATGTTCTCACTAATGTAAATATATTTTTAATCCTAGTTTTGTAATTACCATATAATTTTACATTCCCTACTATTAATAATATTTTTTATTATCCATTTTTACAATACACGTTTTTTATAATAGTATTTTCAAATATCAAAACCTAGATTACTACTATCAATTTAAAATTGCGAGGAAAAAATATAATTAATATGGGACAGATGTAACCCACAAAGGATTTAAAATATTTTTATTTTACATTAAATTTTATTTTTATTCTAGATTGATTTTTAAATAGCACTATGTTTGTCTTACACTAAAGAAAAAAATATGTTACCTTTTATTACACGCAAGACTGAGTTTTATAGCCTTTTAACGGTGCATCTATCTTGTAAACTATTTTTTGACACAATTTTAAATTTTATTTGTCAAAAGGAACATAATTTTATACTCTTTAATGTCAGAATTTTCTTCTGAGAAATTTATGATACATTTTTAAGAACATTCAATTTTTGATGAATAAGGAAAACGATTCATTTTAAGTGAAAAAAACCTTTTCATCTAAATAATTATTAATGTTATATTATATTGTGAATTTTTTTAAAGCCACAATATATAAATTATAAATCTTAATATCTAATTTATTCTATTTAAATAATGTTTTTAATTTAGATGTCATGAGTTGATGAAATTTTAAACATTTTCACTACAAAAACAAGTTCTTCCCACATCTATGGGATTATATTTAAAAATAATTTTTTCACTTTTGTGAATTTAATTTAGAAAAATGGACATACTAGTTTTAATAAGTATTATGTTTATATTTTAATAATATCTTATTAGTATTTTAAAAAAATATTATTGAATAAAATTTAAATTAATTACAACTATTAATGTAAAATTAATCTTAGTAAGAGAAACCATAAACATAATGGGAAAATGACCAAGATTCTTGTACAAAAAAAATATGTTCCATTATATTGACCATATCCCTTCATTTTAATAATTTAATGAGTTTGAGGGATTATATTTCATAAGATTGGCCTATATATTATTTAAAGTATAGAAAAAGAAAAAATGTAACCTTCAATACCATTAATATCTATAAAAAATTATATTATGCAATAAGCTACATAGATTCTAGTATAAACATTATTTTAAAATGTAAATGAATAATTTATAACATTATATTTTTTCTTTACTTGTTGATATGATTACAATATATTAAACTTTTAATAAATTATATGGAATCGATTATGTAGTAAATAATTCAATAAAATTAATGATTTCAAAAAATTACTAAAAAAGAAATTTTAATGAATCTTTGTATAAATTTGTTATTTTTTAAATGAATACATCATGTTACACATTTATGAAAATTATATATTTTAATTCCAAAACTGATTTTATATTTTTAAATTAAAATTAAATAAATAATTTCAAAATGATATTAATGTTATTTTACAATAAATCATATTTTATTAAATTATATAAAATTAATCAAAATAAATTATTCCAATAATTTATTTTTATGTGTTAATAAATATCAAATATGGTCCATTCCTAGATCAATTGATCTTTTATAATGAAATTATTGAAGCATAGAAAGTAAAAATAGTGTTAGTACTGTTCGGGTTGAAGCATTATTTTTACACATTACATGAGCATATTTTAAAAATATTTTCAAAAACACATAGGATTTATTTAAATTAAATATAATATTTATAATTCAGTGGGACTATATTTTCTAATAATTTTCAATTTAATTTAGTCTTAATATTTAAATTATATAGGTTATAAAACAAGTAACCTAAATAGAAAACCAAAATTGTAAAAATAATGTAGCATAACAAATCAGGGCCAAAATGATAAAAATGATTTTTTTTTGTGGTGTTAGTGTTTCTCGACAATAATTCCAATTTAATCCATTATTTTATTTTTTTAGAAAATTTTATATGTTATAATTCCCAATGTTGTTTACCTTTTGGTATTTAGAAAAAGTTCACTCCCCTCTCCACTATAAAAAGGTGTCCACTCTTCCCCTTCCACACACCTATAATTCCAATTTGGATAATCCAACCTCTTCACAAATATATTTCCAACATAACTCCACAAAAATTGATGTCTTCAGTATTTATATAATGAATACCATGTAATCCCTTTGGTGGAACCTAAAAGAAGTTTCCTAAGAAAATAACGTTGTTTAAATGCGCATTTATGATTTATTTCCTTCTCAACCAATTAAATTATTTTTATTACTTGATTATATAATAGCATATATATCATAAATGTAATGGGATTTTTATATGAGAAGTGTTAAACATAAACCTAATAACACTTCTATATATTTGGTATTGAAATTACCTTTTCTGTACGGTGAACTACCAACTCACAAAATAATGTCATTTGTTTCTCTTTTACCACCTCCAATGGTTATGAATTTTAATGGAATCCTAGTTTTTATATGATATATATATTATATTTATAATTTATTAGTACATAAGTAATTTTTTTTCAACATATTCCTTCAGTAGAAATATTTTCTGAAAACACAATAACATCATTTGTGGGTGTGTGGACTACCATGTCCTCGAAATTATGTGGTGTGGTCAAATATTAAATGGATGTATTAAAGATTGGACTAACTAAAAATATGTCAAATAAATGAAATATATGTTATATTCATGAAATTATCACTTCTTTTTAAATGTAATATATCATATTCATTATTTCCCTTTCCACCCACTAAAAGAGTTATAACATCATTTGTGGATGTGTGAACAACCACCTCCTCGATGTGATCTGATTTTGTTTACATGACCAGACATATATATATATAAGTATATATTATTAAATAAAATGGAATTTAGGATATAAATTTCATTATGGAATTTTATAATGTTTCTGACCTTCATTCCATAACGATCATTGAAAAACTGGAATGTTACTCATTGTTATGTATAGACAATGTTCTCTACAATTATAAGCTTGGTTAATTTTTCATAACCAACATTAAATATTGGTTTTAAATTTTATTGTAATTTATAAATATGATAATTATTTTTCGTCTATTATTATGGATATTTTTCTATAATGTCCGCTTTGAAAATAGTCGACATACCAATGTCATTTTTAACAAGAGAACTGAATTTAGTCAAAAAAACTAATGTAATATTAATTGTTTATATAGTTTTATACAAAATTGTAATTAGTGAATTAAAAATAAAAATAAGAATAACAAAGTTTATTAAGAAATTAAATAATTATTAAAATATTATTATTTTTGAATGTAATGACAAACATGATAAGTCATACTCATGTTAATGGATTTTCATGTCACTTAGTACTTTTGGGAATGGAATTTTATATATTTTATGTTGGGTATATACATCCCATTTTGATGTATTATATCATGAATCCATTAATATTTATGGAATTTAATGTTTTAATTCTAATTATCTCATCCAAAGTGTTTTGAATTGTAAATTACCATGTGGTAATGTTATCTTTTCATTATCACATTCTTTTGTAATTGTTGCCTTTTTCTTGAAAGAATCACATCCTTAGAATAATTTTTATTTTAATGTGAGTATCATTATTCTAATTTTATGTATATTATTATTACCTATACTAAATATCAATTTTATATTGTTTTCACTTTTATTGTTATTTTATTACCTCAAGACTTATTGATAAATCCAAATATTTTATTCAATATGCATAATTGATAAGGCATGTTGTTCATTAAATAAATCGGTTATTATATATATAAGGAATGATTTGTACAAGATCTATACGATTTGGGGAATACTTAATGAAATATATATGGATTTGGGACTAGTTAATGTAAGACTTATTGGATGGGGGCCAATTAAATTAATCACCTCTATGCATCAATAGTCTTATGAGATGAATCATTTCACCAAATCAGAATAGTTTAAACTATCATGGTAATAAATCATGATTAAAAAGTTATCATGTTCCAATGAAACATGAAATCCAATAATTATTCATTTCCACTATTTAGAATTTAGTTATTTCTATTATCCTTGAGGTTTTTTCTTTGACAATTCAATGGATGCATTTTTATTGTTAGTTTAATGAATTAATGAAATGTTTTTATGTTATCTATCATGTCATGTTTGTTATACCGTATCAATATATTTTTATGGAATTTGTGCTCAATTATATACCTTAATATGATGATTTTTCTCATTGATTTAGTAATGATTCTATTTCACTTAACAAAACTAATCATTTTAGCTCACGCTTATTTTTTTCACTTCCCCTGGTAGTGATGTGAATATAAATGAATGAGTTTTCAAGGATATAGTTTATTAAATTTTTTTATGTATAATGATTAACTTTCCATTTACCTATTTAAATTGGGTATCATGTATGTAATATTATTTTTAAAAGAAACAAAACTGATTAATACATTGGTATCTGATTGTTTATAATCATTACAAGGTAATAAAGTAATGCATCGGCTCAATGCTTTTAGGGTTGAGCTGTTGCAAATCATTCTGAATTGGACATAATAGAGTTTGATATCAATCATGGTATGGATTTTATTTTAGTATATCATGATAATATTGATTTCTATGCAATGAAATTTTAGTTCAGTGAATTCATTACTATCATAACATATAAAGGGAAAAAAATTATTAGAGATGGAAATTAATGTTACATAGAAAATATTTTGGAAAAAAACTATTCAAATTAGTGATTTGCGAGTAATAAATGAATGTGTTGATGTTTTACCAAATGATTATTCGGGTTTTTTATTGATAGAGAGTTTGTAATTAATATCCACTTAGTACCTTAGAGTAAGGATATTTATGAACCCCCTTATCAAATAGCCCATGTGAATGTTGTTGAGTCGAAAAAACAATTATAGTAGTTATTAGGTAAAGGTCTCTTCTGACCTAGAACTTCACCATGGGGTTCCCCATTAATATTTATTAAAAATAAATTTTGATAAATGATACATTTAAATAATTATATATAATTTAATAAAATAATTTTTAAGAACAAGTATCATTTTCATCATACTAATGACTTATTTTTTATCAACTCTAGGGTGCACTGTAATTATAAAAGGATGACCTGAGGTTGGGCTACCATTTGTTGAAAATGAATAAGTATAAAATTCTAAATAGGAATTTTGAACATCATATGTCCACGATTAATTTGGTGATATGTCTTTGGGGTTACCTAATACACCTATTATGTTCATAGATCTTCTAAATTTAATTTTTCCAGAGTTCGTAGATAAATTTGTAATTGTTTTTATTAAATACATTTTACTATTTTCTAGGTGTCAAGAGGAATATGAAAAACATACCAGGAGTTTTTCTCAAAACATAAAAGAAAATAAATATTATGTAAAATTATTCAAGTGTGATTTTTTTCAACAAATTTCATTCCATGGTAACATTGTTTCTAATGATTGGATAACTATAGATCCTTTAAAAATTAATGATGTTGAATAATGGAAAAGACTGAAAAATATCACTAGGATTTGTATTTTTTTAGAATATTGTGTTACTATTGGTGGTTTTTTAATCTTTTGTCTTTTTTAAATCCCTCTGACTATGCTAACTCAAAAAGGACTTAAGACCATCTGGAAAAAAGAATTCGAAGGCAATTTTAATGAAATGAAAAGATGAATGGTGAATGAACTTATTTTGGGATTTCCTTACAAAAATTGTAACTTTTTCATCTATAATGATGATTCATTGAATGTATTTGGTTGTGTTCAAATGAATAATGATCATTAAATTCTATATGCTTCATGTGAGTTGAAACGTATGGTGTTAAATTACCCTACACAAGAATCAGAATTACCAGCTGCTATTTTTTCCATTAAAAATATGGAGGCATCATTTTTCTTGAGTGTAATATATATTATTATAACAAAATATTGAATTATATATTCAATTACATATAAATGAGAGTGATATTTAAAATATAGATGGAACCAATCAAGTATTACTATTTCACAACTAATTATCAACCTAGAAAAGAACACAAGGTGGTTGATACTTTGATTTGAAAATGTATTGCTACATTAAACATGTTATGTTTAGAATGGGACCCTTTGTTTAATAATTTGATAATTTTTTTCCTAGAAGTTATGGATACTGTAACATCCCTTATTTTTTTAGGTTTTAGTATAGTGAAATTTTTCAAAAAGAATGAAGAGGGATCAGAAGTTCAATAAATCATTGCAAGAAATGATTGATTCTGTTATGAATGGTCGGTTTCCTATTTTTAATATTGATGAAGAATGTGTTATATGATTTTGAAAAATATTATTTGTTCCATGTTATTACCTTTAAAGAAATTTTTCTTAATTGATTCTTATAGTTCTCTATTTTATGTCCATTTAGGTAGCACAATAATATATAAAGAACTTTTATATTATCACTTATTGGATGGAATGAAATGGGATAATTTTGAATTTACAATGAAGTGTTTGACTTTCCAAAATGTTATACTAGATCTACCTTTACTAAAGGGTATACATAAACCACTTCTTTTACTGTATTTTAATGGGAAAATATATCAATTCATTTAATGGTATGATTTCCAATGACATCTCAATATAATGATGTGATTGGGGTTACTATTAATCAATTGACTAAATCTTCACATTTTATTCCTATTTGATATAAAATTTATTTAGAAAAGATTTCAAGACTATATCTAAAAGTGATTATGTGATTAAATTGAGTTCCCCTATCAATTGAATCAAACCATGACCCTTGATTTATATCTAATTTTTAGAATGTACCTCAAAAGTTAATGGGTATTGTATTAAATTTCACAACATCTTTTCATCCGAAATCCGATGGGAAGTCTAGGAGAATGATTAATACATTGGAAAATTTAATTTTTTCTTATTAAAGTAATATCTATGGATTTTGGGATCAATATATTTCATTTCTTTATTTTTCATAAAATAAAAATTATCATTCCATCGTACATATTGAAACATTCATGGAATTAGATTGAAATCAGTATCAAAAACTTTATTTTGGGGATGATGTAGGAGAAAATTAGTTTATGGGTCTATTTTTTCTAGAGGATATGGAAGATAATGTTCTTTTGAATCAATAATATATTTTAAAAGATCAGTTTAACATGAAAAGTTAAGTGGGTAATTGGATGAAAGAACCTTTATTCGAGGAAGGTGATCATTTCTTTTTAAATGTTCCCCATGGAAAAGTGTGATGTATTTTGTTAATAAAGGGAAGAAGAGTCTATGTTCATTAGACCATATGAAATCCTAGAAAAATTTGGATCATTTTACTACCAAGTGTCTTTAACCTTAAGTTTATCCAGGTTACACAACATATTTCATGTGTCATTGTTAAAAAAAGAATGTAACGGATTGACCTCAAGTTTTGATCTTGGACGTTGTAAGATTGAAGAGAATATTTCATATGAGTAAAAACTAGTTCAGGATCATGATTTTATAGAGAATGTTTTTTTTTAATAAGTTTATTTATTAGGATAAGTTTTTATGTAAAAACCATATGGTTTAATAGGAATCATGTGAATATGAATATTCTATGATGGAAAATATCATAAATTATTTGATATGTGAATAAAATTGTGAGGATGAAATTTCCAATTGGAGGGAACAAAATAACATCCTAGGTAATGATAAAATACATATTATCAATATTTATAAATATTTATGAATTATATTTTTATTTTAGCTTCAATGAGATGGCATGTTAATTATATTACACAGTAAACAATAATGATTTTCTTCAAAATCTAGTGTCGCAAGCAAGACAGAGTAATAACAAACAATAATATACTATTAATATTGTTATATAGAAGTTATCACATAGCAGTTTTATAGTAGGTAATATAAGGACTCATCCTTAAACATTACATAATCTTTCATTATGTTAATAATTCACATTGTGGATCTTTTTATGTTTAGTTCTTTAGAAAAGTAGGTTATAACTTATACATAACACATGAATATTATAAGTAGACACTACAACTCACATCCTATTTTTTCTATAAAACTAAAACTCTTTAAAAACCTGAAATTGTATCATGTTATAAGATCATAACTTTTACTTGATTAATTCCTTGACTATATTCTTCCATATGTCCTATGAAAAACATTTCCAATCATGGGATGATCATAAAAAACTTAGTAAGGGACACATAAAAAATAATACCATTAGTGTTTAAATAACATGAAAATCATGAATACATTATTATAATGTAATAATTTTCACCTCTATGTTGTAGTAAAAAACATCACTAAATATAAGCTCATTTCATACCCTTTTTGTAATCAAATTATTAACATAATACCAAATAATGAAACATATAACATATGAAGGTAACTAGGGATATAAACCTACTTAAATTGAATAACCATATGATCAAAATCCACACATATCACTAATTGGAATAGCCATACATCTGTCTACCATACCCAATGTATTGGAGGTTATAACTTAACCACCTATACTTTTTTTATCATGGAACCACCCATCTTTTGGTTTATCCCGTAACCACCCATCAAATGTCTAAGTAGCATTATATATTCACAAGACATAAAATATTTTAAATATAAACCTTTCACTAATAACATTTCATTTGAAATCAAAAGAAATTATGTCAAGATATAGAAATACTCAATCCATTTCAAAAACAATTTTCAATACCAAAACACCCAAAAATAGAATATGGGTTTCTTTTTTCTGTTTAAAAACATTAAGGCTTATAGAGGAAGCCAAATAATGATTACACCGACAGAGAGGTCATTGTCACTGCATACATTAAAAAAATTCGTTTTGTTATTTAGTAAATTACTCCGTAGAAAAAATATTCCCTTTTAATGAAACTAAAATTAAAAGGGTTTTATTATACTCCATATAAAATAAGGAGGTATATATTATTGAAATATGCTTCAATGATAGAACATTAAGATGAAGTCCTTTACCTTGAGTGTGAATTATCTCGTATATTCCTTCTTCCTCCTGAATAATAATCTTATGTTAATTTATACTTGCTCCAGAACCATTTTTATGTTCATTATTACTTTTATGTCACTAATTTCCTTGCTATAACAATTACATAATTATTTTAGTTCATATCGTACATTTTTCTAATGTTCAGAACTTTCATAAAAATGAACTTGTTAAAATTTCAAATTGACCATTTGGTAAAAATTACATTATCTCCATAATGCTATTATTTATTTATATGTCATATATATCCATTATATATATATTTTTAATAGTCCATAGAATTTGGATATCAGAAATGAAATGCACTATTCATATAGACAGTAAGTCTTACGTACACATGAATGATACTTTCATTTATTTTTCATAATTAAATGAATGAAAACATAATGATACATAGGTATATTAAAATTCCAGTATAACTTCATATATATGTTCATTAACTCTATCCCTTATACATACCATGTATCTAATGAACAAGTCATATCAATTTGATGGGATGGTAGTCCGCACTTCCTCAAATGAAATTATCGTATTAATACAACATGAAAATCATAATGAAAAAAATATAAATGGAAATTATAGAAGAATGGAGATAAAATAAATATCATAAATGTCATACATAATTACTTTTCCATCATAATGACAACTAGAATAGGTGGTAGGATAATATTGAACAATCATAATTTCGTGTGGTAGTAGTTCACTATCCACAGAAACAGTATGTTCTAAACCCATTAGACGGAGGTGTGTGTAAGAGTTTTTCAAATAATTCTCATAAAAACAACAAATTATATGGATGATTTTGGTTTTTTTATTAAATAATTGAATAAATAGAGTTTAGGGGGTTGGAGAAGGAAAATAAATGAAATAATCTTGAGAGAAGACATCACCTCAAATTGGGTAAATCCTTTTGATTTAATCTAAAATCCCTTCTCTAATTCCCTTCTGCCAAAATCATGGCTTCTAGGAGGAATAGTGGGATGTTTGGATATTCGTTGGGTAGTTTTTGGATGATCAAATTGTGCTTGAGTGGTGTGATTAAGGGTTAGAGGTGGTGTCATTTCATTAGAGGGTGGATGAGAACTATATGAATGTTTGAAAATATTATTTTATTATTATTTGTTTTTTGAAATCTAATAACACCAAAGTGATATGTTTCGAATATCAGATGGGTATGGGTAGAAATACTATCATCCAATTGATTTAATACATTTTTAGGTCATAAAATTAACCTTATATTTTATCTTTATCTCTTATTAAACTAATTTAACTTTTAATAGGTATTCTTGTATATTAATAATATGTGGTTAACATAGTTACTATAATATACCAAGGGAAAAAAATATGGACCATTAATGAAATTTATAATCATATATATGTCCTTTGGCCAAATATTTTATTTTAGGACTATTATATCATTTAATACACTATTAATTAATTTAATAATTCATTTAGGTCAATTTTTATACTATTCATTTCATGACATTTCAAAAATATATAAAAACATTAGTATTTCGAAAAAACATCAATAATTTAAATATAAAAATTCAAAATCATCCCTAAAATTCGTGGATGGAATAAAAAGTTTCAAAATAAATTTATTTTAATATTTAAAATCTCATTTATTTAAATCTTTCCTTAAAATGGTAATCATTACATCACCATTGTTTCAAAAATAAATTTATTTATTTGATGGTTAAAAATTATAAATAAAATCCCATGATGTGTGATATATTTTTAGATTTTCAATGACTCTTTATAGTCTAATAGATCACTTATATAACCCATGTAAATTTGTTTTAGTAAAATATACACATTTAGGTTATATTTTCTATAACATTAAATTAAAAGTAATTAAATTTCATTTTCACACACAAGTGGTTCCATGGGGTCCTAAAATCTACCCAAGGATGACCATGGTAATAAATATATCATCTAATAGTGATAGGATATTTTTTAGGGTAATTTAATTTTATTATAATATTATTTTTTACCAGTATTTACCATATTTACCCATTATTCATGTTAAATAAAATATTTACTCAAGTTATTATTCATAATTTCTGATAATAAAAGTTACCTGTTTACAAAATATGGACCTCCTAATACAAAATATGGAATCCATTTTTCCAAATTCAAAACACAAAAGATTCAATAATTAATTTAAATTATTTCTCCTTGTCAAAACAAAAAAGTGTGTTTTTAAAAAGTAAAAACTAACAAAATATTGAGATGTGTTTATGTCTAATTTCAAAGTGCAATTAATTCCAATGTCCAAAATTGGATTAAATTATAAAAATATAATCTAATTACACATTCAAACTAAACAAAAAAAAGTATAATCATGTAAATAAACTAGGTGAAAGGACAATTTTGACTTAAAATGCATTATTTTTTACATTTCATTAAAAAATGAACATTATCAGAAAATACCAAAAATTTATGCAAAGTATATTTTGATATCCCTCTTATAAATAAATGATTAGTTTTTAAAAGGGAATATATAAAACTGGAAAAAAAATGGATTTAAAAAGTGTTCATTGTCAAAACGTGGTAAATCGTACTTTTAAGGAATATTTGAATATTTCATGCTTAAAATAAGATTCATTCTTAATTTAAGACTCTAAATTTTATTAGATAAATGTAAATATATTTAAAAAACATGTGTAATCATAATTTAGTTAGTTATTTTCATTCCCATCATTACAACGGCTATGAATTAACTAATATTTAAAATAATAATAATGTTATATTATTTTTAGATTTAACTCAATGTTGTGTGCAACAAAATATTTCAATGAAACCCGTTGTTGCGTGTTGAGTACACTATCCAAAAAAGTGTCCTCTTTAACATAAAACTAATATCATATTCCTAAATATTAATAGATATGAAAAAGTATTATTCTATAAATACCTAGGTCATTACTAGTAATGAATAGTTCTAACAATATTATGTTTACCCATGTTTATAAATTGATTCTACCTTCATCTAGTATGTTTTAGATTAAAGATAAAAAAATATTGTTTTAACCTTAAAAATTTTCTTTTACAAAAAGCTGTTTTACAACCTTTTAATGGAACACCAATATTAATTCTAATTTTTGAAACATTTATAATTTTTGTATTAAAAAATTAAAATCTTTTTTTAGATAGAGATATAAAAATTTACATTGGGTGATGTTTTTGTATTTTTCTAACAACATTATTTTTTTGATGAAAAGTGAATAATGCTGAATCTGTGATTAAAAATAATTTTCATCAAATTTATTTATATATATAAATTATATCTTTTAATTAAATTTTATTTATAATTAGATCAATTTAATATAAATTAATACAATTTAGGTATCCAGATAAAACTTCACCATGATGTTAGATATAAAACTTAACAATGTTTTAAACATTTTTTACTTTAAAACATCAATTTATCATCATGTATGCTGGATTAATTTTAAATTAAATTTTTCCATAGATATGAATAGAATTAAGAAAAATAGATTCCACATTTGGAATAATAAGGAAATATAATTTCTATTAAGTCAAAACTAGTTTTCTTAACAAACTTATTAGGGAAGGTAACTAAAATTACTTATAATGATTAGTGTAGAAATGTTGTTACTTACTGGTAAAACATTAAAATTAAATGTAATAATGACGTAGTCACCTGTCTAAATTCGATTTAATGGAAATAATTCCACTATATACCCTATTTTATTAACTTGGGAGAATAATTTGAGTCACATTACGTAATGGAGACCTAAAAATAGTGTTCATCTTCTTATAAGTAGAAGAAGGTCACTCCCCCTTAACTATAAAAATCATTTCAACAAAAACATCTATTACCTCATATAAAGACCATTATATCATCCAAAACCTGCACAAATAATATCTCAACATATCCTCTTTCACCTTAGAGTCCTAAATATGTGTAGAAATACAACCAAGTAATCCCTTGTTTCAAACCAAAAAGAGTTACACACGAAAGAGGTAACACTCTTCAATGGTCATTTATGTTTTATTTATTTCTCCAAACCATGATTTATTATCGTAACATTCATATATTATAATATAAATATCCCCAATATACTAATTTTTTTTAATGGTTTTACCTACACTTTCCATCAAATGTATTACAAAATATCTATTCGTATATGACGAATTACGGCCTCACGAAACGATATCGTTCTTTTTTTCATTTTATGCCTACCATGGTTGGGAATTATGATGGAAAAAAAATATTTGTATTAAATATATATGATTATTAATATGGATTAAATCTAATTTAATATTTATATACCCATACCTTAATTCAATCCATTTTATTCAAAAATGATAATGTCGTTTGTGGATGGGTAGACTACGTCCCCGTCGAAGTGATCTGATACATCCACACATTAGAAAGAATGTATTATGGAAGATTTTAACTAATAATATGTGACATATAGAAAAAATATATAATATACATTACATAATTAAATTTATTTAAATATAATTTATCTTTTTCATTTTTACCGTTTCACATGTTGAGAAATTCATAATTTCATTCAATGACGTGTGGACTACCGCCTCCTCGATGAGATGATATTCCTTTTACTAAAAAATTATTTTATATATATATATATGATTAAATAAAATGGAATTTATTATATAATTATCATTATTGAATGATAAATTATACTTAACTTATTTCAATAATGATCATTGAAAATTGGAAATGCTACTCATACATACGTATGACCCACCATCTCAAGGATTGTAAAATTGGTTCATATTTAATAAAAATCATTCAGGATTGGGTTTAAAAAAATAATTGATTTATAAATATGAAAATTATGTTGTTATTTTTCTTCATTAAATGTTTATATAATTAACCAACTAACCATAGTTGATAGACTAATGAAATTTTTGACACACAACCCAAATATGGACAAATCACCCCATTCAAACCTATTTTTTATTTTTTACAACATTGTAATAAGTGAAATAAAATTAATGATAAACATTATAATGTTTTTAAAGAAGGTATATATTAATTATAATTATATTATTCATGAATATAAAGGCACATATGGAAAGTCGGACTAAAGGTAATGGATTTCATCTCAATGTCCGTTCATTGAAGAATTTCTTGATGATACACACCATTATTCATTTATATTGTGTATATAAACCCCCTTTGAGATTATATATTCAAATTTCATATATATTCATGTTATTTAATAATTTTTAAATGTTATAATTTCATGGATCTTATTATTTCAACTATCAAATTGGTGTGGGTCACTTTCAATGACTAAATGTTTAATTCTAAAATCATTTATCCTTGTCATTATTCAATATATTTTTTACGTATATATATATATATATAATTGTTATAAACGAAATATTTTGTCTATTTTTCATTGAATTTAAATTTTTTTCAATAAATGAAACATTGTATATATTCTATATGGAACATTTTGGAAAATGAATGAAGGAATGTTCTATTCATAACATACACCATGATAATTACTATTCCTCCACTATAGATATTATTTTACTTTTGGACTCATTTTTTATTATTTTTTTCATAAATTAAAAACCATCATTCCATTTTGTGGGTTTTATGGTATAAAAAATGTGTTTTTAAATTTTTATTTAAATGGACTTCTGAAATAAAATTGTATTTTAATATCGGGATGTAATTTCCATAAGAGATTAAAAGAGTTTTTAAAATGATGAAATATTTTATTTCATGTTGGAATTCTTGGACATTGTAAATGATGGTGCACCCAGATAGCGTTGGGTGATCCTATTATATCTTAAATTAAAGGTGAACCTATAGAGTGCTCCAATGTATTGGGTAATGATTATATTCTCTGAAAAATTATATTGTAAGTTGGTCATATGATTATTACAGTCTATATAGAGTCCCTATAGGCTCTATAAGGGTTTAATGTGATGATGTCCCACAGAACCTATATTGATTTGTGATGTTTTCTAATCCGTTTTCAGGGAAATAATTTCATTTAAAATGAAAAAATAAATTATTTTTTTGAAATATTGACAATTTACTCATTTTTTAAAATGATGGGATTTTAAGAAATGGGGTTTTCATGATTTTTAATGTTTACCAATAGACTAGTGGATTCCGTATTTTGATATCCCTTATATATTTTTTTTTCATTACAACATTCTCAATCATTTTCATTAGAATTTATGATTAGTAAGGTATTCTAAGGGGTCATGTTAAAATTCATGATGTTTTTTCTTAAATGATATCCTGATTTATTTTTTAAAACATTTATACTGTGGTAAAAATGCATTGTGATCAAAAGTGACCACTTTGTAATTTATTGTTTTTTTATATATGATTTATGGACTAATTCACTAGAAAATTAACATGAAAAGATAATCAATTTGAAATAATTAAATATATGAATTAAAATTCAAAATTATATAATTATTATGTGTGGGGCCTTATAGATATACTTACATGATTTTATTAAATTTTATATGTACACTCTTACACTTTAGTTTTTCCTTTACCAGTTTCCACTTCATTTCTTACCCAAAATATAAATGTGATCTTGTTATACCTAAAGAACTAATAGATCATATTATACATATAAGATGATATGTAATTTTATATGTATTAAATTATCATCATCGAAAATTTATTGACATATGTTATCCAATTTTCATAAGTCCTCAATTGTTGTGATAATATTTTAATCTCCAAAACTTTATCTAATGTTTAATTTAGACCATTCCATAACTGGTTAACCATATAACCCTTCAGAGAGCTGAAAATAAAAAAACATTAAAAAGGACTTCACTGAATTTCTCAAAATAATATTAACAATGATCCACCGTATATCATAAAATTTCTCTTGGTTGTAACATACCTATTATTTGATTACATTCATCATATATTCTCTTGAAATGTTACAATCCAGAGAATTTCAATAAATCCTTTTTTGAATTGATGGATTATTTAATAATCCAAATATTATTGGATATAATCCATAAATTCAAATTGTCTTAATATCCAACCATGATAGAATAAAACACTTTATCGACCTCAGGAATATATTTAGAGTTACATTTAATTTTAATCATGTTTTTATAAGATTATAACATTTATATTAAATAAGATTTCATGTTCATGAGAACCATTTATCATATTCTTGTATATCCTTAGTAAAAAACATATAATAATAAATCCTTTTCTATTTCCCAATTCAGATAACATAATTATTCAATCTGAACACATAATTACTTCGATTATTACACTTCATACATAACCCATTAACAAGGCTTCCACTTCATATTCCTTAATAACACTTTCCTTTAACATTATACCTATAGTCTCTTCATCATTACATATATAACTCTTCCTCATAGCTCTTTGCTAATTCTTTTCCTGATATTTCCACATAGGATATCTATTTTAATAATTCATTTTATTTCAAAATTTTGATCATTTAACCATATATGATGTATTAAAATGAAAAATATTTCTATCCATTTTATTAATAGAAGACATCATTTTTCCTCGATAGTTATATACTTTGTTCCCTTATTCTCCAAAGTCCTAACATATTCTTGTTCCTCTAAGATATTCAATTAAGTGATTCCTCACATAGTATCAATATAAAGGGAACTAAATATCATTTCTTTAATATTATCTATTCTATGAATTCTCATTGAACTATTTACATATCTTATTTGGTGAGTTCAAGAGTTTTTTAAGGTACATGATATTAATCTTGTTATGTGAGAATTGATTTGGAATGATCAAAACACCCATTAATGCAGATAACATAACCTTTTGTTTCTTATCCACAAATTTTCTATCACATTCCAAGATATCCTAGTTCTATCTTATTCCCACCATTTACTAAAAAATCATAGTTTGATCAACACTTATCATAGAAGAAAACCTCATATTAAGAAAAAAATAATAATTTCGAAGATTTCTAAATCATGATATGTACTTATTTAATATATGATACCTTTTTTTAATGTAGTTTATTCGTTGTCATATTCTATATAAATTATTAATGATGGTTCATAAAAAATATTTTATTTATCAATAAATATACAATGGGAGTATTAAACTAGTTGCGCTACAGGGCCACATTCCATGCACTAGTTCCCTATCCAATTTATCTTAAAATATATTTTTTAGGGTTGTTTCCCCTATGAAAATTTATTCTAGATCCACATCCACTTATTTTTTCCACACATGGATGTATTTATTGTAAACAACTCACATTATCCTTCGAAAATTATAGTAAATTTTCCCAAACAGTAGCCAATCTTTAGACTTATCCTTATAGACATCCCTATACATATCCTTATAAATATTACATGGGATCTCACAAACCTTTACTCATCTTAGATTACCATGTATGAATAAAACATTCCATTGGTACCAAAAATTGGGACCTGGGTTCAATGGACATATATATTATATCGTTATAGATGAATAATCATCACAATACATAATTAAATGCCTGAGGACCATAATAGTTTAGTTTCTACAAAAAAGGTAATAATAATATTCTATCATTGTAAATTATGTTCAAAATATCATTTAATGAACATACCCTTTATTAATCTGATTAAAAACCATTCTTCAAAACGTAAAAAAATGAAATATAATAAAGGGGGACATTAGATTCCCAGTAAGGGTAAATGAAGGAGATATGAAATAATAAATTGGACATAAAGGTATGATAACATGAATATAGAATTTTATGATCATATATTATATATCGAAGATCATAATCATGAGTCGTGGAATAAATGTGTGTAGTTCATAAGACATCAGTCATAAGGGAATCAAGAGAATAATCTATGATAGACAAATATAAGAATAAAAAACTGAATTATGTAATAAACCTAAGAATTTAAAATCATTTCATATAATTCAAGTATCATTTAAAAAACATATTTGCGCACTTTATGTGGGCTACACCTACTGAGCAAGATACACTACCATCCCGAATTTTTGTCCATTCCATGTAATGGAATAAGTTCACTCCCCAAACCATCTAAGTAGTCATGAATCCCAACGAATATCATAGTAGTAGTCATAGATAATTACCAATTCCATTTTATTATACAAGGTTATCTCCCAATACAATATTTGTGGAAAAATTATGTTAGTGGTCTGATTTTACTCACAATGGGATCCATTTATGTCTCTTGAGATATATATCATTACCCAATTAATTGGAGGGAGGTATATGTACCACTTATCTGATAATGAAATAATATATATGTTTTACACAATATAATTAAACATTCATCATATCATAACCTATAAAAAGGAATAAGATTCATAAATATACAACACATACAATGAAATATGTATCATAAATAACATATAATATATTATGGAATAGAGACATGTTTCCTAGTCATTTCATTATTGAATAACATGGGAAAGGATGTGTGATTCAATGATGTTTTGTCATTGAATAACTCAGGAATGAAAAATAGAATTCATAAAAAACATGTCTTCAAAATCATATCCATTAAAATAAATAATAAGAAATGTCACCTTGGATCACATCTCTAGTAAAACAGATACAATATCAAAGGGTGTCATCAAAGATAGATATTTTTTCTAAAACACCCCTTAGAGGATTTCATAAGGAATGTAACCAATCATTAAAAACATTTATTTACATATATTAATTATAAATTCTTTTTCCATGGAAACCACATTGAATACTTATGATGTAATCAATATAAATAATTTATATCATTTCATGATGAAATGTCATTTTCACATTGAAAAATTATTTCTAGAACATAAAATGAATTTAAAATCTTTTCCTTTGAAAATAACATTGAAATCATATAATGGAAACATTGAAAATAATTTAATGAACTTTCAGATCATAAAAAAATTTTGGAAACCCATGGAATGAAAATAGTTTTTTATAATTATAAATGATGAATTGAAATAATAAAAATCATTTACATTAAAAATTACAATTGAATACAAAAAAAGGGTGATTTGAAAATAATTTAGAATACATGTTACACATAATATCATTTTAAAATTATTTCTTTGAACATTTCGTTGGAAAAATAAGAATGATTATATAAAAAATACTTAAAATAATTTTTAAATATAAAACATTTTTTAAAATAATTTTATTTAAATATAGCATTGAAATAATATAAAAGAAGATTTTAAAATAATCCAAAAAACTTTTAAGAACAAAAAATATATATGAAATCATTTTTCATGAGTTTGATCTTAAAAAATTATTAAAAATTTTATTTTAAAACAATTTTTAAAAAAATGGGTTTTAATTAAAAAAATTACCAACCAAAGTGAGAAATAAGGTTGGATTGTCCTAAAAACACATTCTTGTTTATCTTAAATACCAAATCATGGAAAATGGTACCACTAATTGATGATATCATGAATAAACATATGAGGATATAATTAATGAAAAATATTAAGATATTTATCATAATATATCATCAATGGAATCGTAATCATAAATAATCCCAATAAATGATGAGATTATCGGAATAATTTCTTACCACTTTGGAAACATAGAATCCAAATCCCGATAAAAATAAATCAATGAGTCTCAATATTTTATGAAAATAATGATATTCATGAAAAAATATATAAAATGGACTTATATACACATCATAAAATAATATAGGTGCAAATCATAAATTGTGTCTCCACAATGGGAAGCTGAGAAAAATTTACCTTACCAATTTGGTAACATTTGAACCCTACACACCTAGATTGGTAGATCATAAAATCAATATTTAGACTACCAAAAATTTAATTATAATAATAATATTATACATTTATATGTATTATATACACCGCACCATAGAAGTAATTTTTGAATATGGAATAAGTCTCACAGAATTAAAAGTGTGCCTAGAAATCCCCTCACAATATGTTCCACTTTTGAATCATGAGATACAATAAGGAATAACATCTATTATAAAATTTAGAATCATGAAAAACCATTAATTTTATTACATGTAATTGGAAAGTATATACACTATGAAACATGACTATGTGATAAATATTGTTCATATACAATTGAAATAGAAGTGGGACGACAATACCCATTGCTTATGTCTTCAATTTTTCCATAAAAATACAAGCCCCAAATATAATAAATAAAATATTATTATGCATATTAAAAAAGTATATAATCATATATAGGATTCCACATATGATTTTATTATGACATTATATTAATATTTTATTAATAATTCATTGTTAATGTAGTAGTTTTGTTAATATCCTCATTGTTTTTTGTATATGATTTGAGTTGTTATTTTTTGAAATTTTTTATCCTATTGTGATTTATTTATCTAAAAATTTTAAATCATGATTTAAATATCATAATATATATATATATATATATTAATCTATAAATATTGTGAATATGAAATGAGGTAATTCATTGATGGAGAACCTAGGTTGTACGTACGCATGAAAGTTGTTTCCATTTTCTTATCATATTGAATGAAAGTATGTAAATGACATATATGTATATATATTTTTATTAACATTAATTATTATTTATTATTTAATATAAAAAAATTTATTTATTAAACACATCCTTAATGTATTTCATGTAATTTTTGAATGAATCAAATTGCCTTGATGTGGTGGCAGTCTACATGTCCCCGAACGAAGTTCTAATATTATCAAAACATGCAAATCATGTAGGTATGAGTTATATAAAAATTTTAGAAAAATAAATAAATCAAAAATACCACATATATATATAATAAAAATTGTAATTACATATTATTTACATCATTTAAAGGTGGTAATGGAAGATTGGACAACATCGATTCACCAGGCGGTTGTCTAATATACACGTGAAATATATTTGTGTATCCCATTAAATGATAGTTTGTGTGAATTAATTTAAAACATTAAAATAATAACATACTAACATATTAAGGATAATTTGGTTATTATATTGTCTTGTAATAGAAAAATTTTATTGGGTTGAAGAAGGAATCAATATAAAATACATGATAATGAATGTTTTCTCTTCTTAGGGTAACTCCTTTTGGATTTCACCAAAGGGTTTCCATGGTTATATTTCTAGAAAAATTTAGGATTCTAGGTTGAGAGGATAGAATATAAGATATTATTTTGGAATTATATGGATGATGCATAAGGGAATGTGATGTGTGAATAAGTGAGGGGTGTGTTCCCTTTTATCATAGAGGAGTGACATTACTATATATAAAAAATGATAAAAACTATTGAGTGGTGTCCTTTAAAACCTATTCCTCCAATAATTTTAAATTTTCAATAAAATTAATGATACATTTAGAAATATGTGTTCTAAAATATAACAAAACATTCATTATATCATGACTTATAAAAATGTATGAGTTTCATAAACATATAACCCATTAAATGAAATGGGTATCATAATTATCATATCATAAAATATGGAAAATAGATATCATTAATAGTAATTTAATAACATATTAACCAATAAAGGGAAGACAATTTCATAGGTGAATTATCATGGTATATCAAGTGGATGAAAAATACTTTTCCCAAATAAAATTCTATAAAAGTCATGAATATTCATAAAATGAATATGGTTGGTGTTCTTGGATCATATCCCTAGTAAAACAAAAACAATATTAATTGATGTAATCTTATATTTATAAGGATTTGGAAATATTGTTAGGAGAAATTCTTAAGGAAAATAATCTTTTATTTACAATATTTTTTTATATATAAAACCGTTTAAAATAAATTTTCTTAAAATAACCATTGAAAACTTATAATTTAGGATTTAAAAAATCATTCAAAAACATTCTTGAAGAACATATCCATTTCACTTTAAAAAAACTATATAGAAAAAAATTATATTGAGGAAAAATTATTTGAAAATTATTATCAAAACTTATTATGGATTGATTGAAAAAAAATTAAAATATTTTTTCAGCATAGAACATTTTCCAAAAAAAAATTATAATATCCTTGAAATTTTATAAATGAATATTTGAAATCATTGAAAACCTTCTCTTTGAAAATATCCTTTGAAGAAATATAAAGGGTGATATGAAAATCATTTAAAACAATTTTTAAAGAAAAATACTTTTTAAAATACTTTTTCATTGAAAATAGATTTGCAAATATATAATGTATTATTTAATAATCCATTAATACCCATTTTTAAACAGAAGAAACTTCTCAAAAACATTTTCATTAAAAATATAATTAAAACCCCTTAGAGGAATATTTGAAATTTTTTTTAAAGAACATTATCATACAGATCATATATTTTAAAAAAAATTAATTGAAAATTAACATAATATATAATTTAAAAATATTTTTGGAAATCATTTAAAAAAAGAGTTTTTGAATTTAATAAATCGTTGATATAAGAATGAAATAAGATCCAATTTTCATAAAAACACATCTTTTATTATCATAAGTACTAAAAAGTGGAAAATGGTACCATTATATGATGATATATTGAATAACTAGAGAAGAATAAAATTAATCATAATTTTTTTAGGGATGTATAATAGGATTTCATCAAAGGAATCATAATCGTACACAATCTAGATAAATCATGAGATTGTAGAAATATACTCTTACAACATTGGTAACATTGAATCTGAATCCCCATGAATGAAAATAATGAAATGAATCCAAAAAACATCATTAATATACATATATTCATGATAAAACATTTTGAAGGGTAAAATATAGATATCGAAAAAAAATTACATGTATGAGATAACATGTGTCACAAAGGATAAAAATTGAGACAACTAGACCTTTCCAATTTAGTAACATTTTAAGCATAAACCCCATTAAATATAGACCATAATAATGATATTATAAATTGGAAAAAAATTTATATTAATCATAGAGTACATTTTTGGGTTGTATGTACTCCGCACAAAAGAAATGAGTTGCAAAAGGACATAAGTCATACAATAATGAAAGTGAGACTTAAAATTCCCTTAATACTTGAGAATCATTATAATTCTGAGACGCATGAAATAATAACATCAATTGAATAAATTTAATATCATTAAATAAAATAAAAAAACTATATCAAAATTCATATGGTAGTATATACAACTCATAATAATAAAAAAGTTGTTGAATATAGTATATATCATCCAGAAATAAAAGAGATACGAAAAAACCCTTACCCTAAGTCTTTTCTATTTTTATACACGTTCAAAAGAAAAATATAATAAATATTATTTTAGTATAAATATTCCACAGAATTTTATTTGTATAAATCATACCACGTGTAATTTTATTATTAATTTATAATACCCATTTATAAATAATTCTAGGTTAATGTTATGTTTCATGTAATATCTTCTGTGTTTCCATATATTTCCTAACATGATATTTTAGGTAAACAAAATTCATGATTTCCATCACTCTATAATTTAAAACATGATATAATTTATCATATATATTCATTATATATGTATATATTATATTTATTATATTTATTTATAGAATATGAGATACATCATTCATGGTGATGGTAAGTCGTACGTAGGTATGAATGATATTTCAATTTGATCATCATATTGAATGAAAGAATGTATATCACATATATATATATATATATATTATTACTCTAGAATATTTATTATTTCATACATATCATATATTCTTACTAGAACTATCTTTTAAACATTCCAAGTAAATTATGAAGGAATCAAATCATTTTGAGTTGTCGGTAATCCAGATTTCCACAAACGATGTTATCATAATCTAAAAAATGGAAAGAATGATTTTATGAATTATATAATAATTAAATAAGAATAAATAAAAAATAAATATCATATATTTCATGTAAAAGTAATAATTCCATCATTATTACAAACCATGAGTGGGGGTTATGGAAGAATAGATGACATCAGTTCATGAGGAGGTTGTGTGTCATACACACAAATAATAATTGTCTACCACGTTTTATTGAAGTGTGTGTTATTCTTGGTTATAACCAAAAATGGAAACACAAAACTATATTTAGGATAACGAGTATACAATATAATATTTTAATAAGAAGAATCTAGTAGGTGGGAGAAGTAAACAAAATAAAAATACATGTTGATGAACACTAACTCTTCCTTAAGTAACACCTTTTGGTTTTCACCATTGTGATTCCCTGGAGAACTTTTATAAAAAATTAATGATTATGGGTTTATATGAGGGAATTTTGATATTTATTTTAGTATTTTATGTAATTTTCAAAGGGCTTGATTGGAATGACGAAGTGATGGGGTGATTTCCCTTTTTTAGTGTTGGAGGAGTGGAATTCTTGTAAATATAAAACTGTAAAAACTTTTGAGTGGTCTCCCTTACATCTTGTACCTATAATAATGTTACATTTTATATAAAGGTATGATATATCCAAAATATGATTATAAAATATATTTTTTACCTGTTTATAGGGTATTTGTCCCATTAAGATAAAGTTTAACCACTATGTTAACTCAATTTTACCATAATCGTTGTAAATAAATTTTAATTGAATTCCCTAATAACTTATCTCAATTTTTTTAACATACTAAGAATTAAAAATTATTATGATTCTAATTATGGAATCCATTTTATTACATTATAGAAACATGATTCTTCATGATACCTTGATCTAGTAGTCTTACAACTTTTCTAAGTCCTTGTTTGTTTAAAATTCCTTTTTTGCGATTTTTTAGTGTTTACTGTAGACTATAGAACAGTTACACGTATTTTACCTAAAGTACACTTTGTGTACTTAATGCTGGTTTTAGGTCGAGATGGGGAGGAAATTCCATGAGATTGTATATGTCATGTACTTGAATTACACATCACGTAGGGATTATATATTGGTTATGCAGCCTGAGGTGATGGGTTTTTTTGTGTAACATATCCATCATGGACTACATGTCATTACCTCGGGGTACATGTCGTGACCCAGTACACATAATGCTTTAAAACAAATGATCAGCTTATTTTCCTCATTCCATTAATTAGATCTTCATTTCTCTAAATCCTAAACTCTCCCTATGAATTTTTCAGTGTTGTCCCACCTTCCTGTTCGATCTGATCGTCTTCAGATCTTTGTTGCATCTCCAGGGTGATTTCTAGGTAAGGGTTCTAGCTCATTATTTGAGTTTCTCTCCATCTATGTTCTTGATGTTTTAGTGGATCATCAATGGATTTATGGATCTAAGATATGTAGTGTTTGATCATTATTATAGGTTGATTTTCAAAATCTCCTTCACCATTTTATTCATTGATGAGTGTCATTGCGAGTGTCATTCTTTGGGAAAGAGGTATGTGGTTCCATCCCAATTGGACAAATTGATTACCATAATATTGATTTATTTATTTCAATTTTTTATTTAAATTCAAATGCTCAATATTTCTTTCAATTTCATTGATAAAACCAAATTCTTGTGAATTGGGAGATTTGATATGGTTTTGGGGTGGAATTCGTAAAACCCCCAATTCTATTTAATTGGGGTGGTATTAGGGAAATTATTTGATTTAAATTTTTTGATTTAAATTTTGGATTGAATGGAAATATTTTCAATTGAATTTCCGAATTTAATTTTAATAAGGAATTGTGAATGGGATTGAATTTTTTTAATGAATTTCAAACTTTCGAATGGCTTAAATTGATTTGATAGATACCCAGTGGTTTTATCTTGTGAAAAAGGCATTTTTTGGAATAAAACATGTTTTGGTTTTAAATGGAAATAAATTGTAATTTTTTAAATGGAATAGTGGGATTGATTATATTTTAAAGTATTCTTAAAATAGTACTCCCTTCATATTAGATTACATGTCAGCCATTATCATTTAGTGAGTTATATGGATACAATATATGATACGACAATTTTGTAATAGATACATGTAGTGGGTCACATCCCTAATGGGTTGGTAACAAGTCTCCCTTCTATAGTTTCATAGGGACATGGGTATACACATTTTTTTGAGTTCACATAGTGATTTCAGAATCCTATAGCTGGTTAACACCATCGTACCCTTTGGAAGATTACAATGTTTCTCACTTGTTTATTTTTATTTGAGATATTAATATACGGTGATGTTTGTTTGAAAATATTTACATGCATACTTAATTTATGTAAACTATTTTATATAAATTATTTTATTATGTATTTTTTTATAAAATGATCCATCTATAGTAAAATAATGAATGTGCATTGAATTCCTCTACCATCATTCTGAAGATATATAACTTGCTTTGTTTAAATATGCTAATGAATTCAGAAACCTATTTATTTTGAAAACTGAATAGTGTTCATTGGATAGTATTTATTTCGAATAAATAATGGAATATTTGGTTGTATCTTACTAGTCATAGGCTCACACACTATTTTCCTTCTTTTGTTTCTAGACATTGTTCTTCCAGGCTTAAGAAAATGGAAGGGAGCTTTTGGTGGTGGATCCAACTGTTGAGCTTTGGATATAGTGAGTCATGTCCTTAGGGACCTTAGGGTAATATTTCTATTTGGAACTTTGGGTTTTAGTACATTGTATTTTATTCATCATTTCATTATTGTACATTTACTCCTAGTGGAGTTTTCCTATTGATATGCATACTATATTTTATCATTGCATCTACGTTCTTATAGAAAACTATTTACCAATCATATATTGTATGATGCCAGGTTCTATTTGCCTACCTGTGGGGATTGGGAATTTCCTTCAGGTCATGTTTGAGCCATCTTGGTTATCTGGTTACTAGGGTACTCGTGCTGGTTTGTGACAAATTGGTATCATTGAAGAGTATGGATCTACTTTCATGATGTCATTATGCATTTTTGAAATTATGTCAGGACATAGGAGGTATTTTCGATTGAGTTCCTAGCTACCTATTATCCCAATAAAACTTATGTCATAAAGTGTGTTTAGGGAAAGGCATATTGTGGTTTAGTTCTTGTCTCTTCCCTGTTGATATTGGGATAGAGAGAAATCCAAATCTTGTTTGTCCTTCCAGTTGAGAATATTTTCTCCTTATACTCAGTTTTTGTGTTAATCTAATGTACTCATTTTATCTGGTCATGTGGTGTAACATCGTGCCTTTAAAAATATGTGGGAATTAGATACAAGAAAAATTTTCAGATGAACCATACCATGTAAATCATGTTGTTCATCTGAACATATTTGAGGTGATTGTGTGAATTGTCCTTGTTTTGGGACAGGAATAACCTCCAATTCTCGCTCATGCTCTAGTAGATGATCCTCAGGGGGATGTTCTTCTGAATCATTCTCAAGAGTTTCTTTTCCAGAAGACACTACTCTTTAAACGATCCATAGATCCTCAACATGATGAGGAATTTTTGGGAATGATAGGACATCTATCTGAGTTCTTTGAGACATAGAAAATGATCAGGGTGATGTGTGACACCTTTATACTGGAGTTATTGAGAAGAAGATGGAGGGTCCCCATGGTGACGGTAGGGAAGCATGAGGGCCTACAATGGGAAGACATCAAGGTTCTTTTCAATAGTCAGTTCTATCCGGATTATATGGTGTTGTCAAAGGCTATGGAGTTCTTTATGCTTGATAATGATGAAAAACTTGGACCGAGTATTCAAATTTCTTTTCTGAGATGCTACAATTTTCTCTTAATATTGTATCTATTGAAAGGATGAAGGCTCGGCGGTTAGAGTTGGTACTTTGATCAGATATATATTTTTAGGTTTTCATGTTGAACCTGCCAAACTAAGTTGGTATGATAGATTGGGTGATGATGGTTGGGATGGACAAGGTAGGAAAGGTAGGGTTGATGGGTGTTCTATTTTCTCCATGTGGTAGTGTTAGATCATTCAAGTGAAAACAAAATTTTGATGATCCCCATTGTATTTCTCGATGGAAGATTCATTATAGACCTCCAAATTATCTAGGAGGATGTTCGTTGACTAGCTACCAGCGCGGCAATCTATGAAACTTTAGGAGGGTTTTCACTAAGGAAACCAAGAACTATAGCTCCTACAGATGTTCATGAAAATTATAGAGGTTCTGAAATCATTTATCAACTCTATGTAGTGGGGTAGGATCATCGTCTCCTCTTAAAACTATGGGGTAATCAAATATTTCACATTTAAAAGGGTTCTATCCACAGGCATCAGGAATGAAGATTCTTCACATAGTGGAAGAGTATCTAGTGGAAGCGGACCTAAGTCAAGCGACTGTGAGAGGTACCATTACCATTACATCGTCATTACTGACTGCTCTATTTAATACTGGTGAATCTCACTCTTTTATTTTTACCCTTATTGGGGGAGGTACCATTACTATTTTTTCGTCATTACTGACTGCACTTTTTGATACTAGTACATCTCACTATTCTATTTCCACCTGTATTGTTAACTTACTTAATAATCATGTGGATAAAAAATCACATGTAATGGAAATTACTACACCCCTTGGAATGAAGAGAGATCAGAGTCTGTATAGCCCTGCTTGGGTCTTCCAACTATTATATGTCGAGCATGCTAAGAATTTTCTATTTATTGATATAAAATATCTTGATAACATATTCAGGGTGGATTGGATCATTTACAACAACGCCCAAATAGATAGTTAACTTCGACATGTCTACATTACTACACCCTATGTTGTGTCTCTTTTATTTTAATGACAATGGGACCCAAGTTTGAACAGAGCTATAATTTTGTATCCAGAGATTGTTAAAGTGGTATCACTGTTTGCTTTTCAGTTGGAGTGAGATTCATTAGGTGGTGAAATTCCTCAAGTTTTCACCATGCTTTTAGACATGATTTATTTGGATTTCTCTAGTCTGCCACCGAAGACGGAGGTTGATTTTTCTATTGATTTAATGTCTGGTACTCAACCGGTCGTTATACCCTCTTACCTCATGGAACCTGTTGAGCTAAAAGTGATGAAGTCTCAACTAGATGATCTTCTTGAGAAAGGATTTATTGGTCCAGGTGAGTCACATTGTGCATTCGAAGTTATATTTTCTAATAAGGATAATATTTCTCTTATCATAAATGTTGATTATCAAAATAAAAATCACGTTATGGTCATGAAAAAATATATGGTTACATAGATTTATGATATGTTTGATCAGATAAAATCGGTCATGTGGTTTTCAAATATTGACCTTCTATATTATTACCATTATTTGGGATTAAAGAATAATAATTTTAGAAGACTACCTTTCAGAGATGGTATAAGAATATTGATTACCTTGTTTTTCCCTTTGTCCTGAAAAATTCTCCATCAATATTTATTGATTTAATGAACAATATTTTCAAAGGGTATTTGGATTCCATTGTCATAGTCTTTGTGGACTAAATTATTGTTTAATCCCAAAATGAGAATATTCATGTGAAACATCTAATAATAGTTTGGAATCTTCATTGAAATGACCACCTTTATGAAAATCTTTTTATGTGTGATTTCAGAATTCGAGAAGTGAACTTCAGGGGAGACTTGGTGTCTTTCCAGGGTAAATAAGTTGATCCTATAATGGTGTAGGTTTTATGGACTTGGGAGAAACCACAAAATTTATTCATTATCTAAAGATTATTATGATTGGATGGATATTACCATAGGTTTTTGGAGGATTTATTGAAGTTGTATTCACTAAAGACTAGTCTGACTCAGAAGGGGGTGAAGTTTTTGTGGGCTGAAAAATGTCATGGATCTTTTTTTGAACTGAAATGTTTTTTGACTACTACACGAATCTTAACTCTTCCAAAAGCTATGAAGGATTTTGTGGTATTTTTGAGGCATTAGTTTGTGGCTTGGGCTGCATTTTTATACAGGGTGATTATGTGGTAGCATATGGATCTCGTCAACTTAGGCCACATGAGAAGAATTATTGTACCCATGATTTTGAACTTGTAGCTCTGATGCACGCGTTTAAAAGTTAGACAAAATGCATTTTTGGTGAAATTATTATGGTGTATTCAAACTTCAAAATAGTAAGTCATATTTCCTCTCAAAAATATTTTAATCTTAGACAGGGGAAATGGGTACAGTACATGTAGTCCTACGACATTGACATCACCTATACCCTGGAGAAAGGGAATGTCATTACTGAAACTTTGAAAAGGAAACTTTTTACCCAGGAAGTTAATGAATATTCAGAAGACTGCATTTTATAACCGTTTTGCATAATTTCATATTGGAGTTCCGGAGGATGGAGATGAGGTTTCTATAGTTAGTTTTCAGTTGATGTATACTCTTCTCAAGATGATTCTTCAAGATCATCAACTTGATGATGAGTTCCATAGAATTATAGAATCCCTTTATGGTGTAAAGATAATCCCCCGGTGTTTGTTATCTAATGAGGGTGTCTGATGCTATAAAAACTGCATCGTTATGCCATTAACAGAATGAAAGGCTGAAATAGGGGATTTCTATATTTCCCAGTGGGTTGTTCATCATGGAACCACTTATATTTTCAATGACATGAGGCTGTAGTTCTGGAGGCCATGTATGATATGGGACCTTGTTGACTATGACTCTCATTACTATACGTGCCAATAGTTGAAAGTAGAATACCCGAAAACATTAGGTATTCATTAACCACATCTAGTCCCAACATGAATGTGGGATTATATCTCTATGGTGTTTTTGGTTGGTTTGGATTGTACCCAGATAAAGAAGAATGCAACATAGGTTGTGATCAAGAAGTTGACCAAGTTAGCTCACATTATACCCATTTGAGATACGACCAATGTTTTGGAGTTAATAGATAACTATTTTAAAGGGATTATTCATTTTCATATAGTTCCATCTGCTATAGTATCTAATACGGACCCTCAGTATACATCTCTCTTTTGGAGAGGCCTTCAAGAGGCACTAGGTTCTTAGGTTCATTTGAGCATTGACTACCATCCATAATCAGATGGCTAGACAGAAAGATCTATATAGATTCATGGTTATATGATTTTTATCTCTATCCTTAACTTTTTTGGGTCATTGGATTATCATTTGTGGATGTTTGAGTTATCCTCTAACAATAGTTACCAGTACGTGATTAGAATAGAACAATTCAAGGACTTGTATGGCCGACCATGTAAATTTGTGTTGTGTTAGTTAGAGTTTGTAGAAAGTTCATTTGTTGGAAAAAGAAAGGTATAGGAGATGACATCAATTATGTACCTAATACATCAGATGATTTTGACAGCTCAGATCTGATATAATTCTTATGTTGATCAACATCATAGAACTTTGGATTTTTTTTATGGTGATAAGTTTTTCCCAAAAGGATTCACACCGATTGAGTCATCGATGACTTGGGATACATGGGAACCATTATCCTAGATATGTGGGACCTTTAGAGGTTTATGAGAAAGTGAGTATGGTCAAATACCACTTGTAACTACCACAACATATGGCGTCTATTCATAACGTGTTTCATTTATCACCATTGAGAATTTACCTATCAGGTACATATCACATTTTCTGTTGGATCAATCTCGATATTGAGCCAAATTTATCATTTACTGAGTAACGAGTCTGGATAGTTATTTCTAAGGACAAGGTTCATCATGGGATGAAAATACCTTTGGTTGTAGTAAGATAGAAAAATGGCTCTGATAATCATGAGACTTGGGAATGAGAGGTACTAATAAGAGAGAAGTGTCCTCATCTTTTTGGCATCGATGATTCTTCATAGTGTTTCTGGGGGAATATTGTTTTTTGTGGGTAGGTTATAATATCCCATTAACTTTATCAGGTGATTCTCCATCATTTCTGAGTCCCCATTTGGTTAAAAATATTTTATGTTATTTTTCAGGGTTTACACCAGACAGCAGAATAGTTACAAGTTGTGTACTTGATGTACACGCCATGTGCTTGATACTTGATTTAGGTCCTAAATGGAAAGGTCAGGCCATGATATCGTACATGTTGTCTACCTAAATTATGCATCATGTAAGGATTTAATAGGGTTTTCTAACTTGAGACAATGGTGTTTTCAGCATAGCATATCCAGCATAGACTACACATCGTGACCTGGGGGTTTACATCATGACTAGGTCTACGTCTGGTCTTAAAATTCCTAATCAGCTATTTTTCTTTATTCCATTCACTGAATTTTCCTTTCTATTGATCATATACTCTACTTATGATATTTTTTAGTGGTTCCCCACCTTCTGTTTTGATATGATCTTCTTTGGATCTTTATTGCATCTGCGGTGTGAATCCAAGGTAAACGTTCTCCCATGTTCTTCAAGTTTCTCTCCTTCTCTCCTCTTGGGATTTCAATGGATCATCTAGAGAATGATGGATCTATGCCATGTGTTGTTGGATCTTTATTCTAGGTCGATTTTTAATAATTCATTCTCCTTCATCCCAGTTGATGGGTGTTGTTGCGAGTGTCATTCTTCGAGAAAGAGGTAGGTGGTTCCATCCCGATTTACCAAATTGATTATCATCATGTTTCATGATTTATTTCAATTTTTTATCTAAATTAAAATGCTCAATTAATCATTCAATTGCTTTGATAAAACCCATTCCAGTGAATTGGGATATTTGAATTGGTTTTGGCATGGAATTTGGAAAACCCCCAATTCCATTGAATTCGGGGGGGGGGTTATGGTAATTATTTAATTTAAATTGATGAATTTAAAATTTCTATTTAAAGGTAGTATTTTTAATTAAATTACAGAATTTAATTGTAAAAATGAATTTTTATAGGGATGTGATTTTGTTTTGAATGAATTTCAGATCTTTAAAAGTCTTAAAATGATTTGATAGAGACCCAGTGGATTTATCATGTGAAAAACACATGTTTTTGAATAAAACCTATTTGGGTTTTAAATGGAAAAAATTGGAATTTTTGAGATGGAAGAATGGTATTGATCAAATTTATAAGAAGTATTAAAATAGTTATCCCATAATTCAAGATCACATGAAATCCATAGGATGTTAATGAATTATCTGGATACATTCTACACTACAACAATGTTCTAAAACATACATGCAGTGGGTCACATCTCTGATTGGTTGATGATGAGTCTCCATTATCCAGGTAAATAGGGACACGTGTATACACATTTTTTTGAGTTTGTATAGAGTGTTTGGAATCCTAATACTAGTTAATACTATCGTACCTTTTGGTAGATGACCATGTTTCTCTCTTGCTTATTTATTTTTGAGATATAAATGTATTCCAATGTTTTTTTAATCTAATTTACATTCTGGATGAATTTATATAAACTATTTTATATAAATGATTTACTTAAGACATTGTTTTGTAATTTTTCCATCTCTTTTAATGTAATTAATGTGCTTTTATTGTATTTTTCATCATTTGGAAAATGTATAACATGTTTTTTTAAATATGTTAATAAATTACCAATTCTTTTTATTCTGAAAATTGAAATATTTTCTTTCGATAATCTATATTTTTCATCTGTTATGGAATATTTTAAGGTATTCTACTGTGATTAGGATCACACACTTCATTTTCCTTTGTCTTTTTGTAGAATTTTTCTTCAATGCATGAGAAAAGGGAAAAGATATATTGGAGGTGGAAACAGTTTATGAGATCTGGATATAGTGAGTTGTGTCCATATGGACATGGGGGTGGTTTTCTTATTTAGTAAATAGGGTTGTAGTACTTTGGTTTTTATGCCTCTTTGAATTATGGTAATTTTAATCACAGTGGAGTTTTCCTATTTATATGCATATTTTCTTTTTATCATTCCTTCCATGTTATTGTGGAAAAATAATTCCCACTCATATGTTGTACGATGCCAGGTGCTAGTCACCAGCCCGTGGGGATGAGGAACCCCCTTCGGGTTATATCAGGGATGGTTTGGTTATCGGGTTACCAGGGTACCCAGGACGCTTCATTTCAAAATATATGTGGAATTAATTAATTGAAAATTAATTCCATTGATGGGATGTTAGAACATGTTTTTAAAGTAAAAAAGTTAAACTTTTTGGAATGTTTTTATATCATATTTCAAGGTTAAATTGAATAAAATTACCCAAAATGGAATAATATATATAATATTGATCGAAATATAATTTAATTCAAAAATAATGTATAAATTAACAATATAAATAAATTAGAAAGAACTATTTTTCTCATTTAAAATCAGATTTTGTCTTATTCTTGAAAAATTGATTCTTCTTATAAAAAAATTATTCACCCAAAGTAAATATTGATATTACTCACTAAAAAACAAAATTTAGTTTTGGAAATAAAAATTATAAATGTTTAAATAAATATTTTTAAAATAATACTTCTTCAAAAATGTTGTAAAACATATTTTAAGAAAAATACATCATTTTATGTCTACAATTGGATTTATTCTTATCTCCAATATTTAAAATAAATAATATTAATTCTAAATATTTAATTGAATATATAATATATAAATTAAATTAAATTCATTACTCAAAACATTTTTTCATATTATTTAAAAAAACAATTTCTTATATAGAAAATATTTTTCCAGGAAATGAATTTGTTTGTTTTTAAATATTTCTCCCTCAAATTATAAATTAATTTGATAAAAATGATTAAATTTTATTCATATGAAGAAATCATATTTTAAAAATTTACATAATATGTTTCATCCCATCTATGCTAATAACATGGTTATAAATAGAATAACATTTTAATAATAAAATAATTGGCATATTATAGTTCATAAAAGCTCTGCCATGAATGTAACACAAGCTATCGAAGGACCTCGATATTATTTAGATCAAAAGATAGAATTAGGGTTTCACGTATTGAAATAAAATATATGTTTCATGTTTATAGAATGAATAGATTTATGTTTCATATTAAAAATCATATCTTTGAGTAGCGTGCAATGCAATACATCAATGAAATTTAATTTATTCGAAAATAATAATTAATAAAAACTTGTGGTGTTATGTTATACGCCAATAAAATGAATTTTTACCTTGAAACTGATCTATGTTTTTTATCATTTCATACATGAATTCTCCATTCATATATACTATATTGTGAAAATGAATTCTTGAAATTCATTTAAAATATAAATTTGGAAACCAAATTGTTACCCAATGAAAATCATAACTTGTTTTCACATAACGTAACATTGATGTTGATTTGGACATGGATGATAAAAATAAATAACTATAGTGAGTGAAAATGATCACTGATAATAATAATGTTGTTGATGAATAAAAATTTATCAATCACAAACCCAAAAAACTGAAGAGATGTGAAGGAGGACATTAATATCAGAAAAAATGATGATAACATGACAACCATTTATTTCAAGAGCCTTTCCTAAAGATGAATAATTTTCTCAATGAGATATTATTGAATCCCAAGTAATGATAGAATATATATTTTCACACTTATAAATATTTTCTAAATATATAGTAATTTTACAGAGAAAAGGAATCTGTGTATAATAGAATACATTACATACAATAGTGAGTTTACTCAAAATCTTACATAGTATTCAATATTGGGTAATAACGAAAAATTATATACTATTAATATTATTTTATGGAAGTAATATTATAGTTTTGGAATAATGGGGAATAAAAAATATATATATTATGTTTACACCAGTTTATAAATTTATTTTTCTTTCACCTAATACATTTTATATGAACAATATAAGAATAAATCTAGTTTGATGCATAAAATGGTATTTTTTCGATGACATTTTACAGCCTTTAATGGTGAAAATATTCTATATATAAATTTTGACACATTGAAAAAATTGTGAAAAAATAATAATTTCTATAAAGATAAATATAAAATTTCTCTTTGGCTTTATTTTTTGTATCTTTTTCAGAAATTCCTTAATTTGATGAATAGTGAATAATACTGAATTTTAGTTTAGAACTTCTTTTCTGTGATATATTTATATCGTTAAATTATTTTAATATTATTTTTAATATATATATATATATATATCATATTAATACCATTTAAACATATTTAGGTCATTGGAAACAATTTCAACTTAAAATTAGATATAAGAACATAGTAAAATTATGAACAGTTTTACATTAAAACTCTACTTTGTCATCCCTTCTGCATGATTAATTTGAAATTAATTTTATCCACTTCTTTTATTTGAATTTTTAAGAATTGGATTCCATATTTGGAATTAAGATAATTTATAATTTCTAATACATTGAAAATATTTTTTAATCCATAATATATGATAATGTAATTAAAATTAATCACGTCGATTAGGGTAAAAATGATTTTAGTTAGTGGTTAAAATTTAATCTTAACACACCAAATTACCTGAGAACATTTCCAAACCCAATTTAATATAAATAATTCCACCATATAATATTATTTATATGATTATAACCATTATTGGTTTCATATTATGTGAGGAAGACCTGTCAATAGTCTTTAAAGTTTTATATTTATAAGAATTTCACTCCCCATCCAATGTAAAATGGAACACAAACTTACCATTTATTCACACCAATCAATACATTTGGATCAAAAATAACCTTAAAAAGTAATATACCATCACCCCTACCTTCCCCCTAGATTCATAAAATTGAGAATAAATCCATCCAAGGAATCCCTTTATTGCAAAAAAATAGAGTTATCTAAAAAAGAGGCAATATTCTTTCATGTGTATTTTTAAATTCCTTATCCACCCCTTATTTTCCCATTAATACATTGTTATATTATAAAATATTATCAAAAATATATGGATATGTTTTTATATTAAGGGATATACCTCAACCTATACACAATTCCATAAAATGTATAATGAAATTATGGTTTGTAAACGGCGAACTGAAGCATCACGTAACGATGTCATTTGGTTTTTCATTACCATCTCTCAAGATTGGGTGTTATGATGGGAAATATTTATATATATTATATTTATGATTTATTCATATTTATTTAATTATTATATTCAGATACATTCATGTCTTATATTTTGTGTAAATAAGATAAAGTCATTGTTTGACGTGTGGACTACCACCTCATCAAAGTGATGTGATACTTTCACACATTACATGGAATCCATTATGGATTATTATATATAAAAAATGTCACATAAATAAGATCCATATGTTATTAATAACATAATTACCTTTCCTGAAATTTATTATATCATATTCTTTTTTACCCTGTCACACACTGAAAAAAGTGATAATGTCGTTTGTGGATGTGTTGATTATCGCTTCCTCAATGGGATGTGATTCCTTTTACATAAAACAAATTATATATATAATTTATATTATTAAATAACTTTGTATTTATGATATAAAAAATATTCAATAATGATAAATGTTATTTACCGTATTTTCATAATGATTATTGAAAAATGGGAACATTAATCATGCATACGTGTAACCTACCATCTCCATGATTGTAATGGTGGTTCTATTTTAAATAACTTCTTTCATGATTTTTTTAAATGTATAATTGATTAATAAATATGATAATTATCTAATTATTATAATTATTTAGATATTTATATAATTACCCCTTTGTTTATTGTTTACCTACCATAGTCTTTTTTTAAACATAAAACGCATATGGTCAAAATAAGCTACAAAAACCTAATTGAATTAGTAGTTATTTAAAAAAAATTAATAAGAGAAATGAAATATATTATAAAAATGAACATTTTTATAAAGAATTTCAATATTTACTATAACTATATTATTTAGTAAGATAAAGTCATATGTGACAAGTCGAAAACAAGATAATGGATTTCATCACAATATACTTTACTAAGGAATTTCTTGATTATATGAACCTTTACTCTTTAATAAAGATTATATATTTCCCCTTTGACATTATAAATTTATATTTTTTATATTATCAAAATTTTTAATGTTTTTTAATGTTATTATATGGAATGTTTTGAAAAATGAAAAAAAAATGATTACTCTATTATTAATGAACATGGTCGTAATGACTCTTCAACCATTATAGAACTTATTCTATTATTGTTTTACTTTTGGAAGATTTAATGTTTTTTTAATGGAAAACCTAATTTCTATTTTGTGTGTATTTTTTATTGAATTTTTTTTCATTAGAATCTTGTATATTTTATCAAATAGGGGATTTTGAAAGAAGTTATTTTTTAATATTTGAAAATTATTTACATATGAATTTAAATGAGTTGTTCAAATGAATAAATTTATTATTTAATTTTTGTGGTTCTCCGATATTTTAAATGATGGTTGTTCCCTGATAGCACTAGGTGATCACGTTATAGCTTAATGATGTGTGTGCCAAATTGGCCCGGAAATTCATTAGGTAATAGTTATGTTATCCAAAAAATTATATTGGATATTTTTCATATGGTTATTCCTATCTATAAGGGTTCTGTGAGGGTTATGTAAGGTATCAATTTGATGATTTTCAAGGTTCCTAACAGAATTTTTTTTGTTTTTTATATTATTTTTCAAGGAAATAATTAATTTTAAAATGGTAAAACAAATGATATTTATTAATGAATGATATTTATCTATTTAGACAAAATTTTATGTTTAAAATAAAGGAGTTTTCTTGATTTTAATATTTATAAATAGAGTAATGTTTTACATCATTTAATATCCCTTGATGAAATTTTTATGCACATAAAATTGTTTTAAATATTTTTCATATGATCTAAGGATGAGTAATATATTGGAAGAGTTCTTATTGAAATTCATTATGTTTTTTCATTAAATATATCATGATTTATTTTTTAAAAGTTTCGTATTGCTGTAAAATTTAATATTTATTGAAACACTCCACATTATATTTTATGGTTTTTTATGTATGTGTCATATCATAATTCTCTAAAAATATAAACCTAAAAAGGTCCTCAATATGAAAAATAAAATTTCATGCCTAAAATTAAATATAAATTTATGATTAATGATGATTCTTTATAGTTGGTTTAAATGGATAGTTTATATAACAATAGATGTCTAGTTAATATTATTAACATTCCAATGAAATATTTTAACTTAGGTTCAATTTAAAATGTTATATGATTTGATGTTTATCTTGTTTATTTTTCTATAATATTACTGTTTAGAGTGGTTTCCATATCAGAAACATGGAAGCATTTTTGGCAAGGAAGCATGAGGGTCATATCATTCCAAATCAGTATCTTGAGATGGTTAGAATCAGAACTGGAAACTTAATTGAGTAAAGTATCAGTTTACTCATGAGATAAATTGTTGTGGTATCTATGCAAGAGACAAACCTAATGTACACCAAAGGATAATTTATTTTTGTAGCATTTTATAAGGAAACAACCCCCATAATTCTATGTATTGTTAGGCCGAGTGGTATATGAAGGATTGAACAATGATCTGGAAAAGATATTTGATGTCATGGGATGTTGAGAACGTCAAAATATAACCCTTTGTGTTTATCATTTTGAAGGTGAAGTTGATTGATGGTGGTATATGGTCAAGAATACCATATAGAAATATGAGTTTGATTCCATGTAATATGAATCATTCAAGGATATTTTCCTTGATAAATTTTTCCCTATGGTTGTTCGACTGTGAATGAAAATACAAGTCCTCAAATTGAGGTAAAAAGATAATGATTCTAGAGATTAATATGAAGTAAACATCAAAAGAGCAGCCATGAATGTTCCAGATTTTATTCAATAAGATAATAAAAAAGATTAATTGTTTTTACTCCTGATTGAAACTATATCTGTGAAGTTCATTAGATACATGATAATATAAAAACTATGAAAATGTAGTTCATTATGTGGACGAGGATGAGATGAAGTTTTCTAACTCTTATGTTCATTGTGATGATGAATGTAAGAAGATTCCAGTTTAAAGACACAGCCTTAAACATTACATAATATTGATTTAAATAAATAATTCACATTGGGGATCTTTTCAGGTTTAGAGTCTTAGAGAATTAGGACATAACTTTTAAATTTCAAAGGATTTCAAAGTAGATACTTCTACTTAGTTTCCATTTTTTCATAAAATAAAAACACTTGAAAAAAAGCGTCTTGTCTAGTCCCATGTTTTAGACAGTATGAATTTTTCTTTGACCCCATCCTTGACCCTATTCATCTTTAAGTCTTGTGAAAACATTTCAAAACATGGGATGAGCATAAAAAAACTCAGTAAGGGTTATAAAATAAAGAAAGAAAACATTTGTTCATAAATACAAACAAAACATAAACTCTTTTACTTACCTCATGAAAATATAATATTTCTGAAAAACTCATAGAAATCATAAATCATAAAGGTAACTAGTGGTATCCATAACATACTTACAAAGTAGCTATCACAGCCACATAGGGAGTTACTTTGGAAGACCCATCACAGTATATTCCCTAAATATCTTAGGAGAAATATTCACGTTTACCTATTTCACATTACCCAATGCATTGGAGAGCTATCTTAGGCTCACCCACCCAAGGTTTATCACGAAACCACCCGTAAACATAAATAATTCCAAAGAACCATAGCAAGATCATAACATATAACATAATCATAAAGGAATGATAACATTTCCACATTGCAATAAAAAAATATAATTTCAAGATATTGAAATAATAAATCCATTCTCAAAATCAATTTCAATTCTAAAATACATAAAAATAATATATGGTATTTATTTTCCCTTTTAAAAACATTACGACTTGTCAAGGAAGCCAAAGATAAAATAATACCAGTGGCGGCGGAAAGGTCGTTGTCACCGCATACATTAAAAAAACATTCTTTTTTATCATTTATTAAAACGATTCATATAAAAATATTCCCTTTGTATGAAATGAAAAGTAAAAGGGGGTTATACACCGTATAAAATAAAGTCTTGTATAAAACTAAATATGCCTCAATGAAAGGGGATTGAGACGACGTCCCTTACCTCTTGTCCGACTTGACTCGATCGTCCTTTAATCTCCTGAATAATAAACTAATGTTTATTTCTACTTTCTTAAGACCCTTTTTCAAGTTTATTAATAATTTTATATCACTTATTACCATGTTATAAACATTATGTAATCATTCAAGTTAATAACATTCATTTTCACGATATTTGGTACTTGAGTCAAAAATGAACACCTTATATTTACAAATTGTCCATGTGGTATATAGTCCACTATATCCATAGTGAAATTAATTATTTTGATATCCTATATATCATATATATCTATTATATATATATATATATTTATATTTATATTTATAACAATATATATCATTTGGAGGTAAGAAATGAAATGCACCGTTCATGGAGACGGTAAGCCGTACGTACGAATGAACGCTACTTTAATTTCTATTTCTTATTCTAATAAAATTAAAACGTAATGTTACATAGGTATATTATAATTCCAATATAATATCATATATAATATCATTAACTCCATGCTTTATACGTCCCTCAAATGGCATTAATGAGTCATATCACTTTGAGGGGGCAGTAGTCCGCACTTCCGCAAATGAAATTATCGCGTTTACCCAAAATGGAAACAATAATGCTAAATTATAAATGAAAAATACAGAATCGTAAAAGAAACATAAACATTATATATATATCATATATAAATATAGTGTTATCTTAATGGCCACCATGATAGGCGGTAGGAGATAATCGAACAATAATCGTGTCGTGAGGCGTTAGTTTTCCATCCATAGAAACAATATGTTATTCACCCGTTAGATGGAGGTTTGTGTAAGTTTAGTTTTAATAAAACTCATAAAAACATCATATTATATTTAGGATACTCGTTTTTTTTTAAAATAAAGTAATAAAATTATTTTAGGGGTTAGAGAAGTAAAATAAAATAAATGAAGTTAAGAGAAACTGTTACCTTTAATTTGGGTAACTTCCTTTGGTTTGAACCAAAGGAACTTCTTGAAGTGCCATATTCCTAATGTAATGATTATAGGAGGAGTAGAGGAATGTAGGGAGTTTAATTGGGTAGAGATTGGATGAGCCTAAAGGCTTGAGATGTGTGATTAATTGGTTATAAGTGAGGGATTTTTAGAAGGGGGAGGAGGGGCTCTTTAGGAATGTGTGAAAGTATTATTTTATTATAGACTTATATTAGGTTTCAAAAGGACCAAAAATCATTAGAGTAAATGATATGAAGACTCATGGTCCAAATAAAATCATCCAATAATAATTGGACTGGTTTTGGATTTTTTTTAAATATTTATAATCTTATTTATTTAAATATTTTCTTAATGAGGTAATTACTAAATCATTATTGTGTCATAAATAATATAATTTATGTGCAGTCTAAGAATTATAAAAAAAACCATGATTTAGGTTATCTTTTTAGCTTTAAAATGAATATTTATATTTGAAATGATAATTTATATAACATTTTATAAAAATTAATTTACTAAAAGATATTTGTTTTTGTCATTTTTTGCCTTTACTTTAAGTTAATTAATCTAAATTGTCGTTATCACTCCCAAGTGGCTCAATGGGGTCCCAAAATCAACCCAAATATGCCTGTGGTCATAAATGACTCAACTAGTAAGGTTTAGACAATTGATAAGGTAATTATGAATTATTATAATATTCTTTTTACCTTGAATTACCTTATTAACTTTAATTGTGGTAAATAAATGTCAAAAGTTACTATTCACCAAAAAATATTTAATCTTATTGAACCTCGTTTTACTTAATAAAAAAATCATGTATATAGGATTTTTGAAATTCAATTCACAGCAGTAGTAAAATTTCATTTAATTGAAAAAGTCAGTTTTTTTAACTACTACTAAGTTGTTTCACTATTCATCAAAAATTGATGTTTTTTAAGAAAATACAAAAAATTAAGCCTAAGATATATTTGATATTATGAATTCAAAAATGATGTATATTTTACCAAATTATAAACATAGAAGTTGAATTAATTAATATAAAATTAATTTCTGTTATCCAAACAAATAGCGAGTTTTTAAGAAATAATAACTATTAAAAGATTGATACTTGTTTATGTACAATTTCAAAGTGAAATTAATTCCAATAAACAAAATTATATTAAATGGTAAAAATATATTCTAATTAAAATTTAAAAACAATTAAAATGAAAATCTAACCATATAAATAAATTGTATTGAAAGGCACTTTTTAATTAAAATACAGTATTTTTCACAATTCATTAAAAAATGAACTTTATATGAAAAAAAATAAAAATATTACCCAAAGAAAATTTTGATGTCCCAAATCTGAAAAAGAATTTTATTTGGTCAAATAGAACATATAAAAATGACCAAAACTATATTTAAAGTGGGTTCACCATTAAAAGGCAGTAAATCGACCTTTTAATGTAAATTATTCTTAAAATTAGATTCATTCACATTTTAAGCCTCTAAGTTTTTATTGGATAAATGTAAATACATTTAACAAACATGTATAATTATATTGTAGTTAGTTTTGTTCATTCTCACCAATACAACGGCTAAGATTTAACTACCATTTAAAATCATAATATTATAGTATTAGTGTGTAATGTATGATTTCAAAGAAACTCATTGTTGTGTATCAGGTACGCTATCGAACATAGCAACCCATTTATAGTAAAATTAATATTTAATTCACAAATATTAATAAATATGAAATATGTATTTTTTTTACATGGGATTTTACATCCTTCCCCGCTTTTGGGAATTACATCCTCGCAATTTTACTTATCAAAATAAGTGGGGGTATTTATCCCTCATAGTATTTTAAGATTCCCATGTCTCCTCTTCAACCATATAGGTTTTCCACAAAACCTTTAATTGGTGAATTTCCTTATTCCACAACACTTTCTCTCTATGGTCAAGAATCTGAACTGGTTGTTCTTCAGAAGAGAGATTCTCTTCCAACTGAACTACCTCTGGGCTAAAAACATGAGATGGATCTGGAATATACTAACTCAACATTGAAACATGAAAAACATTGTGTACCTGGGATAAAATTGGAGGTAATTCCACTCTGTAGGAAACTGATCCAACTTTCTCTAGAATTTCATAAGGTCCAATGAACCTCAGACTCAACTTTCCCTTCTTTCCAAAACGCATCACACTTTTCCATGGAGAAATTTTGAGAAAGACGTGATCACCTACCTCAAAAGAAAGATCCTTCCACTTGTTATCTTTATAAATTTTATGTCTGATCTGAGTTGTTCTCATGTGCTTCAAAATCAACTGAACTTTCTCTGCCATCTCTTCTACCAATTCTGGTCCCATCTGCTTCCTTTCACCTACTTCATCACAAAAAAGCTGGAGTTCGACAATGTTATCCATTTAATGCATCAAATGGAGCCATTTTTATACTAGAATGAAAACTTTTATTGTATGAAAATTCAACTGAAGAAAGATGTTGGTCCAAACATCCCTGATAATCCATCGACCAAGAACGTAACATATCCTCAAATGACTAAAATGTTCAGTTAGATTGCCCCTCTAATTGAGGATGAGAAGATGTACTAAAATTTAATTCAGTACCCAATGACTTCTGAAGGCATTTCAAAAAGTTTGAAGTAAACCTGGGATCACGATCAGATACAATGGAGAGGAGAACTCCATGCAACCTGACTATCTCTTTAACATACAACCGAAAAAGTTAATCTAGAGACAAGTTATCTTGAATTGGAAGAAAATGAGAAGTTTTAGTCAATCGATCAACTATAACCCATATTGCATTATTATCTTGAGATTTCTTCGGTTATACCACAATGAAGTCCATGGATATATTTTCCCATTTCAAATCTGGCACTGGTAAAGGCTGAAGCATCCCTTTCTGTGACTGCCACACTTCTTTAACCAGCTGACTAGTCAAACACTTCACAGTAAAATCAGCAATATCTCTTATCATTCCATCCCACCAGTAATACTCCTAAAGATCTCCGTACATATTATTACCGCCATGATGAATTGAAAACTGGGAACTATGAGCTTCACATAACAACTCATTCTTCAACTGTGAATCACAAGGAACACATAATCTCTATCCAAATATCAAAACACAATCATTATCATTGTTAAATTCAGGAAACATACACTTCAGAACCAACTCTAACTTTTTTTAACTCATTGTCTTCCTTCTATGCTTTCTTAATTTGGTCTGATAGAGATGATCCTACTGACAGATGATACAAAACAGAAGAATTTTCTGCACCAACAACTTCTATGCCAATGTTTATTAAATCAAAAACCAAAGGATCTTGTTCCAAATGTAACATGGTTAATGAAGCCTTACTTTTTCGAATCCGAGCATCGACCGCTTTATTTTCTTTTCCCGGATGGTAATGGACGGTGCAATCATAATCCTTGATTAATTCTAGCCATCTCCTTTGTTTCATGTTCAATTATTTTTGAGTGAATATATACTTTATACTTTTGTGATCAGTATATATTTCACATTTTACTCAATACTAGTGGTGCCTCCAAATTTTTAAAGAAAAAACAATAGAAGCTAATTCCAAATCATGTGTAGGGTAATTTAACTCATGTGGTTTCAACTGACGTGAAGGATAAGAAAATACCTGATTATTCTCCATAAGGATACATCCAAGTCCTTTCAATGAAGCATCATTGTAGATAACAAACTCACCATTTCTGGATGTTAGTGGGAAAACTAGAGCATTCACCAATCTTCTTTTCAATTCCTAAAAACAATAATCACATTCTATTGTCCAGATGAACTTAACACCTTTTTGAGTTAACTTAGTCATTGGACTAGATAACCTTGCAATGTTTTCCACAAACCTCTGGTAATAACCTTCCAAACCAAGAAAACTACGAATCTTGGTTATATTTGTGGGTCTTTCCCATTATTCAACAACTTTTTTTTAGCAGGATCAACCGTTATTCCATTTTTTGAAACAATGTGACCAAGGAAAGAAATGTGTTGCAATAAAAACTCACACTTACTGAATTTCCCATACAGTTTCATTTTTTTAAGGTTTTAAATACCACCCTTAAATGAATTTCATGTTCCTTTTTACATTTGTAATAAACCAAAATATTATCAATGAACACAACCACAAACATATCCAAGAACTCACGGAAATTTTATTCATAAGATCCATGAATACAGCAGGTGCATTGGGTAAACCAAAAGGAAAAACTAAAAATTCATAATGGCCATATATAGTACATAATGAGGTCTTTGGAATGTTTTCTTTATTTACATTCAACTAAGGGTACCCCAACCTCAAATCAATCTTCTAAATATACTGAGCTCCCTGGAGATGATCAAACATATCATCGATATGAGGCAAAGGATACTTGTTCTTAATAGTGATTTTATTCAATGCTCTATAATCAATGAAAAATATCATTGAACCATCATTATTTTTAACAAACAAGATAGGGGAACCCCATGGTGATGTTCTAGGTCGAGTGAAACCTTTATCTAATAACTCCTGCAATTGCTTCTTTAACTCCAAAAGTTTAATTTGAGCCATTCAATAATGGGGTTTTGAAAGTGGATTAGCATGAGGAAATAATTAAATAGTAAAGTCAACTTCCCGATCATGTATAATACTAGAAAAATCATCAAAAATACATCAACGTACTCATTTACCTCTGAAACATCATTAATTTGAACAGTTCCCTTGTTTTAAACTATATCTGCAAGGTAAAATTCATTTCCATATTTTACTAGTTTCTCAGCTTCCTGATATGTTATCAAAAGAAAGGGTTTATTCTTGTATACAAACTATAAATAATTAAAAAAATAAACCTCTTTATATCTGCAGTAAATCATAGCATGATAAACATAAATCCAATCCATACCTATCAAACTCTACTCGAGGGAAAAGAATAAGGTTTGTAGGTAGATTCATTCCACACACAAGGACAGGAATGTTCGTATGTTTTCTTTCTGTCTCAACAATTCCTCCAGGTGATTTTACCCTAAGTTATGTGTTTATATCTTGAGATTGAATTCCCAATTTACTAGAAAACTTCTCAAAAATGAAAGAGTGTGTAGACCCTGAATCAAACTACACAATGGCATAATCTGAAAAAACAAATAGTTTACCTGATACAACTTCATTTGATTGACCAACATCTAATAAAGTAGTTGAAAAGGATTTCACCACCCCTTTCTTCTTGTATTCTAGATGCTTTCCTTCAGTTTAGTTATTTATTGGACACTCATTTTCATAATGACCCATTTAATTTCTCTTAAAACATTTTACTGACTAAAAATCATAATTTTTCTTACCATTACCCTGATCTTTTTCAGTGAAATAATGAGCCTAATGTCCCATTTTACCACATCAGTAGCAGTTACCAGAATTCCAAAGACATTCCCCAGTATGTTTTTTACCACAATTTCCCCAATTGTAAACTTATGTTTCTTACCATCAGACTTTTTTGAAGAGTTCTTATCTTTCACCTACCACCTCGACCTATTATTCTGTTGTTTTTTAAAGAACACATGCTCATCAGCAAACTCCATTTCCACCTTCTCTACACAACGAACAAGTTTTTTGTAACTTTTGAACTCTCAAGAAGCTAAATCCCTTCAATACTTTGGATTTAATCTAGAGTAATACGGTTGATTTTTCTATCATGATCTCATATGAAATTTGTATCATACCTTGACAGTCGAGTGAATTTTGCTTCATAAGTAGCCACTGATTCATCCTCCTACCTCAATTCCAGGAATTTTTTCTCCATTATAAGACGAACCACTTTAGTAAAATATTTCTCAAGAAAAATTCCATTGATTTCATCTCAATCGAGAGCATCAATCTCCTAACAATCTCTACTATATTTCCCCATCTACCACCACTGATCATCTTCACCTTCCAAATGGTAAACAGAGAGACTAACCTTTTGATGTTCTGAACAACCCATGGCATCGAAAATCTTTTCCATTGCTTTAATCTACCCTTATACTGGCACCGGGTCAGATGATCCTCTAAATGAAGGGGGATGTTGCCTTAGGAAATGCTCCTCTACTGACATGTTCCTCTACGATTGATCTGACTGATCTCATGAATGGATACCACCACCATTTATAGCTTGAGTTAACTGCGTCATCACTACAAAAAATTGTTCAGTTCTGATTCTGACCATCTCAGGTTACTAATTTGGAAGGTTTTCTTCCTCCCAATGTCATCCCATCATATCTTCCCTGTTTCCTCTACCGAAAAGCATCTTGAACACAAAAATATCTTAGGCGAAGTAACATGGTAATTGGTAAATGCTATATGATTTCAATATTAACATAAATTACTTTATGGATATTAATTTAACAAAACCCTAACTCCTAAAGTTATCTAAACCGACCACTGATACCAACTATAAGGACTCGGGCTTATACATTGCATAATATTGAATTAAATGAATAATTCACATTGGGGATCTTTTTAGGTTTATAGTTTGAGAGAATTAGGACATAACTATTACATCTAAAAATATTATAAAGTAGACACTTCTACACAGTTTTCATTTTTTCATAAAATAAAAACTCTTGAAAAAAAGTGTCACGTCTAGTCCCATGTTTTAGATAGTATGACTTTTCCTGGACCCCATCCTTGACCCTATTCATCTTTAAGTCCTGTGAAAACTTTTCAAAACATGGGATGAGCATAAAAAACTCATTAAGGGTTATAAAACAAAGAAGAAAACATTTTTTCATAAATACATAAAAAACATAAACTCTTTTACCTACCTCATGAAAACATAAGATTTATAAAAACACATAGATATCATAAATCATAAATGTAACTTGTATCATCCATAACATACTTACAATGTAGCTATCATAGATACATAGTGAGTTACATTGGAATACCCATCACAGTATATTCCCTAAATCTCTTAGGAGAAACATTCACATTTACCTCTGTCACATTACCCAATGCATTGGAGAGCAATCTCAGGATCACCCTCCCTAGGTTTATCACGGAACCACCCGTATACATAAATGATGCCCAAGAACCATAACTGATCATAACACATAACATAAGCATAAAGGAAAGATAACATTTCCACATTGAAAAAATAAAATATCATTTCAATATATTTAAAAAATAAATCCATTATCAAAATCATTTTCAATAACAAAATACATAAAAAGATTATATGGTATTTATTTTTCCTTTTATAAACATTATGGATTGTTAAGGAATCCAAAGATCAAATAATACTCATGGAGGTGGAAAGGTCGTTGTCAATGCTAACGTTAAAAAACATTCATTTTTTTCTTTTAGTAAAACGCTTCCTATAAAAAGATTCTAATTGAATGAACTGAAAATTAAAATGGGTTTAAACACCGTATAAAATAATGTTGTGTATAGAACTAAATATGCCTCAATGAATGGAGATTGAGACGAAGTCCCTTACCTCGTGTCTGAATTGACTCGATCATTCTTTAATCTCTTGAATAATAAACTAAAGTTAATTTATAATTTCTTAGCATCCTTTTTTCAAGTTTATTAATCACTATATATCACTTATTACCATGTGATAAACCCTATGTAATCATTCAAGTTAATAAAGTTCATTTTTTTTATATCTGGTACCTGAGTCAAAAATGAACACCTTATATTTACAAGTTTTCCATGTGCTCAATAGCCCATTATATCCAGAATAAAATTAATTATTTAGATATCATATATATCATATATATCCATTATATATATTTATTTTTGTATAACATTACATATCATTTGGAGGTAATAAATTAAATGCACCGTTCATGGAGACGGTAAGCCGTACGTACGCATGAACACTACTGTCATTTATATTTCTTATTTTATTGGAATTAAAACATAATTATACAAAGTTATATTATAATTCCAGTATAATATCATATATAATATCATTAAATCCATCTTTAATACGTCCCACATATGGAATTAACGAGTCATATCACTTTGAGGGGGCGGTAGTCTGCACATCCTCAAATGAAATTATCGCATTTTCCCATAATGGAAACCATAAAGGTAAACTGTAAAAGAAAATACAGAATAATGAAGAAAACATAAACATAATATATATCATATATAAATATAGTGTCATCTTAATGTCCACCATGATAGGCGGTAGGAGATAATCGAACAATCATCATTTTGTGAGGCGTTAGTTTCTCATCCATAGAAACAGTATGTTCTTCACCCATTAGATGGAGGTGTGTATAAGTGTAGTTAGAATAAATCTCATAACAACAACATAGTAAATTGAGGATACTGGTTTTGTTATAAAATAAAGTAATAAAAAGAGTTTAGGGGTTGGAGAAGTAAAATAAAAGAAAACATGTTAAGAGAAACGGTTACCTTTTATTTGGGTAACTTCATTTGTTTTGAACCAAAATAACTTCTTGAAGTGCATTCTGACTAAGTTAAGGATTCCAGGAGGAGGGTAGGGATGTAGGGAGTTTAATTGGGCAGAGGTTGAATGAGCCTAATGTCTTGAGAGGTGTGAGGAATTGGCTATAAGTGAGGTCTTTTAATAAGGGGGATAGGGGCTCTTTAGGAAAGTGTGAAAATATTATTTTATTATAAACTTATATTCAGTTTCAAAAGGACCAAAAATAATTGTATTAAAATATATGATGACTCGTGGTCTAAATAAAATCATCCAATAAGAATTGGATAGGTTTTGGATATTGTTTTAATATTTATTATCTTATTTATTTAAATCTTTTATTAATGAGGTAAATATTACATCATTATTATGTTATAAATAATTTACTTTATGTGATGTCTAAAAATTATAAAATAAATCCATGATTTAGGAAATATTTTTAGGTTTCTAATGAAAATTTATAGTCGAAATGATAATTTATATAACCCTTTTTAAAAATTAATTTACTAAAAGATATTTGTTTTTGTCATTTTTGCATTTACTTTATGTTAATTAATCTAGATTGTCATTATCACTCCCAAGTGGCTCAATGGGGTCCCAAAATATACCCAATGATTCCAATGGTCGTAAATGACTCAAAAAATAAGGCTTTGAAATGTGTTAAGGAAATTAAGAATTATTATAATATTCTTTTTACCTTGAATTGCATTATTTACCTTTAAACGCGGTAAATAAAAGTCAAAAGTTACTTTTCACCAAAAAAATATTTTAATCTTATTGAACCAAATTTTACTTACTAAAAACAATCCTGTATGTCAGATTTTCAAAATTAAACTCACAGAAGTGGTAAAATTTCATTTAAATGAAAAATTTAGTTTTTTAACTACTACTATGTGGTCTCACTATTCCTCCAAAATTCATGTTTTTCATAAAAATACCAAACAATCAGCCTAAGATATATTAAATATTCCAAATTCAAAAATGATGTCTATTTTACCAAATTCAATACACAGAAGATTCATTAATTAATTTAATATTTATTCCCGTTATCAAATCAAATAGCGTGTTTTTAAGAAACAATAACTATCAAAAGATTGATACTTATCTATGTCCAATTTCAAAGTGAAATTAATTCCAATAAACAACATTGGATTAAATGGTAAACATATATTCTAGTTACACTTTAAATCTAATTAAAAATATAATCTAACCATATAAATAAATTAGATTAAAAGGCACCATTGAATTAAAATATAGTGTTTTTCACTATTCATTAAAAAATGAACTTTATCCGAAAAATACCAAACAATAAACCAAAGTAAATTTTGATGTCCAAAATATAAAGAAGAATTTTATTTAGTCAAATAGAACATATAATAATGACCAAAACTAGATTTAAAGAGGGTTCACCATTAAAAGGCGGTAAATTGACCTTTTAATGTAAATTATGCTTAAAATTATATTCATTCACATTTTAAGCCTCTAAATTTTTATTGGATAAATGTAAATAAATTTAACAAACATGTATAATCATATTGTAGATAGTGTTTTTATTCCCGCCAATAAAACATCTAGGAGTTATCTACCATTTAAAATAATAATATTATATTATTAGTGTGCAATGTAAGATTGCAAAGAAACATGTTCTTGTGTTTCGGGTACACTATCGAACATATCAACCCCTTTAAGGTAAAATAAATATTTAATTCACAAATATTAATAAATATGAAATATGTATTATTCTATATTTACCTGGGATGTTACATCCATGATTTTAGGAAATTGAGAATCATGCAACAAATAAATCTAGAAGTATGAAAATGAAGAAATATTTTTGATGCATGGTTGGTAAAAAAGCAGTCTAAGAATCTATTATGATGAGATGGAAGTGTTATCAATGTCAATTGTTTCTCCAAATAACCCATGAATGCAAGGAAAATAATCCCAAGGAATAATATAATGTTCTATGTTATATCCAGTCAATGATAATACATTTTTTTGAAATGATTTGGGTCATTATACTAATTCATTTTTTATGTAAGTTGCAAAGGATGAAAAAAAATCATAATCGGACAACAAAATATGTATCAACGGAATTTTCTACTACAACAATTGATGATGGGTTTTCAAGTTGCATGGGGATAAGAATGTCAGTTGTATTTTTAAATAATAGATATACCCTATTTGGATATAGATATTTGCATTCATTCATTTCTAAGAAGTTTTATTGATCATTGGGAATAACATCTCATGAATTTAATATATATCTATTATTAAAAAATATTGGTGTAAAGATTATAGAAACCAATATTAATAGGAATCTTCTAATTTTCATCACCAGAAAAGTATTTACATCATATATTGTAACACCACAATACTTTATACAAAATTTTCACTTTAGAATAAATTTAATTTTGTTTCTATATTTCTTTATATGAAACACCATGTTAATATTAGGTTACATGGAACACATATTTAGTTTGTGTTACATAGAATACCGACTTCTAATATATTTTAATAGTTTACCAATTATAAAAATAATTCTTAACCTTTTTATAAATTTTATTCGTAAAGAAAAAAATTTACCTTTTAATTTTTAACATAAATTTATCTAAGGGTTATTTTTTAGGTGTTTTCTGAATAACATTTATTTTTTGATGAATAGTAAAAAATATTGGATTATAGGTGAAAACTTACTATTCATATAGATAATTATTTATGATAATTTTTTTCTAAAATTGGTTTTATGGTAACAATATATCAATTATAAATCTTTTAAACCAATATAGGTCATTGGAATCATTTTTTATATTTAATTTAGATATAAATACTGAATATAATTTTGTTCATTTTCACTTTAAACCCCAACATTGTCCCCATGTCTATAATATTGTCATTAAAATTTATCTATACACTTTTGTGAATTGAATTTGGAAAAATATACATACATGGTTGTAACCAATATAATATTTATAGTCTTATAATATCAACTTATATTTAAAGAAATTAATTGTGAAAGTAATTAAAATTAATTACAGTGATTACAGTTTAATTAAGCTTCACAAGGGACTAAATAATAATATTAATGACCAAAATAACCTACTTTCTATTCCAAAATCCTTTTACTTCCAATAGATTGTCCATATCCCATCATTGTTTTAATTTTTTGAGTTAATGGGATACAATTTCATTGAACTGACCTATATAATAAATTTTTTTAGTATGAGAGAAGCTACATAGTTCGGGTTATAAAAATTATTTTTAATGATAAATGAATATTTTGTATTATTATAATTTTGAATTAATATTTTTATATGAAATAGAAAAATCAAATTCTTAAAAATTGATAAGTAATGTATTATTTAATTAATAATTAAATAATATAAATGATGATAAAAAAATTAAATGAAAATATTATTTCCGGATTATTCTATAAATTTATTTTTATAGATGAATATATCATCTTACAAAGTTATGAAATTTATATATTTTAATCCAATATTGTAATGAACTTTTTAAATTAAAATTAAATAATTAATTTTGGAATTGAAATTAATTTTATTTTACAATAAATAACATTTTATCAAATTATTTAAAATTAATAAAAATAATACCTTCTTCAGAGTTATTTTTAAGTGTCAATTAATATGAAATATTATCCATTATTTTAACAATTTTTCTTCCCTAATTAACTTATTGACCAATAGATAGTAAAAACACTATTTGTATGGATCGAGTTAGTGTATTGTTTTACATGTTACATTAGCCTGTTTTAAAATTAATTTCCAAAAAATGGGATTCTTTTTTCTAAAATAAGATATGATATTTAGATGTCATTGGGTCTATATTTTCTATTAAATCTCACTTTAATTTAGTATTAATGGTCATATTACAATGGATAGTAAAATTGTTACGTAAATGAAAAAAAATGACAAATATATAGAAACATGATGACTAAGGAAACAAATGATAAAAATGAATTTAATTTCGTTTTGTGTGAGTTTTACTAGTCCATTATACTAATTTAAAATATTATTTGTCTAATTTTTATTAAAATGTTGTATGTGAGACGTTCCAATTTTTTTTACATTATATTATTTTCTAGAATGACACTCCCCTCCACTATAAATGGAGTTCACTATTCCCCTTAAAGAAACCGCTCATGACACGTTGGACCATAAAAAAACTACCCATAATGCATTAAAAAAATACCTCCCATCATCATAGACACCTCACTATTTCTGAAAATATATCCATGGAAGACCTTTGGTGAAAACCAAAAGGAGTTACTGAGAAATAGGTTACATTCATTAAATGTACATTTATGTTTTATTTACCTCACCACCCATTCAATTATTTATATAACATGATTATATAATAATATAAGTAACATAAATATAATAATATTTTTTATGTAGATGGTTCAATATATACCTACACACACATCCATAGAATGGGAAACGATATTAAAATTCATGTATAGTGAACTATGGCCTCACGAGACGATGTTGTTCGTTTATTCTTTACCACCTATCGGGGTTGGGAATTATGTAGAAAAAACTATTTTATATTATATATATCTATGAAATATATATCATCATTATAATTATTAAATTTTTTCTAACATATAACATTACATATTCCATTTGGTGTAAATAAAATAACATTGTTTGTGGATGTGTGGACTACTGCCTCCTCAAAATGATTTGATACCTTCCCAAAGTACATGGAATGTAATAATTAAGGGTATAATAAAAACTATGTGACTTAAATTAAATATATTTTTCAGTCGTCAAATGATATCCTTTTTGAAAATATGATATAACATTTTCATTATTACCCTTTTCACAAACCAAAAATTCTATAACGTTGTTTGTGGACATGTGGTCTACGACCTCTTCAACACGATATGATTCATTTTACATTACAATAATTCAATATAAAAGTATATATAATTAAATAACATGGTATATATGACATAATTATTATTATATACATATATTATTCTACTTACCTTCTTCCAATAAGATTTATTCAAAAATTTGAATGTTATTAATTATTATGTATGACCCACCGTCTATATTATTGTAATGATGGTATATTTTTCAATACCATCATTCATGATTGGTTTTGAATGTATAATTTATATATAAACATGTTAATTATTTCGTGATTATTTTTTTATGTTTATATAGTGACCAATTTGACGATAGTCGACCAACAAATGTCTTTTTTAACAAATGAACCAAATTTTCCCCAAATATCTGATGTAAAAAAATGATTAATTATACATATAAAACATTGAAATAAGGGATTTATAAGATAAAATAAACATTAAAAATGATGTTAATAAAGTAAATAATTAACATTAGTTTTTATTTAGGAAGATAAAGACACATGTAGAAGTATGACTCATGGTAAGGGATTTTCATATTTGTTTTTATATTCATGAGATACATGTCATATTCATCACATAATTCTTTTGTGTGTTATATACACTTACCCTTTTTATGTATAATGTAATTAATCCTTTTATATTCCTGGTATTTAATGTTTTAGTTTGAATTTTTTCATCCAAACTATTTTTATTTGAAAATTACAAAGTGGTAAATGTTATCTATGCTTAATAATTTTTTTCATCACAAAATTTTTATTCAAACAATCACTACCTTATGAAAGTTTTTATTAGATAGTACGTAGTCATATTCTCATGAAAGGGATATTATTATTTCCTAAATATTATTCCATGTTTACATACAGTGTTCACTTTGATAATTATTTGATTAACAGTGGAATTATTGCTAATTTTGTATCTTTTATTCAATACAAATATTTGATAAGGCATGTTATTCAATAATTAAATCGATTATTCAATATATGATGAAAGATTTGGAATTCCCTACATAGTTTGGGTATTTGATAATGTAATACTTATGGTTTTTAGACCGGTTCATTAAATCCTTATGGGATAGTGACTGTTTAATGTAAGCCCCTCGATGCATCAACAATATCATTAGATGAATCAATTTGAAAAATCATAATAATTTAAATTTTTTTGATAAATAATTTTGGTGGTGAAGGGATCATGTTCAATTTAACATAAAGTCAAAAAAATAGTAATTATATCTATTAATAATTTAGTTATAATTTTTATACATGGTATTTTTTGAAAAATATATTGATGCATTTTCATTCAATGTTTATTAATTAAATAGATTAGGGTTTATTTATCTACCATTATGTACGGATTATTCCTTATCGATATAATTTTAGTGAATGTTTACTCAATTATTTAAATTTAAACAATTATTATTCTCATTTCCTAAAAATTATTTTTTTGTACTTACACTTACATATAATTGTATCTTACATTTATTTGGTTCTCTGTTCCCCATGTTTTGAAGAAAATATATTTTAATGATTTTTCAGGTATTAAGTTTATTATATTTTGTTATGTTTTATATTCATATATCTATTTACCAATATAAAATGGGTATCATTTATATCATATGGTTTTCCAAAACTACTAAATTGATTGATCCCTTAGGATTTTATTCATTGTAATCATGTTAATGTAATGAAGTAATTTACTGTATCCAAGATTTTGTAGTCAGGGAATTACTATTGGTATCAAAGGAAGTTAAGTATAAAACATGGAAACTATATTTAGAAAATATAAATTTGGAAAGATAACCCTGTGTTATATTTTGAGGAAAAGTAAAAAATAAAATCAAATATAACCCATGTTTTCCGACATGATATTAGATACACTTACATTTTTCAATTTATGCTAAGTATTTTAAAATTTATTAGATTATAAATTATTTTTCATAATGATACGATCTATCATAGTGTAAGTCATCATTTAGAAATGTCACTTAGTAGATGGAATGTGAACCCCCCTAATGCAAGTGATCTAATGGGTAAAAAGATCATATCTGTTATGGGATTAGGCTAATATTTGATAGGGAACTATTTTCGCAAGCATTATCATCATATGAGAACATCGTATCTATCACGATCGGTCCCCCGGGGCTCATGCGTGACTACCCCAAGCCCACCTTCCTTAGGCCAGGGGCTAATGACTAGCACCAAAGGCGTAAATCCCTAAAACTGGGAAGGCATTGCCTTTATAAACTATAAACACACACAACAGAGTTAGTTAGAAGCAAAACACTAAGTAAAACTTTATACAAAAGGAGTGGTGAAATGTAAAGGGGTGGGAAATACAATCCCAACTATAATTTACAAGGAAACTGAAAACAAGTACAACTGAAGAAAGGTAAACAGTTGTCGGATCATCCATCGGGAAGTCCTACCTTAAGGGTAGGTACATAAATCCTCCACAACACTCCACATCCATCTATCTCCTCAGTGTATCGTCACTCCATGTGTTCCACCTCTAGGTACCATCCAGTCCTGTCCACTCAGCCTCGGTTAGCGCTGTCTGTTGTCTGCAACCAACATAATGAGGTTTGGGCAAAGCCCGTGCATGGGTGAGTATAATTATACATAGTAGGGACCTCGAGACCCTCAATGTCTCACAAAAACCAACAAGGATAAACCAAAAAGTATGAAATCAACAGATAACCCCACTTAGGTATATTCCCATACATACACATAAGTTATCAAGTAATCTATCTCAATCATGAGGTAAACACAAAAGTTACTGACTCAGCTCAAACCAGTATTTTTATTATCGAAACAATAGTTGCTGGAGAACTCCTACTTTATCGAGTACAGTAGGCCTGCCGTGACACCAAGTTGCTTCCCACTAACCTTGGACTACTGAGGTACTCATCCTGTCAAGTACCGTGGGTCTGCTACGTCACCAAGGCACTCCCCACTATGGGTTTTCCGCAACACCAAGGTGCTCCCCCTCGTAGAATACTAAGGTACTCCTCATGTCGAGTATCGTGGGTTTGCTGCAACACCACAGCGCTCCCCACTTTGGGTGTTCTGAGACACCATAGCGCTCCCCATTGGGCTAGTAGAATCACTCTGAGTCAAATGGTCAGTAGTCGTCAGGTCTCAGCCAGCTACTAGGTCTCCATACTCTATCTGCTCAAATCTGCTCCAAGAGCTAATGGGTAATACTCCAACTTCCATTTAGTACCATGAAGAAGTATCTCAAAGGTCCGACATGTCATAGGGGTCACAACGCAATAGACGGCATGTCAATCGGACGCCCGGTCTATTAGTTATTAGTCTTTTAGTCCCAGGGGCCCAGCTGGATTCGTGTGTGATCCAACTTGACCGTATCTCAACTATACCCTGAGCTCTATATGGGTATACTCAAAGAGACTTTCGTGCTCCAAGAAAACCATTGTCACTGATGGTTCGTCAAACGGATGTCCGGTGCCAAAGATATGGCCAAAGAAAGTAAAGAGTCAGCAGTGGGCCCAGGTCCCGTCCACCCCAGTCTCAGCCGACCAGGTCTGGGTCGACCCGATCAGACCAGTTGGGTCTAGCCCGACCCATTGGGCGGGCCATCCTGTTAGGTTTGGCTTGGATCTTCTGGGCCCAGCCCTGCAGACCGCATTGGTGGTTCGGCCCGGGCTTGGGTCCAGTTTGGCCCGGAGCGTCGCGACGGTGCGACCTGGCATGGCTCGGCCCGGAGGGTGCGGCTGGGCCTGTTCAGCTTGGGTGTCGCGAGGGGACCGGCATGCCGGCTCATCCGGGAGGCTGCAAGGGGGCCGGTTTGCTGTAGGCGCGAGGGACACACGCGGAGGTCGGCAGGCGGCCGGCTCAGGGTGGCGCACATGGAGGCCAGCATGGTGGCCGGGGAGTGGCTCTGGCAGGAGGGCCACAGCCGTCTGGGTGGGGCACAGCTATGAGGGGCATGGCCAGGCGGGGCACGTCTAGGCGGGGTGTGGCCCGGTAGGGCACGACCATGTAGGGCGTGCGGGAGGCGCGGGTTTCGGCCGGGGAAGCAGGTGGCAGTGCAGGCCGGGGTAGCTTGGCCGGTTTTCTGATGGACGGCGCGACCAGGGTGGCTCGGTCGGAGGGCCGCGGTTCAGCCCTGATCACCGAAGCATGGCGGGGGCGGCACGGTTTGCGGCGGCTGCGGGTAGCGTGGCCTTTTTCATCACCGCCTTCGTCATTCTGTTGCATCATCGCCGTGCCGAAGAAACATCACAAAGAGATCGGCAGAGGGAGTCGGGCAATGTTAGTTTGCCCCCACCCTCCATGTTTAGTGTTGATAGAAATTGGCTCATCAAAGGAGTATGATGAACAACAATTATTGAAAATACTTTGCATTGATTCTTTTCAAATAAAGATGAGGAAAAGAAAAGGAATATTACTCAAAGTAAACCCCCTACCTTTAATCGTCTGTCATCGATGGTGAAGTCGCGGGTAGAAGATGGAATTTTCATTTGTCATGTCCACTACACTCTTCCACTCCTGAATTTTCATTATGGTTGGTGAATTGGTTCCACGTCAGTGGGTGTTTGGGGAAGAAGATCGAATGGGACCATTGGCGTTCTTCGTTCTTTGTTGATGAGAGTTCTTCGTTGGGGCCTTCTCCCAATAATCCTCTCCTCAAAACACCCATGGTTTCCATTGTAATGAAGAATTCCAACCCAAATATAATAAATATATATTATTATAGGTGTTGGAACAAAATTAAAAAATGGGGAATTAATTACATGGATCCCCTTAATTAATCCACGAGAGTTTCCACAAACAATTAATTAGGGGAGGTGAAGAGGATCTCCCTCATTAATGAGGGAGAGTTGATAGGTTTCACTCTCATCTATCAATATGTGGTTTAGCAGTGTGTGGTCCCGATGTCGTAACCTCTCTTAGGAGGTTATGTTCTGGTGGTCCCCACCACCATAACCTCTCATGGGAGGTTAAGGTGTGGTGGTCCCACCTCCATCTCCCATGCGAAGGTTTTATCCACCAACACTCAAATGGTGGCTCAAATAAAATAAAGTGTATCTCACTTTATTTTATTATTATTTTCCAAAAAATACAAAAAATACCTTTAATTCTCTACCAACTTCCATTAAGGTGAAAGTCTTCTTATGCGAATACCGGCGCTGCGAGTTCAACGGTGCCTTCATATTTCAATTATGAGCACCAGTTAAAAATTTATAAAAACCCACTCGTACATTTACTGAATGTACCGAAACAAAAATTTCAAAATTTATTCCGGGAACATCGGGCCTCGAAATCATGCGTCGTAAATTTTCATAGACTCATAAAATTCCCATGTATTTAAGAGAAAAAAACTGAAAGAATTTCTGGGTCTTTACATTCTCCCCACCTCAGGTCTTTACGTCCCCGTAAGCTACATCTTGAACTATGGGAACAAGTGGGGGTACTCAGTACGCATCTGAACCTCCCGCTCCCATGTGCCCTCCTGGAGGTTCCCGTGCGGCCAGCGTACATGCACCAAAGGTATCGACCATCCACCTAGGACCTGCTCCTATCGATCCTAAATCTTTACTAGAACCTTCATGAAAGTCACCTCATCATCAACGTCTAGCTCTATATGGTTGATGGTGTGAAATGGGTCGTGCACATATCTCTTCAGATGAGATATGTGGAAGACATCGTGCACTTGGTGCAACTAATGTGGAAGATCCAGGCGGTAAGCCACCTCACCTACTCTGTTGAGGACCTGGAATTGTGCGATAAATATCATAGATAACTTACTGCCTCAGGCAATATCTATAATCCTCATCGGGGTGAGACCCAAAGAATGACATGGTCTCCATTTTTGAACTCTAGAGGTCTCTGTCTCCTGTCATCATATGAATTCTGCCTCCTCTGTGCAGTCTTCATCCACTTCTGGATATTCTGCACTCTCTCTGTGCTAGCCTGTACCATCTCTGGTCCCACCAGTGCTGACTCCCCTGGGACTATCCAACACAAGGGTGATATGCATGGTCATCCATAAAATGCCTCAAAAGGTGAAATCCCTATGGTGGAGTGATAGTTGTTGTTGTATGCAAACTCCACCAAAGGTAAGTGATCCTCCCATCTGTGACTGAAGTTGAGGACGCAAGCACGAAGCATGTCCTCAAGGGTATGAATGGTCCGCTCAGTCTGGGCATCAGTCTGAGGGTGGAAGGCGATGCCCAAACGAAGCTGCATCCCGAAAGCCTCCTGCAACCCCTTCCATAGCCAGGATGTAAATCATGCGTCACAATCGGAGACAATAGAAGAAGTTACTCTATATATCCACACAATCTCTTGCACATAGAGGCGTCCCAAGCTCTCTAATAAACCCTTCTCTCTAATCGGTAGGAAGTGGGATGACTTTGTGTGTCGGTCGATGATCACCCAAATTGAGTCGTGACCCCTAGATATATGTGGATGTCCTATGACGAAGTAAATGGATATCCCATCCCACTTCCACTATGGGAACTCTAAAGGTTGAACTAAGACTACTGGTATCTGGTTCTCCACCTTCACTTGCTGACAAGTGATGCATCGAGAAACAAACTCGGCTACTGCCTTATTCATACATGGCCACCATTGCTGACATCTGAGGTTCTGATGCATATTCTCCAATCCTAGATGTACCACTAAAGGGGGTGTGTGGAACTCCCTCAACACTTCATCCTGATGTGAGAATAGTACCATAGTACGTCCTCTGAAGAGAATGACATGCTACCCACATTCAAAAAATCCATTAGGTGTCTACCCTATGGATATCTGAGCACGTCATGTCTCGTAGTCTGCGTCTCCACGCTGCGCCTCCCTAACTCAATGAAGAAGTTGGGGAGTGACTATAAGAGACTGAGGGAATTCTGCTCCATCTCTATCAACAAAGTATATTTGAAAAGCAGCCAGCTGCTCTGTCGCCACACCTAGTAGTTGTATACCAGGTCTCTTGCTGAGTGCATCTACTATAATTTTCCCTTTACCAGGAGTATAGACTATCTCGAAGTCATAGTCCTAGAGGAACTCAAGCCATCATCGATGTCTCAGGTTGAGGTCCATCTTAGAGAAGATATACCTGAGACTCTTATGATTAGAGTATATGGTAAAACGTTTTCCCATCACATAGTGTCGCCACATCTTCAAGTTGAAGACCACTACTGCTAACTTCAGGTCATGGGTAGCATAGTTCTGGTCATGTTGTCTCAGCTTCCGAGAACCATACACGATCCCAGCTTGATCCTACATCAGTACACACCCGATAACGATCCTCGATGCGTCGCAGTAGACTACGTACCCTACGCCTTCCTCTGGAATCCTCAAGATGGGGGGCACTAGTCAGCCTCTACCTCATCTCTTGAAAGATCTGCTGGCATCTATCCGACCACACAAAGGGTTTCTCCTTCATTGTCAAGGCTAATAGTGGTGCATCAACTCTAGAGAAATCTGGCACAAATCTCTGGTCGTATCCAGCCAATCCCAGGAAACTTTACACCTCTGTCACACTCCTGGATGGATCCCAAGAAAGTACCACCTCAATCTCCACTGGATCCACTACAACTCCAGCCTCCAAGATGACATGTCCCAGAAAGTGAGCCTCTCGGATCCAAAACTAGAACTTCGAGATCTTAGCATAAAGATGGTGCTCTCGGAGTGTGTCCAGTACTATCTGAAAATGGTATGCATGCTCCTCCTCAGTAATCGACTAGATCAGAATGTCAACTATGAATACTATGAAAAAACGATCGAGGTATAGCTGGAAGATGATGTTCTGGAATCCCATGAACACTGGTGGAGCATTGTTTATGCCAAAGTTCATAACCAAGAACTCGTAGTGGTCATACCGACACCTGAAGGGCATCTTATTCACATCCTTGTCTCGAACTCTGATATGGTGATAGCCTGATCTGAGGTCTATCTTCAAGAACCACTATTATCCCTTCAGCTGATCAATGTGGACGTAAATCCTTAGAAGTGGGTACTTGTTCTTCACAGTCACCTAGTTTAGGCAATGACAGTCAACATAAATCTTCAATCTCCCATTCTCCATCTTGGTGAACAAAATTGGGGTTGTCTAGTGAGAAACACTAGGATGGATGAATCCCTTCCCATGTAGGTCCTCTAGCTATACATGCAGCTCGCAAAGCTCTGTGGGAGACCTCCGATACGATGGTGTAGATATCGGTGTCGTCCTGGGGTACATGTCAATGTATAATTCCACTACTCTACGAGGAGGTAGACCTGGGACATCATCATAGAAAACATTCGTATACTGGTCCACCACTACAGGATAGACCGGACACTCCACATCTACTACTCCGAGGGTAAGGGCCACCAACTGATGAGTGATCAATTGCACCCTCCTCCGAGTAAGTCTGTCTTGTGCTACAAAGGCTCCCTTCTCTCCGGTGAAGGAAAACATGGTCCCATTCGTGCGGACACACCGCACTTTGTGCCTAATATAGTCAATTTGAGCATGGATTGTAGATAACCTGTATATACCCAAGATGACGTCATAAGGACTCGACGCCGCTACGAGTAGATACCAGCCGAATATCTCACCTCCTAGAGTATGCTCACACTATCATAACCGGTGCGTAAACATCAAGTCTACTCCCATAGGAGTCTCTAGCTGTAAGGGTCGAGCTAACAGATTCGGCAGAATCTCTGAGCTCTAAATGAGTACAATGAAAATAAAAGAGTGACTGGAACCTGTGTCTATAAAGACTACAGATAAGGTGGAATAGAAACATATGGTACCTTGTATCATCTCTGGTGTTCCGTTATTTTAGGCCTCGACTGACTAGAGCTGAGATCTCCCAAGTCCACTTGCTCCCTGTGGTCGGGGTGGACCTCTTGGTGGTGGTGGCGGTAGCACCTCAAAAATTCATCCACCGCCACCTACACTACCACCTCCTCTGCCATGTCCTCTTGCTACCTACAGACCGCCTCAATTGAATCTCTATCTCTACCTAGGCGGTCCTTCAACCGTCTTCTGATCGTACGAATGGCGGGTGGAACAGTCAGGTGGCATGTGACCATGCCTGCCGCATGAGAAACACTTCCCACTCCTGGAATGTGTGTGTCTTCCCCTGGTGCCCCGCACAATCGATCTTGAGTCATGAGGTCGTCCACCCATGGGTTTGGTCCTCTTGGACATCTAAGACATCTGTATACTACCATCTATAGAAAACTCTGTTGCATGACGACTAGTGGGGGGTCTCGCTGCTGGAGACTGCTCTGTAAGGAAACTCTCCAACAGGAGGGCTATCTTTAGCGCCCTTGCCTATGTCGAGATGCTGACTAAGATCATCAGAGCTCTGATCTCCGGTCTGAGCCCCTGATCAATGGTCTGATCCCTAAAGAATGGGTTGTGTACCATATTTGTGGATTAGTGTGATAGGTCGGTGAACATCGCTGAGTATTGTGCCACCATCATGCTACCCTGCTGTTGATGAGGTAGCTCCTATATCCGCACTTCCCATAGGGTGGCTGGGACAAACTTCACCCGAAACAGGCTCTCAAAGCCTACCCAGAGTAACGCCATCTTGTCAGGGACTTGGAGCATCAAGCTCCACCATCTGCCCGATGCTGCCTTTAGAAGGCTGGTAGCAAAATTCACCATGAAGTCGGTTGGTGTCCTAATAGTCTGAAGACTCTCACCACAGACTCCATCCAATCCTCAGGTGCCTGTGGGTTTGTCTCACCCCTGATCTTGGGCGTCCTCTTGTGATAGAACATGTGCAATGAACTCAAGCGGTGTTAAATATCTGCTGCTTAGATAGTGGCATCGGTGGCCCAATGTGGAGTGGTGCCACTGGTGCCTCCGTTGGTAAAGGGCCCTGCACCGAGGCCTCATCACTCGGTGGGTTATTTGTGCGTACAATTCTCGGGGCTCTAACTGGTCATCAATGGGGAGGCATCCTGAAAGAAACATATGTGACACTGTCAAAAGTTTATACCTGGGGAGCTGACTTGGTTGAGCTGACTTAATTAAAAAAATTTAAAACACACACGCAATCAGAGTTTTTGTGAACTGAGTTGGAAATTAGTAGTCAGGGTCCTGGTGTATGGATACATTGGTCGTCGAACCAACACTAGACTCCCTAAACTGAATTCCACACATAGTACACTTAACACTACTGCATCTCAAAAAATATCAGAGTCCTTTGTTCTACGGTAGAATCGAATCCTCTGATAACAATTTGTCACGACTCATCCCCTAGGGCCCGTGGCATGACTACCCCAAGCTCTCCTTCCTTAGGCCAGGGGCTACTGACTAGCACCAAAGTCGTAAATCCCTAAAAATGTGATGGCATTTCCTTTATAAACTATAAACACCACTACATAGTAAGATGGAAGCAAAACACTCAGTAAAACTATATACAAAATTAGTGTTGAAGCGTAAAGGGGAAGGAAATACAAGTCCAACAATAAATTACAAGGAAACTGAAAATAAGTACAACTAAAAAATGGTAAACAGCTGCCGGATCGTCCACTAGGAAGTCCTATCTATAGGGTAGGTATAGAAATCCTCCACAACATTCCACGTCCATATGTCTCCTCCATGTACCATCACTTCGTGTGGTCCACCTCCGAGTACTGTCCAGTCCTGTCCACTTAGCTGCAGTCAGCGATGTCCTTCGTCTGCAACCAACTCAATGAGGTGCAGGCAATACCCATACAGAGGTGAGTATAACGATACTCAGTAGGGACCCTGAGACCCTCAAGGTCTCACAAAATTCAACAAAGATAAACCACAAAGTATGAAATCGATAGATAACCCCACTTTGGTATATGACCATACATATACCTAAGTTATCAAGTAATCCATATCAATCATGAGGTAAACACAAAAGTTACTAACTCCGCTCAAACCAGGATTTTTAATATCGAAACCATGATTGTTGGAGAACTCATCCTCTGTAGAGTACAGAGGTCCTTCCATGACACCAAGGAACTTCCCACTAACCTTAGACTACTGAGGTACTCCACCTATTGAGTACCGTGGGTCTACTGCATCACCAAGGCACTCCCCACTCTGGTTCTGCCACATCACCAAGGATCTCCCCCTCATAGCCTGCTGAGGTACTCATCCTGTCGAGTATTGTGGGTCTACCGCGACACCAAGGTGCTCCCCACTACAGGTCTTCAGCGACACTGTGGCACTCCTCGCTGGGCTAGTAGAATCAGTTCGAGTCAAATGGTCAGCAGTCGTCAGGTCTCAGCCAGCTACTAGGTCTCCGTACTATGTCTTCTCATCACCAGAAGGATCTGTTCCACATGCTACTGGAAATAATCCAACTTCCACGAAGTACCATGAAGAAGTTTCTCAAAGGTCCTTAATGTCATAGGAGTATCAATTAAATAGACGACGCGTCAATCAGACGCCCGGTCTGTTAGTTATTAGCCTTTTAGCCTTAGGGGTCCGATTGGATTCGTGCACGATCCAACCTGACTGTATCTTAACTTTACCCAGAGCTCTTGTATGGAATACTCGAAGGTACCATCACTTCCATGAAAACCATTGTCGTTGATGGTTCTTAAAACGGCCATCCGGTGCCAAAGATACGGCCAAAGGAAGTAAAGAGTCAGTATTGGGCCCAGGTCTGGTCCAACCTGGTCGGCTCGGATCCGGTCTGACCCAATCTGGGCGGACCCGGTCTGAGTCGACCGAGTCAGACCAGTTGGGTCTGGCCTAGCCCATTGGGAGGGCCATCCTGTTAGGTTTGGCCCAGGTCCGCTAGGCCTAGCACAGTAGACCGCGTGGGCGGTTTGGCCCGGGATCCGGGCCAGTTCATCCTGGAGGCGCGTGGGGGGCCAGTTCACCGGAGGGGCGTGGGGGGCGCGCGGAGGCCATCATGCGGCCAACTTAGGGTGGTGGACGTGGAGGCCGGTAGGGGGATCGGGTAGCGGCTCAGCCAGGAGGGTTATGGGAGGCCGGGTAGGGACCGGCTAGACGGGGCACGACCAGGTGGGGCACGGCTAGGCGGGGCATACGGGGGGTGTGGGGTTCGGCCGGGGAAGCCGACGACGGTGCGGGCCAGGGTTGCTCAGCTGGTGCGCCTGCGGACGGAATAGCCAGGGCGGCTCGGCCGGCGGGCTGTGGTTCATACTGGAGCACTGGAGCATCGCGGGGGCAGAGCAGTTCACAAAGGTCTCGGGTAGCATGACCTTCTTCATCGCCGCCTTCTTCGTTCTGTTTCCTCATCGCCATGCCGAAGAAACATCACTAAGAGATAGGCGGAGGGATTTAGGACATGTTAGTTTGGACCGTACCCTCTCTGTTTAGGGTTGATAGTAATTGATTCATCAAAGGAGAACGATGAACAAAAATTATTTACAATACATGGCATTGATTCCTTTCAAACAAAGATGAGAAAAAGAAAAGGAATATCACTCAAAGTAAACCCCCTACCTTTAATCGTCAGTCATCGATGGTGAAGTCACGGGAAGAAGACAAAGTTATCATTCATCGCCTCTGCCGCACTCTTCCACTCCCAAATTCACACGACGGTTGTGGAAGTGGTTCCACATCGGTAGGTGTCCGAGGAAGAAGATAAAAGTAGACCATTGGGGTTTTTCGTTCTTCGTTGGTGAGAGTTCTTCGTTGGGGCCTTCTCCCAATAATCCTCTCCTCAAATCACCCAAGATTTCCACCTTAATGAACAATTCCAACCCAAGAATAATAAAATATCTTTTATTTTAGTTGTTGGTACTAAATTAAAAAATGTAGAATTAATTACATGGCTCTACTTAATTAATCCCTGAGAGTTGGTACAAAGAATTAATTAGGGGAGGTGAATAGGCTCTCCTTCATTAATGAGGGAGAGTTGACAGGTTTTACTATCCTCCATCAATAGGGGGTTTATCCCCGTGTGGTCCCCACATCGTAACCACTTGCGGGAGGTTATGTTCGGGAGGGCCCCACCACCATAACATCTCATGAGAGGTTAAGGTGTGGTGGTCCCACCTCCAGCTCCCATGAGGAGGTTTTAACCACCAACACTCACATGGAGGCTCAAATAAAATAAAGTGTAGCTCACGTTATTTTATTATTTTTTTTCAGGAAAACCCAAAAACTATCTTTTATTCTTGACCAACCATCATCGAGGTGAAAGTATTCTTAAATGAATATTGGCACTGCGAGTTCAACGGTGCCCTCATATTTAAATTCCGAGAACCGATTCAAAATTTATAAAAAACCGCCCCTACGTTTACTGAACGTACCAGAACAAAACTTCAGAAATTGATTCTGGGCACAACAGGCCTCGGAATCATGCGCTATAAACTTTTAGAGACTCGCAAAATTCCCATGTATTTATGAAAAACAAATTCCACAGAATTTCCTCATTTTTACAGTATCAAGTATTAATGATGCATGTAATGAGTAATAAAGGTATTATGGTTTTGGAGGGAAACATGAGAACAAATGGACAACTAGGATATAGATGGATTAAGGGGATAAGGGATATAATAATTTTCCTATTGTAATAATTGTGGAAATAACTATCCTAGTACTTATATAAAAAGAACTGGAGTTTCCTATATATGATGAAAGAAAGGAAAGCATTCCTAAAATTAAATGTTTACAAAAAAGGTTCCATGTGTAAAATGTATCATGTTCATGGAGAAAGGACACTACACAGACTAATGTCCCATGTTTCAATAGAATATACCCTAAAAGAGTCAAACAGATCATGATAATTATTATGGTACAACCATAGATGAAGTGTTATGATTATTAGGATTATCTTTGGAATGAATATTTATTTCAATTGATTGTTTTATCAATGATGTTCTGGTTTTATGAATTTTTTAATATATGTGTGTTGAAATAAATTACTTTTTTTATAATGATTTAAGATCGTATGTTGAATAGTGCAAAGAGAACTGATTTGGTAGAAAGTTAATATTTTTTTAAACACATGGTTAAGAGAAATATAACCCTTAATATATTCCTAATTCTAATATAATGATGTTGATATAAATATATTATTAATTTTGGATTATTTAAACTGGAAAATATCAAGTATCAAGGAATAAATTAATGGTTTTTTGAAAAAGAGGTTTATTCTATCACCTATGGAGTGCACAAGACTTTTGGAATTACTGAATATATCCAATAACATGTGTATTAAATAATGAATAAGATAGAATGGATTTATTCAATATTATTTTTTTTTGGATTCAAGTTATTACAATGCATCAAGGGAAAGCATGATTTGGGTGATCACATGTTTGGTATGTGATATTAGAGGGATAATTAATATTTATTACATTAATAATATATTCATTTCTGGAATTTAGTGACCTTATTTCTATAAGAGATGTATCATAACTATTTAGAAAATATGAAAATTTATGAAATGGTTTTAGTTATTCTTTTAATGTGGTTTTATAGACTAATTAATTAATTCCCATTACAAAGTATGTTGTGTTATGAGATGAATTGGATATATTTTAAGGAGTAATAAATGGAAAATATAATAAAAACATTTATTCATTTGTATTCATAGAGTTTGAATGTATTTATCAACAATTGAAATATGTACTTCAAAAAAATATCATACTATAATAATTTTTGATGATATTAATGCCCATTTATATAAATATGGTTTATGACATTGTAGGGACTAACATTCAACTGATCATGTTATCTATCACTATCGATTAAATCTTGAGAATTGGATTTTTCATCAATTTACATGTTTTCACTAATGAGTATCTGTTTGAAATATTAGTTTTATAATGAACTTATAAATTTACATTCCCTATTATTAATAATATGTTTTATTTAGCGTTTTTATAATCTAGGTTTTTCTAATAATATTATTTTCCAATATCAGATCCATGATTACCAAGATCAATTTTAAATTTTGAGGAAACAATTTCATTAAGGGGAGGAGGATATTACTCACCAAGTATTTAAAAAAATTTCATTTTATAATAAATTTAATTTTATTTCTAGATTTATTTGTATGCAGCACCTTGTTATGTATATACTATAGAAAACACTGAGTTATCTTTTGTTATATACAAGACTGATTTGTACCACCTTTTAAGGTTGCACCTATTTTATAAACTAATTTAGGTACATTTATAAATTTTATTTTTCAAAATAAACATCATTTTTTACGTTGAAATTTCAAAATATTCTTCCAGGTAATTTTTTATACTTTTTGATGAACTTTAAATTTTTTATGGATAGTAAAAAATACAGCATTTTAAGTGAAAATTTCTTTTCCATATAAATAATTATTAAAGTTAAAATATGTTGTAAATTATTTTTAATGTCCTTATAAATCAATTATATATAATATAGTATAATTGTTCCCATTGAAATTATAATTAGGTTTAATTTAGATGTACTGAGTTAATGATATTTTGAATAGTTTCATTTAAAAATAATAATTTCTTTCCACATATATGGGATTATATTTAAACTTATTTTTTTTACATATATGAATTAAATTTATAAAAATAGATATAAATAATTTTAATAAGTATTATATTTATATTTTAATAATATAATCTTAGTTTTGGAAAAGAAATAATAGTGAATAAAATTTATTTTAATTTCAACTATTATTGTAAACTTAAGCTTAGAAAGGGGAAAACATTAAACCTAATGGGAAATGACCAAGGTGTTTTCCCAAAAAAAAATTATTCGAATATATATACCATATCCGGTATTTTTGTATATTTTTTGTGTTTGTGGGATACTATTTCATGAAATTAACTTATATAATATGTTATGTTTTTAAAAAAAGAACCATCAAAACCATTAATATTTATAAAAATTTATAGTTTATAGTAATCTACATAGCATCATATGTAAATATTATTCTAAAATTTAAATGAATTTTTTTAGTCATTATATTTGAGATATAATTTTTCATAAGATTTAAATATTTTAAACTCTTAATAAAAGCTAAGGCAAGGATTATTCGGTAAATAATTTAATATAATAAATGATGAAAAAAATAATAATAATAAATTTAATGAATCATTTTTTAAAATTATTTTTGTAAATAAATATAAATGTTACACAACTGTGAAATTAATATATTTTAATTCCAATATTATTATTATATTTTTAAATTAAAATTAAATATAAAATATCAAAATGATATTAATGTTATTTTTATATAAATTATATTTTATTAAATTATTAAAAATTAATCAGAAATATTTATTTCTTATAAGTTATTTTTATGTGTTAATAAATATTAAATATGTTCCATTCATGGACCAATTGATCTTTTATAAATAATATATTGAACCATAAGTATTAAAAACATTATTGGTATGGTTCTAGTTAAAGCATTATTTTTACGCATTACATGAGCTTATTTAAAAAATAATTTCCAAAACACATAAAAATTAATTTAAATATATATAATATTTAGAATTGAGTGGGAATATATTTTCTAATTATTTTCACTTTAATTTAGTCTTAATAGTTAAATTAAAGAGGTTATAAAATAAGTTACCTAAATAAAAAAACCAAAACAGTAAAAATAATGAAAACCTAAAGACTAAGGAACCAAATGATAAAAATGATATATTTTCTGTGTTTGTGTTTTTTGAAAATAATAACTATTTAATCCATTATTTTTCTTTTTTAGAACATTTTTTAGGATTTTCCTCCCAATGTTGATTACCTTTTGGTATTTACAAAAATGTCACTCCCCCCTCCACTGTAAAAATGTGTCCACTCTTCACATTCCACAGACCAATAATTCCAATTTAGATCTTGCAACCCCTACCCAAATAGCTTCCCAACATAACTAACCTAATATTGGAGTGGTCACTTTTTTTATAATGACTACCATGGAATCCCATTGGTGCAATCCAAAATGAGTTACCCAAAAATAGGTAACATTGTTTAAACGTGCATTTATGATTTTTTCCTCATAAAAAAATTCCATTATTTAGATGAAATGATTTTATAATAACATTACTATCATCAATATAATTAGATATTTATTTTTTAAGGATTTAACTTACAACTAAAATAACTTCTATCAAATGGTTATCAAAATTACCGTTCGTGTATGGTGAACTGCCACCTCACAAAATGATGTCATTTTTTCCCTTAATACCTCCCATGGTTAGAAATTATAATGGGAAAATAGTTTATAGATGATATATATATTATATTTATTATTTATTAATACTTATATAATTTTTTATAGAATTTAACTTTATGAGTATCATTTTTACTAAATACGATAACATCATTTGGGTGTATGTGGACTACCGCCACCTCAAAATGATGTGATATGTTCCAACACTACCTGGATGTATTAAGGATTGGTGTAATGAATAAAATTTAAAATAAATAAAATATAAGATATATTCATGAAATAATCACATTTCTATAAATATTATATATCATATTCATTATTACCCTTTACACCTAGTAAAAATTTGATAACATCTTTTGTTGATGTTTAGACGACCCCCTCCTCAACGTGATCTGATTACTTTTACATCACATGATATATATATATATATACGTGTGTGTGTGTGTGTGTTAAATAACATTTTATTTATTATATAAATGTAATTCTGTAATGATATAATGTATCTGAACTTATTTCTATAACATTCATTGAAAATTGGAATGTTACCAATTGTTACTTATAGACTACCATATCAATGATTGTAACATCGGTTCATTTTTCATCACTAAAATTCATGAATGGTTTTAAAAATACTAATGATATATAAATATCCTAATTATTTGTTGATTATTATTCTTGAAATGTTTATATAGTGATCCTTTGACAATAATCAACATGCCCAAGTTGTTTTTAACAAGAGATCTAAATTTGGGAAAAAAACCAGATATAAAAAAAAATTGTTAATGTTGTTGTATAAAAAATTTTAATAAGTGAATGAGAAAAAATTAAAAATTAAAAATTTTATAAATAAAGTATATAATTATAAAAAATTTATTATTCAATAAAATAAATACCCCATTATATGTTGGACTCATGGTAATGGATTTTCCTCACACTTTTTACTTCTATGAAATTAATGTCATATGTTTTGTGTTGTGTATCTACATCCCATTTTGATATATTATATCATAAATCATTTTAACCTCATTTAATATAATGTGTTAATTCTAATTTTTTCATCCAATTTGTTTTTTCTTTTAAATTACCATATGGTAAAGGTCTCTTCATAATATCACTATCTTTTGAGAATGTTAACTTTATCCTGAAAAAGTCACTTCCTTATGAACATTTTTATTGTACATTGAATATAGATATTTTATTTAAATGAATATTATTATTTATTATGATTAATTCCATTTTTTACATCATTTACACTTTGAAAATTATTTGATTACCTAAGGACTTATTTATAATTTCATATTTTTTATTCAATATTGATATTTTGTAAGGTATGTTGTTCATTTATTAAATAAATTATTCAATATATGAGGAAGGAAATGGAAATTTACTATATGTGTTGGTAAATATTTATATAGTACCATTGAGATGGGTACAGGTTAATGTAAGATTATAGGTTGGGGACCATTTATATTAATCCCCTTGATGCATCGACAGTCTCATGAGATGGATCAGTTTACCAAATCAGAATAGTTTAAATTGTATTGGAAATAAATCAATATGGAAAAGGTATCATGTTCTTAGGAAAGATTATATTCAATAATTATTCATTTCCACTCATGAGAATTTGGTAATTACTATTATCCATGAGATTTTTTGATTGATATATTTATGAATGCATTTTCATTCTCATTTCAATGATTATATGAATTGAGTTTCAGTAGTCTATCTAGACATGTTGATTATTCCTTATCAAGATAATCATACGAAATGTTTTCTCAATTATTTACCTTTCTATTAGTATTATTCCTATTGATTTGGTAATGTTTTTATTGATCTTACCTAAACTACGCATTTTAGCTCACCCTTATTTTGATTTACTTCAAACCAAGTTATGAAGAGAATATCATTGAATGAGTTTTCAAGGATTGATTTTATTATATATTTTATGTATTATGTTTCACATTCTATTACCCTATGAAAAATGTGTATCATTTAGGTAATTTGGTTTTCCAAAAAAAACTAAATTGATGGATACTTTGGTATTTGATTACTTAAAATAATTATAATGTAATAATGTAATGTATCGACTCCGGGATTTTGGGGTTGAGGTGTTACAGATCATGTCTAACTAGCCCTAGTAGATTTTGATATAATTCATCGTATGTATTATATTTTAGTTTATGATGATAAGATAGATTTTTGTGCTAAGAATATAATGACTCATGTATTTATAAAAAAATACTTTTTCATAACTAATAAAATTTATGAATAATATATTTATTTTATCTTAAATAGGACACTTTTTTGATTGTGTACTCAACATGTAATGAGTGGTTTGTTTTATATCTTATATCACACACAACTTTGAGTTATATCAAAAAATAATATAGTAATATTATTATTTTAAATGGAAGTTAACACATAGAAATTGTAATTCAAGGAATGAAAATAACTATCTACATTATGTTAAAACATGTTTGTTAAATGTATTTACATTTATACAAAAAAAATTATAGGCATTAAATAAGAATCAATCTGATTTTATGCGTGAAATACTCTAATATTCTTGTAAGTTTGATCTACCAACATTTATTAGAGAACCCTTTTTAAATCTATTTTTGGTCAATTTTATATGTTACATTTAGAAATATAAAATTCTTCATTAGATATGGGAAATAAATATTTACTTTGGTAAAATTTATTGTATTTTTCAATTAACGTTAATTTTTAATGATTAGTAAAAAATACTGCATTTTAAGCCAAACTATCTTTTCATCTAGTATATTTATTTTATTATATTGTCCTTTTAATTTGATATAAATTATATTTAAATTATTTTTTTATAAATTAATTCAATAGTTGTCATTGTAATTAATTTTACTTTGAAATTGGACATAAACACAAGTCAATTTTTTTGTTGTTTTTACTTGTTAAAAACACACATTTTGGATTTGACAAGGAGAATTAATTTTAAATTAATGTATGAAACTTATATGTTCTGAACTAAGAAAAATGGATTCCATATTTTTAATTATGAGTTCAATGTTTTGTAAATAGGTATCTTTTATTTTTATACATTATGAATAACAACTTTAGTAAATATTTTATTTACCATGGTTAAAGGGTAAATCTGTTAAGTAGGGGTAAAAAAATTATAACATTATTAAATTACTCTAAAACATTCCCTAACCCTATTTTATGAGATATGACCACCCATGGTCATCTTTGGTTGATTTTAGGACCCCATTGAGCAACTTTTGGGTGAAAATGACATTTAATTACATTTAATTAAATATTAAGGAAAATATAACCTAAACATGTATATTTTACTAAAACATATTTTATATTTGGTTATATAATTAATATATTATACTATAAATAGTCTTTAGAAAAAAAAGATTTTCTACATCATGTTATTTTATTTAAAAAATTTATACATAAAATGAATAATGTTTTTTATGAAACAATGGTGATGTAGTGATTACCTCATTAATTAAATATTTAAATAAATAATATTTTAAATATTAAAATAAATTTTTTTTCAAACTTTTAACAACATCCACCATTTTTAGGGATGATTATGAGTTTTTATCTTTGAAATAACGATGTTTTTTATAAGTTATGATGTTTTAGGGATTTTTAAATAGACATGATATAAATAGTGTTTAAATTGTCATAAATGAGTTCTTAAATAAATTAATATTTTATAAAATAATATAATATTATTAAATATCTAATAATCGTCCAAAAAAAATATATTATGTAAGAAATTTCAATAAATATCCATTTTTCGGTCTCTTGGAATTTTATATAACTAAGGTAATGATATATTACTAATATACAAGAAGGCATGGTAAAAGAAAAATAAGTGTTCTAAGAGCTAACGCTAAAAGATAATGTTAATTTTATGAAATAAACTTGTTAAAAATCCATTGAATGAGATGCTTTCAACTGATACTCATCTGATATTCGAAACATATCACTATGCTGTTATTATAATTACAATATCAATTAAAAATAAAATACTATTTTCAAAGGTTCATAAAGTGCCCCTCATCCCTCTTATGAAAGGACACTACCTATAACCCTTACTCACACCACTCAAGACCCATGTATCATCAAAACTCTACCCAAATAAGCTCCAAACATCACTATATTCCTAAATTATTCCTTTCCATGTGAATTAATCAATTAAAGAAGCAATTTTGGCATAAATCAAAAGGAGTTACCAGATTTGAGGCAATGTCTTCTCTCCAAATTCTTTCATTTTTTTCGTTATCCAACCCCTAAACACTTTTTATTAAATTATTTTATAACAAACCCAGTATATTATATATACTAGGTTGTTTTTATGATATATATTAAAACTACACTTATACTCACTTCCTTCTAATGGGTTTAGAGCACACTGTTTATGTTGACGATGAACTACTACCTCATGAAATGATGATAGTTCAATATTCTCCTACCACCTCTTATTGTGGCCATTATGATGAATTTGTAGTTATATATGATATATATAATATTTATTTTATCGCTATTAAACTTTAATCTTTATCTAGAATATACCTTTATGCTTTTCATTTTGTATAAATATAACATTTTCATTTGAGGATGTGCGGACAACCATCCCCTCAAAGTGATATGAATCATTAATTCCATACATGGAAATTATAAATAATGGATTTAATGATCATATATATGATGTTATAATGGAAATATAATATACATATGTATAATTTCGTTTTCATTCTTTTAAATATGAAAAAGAAATGAAAGTAGCGTTCATGGGTAAGTACGGCTTACCGTCTCCATGAATAGTGCATTTCATTTCTTATATCCAAATGATATGGAATATTATAAATAAATATAAACAGGATATATATGATATATATAATATTTAAATAATTAATATCATTCTAGAGATATTTTAATTTAGATCACTTGGAAAATGTGTAATTACAATAAGCTCATTTTTACTAAAGTTCAGTAAATCAGCAAAATGTCTGATATGAACTCAAATATTAACTAATTGATATAGCAAGGTAATAAGTAATATAAAAGGAATATTGAGCATAAAAAGGGTTTTTAACCAATTAGGAATTTAATTAAGATTATTATTCAGGAGGAAAAATCAATATACAAGATAAGTCAGACACAAGGTAAGGGACTTAATCTCAATGTCCTTTAATTGAGGAATATTTTGATAATATATACCACATTAATTAATATAGTTTATAATAAAACAATATCAATTTTTCCTTAATTTAGAGGTAATCTTTTTTCTATGAATCATTTTACTGAATAACAGAAGGAATGTTTTTAACGTATATGGTGTCAATTTCCTCTCCACCACTGTAATTGTTATTTTTGCTTCCTCGATAAGCCTTAATGTTTTTAAAAGTAAAAATAAACCCCTTATTCCTTTTTATTGGTGTTTTGGTATTGAAAATGGTTTTTGAAATTGATTTAGTATTTTAATATCATGAAATTATTTCATGTGATTGCATATGAAATTTTATTAGTGAGAGGTTGATATTTTCAATATTTTATGTGTTATGATTATATAATAGTACTTGGACATTTGAAAGGTGGTTACCTGATAAACCAAATGACAGGTGGATCCATAAAAAACCAATTATGTGTGGTTATGTAATATCTTACAATGCCTTGGGTATGGAATATAGTCGTATGGCTATGCCATTTAGTGGTATGTGTGAAATTCATTGTATGGTTATTGCATTAATGTATGTTTATGTCCAAATTTACCTTTATATGTTATATGTTGAATTATATGGGATTGTGGTAAACATTTGGTTAAAAAAGGTACTAAATGAGCCTATAATTAGTAAAATGTTTTCACTACTTCTTGCTGGTGATAAGTATTACTTTATAATAAAGTACTCATAGTTTTCATATTAGATACACAAAAATGGTTTTATTTCATTATGTAGACCATACTAAGATTTTTATTCTAATCCCTTATTTTGAAATGTTTTTCAGATGACATAAAAAATAGATTTAAGGATTGGGTAAATGAAAAGTTATGTTGTTAAAACATGAAATGATGTCTTGTTTTTTAATGATTTTTTGTTTTTTGGAAAAATAGATAGTGAATAGAAGTCTATACTTATAATATTCAAGATGATTTTATAAGTAATTACCTAACTCACTAAATCTCTATACCTAAAAATCAACAATGTGAATTATTTACTTAATTCAATATTATTTAATGTTTAAGTCTTAGTCCTTATAGTTGGAATTAGAGGTCGATTTAGATAAATTTATAGGTTAGGGGGTAATTTAATAATACGTGATATAATAATAATAGTTTGGAATATTAGAATGATTCATAGATATTTTAGTTAAATGGAATGAGTTAAAGATAACATGAATAAGTATATCTTAGTATTTACCCTCCTCATTAGATATTATCTAATGATTTTATGGATTTACTCACACTAGATTACTTGGTTTTAGTAAATGGATGGATCTAGCAGGTACCAAAGTAATAATGGATGTGAATAAAATTGTGATGGTTTTATGAATAAGAAACTGAATAAAATGGGAGGTACAATGAAAACTAATTTTTTTATTCTCAACCACCCTTCTGGATTCATGATTATCCACCTAAACCTTAGTGATGTTTATAAGGAAATATTTTTACGAGAAACAAGTCCCTACAGAAGATAAGTTAATAATCAAAAATGTAATTATATTATAAAACTGAAGTGTAGATGATGTGGAAAGAAACTCCTAGTAAATTATTTAAAGGGATGGGAAGATGATATATATGTGGTAATGAAGGTCTTTAAGCAAGAACCTTTCATGGGAAAAATAAGCATATAGTTGTCTCCAGGAAAGGGAATGATTTTATTTCTAATGGATTAATTAAATTTTATAGATGTGGTGTGCATGATCATTATTAAAGTAGATTTCTTATGAAGAAGGTTCTGGAATGGGATTAGAAGGAGTGTACAAATATGTATTTACCACTACCTAATGGAATTCCAATTAAAGATGAGTAAAATTAAAATGAAATATGAAAGGTTATGGATAATTTCATATAACATGTTTTGACATTACTAAAATATTAATACATTATGCATGATTTTGTTTGTAGGAAAAAAGTATAAAAGAATATAATGATAAAACCTGGATAAATAATCATAAAAAATATTCAATGAATAAGATTTCTACATTTTAATAATTGAAGAGTTATTTTGGTTCTATGGATGATGATATGATTAAATGTATTAATTATATGATTCCTTTGGAGAACATTTTCTAGTATGTGTAACCCTGAAGTTTGATATGTGAAAATTTTATTCAAGGTAGTATTATCTTTTATTTTGTGTGTATAGTTATAAAGAACCATTTGGGTTTATATGATCCTTGAATTTGAGGTAATTAAAGGTTATTACATTTTGGGTTGAAAATTCGAGTTATTAGATAACATTTGTGGTTAAATTATATTACAGTTATTTTTGAGGAATTTATATCATTTTTTGGGATGTTATAAAATTACAATTGTTTTTGAAAAAGGACAACACACAGACCATGTGAAAACTCATCACGTCGAACAACGCTATTGGAATAGAACCCACAACCAAAGTGTGATAAGGATTTATTGCCTACCACTGGAATATGTGAAGTCCCATGTTAGTATGAATTTTTTTGTTCAATGATTTTATGGATGAAGAATAAGTGAATTTTGGGAACTATTGTTTCATCAAATGAATATACATAGTATTGGAAAATGATTTGGTGATAATGTGATAATGGATATTTTGGAATACATTCTCTCTTTTGGGAACACTATATGCTTTAGGAAAAAAGAATACTATGGGATCTCATTTTTTGAGTAAAGGTTGAAATTTTATTTTGGAAGAATGTATTTTTTTTATTTTTGAAATATAGTGATTAGGTTTATTTATGGAAATGATTAACCTATCATATAGAATATGTGATTAGGATAATTTCACTTCAGAATGAGACTCAATGGTTAGCCAATTTTATTTTGAGATAAATATTAATATTAACTATTGAAGACTATGTGATTAAATCCTTCTATGTTTTGGGTTTCAATATTTGTTTGGTTTGTATTGAAAATTTTTATGGACAGATGTTTATTGAATGGTCTTCGTTGAACATTGGGTATTGATTGCCAAATTTTTGTGATTAAGATTATTATTTCTTTTTATAAAGTATTATACTTTTGGTGATTATCTACTCTCATACTTACCATTTTAGTTGTTGTTAATGTCAAAAGACAGTGAAAATATATAGTTCATTTTTTTGGATTATGTTAATCTTTATAAAATGATTTTAACACTTCATATTTTACCAAGTCATCTATAATACTCAACATTTGGTGAAAAAGGTGAGTTTGTGGTAGAAATTTGATTAAAGGATGAAGCACTAATTTTCATGTAATTATATTTCCTTATGATCTTAGTATAGGTAGTAATAAAATTCTTCAACTCTATGAACATGATATTGAAGGAAAAAATTTATACTCTTTCTTTTATCATCATACTTTTACCCACCCACAAATTTATGGTATTGTGGTGGTTAAATTTTTGTGATCAAGTTCTTACCCACTTTTTATTAATCTATGAGAGTTACATTCTCTTCCATATCCATGTTTTCCTAAATTTAATCCTATTATATGTTATCTGGAGTGACCTTTGTATTTATCTTTCTTTAATTTAATGTGATTGTTTTATTGACTCTTTTTCTGATGTTGGAATTTCAATGAAGTTTCCAATCCTGTTTTTAAAATTGCGAGGATGGAATTTCCAAAAGGGGGAAAGGATGTAAAAACCAGGTATATATAGAATAATAATTTTTCATATTTATAAATATTTATGAATAATATATTAATTTTATTTTTAATTAGACACATTTTTTGATAGCGTAATCAACATGCAACAACGAGTTTCTTTGAAATCTTATGTTTCACCAAAATTTTAGTGATACCGAAAAATAATATAATATTATTATTATTCTAAATGGTAGATATCACATAGCCATTGTAATGCTAGGAATGAACATAAATAACTACATTATGATTACACATTTTTGTTAAATGTCTTTACATTTATCCAATAAATTTAGAGGCCTAAAATAGAAATGAATCCAATTTTAAGTATGAAATAATCTAATATTCATTAAAAGGAACATTTTCTACCTTTTGATGGAGAACCATTTTTATATCTTTCTTGTGTCACTTTTATATGTTCCATTTGAATGAATAAAATTCTTCCTTATAATAGAGACATCAAAATTTACATTTGGTTAATTTTTTGTATTTTTCTGCAAAATTTCATTTTTTAATAAATAGTTAAAAATACAACATTTTCAGTCCAACCTATATTTTCATCTAGTTAATTTTTATGATTATATTTGTCATTGTAATTGGATGTAGAGTGTAAATATAATATATTTTTATCATTTAATACAATTTTGTTCATTTCAATTAATTTCACTTTGAAATTGGACATAAACACTTGTCAATTTTGTCGTTGTTTTTAGTTTTTAAAAACATGCGTTTTGGTTTGGACAACGGGAATTTACTTTAAATTAATTTATGAAACTTATATGTTTTTTATTTCTAAAAATGGATTACATATATTTATTCAAGAGGTCCAAATTCTATAAATATTTAAATTTTTTTTTAGACATTATGAATAGTATCTTCAATAAATATTTTATTTACCACGGTTAAAGGGTAAATCTGGTGAATAAGGAAAAAAAATAATATTATTATAATAAATTACCATAACCCATGTAAAAACCCTATTTGATGAGATATTTACATCTATGGGTATCCCTTGGTAGATTTTAGGACCCAATGGAGCCACTTGTTTGTGAAAATGACATTTTATTACTTTTAATTTAATGTTTAGAAAAATATATCCTAAACAATTATCTATTACTAAAAAAAAATTATATGGGGATATATAACTGATTTATATGACTATAAATAGTCAATAGAAATAAAAAATACTTCCTAATTCATGTTATTTTATTTGTAATTTTTATACATTAGATAAATAAATTTATTTACGACACAATGGTGATGTAGTGATTACCTTATTAATGAATGATTTAAATAAATGAGATTATAAATATTAAAATAAATTTATTTTTATAGATTTTATTACATACATGAATTTTTGGGATGACTATGACTATTTTCTTTAAATTATGGATGTTTTTTCCCAAATAATCAAATTGTTATGGATTTTTAAAAAGTCCGGACATGAATAGTATAAAACATGACATAAATGAGTTTTTAAATAAATTAATATTTTATTAAATGATATAATAGTCCTAAAAATATAATATTCGGCCAACATACTTATATGATGTTAAATATATCATTAATGGTCAATTTGTTTTTCGTTTGTAGTATTATAGTAACTATGGTAACCATATATTATAAATATAAAAGAAGACATAGTAAAAGTTAAATTAGTTTACTAAATATTAAAGCAAAAAGAGATGGTCCATTTTATGACCTAAACTTGTGTAAAATCCCTTTTATGAGAGTATTTATACTCCATACATATATTACATTCTAAATATATCACATTGGTTTTATTATAATTCTAAAACCAATTAATAATAAAATAATATTGTGAAACATTCCTAAAGTGCCCCTCATCCCTCTGATAAAAGGGCAGAAACTATAACCCTTACTCACTCCTCTAAAGCTCCATTTTATCTTCCAAAATCCTCCCAAATAATCTTCAAACATCCATCTCTTCTACCTATTATCCTTACCATAGAAAAAATATAATTAAAGAAGCCCTTTTATCTTAAATCAAAAGGAGTTACCCGATTTGAGATAATGTCTTCTCTCAAGAATATTTCATTAATTTTCCTTTTACCACCCCCTAAAATATCTTTATTCAATTATTTTATAACAAAACTAGTATATAAAATATAAATATTTGTTTTTATGAGAATTATTCTAACTACACTTCCTCACACCTTCGTCTAATGCGTATAGAACATACAGTTTCTATGGACAGAAAACTAATGCCTAACGAAACGATGATTGTTCAATCTTCTTTTACCACCTCTTATGGTGACCATTATGATGAAAATATAATTATATATTATATATATGATATTTATTTTATCTATATGCTTTTTTAATTATAATTTAAAACATACCTTTATTCTTTCAATGTTGTATAATATGATAATTTAATTTGAGGAAGTGCGGACTACCACCCCCTCAATGTGAAATGACTCGTTCATGTCATACATGGAATGTATAAAGGATGGTGTAAATGATAATATATATGATATTATAATATAATTAGAGCATACATTTATATCTTTTAGTTTCCATTCCTATAAATATGAAAATGAAATGAAAGTATTGTTAATGTGTACGTACAACTTACCGTCTTTATGAACAGTGAAATTAATTTCTTATATCAAAATGCTATGGAATATTCTAAATACATATATACTGGATATATATGATATCTGAATAATGAATATCATTTTTTATATAATGTATTTTTGAACAAATAGACAATTTTTAATTATAAAAAGTTCATTTTTTACTCATGTTCTTAACAGTGGGAAAATGTCCAATATGAACTCAAATAATTTACTAATTGTTATAGAAATGTAATAAGTGATATAAAAGGAATAATATACTTGAAAGAGGTTCTGATTAATTTATAAATTAACTTATGTTTATTATTTAGTAATAACATGGAATATATGATATATGTCAGACTCGAGGTAAGGGACTTCATCACCATCTCCTTTCATTGAGGCATATTCCAATAATATATACCTCCTTATTTTATACGGCGTATAATAAAACCATTTTATATTTACATTCATTCAATGGGAATATTTTTTCTATGGTGAATTTTACTAAATGGTAAATTAATGTTTTAATTTATGTGGAGACAATGACCTCTCCATCGTTGTAATCATTATTTGGATTCCTCTATAAGCCTTATTATTTTTAAAACGAAAAAAACCCTTATTCGGTTTTTGGGTGTTCTGGTATTGAAAGTTTTTTCAAAATGGATTGAGTATTTCAATATCTTTAAATTATTTCATCTGATTGAGAATGAAATTTTATTATTGAAAGGTTTATATTTGCAATACTTAATTTGTTATGATTAAATAACAGAGCATGGACATTTGAAGGGTGGTTAGATGCTAAACCAAACTACATGTGGTTCATGATAAACTAAGGATGGGTGGTTAAGTTATAACATCCCATGCATTGGGAATGGAAGTAAGCCATATGGCTATTCTATTTAGTGATATATGTGGAAATCGACTGTATAGTGATTCCATCTAAGTATGTTTATTCCCCAAGATACCTTTATATGATATTTGTTTCATTCTATGGGATGGTGGTAATCTTTTGGTTAAAAAAGGGTAATAAGTGGTCTTATATTTAGTGAACTGTATTTACTACTTAATAAAGGTGAAAAGTTTTACTTTATAATATACTATTTATGGTATTCATGTTATCTAATTACTAACGGGTTTATTTTTTTATGCATCCCTTATTGAGATTTTCATTCTCATCTCATGTATTGAAATGTTTTTCATAGGACATAAGGAAGAATAGATTTAAGGATGGGATCAAGGAAATGTTATACTATTAAGATATGAAACAATGTCATTTTTTAAAAGAGTTTTTGTTTTGTGAAAAAATAGATAGTGAATTAAAGTGTCTACGGGTAATATTCAAGACTCTATGTATAAGATATGACCTAATTATCTTACGATCTAAACTTAAAAAGATCATCAATGTGAATTATTAACATAATTCAATATTTCATAATGTTTAATGTTTATTCCTTATTGTTGGTATCATAGGTCGATTTATATAAGATTAGAGGTTAGGTGATATTTAAGAATAAGTGACATAACCCAAATGGTTCACATATTAGAAAGATTCATAGTTATTTTAGATAAATTTAATGAGTTTATGATAACATTAACATGTATAACTTAGTATTTACCCTCCTCATAATATTTTATATGTTGATTGTACTGATATACTCACACAAGAATTTTTTTTAGTAAATGGATACATCTAGTCTGAAACAATGTAATAATGTACGAGAAGAAAACTGTGATGGTTTTCTGAATAAGCAACTGAATGAAATGTGAGCAACAATGAGAACTCATGTGGTTATTCTCAACCAAATATATAGAGTCATGATTGACCACATGAACTTTGGTGATTTTTATAAGGCAACGTATATGCATGTAACAAATCCCTACGAAAGTTCAAGGAATAATACTAAAGGAAATTTTATTAAAAAACCTATGTTTTAATGATGTTAAAAGATCCACCTAGGAAAATTCTTCTATGAGATGGGGATATTCTATAGATGTGGTAATTAATGACATAAAGTAAGAACCTTCCATGGAAAATGTAAGGGTCCAGATGACTCTGGGAAATGGAGTGAATTTCTTTCTAAGGGGTCGATTGAATGTTTTAAATGTGGTGTTCAAGGATATTATACAAATAAATTCCCTACGAAGAAGGTTCTGGAATGGGATTAGCAAGTCCATACAAATATATTTTTACCAATACCTAATTTCATTCCAATTGATGATGAGGAAACTGAAAATGACTAATGAAAGGTATGGATTATTTTTTAGATCATGTTTTGACATTACTGTAATCATAGGACATTATGAATGATTTTGTTTTTAGGAAAGAAGTATAAAATAATAAGATGAAAAAACATGTAGAATGGATCCTAAAGAATGTTTGATGGTTAATAAGTCTACATTTTAGGAAAAGAAGAGTTATGTTGTATCCATGGATGATGACATGTTTAAAAATATTAATGATATTATTACAGTGTAAGACTTTTTCTTAGAAGTGAAACCCTAAAGATTGATATGTGAACATGTTATTCAAGGAAGAATTTTCTTTTCATTTTTGGTAATAGTTATAAATAACCATTTGGGTTTATATGATCCTTGAATTCGAGGAAATTATAGGTAATTACTTTTTGGGATGGAAATGTGAGATACAATATAACATTTGTGGTTAAAATATGTTATTGTTATTTTCATGGAATTTATCTCATTTATGGGAATCTTATAAAATTATATATTTTTTGAAAAATTACAAATCGCAGACCGTGTGACAACCAGTCGCGTTGAACAAAGCTATAGGAATTTAAACCACAACCAATTTGAAATTGGGATTTATCTCATACCACTAGACTACGTGAAGTCCCTGGTTAGTACCACTTTTTTAGTTAAATGATTTTATGGATCTAGAATAAGTTGATTTTGGGAACTTATTTTTTGTCAAATGGATATCCATAGTATAGGAAAATGAATTGTTGATTAAGTTATAAAGGTTATTTTTGAAGAAATTCTCTCTTTTGGGAACACTATATGTTTATGGAAAATATAATACAATGAGATCTCATTTATAGAGTAATGGTTGAATTTTTTTAGGAGAATCTATGTATTTATTGTGTACATTTGGTTATTTGGGTTGTTTATGGAAATGATTAAACTATCATTGAGAATATGTGAATAGGTTAATTAAACTTAACTATGACACATTAAGAGTAAACAACGTTATTTGGAGATAAATGATAAGATTTATTGTGGAAGACAATGTGATTAAATATGAAAATGTTTTTGGTTTCATTCGTAGTTTGGATTACATTGAAATTTATTAACTATAGTTTTTTATTTAATATGCTTTATTGAAATTTGGGTATTGATTGTTGATTTTTAGAGATTAGGAGTAGTATTTCTTTTAAAAATTTATTATCATTTTTGGGGATTATATTATATCATACTAACCATTTTCGGTGTTGTAAATGTCTACTGACATGTGAAATATACAGTATATTTTTTTGGATTATGTGATCCTATATAAGATTATACTAACATTTCATACGTGAGCAAGTCATCTGGAATTCTCAACTTTCAAAGAAAAGGTGAGTTTGTGGTGGAAATTTGATTAGAGGATGAAACACTACTTTTCAATTAAGTATATTTCCTTATAATCATAGATTAAGTAGTAATAAAATTCATCAACTATATTAAAAGGGTGGTGAAGAAAAGAATTTATACATTTTAATTTATCATTTTCCTTTTTCCCAACCACAAATTTAGGGTATTATGGTGGTTATAATTCCATGATCATGCTCTATATCACGTTATATTAATATATGAGAGTTAGTTTCTCATCAATATCTATTTTCTCCTATATTTAATCATAATATGTGTTATCTCAGGTGAACCTATTTACTTCCCTTTATTTCTTTTAAAGGGATATTTTTACTGTCTCTTTTTTTTATGTGGGACTTTCAATGAAGTTTCCAATCCCAATTTTAAAATTGCATGGATAGAAATTCTAAAATGGGGAAGTACGTAACGACCCAAGTATTTATTGAATAATACATTTTCATATCTATTAATATTTATGAATAAGATATAAATATTATGTAAAATAGGACACATTGTTCAATAGGATACTCAACATAAAACAACAGGTTTCTTTGAAATCTTATGTTGCACACAACATTGAGTAATAATAAAAAATAATATATTATTGTTATTATTTTAAATTGTATTTAATGCATAGCCAGTTTAATTTTTTGAATAAACATAACTAACTAATTTATGATTACACACTTTTATTAAATGTATTTACATTTATCCAATAAATTTTAGAGTCATAAAATAAGAATGAATCTGATTTTAAGCATGAAATTCTCTAATATTCTTTAAATGTTCTATTTAATGCCTTTTGATGGATATCCATTTTTAAATATAGTTTGGTCCCTTTTATATGTTTCATTTCAAAAATTAAACATCCTTTAGAATCATAACATCAAAATTTACTTTGAGTAAATATTTGGTATTTTCCTGATAAAGTTCATTTTTAATGAATAGTGAAAAATGCTACCTTTTAAGTCAAAACAATCTTTTCATCTAGTTTATTTGTTTGATTAGATTATCCTTATAATTGGTTTTAATGTTTAATTAGATTATATTTTTTAATTTAATCCAATGTATATCATTGGATGTAATTTCACATTGAAATTGGATATAAACACATGTCAATGTTTTGTTAGTTTTTTTCTTAAAAACATGCTTTTTGGTTTTGACAATGGAATTATTTTTAAATTAATTTCTGAAACTTATGTGTTTTTAATTTGGAATAATGGATTCCATATTTGGAATGAGGAGGTAAAAATTTTGTTAATATGTATCTTTTATTATTAAACATTATGAATAGTAAGTTCAGTAATGATTTTATTTACCATGGTTAAAGGGTAAATATGGTAAATAAGGGAAAAAATAATATTATAATAATATTAAATTACTCTAACACATTTCATAACCCTATTAGATGATATATTTACAACCATGGGCATCCTTGGGATGATTTTTGGACCCCATGGAGCTACTTTTGTTGGAAACTGGCATTTAATTATTTTTAATTTAAAGTTAAGGAAAATATAACCGAAACATGTATATTTTAATAAACAAATTATGGGGTTATATAAGTAATATATTCAACTATAAATATTAATTAGAAATATAAATAGATTTACTACATCATGATAGTTTATTTATAATTTTTATACATGAAATAAATAAATTTATTTATGACACAATGGTGATGTAGTGATTACCTTATTAATGTATGATTTATATAAATGAAATTATAAATATTAAAATAAATTTATTTTGAAAATTTTTATGCAATTAAAGAATTTTATGGAATATTATGGATTTATATATTTGAATTAATAATTTTTTTTACAAATAATTAAAATTTTAGGAATTTTTATAAAGTCATGATATGAATAGTACAAAAATTGACATAAATGAGTTTTTAAATAAATTAATATTTTATTAAATGATATAACAGTCCTAAAAATATATGATTCATCCAACATACATAAACGATGATAAAAATGTCATTAAGGATCCATTTTTGGGTCTATTTTCATTTTATAGTAACTATGGTAACTATATATTATGATTACACCAGAAAATGTGGTAAAAGTTAAATTAGTTTACTAAGGGATAAAGAAAAAAGATAAGGTTAATTGTATGACATAAACTTGTCTAAAATAAATTGTATGAGAGGATTTAGACCCATAATCATATAAACTTCTTAATATGTCATTTTTTTATTATAATTATAAAATCAATTAATAATAAAATAATATTTTATACCTTTCTTAAAGTTCCCCTCCTCCCTCATATAAATGGACACCACCTCTAACCCTTACTCACACCTCTCATGACCCCTTAGCTCATCCATCATTAGAAAAAATAGGCTCCAAACATCCCTCTATTCATCATATAAGCCATATGTTGAGAATAAAACAATTAAATAAGTATTTTTATCTTAAATCAAAAGGAGTTGCCTGGTTTTTGGTAATGTTGTCTCTCAAGATTCTTTCATTTCTTTTCCTTCTCTAAACCCTAAACTCTCCTTATTAAATTATTTGATAAAAAATCAGTAAATTATATATACTAGGTCATATTTATGATAATTATTCAAACAAAAATTACACACACATCCATCTAATTGGTATATAACATACCGTGTCTATAAACAGTGAACTACTGCCTCACGAAATGATGACTCTTCAATCCTCTCTGACCACCTCTTATGGTGACCATTATGATCGAACTGTAATTATTTATGATATTAATTATATTTTTTATATCTATATGCTTATATAATTATAATTAATAAGATACCTTTATGATTTTAATTTTTTATAAATATGATAATTTCATTTGAGGAAGTGTAGACTACCACCGCCCAAAGTGATATGACTCGTTCATGCCATACATGGAACGTATAAAGGATGGATTTAATGAACATATATATGATATTATACTGGATTTATAATATACATATTTATCATTTATCTTCCATTACTTTAATTATAAAAAGGAAATTAAAAGTAGTGTTCCTGCGTACGCATGGCTTACTGTATCCCTGAACGGTGCATTTCATTTTTATATCCAAATTCTATGGACTATTATAAATTCATATATACTGGATATATATGATATATATTATATTTAAAACATTAATATAATTTTTTAGATTCTATATTTATTATCCCATGAACAATTTCAAAATATAAGATGTTCATTTTTGACTCATGTTCTAAACATCGACAAATTGTCCAATATGAACTCAAATAATTAACCAATTGTTATAGCAGTGTAATAAGTGATATAAATGGAATAATAATCATGAAAAATGTTCATAAGATAGTATAAATTAACTTATTATTATTATTCAATTATAATAAAGAATATACGAGATAAGTCGGACTTAAGGTAAGAGACTTCATCAAAATCTCCTTTTATTGATGCATATTTCAATAATATAAACCCCTTATTTTATATGGTGTATAATAAAACCCTTTTACATTTACATTCATTAAAAGGTAATATTTTTTCTATGAAGCGTTTTACTAAATGAAAAAAAGAATTTTTTTAACGTATGCACCAACAATGACCTCTCCACTGCCGTAATAGTTATTTATTTTCATCTATACGTCTTAATGTTTTTAAATGGAAAAAACCCATTATTCCATTTTTGGGTGTTTTGGAATTGAAAATTATTTTTGAAATGGATTTTGTATTTCAATATCTTGAAATGATTTCTTGAGATTGAAAATTAATTGTTATTAGTGAAAGGATGATATTTTCAATATTTTATGTGTTATGATGATATAATGGTACTTAGACATTTGAAGGTGGGTTACGTGATAAAACAAATGAAGGGTGGTTCCCTGATAAAACATGGATGGATGGTTTTAATATAACCTCCAATGTAATGGTTATTTAAGTCCGCCGTATGGCTATTCCATTAAGTCATATGTGTGGAAGTCGACCGTATGGTTATTCCATTTATGTATGTTTATGTCCAATGATACCTCTATATGTTATATGTTGCATTATATGGTATTGTGCTAATATTTTGGTTACAAAAATGGTGATAAATGAGCTTATATTATGTGATGTGTTTTTAATACTTCTTAAAGGTAAAAATCATTACTTTATAACAATGTAATCATGGTTTTTATGACATCTAAAGACTAATGGTTTTATTTCATTATGTATACCTTAATAATATTTTTATTCTCATCCCATGTTTTGAAATGATTTTAATAGGACATAAATTTCAATATAATAATTTATGGGATCATGGAAATGATATACTGTTAAAAAATTAAACGATGTCAGGTTTTGTATTAAAGAGTTATTGTTTTATGAAGAAAATGGATAGTGAGATGAAGTGTCTGCTTGTAATATTCATGACATTATGTATATGTAATGAACTAATTCTATAATTCACTAAACCTGAAAAGATCCTCAATGTGAATTATTATGTTACTTCAAGATTATGTAATTCTTAAATCAGTGTCCTTATAAAGAAGAGTGAGTTCAATTATTTTATTACTATGATAATTTATTAGGAATATGAAAATTTTATTACAGATCGAAATGAAATTTAACTAGCTCATATTTATAAAAACAAATAAATTGTTCAAAATTAGTGATTTTCCTGTAGTAAATGAATACATTGATGTTTTTTCAAATGATTTTTCTGGTGTTATTTCAGATCGACGGTTTTTCTTTAATATTTACATAGTACCCTAGAGTAAGACTATTTCAAAATTCCCATATCGAATAGCCTAAGTGGAAGTTTTACTGTCAAAAAAATAAATTATAGTAGTTGTTAGATAGTTTTCACTTCTGGCCTAGAACAATACCATGGGGTTACCCATTATTTTCTATTAAAAATAAATATTGGTCAATGAGACTTTTCAATGATTATAGAGCATTGAATAATGTCACTTTTAAGAATAATTATCATTTTCCTCACACTAATGATTTTTTTATCAACTCTAGGGGGAATTCTATTTTTCTAAGGATAACATGAGGTCAGGATATCATCTGTTAAAAGCGAATGAGGCAAAAATTCCAATTATAGATTTTTAACTAGATATGGCCACAACTAATTTGTAGTAATCTATTTTGGGTTATGTAATGAACCAATTATTTTCATGGATCTTATGAATTGAATTTTTCATGAGTTCTGGGATAATTTTTTAGTTGTTTTTATTGATGAAATTTTAATATTTCCTAATAATCAAGAAGAGTATAAAAACCTGAATGGGTTGTTTTTAAATTCATAAAAGAAAATAAATAGTATCATAAATTATTCAATTTTGAAAAAAAATCAACAAATTTCATTCCTTGGTAACATTATTTCTAAGGATGTCATTACTATTGATCCTTCTCAAATGAATGATGTTTTTGAATTGAAAATACTATCAAATATCATAGGGATTCATATTTTTTAGGGATTAGTGTGTTACTATTGGTGGATTTTTTAAAATTTTAACTTTTTTAAATCCCACTATGCATGTTTACACAAAAATGACATAAGTTCATGTGGAAAAAATAATTCAATGATGGTTTTAATGAACTGAAAAAACAGTGGTTAATGTAGTTATTTTTGCATTTCTTTTATGAAATGGGGACTTTTCATCTTCCATTATGATCCATTGAAAGGACATGGTTGTTTCCCAATATAGAATTACTATTTAATTCATTATTCTTCATGACATTTGAACCCTCATGAGTTAAATTACCCTATTCTTGATTTGAAATTATCTACATCTATTTTTACTTTAAAAATTTTAAGGTGTCATTGGTTTGGTATAAAGTGTAAAATATATTCTGATCATAAATTATTGATTTATATATTCAATCTGAATTAAGTTAACATGTGGTAAAAATTATAACTGATAAAGGATTGTGATTGTACAATTAATTTTCAACCTAGAAAAGAAAACATGGGGGTTGATACTTTGAGTTAAATTGGTATTTCTATATGAACCATGATATGTTGGGAATGTCACACTTTGGTTAATGATTTGATAAATTATTTTCCTAGATGTTATAGATGTAGGAACATCCTCTGTTTTGTTATAGGATTTAGTGTATTCTAATTTTTCTGAAAGAATTAATAGGGATTAGAAGTTTGATAAATAATTGCAAGAAATAGTAGAATCTGTTAAGAATGGTAGGCTTCCTTATTTAACTATTGATGAAGAATATTTTATATGATTTGGAAAAATAATATGTGTTCTTTATTATAACCATTCTATAAAATTGTTATTGAATCAAGAATGTAGTTATCTATTTTATGTTTATTTGGGTATCATGATGATGTATAGATATCATCGAGATTATTACTATTGGGATGGAATAAAATGGGTTATTTCTAAATTTACCAAGAATTGTTTCACTTTTCAACACTTTATATTACAGATACCTTCACCAGAGGTTATTCTTCAACATTTTTTACTATTTATGGTGTAATGGGAAAATATATCAAAATATTTCATGGTATAATTTCCAAATACTTCTCAAGATAATGATGCGAGTTGGGTTACTATTCATCAATTAACTAAGTCTTCACATTTTATTACCATATGAGATACACTGTATTAAGATAAGATTCCAAGATTGTATCTAAAAGTGATTATAATGTTAAATAGAGTGCCACTCTTAATTTCATTATAAATTTATCCCAGGTTCAAATCCAGTTTTAAGAACTTAATTCAATAGTCATTGGGTGTTGAATTAAATTTTAGGATTTCTTTTCATCCTTTATCTAATGGGATGTTTGAGAAGATGATTAAGACCATGGAATATAATATATTTTTTTTATTAAATGTATTACTAGGGATGTTGGGATCAATATATTTCTTTGGTTATGTTTTCCTATAATAACAATTTTCATTCAAATATATAGATGGAACCTTTCATGGAATTAGATGGAAAGGGGTGTAGAAAACCTGATTTTTGGGATGATATAAGAGATAAGTAGTTGATAGTACCATTTTTGGTAGAGGATATCGAATATAATGATCAGGATATTGAAAAACACATAGGAATATCATAGAGTATCATTAAAGGTTATGTTGATATCTAGTTGAATAAAAATTATTTCGATGGATGTAATCATTTTTTTTTAATGTTCCCCATGAAAAAGTGTGATGTGATTTGATAATAAGGCGAAGACGAGCCCAAGTTCACTAGACCATATGAAATACTATATATAGATGGATCATTTTCCCACCATGTGGACCAAACTATGAGTTTATCCAAGGTACACAACATATTTCATGTCTCTATGTGAAGGGCGCTTATAACAGATTCACCTCATGTATTGATCTTGGATGTCGTTAGCTGGAAGAGAATATTCAATATGAGGAAAAACTAGTTCAGGTTCTTGACTACAGAGAGAAATAGTTTTTGAATAAGGTCATTCATTAAGATAAGATTTTATATAAAAATCATATGGTTTACGCGAAAAAATGTGAATATGAAAAATTCTATGATGGAAAAATATCGCTAATTATTTGATATGTGAATAAAACTGTGAGGACACAATTTCAAAATCGGGGGAACGAAGTAACATCCTAGTTATTGATAGAATATGTATTTTTAATATTTATTAATATATATAAATTAGATAGTCATGCTTCCCTAAATGGGATGCCAATTCCAACAAATTACATGGAACCCAATAATAATTTTCTTCTAAATCTTTCACTTCACAGAAGACAAAGTAATACCAAACAATTATATACTATCAATATTATTATATGAAAGTTGTCACCTAGTTGTTGTATAGAAGTTAAATAATAGGGATAATTATATTATTTTTACACATGTTTATAAATTTATTTTTCTTTCATCTAATGTTCATTATTGGATAAAGATAAAAATAAATCTAGTTTTAACTTAAAAAATATTATTTCTCAAAAAAGAAATTTTTCCACCTTTTAATAAAACAACTATATTAATTAATAATTTTGAAACATTTATAATTTTTATAATAAAAAATTATTATTTTTTTCAAATAGAGATATAAAATTTTACTTTGGGGGAATTTTTGGTATTTTTCTGACAACATTTATCTTTTGATGAAAAGTGAATAATGATGAATTTTATTTTAAAGCTATTTTTTTCTTAAAATAATTTTATATATTTAAATTATATTTTTAAATAGTTTCAATTTATATTTAGGTTAATTTAATATAAATTAATCCGATTTTTTTTTGGTAATAATTTCATATTGATGCAAGAAATAAAAACATAGCCCTTTTTTAAACATTTTTACTTCCAAGCCTTGATTTTTCTTACCGTATGCAGGGTTAATATTAAATTATGTTTACCACTTATATGAATATAATTAGGGAAAATATATCCCATAATTTTAATAATAATTACATATAATTTCATATAATTACAAATTAGTTTTTTAATAAATTTTAGTGATGTAAATTAAAATTAATTACAAAGATTAGTGTAAAAATGTTGTTACTTAGTGGTTTATCATTAATATTTAGAGTGAAAATGATCTAGTAACTTCTCTAAAACCCATTTTATGGGCAAAATTCCACTATATAACCTATTTTTCTAATAGGAAGCATTATTTATATAACATTATGTAAGGGGGGCCTATAAATATTGTCTATCATTTTATATAAAGAAGAATACCACTCCCCCTCCACAATAAAAAGTATATCTACCATTACATTTATTACCAAATATAAATACCATTCTCTCTTCCAAAACCATCCAAAATAATATCTATACATAACTTATTTATTTTTGTGTCCTAAATATGTGATTAAAGACAACCCAAGAATCCCTTTGGTGCAAACCACAAGTAGTTACATGAAAAATAGGTAACATTCTTTAATGTTCATTTATGTTTTATTTATTTCTCCACACCATAATTTCTTATTATTAAATTTTTATATGATAAAATAGATATCCTCAATATAGATATACATTTTTAGGTTATTGTTTCTACCTACACCTATACACACTTCCATCAAATGTGTACTTGAATTTCCATTCGTATATGAAGAACTACTACCTCACCTTAGGATGTTTCTTTTTTCCTTTACTGCCTCTCATGGTTAGTAATTATGATGAAAAAAATATTTTTATATTACATATATAAGATAATTAGGATTTATTATACTTATTTAATACTTATATACCTATACCATCATTCTATCCATTTATTTAAAATATGATATCATTGTTTGTGGACGTGTGGACTACTGCGTCAAAACAATCTGATATACCCACACATTAGATAAATTGTAGTAGGGATGAGTCCAACTAATAACAAGTAACATAAATAAAAATAATATAATATAAATTACATAATTAAATTTATTTAAATATAATTAATATTTTTCATGATTTCCCTTTCACGCATTGAAAAAGTGATGACGTCATTTGTGGACATTTGCACTACAACCTCCTCAATGAGATTTTATTTCTATTACATCACAAGAATTATATATATAAGTATATATGATTAAATAAAATGGTATTTATGGTATAATTATAATTCTTAAAGACACATATTACTTATCGTTTTTTAATAACGATCATTGAAAATTTGGAATGTTACTCAGGCATATGTATGACCTATTAACTCTAGGATTGTAACATTTGTTCATTTTTCATAACCATCTTTCAAAATTGGTTTTAAAAGTATAATTTATGTATAAATATGAAAATTATTATTTTATTTATATTCTTTATATTTTTATATAGTGGCACAATTTAACATAGTTGACCAACTAAATTCATTTTTTACAAATAACAAAAAGATGGTCAAAACACCCAATGTAAACTTGTTTTGTAATTTATTTTTTACAAAAATTATAATAATTGAAAAAAAATAATGATTAAAAATAAAAAGTTTCTAAATATTTTAAATAATTAAAATAATTTTATTATTGAGGTATATAAAGGCACACCTGACAAGTTGGACTAAAGGTAATGAATTTTATCTAAATATCCTTTCATTGATGAATTGTTTGATAATATTCCCCCTTTTTATATGGTTTATATAAAACTCCTTTAAAATTATATAACCATTTTTAATCTATAATCATGTTATTTATTCTTTTTAAATATTATTATTTCGTGGATATTATGATTTCAATTATCAAGTTAGTGTAGTTCACTTTGAAATTTTAAAGATATAATTTTTAAATATGTTCTCCATGTCAGTAATCATGATATTATTTTAAATATTTATTTTTTTTGTTATAAAAGTTTTATAAATGATATTCTATGTCTATTTATATTTTATTTAAATTATTTTATAAATAAACCTTTTTATGTGTTTTATATAGAACATTCTGGAAAATGATAGAATGATTATTCTATTCTTAACATACATGATGATAATGGATATTCACTACTATGGCCATTATTTTAGTTTTGGATTACTTTTTGAAAAATTCATTTTTTTCTTAAATTAAAAACAATATTTAAATTTTTCGGGTATTATGGTATCGAAAATGTTTTTCCAAAAGAATTTTTTTGGTTAATGGGATTTTGAAATAAAATTGTATTTTAATATCAAAAAGTGATATCCATATAAGTTTAAAAGTGTTTTAAAAATGATGAAATATATTATTTCATGTTGGGCTTCATTGACATTATAAATAATGGGTGCACCCAAATAGCACTAGGTGATCCTATTATATCATAAATTATATGTACACCCATAGTGTTCTCCAATTAATTTGGAAATGATTATATTCTATGAAAAATAATATTCTATGTTGGTTGTATGGTTATTACTATATATAAATATTCTATAAGGGATATCTTAGGGTTTAATGTGACAATGTCCCAGGTTACCTACATTAATTTTCTATTTTTTTAATAATTTTTCGTGTAATTAATTTTTTTAAATGGTAAAATAAATCATATGGATTAAATAATGATATTTTCCTCATTATGTAAAATATTATTTTTTCAAGATATGTTTTTTGTGAGATTTAATGATTATTAATAAACTAATGGATTCCTTATTTTGATAACCCTTTGATTTTTTCCCTCAATATACTTTTTAATTTTTTTCATTGGATTTAATATTAGTAAGGTATTGGAAGAGGTGATGTTGAATTTTTTGATGTGTTTTAATAAAGGATATCACGATTTATTTTTTATAACATTTATATTATGGAAAAAATAGATAGTGGTCAGAAGTTACATCATTATGTTATATTATTTTTTTATTTCTGAGTCATGTTAAAATTCCCTAAAAATGTGAACATGAAAAGATAATCAATTTGAAAGAATGTATTTCTTGATTAAAAACAAAATTATATAATTTTTATGCATGGGACCTTATAGATATAATTACATGAGTTCATTCGATTTTATATTTACAATCTTATACATTGTTTTTATCTTTTACCAATTTCCACTACATTTCAATAACAACAAATAATTTTTTATACCTAAAATACTAACATGTCACGACCCGTCCCCTGGGGGTCATACCGTGACATATCCCAAGCCCACCTCACAAAGTACAGGGGTTAGCGACTTGAATAAAAGGCGACAACCAGCATGTGGGATGCATTGTCTTGGATAACTGTACACACATGCACTCACAAACCAAATCCAAAAAGCTCAATGGTTAACACTAAGTAATCTGAAACTAGAGTACAACAGAATGTAAAACACTAAGTGGTAATACCGGGATATTATACAAGACCAAAAAAAATAACTGGAAACAACAACGTACAAAGGGGGCACTGATGGCCATCTACGGAAAATAATCCCACCTGATCACTGGAGTAGTGAAGATACATAAATCCAATGTAGTATGTCATGTCCGTTGAGTCCTGCTGGGCCCCGCCTGGTCCTAGGCCACCAATTCCACCGTCGTAACATATGTTTATCCTATCTCCTTGAGTGCCTCTATCGAAACGTTGAGCATCTGAATTAGACACGACACGTGCTGGCGAAGCCCGTAAACGGGTGAGTTACTCAGTACTCAATAGGGGACCACGAGACCCTTGATTGTCACTCAGAATCCATAACAGAAAACCCCACAAAACAACCATGAAGTAGACCAAAAATCCACAACCATAAATAAAACCACAAAGCCAATACCAAAATGTAAACCACAAGGCTAAAACCACCAATATTATTCATAGTCTTCTCTACTCAGGTACATGCCCGTACGTATACCTAGGTTATCCAAAAATATGTGTCTTAGCCTCATCGAAACATAAGGCTCCGACCTCAAATACATTAATAAGATTTACAATGAGGGGTCATAGTGTAACACAAGGATCATGAGTACACACTCCATGTGCTGCCAATCCCTGATGGCACCCTTATGAGAGAAGTAGTCCATCAGGAAAAAATAAACATTTCTTAATGGATCGTCTGAAAGGACATGCTTAATTGGAAACATTCTACTGGAACTTCCTCTAGTTCCTGATACAATTGGTCTCATTGTCATAATCTTGAGCCTAAGGCAATACCAAGTGAAGAGTCACACTCCTCGACACTACATTCAGTTGGGGGAGAAAACCTCTCATCTAACCAACAATATCTTAGTGTCTCTAGCAAGTAGTGAAGTTCACCTCAGTCCGTCGAGGGAGCACTAACTTCTGCCATTGTATCAATTACATCAAGTGTAGGGGGGGCGCTCTTTGTAACTCTGTTTTATAGTCTAGGGATCTCAAACTACCATGAAGAACCTGATCCTCATCTCTACTAGGAGATGATGGAATACTGCTCCATATGTGAGGGCATACACCCTACCTAGTAGAGGAGTACAACTCTGGTAGTTTGTTCACTGTGGGGGGACCGCTCCCTAGTACGCAAAGGGAGTACCAAACCCAGGAAATAGGACCTGCACCCTGGCATGGTAGGGGAGTACTGACTCAATTGGAACAAGGTATAAAGAGGACTCGCACCCTAAATCGGTAGGGGACTATAACTCAGTGACCAAAGGACCCATTCCCTAGTATAGTAGGGGTGTAACCGACTCTATCATAATATCTGTTGAGGGGGGACTGGCACCCTAGTATGTCAAGGGAGTATCGATGCTCCCATAGTACTGCATAAGGAGGACCCACACCCTTGGTCGACAGTGGAGTACCAACTCCTAACATAGAGGACTTATACCATTCCTGGTAGGGGAGTACTAGAATCTATGTGAGTTATGTATGGTAGACCCATGCCCTAGTCCAATAGGGTAGTACCGACTCCAAATATATAAGAACATGCTCATAGAAAAATGAACCTGAACCCGTGAAGTGGGGAGTCAAGTCTCAATCGGAGCAAAGGAGTAAGGAATACACATGCCTAGAGTCATCAAGGGAGTAGTTTCCCTAACTCTCACCCCAAGAAACACGCTCTTTCTTCTCCTTAGGCTATCGGTCAAACCTCAAAATCCAGAACTTTATAAAAATACATGACTTGGAAGACTTCTATGTCATATGGGTTTCAACATGACAGACAACACATCAATCAGGCGACTGCTCTGTAAGATATAGTAATTTTAGTAATGGGGTCTTGATTGGAATTGAGTATTGTACAACCCAGTCATACATCAACATTCTCTCAAACTCAAGTGGAGTAGCTTAAAATTTCCACCTCATCCCAGGTATTCCATCACCATAGACAGTTTATCAAATAGACATCTGGTTTAGGAGATAAGGCCCTTTAAGCATAACTGGGTAAAAAATGGTTCGGGTCCGGTCTGGCCCAATGGGCTCACCCAGGCCCGCAGTTGCGGGCCAATCCCCTTCTCCCCAAGTTTGGAATAGTTGCATCTGGTTCCTTCTCACATGGTCAGACACACTAGAAACGCCCCCCACGTCAACCAACATGGGAGGTTGACTTCTCCACATAGAGCCACGCTGGCACCGTAACCCATCGTGTCCACAGATTCCACTTCCCGGGTGTGTCGCTAGGGCGGACCTCCTTGTATGTCTACTGACCGGGATGCTAGATCATCTCTTCTTCAATGGGCATGGGGCCACTATCGCCATGTGACAGCACCGACGCACCGGCCGTAGCCTCACCGGGCCCCAGATGGACTTTATTGGCCTATTGTTTTGCACCGTTTGTGCATGCGGCCTCCAGGGGATTCCATATTCAATATGATAGATCTTGATCCACCTTGTCATCAATTTTAAAGAGTTGATCACTAGGAATTAACATGCAGAGGGACTCAGGGATTTTCCTTGTCAACCTGCACTTTCCACATCATAGGATAAAAACTTGTGAAGTTTCTGGGAGTGTAGTGTAATCCAAAATAAATATACCCCAACGTTAAACCCCTAAATATACCCTCCCACATGATTGAGAGACTTTAAGATAAACCTGTTCATGGGTCGATCCACATATTTCATTTTAAAAAGAATGTAGAATGCAGAAGATCTTTAATAAACAATCCCCTACCTCTTATGACGTCTGATGTCACAGTGTTCATACTCAAGGGATTTAAGATGTCGATGTCGTTTCCCAGCTTCGATCTTAGAAAGGATTTGAAGAATAAGATTTTCTACCGGAGTTCGTCGTTCATCGCTGGGGTGGATGTCTATCATAGGTTCTCCACAGAATCCTCCAAATTATTAATCCATATTTCTCCAGCACATCAAACTATACATATGAGCACCTCGCAGCATTCCCATTATGATGCGATGCTACGTTGGGACACTGTTTTAATTAGGAAACATCATAGTTGTTACGAGTAATTAATGCATCGTTTCATTGTGAGTCTAACAATTCATTTATGAGCCTCATCGATTTGAATTGTCGCTTCCCTATCATTGACCCATAGCATTTCCATCCACCACTCAAAAGAGAGATAAAATAAAATAATTTTTTAAAATAATTTTATTATTTTTCTCAAAAAATATAAAAAAACTTTTGTAATCGGCACTTTTAATCCAATGTTAATTCTTTTCTTGGTGGATCCCGGTGTACTGAATTCAACAGTATCCTCAGTTTTCTGATCCAAGCAACAGTTCAAAAGATAGAAAATCACATTCTCACATTAATTGAATGTACCTTAAAACAACGTTAATAATTCTATTCTCGGCCCTCTGGACCTCAGAATCCCATGCCTTAAAATTTTGTGGTCTTGAAACAAAATCCCATTTTTTTAAAATCAATTGGATTCCAGCACAATACATCTTCCCCACCATTATAATTTTCATCCCCGAAAATCCAAAACCCAACTTACTGGAGGAAATTTGTTCAACAAAAGTTTCTATGCTACATCTAATCACGCACCCAGAATAAACTCTAAGATCAACCACTCTCATGTCCATCTCATTCTAGGTCAACATCATGCTGCAATAGGAACATGTTTCTTTAGCTGCGACAAGATGGAAAAGCACTAAGTACTATAATTCAACTGTGATTATGGGGTCCAATGGATCACCACAATGCTAACCTGACAGATATTATAGAAAGAACCCTACAATCCACATCGGCCCTAGATTCACTGTTCTAGGACCCCCACGGGTGTTATTCATTCATGGTTGATGCTAACGTGTGGGAGTAATTACGAATGAAATAGGGTTTCCCAAGAGTGAACGCTAGGTCTTATTGGGGACTTTACCTAGAACCTTCAGTGGCCACACAAAAAGCTGAAACAAGAACTTCAAAACTCACAGTTTTGGCATCTATACTGAGTATGGATGGTTAGGAACCATTCCACACTGCGAAAATATCTTGTGGTCTAACTCTGTCACCATAGAATGACTCATGCAGGACTCTTTATGAGAGTCCAAACCGTACTGCATACACTTCCCTTTTCCCAAAAATTAGATCCCTTCTCCACCACTTGGATATACCACATCTCTTGAATATTATCATCATTACGGGAATGAACGGTAGTAGTCCATACCGATAATGACATCGTAATTTCTCAATGTCAGGACTAAGATATCCCAACCGCAAATCTCAATTGCAAGAGCCATGTTACACTTTTGGCATCTATGTGTGATCAGAAAGACTCCTCCATCAGGAGTCTCTAAGTAAGGGGGTCAAGTCCATGGTCCAACAGAAAGACATCAAATTCTCGAATAGGACTCACAAGAAAAAGAAAGTACAACACCTGTGTCTATTTAGAAAGAACATAAAATAAAAAGTACAGGTCGTACCTCGAACTTCTCTTGGATCTACTTGGTCGTGAGCCGTGACTGCATGCAGTGGTCCTAGCCCCCATCATCCAGCACCCTCAGCTTGGAGGGGATCACCCCTACTACTCATCCAGATCTTCTACCTTGACTACCAACTTGTGGAACTCCAGAATCCATGATATATCTTTTCCATGGTGGTTCATCTGCCGACACCCCCACAGCAGTTTGGTAGGTTGGGAAATCTCTAGAGAGATACCCCCAGCTGTTAAAAGCGTAAAACTGCCTCTCTTATAGCTTATCTTCTCCTTTGGCACTGCTGATGTGGCTCAGACCCATGTGTCTGTGTCCGGGCATGGGTAAGCCTCCTACACCATGATCCCTTCGCCACTCATCTGCTAGCTCCATTAGACAAATCTACTTCATGACCTCTATTGTAGGTCACATCTACCTGCTCCTCCTCCAGGAATCTCTCAACCAGCAGGGCTCGTTTTAGTACCCCTACATGCGTCTGAATGCTGAGACATATCACTTATGTTCTAATTTCTTAGAGCAGTCCTTGCTCAATGGTCTAGGCCCTTAAGTAAGGTTCCCACACCATATCCTCAGATTAGAAATAATGATCTATGAATCTCATAGAGTACTCTGCTATAGTCATGTGGCCCAACCGAAGGTGAAGCAACTCCTCTATAGGTACATATCACAAAGTGACTGGAAATAAATCCTCTATGAAGAGGCTCTAAAGTCTATCCAAGTGAGGGTCTCCTCATCATGAGTCTGGATTTTCTGGCTCTACCATCTCCCCACTGATCTCTGAAATAGGCTCACATCCAAGAGCACCATCTAGTCGGGTGATGTCCTCACTAGTCTTAAGACACGCGTAACGTCCTCAAGCCAATTCACAACAACCTAAGGATCTGTCTCTCCACAGAACCAGGGAGGTCTCTACCTCTGAAACTCATGTAGCGCACTCAGCTTGCGTGCATCCTCACCATGAACTACTGGTGGAATATTCTGTTCGATGGGTTCGGGAATCACCGATTCACCACCTGAAGGTAACAACCCCGTATCAATTCCTTACACTGAAGCATCCAATCGGGGAAGATAATCATCACGATTCTATTGTGGAATCCTATAGGAATATCTTCTTAGAGGAATTCAAAAATGACAAATGATGAATCAAAGTTAAGAGTATATCTCAAGGGCTAACTCAAGAAGGATATGGAAATGACAATAATTTCTAAAAGATGCATAGTCCCTTCATTTCCCCACAATCAATATTTCTATGTTCTGAGTCATGTATCAAGTGTTTAGAATCCTAGTGTATGGATACGTCTTCCGCATCACCAAAACTGGAGTCCCTGGCCTGAATGTCTAACTCAAAACACTTAAAATTGTTGCTCACAAACAAAAACTACAGACCCATGGTCATTAATGTAGAACCGACCACTTCTGATACCACTTTGTCACGACCCGTCTCCCAGGGGCCATGCCGTGATATTCCCCAATCTCACCTCTCAAAGGTCAGGGGTTTGCGACTATCACTGAATGCGTCAACCTACATGTGGGTGGAATTTTCCTGGATACCTATACACACATACACTCACAAACCAAATCCACAAAGCTAAAAGGTGATCATTATGTTATCGTAAACCAGAGTACAATAGCATATAAAGCACTACGTGGTAAAATCGAGACTGGATACAAGACCAACAAAATAACTAGAAACAGCAAGGTACAAAGGGAGTATCGAGGGCTATATGCGGAAAAAATCACACCTGATCTCTAGAGTAGCAAATCTACAGGAAGCCGAAGTAGTATATCATATCCACCTTGTCCTACTAATAAATGCCTGGTCCTAGTCCACCAATTCGACCATCTAAATATCCATCGATCCCATCTCCCAATGTGTCATTATCAAAACCTCAATCCTCTATTTCAGACAGAACATGTGCGAGTGAAACCCGAGAAGAAGTGAGTAACTCAGTACTCAGTAAGGGACCCCAAGACCCTCAAGGGCCTCTCAGAAATCCTCAAATGAAAACAACACAAAACAACCACAATGTAAACCACAAAGCCACAACCACAAAGTAAACCAAAAATACAAAACCACTAGGTAATCCCCAAGGACAAAACAAAAAATATAATAAATAGTCAGCCCTACTCAGGTACAGGCCCATACACATACCTAGGTCATTTAGATATACTCGTCTTAGCCACAAAGAAACATAATGCACTAACCTCAAATCCATTACCAGTATTTACTGATAATTGTTAAAGAATAACTTGTAGATCTAGAGTACAAGATCCATGAACTATCTATACTTGATGGCACCTGTCTAAGAGATGTACTTCTTCAGGTACAACTCAACCATTTTTAATCGTATGTCAGAAAGGACGTGTTTGATCGGGAACATTATATTGTAACTGCCTCTAGTTCCTGACAATAGAGGTCTAGTAGTCACTGTCTTGTGCCCGAGGGAAGACAACTGGAAACCATGTGAAGAGGCCCACTCCTCGATACTAGGTACTATTGGAGGATCACTACTCTAGTCCAAGAAATGATATCTTAGTAAATCCAGTAAGAAGTGGCCCACACATCAGTCTGTCAAGGGGGTACTAAATTCTACCATGGTATCGATTACATCAAGTGGAGGGGCCCACACCTCATAACTATGTTCTGTAGGTGGGGGAACTCCAACTCCCATGAAGGACCCACTCCCCATCACTACTTGGATGCAAGGGAGTACTACATCATAAGTGAGTACCCGCAGCCAACCCGGTAGGGGAGTACAACTCTAGTAGTGTGTTCACACTGGGGGGACCCACGCCCTAGTATGCTAAGGGAGTGCCAACCCCAGGCCAGAGGACCCGCACCATGGAATAGAAGGGGAGTACCGATTCTATTGGAACATGTTGTAAAGAGGACCCACACACTAAATCGGCAGGGGAGTAAAAACATGGTTACTAAAGGATGTGCACCCTAGTAATTTAGGGGATAACCGACTCTATCACAATATCTATTATAGGGGGACCCGCACCCTAGTATGTCAGGGCAGTACCAAATATGTTTCAACATTGAGTAAGTAGGACCCGCACTGCAGGTTGATAGGGGAGTACCTACTACTAACATAAAGGATGTGCACCCTACCCGGTAGAGGAGTACCAGACTCTATGTGAGTTATGTATAGAGGACTCATGCCACTGTCCAATAGGGGAGTACCAACTTCGAAGATAAAATAAAATACTTAATGGAAAATAAACATGCACTAATGAAGTGTGGCGTCTCATCTCTACTGGAGCATAAGAGTAAGGAATACCCACACCAAGAGTCGTCAAGGGAGTAACCGTCCTATCTAACACCAAAAGAAACACCCCAGTTCCACTCCTTAAGCTATTGGTAGTACCTCAAATTCCACAAATATCTCCAAAGATGTGACTTTAAGGAAAACCATGTCATAAGGGTTCCAACTCAACTGATGGCGCATCAATCGGACGCCCGGTCTGTAAGTAATAGAAATTTTTGTACTGAGGGACCGATTTGAATCATGGTTGATCCATCTTATTTATACATAATCTTTCTTGAAAACACATGTGGATTATATCAAAAGGACGGGTCATCCAAAGGATTCTAGCACTGTGGATGGTTCATCAAAAAGACGTCTAGTTTAGGAGATAAGGCCCTTTATTCTTTAAAGGGTCGAAAGTGGTCTGGGTCTGATCCGACCCGGTCGGACAGACCCGACCTGACCCAGACAGGGTTGACCAAACTCAAGTCGACCCATCCCACTTGGCTGGCCTGATCGGTCCAACCCACCTAGCAGTGCGGCCCACCAGGCTCACCCCAACCCATCATTGCGTGCCAGCCCCCTTCTCCTATGGCGCGACCTAGCCGTGTCTGGTGCCTACTCATGTAGACAGGCCCATCAGCGGCGTCCCACTCATCAACCCGCATAGCGGGTTTACTTCTCCACATAGTGCCATGTTGGTGCCGTGGGGACTCCATCATCGTGGCTCATCGCTATTGTGGCTTCCATAGCCCAGGGGCTTAGCCGGGGCACACCTCCTCCTCGGGTCATTTTCTCATCTCTTCTCTACCGAGAATGCAACCAACACCGCCACATGCCACCTATGCATGCCTCTATCGACATTTACTTGCGAGCTATAGCCTCATTGGGCCACTAGACGCACTCCATTGTCCCATTTTTCGAATCATTTGTGCATGTAGCCTCCAAGGGATTCCCTCTTCACTGTAATGTATCAGGATCCGCCTTTCCATCAGTATCAAAGAGCCGATCAAAAGTAACGAACATGAAGTGGGGCTCGGGGCTTTTTCGGGTCGTCCCATGCCATCCTCATCATAAAATCAAAGTCGGTGAGGTTTTAGGGAGTATAGAGAAATCCAAAATAAATCGATCCCAACATTGAACCCCTAAAGATACCCACCCACATAAAGGAGTGACTTTCGAATCAACTTGTTCATGGGTTGATCCACATCCGACATTTTTAAAATAATGGATAATGGGGTAGATCTTTAACAAACAAAAAACTGCCTTTTATGACGTCTGATTCTTTGGTGTTCATCCTTAAGTGATTTAATACAACGATGTCGCTTCCCAGCTCTATTCTTCAAAAGGATTTGAAGATTAAGATTTCCCACCGACATTCATTATTATTCGATGGGGTGGAAGTCCATCAAAGTTGTACTAAAAAATCCTCTAAATTTTTAATCCATATTTTCCCAGCGTGTTGAACTATAAAAAGGAGCACGTTGTAGTTTTAACATTAGGATGCGACATCATGTTGTTACACTATTTTAATTAAGAAAAATCTTAATTGTTATGCATCATTAAAGCATCGTTATGTTGCGAGTTTAAGGAGCCATTACTGAGCCTCATTGATGCACATCATCACTACCCTGTCACATCCCTACAATGTCACCGTCCGCTATGAAAAAGAGAGATAAAATAAAATAATTCTTTTAAATTATCTTATTATTTTTTTCAAAAATTCCAAAAAATATCTCTATTTCTCGGCCCATGGAGGGTGATGTTATGTCTTTTATAGGTGAATCATGGAATTCATAATTCAATGGTGTTCTCAGAATTTCAATCCATGAAAAGGTTTAGATGATAGAAAATTGTGTTATCACGTTTACCGAATGTTCCTTAATAAAAGTTCAAAATTCCATTCTGGGCTCTTCAGACATCAGAATCATGTGCCGTCAAATTTTGTGGTTTATTAAAAATCCCATTTAATTTTTTTTAAAAATTCCATTGAATTTTGGGACATTACATAACATATCATATGCTAGATAAGATATGATAAGTCATTTAATATGTCCTTCATTTTCATCATAGAAACATTATTCACATAAGTTATCCAATATACATTTGTCCTCACATGTCGTGATAATAATTTAATCTCAAGAACCTTATCTAATGTTTATCATAGAACATTCCATAAATGGTTAACCATATAAACCTTTATAAAGATAAAATAAAAAATATTATAAAGGAGTTCACTAAATTTCTCAAAATAATATTAACAATGATCCACCATATATCAAAAATAATTTATTAGTTGCAACATACCAAACATGTAACTACCTTCAACAATTATTCTCTTGAAACATTATTATCAACTAACTTAAAATAAATCCTATTTAAAAAACATGAATTCTTTAATATTAAAATATTTTTAGATATATTTTATATATCATATAATGTCGTAAACTCCCTCCATGATAGAATATACCTCTTTTCCAATTAATATTTAATCAGGTACAAGGGAATTAACATTGTTCAATTTACTTATTGATATCGTATATAAAATTTTCCAAACATAACTATCTCATCATCAAGAACATATTCAGTGTTACATTTCCCTTAATCACATGTTTTACATGATTATAACATTTCCATTAAATATATTTTCTAGTTCATCAGAACCATTTATCTTATTCGAGAAAATACTTAGTAAAAATCATTAAATAATAAATTATTATATATTTCTCAATTTAGATAACATAATTATTCAATCCAAAAACATAAACACGTTGATTAATACAATTCATACATAATCCATTAACAAGGATTTCACATCATATTCCTTAATACCACTTTCCATTCATAGTTTACCTATAGTATCAACATCATTACAAATATAACTGTTACTCGTACCGCCATGCTAATTCCCTTCATGAGATTTCCACTTAGTAAATTGATTCACATAATTCCTATTATTTAAACATTAATATATTTAAGGCATTAATGTTATATTAGGGAGACCAATATTTCCATCCATTTTGTTAATTGAAGCATAATTGTTCCTTTGTAGTTACTTGCTATTTCTCCTTATTTTCCCCAGTACAAAAATATTCTTGTTCCTCTAATACATTCACAGGGGAGATTCATTCCACAATATCAATATAATGGAGGAAAAATATTCTATCCTAAACATTATAGATTACATAAATTATCATTGAAATATTTCCTCATCTTCTTTGGTGAGATCAAGAGTTTTTTTTAAGGTACATATTTTTTATCTTGTTCTATGAATATTTATTTCACATGATCAAAACATAATTTACTCCAGATATCAACCCCTTTTATTCCTCATAAGAATATTTTCTATCACATTCCATGTGATCAAAGTACCATATTCTTCCCACCCTTGAATAAAACATAAAATAATATTTTATTCTACACTTATCAAAGAATAAAACCTCATATTCCAAAAAACACTTATAAGATATCTAAATCATGATATCTACTTATATAATCTATGAATAATTTGGGTTAACCTATGTTATTCATAGTAATATAAAATATAAATTATACATTATAGTTCATATAGTTTTTGTTATTTCCTAATGAATATCCCTAGGGAGTATTAAACGAGATGTGTAGCAGGGCCAGTTCTCGTGTAACAGTTCCCAATAAATTCTAGCTTAATATAGAGTTTTCAGGGTTTTTTCTACTATATAAATTTGTTCCAGAGCCACATCCACTTATAGAATCCATACATGTATGAACATATATTAAACCACTCACATTATCCTTTACTAAAATTCTATGACATTTTTCCAAACATTAACTCATCCTTAGAATTATCTTTAGAGACATCCCTAAACACATCCTTGGAAATATCCCATGGGATATCACTAAAATTTTCACATCCTAGATTCAAATGATTGAATAAAAAAATAATTTGGTACCAACAATTATGACCCATGTTCAACGTATATAGAGATTATATAATTTTAGGCGAATATTCATCACATAACAAAAGTACATGCTAGAGGACCCAAATATTTTAGTTCCTTAAAAAAGGTAACAATAATCTTTTATTATAGTGAATGATATTTATAATATCCTTTAATGATCTTACCCTTTAGTTATCCCACTTAAATACTTTCTTCATAAATTATTGAATGAAAACTTAATAAATGGTGATATTTGATGCAAAGTAAGGGTAAATGAAGGAGATATATAATCATAACATGTGCATGAGTGTATAAGAACACAATAATGACATTTGAAGATCATACATTTCATATTTATTATCATAATCGTGAGTCATGGAATAAATATTGGTATTTCATAAGACAACAATCATAAGGGAATCAAAGGAATAATCCATGATAGAATTATATAGGAATAAAAATAGAATTATAGAATAATCATAACAATGTAAAATCATTATATATAATTCAACTATCATTTTAAAAATATATTTTTTCAATTCTTGTGGGACCCACCTATTGGGAGATACATGCGACAATCACCAATTATAGAACATTATTTATAGTGGAATAGGTTCACTCCCCAAAACCATATTAGTAGTCATGGTTCACTATTAAGAACATCTTAGTAGTCATTGATCACTCCCATGACTATCGTAGTAGTGAAGGATCACTCCCAAGACCATATTAGCCAAAACAAATTGTTACTGGATTGATTTTACTCACCAATCCAGCAATTTCTATCAATTGAGATATAAATCATTACCCAATTCATTGGAGGGATATATAGATACAACCCGTCTCATAATTAAATCATATATATGTTTGACAAATGATAATTAAACATTCATCATGTCATGACCTAGAATAAGAGATATGCTTCCTAAAACTATAACCCTCATAATAAAATATGTATCATAAAAATCATATCATATACTATATAAAAGAGACATATTTCATAGTAATCTTATAATAGAATAACTTGTGAATGGATGTCGGTTTCAACACTATTTTATCATTGAATAACTCAAGGAAGAAATTTTTTTACATAAATAACAAGTCTTTTAAATCAGAACCATGCGATAAAAGAAGACGAATGGTGACCTTGGATCATGTCCCCAGTAAAACATAAACTATATCAATGGATGATATATTATATGGATAGGTAATTTAAAATATCACTTATAGAATTATATAATGAAATTATCCTTTCATTAAAATCATATTTAGCAAGAAACAATTTTAAAATACTTTTCTTTTGAAACAACATTTCATAACTTGTGAAGTGTTCTTTATAAATAATTTAAAACATTTCCTGAGGAAAATATCAGTTTCATTTTGAAAAATTATTTTTAAAACATAAACTATTTTCAAAAAAAATTCTTTGAAAAAACCATTATAAACATATAATAGGAGCATTGAAAATCATTAAAATAAATTTTGGAAAATATTTTTTTTTAAACAAATTCCTTGAAAATAGCTTTCTATTCATATAGAATATGATTTAAAATAATTAAAGTCGTTTTCATTTAAATTTTCCTTTCAATACATATAAAGAAGTATTTGAAAATCATTTGAAAGTAATTTTAGAAATAAATAATATTTAAAAAATTCATTGAAAATATATTTGGAAAAATATAAAATAATCATTACAAAATTTTTAAAAATATTTATTTATAAAACCAAATTTGAACATATTTTTCTTTATATATAGCTTTAAAATAATACAGAGGAGTCTTTGAAAATAATTCAAAACACTATTAAAATCAAAAAAAGTGTATTAAATCATTTTCCTTGAGGATGAGCTTAAAACATCATTTAATTTTTTTAAAAAACATTTTATGATGGTTTTTAAATAAAATGATTACTTACCAAAGAGACATATAATTTTGGACTTTCATAAAAACGCATTATTATTTATATTTAAATCCAAAGTGTAGAAAATGGTACCATTACTGTAAGACATCATGAATAAAAATATTATAATATAATGAATGAAAATTATTAAGATATTGATCAAAACATTTCATCAATGGAATCATAATCATAAATAATCTCAATAAAAGATGAGATTGTAAGAATAAACTCTTACTACATTGGTAACATTGATTCTAAAACCCATTTAAAAACATTCATTAAATGATTATCAAAATGGAATAAAAATAAATATATTCATGATACAAAATTTCAAAAATAATTATATACACATCATAAAATAATTTATGTTCATAACAAAACATGCGTCTCCATAAAGTAAAATTGAGAAAAGTTTACCTTACCGATTTGGTAACATTTGAAACATAAAAAATAGAATGAGAGATCGTAAAATTGATATTTAAATAACCGTAAATTTAATTATAATAATAATATAATACAATAATTTTATAATATACATCACTCAATAGAAATAAGTGGCGAATATGGTATAATTCTTGTACAAATAAAAGTATGCATAGAAATCCCCTTAGTACAAGAGTTATTTTGAATCATGAGATCCATGAATGAATATCATATATTAAAATGTTTAGAATCATGAAATAAAAACATTCATGTTATAAAATTTCATAGGTATTTATAAACACAATTAATCATGACTAAGTTCTAAATCAAGCGCATAAACAATCTAAACGCAGGAAAGACGAGAAAACCCTTACCATAAGCCTTGATTTTTTCCATACAAATACAAGCCTCATATATAATAAATATAATTTTCTAATACATATTAAAAAGAAAAATATTATTATATATATTACCATATATGATTTTATTAGGACATCAAATTAATATTTTATCAACAATTCAATGTTAATGTTATGTTTCTTTTAATATCCTCTCTTTCTTTCAAATATGATTTGACTTATTATTTTTTGTCATTTTTATCTGATTATGATTTAACTATCATAAAAAAATGTAAATCATGATATAAATATTATATATATTCCTTATATATTAATTTATAATAATCTATAAAAGATGTAAATATAAAATCAAATACACCGTTCAAGGAGACGTTGGATGTACGTAAACATGAAACTGGTTTCCATTATCTTATCATATTAAAAGAATGAATGTAATTGAAATATATTTATGTATATATTTATTAACATTAAATTTTATTTATTATATTATAAATATAAAATTTATTTATTAAACCCACCCTTAATACATTCAATGTAATGTGTGAACAAATCAAATCACTTTGAGGAGGCGGTAATCAACATGCCGATAAACGATGTTATCATATTCTCACAAAATGAAAATCGTGAATTTATGTGTTATATAAAAATTATAGAGTCATAAATACATAATAAATATAATATATTTATATAATATAAAAATATTAATTATATCATTAATTCATTCCTTTTTTGGTGTTAATGGAAGAATGGACGACATTGGTTCGATGGGTTGTGGTATGTTGTACCCATGAACGATGTTTGTGTATCCCATTAAATGATAGTTTGCATGAATTTAGGTCACAACCATTAAATAATAACATAAAAATATATTTAAGATAAGTAATTTGTTATATTATCTTATAAAAATAATAATTTAGTGGGATTAAGAAGGGATCAATATAAAAATGCATGTTATGGAATGTTCCCTCTTATTAAGATAACTCATTTTAAATTCCACCGAAGGGTTTCCATGGTTGTATTTATATTAAAATTGATGATTCATGGTTGAGGGTAAAGAATATGGGATATTATTTGGTAATTGATTGAATTATTAACAGTGTAACACACCAAGATGTCATAGTATGTTATCTCTTTAAACTAATTCAATAACTCGTGCTACACGCAACGCCATGTTCGAGCGCACCACGACTTACAAAACTAGCCATTCAAAAAGAAGTTATGTATATTAATAACGAAATATTGATTTTTTTTATACTCTATATAATTTTATAATCCATATCATGTGTTTCATAGACATAATATATGTACAAATTCATTTTTTTAGATAAAAGAACTATTTATCAAAAAATGAAATTTTACCGTATTTTAATAGAAAGTATTCTTAAATCCAATATTTGACATATTTTTATATTTAATTTAATGATGAAAAACTATTATTTTGAATCAGGAAATAAAAATTTAGTTTGGATCAATTTTTAGTACTTTTCTGATAACTTTTATATTTTGATGAATAGGGACAAATACTAAATATAAATTGAAAACAACGTTTTCAGTCGAAATAATTTATAGTGTGAAATTATGAAAATTAGAGGTTCTGAAATATAATAAAATTATATTTTTATAATTTAATATAATTTAAGTAATTTGTTGTAAATTCACATTTAAATTGTACATAAACACATGTAAATATTTTGATAGTTTTTATTTCCTAAAAACCCACTTTCTGGTTTTGACAATAGAAATTAATTTTCAATTAATTAACTCAACTCATATGTTTTGAATTTGGAAAAATATTCATCATTTTTGGATTCAGAATATCAAAATTATCTTAGGGTGAATTTTTTGTATATTTTTTTTGAAAACATTCAATTTTTGATGAATCATTAAAAACATTATGTTTTTTTAAACTAACTTTTATTTAAATAATAATTGTTTTAATTTATATTTATTTTAATTTCTAAATAGATAAATAATAACTATATTAGTTATATTTAATTCACTGGAGTCATTTTATTATAAGATTATATAAATAAAATTTTATTGAAAATTTTATCGTCTTTTACCCACCTTCTAGGAAAATTTGAAAATTTGCATAAAACATAATTTTACTACTTTTGTGAATTGAATTTCAAAAATTTGAGAGACACAGTTGACTTAATTATGTATAATTTGGTTCAATTGTGGGGAAAATAATTTTTGTTAAATAGTAACTTTTGGATTTTAGTTATATTTATTATAAATAAATACAGAAATTAAAGGTAAAATTGATATTATAATTACCGTAACACATGTCCTAATTTTATTAGATATGTGTATTTTGACCAAAATTATCCATATAAATAAAATATTATCCTATTTGATCAATATGAATTAGATTAGGACATTTATTATATTTTATTTAAAGAAGAGTTAGAATTATTATATTTAAATTGTAATAACTAAAAATATTTTAAATATAGGGTTATTCATATGTTAAATTCAACTATACATATTAATTAGAATGATAAAAATATTTTCTACATAATGTTAGGTTATTTATAATTTTTAGACATTAAGTAATTAAATTTATTTCTGACACAATGTAGTTGTAGTAAATACCTTATTAAGGAAAGATTTAAAAAATTTATTTTATAAATATAACAATAAATGTAATTTGAAACTTCTGATGCATTCCAAGAATTTTATAGGTTAATATGACATGTTAGGATTGATGTAATTATTTTTTTAAGTAATCATGTTTTTTTGACATTCACAAAATCCAAATACTAAATAGTGTCAAATTTGACATAAATGATTATTTAAGACAAATACAATATTATTAAATGATATAATATTATTAAAAATATAAGGTTCATCTAGAGGACTTAAATAAAGATATATATGTCATTATTGAACCACTTGGGGTTCTCTGATCATTTAATATTATTTTTATTAACCATGTATTATAAAAATAGAAAAAGACATTGTTAAAGTTAAACTATTTAACTAAGAGTTAAATCTAAAAGATAAGGTCAATATGGTGCCCAAAACCTATCTAAAACCTACTAGTTGAGAGTTTTTAAACCCATAACCACATTATCCTATAAATAAATTCTTTTGGAGACATTATAAAAACTAATATTATTGTATAATAAATTAATATTACAATCTTTTCCTAATGTGACAGTCACATCTCTTATAAAAGGGTTTGTACCCTTCTCTCAAAATCACACCTCCAAAGACATTTGGCTCAGCAAAAACATATTCAAATATCTTCCCCACTATCCTCAAATCATCCTAGTGGCCATACTTTTATCTTAAATATATACTATGGAGCCCTTTTCACCAAATCAAAAGGAAGAACTCGAAGAAGAGGTAGTAATTTCATCACCTCTTTCAAAGTTCTTTTCTTCTTTCACCTCCTTTTCCATTTTGGTTTCAATACCAAAATAATAAATCCTATACCTTCTACATATTTTTATGTTATTATAAATATGGTATAACCATATTAATTATTTAATCCACCCTATTAATGATAATTTCACCATACATGCGTACATACGGCTTACTGTCTCCACTTCGTGGTGTAATTTGTTATTCAACACTTCATCATTTTGATGGGTTTAATAATGAGTATAATTGATGTTAATAATAAATATAACATTTTAATGATTTATTATATGTAATATACCATCCAATTACATATGATTTCACTATAAATAAAATTATATCATCGCTCGTGCATACGTACGACTTATTGTCTCCCCGATGCGATAAGATTCATTTCCACGTTCACCGTTCAACGATGATTATAAATATATATATTGTTAATAAGTATGTAATTTATGATATAATAATGTAATTGGAAATATGTGTGTGTATATATATACATTTACATATATCTCTTTCACATACTTCAGTTCAATACTATATGAAAACGGAAACGACATTTATGCATACTTACAACCTACTCTCTCCATAAATAGTGTTATCCATTTCAGATATCTATCTATTATAAATAATTAAATTCTGAATATATATGATACATAAATAATGTTTTATATTTTTTAATCAATTAAATCATGATATAAGTTATAGGATCATGAATAACATGTTCAAACAAGTACGATAAATAAAGTGATTATTACCCGAAATGAAATATTAAAATAGAAATTATTATTAAATGGGTAGTATAAATACATAAATGAATCACGTATTATATAAAAAATATGAATATGTTTCCTTTATAATTTAATAACATAATATGGTCATTATACAAGAAATAAAATGTACCATCGACCAAAAGAATGTTCGAGGTAAGGGTTAATTTCTCAATCTCATTATTACCTGAGATTGTTTACGTATAAGTTTTTACTGGGACATATTTATTATCCATGTCCATAATTAATTAAATAGATTTCAAAAGGATTATTTTAAAGTAATATTTATAAAAAACATCATTTTAAATTATTGAAATATTTATTCTTCTAAATCATTCTCATTAATGTCCTTGTGTTCAAAATGGTTTGAAGGATTTATTTCTATGGACATGAATGTTTTAAAATGATAATTTCTTTCAAAAGTTTCAAAGTGGTATGGGACTATTTGATTCAAAAATTTCTTTTAATGTTTTTCCTTTCTAAATTGTTTGACTTTTAATTAATTACATGAAAAAGGGACATTTCTCTCAAAGAGTTTTACTGATCATTTTCATCTATGTCTACATCCTTTACGGGATATTATTCATGATTGACGTTTATTTATTTTAATACAATGTCTTATATTTATTGAACGAATTATGATTTGTTTGAATATAGATGTGTTGTTTTTAGACCATTCATTGTTTATGGTAAATGTATTGACATTACGTATACTAGTTATAATAAGAATTTTTATGTTATGTTTCAACCTTTTCATATGGGGAATGAATTGAACTTATTAAGTGACGAGTGGAGCACAATATAGCTTCTCGATGCATCGGTTGTCCTCATGGGACAAATTACAGTATTGTGACAAGGCCTTGACAAAAAAAAATTAGTCTTGTCATGAGGCCTTGACTATGTGGTTATGACGTCTGACATTTTGCATTCAATTATTATAAAATTTGCTATTGATATTACATTTGTTTATTTGACTAATAGTATATCCATGTGAATATGTAAATGGAATTATTTGATTTATTGTTTCCATATTATACTGTAGTTTATGTCTTAAGGTCTTTTATTTCAATTTCAAACCACTCCATTAATGTTTATGATTATATATGACATCTTCCTCTATATTGTGTATCCTTACTGTGCATCTGAGCTCACCCCATTCTTATGTTTCATTTTCCCATGATTCCAATAAGTTTACTATGACTAATATGAAGGTTTATTCTATGGGAATAATGGTGTTCTAAAAGGATTATTTATGTTATGTTATATGTTAGAAATTTTAATTTAATGTCCTCATTTGTAATCTATTTTCCAAGACTGCTAATCTAATTGGTCCTATGGGGTTTGATTCTATATAATCATACCAATTTATTAAAATAATGCACCAACTCTGGGTAACCGGGGTCAGGGTATTATAGTTGGTATCAAAGAAGTTTAGCAACAACCTTGGAAATAGATTTAGATAAAATCTAATTTTCAAACATTACCCTAAGATAGATATTGAGTATTAATATAGAAAAACTTCTATAATTTTGTTAATGTAGAGATTTTGTGAATTTTCCATGAAATATATCACTATCTGGATACGAGAAGGTAGAGGTGGCTCTGGAACAGATGTATCTACGAGCGAAAACTCTGTTAAGGAGTTTCAGGCTGGACCTAGGGTATCCTGGTACACAACAATGGGCCTTAATACACTTTTTGTTATGACACTCTTGGGTTGTATGCTTGGAATAATTCACATTTTCTTTTCAAACCATTATGAAGGATTTATGAGTAAATACCTCCTCAAAGATTTTTTTTTTTAAGATTATGAATTGTATACATAAACTTATCAATTTATGTTAGGTATTTTACAAATTTGGAATTATGCATTGTGATTCATAAACTAACATAGTGTATTCCATTTTTAGAAATGGTTTCTAGTAGAAGGAATGTGAACTCTAGTAATACACATGATCCAAAGAGTAAGAACGGTCATATGTTTCTTGGTCTTAAGACAACTTTTATAAGGTAAATAGTCTCCCACATATTCTCATCATATGAAGAAATAGTATCATGTGTTAATAAGATAAGTAAAAAATTCATTGATTTTTATGGCATTGAAAGGAATCCATAGAAGAAAATGATTTTAGAGAGAAAGATAGATAAACGAAAGGTGGGAAAGAAGGATTTTCCAATATGTGATAACTGTGAAAAGAATCAACTTGGTAAATGCATGAAGGGAATCTGAGTTTGTTATATGTGTGGATAAAAAGGAAACCAAGTACATGATTATAAAGTTAAGAAAAAGGTTTCAAATGTACAATGCTTTATTTTCATGGAGTTGGGACTCTACGAGAATCAATGTTGAAATCATTATATTATACCACAAATGATGTTATTGGATAATAATAATGTTATGACACTACCCCAAATTAAAAGAATGACTATTGTTCTTATGATGTTATTAAATAATTATATCATTTGATTATTGAATCAATGATGTACTTGTAATAAGAATTATGGAGTACATAAGGATTATACTGCATTGCTATTTCATTAAGGATTTGAGAGTGTGTGTTACCAATAAAAGTGACTCAATAGAACATTAAATGTTTTGAAAAATACATGATTGGAGGAAAGATGAACCTTAATATATTCATCATACTGAGTTACCGATTTTGGTATAAGAGATGAATTATTTGGATAAATTATATTGTATATTATTGAGTAACTTGGAACTAATTAATGGTTTGTTTATTCCATCATTGTTGGAGATTACAAAATTGTTGGATTTAAAGAGTATATACAATATTCTATGTTTTACAAAAGTAATAAGGAATTATACACCTATTCAAATTTGGTATTTTGGTAATTATTTTTATTACTACATTTTAAGAGAATACATGATGAAGGTATTCACATGTATATTATGCGACCTTCATTATAAATTTTGGATTGTGAGTTTGGAAAAATGTATTCTAGAAATGTTGGAATGGATTAAGTTTTACATTGGATAATATTTTTAAGGATATATAATTTCTTTTGTTTATTATGGATTGTTACAAAAATGAAAACCTGAAGATCGGGCGACAACCTGTTGTGTCTGGCAAGTCGGCGAGACTTGAACCTGAAACTGAAGGGTGACAAGGGTCCATCGTCTTCCACTAGACTACATGATTTCCTAGACTGTATAATGTAATTTTTTAAAAATATCTGATAGATGATTTATAAAATCATTTTTTTAGAACCCTTTACAATTAGGATAATTAAAATATTTTTCAGTTCTATTATCTTTTGGCAGTAAAAGATAAGTTTGTGGAATAAATTAATTAAAAAATGGAACACTTCTTGTCAAGTATTTTTGTTCTTATTATATGATTAAATTAGTACATACAAATTAGGGAAGGGATATGAAAACCAAAAAAAAATATCCTAATACCTTATGTATTGAAAAACCAATAATATTTTAAGTCATCGACGATTTATGGCTTTGAGTCCCTCAATATCAAATTTATTGTTAAATTGTCTATGATTGATGACCTCAATCACTACCTATAAATATTAATGTTTTCCCTCCAATTATGTGTCTCTAATTTCCACCAATGTTCTCCTATTCAATATCCTAATTTAGTTGTGATTTTTTCATTTCTGTTTCCCTCTTATTAAGAATAAATTTTATTTATCCTATTTACAATGTGGTTTTTCCAAAAATGTATTTTCTGTGTTTAACACTTTATTTTCAAAGAAAAATTTTAAATTATGTTGATAAAATTTATTTAAGGAGGGGATAATATAACACCTTAGGATTTCATAGTACATTATCTCTTTTAAGTAATTCAATAGCTTGCGCTACAAGCAACACTAATTTCAAGCGCACCAAGACTTATCAAACTAGCTGTTCAAAAAGAATTTATGAATAGTATTAACTGCATATGGAATTTTACATACTCCATATAATTTTTGAGTCCATATCAGGTGTTTCTTAGACATAATATAAGAACAAATCCATTTTTTCAGATAAAAGAAGTATTTTTTGAAAAAATGCAATTTCACCACATTTCAATAGAGAACCCTTTTTAAATACAATATTTGAGAAATTTTAATATTAAATTTAATGAAATTAAATTCTTATTTAGAATAAGTACATAAAAATTTTTTTTTGTATAAATTTTTCGTACTTTTCTAATAACTTTCATATTTTGATGAATAGTAAAAAATACTAAATTTTAATTGCAAACAACTTTTTTTAATTGAAATATTTTAATGTGTAAAATTATGAATTTGAGTGGTTTATGAGTATTATTAGATTATATTTTCATAAATTAATATAATTTATGTCATATAATGAAAATTCACTTTTAAATTTTATATAAACACATGTCGATCTTTTGATAGTTTTTACTTCTTAAAAACCCACTTTTTGGTTTTGACAACGAGTATAAATTTTAAATTAATTAGTGAAACTCATATGTTTTTAATTTGGTAAATTAAACTTCATTTTTTGATTCATAATATCAAAATTATCAAAGGGTTAATTTATTGTATTTTTCGAAAAACCGTCATTTTTTTACAAATAGTGAAAAAACATCATTATTGTTTTAAACCGAAGTTTATATAAATAATTATTATTATTATTTTAATTTATTTTAATGTAAAAATAAATACATAATACCTATATTAATTCAATTTAATTCATCAGAGTCATTTTTTAATTATATTAGATGTATAAAATTTTATTGAAATTTTTAACGTCATATACCCACCTTTAGGCACATTGGAAAATTTTCCTAGAACATAATATTACCACTTTTGTGAATTGAATTTCAAAAATCTGAGATACATGGTTGACATAAGTAAGTAAATTTGGGTTTAATAGGATGAAAATAATTTTTGGTGAATAATAACTTTTGGAATTCATTTTCCACGGTTAAAAAAATAGAGTAATTAAATGAAAAAATTATATTATAACTACACTAGCACATGTCCTAATTCTATTGTATTAGTGTATTCCAACCAAATTAAACCATAGAAATAAAATATAATCCCCTTTGATAAACATAGATTATATTAGGACATTTATTATATTTTATTTAAAGAAGAGTTAAAATTGATAAATTCAAATCTTAAAAACTAAAACATTTTTATTATAAGGTTATACTTAATATAAATTTGACTATAAATATTCATTATAAATATAAAACTATTTACTATATAAGGGTATTTTATTTATAATTTTTTGACATTAAATAATTGATTTTATTTATGAAACAACGATGATGTGGTAATTACCGTATTAATTAAAGATTAAAACAATTGATATTATAAATATAACAATAATATAAAATTGAGACTTCTGATGAATTCCAAGAATTTTATACATTAATATAATATGATTGGATTGATTTAATTTATTTTTTAGTATTAATCATGTTTTTTTGACTTTCTCACAAACCAAATACTAAATAGTGTCGAAATTGACATAAATGAGTTTTTAAAACAAATGTTATATTATTAAATGATATAATATTCCTAAAAGTATAGGGATCGGAAAAAGGAAATAAATAATGATATATATGTCATTCATGAACCACTAGGGGTTATCTTGTCATTTTATAGTATGTTTATTAATCATTTAATATAAAAATACAACAATAAATTGTTTAAGTTAAACTATTTAACTAAGAGTTAAATTTAAATGATCAAGTTAATAGGGTGACCTAACCCTTTATAATGCCCATTGGTAGAGTTTTTTTCAACCCAGTCACACCTTATCCTCAAAATAAATCCTTTTGGAGCCATTATAAACCTAATATGATTGTATAATAAATTAATATTTCAAGCTTTTCTAAAGTGACTGTCACTCATCTTATAAAAGTGTACTTTACATTATCTCAAAATCGCACCTCCAGTGCCATTTTTAATGCTCAAACCCTACCCAAATATCTTTACAACTACCCTCACATCAACCTAGAGGCCTTACATTAATCATAAATCCATCCTATAGATCTATTTCGATCAAATCAAAAGGATGAACCTGAAGAAGAGGTAATAATTTTATCACCCCTTTCAATGTTTTTTTCTTCGTCCACATCCACTTTCATTGTTGTTTCCATAACAAAATAATAACTCCAGTTAATTCTATATATTTTGATGTTATTATAAATATGATACAACCATATTCAGTATTCTATTTATCATATGAATGACAATGTCACCATACGTGTGTACATACGACTTACCATCTCCATGTCGTGGTGTAGTTTGTTATTCAACCCTTTATCATTTTGATGGGCATAATAATGATTATAATTTATGTAAATAACAAATATAACATGTTTATGGTTCTGTATATGTAATAGACCATCTGATTATATAAGATTTCACCATCAATAGAATTATATCATCACTCGTGTGTACATACCGATTAACATCTCCACGAAGCGATGAGATTAATTTTCACGTTTACAATTCAATGATGATTATAAATATATATATTATTAATAAGAATGTAATATATGAAATAATAATTATATAGGATATATATATATATATGAAAACAAAACGACATTTATGAATACATACGGCCTACCGTATCCATAAACGATGTTTTCCTTTTCATATATCTATCTATTATACATACATATATACTGAATATATATGATACATAAATATTGTTTTATAATCTAAAATAAATTAAATCACAATATAAGTCATACTATCAAGAATAAAAAGATGAAACATGTATGATAATAAATGCGATTATTACCCTAAATGTTATTTTAGCATAGAAATTATTATTAAATGGTTAGTATAAAGCATTAAATGAATCATGTATGATATCATAAATATGAATATGGTTCTGTTATAATTTTAATAATATACTATGGTCATTATATAGGAGGTAAAATATAACATATAACAAAGGAATGTAAAAGGTAAGGGTTAATTTAAGAGTCTCATTATTATCCGAAATTGTTTATGTTTAATTTTTTACTGGGACATATTTATTATCCATGTCCATGTTTCATAAAAGAGTTTTTAAATGGATTTTTTTAAGGGAAACATTAAAAAAAACATCAAGTTAAATTGTTTAAATATGTTTTCTTCTAAATCATTCTCATTAAGGTCATTGTTTTAAAAAAGGTTTCAAGGATTTATTTATATGGACATGAATGTTTTAAAATGATAATTCATTTCAAAAGATTCAAATTTCTATGGTACAAATTTATTCGAAAATGGATTTTAAATTTCTACCTTTCTAAATTGTGTGACTTTTAATTTATTACATGAAAAAAGGGATATTTCTCTAAAAGAATTTTACTGATCATTTTCAACTATGTCAATATCCTTTACTGAATATTATTCATTATTGAGTTTTAATTATTTTAATAAAATGATATGTGTGGTGTTTGTTGACAAAGAAAACCATGACATAGAAATATGTTGACAAAGGGGATTTCATGGTGGAATGTAGAGTTCAAGAGTTGTGGTCAACGATCTATGTTTGATTCAAGAACGTCGACAAAGGAATGGATGATCTGGAATCGGTACAAAAAGAACAAACACAAGTTGGCGCTGTTTTCCAGTGTTTGCCAATTTTTTGGGCCTGAAAATCACCAAATGAAAAAAAGTGGTTTTTGGAAAAAGGACTTGCATGCTGTGTACAAGATGTCTTGAAAACTTGCATGCCATATGTTTTTTAAGATCAGATCATCAAAAAATGTCAAAGGGATAAGGGTCGCGCAAGTATTGAGTTGGTCGTGGAGGTGACTTACGCGCCAAGAGAAAGGACTTACGCACCGATGCCTAAGAGGATTGTAAACTTGTGTGCCTGTTGTTTTTCAAGATCAGAACTTCAAACTATGGCAAAGGAAAGAGGTTCGCGCAAGTTTGGAAGTGGGTTGCGGAAGTGGCTTGCAGGGTAAGAGACTTTCATGCCGAGACTTGCGCGCTGAGGGTTGACTTGCGCGCCATCGTGCAGGGTGGTCAAATTGCCTATAAATACTGGACCATCCCTCCTCATTTCTCACCGGAGTTCAACACTTTGAGAAATCAGATCTCCCGTCGTGCAGGTGTGGTGGTCGCGCAAGTGGTGTGTGGTCGCACAGGTGAAGTTGTGCGTCAGTGGTTGAAGTTGCGCGCCAGTGTGAGAAGTTGCGCGTCGGTTGGCAGTTGCACGCCAATATTGGTTTGGGCATAAAAGGAAGACAGTCATGCCAGTTTGGAGTTGGGGAATCCTATGTTGCACAACTGTCTGAGGAGGACTTGTGTATCAGTTGTGAATTGCACGTCGATACTTGCGCGCCGAGATAGACTTGCGCACCAAGTAAGGTTGAGTCCCTGACCGTATTTTTGGGCCGCATGGAAGCTGAAAGATTTCCCGATACCTTCGGTGAAAAGGGAGATTAATCTGCGGGTGAAAGTTGAACTTCAACAGAGCATCTACATACAAAGGAAGATGCATTCTTTTATGAAAATGAAGAGACCTACATGTCTATAATCTGTGAGTGTATCCTTTCCAATGCAGTGAGCAAAGGAAGAGGAAGTAGGTGATCCTCTCCAACGGTAGTGATCCAGAGAGAGGGAAACATGGAGTGACCCCTGGGAAAGCAGTGTGATGACCTTAAACCTTGTAATAGCAGTCAGCCTGGGATAGAGTGACTATTCCTGAACCTTGTAATCCACAGAGAGTGAAGTTTAGTGGAATTTGGTACGACTGACAACCTTTCGGCATATGCTCCTTGGACATAGCCCTTAGCGGTGAAACAAGTAAAAATTGATGTGTCATGTGCTTGCTTTACTTTCTCCTTATATTGTGAAACAGGAAAGAGAGAGAAGAGTGTTTTTCTTAACAGTGAAACAAGATCCGAACAGGATTTAATTTTAAATTAGTCATACCCTGATTCACCCCCCTCTCAGGGTATTCAGCCTTGTAGACCTAAGAGATGATTTGACTAGTAGAATATCCATGTGAGTAATTAATTGTAATTACTTGTTTTTTTATTACCATATTATGTTGTATTTTATGATAAAGGTATTGTGATTCAATTTTATACTTTTCTATAAAAAAAATTTCTTTTTTTGATAGCTTCCACAATATTGTTTATCCTTACTAAGAATTTGAGCTCACCGCTTTCGTAAGTATTATTTTCCTAGGATGATAATATGTATATTTTTATTTATATGAACATTTTAGATAATGGAATAATGGAATTATTAGTGGATTATTTAGGATTTTTTTTATGTAATAAATTGTAATATAAAATTCTTGTATGTAATCTATTTTCCAAAACTGCTAAACAGATCGGTGGACATTATTCCTTGTAATCATGCCTATTTTATGTACTAATGCACCGACACTAGGTAACTGGGGTCGTGGCATTACAAATAGGGCATGAGAGGTGTGACTGTGTGAGGGGGGGTGTTCCCTTTTAATGTACAGGTGGAGTGAATTTCTTGTATATATAAAAAGATATTCATTATTGACTGGACTCACAAACAACATATTCTTCCAATAATTAAAAATTTTCGATAAAATGAATGATATAGTCAGAATATTTTCCAAAAAATTGTAATTTTTACGTGTTTCTAGGTTATTTGGCCCCTTAAGTTAATTATTAACCACCATGTGAACACATTTTTTCCTTTAGCGCTGTAAATGATTTCAATTACATTAAATAATATTTTTGGTAAAAAAATATGTTGACCTACTAAATCATTATATATTATTATCAGTCCAAATATGATTTCAACTATTCCATATTGTAGACACCTATATGGACAAAATTAATTTAATATTAATCCTATAGATAGTATGTAAAAATGAGATTCTACTATAAAAAGTTTCAAATGTTTGAAATGTTTTATTATATAATTACAGTGAGAAATTGATTCCAATGAACTAAATTAGATTAATATATGTAAAATTGATCAAAATATACTATAAAAAAATAAAAAATATAATTTAACTATATAAATATATTAGTCTGAGTTGCAGTTTTAAATTAAAATACAGTATTTTCACTATTCATCCAAAATTGAAGCATATCATAAAAATAAAAACCATATGTCATGGATAATATTATATTACTCATTAGAAAATGTTTTTTCCAATAAAAATGATAAATTTATTCATAAATTAGTTTTTAAAAATGTATTCCTTTAAAAGGTGGTAAAACCCCCTCTAAAAAAACATCTTTTTTTTCATAAATATGAATTTATTCTTATATTTGTTCAATAACATAAAAAAATAAATGAAAAATAGTAAAATTTAATATATAATGTATAAATTATTTTAAAATAATTAATCAATGTTTTTTTCTTATGTTATTGAGATTAAACATGTTTCTTTATAGAAAATAGTTTTTCATAAAATTAATTTCAATAGTTTCCAATAGTTCTAACTCCCATTTATAAATAATTTGTTACAAATTATTAATTATATAAACATGAATAAAAAAATTAATAATTTGTTCAATCCCTATTACACCCTCTATTCCAATTTAAAGGTGATAAATGTAATAATAATTTAAAAATAATATAAATAAAATATATTAGTTTTTTAAAAATATTTTTTTCTTGTAACGCATGCTATCACATGAAATAAACATTATGTGTAAGAAAATACAAACATAGTGTTACATGTACCAAAATCTAATTTTTTTTGTTGTGTGCTATGTAATAATTTCATGGTGTTGTGTATAAATCAAACATAGCATAGTGTAGTGTGCAATGCCACCCATTAAATGAATTTAACATATTAGAAAAATAAAAATTCATAGAAACATGGGTTGTTACAATACAGGTTATAAAATATTGTTACAGTAGATGTTTTTCTAATTTTTATTTGAAAAAAAAATTATCAAAATTTCCTCTAAAATTATCCATTTTCATGAATTATATCATATTCCAAGTAAAACAGTATCTTATTTAAAAACCATTAATAAATTCCATTTTTAATTACTTTTAAATGTAATGTAATGGAAAACATAATATCTTGAAAATAATTTTCAAATCCATCCTACATTAGAAAATAATTTAAAATAATCATTATTGAAACCAATGGTTTTACGGTAAAAAATCTACAATAATGTAATCTTGGTAATTAATGAACTAATATCCTTACACTAGAAATAAAAAATACATCAATTGAGCTAATTCAAAACCATTTATTACCCTATCCTAGCCTAAAAGAGGGGAAATCCATTTAGTTTTCCAATATCCAACCTAATGACACTATTTATATCATATTACTAATATACTAAATAATTCTACCAATAAACCATTCATACGAACACATGTTTTATCATAACATCCAAATGGTTGTGAGGATTTTGAAGGTAATATCTTACAATTAATCATTCTGTATAATTAATTTTAAAAAATATTCATAAATCATTCTCATACCAATGAATTCCCCATTAGAACATCCAAATTTATCATTTTTACATGTTATATTTAATTTCAATTCAACTAACCAACCTTAAATGGTAAATTTCATTTAATTAGTGAAATAATTTATCATTTCCATTACATAATAAATGGAAACGTCTAATGGATTTCTCATTTTCCAAGGAATTATTTAATGTGAAAATGGTCTTTTTATATTCCACTCAATGTATTAATGCATTAAAATAACAATACATTTTATTAAACAACTTATAAATCTTATAAAATTAATAAATACAAACATTAAATGAATTATTTTAATGTGTAAAGGAACTCAAGCATTAAATTACAATACATTTATACTTATTTTTGATTTTATCATCATAACTATCTTAATTAATTTATCAAAATCCAAACAGGTATATCAATTTCCAAATCATGAGTTTGTACCATTAAGCTAAATATAAAATTAATTTATATGAAATTACCATTTTTATAGCATTATAACAAACTAAATATTTCACCAATAATTGATATATCTACTAGATAAAGACAAAAATAAAAAACATATTAAAATATAAAAATAATAGTAGAATAAATCATAGGGTAAATTATAATGTGGGGTAAATTGGACACCAACCTTTAATTAATATGAATCTCAGTAACTTGAAGGAAAAAATACTAGGATAAGAACAAATCATTGAATTGATAAGGATTTCCCATGAAAACCTTTTAGAATGAATAATCATAGAGTACCAAGACGAGGCCCTAAACAAGAGGTGTTGTATCACCAAACTAGAATACACGTCCTCAAATTTGAGTGTGACAAAAAAGATCACATAAAAAAAAGTATTCCCCCAATGTGATCAAGGAAAATGACACTCTAATTCCCCTTAATTTGTATCCCATCATAAAAGAATGTGGATCATGATGATCTAAATGAATCCCCAAGAACAAAAATTTGTATTTCACAACCCCTTAAATATTTAACCAAAACTAATATTGAAAAGAAATGGGATGGGAAAATTAGATTTAAGAGATTGAAGATAACATATATATGTTTAATCCTTTAATTAGGGAAATACATAGATTGAGTAAATATTTCCTGGATATTGGGATCCATTCCTGAATTTTAAAATTCTAAACCCCCAAAATGGAACTATGACATGTTCTTGTGATAAAATCAAGACCAGTTGGACCTAGACAAGGTCTCCACTGAGCCCTCGTAATGCTTGGTTGGGCATGGAGGATTTAGCTCTAGTATTGTGAAACCCATCAAAATAATGATATGTATTAGTGTGTGGTACCAGGTATTATTACGTATTAAAAGGAAAAAATGACATTGAATGCTCAAAACCCATTCAATGCATCCAAAACAATAAAGAAAAACTCAATGCTCCAAAAAATAATGAACATACCTGAATGAAAATAATGAAATGTCAAATTAAAAATTTATAAAATTTTAAAACAAATTTATACCTAGATTAATCCAATCCCATATAGATTCATAAAAATTAAATATTATTACTATACATTATTAGTTAAAATATTCCTTCATTTACAAATGTGGAACATTTTCAGATAAGCCTTTATTGGTGACATATGATTACGATATCCTATAATGGCGGGATACAATGGCTCTTCACTCACTTCTTAAAAAATTATAATTATAATTTAAAAAAATTAATGATAAAAAGTGATGGAAAATAATTTATTTTAAGAACAAAAATATCATTATATATATAAAATTAAAAAATTTATAGAATTAGAGAAAATCACCTCTCTCGGATTTCGGTAGACATTATGACACCATTTAAGATTACAAATGATTACTAAAATATTCTACTACTTAATATAAAAATTTTACAAAGATAATATATTTGTGTTACTAGAATGACATAGGTAAACATGTTATAAAAAATATATATATATGTATAACGGTAATTAAATTCATAGATACTACTTTAGGGTTACTATTACGAAGATGTAATATGATATTATCCATATATATGCAAATTAAATGACTGTAATCTATATCATTAAATTGTCTAAAACCCTAAAAACCATTGAGAAAAATACGAAATTAGTTTTTTTTAATTGTTATGATAGGGAAATATTATTATATATTCACAAATATTAATCTAGTTTTAGAAATCCATAATCTTCATCTGTCAATAAAATGTCAACATTCCATGATTCAGGTGAAAAATAAACATCACACTATAAAAAATATTTTAGAAACATAATAAAATGTATATTTTTATTTTTAGTCATATAAATATAAATGTTGAATATTAAAAACATTAAAGGGTTATCATGTTTGGTATATTGTGGGATTTAAATGTTTTGTATCTAAAATATACACCTTTGGAGTATCCAAAATTATAACAACGATCATACAGGGAATCCAAAAAAAGGGATATGTAATTAAAATAAAATAAATTATATATAATATTATTAGAATCTGAATTTTTAACAATTCATAATAAAAATTAATAAAAACCAATCATATATAATTATTTTCAATCACTGTGTCTATTTGGTAAACTATTACAGAAATTCAATCTTCATCTAGTGAGTTTATTTTCTATAAGACACATGAGGACTAAGAAATAAAATATTTTCCTCAAAAGGTTATTACATTCAATTTATGTTATTTAATATCTTTTATAATATATTAATAGTGTATATTTATTATTAAAATATAATAATTGTTTTTGGAAAAATAGATTATAAAATCATAACTTTTATATAAAATTTCATTAACAAAGAACCCATTCAACGATTCTCGATAATTTCATTTATATTCTTAATAAAAATCTTGTCTTAACTTACCTATTCATACATTTATATGTGAAATTCAATAGAGTTTATTTGGTTAAAATTTATTGATGTGTCTGAATGAAAATACAATATAAATAAATGAGGAAATAAATTTGGCAGGGGTAAAGGAACTCTAAAAATGTCAATTTGATGTAATTACTCATCCTTAATAATTAGATATTATAGTTTTTTTGAACTATTATTCTCTTTAAATGATATTTTTAGGTTATAAATTTTGATAATGGGGATGAAATTAGATAAAATATACCAATACATTACAAGTGGATACTTATACTGAGTACGGATTTTTCACAATATATAACAAATTAAAATAAAACAAGATTTATCTTTATGGAATATCATATTAATTATCTCCTACATCTCATACTGGTCTGTATTATTTATTAAACCATGTGAAATACATTTGAAAACATATGATGAGAAGAAAAAAATATTCATTATGGATACACAATGAGGGGAAATTTTTAGACCTGTGAAAACATGAAGACACAAGAAAAAATTATCATAAAGAAATAATTTTCACCCTTAAAAGGTTGATATACATTATGTTAAAAATTATCTCATCTATTATCTTTTTTATAATATTCATATTAATATAAAACACATTGAAATCATAGATTACACACACACATATATATATTGGGACATAATTATACTTAAATGTAATGAAATTTTGTCAATATCTATACATACCACTCTTACCAATGGAATAACCACACGTAAAAATTTCAAACATGTCACTCCTATAAATAGAATAACCATATGTCCGACTTCCATATACAATTCATTGGATTCTATAACATATCTACACATCCTTGGTTTTTCAAGGAACCACCCATCATAGGTTTTTCGTGTAACCTCCCATGAAATGTTCATGTCACATTATATAATCATGACACATAAAATATTTAAATTTTCAACATCTCACTAATAAAATTTCATTCGAAATCATAAGAAAACATTTCTTGATTTTAAAATAATCAAGAAATTTTAATACACATTTTATGTAACCAAATACCTAGAAAAAGTGAAAGATGGGTTTAATGTTTTCTATTAAAAGCATGAAGTCATTTATAGGAATACAAATATAAAATAGACATAAAATTTAGATAATAATATACTTATATTCATGTTAATAAATATGTAGAATAATATTAAGAATATTGAAATGGAGGAATTTAATGAATAATTATACATTAAATGTGTCAAATACCACTTTGATCATTCAAATCATATGACACATTAATGGGAAAAATATAACAAAACAGTAAATGACATTATAAAAGATATTTAATGTCAAAGGGTCTGTATATACACTTTATAAATGAATAAAGGTTCATATCATAAAGAAATGACTCAGTGAAAGGGGATTGAGATGATATCCCTTACCTTGAGTCTCACTCACCATGTAAAATATTAACTTTATAATAAAAAAAAGATAAATTATATACTTTCTTAAGAACATTTCTAAATTTTATTATTCCTTTTATATAACTTATTATCTTGTTATAAATGTTAAGTAATTATTTATGTTAATGTCAAATTTTTTTTAGATATTTGGTACATGATTTCAAAAATTAAATGGGTTTGTTGTTACCACTTAATGGGGTAATTATTCCATCTTCACCGGATTAATATTCATGATATAATAATCAATTATATACATCAATTATACTTTTAAATATGTCAATTTTGTAATGTAATAAAAATGAATGTTGTTACAATCATGGAGATGATAATTCTTACACACACATGAGTAATATTTCAATTTTTCAATGACCATTATGGGAAGAAGTTATGTATGGTTTTATCTTTACGTAATAATCATAAAATAACTAATATAATATTAATAATTTAAATATTCTTATATATATCATCCATGTGATATTGTTAAGAAAAATTAATCGCATCGCTTGATGGAGGTGATAGTTCCCAGGTATACATGAATGATGTTATAATTTTTATTTACATGTAAAGGTATGTAAAATATAGTATATTACATTTAAACAATGATAAATACATCATGAATATCCTATATAAAAATAATTCTATAATTATAAATATTTTTGAGAAATGGTGATGGAAAAAATAATTCCAGTTCGTGATGTGGCAGACAACCATAAAAATGAATTATTAATTATTTTCTTATTTTATAGATGTGGAGATTTATTTTGGTGATGATAATAGTATAATAAAATCTCTCTATCATTATTATACTTATATTATAATTTTACCATTGTAGAAAATGATCTGTAGAAAATCGAAGAACAAGTAAACTGAAATTACATGATTAAAATAATACCTACTATTTGGATCTTCTCATTGTGTTTAAACATTAATACTAATAAACCAAATAATTTTTATGTTTGAATAATATAGAATAATGATTTCCCTTTTATGGGAGTGGAGAGGGGAACTCTTGGTAATTTTTAAAATATGAAATTAATATAAATTAATTTTACTTTCAAATTAGATCCAAACTGATTTATCTATATTTTAGGATGATTTTTGGTCTAAATATATTTGTCTAATAGAAATTATATAAGTTTATACTATTTTTAATCCTAATATTTTGTATTAAAAACTTATTTTACATTTTTAATTCATAAAATGATATTATATAATTTATAATTTAAGGGTTAATATAATTACTATAAAATGAAAAAAATAATAATGAATTATTAATTTATGACATTTGGAGACTTATCTCAATCATTTGAAAAAGATTTACATTTTTATGATTTTTATATCATTAAATAAAATGTTATTTATTTTAAAACATCATTAATGATTGTTTTTCCACTATTCATTTCATGGATTTTGAAAAATATCATAACAGTATGATATCATACAAAACTCCTCTAAAATAGAAATAACATGTCAATGTCATATATATATATATATATATTTTGGATGATATTAATTCTAAAAATTCATATTTAATTTAACCTATTTAATATCATTTATTTGAAATTAAATTTAGTTTAAAAAATTTCGATCATTATTGTGTAAGCCTTTAATTTAACTATATTATCAGTAAAATTTAAAAAAATATTATGATGAAGATAAAAAATTTATTCCATAGAATAAAATTTATGGTTAAAATATATTTTATATAAAAACAAATTAATAATATTTCATTTATTAAATACAAGAGTTTATAAATGTTGACTTTTCTGTGAATAAAATTTGATAAATGACTTGAAGTCATCCATGTTTCTCTAAATAGATATAAAATCATCCAAAATATTCATTTTTTAAAATTAACTCATCAAATAAATTTAGGATAAGTGTTATGTTAATTTTTTAATATTTACGTTATTATTTTATCCCTTTAATTACTAGATTTACTTTTATATGTTGTAATAAAAATATTACAAATGTAACTACTCATATTGTACAAAAATAAAAGGATACTTTTTACCAAATCTATAATTTATGATTATATATTTGGAATTAAATATTAAATATTTAAAACACACTATTGGATGAAATTAATTTAATATTAACCCCTCTGATTGTATGAGAAAATAATATTTTAATGAGAAAAGGTTCAAAAGATTAAAATCTTTTTATATCCAAATTTATGATGAAAGTAATTAAAATGGCCTAATATGATTTAATTATATAAAATTTCTTAGATAATAATTGAATTTGAATAAAAAATATATCTAAATTGTAATAATTATTTAGATGATAATGATTTTTTCAATTTAAATTCACTATTTGAAACTATTCATCTAAACATGAATCTTATATAAAAAATACATAAAATTTAAAAAATGTATATTTTCATATTATAATTTCAATGAAGTTAATTTTTTTTCAATAATATTTATAAATTTGTCAAAAACTATAATCAAAACTAGTGAGCCATCAAAATGTTGAAAAATAATTTTTTTGAAAAATACAATTTTTATACGTAAAACTAGATTTAATATTTTATCATATATAAAAAACATTGGATGAATGAAAAACATTATATTGAATATAATTTATATATATTTCCATAATATATCTAAAAGGGTGATTTTTTATTTATTTGTATAAAACACACTTGTGAACATTTAAATAGTTCTTTAGAAAAATATTTCCTTTTATTTTTATGAGTATTTTATATTTATTTATAACTAATTGGGAAAATAATAAATAATTTATAAATGATTAAAAATTATTTTTATTATTGTGTAATTTTTTTCAAAACACTCCATTCTAATTGATATTCTATAAATGTAACCTATATATAATAATATTTAGTTGTTAGTTTAATATTGATGTGGTGTATCAGGTATTCTATTGAACATATATTTTCTTTATTAAAATATTCAGATGTAATATTATCCTCCAATTTAATAAATTTGGGGCTCCCAATTTTAACTTGGGATTGGTAACCAAGGATCTGCCATTCCAAATTCCCTTATTCAAACACCACAAAAAAAGAATAATAAAACATCCACCCAAAAACTATGAATGGGATATATGAACATTTCAAAAGATTACACATACTATTTTTTAATATAGTAAAACATGGAAATAAAAGATAACACAAACTATCGATGATTAATATACAGTGATATATAATATGATTATGAAAATGTTAGCCATAAAAAAACCATTACTATTTTATGGGTAAAAAGACCTTTGGTAAAAGTAAATGGATGAAATTTTTTAGATCCTTTTCATAGTGTTTAAGAATTATTTTATTTCCAAAAATAAAAACATAAGGAAATATTCTAACAACAAGCATATAGATTCAACCTTTAGAAAATTTCCTACATAATGCCATCTTTATCTCCAAACAATGAGAATTTAGGATGTTAATTTCATGTCTAATACATTAGAATCAATTACTATGGATCAAAAAATCCACAAATGTCTATCTATATATTCACCCTACATTTAGAAATTATACGAATAAAAAAAGTTTACGGTAATTTAAAATAATTTGTCAAAAATAATTAACAATTATATGAAAAAGAAATACATTAATTTAAAAAATTCATTAGTGACATCTATAGTTTAAATTAGATCGTTCTACCAATAACTACCCTTAAAATTTTTCAAACATATTCTAGACTAGGATTAAAACACAAAAAATTATTTGCTGAGACAATCTAGAAATATTAATGTAATTGTTATCTCCAAAAAACATTATTCAATCTTAATGTATCATACCAAAAATGAAATTTCATAAATCACATATTATGCATATATACTATCCACTTCTTTAATTAACCTGAATAACCATACATTTTTATTTTCCCATAAAATAAAATTCATCATTTATTACTATAATAAAATACCATAATATTCTATTTAAATTAATCTTATAAATTTCCCAATGTAGTAATAATATTCCAAAAATAACATTAATCACCTAATAAAAAATCATTTTCCATTCCTTGGATTTTATATTTGATAAAAAATATTTTCCCAAAATAAAAATTTTTTATAAAAAATAATCGTTTAAATAATAAATAAAAAAATCATACTAACATGGACTTCACGTAGTCTAGTGGTTGGTGATTCACCCTTGTCTCCCTTCACTAGTGGGTTCAATTCTCATGACCTAGTCGAACATGATGGGTCATAACAAATCATGGTGGTTTTCCTTTTTCTAAAACTATATAATTTTAATAGAATTATTAGAAATATTAATTATTCCTTATATAGAAAATTTTATCCTCAAAGGTTACCTCAAACCTTTAAATTTTCTTCCCAAAATGTAATAACCAATAACATCCAAAAAATGAATATTTCCATAAAATATCTTTCATCACCTTAAAATTTCATAATTTAAATCCTCAAAAGGGTTTCTAAGAAAATATTCTTATGATTAACCCTAAAATTATAAACCCATGATGAAATCCATATCTCTTATGAAAACATCCTAATGTCAAATGTTTTCAAAACCATCCATTGATACCAACTATAAGGACTCAGCCTTAAACGTTACATATTCTAGTGTTTTTGTACTATAATTGACATTCGAGGATATTTTTATTTTATAATTTTATATAACTAGGACAAACTCTCACCAAATAAACTCACATATTACTAGTGGAAATTTATAATTATAATCAATTTTTCATAATATAAAACTATTGGAAACAAAACATGATTTATATTTATGGATAATATTTATAATTATCTCATTGTTCTCATCCTTGTCTCTATTCCCCCATAAACACATTTAAAGACATTTAAAAAACAAGCATGAGAACAAAAAATCACATTAAGGGATTAAAAAATAGGCTAAACATTTATTCTTGTTAACACTTGAAAACCCATTAAAATTTTATCACAAAGAAATAATTTTCACTCTTTAATTTAGTAAATAAATTCCACTGAAAATAAGGTCATTTATTATCTTTTATGTAGTCATGAGACTACCGGAAAACCAAATGAATGAATAGATAACACATAAAGTTATCATGGGATATAATTATAGATAAATTGAATAACTGTGCAGTTGAAATCTATACATGTCACTCTTAGAAATAGAATAATCATATAATCGAATTCAAAAGATGTTTCTCTTAGAAATAGATTAATCATACGGACAACTTCTACACCAAATGAATTGGATGTTATATTGTGACAATCCATCTTTAGTTTATCATGTAACCAGCCTTAAAATGTACGTGTAACATTATATAATTATAACACAAAATAGATTTCAATTTTCAATATTTCACTCATAAAATTTCATTTTAAATCTTATGAAAATAGTTTATGATATTAAAATAATAAATAAATTATCAAACAATTGATTAATAACAAAATAAACATAACAAGGGAAAGATGGTAATATTTTTTATCTTTTAAAAACATTAAGGCTTTTAGAAGAATCCAAATATGAAAAAAAAATCCCATTATAATCTATTTACATATATATTAATAAATATTTAAAATAATTTAATGATCATTGAAATTGAGGAAAGAATTAAATATATAAAAATTCATAGAGTCCCAAACCACATAAGACATTAAAATCATAATATAAATAAAATAATTACATATTAATAACATTAAAGGTCATGATAATTGATATTTAATGTCAACGGGTCTATATATTCAACTTATAAATGAAATGGTGTTCATATTATCAATAAATTTATCAATGAAGGGAGATTGAGATGAAATCCCTTACATTGAGTTCGACTCATCTTATAAAATCATTATATTCCTGAATAATAAATATAGGTAAATTATTAAATTTCATTAGATCATTTTAAATTTTATTATTCCTCTTATCTCAATTATTATCATGTTATAACAATTACATAATTATTTATGTTCATGTGATATGTTTTAATGATATTTGGTATTTGAGTCCAAAATGAATTTAGAATGATATAAGTAGTCAAAGTGGAAATTAATACAATATATCTAGAATAATATTAATGAATTAATAATAAAATTTATACATAAATTGTAATTTTAATTATGCTCATTACATGTGGATAAGAAAAATGAAAAATGTTACATCGTGGAGATGGTAACCCATATGTATGCGTGAGAAACATTCCCATTTAAAATCATCCATTATTGTAAGAAGTTGAATATTATATTATAATTATAGAATTATAATAATATAACTAATATGATATTAATAATTTAAATATAATTATATATATCATTCTTGTTATGCGCACTGAAAACCAAATCACATCACTCTTTGGAGGTCATTGTTCACATGTATCCACGAATAACATTATCATTTTAATAAGAATGTAAATGTAAGAAAATTTGATATATTATAATTTTATAATAGTAAATATTTAATGAATATAATATATAAACATTAATTACCACATTTTAACTAGTACTGAGATACAATGATGGAAACAAATATTTTGGTTCGCGAGGTGGTTGTCTTCTGTACACAGAAATGATTAATTCTCTTCCAATTTAATCGATGTATAAAGGTATTTTGGTAATGATATTATTAAAAAAAATTAATAATATTGTGGATAATATAGTAATTATTTCATCATTTTTGAAGATGTTTTGAAGAAAATGGAGGAATAAATAAAATATAAATTATTTACTAAAACAATACCTCTATGTCAGACAAGGTTTTTTCATGACACCATATGACCCTTAAGGGTGGTATTATTCCTAAAATATGATCTATATAGTGTCTAATGGGATTATATTGAGGTATTTTTCTATATATTTAATGAATTAAATATGTCTTTATGTGTAAATAATAATTAATAGTGGGTTTCATTTTATTAGAGATGGAAGGGGAACACCTGAATTCTTCAAAGTACTAAAATTAATGTAAATTATTTTCATATTCAAAATGGATCAAAACTAATTTATTTTTAATATAGAATGATAATGGGTACTAATATCTTAATAAAATGAATATTAAATATTTTTTGACAAGTATTATACATTTTCTTTTACTATTAACCCTTATTTAGCTTTTTTAATTCTTAATAATATACTATGTAATTTACATTTTGAGGATTACTATAATAAGAATAAAAATAGAAAAGTCCAACAAAGGAGTCACTGATGAAATTTTGGGACTTATCAAAATAATTTTCAAAAATTATATATTTTTAGGAATTTGATATCATTTAATAATATATTATTAAATTTAAAATATTATTAATTTCAATTTTGACACTATTCATTACATGTCTTTTTAAAAATATCCCGACCACATGATATCCTCAAAAACATGTTTTCACAAATCAATAAAATTTCAATGTATTATATTAAATTAGTTTATGAAATTAATTGTCTCAAATTTTATTTCTGTTAGTATTTTTAAAATACTTTATTGGATATTTCCTTTGGTTAAAAAATTTATGCACCATCATTGTGAAAGATTTTAATTTTAACATCTATACCCTAAAAATTTAAAATAAAAAAAATCATGGTTAACTTAAATTTTTTATCTTTCAATATATTATTTATACTAAAATATATCCCCTATACAACCCTATATTAAAAATATTTCATTTGTTAAAAACAAGAGTATGAAAATGATGACTTTTCATTGATTAAAATACTAAAAGTGAACTAAAAAATCCTAGTTTCTCCAAGAGCTAAAAAATAGAATAAATTATTCACCTATTCTATAATAACATATAAAATAAATTTATGACAAGTTTATTATAATTGTCTAATATTTAAAATATTATTTGTATCCTTAATTACCTGATTTACCCATATATGTGGTAATAAAAAATAAATAACGAAACTATTCATAATTTACAAAAAATTAAAAGGAATAGTTTAATAGATTTGGACATCCTGATTCAAAATAGATGATCTATTGTATCAAAATTCAAAATGAATAATTGGGTAAAATTAATTTAAAATGAATCCCATTGATAGAACAAGAAAAGAAGTTTCAAAAGTGTTGACATTCAGATGACTAAAATGTTTTTATCTCCAAATTCAAAGGGAAATTTATTAAAAGGACATAAATTTTATTTAATTTTATAAAATTTATTCAATTATACATTAAAAAAAATCAAAAATATCTTTTAAAACTATAAATTGTTTTGACAAAAAAGTATTTTTCAATTAAAATTCATCATTTTTCACGATTCGTAAAAAATTACACCAAAAAATTGAAATAAAATAATTATATTCTTATTAAAAATAATAAGTATATTTTTTGGAATATAATTAATAAATCCATCAGAACTATCCTTAAAAAAATTGCTCCATCGAATGTTGGTAAAAATTCTATTTATAAAAATAGAATTTCTTAAATGTAAATGGGAATTTTCATTTTAACTTGTCATGAAAAAAGGATGATTGATAAACATTATATTTTATATTGTATGTAAATATATGTTTCATTAATATCATCTAAAAATAGTTATTTTTTACATATATATATATAAAACGCACTTGTGCATATTTAAATAGTCTTTTAGAAAATCATTTCGTTTTAATTTTTAAAGGTTTTTATTATCATTTATAATTACTTGATAAAATAATTATTTATTACAAGTGTAAACCATATTATCATTTTTCAGTTAATCTAGTTCATACCCACCATTCTAATAGCAGATTTTTAATGATAACATTTAAATAATAATATTTATTTTTTCTATTTAACCTTAAATTCTTATATCATTTAAGCTATCGAACATAGTGTATCATTCAAAAAATATTACGATTCTACATTAGATATATTAGATGAGACTATAGATTTTAATTACTTAGTATTCTATTACCCCCTATACAATAACATGAATCGAGTTATACATTTTTAAATTAATTGTAACAAGATTTTCATATAATATAAAAAATAAATCATATAATTTTTTATCATGATTTATTATTATATGATTAAGAATAAATGCAATGAATGATATAGTGGATAATTTTACCATGTGAACATAAATATCATAAAGTGGAATAAGTAGATTAGATTTATTGTTGGTATGATGTTTATATAAGAACCTTGAGGATTTGTTAAAAAAATCTAGAGGATGAATTTGGATTTTTAGATTGGTAGATGTGAAAATATTAAATTTTCAAATATAATCGAGAGTTTGAGAGTTGGAAGACTATACTTTATTGATTTTAAAAGTTTTTTGAGTCCGAAAAAATGAATTAGGATCTCAATTAAGCGTCGATAACATCACGGTTTGGTATTTTTGTTTTAGGATAAACAACCTCAGATACATGGTAATAACATGTTTAGTATAGACAAGTCACCCAAACCATGAATATTATTAATATAGTCACGTGGTTAGATTAAACTGTATGAGGGAATCCATCAAACTATTTGAAACTCCAAAATAAATTACAAAGACTTTCCAAATTTTTAGTGTAAGTTTTTTAAACTGTGCATACTACCCATACCAAATGACGTGTTCAGATAGTGAGATTAACATTTCTTTTAGGATGTTTAGAATATAATGTATCCAAGCCATACGACAACATAGAAAATTTTATTTTTTTATGAATTCCCATCTAATAAATTATTTTTTAACACATTATCATTACTTTTTCCAGGAATATCCTCACATGTACCCTCTCTCCCTTCTCATATTCCCAAGGGTGGATATAATTTTGATATTGGTTATTGGAGGATTTATATCATGATTTAAGTGATTAAATATATTATATATACCATAATCTTTCTATTTCTGTTACCCTTAGTTATTAATTAGTTTCTCGCTATATTTTTATAATATGACTTATTGTAAGATCATTTATATAATTTACCATTTTATCTCCTCTCATTTCTAAGAAATGGATGATACTCAATATGTCAAATCTCTTAAGGATTAGATGGGTGGTCCTGTTTTATTACCCACAATTAGGAATCATTTCACAAGTGGTCCACTTTATAGTCATGTCTTCCTTGTCGTGCATCAACCTAAATTATTTTAAATTTTTTATATTGTGATAATTCATAGTTTTTTGCACTATATTAAGTGTTATGGATTCGTAAAGTAAAATTAGTTAGATAAATCTAATATCATGGAAATTTCCCTTAGTTTTGAAATTTAATTTCAAATATATGATGGAAAAATTGAATTTCAAAATTATTTATGATCATAGGATAAAACAAAAAATCATGGCATTGTTTCCTATATAGTGAAATAGAGTTATTATTTGATAATTGTATAACATCATTGGCCTAATACTCCCTCACATGGATGATATTAGATGTTATGTGACCTCTTGTGTGCCACCCTATATTCCCCATGCTACTGACTAGCACTGTAGGTGTAAGGATGATTTTATGGAGACTATACACTTTGGTATAGAGTTCAATAATTTAAAATAATAATAAAGATAATGAAAAAAGAAACCATATAGAAAATAATGGAAAACCAAAGAATCCAAATAATAATAAATAATAAATAATGTGATAATGTACACAACCATATGACAAGATAAAAGTCATAGAAATAAAAGACTAAATAGACTAGCTAAATGTCACTAAAATCCCTTATCCTAATCCCCATGCCTGTCTTATATAAAATGCATCCTATCCAACGTGAAATCAATAAAATGAAGCACCCATTTCCCTTGTACATACCTTCATAAAATATGACCAATATGGGACAAAATGTTATCCACAACATGGTGTTAGTAAACACAGTTAACAACTTCCAATGGTGACAAAATAAATCCATTCTAAATATATAGTGAATACAATAAAACAATAAATATGTTTTTTGATAAATAAATTAATACAATCAATAAAATAATCATGTGATCCCTTATTCTCTGGTTTTACACCTGATGAAATCCCTACAATATTTGGATATATAAAAATTACCTATATCATATTTTTAATTATACTATAGTAGGACAAATAACCTAAACCATATGGAGATTCTCCATTTTCAAAATGATTTGATATAATTATTTACCAAATATTTATTTCATATTTTATTGTTAGACTATGATAGATCCACATATCACATACCAGAGTAAATGTAACCATGGGTAAATCAATTTTATATTACTATACAATTAAAAAATTATAGAGCCTCATATATTATCATTTGGTACACATCCAATCCAATGAAAATTATATATTTCTTGAAATATCATAGTGTACCCATAGACTGTTCATGAGAAACTTATATGATCTCTTGTAACACTTATAAATTTAAGAAAAAACAAGGATCAAGTAATTCACTCTCACGTACCGAAATTACAAAACAATAACTACCAATTTATTATATTATATTCTACAGGGAAGAATATTCATAGGTAAGTATGATGTAACCAAACATCATTATTTTTTTGTGTAGTCATAAACTGGTAAGGTTAAATATTCCAATTACCAATTTTTAAAACATTTATTCCCAAATAGTGTATCCTCATATATTCATATTAATCACTTACACAAAATCATGACATATTCAAAATTATCAATTAACTAATGTTATTCCTTGATTCAATTCCTCACAATTTAAAATTTATAACAAATAAAAATTATAAAAATTCACCTTTTATTCCCAATCAACAATATGAGGAATTAAATTTCCTAACAATTAAAGGGTAATATGATACATAGGGTTTCTATTACAAAAAATTATAACACCCAAATACACAATAGGTCATTCAGAGGAATAATCATGTAATCCTTATCAAATTATTTAATTTATAAATTATTTAGGTCTCATGAATGAGGTATTAACTTGATCAAACATATTGAACATACTAGATAAATTAACAAAATTGTAGGGATTTGTTTTATACCACCACAATCAATGAAGAGAATATGTATAAAATCCATTAACATAAGATGTGGTAATCAAATTGTTTGTTCTATTCAATAAATTCCAAAAACATTGTTAAACCATATAATATGACTTGATCTTCATTAGGAAATCCAAAAATATAATTTTCCTAATGGGAAATATATAAGGTGACATGGAGAAGAAGAACCAATGTTATTACCATCAATATCTTGATACAGAGTGCCTTGAATCAATGGATAATTATTCTTCTTCTAAGTGTAGATTCCAGGGATCAGTTGTGGAAGGTCAGTAGTCAATATAAAAGAATGTTTTATCAGAGCACACGATACTAGTGTTCTAAAAGGAGTATGGGAAATATATTTTCATGAAATGAATATATATTTCACATTAGGATTTCCAGGATTTCCATATACATAGAACAATCTCTTGGCATTTATTAAACCAAAAAAATCATTTCATATCATGTACAAAATTAACATCAGCAATATTAAGATATATGGGTTCCATTAATGGGGTGGTGAATATATATGGGGTCTCCTAGAAATTTTCCTAATCCAAAATAAGTTCAGGGGTCTTCTTGTACTATTAATGTCATGAATTATGTTTATGGGGTATTCCTATAGGTATTCATTATTTTTTTGGAATTCATGTGGTCTGCCTAGAATAATTCACACCTTGAATTGAATATTAATAGTGTGAAATCATATTATAGACAGACTCATCACCTTCTCCTACTACACCTATTATACCCTTAAATCATATATTAAAGGCTTGAAAAACATGTATTATATTTAATATTACCAAACTAAAAAATGATTACAAAATCATAAAGTGGGACGCCCCTATAAAAATATATGATTATATAATTGATTACTTTCCTCTATAAATTAAATTCTAGAAAATAAGTCTTTAAAGAATAATTTAGTAAATCTACTGGATAATGTGGATAAATAAAATATATTTTAAAAATCAAAATGTTGTATTGGTTTTGAAATCATGTTTTATGAAATGAATCAGTTTGAAAAAATTTAAATTATATTTTCTGGTTTAAATGGTTTATGAAATGTTAAATGTTGATGTGGATACTGATGAATTGGGAAAATATAAATTAATTGAATATGAGGTATGATATAATTTTATTCTTCATAAATATAATTTATGATATATATTTTTGAATGAAAATGATAAAATATTTTTCTTGTGTTTGATGACATGGAATTCTAGGATGTGATATACAAAATTCATTTATTTACATTACGGGGGAATGTTAATATAAGGTATTTGATTATGTATGATACTTGATAGCTGGATATTTTTGGTTGATAACTATGATTAAATTTTCATAGTAATAACATGGTAAGACTTGAAGGAGTTTCTAGGCCCGTATGAATCTGGATGATGGGGAATACTGGGATAAGCACTCATATTCTAGGTATATTCTATGATGAATGTATCGATTCATTTTATAAATGAGTAATGGGGAATGGTTGTATAAGATCAAAAAAATACATGGTAATATATGGATTAACACATAGATTCCATTTAAAACATCATTATACTGGTAATTCCATACTAAAAATATGATTTCATGTGGTTATTTATGGATGGAATGGTCCATTAGAAGTGATCGGAGACATAATGAAACTATCTAATAAAGGTATGATTTATTGTGATAACAGACATAGGTGTTGAATATTGTATAACCTACATCTAACTTAATCATGAACCTTTGGACATTTTAGTCATTTATAGATTTTGTATCTATTTTTTCTATCTATTTGAATCATTATATTGAAAAATTCTTGACACACTTTTATATATTATTTGTAATTGTAGGGAAATTATTATTAGTTCACTATTGTGTTTTAATAAAATCATACAAAGGACATCATGAAACAAGGTTACCTAATTATATATAAATATTTTTTCATAGGTAACTATTTTATGGAATGGATTGATAAGGATTACATTTGTCTCAATATGCCAGTTTTGGTATAGATGATAGGATCGACCTAGAATCAGGACCATTTTATGGTGGATGTATTAGTTTATTTTTTATTGGGTATATATTTTCATATATATTATCCACCAATTGGGGATTATTATAGTGTTTTAGATACTCCACTGATTTATAATTTTGATATTGTAGTGGTTTTTTGTAAATTTTCATACTCTATAAATGATTCTTTTTTGGGATTTTTTTTCTTATTTTAATAAATATTATAGTCTAGATAAAATAAAATTAGGAATTTATCACCACAATATAACCTAATTATCCCTCAGCATTATTCAACAACATCTTTTATTTAGTATTATGATTCTACGGCCTTATAATCCCCTATATCAAAGAACTAACATAATGGATTCCAGGGTAGGGAATTACGAAGTGGTATCATATGATGTTTTATTTTTCCATATAATTTTTTAATGTTCGAAAAGAAAATTTTGATGTTTTAATGATTTTTAATGATATAATGGGTAAGAGAAATAAACCCATAACTGGTTGAAGTCCCATGTTTCTTGGGATGGGACATGATTTTCATGGATTTCACATCAACAATTGTTTTTTCAATTCACAGTGAGAGGGACAAATGATGTGTAATATTATTGGATTATCTGATTTAAACACTAGGACTCGAATGTTTTTATGGGGGGGGATTCTTTTAGGAATCATTTTAGGAACATAGGGTTTCCCATGACAAGAATCATGCTTGAGAAATTGGTTTCCTATTTTGATTTCAAGAGATTTTTGTGTCATATCATGTTGACATTATTAAAATTTGTTGGATTAATATCATACTTTGGTTATGATTTTATATTTTTAAAATGTTTTTTTCATTTAATGCTTCTATAATATCATATATGGTGTTTTACTATATAATTATTTGGTACAATCTTACATGGATAATCCCATAGGTGATCCCTTGGTATAAATGAAAATATATATGAGTTATTGAATAAATAAATAATTTAAAATGAGTACTATTAAGGAACCTAAATTGTTTTCCTCTTACATCTAATTAAATAAACCCTATTTTCTCCAACCCAACATCTCATCATCTCATAATAAATAATAATGGAATTAAATTTCATCCATGATATGTAAAAGAATTGTAATTTAATTCATGAAATTAAAATAACTTGAATCAGGATATACTGTGATAATATGGCTTAATGAATAATGAATATATATTGGGAATTCTGGAATTTCTTGTGGATAAAGGAAACATAGTGGCCTTAGGTGATTTTATTGACCATTGTGTGGGTATATGGGTCTTGACAGAGAGCTCAATTTGCAGGAACCTTGATTTGGTTGTTGGAACAAATGATTCCTTATAACCTTGAGAGGAGGAAATATTTTATCTCATTATTTATGTATTTATTGAGACCTAATTTGGTGGGCTTATTGGGATGACCTAATGAACAATCGTTAGTGAATCATTTTGATTATGTAAATTCCTCACAAAAATTGTGGGTACACCATGAGTGTAGTTTTTTAATAACCAAGGTTTTTTAAATTATCTATTTTTTATTTTTTCAATTTATTTTAATCATGAATTATATAAAATACTGAGTTAATATTACAATATACAAAACACTCAGTTTATCATACGTGACAATAAACCCTATATTTTTATAATATCATGATATATTATTACTATTATTTAAATATGAGCATTATAACCTGTCTACATGTCACAGTTATATGAATAGTAAAAATTAATTTTAATATATTAAGTAAATTTTGTGTTTGATTAAAATTTATTGACATAAAAGTACATCAATTTTAATGTAATGACCTTGTGTGGTTCGAAAATAATATTATTTCATAAAATGATTTTATAATTTATTTTTGTAAAAATTAATAAAATATTTTTTTTCAATTTGTTAAAAAATTATTTGATAAAATAAAAATCATGTTTCAAATTAATATTTCAATATTATCATGGGCCGAATTTTTTATATTGTTATGAAATGATGAATTGTTTCTATAAGGAGTGAAAAAGTGAATTTTAATTGAAAGTAACCTTTTTATTTAAATTATTTATATAGATAAATGACATTTTAATTGGTTTTAATGTATACTAATTAAAATTATATATAATTTTATACAATTATTTTCATTTTAATAATTATCAATTTTAATTTAAAAAAACATTGTAAACTTGTGAACAATTTTCTCTTCGAAAACCCGCTTTCCCATAGCTCTACAAATTTATATTAGACAACATTTTATCACTTATGTGAATTGAATTTCGAAAAATGAACTAAATATTTTGGATAAACATAATTTATATGATCTAATAACGTAAACTTCATTTTTTACCAAAATTAATAGTGAATACCCATAAAATTAAGAACCCCTGTGGAGTTTAAAATGGGTTTACAAGGGTTTAAACAAAAAAGATAACAGGTAAAATGACCTAAATACTTGTTTAAAATATATAGAAGAGAAATATTTAGACAATATAATTTAAAAGACTTAATAATACTAAATTTTAAATTCTTTTTTCATTAGATAATCATGGGCGCAACTTTTGAAAAAAAATTAAATGTGTGCCACTAACCTCAGTTATAAAAGGAAACCCCCATTCATATAATTTTCACACCATAATACCCTTTTGTATCGACCAATAACTACAAAAATAATATCCAAAATATACTCCAATTATTTTATAATCCTTATTTTTTTAATGAATTCTATCCTTGGATGGCTCTTGGTGCAAACAAAATGGGGTTACCCAAGGAAGAGTTAATATTCTTCATCGTACATTTTTATTTTATTTTTTCTTCCATATCCTAAAATTATAATTTAACCATGATGATATAATAACTTTAGTATCTTCCATATACATTTATTTTCTATGATAAGTCCATTAACAACAACCATTTCCACTTATATCAATATAGTTTTGAAATCATGATACATGTGTATGGAATAAAACAACCTCACAAACCGATGTCAATCATTTTTCAATTACCACATGTCAAAGATGGTTATAAGGTGGTATTAAATGTTTATCTATCATATTTATGATATAATTGTACTTATATAATTATTATATCACACATAGCTATAAACATTTCATTTTTTGGAAATACAATAATATTTCTTGTGTGTACAGAGCACTATTTCCTTTCATATTTGTCTGATTCGTTCACAACTTACATGGAAGGTATTATAGATATTTGTAATGAAAATATGTCAAATATATGAAATAAAATTTAATTTGAAAATATAATATATTATTTAAATTTCTTTTTATCATTCATTTGATATATGTAAAATAAATTTCATGCATACGTATGACAAACAATATATATGAATAAAGTATTTTATATTTTATCTTTATGTTTAAGGGATTAATATATATATTAATTATAAATGATTTTTGTATCATTTATATCAATCTGTATAATATTTTACCTTGATCAAATAAATAATACCATATATGTCAAAAAACATGCATGATAAATTGAGAAGTTATTTCTATAAATTCAACATTAATATTGAATTATTAATAAAATGGTTATAGAATGTCAAAAGAAACTCATTTATCATATGATACATATTAGTATAGTTCTCTAATAGATGTATAATAAACATAAATTTTATACATAAGGGGAACAATCAATAATGTTGAAATTTTATACTTATGTTTTTTTATTTTTGTCTCATTTTTTAATCTATGATTCATTTGTTATGTTATGCAGAAATTTTTTTTGAGGGCTATATACAAGCCATATAACATTAACAACATAATTTTTATTATTCTCAAGATTTATAAAATTTCAGTTAATATATTCCTTTTTGGTGCTTATAATTCAATGTTACTAATTTTGTAAAGAATCTTCGTTACAATCTCATAGTTTATCGGTATTAATAATTATTTTATGTCAAATGATAATGTATTGTGATTCAACAATCATGAAACTCAAGAATTTTATTTTATGATGGTTATTTCATTATAATAAATGTCTTTATTAATTTTGACCTCTTCATGTTATCATAACATCTAAATAATATCACAAATAAAAATCATCATTATTTATATCTTTAGACTAAAACCATTTTTCTTCAAAAATCAATTTTTTCTAATTTTTTTTAGAAATATATTTCACATTTTACAAATGAATTTTTAGAATCATGTTCTTATTTTTATGGTTTTTATAAAACAATATACAATGATATTCATATCTTTTTCCCAAATAGCGCACATTTGGATTTTACAAAAAACATGAAAAGAATACTTGATTTAACACGTATGAAATATATAGATTTTTATGAAATTATTACCTAAAAGAACTTTAAATATTCATTCATATTATTTAAATAACATTTTAGAAAAATGTTTCATATATATTTTATGAAGGTTTACTTTTAAAATGAGATTTTTAATCAGAAATTATTTCTCTAATGTATAATTCCAAGTGATTAACATTTAAAACCATTCTCTATATAAGATGACATCCCTATATGCGATTTGTGATTTTATGTGGATATGAAATAGGTATTCCATTAATATTATTTTTTTTATCATAAGATAACTATGAAACCCATTTATATTTGATGGGTTATAACCTCATAAAATTATTATGAAACCCTCATCTTTCTCCATGGGTTATATGATGAAGAAATAATGAAATTATTATAAATAATATATCTTTTATATAAGTTATTTTATGATGAAATTATTATAATAACCATTTAAATTAATGGGTTATGATGTGAAGAATGTTTAATGATTTTGTGGAACACATGTTTATTATTATTTTTATATGATAGGTGGGGTTTATATCCCTCTCCACTATAATGGGTAAATATTTATATCTCCTGAGATAGTAATGTTTGGAATGCGAAGTGAACCTAATTTGTTAATGGATGTTATCCACAATGACAGTCTTGGGATTGATCATTTATTATAAATATTTTTTTTTGAGTGAACCCATTCCACTATGATATCCAGGGCAATGTTCCTTGACTACTATAGAAATTATTTTCTATTCTAATGTGTATTCGACCAATCTATTCCATATTCCACTATTATACTCTCATATATAGTATTATTTGACTTTATAATGATTAATATATTATTATAATCCAATATATATTCCATGACTCAATATTTTGATCAATAATAAGCATGGTATGGTTTTAAAAATATTATTCTCATTTCTACATATCAATCTGTTCATTTTAAATTTACTAATCTCTATAGTTTACCATTACTGAACATATGAACTCACCATTTTTTAGTATTAAATTCCCCAGGTTGTGAAGAATATTATTACATATGATATTTTGAATATGGTTGATAGTTATGATGAAAAAAGTGGTATATTATTTTGTTTATCGGTAAAAAATATTTTTGTGTTTATAGGTTTCTAAAAGAAATATTCATTTATGATCATCTTGAGTGAGTTAGTATAATGTTATAAATTTTAATAAAAATGATGTAACATCAATGAATGAAAATGATGGCTCTATATAGATGACATAAGAAGATATGATTAGTTTACATTTGGAATCTAGGAAGAGAAAACATTAAGGATATCCCTTTGGATGTTTCTAAAGATATGGCCAGTGATATGTTTAAGGTTAAATTTTTGTATGAATCAATGTATATAATAATTTCATAGTATATTGGAAAAGTATGGAATGAGTGGTTTTAATGAAATTACGTCACTCTCTAGATACCATAAGTGGGTGTTTCTCTATCATACTGGTAACTAAGGGTATTCGCTCGAAAAAGTGTGCATTCATTTGTGCTCGAGCATTATCATGTGCATGAAAATGGACCTTTATTCACTCATATTCGACACTATATGCATAAAAAATTGAAAAATATAAATGTTCCATTATGAGGCATTTGAATAATAACAATTATTAAACTAGGATAAAAATAATGTTTCATTGATTGAAAATAAGGTTTAATTGTTTATATATCCTATAAACCATTTTTTATTAACGTATTGTTCCCCATAATGATGATTTCATCAGACACTACTCTTTTTAGTGTTAGTCGATGGTTGGAACCTGAATAATACATGTTAATGATTATTGGGACATATGATGGAATGATTTTCCCTCTAATAATACAAATTTAATGGGATATGGATTTCATAATTTCATTTTGACAGTTACACAACATTATCATGTAATGAATCATGTTGTACATCCAAATGAAAAAAAGAGGAAACAACAATATGATGAGTCCTTCATGAGGAAATATCTACCTTCTTTTAGATGGTTTTCAAATTAAATAGTTATTGAATAATGTATCATTACCAATGAAATAATATTTTCCATATTCTAGTATTTATAACATCAAAATAATCATTTTGGGATCTACTATTTTTAAGGAGATGTAGATTAATATTGGACTATTATCATGAATATAAGAAATAATATAAAATTTTATCCACATATTGGGATGAGTTCAAAACCTGAAATTTAAATATATACAGTATCAATATTCTTCATATAAATATGGATAAGGATTTACTTCAGAAAAAGAAAATTTATTTTTATTCCATTGGTACATATGAGGAAAATTTTAAAAAACTATAGAGGTATTCTTATTGTATTATCATCCAAATTGAATTTAAGGTTGATCGATTCATTTATAGATTAAAACAAAGTCTATGAAGGCTATTAGATATAAAAGACTCAAATTTCTTTGAAGTGATGGGATAACATTCTATCAAGAATGAAAATGGAGGTTGGAGTTAAATATAAATATCATAGTTTTGATAACGTGTAAAAGCTTAATTCAATGGAAAATCTAAAACCCCTATAGAGAATAATATTAACTGACTATTATAATCAATGATTGTGAAGAAAAATTGAGTAAATTTTGCTAATGATAAAACTAAATATTTTTTTCTGGATGGGAAGGCCATAAAGTAATTGATTCCAAAGTGATACGAATAATATAACTAATGATGTTTATAGAAAGAATGATGAAAAGAATGAACCAACCACTCTATAATTATTCTAATCAATGGAGTATGGACATTATGCTAACTACATACCAAACCTAATGGTTAATCATTATTTTTGACATAAGAAATCTTATAACCTAAGATAAAAATTTCTATCTCATTTATCATTATTTCAGACGAGGGTTGAGAAAAAGACATAATGAAAGGTACACTTACCATTCACTACAAAACATCTAATAACTTATTTAACACTATATCTACTCATTAATTCATATGTTAAGAGTTTTGGATGTGTGTAAAGAGGTCACCAAACTGATTAGACATTGAATTATGATTGAAAATTCATAGTGGTATGATGATTGAATCTATAGTCTAAGACTCTTCTCCAGTTGAAATTTTTTTAATTTTTACTTCCGGAAAATATTTTCATTCATCCTATAGAAGATTTTTATTTTATTATATGAACTCACTGTATTTCTATTCATGATTCCCACATCAATTTATATGGAAATCAAGCCGAGCTATATGTTGAAAGCTAACCTATAATCATCTAAGAGTATAGTGATAAATATGAAATTATAATAAAAATGGAATCCATTTAATGGGTTTTTATTTTTATTCAACAGGGGAGTTTATATCAAATGGTTCGGGAGAAACTAAATATCTATGAAACACCTATTATGAGAATGTTATTTGATGTATTTACGAAATAGTTTTCATGGATTCCACCAAAACATGATGTGGGGTTCTTAATAGAACTCTTTCTTGGTGCCACACCAATTTCAATGAAACCCTATAGAATAGACCCATTTTCATTGAATGCATTGAAAATTATACTCCATGAGATTGAATATAAAGGATTCATTTTAAAAATGTATCAAATCAGGGTGAACTTGTTAATTTTCTTCAAAAAAAACGGATAAATGGAAATCAATATTGATTACAAGGAGAATAATAAGGTCATAATCAAGAAATATTTTCCTCTAAACTATATTTATGACCGATTTTGAAGAACAATGTGGAGATCAATACATTTACAATATTGAACTTCATTCCAGATATCATTAATTGAGGTTCATGAATGAGGATATAACTATAGCAACATCCCATACAAGGTATTGAATATATTAATATATAGTGATTATATTAGGTCATTCTAATTCCCTAGGCATATTCATAGTTTCAATTAATTGAGTATATTTAGATTACATTGACCAGTTTGTAGTAGTATTCATTGATGAAATTGTTATTTATTCAAAGAAAATGTAAGATCTTGAGGATCACATCAGAATTTTAATAATGACAATAAGGAAGAAGAATATGTATTAAATGTTTAAAAATGGGATTGCTGGCTGCAAAATGAATCATGTTTGTTTCATATAATCTCAGCAGTGATTGTATGGGTGGGTCCATCATAGACATAGGCTTCTTAATATTGTCACAAAATAACCATGGTGACTGAGATATTTATATTTCTTTGTTTGGATAGATATTATTGATCTGTTATGAGGGATTTCTTATGAAAATATATCCCACTCACCAAATTTTACTTAGAAGGGATCCATGTTCCTATATATTGATGAATCAGAGGAATATTTCACGTAACTAAAGAGAATATTAGATAGTTACCAGGTTATTATATTATTCATCAGTGGGGAAGGTTTTATAATCAATGGTGGGACTGGGATGTTTCTTTATGTAGAATGACTTGGTTATAGCTTATTCTTCAGGAAAATTAAAGGTTCATAGGAAAAATTTCCTAACATTGATTTGAATTTAGCTTTAGTATTTATTTTATTTAATGTAGGAATACAATATCTTTATGGAGTAAACTATTATGTATATACTGATCATAGATGTTTAAAGTATATATTCACAATGCATGTCTACAATATGCTCTAGAGAATATGGTAAGAGTTGATTCAAGATTATGAATGGCTATCACATTCCCACCATGGGAATGTGAACAAGGTTGTTGATGAATTGATTCAAAGGGATCATAATAGCATATCCATGATTTGAATAATAGAATATCCCATATTTTTGTATTCTCAATGTAATAAACTAGAAATTATAAATGAAGGGGATAAATTATATCATTGTCAATAGAATGTTCAAGCATAAATCCATGTAAAGACAAAATAGGTCTAAAAGGATGATGTTGTGTTTTAAAAAAAGGTTAGAAAAAATCAACTGTGTAAACATGATAATTATGGAATAATAAGGTTTATGAATCATGTATGCATTTTTCCCATACCATAAATTAAGACTGATTTTAACAAGAATCTCATAGTTCATCATTATTTATTCTTCTAGGAAGTTTGACGATATATATAGATTTGAATGAATACATCTGGTGGTATGGCATTAAGATATATATCTCAAAGTTTGTGTCTCATTCTTGGTATGTCGGAATGTTAAAGCTAGTATAAAAATTTATAAGGGGATGTTACATCCATTACCCATAGTACAATAGAAAATAAAAAATCACCATATATTTTATTTTTGTGCCCCACAAAATCCTAATTCACATGATGCTATATGGATTATTTTTTATCATCTTAAAAATCAAACACACATCTTCACCACTAGAAAATATTTATTTTTTGGTCATATCTATAGGATATTAATTAAGGAGGAGGTAAGATTTCATTTAGACCCACATTCTATTGTATATGGATGGGAAATGAAGTTTGCATCAATGTCCAAGATATTTCTTCTACAATCCCTTAATAAAAATTGTTTTTAAGCACTCTATATCATCCTTAGACAGATGTTCAAGCTGATTGGAAAAATAAAACCATATAAGATATATATGGAGAAGGTGATCTATGGAATTAATTATTGGTTTGGATAAACAAAATATTTTTTTTGAGTTTTCATACAAAAAATACTTCACAACAAAATTCAAATGGCTACTTATGAAGTCTTGTATGGAATGAAATGTAGAGCTCCATAATGATGGAATGTTTTTGGAGAATGAATTATCTTGGGACCTGAGATTGAAAAATAAATGGAATTGAAGGTTAGTTCAATTATACGACACATCAAGGAAATACAAAGTTAGTATAAATTTTATGATTAGAACCACTAACTTGATCTAGAATTTGAAGTTGGTGAAAATGTGTTTCTAAAATTTCTCCACAAATGAATGTTTTGATGTTTGAGAAGAAAGGGAAGTTAATCTATAATTTTATCAGCCAATTTGAAATTATTTTTCATATTGAGATTGTTGCTTATTAGTTTTCCTTGCCACCAATCCCCACTTAATTCCATATTGTTTTCTATCTATATCTCCCAATGAAGTACATATCATTCCCTTAATGTGTACTAAACAAATATGTCATGCCATTAGAGAAAGATATCTCTTATGAAGATCAAACGATGGAGATTCAATATTTTACAAAGAATTTTCTATGAAACAAGAACACTCACCTAGTAAATGTTTTGTGGTCAACACAAATGCTTTTTGATGCTATATGGGATCATGTAGAAATGATGACATAGAAACTTCTTCAACAGTTTATCTCAGAGTGATGAATTTTGATAGTTAAATTCAATTTAAGGGGGAGGGGATGTAAAATGTTACAATCATAGTGTTTATAATCTTTTTAATGAATTAAATTTATTTCATAGGTATTGTCACCCGAAACAATGTGTTAATCTTCTATTATACACAATCCAATGTTATGGTTCCATGACATGTGACATGGAGTTTTAACAAAACCATGATAAATTATTAATATTATTCTAAGGTGTAAATTATAACCTTGAAATTAAACACAGTGATATGAATATTATTAAATATTTTTTAAATATTATGTATAAAGAATTTTTAAATAAAAAATATATAGGAAAAAGTACTTAATTTTTTTTAATTAAGTCATTATATGTTTAGAAAATACTTCTTCATCAAAATATGTTATTTTATTTATTCTTTTGCATTATAAAAGTCATAATTATAGAAATTTTTAGAATATGTATTTAATGAAAATAAAATTATTTTTTATACCATAGTACCAAAATTAGCATTGGGAGACTTTATGAGATTGATATTTTTTAAAAAAATTAATTTCTTGATAAATAGTGAAAATGATGAATATTAATTCAAAATTGTCTAGTCGTTTAAGTCATTTATGAGGATAAATTGTGATTTAATATAGTTTTAAGGGAAAAAATTATTATTAAAAAAATTGATTAAAAAGTACAAAATATTTTAGTAATGTTTTATATAGTTCGAAAATACTATTTTTTCATAAAATGATTTTCTAATTCCGTTTTGTGAAAAATAATAATATTTTTTTTCAATTTTTAAAATAGTTATTTTATAAAATTAACATCATGTATAAAATAAATTTATCAATATTATTATAGTCCTAATTTTTGATATTGTTCTAATATGGTTAATGTTTTCTATGAGTAGTGAAAAAAGTGAATTTTAATTTCAAATAACCTTTTTATTTAATTTATTTATATAAATTAAATACATTTTCATTGGAATTTAAAGTAAAATTATTTCAATTATATATAATTTTATTCTATTTTTTTCATTTTAACAATTATCTAATTTAATTTTGAGAAAAAAAACATTTTGAACTTGTGAACTGTTTTCTCTTCAAAACCTTGATTTCCTAATGCTATATGGGATTAGTATTAATCAATATTTTCTCAATTATGTCAATTCAATTTTTAAAAATGAATTAAATATTTTGGATCAAAATAATATATATTATATAATATCATCAACTACTTTTTTGTCCAAAATTAATAATGAATACAGTTAAAATTAATAAAAGTAGTTGAGTTAAAAATAGGTTTACCAGGGATTAAACAAAAAAGATAACAGTTAAAATTAACTAAAACTTTGTTTAAAATATATGGGATACAAATATTTAGAACATATAATTTAAAATACATAATAATACACCATTTTAAATTCTTTTTTCATTAGATAAACATGGGTAGAACATTTTAAAAAAAATTACATGTGTGCCACTCAACTCAGTTATAAAAGGCCACCCCCTTTTATCTCTTCTTGACCCCATAATACCCTTTTGTATCATCCAATAAGAAAAAAATATATCCAATATATACTCCTATTATGTTATAATCCTTCTTTATTAATCAATTCCAACCTGGGGAGGCTCGTGGTGAAAACATAACAAGGTTACCAGAGGTAGAGGTAATATTCTTCAAAAAAGGTTTTTATTTTGTTTTTTCCTCCATATCATAAAATTATAATTAATTAATTATTATATAACAACATAAATTTCTTCGATATACATATAATTTTTTATGAAAATTATATTAACAATAACCATTTCCACTTCGATCAATTTGGTTATGAAATCAGCATACGTGCGTTTGGAGGATGACAACCTCACAAACTGATGTCATTCGTTTTTCTATTAACACATGTCATGGATGGATATAATATAGTATTAAAATTTTATGTGTCATATTTATGATATAATAGTACTTATATAATTTTTATATAACAGATACCTATATACTTTTAATTTTTTAGGAAACACGATAACGCCACTCGTGTGTACGGAGCACTGCATCCTTGCAAAGTCGTATGATTTGTTCACGCCAAACATGGAAGGTATTATTGATATTTTTAATACAAATATGAAAAATATATGACATAAAAATTCTTCTATAATATTAATATATTATTTAAATTTTTTATTATTATTAATTTCATATATTAAAGTTGTTTTTTGTTTTTATTATCATTAGTTATAATATTAATATTATTAATATTATTAAAATAGATTAAATTTATTATTATTATTAATTATAATATTTTTTTTTTTTTGCTTTGCATTTCTTTTCCCTTTTTTTGTTTCACGCATTTTCTTCCAATCTTTTTTTCCTTCCACATGGGTGCCCCATTCTGTCCTCCTTCTCCCACACAGCACACCCCTCCGCAGTGCCCCGACTTCCGCCTCTAACTCTGCCGCCCTCCTGGTGGTCAGGCCCCACTACACGCTTCGGCCACCCTTCTCCCCACACATCGAAATGCCCCTGCCCTCCTCATTCTTCAGCTGCACATCAACGCACGCCCCCCCACCCCCCCAGATCTCTAACGCTGAACCAACTCGCAGCCAGCCACCCCTGCCCTTCAGGCCTACACGCCACCCTCCTGTATGACTCCCGCACCCTTCTTCCTCTCGTATGGCTCCCACACCCCTCTTCCTCATGACATGCACAAGCCCACATGCACAAGCCCGTCGAGTGCCTTGCAGCGCGCCAGCCCCTCGCTCGGATCCCTCCTGCTGAAGCTCTCCTGTCGGCCTCGCAAACAGGGCCCAGCCAGCCGCTTCCCCTTGCAGCGACTCCCCCACCATCTCCCTGCTACATCCAGCCAATGACATCCCCTCAGCCTGCCCTACTCCTCTTGCTTCGTCTAACCAGCAGTTGTGCAACGACCCCTGGTACCCCTCTATTTCATTCGAGCAGCCTGCTGAACCTCCTACTAGTGCCATCGGCCTTGAAAACCCTTTGTTGCTGCCTATTTCCATTACTATGTTCGAGCAAGACGATCCGTCGGCCTTCCTCCTACTCAGCACACCCAGGCATGGTCCCCTTTTCCTGCTCCGGCCCGCCAGCAGCGACGTAGTGCCCTTGCGTCGTCCAGCCAGAAGTGCTGCAACACTAAAACTCCCCTTCCTACTGTCTGGCTGATTCCCCCCTTGCATATGCACTCTCTGGTGCACCCCCTCTTCACACTTGTAGTTCAGCCAGCCTCGTCGGTGCGCGTCGCTGCCTTCTGACTATCGCATAAACCCTTTCTCTTCCCTTGATCATCGCGCGACACATCGTTACCCCCAAGCAACTTCGACCAGGTCTGTTGCCAGCTGCGCCAATCTTCGTGCCCCTGTTGATGACATTGGTTATCTTTCTAGTGCACCGCGACACCGCACTCCACCATTCACCCTATCGTGCTACCCTGTTGGTCAAGCGCAGCTCCGCGTAACTATTTTTGTGTTTTTATTTATTTTTGCGGATTTTGCAGTGTATTAGAGAGTTTTTTCCATGGTATTACGTGCTTATACGCTTGTGCGAGCGGCGCGACAGCTTGTTCGAGCTGTGAGTTGAGGTACGTCACAGCTGCACTTTCCTACATATTTAGAATTTAGTAATTTCTTTTTATTTCATTAATTTTTAGATTAATGATAAATTAGGTTAAATAAATATTTTTAAAATAAATGTTCATTGTGAAGGATAGTTTTCCTCCCTTATTTTGAATTACCTCAATATGTTTTCTTTTAAATTTTCATCATTAGCGTTGACAAAATTCCTTGTTGGCATTTATAAGTAAATTTTGTTTCTTTTAAAGAATGGAATGGGTTGAAAATTTGTTCGAATTTATAAAATGGATTTCTTAAATTAGTTTTCAAATGGTTTTGAGATTGAAAGTGGTGTTCCATTGATTCTTGGGAAATGAATTGGCGTGTTTTGGTTCTTCTGAAAATAGGTTGGTGTTGAGTGGTTGGTGAAGGCCCGTTTCAAACTTTAAAGAAATGAAATATTTTGAAAACTCACTTTGGGGTGACTTAGGGGCGATCTTATTGTGTACGTCAATTGTGTGAGTTGGGTCTGATATTTGTGCATTGTCAATGGTTACTTGGTTGACATTGATAAATCACCCATTTTTATAGCATTTGTTGACATGGGAACTGTCACGACCCGTCCTCGGGGCCCATGCCGTGACTACCCCAAGCCCACCTTTCATAGGCCAGGGGCTGGAGACTAGCACCAAAGGCGTAAATCCTGATAACTGGGATGACATTTCCTTTATAAAAGTAAACAAAACACCACAGAGTACAAGCGGAAGCAAAACACTAAGTACAAAAGAAAGTGCTGAAAAGTAAATGGGCCAGAATACAAACCCAACTGAAAGTGCAGCTACAACTGAACGAAAGTACAACAGAAAAAGGCAAATAGCTGGAAGAAGGAAGCAGCTCCTAGGTCGTCCTCCTCGGATCCTACATGAAGGGTAGGTACAGATAGCGCAGCTCCTGGATCGTCCGCCACGGATCCTACCTGAAGGGTAGGTACAGATAGCCTCCTCAACGCTCTCGCCAGTCAACCTCCTCCGTGTGTCATCTCGCCGTGAAGTCCTCCTCCAGATACTGACTCGTCGTGTAGTCCACCTCCGGGTACTGACTCGTCGTGTAGTCCACCTCCGGGTACCGTCCAGTCCTCGAACACTCAGCCTCTGTCAGCACTGTCCGTCGTCTGCAACCAACACAACGAGGTGCGGGCATAGCCCGTGCAGGGGTGAGTATAACGATACTCAGTAGGGAACCCGGGACCCTCAAGGTCTCACTAAAACCAACAAGGATACACCACAAAGAAGATCTCAACAAATAACCTATACTTAGGTATATGCCCATACATATACCTAAGTTATCAAGTAACCCATCTCAATCATGAGGAAACACAAGGATCATGAAATCAACGGATAACCACTACCCAGGTATATGCACATACATATACCTAAGTTATCAGGTGACCCATCTCAATCATGAGGTAAACACAAAGGTCAAAAGTCTCAGCTCAAATCAGGATTTTCGTTATCGAAAACGTAACTGCTGAAGAGCCCCGTCTCTGGAGTGTACAGTGGTCTTGTCACGACTCTGAGGTACTACTCACTAACCTAAGACTGCTGAGGTACTCCTCCTGTCGAGTATCGCGGGTCTGCGGCCAACTACCGGGTGCTCCGTCCGCTGAGGGTCTGTCGCCAAATACCGGGCATTTCCCCTAATAGCCTACATAGGTACTCCTCATGTCGAGTACCGCGGGTCTGCGGCCAACTACCAGGCACTCCGTCCGCCGTGGGTCTGTCGCCAAATACTGGGCGCTCCGTCCACTGGGCTAGTCGACTCACTCCAAGTCGAGTCGGTCAAGCAGTCGTCAGGTTTCAGCCGGCTACACGATCTCCGTACTCCGTACGCTCGTCTCCGGGAGGGTCCGCTCCACGAGCTACATGTCGATACTCCAAGTATCTCAAAGTACCGCCTCGTCATAGGGGTCTCAACGCAATAGACGGCACGTCAATCGGACGCCCGGTCTGTGAGTTATTAGCCTTTTCGTCCCAAGGGCCCGGTTGGTTTCATGTGCGATCCAATCCGGCCGTAACTCAACTATACCCCGAACACTCATAGGGTATACTTATAGGGACCGTTTCTCAACGTGATCACCAACGCCGCTGACGGTTCGTCAAACTGACGTCTAGTCTGAATGATATCAGCTTTTCCGTTCCAGGGGCCTGGTTGGATTTCGGGTACAATCCAACCCGGCCACTATCCAACAGCAACCAAAACTCGGGCGAAGTATGCCAAAAGTTCCGTCTCATCAAGAGGAAAGCAACGAGACAGACGGCGCGTCAATCGGACGCCCGGTCTGTGAGGTATTGGCTTTTTCGTTCCAGGGGCTCGGTTGGTTTCGTGAGCGAACCAACCCGACCGCACTCCGACGGCATCCAAACCTCGAGCGGAGTAAGAAAAAATATCCGTCTCACTAAGAGGAATCCAACAAAGTGACAGCACGTCAATCGGATGTTCGGAGCTGAAGTTACGAGCGTTTCCGCTCCGACCGTCCGGTTGGTTTCGTATCCGAACCAACCCGGCCGAACCCAAAGTATTCCGAAACCTTGAGTGCGATATACCGAAATGACCGTCTCGTCCCAAGGATTGCTACGCAACTGATGGTGTGTCGATCGGAGGTCCGTAGCCCAAGATATGGGCGTTTGAACCAATTTAGTCCGAAAATAGGGGGTCTGGGCCAGGCCCGGCCCGACCCAGTACCCCCTGGGTCGGCCGAACCGGGTCGACCCGACCCGGGTGGCGACCCGGCCTGACGACCCGGCCCTGCCTGACGAATCGGCCCGGCCAGCGCGCTGCGCGAGCGCGTCCAAGGGGGGGCTTCGCCCCTCCTTTAATTTAAAACGGCGGCCCCCATTAAGGGGTCGCGCCATGTGCAACCCGTGGGGTGTAACCCCCCGGCTTTTCCCCTGTAACGGCTGGCCAGCGCAGGGCCGGCCGGTTTCTCGCCACGGGACCCCGCGGTCCCGCGCCTTCCGGCCGCCTTCTTCAAATTCTCCGGTGGGTGGTTTTTCCGGCCGCTACTTCCAGGATGGCTGCAAATTCGTCCGGCGCGGCGTGACGACGCCGCGTCCTTCCGGCGCGGCCCGACTCCGACCCTGGCCTCATTCGTACCCTCGACACGGCGTGACTGCACCGCGTTTCTTCGTCGTGGCCCGCATCGTTCACGTCTACTTTCGCTCAAGCGCGGTGCAATGATGCATTACCGTCTTCGCTAATCAAAACCGAAGAATAGAAAAGGGGGTAGGGGTATCGGTCGTGTTTGTGCGGACCGATCCCTTCCCGTTATATCGATAGCAGTTGGCCGAAACGTAAAACGTTTAACCTTCACAATTTTTTTTTTAATTTAAATAAAAATTGGAACATGGCCGTCAGATTTATCTTTCATATTCGAAGGAAAGAATCACCAACTTAAAATAGTCGAACCCCTACCTCGGTTTCAAGAACGGTGCACGTCAACGAGCCACGGAAGACGAGCATCGCGGAGGTCGGGCATCGCGGAAAAAGAACGTCGACGTCATGAAGCGAGGATTCGAAGACATTGACGGAGATTTCGTTGTCATCGAGGTGCGTTCGAAGAGGAAACGTCGTTGGAAGAAGACGTCGTGTTCTTCGGCGGAGATGTTCCTCATTGAAAAAAGGTGTTCTTCGTCGGAGTCCGAGATGTTCTTCACGTTCTTCGTTGAGGTTGAAGAAGAAGAAGACTCCACGCTTCCCAATCCTCTCAAGGTGGCAAAAACTCTAACAATAATAAAATAAGACCAGGTCTTAATTTATTAACACAACCTAACCATTTGAATTTCAAGAGTTTGAAATTAAGTAACTCACCTTATTAATTATAACAAGTTGTCAAAAATTAATGAAAGTGAGTTAATGGGGAGTTAGGAAAGTGAAAGGTTAAGAGGAGTTAGGAAAGTGAGGGGTTGGGCTCGTGTGGGTCCCACCCTACTTTATCCTCTCAAGGTTGGTTATCACAAGTGGGTCCCACCCCCAACATGCTTACTTAGGATAAAACTACCAAGTGGGAAAAATAAAAATTGTTAATTTTTATTTTCAACCACCACAAAAATTAATAACTCCCCTCATGTAAACGCAACTCCGAAACCGGAGTTCCTAAGCAATTACCGGCGCTGCGGTTCCATCGGTGCCCTCGGAATTCGATTCCGGGCACCGGTTCAAAACTTAGAAATTCCCGCTCGTTCGTTCACTGAACGTACCCGAGCTAAACTTTGGATAGAAATTTCGGGCACACCGGGCCTCAGAATCAGGCGCCGTCAAAAACTGCGTTCTTGTAAAATCCCAAAGCAAATTTAGAAAAAATTTCCCTTGAATTTTATGGGTCTTTACATTACTCCCACCTCAGGGCTTTACGTCCCCGTAAAGCTTCAACACTAACTAGGGATACAAAAGCGGTACTGAGCACGCATCTGAGCCTCCCGCTCTCATGTGCTCACCTGGAGGTTCCCGTACTGCCAGAGAAAGTGCACCCGAGGAATCGATCGTACTCGTAGGATCCGCTCCTGTCGATCCTTGATCCCCACTAGAACCTACGTGGAAGTAACCCCATCACCATTGTCCTGCTCCTCATGGTCGATGATATGCGAAGGGTCGAGCATGTATCTCCTCAGTTGAGATACCTAGAAAACGTTGTGCACCTAGTACAACTGAGGTGGATGGGTCAAGTGGTAAACCACCTCACCTACCCATATGAGGACCTAGAAAGGTCCGTTGAACCTTGGAGATAACTTGCCCCCCTGGCCACATCTCCGTAAACCTCATCGAGGTGAGACCCATCTAAGGACGTGATCGTCATTCTCGAACTCTAGAGGCCTCCAAGTCCTGTCAGCATAAGGCTTCTGTCGGCCCTGTGTTGTCCTCATCCGCTCTAAGATGACCTGGACCTTCTCTAGTCTTACAAGAGCTGCTATGATTTCTTCTTTGCCGATAAGAGAAATCTGGTCTCATCCCCTGGATGAACCACATTCATTGCCTAATACAATCAATCCTGACATGAATAATGCATTCATGCCATGGATGAAGTCGTAAGGCCTCGACGTAACTACCAAGAGATCCAACTGTCACTCTCTCCTCCAAGGGTCGAGTCACACTGTCGGCATCAGTGTGAGGTCACTAGATCTCCTCCAGTAGAAATCTCGAATGTGAGGGTCAAGTCAACAGTCCTAACCGGGACCACTCAGTATCAACCAAACAAAAAGGACAGGAAAGCAAACTTTACAAAGATAAGTGTCTTTTCATTATTGCAGCTCATACTACAAAGACACAAAGCAACTACAGACAAACATCAAAAAAACGAGAAGCAACGGGATCAATAGCCTCCAGGTCGGATGCTAGTCCCACTCCTGTCCATCTGCTTCCGGAGCTCCATGACCATAGGCGTCAGCTGCCTGAAGCTGAGCTCTCCCATGTCCTCCTGTCCCCTGCGGTCGGGGTGGACCTCCTGGTGGTGGGGGTGGAAACACCCCGAAGCGTCGTCCACCTCCAGCTGCACGGCCAGCTCCTCTTCCATAGCCTCCTGCTCCTTGCGGTCTTCCCTGATCGAACCTCTGCCTCTGCCTGGGAGGTTCTTCATTTAACTCCTGGTCATCTGCATGGCGGGTCGGACAGTCACGTTCCATGTGACCCATTCCGCCGCAGGAGTAACACTGTCCACTCTCAGCACGTCTGGCTCTGACTCCACCTCGGTTTCCCCGCAAAACTGAACCTGATTCGTGCAGTCGGCCGCCGGTAGGTCTTGTCCTCTTGGAGCTCTACGTCATCAGTCTACTGTCTGCTACAGAAGACTCTGCCGCAAGTCGGCTAGTGGTGGGTCGTTCTGCTGGAGGCTGCTCAGCAAGGAAACTCTCCACAAAGAGGTCTCTCTCCAACACCCCTGTCTACGTCGGAATGCTGTGAGAAACAACAGAAGCTCTAATCTCTCGCCTGAGCCCCTGCTCGAAGGTTCGGGCCCTGAAGAACGGGTCCCGTACCATATCTGTGGAGTAGCGCGAGAGGTCTGTGAACCTCGCTGAATACTGTGCCACTGTCATGTTGCCCTGCCGCAGTTGAAGTAGCTCCTGTATACGCATCGCTCGAAGGGTGGCTGGTACAAACTCTGCCCGGAATATGCTCTCGAAGTCTGCCCAAAGAAGTGTCGCCTCGTCATGCATCTAGAGCATCAGGCTCCACCATCTGCCTGCTGCTGCCTGAAGAAGGCTGGCAGCAAGGATCACCATGAAGTCTGTCGGCGTCCCCACTAGCCTGAAAACTCTAACCACAGCCTCCAGCCAATCCTCAGCCGCCTGCGGGTCCGTCCCTCCCTGGGACCTTGGTGGTCTCTGGCGCTGGAACTTGTGCAGTGCACTCAAGCGACGTACACTCTCTGCTACTAGGGCTGGTGGCATCGGTGGCCCAACGGGTAGTAGTACCGCTGTTGCCTCCGCTGGTGCCTCAATTGTGATAGGGCCCCGTACTGAGGCCACGTCGCTCGGCTGGCTATCAGTACATACCACTCTTGGGGCTCTAGCTGGTCGTCCATGGGGAGGCATCCTGAAAGAAACAACGTGACACGGTCAAACGATTATACCTGGTGAACTGACCTGGTCTGAGCTGATATTTAAATAAAACTTCTGGAAACACACATGCAATCAGTGTTTTCGTGCACAAAGTCGGAATTCAGTTGTCAGGGTCCTGGTGTATGGATACGTCGGCCGCCCGCACCAACACTGGACTCCCTGAACTGAAGACCACACTCGATACCCTTAACACTATTTCTTCACAGAAAGAAAACATCAGAGTTATAAGTTTTGTGGTAGAACCGACTCCTTTGATTCCAATTTGTCACAACCCGTCCTCGGGGCCCGTGCCGTGACTACCCCAAGCCCGCCTTCCATAGGCTAGGGGCTGGCGACTAGCACCAAAGGCGTAAATCCTGATAACTGGGAAGGAATTGCCTTTATAAAAGTAAACAAAACACCACAGAGTACAAGCGGAAGCAAAAAACTAAGTACAAAAGAAAGTACTGAAAAGTCAATGGGCCAGAATACAAACCCAACTGAAAGTGAAACTACAACTGAACGAAAGTACAACAGAAAAAGACAAACATCTGGAAGAAGGAAGCAGCTCCTAGGTCGTCCTCCTCAGATCCTACCTGAAGGGTAGGTACAGATAGCGCAGCTCCTGGATCGTCCGCCACGGATCCTACCTGAAGGGTAGGTAAAGATATCCTCCTCAACGCTCTCGCCCGTCAACCTCCTCCATGTGTCATCTCGCCATGAAGTCCTCCTCCATATACTGACTCATCATGTAGTCCACCTCTGGGTACTGACTCGTCGTGTAGTCCACCTCCAGGTACCGTCCAGTCCTTGAACACTCGGCCTCTGTCAGCATTGCCCGTCGTCTGCAACCAACACAACGAGGTGCGGGCATAGCCCGTGCAGGGGTGAGTATAACGATACTCTGTAGGGACCCCGAGACCCTCAAGGTCTCACTAACACCAACAAGGATAACCACAAAGAAGATCTCAACAGATAACCTCTACTTAGTTATATTCCCATACATATACTTAAGTTATCAAGTAACCCATATCAATCATGAGGAAACACAAGGATCATGAAATCAACGGATAACCACTACCCAGGTATATGCCCATACATATACCTAAGTTATCAAGTGACCCATCTCAATCATGAGGTAAACACAAAGGTCAAAAGTCTCAGCTCAAACCAGGATTTTCGTTATCGAAAACGTAACTGTTGAAGAGCCCCGTGTCTGGAGTGTACAGTGGTCCTGTCACGACTCCGAGGCACTGCTCACTAACCTAATACTACTGAGGTACTCCTCCTGTCGAGTATCGCGGGTCTGCGGCCAACTATTGGGCACTCCGTCCGCTGAGGGTCTATCGCCAAATACCGGGCGCTTCCCCTAATAGCCTACAGAGGTACTCCTCCTGTCGAGTACCGCGGGTCTGCGGCCAACTACCGGGTGCTCCGTCCACCGTGGGTCTGTCGCCAAATACCAGGCGCTCTGTCCACTGGGCTAGTCGACTCACTCCAAGTCGAGTCGGTCAAGCAGTCGTCAAGTTTCAGCCGGCTACACGGTCTCCGTACTCTGTACGCTCGTCTCCAGGAGGGTCTGCTCCACGAGCTACAGGTCGATACTCCAAGTATCTCAAAGTACCGCCTCTTCATAGGGGTCTCAACGCAATAGAAGGCGCGTCAATCAGACGCCCGGTCTGTGAGTTATTAGCCTTTTCGTCCCAGGGGCCCGGTTGGTTTCATGTGCGAACCGATCCGGCCGTAACTCAACTATACCCCGGACACTCATAGGGTATACTCATAGGGACCGTTTCTCAACGTGATCACCAACGCCGCTGACGGTTCATCAAACGGACGTCTGGTCTGAATGATATCAGCTTTTCTGTTCCAAGGGCCCGGTTGGATTTTGGGTACAATCCAACCCAGCCACTATCCAATGGCAACCAAAACTCGGGCTAAGTATGCCAAAAGTTCCGTCTCATCAAGAGGAAAGCAAGGAGATAGATGGCACGTCAATCGGGCGCCCGACCTGTGAGTTATTGGCTTTTTCGTTCCTGGGGCCCGGTTGGTTTCGTGAGCGAACCAACCCGACCGCACTCCGACGACATCCAAACCTTGAGCATAGTAAGACAAAAGATCTGTCTCACTAAGAGGAATCCAACAAAGTCTACGACACGTCAATCGGACGTCCGGAGCTCAAGTTACGAGCATTTCTGCTCCGAGGGCCCGGTTGGTTTTGTATCCGAACCAACCCGGACGAACCCAAATTATTCCGAAACCTTGAGTACGATATACCGAAACGACCGTCTCGTCCCAAGGATTGCTACGCAACTAACGGTGCATCGATCGGAGGTCCGTAGGCCAAGATATGGGCGTTTGAACCAACTCAGTCCGAAAATAGGGGGTCTGGGCCCGGCCCGGCCAGACCCAGTACCCCCTGGGTCGGCCGAACCGGGTCGACCCGGCCTGGGTGGCGACCCGGACCGACGACTCGGCCCAGCCCGGAAGCCCGGCCCGGCCGGCGGTGTGGCGGCACGGCGGTGCGGCCAGCGCAGCCAGCGCGCTGCGCGAGCGCGTCCAAGGGAGGGGCTTCGCCCCTCCTTTAATTTAAAACGGCGGCCCCCATTAAGGGGTCGTGCCATGTGCAACCCGGGGGGTGTAACCCCCCACATTTTCCCCTGTAACGGCTGGCCAGCGCAGGGCCGGACGGTTTCTCGCCGCGGGACCCCGCGGTCCCGCGCCTTCCGGCGCCGACGACCGGAGTTCCAGCTGCCTTCTTCGAATTCTCCGGTGGGTGGTTTTTCCGGAGCTACTTCCAGGATGGCTGAAAATTCATCCGGCGCGGCGTGACGATGCCACGTCCTTCCGGCGTGGCCCGACTCCGACCTCGGCCTCATTCGTACCCTCGACGCGGCGCGACTACGTCGCGTTTCTTTGTTGTGGACTGCATCGTTCACGTCTCCTTTCGCTCAAGCACGGTGCAACGATGCATTACCGTCTTTTCTAATCAAAACCGAAGAATAGAAAAGGGGGGAGGGGTATCGGCCGTGTTTGTGCGGACCGATCCCTTCCCGTTATATCGATAGCAGTTGGCCGAAACGTAAAACGTTTAACCTTCACAATTTTTTTTAATTTAAATAAAAATTGGAACATGGCCGTCAAATTTATCTTTCATATTCGAAGTAAAGAATCACCAACTTAAAATAGTCGAACCCCTACCTCGGTTTCAATAACGGTGCACGTCAACGAGCCGTGGAAGACGAGCGTCGCGGAGGTTGGGCGTCGCGGAAAAAGAACGTTGACGTCATGAAGTGAGGATTCAAAGACGTTGACGGAGATTTCGTCATCGTCGAGGTGCATTCGAAGAGGAAACATCGTTGGAAGAAGACGTCGCGTTCTTCGGCGGAGATGTTCCTCGTTGAAAAACGGTGTTCTTTGTCGGAGTCCGAGATGTTCTTCACGTTCTTCGTCGAGGTTGAAGAAGAAGAAGACTCCACGCTTCCCAATCCTCTCAAGGTGGCAAAAACACTAACAATAATAAAATAAGACCAAGTCTTAATTTATTAACACAACCTAACCATTTGAATTTCAAGAGTTTGAAATTAAGTAACTCACCTTATTAATTATAACAAGTTGTCAAAAATTAATGAAAGTGAGTTAATGGGGAGTTAGGAAAGTGAAAGGTTAAGAGGAGTTAGGAAAGTGAGGTGTTGGGCTCATGTGGGTCCCACCCTACTTTATCCTCTCAAGGTTGGTTATCACAAGTGGGTCCCACCCCCAACATCCTTACTTAGGATAAAACTACCAAGTGGGAAAAATAAAAATTGTTAATTTTTATTTTCAACCACCACAAAAATTAATAACTCCCCTCGTGTAAACACAACTCCAAAACAGGAGTTCCTAAGCGATTACCGGTGCTGCAGTTCCATTGGTGCCCTCAGAATACGATTTCGGGAACCGGTTGAAAAGTTAGAAATTCCCGCTCATTCGTTCACTGAACGTACCCGAGCTAAACTTTGTAAAGAAATTTCGGGCACACCGGGCCTCGGAATTAGGCGCCGTCGAAAACTGAGTTCTTGTAAAATCCCAAAGAAAATTTAGAAAAAATTTCCCTTGAATTTTACGGGTCTTTACAAGAACCTGTAATAGTATGTGAATCTTCTGAGAATGATTGCTGCACAAGTTTAGACTACACACTGGCTAGTGGTCCATAGTAGAGAGGTGTTATATTATTAGTGTTATGGTATTGGGCCCCTCGGTTATGCCATGTAGGGAAACACTAGGTGTTAGGGTGTTATGAGGTCATTGAGTAGAGAACGCCTTCAGGATAGGTCACATGTATAGTACATTCTATATTGTTCATGAGCTTCTAGGTTCTACCCATGTTTTCTATAGTGTTTATTTGTATGGGGAAGACAATTGAGAGGTCTAGTTCGGTTGCTGGCCCATGTGTGCCACTTCTTCCATTTACATAGTGTGTGTTGTGTGTTATACTTTTTTTTCATTTGGCTAATAAATAAAATTTAAGTTTTTAAATGGTTAACGAAGATATTTTCAAAATTTAGTGCACCTTCTCCAGTCGAACATTAAACTTGTTTTTAAATTAAAAATGGAAATTGATTTCTATTTTTTTAGAAATGAATGTTTGTGGGTTGAAACCCATATATTATAAAATTTAGTTCAAAAATGGAATTCTTAAATTCATTATTTAAAGGTAGTGCATTGGGAATTGTTTTGGGCACACCTATTGAGTTTTAACACTCACGCTTATAGTATTTTCCTATTTTTTGATTTGTTGTAGGTTTTACTCGAGCTTGTTCACCGCAAGTGAGGCTTGGTTGTGGTTTGGAGAGTGGCTCTCAAGGTCAAATTTTTTGGTCATGTTTAGATTAGTTTGTTGTTTTTATCATTCTTTCTTTTTCGTGTGGTTTATTTACCTTGAGTTATTCCACTTTTTCTGTTGCTTTATTTATTTTTACAGGGTGAAATCATTCCTAAATTTACTCTATTTACACCCTGAAGCTTGTTGCTAGCCTGGAAAGGTCGAGAACGCCTCTCATGCCACGCTGCGGACCAGCTCAGGTGATTGGTTCAGGGTCGACCTAGGTTGGTTCATTGGTAAATGGTATCAATGGAGGTCGGATATTATGCAGAACTTTTTTTTTCAGAGAACCCATTGTTATTTGGGGTTTTCATGGTAGAAGGAGTATAATTGATGGGAATCAGGGTGTACAGACAAGAAGGACTTCACGAACCCTTTCTCGTTTTGAACCTCAAGTTACAATGGGATTCCCAGGCGCGTTTGTGTCCTTTGATTGTAGTGAATTGTTTTGTGTTGGGAAATGAAAAGGGAGTTGGGAAAGTAGCCCCATGAGTTTGTAGGTCTTGGAAAGCCATGTGGAGCCATGGAATTTACCCAATAATTCTCTTAGTGATGGTGGTGTGACAGGTGTATGGCCGCCAACAATATGTCTATGTCACCCAAAATCACTAGTTTTCACCTAATGAATAATTTTTGGATGTCCTTAATTCTGAAAATCATTATGAAAAGTGTTATATTGGTATTTTAAATGACAATGACCTTGTTTTTATCTCGCTCCTTGTTTTCTTGTTTCTTAGTGTCCCCCACCCCACGAACATTCGATTAATGCCCATGGTGCAGCTTTGGGAGGTTCACCATTAGAAAATCCTCCAGTTGAACAGTCCGTGGAAACATCTTGGAGTTTTGGAAGTTGAAACCTCCGCTATTTTATGGGATCGAATCTCCCCTTGAGGAAGAGGAGTGGTTGGGGATGATTGAGATGAACTTATGTTCTCTCACGCTTCATGGGTCATTAAAGGTGAAGTTGGCTACCTTTATGATTGAAGGTCCAACCTGGAAGTAGTGAAAGGCCATGTCTCCGAGATAGCTTCCAGAAGATCACACTTGGGAGTTCTTTAAGTCATCGTTTATCTAGATATACTTCTCTAAGGTGACAAAGGTGAGGAAGAGGATGGTGTTGTGCAGTCTTCAACAATGTGTCGGACCGGTGTTGGAATTCCATCATTGTTTTCTGGACTTGGATCTGTATGAACCAAGTTATGTTGGAAATGATCCTGTGAAATCTCTGCATTTTTGAGCTTCGATTACGTCACAAGCTGCCGTCGAAGGTGGAAGAGTTCAACCTATTCACCTTGCCTGACATGGTGAGACAATCTTTCCTCACTGAAGCTGAGTTATAAGGAGGACATGAGTTGGTGAACCCCCCTCCGGCCATGGGAAGTAGTTCATAAGATAGAGATAAGAATAATGGGAAGTGTCCCGATGCTGGTGGTACTGGTAGAGGAATCAAGAGGCCTTTATACCTTCAGTTTTCTTCCTTATAACTCAATAACATGATCTGCCACCTGTGCGGTAAGAGAGGCTGATGTGCCCAAATAATCCAAGACAATGACACACCTATGGGCATCTGGGTCACATGCAACGATTCTATCGAGGTGTTTCCAAGAAGCGTGATGAAGCCAGACCTAGCTCTTCGAAGGTCACCTCAACCCGTCAGTAGGAGTAGGGTGATGTTTGGTGATCCATTTTATGTTTTAGGTTTGTGGTGTTATTTGGATGTGGTTGTCATAACCTGTACCATTTTGTGGTGTTTTTTTCCTTCAGTTGTAATAAAGTTTTTTACAAACATCATTGAATCCTCCTTTTTATTGAATGTGCATTTGGTAAAATTCTTCTTCATGTTCTATGATGGGTAATTTTTGAAGCCTAACAATGAGGTAGGAAATGCTTTAATAATCAGAGCACCAACCATATGCCCCAGAGTGATACTAGTGCGCAGTCAGGAGAACCTCACTAGTGTTAAAAGACAATGGCATAATCTCTCTCTTGAGTGTAGCATGTGTTTTGTTCTTTCGAGGGTACGAGGTTTTGGATATGGCGATGGTTGTAGTTTTGATGCTCAGTCAGTTGGGACCTTCCCTTCTCCCCCTTGTAGTGGGGGGTTCTTGGTCCATGAGGGAAGATTTCATGTTTGATTAATCTCATCAATCCTTATGGTGGGGAGACCCATCACAGGTCTTAATGAATTCAGTTTGGGTTGTTTCTTATAGTGGAGAGTCCTTTGGGCCTCCCTGTGTTAGTATCATAGATCTGTTTCAGGTTTCTTTTGGGGTGTGCTTAAAGTGTTTGTGTTTTGAGGATGAGTTTCATGTCACGAGAGTTTGGTGTTCATTTTGATCGATCAACTGGAGGTGCTTAATCAATTGGGGGGTGAGTTACACTTAATTTGTTTCATCATGGGTCTAGGTATAGTGATGGCTTCCCAAGGGCGGAAAGCATTATGGTGTGGATAATTGACACACCTGTCATATATATTATTTTTATTTTATTATTTTAATTGTTTTTAAAAAATTTAGTCGAGGTTCAAGTTGAATCTCGAACATGATTTTTGAGTTTTGTCAAAAAGGGTGTGTTTTTTAGATAACGACTTTGAGAGCCTAGGCGGAGCGTGTTTTGGAGATCCCACACGTCGTCGCCCAGGCAACGACACAATCAGCATGTCTTCAGAAAATTAAAATGGACAAATAAATTTTAATTGCGTTATTTAAAAAAAATCATGGAAATTAATTTTCATTGTTATTATTGATGTAATTAAGGTTATTATTATTATTATTGTTATTTTTGTTGTTGTTGTTGTTGTTGTTGTTGTTTCTATTATTATTATTATTATTATTATTATTATTACTACAACTGAAATTTGGGCCGATGCACGGGCATCACACGGCTAGTGGAAACCGTGTGGTTAGCCCGGGCACCTGCACAATGGCAGCGTTTGAGTCAGCCTAGTAAAAATAAATTAAATTAGTTGACAAAAAAAATTATTTAAAATTTTTGTTAAATAAATAAATTGTTTCCGTGATAATGTTATTTTGTCACAAATAATAATATCAAATTATTATTAAAGAATTTTTATTATTTAATATTATTATTTTTATCATTTGTAGTTTATTATTAATGTTTTATTATTATTATTATCATTTGTATTATTATTACTATTATTGATATTATTATTATTATTCTTAATATAGATTAAATTTATTATTATTATTAGTAATAAAAAATTTATTTTTATTATTGTCTTTTTTTACATTGCTTGTCTTTTATTTTTCTTTTGTTCTATGTGTTTTCTTCCTCTCTTTTTTTCCTTCCTTACGGGTGTTCCCTCTTCTCCCTTCTCCTTCACCCCGAAGGCGCAGCCCTCTGCAGTGCCCCAGCTTCCACCTCCAGGTCCGACACCCTCCTACTGGCCAGCCCGCACTGTAAGCTTCGACCCCACTCCTCCTACTTCGGCTGCATAGCGCCGCATGCCCCCCTGATCTCCGATGCTGCACCAGCTTGTGGCCAGCAGCCCCTGCCCTTTAGGCCTGCGCACCACCCTCCTGTCCAGATCCCGCACCCCTCTGCCTCCCGTCCGACTCACGCACGCCTCTTCCTCTAGCCCTACTCAAACTGCATGCACGAGTCTGCCGATTGCCTTGCAGCGTGCCCACCCCCTTCTCAGATACCTCTCGCTGAAGCCCTCCCGCCTGCCTCACACACCAGGTGCAGCAAGTCTCTTCCCCTTGCAGCGGCACCCACACCCTCTCCCTGCTCCATCTAGATTGTGGCATACCTTGGCATGCCCCGCTCCTCCTGCTTCGTCCGACCAGCAGCAGTGCAACGACCCCTGGTTCCCCTTTCATTCCACCTGAGCAGCTTGTTGTAACTCCAACTAGTACCACCGGCATCGCAGACCCTCGGACGATTCCTCTTTCCCTCGTTGCATTCGAGCAAGCTGATCTGTCGGCCATCCTCTTAAGAAGCACACCCAGGCACCATCCCCTTTTCCAGTTCCAGCCATCCAGCAGGGGTACGACACCCCGACTCCCCTTCCCACTATCTGAATGACTCCCCCCTTGCATCTGCACCCTATGGTGCGCCCCTGATTCGTACCCATTGTCCGGCCAGCCCCACCTGTGTGCGTCGCTGCCATTCAACTATTGCAGGACCCCTTTGTCGTCCCTTGAACATCATGTCATGCATCGCAACCCCCAAATGCTTCGACCAGGTCATCAGCCACGCTAGTCTTCATGCCACTATTGGTGATGTTGTTAACCTTTGTAGTGCATCGTAGCACTGCGCCCGACCATTTACCCTTTCGCATGACCCTTTTGGCTAAGCACGGTTCTTTGCCGAGGTGACATTTGTGCTCCTTCTTCATTGGATTATTTTGAATTAGTATTTTTATGCTTTTACTTATGTTTTCAAGTGTTTTAGAGCATCAGGGAGGTCTTTCCGTGGTACTACAGGCATCGACTTGCACATGCTTATGTGCTTATGTGAGGCACGACATGCCAGCGTGTTCGAGATATTAGTTGAGGTATGTCCCCACTACACATCCTTTTATAGGTATAATTTATTAATTTCTAATTATTTCATTAAAATTTAGAATAATGGTAAATAATATTAATTAAATAGTTTTAGTATAAATTTTCATTATGAAGGATATTGGTTCTCTATTGTTTTTAATTACCTAAAAGTGTTTTCTATTAAATGCGCATCATTAGTGTGGACAAAATGCCCGACTGACCTTTATTAGTAAATTGTGTTTTGTTTAAAGAATATCTTGGTTGGAAAAAGTGATTGACTTTATAAAATAGATTTCTTAAATGAGGTTTCAAATGGGTTTGTGATTGAAAGTGGTGTTCCTTTGATTCTTTGGAAATGAGTTGGCATGTTTTGGTTCTTCTGAAAAAAGGTTGGTGTTGAGTGGTTGTTTAAGGCCCATTTAACACTTCAAAGAAATGAAATATATTGAAAACTCTCTTTGGGGTGACTCAGGGGTGGTCTTATTATGTACCTCGATTGTGTGAGTTGTGTGTGATGTTTTTGAATTTTTATTGGTTACTTGATTGACATTGATGACTCACCCCTTTTTATTTCATGTGTTGACATGAGAACCAGGCATAGTAAGTGAGTTTTCTGGGATCGATTACTGCACTAGCTTAGACTACGCATTGGCTAGTGGCTGAGAGCAGAGAGGTGTTCTGTTATCAGTGCTATGGGATTGAGCCCCTTGGTTAGTCCATGTAGGGAAACACCGAGTGTTAGGGTGTTATGACGTCTTTGAGTAGGGAATGCCTTTAGGATGAGTAACATGTATAGTACGTTATGGATTTTTCACGACCTCCAAGGTTTGACCCATGTTTTCTTTAGTGTTTATTTGTATGTGGCAGATGATTGAGAGGTCTGGTTCGGTTGCTGGGCCATGTGTGCAACTTTTTCAATTACCTTAGTGTGTGTTGTGTGTTATGTATGGTTTTTATTTTTGATAAGAACTAAAATTAGGGTTTTAAAATGGTTCATGAAGATGTCTTCAAAATGATGTGCACCTTCTCCTTTCAATCATTAAAAATGTTTTTTAATTAAAAAGGGAAGTTGAATATTTTTTATTTTGGAAATTAAATTCTGTGCGTGGGAACTAATATTTTATATAATTTAGATCAAACCTGAAATTTCAAAATTCTTTATTTAAAGGTCATGTATTGAGAATAGTTTGTTGGGATCACCTACTAAGTTTTAATACTCACGAATATAGTGTTTTCATGTTTTAATTTAGTTGTAGGGTTGAGTCATGCTTATTCACCGTTAGCAAAGCTTCGTTGTGGTGTAGAGAGTGACCCTCAAGGCCACGAAGAGTTTTGGTCATGGTCAGGTTAGTTTGATGTTGTTCATCTTTATTTCATTTTAGTGTTGTTTATTTATATAGCGTTATTCCACTTTTTTCTGCTGTTTATTTTTTTTACTTAACGAAATTATTCCCAATTTTCCTTTATTGATGCCCTCTCACTTGTCGCCAGCCCGAGAGGAACAAGAACACCTCTTGGGCCTGGTTGTGGAACGGCTTGAGTAATAGGTTCAGGGTCGATCTGGGTTGGTTTGTGTCATATATCATTTATAAAAGTTATTTTATGATTAAATGTTTATAATACCCATTTCATTTCATTGGTTATGATATAATGAATTTTTTATGATTGTGTGGAACACAAGTTTATTATTTTTATTATGTGACAGGTGGGACCTATATCAATTTCCACTACACTGGGTAAATATTTATATATCTTCAGATTTGATGGTCTGGAATGGGATGTGAACTTAATTCAAGAAGGGACATTGTCCACGATGATGGTCTTGAGAGTGATAATTTATTATAATTTTTTTTGGAGTGAACACATTCCACTATTATAGCTATGGAAGTTATCCTTGACCACTATGGAAATAGTTTTCTATTCATATGTGTATTTTATAGATCAATGTCATATTCAACTATTATGCTCTCATAAATTGTAAAGACCCAAAATTTCCATTTAATTTTTTTTAAATAAATGGGAATTTTAGGAGTCCGTGAAAATTTACGGCACATAATTCTGAGGACTGTAGTTCCTGGAATGAATTTGGGAACATTTTTTTGGGTACATTGAGTAAACGTGCGAGCATGTTTTTCTAACTTTAAAACAGGTTCTCGGGATTGAAATCTGAGGGCACCCTTGAAATCGCAGCACCAATATTCACTTAAGAAGACTTTCACCTCGATGACAGTTAGTCGAGGGTGAAAGATAATTTTTGGGTTTTTTGTGGAAGGAACAAATTAAAATAAATTGAGTTACAATTTATTTTATTTTGTTTTGAAACTCCCATGTCGAAGATTCACAGGTGGGGACCACATGAATTAACCTCCCATGAGCGGTTACAGTGGTGGGGACCACCCGAGCCTAAACTCCCATGAGAGGTTATGGTGGTAGGGACCACCCGAGCCTTAAACCTCTTGAACTCCCCTCTTAATGAGGGAGAAACCTCTAAAATCCCTCTTTAATGTGGAGGAGCCTCTTGAGCATCCTCCACCTTAATTGTGCCAACGCCATACATTAATTTTTTCCAACATCTGTGTGTGTGCCAATATAATTTATTTTTAAGTTAAATTATATTGGCTCCTCTTTCCTTTGGTGGGAAAAATAGAAGGAGAGAACTCTTTGGAGAATCGGGGAGAATCCCATCCTCTAACGAAGAACGTTCTCGCTGATGATGAACACCTTCGACTACGAAGAACCAATGAATGAGCCCGGGATCAAAGGCGTGTGGTGGGCTCGATGAACGCTGATATCTTCGACTTCCTCCAACATGGGACATCTTAATCTATGAAGAATCTACATCCGTACTTCCTTCTCGTGACAACGTCGACGAATCAAATGAGGTAGGGGTCTTGTTCCCATGTTCTTCCCTTCAATGTTTCTCTTGCAGGAATGGGATTAGTGATTGACGAAGGTTGTGGGGATAAAAGTTCTTAAATATCTTCCATACACGTTCTTTTTCTTGTTGAGATGCATGATACCACTCTAACGTGGAGGGTTCGGGCCAAACAAACATGGCTCGACCCCTCCATCGTTCTTTTTGAATGGTTTATCCTTCGCGATGTAAAATGCGACTTTGGTGACGTTGACTGGTGCCAGCTGTCAGCACTGGAGGAAATCGAGAACTACCAACGAAGGCACGACACCCCACCACCCCCGCAGCCTCCACACCCCACGGTGCTCCGCGGCCCCCGCCACCCCGTGACCATCGCCCCCCCCCCCCCCCCCCGCAGCATCCGCCTCTCCGCACAGTCTGCAGTCGAGCCAACCTGAGTCGCCACCGCCGTCCAAGACATCATCGTTGGGCTGAGCCCCCACTGCATTCCAGGCTGAGGTGTCACTGTCGTCCGATCCTCCGCCCCTGTCCGAGTCGCCGTTCTTGTCCAGGGCGAGCCATTGCCGCCGTCCGGGATGAGCTGTCGCCGCTGTCCGAACCACCACCACAGTCGTCCGGGGCACACTTCTTCCGCAACACCACCGCCCTTTCAGCTACCCCCCCCCCTGTCCGAACCGCCCCACAGCCTCGGGCCCTCCCGGAAACCTCCACAGCCTCGCGGCCACCAGCGGCCCTCCATGACCCCTCGCGGCCTACCAGGTCGGACCTAGCGTGCCGAGACGCCGAGCATGTTGGGTTGAACCAAACAGGCTAGGCCGCACAGAGGGCTGAGCCAGACTAAGCGGGTCAGGCCGAGTCGACTCGAACCAGGTCAGCCCAGGCCGGGTCGGTTCGATCGGGTCAGATCGGACCTGGGCCCACTACGACCCATTAACGCTATGTTGGACTTAACATCGTCACTTGACATCCGTTTGAAGAACCATCAATGGTGCTGGAATCGCTAGAGAGAGAGAGTCCCATTGAGTATTCCCCATTAGATATTTGGGTTAAGATGAGGTATGGTCGGGTTGGATCAAGCAAGAATCCAACAGGGCCCCCGGGACTAAAAGGCTAATAACTCACAGATCGGGTGTCCGATTGACGCAACGTCTATTGCATTGAGACCCCTATGACATGATGGTCCTCTGAGATACATTTTTATTGGACATCTTGGTTTTTGGTGAATTTACCAATGGCTTGGGGAGCAGACTCTCCCAGAGTCAAGCAAGCCTAGTGCGGAAAACCAGTAGCTGGCTGTAACGAGAAGAGTGCTCTCCTAGCGATCATGTGCGAGTTATCTCCTAGAAATCCTGTGTGGGTCACCTCCTAGTGATCCTGTGTGGGTCGGATCCTAGTGATCCTACGGGGGCCAGCTCAAGCGATTCTGTGTGGGTCTTCTCCTAGAGATCCTATGTGGGTCAGCTCCTAGCAATCTTGTGTGGGTCAACTCCAGCGATCTTGTGTGGGTCAGCTCCTAATGATCCTGTGTCAGTAATCTTGTAACGATCCTATGTGGGTCCGCTCCAATGATCTTATGAGGTTCAGCTCCTAGCGATCCTATGTGGGTCATCTCCTAGCGATCCTATGTGGGTCAGCTCCTAGCGATCCTCTATGGGTCATCTCCTAGTGACCCTCTGTGGGTCAGCTCCATCGATCCTCTGTGGGTTAGCTCCTAGCGATCCTGAGTGGGTCAGCTCCTAGAGATCCTATCTAGTTCAGTTCCTAGATATTCTGTGCAAGTTAGTAGTTGAGCCTCATAATGGAGTAAGATGATTAGTATATATAAATAATCACCTCTACTACTGTACCTAAGTTATACCTGGTGTGATTTGAGTTCGAACCACTTTGTTTCTTTATGGTTGATATGGATTACATGATAACTTAGGTATATGTATGGGCACATACCTAAGTAGGTTTATCTGTTATTTTTTATACTTTTTGGTTTATCCTTGGTCGATATTGTGAGACCATGAGGGTATCGAGGGCCCTACTATGTACCCTACTATGTATCATTATACTCACCCCTGCATGGTCTTTCCCCACAACTTGTTGTGTTGGATACAAATGACAGACAGTGCTAACTGAGGCTATGGGTACTAGGGATAGACAATACCCAGAGGTGGACCATACATTGTGTCTGTACGCAGAGGAGACGGGTGGACGTAGAGTGCTGAGAAGGTGATATGTACCTACCCTTCAAGTAGGAACCTCGGAGGATGATCCAATAGTTTTCTTTTATCTATCTTTATTTTTGTTGTATTTCAGTTGTACTTGTATCTTTATAGTTGGGCTTGTGTTCCGACCCCTTTTACATTCAGCACTCTTTTTGTTATACAATTTGTTTGTGTTCATATCTTGTTGTGTGCTTGGTTACATGAGTTTACAGGTTATAAATGCAATAACTTCCCAGTTATAGGGAACACACCTTTCGGTTCTAGTCTCCGGCCCATGTCCTATAGAAGGAGGGCTTGGGGTAGTCACGGCATGTGCCCCGGGGGACAGGTCATGACAAATTGGTATCAAAGGAGTCGGTTCTACCGGAGAAAATGGGACTCTGATATTCATTTTTAATTGAAATTGTGTTAATTGTAGTGAGTGTGGTTATTAGTTTAGGGAATGTTGTGTTGGTGCGGAGGGCCACGTATCCATACACCAGGACCCTAACTTCTGAATTCTGACTCAGTGCACGAAAACACTGATTGCGTGTGTGTTTTCAAATGATTTATTTGTGATCTTTTTAGTCACCTCACAAGGTATAACTTATTGTCCGTGGAACACCTATTAATTTTCAGGATGCCTCCATGCAGACAGCTAGCTAGGGTTTTGAGAGTTGTATAGACTGATAGCCCACCGAATGACGAGGCCTCAGTGCAGGGATCGTTTCTAGTAGAGGGCATCATTGGAGGCCCCAGTGGTACCATTCCTTGTTGGGCCACTAATGCCACCAGCCCCAGCAGTAGATGGTGCATGCCGCTTGAGCGTGTTGCACAAGTTCCAGTGTGAGATTCCACCTAGGTTTTGGGGAGAGATGGACCCACATGCAGCTGAGGATTGGTTGGAGGCTATAGTGAGAGTCCTTCGACAAGAAGGGACAAAAGCCGATCTCATGGTGATCCTTGCCGCCAACCTTCTACAGGCAGCAGTGGGAAGATGGTGGAGCTTGATGCTCCAGGTTCATGATGAGGTGACAATTCTCTAGGAAGATTTCGAGAGCCTGTTTCGGGTTGAGTTTGTCCCAGTGACTCTTCACACAGTGCACATATATGAGATTCTTCATTTGCAGCAGGGCAGCAAGACTGTAGCTCAGTACTCAGTGAGGTTCACTGACTTATCATGCTACTCCACTGATATTGTGTGGTACCCTTTCTTCCGGGCCCGAACCTTCGAGAAGGGACTCAAGAAGGAGATTAGGGCCTTGATGATCTCACTCAGCATCCCGAAGCAGGTGGGGGTGTTAGAGAGATCCCTCTTAGTGGAGAGATTCCTTGCAGAGCAGTCATCAGCAGTGAGATCCACCACCAGTCATCACGTAGAAAAGTCTAATGTAGCTAGCAGCAGACATATGTCATAGAGGTCCAAGAGGACCAGACCTATAGGTGGATGACCACATGACTAAGGATCGGTAGTGTGGGGCACCCAAGGCGGAGCCAGTCATACCAGGAACGAGAAATGTTACACATGTGGCGGGCAGGGTCACATGGCTCATGACTGTCCGACCCACCATACGGATGATCATCTGACAGTCGAAGGACCGCCCAGACAAAGACAAAGGTTCGACCTAGGAGGTTCGTAGGGAGAAGGTGGACTCGGAAGAGGAGCTGGTCGTGCAGCTGGTGGTGGGAAATGATTTGAGATGTTACAACCACCACCTCCGGGAGGTCCACACTGACTACAGAGAGCAGGTGGACAGGGGTGAGCTCATCTCCAGGTAGCTGAGGCCTAAAATAACGGTGCTCCAGAGATGATAGGATTTATGATTTGTGTCTACTCCACCTTAGCTATAGTACTTGTAGACACAGGTTCTAGTCATTCTTTTATTGCCACTACCCTCATTTGGAGCATGAAGATTCTGACGGAGCCGTTGGAACGATCCTTATGGATAGAGACTCATAAGGGAGCAGATTTGATGATTACACATTGGTGTCGGTAGTGTGAGCTTTCTCTAGGAGATGAGAGATTCAGCTGGGATCTCCTAGTAGCAGCGTCGAGGACTTATGATGTCATATTTGGTATGGAATGGTTTTCTATAATCCATGCTTAGATAGAATGTATTAGGTGCAATGTGTGGTGTGTCTGCATGGATGGGACTAGTTTTACCTTCACTGGCGAGAAGGGAGCCTTTGCATCATAGGATGGACTTACCTGGAGGAGGGTGCAGCTGATTACACATCGGTTGGCTAGACTTACCCATGGAACGATTGATATGGAGAGTTTGAAATATCCTAAAGTGGTAGACCGGTACATAGATGTCTTACCTGATGTTGTTCCGGGTCTACCTCCTCGCAGAGAGGATGAATTTTACATTGACTTGTACCTTGGGACGACACCAATATCTACACTAGCATATTGGATGGCTCCCATGGAGCTTCATTAGCTGCAGGTATAGCTAGTGGACTTGCAGGGAAATGGATTCATTCGGCCTAGTGTTTCACATTGGGTAGCCCCGATTCTATTATACAAGAAAGTGGATGGAAGCTTGAGGCTTTATGTTAACTGTCGGTTCCATAACTAGGTGACCGTGAAGAACAAGTAACCACTTCCAAGGATTGACGACCTCTTTGCTACGCTGAAGGGAGCACATCGGTTATTAAAGATAGATCTCAAATTAGGCTTTCACAAGCTCAGAGTACAAGATGAGGATGTCCATAAGATGACCTTCAAGTCTCAGTACAACCATTATAAGTTCTTGGTTATTCCATTCGGTGTAACCAATGCTCCAACAATGTTAATGGGACTCATGAACAGGATCATTCAGCCGTTCCTTGATCGATTTGTAGTAGTCTTCATCGATGACATTCTGATCTAATCAGCTATAGTGGAGGAGCATGCCTATCATTTTCAGGTAGTTCTGAATGCACTCCGAGAGCACCAGCTTTATCATATGCTCTCGAAGTGCCAGTTCTGGATCCAGGAGGTTCACTTTATTGTAAATTTCATATTGGATTCTAGAGTTGTAGTGGATCCAGCGAAGATTGAGGTGGTACTTTATTGGGAGCCAACTAGGAGTGTTAAGGAGATTTGAAGTTTCCTGGGATTGGCTAGATACTACCGGATGTTTGTGACAGACTTCTCCAGAGTTTCAGCACCCCTATCAGCATTGACATATAAGGGGAAACCCTTCGTTTGGTCATAGAAATGCCATCAGATTTTTCAGGAGCTGAGGTAGAGGCTGACCGGTGCCCCTATCTTGAGGCTTCAGAGGAGGGTGTAGGGTACGTAGTCTACTACGACGCATCAGGGACCAGACTCAGATGTGTCCTGATGCAGGAGCGAGAAGTGATTGCATATGTTTCTTGAACGCTGAGACACCATGAGATGAACTATGATACCCATGACCTGGAGTAAGCAGCAGTGGTCTTCGCATTGAAGATGTGGTGACACTATTTGATGGGATAACTTTTTACTGTCTACTCTGATCACATTATTCTTAGGTATATCTTCTCTCATAAGGACGTCAAACTAAGGCAGTGATGTTGGCTTGAGTTCCTCCAAGACTATGACTTAGAAATAGTCTATACTCTTGGGAAGGGGAATGTTGTAGTAGATGTACTCAGTAGGAGGTCTGGTATACAACTGCTAGGTGAGGTAACGGAGCAGCTGGCCACTTTATAGATATCCTTAATGGAACATGATGGAGCAGTTTTCTTTTAGTCTCTTACAGTCACTCCCCCACTACTTCAGAGTGTCAGGGAGGCGCATTGTGGGGACGCTGACTGTAGGGCACGATGTTCTCAGATATACACATGACATTCACCTGATAGATTTTCTGAAGGTGGGGAGTATTTCATCCTCTTCAGAGGATGTACCATGGTACCACTGTCACTTCAGGAGGAAGTGTTGAGGGAGTTCTACACATCCCCTCTAACGGTACATCCAGGAGTGGCGAAGATGTACCATGATCTCTGATGACAGCATTGGTGACTGGGAATGAAGAAATCAGTAGTAGAGTTTGTTTCTCGGTGCCTCACTTGTCAGTAAGTGAATGAGGAGAATCAGTTACTAGTAGGCTTCGTTCAGACATTAGAGGTACCAAAGTGGAATTGGAATGTGATATCCATGGACTTCATGACCGAAATTCCATGTACATCCAAAGGTCATGAATCTATCTGGGTGATCATCGAATTATTCACCAAGGCATCCCACTTCCCTACAATCAGAGACTAGGGTTCAGTAGAGTGCTTGGGACGCCTCTATGTGCAGGAGATTGTGTGGCTACATGGAGTACACTTGACGATTGTATCTGATCGTGATACATTTTTTATATCTCGGCTATGTAAGGGATTGCAGGAGGCATTCAGGATGCAGCTTTATTTGTGCACTGCCTTCCATCCTCAGACGGATGGTCAGACTGAGCAGACCATTTAGACCCTCGAGGACATGTTTTGTGCTTGTGTCCTCAATATCGGTCGCAGCTGGGAGGATCACTTTCCTTTCGTGGAGTTTCCAAACAACCGGATTTATCACTCAAACATTGGGATGACACCTTTTGAGGCGTTGTATGGGTAACCCTGAAGATCGTACCTATGCTGGACTGACCCAGGAGAGTCATCACTAGAGAGACCATCAATGGTACGTGCTACCATAGGGAATGTGCAGATCAACCTGGAGCGGATGAATACTGCATAGAGCAGGCATATGTCTAGTGCCGAGAGGAGATGAAGACCTCTGAAGAACAATGATGGTGACAACATCTTACTACGGGTCTCACCTCGAAAAGGTTTGTGGAGATTTGGCTGAGGCGGAAAGTTATCTCGAAGGTTCATCAGACCTTGTTAGGTCCTCAGCAGAGTTGGAGAGGTGGCATACCTATTATCTCTTCCACCTCAGTTGCACCGGGTGCACAATTTCTTTCACGTATCCGAGTTGAGGAGATACATTCATAACACTTACCATGTCATCGACCATGGAGAAATAGACGTAGAGGATGGGGTGACTTTTATGGAGGTTCCAATTGAGATTGAGTATCGACAAGATCAGGTCCTTCATGGATGGTCGATACCTCTTGTGTGCCTTCACTGGCAGCACGAGAACCTCCCGGAGAGCACATGGGAGTGGGAGAATCAGATGTGTGATCAGTAACCCCACATTATTACTTAGTTAAGAGTTATGGATTACAGGGATGTAAAGCCCTGAGGTGGGGAGAATGTAATGGCCCTGAATTGATATGTAATTGTTTTTAAATAAATGGAAATTTTAAGAGTCTGTGAATATTGACAGCTCATATTTCCGAGTCCCGGAGTGCCTAGAATGAATTTCTGAACTTTTTTGGGTACGTTCAGTAAATTTGAGAGTGGGGTTTTCTAAATTTTAAACTGGTTCTTGGAATTGAAATTTGAGGGCACCATTGAACTCGCATAGTCAGAATTATCATAAGAAGACTTTCACGTCGACGACAGTTGGTCGAGGGTGAAAGTTAATTTTTGAGTTTTCCGTGAGAAGAATAAAATAAAATAAAGGGTGTAAAATTTTATTTTAATTTGTTTTGAACCTCCCATGGGGATGTTTCTGAAATGGGGACCACCTGAAATAACCACCCATGAGAGGTTATAGTGGTGGGGACCACCCAAGCCTAACCTCCCATGGGATGTTATGAAGGTAGGCACCACCTGAGGCTTAAAACTCTTGAACTCCACTCTTAATGAGGGATAAAACTCTCAACTCCCTCCTTAATATGGAGGATCCTCTTAAGCTTCCCCCACATTAATTTTGCCAACACCATACATTATGTTTTTCCAACTTGTGTGTGCGTGTGCCAACATAATTTCTTCTTATGTTAAATTATATTGGCACCACTTTCTTTTGGTGCGAAAAGGAGAAGGAGAGAACACTCTAGAGAATCGTGGAGAATCCCATCCTCCAATGAAGAACGCTCTCACCAACGAAGAACACCTTCGACAATGAAGAACCAACAAACAAGCCAGGGATCAGAGGCATGTGGTGGGCATGACGAAGGCCAATATCTTCGACTTCCTCTAACATGGGACATCTTCATCTATGAAGAATCTACATCTGTACATCCTTCTCGCGCCAACGTCGACAAATAAAATGAGGTAGGGTTTTTTTTCCCATTTCCCCCCCTTTTAAGTTTCTTTTACGAGAATGGGATTAGTGATTGGCGAAGGTTTTGAGGATTGATTTTCTTAAATATATTCTATACACGTTTATATTCTTGTTGAGCCGCTTGCTACGACTCTAACGCAGAGGATGCGGGCCAAACTAACACGGCCTGACCCCTCTACCATTCTACATGAATGGTGAATCCATCGGGATGGAAGAAGGAGACTTTGGTTATTGTGACCGGTGCCGGAAGGCGTCCCTAGTGGCACTCGAGAACCGCTGACGAAGGCACGATGCCCCGCGGCGCTCCTCCATCCGCGGCCCCCACCGCCCCTCATCCATCACCACCCCATGGCATCCGCCACTCCGCTCCATCCACCTCAAAGCCTACCTGAGTCGCTACCACTGTCCAATCTACCTCCGTCGGGCCGACCTTCCTCCGCTTGGCCGAGCCACCACCGCAATCCGGGCCGAGTCATCACCATCGTTCGAGCCGCTGCCACCAGGCCGAGGTGCCGCCGCCATCCGAGTCGAGGCGCCACAGCCGTCCGAGCCGCCGTAGCTGACCATACGGCCAAACTGCCTCGAACAAGCTTCCCCAACCCCGTGCACCCTCGTGTCACCCTCCGTGGCCTCGCAACACCCTCCACGGCCTCGCAGCCACCCTCACCCTCACGGCCACCCGCAGCCCTATGAGGCCCGTTGTGGCCCGTCGAGCCGGGCCACCCAGCCGGCCGGGACGAACCCCACGGGCGGGGCCCCCCAGGGGGCCGGGCTGGAACCAGTGGGTCACGCCAGGTTGACTTGAACCGGTTTGGCCTATGCCGGGTCGGGCCGGGTCGGTTCGACCAGGTCGGACCGGACCCGGGCCCACTACGACCCATTTACACTCTTTGGGGGATAACATTGGAACCAAATGTCCGTTTGATGAACTGTCAATGATGCTAGAAACACTAGATAGAGGTGGTCCCATTGAGTATACCCATTGAGGATTTGGGTTAATATGGGTTACAGTCGAGTTGGATTAAACAAGAATTCAACTTCGCCCCCGGGACTAAAAGGATAATAACCCACAGACCAGGCGTCTGATTGACGCGCCGTCTGTTGTGTTGAGACCCCTATAACGTGGTGGTCATTTGAGATAATTCTTAATGGGATAACATAATATTTGGAGAATCAACTAGTGTCTTGGGGAGAAAACTCTCCCAGAGATGAGCAAGCCTTGTGCGGAAACACAATAGCTGGTTGTGATGAGAATAATGCTCTCCTATCGATCCTGTGTGGGTCCACTCATAAGGATACTATGTGGGTTAGCTCCTAGTGATCCTTTGTGGGTATTCTCCTTGCGATCCTGTGTGGGTGAGATCCTAAGATCATGTGTGGGTCAGCTACTTGGGATCCTGTGTGGGTCAGCTCCTAGCAATCCTGTGTGGGTTAGCTCCAGCGATCCTGTGTGGGTCAGCTCCTAGCGATCCTGGGTGGGTCAGCTCCTAACGATCCTGGGTGGGTCAACTCCAGCAATCCTGTGTGTGTCAGCCCCTAGCGATAATGTGTTGGTCAGCTCCATCGATCCTATGCGGGTCTTCCCCTAGAGATCCCGTGTGGGTCAGATCCTAGTGGTCCTATGTGGGTCAGCTCTGAGTGATCTTGTGTGGGTCAGCACTAGTGATCATGAGTGGGTCAGATCCTAGTGATATTGTGTGGGTCAGATCATAGTGATCCTATGTGGTTTAGCTCTAATGATCCTTTGTGGGTTAGCTCCTAGCGATCCTTTTTGGGTCTGCAGCTAAGGATTTTGTGTAGGTCAGCAGTGTAGCCTCTTAATGGAGTAGGATGATTCAGTAGATATAACAAATCATCTCTACAACTGTACCTAAGTTATACTTGGTGTGAGATGAGTCAGAACCTATGCGTTTCTTCATGATTGAGATGTATTACTTTATAACTTAGGTTTATGTATGTGTATATTACTATGTAGGGTTATTTATTATTTTTCATACTTTGTGGTTTATTCTTGGTGGATTTTGTGAGACCCTGAAGGTCTCGGGGTCCCTACTAAGTATCATTATAATCACCCCTGCACAGGTTATGCCCACACCTTATTGTGATGGATGCAGACGATCGAAAAAACTGACTGAGGCTGAGTGTACCCGGATTGGACGGTACCCAGAGGTGGACCATATGGCCTATCAGTACGCAGAGGAACGAGTGGACGTGGAGTGCTGAGGAGGTGATCTGTACCTACCCTTTAGGGGGGAACCTCGAAGGACGATCAAGTAGTTATCTTTTATCTTTCTTTAGTTGTATTTTATTTCAATTTTAATTGTATATTTAATAGTTGGGCTTGTATTCCGACCCCTTTTACATTCAACACTCTTTTTGTTATACAATTTTTTTTGTGTTCGTATCTTGTTGTGTGCTTGGTTACATGTGTTTACAGGTTATAAATAAAATGCCTTCCCAGTTCTAGGGAATACGCCTTTTTGTTCTATTCTCAAGCCCGTGGCCTATGGAAAGTGGGATTGGGGTATTCACGGCACATGCCCTGGGGGACGAGTCAGGACATAAATAATATTATTTGATTATATTATTATTAATATATAATTATCATCCAATATTTTTTCCATGACTCAATATTATGATCATTTATATTCATGGAATGGTTTTAAAAATATCATTATCGTTTTTACATAATAATATGATCATTTTAAATTTAATTATCCCCCGAATTTACCCTTTCTGAGCCTCTGAACTCACCTTTCTTAGTTTTCATTACCCCAAGTTTTGAAGAATATTATTACGTATGATATTACTAATCCTTATGTGTGAGTTAGTGTAATGTAATAGATTTTCATAAAAATGGTATAATATCAATGTATGAAAATCATGTTTTTAAATTGTTTCTATAAGTGGTTAGGATTAGTTAGCCATTGAAATCTATAAAGAGAAAACATTAATAAGATCCCTTTGGATTTTTCAGTGGAAATTTCTTGTGATATCATTAAGGATGTGTTTATGTATGAGCCAATGTATAGAATAATTTCATTGTATTTTTGTAAAGGATGGACTTAGTGGTTTTAAAGTAAATACATCCTTCTCAAGATAAAACAAGTGGATGTTTCTCTATCATAGTTGTACCTAAGGGTATTAACTCAAAACTGTGTGCATGATATGTATTGGATCATCATCAAGTGCATAAAACTGGTCTTTTATGAACACCTAGTTCGGCACTTTAGGGGGTATGAATAGGAAATTATAAAACTATTTTATTTTCCATCATGGGGTATTTGAGTAAGAACAATGATAGGAATAAGATACAAATAACATTTCCTCGATTAAAAACAAGGTTTAATTATTTATACATCCTATAAATTTTATTTTTATATTTTTCCCCATAATGAATATTTTTTCAAAGACTACTCTTTTTTGTGTTATTCAATGGCTGGATCCTAATGAAAACTTATTAATGATGAGGGTACAAATAATGGAATGATTGTCCCTCTGATCATACAAATGTAATGGGATGTGGAATTCAAAATAGTATTTCTACACTTACACAACATTATCATGTAATGAATCATGTTTTACATACAATTGAAAATTATAGGGAACAACATATGGTGATTCTTTCATGAGGAAGTATCCGCCTTCATTTAGTTGGTTTTATAATTAAATAGTTATTGAATAGTAGATCTTTAACATATGAAATTATATTTTCCATTTTCTAGTATTCAAAAAATCAAAATAGTCATTTGGGGATTTTACTATTTTTATAGTGATATAGATTTATAGTGGAATCTTATCATGAATATGGGGAAATAAGATGAAATTTTATCCATGGATTGGGATGAGTTCATAACCCTATTTTCTAATATGTATAGTACCTTTATTCTTTATATAAATATGGATAAGGGTTTACAAAGGCTAAAGTAAATGTATTTTTATTTCATTGGTACATATGAGGAAAATTTTAAAAGACAATAGAGGTATACTTATTGTATTATCATCCAAATATAAAGTAGAGTTGATTGATCCCTCATTAGAATAAAATAAAGTCTATAAAGGATATTAATTATAAGATACTCTAATTTCTCTGATGTGATGGAATGTATTTCTATCAGTAATGAAAATGGAGGTTTGAGTTACATATCAATCTCGTTGTTTTGATAACAAGTGAAAACATAATTCAATTGATAACTACCTATTATACTCAATGATTGGGAAGAAAAATTGTGTAAATTTTATTAAAGGGAAAATGTAAATATTTTTTGTTTGGAGGGGAATGTCATAATGTATTTGATTCCAATGTGATAGGAATAAGATAACTAATGATGTTTATATAGATAAAGATGAACAAAATCCACCACCCAGACTACAATGTTTCAAATGAATGGAGTATGGATGCTATGATAACAAGTTCCCTAATCTAATGGTCAGTCATGATTATTGAGATAAGAAACCTCATAACCTAAGAGAAAAATCGCAATCTCATTTGATCATTATTTATGATGAGGGGTGAGATAATTCCATGATGAAAGGAACAATTACCATTCAATATAGAACATTTAATAACTTATTTAACTCTTGATCTACCCATTCATTCATATGTATATAGTTTTTAAGTATTTGAAGAATCCAATAAACTGATTAAAAGTAGAATTATGATTGAAAATTCATAGAGTAATGATGATTGAATCTCTAGTCTATGATTTTTCTTCCGTTGACATTTGTGGAATTGTACATTCGGAAAATATTTTCATCCATCTTATAGAGGATATTGATTTTATTATTTTAATAGAATGTATTTCTATTCATAATTTTCACATAAATATATATGAATAGTATGATATGTTATATATTGAAAACCAACCTATAATAATCAATCAATATGGTGATAAATGTGAAATTATAATTGCAATGTCATCCATTGTATGGGTTTTTATTATTAAATAGGGATTTTGTCTCAAAAGGTTTGGGAGAAACTCAATATAATTGAAACTAGATTTGTGACAATGTTATTAGATGTATTTACAAAATAGTTTCCAAATATACCACCAAAATAAGATGTGGAGTTCTCAATAGAACTCATTCCTGGTGCCACACCAAATTCAATAACACCCTATATAATGGATGCATTTTAAATGAATGAAATGAAAATTCCACTACATCAGATTCAATAAAAAGGATTCATTTGAATAAATGTGTCACCTCAGGGTGAACTAGTTATTTTTTTTCAAAAATATGTATGGATTAATGAAAATCAATATTGATTACAAGGGGAAGAATAAGGTCACGATCAAGAGAATGATTCCTCTAATATATATTGATGACCTATTTTGAACAACTATTTGGAGCATAATACATTTTCAATATTAAACTTCATTCTATATTTCCACTGTTGTGGTTCATGAAGGAGTATATAACAAAAACAACATTCCATATATGGTATTGAAACAATTAATATATAGATATTCCATTATGTCCTTAAAATTCCCCAGATATATTAATAGATTTAATTAATATAGTATGATTAGATTACCTTGATCTGTTTGAAGTAGTATTTATATATTATACTGTTATTTATTCAATAAAAAATTTAGACACTGAATATCACATCAGAATTGTAATAAATACCATATAAAAGTGGAATATATTATAAAAATTTAAAAATGGGATTGTTGTATACAAAATGAATCATTTTTGTGTCATATAATCTCAATAGTGGATGTATGGGTAGATCAATCATAGAAATAGGAAATTTAATATTGTCCCAAAATAACTATGGTGATGGAGATCTGTCGATTTCTTGGTGTTGCTGGATATTATTGATAGGTTTTGGGGAATTTCTCCTGAAAATATATCCCACTCACAAAAGTTTACTTGGAAGGGATCCATATTACTTTGGATTGATGAATCTAAGGAGTATTTCATATAACTAAACATAATATTATTTAGTTACCCATTTCTTACGTTATCCTATAGTGGGGAAGGGTTTATAATCAATTGGGATGCATCGATGGTGGGAATGGGATTTTTTCACGTAGAATGACATGGTTATATCTTATGCCTTAGGAAAATTAATGGTTCATGAGAAAAATTACCCAACTTTTGATTTGGATTAAGCTTTAGTAATTATTTCTTTTAATATATGGATACATTATCTTTCTGGAGAAAACTATGATGTTTATAATGATCACAAATGTTTAATGTATATATTAAAAAAAGGTGTTGAATATGCTCTAGAGAATATGTTAAGAGATGATTCAAGATTAAGAATTCCCAATACATTTCAACCCTGGGAATGTGAACGAGGTGGTTGATGACTTGATTCAAAGGGTTCATAATAGCCTATTCATGATTTGAATCCTAGAAGATCCCAAATTTCATTATTCTCAATGGAATAAACTAGAAATTATGAATGAATGGGATAAATCATATCTTTATCAATTGAAAGTTCAATCATTTATCAGAGTGAAGACTAAAGAGGTCCAAAAAGAAGATGTTGAGTTGAAAGAGAAGGTTAGAAAAATTCATGTGTTCAAACTTGATCATTATAGAATATTAAGGTTTAGGAATCATTTATGCATTCTGTCCATACCGTACTTTAAGATGGATTTTAAGACGAAGCTTGTAGTTCTTTATTATCTATTTATTTAGGAAGTATGAATATATATAGATATTTGAATGAATAAAACTGGTGGGATGGCATAAAGATAGATATCTCAGAGTTTGTGTCTCATTCTTGGTATATCAGAATATTAAATTTGGTAGAAAAATTTATAAGGGGATGATACATCCATTAACAATAGAACAATAAAAAATGAAAAATCACCATCGATTTGGTTGTTGGGCTCCACAAAAGCCTAATGCACATGATGATATATGTATTATAGTTTATCATCTTATAAAGAGAACACACATTCTATAAATTAGAAAATACTTATTTTTGGGTCATATTTACTGGATAGTAATTAAGTATGTTGTTAGATTTCATTAAGACCCACATTCTATTTTATATGGATGTGATTTGAGGTTTATATCAATTTCTTGGGGAAGTCTTCAATAATCCCTTGATACATATTGTGTTTCAGCATTGTATATCATCCTCATACAGATGTTCAAGTTGAGAGAACAATATAAACCCTATAGGATATGTGGAGATTTTGATCTTTGGAATTAAATTTGGTTTGGATAAACAAAATCCTTTAGATGAGTTTCCATACAAAATAACTTTCACTCTAGAATTCAAATTTCACCTTATCTAGTCCTTAATGGAATGAAATTTAGAGCTCCAAAATGATGGATAGTTTTTCTATATTAAATTGTTTTGGGACACGAGATAGATAAATAATTTAATGTAAAGGTTAGATCTATTCTACAACACATCAAGGTTGCAAAGAGTTGGAAGAAATTTTATTATGAGAAACACCACTGTGAACTATCATTGGAAGTTGGTGAAAATGTGTATCTAAAATTTATCTACTAATGAATGTTTTGTTGTTTCAGAAGAAAGGGAAGCCAAGACATAATTATATCTACCCCATTGAAATTATTATTCATATTGGGATGGTAGCCTATCAGTTGTCCCTTGAACCAATCATCTCTTAATTCCATGATGTTTTATATACATCTCTCCTAAGGAAGTATGTATCTAACCCTTCACACGAACTAAAGTAAGATGCCATACCACTTGAGAAATATTTCTCTTATTAGGATAAAGAGGTGGAGATTAAATATTTACAGTGAATGTTCAATGAAACAATAACACTCACCATGTAATTGTTTTTTGTTCAACCTACTAGTTTGAGGAAGCTAGATGGGATCATGTGGAAATCACGATATAGAAGAATCTTAACTACTTAGTATGAGAGTGGTGAGTTTTGACTGTTAAATTCATTTTTAGGGGGAGGGGAGTAAAATTTTCCAATCAGAGTTATTATAATTATTTTTAATGAAACTTGCATTACACGCAAACCTATGTTTAGGTTCAATGAAACATGACATAGAGTTTCAAAAAAACTATGATATATTTTTAATATTATTCTATAGTGTATGTTATAACCTATACATTAAACACAATGATATAAATACTAGTAAATATTTTTTTTAATATTTTGTATAATGAATTTTGAAAATGAAAAATTTTGAGGACAACTTACTTAATTTTTTTAATGAATTATTAATATGTTTTGAAAATACCACTTCTTCCAAATATGTTATTTTTTTATTATTTGGAATAATAAAAACACAATATTATATAGATTTCCAATATTTATTAGATTAAATAAACATAAATATTTATACCATGGTACCAAAAATGTGAATTCCGAGACTTTATGAGATTGTTTTTTTGAAAAGATTAATTTTTTGATGAATAGTGAAAAATGATGAATTTTAATTTAATATTGTCTTGAAATTAAGTTATTTATTATGATAAATTGTGTTTTAATTTCATTTTAATTAAAAAATTATTTAAATAATATTTACTGACAAAAAAGTAAATCATTTTTTAGTAATGTCCTTATTTGGTTCGAAAATATTATTTTATCAGAAAATAATTCAATAATTTATTTTTCGGAAAAATAATAATATTTTTTAAAATTTTTGATGAAAATATTTTATAAAATAAACACCATGTATGAAATCAATGTATCAATATTATCATAGTCGTATGTTTTGATATTTTTCTATGACTAGTGAAAAAAGTGAATTTTAATTGAAAATAAAATTTACATTTAAATTTATTAAATTGATAAATTTCATTTAAATTGGGTTTTAAAGTATAATTATTTCGATTATATATCATTTTATACACTTTTTTTAATTTTAATATTTATAAAATGTAAATTTTAATTAAAAACATTGGAAACTTGTGAACTATTTTCTCTTCAAAAACACGGTTTCCCTTAGCTCTATGGGATTAATATTAAACAATATTTTTTCACTAATGTTCACTATAATTGAAAAAATGAATTAAAATTTTGGATCAATATAATTTATATTATTTAATATTTCCAACTAATTGTTTATCCAAAATAAATACTGAATACTATTAAAATTAGTAACCGTAGTTGACTTTAAAATTGGTTTACCAAGGGTTATGCAAAAAAGATAACAATTAAAATGAACTAAAATATTGTTTAAGATATATGGTCTAGAAATATTTAGACCATATAATTTAAAATAAAAAATTATACTCTATATAAAATTATTTTTTCATTAGAAAAACTTGGTTACAATATTTTAAACAAATTTACATATGTGCCACTCACCTTAGTTATAAAAGGACACCACTTTCATCTCTTCTTCACAACATAATACCATTTTGTATCATACAATAACTATAAATATAATATCCCAAATTTACTTCTCTTACCTTATATTCCATATTTTTGAATCAATTCCATCCTTGGAAGGATCTTTATGCTAATATAATGAGGTTACCCGAGGAAGATGTAATATTCTTCATCATATGTTTTATATTATTTATTCATCCATATCCTCAAAATATAATTAAACCATGATGATATAATAACCTTTTTATCATACAGATATATATATATATATATATATTGTTTTTTGATTTGTTCATTAACAACAACCCTTTCAACTTCCATCTATTTGGTTATGAAATTGTCATACGTGCGTATTAAATACAACAACCTCAGAAACCAATGTCATTCATTTTTCAATTACAACTTGTCATGGATGGTTATAATATTGTAATAAATGTTAATGTATCATATTTATGATATAATTGTACTTATATAATTACCATACTACAAATAGAAATATACATTTCATTTTTTTGAAATACGATAATATAACTCATGTGTACGGAGAATTACTTCCTTGCAAAGTCATGTGATTCATTCACACCTTACATAGAAGGTATTATGGATATTTTTAATGAAAATATGTCAATTATATGATATAAAAATGAATTTTCAGTGTTAATATATTAATTACATTTATTTTTATCATTCGTTTGAGATATGTAAAATAATTTTCATGCATACGTAGGACCTACCATCTATATGAATGTAGTTTTACATTTTTTATCTCTATGTTTTAATGATTTATATATATACATAATTTGTATAAATTATGTTTATATAATTTATATAATTATCTATAATATTTATTCATGATCAAATAAATAATACAATAAATAATAAATAAATCATAAATGATAAATAGAGAAGTTATTGCTAGAAATATGACATTAACATAGAATTATTAATAAAATGGTTACAGAAAGTCATAAAGAACTCATTTATCATATGATACATATCAACATGGTTATCTAATATATTTATAATAAAAATATATTTAATACATATGGGGATAAATCATGAATGAAGGAAGTTTCTACATGAGGCGTGTAATTTTTGACTTAATTTTCTATCCATGATTTATATGTTATGTTATGCACCAATCAATTTTTTTGAGGAGTATATACAACCCCTCTCACAATTTACATCATGAATTTATTTATTTTCATGATTTACTAAATTTAATTTAATATAATTCCATCATGGTGATTAAAATTAAATGTTACTAATTTAGTAAGGATTTTATGTTAGAATCTCATCATTTATCAAGATTATTAATGATTTTGTGTCTGATGATAATGTATTATGATTCTTCAGTCATGAAACTCAGAAATTTTATTATATATTGGTTATTTCATGATAATAATTTTTTTATTCATTTTTACCTCTTCATGTTCTCATAATTTCAAAATAATACCATAGATAAAAATCATCATTATTTATCTCTTCATATGAAAACCATTTTTTTCAAAAACCATTTTTTTTAAAAATGGTTTTCGAAAACATTTTTCACATTTTCGAAATGAATTTTTAGAAACATGATCTAAATTTTATTATTTTGAGAAAACAAATTAAATGAATCTTCAGGTCTTTTTCCAAAAAGTTCACATTTAGATTTTACCAAAAATATAAAATGAATATTTTATTTAATATGTACGACATTTATTGAATTTTATGACATGATTATTTCAAAATCTTTTAAATATTAATTCATATTATTGAAATATCATTTTCATAGAAATTTGTTTCAAAAATATTTTATGAATTATTAAATTTAGAAAGGTTTTTTAGATAGATGTTATTTTTTATCTATAATCATTCCATGTGATTAATATTTAAAAATCATTCTCTATCTAAGGAGACATACCTTGATGTGATTTATGATTTTTTAGGGATATGAAACAAGTATAACAATATTATTCATTAATTTAATTTTTTTTCCTGATAATATGATTATGACACCAATTTATATTTGAAGGGTTATAACCTCATAAAATTTTTATGAAACCCACATATTTCTCTATGGGTTATATGAATATGATATCATGAAATGATTATGAATCCTATTTCTTTTATACATGTAATTTTATGATCAAATTTTTATAATTCTCATATAAATTAATGGTTTATGATATGAATAATGTTTTATGATTGTGTGGAACACATGTTTATTATTTTTATTATCTGATAGGTGGGACCTATATCTCTCTCTACTACAATGGTTAAATATTTATATCTCCTGAGATGGGATGTTCTTGAAGATGGAGTGAACTTAATTCCTAAAGGGGAATTGTCCATGGTGATGGTCTTGGGAGTGATAAATTATTAAAAATATTAATTTCTAGTGAACCCATTCCACTATGATTTTATTTACAGTTATCCATGACTACAATAGAAATGGTTTTCTATTTCTATGCGTATTCAACAAATCTTTGTCATGTTCCACTATTATACTCTCTTTGATAGTATTATTTGATTATATTTTGAATAATATATTTTTATCATAAAATATTTATTACATAACTAATTATAATGATCATTTATATTCATGGTATAGTTTTAGAAATATCATCATCATGTTTATATAACAATATGTTCATTTTAAATTTACTTATCTCACTACTCTTCCTTTACTGAGCATCCGAACTCACCCTTTCTTAGTTTTCCTTTCCCCAAGTTATGAAGAATATTACTACATATGAAAATTCTGATAAGGTTGAAAGTCATTATGAACAATGTGGTATATGATTTAGTTTATCTGTAAACATGTTTTTTGTGATTCCATGATTCCAAAAGAAATATACCTTTATGAACATCATGGGAGAGTTAGTTTAATGTAATAAATTTTCATAAAAATGATGTAATATCAATCTATGAAAATCTTGTTTCTATATATTTTCTATAAGAGGATATGATTAGTTATCCTTTGGAATCAAAGAAGAGAAATCATTAATGAGATCACTTTGGTTTTTTCTAATGATATTTACCATTATGTGTTTAAGCATAAGTTTTTGTATGATTCAATGTATAGAATAATTTAGTAGAATTTTATTAAAGGATAGAATGAGTGGTTTTAAAGAAATTACCTCCATCTCTATATACTACAGGGGGTTGTTTCTCAATCATAGTGGTACCTAAGAGTATTAAATCGAAAATGTGTGCATTGATATATACTTGATCATCATCAAGTGCATGAAAATAGTCCTTTATGAACTCCTATTTTGAACGTCTTGAGGGATATGCATAGGGAATTAGAAAACTAATTATGTTCTATAATGATGTATTTGAATAATAAAAATTATTGAACTAGGACAAAAATAATGATTCATTGATTAAAAACAAGTTTTAATTATTTATACATCCTAGAAATGTTTTTTCATGATTATATTGTTCCAAATAATGATTATTTTTTCAGACACTACTATTTTTGGTGTTAGTAAATGGTTGGAACCTGAAGTAGATATGTTAATGATGAGTGTGGTAGTTAATGGAATGATTGCCCCTATTATCATAAAAATTTAATGGGATAAGGAATTCAAAATCTCATTTCTATACCTACACAACATTATCATATAATGAATCAAGTCCTACATCCAAATGAAAAATAGATGGAACAACAATATGTTGAGTCTTTGATAAGGAAATGACTACTTTCTTTTAGTTGGTTTTCTAATTAAATATTCATTGAACAATGGATTATTTATAATGAAATTATATTTTTGATTTCCTTGAATTCATAACATCAAAATAATAATTTTTTTTTGTTTCAACAATTTTTATGGTGATTTAGATTAATACTGGACTATTATCATGAATTTGAGTAAATGAGATGAAATTTTATACATGGATTAGGATGAGTTCAGAAACATATTTTTCAATATTTATAGTACCTATATTATTTATATAATGATGGATAAGGATTTAATTAAGCTAAATTAAATGTATTTTATTCCATTGGAATATATGGGGAAATGTATAAAAGACTATAGAGTTATGATTATTGTATTATAATACAAATATAATGTAAGTTTGATTGATTATTTAGTAGATTAAAACAATGTCTATGAAGGCTATTCCATATAAGAGACTCCAATTTCTCTAATGTAATGGCATGACGTTTTGTCATGAATGAAAATGGATTTTGGAGTAACATATCAATCTCATAGTTTTGATAACATGTTAAAACTCAATTCAATGGAAAATCTAAAATCCCTAGAGAGAATAAGACCAACTACTTATTATTCTCAATGATTGGGAAGGATCATTGAGTAAATTTTATTAAGGTTAAAAGTGAATATTTTTTATATGTAAGGCAAGGTAATAAAGTAATTGATTCCACAGTGATTGGAATAAGATATATAATGATGTTTATAGAGATAATGATGAATAGAATTCACCAACCACACTATAGAGTTTCAAAAGAAAATTGTATGGAAACTATGCTAACTAGTTCCCAAATCTAATGGTTAATCATGATTATTGACATATAAAACCAATTAACCCAAGAGAAAAATCCCAACCCCATTTGATCTTTATTTCTGACGAGGGTTTAGATAATGCCCTGATGAAAAGTACACTTATCATTCACTATAGAACATATAATAACTTATTTAACTCTTGATCTACCCATTCATTAATATGTTATGAGTTTTATAAGGTTATCCAGAAGCCACCAAACTCGTTAAATTTAGAATTATGATTGAAAATAAATAGCGGTATGAATATTGTAACTCTAGTATAAGCTTCCTCTCTAGTTTAAATTTGAGGAATTGCACATCTAGGAAATATTTTCATTCATCCTATAGAAGAGTTTGATTTTATTATTTGAATGGACTATATTTCTATTCTAATCACCATATCTATTTATATGGAATGGAATTAACATTATTTATTGAATACTAACATATAATCATCTATCATTATGGTGATAAATTGGTAATTACGATAGAAATATCATCCATTGAATTGGTTTTTATATTTATTCAGGGGGGGTTCTCAAATGGTTAGGGAGAAACTCAATATCGACGAATCACCTATTGTGAGTATTTTATTTAATGTATTTACAAAATAGTTTCCAAGGATTCCACCAAAACATGATGTGGAGTCCTCAATTGAACTCATTCATAGTTTCACACCAATTTCAATGACACCCTATATAATTGCACCTTTACCATTGAATTAATTGAAAATGAACTCTATGAGATATAATACAAATGATTCATTTGAAAAAAAGTGTCACCTTAGGGTGAACTAGTTAATTTATTTCGTAAAATATGTCTGGATTAATGAAAATCAATATTTATTACAATGAGAGGAATAATGTCACGATCATGAAAATGATTCCTATAAACTATATTGATAACCTATTTTGAAGAACAATGTGGAGCTCAATAAATTCCTGATATTGAACTTAATTCTAGATACCATCAATTGAGGTTCATAAAGGAGGAAATAACCAAAACAACATTCCATATATGGTATTGAAACTATGAATATATAGTTATTCCATTAGTTCCTTTTAATTCCCATGATATATTCATAGATTTATTTATTATTGTATTTTAATATTACCTTGATCAGTTTGTTGTTGAATTTATAGATTATATTTTTATTTATTCAAAGAAAAAGTAAGAGCATGAAGATCACATCAAAATTGATATAAAAACCTTAAGGAAGAGGAATATATAAGAAAATTTTAAAAATTGGATTTTTGGATGGAAAATAATTCATTTTTGTGTCATATAATCTCAATAGTGGATGTATGGCTAGATCCATCATAGACATATGATATTCCATATTGTCCCAGAATAACCATGGTGATAGATATATATCAATTCAATGTTTTTTTGGATATTATTGATTTGTTTTGGGGAATTTCTCAGGAAAATATATCCCCCTCACAAAATATTACATGGAAGGGACCCATGTTCTCTAGAAAGATGAATCTAAGGAATATTTCATAGAAAAAAAGAAACAATTTGATAGTTAACCAGTTCTTATGTTATCTTATATTGTATAATAGATTACAATCAATGGGGATGGATTGAAGGTGGGACTGGAATTTATTTCAGGTATAATAACATGGTTATATCATATGCCTCATGAAAATTAATGGTTCATGAGAAAAATTGCCTAAAATTTTAGTTGGATTTAGGATTAGTAATTATTTCATTTAATATATGGATACATTATCATTACAGATAAAAAAATGATGTATATACCAATCACATTTGTTTAATTTAAATATTCACATTGTAGGTGTTGAATATTCTCTAAACAATATTCTAAGAGCGGATTCAACATTATAAAGGCCTAATAAATTTCTATCCTAGGAAAGTGAACAAGGTGGTTGATGACTTTATTCAAAGGGATCATAATAGACTATCCATGATGCGAATCATAGAAGATTACATATTTTTTGTATTCTCAACTAAAGAAACTAGAAATTATGAATGAATGGGATAAATCATATCTTTCTCAATTGAATGTTCAATCGTTTATCAATGTGAAGACAAAAGGGGTCAAAAAATAAGGTGTTGAGTTGAATAAGAAGTTTAGAAACATTCTTGTTTTTAAAAATGATCATGATGGAATAATAAGGTTTTGGAATCATGTATTAATTCTATCCATACAAAACATTAAAATTTATTTTAGGAGGAATATTTTTGTTCTTTATGATCTATTCATTAAGAAAGACTGAAGATATATATAGATTTGAATGAATACATTTTTTTGGGATGACATCTAGATAGATATCTAAAATTTTGTGTCTACTTCTTGGTATGTCAGAAAGATATAGCTAGTATAAAAATTTATAAGTGGATGTAACACACACTACCCATAGTACAATAGAAATAGAAAAAATTACCATATATTTTGTTGTTGGGCTACACAAAATTCAAATGCACATGATGCAATATGGAATATAGTCGACTATCTGAAAAAGAGAAAACACACCTTCCCTATCATAAAATATTTAATTTTTGGTCATTTTCCAAGGATATTAAATAAGGTTGTGGTAATATTTCATTGAGACCACCATTCCATTGTATATGGATGGGATCTGAGGTTCACATCCATGTCATAAATAATTCTTCTACAATCCCTTGATACAAACTGTGTTTTAGCACTGTATATCATCCTCTGAGAGAAGTTCACGCTGAGAGAACAATTGAAACCCTATTGGATATGGCGATTTGTTGATCTATGGAATTAAAAAAATTTGATAAACAAAATCCTTTAGGTTAGTTTGCATAAAAAATATTATTCACTTTATAATTCACATGGCTCTTTATGTTGTCATGTATGGAATAAAATTTTGAGCTCCAACATGTGGGATTTTTTATGGAGAATGATTTAACTTGGGACATGAGATAGATAAATAAATGGTAGTGAATGTTAGATAAATTCAACAACAAATCAAGGAATCACAAATTTGGTAGAAATTTTTAGATGATAATCACCAACATGATCTATAATTTGATGTTGGTGAAAATGAGTTTCTAAAATTTATCCACTAATGAATGTTTGGATGTTTGAGAATAAAGTGAAGTTAATCCCAAATTATATCATCCACTTTGAAATTCATGTTCATATTTGGATGGTAGTCTATTAGATGACCCTACCACTTATCCTCTCTTAATTCCATGATGTTTTATACATCTCATTCCCACGGAAGTACATATCTCACCCTTCACATGTACTAAACAAAGAGACCATGCCACATGGGAATGATATCTCTTATGAGAGTCAAATGGTGGAGATTCAATATTTTACAGAGAATGTTCTATGAAACTATAACACTCACCTAGTAAATGTTTTGGGGTCATCCCACAAGTTTGAGGAAGCTAGATGGTTTCATTTGGAAATGACGAGATAGAAGCATCTTCAGAAATTTGTCATAGAGTGAATAATTTTTAGTGTTAAACACATTTTAATGGGGAGGGGAGTAAAATGTTAGAATAATATTTTTTATAAATTTTTAATGAATAAAATTTTTTTCGTATGTTTTTTTACATGAAACAATGAGTTAATCTTACATTACAGTCAAACCTATGTTTAGGTTCCACGACACGTGACATGGATTTTTAACATAAACATGATGTATTATTAATATCATTCTATGGTGTAAATTATAAAATTGAAATTTAAAATATTGATATAAATAATAATAAATAATTTTTAAATATTATGTGTAATTATTTTTTAAAAATACAATTATTGAGGGAAAAGTACATAATTTTTTCAATAAAGTCTTTATATGTTTTCAAAATACTACTTCATCAAAATATGTTATTTTATATAATCATTTGAATAAAAAACCTAATTTAAGAATGTTTTGGAATACGTATTGGATGAAATAAACATTTTTTTAAACCATGGTACCCAAATTACTATAGGGATACTTATGAGAATTTTTTTAGGAAAAGATAAATTTTTACGATGAATAGTGAAAACAATGCTGAATTTTAATTTAAAATTGTCTTGTCGTTTATGTTATTGATGATGATAAATTTTGTTTTTATTTCGTTTTATAGAAATATTAGTTCAATTATATGTCAATTTATATTATTTAAACCTTTTAAATAGTTTTCATATTAAATATTTATATAAAAACATGTAATTTATTAAACCTATTCTCTTTCAAAAACTACTTTCTCATCATGTTGGTTTGATTAATTTTAAATTATATTTTTCCACTATTATGAATTTAATTTAGAAAAATGTATTATATATTATTAATCATAATAATTTAGATGATCTAATATTGTAAAATTAATTTCCATCAAAAAATAATAGTTAAAATCAATAAATTAATTACTGTAGTTAATGTAGAAATGGGATGACAGAGGGGAAAACTAAAAATAAAAGGGTTAAAATATCATAAAAATATATAAAAAATATATTATTATAATATATATATGATATAATTTCTAATTATGGATAATGTTATTTTTTTAATTCTTAATTCATCAGAAAATTTTGGGATCACATTTTTCATTTCAAAATAAAAATAGTGTGTCAGTCAACTCACTTATAAAAGGCCACCCCTATCCTCTCTTTATCACACCATAAACCCATTTAATTCACAAAAATACCCAAATAACTTTCTAAAATCCCTCTGATAATCTTTAAATCCTTATTTTGGTCCTAAATTCAAAAATGGATGACTTTTTGTGTAAACATAATGAGGTTATCTGAGGAATATGTAACATTCTATTGTGAATATTTTTATTTTATTTCATCATAAGCCTCAGTAAATTATTAGTAAAATATGATGATATACTATTATAATTATATTAAATTTAAATATATGTTTTGATGTTTATTTATTGTCCTTCAACCCTATCCACTTCCATCAAATGGGTTATAAAAACAAGATTCGTGTCTATAGTGGTCTGTCGCCTTGCGAACCAATGTCATTCATCTTTCAATTACCACATCTAATTTCATGAAATATTGATTATTTATATGTATATATATATGATATATATGATATTATTATAATTATTTAACTATTATATCACAGATACCTTCATACCTTCTATTGTGTGGGAATACGATAATGTTGCTCATATGTATGACATATTATCAACTAGCGAATCATTATGAGTCACTAACGCTTTTCATGGATAGTAACATTGAAGGACTTAATGAAAGTTTTTGACATATATGAAATAAAATTGATTCATAAATGGTCATAAATTATTTACCTATATTTCATTCAATCCTTATAGAAAATTAAAACATCATTCATCTGTTCATACGGCCAATCGTCTCCCGGAATGTAATATTTCATTTTCTATATCTACATTTTATAGATTAATATAAATAAATATATACTGAATATATATTATATTTATATAATTATTATTATTATGGATATAATGAAATCATGATCAATGTAATAGGACCAAAAAAAGAAATTATACCATTCATGAAATACAATGAATTTATTTCTCAATATTTGACTTTAAAATGGAATTTTTATTAATGAAGTAATATAATGTCATAAGAGAGTAATAAAAGGAATGATATAGATTATTATGATTCATTTATATATTCTTAATAAAATTATATTTGTCATACAAGAGTTTTTAATGTGTATAACGTATTTTGAGACATAAGATAAGTGTTTTTGTCTCAATATTATTTCCTTGAGACGTATGTTATATTATTCACCTATATTCTTTTTCTGAGGTATATATACATCCTATATGATATTTAATATCATGAATTTATTTATTCACCTTATATTTTATGATTAATTTAATCTCATTCCTTGAGGGTTTTACTATTCAATGTTTGAAATGTGGTAAATATTTCAAGTTACAATCTCATCATTTATCGGTATCATTTATGATTATTTTAATGATACTAAATATATGTCCAAAATCTAAAGAAACTCTTGAATTTTATTATCCACTATATATTTAACAATAAAAAATGTTTTCTCATCATTTTACTCTCTCTTGTACTCAGTATTTCAGAATAATGTTTCTAATAAAAATCGTATTTATATCTCTATTTATTCGAAAAATATTTTTCATACAAAACTATGTTGTCTAAAAATGTAATAATTTTTTTTATAATTATATAAATTATTTTTAAAGAAAAGTTTACCCATTTTTAATTTTTTTGAAAGAAATCCATAGGATCGAAATAATGATGTAGATGCTCAATATACAAGAGGGGGGGGGGTGAATTGTACACTTTAAAAATTTCCATAAACAAGGAAAGATCTAAGTTTAACAAAGTTAAACTAAAAAAATTCATAACACCTCTAACACCAATTGAATGATTGGGACAAAGTATGAAGTTACAAACTTATAGTTCTATACACTTGCTTAAATCTGGAAAGTGATTCTGAAAAATCAGTTCTGGAAATATAGATCCGGAAAGTGAAACTTAACCAAAGTTTACAATATGAGATTCTACATTAAAGAGTATAGAATATAAATAAATCAGAGTACAAGTGTAAGGAAATATAAGAAGGTTACACTTCCCTTACAATACAAAATGCAGCAAAAAAATGTAACAAAAACAAGTAACTAGATATAAATCTTTTAAAACAAAGAGAGGGGTATCCAATAACCTTGGATAAAGGTCCCTTGATTTATACTTTCAAGAAAGTCTGTCTTACCCACACCCGAGTAAGCCCTCGATACGAAGATCGGAGTCTCTCTATTGCTATCCCCGCAAGCCCTTAATTTCAAGGTAGTTGGAACCTCTGTCTTCCTCAGCAAGGAAGCCCTCAAACTTCAAGGTAGTCGGCACCTCTGTCTTCCTATCCCCGGAAGCCCTCGAATGTAATCACCGACATTTGGAGTTGTACGAAGCAATATGAACAAGCAGTTCAGTACACAGAAGGTATAAAAAGTTTCTCTCTCTAGAAATCACCATAACATCGTATGGTCTCTAGAGTGATCAACTTGTTTTGAGCACTTTCAAATGAGCTTCTATTTATAGGCTCGGTAGCAACGGTTGGATCCCTCCTCCAATGGTGATATTTTCCTTAAATTTAGGAGGGGCCTATACACATGTCACTCAAACAACAGTTAGTCAATAACTGAATACACGACATCATTTTGTAATGAAACAAGTGTAAGCATAAGTAAAACTGAAGTTCATAATGTAAGAAAAATAAAAGTTCGTAGTCTAACCAAAATGGAATTCGGAGTCTATAATAAAAAGATGTTCGAATTCTGTTTTTTATGGAATTTTTAATGAGAATTCGTAATCAGAATTCATAATGAGAATTGGTAATCAGAATTCATAATGATAATTCATCAATAGAATTCGTAATGAGAATTCATCATCAGGAATTGTAATGAGAATTCATCACTAGAATTAGTAATGAGAATTCGTAATCAGAATTCGTAATGGGAATTCATCAAAAGAATTCGTAATGTGAAACAGAATACCTTACATCTAAGTATTTTTATGATTTCGAGGTTTTTCACTTCAATCTGAATTTTATACTTAGACAAATTTACGATATGAGTAAGAAAATATAGGTAAGGGTAAATTTACTTGAAGAAAGAAATTTTCCTTATAGAAGTAAAATATGAATTTTCTTCAGTATAAGCTGTTTGTGATTTTCAAAACAATAAGGAATGGAAAAGTCATAAGGAAAACCTTATTGAATTAACAATCTCCCCCTTTTTGGAAAGCACAAACAACCTTAGGAAAAAGAATACAAGGACATAGAAAAAATTATTTAGGCTTTGAAATTAAAACTTATCTCCCTTTGTTTATGGATGATGGTGAATAAAACTAACCCCCCCTTAGGCTTTGGAACCCTAAGGATTGTATTCTGGATTTTTGGAATAGAGTTTTCATTATAGTGGGAATGAAAAACTTCGTAATGAGAAACTCTACCTTAGATAAGGATAATTCTTCTTTACTTAGAATTTTTTCTTCTCCCTTTTTGATTTTTCCTTCTCCCCCTTTGAGTAATTCTTTTTCCTTCTCCCCCTTTTTGATTTTCAAAAATAATTGAGGGAATCGAAAAAATGATAAAGTAACTGAAACATTAGTAAAATCATAGAAACAACATAAGAAACAAAACTTTTCATTACGATTGGAAATTTTTTTACAAGGAAAGGCATTAAAAAAAATCGGATTTGTCTATTTGTCTTCCTTTTACTTGGGGATTATCTTCTTCAACAAGGTTTTCATCTTCTTCATGTCGTTCTGGTCTTCCTAATCTTGTTTCTATAAGGCTTTAATCCTTTCATCTTGAGCCTTCAGAGCCTCAGACTATACCTTAATAATTTCATCCTACTTTACAAGATTTTCTTAGAGCTCAATCCACAGATCTCTATCCCTTTTAAAATTTTGGGCAAGAGAGTTAACCTTCCCATTCAAGTCCTTCACTTGTTGATTACAAGAATTTTGCTCAAGGTTCAACTTATCCTAAAGATTCTTTATTTTTCCATCCTCAGTATCAAAATAATTTTCAACATCATTCTGAAAATGATCAAACTCAGCCAAGCCATCATCGACTTTCTTTGACCACAAAGTAACTTTGCTGCACGATTTTATATGAACATCATAATTGATGAAAAAATTTCTGCGCTTAGCCTCAATATTGACACACTTTTCCATGACCATGGATAATGATTCTGATTTATTATTAAGGCTGTGTTGAAGCATCTGGAACCTGGAGTCTATGGTGGGAAAGATCGGAATTTTATCCACCAATTTCTTCAGATATTCAACCACAAAATCATGACCTAGTGCTGATGACTCTGAATTAGACACCATTCTTAGGGACTGTTCTTCTTCAATTTCCACTAACTTCCTTTTAGAAGAACCACCAACCTTCTTTTTCCTTATTATATCTTTTTTTGGTGTATCCATAAGCACTTTCTTACCTTTATCAACTTTCATATTGGGTTGTTCATTAGGATATTATTCCTCACTCTCAGATAGTTGAACTATCTTATCTTCATCTATTTTCTCCTTCTCTGCTCCTTCTTCAAGAAAATTCTTCTCATAACTTTCTTCTTTAGATAATTCATTTTCCTTATCTTCCTCATCTTAATCATCATCTTTCTTACCTTCTTTCTCAACTCTGTTTTCCTGAGTGACATGATTTGAGGATTCGGCCTTCTCTTGATAATCCTTAACATGTTTAATCAAATAATCTAGATCAGTACTTCCTTCTTCTACTTATTCTTATTCCTATACCTCCTCTTCTTCTTCTATTTCTTCAACAAATTCTTCCTCTACATCATTACCAGATCCTTTATCTACTTCTTCAACAACTTCTTCCCCTTTAGACTTTTCCGTAGTGAAGTAGTTCATTCCAGGGGTCTCTGGTAAAGGCTTAGTAAGGAATGTTTCTAAAACGGGAATCTGCTCAAAAGATATTTCTATGTCTCTCAAATGTGATTGAACAACCTCATCTCCAGACATCTTTTTCTTCACCTTCTTCGCTTTTTCTTGCCTCTCAAACTCATCAGATGATTTCTCTTTTAAGGACTGTGCCTCAGCAGGGTCTAATCCAAACTGAGGTTCCCCTTCCTTTCTCTTCTCTTTATCTTCCCTCCACTTAGCAACCACATCATCTGGATATGCTTTATGTTTCTTTGGATTGGGAGGTACAGATTGGGTTTCCTTAGACTTAGGAGTTTTTCCTTCAGCTTGCATTTCCTTCAGTTTCCTCTTCTTCACTGTCTTCTTAGATGGTTCATCATTCTCTACATTTTCCGTACCGGCTTCTGCCTCCTCCTGTGGCAGATCATATAACTCTCCTGACTCTTTTAAAAAAACAATTTTCATTCTCTTTAAGGTGTCTTCACTTATCAACATCAGCTTACAATTCATGATCTTTGAGGTGAAAGAAACCTTGAAAGAATCAAGACATCGAATAATAATCTTGGAGAGGAGAGCAGGATACATAATAATTTGGGCTTTCAGTGTTCCATTCTTAATATTCTGAATTGTAATAAGAATGTGCCTCATTAGGTTGTTCTTTCTTAGATTTACAAAGAAATCCAAGATGTAAATATCACTCTTCTTAAGATTTTCCTTATCACCTCTCCTCGGTACGAAAAATCCCTGAACCCACAACTGCAAGATCCAGTTGTTGGTGGAGAGATGAGAAATCTTTGTTATTTTATCAACTTTGAGGCCAAGGCATTTCAATGCCTTCACTTTGTTGAAACTTCCCTGATCATCCGGTATCTTGTGTGAACAAAATTCAGCCTCTCCATCATATGATAAGCCCACCATGCTCATAGCCCTGGTGTAAGAAAGCTTATAAGTCTTTTTATAAGAAATAAAGGAAAACCATTCTCTGCCATCTTCTTCATATAAGGTAATAGACTCATAGAATTCTATAAGCAAATCGGTATAAACAACACCTTGATCCCCTGTCTTCGATATGCAAAAATCATCCCAACCATTGAGTTTGATGTTCTTAGAGATAAGAGAATCAAAATTATTAATGAAATTAGGATGAACCAACCTTTCTCTATAGACTAACCAAGATAAAATTGGTTTGATGGAAGACATTTCTTGAGAGGTGGCTTCTACAGACATTTAGAATGGAGGAGCACTGAAAGGTTTGTAATGGGCTTAAAGTACTGAGGCAGGGGTTTGTCACGCTAGAGATTTGAAATTGATGTGGGACACAAAAAGGGGTTCCCTTTATATAGGCTATGGAGTTGACCTTTGGACTTCCAAAAACCATCTAATGGTTGAAAAACTCTATGATCTGATCGGACGGTTGAAAACATCCTCACAAGAAAATAGTGAATACGATATTTTGAGGTTTTAACAAAAAAATTCAAAATTAAGGAAACTTGAGTATGAAATATTTTAAAAGATAGAAACTACCAACAAGAAAAAGTGACTATGAAAACTTAAGTAAGGAAGTCATACCTTTCGGATTGTCTAGGATGTTTTATTCATAATAGGTGATATTCTTCTTGAAGAAAATATAACTAGGAAAAAAACATACTACAAAAACCACTACGAAAAACTTAAGGTCGAAAAGTTTATTACAAAAACTATGAGTATCAAAAATATAGTACAAAAAGTATGAGTATGAAAAAATATATGGTTTGACGAATTCCATTCTGACAACTTCAGTTCCAAAACTTCCACTATGAAAATTTCAATTACGAAAGTTCCAGTACGAAAATTTCATTATGAAAGTTCCATTACGAAAATTTCATTACGAAAGTTCTATTATGAAAATTTTATTACGAAAGTTATATTACAAAAATTTCATTACTAAAATTATTAGTATGAAAATTTCATTACGAAAATTCTCAGTACAAAAATAACAGAAGCATACTATGAATTTTTTTTTCAAAATCTCACTATGAAAAATTTGCAAAAGCTCACTATGAAAATTTTTCAAAATCTCAATATGAAAATTTTCAAAAGCTCACTACATTTTTTTTTCAAAAGGATAAAAAAAAATTTACTCCCCCTATGAAAAGTAGTTTATTACTGTAAGGAGATTGTTTCATCAAGAATTTAATGAAGGAATATTACCTTATGGTTATCATGACTAACTTCTGTTTAATGTATTCAAATCTATCAGAAGGTATAGATTTTGTGAACATATCTGCAAGTTGACCTTACGTTATGATAAACTGAAGAATGATATATCCTTTTTTGTTTGTGATCCCTAAGAAAGTGATTACTAATATCTATGTGATTTTCACGAGAGTGGTGTGCAGAGTTTTTAATAAGGGAAATGACACTTGTGTTATCATAAAAAATTTGAGTCTTAGAAAAACTCAAGCCATAATCTGTGAGTGTGTGTTGCATCGATAACACTTGAGCACAACAACTTCTAGCTGCTACATATTGAGCTTCAGTAGTGGAGAGTGCTACAGAGTGTTGCTTCTTTGAGGACCAAGACACTAATGAATTTCTTAGTAAATAACAAGTTCTGTATGTACTTTTTCTATCCATTCTACACCCACCAAATTCAGCATCTAAAAAACTCTTTAAGATAAAATCATTTCCATAAGTATAAAATAATCCTAGATCCATGGTTCCCTTTAAGTAACGAATCATTCTTTTCACTACCTTTAAATGAGATTCCTTAGGATTGGATTGATATCTGGCACATAAGCATACTGAAAACATTAAGTCTGGATGACTACATGTCAAGTATAGTAAACTTCCTATCATACCTCTAAAAGATGTTTGATCTACTAGTTTCCCAGCTTCATCAAGGTCAAGTGTGTTTGAGGTACCAATAAGAATACTAACACCTTTAGTGTTTTCATATCCATACTTTTTAAGAAGATCTTTAATAAAATTATGTTGAGATATATAGATTCCTTCTAGTTTTTGAGAAATTTGAAAACCAAGGAAAAATGATAACTCACCCATCATACTCATTTCAAACTCATATTTCATTAGATTTGCAAAGGAATTAGTTAATGATGGCTGAGTTGAACCAAATATGATGTCATCAACATATATTTTAACAATCAAAACATTTTTCTTTTCTTTCTTAATAAAAAGGATTGGATATGCATTTCCCTTAACATAGTTATTTTGAATAAAAAATCATGTTAGTCTATCATACCAGGATCAAGGGGATTGTTTAAGGCCATAAAAAGCTTTGGTAAGTCTAAAAACATGATCAGGATGTTTTGTGTCTTCAAATCTAGGAGGTTGTTCAACAAAAACATCCTCTTGAACATAACCATTAAGAAAAGCACATTTCACATCCATTTGAAAAAGTTTAAAATTGAAAAATGCTGCAAAGGAAAGTAAGATACGAATAGATTCAAGTTTAGCTACTGGAGTATAGGTTTCTTTATAGTATATTCCCTCTTGTTGATTATAGCCTTTATCAACTAGTCTAGATTTATTTCTAACAATGACTCCATTTTCATCACACTTATTTCTGAAGACCCGTTTTACTCCAATAACAGAAGTTTCCTTAGGTCTTTCAACCAAGGTCCAGACTTTCTTCCTTTCAAATTAATTTAGTTCATCTTGCATGGCTTTGATCCAATCATCATCACCTAAAGCTTCATCAGTGCTTTTTAGTTCTAATTGGGAAAGAAATTCTATATGTTCTATTTAATTTTATAAGGAACTTCTAGTCCTTACAGGTTGATTGACATCACCTTTGATACTATCACTGGGATGATTCATAAGAAGAGACTGGTTTGGGTTTTGAAGAACCTGTTCATCAACATAGGATAGGAAATCATCTAGGGTAAATGTTTCAGAAGTATCTTCTTGAACATTTTCCTTATCAGAAGGATTTTCTATCAAAGGTTGATAATCGGTTTTTGAAAACACATCCAAATATGTAGGTTGAGGTTGTCTAAAAACAAAAGGATTTGTTTCATCAAATTTTACATGCATTGTTTCTTCAACAGTACAAGTGTTTTTGTTGAAAACTCTATAAGTCTTAGAAGTTGTGGAGTAGCCTAAGAAAATTCCTTCATCATATTTTGGTGCAAATTTGTGTAAATTATCTTTAGTATTCAGGATTAATACCTTGCAACCGAAAACCTTGAAGTATTAAAGTTGATGTTTTCTACCATTCCTTAACTCATAAAGAGTTTTATTAAGAAAAGGTCTAATCAAAACTCGATTTATAGTATAACAATTAGTATATACAGCTTTAGTCCAAAAATGTTTAGCTATAGAATACTCAATCAACATGGTTCTAGTTATATCTTGAAGAATTCTATTTCTTCTTTCAACAACACCATTTTGTTGAGGTGTTCTGGGTGATGAAAAGTTGTGAGTAATACCTTTTCTACTAAAAAAAGTTTCAAAATCAGAATTTTTAAATTCTCCTCCATGATCACTATGAATAGTTTTCAATGCAAGGTTCTTATCATTTTTAACTTGGGTTCTAAAACTTTTGAAATAATAAAAAGCTTCAGACTTCTTTTCTAGAAAATAAAACCATGTAAATATAGTATAATCATCAACTAGAACAAACACATAGTATTTTCCACCAATGATTCCAGTTTGTGTTGGACCAAAAAGATCCATATGCACCAACTGTAACACATCAGTTGTTAAGACTTCACTAATTGATTTAAAACTAGATTTATGTTTCATGCCATATTGACAAGGATCACAAAACTTTAGAAGAATCAAATCTAAGCTCCAGTAGATCCTTAACTATTTTCTTCATGGAGAGTTTACATATGTTTCTAAGGTTACAATGACCTAGCCATTTATTCCATAACCAAGAATGATATTCCATTTCACTTAGGCAAGGTAATTCTTGGCTCCTAAGGTCATCTAATTTTAGTGTGTAAACATTCTCTTTCCTATTGGCCGAAAGAATAAATTATTCCTTGGAATTGTGTACTGAGCACTTATCATTCCTAAAAGTCACAAGGTAGCCTTCATCACATAATTGACTTATGCTAATGAGGTTCTTCTTAAGACCCTTATCAAACAAAACATTTGAAATAAAAGTTTTACCAAGAATAAAAATATTACATATACCAACAATTTCCCCCTGAGCGTTATCTCTGAAAGTTACTTTTCCTTCTTTCATCTTGATAATATTTTAAAAATAGTTTTTGTTATCAGTCATATGCTGGGAACATCCACTATCGATGTACTAAGTATTATTGTTGGTACTTTCCCTATTTTCCTGAAAATAAGAAAAAGTTAGGTTTTCAGAATCCAGACTTGTTTGGAAATGACATTTTCATATAACAATATTTTGGGCACCCACATCTTGTTAGAAAAATAAGCCTTATAAAAACCTAAATATTGGGTTTTGTTTAAAGAATAATTCTTTTCCCAGTGACCACCGCATTGACACTTGGTACAAAATGGGGTACTTTGAGGAACAAAATAATTGTTACTAAAAGTTGTTTTTTCATGGGTATAATTAAATCCATATTTGTTTCTTAGAGGTCATATTTGTGAATAAATCTTATCAAAATTTTCTTTACCTAAGGTAATGTTCGACAAACACTTCTTTAAGGAAAATATTTTAGACTTGAGTTTTATAACATAGTTTTTATCTTCAAAATAATTAGATTTGGAACTAGAGCTAGACTCTAAGACATTTCTATTAGAAATTACTTTTTCTAGATCTTTATAAAGTTTATTCTTTTTAGAATTTAATTCCTCATGATTTTTTGAAATACTTATAAAATTATCATTTTTCTTATCAAGATCTTTAGAAAGATCTGATATTTCTTTATTAATAATAATATTCCTAGAGTTTTCCTTATCATGTTTTTTATTGAGTTTGAATTCTCACTCTCAAGAAGTTGAGCAAACCTAGAAACTTCTTCATAGGTAGGTAAAGTATTTTCTTTATCAGAAGAGGATTCTTCATCAGAAGAGATATAATATTTACTATCATTAGAATTTAAAGAAACATTGGTCAATGATTCAACATTGTGTACCTTAGCCATAAATCAATGATTGTCAATAGGTAATCTGGCTATACGACCAAGATTCTTCTGTCCTAAGGATTCATAATCAGAAGATTCATCTGAACGGTCACCACCACTCGCACTCCAGGTGTCATTTGCTTTCAGAACATTCTTGGCTTTGGACTTGTAATACTTCTTTCTAGTCCTTTCAGAATGCCTCTCTTTTCTTTATTTCTTCTTGAGAAAAGGGCAATCAGGTCTTATGTGTCCATCTCTCTTTCATTCGTAGCATGTGACTTCTGAATATTTCTTATCTTTCCTTTCCTTCTTCTTATACTTGGATTGGAAATTTCTCTAACAATATATCTTGTTCATCCTTCAAGAAATATTAGCTAACTCATTTTATGAGACTTTACTCTCACTAGATTCAGATTGGATAACAACCTTCCTAGATTTGGATCTAGTTACTCTCTCAGGAGTCTTATATTTCATGTGATTTGATGTTGTAGTAAAAGCAGCAGTACCATTCCCATTCTTCTATTTGATGTTGTCATCATATCTCTTCATCCTTGTTTCATGTTGGAGAAGAGTTCCAAACAGCTCATCTAAGGAAATTTGAGTAACCTTCCTGTTCTCATCAATAGTATTTCTCTTTGATTCCCACTCATTGGGCATAATATCAATGATCTTGTCAACAGGAGCTTCATCATCCAGACCTTTCTCTCCCATAGATTGCAAACTATTCACAATAGTCATTAATCTTTGTTGTACCTTACAAATGGGTTCTCCGTAAGGAAAATTTAAACCATGATACTCATCTCTAAGCATGGATCTTCTAGTCTCAATCACTTTAGATGTACCTAAATGAGTAACTTCAAGTTTCTTCCATATACAAATAGCTTCTTCACAGGAAGAAATTTGGCTATATATGTTCCTATTCATTGAACATAGTAAAGTGATGCGTACCTTATAGTTTTGTTGATAATCATGCTTCTCTTGGTTTGTGAAAGTACTAGCTTCCTTATCAAGAATTTGATAACCTCCAGTAAGCATAAAAAAAATTTCTCCTCCATTATTGATAATGAATGTATGCTTTATATCTCTCCAATATTCATAATCATTACCATCAAAAATTGGTTGTCATGTAGGATTTAGGTTGTCGATGGAACCAACATTGATTCCTGCCATCTTAAAAAACTTTCTACACAAAAACATGTTAATAACAAAAGTTTTGATTCAAGGAAAATATTTATAAGCAAGGAAATATAGAACAATGAAAAACTGAGCAAGAAAAACTTATATATGAATACAAGTATTTCAGAGACCTCCTCTGATACCAATTATAGGATCGAAATAATGATATAGATGCCCAATATACAAGAGGGGGGGGTGAATTGTAAACTTTAAAATTTTCCTTAAACAAGGAAAGATCTAAGTTTAAAAAAGAAAAACTAAGAAAATTCACAACAACTCTAACACCAATTGAAATATTGGGAAAATGTATGATGTTACAAACTTCTCATTCTATACACTTGCTTAAATCTGGAAGGTGATTCCAAAAAATCGGTTCTGGAAATAATGATTCAGAAAGTGAAACATAAAAAACGTTTACAATATGAGATTCTACCTTAAAGCGTATAGAATCTAACTAAATTAGAGTACAAGTGTAAGGAAATATAAGGAGGTTATACTTCCCTTACAATACAAAATGTAGCAGAAAACTTGTAACAAAAACAAGTAACAAGATATAAATATTTTAACCCAAAGAGAAGGGTATCCAACAACCTTGAATAAAGGTCCCTTGATTTATATTTTCAAGAAAGTCTATCTTACCCACACCCAGGTAATCCCTCGATATGAATATCAGAGTCTATCTTTCTATCCCCGCATGCCCACAACTTCAAGGTAGTTGGAACCTCTGTCTTCCTCAGCAAGGACGCCCTCCAACTTCATGGTAGTCGGCACCTCTGGTTTCCTATCCCCGGAAGCTCTCGAATGTAATCACCAACATTCGGAGTCACATGAAGAAATATGAATGAGCAGTTCAGTACACACAAGGCATGAAAAGATTCTCTATCTAGAAATCACCTTTACAGCGTATGTTCTCTAGAGTGATCAACTTGTTTTTGAGCTCTTTCAAATGAGATCCTATTTAAAGTCTCGGTAGCAATGGTTGGCTCCCTCCTCCAATGGTCATATTTTCCTTAAATTTTGGATGGACCTATACACATGTCATTCAAACAATGGTTATTCAATAACTAAATACACGAAATCATTTTTTAATGAAACAAGTGTAAGCATAAGCAAAACAAAAGTTCGTAATGTAAGAAAAATAAAACATCCTAGTCTAACCAAAATGGAATTCAGAGTCTATAATAAAGAGATGTTCGGATTCTATTTTTTTTAAGGAATTAGTAATGAGAATTTGTAATTAGAATTCATAATGAGAATTTGTAATCAGAATTTGTAACGAGAATTCATCAATAGAATTCGTAATGAGAATTCATCATCGGAATTCGTAATGAGAATTCATCACTGGAATTCATCATGAGAATTCATAATCAGAATTCGTAATGGGAATTCATCAATAGAATTTGTAATGTGAAACAGAATACCTTACATCTAAGTATTTATATGATTCCGAGGTTTTGGACATCAATCCTAATTTTAAACTTAGAGAAATTTTTGATATGAGAAAGAAAATCTAGGTAAGGGTAAATTTCCTTAAAGAAAGAAATTTTCCTTATATAAGTAAAATATGGATTTTCTTAAGTATAAGGTGTTTGTGGTTTTCAAAACAAGAACGAATGGAAAAGTCATAAGTAAAACCTTATTGACTCAACAGAATCATCATGTTTTTTTTAGAATAGTTCTCAATGGGAATATAACAAAAATGTGGAAGGAATCATTTTTTTATCTTGTATGGAATGTACACAATTTTCCTCCCTGATGACCTCAAAATTATTTAATGATTCCTTTATAAGATTTCTTATTTATATTCAATTTAAATAATTTCAATTTTTTTAATGTATATGTAGTTTTACAATTTTCATTTGAAGGAAAATTTATTTCTATTGAGAATGATTTTAGGTGATTTATCATTCAAAATATTTATTTATATATGATGACATGACATGATGTAAATTATACACTACATGGGATATAAACCAAGGAGAAAATTATTATTCATTATTTGAATGGTTTAAAATGAAAATATGTTTATTAAACTCATTTCTTATCAACCCCATGTTTTTATTTTCATATATTAATTAGGTTTTTTTTATTGGTTTCCCTCATGGTTTTTTGGTATTCTAGATTCAAATTTTGAGATTTGGGATGTTTTTAATTAGTTGCATTTGTTTAGGTGAATAGGTAAGGGGTAACCATGTGGCCTCCAATGGATGGATCACTTTTTAGTTAATTTTGAACTTATATTGTTTCAGTTTCATAGGATTCTCACAGTTTTGTTCAAATCACGTATCTCACAATGAGAAATAGAGTGGTTCTTTCACTGTCTTTGGTATTCGGTGCACAACTTGGGAAAGGTTAGCCAAACCATTTGGGAGGAATGCATATGGCTCTTCAATTATTGATAAAACCATGTCACATAGTTTACCTGACCATGTGGCCAAACTTTTTAGGTTCTCTATTTGTCTTTTAATGGTCACCTGGTTGGCGTATGGATTGGGAAACCATGTGGCCTAACCATAAATAGTACAAATGTGTCTTAAAATAGTGAAATTACTCTCCTACCATCTTCACATCATAAACCCAAAACACCCTATTCATATCCTATTTGTTTTTTATGACCCTTGGAGCATCTTATCCTCTAACTCATGCCTCACACATCCTTCCATGGCGATTATCTATTATATTAATCATTGTTTGGGGGAGAATTATTTTGGTATTCTCATCCTCCCCTCTTCATCATTATTATTCATCTGTTTTTTTGTGGACACTGTTATAATTTTATCTTTTGGTTCTATGGATCATGTTTCTTTGGGATTAAATTGTGTTTTTTGGTTTTTAGAATTCCTTTTGGATGTTCTTGCCTCTTGGAGCCTTGTGGACTTGTTTCAGGTTGGTGTTGTTGAAGCGCTTGTGGATTGAGCTAGGATCCCTTTGCAATTTCTAATTAAATTTATGACTACATTTATTTATTAAATTTTTCACCTTGATATGATATTAATTTGTGATATATAATTTTTATAAAAAAATTTATGTGAAATGAGGTGATTTCATTCTTGTTTGGAAGTATATAGCAATTTTTTGTTACGTCGTTCCCACCATGTATTTGATAAAATGCATGGTTGGGTTTTGTAATAAAGTTTGGATTTATAAGTTATGTTTGTGGCCTTATAATGGTTTATGTCTTTTAAATGTTGGTTTTTGTTCAATAAATATATTTTCAAAGTGAATTCCTATTGAAAATGAAATGTTCTATTAATTTGGAAAATGGGTGGTCTCTCAATGAGTGTTGGAGGGAAGTTTGGAACAATTGTGAAACTGGTTCTCTTGAAAACTCTCCATGGAAGATCTTCTTGACATGGTTATGTTTTATGGTGTGGGAGGTCCTTTGTGCGGGACCCCCCATGAGAAAATGGTAAAAGGAATGAGATCATTCCATATAGTGGTTTGGGGTGATGCATGCGTCTGATTCTTATGTGTGTGATATATGTATATATGGAAGATTGTTTTTTTGATGATGATTGGGTCACCCCACATTAGTCATGACATGGAATCCTATCATAGCTAATAGATTTTTCATGAATGGTTATTGTACTATCTTAAGGATCTACTCTGGCTAGTGGCACTTATTGTAGACCATGTTTTATTTTGGGATTGTTCCCCTCAGTTAATCTAGTTAGGGTAATAACTTAGCGCATGGGGAAATTTATGTCATCAAGTGAGGCATGCCCATATGATGTGTCATATTTTTGGTAGTTTATAGATTGTATTTTTATATCATAGGTTATACCATGTTATTATTCATTTAGTTATTTGCAGAATATGTATGAGATTCCTTGTTTGGTTAGTGACACATACCTTTTTTATTTAATATCTTTTTTTATTTGATCGATTCTTTTAATCTCTTGTGTGGTGTTCCTATTTATTAAATGATATGTGTTGTTTTAAAAATGAATATGGAATATTTTTTGAAAATGGTTCATTCTTTCTTTCCCACTTTTTAATTAAGGGCATCATATTTCTCCTTTAAAATGAAATTTCCTCCATTATGTACAATAATACAGGTTTAAATGGAAAATTAAAATGACCCACGTTTTTTTATAAAGAGGATAAATTTTTGAAACACTTGTTTTATATTTTATATTTCAAAAATTTATTTTTTAATGGAAATGAATTGGGAATCGATTTTTTGGGTCTAGATATTGGGCTTCAATACTCACTCCTATAGAATCTTCTTCTTTTTAGATATTTTTCAAGATCCATATTAGTTTTGATCATCATGTGTGATGTTGGATTTTTGAATTAGATATTTACCTATGGGATCACATGAAGACAGAGTGGTTTTCAGATTTAATTTTCATTGGATTTAAGATTTGTTATATTATCGATTTTTTGTATAAATGAAAATTTGTTGGTAATTTTTATTTTTTTTGGGCTGCTATATTTATTTCTACTACATAATTTTATTTTTGGGCCAAATCAATCGATTTGGTTATCATTGATTCTATTGGAACTTGATTCCATTGTACGAGGATTGGTAATTAATCTCGAGCTATGTTGTTGGCCGACATGGGTAATCAATTTGGGATCGAATCAGGATAGTTTTTGAAAAAATGGTATCAGAGCATAGGTTCTTTGAGGACCAAGATTTCAGAGAGCCCTTTCTTATTTTAGATTCCACGATAGATGGAGTATGACTATCAGACATAGGGGTATATGTATAATGGAGTTTGTGACCAACACATACATTTCCTAACATTAGGTTTTCATGAAAATTTGGGTTTTGTTTGGTTTATTTGGGTCTTTTATGTTTTTGGTGCTTTGGAAAATGAATTGGGAGTTGTGATAGTGGTCTCAGTGAGCTCACAAGGCCTAGAATCTCATGTGGTGGTGGGGAAATTGTCCTAAAAGACCCACAGTGACTGTGGTAGTGGTTTGGTTTTGTTTTTTGGATGATTGAAAATGAGTTTTTATCTTTTTTAAATGAAAATTTACAAAACAAAATATTAATTACAATGAATTTTATGAAATGGAAATTGGATGATCAAAAATAGGATTTCTTCAGTAAAATACTTGTGTTTTTCAAAAACAAAATTGAAACATAAATATACATTGAAATGGGATAGTCTGGTGAATATTTTTTTGGGATTTTAGAATTGTATTAGTAAATTTGATATTGGAAATTGAAAGTGTAATTGAATCGGGGGATGAATGATTGTTTCCAAAAAAATTATTGTTTAGTATCTATATTTGGTATTCATATGAGTTCACACATGCATGGGTGTTTTATAATTTCTATGATGGATTTAATGGGTTGATGAGTTCCTAGATTGGAATGGGAATATATGTTTGTGAGGCATCATGGAATACCATAGGTGATGGTATACTTTTCTAAGTTTTTTATTTTCAAATGATTTTTAAGAGGAAAATTGTAATGTTTTGAGAACTGATGGTTGTTTGTCATGTGTTATTGTTATTTTGGGTTATTGTTTATGTTATGTTTTATGATTCATTTCAACATGGTGAATTGGTTTTCATTTAGATCTTGGTCTTCTGGTTTAATAGTTTATGCCCCATAAAAATGTTATATTTATATTTGAAGTGATGTTTCATGTGTTTTACTACTAGTGGACCCATAATTGATGAAACCGGGGAAAAAATATTGAGTTTTGGATGCTGAAACCTGCTATATTTTGTGTTTAAGATGATCCTCTTAAAGAAGAAGAGTGTATATGAAAAAATAAAATGATCTTCGATTTTCATGTGTTAACTGAGACTATAAAGGTAATGTTTCTACCTTTATATGGGAAGATTTGAGTTTGATGTGGTGGAATTCGGTTATTCGAACTATGTCTTACAATGGTGTATCTTAGAAATTATCCAAATATTTTTTTGTTTGGTTGTTTTTATATGATATTATTATGGTGAGGAAGGATAGGATGAATTGCATCCTGATATAAGGTGGTGGTTCAGCGATATATTTCATTGGATTTTTTGAGGATTTAGTTTCATAAAATTTTATGTGGGTCGAGGAAGATTCTCGAAAGGCTAAATTTTTGGATAATATGCTTCATCATAATCTTCATTTTAAGGTGTTTGAATCATTTTTTACTTCACTTTATAATGTGGTATGGCAAGATGTTTGGCTTGGTGCTATGTAGTAGGAGTTATTGAGGATTTCCAACTATCCCCCAATCTATAAAATTGGTGAAGTGAATTCAATTAGGGAATTGGGAAATCATTCTAACATTGTTGGTTTTGGTTCTTTAATTTAGAGGCCATCTGATCCTCTATATGCTTCTTCTTTGTGCTTGATCGATGTTTTTTCATTGGTGTGGAAACATAGGTTATAAGAATCCATTGTGTTCAAATTCATGGATGACCATCAATTCATATGGATTACTAGGTCACATGAAATGGTTCTGTTAGGTTGTTTATTGGTAGCAACATTGATCTAGACTTACAGCTTTAGAAGACACCCAACCAATTTTTAGGTGTAGGGTGATGGTATGAGTTCAAATAGAATCTTCTTTTTGTTTCTAGGCTACTGTCATTATAGTAGTTTTGTGTAGTTGATTTTTTCATTTATTATTGTAGTTATTTTTGTTTTTTATAATTTTAAGAGCCTCTTATTTAATTAATGTGTGTCTTTTCGAAACTCAATCCTTTTACCATATTTGGCGGAGGTGTGTTTCATTATGTTTCTTGTTCATATTGTATTAAATTTGTGGAAAATTGGTTTCCCTTTGAGTATCATAAAAATATATTTTCTAGTCATGGTGGCTTTCAGGGTAAAAGTGATTCATTTGGCATGTTACATTCTTTAGTTTCTTCCTTAGGCTTGTGTGTGGTCATTCTAGTTTAGAGTGTTATTGGTTGGTACGAGATGTTGTTTGGGTATCCTAATAAATTTATAAAATATTGGGGAGTCTCCTGGGGCCACCTATATTGGTAATAAAATTAATTTTCTTCTGTTCATGTGGAGTAATGTGTTTTACTTTGGGGTTTTTTTTCTAATTCATTTCCATCTGGGTGGATGATAGATTTTTTTAGTATGCCAAATATTTTTTTTGTATACATTGTGTGAGTTTTCATTCAATTTTACTCTCATTTTTTGAGAATTGGTTAAAGTTATATATTTTTTTGGGGGTAGAGGTGTGTGTTTTCGTTAAGGTGTTGGTTAATGTGATTTTGGTTGAGAAATAATATCATGGGAGTGTGTAAATATCCCCTTAAAATTGATCAACTATAGATAATGCGGCTTTCTAGGGAAGCAATGTGTGATGGTGGGGAGAATTATCTTATAATACTATTTATTTATTATTTTATTTTTTCTTACATTTTTTCCCGGCTTCTCACCAAGGATTTAGGTATTCGAAATTTAAATTTTTAGTTTTGGGATGTTTTTAAAATTAAACTGTTTTGGTATGTGATTAAAGAGTAATTGTGCACCATCCAGATGTTTGGTATCTTTTCAGTTCATTATGATATTTTATGGTTTCTATTACGTTGGATTAGAAAGGATTTTTTTTCAAACCATGAGGTTCAAAAGTAAAAAAATTGTTTTTGGGTGTCTTTGGTTGGGGGTTCATGCCCTGTTCATAGTTAGCCAAACAGTTTGAGACGTGGGCGCATGGTTCTATAATTTTTGAAATATCTATGTCTAATAGTTGGGGGATGGTTTCCCAAACCATGTAGCCAAACCGTGTGGGTTCTCAATGTCTCCTTTCGGGGTTGCACGATTGGTGAACATTTTTGAAAACCTTGCTGTCTGATCGTGCATAGTCCCAACATGTCTTAACGATGTGAAAATCCACTTCCATACACTTTGGATTTTATCACTAAAAGACACTTTTCCTCTACCATGTAGTTCATATAACCTTTTTAGGATCCCCCACTCTTCCTTAAACCTCTTGTCTCATTCCATGGTGACTACAAATCAATTTATTCATGGCTGTGGGGCGATTTTTTGAGGTATTCCCCTCCTATCTTCTTCCACATCCTTACTCTTATATTTTCATTATGTTTCCTATTCTCCCAATGAATTTTGGGACTAGAATTTATGTATAATGAGATTTAATTTGGGGTTTTTTGTTGATAATTTTTAACTTGGATATTCTTTCCTCTGTGAGCTTTTGATGGGTTTTTTCGGGTTGACAATATTGAAGCACTTATGGTTTATTATAGGTTCCCACTGTATTTCCCTTTAAATTTTATAATATGTTTATTTATTTATTTTATAACCATACTTGAATATTAATTCTTGATTTATGATAACTAGAAAAAATATTTTATGTCAAATGTGGTGATTTACATCCTCGTTTGAATTTTATTCAATTTGATTAAAATATTAATTCCATGTTATTGATAAACTACTCTATTGGATTTGGTTAGTGATTTGAGATTTCTATGGCATGGATTTGACCATATCAATGTTTTTGAATTAAAAATGGTTGTTTTGGTTCCTCAAATTTATTATTAATGTGGTTTTGGATTGATGAATTAGCGTTATATTTCTTATGGAAATGTATGGTTTCTCAAAGACTAATATGGAGGCCCATTTGAGTGTTTTGTTATATTGGTTCTCTTGAAAACTCTCCTTGGATGATCCTATTACTTTGGATATGTTTAATGGTGTGGTAGGTACTTGTTGTGGGACACCATTTTCATCAAATGGTTAAATGGAAAGAGATTTATCCTTGGGGAGGTTTTGGGTGATTCTTGTGTGTGTGATATATATATATATATATATATATGTGTGTGTGTGTGTGTGTGGTTGATTTTATGTTTGGCTATGATTAGATAACACCCACATTAGTCATCACATGGGAATCTATAATAGATATCTTATTTTTATTGAATCACTGATTCACCAGGTTAGGATTCTGTTTTCTATAGTGGGCCTTATTATGGACCTTTCTATTCATTGGGATTGTTCACATTAGTTAGGATAGGTTGGAAAATATCTAATCATCTTGGAGAATTGATGTCATCGTGTGAGGTATTCCATCATGATCAGTCAAATCATTAGTACATTTTATATTGTCTATATATCTAATAGGTCCTCCCATGTACATAGGCACTTATTTTTCTTCATTTGATGATTGAGATGAATTGTTTTGTTTATTACACATACATTTTTCATTCCATTTACCTTATTATGTGAACAATGATTATATTCTATTTTGTTGTGTTCCCCTTTTTTAAAAGGGAATTTTTTATTTATTAATTCCTTGGAATATAGTTTTAAAAAATTTTCATACTTTATTTAAAACATAGAATTGTTTTTAGGGAAATGTGTGGGGAATAATATTGGTTAGAAATGCTTATAGAGTTTTAATAATAACATTTATAATTTCATTTTTTTAAAGATTTTAGTGCAGGTTATTGAATGGTTTCAATTTACAAGGATGATTTTGGGTTTTCAGATTTAATTCTTACCCTTGGGGTCACACAGAGACATAGTGGTTCTCAGTTTCAGTTTAGTTCTATGGTTTTGTTTTGATGTATTTGTAGTTTTTTTATAAATGAGTTTCCATATGGGGATTTTATTTAATTATTAATTATTTAAATATTTCACCAATGTCAGTTTATTAATTTTTTTGAAAAATGACTCCCATTGGTTATTTTTCATTTCCATTCTACCTATAGACTTCCCTAGAAGATTGAGAATAGATCTTGGGCCTTATTGCATACCGAATTAGGGGACTATATTTGGGCTGACCCGGGTCGGTTCACAACATTTATCTTTTACGGGTTATTCTTTGATAAAATTATTATGATACCTGATTCATTATCCTCTTGATATGAAATGATGAATTCTTGAAATGATTAGGAAACCTATCTTTTTTCCACATTTTATGATATGATAAAATTATTATTAAACCCATTTCATTACAGATATTATGATATTATGAATTATTTGTGACCTTTTGTCACATATATATATAATTTCCATTATTTGAATGATGGGTATTATTCGTCCCCAAAATCAATTGAGTATGTTTCTTATCTCATTATATGGGGAATAATGGAATGTGGAGTGAAACCAGTTAAGAAAGGGGATTTTTCTGCTGTGATGGCTTTGGGAGTGATCCTTGTCTACTATGAGGATATGGGTAGTTAAACCATTCAACTATGATAGCCATTTCTAGGAGCCCTGACTACAATTTAAATGATATTTTATGATAATTTTAATTCTAAAATCAGTTTTGTATGATAATGTTATGCTTTCATAGATCATTTTTGTTTATTCTCTTATAATTTATGTCTTATAAACATCCAATATTTGTTCTATGAATCATTATTATGATATATTATATCAATGGTATGGGTTTCAAATGTTTTTCCCATGTTATCATATCCTTACATTCATGATGTGCTTATATATCTCCCTTTATTACCCATACTACGCATCTAATACCACTGATTCTTATGTTTCCTTTTCCAATGTTATAGATAAATGTATTATATATAATATGTATAAATAGGGTTCTAGTTGTGAGGTATGTAGTCATAGATTATTTTGTTTATATATGAACTAGTTGTTTTTGATTCCATGTTTCTAATGAAACTATACATTTTTTATACTTGTACATGTGTTTATTGAATGTAATAAATGATCATACAAAATTATACAATATTTATTTATGATAAGTATTGTTCACTATCAATTGGCCATATATTATGAGATGAATTAGTGGTTTGGGGTATTGGTGAATACATTTTTTAATTTTTGGTGGATCATGTTTGGTTATACAATGTGGTGAGTTTGTAGTGGTTGAGCACAGGTAGAGAAATTACCCTTTTCATAGGCCATTTATAAAGGGAAGAACAATTGGAATTCATGAACCTATCCTTTTCTGGTATTATTTATGTTTTCTTTTATTGTGTAGAAAGGCATTTTTTTATACTAAAAGCTACACAAAGGCTAACAGGTGTTCATGCATATAGGAATGATTGATGAATGGAATTAGAATTATTGTAAGAGTGTACATGGTAAGCCTCTTGATCATGGAAATGAGATTCCAGGAGAATGTTATATTGCATGGTTAGGAACTCGAGACTAGGAACGATGATTCTTAACTCAAGGAATGATATGTCATGTTCTAAAAATTGATTATAATGGAGTTATGACATATGGGTGTTAGTGAGGATAGATTATGTGAGGGTTAGGAACTATGGTCTAGATGGAATTGAAATAGTTTGGTGGTATATATTAGTTCATGTGAGGTGTTACTAGGTGTATTCCATCAAGAATGTCGATGACATGAATGGTTTCATGTGGGGAAGCACCAAGGCTTTCAGTTCTTGGTATCAATGTTGGGGTTATAGTATTGGATCAGTTGAGTCTGTAGATATATTTATATAGGGTTATTGTTTTAATTTATTTTATTGAGATGTGATGGATGATTATGGTTTTGGAATTACATAATTTTATGGTTTGTCCTATATTAGACATTTTCCTGGAAGAATTTTATTTTAAATGATGGGTATCGAGGATAATCTGAGTTACACATGGTTGAAATTCATGATATCATGGTGATTTTTTTAAATTTATGTGGTTATATTGGATGTTTAATGAATTTTCTTAGGATGAGGTGGGAAACCTAAATTGTGGTGTAGAATTGTGAGCCTAATTATTATTGAAGGAACAACGTAGTGCATGCTAGTGATTAAGGAACCTACCAAGAATTGGTTTAGTGATTAATTTTTTGGTATTAGGGGGATAGTGTTTTAGATGAGGAATTTTGTTTTATTAGCCTATAGTTTTGATGGAATGCGAAAATTACCCTATTTTAGAATGGAAGAATATGTTCGGAACAGAGTGATGTCATAGTTTCAATCCATGAGATAAATCAATTTCATGTTTTGATTGGATGTTTAGCATTGTTCATAAAGGGATACACAAGTGTTATAATGAAATGACCCATTTGGGATTTTATTTAGAAGTAATATGTGGTGAATTAATATTTTGGGATGCCAACCATACACTATAGTGGGTGTGACCATCACATTTAATGAGTCTCGAGGAGGTCTAATGGTTTTTTTGGATGTGTTTAAAATCAATGCAGTTAATATATGGGGTAATGATTAGGTTAAAGTTTCTATAGCCTCATCCAACCAGTTTTTTAGTAATAGGTTAGTTTTTGGCTATGAGATAAGAGAGTTTCCCCAAGAGAATTTGGTAGAAGATGCTCCTATGGCAGAGAGAATTATTTCAACCAAGGGAGTGTGATCTGTATAATTGATGTGCCGGTATGTGGAACTAGTATTTAGATGGTCATAACGAAGATATATACTAGTGTGTGTGTGTGTATGTGTATATTCAATGCGACATAGACCGCATAGGGAATAGAGGAGATCATTTCTACCTGATATTGATCAAATTAATAGTGGATGTTTTGGGAACTAGATGAAAAATAATAAAACCAATTATGGATTAGTGTGGTTGAATATTGTTGATCGGGAGGGATCATGGTGAATATTGTTGATCGGGAGGGATCATGGTGAATATTGTGAGTTATCAGTGTTATGAACATGTTATTTTACTAGATTTTTGGGGATAGACCATGATTCATGATTGGGATGACCATGGGATACCATTAGAGGTTGGGGTATCAAAATTGAGAGTTTTCATAGTTCTTCATTAGTAAAATATTTTAGTTATAGGGTTTTGTGATATAATGTTTTAATTAGAATTCTTAATCCAGGGTTAGGTTTGGACTATGATGTGAAGTATCATATGGATATAGTTATATCTCATATACAGGATTCAGAATGGGATGTGAGGTTACACATTGGTGTAAAAAAAGATTTCGGGGTCGGTGAGATGTAGGGGATTCTCTTGGTGTTGCACTGCGAGGTTTGACATATTAATATAGAAACAATGTCATGAAAGTAATTTTGGGCACAACTGTTGTGATTCCAATGTTTCTCGATGACATTTTATTAAATCCTGACATGTTTGGATTATTATTTGATGATTTAGGATGGCTAATTTTGATTTGGAATTGGATTTTTAGATGAGAAATAACATTTCTATGTTATTCTCATAGACAGATAAATGACATAAATTGGTGATAGAATTAGATATGTTTTTATAATTTCAATAATGTTGTTCGGATGGAAATTTTATATGTGGTATGGATCATGGATAGAATTATATTTTTTATGTTAAGTCCTATTGTGGGGACCACATTGGTTAAAGTGATCGAATGGTAAACAATATCATTTCTCAAGATGGATTGCCTCAAGGAAGTAAAATCTCTATTTTTTGGTGATGGTCATGAATATGGGAACAAGACAAAGAGGTATTTTTCCATTGTTAGGGGTTGTATTTTGAAATAATTTCTGTTTTTAGGGATAGATCACAATAATTTGTCCTAAAATGGAAAACTATCATATGTTTGAGAATATAGTTGAATGGACAAAAATAAAACTTATGGGTTAAAAGTGTTATGTTGGGGAGATTTTATTGACCGAGTATACAAACTAACAACAAAATTTTTGAAAAACCCTTTTTTAAGATGAGTTTGGATTTTTTGGTTAATGGAGGTGGATTTTTTGAAACTACAATTCATGATAGGATTTCAAGAGTTGGATCATATTTAAATGGCTGTTTTTAGGTTGATTGAGGCTTGGTAGTGCATTGGGTGCTCTGAAAATTCTTTGGATCCTTGGGGTAGGATATTTTAATTATAAGAAAAACAACCCAGGGAGCATGGTCAGTGCATGGTGAGTGCTAAACCAGAACCCAAAAAATGTTTCGGGGACCTATAGTAATATAGATTGATTGAACTATTTAATGTTCTCTAAAAAACCAATAAAAATATAGCAATAAATTACAATGTTGTTCTGTACAATTGGTTTATGGTTCATTAACATGTGAACAACCCATGTGAAATGGTTTGTTAGGGATAATGATGGTTACATAGTTATTGTAATGTTTATAAAAATGTCTATAAAACCCTTTTTAACACTGATAAAAAGTGGAATATTTTATAAACTCCCCTCTAATCATTTTAGTTTTAATCACTTTTTTACCTTTAAACTGGAACCCCTCCACGCATTCGCTTTATCCCTTGTCCTCTTCCCATGGGTGAATGTCACTTATCTATTAGTCATTAGAATTTTCATCAGTTGTGTTGGAGTGATTAATGGGAGCCTATCTCTCTTCTTCTTTCAATTTTGTTTATAATCTACTATCAAGTGCTGACTATCTACATTTATATGATATTTCCTATATTCAGGGAATTTTTCTTATATATGATATTCTACCATTTCATGTTGAACTTATGAATGATACATGGTGGGTTTAATCTCCTATTAATGAGTTAGGTGGTCACTATAATTATCCCATTAATAATCCATGTTTTTCATGTGGTTAATTGGGTGGTCTTGATTTCTAGGTTATTCATAATCCTAATTTGGTTTAAATGTTTCAAATTATGAAACATATTATTTATCTACACTACTTTGAGTGTTACTAATTTCTAAAATTGAATATGTAATATTATTTCTATTTTTTGTTTGAAATCCTTATAGATTTATTAATGTTAAAATCATTTATAGTGACACAGAATTTCAGAATCATTGATGATCATATTATGGAACTTAAAATAATAATGTAATTTACTACAATGTGAAACATAGTTATACATTGTTATTAGTAAATTTCCATGGTTAATTAAATTGATTAAATAACGGTTAAAAATATAATTTAGAAAATATGATCAATAAATTTGCATTTCGACACATATTTAAAAACCTTACGAGAGAGTATGATTGAGACTCTAGTTTTATGAAATGGCACGGATTTATAAAATAAAAAATTATGTGTTGTGACTAGAAAGGTTATTAAAAAAATGAAATGGTGAATATAGATCATGATGAATTTAGTAAATATATATTTATGAATCAAGATTATTGTTTTCAAATGGAATATTTTATTGAAAATATATAACTCAAATTATGTTATCAAATTGGTAAATTGGGATTTTTATGTGTGATGATCGAAAATCTATAATGATATCCTTATATTAAATATATTCTATGATTAAATTAATTTTGGGATGATGGAATACATTTAATATGAAACCTTATTATTGGTAATTCATAGATGAGAACTCAGAATCCATGATATTTTTAAAGATATGAAAATTCTAGGAGGAGTTACTAGAACTTTTTGAATCATGATGATAGAGAATCAGGTGATGATTTCTTGGATTCCTTGGTAGTTCCAACAAGATTATACGAATTCAATGTGATCATTAATCACTCATTATGGCCTTCGGGCCACCCATGCCTTTGAGTCAGAAAGGCCTTCGGGCCACCTGAAGGCCTTCGGGCCACCTTTAGTGCAGATAAAAACCAGACAACCAATAAGGAATAAGCTCTACAAGGAGGATGAGAAAGGAGCTTTCACCACAACAGAAGGTAAATGGATTTCAAGAATGAGAGGTTATGACACCTATTGTTGGGACAAGCATGTGCATGCACAAGAATGCCTAGCCTAATATCCATGCGAAGGTGGAGAGTTGATTTCATGATGAAGATGCATGGGAGGAGCAGTTCCAAGTAGTTAATATGGGTTGTATGTAATGTTTGAAGCCTACGGGCAATGAATTCCTCTAAGGCCTATGGGCCATGTAATACTTACACCTACAGGCCTTGTAAGTGTTCCACCTCACCCCTTGAAAGGTGGATTATCAGAAATCAATAAAAAATGAATGCCTTCGGGCCATTGGATGGATGGTGGTGTGAAAGATTATATTCCATGGGAATATAAGGATTATTTCTCTAGATACATTGCATTATATGATGAAAAATAAATTTCATGTTGTTATTTATGGTCTGCATTGTCCAAAAATCCTGCTTATAAACTCCATGGAACTGACTGATGTTGGTAGGAATGATTGAGGACATTGATCTAAGGATTTATTATTGTATAGCTGAACAATAGACTAATCTCTAGCCTTGTGAAATGGTGGTTATTTATTCCTTTGATAATAATTATTTTATAATTGTTAATTATTCTTCCTTAAAAAACTTTTCCTATATATTTATATAAGGATTGTTTGGTATTTTTTTAGTGTTTTCCTATGGATTATTACTCTCAACCATAGATAGCCACCATAGGACATGGAAACTGGATAATATTTCAGTATTTTGTCATCGGTTATAGGTATATTTAATTTCTAAATGGTGATGAACATTGGAATGATATTTCATTATGGTTAAGAATAATTAGACTGGAAAGGAATCGAGTCCAATTTTGTAGGAGCACATAGATTACATTTATTTTGTGTATTTATTTTAGAAATTTTGATACTCCCATGGGGAATCCTTAACATGAACTAAATACCCCATTGATATAGAATTTTTATACGATGTGAATTTTTGGATCATTCCCTTCTATGTTTGTAACATTTGTATATTTTAATTTATGTACATTTAATTACATTCACAATTATAAATACATTTACATGAGGTCATCTTCACCCGAAAATTACCTCATATGTTCATTACATTAGTCATTAGCCTATGGAATATGGGATGGAACGTTAGAGGACTTCAGGATTATCATTCAAGGACACTAGTTCATTGGATTATGGGGAAAGGTGTTACAATGTGGTATATATGTATTTTTTTATTAGTATTATTGAATGGATATACATATATTAGGAAATTTTAGATCTTGGTAATGTACTTATTTATATGAGTGATCAACCCATACATCGAGGAAAAACTAAGTTTCCATGTTTTAGAAATTTTTTAAATTCTTTTTTATTATTATTATTGTATTTTATTTAAACCTTGAGTGACAAATATTGAGTGACGTTATTTGTACAATGGATTTAGACTATTAACTTGGTAAGGAAAAAGAGTGTGGGTTCATTCATACAACATTTCATGAATATGTTTTATCACATGGAATACATCCTGCAAGGCACCTGGATATTAGAATTAGATTGAATAGTACATGTTAATTGTATCATTTTGTTATTATTAATATATATTCAATTAATACTAGCCTCACATTATTATATTAAGCTGAAAAAAAGTAATTCATTCTTTTAAATTGCCTAAAAATACATATTTCTTATTTTACCATTCAATTCTTCTGTATCACAATTCATGTGAAATCCCTTAGATGATCCCCTAATAAAAATAGAGATATAAATTATTTATTATATGAATTCATTGTTAAAAAGTGTAACAGTAAAAAACTAAATAATTGTTTCCCCATTATATATTTTTAATAAAACCATACTTAATCAATATTTGGATGTATAGAAATATTGATAGAACCTCAAATTATTAGATATTTTCCATTTTATAGAAATATTTGTATATTATTTATTGATACTAAAATTATGTGGGTCCTTTTAAAATGTGACATGTTAGTAATAAAAAATAAATAAAATATGTTGAAAATGTTATAATTTCTTATAGTAGGTGGTCACTTAATGTCCTTATGTATTTCTCTTTACCATTGTGAGGGTACACGGGGTTAGATTGATATTTGTGAAATGAAAACCCTATGTTTGGTGTTGGAATGCTAGATGAAATATGACCTTGAGATGATGGAAAATATCATCCTATGATCTATGTATTTAGAGATACCTCGGTTGATGGGCTAGGTGTGAGAAAATAATATCCTTTTGGTGGAAACATAGGACGTGGAAGTTGAATCCCTATGATCTAACCCATGAGAGGAGTTCAAATAATTTTTTACAGACCATAGTAGTGTGAGGATATAGTTGATACCTTATTTTATGTTATTAAATAATGTTTCATGAATCTAAGTGTTGAGGTAGTTATGGTTTACCACATATAGTGTTATTACATTTTGTTTAGTCTAATATCAATGTGCGGGATTGTATAAATGAAAGACCATAAAAGTTATGGTTCTATAATGGGTATTTAGTTCATGAATAAGTAGGTGGATTGTGGATCTAGAAGTTAGATTCAAGATTTCAAGTGACTATTTTTATGGCCTTCATGTGTGAATGGTGTAATTCTGTTTTTAAGAGACCATCGATGATGCCATTAAATCATAAAACATACATACCAAGATCATGCTCTATTTATCGATTAGGAACATAACACAAGGACTATTGGAACATGACTCATGGGATGATGATTTGGGTTTTGAATGATTGTCAATGTTTATTTATGACCTCTAGGTCTCATTAATGTTAGACAGTGTGAGGCTATACACCTTTGGTCATGATGGAATCTAAATTATGTTGGAATCTTGAATCAGTGTATGTGAGGTGTTACCAGGTGTATGATACAAGTGAAATGGTGATTTTAATGGTTTTAAGTGAGAATTTGTATGGGGTGGTGGTTCTTGGTATCAATGTCTACGATATTGGGTTAGATTTGTTATGTCAGTAACTCTATCAATTTCATGATATGATTTTAGGGTCTTGGTTTATGCTTGGATGGATGCTTGAATTTTTGTAATAAACAGGCTTCTAGGTGGTAATATGTTATAAATTTTAATAGGTATGGTGTTGTTTTAAATAGAGGCACTGAGGGTAATATGTGTTAGGTAAGGTTGACATGCATTAGAGAGTATTCAATGGTTTATCTTAACAATCATAGTTCATGTGTGAGAGTACTAATTGGAGAATGAGTTCAGATATACTAACAATGGTGTGTGTGTGTAAAACCATTTTGGTTTAATGAATCCAGGTAATGTGCATGGTTTAGAGTGGTAACTTCAATTATGTGGGTCAGTGATCATCCTTCTATGATTTGGGAGCTGATGACCTATAAGAGATGATGTGTCTTATAGACCCAAGGACTATGTGGATGGGGAATAGGTACTTGGTTAAGATGGGAGCATTTATTCTTGAAAATATTTATGTGACATGGTTGTTCTATGATATAAATCCTTGTCATTTTTTTAGAAGTTATTAGTTGTAGATATGGAGGAGAAAAACATATTTCATGGGGGTAAGACCCATTATAGGTTTTTAATTATATGTGATGTATATTGAATTAATATATTTGGGATCCCACTATTCATTATGAGGTTGTGACACATACATTGAATAATTATCATGGTGAACATAGGATGGTTTTATGTGTGTCAGGAATGATTGACATTGATGTTTGGGATCACCCATAGTTGTGATTGGCTTTATCCTCATATAATTTTTTTCAGTAATGGATGAGATATGGTCTTTGAGATCAAGCTTTACACCCTTTTTAATGAAGAAAATAACACCCCTATAGTGGGGAGTGTCATGTTGATCATTGTTTTGTGTCCCTTGTACTATATGGGTTAGTGTTTGGGACCATCCTTTATATAGTCATGAACGCACAGGATATCAATTCACATATTATCTATATATGATCTATAATCCCTAGGGATTCCTAGAGGTTTTTAAATGCGATTTTGATCAATTTACAAGTTGGGGTTTGGGTAAAAATATGAAAATATTTCATCTAATCTTGGTTTAGTGTGGTGGAAAGATGATTCTTCTATTAGAGGATGATGTATAATATGAGTAGTCATTTTTTTTCAATATGATTACACCAAATGATTGGGGATATTTTTTTGTTAATATGGGATTACCATTTGAAACATATATTGGTATGGTTAACATGATAAGATGTTTTAATTTCCTATCAGTGGAAGAATATGTCTTTTAATGTGTACTTTTATCTAAGGATTGAATTAGAAAAGGAATCTATATTTTAGTTTATTCTATTAAGTGATCTAATCTTGTTTTAGGATTCCTTGAGTTCTTGGAATTAGAATTATATGTGTTATATCCCATTGGTGGTAGGGATGGTTTTGAGTAAAATCATCCCGATACAATTCTCCTCATTCAATTGTGTCATATTGGATGTGGGGAGTTAGAGACCAAGATGATCTTTTCCATTTATATGTGATGGTTTTTATCTTGAATTGGATTTTTTTTTCAAGGAATGGTAAAAGTGTTTCAGTTCTACTTTGCATATTCAAGCATGCATGTTTAGGTTTTTATTTTTAATTATTGGAAACAAATTTGGTATGGAATTATCTCATTCATCCTTGTGTGGTTATTTGGAGACTACATGAAATGACTTGTTAAATATTAGGAATTGTGTTCCGTAAGAAATTTTTAAATGTGGATGGAACCATGGATCAATTTTTGTTTCATTAATTAAGTCCTATGTTGGGGTGTTTATTACAATGGGTGATCGAATAGTTGATGAAATGATTTCTTATTAAGATGGAAGATCTTGGATAAGTAAAATCATTTTTTTAATGTTTATGAATTTGGTATTAGGAAAATGGGGCTTATTTTCTTCTTTTGGGGTCTTAAATTTATAGTCATTTTGGGTGTTTAAGAAGTAAGGATGGTAGTTTGGCATTAAATGGATATCCAAATTCATCCATGTAATGAATTTAGAAGTCCACCAGCTCTTCCATGGGAAGAAAATTATTATAGTATGTATTTTATAATACCTAGGTGTATAATCAAGACATGAGATTCATGGAAAAATTTAATTTTTTTGTAGGAATTTTCATTTTGTGGTTGGTGGACATATCATTTTTTAAACAGAGTGATGTATCAGGTGATTGAGAGTTTGAATATATTAATAAAATAATTTTGTTTGTGGTGTGAGGCCAAATATGTAACTCTAGATACTAGATTAGTCTCTATAGATTCATGGTTTAAAAAATTGATATCATAAAAAATTAACTTATGAATATATTTAGCATATTATTAGTTCTAACCATCCACCCCAAACATAGGTTTTGGTTATATAGTTACATGATTTTATAAACTTTTAAGGGGATCCAAAAAATTAAGAAAAAATATTAAAGAAATTATATATCCATTCATAAAGGTTTAAACATAGATTGTTAAACAATGAAACTTATTCACATGGAATGGTGTGTTCTAGATTTTTTGGTCTACACATTTGGATCATGGTTTGGAAATCCATGTTTCTTATCAGCTATCCTCTATAAAATTGTAATTTAATAAAATTAAACAATGTTTTTTTTTGTGTTTTAAAACATTTTTCTTATTCATTTATATCAAAACCCAATCACATTCTCCCTTCATCCCTAATCCTATTATATTGGGTGGGTCACCCTTATCATTTTTCCATTCGAGGCTTTATCAATTGTATTTTAGAGTTTAATGTCATTTGATATATTTTATTCCTTATATATTATAATACCACATGTTGTGATGTGGAATATCACTATAGTTTTATGATATACCCTATTTTTAGTGAGTTTGTATGGTTTCACATTTTCAACCATTTTTTGGATGAACTGGTTGCTGATATTCGTCTTGTGGACTCTGCTAATCATGAGGGAGGTGTTACCTAGACTTAAGCCACAATCATATTTCATTTACCAAGTGGGGAATTATGTGGTCATGTTTTCCATGTTTTCCATTGCCCAAATATAGTTTAAATGTTTATAAATTAGTCTCATCTTATTTATCTACCCTAGCATGAGTGTTAGACTACATAAAATTATATTTTTTAGATAAATTATGTGTATTGGATGAGATCCTCAAGTACATAATTAAATTTTAAATCAGTTATGGTGTTATTTAATTTCATAATCCTTGGTGATCTCATTATGTAACATCAATGTATTGTAATTATTTTTAAAAAATAAATATATTTCCATTATAGTAATGCTTAATTAAATTAGTTAATTATATTTCTTAACAATTGTATGATAATTGAATTTAATAAATACAACAGATAATGTGGATTCACTCAATTTATTTTAGATTTTATAAGGTACTGTATGGTTGGAACTCATTTGTTATGAAATGGCACATTTTCAAAAAATGGTAAATTATGTTTTGGAACTGACATCGTAATGAGACTATAAAACTATTATTATGGTTCATGTTTAATTTATTATATCTAAATTTATTAATTAGGATTCACAAGAGGAAGTATTTCATTTAATGTGACTTGATGATAAATATTATTAAATTAAAATTATAAAAGTTTATTTTTACTTGTAATGGTTGTGATTTTTATGATGGGATATATGGATTACATCTAAAATATGTTACCTAGGATTATCATGATGATTAGATAGATTCTATATAATACTTGATGGATTCATATATGGGGATGAGTTATTGTATTCCATGTTATTATTAATGACTATGGAATGACATGATATGTTCCTTGGCCAATATGATTTAGGATGATAGGGAATGCTAAAATATGAACTCAGATTCCATGGGAATTACAAGATTTGCATCTATATTTTTTTGGTTCATTGAAGAGTATGAAATAATAGGATGAGAACATTGATTCCATGTTTATACAGGGAAGAACACTATGATTTCATGTGCCTCTCTGGGATACTAGTAATATATGATGAACCATGTATTACATGTGGTAATTTTATATTTGTTGATCCATGATATTTTCTCATAGACACCATGAAACTACTAGATGATGGTAGGTCTGATTGAGGTCACAAATCAAAGGATTGACAATGGTATTTCTGATATCAGTTATCATCATATTCACAAATAATTATTGGTTAATTATCAATTTTATTATAATTTTTAAGTACATTAACATGAGAATAACAACATGCACTTTCATATAATACTTGTTATAGTTGGGAAGTTGTTAGTGGTAACCTAAATATTTTTACTCATATTCTACTAAGGCATCGTTGGAATATGGGTTCACAATAATATATAACTATTTGCTCAAAAGTTATGGGAATAAGTAATGTTTTGTTGTTGATTACAGTTGGCTCGATATTTCAGTGTGGGAATTGAAAATGGGATTTGATAGGAATCAAGATAGTTTTGGAGGAGTTCATATTTTACATTAATTTTTTTACTTATTTTCTTGTATATGATCTTCTATGATGGATCCTTAGAATATAAGAAATACTCCCTTGGTATTTCATTTTCACAATGTAGTTCTATTTGTTACTTTCCCTATATTTTCTATGAAGGGGTTCTAGTATAATTTAATTTTTTTCCATTAGGTATACTATAATGTAACATGAGGAAATTTCCTCTCCGTGGAAATATCATCAGCACAAGCCACTACTTATTAGCTTCTAGTATATGGGGGAAGAATGCCTGAGGCCTTATGGAATTCCATATAAGGGTTTCAATTATGTAGATTTAGAGGTGTGGTGTTACTCTAGGTTAATGAGTTATGTGAATCCCAACACTCAAGTGATATTTTTATGTATTACTAGGAATAATATCACCTTTTATAATATACACAGTCTCTATATTAATTATTGGATAAGTGGGTTTTGATATATATAAATAAAAATCAGTTTCACCAATTAAAATTTTATTAAATGATTTTTTTAGATTTTTTATAAAAATTTTAAAATATATTATATAAAACTAGATTACCACAGTTGAAGAAGTAATTTTAGGGGAATAGATAGTATTAAATATGGGGTGTCTCATTGTGTTATGGATACTAACGTGTTGATAATTCTCATCGACCTATTTGTTGATTTTTTTTTTACATTCAGCATTTATCTATCAATTTTTTAGATTCTATATATCCTAACCTATTTTATATTTTCTCTTACGTATCCCTCCACTACTTTTCCCCCACATAGATTCCTTAGGGTGACCTTTGAGAACCAACACCTATAATGTCGAAAAACATCCCAAACCACCTTGATGCCACTAATGGTAGTGTCTCATTATTTATATTATGTTAAAAATTTAATTTCAGAACTAGTTAAAATAATAGGAAAATAAGCATTCAAGGTTGTGTAATATTTTAATAAAATAAAAAATATATTTTTTAAAACATACACACTATTCTCGATTTTTGTTTGTGTATTCATCAACTATTTTCAAAATCAATTTAAATGGAAATACTTTCATAGCACATGACATTGTATTCAAGTGTCTTGATAATTTAATTCATCCTTTTATATGTAAAAAATTATGATAATTATGTTTTTGTATCATATCATATGAATGTTTTATTATAGAATAAGAACACATATTATTTTTTATTGATGTAAATCATATCAAATCCCTAATTTATGATAGTTTTAAGTTGGTTTAGATGTATGAAATATATATGACATACTTATTTATTATTTAATAATTTAAAAGTTTTAAATCAATGGTATTAATACAAGTAATTTTCTAGATAAATATCAATTACTAGGTTTCATATATTAATTATCTTTACTATGAAAAATTAAATCATTCGTGGTTTCTTGGTATAATATATGTGGTTCAACATTTTTTGGATGGATTTTATAACTTCCTCATATTATTATTATTATTTTATCTCAAATGTATTGTCTAAAATTCTCCATGATCATTTTTAATGACAATATATATGAATGTCATCTAAAAGTTATATGATATAAAAATATTCTACAAAGAATAATGAATAGAAAAAAAGGATAAATTATTTTATTTCATGATCAAATTGAAATATTATGTCATAATTTTACCCTAATATATTCCCTATTCATTTTAAACAATTCATCAACATCATTCATTGATTTATTTATATCAATTTTCCCATGAATTTAAGAATTTACCTAAATATAAAAAATAAAAATTGAATTTTTTAATAGGTTTATTATGTGCATTAAATATATAATAAAATATTAGAGATTTAGTTATATCCTAAATTATTTTTACAAACAATAACCATTATTTTTCTCTATTATTTTTAAACCCATCATTCATAACATTCTAAAATTTTATCATTTTTATAAACTATTTATTAGTTAAATTGGTTGGGTGGACATGTGTAAAATAAATTATTTTCATAATTACAAAAAAATTTAATTTTGTTTAAATAAATATTGTATTAGACACTTAATATTACAATAAAACACAATGAATATGAATACAAATAATCAAAAATTAATAACATACTCATTAAAATCTTTATTTTTAAAATTTTCATTGATTTTTGGATTATATCGAGCATCCAAATCACATCCATATGGAATCCTCTAATTTACAAAGTAAATTCATCTCATCCTAGGCTAGACCAAAGCTGGATGAGCCTACCCCTCAATAATTTTGGTCATAGTCTACTATTCAAGCCATTTTTAGTTGAAGTTAATATCATAATAAGTTACACCATAGTTGGGATTTTTCCAAGACAAACTACCTGGATGAGAATGGTATTTGGAGATGGTCCACGGGGTAGCCTGATGTGTGATTTTATAAAATTTTATTTTAAAAAATATAAATTGTGAATAAATATTTAATTTTTGAATTTTATAAATATATATATTTTAATTATATTTATATATTTTAATATATATTCAATTCATTTAAAATACAAAAAATTCTAGGATAAGATGGTGTAAAACCATCCTGTTTTCCCCTAATTTTTTGGGGCAACAATATTTTTATTTATGGGTCCTAGATCATGCCATCAGGTCAGCCCATAGACCATACAATGGGGAACCGTCCTGATGGTCCTAGAAAATATTTTTAACCTTAATAACAAAACATATGTTGACTTTATCCAGGCCAGGTTGATTGGTCTTTTACGAAAGGTTGGGAGAGATTTTAGTCCATCAGACCAAAACTACACATGTATATCTATCATATAATAAAAAAAATTAATTCGGATCGCCAAAAAATGATTTTGAAATTATGATTCAAGTTTCATCCTTAATGGAACATTCTATTGGACCTATAATTTTTTAGTCAATAATAAAATAATTCACATTTTATTGTTGGATCAAGGGAATATAATAGTTTTAGTTCTTGTGATGCTTTGAAGAACCATTCACCTTCATTTCATTCCATATTTAAATTCACAATAATGAATCAAAATTTATCAATATTAAGTACAATACCATAATCAACTGATTTCATAGTTTTTTTTCACTTGGAATATTTTATACTTCCACTCCCAATTTTTTCAGTGATTCTATTGTATGGAATAATCATATAAATTAGATTCATATAATCGGTACTAGATACATGTATCACTTACACTATAAGTGTATATTAAAAATTTCTCATCATACCATATTCATTATGTTCCATTATATTGATTTTATAACCATTGATTAAATAAACATTCAATGATAAAGATGATATAATTGATTATTTTTTGATCCATTGATGTCACTATGAAATTAAAATAATATTTATAGATATAAAAATTAAAATATGCTTTCAAAACCAAGATATTAATTATTAATTATAATATATGATATCCATATTTAACTCTATGGTGGAATGAAATACCAATAAATTACAGTATGAGTTTCAAAATATGGTGAATACACTATACTAATATATAAAATATAATGGTTCATCTAATCTTAAATGTTTTTAGTTTTGAAAATTCTTCATTAAATTCATTCAACCACAAGGAACATGCTATGATGATATTTTTTGAGATAAATCTTTTCAAAATAAGACATGTAGTAGGTAAAACATTCAACAACTTCCTCAATAACCTATGAAGTTGTAATACAAAATTCTGACCAACTTTGATATTAGAAATACGATTTTATATTTTTAATATACCATTAAATAGGGTACATCCATCTATAATATGCAATACTACAAGGTCAGATATCTCTAAATATGTGAACCCAAGTTAGAAACACTATATCAATGAATGGTGGTTAGAAAAACATATACAATTCACATAATATGACATAAAAAACCCTTTTAATTATTGGTAACTTTATGAGGACTCTAAATTTACTATATTTAAAATTGAAAAAGAATAAAGGTTTATGATCCTGACTTTTTTTGTAGATATCTCTATCTTTATATCACATACTCTTTTAGCTTTTTTGACTATTTTATTTTCGGTATTTACTTTGTGGTGTGTTTGGATGATAATTTTGTAGAATCAGATAAAGAGGGAAGTTCAAGGTTGGAACATGGTTCGGGGTAATCGTGTGCCCTAGCCCAATAAACTAAGAAACATTAGATTACCAGTATTTTCATTGTTGGTGCATGATTTTTCAAAAAATTCACCCTTTTTGGAGTAACCATGTCCGCCCTATAGGTGATTCATAGAAATAGGTTTAGGAAAAAATGTGCACCCTATAACGTCCCGATTTCGGGTGCCACTCAATGGGTGCCCCAAACCCGGTTCTCCACGTGACCACAAGCGCATTTCCCCAAAGTCCATAGGCTACTGACTAGCAGCGATGGCCCAGGTCTGATAGTGGAGAAACTATGCCCTCATTTATCAAAGTGTAGCGCATCAGAATAAAATAAAAACATACAATGATAGCGGAAGCCATAAACCTTCCACATTTAATATAACAACTGCAGTAAAAGATAACCAATCAGTTATATAGGTAAAGATGCAACATGTCTCAATTTATAAGAAAAATAGCAAGAACATGTTACACAAAAGTACAATACAATACAATACAACCGAAGTACAACTACTGAGAAGAAAAACAGAACAACCAATAGCATCGCGAGCCTAAGCCCGGTCCCTTGCTCCCCTACTTCTCTACAGAAATCAACTACATGTATAGGGAACCTTTCCATTATCCACACCTACAGAAATGTAATCTGTTTGGGCTGAAAAGCACGACCCAAATAGGGTGTGAGAAATAATCTCAGTAGGCACCCACCAAAGGCCCGTGCTCAACTGTGTGTAAACATGCAACAACAGTATGTAAAAGTAAATGCAATAAACTAAGTATTACTCAAAAGTAACTAACTTTACCATTTATATTTACATTTAATATTCATTTCATTATTTATTATTAAGAAACCACCACAGTGAATTTCTATGTAAATAGTCAGTGTCATCACACATGCAAACCCTTACCCTCAGGTAACCAGAATCTTCCCCTCCGGAATTTCCCTCAGGGATAATAGAAATTTCCCTCAGTCGTATGAAGTATCGCCCTCAGGCACAGATGTCACCACCCTCAGGCATATGAAAAGTTGCCCTTGGGAGAAATAGCATGTTGCCCTTAGGCTAATACAGTCATGCCCTCAGGCTATAGTAAAACACCGCCCTCAGGCCCAAGTAACCGGGTCAAGCCCAACATGTAAATAAGCAATTCACATACAATTCCTCTCAAGGCAATTTAACAAACATTATTACAATGGCATACCCTCGGGTATTCTGGAAAAATGATTAAACATAGGAACGCACCCCCAGGATGGTACTGGATCCAAGCAACGATCCCAAACAACATTTTATTATCACTTTTAATCACCTATACATTTATAGGTAGTTAAAATAACCACAGCCTTAGCCACACGATACCCCAACATGGGCTCGTAGCTCAACGGTACACAAAACACAAAATAGTTGGAAATTTAAACACTAAGACACCTACCTTTAACACAAACAAACGATATACACGAACATCGATTCCAGAAACACCCAAAGACGATGTAGATATTGGTTAGAAGAAAACCTGTTAAAACTCAAATAACTTCCCTATGGAAAGTAATTGGTACGAACTACTCCATGAGAAGGGAGAACTCACCCGTGAGGTTCCATGGAGATCGACGGTGTAGAAAACGGATTCCCGACGTGCGCTCGATAGATCTCCAAAGATCCGGCCTCCTCTCCCACTCCTTCCTCCGGTTCTAAGCCTTACCTATGAATAGGGAGGGGGGGGGGGCTACTTCCCATTTTAAGTGAAAAAAGTACACGACGTGTATTTCCAAGTACACGGATTGTAATTCCCATTTTTTAACTGTTCCTCTAGGGGTTTCCCGCCAGTGTGGCACTGTTCATCTGCTGACATGACTACATGGCGTGTCTTCTTGAGTACATGGTGTGTTCTGTCGCATAGCTGGCCACCACATTATTATTCACCTGCCAACTGACTACATGGCGTGTACAGGACTACTACATGGCGTGTAGTTGGTTTCTACACCCTTCATCACCGACATGGCCACACGCCCCGTGTACTCATCCCACACGGCCAAAAGTACACGACGTGTGGAAAAGTACACGTCGTGTACTTCTAAAATTTATGATTTTTCACTATTTTCCTTATTTTATTAAAAACACTTTAGGAAAAGGGAAAAGAAGAAGCCCGTACCTCAAAACTAAGAACCGGGTACTTACAAACTTCCCCCCTTAAATAACTTCGCCCCTGAATTTTCCTTCCAAGGGTCGCAATGATAAAGCTCAGAACAACTCTGGCCACTGAGCTCGTACGTCAGTCTCCCGCTCCCAAGTTTCGTCCTTCACTCATCCATGCTTTCGTAGCATCCGTATGAGAGGAACTGACCAGCCTCGAAGAACCTTCGTTCTCCTATTAACAATACGAATCAAATGCTCTTCAAAGGATGCATCTACCTCAAGCTCAACCTCCTCAGGCTGAAAAACATGAGACAAGTATGAATGATAGCGGAGCAACTGAGATACATAGAAAACATCGTGCATGGCTGGGTACCTCTGTGGTAACTGAAACCGATAAGCAATCAACCCAACTCTCTCCAAAATCTCAAATGGCCCCACATACCTCAGTGAAAGTTTACCTTGTCTCCTGATCTGTTCGTGTCCCAGCCTCAGTGAAACACGCAAGAAAACCTGATCCCCAACCACTAACTCCAAGGGTCATCTGCAGTGATCAGAATAAGGCTTCTGGAGAGAATGTGCAGTAGCCATCCGCTTCTGAATCAACGGGACCTGCTCAGATGTCTCCTTCACGAGCTGTGGTCCTAGTAAAGCTACCTCACCTACCTCTGACCATCACATATGTGAATGACATGGCCTACCTTATAAAGCCTCGTATGGTTCCATCTCAATAGTCACCTAAAAACTGTTATTATAGGCAAACTCGACTAGGGGTATGTAATTCTTTCAAGAGCCCCCAAAGTCCAGGATGCATGCACGCAACATGTCCTCAAGAACCTGTATCGTACGCTCTGACTGACCATTGGTCCGAGGGTGGTATGTTGTCCTCAGAAGCACCTATGTACCCATTTCCCTCTAAAAAATCTCCCATAAACGAGAAGTAAAATGGGCATCCCTATCTGAAATGATAGAACGAGGGACCCCATGAAGACGTACGATATCTCGGATATACTGCTTCACGAGCTCGTCATCAATGAAGGTATCCTTGATCGGAAAAAGGTGAGGTGACTTCGTGAGTCTGTCCACAACAACCCACACAACATCGTTGCCTCGAGGTAACCTCGGCTACCCATTCACGAAGTTCATCATGACATCATCTAATTTCCACTCCGAGATGGTTAACTGCTGTAATAGTCCAGTTAGCCTCTGATGCTCCCCCTTCACCTACTGATAGGTGGAACACCTAGTAATGAAACCAGCTATCTCTCTCTTCATACCCGGCCACCAGTACTAACATCTCAAGTCACGGTACATCTTGGTAACTCTGGGATAAACTGCCCAAGTTGAAGCATGAAACTCCCGCATCAGCTCCTCGCATATATCCCCTGGAACCCACACTCGTCCATGGAAATGCAGAATTTCAGCAACGCCTATCGTCCAACCAGGAGGAGGGTCCTCACTTGCCACTGACTCCCGTATAACTAGGCCTTCTGAATCAAATAGATGTCTCATCCTCTCTCTATCCAGGAGGGTAGAAGTCACAGCTAAAGATGAAGGATAAGTTTTCCCCTGACTGTCGTGCACCTCCAAATGCATCTCAGAGAACAAATCCATGAGCTGCCACTCATCCCTGGCTTCCTGCACTACCTGTATCTGAGTCCTCTTGCTTAGTTCATCAGATACTACATTACCTTTACAGGGTGTGTAGGCAAGCTCAAAATCAAAGGACTGAAGGTATTCGACCCACCTTCAATATCTCAGGTTCAAGTCACACTGAGTAAAGATATACATGAGACATTTGTGGTCAATGAAAACCACAAAATGTTCTCCCAATAGATAATGTCTCCAACAGTGCAACACATGCACGTCTACAGCCAAATCGATATCATGCGCTGGGTAATTCCTCTCATGTGGACTCAACTTCCAAGACCCGTACGCAACAACTCGGTATCCCTACATCAACATTGCTCCCAGCCCAATACCTGATGCGTCATAGTAAAATGTATAGATCTTCCCTTTCTCTGGAAGTATCAGGACTCGTGCTGATGTCAACCTTCCTTTCATGTCCTGAAAGGCTGTCTCATAAGCTTCCGACCAAACGAACTTCACACCCTTCTTAGTCAAACCCGTCAACGGTGATGCTAAGCGGGAGAAGTCCTATATGAAGCATCTGTTGTAACCACCCATCCCCAAGAAACTCTGTATCTCAATCACGTTCTTGGGATGCTCCCAGGAAACTACTGCTCTCACCTTCTCTGGGACTACTGCAACTCCTTCCTCTGAGATGATATGACCCAGGAAGTGAATTTGGTCCATCCAAATGTGGCAATTTGAGAGATTAGCATATAGATTATGCTCTCTCAGTGTACTCAATATGATCTCAAGATGAGTGGAATGGTTGTGTCGAGTGTGAGAGTACACCAAGATATCGTCCATGAATACTGCCATGAAATAATCCATATAAGGATAGAACACATGATTCATCAGATCCATGAAAACTGATGGCGCTTTCATGAGTCCGAACGACATTACCAAGTACTTGTACATACCATATCTACTCTAAAAATCTGTAAGCGGTATATCCAATGGTCTCACGCTTAGCTGACGATATCCGGATCTCAAGTCAATCTTTGAGAACACTCGTGCTCCATGAAGTTGATAAAAAATATCATCAATTCTAGGCAATGGATATCAGTTCTTGACTGTCAATTGGTTCAACTTCCGATAATCCACACAAAGTCTGAGGGTATCGTCCGCCTTCTTCGTGAAAAGGACTAGTGAACCCCAAGGAGAAATACTAGTTCGAATGAAACCCTTTGCCTGTAACTCCTCTAACTGCCTCTTGAGCTCCTGCAACACTGGTGTAGCCATCCTTTAAGGAGGAATGGACACCGGTGCTGCCCCTAACACAAGCTCAATAGAGAAACCCACCTCTCGCTCCAGAGGTAGACCTGAAAAGTCATCCGGGAAGACATCCCTGAAATGATGAACCACTGGGGGGAAATCCTTCTGACAAGTCCCCTGATCATCCAGATATAAACTCGCAATCTGGGTTGTAACTCCGCCTCACCCACGATGCCCTGGTCTTGATCAACTCGCCTGAACATCCCATTCAACTTTATATAGAAACTCTGCACCCTCTGGTGATGTGAATCTCAGCCTGCGACGATAGCAATCTACAAAGGCCCGAAAGGGAACCAACCAGTCCATCATGGGAATGACGTCATAAGCTGTTATCTCTAAGACATAAAGGTCCCAAAGAAAGTGACACCCACCAACCTCAAGGGGGAACTCCTTGCACTGACGCATACATGTATTTATAGATCCCAATGGAGTGTCTAGCGTCATAACAACAGAAGAAGAAGAAACATAGAACCAAAGGCTCTCCACAACGGGCACAAATATAAAGCTATGTGTAGCACCCGTATCGAAAAGCACTGAAGATAAGATAGAGGATACTAGAATAGTACCTCTAATAGTAGAAGGCCCGGGATCCTGCTCCTGCTGGGTCTGTTGCACTGCATATGCCTACCCAGTGCCACGACCTTGCGACACAGCCTGACCACCCTGAGTTGTCCCGCCCTGCTACCTCTGAGATCCTGGTGTCTAGCTACCACGGCCACGACCACTATCTCTGCCTGCACGCCCTGACGTATTCCAGTTCCCTGACTGGTAAGAAGACACTGTTACTAATCCTACATGCAGAGTCTGCACAGAACACCTCTCACTAGCCACTGGTGGAAACGCCATGCAAAAGCGCAGCAGATGACCCATATTGCTGCAAACTTGACACTCCACTAGGTCACATGGACACTGCGGTCTCTTGTGCCCCTCCTTACCACACTGGTATCACCTGACCATGCCACTTGGAGAAATCATCTAGCTGGTACTACCACCATGAAAGAAGTACATCTCTCTCTTCCTCTTACCGGTAGAAATAGTGCCAAAAACTGGTACTGAACTGCCCTGGCCCACACCACTAGCCTCCCGCAGGTTCCTCTCTATAATTAGAGCCTTGTTCACAATAGCATGTACTGTGGGAAACCTGAAAACATTCACCAGTGCTTGGATATCACAACGAAGACCATCGTCAAAGTGTCTGGCCCTCAACGTCTCATCACCCACCAGAACGGGTGCAAAACGCTGAAGCTCAATGAAATGAAAAAAATAATCCATCACCAACATAGCGCCCTGCTGTAGATTCACGAACTCTCGAGCTCTATCTACTCTTAGAATCTTCAGAAATAAGAAGTCATAGAAGACTGCCTGAAAATCTTCCCACGCCATGTCAATGTGATGCTCTGACTCGGTGGTAACATCCCACCACCTCTTGGCCGAATCACGCAGCATATACGTCGCGAGCTTGACCCTCCACCCTGGAGACATCTCAAGATGCTTGGAAATAGTCTGCATCGACCCCAACCAAGACTCTGTAGCTTGTGGTCCTCCATCCCCTAAGATCATATGAGGATGCTGCTGTTGGAAGATACGCGTCAGCTCAGCCATAGATGTGGCAGCCGTCAGTGTTCCCTGAAAGGTCTGCATGAACCACATAAATCCTTCACGGAACTACGCCTCCGTGCCTGTGTCAGGTATAACGACTGGCGCAACATCTGGATCTGCTGGAGGATCCACTAGTAGCCCATGGCCCACCATCTCTGTAGTATAATTGTCACCGCTCTCCTGGAGAATAACACATGGTCGTCTTAGTGTCATGACTCTAAAAGGTCAAACACAAACCTTATATCCACATTATCAAAGACCGAAAATGAAGGGACCAAAAAGGGAATAGGAGGAAGAATGAATTTCAAGATTTTCCAAACAAGACTACAAGGTGTGTATACTAACTACACGGCGTGTACCTTACTTCTCTTCCCCTTCCCGGGTCCTTCTACATGGATTATCCACAAGGCTCCCACTGAACAAATCTACACGGCATGTATATAATCTACACGGCATTTATGGTATAAATTTCCAACTGCCCATGTCGCTTGTGACACGACCGACTACTCAGCTTGATACTACACGACGTGTTACACCCACACACGGTGTGTACACCACCCCATTTCCCCTTGCCACACGGCTAACCCTACATGGTCTGTCCTTGGATAGGACTACATGACGTGTCCCACAGGTACACGACATGTACTAGATGAGCTCCGCTGACCCGTGTTGTTGGTTACATAGTCGGTTACATGGCTCAAACTACACAACATGATCCGTATACACACGGTGTGTACATGAAAGATTACCACGGCCCGTGTTGTTAGTTACACAGCCGGGTCCCCATGTCACACTACACGGCATGTTCTTCATTGACACGGCATGTTCGAGAAAGGATTACATCGCTCCATGTTTGTTAGTTACACGGCCGGGTCTCCGAGTCAACACTACACAACGTGTACATCAGGTACACAGCGTGTTTTACCCCACCCTTTTCCTACCCTGTGTCCCCTCCCACATGGTCCATGACACAGGAAGAGACGGCGTGTACTTAGAGTACACGGAATGTACATAAAAAGTTTTAATATCTTCCCGAACAGAAGAACGCACACAGCGTGTATACTGGGTTTTCCAGACTGTATGTCTCAGAAAATTCTTCAGAAACTAGAAAGTACCGAAAACAACACATAAGTGCCAAATTCTGATCCTTGAGGGCCCATACTCCCTGCGAATCAAAGTTTGATATCTTATCTGTGTTATCATAAAATAAATAGTCAATTATCCACCAAATTCAGATAAATGGGGGCCCATACTCCCCTAAAATCGAAGTTTGTCATTCATTCTATAAACCAGCTCACACAAGAACACCCTATCACATAGAAGGTATTTATCAAAGCAGCTATCATGAAAACATGATTTTCTAGCACAACAACTATCACAACAACATACAACTTCTAATGCACCTATATGGAATGGAAATTATGCATGTCATGTGATTCCTAGCATGTGCCTAAATGATGCATGAGATGACATACCCTCATCTCATCAGGTTGCAACTAAATAGAACCCATGGATAAAATATAAACAGCACAATCACAAGTGCATCACCCAACGGTGAAATCAAATCAACTGTAAACTTTGCAAAATCCGAATAATTGAAAAACACGAGGTAGATTGGATTTTCCCTATACACGGGTAAGCTATGCCCAGGCACAACTTATTACCAACTACCATTTCCGTCCTATCCCTGACAGAGGATCCAAATAGTATGTCAAAGAAAAGAAACTCCTCTGATACCTCTTTGTAACGTCCCGGTTCCAGGTGCCACTCAACGGGTGCCCCGAACCCTATTCACCACGTGACCTCAAGTGCATTTCCACAAACTCCAGAGGCTGCCGACTAGTAGCGAGGGCCCAGGTCTAATAATGGGGAAACTATGCCCTCATTTTTCAAAGTGTAGCTCAGCGGAATAAAATAAAAACATGCAATGATAGCAGAAGAAATAAACCATTCACATTTAATATAACAACTGCATCAAAAGATAACAAATCAGTTATATAGGTAAAGATGAAACTTGTCTCAAGTTATAAGAAAAATATCCAGAACATGTTACACAACAGTACAATATAATACAATGAAACTGAATTACAAGTACTAAAAATAAAAACAGAACATCCAGTAGCATCGTGAGCCTAAGCCCAGTCCCATGCTCCCCTACTTCTCACCAACAATCAAGTACCTGTATAGGGACCCTTGCCCTTATCCACACCTGCAGAAATGTAATTTTTTTGGGATGAAAATAATGAACCAAACAGGGTGTGAGAAATAATCTCAGTAGGCACCCACCAAAGGCCCGTGCTCAACTGTGTGTAAACATGCAACAACAGTGTGCAAAAGTAAATTTAATAAACTAAGAAGTACTCAAAAGTAACAAACTTTACCAGTTATATTTCCATTTAATATTCATTTCGTTATTTATTATTATGAAACCACCACAGTGAATTTCTATGTAAACAGTCAGTGTCATCAGACACACAAACCCTTACCCTTAGGTAACCAGAATCTTTCCCTCAAGCATAACAAAAATTGCCCTCAGGTGTACAAAGTGTCACCCTCAGGCACAGAAGTCACTGCCCTCAGGCATACGGAAGGTTTCCCTTAGGCGAAATAGGATGTTGCCCTCAGGCTAATACAATCATGCCCTTAGGCTATAGTAAAACACCGCCCTCAGGCACAAGTAACTGGACCGAGCACAACATGTAAATAAGAAATTCACATACAATTCATTTCAAGGAAATTTAACAAACATTATTACAATGGCATACCCTCGGGTATGCTGGCCAGATGGATAAACAGAGGAACGCACCCCTGGGGTGGTCCTGGATCCAAGCAGCGATCCCAAAGAACAGTTTATTATCACTTTTAATCACCTATACATTTTTAGATAGTTAAAATAGCCACAGCCTTAGCCACACGATACCCCAACACGGGCTCGTAGCTCAATGGTACAAAAAACACACAACAGTTGGAAATTTAAACACTAAGACACCTACATTTAACACCAACGAATGATATATACGAACGTAGATTCCAGAAACGCCCAAAGACGACGTAGATCTGGGTTATAAGAAAACCCGTTGAAACTCAAATAACTTCCCTACAGAAAATAATTGGTAAGAACTACTCCAGGAGAATGGAGAACTCACCCGTGTGGTTCCAGGGAGATCGACGGTGCAGAAAACGGATTCCCGACGTGCGCTCGGTGGATCGCCAGAGCTCTGACCTCCTCTCCCACTCCTTCTTCCAGTTCTAAGACTTCCCTGTGAACATGGGAGGCTACTTCCCCTTTTGAGCGAAAACAAAAAAGTACACGATGTGTATTTACAAGTACATGGCATGTAATTCCCATTTTTTAACTGTTCCTCTGGCGGTTTCCCGCCAGTGTGGCACTATTCATCTACCGACATGACTACACGACATGTCTTCTTGAGTACACGACATGTTTTGTCGCACAACTGGCCACCGCCTTACTATTCGCCTGCCAAATGACTACACGGTGTGTAAAGGACCACTACACGGCGTGTAGTTGGTTTCTACACCCTTCATCGCTGACATGGACACACGCCCCGTGTACTCATCCCACATGGCCAAAAGTACACGGCCTGTACTTCTAAAATTTAGGATTTTTCCCCATTTTCCTTATTTTTTGAAAAACACTTAAGGAAAAGGGAAAAGAAGAAGCTCGTACCTCAAAACTAAGAACCAGGTTCTTACACACCCCTACCCCAAAAACATGTCACCATAATTTAATTATCCTTAAAATTATATTCTAAATCATCAGAATCCTAAAACACAACTCATTCATCCCTATTTTGACCCTATATATTATTTCATTATTTCAGAGCCTCTCAGAAAGATTTAAAACATTTCAGACCTCTATTCTTCACAATTTGAAGCTGTGATTGAGGATCTCCACCCCTCCTAGTATGAAAATCCTATCCCACTTGGTTTCCCATTATTATATCTTTCCTCCCCCATTCTAGATTGGGTTGTTCTTGTAATTTTGATAAAATATAGATCTAAAATTGTGGATATATGTATATTATTGTAGGATAAGAATTTTTTCGAACATGATTTAGGGTTCTAGATCAGGATATCATTCTACATCCTATGGAATCTCAATTTTTTGGATTTCTATTAGGATGTCATATTCTAATAAATTAAGGTAAGTTGTCTATAATTAAAATCCCATAGTCTTGATTTAATTAGGTGAATGTAAATGTATAATTTAAACATTGTATTTATCAGTGGAGTTATTGATTAGATTAATGAATTTTGTGAATTAATTAATTAAGGGAGATGTGATATTGGGAATAATTGTGATTATATATTTCAATAACTAATAAGAGTGTAAATTAGTGGATAATGAGATTGTTGAATTGAGTAATTAATTGTTGAATTAGTTAGGATATATTTGAAATTTTGAATTGAATAATTAATTAATGTATTAATCATATGATACTGAGAATGTGAGTTGAATAATTATTTGATGATTTAATTATTGGATTATTAGGATGGTGTATTTTTATTAAATAATTGGGGAATTAATTAAGGGAATTGATGTGATAATGTTATTTTTTAATTAGTATTGAATTGAGAAGACAAGAAAAAATAGTTAATTAATGTGATTGATATGATTAATTAATTTTTTTATTAATTAATAAGATTGAGTTGATTAATTAATTGTTGGGTTCAATAATAAGATTAAGATTATTGATTAATTTTTGTGTTAATTAATTGAATTAGGAATATTAATACATTATTGACATAACTATTAAGATATAGATTAGTAATTAATTGTTGAGATAATAAATAATATTTAGATTACTAATTAACTATTGAATTAATTAATGTTATTTAGATAGGATATGCAACTTAGAGTGCTAACAATGGCATTTTATGTTTTGACATGAGATGCAAAATGGTAAAAAAGTCCTCCTGAGATATGGCATGTAATCCAAAATTGTAAAAATTGAATTCTATGATGTAAGTTGTGATATAGAATGATAATTATTTCATTCTATAACCTGATATCCATTAGGGATAGTTTGAATCAAGCATTGGCTAAAGTAGGTATTGAGGTTTTTGGTTCTTTGGAAACCCAAGGAGTTTATGTGGTTAAATAATGAATAATTGTAAACTTTTATAATTATTTAGTTATGAATTATGATTATTTCATTATACAAATTCATAGAATATTATTGAATGGATATTCATTTAGACATTTTCGGTGGTGGAATAATGAGCTATAGTCACACCGTACTCAGGATTCCTGATCGATACCTAAATAGATTTCATGGTTGTAGGACAAGCTAATGAAAATGACCCTATAATAGATGATTGATTTGGGGATAGAGCATGGATGAGGGAACTGAACATGGTTTGAGACCTTCTTGGGAGTCGTTAGTGTATTTATTTTGTGATTAATTTTGATACTAGACACATAATTTGGCGTGGAATATCTACTGATTAGTTTTGATATTGTATTTCATTTTTTAGTTATCTTGTTATCTTGTTATTTTTCTAGTTATAATAACATTTTTTGACTCAAATATTATTATTTATTTATTTTATACAGGTGTATTACTCTGTAAAATTGGGTATAGTATCCCCATGATATATATTAGACCATCGCTACTAGTTGGTAGGCTATAGCATATGGGGAAGTATGATTTAGGTCACATAGCGGTCCAGCTCGAGGCACTAGTGTGCGACTCCTAGGCCTGGATGTTAAAAAATGAATAGTTATTATGGGATGAAATTTTTTATATATAATTAAATTTATAGGTAAATGCATTTATTAATATAACTAAACATCATATTCATATGATTTTATTCAGTTTAACATCAAATTATTCATCGACATTATATTCTTAATGTATTCTGAATACCCCTCTAGAGAAATTACACCATTATGGAAGTCAAAAAAATGAATATCTCCATTACTTTAAAGATGTTAAATCCTATAGAGTAAAAAAAATCATCTATCAAAAATTATTAGTTCCAAATACTTAGTTATACCCATATTATTGATGTCCATCATATCCATAAGTCCATATACTATTTTTATTGATTCATTTCATATTGTGCCAACAACAAAGTCATATAAATTTCTTCTACATTTATGGACCAAAAATAAGACTACCCTAAAAAATTACAATATATTAGTTTAAAAACCCTAATCTCTTTTTCAATTTTTTTTAATTATTTCTAAAAAAGGGTATAAAATAAATAGTGAAAACAACGTTTACATTATAAAAATATTTATCAGATTTTCTTATAGGAGTCATTATACCTTCTTATAAATTCACATTAAATGATTTTGTTTATAATAGGTATTTATATCATCAGGAAAAAAATTTATCATAAACTATAAACATTATCTTCAATGAATTTTACAACTAATTTTTTTTCTACCATCTAATAAATAGTAATCACTACATTTTTTTAATGTTAATTCGTGATGTTTTTAAAACACTAAAAATTAATTTATTATTTGGAGAAACATGGCCATAAAAATGAATATGTTTTTTATATAATAATCATAAAACCTAAACTCGAATAACACATTAATTATAATTCATTAATTAGTGGATCTATATGCTATGAAATATCATTTCTAGGATGCTTATGTTCTTATATAATAAAATAAAACATAATGTACAAAGTCATCATACAAAACCATGATAGAAAGTTATATTTTATCATAGTAATTAGATATATATTATGGGGATACATTATAAAGAAAAAGAATTCATTCAATTTATTTATTTTCGAACACAAATTTTTCATTGCTCAATTAATATTTTTGGAAACTCATGGTCAATTTTCTTCCCAAAAGGAGGGTTAATTTAGTGATTATATTCCCCATTTTGAATTCTTATATCATTGTGACATATTAATTTCTTCTTTTATACTTGATGAGTATGAAATAAAAGGGATGATTCATTAATTTAGGACACCATTGAGATATATAATAAACTTTATGTAAGAGCACTATATTTTATGACATATTTAAAATAAAATAAATTTAATTTCCTCAAGAGCTTGCAATGCGAACACACCTGAGTCAAATTAAACCATAAAATAGTATATTATTACATAAAAATCATTAAATTTTAGGAATGAATATGAATAAATATAATTTAAAGAATATGTAAAATGGTTTGTGATAAAAAAAATATATTGATAAATAACTATTCAATTTTTACTTAATTCGGTATGTTCTTTAAAAAATAATTTTTACATAAAAGTGTGTTTTATTGTTTTTAAGGAAAAAATAAAATAAGTAAAATTTTAGAACTTTTATACATTTTAATTTTTGAAAATAAATTCAATTTTAAAATTTTCTTGTCAAAAATAGTTTTGTGTTCACTTTTTAGAATTATCTAAAATTGTGTTTTTTCAATTAATAATAACAAATAATAATTTTTATTAGAAATTTAATTTTAATTTCATAATATACAAGTATATTTTTTATTATAAGTATATAAATTTTAAATTATTTAATTTATATTATAAATATTCAAATCGTGTTCATTGGAATCAATTGTATATTTTCAATTTTTTTGAAACCTTTGTACTTTTGAAATCATTTTTTCTAGAAAATTTATCTTCCTCACATTTTTAGTCTATTTTTAAATTAAAATTTAAAAATTATCTTAATAAAATTTGGTAAAATAGATTCCATATATGGAAATATAATAATTAATATCATATGATAAGGTATTTTTACCATTATTAATTGTAATTGAGGTAAAAATTCATTACAAAATTAACGGTAAAACATGTTACTACGGGGGTAAAACCAATATATAAGGGTTTTTTTATAATTAATATTTTTTAAATCATATTGGATAGGAATAGTTATTCCTCAAAATCACATCATTTATTATTTTAGAATTTTGAATACTGTTACTTGGTAATTTTTATATTATATTTTATCCTTTTATGAAACTACATATGTGACCTCTACCCTACAAATAATTGGGACACACATCATGTATCTTATTTAAAAATAATTGAGCCAGATTTCTGGACCAAACACTAAAAAAACACACTTCTCAAATTATCTATAAATAAATTATATGTTCTTTTCATCTTAAAACTACACTCCAAGGGTCCTTTATAAAGGATATAATGTGGGCCTTCCAAAGAATTGGTAATCATTTTACACAACCTCTTTCAATTTAATTCTTTTTATAAGACATATAAATAAATTATATTCATCATAATATAATAAAATAAATATTATAAATATATATATAAGTTATTATGTTGATGGAATCACCAATATGAACTTATATTCAATTAAATGAGAAGTGAGAGTATCACTTGTGAATATTAGTGGATTGCTTCCTTCATGTAGTGATGTAATATATATTTCAACACCATATTTCATGGATGGTTGTTTTGATGGGTTTAATTATTATATATTATTTTTCATAAATAATTTTTCTTCAATAATAAAAATATAATTTCTATTGTCCTACCTTCATATCTGTATAAAAATGAAATCATTTCTCATGCGTATATGTGGAATACCACATCCATAAAGTGATTCATTCATTGTTTATTTCCACATTACTTGGTTGTTTTTAAGGATTTATTTAGATAATATATATATGATATATGTGATATAATAATTATTATCTAAAAATTAATTATATTTTCTATTATTAAATTCCATTTTAAAAAATAGAAAAAATATGTATGTGTATCTACACGCTACCATAACTATAAATATTTTAATCATCTATTGGTATCCAACTGTCATGAATGAAAATAAAAACATATATAATGAATATATCATATATTTATATAAATGTTAAATTTTTATAAAATATGAAACTATAATCAATGTACTGGGACCAAAAATAATAAACCGAATTCTCATAAATTTAAAAACTATTAACCCCCAAAAATGAAGATTTATTAAATAATATTTAATTAATGATTATAAAAATCATATAAGTTAATCATATGTGATATTAAATTTATATTAGTTTCTTTTTAATATACTTTTAATCAATTTAAAGTTATTACATATAATTTTAAAGTTCTTTAAATTTAATTTGAACATGAGGTAAGTATTTTTAAAAAATATATTTATTTATCCAGAATGATTATTATGTATTTTATTATGATTAAATATCATGATAGACCTATAAAAAATATCATAATATGGTTATATAAATATTTTCCTTGTTTTCCATTCATTTTATGCATTTAAATTTCATGAGATACTGAAATAATAATTTTAATGAAAACTGACATTGTTTCACTATTCAAACTAAAATTCTTATTCTTTAACAACCATGTTATCAAAAAATATTTTACATAATGTTTTCAATATTATTCAGTATTTTTAAATTTAATTTTTATCCATGTTTAAATATTTACATTTAAAAAAATTATATTCAATTATTTTTTTATAATGAGTTACTTTTTATTTTACTGAAAATGTTAATGCAATCAGTATTTTTACATATACGGTATAAAAAGAATTTATTATTGTCATGACTGCTCAAATGCATTGAGTATTACATTACATGTTTCCAAGGATCATTTCAAATAAACATTATTCATAAATATTTTGGTTGTTTTTAGATTTTAAATAATTTATTTCAATGTGATAATTTTATATTCTAGTAAAATGGTTCCAATGATCTTTAGATCACATTTTCTTCGATGATAACATCCTTTGATGTTAAAAATTCATCATTGGGTTTATAATCCATGGATATCATCATTATCCATTCTCTATAATTTTTTATATTGTTATTATGTGATGTTTGTGAAACTAATTTATTTTCCACATGTTATACTATAAAAATATGACAAAATTTTTATGGGCCTTAATACTATTACATTTTTTATATATAATGAAAGATTTATGATATTTTTGAATAAACGTGAATGGATAATTATTATTTTATGGGAGGGAATATCATTTTTCTAATTCATCAGGTAAAGATATACATCTCATGAGATAATAAAGACTTGAAAGGGGAGTGAATGAAATTTAATAATGGAATATGTTCACCCTGATATTCCGGATACTGAACCTCAACTAGTGAAATAATGGAATGGGTAGTGGACCAAATATAATATTATAGGGAAATAAGTGATCCTTGACTATGGAACTAATTATATAGAATAAGGTGCATACAATGATCTTATGTATTATGCCACTATTCTACTCTTATGGATCATGTTCTTCAGCAACTTTATAATTAATGGCTTCTGAATTGATAGGATTTATTCCATAACTCAATATTGTGATCATTGATACTCATGGAATGGTTTTAAAAAAATAATATCTTGTTCTCATACCCTTATTCTCATGTCATGTATTTGTGATAATTTCTATAACACATATTTACCCTTACTGAGAATATTAGGTCACCCTTTCTAAATTTTCCTTTCAAAAATTCTGGTGTAAGGTTAAACTATTGATATTTCTATGAATGTAGGTAGTAGAGTAGTACATGTTATTATTTTATATAGATATCTTACAATTTTTTTTGTATGTATCAATGTTTCAAAAAATACTAATACAATTAGATTTTAGTATAGATCATTATGTTTCATAATTAATATTTATATATTTAGATTTAATATCAATGTATTGTAATTTTGTTCACTATAGTTGGTATCAAATAATGGTGTAGTATCATTTTGAAACTATGATAATAAATCCATTTTGAGAACCCTTAGGACAATAATAACTATTATTAACTAACCCAAATTTGGTAAATAAGTAAGTTTCATTTTCTAAAAACCCATATTAGGAAACTGTTGGTAGGATTTGTTTCTCATTAGATGCATCTGTGGGTGGTAATCCCAAAAATTTTTATTCAGGTATATCTTGAAAATAATTCTAGTGGACGTTGAGTGTACCGTTTTTTGTGCCTATTTTTACACTCTCATTGAATATTATTTTGTTAATTCATGTTTTCATAATGAAAAACTTTTAAGGATATAAATAGACGATTTCTACAAATTATCATGGATAATCTGACATTGCAATGGGATGAAAAAAAGGTTTCAAAATTTAGATATCCTATAAATTATTTTTCATTATTATATGGTTTCCCACTATAATTTTTACTTCAATAACAATGATTTTTTATTCAATGAAATAAACCCATAATAATCATTCTAATTATATATTTTAGAGACAATGCAATGGTTCTCTTACCGAGAAACCAAATTTATGTGACATGAAATGAATAATTTTATTTTTTTCTAATGAAAATTACCCAAACTATAACTCACGATCAACTTCCAAACGAGAAAATAGTTGAACAATTTTCTATTGAGTATTTTTTAAATCAGTATACACCTTATTTTAGTGGGTTTTAAAATCCACTGGTTATTAATTAATTAAATAATTCCACTAAAAAATTATTATTATTTAGTATTTAATACATGATATATTTATTTTCCTTGTTTATAATTTTAAATGAAAAACATATTAGTGTTTTAATCAAATCAATAAAATAAGTAAATATAAATAAATTGAACCTCTGAAGTGTTATGATCTTTAATGATTATTTTTCAATAATTTAACTATTCATATTCTTCATATGAAATTTAATATGGAATTTCATCAGCTAATTTAGAAGTATGATGAATCAATTAGTACAAATGAATTTTTTTTACATGAAATCTAATGTATACTTCCGGTATTATCATCTAACCTAAAATTTTGATTCACTAATTATTCCGTGGCTTAAATCCAATTCTATAAGTGGCCTTATCCAGATGATATTGTTGTAGATTGAATAAATTGTTCGATGAGATTTCAATGAAAAAATTTATATTTCATATACCCATCAATCTCAAGATTTTGATAAGAAATGAAATATTTAATACAGTAGAAATTATGATCATAAAAATCATGGAGATAAAAAGATGATATTTCATTAATTCTAAATTTACAGAAGGAAACATAGAGTGAATTATCATAGAGGGATTGGTAAATGTATTAATTGTGTATAGTATGTTTATTGGGTAATAGACATCCAATGTGAAGGGCATAAATAAGTTAGCTAATGATGGGGACATATAACCACAATTATAACCACATATACTCTAATATTTAAAGTACACGTATTATGAGAATTAAGATAAATATTAATTATATTTTAAGGTTAATGATGTGGAATGAAAAATAAAACTTCATAATCATAGTAAAAAGGTAAACCTCTCGTGATCACTATTATTGACTAGGTTATGCTAATTAATTGGTGAATAATTCACTTACTATCCACTCTAAATCATTTAGTGTCATGTTTCACTCTAGATCTACCAACTCTATAATATATTAAGAATTTTTCAAGTGTATCACAATACCATATAAATTATTAGATATAGAAATTACAGTAAAACCCTTAAATAGTATGATATTAACATCATAATTATATGAGTCTTATCAGATTGAATTTTGTAGAAATTTACCTCATAATTTTTTTATTGCACCTCAAGTTGAATAGAATGTTATCATACTCATGGAAAATATTTAATTTTGTGAATACCACATCAATTTCCATGGAAGGGAATAAATATTTAATAATTTAAAACAATGTATGATCTCATATTAGTGATATGATAAATAAATACTTATGAGGAAAATTAAATCCATTATATGGGTATTTATTTAAATAAAAAGAAATGTTTATCTCAAATGGTTTTTTTAAAAACACAATATTTAAGGTATTCCTATTTTATAATAATTTTTTTATGTCTTCCCAAAATAGTTTTCTTGTAAATGATAATTTTTATTTTTATGTAAATCTCATACATAGTTCTATACTTATTCCACATACTCTATATAGAATGGACTAAGTTGAAATTCAAGAATTAAATATGACACAAAAAGAGAATCCTGAATAGGGATTCATTCATCCATGTGAATCAATATGGGTTGAACTGGTTCATTTTTTAAGAATAAATATAGATTGATGTGCCACTCCCTTGATTATCTAAAATATAAAAAGATCATAATTTAGAATATTTATCATGTTACATGTATAGATGAATTTTTTATTAATTACCTGGAGATCAATTTTATTCAAAGATTGATAATCATTCTGGTTATCATCCATTAATATCATAGAAGGTGGATGTACTTAAGAAATCATTCTTTATATTATATGGATACAATAAATTTATAGTGATACCATTTTGTCATACAAATTCCACCAATATATTCATAGATTTTAATAATTGAATATTTATTATTCCATGATCATTTTTTGTATTCTTTGTTGATGATATTCGAATATATATTCAAAGAGAAAGGATGATAATGAAGATCACATTACCACTTTATTACCAACCCTTTATGAGAAACTTTGTATTAAAAATTAATGTTTTTATGAATTTGGAAATAAATATTGTCTTTTTCGGGTCATATAATCTCCAGAGTAGTTATATCGGTGATTACATCAGATATTGTTGTTAATCAATGTTGGAATGCACTAACCACTAAGATACATAATTTTCATGGTTGAATATGATATTATTGGCACACTATATATAATTTACCATTGATTTATAATCTACACACCATGTTAACTTGTAATAGAGAAAAGATGCCTTGAACTGGTGAATGTTAGTTAAATATCAAGGAATAGAAGAGAAGGTCAGTTAGTACATATTTTCTTACACTACCCTAATGTGGAGAAGGTTTTATGATCCGTTTTACTGCATCAAAGAATGTAATGGGATGATTCCTGATGAAAAATTATGTGGTAATAGCTTATGAATCACGAAAATAGAAGGTTCGTGAACAAAATTACATGTCTCAAGATTTGGGGATGGCTTTGGTAATTTATTCATTAATGATATTGATGCATTATCATTAGAGATAATGGTTTGACATATATATACTAATAATATTGATTTACTATATATATTTACTTACAATTATATGAATATTCACCATAGAATATAATTGGTGTTGATCATCAATTATTATTTCCCAATACATTATCACCCTAGGAAAGTGAAAAACGTAGCTGATAATTTGAGATGAAATGGTCATGCTATATTATCTATGATGTAGATAAAAAATAACTTGTATTTATATATTTTTAAAGGCTGGATCCATAATTAATGGAAGATGAAAATATATATTATTTTTCTAAATTGATTATTCATCCATATATCCATGTAAATATTAAAAAGTCACAGATAGAAAATTTAGAGTTTCAAATGAATGTGAAATATATATATATATATTCAAATATTATTATGAAATAATGATAAAGTTGGGAAACTATCTATGTTTTTACATCAATTACTAACATAGAGAAGTAGTTATTGGATGACACTCATAGTTCTGAATTACATATTTATCTCGGAATTATGATGATGTATAGAGATCTGAGGGAGTATATATAATGGGACAACCTGAACATAGATATTCCAAATTATATATCTTGCCAATTTTTATGTTATCTAATTAATCCTGATATATAGATGTAAAAAGGGATTTTACCATAATTACCCTCACTATAATAGAAATGTGAAAATATCAACATGGAATTTATTTATAAACACCTCAATGTGTTTAAATTAAATAATGTTATTTTTGTAGTTTTTTTCAAATTATGAATCCTATATAAATCATAAGAATTAGATAATATTTTTCTTCAGATCATAATTATAAAATATATATTAAGAACCTAAATTTTTTTGATGGAGTACCAAATTCTATTTACCTAATCAGGATCTAATGATTACCCCAATGTTTTGAAAGTGTTTTTTTCATGCTTTAGAATTATAGTTGTGTTATATTACTAATTATAATACTTAGATGGATGTTAAGTTTAAGTGAAAAATTCAAACCCTAAAGGATATGATGAGATCATTCCCTACAGATTTAAAACATGTTTGGTATCAATATCATCCTCTTATACAGGGTTTTTACAATAATAAATTTCACTTGATAATTCAGATGGATCTTTATAAATATATGTACTGAAAAAAGTGTACAACATCTGTATAATGGGATAAAGACAAAAAAAATAATCTATTAAGACATGATCGAGATGAGAAAATAGAGTAAAATTTCAATAGAATTATACATCACACAAAGGAAGCTTCTATTTGAAGACAAGTTATACATAAAATCATTGGGGAAATCTATATTTTGATTTTATTTAGGAGTTATTCTTCTGAATTTCTCAATAGAATAATATTATGATACATGGAAAGAATGTAAATACAAATCCTATTTATACTAAACTCTTAAATTTTCTTCATTGAGTAGGGATTTTATCGTATCACTTAGAACATCCATCAAACCCATCTCATGATCATGATGTGCTCGAGGTATCAATCCACATTTCTCAAAAATTGGAAAATACAATTAGTTCAAAGCCTTTATTATAGGACTAAGAACAATTGGTATAGACTATAACAATATATCCCAAACTTTTTTGGTTATGTTTCATAGGTATAGTCCTATACCAATGAGTTAGAGTAAACTATTGGCATAGGCCTCTTAAAATTTCATGTTTCCAATTGTTTTTTTGTTAGTATATTTAGTTAACAACAGTTTGAAAAACGGATCATACATCTATGTACCAAAAGATTCTAATACATTGGAGAAGACTTCCCCATGAAAAATATATACCAACCATTGCATGAAACTATGGGAATAGACCATCCACAACATCCTAGCTAGAAATACCTCCAAATGACAAAACAATTAATATAAATCACCAAACAACCAGAAATTCTCCCACATTTTCCGATTAACAAATGAAATCTCAAAATAGTTACAACAAACATATCCATCCAATATGAACATAATTATAACACAAGAAAAATATTAATGCATTCAAACAGTGGTAACACACATTTTAAACATCGCATATATTCATTTACAACTAATTTTCAACATCAACTGTCAATAATTTCAAACAAAAAATTAAGGGATCAATCTTTTTATCATAACCATTAGCTTCACCATTGTCATGAATATCATCATTTTCACTGTCAGCCTCACCATAATCCCCAAAAAAATCCCCACCATCATACTCACTATCATCCCCACCATTTTTATCACTATCTCTATCATCATCACTAGGACCATAGTCATCACCATCATCATCTTTATCACCATGAACATCACTATATATACATCCACTAGGACCATCGTCTACGGAACTATATGACATACGTTTCCTCAACATGAATCAAAAACCATATCAGAATCATAAAGAAAACCCTAATTTTCATACATATATATTATATGTAAATATAATTCCTAATATAGAAAAAAATCCATGACAGAGCCATATAGTTTTAGTTTCATTTGAAACGTGGATACAAAAATAACATGTTCATAAAACATATACATAATCTACCTCTTATTAATTCATTCATAGATATTTTTTAAAACATCTTACTTAATAACATTCTTCAATACATGGGGAAAATAATCATAAGAATATATTATCATAGATTCTATATGAGGGTAAATTAGGGATATATCAATCGTATCATAATAATAAGACATTATAACATAAAAAACAATTAGAAATTATATCTTGAATATCAAATATCTTGATATCATGTAATGGGATAAATCATAAAGTACATAAAAAATTAAAGTAAAAATTACATGACATAACAAAATAAGACATGAAAATATGGAATATACATTATCCTAGAGAATATTTGTAATTTTTAGATAAAGCCCATTTCCAAGACTTTAATGGTCGATATAAAGTCCATTACTAAACTGATTCCACTCATCATTCAAGCCATGTATTAATAAACTGAGTTCACTCTTCATTATAGTCTTACCTATTGCATATGATTTTTATATTTACTAAATTCATATGCGGGAGTTTTTATCTCACTCATAACATAATGAATATCCAACATATTGGTTCCATAAGAAAATAATTCATACATCAAAAAAAAATTGACAAAAATAAATTGGTTTCATAAACATAATTCTATCATAACATAACCTATGGTAAGGAAATAGGATTCATAAATATCATTCCATAATAAACTTTATCCAATAATAGAATGTTTTGGGATATTTTCTCTAATAATGTATAAGTGACATCAAATAAAATTATTGTAAAGGGAAAATAATTTGTGTAGATCACATGAAAATAATTATTGAGTAAAATATCTTTTCTACTCTACAAATGTTTTCTTTTCCAAAAATATCATACAATTTTAAATTAAAATATTTTTTTAAAAAATAACTTTGTTATATTTTAAGGTAATCTTCAATAAATTACAGCTTCATGATAGAGAAATAATACATTCATTTGGTATAATTTATAAAAAACATGCCTTTCATACTTTTCTTGAAAATTCACAAGTACCTCATTAGGATAATGAAACAAATATTTCTTTCTATCCTTTTAGTAAAAATTAGCACATGGGTAAATATAAAATTGTAAAATTGTACAAGTATATTAAAAATATTTTTCAATTTTTTTTATGAAACATGGAAATAGAATATTAATAATCCCCAATAGATACTTACGTATAAACCATCATGAATAATAGTGATATTTTGAAATTAACACTTACCATAGGCCTGATTTACTACACATGTATCTAAAAATAATATACAATAGTTCAAATACTATTATAAACTTATTTTTAAACCATATTAATTTTTATGTTATCATATATTAACCTTTTGTATATATTATTACCCATTTGTTAATAATATTTCATTTTTACCCTTCATACGAGTGTTAACAACTTCATTTCCTATCATGTTTTACCATAAAATTCAATGTTCATCGGAATAAGATATAGTTCCATAATTTCCATAATGATATAATGGTAATATATGTCATATTTATTCTTCATAAAAAATAAATATTTAATATTTTATGAACTATTAAATGGAAAATGAAGTGCATCACGTCTTGGAGATGGTAACCCGTACGTATGCACAAGTGATGGTATTATTCCATTAATGGTGAAATGTTAAGGACGTGGATCTTTTATTAATTTTCATTAGAAAATCAATATAATGTTATAATAATCATATATATATATATTATTTACATCACTATATTCATATAAATAATGTGATGATGAAAAATAGATTTCCCCAGGGTGTGGAGATGGTATATCCTGCATACATACACATAATGATTTTGTTTTCATAAGATGTATAAAAGGGGGAATATGGTTGTTACACAATCAAAATAAAATCATATAATATATTTTATACTGTATTTATTATTTCATAATGGAATCAACATATGATGAGGAAGTAGAATAATATATAATCTTGAAATATTCGGTAAACACAATTACCTCTTCTTTGTCGAACATCCTTTTGATCACCTCTAAGAGACACTAGTGCAGGACTTTTGAAAGGACGAAAACATATAGAATGTTCCTAGGTAAGGTGATATAAGAAATTTTAGGTCATGGTCATACTTTATTGGTCAATTTTTAATGAATATGTGAGTGAGGAGGTTCCCTTTAATAATTGAGGATAGTGGCCCTTTTGGAATTTTCTCAAAATATTAATTTATAATAAATTCAATAAAAATATAAATACCTCCAAAAGAATATTTATTCCAAGATAATATGATATAAGGTTTCAATATAATAAAAAATATTTATTTTAGGAAAATTTTGGTTTTATTTTAAAATTTATAATTTTCATTAACCCTTTGTTAATCTATTTTAATTTTAACTATGTTAAACAAATCAGTATCAAAAGGTTGTAATTTTTATTAATGTTATGTAAATTAGAATATAAATGATAAATTTATATCATTTTAGAGAATATAATAATTAGTTTATTTATTTTTATAGTCATTTTTTTTGATTTTAAATAAAATTAATTTAATATTATCTTCTCAAAATATCATAATTTTTAATTTTGAAACTATCAATTACTTTGAAATTAAAAATATCAATTTAAAAATTTAAAATTGAAAAAATATTTTATTATGTCTATATGATGTCAAAAATAATATGTACAATTCATTTATCTATAAAATTAGTTTATCACAATAATTATGTCAAATGTAATTTATTTTTTTAGTAACATATATTTGATCATTTGGTTATTAAGATTACTATTACATCTGTATTGTGTAATTATTTAATATACATATTTACTCATAAAAAATTAAAAAAAATACAATGATGAAGATAAATAGTCTATATTTTAGATCATTATTTATACTCTAATATATTTTTTTGAAAACCCTATATTAATAAATATATATTATTTAAAACATGAATGTGACATCATTAATTTTTTGTTAAATAAAATATTATATATATCATAACCTCATCTATGTGTCCCAAAGAGTCAAAAATACATTTTTGTCAACAAAATTTGTTTACTAAGTTAAAAATGTATATTTATATTCATTCAAAACATACCATTTTCCAATGTGGACTCCTAAGAGATATTTAAAACAATGAAGCTGACATTTTGTGACTTGTTTTTGAGATATTATATAATCATTTTCATTGAAAAGTTTATACTAGACAACATAATTTAAATACTTACGTGTAAAGGGAATAATTGTTGTCTACGAAAATTATTTTGCCTTTTTGTAGATCCTTTTTGTAGAATTTGTAATTCTAATTATAAACTAAATTATCCAATTTACCCATTATCAGTGTAGAAAAATATACCAAGGTTTCTATTCATATTGGAAAAAATAAAGGTAACTATACAATAAAATTGGAACATCAATATACAATCTTGGTATGTATTATTCGAAATTAAATATACTGAATTTTTAAAATTTAAATTGATATAGAACCCATAAAACATAATGAAAAACTATCTTTGAAAAAATACCCTTTTAGAACATAAAATTATCTAATAAAAAATTCATATATATAATCATTTAAAAAATATGAAATATATTAAGATAAAATAAACTAATTTAATTTTAAAACAAATAAAACAAAATTTTACCTTATAAAGGCGTTAAAATAAAATAAAATTTTAAAAAAATTTAGTATGTTCACTATTACAAAAAAAAGTTAAAAAATATTAACATAATTATGAATTTATATATTCAATCACGAAATTATTCTTTTTCAAATAATTTTTATAAAACATCAAAAAAATAATATTCAATACTAAAAACAAAAAAAAACATTTATGAAAAAAAACTACTTTTGAAGAATAAAATGTGTTCACTAAAATTGTGTGATTATTTCATAATAACATACTAGTACATTATATTGAGTTGGAGATTTATAATTATTTAAAAAATTATTTATTAATATTTATTCATTATATTTTAATGACATGATTACATTAAAATGTCACAATATTCATTTAAACTCACAAATTCAAGCAATGCAAGCTATTAAAATCATTTAATTAGAAATATTTATTAAAATATTGTGGTGTTACATTCTACCCCCATAAAAGGAATTCCACCTTCATAATTTTTCATTATGATAAAAAAACATGGGAACCTCTTCTTAATCACATCATCATGTTCCCACATATACTCATCGAATTAGTTGTTTCCACATAAAACATTAACCATGCAATAAGTCTTATTTCATAGAACTTTTTTGGTATAATCTTATATAACTATTTTTTTCCTTCATAAGAATGATCATTCTCTAGAGGTAAGAATTTTGAGTTTACTACATGTGATGGATTAGTTATTTACATTCTCATGAGAAATACGTGGAACTAATCATTATCTTGTGGGATGTTCTATGTAAGCGCAGACTATACACTATATGCCCAACACGATCATGGTTTTTAATAGGAATGATAAACCAATGAATTATTTTTCCCTTATTTCCAAATCTCATCACTCTCTTCCATAGAGACACTCATAAAAATACCTTATCACCCACTGCAAACTCTATGCATTTCCTTCAATTTTCATTATAATATTTTTTTGACTCTAAGAATATATTTTTTGATGTTGAATAGTGATATCCTTCTCTTACTTTTCCTTAACAAGATTAGGTCCCAATAATGTTCTTTCCCCAAATTCAGGACATCATTTTAGTGTTCTACACTTCTTACCACAGTGTTCTTTATATGGAGCCACCTGAATACTGTATTAAAGATTAGTTTTGTAAGATATTTCTATAAAAGGTAGGGGTTTATCCCAACCACCTTTGAAATCCATAGGGAAATGATTCAATATGTCTTCTATTGTTTGAATTTTCCTCTCAAACGAAACATATGTATGAGAATTATAATCATTGTTGAATCATAACTCAGTATCTAGATCATATAGAATAATTCTCTAGAACATTGAGGGAATCATCATTACTCGATCAGATATAATATAAATTGGTACTTCATACACTCTCAACATACCCTTAACATATATTATGAAAATATGATCTAGATATAACTCTTATTTCTTATTAATGAATTGTTCCAAATTCAAATTATGATAAACTATAACCCATATAGAATTATGACTTTTAGATGTTTACAGAGGACTTACAAAAAAATCCATGGTGATGTTTTCACATGTCTATTCAGGTATGGGTAATGGTTCTTACAGCCCCTTAGAGATATGTCTCTCAGCCTTAACATGATATCCAAAAAGCACCATGAAACATACTATGAAAAATCTTTCACTATTCCATCTAACTTGAAATATCCATTCATGTCTTTATACATCATCGTACTTCTAGGATGAATAGAGATTGATAAAAAATGAGCCCCATCCATAATATCCTTCTTTAAATTTGGTATGGGAGGTATTAAAACACGGTTCATGGTCCTTATAATTCTATCAAAATCAATGTCATACTCGAGAACATTTCTCACCTTCTATTCCATCTCTAAATGTTCATTCTCTAGATCCATAATCATCGCATGTATAGATGGTTGATCATTCGTTTCAGAAGTATAATATTTCCCAACATACATTATTATTTATAGAAACTTCCTTTTCAAAACAATAAATATTGGACCATTTTTGATCCACATCATAGATAGGTGACCATCATCCTTTTAACTCAAAGAATCTTTCACCATTGTCAAATTCTCTGTGTGATAATATAATCAGTAGTAGTAATCTTTAATCAATTCCAATCATCTTATATGGCACATATTAAGATCCTTTAGAGGGGACATATACTTTTATCTTTTATGATCATTATATGTGTCCCTACTTTCCCCAAAATGGTAATTAATGAGTATCATTAAAGTAAAAATCATGGTACCTAACTCCAAATTATTATTTTTGAGTATTTTGTTTCTCATGGATTTTCAATTTTCATGAAATATAAGATATCACTAAACAAATTTACATAAGAACATGTCCTAGTCCCTTAATTGATGCATCACTATAAATCACAACCCATTCTATAATATATGGTAGTGTGATCACATGTTTACTTACTAGCCTTCTTTTTATATCCTTGAAATTCTCATCATATTCCTCCATCTGTATGATCGTAACTCCTTTCTGACTCAACTTGGTGACTGGATTAGATAATCATGAAAATGATTTTCTAAAAAATCAATAATAATCATCCAAAGTAGGAAAACATTGGATCTTAGTTATAGTTGTTGGTTTAGGATAATTTTTAATAAATTCCTTCATTGCTAGATCTATAGATATTCCCTATTGTGATATAATGTCACAAAAAATTTAAAATTTTAATGAAAATTCACACTTCGTAAATTTTTAATAATGTGTCTCCTTTATCATGGTATTTATTATAATTCCCATTAGATCTTCAGGTTCTTCCTTTATCATTTAATATATAATAATATCATCTATAAAGAATTCCCAAAACTGATCATATAGTCTCTGAAGACTATATTCAATAAATCCATGAAGATAGTGTGGGATTTTTAAGACTGAAAGGAATCAATATAAATTCATAATGTCTATACCTTGTACTAAATTATTTCTTGGGTATATCCTCTTTCTTGACTCTCAATTTATGGTATTCGAAATGAATACATTTATTTGAAAAGAAATTTTCTCCATATTATTGATCAAATAATTCATCAATATAGGGGGTATTTGTTATTAATAGTGATATATTTAGGTTCTAAATAATCTATCTAGAGTCTCATTATTCCATTTTTAATCTTAACAAATAATATGGTGCACCATAAAGATATGTAGTATGATATATGAATACCTTTTCATCATTATCTTGGTGTTTATTCTGCACTTTCTACGACTCAATTGGGTTTATTCATTAAGAAGTAATTGAAATGGACATATCAGCTGGTATGAGTTATATTGAAAACACAAAATCACATTTTAGAGGAAGACATAAAAGTTATTCCAAAAGGAAATTAAAAAACTCCAATAAAAAATTTGTATCCTTAATGGTGATTTTGTCCAAAACCATATGAGATATATAACATTAAATTAAAGGAATTATGTCCCATAATATGGGGTCAACATTTAATATGTGTTCATATTAATCATTTAATCAATAGATGATCATATATTCAGTTGGAATATGAAATTTAATATACCTTCCTTGGAATATAATATGATATTGATATTTAGAAATAATACACATTCCAAGATTCACATCGAATTTAAAAAAAGGATCACATGATTTTTATAAATCACTTTCCCACAATATTCAAGTAGTGAAAATTTTTAATCTTGGGATGTTAACATTGTTCCACTTGAAGTTTTCACAAATAAAAAAATATAAAATTTTTTATGTAATATATAGATACCCTTTGAAAAATTTTAAAAAATAAAAGATAAGGTGGATCCAAAATAAAATAATACATTAGTTTTTATAGAGTGTATGGTAAGTGTTCAATTCAAAAATTCATTTTTAAACTCCACATCTCAAGCAGTAATCGCATGTGATTTTACTTTGACATTGGCCTAAATAGGGTTTTCACAATAAGCATCATCGATAACCCACATATTTGGGAATGGTTTTGCATAATACCATTTTCATTTCACATGAATCCTTCATGTGTGGGAGGTTCATTCTGTGAATCCATTTATTTATCCACATAATTAGAAATCTTTTTCCCATCATATTAGAAGTCAATTTACCATTGACATTCTTTATCACTCTGAAATCATTTAATAGTTCCATCAGGATTGTTTCCTCAATGTTTATTTACACACATTGATAATAATGGAAATCTCATCTTCTTTTCACTATGGTTTTTATATTTTCCCCTAAATTCATTTTTTTCTAATCAACCCGATAAGATTGATGGGTTACACTATTATCCTTCTCAGCATTCAGAGAATATCTAAATAATTCATTATATATAATGATATCACTTATGGTTAATTTCATTTATAGACTTCGTTTTATGAAATTTAATGATTTATCAATATAAAACTTGGGTTGGATGATTATTCTAAGAGCATACCTTACAAGTCCGATAAAATTTTCCTTGTAGGTACCAATAGATTCATCATCAATTTTCCAATTCTCAAAAAATCATTCTCCATTTAAATTTAAATAATATAAGGAATGTAATTATTGAAAAATAAGATATTATACTCATGTTATTCCCTGGATTCAATTTCAACTAATTTTTACACATTCATATTGAGGTTCCATCATTGTTGTACTTCAATATCCAAATGATACATAACAAAAATTTATTTCACTTTTTGTGATCATTGGAGAATAGACAGTATCTTTTTAGTGTTACTAATTCATTTTTCAGCCATTAGATCATTATAATATCCACTAAAAGAAGGTGAATTTTTCCTCATGAAGGAGTAAACATAATATTGTTCCTTTCTTTTCACGTTTAAATGTACGGAATGATTCGAATCATGATAATGTTTTCTGGGAAAATAAACAATATTTTTTGTTTTATATCTGATAACATTTATTTCCCAAGAGGACAATTGTTGCATTTCCCATCTCTTTCATCATTAATATGGTTCCTTCTAGTTCTATCCATTGACTAAAACAAGGAATCATAATGTCAGTAACACAAATAATTTTGAAAAAACAAACAATCAATGGAAATTTCTTAATTTTTTTTAATTTAAGACACTATTGGGTTTTCATAGGTTATGTATGATTATCACAAAAACTATTATATTTTATCCTATATGTATACTTATCGTTATTGTTCTAAATAAGTTTTCTCATCCTATTTTTTGATGGTTAACTAATCCATTATCTCACACAATAAATATCAACAGATAAATTTCCTTAAAATATATTCTACCTAAATAGAATAATATTCATTATAGAAATTATTATAACCACACTAAAAATGTATATGCTTTGTTTCCTTGGAAAAATGGAATCATAAAACACTATTTTATAAAATATCTACATTATGTCCCAGTAATTCCATCAATATAAGAACACTTTTTGGTACATCTTAATTAATACAAACATTTATATCTTCGAGAAAATATACAAAAAAAGGTGATCTCAGAAGCTCAGTAGGGCTAAATAAGGGTGATATCAATAATATAATAATTTTAAGACATAATAATATAGACAAAAGATTTATAAATTATAACTTTCATATCAATGGTCATGATATATTGTCATGGGACAAATTATGGTGCTTTATAAAAAAATAAATAAACATATTACATGAGTGAACAACATAAGACATGTAATTATGGTATATATATAGGTGGATAAAATCATTTCCATTTTATTCAAGGACATTTCAAGACTATCATAGTTGAAGAAGTCCTCTACCGAACTGAGTTTAATCCATGTTCCATCTATATTTTACTGAACTAAGATTACTATACATTCTAGTCTTATCAATCTCATGATATATAAATAGTTACCCAATTCATTAGAGTTATATATTTTTTCTACCCATGACATTATGAAAACCATATATATTTTTATCATAAGAACATAATTCATTCATCATATCAGAACCCATAAATAGAATGGGGTAACAAAAACATAATTTCATCATAAAATAACCCATTGAAATGAAATATTTTTCATAAATATCATTCAATTATAAACATAAAAAAACCACTAAAATAATTAGTATAATATCATTGAAAAATATCCACAATTAAACATAACTAAAATAAAATAATTTTAACATAAATCAGAAATAATTTTGGAAGATCACTTGAAAATAATTTTTGAGGAAAATATTCTTTCTTTTTATAAAATGTTTATTTTCTTAAAATGAATTAAAATTTTAAGAGAAAACATTTTATATAAAAATAAAAAATTTTGATTGTATATTAAGATTCATTTAATTAATGTGTCATTAAAGATGGAGTATACATTCATTCATAATACATCAAAAAAATCTTTTTTATACCTTTTAAATAAATTTATAAAGCACAAAGTTTGGAAAATAAAAAAATGATTCCTTTAAAACCATTTAGTAAAAATTATAAGATGTGTAAAATTAACATTGAAAAGTTTTTGAATAATAGTAAAATTATTATCTATTTTATTTAAAAGAAACATGGACATGGAAGATAAATATTCCCCAAACTATACTTGCATATATAAAATCCTAAATAATACTTAGTTTGTGAACTTAACCCTTAACATCAGCTTGATTTCCTTCATAAATATCTAAAAATAATGTATAATTATTTAAATAATGTTACTATGTTATTTTACAAAATATTAATATTAGTGATATCATATATTATCCTATTAGTAGTATCTTATCACCTTTGTGTTAAAAATATTTTATTATTACCCATCTTTTTGGTGATAACTATTTCATTTTCCTATGGATGTTTTGTAATATAATTCCAAATTATTTTTCATAGGATATAGTTCCATAATTTCCAAAGTGATAGTATTTTTAACATTGAAAAGTAATCACATCTTGTTTCAGAGACGGCAGGTCATACATATGCAAGAGCGACTCCATAATTCTATTAGTTGTAAGACATTATGGAATTGGATGACATATAAATTTTATTTCTTGAAGAAAGATAATTTTATAACATTAATATATATATATTATTTACATCATTATAACCATCCAAATTGTGTTAAGATCAAAATAATATTACACCATGGTGTGGAGATGGTAAGCCCTATGTACGCACATGCTATGCTTCTGTTTTTTAGAGGTAGGGTAACATTTTTAATATGGTAGGTCCCTGAGCATAATAACATCTCATACTATAGGTCTAACTGGATTTATTATCTTATAATGGATGAAATACCTGAATAGTAAGTAGAATAATAAATAATCTAGAAATAGTTGAAAAATATGATTACTTTTTCTTTGGTGAAAATCCTTTAGATGTCATCTTTAGGAGGATAGGGTTGGACAGTTGATAAGACCACATACTATATAATTTGGAGAAGGAATTATAAAAGATAAATTGTTAAGTTATGATTGATCTTTAAGGTTCAATGTGATATGAAGAAATGAGAGAGGAGGTTCCATTTTATAATTGAGGTGAGTGGATCTTTTGGAATTTTCACAAAAAAATAATTTATAATAAATTAAATATCAATACAAAAACCTCTAAAAAAAGTATTTGAATATTAGATAAGAATTGTTTATAATATAATCAAAAAATAGATTTTATACCAGTGTTGTTTTTTTAATTTTATCATTTTGATTATCCAATATTAATATATTTTAATTTTAACTATGGTAAAAAAATCAATATTAAAATGTTATAATTAATATTTATTTGATGTAAATTAGACCATAAATGAACAATTTATAAAATTTTAGACCATATTAAAATTATTCTGTAATTTTAAATATGTTTTTTTTATTTTCAAATAAGCCAATAACATATAATTTTGATAAAATATCATTACCGTCAATTTTGATGTTATTCCTTGCATAATATTTTAAAAATAACAAGACAACAAGTTTTCATCGATGGAAATATTTTATTATATCCCTAAGAGGTCGATTTCAACATTATATTTTTTTCTCACCTTAATTATCTCATATTATATATATATATATATTAATGAAATTTATTTGAATTTTCCAATAATAAAATAATTAATACATAAGTATCTAGTAATTATTTAATATTCATATTTCTTAACTCAAATTTGACATGAAAAAATCCCGATGGAGATAAATATTATATACATTATAATAATATTTATTGGTAACTATTTCTTTTTGGATAACCAATATTAAAATTGATATAGAATTTTAAACATTAATGTGACATCTTTAAATTTTTATAAAATAGAAAATGATAAACATATTAATTTCTTTTATGTGGTCCAAAAAATGAAAAAATGATTTTTTATAATGAAAATATGTTTATTATTTTAATAATATATGTTTTTATTCATTCATAAGATACATTTATCCCGATATAGAGACATAACATATATTTATGATGAAGAAAGTGAAATTTTGAAACTTGTTTTATTTGAATATTATATAAGCCATTCTCAAGGACAAGTGTCCATTAAAAACATAATTTTGATCCCTATTTTTTAAATGTTGAATAAAAGTTTTCCAAAAAAATAGTGGCTTGTGTTAGAATAATTTTATAGTTTTTAAAATGTTTTTAAGATAAATTACCCAATTTATATTTTATCATGGCCGAAAAAATTACAAAGGTTATTATTCATTTTGGAATCAATTTTAAGCTAATTTCACAAAATTAGGACATTCTGAATATAAATTTTTTATCCATTATTCAAAATTCAATACATTGAATATTTTGAATTTAATGTAATATAAAACCAATAAAATTCCATGAAAAAAATTTTCTCATAAATATTTCCTTCATAAACAAAATAAATTAAAATAAATTATTGTATAAAATAATATTAAAAATCCATAATTTCATTATTTTATATAAAAATTAGAAAATCAAAATTTATATCTAATAAAATGATTTACAATGTAAAGACTATAAATGAATTTAATATTTTCATTTAAATTTAGTAATTTCAATATTCCTTGTAAAATAAATGTTTTCAGGAAAAAATAATCTTAAGGAAATTTTGACATTATGAATTAAAGAAAGAAATTAATTGTGTCAAATAAATTTTCTATCTTCAAAAATTAATATTAATTTATAAAGGAAGAACACCCCATTTTTGATGAATGCGAATGTTTTGAAGAATAACATGATTTTACTAATATTTTATGATTATTTTCTATGAACATACCAATACATTGATATTTAGTTAGAGCTTCATATTTATTTTAAAAAATAGTTATTAATTTTTATTACCACCAATTTAATAGCTAGGTTATACTAATAGTTTCTTGCGGTTCATTTAAACTCCCAAGTACGAGCATCACAAGTTATTTAATTTATTTAAAAAGAAATATCTATTAAAATATAGGGGCGTTACACATTAGGTTGTTGTGATGAAAATAAGACTATAATAAATTTCATAAATTAATAATTGTACTTTTTATTCTATTCACGCTCCATTATGACCATTTATTTGGGCTATTTGACCACATCTTGAGACTATGATACCAATACATGAGTTGTTTCAAACTCAGTGCTACAAGAACTAGAAATTTATGTTGTCCAACATCTTGTGGGTGAGATACTATACCCTATTCTATATTGAACTCTTCCATGGTTATCATCTAAAAATACATGTATTAAATGACCATATAGCCCATAGTTTTAAGCATCCTTCTTATCAAGTCCCTCAAAAGAACAATGTTACAAATTTAAATGGACTATTTTTTGTAAAATATATATCAAAATTAGAAATCAATAAAGTAAAACAAAAAACCTACTATAGGGCATTTTCCATTACCATTATTCTAGCATTCTTCTTCCCACTCCATTAAAAAAATATTTCTTGAGGAAATCATACTTAAATATTCAATACCTCCCTCTATTATGATATTGAATTTTGAAAAACAAATTTTTTTTAATAATTAATTTCATGACTAAAATAATATACATAAACTCAATAATGAAATACAATTTTTTATAATGATTGATTACTTGGTTATAGTATGATATTAATTAGTTATCCGATGAAATTTTATACAATAAATTGTGGTAATTAGTATATAATTGAATAATGATTTGAAAAATTAAGTTAAAGTGAATTTTAAGGTTTCATGTTGTATATAATATTTACACTAATATTAATTAAATTAAATTATATTATAATTGAAATATAATCTGTTTATTTAAAAAAACTAATCAAGTGAAACCATATGTAAAATATGGTAACGTGTAATGGGGAAACGTAATATATATGTGTTATTATTTTTTTGTTTCTTGGCTTTTATATTTTCATATTATTTTTTTAAATAATAGAAATGAAAGGTAAATTGTTCTTTGATATTGTTGAAATGGTATTGTTGATACTGGGGCTTGTTTTCATTACCAAGACACATGAATGAATTGGATTTATTGTATATTGGGTTAAACAAGATAAAATTTTAGTTAGCATGAGATTATGTAAAATATAGATTTTTTTATTTTGGTAAATTAAAAATTTGTTTGTTATATAGAAATGGTGTGTATACTAGTTTCCTTATAATTTGGGATAATGAAAAAGTGGTTTTCATATATTTATGTTTTATTGTAGTTTTTCTTTTTTTGTTATTTGATTAATTATATTTAGTAATTTGAGTGTAAATTAATCTCTTAATTAATGATAGGAATGGATTCATACTTTAAATTAAGTGGCTTGGGACATTATTGAGTTTACAAACTGTCACCCTAGTTTATTATGGTTAATCTAATAATCTAATTTGGTTTTACACTGATATTTTGAGTTTAAATTATCTATCAATTAAAATAGGTGTATGAGGACATTATTTTTAATAGATTAATAATGAGAAATCATTTGATATTTATTTATCTTTAGATTTGAATATTTTATGGAATTCTCTATATTAAGGAATAAAATAAGTTTTTTAATTTAGTAGATACCTTATGTAGTATAAAATGTATTATTATGTTTTATATCACTGAATTTATACTGTGAAAAACCATTATTATCAAGTATTTAATAAAAATTCTATTTGATTGATGGTGTAAATTGATAGTAGTGTTATTAAAGGTGAAACAAGTCTCAATTTTTAAATGACTAATATATAATCGTATTATTGTGTTGAGTTTTATTGTTTTTGTAGTGTATTTGGCTTGGTGAGTGTTCATTAATGATCGCCATTAATTTTTTTTATATCATCATGTGGCATTTTGACTTGTTAATAGAATTTTACATGATGTACACTCTTTTTTGAGTGGAATAACTTGTGTTTACTATTGGAATTTAATTTTTGAAAGGGATTAATGGAATTGGACATAGATGATAAATCCTAATATGATTTTGTTATTTTTATAGTAGGTTATTATTATAATGGAATCTACATATATACATCAAAACTACACTCTTTATCAAAATAATATCCAAGTCTCATTGTGTGATATAAACCAAAGGTTTTTTAATCTAAATAATGATGTAAAGGAATTTATTTTGATAGGTCACCTATGAATTGAATAAATCATCTCAGTGTTGGCATATACATTTGGTAGAGCATTCAAAGGATTTAGTTTTTTAATAAATGACTAAAATCATTGATATATAAGTGTGTTACATGGAGTATAATCAAAAAATAAAAATTGTATTCACATGACAGACTATTTATTGAAATGATAACACTACTATAATATATATAACGGATCATATGGGAGAATGATTCTTGAGTAAATATATGGGTGAATCATCTTAGATACTGGGTATAAGGATTTATAATGACTAATATTAGTGGGTTATTCTTACGAGTTTGATCATATATATGAACATGATTCCAAATAGTCATACCATATAAAACTATAGTATATGATCATTACTAATGTAACATGGTGTATGTTTTCCTAACATAAATATACATTAAATTAAATGGAAACGAGACTTATGAGTTATATTACTTATTCTTTGTTAATATGGTCAATCATCTACAACATGTTTTATATTAATGTAGAAGTATTATATTATTTTATTATAACTATTTGATACAAATAATATTTTGGGATATTTATCATAATCATTTTACAAAATAATCATAAATAATAAAGAATAATTAATGATCTATCCATGGTTTTTATAGGTGAGGAAAAAATATTTTCAAATGGTTACATTGATTCTAGAAGATAAATTAACCTGGTTAATTTAGGATCTCATGCAAGATATTTTCCCACAATAGAGGATCTATTTATTAAAATTTCCCTTTTAATCTATAGTTGACTGATTATATAATATAAACTGATAAAACTATTGAATCATATTGTTAATTGAATATATTTATATCATTTTTGATATATATTTGTTTTTTTAATGTATTTAATATCGGTATATTTCATTTATTTCCATTATGAGATATTATATGTTTTTATAGGAATATTCATTAATGAATGTGGATTTTATTAGGTATTTCCTTGATTATTTTAATTATATAAATTAAATAGTAAGTTTTGATAAATGAATCACTATGAATCTTATTGATTCACATACAATATATTTTTTACTATAATTATTCTATGGAAAATATGATCCCTCTAGAGTTATTTAAATATTTAAATGTCAGTGGATTACCTTAACAAATAAAAAAATATTTGATACCTTGAACTAATAATCATCAATCATCGATATTAATAATTATTTGATAGAAGGTGTTTTGTGTTTATGTTTACTTTTTATCCTATATGTTTATAAAAAATTGTTGATATGACTAGTTATAATTTTAAAAAATGTGTTGACATTTTGGATACCATTGACAATTATCATAATTTTTTCCCACCAACTACATTCCAATTACCTTATCAGTGGAAACCTTCTCTCTTTTCCCATATTATTATAAGTAAGACATATAAAATTCACACATTATTACTAGAAACCACAAACCTTTTTACACATTTTCATAATTCAGATTTTTGGAGGCTAATACATGGATTTCCTAAAGGTAGTGTGAATTTTTATTATAATATTATCTTCAAAATTATTTTAATTAAAAAATTAAATTATTTGTTTCAGTATATAAATCCCTCTCCATGTCTAGTATTAACCATTACCTTCCCTAATGGCATTATTAAGAGGTAATAAATTATTCTAGAAGAAAATAATATTTGTTAGACCATATGATACAGTCTACTATAATAATGATAACTTTAACATATCTTAAACTATCTAATTATTCTATATTATTGTATAAAAAATTATAAAGAATATACATAATTTTCAATTGAACGAATCCGATTTCAAAAATTTATTTTAATATATAGATTAAGAACGAGTGTCATACTTATAGCCTATAATGTTATGAAATCATACACTATCCCAATATATTGGGATATTTCATCGATTCCATGTTTTCTAGTTCTATTTTGATGCTTGATAAAAAATAAATTTCAATTATAGGAAATAATTCATTAATGAAAATCATTGTAATTTTAATTAAAAAATAAGAAATTTTATTCATACCATAAACTCAATACACTTCCAATAATAAATAATTTCTTAATATTATTGTACTAGAACTCTTTCCTGATAGGTGTTTCCTCTAAATATGTACCAAATCTATCACACCAGCCAATATAAAACTCATACATATATGGCATCCACACTCACCTAGTTCTCAAAGCCATAATATCCTCCCAACCAAACCATCAAGAAAATTATTCCAATGATGAAGAAACACATTAATTTATATAAATATAATAATAATATAATTTTAATTCCAATTATATTTCCTTCCCATGTTTCTCCAAATCATTATCGTTGGCTTCATTTTTTATGTGTCTCTAAGAAAATGGCATAACAACAGTGATTTCATATTTATTTCCATGAATATGTAGGAAAATTATAAATTATCACCATTTTTTTCAAATCAACTGATTATCTTCATTATACTCAACCATTATCTATCTGGGGTGGTTCCAAAAATGAACATTGAATGTACTCCCATGCCGTAGGGTTTAAGATACTGATGTGAAGGAAAATATATATATAAATAAATCTTATAATTAAAAAAAATTTCCAATAAAAACAATTCGTGTTCTATAAATACACTAGATGATGTTTCATTTGTGGTTCTAATGGACTAGACATCTCTGGTCCATTACGTTGTGAAAATTTAGTTTCTGATGTGGTCTAGGAGGTCAACATGACTCATTCGGATATTTTTCAAAAATAAAATTTTTTAATGGTAGATAATCCAACGGTGGGTCAGACTGGTGACTCAGGAGTGGTGAATCACCCTGGTAGGTTAATAGCGGGGAGTAACAATGGTGAATCACAATGGTGAGTCATCCATTGGTATCTCAGAATGGTATCTTGGACCAGTGACTCACAACAATAAGTCTCTAATAGTGGGTCGTAGTGGTAGGTTGCAAGTGGTGAGTCATCTGATAGGGAATCCTACAATAACAATTCACACAATGATGAATTTTCACTAGTGTCTCATCATTGATAACTCACATCAGTGAATCATCCAATAGTTACTCATCCATTGGTGATTCTTTTCTAGTAGTTTGTTAAAGTTCCAAAATTCTCCAGTTTTCCAGTTTCTCCCCTTTATCATATTATTTCATATGAAATGTATTTAATACAATATTTAATGGTTTTTTTAGTTATTTCAAAAAATATATATTTTCAATTAACTTGAGTATTCCATTTAATTCTAAACCACACACTGATGTTCTAGATCTGACATTAATGGCCTTGAAAGACCATTCTTTCCTTTTATAGAGGATCTTGCCTTTCTAAATCCAAGATATTCTCTTCCTTATGTGCTCCCATTTTTTCATGGTGTGCCCTAAAACTTTCATCCCCATGGAGTCGTCTCTTATGTTATAGACTTTGAATCTCATTTTCCCTGGATTATTTTCATATTGTCTATGCACACCCTATTATGGTGCAATGAGGAAGTGATTATCATTTATTTTTTGAGGTAGGGATCCCTTCGTTTCTCTTTTAATTTTATACAATGATGGGTGGGTGTTTAATTGTATCCCTTTTTTAAAAATCTAGATACCAAATAAATAATGATAATTAAATCTGTTTAAGGTGGGCATGTGGGGTTGGAAATATGTCATATGTTCTACTTTGTTATCTGTTGATATTTTGAATTATATGTTCTTTATTCCTATTGAAAATATTGTTCATTGGGGGTCTTTTTTTCATAAGTGATGATCTTTGGAAAGAATGATGTTTCTTCTTTCGTAAATGTTTCAACATGAAAACATCTAACTATGTATACATGGATAATAAATGGATTCTTGAGGATCAAACTATTTTATGTTGTTACCCATGAATTAACATGAGGAAATTGACTGAGAAATACCTTGTTAAATAAAAATATTTCTTACATTGTTATGTGTTGTGGTGTGTTTTCTAAGGGTTTGTTTTGACTTGTACTAATGTAGGGTTATGGATTGGGTATATTATGTGGGGTGATACGGGGTCTGTAATAAAATCCCAAGTTGATAGATTGTTTGATTATGGAATTGATGGGATTTGTTTTGCATTGGGATTGTGATCGTGTTTTACTATGTTGTATTAAGGGTGTGGAGTGGTTATGAAGTAGGGATTCCATTAATGGTTGTGATTGGTGCGTTGTAGTTGTACTGAGATGTGTTCCTAAGTGTGGCTCTGAGTTGGGGGTTTCCTATGTTGAGAGTATAGATTGGGAGGAATGACATTAATGAATGATAATGTAAGTGGTTGGTATGCGTAAATCACCTAGTGTTTCCCCATGCGTATAATTCCCAAATATTCACTCCATGTCTGGAGTACCTTTTTTTTATAACATGAACAATTGTTAGACAGAGCAGAAATATGATGTCGCTTAATTTATCATGGTTCTTCCTCCCCACTGTGACTTTTGATGTGTGTCTTGTTTTGTGCTATACATGGTAGTTTCCTTGATAATTATGGAGAAAATGAATACTTAATAATGATTAGAATTTATTAATTGATTTGGATGGGGGTATGAATTGAGTTTGTGTCTTATTATGAAGTGTCTTCCATTTATCAAGACTGTAAGTGATCATTAATAATGTTTTTAAATGCATATAGAGGTAGTAGTTTTTATTTATCCTAAAATATGGGATTTAGTGCTTTATATTATATATATATATACACACTTAATGTTCTTGTGATTTCTATGCACACCCCACCCAAATTGAGCACCCTGTGCTAAACACTGCAGATTACCACATGGGAGGGTGTCTTCACCAAACATCCTAGATGGAGTATGGATGGATGGCCACCCTCTATCCCTTTCTCCCTCTTCTAGGTGGTGAAATCAAAATATTATTTTGGCAATTTGTGGTTTGTGTGGCCTAGGAGTGTGTGGTCGAGTTATGTTTTTTCTAAGTGTATTCGGGATGAGACGTGTTGTGCTTTCCCATGTGTTTTCAGGATGTGAGGTGGTATGAGGATTAGGTGTTTGTGGGTTGGATGTGATGTGGTATGAAGATCATGTTTCTGCAGGAGGGATGTGATGTCAAATGTGGACCATCTTTATATGGAAATGATTTGGTGTGGTGTGTTCAGATGAGGCAGGAGTCCTAGGTTGTTTTTTTGTTAGGTTTTGAGAGTGTCCAATTTGTGAAAAATTAGTGATGGTTACCCTTTCATATATGTTGTTCCTATATTAATATAATTGACATGAATTATTTGGTGAGTGTGCCTTGGTGAGGTGGGGATGGCTAGAATACATTGTTAGGTGATGTTGATTCTTCTTTTTTCTCATAGAAGCATTAGTATGCTTCTCTAACATGTACATGAGAGACTTTGGTTTTTTCTACAACATATAATTGTATTGTCGCTCTACCTATATAAAACTTATTTTTGGATTTCAAGTAAGTTAATGTAGACATTTCTTGGAATTATATTCAATGAATTTGGGGATAGTTGATGTGTCGCTTCATAGTTTTTTTGGTTCATTCCTTGGAATTTTATTGTATTTATAACAACATTAATTTAAACATTCATGTGTGATGGAATTTGGATATGTTTTATATATTGGTCTAAGAGTTGTTTTGCGGTTGATACATCTTATCCCCAAACAATGTTTACTATTTAAAGTGTAATGCCTCCCATTTTTTGAGATTTATATTCAGTTGGTGCTTGTCACCACCTAGGACCTAATGTAGGTTGGACATGGGGTCATTATATCTCATTCTCCACTTCCATCTCTAGAGGAGCTTCTTTGGTGGAAGGGTGTCATAACTAAATGGTATAATAGGTAGTTTGAGATATAGGATAGATTTTAGAGTTAGGAACCGTGAGGATTATATGGTTTGGTAGGGCAGTAATGTAAGATGATCTTAGTGCATGATTTAGGTCAGGGAAGACTGGCTAGGTTATAGGATTTTAGGCCCCCTATGATAAGATGCAAGGACTCTAAACCAAAATAATTACCAAGTGATGCAACACTGTTTATATGGTAGAACCCTTGGAAAGGCACACAAATCCTAATGAAACTTTTATTGTATGAATTTGGTATTTTGGGGAATTTTAAATACAAAAAAATGATTTAAATGAATTAAATTTAATATTTAATAAAATTACATACTTCATGGGCATAGGAATTCATTGATTACTATGTTTTTTAATAGCAGAACTTGGTTTTTGTCCATATGTGTCTCGGGAAGTTTAGGCTTAGTAGGCCAACCTGGTTGATCAGTGGATGGCGGATCATGGGGGGGGGGGGGGTAGGGTGACTAGTGGTAGAAAATGTTACGTTATTTCCAGTTTAAGACTATAGAAATGTATAAAGTTAGTGCTTCGTACATGGAGACCTAAAGATGGATTGAGAATTTTGATATCATCATTAGTTTGATTGGAGATCTGGAAGAGTACTGGGTTCCTTTGGAAGTGATCCAAATGCTGGAATTTGCGCATCAATTGTGGACATTGTTCCAGGGGGAGAGGAATAAGGCTGGTGTTCTATGGGTCGGTATTGAGAAGGATTTCTATGTACAATAACATTAATATACCATGATGTATGAGAAGAGGCTTGAGTTTCTCTCCCTAAGGCATGAGAGTATGTAAGTACGAGATATGGGGATTAAGTTTAGTGATCTCATTTTATTCTTCCCATATCACTTTCTGTATGGGGAGTCCCCAATAAGATTCCAATAGGAGGCACTTCATCCTTCTAACCAGTACACAGTGACTCCCATTACATTGCTGACATAATTGGAGGGTTTGAAGAAGGCAATATCGATTAAGCTTATGCACTCATGAGGAGGTCTATATTAGAGGGTATATATGAGGGTTCTTTGAGAGGTATGGTTTCCAGATGTAGGTCTTAGGTGCCTAGGCCTTCATGGTTTTGACCAGTTGTAAGTTTACCTCAGTAGTTTATGTTTTGAAATTATGGTACTTGTTCTTTTCTTGTGGTATTGGGGACCATGTGTTTCTTTTTTTTGAGTATGTCTACATCCTCATATCAGTTCCCAATGTCCATTTGAGCTCAGTTTGGTGGAGTTGGGATGGTTAAGTGCCCTCCTTAGTAGTAGTTGCTAGCCAAGATGTTTCAGCAGCAGGAACAATGGGCGGATGCTCCACTGAGTGGGGATGTAGCAGGTTGTGCCTTACCTCAGGGTGTTCCTCATGGTCCTAAAACCATGAATATTCAGGGAAGTGTTCATTAGTATAGGGGAAGAGGAGTTGTGTGTGTTTAGCTTCGCACTATAGAGTTAGTAGTTCTAGTAGGGCCAAAGATCGTTCAAGGTACAATCAGCTTGTTCAGTACCCTTTATTGTGAATTTTTTCATTCAATATATTCACACACCATTTTTCGATCAATCTATCCCATGCTATAGGAATATATTCTTAGAGTATTTTCTTCCCCCCTATAGTTTATTACACCATCTAGAGGCCAGACTAGCTTGTTTGATGTGTGTTGGTGATGTAGACAGATAATGGGACAACATCAATCCCATGGGGATATTTTCTTTCTACCGATTCATCCATACGATGTTATTCTCCGCATTTACTATTTATATTTTGTATATGACATTATTGACTACATATAGAAAAGATTCGTGTTTTTAGAAGTGCATGGACAACATGTGGATTTTGTTAGTGAGTGGATGTGTAAGGTTTGTAGTCGATGTTTGGAGCATCGTTTTTCCTTGGCGGCTGAGCTATTAGTGGAATAAGTGGATGATGAGATAGTGAGGGTTCCCATAGATTTTGTGGGAGTTCACAAATGTTTTTCATAAGGAGGTTGTGACTCTACCCCCAAGATATGATATTGAGTTCAAAATAGACTTACAACCCAATACTTGTCCAATTTTGATGACTCCATATAGGATGCGACCTTCATTTTTTATGGATATGAGGTTTTAGATTGATGACCCAATGATGAAGTACTTCATCTGACCTAGTGATTCATTGTGGGGTGATCCGGTGTTTTTTGAAAAGACGGAAGATGGTGGTTAGAGGGTTTCAGCAGACTTTAAATGTTGAATTAGGTGATGGTCAAGAACTTATTCCCTCCCCCATGTATATAGGATCTTTTCATCTAGCTGAGAGGGGCGAGTTGGTTTTCAATGATCAATCGGCTGTTGGATATCACCAGTTGAGGGGTGAAGGAGGATAATATCCTGAAGAATTATTTTTAGGTTTAGTTATGGGCATGTCGAGTTCATACTCATATCGTTCAGTGTTAGGAACCAACCAGTTGTGATCAGGGGGATTTTTAATGTAGTCTCCCATGAGTTCCTAGACCGATTCATCATCATATTCATCGATGAAATATTGATCTACATGAAATCATATGAGGAGCATACCGAGAATCTCAATACTGTCCTTCATGTCTTTCGATGACACTAGTTCTATAAAAAGGTGTCCAAGTGAATATTTTGGACACAATATGTGATTTTCTTTGGAAATGTGGAGTCTCAATGGGGAATATCAGTGGACCCATAAGAAGTTGAGGTAGATGATACTTTTTAAGAACTAATGAATTGGGAATAGTTTCACTATTTTTTTTAGTCTGGCGGGAAATTATATGAAATTTGTACCCGATTTTTCTTGACATGCATCTCCATTGATATCTCTGACCAGGAAAGACCATGCTTTTAAGTGGATTGTGCAGCTCCAAACATCGTTCATTTATCTAAAGGTGAATTTGTTCAGTTCTCCAATCCTTTGATTGCTAGAGGAATGGGTGATGTTCACTGTGTTGGGTAATGCTTCACATCTGGGCTTGGGATGCGTACTAATGTAGAAGTTGGGGGTTATATCTTAAGGGTATAATAAGTTACATCCCCATGAACATAACTATGAAACACATGATCTAAAGCTAGTAGTGTTCAGTTTTTTGTTGAATTCGTGGAAACATTACCTCATTGGGGGTAAATTTGTGGTCTTACTAGGTTAAAAGAGTTTGAGGTATATCTCTTATCAGTGAGATCTGAACATGCGAAATCAGAGGTGGATGGTGTTTCATTAGGATAATGATTGTGAGATCTGCAAAAAATTGAGAAATGGGAATTTCATGGATATTTCATTGATAAGGTTTTTGTAGAAGGATGTAGTTTAGGAACCTATAGATACTTGGAAGGTGATGGAGGTGTTATAAGCCTTACACATGGATGTATGAGTAGATGGTGATAAAGGCTGTCTGTTTTATTTTATAGCATATTATTCTATAATGTAAAATGTGGAGGAGTCTCAGTGGGGATACATAGTAGAAGAGGTTGTGTGTGATTTCATAGACCATAGTGATGCTCTGTAAGGATGGTTGGGGATGGTAAGAATGAGATTTTTTTCTATGGGAAGATGTTTTTTCGAGTGGAAATGCATGAGGGACTCCTTGTTGAGTTTCACATCTCTCCTATAGAATTGATCCTCAGAGTTTCCAAGATGTACAATGCCTTGAGGGAGCATTTTTTTGGCTCCATATAATATGTGATGTAGTACAAATTATGGTGAAGGGTATATTGTTCTAGTAGGTTAAATCTAATCACCATGTTCCTAGTGGTTTTTTGAAGCCTTTGGAAGTCCCAAATTGGATGTGGGGTGAAATCCTAATGGATTTAATTACATGGTTTCCCAAGGATGAGGGAGGATATGATGTTATCTATGAATTAGTGGATCAGAAAAAGAAATTGGATCACTTCTTAGTGATGAAGGAGTCGCGCATAGTGGATTTCTTGGAAAGGTGGTATGTGGATGAGGTGGTGCGGTTTCACAGTGTTATGAGTTCCCTTATCTCAAATAGGGGTGCATGATTTACCTCAATATTCTGTAGATGATTTCAACATTCTTTTGGAGCTTAATTAAGACACAATACATCCTTCCACCATTAGATATATGTGTAGTGGGACTGGAATATCCAGATGCTGGAAGACATGTTGCGGGAATTCATCTTTAACATTTGAGGACCTTGCATATGACAAATTCCATTGGTAGTTTTTCTAACTATAATAGTTATCACTCTTCCATTGGCATGGATCTGTTTGAAAATTTTTATAGATGAATGTTTCATTCAAAATTTTGTTTTACTGGGGTTTTGGATACATTTATTCTTGGTGATGAGGTTGTGCAAAGGATGACAAGGAAGGATCATCTTGTTTTTGGGAGGATGAAAGTAGCACAGGAATGTCATATGTTGTATGTCGATCATAGGATAAGGCCCTTGGGGTTTGAGGTTGGGGACCACATGTTTTTGAATGTTTCCCCCTGACATGGTAAGTAGTAGATTTGTAGAGGGAGTATGTTTTCACTCATTTTTATTAGACCCTATGAGGTGTTGAGAAATACTAGCGAGGTGGAATACTAGTTAGCACTAAAACCATAATTGGAGAGGACCCATGACATATTTCTCATCACCCAACTTCATTGGAATCTTCATGATGACTCCCATGTCATCATATAGAAATAATTTAATATCGAAGATGATGCAACATACATAGAGAAACTAGTATAGATCCTGGATCATCGGGAGAAGGTGAGGCATGAATGACCATCCCATTGGTTCATGTTTTCTTGAGGCATTGTGATTTGGAGGTGAGTACATGGGAGTGAGAAGTGTAAAAAAATTTCCAGTACGTAGAGTTGTTTTGAGTTTTTATGTATTATATTTTTCCTTGTGGTGTAATGTTTGAACATTATTTGTTATGATATTAGTCATTTATTTATTCCAAAATGTGCGATAATGTATTAACATGTGAAAAGGGGAAGACCAAAGTCCTAATTAAGACACAATAATATCGATGTGATTAAACCTATGTGGTTGAGTTATTTCTACCTAGAATGGATATTATCTTGGCATGGAGGATGAGATTCTATGATTCAAGTGTTCAGACAGTCTGGTTGTTGTGCTTGTGTTGTGTGTCTTATGGTTGGATGAGCTTATAGATTTAAGTGGTGGTTTTCTTGGATGTTGATGTTTTAATCTAGATTTCAAACATCATATGGTGGTTTTTCTTCGAACCTTGATATTAGTAGCATCGTTTCAAGTATATCAATATCCTTGAGAGATATCTCATGCGGTGGTTGTTTGGGCCCCTCTATCTTCTTGGGTTTGTTTGATTTCTTGATGGAGAGAATAGATAGAGTGTTATATGATGTAATGTTCTGGACCACACATGACCATTATTTTTTGAAAATCTGGTGTTTGAAGTGTTCTGGGAGTTCAAGGTGGTTCATTTCGAGAGTTTTCCAAAAATATAGTTTACCAACTGTAGCTCATCAAATGGTGGGTCAGATTGGTGAGTTTCTAGTGGTGACACCCACCAGTAGGTCTCTAGCGGTGATTCCTAGTGGCGACTTTTGATGGTGATTCGTCCACCGATATCTTGAAATGGTAGGTCGAATGGTAGCTTGGACTGGTGACTCGCAACGGTGAGTCGCTGATGGTAGGTAGTGATAGTAGGTTCCATGTAGTGAGTTTTCTAATGGTAAAACTTCAATTAGTTACTCATCCAACATCTGGTCACCCACAGTGACTCATCCACTAGTAGCTCTTCTCTAGTGGCTCTAAACTATGATTCATCCATGGGTGACTCATAAATCAGTGACCCTTTTCCATCATTTTTTCAAAATTCTAGAATTCAACAGTTTTTCCAGTTTCCCTATCAAACATTTTATTCAATGTGAAATGAGTTTAATAACATATTTAAGGGTTTTGGTGAAATTTCAAGTCATATATATTGTAACATCTTGGTTTTTGGTGCCTCCCTAAAGTTTTCTCATACTCGGTTGGTCGCATGGCCTCAAGCGCATTTCCCCAAATGCCAGAGGCTGCAGACTACCAGCAAGGGCCTTGGGTGTGATAGTGGGGAATATATACCATCATTGGATAAGTATACACATCAGAACAACAATATTCACAAAATTGGAAGCAGTAATACCAATAAACAAGTAAACAACAGAATAATGAAAGTAAATAAACAACTTGATCACATATATAAATGACGCGTGACACATATGTCTTTGAATGTATCCAAAAATATCACAATTAAGGATATACAATACTGATCCTAATTATAATAGAAATAAGTAAACTCCAGTAGCTTCACAATCCCCAACATGGTCCAATGCTCTCCAGCTTCAACAACAATCAAGAACCTCATGAAGAAGGCCGCTTTCCGTTTTCTATTCCTACAACAATTTAATCTATTTGGGTCATAAAGAATGTCCCAAACATGGTGTGAGACGAATCCTAGTAGAAAACCCCAAAAGAATATATGCCTAACTATATATGAATATATATATATATGTGGTAATATGAAAAAAATGATGAAATAAAATATGATGTACTCCGAAGTAAACAATCCTATAGTTTTCAATTACATTCATTTATATTTAAATAATTATTCAATACATTTAATAATATAACCTCAGGATCTAGCCAAATATCTCTATCCCCTAGTATGAAAATATCCACAGAAGTCTCAAAAGACCATATGAACAATCAAGAGAGACAGAGTCCAAACGTGTGCTTTGGCTTGGAAGACTCATCATAATCACACAATAATTCACAAGAAACCCTTTGGGAATTTTCTCACAGTCTAAACCCCCCAGCTGCATATATCATAAAATCAATAAATAATAGACCCTCTTAAAAATATCACACGGTCTACCCCCTTTGGACTCACAAAGCACTATTCATTTACAAACCACCACCTAGGTAGCTCTCATGGTCAATACCCCCTTGTTCTGCATTACAATGACCCCCCCTAAAATCTTCCATAGTCAATGCCCTATGGTCTAATATTTATTTAAAAAATCCCTTGGGGTAGCTCTCACAGTCTATCCCCTCTAATCCATGCCCCATGGAAGTTGTCACAATATATACCTATGGTCAATCATAACAACTATTTATAATTAATGGACCCTAATTTGGGAAGCTCTCACAGTCAATTCCCCTTGGTTATACTTTCTTAATGGAAAACACATGAATTTAATATAAACTAAAACTCCATCCTAACAACACTAGGCATATAATACAAAGAAGCCTAACATGATTTCTAGTCCCATTGGCCATAACCCAAAAAAACATGGGAAACACAACCATAATCATGGTATTAAACCTTATGCACCATCAATAACTTTTTCTCAATCAAATAAACCATAGAAGGCATTAAACATGGTTAAATCCAAAACAATAAATAACATAAAAATGTTATTCATCACTTTTAGAATATATATTCCAATGAAAATAAAAGAGTGGAACAAACCACCTACCTCAATGTCGCACGACGAACACTCTTGATAGTTGGCCGTTGAATCGTCCTTGAACTAAAACGATCTACAAAAAGGGTAAAAAGGATAAAACCTAAATAACTCAAGAGAGTAGAGAAATTATGATGATAGGATCATGGGATATAGATAACTCACCGATAGGAATCCAACACACCTGGCATCGTCTCAATTAGTGTTTAGATAGAGGAATAGGAAGAGATCAATGATCTTCAGTCATACGTCACTCTCCAATATGAGACACGTGATGAAGAAAGGAGTTCTGGAGAGGAGACCAGTCTTATGATCGATTAATCAATTAAAAAGAAAAGTACACATCTTGTTCATTTAATGTACAATCTATGTACTAGCATCAACCAACCCTGCTTGAGATGGTCAGCCATGTGACATCACACATCCCTATACACAATCGTTACACGACTAGTACATGTCTACCCACTGAAACTGGATACATGGCGTGTAATCAATAGTACATGGCGTCTATATAGAAAATTTCTAATTTATTATATTTTTCTCAAAAACAACCCTTAACAAAGATCCATACATGAAATGAAGATCTTGGTTCTTACAAACATCCCCCCTTAATGCAATTCGTCCCCGAATTTCCCTTCCATGGGTGGTGAAGAAGAAGTATCAAACAAATATAGATATTGTGATCATATATCAACTTCTCTCTCCCAAGTCTCATCCTATACTCTCCTGTGATGCCATAGCACCCATACCAGAGGAACAAATCGGCCATGGAGAACTTCCGTGCTATGATCCACAATCCAAATAGGGTTCTCCTCAATGGATGCATCCACCTACAACTTGATCTCCTCGAGTTGATAAACATGAGAAGGGTCTCAAAAGAAATAATGAAACTAAGAAACATGAAATATGTCATGCATAGACCGGTACCTCTGAGGTAACTACAATTGATAGGCAACCGACTTAAATCTGTCCAAAACCTTAAACGGTTTTCCATACGTCGGTGACAAATTTCCCTCTCTCTATTTCCTCTTGTGTCTCAACCTCAGTGTAACACATAAGAAAACCTAATCTCCAAACTAGAACTCCAGAGGACATCTTATTCGATCATCATAATATTATGGAATGACTATGTTGTATCCCTCTACATCCAAATCAAATCCCCCAGCTCCGTGGTCTCATGGACAAGACGTTGTCCCTGAATAGATTCCTCTCCCCTCTCTAGCCAACATAGGGGTGATCAGCATGGACTACTGTACAATTCCTTACAAGGGGTCATATTAATCATCTCTTGAAAAATGTTATAGTATGAAAACTCAACTTGGGGTATGTGTCTCTTCCATGTACCCTTGAAAACTAGGACGCATGCTTGAAGCATATCCTCAAACACCTGAATCGTGCACTTGGAATGGACATCTATATGATGATGGTAAGCTATACTCAAAAGTACCCATGTACCCAAATCCCTCTATTGTCCCTGCCAGACACAAGAAGTAAACCGGGAATCCGTGACTAAAAAAATAGACTACATAACACTATGAAAATGTACAATATCTCAAATTAACAAAATTTCAAGATCTTCAACACTGAGGGTTTCCTTAATCGACAGGATGAAGTACAACATCCGTGAGCCCGTCGAGATCAAATCATAATATATAATTACCATAATACCTAAAACATTTGGAAAACTCTACAAAGAATGCACCTATGTGTTTCAATGATATTACCAATGTGTTTTTCATTAACTTGGTGAACATGAACACAACTGAGGTCATAACAGCAGCCCCACAACATCGGATTTTCAAAACTAAAATGACATCAAAAAAACATGCCATGATATCTATCCTAGAAGGAAATTACAGATTGTCAGAGCTGACCCAACCTTAACTAGTGGGGTTTTCAAACTCGATTACTCAAACCATACCTCCATAAAAAGAATGATAATGAGTCAAAAAATCACATGATGACTTATCATATAACTGCCAGGCATAGAATGCCAATGCATTTCAAGAGGAAAAAAATATCCTTTTCCCAAGGCAACATGTTCTCACAACGAACCCCTTCACTGAAGCGTACATCTATCTATATATAATGATAATATTTCCCACCATCCCTCGATCATAAAAATGGTAATGCCATATCTTGGAAAAAATGTAAATCGAGATCCAACCCACTAGAATTACTACAACATTAAGCATGACATCTGATTAAAACTAAATTTCTATGATAACTGAGATCAATCAAATTGGAGTCAGAGGATCTCACCAAGGTTTTCTATACTCCCCACATAAGTGATACATTATTGTGAAGACCAAAAGTACACATAAGAAAACTGAATGTACCTAGAATGGAATTCGCTTGGTGGTCATGTCAAGCAAGGGGTTGGAATGAAGAGTCTGTCCAAGATGTTATTATACAGAAACTCAACTATCATTCATGATTAACCAATCCTCTACTGAAACCACACATCCATCGCAAGACATGAAAAAATATCATGAACCAGTCCAACGACTTCCAACTATAGCACAACGTAAACATTATATTCTCTTATTTCACCCAGGATGATGTCAATGTAGGGGACATTCTCACCTTTTAAAAAAGAGTACACTATGAGGACTACAAAGACTACCAATTAAGGCTAGTTGAACCACTACTAGACGACCTACAAAGGGAAACTTGGTTATTAATTTCCATCGTTTCATCATTTAACTGATCTCAACAATGTTGTGATCACTAGCATACACAAACATGAAACAAGACTCACAGGCCTCAAGTATTCAAGTAAAAATGACCTTTTCCAAATGCTCCATTAATGAGATACTTTTACTTGGAAAGAACAAATTTTAAATAGAACTGACGTGATGATCCCTACCTTGGTATGAAGATGAAAAGCTAAACTAGTCAGCATTTCAAAACCCCCTTTTCCCCAAATGTCCTCCCAATTAGTGGGATAAAAATGGTTCCATAACGCTTAGGTCACTATACACCGAAGATAACCCATGAAAATGCACAACATCTCAAATCTCATTGGTGTAACCTAACTCAATTTCTCATTTAAACATTTAACTCTCGAGGGGTGGAATGTATGTTTACAACCACTACCTAGAGTTCAAAAGTTCAGCGACACATTATGGGGTACTATGCAAAGGTTGTCCACCCTATGCCTCCTGGTACCAAACTGCTCAATCATGAACTGGCTCATAAGAAATCATTTACAAAACCATTAACTCTAGTAATGAAAAACCAAGTCATCCATCACTAAACAAAAGGTAGGTTTACATGACCTCCTAGTCACTGATGATTCCTGATGAATATCAAACCCTTAGAACCTAGTAATCCCCAATCTTGTTCCCACATCAAAAGTCATGTCACAATGACCAACCCTCCATACAAGGTTTCCATTTTAAACTAGAAGTCATACTTGGGAGAAAAACACTTGGACCACAATAAAGTCAAAAGATATCAGTGGATATCAATACAACAATCTCTAAATGTGATACCTACCACATGATAGAATTTTACAAATCACAATAATCAAATTCTACTACTAGGATATGAAAAATATATTCACTAGGCTCAAAATCCCCTAGTAAACTACATTATCACAACAACAAAAAGTAAAATAGTCGAGTCTCACCAAATTTTTTTGAGTGAGGAGCAATTGGCCACTTTCAAGGAGATTGTTTTTAATGAGGAGGCCGATCAGGATTTATTTTTTAGGTTCATATTCAGTGTAGAGACCTGAATCTTTATGTACATGGATATTACATTACTTTTGAAGAATACTTAATACATAAGAAAAATAGACACACAAGGATCGTAATAGTTTAGTGTCTTTGGAAACTTGGAATATAAACATCTAATCATGTTGAAATATTTTCAACAACTCCCATAACGATCTTCCCCTTTTTTGTTTCCTTACCTAAAACCTTTCATTATTTTCTGGGGAAAATAAAACATAAAAAGGGTGAGCTCAAATGCTCAGTAAGAGAAAACATAGAGAACATAAAACAATCCATAAACATTTGAAAGCAAAAACATGAACATGAAATTTAAACATCAAAATCTTGAGCAAAGACATAAATCGTGGAAGTACGTAAGGCATATATCATAATGGAACATCAACCATGATAAAATATAATGGGAATAAAAAATGTAATTTTGGCAACCATTCATCACATGCTATGATTTCCATAGTAGACAAGGCATTTCTACCAAGACCATCTTAGTGGACAAAGTCCCTTTCTGAATCGAGTTCACTCCTTGTTTCAGTCCTGTAACACTGAACCAGATTAACTTACCATTCCAGCCATGTCTATCTCATGAGATATAAATCTTTACCCAATGCATTAGAGGGAGATATAGGTCCCACCCATATCATAATGAAATCATTCTTACTTGTGCCACAAAATAAACATACATCATTCATAATAACCCAATGAATAAAATGGGTTTCATACACATCATCCCATCATCACATAATCCATATAAAAGTAATGGATATCATTTCATATTAATAAAAGTGAGACCATGTAAATAATAGAGAAATTATACTTGAAACATTCAAATATGAAATAATGTCATCTTAGATGGAAAAATGGTTTTGATAAAACACTTGAAATGAATTCTTGAGGAAAATATCCTTTCTTCTTCAAAATCAATTTCTTTTCAAAAAACGTCATGTAATTTTAAAAGAAAGAGATTTTGTTGGAAATATTCATGAAATATTTTTTAGTAATCTTCATGAAAATAAGGCTTTATAAAACCGTAAAAATCCTTTCATTCTGTATATGTTAAAAAAACATTCTTCTCATACTTTTGTCGAAAAAGTAAAAAAAGTACCTTGTAGGGTAAATAAAAGAAATATTCCTTCCATAACATGGGGTAAAAGTCAAAATGGAGAGAAAGGAAATTAAATATACATTAAAACACTTTTATAAAACATGGACATGGATGAAAGTAATAACCCCAGTATATACTTACAAATAAGAAATCTCGGATAAAAATGAGATTTGCAAAATTATCCCTTACCTTAGGTCTGATATACTTCTTATGGATCCGAACCTTCTGTATAATGATTTAAATAATGTCAATGACTTATTAAATAATCATATTCATTGTTATGATATCATATATGTTTCACTTATGACTTTATATTACCCGTTCTTTTGTAAATTCCATGTTAAAGCAATGTTTTGGGTAAAATCATTTCATTTATTGTATGTGTTTCGACTTATAGTTCCTGATATTATTACTTATATCCTGATTTACATAATTCCAGAATATAAAACATGATTTATATATAATATATATTCATCATATACATATATATTATAGATCGATAAAAGGAATTAAATACACCGTTCATGGAGACGGTAGGCCGTACGTACGCATGAACGCTGTTTTCGTTTCCTTATTGAATTGAATGAAACTAAATAGATGACATAAATATATATATACATAAATAAATTAGAATTATAATTTCATATATTTTATTATTATTCATTATATAAACTTTATGATCATTCATGTATGGTTAACATGGAGAATGAATCTCATCGCGTCGTGGAGACGGTAGTCCGTACGTACGCACGGGCGATGATATCATTCCCATAATTATTGAATAGAATTGGAGTGGATGGTATAATATATCAGAATCAGTATGATATTATAATAACCATATATAGTTATTCTTTACACCATTATACCCATCCATGTAAGGTGTTGGTGGAAAAACAGATTACACCGCGGCATGGAGACGGTATTCCGTACGTACGCACACGCGGTGATTTTGTTTTCCATAGGATGGATAGAAGGTGAAATAGGGATGTTTCATATATATAAAAACATATCAGTATATGAGGGATACTGATGTTATTACTTCATAATGAAACAACTAAATAAGAGGGAGTAGAAGTAGAAAGGAACTTGAAGAAAACGGTAGAAGGTATTACCTCTTTCTCGAAGTGCCTCCTTTAAACTTTCTCTTAGGGAACTAGAGTTGGTCTTTTGAGAAGAACAGTACCTCTATTAGGTTTCTAAGGAAGTATTGAAGTGAAATGGGCAGGGGTTGGCCGAGCTTCAAGGCTCAAAGTGGTGTAAGGAGGAGAGGGAGGAGGTGCCCTTTTATAACGGAGGAGAGGGGCACCTTTGGAATCCTCAAAAATATTAGTTTAATATAAATTCAAACCCCACATAAAAACCTCAAAAAATGACTCAATTATAATATTAGATGAGATAGGGTTGTAATAGAATCAACTAATCAAATTTAGACATGTTTTGATATTATTTTATTCCTTATAATTTGGATTTATCCTTATTAAATCTATTTAAGTTTATTTTTGGTAATAAAATTATAAATTATAAATGGTTAGAAAAAATCACTTATGTGTTGTTAATTTTACATAATAAGATACTTTATTCCATTTTAGACTATATAAATTTCAATTTATAATTTTTAAATATTTTTGTTATTTTTAAACAATTTAATAATATGTTATTTTTATAAAATAACAATAGTGTCAATTTTGACACTATTCATTTATTTGAATTTAAATAAAATCTACACAGAGGATATATTCGAAATAAAATATTTATTAGATTCCTAAAATGTAAAATTTGTCCATAAAATTCGTGGAGAACATTAAACAGTTCATATAATATTTATTTTAACATTTTTAAAACCATTTATTTGGTATATCTCTTAATAAAATAATTAGTACAACTTTTTTGTATAATTATTTAATATACTTATTTGTTGCATAAAAATTAAAAGTAAAATCCTTTGATGAATAAAAATATCAAATATTTTATAATAATAATTTTACTCGAATTTATCATCTTAAAATAACAACATGTAAATTGTTATCTTTACTAAATTATGAAAGTGACAACTTTGGAATCATTTAAAATAAAATCTTATAAGTGTCATAATCGCCTTAATAAGGATCCAAATGGTCCAATATTCTGCCAGTGGATGATTATGGTTTATATATACACTAATAATTTGTTTGTTTCAGATTTTTGGGCCTTTTGATATGTATTACTATTTCAATAAAAACTATATTATTGATTTTTCACTAAATAAATAATTTTTTGCATCATTAAAGTATAAGATAATAAGGTAATTAAATCACTCTTAAAAATTACAAATAAATTACCATGATAACGAAAAACATTTTATCTTTAAAATTATTATTTATAACAAAATTTATATTCTATATAAATTTATTTTAAAAATACTTTAATTATTAGAGTTGAGTGATACATATTTCACCTTCCTTTAAATAAAATAAACTAAAGGTCTTAATCACTTCCAAATGGGATCCAATGGATTCCATTTCGACCCAAATATGCCTTAGGACAAAATATAAGAATCCAATTATATTAATCCAAGTGTTAGTGTAATTTTATAATATTATATTTACCCTTAATTACCCGATTTACCTTTTACTATGGTAAATAAAATTTACCGTAGTTACTATTCATAATGCCCAAAAATAAAAAGTAGCTTATTAACAAAATTTGGACCCACTGATTCCAAATATGGAATCCATTTTTCTAAATTCAATACAAAAAATTTTCAGAAATTAATTTAAAATTAATCTCGTTGTTAAGAAAACGTGTTTTAAAAGTTATAACATTGCAAAAGATTGAAATGTTTTTACCTATGAATTCAAAGTAAAATTAATGTTAATGACATAAATTATATTAAATAGTAAAAATATATTCTATTTATAATTTAAAACCATTAAATATTATAATTTATCCATATAAATTATTGTGATGAAAAATGTTGTTTTTAATTAAAATATAGCGTGTTTTTACTATTCATCAAAATATGAAAGTTACCAGAATAATATGAAAAATTTATCCAAAGAAAATTTTTATTTCTTTATTAAAAAGAAGAATTTTATTTTTTCAAATTGAACTTATTAACATGTCAAAAACTAGATTTAAAGTGGGCGCACCATCAAAAGGCGGCAAAACTGCATTTTTTGAAAATTACTTATTTTACCCGAAAAATTTATTTTGTTCTTATACCATGTTCTAGAAAATGTGTAAGATGAATAATAATGTTATAAAATTCAAAAAATAGTTAATACTATTTATAAATGCTAGTTCATAATAATATTATAACAATATATCGTTGTTTATTAAAACCCTGTATTGTGTACAAGACACGCTATCGAGGAAGGTCACGATTGCGTGTAATGCAAGCCAAGTCAGGGTTGCGTTTAGTGCACGACTCCTTTGTTGTTGCGTATAAAAAAATCAAACAATATTTCATTAATACATTGAATATATATATATATACTCAATGTTTCGTAGAATAACTACTATCAAACAAACATTAAATTGTGTGTAACACGATCCAAGATTAGTGTTGCATATACTGCAAGCTAATACGGTGTCGCGTATAGCGCAAGATAATCTTGGTGTACCGTACAATAGAAGATATGAAAGAGATTAAAAATAATATATCTTGTAAAATTTCGGGTTGTTACATTCTACCCCCCTTAAAATGAATTTCGCCCTCGAAATTCGTCGGGGTTATAAATCATTTACTATTCATAGAAACCCACATCGTAAAAAGGAATACTAAAACTTAATTTTAAAAACTAAAGTATGAAACGTAATGATTACCCAAAGTAACTCATCACTGAGTTTCTATATATGAGAACATAGGTTAAAATATGGATATGGAAGAAAAATATAACCATCAAGTTCTGATGGAGAGTGGTAGAGAACATCACTTTGAAAAATACATCAATCACAAAGCCATACATTTGCGATGATCTAAGGTACCATCTGATTAATTAGATATAAGAGCACTAGGAAAACATTTTTGGTTTTCAATATCATTTCCCTAAAGTTTAAAAATTTGAATTAGAAGAAATACTTACATGATTTTGGTACAATCTCACTGTTGTTCGTACTTTGAAAAACCTCCACTTTATCTCTTAAAGAAATGAAGTTGAATTTGTTATTCGTGAAGTGTTAACAGATCATGTGATATAATTATGGGTCATTCCATTTGTTTCAAAAAAAAAGGTTAGAAAAAGTTATCAAATATACATAAGTCCATCTATGGTGAGGTTAATCGTATATGATTCCAAAAATAAACTTATACTTCATCTATCATGCTTCTTAATAAAATAAAACTAGTTTCTACTAATCAGGGACTTCCTGTAGGCCATTGGTATGTGATAAAGGCCAGTCGCACTTCAGTTGTGGGTTTGATTAACACAGCCTTGTCCGACGTGATGGGTTGTCGCCCGTCCTGTAGGTTTTCCTTTTTCTAAAACTACATTACTATAACATCCCATCAATAATATTGAAAAAAGTTCTATCCTTAAAAAATAATAACTTATGTCCAACATAATCCATTCCAATCTTTAGGATTATCTAAAATACTTCGGTCCAAGCTCATAGTATAATGAAAAAAATTAATAGAAAGGTTATCTACCAAGAATGTGAATACAAGCATTTATCCCACATATATCATAAGATATATCTTGTTGGTTGCATTCCAAACACATGAATACCTTAGTCATATATTCTCTTGAAGCATAAATTACCATAGAACCTTAGTGAAAACATGAATACTGTCAAAACGTAACTCTTTCCACATACCAAAATCCCAAAAAATCTATATAATCAAACCATAATATCACTTAGTCCTTATATCAGTCATGAGCTCAGGAATACAATCAAACATCTCTTTATCCTCTTATCCCTTCATTATGCACATATTATCCACTTTCCAAAAATATCTGAATAACCTTCCATGGTTACCGGTACCATTAAACATATACTTTCAAATAATTTAGGAAAAACAATAGTGTAACAATCCTTATATGATTCTTTATTCCATAATACCATACATTATTCTTTATAAACATACAATCATTCCACTAACTTCTTAAACCACTGATTGAGCTTCATCATTTCTTTCATCTCATATTTCATTTGTAGTCTCTTCATCATCATCCACATAAATACTACTGATATGAACATGCTGATTCTCTTCATGAGATTTTCCCTTAGGTAATTGGTTTGCATAATGCACATAAATTCTACATTTAAAACATCTAATCATTGTTGATGTCGTAGCAATACCATTATCTTTATCCATGGTGTTAACTGATCCTTTTCCTGTGCACTTACTGGCTTTGTGTCCTTCTTTTCCACACCCAAATCATCTTCCAGTTCCTTTGAAACAATCCCCCAATGCCTCTTCCCACATGATTTACATGAGGGAAATTGAACTTTCTTTCGTCTATGATCATCATGAAACTTCATCTTTCTCTTATTATCTGAGTTGGGAAACTTACCAAAGTTGAGATTATTTATCATATTATGAGATTGATGATTAGGCATAATAATTATGTTTGGACTTCCAAATCCCATTTCATTTGGTTGCTCATGAAGAATATCATTCCATTGTCCGTCATATCCTCCATTATCGTGAATCTTCCTATTTCCAGCCATTTTCTAAAACCCAAAAATAATAGTGTGAGAGGCAAAAATCATGTTAGGGAAAACAACATAGTAAAGGGGGAGTACCCTCAATATATAACATCTTAGGTTAAATTCTAAGATCGTTATCGTAGTTCTAGGACTATATCCTATACGTATACTTATCCTTAGGGACATCCCTTGACATACCTTAGAAATATCTCTAGGGATCTCACTAACATTTTCGCATCCTAGTTTCCAAAGGTTGACTAAACGTTTCCTTTGATACCAACTGTAGAGACCCGAAGCTTGAAGTACATGGACATTAAATTACTTTTGTGGAATACTTAATACATAACAAAAACAAACACACAAGGATCGTAATAGTTTAGTGTCTTTGGAAACTTGGTATATAAACTTCTAATCATGTTGAAAGATCTTCAACAACTCCCATAACGATCTTCCCCTTTTTGTTTCCTTACCTAAAACCATTCCTTATTTCCTGGGGAAAATGAAACATAAAAAGGGTGAGCTCAAATGCTCAGTAAGTTCAATCATAGAGAACATAAAACAATCCATAAACATTTGAAAGCAAAAACATAAACACGAAATTTAAACATTAAAATCTTGAGAAAATACAGAAATCGTGGAAGTACATAAGGAATATATCATAATGGAACATCAACCATGATAAAATATAATGGTAATAAAACATGTAATTTTGGAAACCATTCAGCACATGTTATGATTTCCATAGTACCCAAGGAATTGATACCAAGACCATCTTAGTGGACAAAGTCCCTTTCTGAATCGAGTTCACTCATCGTTTCAGTCCTGTAACACTGAACCAAATTAACTTACCGTTCCAGCCATGTCTATCTCATGAGATATAAATCTTTACCCAATGAATTGGAGGGAGATATAGGTCCCACCCATCTCATAATAAAATCATTCTTACTTGTGCCACAAAATAAACATACATCATTCATAATAACCCAACGAATAAAATGGGTTTCATAAACATCAAGCCATCATCAAATAATCCATATAAAAGTAATGGACATCATTTCATAATAATAAAAGTGAAACCATGAAAATAATAGAGACATTATACTTGAATCATACACATATGAAATAATGTCATCTTAGATGAATAAATGGTTTTGATAAAACACTTGAAATGAATTCTTGAGGAAAATATCATTTCTTCTTCAAAATCAATTTCTTTTCACAAAACGTCATGTAATTTTAAAATAAATGGATTTTTTTGAAAATAGTCATGAAATAATTTGGAGGAATCTTCATGAAAATAAGGCTTTATAAAACTATAAAAATCCTTTCATTCCGTATTCGTTAAAAAAACATTCTTCTCGTACTTTTGTCGGAAAAGTCAAAAAAGTACATTGTAGGGTAAATAAAAGAAAGTTTCCTTCCATGCCATGGGGTAAAAGTAAAAATGGGTAAAAAGTACATTAAATATACATGAAAACACTTTTATAAAACAAGGACATGGATGATAGTAATAATCCCAGTAAATACTTACGAATAAGCAATCTCGGATAAAAATGAGATTTTCAAAATTATCCCTTACCTTAGGTCTGATATTCTTTGTATGGATCCCAACCTCCTGTATAATGATTTAAATAATGTCATTGACTTATTAAATAATCATATTCATTGTTATTATATCATATATGTTTCACTTATGACTTTATATTACCTGTTCTTTTGTAAATTCCATGTTAAAGCAGCGTTTTGGGTAAAATCATTTCATTTATCATATGTGTTTCGACTTGTAGTTCGTGATATTATTAATTATATACTGATTTACATAATTCCAGAATGTAAAACATGATTTATATATAATATATATTCATAATATACATATACATTATAGATTGATAAAAGGAATGAAATACACCATTCATGGAGACGGTAGGCTGTACGTACGCATGAACGCTGTTTTCATTTCCTTATTGAATTGAATGAAACTAAATATATGAAATAAATATATATATACATAAATCCAGCAGAATTATTATTTCATACATTTAATTATTATTCATTATATAAACTTTATGATCATTCATGCATGGTTAACATGGAGAATGAATCTCATCACGTCGTGGAGACGGTAGTCCGTACGTACGCACGAGCGATGATATAGTTCCCATAATTATTGAATAGAATTTGAGTGGATGGTATAATATATCAGAATCATTATGATGTTATAATAACCATATATAGTTAATCTTTACACCATTAAACCCATCCATGTAAGGTGTTGGTGGAAAAACAGATTACACCACGGCGTGGAGACGGTATTCTGTACGTACGCACGTGCGGTGATTTTGTTTTCCATAGGATGGATAGAAGGTGAAATAGGGTTGTTTCATATTTATAATAACATATCAGTATATGAGGGATATTGATGTTATTACTTCATAATGAAACAACTAAAGAAGAGGGAGTAGAAGAAGAATGGAACTTGAAGAAAACGGTAGAAGGTATTTCTTCTTTCTCGAAGTGCCTCCTCTAATATTTTTCTTAGGGAACTAGAGTTGGTATTTTGAGAATAAAAGTACCTCTAGTAGGTTTCTAAGGAAGTGTGGAAGTGAAATGAGCATGGTTTTTCCGATCTTGAAGGCTCAATGTGGTGTAAGGAGGAGAGGGAGGAGGTTCCCTTTTATAAGGGAGGAGAGGGTCACCTTTGGAATCCTCAAAAATATTAGTTTAATATAAATTCAAACCCCACATAAAAACCTCCAAAAATGACTCAATTAAAATATTAGATGAGATAGGGTTGTAATATCATCAACCAATCAAATTTAGACATGTTTTGATTTTATTTTATTCCTTATCATTTTGATTTATCCTTATTTAATCTATTTAAGTTTATTTGTTGTAATAAAACTATAAATTATAAATGGTTATAAATAATCATTTATGTGTTGTTAATTTTCCATAATTAGATACTTTATGAAATTTTAGACAATATAAATTTCAATTTATAATTTTTAAATATTTTTGTGATTTTTAAACAATTTAATAATATGCTATTTTTAAAAAATAACAATAGTGTCAATTTTGACACTATTCATTTATTTGAATTTAAATAAAATCTACACAGAGGATATATTCGAACTAAAAAATTTAATAGATTCATAACATGTCAAATTTGTCTAGAAAATTCGTGGAGAACATTAAACAGTTAATATAATATTTATTTTAATATTTTTAAAACCATTTATTTGGTATATCTCTTAATAAAATAATTAGTACAACATTTTTGTCTAATTATATAATATAATTATTTGTTGCATAAAAATTAAAAATAAAATCCTTTGATGAAGATAAATATCAAAAATTTTATAATAATAATTTTACTCGAATTTATCCTCTTAAAATAACAACATGTAAATTTTTATCTTTACTAAATTATGAAAGTGACAACTTTGGAATCATTTAAAATAAAATATTATAAGTGTCATAATCACCTTAATAATAATCCAAATGGTCATAAATTCGGCCATTGGATGATTAGGATGTATATATACACTAATAATAAGTTTTGTACAGATTTCTGGGCCTTTTGATATGTATTACTATTTCAATAAAAACTATATTATTGATTTTTCAATAAATAAATAATTTTTGCATCATTAATGTATAAGATAATAAGGTAATTAAATAACTCTTAAAAATTAAAAATAAATTATCATGATAAAGAAAAACATTTTATCTCTCAAATGAGTATTTATAACCGAATTTATATTCTGTATAAATTTATATTAAAAATACTTTAATTATTAAAGTCGAGTGAGACATATTTCACTTTCCTTTAAATAAAATAAACTAAAGGTCTTAATCACCTCCAAGTGGGTTCCGATGAATTCCATTTCGACCCAAATATTCCTTAGGATAAAATATAAGCATCCAATTATATTAATACAAGTGTTAGGGTAATTTTATAATATTATATTTACCCTTAATTACCCGATTCACCTTTTACTATGGTAAATAAATTTACCGTAGTTACTATTCATAATTCCCAAAAATAAAAAGTAGGTTATTAACAAAATTTGGAACCACTTGTTCAAAATATGGAATCCATTTTCTAAATTCAATACACAAAAGTTGCAGAAATTAATTTAAAATTAATCTCGTTGTTAAGAAAACGTGTTTTAAAAGTTATAATATTGCAAAAGATTGAAATGTTTTTACCTATGAATTCAATGTAAAATTAATGTTAATGACATAAATTATATTAAATGGTAAAAATATAATCTACTTATACTTTAAAACCATTCAATACTATAATTTAACCATATAAATTATTGCGAGGAAAAATGTTGTTTTTAATTAAAATATAGTGTGTTTTTACTATTCATCAAAATTTGAAAGTTACCAGAATAATATGAAAACTTTATCCCAAGTAAATTTTTATTTCTTTATTCCAAAGAAGAATTTTATTTTGTCAAATTGAACTTATAAACATGTCAAAAAATAGATTTAATGTGGGTGCGCCATCAAAAGGCGGCAAAACTGCATTTTTTGAAAAATACTTATTTTACCCGAAAAATTTATTTTGTTCTTATACCATGTTCTAGAAAATGTGTAAGATGAATAATAATGTTATAAAACTCAAAATATAGTTAATACTATTTATAACAGCTAGTTCATAATAATATTATAACAATATATTGTTGTTTAGTAAAACCTGGTATTGCGAACAACACACGCTATCGAGGAAGGTCGCGATTGCGTGTAATGCAAGCCAAGTCAGGGTTGCATTTAGTGCACGACTCCTTTGTTGTTGTGTATAAAAAAATCAAACAATATTTCATTAATACATTGAATATATATATATATATAATCAATGTTGCGTAGAATAACTACTATCAAACAAACTTGAAATTGTGTGTAACACGATTCAGGATTAGTGTTGAATATACTGCAAGCTAATACGGTGTCGCGTATAGTGCAAGATAATCTTGGTGTAGCTTATAGTAGAAGATATGAAAGATATTAAAAAAAATATATCTTATAAAATCCCGGGTTTTTATATTCAGGATAGTTCGACGTGAATGATTATAGGATACTCCTTCGGCATGGAGGGGATCACGATGAATGGGATTCCAGATTTTGGTGCAATGAGGTCCCAACCAAAAGGATCTTTCTACTTTGGAGCACAAAGAATCATGCATTGATGACATATGACAATATTCCGAAGAAGGGGATCTCCATGGCCTCGCACTGATACTGTTGCTTCAACCCTCAATTGAAGTCAGTTGTTCAACTCTTTATCAAGAATGAATGGGAAATCAGCTTGTGGTCGACTATGGGCACTGGGGATCATTTTAATTCATCCTTTACTTCCATACAAAACATTCTCCATTGCTGGTTTTCAGTAGTGGGAAACCAAGAAATGGAACTCACGAACCAGAGCATCGTTGTGATCTCTATTTTTTGGAAATTATTGGAGGTAAGGAACAAGGCTAGGATAGAGGTACGACCTTCATTTTCCATGATCCATGTTATAATGAAGGGTATATTTGATGAGCTGGGCTCACTAATTAATGGCGGAAGCAGTCTCTTATTATGTGCAGATTACTCAACATTCCAATTGCTCAATCCAATTTTCAGGGCAGCTGGATCAGATGGAGGCCACCGCTACAAGGTTATAAGCATAATGTGGATGGCTCTTATATGGATGTACAAATTCATGGGGGAAGACTATTGCTGGCTGTGAAGGTTTTGGTGATGTTCACCTTCATAAGTTTTTATGTTACGAGGATTTCGCTGGGTGAGGAGTTGAATGTGATTCACAACGGTCACATAATTTTCAAAAACATAATGTTGATATGTTTAGAGGTGATGTATAATTATGAAACTGCTATACACGCCATAAATGGATAAGTGAATCTTGTTTGTCACCTAACTAACCTTGTTCATAGTTTCTCCTTAAATATTAGACATGGTTGCTCTATTCGGCATGTGCATAGGGAGGCCAACTTTGTTGTAGATCCTCTCTCTTGGGGGAGTATCCACGAGGAGCCTTTGAGTTGGTTTTGTAGTTGGGATATCTTCCCCAGGAATTTAATAATATTTTCAAGGGGAGTCCCTTGGATTGCATCATTTTAGGCCACCATGATGTTTTCATTGCTTAATGGGATGTATTCCCATATTTGAATAATAATAAAAAATCATTTTTTGATCAATGTCTCACCAACATTAAATTAAAACATTTAACAACTATTTCATTGGATCACCAATGGCATGGTCACCAAATGATCATTGTTAACAACCAAGGAAACCTACAAGTATATTGTTTAACCCACCTGGGTCCTTAAAATGGGAACCCAATATAAATTTTTTAGCCGCACAATGAATGAACACGTAAGAAGTTCATTCTTTTAGAACCACTACTACAAATACCACTTTTATCAGTGCTAAAAAACAACTTTTATCAGCGCTAGAAAAGAACTGTTAATGCTGGTGAAGATAAAGGGGGGGGGGGTCCCCTTTATCAGTGCTCCAAAAAAGAGCTGATAAAGAACCCTTTTATCTGTGCTAAAAAAAGCGCTGATAAAAGAAGTCTTTTATCAGCGCTAAAACAAAGCGCTGATAAAAATGGTCCTTTATCAGCGATTTGTTTTAGCACTAATAAAATGGTCCTTTATCAGTGCTTTCTTTTTAGTGCTGATAAAGGACCCCTTTTATCAGCGCGTTTTTAAAAGCGCTGATAAAAGTTAAAAATTTTTAAGAAATATTAAAAACAATTAAAAACAATTAATAAAATCATGCCAATCTAGAGGGCTTTTATTGCGCTTGAGCCCCCCTTTACATAGCTTTTCCACCCCCTACAGTGCCTCTATGCACCCCCTCCACCCTTTATCAGCACTAGCTCCCATATTCCCTCATGCGCGGGTTCCCCTGCCTCCACCAGGATTTGAACTCGAGACTTCCCCCTGCACGCCTAAGCCCTTACCACTCCTCTATTTTGATTTATTTTGAATTTCATGATATATCTCTATATATATATATAGATATATTTATTATTATAGTAATATATATTTATATTAATATATATAGTTATATTAATATATATATAGTTATATTAATATATATATATATAGTTATATTTATTCATATAGTAATATATATTTATATTAATATATATATATTTATATATATATATATAGTTATATTAATATATATATTTATAATGATATTAATATATATATATATTTATAGTGATATTAATATATATATTTATAGTAATATTAATATATATATATATGTACTTATATTAATATAAATATATAGTTAGATTAATATATATATATAGTTAGATTAATATATAGGTATATAAATATTAATATACCTGTATTTTAAATAAAATGGATATTAGTTATTATTTAGATAAATCTATTATATTTTAAATGTAAATATATTTTATTATTTATATTTATAATTAAATACTTATGTGGGAATATATAAAAAATATGTATATATTGTTATATATTTGATTATAAATAACAGTGAATTATAACAGATGATAAAATTTCAATGAAATAATATCAATATGATTGTAATACCTTGTAATAAATTAAGTCCCCACCAAAACAATGTCACGACCCGCCCTCGGGGCCCGTGCCGTGACTACCCCAAGCCCGCCTTCCATAGGCCAAGGGCTGGAGACTAGCACCAAGGCATAAATCCCGGTAAAAAGGGAAGGTATTGCCTTTGTAAAGTAAACAAGCACCACAGAGTAAGCAAGCGGAAAAGTAAACACTAAGTAAAAATAGAGTACAACTGGAGTGCGGAAAAGTAAATGGGCCAGTATACGAACCCAAACTGAAAGTAAAGTACAACTCGAAAGGGAAAACAACAACTGTAAAGTAAAAGCCGCTACACCGAGCTGTCCACTGGAAATCCCACCTAAAGGGTGGGTACAGATAGCTCCACTGCTCCTCGGGTCCCGCCGTCCGCTCTGAGAACGTCCCGCCCAGTGGTCCACCTCCAGGTACAATCCTGCTTAGCAAGCCTCAACCACGATCAACGCTGTCCGTCGTCTGCAACCAACACAACGTAGTGCGGGCATAGCCCGTGCAGGGGTGAGTATAAGCTACTCTGTAGGGACCCCAAGACCCCTGAAGGTTTCCCAAAATCCACAAAGGAAAGATACAATCACGAAGTAACAACCGACACTGCTTAGGTTTATGCCCATACATATACCTAAGTCATCAATTCCAATACGCTCCAACCTCCGAGCCCAAGTACAACTCAGTCCACACAGGAAAGTATACGTATTCCACACAGGAAAGCAAAACGAAATCTACATAGGATAGCACAACACAATCCACACAGGAAAGCAACAGGATTCAGCTCACACAGGTATACTTCTTCGAAAGACGATAGAGATGATCACTGATCCATCTAAGTCATCGGACCCATAAAGGATCGATAGGTACTAACCCCCGCAAAGACCCACACAGGATCGGACCCACACAGGATCTGTAAGCGCTGGTTCACACAGGACCGCTGAGCGCAGACCCACACAAGATCAGACCCACAAAGGATCGGTAGCACTGAACCACACAAGATCGCTGAGTGCTGTAGTCGTCGTCATCGAATCCACTGAGGATCTCTGCACTGTCGTCGTCGCAGTCACAGTAGCAGTCGCAGCCAGCTCTAGGGTTCCCGCACACAGCAAGCTCGTTCGGGAGGGTCCGCTCCATGAGCCGAGAGGCTGATACATCAACTGTCACAAAGTCCAGAGTTGATGTATCCAAAAGTTCCGTATCATCAACAGGAACTCAACGCAACAGACGGCGCGTCAATCGGACGCCCGGTCTGAGAGTTATTGGCTTTTTCGTCCCAGGGGCCCGGTTGGTTTTTAAGACAAAACCAACCCGACCGTACTCCACCTGCGTCCAAACCTCGGGCGGAGTATGCTAAAAGATCCATCTCACTAAGAGGAACTCAACAAAACTGACGGCACGTCGATCAGACATCCGTAGCTCAAGATATGAGCGTTTCCGCTCCGAGGGCCCGGTTGGTTTCGTGTACGAACCAACCCGGCCGAACTCAAAGTATTCTGAAACCTTGATTGTGATATACCGAAATGACCATCTCGATCCAAGGATCTCATCGCCGCTGACGGCGCGTCGTTTGGAAGTCCGTAGCCCGAGTTATGGGCATTTGAATCCAAACCGCTCGGTAACGGGGGTTTCGGGCCCGGGCCGTCCCGGCCCGAGACCCCCCGGTTGGCCCGAACCGGGTCGACCCACCCGGACAGGGTCGACCCGGCCCGGCGCGGCGCGACCCAACCCGGCCTGGCCTGGCGGACCGGCCAGGCGTGCCGTTTCGGCGCAAGGCAGCGCGCTGGGCGCGCTGCCAGCTCGGCCGTAGGCCGAGCTGATTGGAAAACGGGGGGGCCGCCTGCCCCCCTTTGTGAAACCGGCCCCCCTCATTATGGGGGGCTGTTTATTTTCTGGCTGGGGGATTAATTCCCCCCGGTTTTCCTCCCTTCCGGCCGGCCCGACCTGGCCGGCCGGTTCATCCTCAACGGGACCGGCAAAGGCCGGTCCCCTTCTGGCTTCCGACACCGGCGGCCCGGCTGGCCGCCGGTCTTCTTGTTCCGCCGCGGCCCGGAACCAGCCGCGACCTTCGTCGTCCGGTGCGGTGCAACGACATCGCGCCCCTCCGCCACGGCCCCGTTCCTGCCGAGGCACCATCGACTTCCCTCGACGCGACGCGACGACGTCACGTCCTTGAAATTTTCATTCCACGGCGCGGTGCGACGACGCTGCACGTATCTTTCGCAATATACCGTGTGGTGCGACGACACCACGTTTTCTCGTATCAACCTCAAGAAACCATCACGAAAAACAAAGGAGGAGGGTCGGCTGTGTTTGTGCGGTCTGACCCCCCTCACGTTATTCGATAACAAAAAGGGTTTTAATCCACGATCATCACCAAGTTTTTATTCAAGAACAAATAAATAAATAAACCCCTACCTCGGTTTCAAGTGCGGAGCACGTCAACAAGTCGCAGAAGACAAGCGTCACGGAGGTCGGGCGTCACAGAAACCGAACATCGTTTCCGTTGACGTCGAGGTGCGTCCGAAGAGGTACGTTGTTGGAGAAGCCTCGTAAGCTGACGGAGATAATCCGGGGAGGAAACGACATCTCCTTTCGTTGACACGAGAAGAAGATCGAAGATGCGGTGTCGTCGATCTTCAGAAACACACCGGCTACGAAAAAGAGAAGCGACGTTCTTCGTCGGAGCTTAAGTGTTCTTCGTGTTCTTCATCAAGGTTGAAGAAGAAGGAGAGAACTTCCCAAATCCTCTCAAGGTGGCAAACGATACCAACCAAAATAAAATAATCTTAAAGCTTATTTTATTTACACAATTAAACAACTTGAATTTTAAAAGTTTGAAATTAAAACAACTCAACTCAATTAATAACCCAAGTTGTCAAGATTATTTAAAGAGGAGTTATAGGGAGTTTAAAAGGGAAGATGAAGTGTTAGGGTTTGTGTGGGCCCCACCACACTTAATCCTCTCAAGGGTGGTTAAGTGGATGTGGGTCCCACCCCTAACTCCCTTTGGGAGGTTATAACCAACTTGGATAAAAATAAAATGTGTTTCCACATTTTATTTAACTTCATTTAAAATTCCCAAAAACTAACTCTCAACCCGCATAAAACGCAACCTCAGAAAAGGTCTCCTTAAGCGAATATCGGCGCTGCGAGTTCATCGGTGCCCTCGGAATTCGATTCCGGGCAGCGGTTCAAAAGTTAGAAATTCCCGCTTGTTCGTTCATTGAACGTACCTGAGCCAAACTTCAGAAATTTATTCCGGGCACTCTGGGCCTCAGAATCAGGTTCCGTCAGAAACCGCGTTCTTGTAAAATTCTAAAGAAAATTAAAAAAAATTTCTCTTGAATTTTATGGGTCTTTACAAAAAATCCAATAATACCCCCTTAAATGAGGTTGAAAATCCACAAAATATTAAAAAATCGGGGTACTCCGACTAAAAACTCAGTTTGGGAGGCCTTCTGGGCCTTTTTTGGCCTCGGAAAAACCTTGATCGGGCCCCCCCAATCATAGCGACGTAGAGATCATCACAGGCTTCGATTTGATATGTTTTAGAGCTCAAACGGACACCCAGATCAAATGTTATGGCCGTTTGAAGTTTGAGTTTCGTTTTCAACTTATTTTGGATCTTTTTTTAATTTTTTTATTTTTCTAGTCTACAAATTTTTATTAAATGACTATTAATCCATAATAATTAGAAAATTATTAATTAAAAATATTTTTTAAATTTTATTATAATCCATTTTTACTTAATATCTTATATATTAAGTATATTAAGTGTAAATGTATATTTATAATTATCTATAATATATTTAAAAATTATATATTATATTTATATCAATATAACTATATTTATATATTTATATCAATATAACTATATTTATATATTTATTTATTAATATATTATTTTTAATTATTATTTTTTTAGTTGACCCTTTATCAGTGCTACTAAAAAAGCGATGATAAAGGGGATCCCTTAATCAATGCTAAAAAAGTGCTGATAAAGGGGGTACCTTTATCAGCGCTAAAAAAAGTGCTGATAAAGGGGTATGCTTATCAGTGTTTTTTAGCACTGATAAAGGTACTTCCCTTTATAAGCGCTTTTTCGTTAGCGCTGATAAAAGTGTGGCGTCGGGAAAAATTGTTTTTGTGGTAGTGAACCCCATTCTGAAGCACGTTAGTAGATGAATCACGTAACAGATCTTCGAACGGTAAACATCGGGGGCATTCCATGATAGCGATCCCCGAAATGATACACAGATGGGAGATCCTACTAGGGAATCCCTAGAAGCCAGATGTCTGACAGTCTCAAAGGCTAGAAGGAACATCTCACATGGAGAAATGTCTTTAAGGGAAAAAAATCACGAGAGATAGCTCATAGCTAATCTTTGATCAATGGTCTCAATTAGGTTGGTCTAAACACCAACCGATCATTTATGCATTGGCCTCATTCCCAGGATACAACTACAAATGGTTATTAGAGGAAGAACTAATCCATTTATAAAGGAAACCCCAAAACACATGTTATTATTCCTCATAATTCTCCACTAGTTCCACCATCATGATCTACGTGAAAAAATACACTGAAATGACTACTCATGGGTCCAAAAATAACATCAGGGGATAAAACTGGAACATACCCCCAACCTTTGAAAATGATGACTACACATCGTTTAGAAATCAAACAAGTATTGTTCACTAAAGTTCTTATAAAGGCATGTACCACCACCTACCTAGGCATGTAAACATCATAGGTACATGCCATTCAATTCCGAAACACGTCATGTACTCAAGACGTCTATCATTTCCATGTCTGTCTACATGGCCAGACTCACACATGTTTTTTATATGGAAAACTACACTGGGTGTACTTAATCTATATAGAGTGTCCTTAACAAGACTCAACTACCTAGGTTTTCCCCCACATGGATGGAACCACACAGTTTCTCCAGGTGTAACACTACACAGCGTGTTAACCATATACATAGTGTGCACCACAAGGTTCTTTCCACCAATGTCATTGGTCACACGATCAGATACATGGTTGAATATTACACAATGTGTGTAAGATAAACATGTAGTTTACAACCCAAATTTCATCCACCCATGACGTTAGTCACACAGTCGGATACATGGTCTCTTATAGCACATTGTGTAATCCCAGTACACGGTGTATTCTACCATGATATTATAAAACTCAAGTTTCAACTCAAACAATTAGTCACACGGTCAAAGAATACACGACGAGTACTCCCAGTAAACATCGTATACTTAAGAAAATTCATTCATCCTGAATAGAAGAACGCATGGTGTGTGTTCATAACATCACATCCAATGTTGTATGGGTTTTCTGATAGTAGGGATCTGAAACTCCTTCGAAACCCTTAAAAATATAAATTTTTCCAAGTTATGAAATATTCTGACCCATGAGATCCCATACTCCCATGAATCAATGTTTGGAATCCTTATTCATATCATTGATGGACAAAATTCAATTCATGTAGAAAATTGATCCTCCAAATTCAAATCTAGGAGGGCCTATAACACCTATGGTACCAATGTATGGTATCCATCCAAATAAAACATTACAATTTCTGATAACCTATCAAAATTGTAGGTATTTAATCATGGAATCTGTCGCAACAACATGCATATCTAGTACAACATCTCTCAAAACAACATTCAATCAGTAATGGTCTGCAAATTGGCATAACAAGAATTCATAACAGGTGATCTCTATCAGGTGCCTATATGATGCATGAGATGGCATAACCTCATCGCATCGAGTTTCATCAGAAATATTGTCACCCTAATATCAATAATAATTGCACAAAACAACTGTGTCACCCTATGGTGAAATCAAATAAACTATAAAAAATTAAAAATTAGAAAATTTAAAATATCAGAGGTAACATGGATTTTCCCTGTACATGGGTTAGCTCCTCCCATACACGAATTATTACCATATACCCATTCCTTCATATTTTTGTCTATAGGTTCCATATAATAATACAAAGAATAAAAGAAACCATATTTATACCACTTTGTAAGGTCCTGGTTCTAGGTGTCGCCCTGAAGTTCCCCCCATATCGGGTTGGTCACATGGACTCAAGCACATTTCCCTATACTCCAGACAACGTAGTCTAGTAGAGATGGAATTGGGTGTGATAGTGGGGAAAAAATACACTCATTGGTAGAGTATACACACTGGGAGAACAATAATAAAAAAAGAGAAAGTAGTAATACCATACCAAAAGTAAACATTGGATGATTGGTAGTAAATTAACAATTAGAGCACATATATAAATGAAGTATGTCACATATGTCTAGGAAAGAATCCTAATATGCCACAAATATAGAAATCAAATACTAAACCAAAGTAAATAAAAAGAAATAGGTAAACTATTGTAGCATTTAAAGCCTCAGCTTGGTCCCACTCTCTCTAGATCCAACATTAATAAAGTACCAATTGAAGAAGGGTGTGTTCCCTTTTCTATACCTATAATCATATAATAGGTTTGGATTGAAAATCATGACCCAAACATGGTGTGAGATGAATCCCAGTAGGCAACCACCAAAAGATAAGTTCCTAATAGTCAGTAAATATATATAAAATGTAATATATATAAATTAATCAATAATTAAGGAAGTACTCAGAAGTAAACAATTTCATAGTTTTCCATTACATTAATTTACATTTAAATAATCATTCAAACCATTTTATTATGTATTCGCCGTATCTATCCTAAGATCTATATCCCCTAGTATAAAAATGGCCAAATACATCTCCAAAGACCATCTAAACTATAAAGAGAGATCAAGTCAAATCTTGGGATTTGTCTTGGAAGACACATCATAATCGAACAATCATTCACAAGAAACCCTATAAGAATTTTCTCATAGTATAAACCCATCTGGTTTCACATATCATCAAATAATAAATAATAATAACCTTTAGGAATGCTCACATGGTCTAACCCCTTTGGTCTCACATAGAACTATTCATTTACAAACTACCACCCAGGCAGCTCCCTTGGTCAATACCCCCTTGGCCTGCATTATAATGACCCCCTGAAAGCTCTTAAAGTCAATTATATATGGTCTAGCATTTATTTAATAATGGCCCTCTAGGTAAATCAAGAAGGATAACTCCTCTGGTCAATGACACATGAGTACTCTCACAGTCAACACCTCTGGTCAATCATAACAACAATTCATTTTTAAGGGACCCAACATCGGGATGCTCTCACAGTGAATTTTCCATGGTCATAAATTCATAATTCAATACACATTCAATTCATATAAATAAAAAATCCATCCTAAAAACACTAAGCATGGAAAACAAAGAAACCTAAAATGCATTATAGACACAATGTCCATAACCAAAATTAACAAGGGAAACACCTTCATAAACAAGGTAGTAAACCTTATGAATAATCAACAACCCTTTCTCAATAAAACAAACCATAGTATGAATTAAAAGGGTTAAATACAAAACATGTAGTACCCTAAACAATGTTATTCAGAACTATTAGCATAGATAATCCAAATATAACCAAAGAAATTCACAAACCACCTACCTCGATGTCACATGACAGATAGTCTTCAATGTCAGCCCTTGAATTGGACTAGAACTACATCGATCTAAAAATAGGCTAAAAATATCAACCCTCAATAACTCAAGAGAGTTGATAAATTAGGAATAAAGGATCTAGGTAAATAGATAAATCACTGATGGTAATCCAATGTCATCAACAAAGTCTCAATCGGAGCTCGGATGGAGGAATGGGAAGAACATGAAGATTATTGGTCGTACGTTGCTCTTCTGAATGTGTCACAGAATGATGAAAGAAATTTTGGAGATGAGACATGACCCAAGTATGATTAATAAAATCAAAATATAAGTACATAGTGTGTTCATTTAATGTACACTCCATGTACAATCCTCAACCTGCCCCTCTTTGGACAGCCAACCAGGTCACCTCACTTGGTCATGTACTCGGAAATTACATAGCTAGTACATGTCTACCAATGGCTACCAAATACAAGGAATATACATAGAAAAATTCCAATTTCATCATTTTTCCACAAAAAGAAGACAAAAAAATATCCATTTTTGAAATGATTATATGAGTTCTTATATCTTTATTCTATAAATATGTCTCTTACATTGACATCCAAACTGTGTACCCTTGGAAAACATTCAACATTAATGGCATTCAAATTTTTTTCCTTCCATTGACATAGGGTATAACCTTTCTAAATATAAGATCTTTTCTTCCTTATGCACTCCCATTTTCTCTTGGGGAACCCCAAACCTTTCATCCATGAAGATTTGTGTGTTGTGTTGTAGACTTTGGACCACATTTTCCCAGGAGTCTTTTCCTTGTGCCTATGAACCTCATATTTTAATCACAATAAGGAAGTGTTGGTCATATGTTCTTCAACATAGGGATCCCTTTAAATCACTTTTATTTGTGTATCATTCAGAGTGGGTATATGAATTTCCCCCTTGTGAAGATAAAATAACACCAAATAAATAGAGATATTTGAATCGATTTAAGAATTACATGGAGGCCTAGGAAAAGTGTTCATTGTTATGCTTTGTTATATATTGATATTGTGAATTATATGGGCTATATACCTAATCAATATCATGGTCACTGGGGGTCATTGTTTTTTCATGGTTTGATCAAGGTAATGAATGTTGTTTTTTCATGGTTGAATTATTAAATCTGATAATTGTTATTTTTGTATACAAGGTTAATAAATTGATTCCCTTTGATCTAACTATTTTATGTGATAACCTCAAAATTAATAAGAGGAAATTGAATGATGAATTATTTTTTAATTATAAATATTCCTTCATTGGTCTGTACAATGGTGTGATGTGTGTGGGTTTTTTCTGATATGATCTATAGTATAGTCATGGGAATCACTGTGTGATGTGGGGTGGCATGGGTGGTGTAATGGAATCTCAGGTTGATAAATTGTATGATAGTGGAATGGATAGGAAGTGTAGTTTAGCTGGGATATGATCAAGTTGTGCTATGTTTGGTATCTAGGTATGATGAGTGTGGTGTGGTTATAGTGTAGGGATTCCAAGAATGGGTTTTAAGGGTGTACTATAGTTTTAATCAGATGAGTTATTGGGTGTGAGTGTGAGTTGGAGTTTACTCTATTGAGATGATGGATTGGGTGGAATGTCATTGAATAAATATGATGGTAGTGGTTGGTATGGGTAATTATCCAATATTTTATCCCTAAGTAGCATTCTCAATGTTTTACTCAATGTCTTGGGGTTATTTTTGTTAGGACATTAATGGGTGTTAGACTGAGAAGAAATAAAAAGTTTGTTAATTTATCATGGTTCATCTTCCCCTGTTTGTCTTTTTATATGGGACTTGTTTTGTTCTATACATGGTAGTTTTTAATATAATGATAGATCAATTAAATACTTATTAAGGATGAAAGTTGGTTAATTGGGTTAGCTGGGGGTTTTAATTGAGTTTGTGGCTTGTCGTGCAACGACGTTCATTTATCTACAGTGGAGGTGACCATCATTAATGTTGAAAAATGCATATAGAGGTAGTAGTTTTCATAAATACCATAGGTTGTAAATTAGTTCTTGATACTATATATATACATTGTATATTCTTTTAAAAACATTTTTCACCCCACCCTAGTTGAGAACTATGTGCCGAACACCCCCTTTTTCATAGTGTCAAGCATCTTTCCCGAACAACCCAGCGGGAGGATGGATGGACGACCGCCTACTCATCCCTGATCCATCTTCGAGGTAGTGGAATCCCAAGATTCATTTGGCATGTTGTTTTTTGTGGGGCCCATGTGTGTCTTGGTGAGTTTTGTTTTTCCCCGGTGTATTCTGGATGAGATGTGTTTTAGTTTCCTAGATGTTTTTGGGATGTGAATCAGTATGATGCCCAAGCATCCGTGAGTTGGATGGGATGTGATATGTGTCCCAGGTGTTAGTGGGTGAGATGTAATGATGGACGTGGCCTGAGTTTTTATAGATAGAATGTGATGTGGTGTGTTCGGTGGAGGTGGGTGTTCTAGGAAGTAATATGTTAGAGTATGAAAGCATATAATCAATGGGAAGGTGTTTTGAGGTACCCTATAATCGATGTACTTTCTATAATTATTTTCTAGACTTGTGTTATTTATTATCAATGCCATGGTGGGGTGGGGATGGATAGAATACCTTCTAAGTTGTTTTTCTTATATTTTCTCATTGGATCATTAGTATTCCTCTCCCACATGAACATGAGAGACTTTGATTTTTTTCTACTGAGTATACAAGTATTCAAACCTTATGAATATAAATTTTTTTCACATTTTTATGGGGATTATTTTTACAGTGTTTTGCATTACTAGCTTAGAAATTGTTTATAGTTGATGTGTCACTCCTTAGTTTATATTTTAGAACATGCCTTCGAATTTTATAATATTGAAAATAGTTTTATTTTAAAAATGTCTGTGGAATGGATTTTGGAATTGTTTTATATATATTTATTGGAGTTTTTTTCGATTGAAACATCATTTCATTGAACTTGTTTACTATAAAAATGTTAATACAACCCATTTTATGAGATTTGTATACCCTTACTATTGGTCTCCACCCCGGGGCCTACTAGAGGTGGAACTCTGGGGGTCATTATCTCTCTTTATCTATTTCCTTCTTAGAACGAGAATCAATAGAAGGAGGGGGTAGTGATAGTGGGTGTCATTTTATCCCTTATATATTAAAGATCATCAACTTATACAATAGTATTGGGATCCAAAGTCTACTCTGAAGGCTCAGAATGTGTCAATGTATAATTATAAGGATCTTTGATGTAGATGTCTGGGGACAAGGAAGTAGAAATAATATAAGATGGAATATACATCAATGGGATGTTATTATACATCTTGGGAGTAAGATCCATTATTAGATAAGGGAATGAAAGATGAGTATTATTAGATGTGAATGGTGGAAAAAATATTGGGATCCCAATTATCCTAGGTTCCTCAAACAATAATATGGGATATAAAATTTTTCTAGATGGTAAATCAAATGATGTTACATGTTTTCATCGTGTATGAAAATCCCTATATGTAGCTCTAGAACCCCTCTACCCCCCATCTCATCACCTGACTGAGAACCACTACCACTATGTTCATCGAAGAACAATTTTCTCTTAGGAGGTGGATCCTGATTAAAATATTATAACCAAATTAATCACATGATATTATATCTTATTGATATAATAATTTCAAATAAAATACTTTTAAAATAAACCATAAGAGGAGTTAATATCTCTATGATGTGGTGATAATAGTCTTGCATCCACTTTGTGTGTATATCCTCTATGTTTTCCATTTCATATATTTGAAAAGAATGTGGAATTAATAATAAATTCTTATCAAATGTGTAAGTTAAAAATATATAATATTGGACAAGACGTAATTAAGGAAGCCAATTGTAACACAAAATATTGGAAACATAGTAATAAAACAAAATTATATTATATTTTGTGGCAAGAACATCATTTCCTAAATGTCATTTCATGGAAAATTCAATACATTCAATTAATCATGTTTAACATGGGTATTATATTGTTTTTTATATTTTCAATTAGATCAAATAGAATTTTTATTGGGTCATTTGGCACGTTTTTTTCAATTTATTAGGTCATTTTCCTATATCATTGGGTTAGGTCATTTTTTATATTTTTTTTGTTAGGTTGTTATTTCTATTCATTTTGATTTTCATTCTTACTATTTTTTTCTATTTCAATTCAATTAATATTTTTTCTAGTAGAAAAATGTTTATTATTATTTGGTTTATTAGTTTATTATATAGTGGAACTCAATATTATAAAATTCAACTAAGAGAGATATACAACTCGTATAAATTTAAAATTACCATAAAGGACAAGACAAATAAAAAAATATTTGTAATAAATAATAGTTCAATCTAAATAATAATATCCTGAACAACACATGTCGTTATATACCAAAACAACTAGAAACCTAGAAGGCTGATTATATATATTTTCCACCACAACCTGAGTTTGACAGTCACCTCTAACAATTGAACTATTTGTGTATTCATATGTAACAAATTGATCAAGGACAGTGGGTGAAGTTATAGTGTCAATTTAATCATCACCTTCATAAAAAATATGTATTTAGATTATTCAATAATGATTCCAAACATAGGTCATGAATGATATTTCCCCTAAAAACAATTTTTCCATTGATGGAAATATATAAGGATCAAAAATAATAAGAGTTCTAGTTATGAAAATAAGTCAAAATCCACAATAATCCAAAAATGTGTCAGGCCTTATTATCGAATCAAACAACTTTTGTTTCATTATAGTGACCCAATCATGAGACTAATAATAAAATATTAATATTTTTTCAATGAATCCATAATAAGAAACATTTTACAATTAAATTATAGTACCCAATATACAAGAAATTTTTTCTTTTTTGGAAGATACCATAATACCTTCATGTTGTCTACTCATGTTCATTACATGTTCAGTGATAATATATTTGTACCCATTGATCACAATAGAATTTAATTCACAAAACACCATATTAGAACCAAAATACAATGCTCTAATATCGTTAGTGAAATAGATAGCATGAAAAATCTATACCAAAACTATAAATTATTATTAAATTTAACTAAATATTAATTTTAATATTTTATTACTGTAATACTTCTATCTTCATTTTCCACGAAGCATAAATGTATTTTTTTAAATGTATCTCTCATTGTCAAATTAGGGTTTTTATTTATAAATATTTTATAATCCATATAGAAAATATATAAATATCTTGACATATATTTATGTTTATATTAGATGAGATAATACAAAAATGTTCAATTTACATACTTAATGTTGTCATTAAACTAATAATTTATAAGAAAAAGTCTGATATGTGTCATATCTATCCGTTCAAGGAATAATACAGTCAATTTATATGATCTAAGAAGTAACCATTCTTGGCGAGGGGTTGCAAGACTGGTCAATGTTGTCCCATATTTCTCTTAATCATTCTCCATTATTTGTTTCCTACTTGTAGCTACACAAATGAAATACAATGAATATGATTACATAAATTCTTGATCCAATTATTTATTCAAGATAAAACCATTGGGATGATTTTGTATCGAACCATAAGACTTCGTTGTGTAAATTTATCTTTTTGTTGGATACATAAAATGTAAAGAAAGATGTTATGAAAAATATATTTTGGTTCGATTATGGAAAATTAGATTCAACATTCATTTGAAAATGATGGATGAAATATTTTCTCTAACACACACATAATTAATGGCTCCTCCTACAATATTTTATTGAAGAAAGTCATGGAATCATTTTTTCAACAAATAACTCTATTAAAATGGAAAACAAAATAAATAACACCAATATATTGTTGGAAATTAGATGAGGATTATTAATAGGTTCAACACACGCATAAGGTTTTAATAATAATGATTATTCAATGTTTTAATCTTCAACTCATTTATTTTAAATAGTTTCAATATTTTAATTCAATATCCATCATTGAAATCAATATCCACCAGTACTTCTATAAATTTATGTTCTCTTTACATTTCATCACAAATGAAGAGCACTGAACATTCCATTAATTTTCACTAATACACAAATGATGAAATTCTGGACTCATAAACAATCCACCAAGTAATTCTGAGAATATAAATCATTTTTTTCATTCCCTTTTCATTTAGAATAATTGAAAAAAAAATTCATATTTTTTTCAATGTTCAATAAGTCTAATAAATGACATAAAAATTAGGTTTACCAATAAGGGAACCAATTGAAGATACTTTTTATCATCCATTTATAATTGGTTTCATTAGAAACATTCTTCCAATTTAATGATTTAATCAACCCATTCATGAATAATAAACAGACATCTTGTAATTCATTAAGAACATTAGTTTCAGACATACAATGAAGTGTATTTTTTTGTCTCCATGGTATTGTAAAACCTTCAATGATTATTCCTATATGAATAATCCATTAGAAAGAATAAGTGATGTACTATAAATCTGAAACAATATCAACATGTAAGTCATCATGATCATGTATTCTTTAAAGAAATAAGAATTGGATGTTTTCCATTAATGCTCCATCCTGACATCATTTCATAATCAAGAAAATAATTTATCTTCCAGCAAAGCACATGACACATCTAAAACATGTATTTCAAAAATGGATCTTATTACTACACACCATGATTCAAAATATGCTTAAACTCATTTATTAATTATAAAATTTAAAAATATATATCATTTCTTGGATCAAAATTTCCATTTTTTAGTATCCTCATGAATGCCAATGGGTTTTTACTATACAACCGTGGAGGAATAATATAAAAGTGTATGACAACCGAAAATGAGCTATACAACGTAAGAATCATTCCAAATGGATAATAACCATCAAATGATAGACCCATCCTAAAATTAAAAATGATAGTTGAGAAATTAGGATAATGAGAAACAAATATCCACCGTGAAAATCCATATTTTGATACATGAACTCTTCATTATGCATCTTTCTCTCTGTATCATGCTATCAAAATTTAACTAATATTTCATGAAAAATGAAATGACTCATGAGTATGATAATAAATGTAAAGTTCCGCATAAATTTTATGTCGAACATGGTATGGTGTTACATTATTATTTTTCTTTAAATTGGATGGCCCACATTTTATACAATCATATATATTCTCAGTTTCCTCTAAGAATATTAGAAATATTTCAAGAAAGCATGAATTTTAAATTTAGAACATCAATGTTTCTCCACTAACATTGACAATATATAATGGTTTTAGAGAATATATTCATCATCTTTTATTAGGTACTTGAATGTGATAAGAATAAAAATTATGGAATTATTATAAATCTCTTATATAGTTTTCCCATAAAATAGAATGATTAAATATTAAATATTTCTAATTTTACAACATTGTCGATATAACAGAGTCATGTTAGAATCACTCAATTTTTTCATCCTGTCAACATCATCATTTTCATTACATACATCATTTGTTTTTATATCAATGTCTTCTCAGGTAAAAATTATTTATTTTCGATGATGAAGAATAAATAGAAATCGTTCATCTACAAAATTAACCCATCCAGATCGCTCTTGCAGATCATAAACATTTTGATATTTCATTTTCACCCAACATATTAGTTTGTTGAAAACCCATATTTTTTTAAATGGTAGATAAATTATTCACAACCCCACCAAGGTCTCCACACAAAATTATTATATTGGCAATGTAAATGAGCACTATCTGTAGCATTGGTAATTAAAAAATCTAAAAAACTCACCAAAATGGTTTGAAATTTTATTTAGATATGGTTAGTTTCATAGATCAATCATTTATTAATTATGTAAAAAAATATTATATTTCATTTTATTAGAACAATTAAATATGATTGAAGTTAATTTGGGAATATATTTCAGGAAACATAAATTATTCACTTTATATGAATCCTTAACCGACACACTTGTCTATATGAGAATCAAAATTTAAGAGGAAAAAATACTATAGATATATCAATATAGTATATATATTACAATTATATAAAATCCCTTAGTATCAATGAGAATTAACTATAAATAACAATAAAAAATTATGTTTATAATTGATGTTTCTATTTTTCTCTTATTCAATTCAATTTTTAACATATCTTATTCTTATTCAATAATTTTATGTATAAGAAATTACTATTTATTACTATGTATCATCTAAAAATCATGTGTTCTCATATTGTGGGATGTATATTTGAATCCTTCCTCACCTTGTGATCAGTGAAATAGTTCTTATATAAATGTTTTTGGCATGATTATGACTTGGATTTCTAGTAGGAATCACCATTTAGTGGATGTTCCTTGGTATCCACATCATTTTGGATGGAATGATAATTAATATGCCAACCACTATATGGATTTCATATCCCTTTTATAGAGGATGTACATATATGATATTTCCTATCCATAACATATTATCTTGTTGAAGGTATGTTGTGTTTTGGATTTTTATGGTTATTTAAATTAATTTTAATCAATGTGATTGTGGAATTCCTTTGGAGTTATACAGCTTTTTCTTGGGGTAGTTCATGGGAAAATTTATAATCCTTCTGAAATTCATTATCCATAATTTATATTTATTAGGCCACTGAGTGACATAATCAATACTTATGAAAATTTATAATTACATCATTATTTTTTAAATTTTTTTAAATTTGTATTTTATAATTTCATGGAATGATATAGGGAACCCCCGATTTTTTCAAGAATGAATTGACGCTTGAAAATATTCGATCATTTCCCGGTTAAGCTCGATGAAATCTATGTGGAAGGTTGAAGACCTTCAGAAACATCTTCAAGAGATTTGGGGCTTTAATGATTGGCAGATGGTTTCCATCAGTATGAATTTTTATCATTTTACTTTTGGTTCAAATGATTTGAAGATGTGGGCCTGGAGTCATAGGTTTGTGAATCTAAAACATGTGATTCTCATATTTCATAATTAGGACCTTTGGTTTGATCCCTTTAAGGCCAAGAATACCATAGCTCAATCTGGGATCTAGATCAATGGATTGAGTTGGGTATTTTGGCATCCAACTATCCTTTGGGATGTTGCTTTGGCTGTAGGAACTCATATTAAACTCAATAAAGAGACATGATCAGTTCGGTATGGCCATTTTTCTCGCATTCTAGTTGAGTTTGATATGTCTTTGCCTCTTGTTGAGACGGTTTTGTTGATTGCTAGTGTTTTTAAGTTTGAGATTGAGACTGAGTTTGAACATGTTCTTTACTTCTGTACAATTTTTTCAGTGATTGGGCATGTTAAAGAAAAATGTAATAGTGGCTTGTGATGCTCCAATTGTAAACGATATGGGAATCTTATTGAAACCTGTAAAGTTAAAGCCCAAGGTGCTTATGCTCCATAAATTGGGATGGAAGGGGCACATGATGGGGGGAAGGGTGTCCCTAATGGGTCATCATTTTCTTTTTATACCTCTGATGGTGTGAAGGGTCTAACACCTTCGACCATCAAGGCAGTTTTGGTGAAAAACAAACCCGTTGTTTCTATGAAAGTGGGTACTTTTTATTTTTCTGATATTGTTGCTGGTAAAAGTCCCAATGAGAGGCATTTGAATGATCAGCAAGGTAGGGGTGTGCTGTCTAACCCCTCGGGTGACAACACACTCCCTGTTTCTTTCATGCATACAATTGATCATGGATAACACTCTAAATTGGGTAATATTTTTTCAGAATATGCTGATAGTGAATAGGAGATGGATCATGAAGAATTACCAGAGGAGCAATACTTCGATAAAGTTAGGCTGGGAAGTTTTTCACCTGGTGGGAAAGGTTCCATTGACATTTCTATTGCACAAAGGGGTGTGCAAGGATATAATTCCATTATGACTTCTGTTTCGCATACTGCTGATCATACAGTAGAGGTCTCACATGCCTCTGTTTCTTTTGCTACTATTCTCACTACAGCAGTTGTGTCACTTGAATTAATGGGGGAGGTGAATGATGGGCAGACTTCCCAAAACAATATTGCAGTTTCTTCTGAGTCCCCTCATGGGACTGCTTCTATCTCCCTGGGTGAACCTATCAATATTTCAGCCTCACTTGAGGCTGCTGCTATGCAGGATTCTGTTTTACCTTCTTCGGGTGCCAAGGAATTTTATACCTCGGATGCAGGAGCTCTACCACCTATTCACCAGACTTCGTTGGATGAACCCTCCAGTACAATGGTAGTGACACCATTTTTAGCTTCTTCTGAGCCCCCTGCAGGGACTACTTCTATCTCCCTAGGTGAACCTATCAATACTTCTGCCTCACTTGAGGATGCTGCTATGTAGGATTCTGTTTTACCTTCTTCAAGTCCCAAGGCCTTTCATGCCTCAGATGAAGGAGCTCTACCACCTGTTCACCGAACTTCATTGGATAAACCTTCCAATACAATGGCAGTGACCGCTAAACATGGTGTTGCAAATTTGAATGATGTCACTGGTGCTAAATTTTTTTTTCCTATGCTGGGCTCAATGAATTCCCCTTATTTTGATCTGCTCTATATGGAGATCTGTGAGAGGAAGCATCATGTTACCATGAAAGGCCCTGTTTCTCATGAACATTATTTGGTTGCACAGGCCAATGCTGAGCAGATTGGGCAGCCCAATTCTAAGGATCACTTGGATGATGGGGATAAAGGCACTGATGATGCTGATCTAGCAGATACTCATCATGATGGCTCTGATGATGGAGGTGCGGATGAGTAGGGTGCTGATTTTCAGATTTCGATTCAGTGGAAAAGAGACAGGAATCCAAGAGGACATGGTGGTCATCGTGGAAGAGGCGGAAGAGGAGGCATGACCAGTGGCTGATTATGTTCGAATTGGTTGGTGTTAATCACTTGTAACCCATACCTTTATCATCTTGTATGTTTGAATTTAATTTTAATAATAATTTTATGGATCATGGATTCACCTCCATGATTCCAATGTTTTGGTATAAATACATTGGGGTATTTTTTAAATGTGTTTTAATTGGGTGAAAATTTTGTTATGGTATAGAGGTCTTAAATATAGGTGCCTTAGTGACTCTCCCATTAAATTGGGAATAATGTTACAGTAGAGATAAGTTAAAACCATAGTCATGGGGGATAACTATAGTGGAAAACCCACCTCATATTGATGGATTTTACCATGATTCATTTTTATCATGTTAGTGAAAAACTGAAAAAAATATCATAAGTGAAAAACTACCCCATTTTGTCAAATTAAGTTCCAAATATCAAAAATGAAATGCTAAAAATTATAGTGACAAGTCAATCTCTATTAAAATATCCTATGGAAATTGAGATAATAAATTAATCCAATGAGTAACTAAAATTATATAGATATTTGTATTCATTGTAGAAAATAATATAATTACAAAATAAAAACCCCAAAAATAATGTAATTATACTTCATTATAAGTATATAAACCCCTTTTAAGTAAAATAATAATAATATTTGTACATATCATATAAATTAAATGATGAATTAAAAAGAATCTACCATAGGGGATTAGACCATGAATGAAAATGAAATTCATGGTTGATTGATTACCTGAATGATTCAAAAGTAACCAATTTAATATTTAAAAAGAATCAAATTAATAAAATAATTTTTGAGAGTTCATTATGGGTGGGGAAGAAAATCGAATTTTAACTTTTTTATATGGTTTTGGATGCGAATGGGATATATGAAGGGGAGCTAGCATGGCCAGTAATATTGTGGAAATGCTATACCAATGATTTTTAAAATATTATTATATCCTTAATGATACAAAGGGATTTAAAAAATTGATAGTATTGAGATATCTATCACAATCTGTTTTAAAAAACAATGGGATATTATTGATTTAAAATGCTTATCCCAATGGGTGTGCTAAACTATTGGTATATGGCCACTAATAAAAATGTTTTTGGAAAATAGTCTGTATAGGTCATTGGGTATAGCCCATAATTAAAGTTGTGAGTGGGGATGTAAGTAGTTTTTTTATCACTAGTAATGAATTTAAAGGTTTTACCATTGGATCATAATCATTCCTATGAATAAAAATATAATTAATCATGGATCATAGAGAAAATTTTACAAAATAACATACTCATCACATTTATATTCTCATGAATAATATGAAATTCTATGAAGCTACGTGGGAACTCAAGGATGTGCTAAAAAAATATCATTGTTTTTTCAAATAAAATTAATGGAATTTTGAGTTCAAAATTACTTTTAAAGGGGGTAGAATGTAACACTATATGATTTTAGTTATGTTTCTTTTCAAATAAATATAATTTCATATATTGTTTTTTTGTTACATGAAAACCCAATCCTAAATGAACCATATTATAGTATAAAATTTCAATATATCCTTTAAATATAGGGATTGAATAGGAATAATCAAAATTTTAATATTATATATAATGGTATTATATAACCAAATACTCAAAAATAATTAATAAATTTTTTAATGTCATTATATGCTATAAAAATAATGTTTTCCTAAAAAATGTCTTCTTTTTATCTTCATAAATAATAATGAAATAAATTTTTAACACATCTGGAAATATTATTTCATGAAATGAAGTTAATTTTTTAAATCATCATTCCATAACTATTTTGTAGTTATATTTCTATAGTTTTAAGAATGTATTAATTTTTCAATGAATACTGAAGTGTTGATAATTTTAATAAACACTTTCTTTTTTATTTTAAGAATATACAAAAATCAATTTTTAAGTTATATAAAATTAAAGTTATTTCCTATTTTATTTATAAATAAAATTTATTAATTTGAACCAATTTTATGTGGAATTATTATATAAAAAATATTATACATAAGAAACAGAATTTACAAAACTTCTGTTGTCATGTTTTGTGGGTATAATTTCAACTTAAATACAAGAATATCTATGAATTGAATAGAATAAAATTTATTCCATTCTTCGAATAATCATTATTAATATCATATAATTTTTTTAACTATTTTTTCATTATGAATTATAGTTGGGGTAAAAATTCATCACCACTATAAAGGTTAAAAAAGATTTATTTGAGTGTTAAACCAAGAGAACTGTGTATGATTTCCAACAAAACGTGCCTAAATCATATTTTATAGAAACATTTTTACCTCATAAAATCCATCCATCAAATCTACTATGAAGTTGAACCATTTTTATTATGAATTATTATATTATTTTTTCTTATTTATAGAAATTACCTAACATTCCCCTCTCGAGATTATTGAGGGGAACCCCTCCATTATATTATTTTCATGACTTTAACAATATATATTGTCTAATATTGACAAATATCTCTTATAAGATTGCTCATACATTAATTATTGTTGATTTAATTTTAAAAACCCCATTCTAATAGTTCGTATATTGTATTTAATAGAGGCTTATCAAGGAAGAGGAAAACGTCATACCCTAAGTCTTTTTATTTATATAATATTATCAATCCCTTAAATATATGGTATTCAAAATTTTCTAATATAACAATAATCTGAAATATAATTAAATTTAATTTCGATTCTGAAAGCACCAATGTCCACCCATTATTCCATTAATTTCGATGTGAATGTATCACTCATGGGTACATGTGGACTACCACCTCCATGTAGAGACTCAATTCATTTTCCATTACTATATTTCAAAAAGCGTTATTATAATGGATTCAATTTTTATATATTAAATTAATAAATGTGTTATTTTAATTTTATTGTAATATCATATCGTCCATCTAAAATTCTAATCTGTAAATTTTTTTTATCATTCGTTGTGCGTATGTGTGGACTACTACCTCTATGAATAGATGTGGTTTTATATTAATTTAAAAAATATTTATATTATAATAACAATAAATTTAATAAAAAATATATGACATATACGTTATAATAATTTTATTGTACTATTTTATAATTTTTTACATTTCTTTCCTTCCATCCGTCAAAAATAGAAGAATGCATTCATGCATACATATGAAATACCATCTCCTTGAATGATGTGATTCATTTTTATATCTCTAATTTTTTTGGATTAACCAAAAAATATATAATGAATTAATATTATATTTATATCTTGATTAACACATCCGATATGACGGAACAATGATCAATTTACATGTAAAAAAACTACTAAACTGAAATTTCCATAAAAAACAAAATTTTGTACACATGGGAAATATGATATAAATAATGAATTATTAATAAATTGGTGATCAGATTTTATATGAAGATAATATATGGTATTATAAGCATTAAAATTTATCTATTGTATAATTATAATAAATTTATATTCATTATTTAGTAATTTATATTTTATTACATGAATGTCAAACATGATGTAATTGTTTTATATTACAATTTCAATGTTTATCGAGATTACTTATGACTATGTTTTTTATGATGAAATTTGATGATATACCACTAATGAATCCCATGGAAATTAATATACTATTTTTCTTCATAGAGATCATATGTTTTCCATTCATTTTTTGAACATTATATTATCAATAAAATTAATGTATATTTTAATTTAAACCCATCTTTTCTCTATATTTCAATCGAGAATTATGTTTCTTCTTTATACATGTTTTTTTAAAATTTTTTCAAGAATATTTTTCATATTATTCAATGATAGTTAAAATTAATTTTCACCCATCTTTTAATTTTTAAATAACTTATTATTTATATTCTTCTTTTCATTTTTTAAATAATACATTTTTTACTTTTTAATGAAAATGCTAATTGAATAATTATTTTATCATAGAAAACATTAATGGAATTTCTTCCCATCATGACCCCTCAATGTTTTGATAATTATATTAAAATTTTCACAGTTTTTTTAGAAAAAAATTTCATTAATATTTGGAAAACATTTATATTTTAATTACGTGTTTATAATTTTAAAATGGTATTTTACTCAGGGAATATTTTTGTTATTTTTTAAAGGCAATTTTCATCTATGATAACATCATCGAATGTTTGTGAAGCTTTATATTGGATTACGAACTATGTATACCATCCTTAGGAATTATTTAGATGTTTTAATATTGTTATTTTGAGATTTTAAAGAATCCCATTTATCATTCAAGGGTTATTCATTGATTAAAAGTATAAATGTTAATGAACCCCACTTTATTTCAATGGATTATGGTATATAAAGAATTATTTATGTTCTTGTCGAAAAAAATTATTGTATTATAATTATTTTAGGGGTGTACCTAGAATTATATATCCCTTTACTTCATTTCATAATGATGGATATCTCATCAAATAATTTGGACTAGAATGGGGAGTGAACCAAGATTATTAATGGACTCCTTCCAATATAATATTTTTAGAGTGAAACTTTACTATGTATGTGATTGAGTGGATAATAAAATCATTCCCTTATCATAGTCTTATAAGTAACACTTGAAGATATAAATTATTCCCTTTGATTATTTTTATACAACAAAATTATGTATTATTCCAATGATTTTCCATCATGGATCATGTTCTTTGATTCTTTTTTGATTAAAGATTCATGAGCTTCAAATATTTTTGGCAAGACTCCAGATTGTGATCTTTGATATGTAGGGTATGGTTTAAAAATTGTTCTCTCATGTTCCATCTTTTTGTAGTTTGTGTCTTTCCTGATATATCTACACATCTCATCTTATTTTTAAAACATGTTGATTCATTAATGATAGAACAATATATATATATATATATTTATATTGGTTTATATTCACTGAAATATTTCATAGTATAATCCTCATCAATCCATTAATGACATCAGATCCTTATTCAAAAAGGGTTCAATTTTTAAATCACCATTTTTTAAAGCCATTTTATATCATATAGTGATTATAGAATTATCATAATATACGATATCAATAAATACTTTGTCTCAATTATCCATAACATTTGGAAAAATATATGATCTGATTAGATATATTAAAAACACTTTTCGTTATTTTTCTTTAGATGTTATGATATTCTATATCGTACTAAATGATAGAATCATAGATTCGGTTAAAAAATAATATTTTTCTATATATATGATATTCACTATATTTTTAAATTCAATTGTTGTTATATGATACTACCTATCATAATTAATAACATGAGTCATTCCCTATGTCAAAATTATTTATCATATACTATTATAGAAACATATTGATTACTCTATCCTATATCATTCCAATTTTCTGATTTCTAATAATATTATCAATAGACAATTTTGATATAGGGATTAAGGATTAAAAAAAATATTATGATATAATTAATTATATTTTATATATTTTTTACAAACTATATGTTTTAGGGCATAAAAAATAAGATTTTTCATATATATATATATATATAATATAAATACTTTATATTTTTATCTCAGGATTTATAAATTAAATAAATTGACTATTAATTTAGATAATCATATAGGAATGTACATAAATATAAACTATATATGAATGCTATTTTTTTTTATTTTTTCAAAAAATTTATTCTAGTAGTTAAAGAACTATATTACATTATAGGATTGATTTCACAAGATTTAGATTTCTTCTAACTTGACCTTGGTTTATTATTAATATTATTAGATTGAAAATTATTATTGAATATAGTTTATGTATATTAGATTTTCTAGTTATTGTGAATTGAATTATATATTCAGTTATGTCTTCTAAGGGAGAGTGAATATTTGTTAGACTATCTGCTAGCCAAGAGGCTTATAACTTGTAAGCTACGGACGAGGGGTTGTCTATCTATCACATCATGATGAATCATGTGTATATATTTAATATCATATATATTGAAATATTTAAGTGAATATATAATATACCTTATGTATGAAATGAATTTAGATATTTTTGAATCTACATGGAAATTATTGTTTTTTATTTAATTCAAACTTATTTGTTTTCTGATGATTTACAAATTAACAACTTGTATACATATTAATTTAATGGATGGAATATGGAAAAAATCTAAATTGATAGAATGATGATTTCATAATGGAATAATACATGATATAAAAAATATTTCATGAGATGAATTGGTTTTAATTTGAATGTGACGTATATTAAAATGGTGAAATTTTTAAATGAAAAAACACATAAATATACTGTATTAGATTACTTCAAAAATTATACTTGTGATGAAATGACCTGAAAATTCCATGTAATTTTTTTTAAAATTATTTAGCATTTTTAAGAGTTCGAAAAAATCTACAGTGTCTGATTCCGAGGCCCGGTGTGCCCGGAATGAATTTCTGAACTTTTTTAATGGTACATTCAGTAAACATGTAGGCGGTGTTTTCTATCCTTTGAATTAGTGCTCCGATTAAAAATGTAATGGAACCTTTGAATCTGGAACACAAGGATTAAATTATAAATGACTTAACATTGTATTGGGATGGCCAAGAGGAAAAACTAATTTTCATACTTTTCTAGAAAATAATAATAAAAGAATTTAGAATAATTATTTTATTATTTTAGTTCCATTGTGTGGGGGACTGTGGCGATGCGGGTTCGCGACGATGCGGTGATTGGGAAAATTAATTAAACACATGGATGATAGGTATCCCATAATGTAACATTGAATTTAATAGAGTGAAACAGTGATGCTAATTCATAAATGAAGCAACATAACAACACGACGTCACATTATTATGGAAACACTATAGTGTGGTTTTAAAAATAGTTCGATGTGTTAGGAAAAATATGGAGGAAGGATTCGAAGGATTATCAGCCGAATCTCTGACGCACTGCCACGCCAGCGAAGAACGATGAAAAACAAAGAACACCTTTCGAAGGTCGGAACCGGGAAATGTCGCCGATGCCGTAAACCCTTGAGGATGAAAGTACGGAAACGAACGTCATAAAATTTAGTGGGTTATGTGATTTGATGTTCCCTCCCTTCCCTTTATTGAATAATATAACGAAGGCACACTAACCGGCTAACGGGTTGATCCGCATCTCATCAAATCATGCAGATGGTTGTTGAGGGATCCTAAACTCGGGGAGTATTCTTCCTTTTTTTTATTAATTTTTCCTCATCTTTAAAATGCTAACACGAAGGGTGTGGGACGAAACCAACAAGGCCCAGACCCTCCACTATACTTTTCCTCAGTGAGTTCCTCGTGGAAGAGAAACGAATACGGTGTCAAGACATTTGAGGGATGAAAATGGTGATGACATTTCGGTAGCCTGAAGAATCAAACGCCATCGCGCCGGGCCAGAGGAGGCCAACTATGACTGAAAGAGACCCACAGAAACTAGCCATAGGTAGTGGAAGACTAGGCATCGTCGCATGACGTGGAAGCCAGAGGCAACCGACTTGATATGGCCACATAGGAGATGGGCGGCGCCTACAGGCACTACTGGTGGCAGCAGCCGTGGCCAGCGAGCTGCAGCGAGAGGGGTCGCCACAGACCGCACGTCGTGCCATGTCGTACCAGACAAAAACGACCCTACCTCTACGAGGAAAGATGGGAGAAGCAGTCCTCCTTCAGGTAGACGGGGATGGGAAAATGGGCCAGACTCACGGCCTAGCCGGCTAGCACGTGTAGGCTGAGCTCCACCCGGCATGCCAGACCAACAATGGCCCGGGCCTGTGAACTAGCCGGGATGAACCTGATGGGATAAACCAACTGAACCAAGCTAACCCATAACGAGTCGGACCCATACAAGGTCAGGTAGACCCCGAGACTCGTTGCTTCGGTCTGGCCTGACCGACTCAGATCGGGCCACAACCCAAAACAACCCTCGAATAAGGAAACACCTATAACTGATGAATAGGGTGTCTATTTGACATGTCGTTAGTGGTGTTGGGATCCCTTTTGGGAAGCATCCCCTTTGGCATATTCCGGTGGTCCGGACCGAGTTGCGATCACCCCGTTTTATAGAAAGGGGTGTAACTAATAGACTGAGCATCTGATCGATGCACCATTTGTGGAATAAGGACCCTTGTGACAAGGTAGTCCATTGGAGACACACTAAGTGAGGTTTTACAGTGTCTGATTTTCCACCGATGCAGTATCAGGCATGAATCCAACCGGGTCCTTTTTTCAAAAGTGCTTATATCTCACCGACCAAGCGTCCGATCGACGCACCGTCTACCATGTTGGGATCCCTATGATGGGGTGGTCACCTTGGGTATTCTTTTGGAGGGACTTTGTGCTGGGAGAAATTTTATTGATGTCTTGAGTAGCAGAGTCTTCCGGAGATCAGACGTGCTTCATGTGGGAATCTAGTTGTTGGCTGTGACAGGAGGAAGAAGAGTGGCCATTGCTGGTCAGCATCTGAAACTCCAGAGTGGGGTCATCTATTTGTATGACTAATGTTCCATACCTATGCATTAGTGACCAAGACGGGTTAGATCCAGCAACCAATATGGGTCAGCACTAATGACCAAATATAGGTCAGCACAAGTGACCAATACAGGTCAGCATCTAGGGACCAATACAGGTCAGCTCTAGGGACCAATATGGGTTAACATCTTGTGACCAATAAAGGTCATCCAATAGTGACCTATAAGGGTCAACAGTGGAGCTACTACAGATATAATGATATGGATTTATGACTAGTCATCCCTATTCCAGAAACATTGAAGTTATACCGTTAGAGTGAGCTGCCTCTATGATTTGTGCTTAAAAATTTATATCATTCTTGTGATATTACCTTTATGGTATTTCATGTGATGAATTACTTTTTGGATTACCGAGAGACCTTCGGGTGTCTCATGGTCCCCTACTAGGTATAGTTATACTCACCCATTCATGGGATCCCCCACAAAAGTGTGTCAAGTGGAGACTAATGACACTCTGAGGCAGACTTTGGAGGTTTGAGACTTGGTGGAGCATAGTGAAATGGGAGTAGTCGAGATCCTCTTCTTCGACATCAGACATACAGTTTCTACCCTCCAGGTAGAGCACCAGGGAGTATGAGACAAATATTTTTATTCTTCTCAATTTCATGGGCTTGTATTCCGGCCCACTATTTTCAGCTTACATTTTTACTTGTGGTTGTAATTTACTCTAGTATTTATTCCTTAATTTTGATAGTTCTTCACTTCAACTTCCCTTTTTCAGTGTTTATAGATATATATGGAAATTCCTTCCCTATTCGGGAAAATCCTTTAGGTGCTAGTCACTAACCCCTAGCCTATGGATAGCGGGCTTGGGGTAGTCCCGTCCGGGCCATGTTGGATGGGTCGTGACAAAGTGGTATTAGAGGGAGTTCTGTTCTACCAGAAGAACTAAGAGTTTACATTTATTGAGGAAATGGTGTAAACTATATTGAGTTCGGTTTTTAGTACAAGGAGTCCAGTTTTGGTGTGACAACTGACGTATCCATACCTCAAGACCCTGAATTCTATTTTTCGACTCGGTATTTGAAAAAACAAGTTTATAGTGTTTTCAAAAGTTTTTAGATCTTCCATGAGTCACCTAACCAGGTATAACCTATTTAACATGGGACATCTATTTCTTACAGGATGCCTCCACGATGATATCCAGCCATTATTATGATTAAATATCATGACAGTGGTCCACCAAGTGACAAGGTGTGGGTACAAGGACCGCTCACAATGATGGCACATTCGGGTGGTGTACCAGCAACAACACCACCCATTTAGTAGAATATCATACTAGTGGATCATGCACACCAGCTAATCATGTTTCATCAGTTCAAGAGATAGAGGCCTCTATGGATTCAAGGCGAGATGGACCCCCAAGAATTAGAGGATTGAATTAAGGTGGTTTCACAAGTTTTCTATTATTAGAGACACCCGTCGAGCAGTTGGAAATCTTGGCCACTAGCCATATTTAGGGAATTGTAGGACAATGGTGGAGATCGATGCTCAAGGTATAGGAGGATACGACCCTCACATGGCTAGAATTTTAGATCCTTTTCAGGTTGGTGTTCATTCCAATGACACATCGTTCTGTGCATATTTAGGATTTTTTGCATCTACCGCAGGGAAACCAGACTGTGGCTCAGTACTGAGTGAGATTTAATAACCTCTCCCAATACTCCACTAACATGTAACGAGACCCTTAAATCTGGTCTCAGACCATTGATCAGGGTCTTCGATGGGAGATTATAGCTACGATAGTTTCTTTTAGCATCCCAACGATGGCTAGGGTGAAAGAGTGATATTTACTAATGGAGAGCTTATTTGCTGACCATGCACTAACAATGAAAGCCCCTACTGGATAATAGTTAGAAGTTTCATCTTCAACTGGTAGTCGACATATGGAATAGAAGCTCGAGAAGACTAGCCCTTCAAGAGGGAAGCCCAGGGGCGTAAGGTCAAAGGTGGTTTCTTAAGAGGAATAGGGAGCCACTAGAGAGGCATGATATGTTTTTCCTTTGGGGGACAAGGTCACAGAGCTCATGACTATCCGAATCCCCACACAGATCATTGGAAGATGGTGGAGGGTCCACCAGGGCAGTAGTAGTGGTAGGATCATGACTGACATCTAGGTGGCGTACGAGGTGGGGGAGCAGGATGTGCAACAAGAGGTGGTCGGGGTCACTAGACCCTACCACCACCACCCCATGCGGTCCTCCACGAGCTCCAGGAGCGGGTGGAAGGGGACATTCGAAGTTTCAGGTATTATAGGCTCATGATTCTAACATCCCTAAGAAGATATAAGGTGCGATCTTTATCTTCTCTAATTTACCAGCAATGCTGATCAACACAGGTGCTAGCAATTCTTTCCTAACCAAGGAATTAGTTCTAGAATTTTAGATTCTGACAAAACATTTTCCTCGACCCTTGCGTTTAGATACTCCTATGGGAGGAGATTCTATGTCAGACACTAGTTCTGACAATGTGGTCTTACACTAGGAGGAGAGAGTTTCAGGTTGGATCTTCTTGTATCAGTGTTGATGTTCTACGACGTCATTCTCAGTATGGACTAGCTATCAATAGTTCTTGCACAGATTTCCTTCTGGATTCATACAGTGTGATGTACATGCAGAGATGAGGCCAATTTTCCATTTTTGTTAGGAAAATAGAGCATCACGATATGGACTTTCACTCAGGAGGGTGAAACTGATTACATATCAGTTTTCTTGAAGGACCTTCTACAAGGTGGATGAGGTGAGTCCAAAGTTCCCAATGGTGGTGGACGAGTATGAGGGCGTCATTCCAGAAGATGTCCCATGACTACCTCTTTGTATAGTGTTAGACTTCCACATTGACTTCTGCCTAGGAACAACACTGATATGTACACAAGAATATCAGATAGCCCAGGAGGGGCTCCAAGAACATAGGGTATAGTTTTAGGACTTATAGAAGAATGGATTTGTAAGGCCCAGTGTTTCTCCATTAGCTACCCCAGTGTTATTTGAAAAGAAGTCATATGGATGATTGAAGATATGATTGGACTTCTGGCACCAAAACCAGGTGACCATGAAGGAAAATTATCCTCTACTGTGGATTGAGGATATGTTTGGCTAAATAATGGGGGCTCTTTGGTTTTTAAATATAGAACTCAGATCAGTCTATCAACAACTCAGGGAACGAGATGGGGAATACCATAGAGAACCTTCAGATGTTAGTATGGCCATTACGAGTTCATGGTGATGCCTTTCACCATGACCAACACTCCAGCAGTGTTCATGGGGCTAATGAATAAGATCTTTCAGCCATACCTCGATCACATCGTGGTGGTCTTCATCGATGAAATCTTGGTGTACTTAGCTTCTGAGGAAGAGAAGACTGTATAATTGAGGATAGTTCTGGACACACTCTGGGAGCACCAATTATATGGGAAACACTCGAAGTGTGATTTATGGATATGAAAGGTCCACTTCCTGGGACATATCATCACATAGGATCTATTTTCAATGGATACAGCATTGATCGAGGCAAAACGTTCTTGGGAGCCACCAAGGAGTGTTACTGAGGTGTGAAGATTCCATGGATTAGCATGATTCTATTAGAGGTGTGTACCTGATTTCTCCAGAGTAGAAGCACCAATTAATTCCTTGATTAATAAGGGGAAACCCTTCCTGTGGTTATAGACTTTTCAGTAGAGCATTCAATAGCTAAGGAAGAACTTGACCAACACTCCAATCCTGAGGTTTCCAGAGGAGGGCACTGACTATGTGTATTAATGTGATGCATTAAGGATTAGATTTTGTTTCATTCTAATTTAAGATGATGCATTGATTACATATGGCTCACAAAAACTGAGGAATTGTGAGGAGAGTTATGTTAATCATGACATAGAGTTGGAAACAGTAGTCTTTACACTAAATATGTGGCAACCGTGCTTTATGGGAGAGTAGTCAATTGTTTACTCAGACCATAAGAGTCTTATAAATATCTTCACATAGAATGATCTAAATATGAGACATCGAAATTGGTTATAGTTCCTCGAGTTCTATGACACTGTGATAGCCTGTACTCCTTAGAAGGGGAACGTAGTGGATGATGCACTTTTCATGAGATCATGTTACACACTACTGAACAAGGATTCAAATAAATTATCCTCAATTAAGATATCCTACGTGGATAGAGATGGTCCATTATTCCTCTAGAAAATGATTGTTTCCCCTCCACTACTTCTGTGAGTTAGGGAGGTGCAACTCAGAGACAGAAGCTACGAGACTACATGTGCTCAGATATCCCCAGGCTTTGCACATGATGGATATTCTAATGGTAGAAAGAACACTATTATTTTCAGAGGATGTAAAAGTATATTATTGGTTCAATGAGAAGAGGTGCTGAGGGAGTTCCATACATCCCCCTTGGCAATACATCAAGGCTTGATGAAGATGTAACATGAACTTTGGGGTCAGTACTGGTGGCCATGGATGAATAAAGTTGTACCTGAGTTTCATTCTAGATGACTCACTTTCTAGAAAATGAAGTCCGGGAACCTGGTACTAGTAGGCATGACACAACCCCTAGAGATACCAGAGTGGAAGTGGGAAGGGATATCAATGGACTTCTTTGACATCTTGAAATGTGTTCCATGATCTTTTCTGTAGAGTGAAGATATGATTGTCACAAAGACAAAAAATGTCATGTATGTGAGTACAAATGTTTTCAACATGAAGGAATAAGATCTGCAATGGATATTGATGTGTAAAAATATAGCTCCATAACAATGGATAAGTGGAATTATTTCCCCATCCAGGTGTAGGAAGTGGATTTCCAAGATTGATGTTGAAATGGTTTTGATTGATTAGATTTTAATTTAAGTGTTTATTCTGCCAAAAATGGTGTATTTATGATCTCAATAAGTGTAGATATTTTCAAGGCCTTCGATTTGATTGGTTTTAGAGATCAAATAGGCTTACGGATCAAAAGTTATGGCACATGGAAAATGGATAAATTTCACAAAGGGGCCTATACTGAAGACTTATGCGGATGACCTACAAGGAGGACCTGTGTGGAAATTGAATTTTTACACCACTACATGGAATAACTATGAGAAGGACCTACATGGTGTACCAATAGGGAAAAGAACCCTTCAAACAGGTCCTCTCCATTCCTATAATTGGGACCCTAGGGATCCCCATTTCAATGATGAAAAATGTTAGATGAAGTCCCAAAGATCCCATTGCATAGCTATTTCTCCCACATCCCTCAAATTATCTCAGGTAACTCTCTAAAACCTGAGAGATTAGAAAATTAAATGGGAAAATGTGGATCAAATCCCCTTTTGGGTCTAGAACATATGTAGCTATGCCACAGACATGCACGATCCACTTACGCGGAGCACCTACGCACCGCACCTGCACAGGGGAGTTTCACCGTGCACCTGCACGGAGCACCTTCATGGAGCACCTACGTAGATAACATGCCCTAGGCACCTACGTGGGGGAGCTACATGGAGCACATGTGCGGCCCTACTAGTCTATACCGGCAAGGGGGGCTGTGCCCTGCACCCGTACTCGGGATCCCTGCTAGCCTGTGCTCCTGGCCCTTCGGCCTAGTCCCTTTACTCCCGTCACTGACCCCCATGAAAAATGGAGTGTCATACTATGATATTTTTGGATCCAGCTGATGACATTTTCCATTTCACCCTTTATGTCGCCCTACTTCTATCCCAAGAATACCATGATTTGAGACACTCTGTCACACTCAATGATGTTTCTTGAGTCAAATTCTTCTTCTTGGTTACTTTCACATGTTACATGTTTGGACTCTCCTTATGGATTCCTCATGTACATTGAGATGATGCACTCCCCATGAAACTCCTAAAACCACATCACCATACTCCAATGCCAGGTTAAATCTCAAATGGGCATCCTCATTAGGAGTAATCCCCAACCAATTCCAATTGGGAATCCTCTTTATGAGTAATCCCCAACCTACCTCACAAGGGAATACATCCTAGTGTAAGACCCTAACATTCATTCTTTCTTCCTTCTATATGAAACCTTGTCCAATGTTATGTGAACAGAGGGAAGGATTGTCGCCTTGCCCTCTTCCTGGGTCACCTCGCCCTCTTCCACTAGCGGAGGAGAAAAAATTTTAAAGTGCAAGGTTCTTTGTTGAATCTTCCACATCCTCTTATTTCTCACATCAAGCATGACTCATGTGGGATAAGATATTTGTAATGATTACAACATATGAACAAACACCCATGACCAATGAACATTGGGAACTCTGATTCCCACCATGATTTGGATACGTATGAATCAATCATAGGGACCAAGCTCACTTGATATCCTCCTCAGGAATCCAACCATAATCCCCTTAATCTGGGCATACTCCTATGGAATACTCCTCAAATTAAACCCCCAAAATCATTAATTCATTTTTTCAGGATGTAAGCCCAAACACATTTCTCACAATGGACTATACTCTCCATGGAGATCTAATAGAACTATATGGGAATTGATTCCCATCTATATGGGATACGTAGGAAACCTCCTTGTGGTTTAAATCCCAATACCTTAAATCAACCATGTTCTCCATAGTCCATATTCCCAACATGCTCTGATCCAACACGGAAACCCATATTCTTTCCAAGTTCATTTGGATGCTTCAGTATAATTCATACACTATGTTTTGAATAAGATCATTTTGCTTATATGTCCATACCAAATGACATTAAATTGTACAACTAAGTGTTTATCACATGAACTTAAAAAGTATTATGTGTCCCATTTAGTGGCACCGAACTATGAGGGTTCTGATTCCATTTACTAGGATACGCAGGTATCCCAATTTATGGGCATGATTCCAAAATCAAACCAAACCTTCATCTCCCTAGATGACAAAAAATTCCAGAGTGTCCCACTGAATTGATTAAAAAATAGTATAATCATAACAATGATTAAAAGAATCTTGAAATATTATATTAGAGGATACCATTGACAGAGAATCCCAAATACATATTGATATCCCTATTAATGATGAACCTTGAATGCATACTAATGAGTGTAAATATTACACATGTTAATAATTGATTGTAAATTCCAAGGGAAACTCATGTAATGATTGGTGAATTAATAAGGATTCTTGAAAATATCTTAAATTTTCAAAGTTAGTCTCGGAGCATACAATAATTACCCCCAGTGGGTGTGATGAGTCTGACCACCCATCCTCTTGACCAATGTACTTTCCTATGTATCACGATGATCAAACATAACAAAATTATGCCTTTGGAAAGCAGGTCCCCATTAGATAAAGAATAGTTGGATGTTTCCGATTCAATAAATAAATCTAATGGAAACTGCCTAGAAGAATTGATTCTTAAAACTAGAATACATGTTTCAAATAACTACAAAACAAAAATGGTGAACCCGACGTAAACCCTTAACCACATTATGAATGTTACCCACTTGGTAGGCCCCAATCAATTGATAAACAGCATAGAAAGGAATAATTCACACATGTATCCATATAAAAAGATGTTGCTTTAATGGATTTTTTTGTTGTTTCATGTTTTTCTCAGAATTCCCTTCATTCCTTAATGAATTTATTAAAGGAAACAACTATGAACTTCTTAACTGTTGTTGAAGCTGGATCCCCATCCATGGGTATGACATCATCACCAATGCAGTGTCTTCAATGTTGGGTCTCTAATGTACTGGTAAAGGAATATCATCAGTATAGTACAGTCCCGACATTGGAGGGAGCTCGGCCAGCCCTCCAGGTCAATAATAATCCTCGATCCTCTAGCCAATGATGACCAATGATCAAGAAGCAGATGATGCCAACCCCCATATTCAACCATTTTGGGTATTTATCCCTATAACTCAACAATAAATAACTATCATACCATAGGGAGGTTAATCAAGAGTCCTCAAGGCCTCAATTCAAGAATTAAGAATTCATTCTTGAGAACTACCACCAGCAATCACTGCCAGCAGAATGACATAGTAGTGAACCCCCAACATGATGGGCGTGTTGTCTCTGGCTATTCAGACTAGGTCTCTATGACTCGGGCGTGTAAGAGGAACCACCAGGGATAACGTCTACTCAACAGGGAGTAGGTTCTCACCTCTACCTCCTCTAGAGAAGACCATCAACTTAACTTGATGGAAAACAACAAATGAGAACATACACCCATCCAAACTATTTTTGTTTCTCAGCATGCTCGTTTGGAAGAAACCCGCCAATCCCACTAGATAAATCTGGTGGAGTACCATGAACATGCACATACACCTACTTACAAGTTATCAACCTATCAGTAGGCTCGTATGAATGCATTTAAGGAATCCTACCAATAAAATGTTGTGGCCCCTGGTAACCAGGAACACACACTTTTTTACAATCACCAATTATGTCAGTAGTCTCATCTTCCAATATTGAAGGATGTTATTAAACCATATGTGATGGGAAACAACCAACAAACACATACACCTGCCAATGTTTATCATGTCTTCCAATAGTCTCATTTTGTATCACCCGAAGAAGTCAGCCGGAAAGCTCTGACAACAAATTTTTTGCAGACCCAACTCTATGCCCCATGAATGAGTACAGTCAACACCCATTTACCAGAAAAAGATGGTAGGGTCAGGCACATACACCAACTCCAGAAATGGAATGGACTTATATTTCCATTCTGGTTTCTAAAGTCACCAAACATATCTTACATTTTGTGAAATAAAAGACACAAATCCTTGCCCATATTTTAGATGTATGACAAGATATTATATCAACTAAATCATTAGTACCAAGGGAATATGCCCATAAATCTATCCCCACACATGGGATGACACATCGGCATGTCATCCCTGAATAGATACACACCTCTGTTCCATTCCAAGAGGGTCATGAAGCATACTCTCCCATATCATATGGACAACAAGTTCGGGAACATACACCCTTTACAATTTAAGGTAATTGGTCCATTTTGGTAACCAATCCAAGGCAAGAACATACACCTATCCGTGATAACCACTTTTTCTAACATGTTGCCCCAAATATGTATATGAGAACATCTAAAAAGATGTCTCTCCAAGAACTGTTGGAAAATCAAGAGTCAGGATGCAATTTGGATCCTCTTAATACTAGAGTTCTTGAAACCCTTAGACATTTATCTGTTGCATCTCAATATCCTATCCTCTCATTGCAAAATTATGGGAGTGGTATTAGTAATTGTGAAGTTACTTATTAGAAACTTCATCGTGAATTATTGCTTCATGAAAATTATGTCAATCTAGATTGAATATCTATGGATGAGAGTCATGGCCACCCTCCGTGTGGCCAGATGACCAAGGTGAAAGAAGATTTATCCCTTGCTATAAACCACCATGGTGATCCTCCCCTTGATGGAATTCCCTGTGAAAGTTCTCTCTGCAGTAGTATTTCACATAGTCTTGAAAATTATATATTAAAAATGTGGTGACGAGAAAGCCCTCCTATATCGAGGCACTTGCAAACACAAGGCCATTCATGCACGATTCATTGTAATTGACAGTTGCAAAACTTTCTGAACTAGAAGACATCATAAGGGAATATTCATTCTCGGAACCTCCCTTGGGTCATTTGTCTTCTAATATAGAGCATCCACTTTGGTTAGATCAAGTGGAATGAACTATATTGAAAGAAGACGAAGATGTGTTAAACCTGAGGAAACAATTGGCTTAGGGTGAAGTACCAGTCATGTTCTCGCCTTTGGAAAGTACTCAGTATAACATTCTGGAATTGATTGCAAAAGATTGTATTCATGATATCCGCCTAAATTTGTGCCAGGCACTTCGTCATTTGAAAACCAATGTGTAACCATATGATGAATATCAATTTCATGTAAAGGTAATAGAAGGGTTGAAATGCCAAATTGACTAGGCATCTCCCTCAGTTTCCCAACATCCAAAGGTTGAAAAACAACAAGGAATCCTTTAACATTCATTCCTCAATTCTCTAAAGAGGCTATGCCAGTTAATTTATGATTTCCCATCTAGTTTTTGTATCATGAGATGGGGTGCACATGGGGTATTTCATTTCACTACACTCCAAAATAAGTAATGTCCGTCAAAAGTGGTCTCATGCAATGTTATTGCCCATAGTTTTCCACAATCAATATATTTTGTATGTAATCGAATGTATTCTCAAGAACATGCCTCAAAAATCTCTCATCAGATTCAGGACCAAAGAAAAGATGTTGTTGAGTAACTTTTCAATCAGGTATTTGAAAACCTTTAGCTTGATTCCCGTATAGAAGATGATAGGTGTCAGAGAATGCAAATTCCTAAAAAGAAATGTGATCTTCCAAAATAGGTGATTTGTGTGGTTATCAGATAATGCACCCAGCTATTTTCCGAACCAAAATTCGCAAAATCAGAAGAGCAATGGCATGAATTTCAACCATATCAGTTCAAGAATCACCCCATCTTTAAAAGTGAGGGGCTCATATAATTAAGCATTCAAATTCATTAAAAATGTTTAGATATTTGAAGAAGAAGAATAGGAACAAACCATATCCTGTAGGGTTGGGGGATTTTTCCAATCTGGAATCTCCACCTCAACAAAAGCTAGTTTTCTCCTAATTAGGGAAGAAACCAAAATAAAAGCATACAAATGAACTTCCCAAGGATTCACTTCAGGTTAAAATCTACCAAATTTTTCCTGGTAATTCTTCACATAGGAGAACATGATCTCATGGATGATACACATGGAGATGATCTAAGAAAAATATTGATAGAATTTAATTGATGCAGTATTCTTTAGTGAATGTCATTAACACCACTAAATAACATCTTTTAGAAAATGATTCTAGTCCTGGGAATCAAAATATGAAGTTGTTGTCCATAATACGGTACATACTAAGGCAAAAAAGAAGGTGTACGTACCAGAAATTAGAGGCTTACCCAGATTCTAGGTACGCCTTCAAATAACCAACTCTCACATCTCTAAAAGGAATTTAACAAGGGGAAAGGAAAAAAATCAGATTGAATCTCACATTTCCACTGGAGAAGGTCAATCTATTTCTCTTGAATAGAGATTTTCACATCAATAAGAGGAAATAAAATAGTTGAAAAGACTCAACATAGTGTTACTTTAAAGAAGCATTTCTACGAGACATACTCCCCAGGATGGTCCTCAACATGCAAGTCCTATAGGAGCTCCTCAGAAAAGAGGAATTATAGTAACTAAAGATGTGGATAATGAATTCCTTCTAATGGGTACACAATAATGACATGAGCATATACATACTGATAGGCATGTTCCTGTGGGTTATCCAAGGAAAATATCAGCACCATAATCATTGGATTGGACGGTCATTACACCAATTCAAGATCCAGTTGCTATACCTACACAGGTTCCAGTTCATCCAGATGTTCCCCAAATTCTTATGAATAGAATTAAGGCATTAAAAACTCGATTGGAACGTGTGGAGGGACGACGTGTACTGGTTTATCCGGAAAAGAGTGCATACCCTGAATGGGTGGATGCAATTCCTCCCCCACAAAATTTTGTCAATACCACATTCCAAATCATTAATGTTTCAGGAGATCTAAAACAACACATAATACATTTTGTTTCTCTTTGTGATCCCACGATGGGAACTTCTCAACAACAAGAATCATTATAGCTTAATGTGTTTGTTTAGTCATTACAGGGACTAGCATTGGCCTGGTATTCATCCTTACAATCTCAATCAATTACTAGATGGGAAGATCTCCATCAGAAATTTATTCTCCAATTTAGCTCAACACTACCAAATATGATAGTTTTTGATCTTTCCAATTTCAAACAATGGGATAATGAAAGGTTTTCAGATTTTATTGTGTGATGGAAATGATTAACATATACCTTATTTTTTGTAATCCCTCAAGAAGAGTTGCTGCCAATTTGTGTGGAAAATATGCGTGATGAGTTACGTACACCATTGATCACTGTGATATACATAGGAGGGTTTCGCGACCTTATTTCAACCACTCAACAGATAGAAGAGTCTATTATAGAAACATACACTAAAACATGTGTATATCCATCTGCTCTAGTGGGGAGGATAATAATTGCAGAAGATGATACAATAACACTCAAATCGGCACCTATACCTACTTATACTTCAAGAGCCTCATCGTACCGAAGGTAATCCCATCTAGGAATGATCAAGTTAGTAGTTACTTCATCTCAACCCTGTAAAATAATTTACTTCAGTTACCAAGGCCGAAGAAACCAAATAAATAGTGAGATGAAGATCATGCAAATTATTTTCCCTTTAACCATATTTTAGGGCATCCCATCCAGGAATGTTTTGTTTTCAAGGACCTCCTACAAAAGATGTTAGATTATGGACAAGTGAAACTGAAAAGTTCATCAGCTCAAGCACCATGTGTAACTGATACTGATCTAGAAGATGAATATTAATGGAAGAAAGTAAAAAGTAAAAATGTGTAGAAATATGATGATTGGAAGATCAGGAAAACAATCAACCGGACTCATGCCATTTTACAAACACATTTGAAACAACCGATTGTGTTTTCTACCTCTCCTACAACAATAAAACCATATTCAACAAAAGGTCATTCTTCAAAGAAGAAAAGTGATTATAAGAACAAAGTGCAGTCAGAAGAAGATGAGCTCACGTTATGGCCAATGTTGTCTTTAACCTTGACATATTTCACGCCATCTATTTCAAAAGAACAAGAACTTCCCCTTAAAATGGAACAACCATAATTATCCCATCAAGAAGAGTCTTTATCAGATAAAGAGTTGATCTTTGGTTATGTTAACATTATTCACTTAATGAATCCTACTGCCAATTGTGATTCTGATTATAATGAGCTAGAATTCCTTATAAGTAATTAAGTAACTAGAAGAAGTTTCTAGGGTTGAGGATACATGTGAATAATTGAGAATTATAGAAACCACCATTTTAACTCTACCCCTACTCCAACCATATATGTTGCATAAACATGTTGAATATCACTTCAATGGGATCAATAAAAACAAAGAGTTTCTATCATGAAAGAAAGGTTCGGTTCTGACATAATTATCTTGGAAGGCCGATTAGAAGTCACCCTGTCTTCTTCTCAACAAGTGAATAGATCTAGTCAGTCTAATCTACCCAAGCCTGGAGTATTTCCAGCTTCTTCTATGACATAGAAAACATCTACATCAAAAGCATCAACTTCCAAAACACCAGAAAAAAACATCTTAATGATAGAAAACACAGACCTTTGGACCAAAAGTGTGATGTATTGAAACAATTGGACCATGTAATAAATTTTGGATGCATTGAATCTGTCAAAAGATCATGGAGAAGCAGTTATTTAGCCTTTTTCAAGTCATCAAGAGTTTGAAACTAAAGTTAATACTGATGAGGTTTACTCTATAAAGAATAATCTTGTAGAATGTCATGCATTCATATCCATTAGATATGATGATGAAGTTGATGTTGTACATGGACATATTAGACCCTTGTGTTTTTCCAGAAAGGTCAATAACATAGGCATCCAACGAGCCATCATTGATAATGGATTTGGAGTCAACCTCATTCTCATTCGTACACTTCATCAATTGTGATTGACTGAATCTCACATATGTCCTTCCAATTTCATGTTGCAAGCTTATTATTAGAATGAGAAAGAATCTCTAGGAAAAGATGCACTCAGAACCCGGTTGGGAGATCTTGTATCAAATGCACTCTTCTTGGTTGTTCATTATGAAAGAACCTTCAATATTTTTCTAGGAAGGCCTTTGCTGCATCAACATGCAACCATACCTTAATCATACCACCAATGTATTAAGTACTTTTTCAATGATCAAATTGGGTCATTTTATGGTGACAAGGCTCCACTAAAAATGTGTTAATCTCAATACATTGAGGCATAGTTTTATCACACAAAAGAAATGAAGTCTTTCACAAAAGAAAAAACCAGAGATAATGTTCCGAATGGTTTGGAGAAGATTCCAGAAAATCCATTTATACATTTGAGTACATATTATGTGTTACCTATTATTAAATTTGAAACGGTAAACCAAAATTCTGGAACTTGTTCAATAACTAATATAATTTCAATTGTAGAAATTGAGCTTGAAAACATGGAAGAAACTGTTGATCACCCGAGAAATGATGAAATCCTAAATGGAAATTTTTTTATTTAATCTGCTGAACTACAACAAGAATATACATCATCAATCAGAGTATAAGTGATTGTAGAAAAGCTAGAGGAGGACAAAGATGTTGATTCTCAATCCATCATCTCCTCTTTATTACCACAGAAAGAACCTTCATCATCAGTAGGGTCAGATATGGTGGCCTCTTTATTATGATCATCAAATACTGAATTTCCTTCTAACTCTGTAAGATTTTCACATAATCTACTATGAATGTGGAAACAAGATAGGTAAAACGTAATGAATAAGAAGATGAAAGTCTTGGGGATGCTCGTCCAGCATTTGAGGAAGGTTTTTCCACCACCGTGAATGAGCTCAGAGAAATAAATTTGGGTATAGAAGAAGATCCACACCCCACTCTAATTGGTGTGGACATGACATCTGAAGAGAAACATATGTATAATTCATTTCTAGAGAAACATTAGGATATATTTTATTGGAATTATATAGAATTTCCTGGTCTTCATCCTGTTGTATTCACCCATCATTTGGGTTTTCTAGAAGAACATCATGGATTCAAGAAAGCAGCAATTAGAACACACCCAACTCCTAACTCTAAAATTGAAGATGAAGTTGATAAGGTTATAAAGGCTGAAATTTTCATGGAGGTTCAATATCCCAAATGTCTTACCAACATTTTCCATGTGAAAATGAAGAATTGGAAAATTAGATTTTTCATTGATTTCAGTGGTCTTAATCGGAATTGTCCTAATGATGATTTTGGAGTTCTAATTACATAGATTTTATTTGATGCAATGACTGGCTATGAAGCTCTATCTATTATGGATGAATACTGTGGGTATAATTAAATCTATATGACCCTAGATAATGATGAATATATAGCCTTCAGATCCCATAAATGTGTGTTTTTCTATCAGGTAATGCCCTTTGGCTTGAAGAGTGTAGCTGCAACATACCAATGTGGCATGCACCATATCATCAAATAATTCTTAGAAAAATTTATTTAATGTTATATGGATGATTTGGTGGTAAAATCCAGACAAAGTTCCATTCACATGGATGAATTGGATGCCATTTTCCATAAACATCAACAATACAGTTTGAGGATGGACCCCTTGAAATGTGATTTTGGGGTAACCTCAGGAATATTCCTTATATTTGTTGTACACCATCCTGGTATCGATGTTGATCCTGAGAAAACAAAATCATTCCTTGGTATGTTGTCTCCTTGAAGTTTGAAATAATTTAAAGGACTATAAGGACAGTTGGCCAACATTCAGTGTGTTACCGCCAATTTGGCAGGCATGTGTTTTCCCTTCAACAGATTAATGAAGAAGAGAGTCACCTATCAACAGAATGAAGATTTACAAGAATAATTTTATACCCTCAATAAATATCTTTTGAATACACCAGCATTAACCCAACCTGTTTAAGGAAGACCACATATCCTCTATGTGACAGCTTTACAGTGATGACTGGGTGCCTTCTTTGCTGAAAAATGATGATGGAAATGAAAACAACCTTTACCATCTCAATGAAACTATGATTGATATAGAAAATCAATATTCATGTATTGAAAATTGTTTTATAGCATTAATATGTGAAGTTTATATATTGAGGAACGACCTACAAAATCATGAGGTCCAATTGGTATCTTGTAATAACCTTCTCAAATTTATCCTCAACCGTCCTATTCTTACAGGGCGGCTAACACGAGGGGAAATTATTTTTCAATAGTTTGATATTTAGTTTGTGCCTCAAAAGGAAATGAAAGGCCCTAATTTGGCCGACTTCCTTTCTAAGAATCCATATGCAGAAGATACATCATTAAATACTAAACTCCCTCATGAAGAGGTCTTCTCTATTCAGGATAACTCCAAAAAATGGGAATTTTACTTTGATGCTGCTTCTAGAAGTCCAATAGGGAAGAGATTTGAAAACCCTAAACTCAACAAATTTGGGTTAAGAATTTTCCATATTTCCCCATAAAAGGGGTTGTTTCATTATTCCTTCCCATTGTTGGAAGGTGGAACCAACAATGAGGCGGAGTATAAGCTCTCATCATAGGTTTGGAATTAGCACTTCAAGTGAAAGTGAATCAATTAAAATTGAATGGTTATTCAGAATTGGTAATCAAGAAAATCAATGGAGAATATTCAATCAGAAATGAATAATTAATTCTTTTGTATGATTATATTATAGGGTTAATGGATGATTTTCCCTGAAATATGACATTGTCTTATGTCTCGCAATCCCAAAATACTCAAGAAGATGCACTGGCTAAAGCAGCCACATCCTTTGCATATCAAAATCGCGATGGGACAATCATTAGAATATCCCATCATCATGTGGTCGTACCATTTTTTCAAACTAGAATGGATGAAATTAATGAAATTAGCCCTTTTTCTAAGTGAGATGGTCATACGAGGGAATAAAGAACACCCATCAAGTAATATCATTAAAATGGAGTACTTCTATGAAATAGGGCTGAAAAAGAATAGATCTGATGACAAGAAGCTAATTTTACTCATTATGATAGTCCAGACCACCAAAAGGTCGCCAACAAGAGAGGCTTTGATGGAATTCATGGCAGATGTATTCATGGAGAAGAGACTGCAGTTGTCATGAAAGAAGTACATTCAGGAGCTTTTGGTGCCCACCAGTCTCGGTAGAGACTCTCTAATCATATCTAATGGCTTGGATACTCTAGGCCATCAATAATGAAGGATTGCACATATTTCACTCTGAAATTTATTCCTTTCTAAGTTCATGCCTGATTCATTAATCAACCCCCATAGTTGATAAAAATAGCTAAATACTCTTGGCTATTTTCCACATACTGAATGGATATAGTAGGGCCTTATCCTTCAGCCACAACATATCCGTTCAAGTATATTCTTACTTCTACTAACTTCGTCTCTAAATGGGATGAGGAAATATCTCTCAAAGAATTAGGAGCCAAGAGCATTTTTAGATTTATCAAAACTAAACTCACCACCTGATTTGGTGTCCCTCATACTTTTTTTATGCACAATGGCACCAATTTTAGTTCTGCTAAGGTAAAAAAGTTATACCAGGAACATAATATCAAATCCAACCATTCATCTAGCTATCATGTGGCGGCCAATGGAAAGATAGAGGCCTTCAAAAGACCCTATAAAATATACTCCTGATAATGGTGGATAAAGATAAGATATCATGGCCTCATAAACTTCTAAATTCTTTATGGGCATATCAGACCACTACCCGTAGAACCACCCAAGAAACGCCTTATTCATTGGTATATGAAATTGAAGAAGTTTTTACAATTGAAATGAATTTTACTTCACTCAGAGTTGCAATCTGTAATTAGTTGTCTACAGATGAGTGGACTGTGAAATAGTTCAATGAACTAGAAGGATTAGATGAGAAGATATTTCATACATTGCATCATTTATTAGTCTATCAGAATAGAATAGCACGAGCTTTTATCAAGAATTTTTGCATCCATTCATTTCTTCGTGAGAATTTGTATTGGTTCTTTAGATTCCAATGATACTTAGGAAGAAATCTCTAAAGCATGAGGCAAAGTGGGATGGACCTTATTCCATACATAAATTATATCCAAATAGACCTTATTCCTTAATCTCAATGGAATGAGAGATTATTACAACTCCAACCAATATGAGATTCTTAAGGAAATACATTGTATAGTTCTACATATCTTCCACTATACATGACTAAAAACTACATATACCCTATATCCTTACTACAATACTTAAAACTACATAGTATAATCTCGAAGTTTCAAGAAATTAAAAATCATAATAATCATAAGCATCCCTGCTACATGATGTTAAAATGCGTAGTATCTTCGTCCTTGCTGCGTGACATTAAACTTCATGACATCATTTGTCCTCATTGCATGAAATTAAAGTATACCACTAATGTTTTCTCAATTTGGTGTTAAATGATTCCATAAGAAAATATCATTGACATCATCGCTACTCCAAAGTAGTACATGACTCCCTCTCTTTCCTATGACTGAGTCAGATCTGTATAGAGGCCTTATTTCTAGAACTATCTATGGATTGACTCTCATCTTCCAATGAGTTATACAGAGATGCCTAAATATCCTATTATGGGACTAGCCACAATCATAAAATATTCTTATCATCTTTTCACCTCCTATATATGAATCAGATCTATATACAGTATTTCCTTAAGATATACGATTTGGTCCTTATACCATTTTATGTCTAAAGATTTACTGTTCTCTCAGAATGTGTTAAATTGCCCCATTCTTAATGTCCAACATTATTGGAGTGAGAAATGATTATTTCAAAAACTATGTATGGCTTGATTCTCATTTTCAATGAGATATTTTGAGAGGCCTAAATCTATAATATTGGACCCAACCACAATTAAAAAACCCTTTATTCCTTGTATAAGAATCAATCCTATATAGGGAATTTTTTAAGAACTGTGTATGAATATATTTTTTCCCCAACATGACACAAAGTGACACTTGGGTTTTATCCCTTAATCTAGTTACAATACGTATTTATTTTCACTTTGGTTTGTCTTCGTCCCTACCGGATGACATTAAACTGCATGGAAATATGACACCCCATTATTCAACTATGTCACCTTTATATTATAGAAGAAACCCTTAATACTCATTATTTATCACAAAGAGCATAGCTCAAGTGCTCTTAGGAATTGGGTAAAAGTCTTCTTTAAATAAATAACGTATCTCAATTTATTATTGGGTTATTTACGTCATTACTTCATGACATAAAACTGCACAATATAATGTCTTCATTGAATGACTTTAAACTGCACTTTGTAATATTAATTTAGAGGAAACATAGAATGTCTCCATTTTATATATGAGTCATATCTATGTAAAAGGACATCAAACTCACCGTCAATATTGGTTCAAATATTTCTCATATACATTGTGTACAACCCCTTCCATATTTCACACTCTTAATATTGAACATTTCTATATCTTCATAATCTTTCTTACGGATTTTGGTGACAGAGTTTCTAATATTTATGAACTCTTTTGCCTAACTATGCAACATGTTCCCTTAGGTGGCATTTCTTAAGTTTCCTACATAATGGACCTATCATTCAAAAGATGTTATTATTTGGAAATACATCATATTCATCAGTTAACCTTGATTAACATAACCCTAATAACGCGTTATTAAATTAATGGTAACTTTGTTCTTGGTAATAGTATATTTGTTTCTACAAAACATTGATGATAATATACAAGGTTAAGTGTTTTAAAAATTTAATCACGTATACTTTTCCCATTATCTTTCACTCGATATGAATGTAATAAAGAGTATGGTTTACCCATTTTTCTCTAGGTATGTTCAAATGAAATATGAAATAACCTTGGAACCACTTTTCCACATATCACATGCTATTTCCTTTTCATGGGTTTAGTTGTATAACCGATAACTACAAGACACCATAACTACTACATTTGGTTCTGACATTCGTTTTACTCTTATTTCTATGATTATTTGGAAATACTGGTTGGAACTACCCTCTCCATATTCAGATACTATTTCCCCATAAACCAATCTCTGTGTTTCGAAATTGGAATCACTATAAGATTTCATTAGCATTTAGCAGTAGAATTAAAAAACTTCCAAGATCACTTTTTCCTGACTATGAAACACATGCCCTTAGGTGGCCTTACATATGTTGCCCACATAACGGGTTTGTCAGTTATAATATGCTACTATTTGGCTATGCAGTATATGTCATAGTTGGCCCTGCATAACACACCCCAAAAACTAGTTTTTCAAATAATGGTAACATTGTTCTTGGAAAATATTTCCTCTAATGATTTTAGCCCTTTTACAATATCATCCCATCGATTAAAAAATTCTTAAATCATAGATTACAATTTTCCATTCCATAACTGGATATGGTAGTATATATCTAAAAACAATTTCCAGAAATTGGGAGAGTCTCGTACCTTTGGTCCATGATAAAGTCCTTAAACTAATGCCACCTAATGTTCTCAATGCATGACCTAAAACAACACAATACCAGTGTCCTCATTGCATGACTAAAAACAGCACAGTACCAACGTCCTCACTACATGACATAAAACTGTATAGTACAAATGTCTTCACTACATGAGTTATGACTGAAATATAAGATATAAAAAATTTCACTTTCTGATAAATTCTATCCTTTCTTATTATGACATACTTGTATAGAAGTGGTTTTCCCATTCCTGAATTATGTTAGCATAAAATGGTTTTTTATTCATAATATTTTTCTTCCTTCGAAAAACCACCCATTGTGGTCTTGAGTCACCCAAATCCTATTCTCCCCTATATATCAGTAGTAAAATTTAAATCATCAGAGTCCTTTTTCTTGACTATACAGTACACGTCCATAGGTGGGATTACATACGATTCCTACAAAATAGTCATGTCAGCCAAAAAGATGCCATTAATTGGCTATGGAGCATATTCCCCTGTTGGCCCTATATAACAAAACACCCGTAACATGTTCTTTATGTAATGGTTACACCGTTATAGGATGAAGATTCCATTACTTGTTGATAAAAGTTTTAATTAGGTGACCATAAAAATCATGGCTCTATATTACCCTAGGAAATATTTAAATAATATTAAAGTAATTCTTAGCTATATAGTCCTTTTAGGGATTTAAATTTAAAAATTTATGGTCAAATATATTCCACCATAAATATTAGACTTTTATAATTCAACATGCATGAATGTAAACTACCAACAACAAATGAATTGGTACTCAATAGATTGAAAACCAGCAAAGGGAACTCTAAACAAAAGTTGAGTCCCATCTCACTAAATGTACATTTTTGTAGGACTTAGGTAATTTTGAGCCATAAAAATTCAAAAGATACTATGTTTGTGGGGTTTTATATATAGCCCTTTAAAAAATAAAACTATTCTCACTAGGCCCCATGGATCTGGAAAATATTTGAGCCTCCATCCATACATGATGTAGCTCCAAATATAACCAACTGATGTTGGAATGCGTCAAAGTGCCCTACTATTTCCTTAGAATAACATTCTTTTCATTACAAAAAAATAAAATTCTAAGGGGGGGGGGATTTTTTAGAAAGCCTGAAATGTGTTCCATAACCTTTCCTCATTGTTTAGATACGATTCTCACATAGACAACAAATGTCATGTTATGAGTAATGATTTTTTCACCATGATGGTAGAAGATGCCGAAAGTGGATTTCCAAGATCGATGATGAAAAGATGCAAAAACATTAAATTACTCATTTCATTCCAGAAGAATTGGTGAATTTAACATCTTTATATGTTTATATCTATTCAATACATTCGATTTGTCTGGTCATGAATTCCAAACGGACTTACGGATCAAAAGTTAGGGCACTCATAAGATGGATAGATTTCATAAAGGGACCTACGTGATTTTTTTTCACACCCCTACGTAAAATACCAACACGTAGGACCTAAATGGAAATCCTATGTGGACAACATACCTTTGACCAAGTCCCCCCATGCTTATAAATAGGACCCTTGGGATCCCCATTACAAATATGAATAAATTTGGAAGATATCCCAAAGCTCCTGTTGCGTAGCTATTTCTCCCACATCCGCCAAATTATCTCTGCCGACTCTATAAAACATGAGGGACGGGACAATTAAAGGGGGGAAAGTGGTTCAAAGTACCAACAGGTTCTATAAAATATGCAGCTGCGCCAACGACCTGCGCGATGCACCTGCGTAGAGCACGGGCACGGAGCACCGGCGCTGAGCACCTGCTTATCGCATCTGAGCGGAGCACAAATGTGGGGGACCTATGTGGATCACCTAAATGAGGAACCTTGGAAGAGAAACTATGCAACCCTGCAAGTCCATACCATAGGGGCTTTTCCCCACACCCCTACTCGGGATCACTGTAGGGCTGCAGTCCCGGCCCTTCGGGTCGGTGCCTCCACTTCTGTCACAGACCCCCATGAAAAATGGGGAGTCTCACAACGAAATTTTCGGATCTGGTCGTTGCCATTTTAAATTTTTCCCTTTATGTCTCTCTACTCCTATCCCAAGAATATAATAATTTGAGACAATCAGTCATACTCAATAAATTTCCTTGAGTCGACTTTGTCGTCTTCATTTCTTTCACAATTTACGAGTATGGACTCTCTTTATGGATTCCTCAAGTACCTTGAGTCAATACACTCCTCAAGAAACACCTCAAACCACATCACCTAACTCATATTCAAGGTTAAATCTCACATGTCCATCCTCCTTTGGAGTAAGTCCCAACCAATTCCAAATTGGAATACTCTATAGACATAAGCCCCAACCTACCCCACAAGAGCATTCATCCTATTGTAAGACCCTAATCATCATTCTTTCTTCATTACATTGGACCCTTGTCTAATATGAATAAAATAGAGGGAAGGCATGTCACATCACCCTCTTCCCGGGTGGCCTCTCCCTCTTTTACATTTAACGCATCCGCTTTCACCAGCGGTGGAGGAAGAATTTGAAAGTGCAAGTTCCTTTGACGAATCTTCCACATCCTCTTGTTTCTCACATCAAGCATGACTCACATGGGCTTAGAGATTTATAATTATTACAACATATGCTCAAACAACAATGACCATTTAATAATAAGAACTCTAAGTCCCACCATAATTGTGAGATGCAGGAGTCCTTCTAAGGGCCCGTGTTCGCTGGATATCCTCTCTAGAAATCCATCCTTAATCCCCTTAATCTGGGAATCCTCCTTAGTAATAAGCCCCAAATTAAACCCCCGTAATCATTAAATCATCCTTTTTAGGATGTAAGCCCAAAATAATTTCTCTCAAAGTACTATTCTCTCCTATGACTTCTAATTGAACTATGTGGGCTTTGATTCCTATCTATATGGGATATGTAGGAATCCTCCATGAAGTTCAAAACCCAATAACTTAAATCAACAATGTTCCCCTAGGGCCATATTCCTAATATGGTCTGATTCTACATGGAAACCCCAATACATTCCATTTTCCATTGGCCACTTCAGCATAAGTCCCACTCTATGCTTTGACTAATCCCCGTACACATAGATGTAAATACCACATGAAATTAAACTATATGGATAGGTCCTTACCACATGACTATAAAATGTAAGATGTGTCCAATTAAGTGGCACTAATCTATGTGGGGTCTGATTTCTTTCACAAGGATACACAGGTAGCCCATTTTATGGGCACGATCCCAAGATGAAACCAAACCATCATCTCCCTGGATGACAATAAATTCTACAGTGCCCCACTGAGTGGCTTAAAAACTGGTACCATCATAATGATGATTAAAATAATCTGGAAATAGTATATTAAAGGATACAATTGATAGAGAACCTCGAATACAAACAGATATCTCCATTGATGAAGAACCTTGAATACATACTGGTGATTGAAAATTTTCACATGTTAATAAGTGATTGAAAAATTCCAAGGGAAACATATGTCATTCTTGGTGAAGTAATAAGGATTCATGAAAATACTTTAAATTTACAAAGTGAGTCCAGGGGTCTATAAAAATTCCCCCTAAATGGTGTGATTAGTCCGACCTCCCATCCCCTCGACCAATGTACGCTCCTAAATATCCTGATGATCATACTTAACAAACGTATACCTTTGGAAAGAAAGTCCTATATGGATAAAGAACTATTGGAAGTTTCCATTTCCATAAATAAATCCAATGGAAACCACCTGGATTCAGTGATTCTTAAAACAAGATTTCATGTTTCAAGGACCTACGAAACAACTTCGTGACGGGGTTACCACGTACATCCAGAGGGCATGATACCATCTAGGTGATCATTGAACGACTCACTATTTCATCCCACTTCCTTTCTATATTAGAGAATGGTTCGGCAGAGAGCATGGGATGCCTCTACGTTTAGAAGATCATGCGACTTTACAAGGTGCCTTCGACAATAGTTTTAGACCGTGATGCATGCTTCACATCCCAATTGTGGAAGGGATTGTAAGAGTCATTTAGAACTCAACTAATCTTGAGCAAAAATTTTCACCCACAAATAGATGGTCAGATAGAGCATACCATCTAGGCCATGAAGTATATGCTTCGTGAAAGTGTCCAATATTTTGGTCGTAGTTGGGAGGAACCCCTACCCTTGGTGGAATTTTTTTACAATAATAACTATCACGCCACCATTGGTTTGGACCCTTTTGAGGAATTGTAAGGACTAACTTCCTGATCGCCCATATGCAAGATGGATCCAAAAGATCCAGCACTCGTGGGCCCAGAGATGGTACATGCTACCACTATGATGGTGCATGTCATCCGATAGAAAATAAAGACTGCATAGATTCAACAGAAGTCCTATTTTGATAGGCAACAAAGACCACAAGATTTCCTAGTGGGGGACAAAGTATTCGTGTGAGTCTCCACTCGACGGGGACTATGCTGATTTTTACGCGGCAAAAAACTCTCACCAAGGATTTTCAGACCATTACATAATCATCACATGATTCATAAGGTGTCATACTACTTTGCAGAGTCACCATAGTTGGAGAGGGTATACAACGTCTTCCACATATCCCAGCTAATGAGATACACACATGACCCATCTCATGTCATCGACCATGGTGACATGAAGATTGACAACAAGGAGACCTTTTCATAATTCCCAGTGGAGATAGATAGTTGATTGTAGTGGCTCCTTCATGGGTGGTCAATTCCTCTAGTTCGATTTCGTTGGTAGCACTGGATTCTCCAGGAGAGAACATGGGATCGAGAGGCTATATGAATGACCAATACCCCTCTTTGTTTGTGTAGCCTTATTTGGATTTTGGGAATGTAAATACCTATGGTAAAGATAATGTAAAGACCCAAAAATTCAATGTAATTTTTTTTAAATTTATTTGGGATTTTTACAAGTCCGCAAAAATTTACGGCGCGTGATTCCAAGGCCTAGTGTGCCTGGAATGATTTTTTGAACTTTTTTAAGGTACATTCAATAAACACGCAAGAGGGGTTTTCTATATTTTAAGCTGGTACTCGGATTAAAAATCTAAGGGCACCATTGAATCCGGAAATTCGGGATTCCCCTAGAAATGACTTAACATCCGCTACCGAGGGTCAAGAAGAAAAGTTAAATTTTGGACTTTTAATGATAAAATAATAAAATAAATTTAAAAAATTATTTTATTTTTTTCTCTCTGTCACCTGGAGGATGGTGAAGCTGTGGGACAACGACAATGTGGAGAAGGGGCACATTAATGATACACATGGATGACCTATATTCTTTAATGTATTAGATAATTTCATGGTTTGAAATAGCGATGTTGTTTCATAAATGAAACTGTGTAATGACGTGATTTCACATTATCATGGAAACATTGCTGCATGGTTCTATAAATAGTTTGACTTGTCAGGAGAAATAAGGAGGAATGATTTTGAGGATTCTCGGGCCAATCTATAACACACATCCACCCCAGTGAAGCATGAGGAACAACAAATAAATCCTTTCGAAGCACAGAATCGGGATGCATTGTCGATTCCATGAACCCTTGAGGACAAATGTGTGGCAAAAAACGCCATAAAAGGTAGGGGTTTTGTTCTTGGATGTTTCCTATCTTCCCATTCTTGAGAAATATGAAAAACGTGGACTGAATGACTAATTGGTTGATTCGCGTCTTGTCTAATCATGCAGATGGTTATTGCGAGATCTTAAAATCATGGATTATTATTCCTTTTGTTTTTATTAATTTTTCCTCATGTTTTAAACAATAATGCCAAAGGAATGAGACAAAACCAACAAGACCCAGACCCTCCACTAAAATTGTCCATGGTGCATTCTTCGTGGAGGAGCAATGAACGCGGCAGCAAGACGTTTAAGTGCTGTGAAACAACGATGACATTCTGGTGGCATGCGAATACAACAGCCAGCGCGCCATGCTGGTGGCGGCTGGCGATGACAGGAGGAGCCCCACTACAACTGACCACTGACAGTGGAAGGCGGCGTGCAGTCATGCATCGTAGTGGCCTGAGCTGGCTGGCCCAAGCCGATTGTGCGGGAGATGGGCGGCTCCCGCCGACATTGCTGGCGGTAGCAGCCACAACAGGTGGGGTCGTCATGGACCTCCTGTCGCACCGTGTCAAAACAGAAAAAATGGCCCTAAATCCACAAGGATAGATGGGTGATGTAGTTCTCCTTTAGGAAGACTCGGCCAAATGTGGGCCTGCCAAAGGGTCGGGCCATCCAGACAGGCTGGGCCAGACTCGCCGGCCAGTGCAGGTGTGTCGAGCCCCACCCAGTAGGTCAGGCCAACCGCGACCCACCCCCATGAACCAGTTGGGACGACCCCAACCTGATGAACCCAGTGAACCATGCCAACCCATAATGGGCTTGACCCAGGTGGGGTCAGGGAGTCCCCGAGACCCGTTCCGTCGGGCAGGCCTGACCGAGTCGGACAAGGCCCATAACGAACCAACCCCTGATTAAGGAAACAACCATAAATATGAACATAGTGTCCATTCGAAATGCCATCATTGTATTTTTGGATCCCTTTTGGGAAGCGGTCCCTTTGGCATATTCCGGTGGGCTCGACCGAGCCGTGCCAGACTGAGGTGTGGTCCCTCCCATTTCATTGAAAAGAGTGTAACTAAATGACTGCGCATCCGATCGACGCGACATCTATGGCATAAGGAACCTTGTGACAAGGCAGTTCATTAGAGATAATCTATGTGAGTTTTATATAGAGTTTGACATGTTCCCTGGGCGAGATCAGACTTGAATTTAACCGGGCCATTTTTACCAATGTGTCAATATCTTACAGACCAAGCGTCCGACCGACGCGTCATCTATCACATTGGGACTCCTATGACCGGGGGAACCTTGGGTATGATTTTAGAAGGACATTGTGCTGGTTATAATATGATAGATATCTTGAGGAGAGGAGTCTTTTAAAGATCAGGCGTGCTTCGTGCAATAATCAAGTGGCTGGGCATGACATAAGGAAGAAGAGAAACCAATGTGTGTTAGCATGAGAGATTCCAGAGTAGGATGATCCAGTGGTATGACTAATCATACATATCACTGCATTATAGGCCAATATGGGTCAGCACCATAAACCAATACGAGTCAAAACCAATGACCAATACAGGTCAGTATCTAGTGACCAATATGGGTCAGCACTGGAAACGAATACTGTTCAGCATCTAACAACCAATACGGGTCAACATACAGTGACCTATACAGGTCATTAGTAGATATACTATGGATAGGATGATCTGGGTTTATGACTAGTCATCCTTGTCCTAGTAACCTTGAAGTATACCATTATAATGAGTTGTATTCTATGATTTTTGACTCATGATTTATATCATACTTTTGATATTAACTTTGTTAAATTTCTTGTAATGTTTTTCTTTTTGGATTTCTGAGAGACCTTATGGGGTCTCGTGGTCCCCTACTCGGTATTGATGTACTCATGGCTACATGGGCTCCGCCCGCACTTGTGTGTCTAGTGTAGACTACTGACACTCCGAGGAAGACTTTGGAGGTTCAGGACATGGTGGAGCTTGGTGTGATGGGAGCAGTGGAGATCCGCTTCTTAGACTTCATACTTACTGCTGCTACCCTTCATGTAGAGCTCCATGGAAGATGAGACTATGGCTTACATTCTTTTCTGTTTCTAGGGCCTATATTCTAGCCCACTGTTTTACATTTATAGTTGTACTTAAGTTTGTACTTTACTCTCATGGTTATACCTTACATGTGTTAGTTTTTTACTTTAATTCCCCCTTTTTTATTATGTATGTATTTCTCATTCAATGCATTCCCTATTCGGGAAAAGCCTTCAGGTGCTAGTCACCAAACCCTAGCCTATGGATGGGGGGCTTGGGGTTGTCACGTCTGAGCCTCGTGGGATGGGTCGTGACATGTGAATACCTCTTCTATGTCACATGAGTGACTATAATTGTTATGGGCATTGATTACGGTATTTTATATGGAATTCACATTGTTTAGAATTAATAATGATTATTAAACTAGGGGTTTTTATTTGGGTGAATCTATATGCTGGATTTGTGTGAGGATGTATAAAATCATATATCTAATAATAATATATGATATGGGTGAATTTGTTTGGTCTAATAGATATAGTCATGAATTTTTTAAACTCCCAATATAGTGTAATTAATGAAATGTATGTTTCATGGACCAGAAAATAGATATTATGTGAAGTTATCACATTTTTGAAGTAAAATCATTAAAATTACATGAATAAATAAATAAAATATGATACTCACCAACTAACATGTCTTTTTTTACATTATGGATTACTACATGATAATAAAATATGAGATTCTTTATAGGTATCACCTATAAGACATTAATATGTTGCTATCTACTATTGAGAAATATTCTCCAAGAGAGGAACAATTATCATCTATATATTAATTTTATTGAATTCAATTTCACTTACATTGAATCATGTGTATTATATACGATTTGTGCATCACATATTTGTGTTGGAAAAAATCTAATAAGAGATAATAGTGAATTGAAAAATCGTGAATTAGTTATTTATGTGGGTAATAAATAAAGAGTTACATAGTGGAAAAAAATTATAATATTACATTACTAATTATATTTTCCATATAATTACATAAATATAATTATATTGTTGACAATAATAATAAGTTTATTTATATAGATATTTTTTTAAAAGAACATAATTTCCCTCAATATTAAGAGAAATAGGTTTTCTATATATATGAATGAAACTTATTATGAAATCAGGTATATGATAAATGGTTTTTATATTGTAGATAAGTAGAATACATTCAAAATAAATCATAATATTAATTTTTTATTAGACTTTAATACCACCTATATTTTGTTTTATCAACTTTGGAATATTTATAATAAATGAAACTAAATACTCCATGGAGATGAATCATTAAAATCATTATATTATAAATGGTTTGATAACTAAAAATAATATTTATTATAAAATTAAGATTAAATAATATTTTAATGAAATTTTTTAATGGGATAGTGGATTACTGGTACTCATACATAGTGTTATATCTTGGACAATTATTACTCAAGGAATAAGTGGTTTAAGGTAATTCGTTAATTTTTTAGAAGGATTTATTCAATATAAAAATGTGTTTCTGATGAGACAATAGTATCACTAATTTAATGAAAAATATTTTAATAATGAAATATATAATCAAAGTGTAAAACATATTTAGGTTCACTGATCTGATCATCTTAGTGGATAGTTAAACTCAAAATTCAATAATCATTTGAATGATTGAGGAACTATTATTCCACTCAATCTTCTGAGAACATAATATTAGAATAGTTATTATAAGTTTAAAAAAATACCTTTCTTAACATGATTTTATTATTGATGAGCTATTGTGTACATGAGAGTTTATTTCATAGTTATCCTTTATATATTGTCGGATTCTATCATGACCATGTTCCATCAATGAGATTATAATGACATAATAAAATATATGGACTATGATATTTCTAGATATTTATTTTAGGAATAGTTGTGTTTGTGAAGAATTTGTATAAAATTTTTAATACGATAAACATATCCATAAATAAGATAAAACATTATATTTCTATTATCTTAAATAAACTATTGGAAATTATTTCTAACATTCTAGTGAATAGAATGTGTTTGTGGAAAAAATTTGGGTTATCCTTTTGATGGATCTCATAAGTTTAGAATTTTGTGGAAGGTAAGAATAAATAACATAAATTAATTATAATAATAGGAAGTTTTCTTGAAATTGATGTTGAATGAGTACCATGAATTGTTGTGGTTGAAGAACCAGCTCAATCTATTCATGAACCTCAAATGTATTCTTGGATTTGTTAGGTGCATGATAAATATGGACTTGTTATGGAAAGTTATTATGAATTTATGTCTATAAATGATATAATGTATACCTACAAAAAGTTTAAAGAGTTTTTATAATTCAGATAAATTTTGAAAATCCATGTAAATTTAATTAAACTTCATATACACTAAAAATATTTTAATATTATTTCATACAACTATAGGGGTGAAATCTATGTGTTGAAAGTGGGTTTTTCTGTAGGAATAATGTCTTGTATGGTAGATAATTCACCTAAAAAATAATTCTTTATTGGAAAGAGTTATAATAAATTCAGGTAATTAACTATGAGTAATCCTTTTCACCTATTTTGATTATAATTTCTATTTGAATATTGGCCCCCATGAACCCCACATTCATTATGAGATAAATAAAATTGATATCAAAGCTGATTTCATTAATGAATTTTATTTAGTAAATGTAAATTGTATAGGTCAATGGTTATAATGTTCTAAATGATAATATTATGTTATTAATATTGTAATAATCAATATATGGATTAAACATTGATCTAGATTTAGAATATCTTATTTGATTAAGAGATAAAATACTTTTGATTTATAAAAAACATAGATTATTATTATACATATAAATATATATGTTTGTGTGTCATTATTTTTCCAATATTCTATGTTCATTATATATATATTCTTTTTAATGAAATCTTATCACTTCACCAAGATATGATTTGGTTGGGTAAATCTTTCTAAAATAAAGATATAGGTAATACCGACTATATACAATGTATGATGATCTGTAATAAATAATAATAGATGCAAGTTGGACATAGTAAATACAAATTCATTTGTAAATATCATAGTTTGTTTAAGATTGAGAACTCAAAAAGATGTATTTACTATTTTGGAATAGTATATATATTTTAATGATACTTGATCCTTTTAATGACATGGAAATAATTGAGAGAACTCAATATTTTTCCACCATAGGCCCAATCATGTTTTTCATACTATTTATTGTTTTTAATGTTTCAAATATTAATTCTTCTATTATATTTAATTATCAAATCCTAGTGATATTCGTACTATGGTTGGGAATAATATCTTTAAGTAATTGAGAAGATCTAAGGATACGTTCATTATCATTGTAATGAATGATCTCTATGTAATAGGTTACAAAAATGAATGTTTAGAATGTGATAAATATGATATGAAATATGAGTTTGATATCATTTTGTTTCATAGCATTGTAACTATTTATTGGAAGAGTTTTAGAAAATACATCTGGGAATACATGAAAATAAATTTCTTTGGAATTTATACACCATATGATACCAATACTTCTTAATGGTATAGGAAATTAATTTCTAAGATATATTGGGCTCCTGAATCGAGGGATAAATTGAGATTTATTATGATAACAATGAATTTAACACTAAAAAATATGGGCTAAGATCACACAAAAGGCCAAAACTCATCTTTTTAAAATACCTTCTTTTATGAGTGTTCTTCATGATGGTAAATGATAAGACATTTTGGGTGGCTATAAAAAAATGATGTAGATCCAATTATGATACAATTTACACAAAACATTTATAAGGATCATTTTATGTATGTTGGTATAAAACTCATAATAAATTGATCAAATGGTTTCAAAATGTATCATGATTTTATAAATAAAGGTCAATATACATGAATAATTTATTAATGAGTGCTACAATATTCTTTTCCAGAACAGTCGCATCATAATATCCACTAAATCTATGATGTTGATTGTTCCTAATTTGTGATAATGCATTGTAATTATGGTCTATGATGTTATGTTATGATTAAAATGACTTATATAATCATGAGATAATAATAGGAGAGTTATTATTTGGGCCCACCATCCCAATATATCCTAAGGAATTTCATACCATAAAGGATATATATAAGGTTGTATTATGGTTTTCAAATAAATTACATGAATAGGGTGGGATGCCCAGAATAAAAAACTTCATTGTTCAAAACAATTCTAATGAAAGGAATTTTGGCATATTTAATAAGGGGTGATGGGTATGTTTTTTATCATTTCATCGATTAGAGCCTTGTCGAGATGGTATTTGTCGACTCATATAATCAAACCGAAAATATGGCCCTTAATTGAATCAAACTAAGGAAATTAATAATAATACTTGTTTGAGTCACATGTTATGCATTTTTATATTTGGATGTGGGTTATGTGATATAAACATACACTATATGAATGATTTGTGATACATTCACTGACCATGTTAGTTTTTTATATAGAATCAAGAAAGTATGAGAATACCTATATGATATTTTCATTGTTCCATGTCTATTGGTCACTGAATGTCATGTGAAAATGGATTATATTTTTATATATGTGATTAATATGATACATATAGTGATACATATGTTCTCATGAGATATGAGTCTATTTGATACCTTGAAGTGACTCTTTGCAATATTTTTTTGTTAATTATATCATAATTCCAAAACATTTATCTTATAATTATATCTAAACATAGTTTTAAATACAAAATTTTATTTTATTAAATCATTAAATTATTATAGAATAAATTAAATTACTATCATTTTTTTTCTTTCAATATTAAAAATTTCTTTAACATTTATTTATATTAAAAAATTATGTACTATGTTTTTGATATTATGTACAATATAAAATAACTCAGACACATAAGTAAATTTTGAATACAAAGACATGATTGGAATATAAAAAATGTTAATAGATCATATATAGACTAAAAAAATGACACGTATGTAGGTCTAAATGACTCATATATATTCAATATTACCCACACATAATGTTTTCAGGCATATTTGAATCATAAAATGAGCCATTACCAACTCATTTTATTTTCATAACAGATGATAAATTTTAGATTCACATGTCGATAAACACAACAATCAACATAATTTAATCAATGAATATAGATAATGTATATATGATAAAACCAAATCACATGATCATCACATATTATTTATAATTTATTTATTCCATTAAATAAATAACCAATAAGTTAATTTTTCTTTGTTGATGGATCGAAGAGCATGTAATCTTGGTACCAATGTTGAGTAGTATGAATCAATAATAGATTCCCTCCAGGGGTGATTGAAATGAGTTCTATAAACCAATTAACATTTCCAATGTAATCTATGGATTCTAGCATTGTATAACATAACACATACTTCATTCTGTTTTGATTTTACCAAGAAATTCTTTCATGAAGGGTTCTATTCAATCTCTCTTGAAATTAGAGTGGATGAGGGGGACAACACTCCATTATTGATATCCTCCTTAGAGGGGGGGGGGGGTGCTCTAATGGTATTCAGAAGGATTCTCTCAATATATTACTATGAACAAGAAAAATTAATTGTCTATATAAAAAATTAATATAAATTGGTTTATATGCGCCTAGGTTTAGAAATTAATAATTTTATAGGTTCCCTATATTATTTCTTTAATCACTAAGGAACCACATGCCTATAATAATAATAATATTTTATTAAAAAATTTCATGATCTCGAGAAGTAAATTAAATAGTATTTATTCAAATGATATTAAAAATATGATATTTTGTAATGGAAAATTAACCATGTTCCACCATTCCTCCATATTATTTACATGTACTTGAACAATGACTATTTATTTAATAAATATAAATTCATTATTTTCAAAAAATAAATAACTAATTAATTAATTCAATAAATATAAAATATATATTTATTAAATATTCTAATCATATAATATTGTATCAAATAAATAGTCGGGGAAAAAACCTGATAAAGCATTAATGAATAATTTGTATACAATGTGTGAGAATAATATTTATTGAAATTGATAAATAATAAATAATAATATATTATTTAAATGATATTTAGGATATACATAGTTTGTGACCCTTTTGGACTCATCTTAAGAGACATTGGGTGATGCTTCCTAAATTCCATGGTATGCATCTATAAACATTCTAAGGAATCGATAGAGAATTAATTTAATTCTATACTGACAAAATACCTCGTACAAGTGCAAATTTTTTAATATAATACAATTATCAGGATATCTCTAATCAAGAATGTTAAATTATAGTTCTATCAACCTATATGATCGATGTCCTTTTCTTTAACAATATATAAATCAAATTTTCCTATAGAAAAACATGACCATGGATTTATTTAATCAATATCTTTTACCTCCAAGAGCTTTAGTAATCAAAATCCATTAATAAACATAATGGAAAAATTATTTCTCACATTTTTGATTAATGATATATAATTCATGGTGATCCCAACATATCATTCCTCACCTTGAACATATGTCTCCATGGCTTTCATCAGTACATAAAATTACACAACTTATACCACACCTTAATAATAATATTATCATCTATTGATCAATACATGTTTCCCCCATTAGGTGCATCCAAGGTAGTATATAAATGTTTATTCCATATTGGTGGGTATCTTCCTTATAAAATCCTACACTAGATATTAATAAGGGAATAAAACATGATAATGTCCCTCAATGATCTATGAGTCTCAACCATTGATATCATATATCCATTTGGTCTATTAAATTATTTTATCTAGATATAGATATTATACTTTATAATAATGTTATGGAACTTATGGGATCTCATTATTGTGATGAAATATTGTGAGCTTTTAGTGTGATAGATACTCATAGGAACTTATCTCACACTATTTTTTCAGACGATTTAAAAAATATGATTTAAGGTGTTTTTTTAATATAAAAAAAACTAATATAGGTTGTCATAATGTACACAAAATGTGGTCCTAGGGTACCATCTCGGAAAGATTCCCATTTTTTTCTAGAGCCAACTAATAACCACCTACAACATTCTATCTCACACATGATACTCTTGTTTATTATAAGATAGAACATTAGACCAGTGGTCCATAATGTTTTCTTATATGGTAACATTTAGAATATAAATTCTGGCATCTGAGAAAACTATTTCAATATATGATACTTCCAATCTATGTTATTTTTATGTTGGTGTGAACAGGGATACTTTTCAAGAGCCACCACTATAGTATTATAACAACATACTATGATATGGTCTTTTAATATAGGTTCCATATCAAGATCCTAGAAAATGTTTCATATCATCATGTATTATTTGTTTACATTAGAAACTACTGTAGACTAAGAATCTACTATAGAATCAGTAAAAACATTCTTCTTTGAATTATTTCTGCTCCCAACTCCTCCATTGAGAAACAAAACATATCTTTAACATGAGGTCATATCATTCTAATCTATTTGATGATAGATAACAGTGTAATCCCCGTGGACTAGCTCCTCATCTCCTTTATACATAAGAACATATCTATAGTTATTCTCTACTACATGATGATAACCATAGTAGTTAACCAATTTTATTCTCAAATATTTTCATGATATATTCCTACCATTATCAATGAATTGAAATAATCAGGTATGGTACATAATATAGAATACATAATTTATCATATCGCAGATGCATTTAGGATCTTACGCAATCTATCTTTCCCCTATTATGTCAGACGAAAAATTTTCATAGAAAGAGGTATACAATTTGAAACTAGAAAAATAAATTTTGTATTGTTATATTCAATATCTACATAGTATTTATCCAATTTATATACATTGACTTAGTCTAAGAATACTCTTATATCTATCATGAATTTTCTTGGTCTCTAGAATATTAGTAGCTTCAACAATTTCATTCATGGAGAAACACTTTTTAAACCAATATTTACCAAAAGATGGTACTTTTTTCATTTCCAATAAGTAATATCTCATTAATATGTACTACTAGAATAACGACCAAATTTCCAATCATCATCTTGTAAACACATGTATCACATTAATTATTAATGATTCTAAATTATTTTATTGCATTATTGATTCGAATATTCAATGAACTGGATACATTCATAGATATATAAAAGTATCTATCCAAAATAAATATCATTTTGGAATTAAAAAGAGTCCCAAACCCTTTTTGTTATATTATATTAACATTTTCAAAATGGTTCCCAGTATGGAAAAGTATTTTTACTTCTATATACCTAATTTCATACCCATGGAATTCAATTATAGTACATAGAATTATGATTTATTTAAACATGGAAGCTGGTGAAAAGTTTTCAACATGTTCCATTACATGATGTTGTATAATCACTTTTTTCACTAGCATTTCATTTTAGTTATTTTCATTCCTTTATTTTTAAAGTTATTAATTGAATATTCATTTTCATTTAATCGGATTTACATTAACTTGAACATTGAACAAAAACAAAACAATGTTTTATCATATGTAATACATTTTATAATTTAAGGATTCTTTCCATGTTATAGTTTCTGAGATGTATAGTCCTTTTTTAATACAGTTTTATTGTTTTCATCCAATAATGATTGGAAAACAAATTGAATAGAAACCCATATCTATCCAGTTCTCTTACCTACCTAGTAACCATTTGCATTACTTGTGTTTTAGGAAATACTTATTCCATGGGTAACTATAGAATTTTATCCACTAAAAACTATTGTGCATTATGATGATCAAATTCATCATAGTCAATCATGATCTCACTATCCTTCTTGAATAAGTTATCCCTATGAATAATGAGATCTTGTCTTGTGATAGTCACTTTCTTGTATGAATGGTTTTATTTGTAGTATTTATTTTTCCAAAGGATGGCCTATAAATATTTGTAAAATCCATTACTAATGGTTCATTTTATATTCATAGAATTATTAATGAAGCAATATCTTTTCAACATAATGAGTCATATTCTCTGTTTCATTTTATGGGATGATAATGAATCACGCATTCGTAATCCTAAAATACTTCCCTCCATATCGCAGGATTTATGGTCATGACTTTTTGAGTGGATATATAACTCCAAATTTTAGGATCGATATATATTTCACACTTTCTCTATTTTAATGATGGTCATATTTTCATAAATCAAATAATTTTCCTATCATTTTATAGTCTTGTGAATGATAATTTAGCTCCATAATTTTCAATTGAAAGGAAACATATGCAATTACATGATCATTATATAGCAGAATAAAATTCCCTTAAGAATCATTGTCAATAAAAAATCATTATTTCGAGATACAAGGCCCAAACTGAACAATTCAATATATTCCTTTCTATTCTATGAAACATTCAACACATTCATTAATCTTGTTCAATTTATCTCATTTTAGTGTTAACATAGTTTGTGCTTTATATAACTGAATAATATTTCCAATAATTCAACATTATTTACCTACTAATCCAAGATACCTATGAATTTCTATGTCATTTATTATTCATGGACACTCTAAAACCACATTAGTATTAACAGTATCAATAGTTATTCAATCTATATTAACAATATATCCATGTAATTAAATCTATTGCAACCATAATTCAAATTTTTAAAATATAATAACAAGTTCTTTTCTTTAAAGGGATTTAGAACAACCCTAAAATATTTTTCATGAACATCATAACATTTATAAAATAAATATATTTCATCAATAAACATAACAAAAAATATATCCATGATTTCATGTAAAAATATAGTCATTGAATCTATAAATAAAATGAGATTATTTTCCATCCAATCAGGCATAATCATAAACTCATAATTCCCAAACCTATTCTAAGATTTCCTAATTTGAATTTAATCCTCATTCATATTCATATGATGGTACCGAGGCCTAATTTTATCCTCAAAAAAACACTTATCTCCCTATAGATAATTAATCAAGTCATCTATATAATGTAAAAAATAAAAAATCATACCAAATATGTTTATTAATGATATGAAATAATTGTAACTCCTCATGGAACCATCTTTAATTTAATAGGAAAACCAAGTACACCCTATGGTATTGTTTTAGGAATAATGAAGCCTTTATCCAGACAACCATGAAACTTATTTTTGAATTCCATGAGTTCTATTTGATCCATTTAATTAGTTGGTTTTAATATTTGATTTGAATCATCCATAATTTCAATATTAGATTAAATCTCTGAATATTGTATAATATAAGTGAATTAATTAGAAATTCATCTACATATTCATTTAAAATGGGAACATCACCCATTGGAATATTATCCATCATCTATAATCATTATTTAGGATAGAATTCATTTCCATCATTAATAAAATTCGCATATTCATGAAAATTTATCAAATGTATGGATACATTAGTGTATAAAAACTAATTTTTTTTTCAAAAAAACAACATCATTATCTCTAAAATGATTCTTACCATGACTAAATGAATATAAATTTCTAAATATATTAATTTAAAAACACTACAATGGTAAAAAAATATGGTTTTCAACTAATGACTTAACAAATTACTAAGAAGAATAATATAAAACACTATTTTTTCTTAAATTAATGAATGTGTAGACCTTATATCAAATAAGGAATTATCATAATCTGAATAAACATGTAATGTACCTAACACCACATCATTGGATGGTAAAATATCAGTCTATATAATCATAATTTGATTAGATACACCTTTCTAATTGTGATCTTGATGAATTTCATACATTACTCCTATATTTAGACAACTACTCACATTATAACCTTTTTTATTTCAATTAAATCATATTACTCATAACCTTTCATAAAATGTATGATCCTTATTATGATCCTTTTTTTGTAGACATGATCCAAATTTCTAAACATACCATATTGAAAACACTTCCAGTATACTATATGAAATAATCCAGGGTGGGTTATATCATTAATCTCATGAAGGAAACATTATTTTATTACCTTTATATTTCCCCAATTAATTATTACCATTTCCTTCCACCTAATAAATTTTTTCTATTTTCAATCTTTGGACTGATGATAATTGGAAAACTCTATTTCTACCTTCTCCACACAACAAACATTTTTCTAATGAAATTAAATTTCTAAAAAAAATATAATTCCCTTAAATATATTAACATAAATCTAAAATATAACTGCTTACTTATTCTATCTTGACCTCGTATACAATTGGGTGTCTACTTAGGAAATTAGGTAAATTTTTCTTCATATATAGCCAATGTTCCACCCCCATTCAATCTCAGTTTAGAAAATTTATTTTACATCCAATTTGGAATAACCATAGGAGAATTAATTAATGTAAAATATTCATAAATTTATTCAGTTAAATGGAATAAATCCCCAATATTTTCCTTTTATTACTCACCATTGATCACCACTAGTAGGCTCCACCTAAAAGGGAAATCACAACCCAATCAACATAGGAAATAAAGCCAACCACATCAATGATAATGATTGAGAATCAAGACTCATCACACATAGGTATACACTTCCTAAGGCGATAGAGATGATCAGATGTAGCCACCGATTCATATAAGTTGTTGGACCCACATAGGATACAAGACCAACTAAGTTGTCGGACCCACAAAGGATACAAGACCATCTACTCTGCCGGACCGACATAGGATACAAGTATAGAGTCAAATACTTTCGGAACCACATAAAATAAAAGAAGATTAGTCATCGTCGTTGAACCCACAATGGATTCCTGTATGGTTGTTGTCGATGTCGAACCCACAGAGGATCCAAGTATAGTCGTCATCACTGCAGAACCAACTGAGGATCCAAGTGCATTCGTCTTCGTCACAGTCGCAGCTAGCTCTAGGGTTCCCACACATAGCATGCTCGATTATGGGAGGGTCCGATCCTAGAGAAAAATATATTCAATACATAAACTATCATGAATTCTAGATTTGAATCATCCCAAAGTTTCGTCTCATCAAAATAAACCCAACGTGACAGATAGTGTGTCAATCGGACACCTGGTCTTAGAGTTATTGGCTTTTCCGTCCCAAGGGTCAGATTGGTTTTTAAGCTAAAACCAACCCGACCGTACTCTATCTGCATCCAAACCTCAAGCGGAGTAAGCCAAAAGGACCGTCTCATCAAGAGTAATCCAACGCAGTTGACGATACATCAAACAGACGTTCGATCATGAAGTTATAAGCGTTTCCGCTCTAGGGGCCTGGTTGGTTTCAGGTTTGAACCAACCCGGATGTACCCAAACATTTCCAAAACCTCAAGTGTAATATAAAAAAAATACTTTCTAGATTCAAGGATTCCTACGCAACTGACAGTGTGTCGATCGGAGGTCCACAACTCATGTTATGGGCAAAAAACCGAAAACGGTCCAAAGTGGGGGGTCTGGTCCCAGTCCGACCCGGTCCAACCCCCCTGGGTCAGCCCGAACCGGGTCAACCTAAATCAGTTTCGGGTCTGTCCCGGTAGTGAGCGGACTAGCCCTAGTCTGGGTCTGACCTGGTAGGGCGCGGCCTGGCCCACCTGGGTGCGGTCTGACCCAGCTGGGCGAGACCTGGCTCTGATCGGCGCGATCCGTCCCGGTCTGCGTGACCTGCTCCGGCCCAGCCGAGGGGTGCACTGGCTCGGCCAGTGGGATGAGAAGGGGGGACGTGGTCCCCCCTTTGTTCTCCATGGACACGACACCTAGCTTTGTGTCTCCCTGGATCCCGCGCGGCTGAAGTCGCGACAGGCTCCTGACGGCGGCGCGCCGAGGCGCCGCCGCCTCCGGGTGGTCGGTCGGTGACGGCCACCATAGATTTCTGCGGGCCACCGGAGTCATTCTGTTGGTCCGTTCTTACTTCCGTCTGCGCCTGCGATCGTCTCAGGACCCGTACATCAATGCGACGGCCTCCAATCTCCCAACCGGTCCCGTTACGTCGTCGCCATGGATTCCGCCCATTAAGAATAAAACAGCGGTGGGTTCGGACTTGTTCGTTAGTCCGCACTGACCGCGTTAATGGTTCTAAACATCACCAACAATAAAGTACGCCATGTCGAGGGTATAAAAATCATATGAAGAAATTTCTACAAAACCCCTACCTCAACAGTTGATGTTGGACGTCGGTGTCGCGGGGAAGAGGATCATACCCATCGTCGGAGCGCGCTGAGGAGGAAGCGACGTCTCCTCTCTTTTCACGAAGAAGAGAAAGGGTGGGGCATCATCGATCTTCAAGGAACCGACATTCTTCATCGTTCTTCTTCGGAGGCCGGAATTCCTCCCAAAGGCTCCAAGTTCTCCTGATCTCTCCCGCACAATGAAGGCTCTTCCCCAAATTAAATAATAGGTTCCTCCTATTATTTAATTACTATCGCAAGAAACTCCCCAAATTAAATCATCCAATTTAATAAAAAGTGGCGACAAATTAATTGGGGAAGGGAGAGGGAAGGTCCCTATTCAAAGCATGCGTTGGAAAATAAATAAAAAGGAGGAAAGAGGAAGGTTCCTCATATTATAATGGGTTGACATAATTTAATTGAGGGATTGTCATTAAATGGAGGTTTTCCAAATTAATGAGGGGATGTTTAAGTGATTAGACGGAATTAAATGGTGGGGCTCGTGTGGGCCCCACCTATCTAACCTCCTCACATGGGTAATTAAGTGGATATAGGCCCCACACTAAACTACCCATGGGAGGGAATAAACTCCTTTAGAAATAGAAATTGTTCCTACAATTTTTATTTATTTCTTAAACAAACCCCCAAAACTTATCCTCTCCCCTTTTGCGAACGCAACTACGGTAAGTGTTCCCTTAAACAATTATTGGCGACGCGAGTTCATCGGTGCCCTCAGAATTCAATTCCGAGCACTGGTTCAAAAGTTAGAAAAAACTTCTCATTCGTTCACTGAACGTACCCAAGCTAAAAATTGAAATTTGATTTCGAGCACACCGGGCCTCGAAATAAAGCGTCGTCAGAAGCTAGAGACTCGTAAAATTCTAAAGTATTTAAAAAAAAATTCCTTGAAATTTATGGGTCTTTACATCACTCCCACCTCAGGGCTTTGTGTCCCCGTAAAGGTACAACATAAAATAGGGGAACAAATGAGGATACTGAGCACGAATCTAAGCCTCCCGCTCCAATGTTCTCTCCTGGGGGTTCCCGTGCTGCCAACGAACGTGCACAAGAGGAATCGACCGCCCATGTAGGACCCACTTCTATCGATCCTCGATCTCCACTGGGACCTCTGAAAAAGTCTCCCCATAATCGATGTCCAGCTCCCCGTGGTTGATGATATGCGTCGGGTCGTGTACATATCTCCTCAGCTAAGATACGTGAAAGACGTCGTGCACACGGTGCAGCTGAGGTGGAAGGGCCAGGCGGTAAGCCACCTCAGCTACCCTGCTGAGGACCTAGAATGGTTCGATGAAGAATGGAGATAACTTGCTATCGTGGCCAAATCTCCATAACCCACGTCGAGGTGAGACCCACAAGAAAACGTGGTGGACATCCTCGAACTCTAGTGGTCTCCACCTCCTATCCACATAAGACTGATGTCTGCTCTGTGTAGTCCTCATCCGCTCCTGGATGATCTGAACCTTCTCCATCGTGGCCAGAACCATCTCTGGTCCTACAAGTGCTGACTCCCCAAGTTCAGTCCATCACAGATGTGATATGCAAGTTCGGTCGTACAGAGCCTCGTAATGTGCCATCCCGATGGTGGAGTGTTTTCTGTTGTTGTACGCAAACTCCACCAAGGGTAGGTGATCCTCCCAGCTGTGACCAAAGTCAAGGACACATGCACAGAGCATGTCCTCGAGTGTCTGAATGGTCCTCTCGGTCTGGCCATCCATCTGTGGGTGAAAGGCAGTGATCAAGCGTAGCTGCGTCCCAAAGGCCTCCTGCAACCCCTTCCAAAACTGGGAAGTAAAGTGAGTGTCTCGATCAAAGACGATAGATAATGGCACACCATGAATCCGTACGATCTCCTGAACGTAGAGGCGTCCCAATATCTCTACTGTGCCCTGCTCTCTGATCTGTAGGAAGTGGGCCAACATGGTTAGTCAGTCCACGATCACCTAGATGGAGTCGTGTCCTCTGGAAGTACGTGGAAGCCCCATCATGAAATCCATCGATATCCCGTCCCACTTCCACTCCGGGACCTCTAAGGGCTATATCAAGCCTGCTGGTACCTGGTGCTCTACCTTCACTTGCTGAAAAGTGAGGCATCAAGAAACAAACTCTGCCACAACCTTCTTCATACCCGGCCACCAGTACTGTCGTTTGAGGTCCTGGTACATCTTCGCTACCCCAGGATGTACCGCTAGAGGGGAAGTGTGGAACTCCCTCAGCACCTCCTCCTATAGTGTAACTGGTACCATGGTACGTCCCCTAAAGAGGATGACGTGCTCCCCGCCTTCAGAAAATTTCTCTGGTGCTAGCCCTGAGGATATCTGAGCATGTCGCGCCTCACAGTCAACGTCCCCACGCTGTACCTCTCTAACCCGCTGAAGTAGTGGAGGAGTGACTGTGAGGGATTGAAGATAGGATGCCCCATCTCTATCTACGAAGGATATCTACAAAGCAGCTAACTTCTCTGTCGCCTCCCAAAGTAGCTCAATTCCCTATCTCCTGCTGAGAGCATCAGTGACAATGTTCCCCTTCCCAGGAGTATAGACAATCTCAAAGTCATAATCCTAGAGTATCTCGAGCCATCGTCGTTGTCTCAGGTTCATGTCCTTCAACGAGAAAATGTACCTGAGACTCGGGTGGTCAAAGTAGACTGTAAAGTGCTCTCCCATTAGATAGTGCCACCACATCTTCAGGGTGAAGACCATTGCTGCTAACTCCAAGTCATTGGCGGCTTAGTTCTTGTTGTGCTGCCTCAACTGTCGTGAACCCTAAGCAATCACTGCTCGCTTCTGCATCAGGACACACCCGAGTCTGGTCCTTGATGAATCGTAGTTTACTACGTACCCTATGCCCTCCTCTGGAAGCCTTAATATGGGTGCACTGGTCAATCTCCGCCTCAGCTCCTAGAAGCTCTACTTACATCTGTCTGACCACACGAAGGGTTTCCCCATCTTTGTCAAAGCTGTAAGCGGTGCTGCAACTCTGGAGGAGTCTGGCACAAACCTCCGATTGTACCTAGCCAGACCTAGGATACACCGCACCTCCGTCACGCTCATGGGTGGATCCCAAGCAAGTACCGCCTTGACCTTCGCATGGTCTACTGCAACCCCCGCCTCTGAGATGACGTGCCCCAAGAAATGAACCTCTTGAAGCCAGAACTGGCACTTCGAGAGCTTACCATAAAGATGGTGCTCTCAGAGTGCATCCAGTACAACCCGTAGATGGTAGGCATGCTCCTCCAATCAGTATGTCGTAAATGAAGACTATGAAAAACTGATCTAGGTAAGGCTGGAAGATCCTGTTCATGAGACTCATGAACACTTCTTGGGCATTTTTCACACCGAAGGGCATGACCAAGAACTCATAGTGGTCATATCGACACCTGAAGGCCATCTTCTGCACATACTCGTCCCGCACTTGGAGCTAATGATAGCCTGACCAGAGGTCTATCTTCGAGAACCAATGTGCTCCCTTGAGCTGATCAAAGAGGTCATCAATCCTCGGAAGCTGATACATGTTCCTCATGGTCACCTGGTTCAGGCGATGATAATAGACACATAGTCGCAAGCCCCATCCACCTTCTTGGAAAATAGAACTTGAGAAGCCCAGGGTGAAACACTGGGTCGGATGAAACCTTTCCCTTGTAAGCCCTCCAGCTGTACCCGCTACTCACGAAGCTCGGTGGGAGCCATCCGATATGATGGAGTGGATATCGGTGATGTCCCAGGGTATAGGTCTATGTAGAAATCTACCTCCCTACGAGGAGGTAGTCACGGAACATCGTCAAGAAAAACATCCGCATACTGGTCCACCACTACAAGAAAACTCAGACTCTGCACGTCAACTACTCCGAGGATAAGACTATCCAACTGATGTGTGATCGGTTGCCCCCTCATCTACGTGAGTCCATCCTATGCGGCGAAGGCTCCCTTCTCGCCAGTGAAGGTGAACCGGGTCCCATCCCTGCAGACACACCATACTTTGTGCCTAATATAGTCGATCTGAGCATGGACTGTAGATAACCATTCCATGCCAAAGATGACGCCGTAAGGACTCGACGCCGCTATAAGAAGATCCCAGCTGAAGCTCTCACCTCATAGAGTAAGCTCCCACTGCTGGCACCAGTGCGCAATCGTCGAGTCTGCTCTCATAGGAGTATCTAGCCGTAAGGATCGAGCCAACGACTCCATCATAATCTCTATGCTCCGAACAAGGGCATCGGAAATAAAAGAATGAATCGCACCTATGTCTATAAGAACGACACCAAAGGTGGAGTAGAAATAGATAGTACCTCGAATCATCTCGGGTGCACCGTGGTTGTAAGCCTCTACTTCCTAGAGATGATCTTGGCTCTTCCCGCCAGCTTTTTGTGGTCGAGGTGGACCTCCTGGGGCTGGTGGTGGTAGAACCTCGAAGCGAGGTCCACCACCCGCTACTCAGCCAGCTCCTTTACCTCATCCGCCTGCCCCCTGCAGACCGCCACGGTCGATCCTCTACCTCTGCCTGGGAGGTCCCTACACTGTATGCTGCTCGTCTGCATAGCGGGTTGGGCAGTCACGAGCCATATGGTCCTGCCCGCCATATACATAGCACTGTCTGCTCCTCGAAAGGCTGGCTCTGCGTCGTGTTCCCCGCAAAGCTGAGCCCATATCCTGAGGTCGCCCACCTAATGGCCTGGTTCGCTTGGACCCATGTGTCAACTGTCGATTTCTAGCTGCAGAAGACTCCACTCTGTGCCGCCCTGTGGTGGATCTCGCTTCTGATGGCTGCTTAGCGAGAAAGCTCTCCACTAGCAGGGCTTGCTCCAGCACCCCCTCCTGGGTCGGGATGCTGAGTGGAATCGTCGAAGCATTAATCTCATGGCTCGCCCCTGCTCAAAGGTCTGGGCCCAGAAGAATGGGTCTCGTACCATGTACGTTGAGTAGCATGAGAGGTCGGTAAACCTCACCGAGTACTGGGCTCCTGACATGCTGCCCTACCACAGCTGTAGTAACTCCTAGATGTGCACCGCACGGAGGGTGGCTGGAACGAACTCTGAGCGGAAGAGGCTCTCAATGTCCGTCCAAAGTAGAGATTCCTCATCGTGAACCTAGATCATCAGGCTCCAACATCTACCTACTGCTGCATGCATGAGACTCGTGAAAAGGATCACCATGAGGTATACTGGTGTCCCTACCAATCTGAATACTCTGACGACAACCTCCAGCCAATCCTCGGCTGCATGAGGATCTATCTCTCTACGGAACCTGGGCAGCCTCAACCTCTGAAACTCGTGAAACACACTCAGGCGGACTGCACTCTCCACCGCTGGGGCTGGTAGCATCGGTGGCTCAGCGGGTAGAGGTACCGCCGGTGCCTCCACTATAATGGGGCCCTACACCGAGGCCTCATCGCTCGATGGGCTGCCATCTCGCACAAATCTCGGAACCCTAGCTAGCTGTCTTCGTGAGGCCATCCTGAAAAGACACAGGTGTGCCACAGTTAATACAATATACATGGTGAGATGACACAAAGTAATCAAAAAGAAAACTTTTGAAAGTGAACACACACGTAATCAGTGTTTTTGTGCACTAAGTCGGAAATCATAAGTCACGGTCCTGGTGTATGGATACGTCAGCCGCCGCCCCAACACTGGATTCCCTGGACTGAAAACCATAATCAATACTCTTAACACTATTGCCCACAGAGAAGAATTTATTAGAGTCCTGTGTTCTGAGGTAGAACCGACACCTCTGATACCAATTTGTCATGACCCATCCTCAGGGCCCATGCCATGCCTACCCCAAGCCCACCTTCTATAGGCCAGGGGCTGGCGACTAGCACCAAAGGTATAAATCCTAAAATAAGGGAAGGCATTTACTTTATGAAGCAACAAACACAACAGAGTATGCAAGTGAAGTAATCACTAAGTAAAACTGAGTACAAGGTAAGTGATGAAAAAGTAAATGGGCCAGTATACAAACCCAACTGAAGTACAGTAAAACCGATAGGAAAGTACAACAACAGTAAGTAAAACTGCAACACTGAGTCTTCCTCCGGGAATCCCACCTGAAGGGTGGGTAAGGATAGTCTCCTCAGCTCCTCAGGTCCGACCGTCCGCTCCGTGTATTCCCCACCAAGTGGTCCCCCTCCGGGTACCGTCTAGCTCCACAAGCCTCCACCCCGATCAGTGCTTTCCATCTTCTGCATCCAACACAATGTAGTGCGAGCATAACCCGTGCAGTGGTGAGTATACGATACTCAGTAGGGACCCTGAGACCCCCAAAGATCTCTCAGAATTCACATAGGATAAACCACAAAAGAAAATATAAAAATCACAACGTATCAACAACTCTACTCAAGTATAAGCCCATACATATACCTAAGTCATCAGTTATAGTTTGGATTTAGCTCTCGAGCCCAAGCACAACCCACTCCACATAGGAAATCACAACCCAATCCACACAGGAAAGCAAGTCAACCACATCAATGATAATGATTGAGAATCAAGACTCATCTCACACAGGTGTACACTTCGTAAGGAGATAGAGATGATAAGATATAGCCACTGATTCATCTAAGTTATCGCACCCACATAGGATAAAAGACCAGCTAAGCTGTCGGACCCACAAAGTATACAAGACAAGCTACTCTGCTGGACCCACATAGGATACAAGTACAGAGTCAAATACTGCCGGACCCATATAGGATACAAGAACAGTAGTCATCATCGTCGAACCCACAAAGGATTATTGTATGGTCATCGTCGCTGCCGAACCCACGGAGGATCCAAGTACAGTCGTCGTCGCTACCGAACTCATGGAGGATCCAAGTGCAGTCGTCTTCATCGCAGTCACAACCAGCTCTAGGGTTACCACACACGTCATGCTCGATTCTGGAAGGGTCCGCTCCTCAAGAAAAAGAGAGTCGATACATCAACTATCACAAAGTCCAAAGTTGATGTATCCCAGTTTTCCGTCTCCTCAAAAGAAACCCAACGCGACAGATGATGCGTTAATTGGACGGCTGGTCTGAGAGTTATTGGCTTTTCCGTCCTAGGGGATCAGTTGATTTTTAAGCTAAAACCAACCCGACCATACTCCAGATACATCCAAATATCAAAATAAGAAAGCCAAAAGGACCATATCATCAAGAGTAATACAACGCAGTTGACGGAATGTTAAACGGACGTCCAGTCCTTAAGTTATAAGCGTTTTTGCTCCAGGGCCCCGGTTGGTATCGGGTTCGGACCAACGCGGCCATACCCAAACTTTTCCAAAACCTCGAATGTAATATACTGAAACGACCATCTCGATTCAAGGATTCGTATGAAACTGATGGTGTGTCCATCGGAGGTCCACATCTCATGTTATAGGCAAAATACCGAAAACGGTCCGAAGTGGGGGGTCTGGGCCCGGTCCGACCCGGCCCAACCCCCCTGGGCGCGGTCCGACCCGGTCCGCACGACCCGCCCCAGCCCGGCCGAGGGGTGCGCTGGCTCGGCCAGCGGGGCGAGCAGGGGGGACGCGGTCCCCCCTTTGTGCTTCGCAGATGCAGCGCCTGGCACCACGTCCCCCAGGATGCCACACGGTGCGTGGGATCCAATTCCTCGCCACCGCGACTTCAGCTGCGGTGGGCTCCTGCCGGCAGCGCACCGGGGCACCACTGCCTCCGACCGCCAGAGATTTTTGTGAGCCACTGGAGTCATTCTAGTGGTTCGTTCTTGCTTCTGTTTATGCCTGCGGTCATCTCGGGACCCATTCATCACTGCGACGTCCTCCAATCGCCTAATAGGTCCAGTTTCATCGTCTCCAAGGATTCGGCGCATCAAGAACAAAACAACGGTGGGTTCAAACTTGTTCGTTAGTCCGCACCCACAACATTAATGGTTTTAAACCTCACCAACAATAATGTACGCCATGCCGAGGGTATAAAAATAACGTAAAGAAATGTATACATAAACCCCTACCTCAACAGTTGATTTCGGACGTCAGCGTTGCGGGGAATAGGATCGTAGGTGTCGTTGGGGCATGCCGAGGAGGAAGCGGCGACTCCTCTCTTGTCGTGGAGAAGAGAAAGGGTGGGGCATCGTCAATCTTCAAGGAACCGGTGTTCTTCGTCATTCTTCATCGGAGGCCGTAGTTCCTCCCAAAATCTCCAATTTCTCCCGATATCTCCCGCACAACGAAGGCACTTCCCCAAATTAAATAATAGGTTCCTCCTATTATTTAATTGCACAAGAAAGAAACTCCCCGAATTAAATCATCCCATTTAATAAAACGTGGTGACAAATTAATTGGGGAAGGGAGAGGGAAGGTCCCAATTCAAAGCACGCGTTGGTAAATAAATAAAAAAGAGAAAAGAGGAAGGTTCTTCATATTATTATGGGTTGGCATAATTTAATGGAGGGATTGGTATTAAATGGAGGTTTTCCAAATTAATGAGGTGATGTTTAAGAGATTAGATGGAATTAAATGGTGGGCCTCGTGTGGGATCCACCTCTCTAACCTCCTCACGTGGGTAATAATGTGGCTCTGGGCCCCACCGTTATCTACCCATGGGAGGTAATAACCTCCTTTAGAAATAAAAATTGTTACGACAATTTTTATTTATTTCTTAAACAAACCCCCCAAAATTATCCTCTCTTCTTTTGCGGACACATCTATGGTAAGTGTCCCCTTAAGAAATTACCATCGCTATGAGTTCATCGGTGCCCTCAGATTTCAATTCCGAGCACCGGTTCAAAAGTTAGAAAAACCCACTCATTCGTTCACTGAACGTACCTGAGCTAAACTTCAAAAATTGATTCTGGGAACACCGGGCCTCGGAATCAAGTGTCGTCTGAAGCCACAGACTCGTAAAATTCCAATATATTTAAAAAAAATTCCTTGAAATTTTAGGGTCTTTAAAATCCTAACCTAAGTATTTAATAACATAAACAATCAATTCTATTATTTTCTATCAATTCTAGTATATTTATTTTGAAGGATATTCTCCCCTTGGTTCCTTTCTCAATCAACCTCCTAGTTTTGGCTTAGTAAAAAAATTATTATAAGACATAATATAGATAATGCAACATAGTAATCCTAAAATTCTGTACCACGATAACTATAAATAATAATCTCTTAAGGGTACTTAGATACACAATACTAACCTCCAAAATTTTCTAGAATATGCTTTAATACCAAATATAAGGACCTAATCCAGATTCAACCCATAATTTCATTTTAAAATAAAAATTAACTTTCATTCATTTGAAAAGTTATTTTTAAGATTCATGTTTTAGAGAATTATTTCCAAATAGGATGTAAAAAATCAGACATTAATATGCTGACCCTTTCACTTAGAAACCATTTTTCTGAGAAAAAAAAATATTTTTGAAAAACTAAACGTATCGTCCTTTAATGAAAAATAGTTAAAATGTTCATATTCAATTCATCATTATTCCTAATCATATATAAACCATATGAATAAAATTAAATATCATGGGATAATAAAAAATATGTCAGTAAGGGATATATAAAATGAAGATACAAACTTGTTAGTCCATTTCAAAACCGTGATATCATATAAAATAAACATCCTTAAATTAATAAATTTTGGAAAAAATCATTTATTTACACATATAATTAGTTTTACTTTGCAATTATTTTAATTATTTATATTTTACGAAAACATAAATAAAAATTAATAATCATGAGGGTTTCATGAGGAAACATGATATCCCATGAAAAATAATTTATTAGAATCATATATTTTTTTTATCATAATGTGCATATTCATTCCATTATAAAAGAAATTAATAGGTTAACTTATGAAATAAAAATTTCTATGAAAACGTATTTTCAATCATAAAATATTCATATATTTACCATGGGTAACAATATCAATTTAACACTTATACAAAGCATTCTGAATTTCATAACCTATGCGATTAATTCCAAAAAAATATCCAAAGAACATTATCATTAAACAATGAATTATATTGACATATAGGCATCACCAATCCTTAGTAATATTTTCGAAGGAATATTAAATTAAAAAAAATTCATATAATATTAATTTCAATCATTAATCGTATAAAAAAATTTGTTTTTTACCAATATGTATAATTTTTTTCATATCTATATATCCATTTATATAGAAAAAATTGTTTTCAAAACTATATCAAAAAGAACCAAGGGATGTATAATTTTATATTAAAAAATAGATTGAATTTATAGTGAATATATTCATCAAATAAAAATTGTTGAGGTTGAAAAATCCATTTATTTCATTTATATTAAAATACAATATATATTTTTACTCTTTATAAAGTCAAAATGTTCTATTTATAATATATATAAAAATATTCCTTCTAAAAACAATGAAAAATAGTTAAAAGTGTAATTTTATTTCTTTTCTAATTAATTTAATTCAAAAAAGTATATACATTACAAAATTTTACCAATACTGAGACAGATGAAAAATATTTTGAAAAAAAATATTTATTAAATTTTAAATGGGATTTTAATCTAAACGGTCTCTTACCTCAAAATATAATTATCATGTATGTTCATTATACTCATTAATAATAAAAATATTTCTTTATTTACACTATATAGAATATTATTCACAATTTTTATATGTTTTATTTCACTTATATCCCTAGTATATATATTTATATAGTCGATTTTTTCTAATCAGATGTTTTAAGGATGTTTCATTCATAGGTCCAATATGAATTTGGTAGGTTGAATATGGTCATTTGTAAGATTAATATATCTTTTATTTGATAATAATTATATAATAATTTTAGTTTTTATACCTTAATTATAATATTATGATAAACCATATATGATGATCATGATAAATGAATTATGTTACAACATGGTGATAGTAGTCCATATGTACACAAAGTAATTATTCCCTTTTTCAATGAACACGAGTTAAAGAAGGTAAGTGTTATTTTATCATGATAGAATTATAATTATATCATAAATATCATATTATTTGTTTAAATTCACCTATATATACAATTCATGTGAGTTGGTTTTGAAAAATAAAATACATCAGTGAATGAGGTGGTAGTCCGTACTACCCAAAAGTCATATTTTTTATTTGATAAAAATTAATGAAATGGAGATTTTATATATCATTAATATATTAAATTTATATAATATATATTATATTACTTCATTTTTTCCCACATTATGACTAATTATAAAATTGGGTAATGACAAATGTAAAAAATGTTCTCGTGAGGTTGTAGTTCCCTTGTACACACACTAGTGGTGGTTTAATTTGGGTTTTGAAAGTTATGTAGATGAAAATAGGATAAACAATATTCATAATAAGTTATACTATATTTTAAATACATAAATTATTATTTCATCATTGAGGAAGATGATTTTATAGTGGTAGAGGAAGAAATAAATTTAAAATGGTTGGTTAAGAACAATAATTATTTATTTGGAACATCCTTAGATGTATTCTAAAATCCCTCTTAGGTTTATATTGTGATCAAACTACATTTTATATGATGTGATAATAGATTTTATTATGTTTATTGGGAAGTTATTTTTTAATCTAATATGGTATTTATTTGTTGATAATACAGGAGAATGGTTTCTTTTTATAATAGTAGGGAAGACACAGTTGTAATTATTTTAATTATTACAATATATTGATCGATTACTCAAGAAAAATGTATAAAATGTGAGTCTTTTGAGCTTAATATATAATATAGGGTCTAATTTTTTCCATATAAAAGGATTAATATAAGTTTTATGGTCATTTTATCCCTTATTATACTATTTTAACCGATTTAACGCCTTTTAACTCTTATATTGGTAACTGAATTTTTAACCAATGTAACTATTCATAATGTTCCAAAAGAATCATTAAATAATTTGGTAAATATTATATGATATAAATATTCAATTTTATTAAATAAAAAATATCTATGTGTCAAAATTTAATTTCCAAATAAACCCGCAAACCCTAATGAAAACAGTTCTTTCAATAAAATTACCTTTAATGTATAAAAATGTTTTATACAAAATTAAATTATAATGCTGATTCCAATTAAATTTATTGGATTATTTTTTATAAAAATTAACTGATTTCATTTTAAAACCTATCCAAAAAAGGATACTAACTAAACACATGAATATAAAATATAGATTTATTTGAATAATTTCTATTTTATTCTACTCACCCCAAAATAAACATTCTATAAAAATCAATAATATCAAATCTAGTAAATTTTTAATTTTTTTGTATTAAAAATTATATCATATTATTGAATTATAATAAAAAAATATTAAATATATATTTTATGTAAAATAAATAATATATGTAATCAAATTTAATATTTATAAAAGAATTTCAATATTGACTGTAAAATTACAAAATATTTTTATAATTAATGTAACTATATAAAATATTATTCATGAATATTAATGTGACATTAATTTGAATTACTATTAAAATTACCTTTCAACTTATAGATAATATTCAAAAATATTTCCCATTCTCGTCACTATTTTCAATGTCTCTCTAGATCATTCTACTCATCTGGAAAGCCATAAATAACATATATACTATCCACCTAGACAATACATTCCTTATGTCATGGCCTCATCCATTAGTGACTCAGTAGATCTATCTAGATCTGTGGACTCTTTTGGCCATAGAAAACAATTTAGTATACCCAAGGGTTCTAATTTAAAATAATAAATTATAGAAAACAAGATCTTAAACCTCAGTGGAAAGACAACAAAACTCTTACCACCTAAACGATACATAAAACATAAGTGTATGTACATAGGAACACCTATCTATTATTAATATTTCCATTTATTTTCATTTGATGAAGTCACCTCCCAAGGCCCATATATCCATTTCCATGCTGAACTGAGCTCTTCTCAACAACTGAATCTCCAAAAACAAATAGAAAAAACAATAATTAATTATTTAATTAATACAAAAAAATTAATTCTTCAATTAAATTCCATATAAAAATAATTAAAATTAAGTTAAAAGTTTATTATTGCACAATGGAACTATAACCAATTTCATCCTATGGGACTACCACAAATCTATAACTCTATATTAAGATGATGCCACATAAAATGCCTAGTCAGTTTGCAATTTAATTTAAAATACAATAAAACTAAAGGAACTCTACAACGATGACATAACTAACTGAATCATCTGTACAGCGAGTGATGAAAGAATTTTGGTATTCCATTATTTAAGGATGAATAATAAATTTTTAAGAATCTATTGATTCAACTATGATCTAGTTGAATCACAAATGAAAAATAATTTGGAGATCTCAAATATATAGGTGATAGATGTATGAGGAAAATAGTGATCGCTAGAGGGTGAGGTCTACCTCAAATCACTATGAAAACACCCCCAAGATGTGGGGATAAATGTTGATAATGGGCTTTAAAACCCATGAATTATAAGAGAAAGGAAAACTTATTCGTTAAACAATGGGGAAATTTCATTTTACCCTTGGAGAGCCCACCAACATGTAGAAAAATGGATCTGTATTACTCATAAAAACCATATTAGGTTGTCCAAATAACCTCAAGTGAAACTCCCATTATGAAAAAGATTATCCTTTAGAAATAAGGGTATATGATGGTACGAAACGAAGAATATACCATAATGATCAGAGTGTACCATATAAAAAACATAATAATAGTATATAGAAAAAAAATATTATAATCAATGATGTTCTAAATAATAAATCATATCGATATGAAAAACAGGTCTAACAGAAGCAATAACATATACAAAATGAGGATCATTTCAAAATGATAATCAAAATGGAATATATATAAGACGAATAATTGTACATAAATATACATCATGATATATAAAATATTTAATAATTAAAAATTATCTCTACTAGTATCACAGTGATAATCTTGATTCAATGCTCTTATATGTGATTTGATGTTGACTATCAAGCATCCATGCCCGAGACATCCTTTTTCCCCTACATGCATCCATAATATCATTTCATTTACCAGCCATAGGATCGAATATAGTATGACAATTACTCAATTTTCCATCACCAATGAAATCTTATAATATCATAAGGTTACATATATAATCATTTTTTTTATTTTATAGTAATGAAATATAAAATGAAAAATGTAAATGGGTCATATATGGATCCTAAAGGAACCATGATGACACTACCTGCTCTAGCCAATTCCATGAGATCTATGAATAAGTGACCACAAATAAATAGATAATACTACCATATAGGACCTGAGGCATAACATATGATACTTGGGTTAGTAGTATAAGTATCATGGAATGTTAAGGAATACCATTATTAGGCGTGATAAAACATGTGGATTTTTAGGCTGATGTATCATGATGATGGTGTACTAACCTTTTATCACATTCAATTTAGAAGTATGATCACATATATGGCCATATATCTCATTTCATTATGGCTATTCATGCCCATTTTTCACATTTATAGGGTACACCAGACCCTAATATAACATTAATATAATACTCTTTTCTTTTTGATCGTAAGTAGATGTTACACCTTTCCCGACTATTACAAATATATTTTATTCAAATATCAAAATTATCTTTAATACATAGAATTTATGTTCTTGAATTAATACAATAAAAATTAAAATTTTCAATTCTATTGAATACAATTTAACTAAAGGGGATAAACCTTACTCATATATAACAAACTTGGAAAGAATATACCACTCTATCCTATTTAATTAAATGTATTAATTTCATTTAGTCAACAAGAAAAGGACCACATAGATGATGGTTTGACCAAATAGTCTTTCAATAATTCAAGTATATCACATGATCACATGATATGGGGTGGTATTTTTCGATGTGGGGAACCATTGACTCTAAAATATTTTACATGGGGTACTTAAAATGTGGAAAAGAATCAATTCCGAGGAAAATTATAAATATAAGTAAACATGAGTGAAGTATGAATTGATACACAATTACACATATTATAAAACAACTCTGATTTTTTGAAAAAGTACTTAACCACCTACAATAGGTTGTTATATGAACATTAAATTTTTACCCACTTCATATAAGATATATAATGGGATAAAAAGAGAAAATATAAAGTTCTATTAAAATAGTGAATATTATCTCGCACCAAAATATCATCGATTATAGAGAAAAAAATAAATAAATGAAGGAAGTGGAAAGAATCTATTACCAACTGAAAAATGATTTTTTCATTTTTGGATGTGATAAAGAAACAATAAGAGAACTAAACAAATAATCATTAGGGGGTCTAATGTGGTGGAGTCTTAGGGAATTTCCTTGAAAAAAATAATACATTCAAGTGGAAAGAACACAAACTATGGTAAATGATATGAGATTCCTCTACTCATCCTACTCGATAAAGTGTGTCTGTGGGAAAACTTTCTTCCCTCCATGTTTTTTGCATATTTATCAATTGATTGGTCTCCATTGAGAATATTTGAATTATGTAGATCATATCCCATTTGAGATCTATATTCCCTTGAAGAATATTCACTGAAACCTTACATTCTAAATCAATCTTTGTTATCGGTTGGACAGACGACTTTCATAACCATATACTAGAGTACAATGATCTCACCTCCACACTTAAGGAGTTACACAGAAAGTCAAAAGAAACAAATTATATGAGAATAGATACCCTTATTCTCTGACCAATCAACCCCTATCATTTTCCCATTCATGTATGAGCCATCAATGTTCAGTTGTGTACCATTTGTTGGAAGGATCTATCTTAACCATTGACCTTGTGTGATCACTACAATGATATGTCTATTGAGAAATATAAAAATCTTATTCAACCACTAACCAAAATTAATTATCTAACACAAGAAATTCATCAGGGCCTTCATTATCCCTTGTAGGTTCAAAATTGAGTGAATTTTACCCATCATATTATAGTTAATTTCTTCCAAGAGAATCCAACATATGTATGTGAAAACAATACTATATATCTTAGCCTCTCTATGTTTATGCTCGGAACCTCGAAACCAATCATCGATGAAGGCTTTCATGAGATAACTTCTTTTTTAGAGAGCTCCATCTAACTAATCGATGACCAGATACTAACCACCCATTTTTTCTTAAAAGTGAGGGGAAAAATTGACCCAATTTATGCTCTCTCAAAATAGATGCAACGATAAGGAAGGGGAATTACCTTTCTTTGAATACTATATTTTATTGAGATTTCTAGATTTCTCACACCCTGGAAAAAGAAATTCATTCTTGTAGGGATCTAATTGTACCATAATCTTGCAGCCCAATCCTCACAATTGTACTTTGTATGGATCATCATTCTAAAATGATGACCACTGTATTTACTCAAACATGAACCTTTGAAGCAGCATCTATCAAATTCATCATTCTATGTAATGCCTATGAGGAAATCCATCTACTCGTTCCTCAGAGTCACCTCCAATAGAGGAGGATAGCTACTCACCTCCATGAATAACAAATTTATAATTGGACATCTTAGAAATTAAATCTTCACGTCCACCCAGCTGTCCTTCCATAAATTGAGATATCCTCTCCCCACAATACATCAAGTTGAATATAGAGGAATATCTAGTTGTTTAAGAAAATACTTCACTAGGTTTGAACATATGGCTATTTTTCTCTTTCAATCCACCCAAAACATTCCATATCAATTCCCAATGAAGCTCGACCATAAGGAATACCCTTCATTCACATCCCATGCAAGTTGCGCCTACACAGTATCCATGTACTCTATCACATCCCGTAAACTGATACCACCCTCCTCAACGGGTTTTTACATGTGGTTCCAAGATTCCATGTGGATATGAACCATATGATTGACATCCCACAAAAACAAAATCATGAAATTCACCATATTTTTAATCATCCCTTTATGAGAATTAATGGTTTTGATAATGTGCATAAAAATGGATGTCAGGATGTTATTGATTAAGGTGACACATCCTAGGAATGATAAAAATATTAGATTCTAGTTAAAAATACTCTGCATTGTTTTTCAATAATATCATAAAATAAGGATTTCTTGATGTGTCCATTGGATATCGGCATCCCTACATAAATTATTCGGAGCTACATCCATTGAAAACCAATAATTCCATGAATACACTAGCTTCTTCTACCTTAGCATCTCTTCGAGATAAAGACACAAGTTTTCCATGGGTTATTAATTTGTCTGTTTAAGTCACTATTAACAGAAATAACCTAGAAGATATTGTGGTAAGCTAATAACCTTACATTAATGAAAATAATAATATCATAAGAAAAAATTATTTGTGATATGATACCATTCCCGAATTTCTTTTAGAGAAGTATACTTCTATCAATCATGTAATTATTAGGATTTATTGATACGCAATAAAAATAAAATATAATGATGTATGGAGACAAAGGATATCCGTGTCTCAGTCTCCACAGACTTTTGATGATGTAGATCCACATTCCCACAAGATATATTGAGATACATAGAGATGAGTAGCATCTGAGGCATAGTTCAGAGATCTTTTTTGGGAATCCAAACTTCCTCATAGCTCAGATAATGAAACTCAATTCCATTATATCATAGGATTTTCCTATGTCCACTTATAAAATGACATTGGATTTCATTGTTCATTTATTGATTTCATTGTAAAATACATTTTCTTTTCTATTTTTGCCTTTTATTTTTCATCTATTAAGAAAACTATGTCATTATTGAGAAATAATTCATGGAATCACACCATTAAATCACTATGTAAGAAGAACATCAAGGATTTTTAATGAGACATTACACAAGCATATGTGGCTATAATGGATAGGGCTTGAAGGGTCCTTGATATTTTAGATAATAACAACTCTAGAAGAAAATATACTTCTATTGGGAGAACCACCCTGAAAAAATATTAAATATATTTAATCACATAAACTCTCATGTAGTCCCAAGAAACCATATAGAAATACCCTTGAAATTCATCTGGTCTTGGAGTGTTGTCCTGATACATGAGGTAAATAGTTTCCTGATTATCTTGTCCCTTAGACTCAACCCATAAGGGGTTATTATCTGAACCTTCTACATGCCTTGGTAAACACCCATAAAATAAACTTCACCTTTAGTCAAACCAGTTATGATATCTCTGTTAATAGAATTTCCCAACCACACCCTTTCAAAATGATCCCAATATAAACTCCCAGCCACATTAACACCCGATGTGTGGGTCCCATTAGCACGCCTCAAGTTGATTCTCATGAATTTTTTCCTTTAAGATGGAATGAAAATAACAACTATTAAGGACTACATATTTCATCTATTTAATTTCCGATCTCTATGTATATGTCTTCCCAATCTCCAAATGTTTCTTAGCCAAAAAAGTGTATTTATCATAAAGGATCATGAAGCTTCCCTCATCCCATATATTCTAAAGTTCTTCTCAAAGTCTATCAATATCCTCTTCTAAGATGTCCACAGTGATATTCATGTTTGGATTTTTCATCAACCAAACATGGATATAATTGTTCAAAATCCTTACCCACTTTGAAAGAATATCCCAGTCTCTCTCATAATCCAATTGTTACTAGGATTTCATCCTAAATTGATAAAAATCAATCCATCATTTGATAGTTTTTAGAGTTTAAGAAGGGTTGATTCCCAACACTACCTCTTCTCAAATCCACTAAAAGTGGTTCATAACCAGACATCGAGAAATTAATGTGAGAAATAGATAACTAAAATAAGGTGTCTAATCCTTGAAAAATAGATATACATCTATTGATACGACTCTAGATATGGATTTCACCCTTGCAGTTGTTTCAACAAGTATATTTTCTCCCACTAAAACGCAAGTCTAATATTTTTTGTATGAAAAATTTTAAAGTCAAACATGCCATTATTTTAGACACTAGATACTCCCCTAATTTATAAAATATACACTATTTTATTGAAATATACTCATGATGAAACAAGTCACGTTTTGCATATAAAAGGAGTCAAGAAACTCCCAATGATCCTACCATCCTTGTGGGTCACAACTGGTGTAAACAAAATAAAAAAACATTGATTCCTCTGAAATTTATTTCCAAATTGATGGTTGATCCATTACGTTGGTTAATTACACTTAATTATTTCTATTCCAAAAAAATTCTAGATGTTTTTTATCAGGTTAAGAATTCAAATGGATCTTGTATACCATTTTCTTTGAAATGTATTTAATCATGCTCAGTTACTGATTTTGTTTCAATATGACCACGATCGATGTTTGATATTTTTAGGTCTTAGAGGAAATGAAGGAAAGAATTTCATATGCATCCAAGCATCGACAATTCCGAATAATCATTGAGAGAATTTAAAATGAGTGTTTTGTACAAACCACGCTGTTGTACTAACTTAGTGAATTGATAATATCTTTCAAACATCCTTCGACATTAATCAAGTTACTGGGCTGGATAAACCCATTTTTGAACTAACATTTTTTTTGAAGAGAGGATCTTAGGGTTTTACGGACCATCTAATTATTCTAAAAGATAGAATATTATGGATGAAGGAGCTAGAGGTGAACTCAGATCTGATCCCTCTTGGATAAGGGAGACAATCTAAATTCATTGAAGTGAACTCAAGGAGGATAAGATTCATATCACCACCCCTTCCGATAATGCCTTACCCTGAGGATTCACATATTTATCATCAGAATCACTAGATATGGAAAGAAAGAAATTCAATAATGATTATGAAGAATGAAACAAGGAAATATGAAAGCTAGGATAATAAGGAGAAATCTCCCAGGACAGTTTCAGAAGAAATAATGTCACAAGGACACCCTGTCTCTACAGAGTTGTAAACATCGCCTCCATTATCATTAACTCAATCCTTTTGAATGAGAGAGATAGACATTCCAGAATGTCATAAGTAATCCCAAGGGATAAAATTAGTGACCGGAGATATCCCTAAATATTTTTCCCGTAGTATTTATTCTAGTAGTTTCAAACACATTATCAGGAGTGTGGTATTCAGAATTTTAATTTCAAAATCTTGCGCCATTAACATCAATGATATCTACAACCACCACTGAGGACGATCACATGTCTCCCAATGTCACTAATGAGAATTAAGACCTATCCACCAAAACCGCCAAAGCACTATGGTCACCATAGAATATGTGCCTATCTTTCTTCCGACTGTAGGTCTCCGCTGAGTGGCCTTTAAAACAACACACCGTGAAAAACCATGGAAAATTACACTATGGGTACAACCATTGATGCACTATTTTGGAATATTTTATCATGCCTTCTAGGCCATTGGAAATCCATTCATGACCCTTTTTCATTAAGTGTTCTATTAAAAATATTTTTGTCCCCACTCAGCATTTTTCTGCATCACCTACATGGTTGATCCAAAGGGTTATCACTGACCATGTGTCTTAGTCATTCTTCCACAAGATTTTGGCTCTGGATGAGCCCCAAACTCCACCAGACTAATCTATATCCTATTAGTCACATTAATAGATTAATAATGGATATTTTCTATGCGAAATTCATATTTATATCACTATGAAAAACTATAGAAAACATAAGAGAGATATTGGAGGGAACTTGATTTCTAGTGGATTACTACAACATAGTTTACAAATAAACTTCAAGCACTCCAAGGGACCTCCCAATCTATCAAGAAAACTATATAGGAATAAATCACATACCAAGTCAAAAAATTGATACATGAAAATGTCAAAAATTGTCTTCCAAATAGTCTTTACTAAACTGACCCAAACACCAATCATGAAAATTGAAATTATCCGATTAATTTACCATGTCTTATTGAAATGAGTCCTTATAAATGTTATTACACATTCCAATAATTCACTATTTAATGATAGTATTGTGATGTGGTATTTCCCATATTATAAAGTTAGAGTTATTTTTAGATTAGGAATTTCATTCGAACGGATGACTTTAGGGGTAATATTACCCTTTAAATGATATTTTTTTGAACCTCTAGGTATAAGATGAATTGATTGAGTTAGTTATGTCTCCCGATTGAAAAATTTTTGTTTTTGGTTTTGATTGTATGTTGAAAAATATAGTTGTAATGGTTGTAACTACCAATTAAAAGATAGGTGGTGTGTCACTTTTTAATCATCTAGAAGATGTTATTCCAAAATTTGTAGTTCATCCACATCAAAATTTAGTTTCTTTTGAGATTTAAATTACTCTATGGGATAAATAGAAATAATGAGTAGAAAGATGATCAGATTAAACAATGTTTTTGTAAAATTACATAATTTTAATATTTTACATTATTGTTAAAAAATATTTTTTAAAATTTATTTGATCATTAATTTTTTTTAAATTATTCAACTCATCCACCTATGGACCATTTTCCCCTATCATAATCAAGATAAACAATTATAATTAGATAAAAACCAATTTTATTGAAAAATTATATTTCTAACCACTTATTAGACATAAAATTATATTGGAAATAATAATTTTAGAAGGAATGTTTTAATGTTATAATGATGGTAGGATTCCTTATCAACAACTATTTCATTGATCGTGTTGAAAAAAACTGGGAATCAAAAACAGAGTGATTCCTCAAACATTATAAAATTAATCACTACAATATTGTAGTAAGACTATTAAAATTATTGGAAAATAATAATATTTCCTAGGTTAGTAGTTATGTTTTAATGTCTGTATTAAATTATATTATTATGAATATTTTATATTTTTTTATAATTTTTTTAACCATGAATCAGTATAAAAAATTAATCATGAATTTTCAGAATTATATATATTGTGAATTTGGAATTAAAAATGATAAAAAAGAACAAATCATGGGATTTGAAGAGATGAATATTAATATTTTGACATGGTTTAAGAAGAAACTATAAATAATATTCTCTATCAATTTATAAGTATTTTAAGTATAAGACTGATTTAGGAGAGTCCTTGGATAAAAAAATTATTTTTGAGTTAGTTTCAATAGATTTAATAGAGAGATATAATGAGTATAAGGATGTTATTGATGTGAGTACTAATATCAAGGAAAATAAACATGATAAACATTTTTGGTTATTTAATAAAACATGACTTTGAATTTAAAAATGTTACTAATTGAGAGATTAAAAAATAAAACTTCATTCACATAAATGAAAAAAAAATTACATCGCACTTTACTGATACTATGTTATATGGAAGTGAATGAGATGGATATTCCCATGTAGAAAATGTTTTATTAGAGAAAAACAGTTTTTTAGTTGAAGAACTATAAAGTATTATCCTTCAGTTGGTAACAAATGATGCAATAATGGTGATATTGATTCTTATGTTGCTTCTAATGTAATATATTATGAATATATTAGAACATGACATACCAAGTTCTAATTTCCAAATTATAATAATTATTTAAATAATAATTGTCTTGAAAAAGTGACATATTATTTTTAGAAGATATTTGAAGTCACATATTGAATTATAATCATAGTGATGAATCTGTACCTAAAAATAATAAGTCAAATTGTGTTTCATGGATTCATTATGATAGCTCAATAATTCTAATTATTATACCAATTAATATTAATATTAAAATACTTTAATTGATTAGTAATATTAATATAATGAAATATTATATAATGATGTTATATAAAAATCTTTTTTGTATAAATTACTCAAAGATAAGAATAAGAATAACATTGATGAAAATAAGATTAATTTTTATAACAAGAAAAGTTATGTAATACATATTGCGGAAATAAAGATAATGTATGAGTAGATTTAGAAAATATTCATTGTTAAAATTTTGAACTCTAGGATATTAATTCTAAAAATAATTTTAATGATGGAGAAATCAAATCCATTCACGAACAGAATGACAAGATCCAGAAGGATATTGAATATTAAAAGAATAATTAATAAATATTTTCTCATGGAAACTAAATTAATGATAAAAATTAATAAAATAAATAAAAATAATATATGGACTTAATATTATCAATAATTACTGAAATTTATAAAAACTATATTTATTAAAATATTTACAAGAAATTTATTTATTTTTACAATGTTTATGAGTATGATATAAGGTTGTATTGAATGTGACTTATCATTAATACTTCCACAATAATTTTGAAAAACAAAACATATTATTTTTAAATATTTACCTTTAATATAACATTTGAATTCATATTTAAAATCAATTTAGGTTCCCAAAAAATTGAACATTATTACACCAAAATTTTCATATATACCCACATTATATTAAATCATATTTTATAATAAATATTCCTTGTATATTACTAAATAGATAATTGTTAAATGTAACGTGTCTTATATAGTATTATTATAGGATATTTATAACTTATATATCAATCAATAAAATTTATTGTGGAAAATTCGCATTTTTAGATTACTCAATATGAGGGGTTAATGGTTTTGGTAAATTTGTTATTTCTATTTAGGCTATTATTTCATGGGTTTTTTATGTTGGTGGTTAAAAACATAATCTGAGTATAATTTAATTATTATTTACCAATGTGATACTTTTAAAATTTCAAAAATAATTTTTTTTTGTTTAAAAATAATTTTTTATTTTTATATGTTAACAAAAAAGAAAAAATTAAACCTATTTATTTTACTAAACTAATGATTTAGAATGGTAAATTTTTTATTATTGTAAATTTAAAAAATATGCTATTTCATAAGAGGATGGTTCAGTATAATTTTATGCTTCTACTAAATCATTCAAAACATGAAAATTTTATAAAGTTAATTAACATAAAACTAGAATGAAATCACATTTGTGATTATTTAATTATATTTAAATAAGATAAAGAATAAGTCAAATCTTTCAAGTTCAAAAAATAATTCCCAAAGAACATATTAATCTTGACCAATTAAAACAATTAGTAATAATATATCTTGGTGGTAAGAGATTTGTTTTTTTGTTTATTTTCTTATATTTATATGGTTTTATTTTTATACCCATATAATTGAAATTTTGTCAATGCTTTGTGCATATTTTAAATTTATTACAAATGTGAAAGAATACATAATTATATAATTTAAATTTAATAGTGGAGGATAATTTCTATATCTTTATAATGATAAGATTTATTATGAGAATTTTTATTAGTATAGGTTTTTAGCTCGTTGAATGCCCTAAAAATTGGGTGGTTGAATGGAAAAAATAAAATGACCTAAACAATTTGTAAAAAAATGTCTAATGTAATAAAAGAAACCTAAATAATTTTATATAGAACATGGGAATGTATTGTTCTTTATTTTAATTATGATTATTTTCAAAATGATTTTGATGAAAAGTCTTCATGATCTTGGTAGAAGAAGAATTATTTTATTATTTCACTATATTTTCTGTAATGTATTTCATCAATAATAATAATAATGTATCATTTTAAAAACTTTATTGAATATATAATGGGGGATATATTTAGGATATTAAAATTTATTAAATCATCTCGATTCTATATTAAAATACAAATTTTCTTCAATAATCTATTAATTTAATTTTGGATGAAAATAACTAAAATTTAAATAATAATGGTTTAGAATATATTAATGATATTTCTGAGTTTGTAATTTTTATCCATCAAGAATAACCATGGAAAATAAATAATTAGTATCATATAAATAGAGTGATTTAATATGTTTAATATAAAGATCAAACATACAATTAATTATGAAATTTATATGCTCAAAATTAATTAATTTATAATTTTTTTTTGACAAAAACTTCAAAAGATTTAATGGATATTAATAGGACACAAACTATGGACGATGTACTAAATTAGTTTTATGGAAATAATGTTTTGGAATCTATTGAAATTTATAATGATCAATAAGATATTGAAACTTAATAGATATTTTGAAATAATCATGATGAATCTATGTAATTATAATAAAAACAGAAAGATTTTTTGTGTAAGGTTATTTTTAAAAATATTATATTAATTGTGATGAAACATTTTAACCAATTTCTATATTTGAGGTTATTATAATTTTATTATCCAATTATTTTAATCAATGATTTAATATTTAATAAATTGTTGTTAAACATCTTGTTTTATAAATAGTTTAATTTATGAATATGTTTTTTGAAAAATAATTGAAACTATATTTTATTTATAATACGTTTACGCTCTATAAGGACTTGAAAAATCCCATAGAAATAAGTCTAATATATAGTATCACATTCATTTGATTTTTTTTTGTTAAATGAAAGATAAATTCTACATTACTTTTTAAGAATAAATATAATTCTATATTAATTTTACTAAATCATGATCCGGAAATCATTATATGATTTTTAAGTAAACTAATATGTGAATATTATTAGATATAATGTATTCTGAATTCAGAAATCAATCATATGATGGAAATAATATTATTTCAGTGGCATCAAATTCTCAAATAAATCTTGGAATGATTTTTAATAGATCATTATATGTTATATAATTTGTTAATATTTTTGAGTTGAATCTTATAAAATTTTAAATAAACCTATAATTATTTTATTAAATAGACTATAATAAATTTGAATTTTTTATTTATATTATACTTTTTAGAAAAATTTATAGTATTATACATTATTTAATTACATTAAAACATTATTTTTTTATTTACAGTATGTATATTTATATTATTTCATGATGTCCCTAATGAGAGTTATGTGAAATACCATAAAAGGCTCATTAAATATGGTAAAGTTTTAACAAGTATTAATTAATTTTATCTAGGTAGAATAATTCTTTATTCTAAAATTTATTTTGGAAGTTCTTTTAGAAGATAATAAATTTCTTGAAAATGTACTTTTATCATGTGTAATTTTTGATAGGTGTATAGTTTCATAGGGTTTAATGAATAAAAATTTTGTTTCATTCTTTAAAAAAGAATAAAAATAAATTAGTACAACAAGATGTTGTGGAAAATATTTATGGATTAAGAAAACTCTAAAAATTTATGATGTTTATTTTAAAATTTTTCCAGTTTATGAGATAATTCATTTCAAAATTCTATCTCAAAAAACTCATTATAACAATAATGATTATATAATAATGATGTTAAATATCACATAATTAAGGATAGTTCTTATAATTTATATATTTATTCAGAATATTATTTTAAATATGATTGTTTAATATATATTTATATTGAAAATTTGGTCTCACCTATGTTTGAGAAAATTATATTTAAACATTTTATGATGTATGTTAAAAGGGAATATATTATATTTTTTATTTCTTTTTGGATAGTGAGAAGTTTAAAATAATTTATCATATTGTTTACTATCATATACATTGAATGTTGGAAAATATTTTATTCATTTCATATCATTTCACTATTTCATAAATATATAGACCTATTTCTCTAGATCCTAGTAGCTTTCATGGTCTATTTCAAGAGTAGTTATCAAACTTTTGTATATATATTTTTGAAATTTATTTAAAACACTCTTGAAATATACATAAATTATTTTAATGATTAAATTAAGTGGATTATTTAAATGTTTTATTTATATTTATTTTAGTTTATATTTATACATAAAATGCATAAATTTAGGTGAATAAAATATGTTAAAAGAATTGAATGATATTATTTATTTTTTTATAAATTAGAATGATTTTTTTTCATATAGCTAATACATTCTATTTATATTGCACTATAATTTCAACATTATCTTCTATGTCCTTGGATGTTTATTTTCACTTAGTTAGAGTATGTATTTGTTTTATATTTTATTTTACTCTAAAAAATATATTTGGAACTATTATGGAGATATTTTTTGAAGAATTTGTTTTGATATTTCCTTGTAAATATATTATTGTGATAATTAAATTTTTTTTATCTTTGCATTGATTACAAAAAGTGGGATATTTTTCATTGTTTTTTTTCTTTTTATACCTATCATCATCGAGAATTCATTCAATGTTAATATTTGAAAAATTATTTTGTACGTTTTGATAATTGAAAATTATTTATATTATTATTCGATCTAAAATGAGTTTGAGCATTAAAATTTTATTTTTCTAAATATTTCTTTTCCTGTAAAAGAAAATCATAATGTATAATTTTCATATTAATAAAAATAATAATTCTTTATTTATTATGTTTATATAGTTTAATATTTCTAGTTTTGAATATTCTATAAAGTATGAAATGATGTATACATTGTTGTATGTCATACATATGTTGACTAGGTTGATACATAAGAAAAGTAAGTTAGTTGTACTCAGACTAAGGAATTGACTATGGAACATGTTAAAATGAATCATATATAGTCGAAATGACATTAACACATATCAAATGACCTATAAAAAGTTTCATTAATTCCTCATTCATAGTCTAAATGGATCACAAATAAGATTAAAAGAAAAATATATTGGTAAAATAATTCATTAAAAAGACACCTATGTTTTAATGGCTCATACATTTGAAAAATGGTCACATGATGGATAAAATGGTTCTTACTCAAGGATAAATGAATCATACACACATTAAACAAGGGAGATATTTTTCTCTTAGAAATTTTTAATTAAATTATTTACTTATTTAAATTTATAGATTTTTTAATTAATTTTTATTTATATTATGTAAATTTTATTGTTCATAGTTATACATAATATATTCTCATAGTCAATAAAAGAGGAATAAAATGCAGAAAATACAAAATAAATCAAGGACCATTTTTTAATAAATCACCAAATGTTTATGAAGATATTGAATGATGATTTAAATAACCCATAAGTAGATTATTATTTTAAATAATTCTTCTTTGAGAATAAAAATTTTCAATTAGTAAATATTTTATGTTATTATACATGTAGAAACTATATAAATTTAGTTAAAAACAATTTATTGATAAAGGGATTTTTTACGAAAAAATATATGTGAAAATAATAGGTTCTATAGAAGTTGTGAAAAATTAAATGGACTCATCGTATAATATGTATGATCTTTTTTGTTTTTATTTTCCTTGTTAGACTTCAAAATTTTATAATCTACTACACATAGTGTGATCAAATCTACCATGTAACAACCCAACTTTAACTAATGGCTTAGAACGATCCAATACACTATTAACATTAGCTCGTATCCCATAGACACCAAAGTATGGATGTAAATTTTTTTGATTAATAAATTTTTATTTTGAAAATTTCCCCTAAATAATAAACAACTTGTCTTTAAGAAAACAAACAAACATCCAAAAAAATCTATACTATGCATGATGTGTAAACTATAAAATAGAAAATAGAAAAATAAAAAAATTATAATAGTAGAAAGAAAAAGTAGAACAAGCCACCCAACTAAGATCTATAACACCACATTACAAAATATAGATGTTGAATCACACGAACCATTTAACATGAAAATGTCAAAGAACCATTCACCATACCATGATTATAGAACCATGATTATTCACTCTATAGGTAAGAGATTTAATTTATCTTTTTTATAATATATGATGTTCTCATATATACCAATTTTCAAATATATGGGGTGTGTATAAATCCCAATAAATAATCCCCAAAATATATTCTAACACGCAGTACAAGAATATGAATAATATTTATTACTATTCAAAATAATAATATTCATTTTACATTGAATCAAATCCAGTTTAAAAAATTAAAATAATGATTCTTAAACAATAGAAGCAATTTTATCATTATTTCCACAAGGCATAGCTATTCCTTCCTACAAACACACACAAACTTGCACATTCCATGAAAATAACAATAATAATGAGTGTTAACTGTTGCTTCCACCATTTTGGTCACTGGTGATAAGCCTCTATACACCTCTAATGGGACTGGGTACCAATTCCAAATCAATAATTCCCTATATAAGGCAATTAAACACATGTGATTCAATATATTCCAATTACTCATACTGAAAATCCATTTTAGGGGAAACAATTCATTATATAATTATAAAAATCACATTACATGTGTTAAATCAATTATAAAATTTAAATTATGACACCAATGGGTTTTTAAAAAAAACTTTTACAATAATAGTTACCTGAATAATAAAATACATTGGGTTTTATAATAAGAAATCATAATGAATTTTCATGAACTACTACAAGAGACCATTTAGAATTTTATGCCTTCATGTTTTATAAGCATTGGATTAAAGATATAAATCACCCACTACAAGAGGATATTGTACAACATGAGTAATCAAGTCAGGATCATTCCAATTTGGCTCCCATTCCCATTCCTTCAAAAAATTCTTAAAATAATTTTCCAAAATGTGGTAGATCCAATGGACCTAGACATAGTAATACTGATCTAAGGATTCATTCAAGGGTAAATGATATAAGATATAAAATAAAATCTATCACGAAGAGTATGTTGATCTTACCATCAATTTCTTTGTCCCTTGAACATTAATCCATTGATACATGCTCTATAGGGAAGTGAGTCATTTAAATTTACTAATGGAGACCTATGGTCCCAAATCCTATGAAAATAGATCAAAAAGAATATTTTTTTAGAGAGTAGCATTCAGAAATACAATTTTGGACTTAATTACAAATGTTCTATGGTTTGGTTGAAATTTATGTCCATACATTTAATACAACCATGTTCCATCTGTTTGGGTGCCGGTATCTCAAAATCAGAATATCACATGGTTCTGGTGCAACATTTGGCAAATAATTCACTAACATTGTAAAATGATTTTCTTACAAGATGCATGGTTTTGGAGGAGAAATACAGTTTTTAGTCTAATTATGTTCCAACTATGTTCCTCCCTTATACTCACTCAATATTCCATATAGTTTCCTCTATAAAGCAATGAGGGTTCACTTTTAAAAATCCCTATTTTGATATCTCTCATAATCTTCCAAAACACACCAATCCACATACCTAGAATCATTCCAATACTAAGATCAAACAAGCCTTTACTAGTAAATAAATAATAAGAGTCTATACCTCAAATAGGATGTGTTACGTACCTTATCCTTTATTATTTCATTGATTAAAACTAGTTTTAGGTAGTTTCTTTCCTCGTTCATTTAGATGTGTTCTATTTTTGGTTCAGGAATAATCATTCAAAATCAGGACTATTTGGGTTATAATATGCTTAATTTTTTATGATGTATTCTGCATTATGAAAGAAATTGGTTGGACTATTCTGGTATTCCCTCTATGTTCAAAATGATTATTTTGGTGGTTGTGACTCAATGTTGAGTAAGTTAGTTGTGACATGTTTTTATTCCATTTACAATTTTAAATATTGTGTTGGATGCACCATCACAATAAAATGATGTCTATAATTGGGGGGCTGAGTACCCATTAATGTCATTTTTAAGAGGCTTCATTTATCTTAGGTGTTCTTATAATCTTTGAGTAGATGTCGGATTAGATTGATTTGAACAGCTATTAGAATCCCTCATGTATATATATATATATTTAAATTTCCTAAAACAGTAACCCTAATATAATAATTAAACTTTAATAATACTTAAAATTAACCCCCTAACTATTCATATATCTCTCTATTTGTGAAATCAAGGTAGATATCACACTTGAACCCTTAGTAGTTTGAAAGTCATTGATTATTTTTTAATGGAATCTCATTTTATAAATCTATTAATTGGATATTTTATATTCATTTGGAAATATTCTAAGTCAAACTAGGTCACGTAGTTATCCTATGGATAATAATTATGTTTTTAATTTGTTTCTTCTAATGTGAAGAGAGATCTATTAATAATATCCAATATATTTTTACCTGGATTCTAAATTTTTTATGCTTTTTATAACGTACATTGGATATTTTAGTAAAATTTGATGATTTGGTTGTTTGTACAAAAGGGTTGAGGCATATTTTATGAAATATTATAGTTGTGTGGTATGATATACATGGGATGCATATCATACCATATTATATGCATCTATAATAAATAAAAAATTTAGTGCTTATACAACCTATGTAGTATCATATTATTAGAATTAATATTGAATATGATGTGAGTCCATGAATCGACCACATCCCAACCCACATGGTTTTTTCAATTTCTGATCCTCTAGATGTATCATTTATGCAATGTCACAAGTTAATTGAAATTTCCAATGACTAACACTCCACTATGAATTAATGTACAGTTGTTATGAGATGGAACTTAAAACGATCAATATAAAAGACACTATTTAATAAATTAACATCCCTGTGCATTAATATATAATATCTTATTTTCCTCCAATGGAAATAAATTTTCCCTATTGAAATTACTAATGTTATATTCTCGCCAATTAATTTTATTATCACTCAATGATGGTTATTGTACCCCATTAGGGATACAAATTCATTGTGATATGATCTGTAATCTAAATAATATTGTAATTCTGTCAGAGACGTCAAGATTACACTTTCAACCTCATCAATCATCATTAAACAGGATCCATCGAGATAGATTTTGTAAGAATTATTATATAGTTATGATTTTTTTAAATTTTTTTACTATTAATTATTTATTTATTTATTAAACTATATTTGGTTTTGTTTTTTATACCTAAATAGTTGGAAGATCCCACAAAACCAATATAGAAATCTATTCATGAGGCTTATTAGAATATACCATAAAAAGTTTAAAAGGAATCATTAATCTTTTTTATATCAAGCCTAAAAAACATAATCAATTTTTTATCGTATCCATCGATATTTAAAAATAATAATTAGTTATTTTGTAAAGTATAAATTATTTCTGAGATCATACCCTATGAAAATTTCATCAGTTTGGCCCCATTTTTTAGAAAATTAACCTCATTATCAATAGATAAAATAACATTCACGAGTTCAAGAAGTTGTATAATTTTTTTCTCTCTCCATATAATTCCATATTTAAGAACATATATAATTAATATATCTCTAAATATATTATATTTTGTACAACCATAATATAGTGAAATCATTTGAAAAATTGCCATCTTATTAAAATACATTAGAAAATCACAAATGTAATATTCATACATCATTGTAATTTCCTCAATACAGTCATCATATCCATTTATAGTTGTAATCATATAGATGAACTATATGTTGTAGTGTTATGAAAATCACTAGATATTTTCTATTCTTTCCCATGTTTTTTCTGTCTTTTGTAATTCTATTTTATTCTTTAATATATATAGTGTTAATTCAACACATGTAGAAAAACAATAATGGAATACCAAAAATATAAGAAAAAATAAGTTATTTTTTAAATGAAATTTCTAGGCATTTTTGTAAATAAAGTAAACTCATTAACCACATAATTATTATATTTTTCTATCCTATTGTAATCCATACATATTGGATCCACATTTATAAATTTTTTTAAAAATTAATCATATATAATAATAATAAATAAATAAAATATAGAGACAAATATTTAATAAAAGTAGTCTCGTTATTTTGGATAAATATTTATTGTATTAAAAAGTATTAACACTAATTTTATTCATTTTATAAATATAATCATATTAAAAATTTGATAGTATATTATTTGATATTGTTTTATAAAAATAATAACATGTTATAACATTTTATAATGACGAGTTATATGAATAAATATAAAGAAAACAATTATATATTTTATCCTAAGTGGTAATATATCAATATTCATTCAATTTTTGGAATATATTCGTCAAAGAAGATAATGAAAATGAATTATAATAAAATTAAAATTATTTCAATATAAATGTTCAATCATTTATATTTATTTATTATCATTAAGAACATTAAAATTCTAAATAGTTAATACAATCATATATCTATTTTATATTAAAAAAATATAATCATGTTATCATGTGGCTCATATAGACTATGATATTAACATATCTAGTTTCAATAAACATCTATTTTTATATAATGTAAATATTAATGTAAAACCCATATTTGTTACTTGGAAAACATAATGTATTATTAGTTTGGTCCGACTATTCAATTCCTATTAGAATTAAATGTAATTAAATTTTTTACAATAAAATTTATTTATGTATTGTTTATAATGATTTTATTCTTCATGATTATGTTAAATTTAAACAACTAGTTTTTAGAATGTTAAAATTATTTGTTTTTATATATTGGTAATTATTTCACTTAGTGTAATTATTTGGATTTTATGATTTTTAAGGTATTTTTAACAAGGACTAACAAATTTAGACATTGTATTTATTTTTAGTTTTTTATATAATATCCAATAATCATGATTTCTTGTATTAGAATTCATTGTTACCTTAAATCAACATCTAATATGGTGTTTATTAATTTCAAATGTGCTTCCATTTATTGGTTTTCATGATTATATAATGTTATAAATAAAAAAATATTTTAATATCCATAAAGAAATTTATTTTTAGGAGTTATATTTTTAAACATTAAATTTATTTGGATTATGTAAAACAAATGTTTCTTGGTCACAAGATTTTGGTTATGAAAATAAATTAATATTTTATTAACATCTATTTTTTGTTACCATGATTCGTTTTGGTAAATAATAGTTTTGTTAGTAAATATATAATTTTTATTGGTATGAATATAAAATGGTTCCTCATTCCATTTTTAGTATTTTTCTACATTAAAATATAATTTATCTCGTTCCACTAAAACTGAATGAATTATAATTCAATAATTAATACATAAAATTTGTTAGTAATTAAATATCTAAATATATAATGACTTTTTTATCAATGTTAAAAAGGTTTATTTAGTTCTTAATGATATTGAGTTTCATTAATAAGGTTGATTTATTAAAACAACATAATTATTTGTAAATGGTAATGATTTTTTTATAAATATTTGATTGTGGCATTGTTTTTAAATAAATAACTAATATATTTATTATTTTTCTTAGTGACTCAATAACATTGGGTTATTTATTCCTCTAAAATGTTATATTAATAACACATTTTCCTACACAAACTAAATGGATTCAATTTATATATTAATATATAATGTTTAGTGATGTACTATTTAGGTATATTTGAAATTCATTAAATATGAATTAAATATTTTGAATTCATATGATACTCTATCCAATATGTAACCATCATGCAATATTGGTTTAGTTTAAAATAAAACTTATCCATGAAAAAAATACCATGAAATGTCATTATTTATAACTTAAATATTTTTAAATCAATTTAATCAAATAAAAAATCATCTCAAGGATATTATTACACAAATCAAAAAATTATTTATAGATATAAAAGCCTTTTGAATTAAAATTAAAACCAAACAAATACTTAAGAACTAAAAATTAGCTTCTTATCATTATAAATAAATATAATTTAATAGAAATTATATTATGGAATAATGAATTATAAAAAAGATTAAATTTTGAAAATACACCAAAACCCAACATAGTCTTATCCTTTAAAACCTTTTCCCCTTAAGTAAATAAATACAACAATAATGAAACCAACATACATTTGAAAACTCTCTAAAAAACGTGTGATTATGTTTAACAAAACCATTTAAAGCCTTTTATTTTTTTAAATGCTACTTAATCTCACCAATAGTCTTTTTATTCAAAATATAATATAATATTTATAAAACATTGTGACTTATTTCCATTAAATGTGAATAAAAATTGTTAGAAAAATAAAACTCACCCAAAACATCATGATAAGTGGGTGAAGAATATTGTCTAATAATTCTATATGAATAAAAATCCAATGATTCACTAAACGACAAATCATTATGAAAGTAGGATTCATTCAATCGAATTTTGTATTGAACCATTTACAAAATGATACAATGTGGGTGTGACAAAGTACATATTTAGAAATGGTAGGGAAAAATTTTCCAACCAATTTTGTACTTATGGTTATTTTATATGGATGGTTGGGTTTTATTGGGATATAATTTTTTTTTTCTGAAAAGATACATTTATCTTTTCTGAAATAATAAAAACTGATTAAACATTCTTTTATGAGCACCAATTGTAGTATTAGAAAATGATTGGTACATAAAGGGTGTCCCAAGTTTAAAATAGTTCCGAAATTTGAATAGATATAAGTATGTTTAGCATTGAAAAATGATAGATACTGAAGGTCTTACCCTTACCTAGTAGGTTATATAAAAACTAATGTTGAAAATAATAAGAGTAAAAATATAATTATTCATGTAAGATAATAACTAATTTCCAAATATATATCATTAATTATATAAATTTTAATTATATTCATTAATAATTACGAGTATATGTAGAAATGAAAAAATAATATTAATTATATAAATTCCAATAATTTTAAAAATCGAAAAAAATTAAAACATACATTTAAAAACCACTGACTTATATACAATTTAAAATTTAATATAAATAAATAATAATTATACATCGATTTAAATTATTATTTTTTTAAAATAGAGATGATTAAATATTAATTATATAATCTATAAAGATTTTAAACATAAAAAAAAAATAAAAATGTATAAATAAACATGAAAATTAAAAAATTAAAAAAATATTTATCGAATATATATAAAATATGAAAAATCAATAAATATTAAAATTGAGTAAATTTGAAAAATATTATATTTCAATACCTATTATATGAAAAATGAAAAAATATTAAAAAATTATAATTTATGGTGGTTTATATTATATTAATTATATATAAAATATTAGTAAATTTTGATTTTAAATATTTTTATTCATAATTAACCACATTTAATATTTATATAAATTAAAATTCATCTAATATTATAAAAATGAAGGCTTATATATATGTGTGTGTGGTTTTTTATTTTTAAATAACTACTCACAATGAATTATTTTTAATATATTACTAATTAATGTAAATTTTACTATCACATATATTTAAAAAATACTAATTAATTATTATTTTTAATAATATATATATAAATTAATAATATAATATATTTTTTTAACTTCATGAGAGAGATAAATATATAAATGCTTTTAAAAAATATCACTTCATATAAGCCTATAAAATTAATAGTAATAAATTTAGTAATTTTATTTATATAGAAATGTGATTTATAATATATATATATATATATTACTAATTATATATTTTTTTATTAATTTTTGTCAAAAATATAAGTACTTAATAATTATGATGAAAAATATTTTTATTTACATAAATGGATATGTATTTTTATATGTATACTATTTATTATATAAAATTCATAATTATATTCCATATTTTATGTCTAAATATGAAAATATTCTATATATATAAATTATTTTAATTTAAATGTGATTATTTAATTACATTAGTTATATTAAATATTTTAATTTACGTTATGTATAAATTTATATTGATAATTATATATATATTAACTATAATATGAATATATATATATATATTATACATAAATATTATTATTTAGGACCAAATTTCAATGTCATGTTCTTCTTGTTGTATTTTATGGTAAAAATGTCACTATATGGCATATGTAGTGATTTTTTCATTTTAAAAGTATCATTCAAGAATTTTATAGCTTAATTTTTGTGTACAGTGTAAATAATACACCAGGCCATGTTGATGTTCTAAAATAACATTTTTCACCAAAAGAGATGGGACTCGACTTGTTTTATTATGAAACATCTCATTCCCCTCTTTAGTTACAAAAACTACTAGTATTTGGCATTCATATACTAATAATCCATAAAAAGATTTTATAAGGGGAATTATGATGTCCAAGGTCTTTGGTACCTAAGAGAGGAGTAATACTGGCCAAACTCATGCATGGTTGGGCAAGATGACCCCCAATATATACATCCTCCACCTATCATCATTTGATTGAGATAGAAAAATTGCAATGTTCCAAAAATAATAAATACTTTTCCCTACACAGTATTTATGACCAACTATACCATTAAATCTACACCATGGACTATAGAAGTCACCCAAAATCACTTTTATGTCATATGAAAATCCATTATGCCATAGAGGAAGCAATGTATGAGAAAGGACAATCATAAAATGTAACTTCATCATTAACATTGTATGAAATGTGACTTATCTCTTACATCATTTATTCTTCATTTATAATTTAAGAAGCATTTCCTTGATCATACTCAGAAATTTCAACCAATATTTCCTAATCAGAGTCATTCTCTTGTCTTTAGGTTCCTTTAATCATGATCTCGGGTAAGTTAGTTTTATTCCTCGGGTGTTTTTTCTCCTCACCTTTCTCTTGAAGCCATGTCATGATAATTTCGGGGTTCTATATGTCTTTTTCATTTGATGTTTACCCTAGCTAGTGTAAAGATGTTTGTTTGGGAGATAAAAACCTTGTAAAACATAATTCCCAACTTGTAAAACCATTTGGTACAGTTTTCCTATCCTTTATTAGGTAATTTTAACACTTTCTACCATTATAGTATTATATTTTATGTAATTTGATACTCTTATACATTAGTATTTCATGTGTGTGTACACCATGAGATACTTTTTGAAATTGATTCCATGAGTGATATTATATTAGGTTGTCTCTATGTTTTATTATGATCACATACTATTATCTATGCTTCTTTTCTCTCACTGTGACATTATACTCTTTATTATTTTCACATTGTATATCTAAAATACCATTGCCTTGGATGTTTTGATTGGTACGTGATACATGACCACCTTAATGATATATTATTAAATAATAGAGATTTCACTTGATTTCAATGATGTAAATGAGGAGCTTGAGCACATGGTTGATTTATAAGGTATCCTTGGGGTCGTGTCGAGGGCGTTCTCGTTGTAGCCTTGATAATCCATGTGTTGTTAACCTCATGATATCCTGGTCGGTGTGAGTATGAGGCAATCTCATCCAAACGACCAATGGGACATGGTCTTATTGAGGGAAATTTATCTTGGGTATCATATTGACAATGAAAGGATGATGATATATTGGGTATTGTTTGGTCACTACTGACATATTCTTTTATCTTTTTGGTATGGAGTTGAAGCATGTACGGTTGGGTATATTTGTATGATTGATCATCAAAAAACCACTCATTTTGAATTTTTTGTTTAGTCTTAGTCCACATTTTTTATATTAATTTTCCTAAAATAGTTATAATTTTTCAAACTAGATAAATATGAAATGGTGGTTTCCAACAAATTCATGTATATACACCCTACGTAGGCATTGCAATGATCTTCTAGATTTCCAAAGTTATCCAATGAAGGGAAATAGACCTATAGTGGTTTTTGAGTAGAGGGGTATGGATATGTAAGTGGGGGATAGTAGAATCCAATGGCCCATGAAATGGTTTATTAGGTAATTTATATTCTTTCACTCCCATAATAGATTTCCCCATTTGGTTATATACCATATATTCACAAGTTATTATTCCGAATAATTATTCTGGTGATTTAGGGTTATTATTTACATATATTTGATTATAACTATTCAATGATATATGCGGGGGGTATTGAATCCCAACTATTGAACAAAAGCTATTGCTTCTAATTTGAAGCAACTGGAATATGTGGAGGTCTGCTTAAGGTCTTGTGTCATTCCAACTCGGAACTGTATATACGGGTTGGGGTATTAAAAAGTGATATCAGAACAAAATGATTTATTAACATTGGTTTTATTATTTCTTGATTAGGGAAATTATGGACATGAGTGAGGATGTTTGGGACTCGGGTAGGGTAACGATGTTAGTGTTTAGCCAGCACTGTATAGTGGACCTCTTTGTTTCCACAAATATAGGAATAATTGTTTTCTTCTAACTTTTATTAAAAAAATCCTTATCCAATTCACATTATTTAATCAATATATTTATTATATTTTGGCTCAGTATATGAATCATTACTAGTCACATAATTTCACATGCCATATGTATATACTTTTTGTTGTTTTTTATACATTTTTTCCATTAAAAATGAATGGAATTCTGCTGTCTATTCTAGATAATTTCTTTTGCGGGGTGATATATATAAGACATTACATATTTTGTGATGTATATTTAATACAATATAATAATATAATTGACCATGATTTTTTATTATATACATAATTTTTGAAACTAATGTGTAGTTATGAACATAGTGGTGTGTGTTGGTTGTGTGAAACCTTCGGTTGATGTTAAACTCTTAAAAATCCATTTTTGATAACATATACTAGCAATGATTTTATATATTACTAATGTTACGTATGTTTCTAAAGATAGTTCCTCATATATTTTTTGTGGGACCACTAAATTTGTATGTTTATCTGTATCCAATTATTTTACCTTCCCCAGTGATGTAGTTAGTGGTACCCTATCAACCACCACTAAAATCCATTGTGGACTATTCCAAGTATTTCCAACACTACTATCCCCATACTTTTAGGGATATGGTGGGTCATAGGTTGATGATGATATTTTGGAATCCAAAGATATATTCTTCATCCATGTTAATAAATTTTCATATTTGAATCTCAATTTGACATAAATAATATTTTATGGACTATCTAAGAGTGGGTGGGGAGTTATGGATTGGGTAGGATGATGTGAAAATATCACATGAAAGGCATTAATGGACTTGTTTTTCATTTAATTATTCCCAGGAATGGTGAATATAGATCATTAACAGTAGTTCATGGGGCTATAGTAGGGCTCAATGAAGGTATCAACATACTCCACACACATTACTAAGATCCCCTATTTTTCAACACTTTCTTCCAGTAATGGGGCTGGGAAGCATAGAAAGGTTAAAATCAGACATCAATCAACCATTGAAAATAGTTTCAGAGAATTTATTTTTCTTCACACCCAAAGGTTCTGAGGGGGGTACTAACATTGGCTGGATTTTTGATGATGAATGAGAAGTTATTCGTTTCCTCCCATTCATAACTCACACACATACACCACATATTTCTACTATGATGGCCTCTTCCCATAGCTAAAATAAGTATGCCAGAGTGTATTCCAAGTGGACTATACACATATAAATGGAGAGTCCACGTGAACTATACATATATGAAATGATATTCTTCGAGCATGACTTTTAGAAATCATAGGTGTATAGGATGATAACATATCCTAAAATCAGTTATCATATATCAATAGTAATCATGCTTCTATAATTCACATATTATCATATATAAATTGGATGATCACATATTATCATATTATTAGTTACCTATAATTCACATATAATCATATTATCAATTTTGATATACCAATAGGATGATCACATAACCTAATATCAGTTTTAGAATGACTAGATGATGGATTAATTGTTGAAAAAGTTTCTATTAATTTTATTAAATATAATTCAAATATTATCTTGTGGATGTGGTAAATGATATATTGGATTTAGACTCATAGTGCATTGTGATGTGGGAATAAATGGCTATAGGAGATTCGAAACTAAAGTGGTCCTTGAGCAGTGACAATGTGATCATTACACATTGGAGAGTATTAGTCCCTGATTTTATCAAAGATGATATAATTATGGATTACCATACCAATATATTGGTAGATAATCTTTCCATAACCTTGTTTATCCATGAGTTCAGGTAATAGTTTTGGTGGCAAAGGATGTTGAGAGACATTATAAGGTTCCTCTCATGATGCCTTATCCTCAGAGAGAGAAATCCCAGAACAAAATACCATATAAGTTGATCTAAATACTACCTATAACCATGAATAAGTTTAATAGAATCATGATTGACATTTTTATGGGGTTACCTTGTATATTGTGGTTTCATGACACAATTGGTGTGTTTTTCGATCGGTTGATGTAATTTTCTTACTTTTTACATATCAGAGAAACATACATTATAGCGGAGTTTAAAAAGATCCATGTTAAAAAAATCCGACAAAATAAAGGAGTAACCTTGATCATTGTATCAGATAGATACACATATTTTATATAATATTTTGGTAGGGCTTGTAGAAGGCTGTATAGAATAACATTGGTTGAGCTTCATATACAATCCACAGGTAGATGGATAGTCCATGTGGAATATAAATATATTATATGATATTCTTCTAGATTTAGTTTTAGAATTAATAGGAGTATAGGATGATCACATAGCCTAATATCAGTTATCATATATCAATTGTAATCATGCTTCAATTTATAGGACACCTCATGAGGCTCTTTATGAGTGGATGTTTCTTTCACCAGTTTGTTGGCCCAAGGCATGTGTGGAAGTAGTTTTAGGCCCCATCATGTGTTATGATACCTCTAGGAGATGTCATTTTAATTAGAATAGGTTCTTCATCCCTCCATGTAGACAGTGATGTTATGTTGGCCACAAAAGTATTCCTTTGGAGTTCCCTAAGGGAGATCAAGTTTTCTTGTGAGAAACTCATTTTCTAGGGTAAAGATATAGGAAGAACCATGGAATGATAGTACAATGTTTTGTGGGATATTTTGTGATCACTAAGTGGATAGTTTTTGTGGTTTATTGTTTGTATTTTCCTTCCCTTAATTGATGTATGCCTGATGTTTTTCATGTGTCATAGCTATGGTGTCAAATATGTAACCCCACACATGTTATTGATTTCTAGGATTTTGATCTTAAGAATGAAATAATATATGGGGAGTATGTAGTATGGATTATATAATGATGAGAGAAAGTGATTCTAGGGAATATGGTACAAATTTTCTAGATTCATTGGCTACATTGAGAATTCCATGAAGATAATTTGGATCAAGATGAACTATTCGAGAAAAACATCCTAAGTTGATCGAATAGGAGTACCGGATATGCTTCATAATGAAGAGATGTCCATAGATGAGAATAATTATAGACATTTTTTCACATATTCATCTACTATAACATAAATATTAATTTAAAATGAAAATATTTAATTCATGATGTAAAAGTATTATCAAATAAATTTATGAGATAATGTAATTTTAAATTTCACATATTTCACCCTGAAATATTTATGTTGAAATGCATCCTTTTATTATATAATAAGTGTGCCTCAGTTGATTTAATTTTTCTACATCTATTTCTCCACACAGGTTATGAAACCTACCGATGTATGGTCTTTGTATCCTTATTGGCCCTCATAAGGGAATTACATGATTCCTTAGCAGGTCCTCCATATTTTTTCGTTCATATAAGAGTTATACAGGGAACATGAACATTGGTCATTTCATGATGGTCTACTATAAATACCCTCATTATCTCTCCCCATTTAGAAGAAGTCTTATAATCCTAAAAATTTTATAGTGAATTCATCCCTTTCCATGTGTAGTAGTCCACACATCCTACTCCATCATGTCATGATAGTGCACAGTAGAGGAAAACACTAAACCATTTTTATTCCCAAAGAATTTTATTTTTAATTCAAGTGGTTGGAAGAACTTTTTAATACATAAGACTAAAAAGTACATGATAAATGGTTCAACTCAGGTCCTACATTTCAAGTCAATGAATAACTCTAAATGGTGATCAATCCTCCAATGGACATCTGATTTGGTTTGGTAATATGTTATGTTTTGGTATTAAATTTAACTTATTTCCAGTCATCTTGATCTATAAAACTGTTTATGATGATTTATACTATCTATTAATCATTGTTGTATGATTTTTCTCTCATCTCTCATACACATATGGGTTTGCATGATGAAATCATTGTAAAACCTCAATCTCTACTTAGAAAATCAATAAGTAGGATGTTCCATACGATATAGGACTCATATTTACTCTGTTTTCTATTATATAAAGATATTTTTTGTTCTTTTATAACTATAATAATTGTGATCTCATGTGTGTGTGTGACCGATCAAGACATATGTGATATTGACTCCATGAGTTATATTAGAGTATAATGTTTCCATTCTTGATTGTGATCATGTACTATTATGTATCATACTATGTGATCTTGATGACATGCTATGCCTCCTAATGTTTTCACCCTATGTTATTATTACAATTTCAGTGATTGTTGTGATAGGTACATGAGAATGGTTGGAAATCATAACACATTATCCCTTCAAGGGGACTACACTTGATTATGATGATACTGATAAGTTACCTAATAATAGGTTCATGGAATGAGATTTCCATGATTTCATGTTAATGGTGTGTTTTTTGTATTATTTATTATTCAATAACCTTTCACCACATGATAAAACAATATTTATGATTACTATATATTATAGTACTAAAGGTCCTATGTGACATGGTCCCCTTATGTGATATATTACAAAAGGTTTTTTCTCTATGAAACAATGAAAATTACTCACAGAAGAAAGTTTTTTCACTGCTAAAATTTTTATAATCCTTCTTGTATGGAGCAGAAACATATATGAGTATATTTTTGTTGATGCAATGTCTGTTCATAAATTATTATTTTTAAATCTTTTGTTTTTTCCTAATCCACATTTATTTCTATGATTCAAATTCATTTCTTATACCTGAGAACATTACTTAAGGATTCATTTTTGTTTTTCTACTAAGTATTAGACTCACAACCAACATAGGAATATCAGTGCACATGTAGATTTTATAAGGGACTGGGAAAACGAGAAAGGGACCTACGGTGGAGAGATGATTAAGGTATATTGTAACTACTTGTGGGTGAGAGTGGACTCCCGTGGCCCACACTATATTTATTAGTTTATTCTATATTATTTCATTACTATGGACTTATAGCCACATTTGGGGATCTTCTATATTCTACATGTATGTCATCTTCTCTATTCAACAAGATTTCCTCAGTTATTTAGGGTTATTCATTATTATTTTTATTAATCACGAGATATGATTTGATTTGGTGGGAGTTTTATCTACATCTCCATATTAAGACCCTCATTGATAGTCGGTTGTGCCTCTCACAATTGGAGGAACACATGAGGTTACATGGAATTGTGTATTGGACCTAGTGGGTGAGCATAGGGTGATACAACCTCATTGAATAATGAATTGGTGGTGTTCTAATGATTCTTTTACTCACACCCTACAGGGGAATTTCGATGTTCTAATTGATTTCACAAGTTATCTAGTGAATGGTGAGGTCACTATGGTGGATAACTATGTAGAGGAGGCTATAAATGGTAGTGGGATAGAGTGGACTCCATTGGCTATAATTTTTTTATTTGGTTTTTTGTCTACATTAATTACTATATATTGTTTTCCACATTAGTAAACATTCATTATATTATATGTACTCAATATTTTTTAGTATTCATAATTACTATGATGATTTATAGTTATTATTTATTTGATTTATATTATTCATCTAAAATTAATAATAGGGATGATATATTATCCTTACTATAACACTTAGACCCTCTCTTCTAGATTAAAAACTCTTTTTAATGAGGAGGCATACATGAATATCTGTTTCACTCTTAATCGAACAAAGAGGTTAGGTTCAGAGTGCTACAAAAATCGGTTTTATTGAGTTAATAGATATTTATATATATACTGTAACTAGATGTGGTAAATTAAAATGGATATTCTAATTATATAATTATATATTTATATATATAATAAAAAAAATACACAATCATAAATAAAAATACATATATATAAAATCTACTCTAATATCCCCCATTGAACAAATAATACAACAGATCTCATTAGACAAACACACACACATGAGTTCATAATTATGATTGGTATAAAATTTTATCATATTTAATGTTATAATGTAAAAAAGTTTAAATGTGATCCCAAGATGATAAGGAACTTCCAATTTCACAGTAGTCCAAGATGACATTGACTTTTTCCAAGGGTTTCCTCAATGGAATGATTGATCATACACCAATAGGGATAATGATCAGACACAAAATACTCATAGAACATATAAATCTTCATAACATTTCTTATAGATCTAGATGATGAGAAATTAGGAAAAGGGAATATCCAATCATACCTCATTAAAAATCAAATCCTGTTCAGTGGTTGGAATGCTCCATATACAGTCTATACCACTAAATTTCATTGTAGGATCTGGGTTTCCCATTATATGGAATACATATTATTTTTAGGGGAAAATACTATCCTTATGCCGCTTGTGGTATAAAATAATTATACCTTTTAGAAAATTGAATTGGACAATATATCATTCATAAATCCATAAATATAATTTCAAACCCTCAATTTAGAATTATTAATCAACGAGCTTTAAAAATTCAATTCAAATTTCCATGTTTCAAAATGATAAATCAAATAGGGTTTCCTCCAAAACATATTTTGATATATCCTCTAAAAACATAGTGAAATGTTCAAATAATATCATCACATCAAGTTTTAGAATATTTGAATAAAGGAGAGAATCCAGTTTCCTTTTACGTTCAATTTTACCACACAAATAAGAAAGAAAATATATGAACATATGCACTTGAAATATGCATCCTGAAGGAACTCCAAAAACAAATTGCTAGAATTCATCCAAAGGATTTCTATAAAATAGAATATTTAAAACAACTAGTAAACAAGGAAATACAGGTTTTGAAAGAGGTTATTTTTACTCATGGGACATATTAATCCCATTCCTAGAAGATCGTTTCTGGGTCTTCTATGTTCCCCATAATATCAGTGTGTAAATAAACCATTTAAATTAGGGGTTAATCCAAACAACTTATAGGTAGAGCTCAAACCATTATGTTCCCTTTGAATGGAGACATGTGGGAAGGGTAACTTGGCCATCCAACATTCCCTAGTGTAATAGGATTGTCCATTTTAGGCTCACCACATCCCAGATGATAGTGTGGTGAGGCCTCTTAAGTTGTGGTCCATAACTAGCTACCTATGGAACCATGACACAAACCATGCCAATTTTTGGTATCCCTATGTTTCAAAGGGAAACACCCATCACAGAAATCCTAAAACAGTAATATATTATTTCCATTAGTGAACCATGAATTTGAAAAAACCTCTAGATATTACAATGAACCACTTCCAATATCCAAAATCCTAACTAAAACCATGAAAAAGGATTTAAAGAACTTTGAGAAAAAGGAACATACCTCAAATTAGGGGTGTTACAATACATACCCATAAATACACAGATGTACGTACACATAAAATTTCATACACATATATTCACAAACATACACTTACATAGAAATGCACATGAATAAACATCGATACACACACACACATACACACACACATTTATATATACATACACACATAGATACATATACAAACACATTTAAGGTTTGATCATGACCTTATATTACCATCTTGTTTACAATCCTATGTTAAGGTATCACTTCATGTAATATTTTCTTTGTTCTTTTCATGTGTCTTAATTTATTATATAATTGGTCCTTATACTTATTTCATGATTCTAGATTTTAATAAATTATATAAATATCATTTATATCCATTATATTCAGTATATTTTTTTATAATAATCGATATAATATAATGGTATGAAATGGAATAAACCATTCATGGAGACGGTAAGCCGTACATACACATGAATTTTGTTTCCATTTATTATAATATTGAAAGAAAGAAGGTAAATGAAAAATTTGTAAATATATATACATATATAATTATTCCAGTAGAATTATTATATCATAGATATCATATAATTTCACTAAAAATCCTCAATAAAATCCAAGTAGTGTGTGAACGAATAAAACTGCTTTTATGGGGTGGTGTCTACACTTCCTCAAATGAAATTAATGTATTACACCAATCATGTGTGGATGTAAAGGAAAAATGAACCATCATCATTTCATGTGTCTGTAATTTTTCTTACTTATAAAGATTTTTTTTCCACCCATTTGATGGTGGTGTGTGTAAGTGGAGGTAGAAAAATTAAAATAAAAACATCATAGTATATTTAGGATATTATTTTTTATTCACAAATGGAATAAATAGATTGGTGGGGGAGGAGAAATAAAATAAAAAAATGATCAAGAAAGAATATGTTTCCTCTTAATTAGGTAACTTCATTTGGATTGTGCCAAACGGTGTGCTTGAGGAGATTTCTATACATGTTGAGTCCTCTATGACAAAGGGATGAATTTTTGGTAGTGTATTTGGTAGAAATTGAACTAAAATAAGTTTTTTTTTTCAGTGTGAAACTGAAGGATAGGTGGTGGCCTTTAATTGGGGATCGAAAGGATACCCATGGAAATTTTAAAACATGTTAGGTGTACCCACGTTTTAACCATAAAAAATTTATACCAAATAAATAGAAATCAATAATGTAAGGTTTATGGGTGAATAATAGAAATCCAATGGTTTTTGGACATGTTTCTATGCATTTTTGTGTCTTAAGGTTTATTAAATTATTAAAGTAATTTTTTTCTTAACCATTAGAGTTATTTTTAATTAATTTCACTAATAATTTTTGTAAAAAACATTGTTGACCAAATAAGAAATTATATATTATTATCATACCAAATATGGAATCCATTTTCCAAAATTATAATCACATATTTGGTAGAAATTGACATAAAATTAATTCCACTGATAGGACGACATTGTGGGTTTTAAAATTTAAAACTTCCAAACATTTTCTATATTTTTATAAAAAATTTCGATGTGAAATTCATTACAATGAAGAAAATTGGACTAATTTAAGAAAACAATTATATAATTACAAATTGAAACAAATTCAATATATATTATATCCATATAAATATATTATATGAATAAGTAGTTTTGAATTACAATTTGGTATTTTTTAATATTCATCAAAAAATGAAATTTCATAGAAAAATAAAAAAGATCCAAACTTAATTTGGAAATTAGAAATTAAGAAATGAATATTTTTTTCATAAAAATAAATTTACATATGTATCTAAAATTTATTTTATTATTTTTCACATACAGACATGAAAATTAGTTTATTTGAGAAAATGATATTTTTATACATATAAGTACATTTCCAAAAATTACACCTTTCATCGCCAATATGGTTTATTTATATAAATCCATTATAATAAATATTTTAAAAATAGTTATCAATATTAATATTAAAAATTTTAAAATATAAATAATAATTATATCATTAAAATAATTATAACAATAAAATATGTTTCAAAGAAACTTAGTGTTACATGTGACGTACTCCGTACCAGTGTTGCGTGTTGCATAGGAAAAGTCAGTTCCATGGGAAAGTAATGATTATATTAGTGATTTAAAATAAAAAAACAATTTTCTTTGTTTTGTGAAATGAAAAATAAAAAATTATTAAATTAATTAAAATCATTCACAAAATCTAAGAGTGTCACATTCTACCTCCCTTAAAATGATTTTATCCCTCGAAAGTTTTCATGGTTATCAATGTTTTAACACAATAATGTTTCATTAAACATATCTCACATCATAAAAATGGATATTAATCTTTCCTATATAAATGGAAATTTGGAACCATAATGGTTACCCAATGAAATATATAACCAGGTTTCTATATAATATTACATAAAGGAGAGTGAACATTAAAAATCGAAGGGAGAGCATAAATAAATATACAGAGTGTTTGTGGTCATTACTCCCAAATAAGTGAATGATAAAATAAATGTTTAAGGCAAAAAATTCATAAATCTATAATGATTTATAAGTCTGTCGATTCATTAAAAATTAATGTATTAGGACAATATTTTTTTATTATTATTATGCCTTTCATTAATTATGTTATTGACCATAAAAATAAGGAATTATACTTAATTCATGTATACCTATAACAAGTTATTTTTTTGGTTTTTCTTTTAAATATTTATAATTCATCCATTAATTCAATAAAATGGATGTCAAAAAATTTACATTGACGCCTGAAGGACAAAAATAAACATTAGGAATATATTATCACAAATAATAGAATGATAAGTATAAATATTTATCTATAAATATTCTTAAAAATAAATATGGTTAATACACTAATAGCTAAGCATAAAAAGATACAAAACTATTTCATCATAAATAAATATTCATGAAAAAAAAATATATATTAACCAGGACATTGTATAGGCTCTTGATATGTGGGAAACCATTATCGTCTTTTGGTCAAGGTTTCAAGATCTAAGGACATTCTATTCTTGATTGGTTGTCACCCAACATTCATGATGTTGTTTTCTAAAATCATAGTAATATAATTTCCAAAACTAGAATTCAATCCTTGAAATAAGGTTAATCACTAAATTGAATTTTAACCAAGGTTTTCAATAGAATATCAATACATAAGACAATCCACTAAATTTTAACATAAACATATCATGAATGGTTAACCATATAACCACGATAAAAGATGAAAATAAAAAACATTAGAATTAATGTCACAATATAAGACTCACATTAATGCCCCATATTTCAAAAATTAGTTTGTGGAATACACATTCCAAACCTATGAATTCCCTCTTCATATATTCTCATAAAACATTGTAACAACCCAAATAAACTAAATACTTCAAGATAACATGAATGAATTTTTATTCCATAGATTGTTGTATATATTTTATAAATAAAAAATTTTGTAATCTTTATCCTTTATAGAATTATATAATTGTCAATAGGTCCTTAATTAGTTACAAGGAAATCAATACCGTTCAATTGACTTATACATATACCATATATCATTATTCCAATAAAAATATAATTAAATAAAGAGCATATTAAGGGTTATCATTCCATTAATTATTTGTTTTAAATGGAAATCACTGTTTCATTAAATCAATTTTCTATTCCATCATATCAATTTTACCTATTCTTGTAAATTATTAGAAAATAAATGTAAACTAGTGAATCCTTATATTTTTTACAATTCATAATTTTTGAGTCCAAATATATAAAAACTTTTATTACATTATCCATAATCTATTCAAAAGGTTACCTCATCCTATTACACAGTAGCTCTTTCTTTTCATATTTCACCGGTAGTCTCATCATCATCTGGAATATAACCATTACACACAACACCGTGATGATTCTCTATAGGATATTTCCTATTGGGAAATTTTGTTTCTTAATGACCATTTATTCTACACATAAATAACATAATCTTCTATGAAAAGGAAGGGAGAACAATATTCTCACACATTTTGTTAATAGAACTGTAAATTTTTACTTTGTAGTCACTTGCATTGTTTACTTCTTTTCTACTGTCAAAACATCTCCATGTTCCTCTAAAACACTCACATTGGTTAATCTTTCCACATTATTTACACAAATGAAACCTAATATTCTTTCCTCTAAGGTCTCCATTAACCGAAATCTTATATAACTCCATATTTTTATTCCTTGGTGTGTCCAGGAGTTGGTTACGGAACATGTCGTTAATCATGTTCCATGAAAATTGATTAGGAAGGATTGCATCATTGTTCACTCCTACAATCATCAAACATGACTGAAAATCAATAATTTTTCCATAAAATTTAATGTAAATATAGTCTATTCTGGTTTCTTCCATTGATAAAAACCCATATGAAATGTGTTGGAATTACTAATCATAATATATACCCACAAACTCTGGAAATGAATTACTTATAAGATGTCTAAATGCTAACACCTTCCATAATCATTGAAAACCTAGGTTTATCGTATTTTATTTATAGAAAACATATATCTAAATCATTCCGGATGGTTTTTGGAGAGTTTTTGAATTCCCAAAGCATATCCCCAGGAGTGTCAACCAATGTGTGCCAAAAGACCCATTTGTTTGCACCAGATTACCCCTAGTTAGGCCCATAATATCTTGTCAGAGTGTTTACCCCTATATAATGCTATGCTAGAGACACACCCCCTTATAGTAACCATACAAGGATGTATTTCTAAGAAACCAATCACTCTATCATTTCTTAAAATTCCATGACATTTTCATATACTTTTACTTATCCTCTTACTTATCCCTAAATATTTTCTTTGTGTTTTCACTATGTTTTTCTCATCCGAGTTTCCAATGGTTAGATAATCATTTTCATTGAAACCAACTATAGTGACTCTCTGTTTTCATACATTAATATTACATATTTTTACAGAATAATTAAAACATTATAAACACACATTCCCAATTACCGAACTAGTCCCTTTGGAATCATGGAAATATATACACTTAAAAATATGTGAGCGAAATTATCTCACAATAGGTTCTTGATGACTGACACACATCTTAGACACATAAAAAATAATATATATCTCCATAACATTGGGAACAAAACATAAAAAGGGTTATCTCAAATTATCAATAATGGTAAACATGAGAGATATGTACACATTATAATGAGAATAATGTTATGGTAACATGATCATGAAAATAAAATTTCATACCCTTTATATAAAAAATAAAATATGTGAATCATGGATTAAATGTTGGAAGTTCAAAAGACATGAATCAAAAAAAAATAAGGATCATTAATCCCGGAGAATATAATATAGTAATAAAACAAGTAATTATTGAATATGGATAAAAATATATAAGTATTTCCATAGTATTCAAGGCATTACTACTAAGACTATCTTAGTGAACAAAGTCCTTTATAGAAGCAGGTTGAGAATCCATTCCATCCCTATATTACTGAATTGAAATTAGTCCCAATTCCAACCCTATAATTCTAAATTGGGTTCATTTCCTATTCAAGGAAAATAATAATGAACCATGTTAGTTTCCCATTATATACCTATAATGATAAAAATGTTGATTTCTCATTCTATCCCAATAACACTAAATCGAGTTCATTTTCCATTATAGTCCTGTAATACTGAACTGAGTTTATTTCTCCTTCCATCCATGTTTATTTCATAAGGTATAAATCATTACCTAATTCATCAGAGGGAGATTTAGGTTACACCCATTTGAAAATTAAATCATACATAAATGTTCTATAAAATCATAAAAAAATCATATCATAACCTATGAAACAAAATGGGTAACATAAAAATATTAACATATCAAAACATTTAGTTAAAGATACATGTTTTAAAATATTTTTATAAAAATTATAACCCATGAAAGAGAAACTGATTTCATAAAAATATAACCCTTGAAAGATAAATTTATTTCATAAAAAAGTAACCTCTGAAATCGAAAGAGGTTACATAAAGACCATGATATTAACAATATCCCATTCATATAAAGAATATCAATAAAACCATTTGATTATTTCCTAGAAGGGAATGATTTACATCGATTGATGTAATCTAAGATGGAAAATAATTTTGAAATATCTGTAAAAAATATTTCTTAAGGAAAATATCCATTCTTATTAGAAATTATTTATAATACATAAAACCGTTTGAAAATAATTTTCATTGAAACTAATTTTCATTGAGAATACATTGAAAACAAATAAAGAAGACTTGAAATCATATTGAAAAGATTTTTCATTAAAAACATTTAGAAAATGATTTAAAATATGTTAACAACATTTTTCATACAAAACACTGTGAATAATTATTACAAATAATTAGAATTTATTTATAATTTTTTTTACATGAAATCAAATATATGATGCGAGAAATTTTTTGAAAAAAAGTCCTTTGAAATTACATTAAAAACTTATAAATACGGCTTTAAAATATTTTGAAAACAATGTTCCTTGAAAAAATATAATAGAATATAGAAAAAATGTTGGATACAATTTTCCATGAAAATTAATTTTTAAAAAATCCTAAAAAATAACATTTTTAAAATGTAAAGGACTCTTGAAAGAAATAGAGGTTGTTAAATCCGTACATGTCATTCGAGGTAAAAATGAAAAATCCTTTTTCATGGTAAGAAGGTTAGAAAAATGTACTATTCAGATAGATTGAAGAATATTTATTATAATATACTACTAAAAGAAAAATGGTAAAATTTCCTTTATATTATTTTATTATAATGGTATTATATTCATGGAACACTTTTTAGAAAACATTGATTTCCGACCGAAGAGAGGGTAATGTCGATATTTTGAAAAACACTTTATTAAATAAATTATCTACCAAAAAATAGAAAGATGGTACCAATAAATGAAAATATCATGAAAACCAATATGAGAAAAATTCATGAATTTTCTTGAGATTAGGATCGTAATATTTCATCAAAGAAGCATAATAATTAATAATCTCAAAAAGCGATAAGATTTAATCAATAAACTCTTACCACATGGTTAAATGGGATAATATTCCCATGTATAAAATTAAAATTAAATGAATCATAAAATATTATGAAATGAATTATACTCATGATATTAAATGTAAAATGAATGTATATACACCTTGAAATAGAATTTATGTGCGTAAAAAAAGATGAGTCTCAAAGAATGAAAATTGTGCAAAAAACTATTTTATAGATTTTGTAACTTTTGAAACCAAAACTGAATGAAAGGAAAATATTAATTATAATATGTAAATACCCTTAATATTAATAATATGAAAAAATTTATACATTAATTAGTATTATAAACACCACATGAAATAAATGGGTTGTAAATAAATCAAGTATCTTTCTAAAATTAATAGGTGAGACGAAATCACCTTACCTTATACCTTGACTCTCGGTATACTTATTAAACCCACCAATATAATAATAAAAACTTATTGTAAATATTTTATTAAACCATATTATTAAATCTAAAATCATATATGGTTTTATCATGACCTTATATTACCCTCTTGTTAACAATGAACTGTTATTGTATCACTTTAGATAATATTCTCTTCGATTCTTCACATGTGTCTTAATTTTATATATCATTAGTCCTTATACTTATATCCTGATTCCATAATTTAAAGTATGATATAAATATAATATATATTAATTATATTTTTATTTTAATAATCTCTATTATATAAATGTAGGAAATGGAATACACCGTTCATTGAGGCAGTTATTCCTACGTACGTGTGAACAACATTTTTATTTTTTATTATTGTATTGAACAAATGAAGGTAAATAAAATATGGGCATATATATTAATATATATCATTATTAAAATATAATTATTATATCATATTTTTCATATAATTTCACTAAAATCATACTTAATACATTTTATGAAATGTGTGAAGGAATCTCATCACATTCATGGTGTCGTAGTCAATACTTCCTCAAATAAATTTACTATATCACTGCAAATGGAAAGTAAAAATATGTGTGTTTTAAAAGGAATAAAAAATAATATAGATATAATAAATATAATATATAAAACACAAAAATATATTTTCCATCATAATTTTCAACATGATAGAGTGTAATGAAAAAATGTACAATCATTGTTTTGTGAGGCGGTACATCACCATACACGTAAACATTATGTTTGTCACCCAGTAGATGGAGGTCTGTGTAAGTATAGGTCATAAAATTATTATAAAAATATCCTAGAACATTTTGGATACTATTTTGGCTTAAAATAATTTAATAAATAGATGTTATGGGGTGGAGAAAGAAATTAAATGAAAGGAGTTAACAGAAGATTTTACCTCTTAATTGGGAAAATCCTTTAGGTTTGTGTCAAATGGATTTGAAGGGACTGATTATAGGTGTAAGGGTGTGATTTTTGAAAATTTATTGGAAATATCATGTCAAAACCTATGTCGTTTGGGAGGTGTGATGAAGAGGTAGATGTGGTTTCCCTTTAATGGGGGAATAGAAAAACATGGTATTTTTGAAAAAAAGTTAAGTGTACCCACATTTTTACATAAAAAAATTGATAATACAAAAATAATGGAACTTTTATAGATTATTAATGGATATAAAATGGGGGTCAGACTAAATTCTATGTCAGTTTGGTTATTAAATGTTAGGTTTTGTACTTTATGAAACTAGCTTTTCTCTTAAATACTATAATTAATTATAATCAAATTCACTAATAATTTTTGTTAAAAATGTTTACCATATTATAAATTATAAATATTGAAAACCTTTTTCAAAATTATAATCACAAAATTGGATGAAATTAATTTTAAATTAATTTTTTTGATGGGTCAACACTGCTAGTTTTTAATGTAAAATCATTAAAACTTTTGCTATGTTTTTTACACAATTTCAAAGAGAAGTTGGTTCCAATGCCCAAAATTTGATTAATTAATAAAAATAGTATATAATTAGACTTTAATTCCATTTTTAAATACAATTTATTCTTTTAAATAGATAATATTAAAATACATATTGGAATTTAAATCTAATATTTATCACTACTCATCAAAAATAATGTTTCCTAGAAAAATCATAAAATTTCACCCGAAGATAATATTGACATTATAAATTCAAATTTATATTTATTTTATAAAATTAAATTTAAAATTATTTGTAAAATTAATTTTATTATTTTTTACGAAAGGATATTAAAAGGAGTTCATTTGATAAAATATTATTTTTAAACATATAATGAATTTAGAACAAATTATATATTTCATTATAAATATATTTTATTTTTATAAATACATTATAGAAATTATTTGAAATATATTAATCACTATTCATATTACAATGTTTAATAGGTACATATAATTATATCATTTAAATAATTATAACAATAAAAGAAGTTTTGTAAAAAATCAGTGTTGTGTGTAACGTACGTCATGTCTATGTTGTGTGGTGTGTATGAATAGTAGGTTCTAGCTGAAAGGATTTTTTTTAATAGTGATTCAAAATGAAAAAACCATTTTTATTTTTTGGTAAAGAAAAATATGAAATGATTAAATTAATTCAAAAAACATTCAAATAAATCTCAAGGTGTCATGTTTTAACCCCCTTAAAATGAATTTCACCCTAAAAATTCATTTGGATTATCAATGGATTTATACTTGAATAATTATTTCATACAAACAAACATCAGAAACATGGATACTAAAACATCCCTTAAAAAGGAATGTTGGAACCATAACAGTTACCCAAAGGAATACATAACATGGTTTTCATATTGGAGAACATAGGTTGATAGGGAATATTAAACATGGAAAAACAGACTAAATATTTATATAGCGTGATTGAGGTCATCAGTCACAGAAAAGGTAATTTTCAATTAAAATTTGAGGGGCCCAAAGTCTAATTTTATTATTATTTATAAGGCCATAAGTTTAACAAAAATTAATATATTATGATAACTTTTTTTTATCATTATCATATCTATGAGAAATTATTTAATTTACCAAGAATATAAGGAAATAAACTTCATATATTTCTATAAAAAAATTCCATTGTTTGGTTGTTCTTTCTAGTATTTGTAATTCATCCATTACATTTAGAAATTGATGTACCTAAATTAACATTTATTCCCAATGAACTAAAATAGTTTTTTTATATATATATAAAGGCCCATGAAAGAAAGAAAAGTATAACTATTTATCTATAGCTACTCTAAAATCTATATGGTTAATAAATTAATGTTTAAAAATAAAAAGCTACACTATATTTTCACCATAAGTAATTATTCATCAAAAATAATTATACATTAACGAGGATATCACATAGGCTAATGTTAGGTGAGAAACCCTCATCATCATTTAGTCATAGGTTTATGACTCGTGGCCCTTCCAGAATTGATTAGTTTTCACCCGACATATATGATGTCCAATAATAAAAAAAATCTAATATAATTTTCAAAATATTATTGACGTCCTTGAAATAAGAATAATAACTAACTAGGTTTTTAAAAAAGTTTTTCAATTCAATATCAATACAAAAATTCATCCTCAAAAGTAAAACTTAATCTTTTCTTTAATGGTTAATCTTATAACCCCTCTGACATAATAAAATCCAAAACAATTGAAAGAACATCACAAAATTAATTTATCATTGATCCACCATATATAAAAAAGTATCTCTTGGTTTCCACATTCGAAACACATGAACACCCTCATCATATATTATCGTGAAACATGGTAATAACCTGAATTTCAATAAATACTACTAGAAAATATGCATAATTCCTTATTCCATAAAATAATAGATATATTACATAAATCCCATAGGTTTTAAAATTAATGCATGTTCGCATGATCTACTTTTCATCATGTCCTTTATAGGTTCCCAGGTAATAAATACCATCCAATTCACTTATTCATATAACACACTTATTTATCCAAACAATAATACCGTAACATAAGGTGCTTATTAAGGATTATCATTCCCAAATCATGGGTTTTCTTGGACATAAATCATCAAATAACTCACTTTTCTAGTCTGTCATATCCATTCAATGTATTCTTGTAACTAAATAAAAAAACAATAAATGGTAAAATCCTTATATATTTCAAAATTCAAAATTCATGAATCCAAATACAAAAAAACATATATTACTTCATATTTAATCCACTTACAAGGCTACCTCATTCTATTACACAATAACAATTTCCTTTTTTATTTTATTTTTAGTCTCATCATCATCCAAAATTAATCCATTTCTCACACCACCATGCTGATTCTCTTTAGGATATTTATTATTGGGTCATTGGGTTGCATAATAATAGTTTATTGCAAAAATATGACACTTATCCTCTGAGGATGACTTAGGGAGTCCAATATTATCATCTATTTCATTAAGAAAAAAATTCATTTTTTCATTGTAGTCACTTGGTTTCGATCATTTATTTCCTATGACAAAACTTACTCTATTCCTTTAAGAGATTCAATTTTGTTATTATTTATACTTTCATTACATAAAGGAACCCAAATTTTATTTCCTCTATGGCCTCAATTACCTTAACTTTTAGTGAACTCCTTATTTATATTCCTTGATAAGTCTAAGAGTTGGTTATGGTACCCATATTTAATCATTTTCTTTGAAAATTTATTAGGAATGATTACAATATCTTTCAATCTAGTGATAATCACACTTGATTCCCCCTCAGTAAATCATCCATAACATCCGATGTTAATCAAGTTCATTCTGGTTCCCACCATTTATAGAAACTTCAACCACAGTGTGTGTATTACATATCTTATCAGAAACCCACAGAGTCATGATATGAATTAAATATTGGAAGTATAAATCATGGAACCTTCATTAATATATTACAACATAGGTATATCTTAGGTTATTCATTAACAACATCTATTTAAATCTTTTAAGATGGTTCATGAATTGTTTTTCAGTTCCCAAATCATATCCGACATTCTTTTTAGGCTAGGTGCATAGAAAGGCTCATTGTCGTGTATCATATTACCCCATGTTTGGCCTGAAACATCTTTTTGGTGTTTTCAAACCAAGGTACATCTATGACAGAGCCACATCCACTTGTAGTATCCATATAGGGATGAATTTATTGTATACCACTCACTCTATCCTTTCCAAAATTCTATAACATTTTCCTTTACTTTTCATTATCCTTAGACTTATCCCTTGACATGTCCTTGTGGTTATCACAATGGTTTTCTCATCCTAGCATCCAAATAATAACTACTCCTTTTCTATAATACCAAAAATAGTGACCATCTTTTTTATACATTAACTTTAAATTAATTTTTTAGAACACATAAAATAATATACAAAGTAATTCCCAAACATTGTACAAATCTAGTTACTTAGGAAACAAGAAATATAAACACAAATACATTAGTGAGCTACATTATCTCCCACTAGGTTTTTCATTACTAGAACCATTCTTAGTCACATCAAACATAAAACATATATTTATAAAAAATGAAATAAAACATAAAAAACAGGTGATCTTAAATTCTCAATAAGGGTAAACAAGGGATATATATAATAATAACAATGAGAATAATTTTATTATAACATGATAATGAAAATTTATCTTCATACCATGCATATCAGAGATCATATAAAAGAATCATGTCATAAAACAAAGTATTTCATAAGACATGAATCATAAGGAAAAATATAACATAATCCATGAAATCATAACATAGGAATAAAACATGGATTTATAACAGACACATAAAAATATTTAATGTTAACCATAGTAGTCAGGGAATTGAATCTAATCCCATCACAATGAAAAAAGTATTTTAATGAACCTAGTCTATAACTCATTCAAGCACTGTATTAATAATAAAATTTCACACCTCATTCCAGCCGTGTAATACTGAATTGATATCATTTCTTATTCTAGGACTCTTATACTAAATCAAGTTCATTACTCATTATAGCCCTATAATACTAAACTGAGTTCATTTTCCATTACAAAAATATAATACTAAACTATGTTCATTTCTCATTCCAATGATGTAATACTAAAATGAAAAAATTTATCCTTCCCTCCACATCTATCTCGTGAGGTATAAATCATTACCCAATGTAATTTTGGAAGATATAAGCCTCACCCATTTCATAATGAAATCATACATACATGTGTCAAAAAATAATTAGTAATCATATCATAACCCATGTAATGAATTGGGTATCGTAAATATATAAACATATCATAACCATTATAAAAAGATACAAGTTTTATAAACATTTCAGCGAAATCATAACCAATTAATAAAAAACGGATTTCATTAACATAAAACCTGAAAAAGTGAAACGTATTTCATAAACATATAACCCTTGAATGTGAAATGGGTTTCGTAAATACCATTATATTAAGAATAACCCATTCCTAGAAGGAATATGAATGAAAACATTATATAATTTCATACAATAGAATGAGTAACATCAACAGATGTCTTCTTAGATAGAAAATAATTTTGAAATTATTTTCAAAAGCATTTCTTGAAGAAAAAATTATTTCTTTAGGGAAAGAAGGATTTTTAATACATAAAACCATTTGAAAATATCTAAAAATATATATATATATAACATATAAAGATTAATTGAAATCATTTTGAAAACATTTTTACCTAAAAATATATAAAATAATTATTATTGTATTTAAAAAATATATTTAATTTAAAATAAATATGAAAAATTAGAACGAAAGATTAAAAATATATCTAATTCATTTTTACTTCAAATCATATGAATGAATCATCAAATTTTTTTTAAACCATTTATTTGAATTTACATAGAAACATTATAAATAAGCATGGAAAATATTTATGGAAATTTTCCTTGAAAAACTATACAATAAGCATAAAAATTTTTCAAAATAAATAACATGAAAATTAATTCAAAAAACATTTTCTAAAAAATAGACCTTTTAAAGTGAAAATGAAGTATAAATGAAATGAAAACAGTGAAATCCATAATATCCTACTAGGTAAAAAACATTACATTCTCAATGTAAAATGGTTTGAAAAAAATCCATGCATGGAAATATAAAATAATATTACATTGATGAGATTTATAAATAATTTTTTTTAGAAAATATTCTTAATGATTATAGTATAATGGTACAATACTCATGAAAGCCTTTTTAGAAAGCCTATATTTTTTATCGAAGAGAGGGTAAAGTACAACCTTATTAAAAAGACATTCTTTAATATCTTATGTACCAAAGAGATGAAATATTGTTCCAATATATGACTATTTCATGAAAAAATATTTTATAAGAAAACTCATGAATGTTCTAGAGATATGTATCATAATATTTCATCCAATATGCATAATCATTTTCATTATTCAATAGTGATGAGGTTGTCTCAAAAAACTCTTACCACATGGTTATTTGGGATCATACTCTTAGTGTAAGAAAATTAAATTACAAGAAACATAAAATATAATGAAAATAAGTATATTAATGATATTAAATTTGAAATTTATTTATATACCTATCAAAAAATAATTTTGGTGCATAAAAACATGGGTCTCAAAGAAGGAAAATTGAGAGAAAACTATTTTAATAATTGGTAACATTTTATACCTAAGCCCCATGAATGAAAAATCATAAAATGGTTATCAAAATATGCATAAATTTTATTAAAATAATCATTGAATACATCCATGTTCAGTATACACACTACACAAATGAAATGTGTGGTAAATTAGGCATGTATCTCAAAAAAATAAAAAGTGATATGAAATCCCCTTACATTGTCTCTTGAATATTATAATACACATTAAAACAACCTGTATAACAAATATAAATTTATTATACATATTTTAAAGGAAAATATTATCATATCTTATATCATATATGGTTTGATCATGACCATAAATTACCATATTTTTAATAATCCTATGCTAAGGCATCACTTCAGGTAATATTCTTGTTATTTTTCTCATGTGTCTTATGTAGTTATACCATTGGTCCTTATACATATAACATGATTTTAGAATTTAAACCATTATATAAATTTTATTTATATTCAAAATATGTGTATTATAATAATCTATTGAATATAATGGAATTAAATGGAATACACCATTCATGGAGATGGTAGGTCACATGTACGCATGAACATTGTTTTCATTTTTTATTGTAGTGTTGAAAGAAAGATGTTAAATGGTATATGAGAATGTAAATATATATATATATATCATTATTATAGTCCCATTCTTATATCATATATGTATATATAGTATAAGTTCATTAAAACCATCATTAGTCTATTCTATGTTGTGTGTGAACGAATCACATTACTTTGAGGGGGTGGTATTCCACACATTCTGAAACTGAATTACAACATTATACCTAATGGAATATGAAAAAGATATGTATTGTAAAAGAAATATAAACATTAAAATATATAATAAATATAATATATAATATATTAAAAATTATTTTCCATCATAATTTTCACTATTGTAGATATTGAAGGAAAAAATGAACAATCATCATTTTGGGAGGTGGTAGTTCACCGTACACATAAATAGTATGTTCATTACCAATTAGATGGAGTCATGTGTAAGTATATAATAAACCCTTATCAAATAAACAACCAATTATATTGGGGTTACTATTTTTTCATACTTGAGTTGAATAAATTGAGTGGTGGGGTAGATAAAAAAGAATAGAAATGGTCTTGAGATAAGACGTTACCTCTTAATCGGGTAACTCATTTTGGATTGAGACAAAAGGATTCCTTGGGTAGATTTCAATCAAATGGGATCATTATAGGTGGAAAGATGTGATTTTTGGAAATTTATTTTGTAGATTTTGGACAATCCTGATGTCACGACCCGTCCCCCAGGGCCCGTGTCATGGCTACATCAAGCCCACCTTCCATAGGACATGAGTTGGAGACTTGCACCAAAAGGAATATCCCATAAAACGGGAAGTAATTTCCATTAAACTAGTATAAACACACTATCCAAGAACATAATATGAAGAAACACTAAAGTAAACTGTTGTAGTAAAATTCTACTAAAAGTAAAGGGGCCAGAATACAAGCCCAATTGAAAAAGTACAAGTACAACTGAAAAGTAAAAAACAACTGAAAGGTGAAAAGAAACTAATGGATCGTCCACCATAGATCCTGCATTAATAGTAGTTATAGCTTGCCTCCACAGTACTCAACGTCTGCCCGTCTCCTCTACGGCACGTAACGTCGAATGTCTACCTCCGGGCACCATCCACTCCTTACTCCGTCAGCCTCGATCAATGTTGTATGTTATCTGCACAAGACACAACAAGGTATGGGTGAAGCCCTGGTAGGGGTGAGTATAATGATTCTCAGTACGGACCCCAAGACCCTAATGGTTTCTTAGATTTCCACAAAGAAAAACCATAGGGTAACACCATGAAGGAAAAGTACAACACAGGTAAAGTACCACATAAAAAAACATCCATCACAAGAACAAATTAAAGACAACTCACACCAGGATTTATTTTAGGGGAAGTAACAGGTAACATCCCCAGTCACAACGTCGAACGCCTCAACTGCTGGTGAACTCCTCCTCTATCGAGTACAGTGGGAATTCGTCATCACCCAGAGGTTCTTCCCAACAACATTGAACTATTGAAGTACTTCTCCCCATCGCGTAATGTGGGTCAATTGGGTCACACAGAGCCCCCTAATGCGGTATGCTATGGTACTCCTCCCAATCGCGTATCACGGCTACTCCCCATCATGGCCCACCACGTCACACAAAACCACCCACCAACATCGTGGTCTACTAAGGTACTCCTCCCCATCACGTATCGCAACCGTCGATTCACTCGGAGTCGAAAAGTCAGTAGTTGTTAGGTCTCATCCAGTCATAGTGTTTCATATGTAGTGTGCCTGGGATAACTGCTCCCCAAGCCATCAGTCATATCTCCACTAGCACGAAGTCTCACAAAGAAGTAACTGTCGATCTTCCATGTCATAAGGGTTCCAACGCAACAGAAGACGCATTAGTCGGATGCCTGGTCTGTGTGTTATTGACATTTCAGTGCGGAGGGCCTAGTTGGATTATGGTGTGATCCAACCTGGGCAAAATCCATGATTATCCAAAATTATAATTGATTAGTTAAAAGAAATGTCTCGCTTCAAGGGTCCCAATGCCGTAGACAATTTTTCAAATGGGCATTCGGTTTTCAAGATAAGGTCTATTGACTGTTTTGAGGCTCGGTTGGGCCCAGGTCCAGTCCGACCCGGTGGGACCTCATCTGGACTGGGACGAGGTGGACTTGTCGCACTGGGATGATTTCCGGTCCGGCCTGCAATATGGGAAGCCTGACCAGAATTGTGCGGCCTGACCGAATAGGGTAGCCCAAAAAAGGGCGGCTCGGCACGCATGGGGCCGCCACCCGCTGGGGACACAACCCGATCCGAGGGTGGTGGCCCATCCCGAGGTGGAGCCCCAGCTCATGGGGGCAGACCAGATCGAGGGTGACGACCCACTCTGAGGGAGGTCGCCCACTCCAAGGGTGACGGCCTGCTCCGAGGGCAGCGGCCCGCCTCCGATGGCGGCGACCCAGTGTGGGGTCGGTGGCACGGTATGTGGTTGGCGGCCTTGTTCGAGGGCGACATCCCTACTTGAGTGTGGTGACCTGCTCCAAGGGACGTGGTGCAGTCCGAGTGCAACAACCCGCCTTAGATGGCAGAAGCCCGGTGCGAGGGCGGAGGCTCGTGGCATGGGCGACGGCCCATTACTAGGTCGACGACCGGGCTTGAGGGCGGCAGCCCTGATCAAAGACAACCAACTAGTCTGAGGGTGGTGACCCGAAATCGAGGGAAGCGACCCAGTGTTAGGGAGGTGGCCCAGTCTGAGGGTGGTGGCTCACTCTGAGGGCGGTGGCCTAGATTCGAGTGCGGTGGCCCGGTGAGAGGGTGACGACCCGATGAGTGGGTGGTGGCCTAGTCTGAGGGCAGCGACCTGGATTGGTTCGACGCAGGGGGGTGTAACCCCCTGGTCTCCCATATCCCCAAACAACCCAAAGGTTGTTCGGTTGGGGATGCGGTGTCACTGCGTGGCAATCATTCCGCCGCTGCAAAACCCACCGTAGGCGAGTTCGCCTCTGTCGCGACTCCGGTCGCGGCTTCCGTTCACCAGTAGCACGACTGTCTTTCCACCTTCCTTCCCATGGAAAGCCGTCATGCCTGTCACATCCAACGTTCACCGTGTCTGACAAGCCGCAAAATTCCTCTTGTGGCGTGTATTGATGTGCTCACGATATTCAATGGTGGCATAAGGATAGCAAGATAGCGGAGGGTTTAAGACAAGTTCGTTAGGACGACACCCTCCTCTTTATCTCGAAAAAATGTCGGGGGGTTAAGGGTTTAATAAAAATTCAATTAAACAACAAGATTATCCCTTCAAGATTCCCAATAATAACCTTCTTCATAGACGAATGAATCATTGGTCTACCCATTAGTCTGTTGACCCGCGTTCTTTGAATAATTTCAAGAATGTGGGAGAGGAATCAAAAATTCAGAAATTAGAAATAACCCCCTACCTTAAAACATTGGTGAGCACACATGGTTAACGGAGTATCGTTGCTCATCATCCCTGCAACATGTTGTCCTCACCGCCACTTGAACGTCAAACTCTGGTTCAGGGTTTCAGTGTCATATGTCACCTCTTACTGGGGTCAGCTCCATCCATTAAGGGCTCGACATTACAGAACCCCAACATAACATCGTTTCATGGCAAGGCTTGTCCAATACCCCTCCCCCAAGATCTATATTTATAAGAGAGGGGGAGAGTAAGTAACCACGTAGGGAGTAAATGGGGTTCAAAAATTTGGAATCTTTGTAATTTGCCCAAAGTCATCGTTACATAAGGGTGGTAGTTCATGCCGTTTAACGTCTTGACACACTGTTGGACCCACCCTTTAATTGGTAAGTTGGAGGTTTATGAAATAAAATAAGAAAAAATTATTTTATTTCATTTCATTTAAAGAATGTCACTAAACATACCTTATTCTTTGGTCCTACTTTGGTGAAATTAATATATCCCTTAAGCGAATCTTGGTGTTGTGGATTCAACGGTGCCCACCGATTTTTAATCCGAGCAATGGTTCAAAAGATAGAAAATGTTGCTCACTTGTTTAATGAACGTACCAGAAATAATGATTAGAAATTCATTTCAGGAACAGCAGGACTTGGAATCACGTGCCTTCATTTTTCGCTGACTCGTAATAATTCCATATAATTAAAAAACTTACATTAAAAATATAGGTATTTACATTATCCCCACCTTAGTAAATTACATCCCCATATTCCATAAAATAGACTAAGGAAAAAATGGGGGTACTGAGCATGAATCTGATCCTCCCTCTCCCATGTGTTGTCTCATAGGTTCCTATGCTTCCAGCGAACGCGTACCAGAGGAATCGACCACCCATGAAGGAACTTCTCCAATCGATCATTAATCTCTTTTTGAACCTCCGTAAATGTCGCCCCATCGTCTATGTCCAACTCTCCGTGGTCAATGACTTGAGATGGGTCATGTACATATCTCCTCAACTGGGATATGTGAAAGACATCATGCACCTTCTCCAACTGCAGTGAAAGTGCCAAGCAGTATGCCACCTCGCCTATCCTCTGATGTATCGAAATGGCCTAATAAACCTTGGAGAAAACTTTTAGCCTCAGCCGAATCATTGCAGTCCACAATGAGGAGAGACTCGAAAGAAAATGTTGTCCCCCTCATAGAACTCCAAAAGTCTCCTTATTTTATCATCATATGACTTCTATATACTCTGTGCTATCTTTATCCACTCTTGGATGATTTGCACCTTCTCGGTGGTAGCTAATACCAACTCTGGACCCATAAGTGCTGACTCCCCTAGGTCTATCCGGCATAAAGGTGATCTCTAGGGTCGACCGTATAGGGCCTCAAATGGTGCCATGTCGATGGTGGAGTGATAACAGTTGTTGTATGTGAACTACACCAAGAGAAAGTGATCCTCCGAAATAAAGCCAAAATGTAGGATTCATGCACGAAGCAAGTCATCTAGAATATAAATGGTTCTCTCTATCTGACCGTCAATCTAGGGATGAATGGAAGTGCTCAAATGTAACTGAGTCCCGAACTCCTCTAAAAATCCCTTCCAAAACTAGGATGTAAAACATGCATCATATTCCAAGGTGATCGTTGATGTCACCCCATGAAGTCTCACGATATCTTGTACATAGAGGTTTCCTAATACCTCTACATATCCCTACTCTAAGATTGGTAGGATATGGGTGGACATGGTGAGACGATCAATAATAACCCATATGGAATCATGTCCCCTGGACATGCATGGAAGCCCAGTCTGAAAGTCCATGGAGAACCCATCCCACGACCACTCTGGAACATCTAGTGGCTCAGCTATGCTAGCTGGAACCTAGTGCTTGACATTCACTTTCTAACAAGTGAGGCATTGTGAAACAAAAACCACCACTACCTTCTTCATCCCTGGTCACTACTGCTGACTTCGGAGTTCCTGGTACATCTTCTCCACACTAGGATGTACCTCTAGAGGGGATGTATGGAACTCCCTCAATACCTCCTCTCGTAGCGCCAATGGTATCATGGTCCGTCCTCAAAAGAGGATGATGTTCTCCCCACCATCATAAAATCCATTAGGTGCCTGCCCTGAGGATATATGATCACATCGAGCCTTAGAGTCAGTGTCCCCAAACTATGCCTCCCTGACTCGCTGAAGGAGTGGGGGTGTGACTATCATAAACTGGAGGTATGCTGCTCCATCTCTATCCACGAAGGATATATTCTACGAGGCAAGCATCTTTGATGCCTCAATCAATGACTACAATCTCAGCCTCCTGTTGAGTCCATCTGCTACCACATTACCCTTCCTAGGAGTATAGACTATCTGGAAGTCATAGTCTTTAAGGAACTCTATCCATCTCCACTATTACATGATCAGGTCCTTCTGAGAAAAGATATACCTGAGACTTTAGTGTTCATTATAGACTGTAAAATGTTTTCCCATCAAGTAATGTTGCCAAATAATCAAGCCATAGACCACTAATGCTAACTCCTGGTCATAGGTAGCATATTTTTTCTCATTATGTCTAGTTGTCGTGAACCATAAGTGATCACTATTCACTCCTGCATCAGGACACATACATGCCCAATCCTGATGTGTCATAGTAGACTATATACCCAACACCCTCTTCTGGTAGCCTTAAGATGGGGGCACTCTCCATTCTCTTCCTCATCTCCTAGAAACTCTGTTGGCATAAATCCGTCAATAGGAAAGGTTTGCCCTTCATTTTCAAAGCTGAAAAGGGTGTTGGAGCTCTAGAGAAGTCATGCATGAATCTCTGGTAGTATCCAGCCAACCATAAGAAACTCTGCTCCTCCATCACACTCTTTGGTGGCACCCAGTCTAGAACAACCACTATCTTCACTGGATCCACTACAACTCCAGCCTATGAGATAATGATTCCCATAAAGTGGACCTCTCGTATTCAGAACTGGCACTTCAAGTGTTTACCATAATTCTGGTGTTCTTGGAGTGTATCCAAAACTATTTTTAGATGATATGCATACTCCTCCTCCATTATCGAGTAAATCAATATTTCATCGATGAACACCACCAAAAAGTGATCATGGTATGGCTTAAATATCATGTTTGTGGGTTCCATTAATGTTGTTGGGGCATTGGCCCCGCTGAATGGCATAGCCGAGAACACATAATGGCCATACCAACATCTTAAGGATGTCTTCTACACATCCTCATCTTGTACCCAGTTCTGATTATAGTATTATCGGAGGTCTATCTTTGAAAAACAGTGAGATCCCATTATTTGGTCGAAAAGATCATCAATCCTTGGGAGTGGATACTTGTTCTTAACAGTCACCTGGTTCAGGCACCAATAGTTCACATAGAGTCTCAAACTCCCATATGCCTTATTGACGAACAAAATTGGGGATGTCCATGGAGAAACACTGGGCCTAATGAACCCTTTTTACTGCAAGTACTCCATATATACATGTAACACACGATGATTCAAAAAAACCATCTGATATGCTGATGTATATATCAGTGTCATCTCGGGGCACATGTCGATGTAAAAGTCTATCTCTTTGCATGGAGGTTGTCCTGGAACATCTTTAGGAAAGACATAATCATACTAGTCCACCACTATAGGATAGCGTAGTCTCTTAACATCAACTTCTCCAAGGGTAAGGCTAGCCAATAGATGAGTAATCGGCTGCACCCTCCTCTGGGTAAGTCCATCCTTTTTGAGAAAGGTTCCCTTCCCACCGATGAAGGTAAACATGGTCTCGTCTATGCAGACACACTACACTTTGAACCTAATATAGTCAATTTGAGCATGTATTTTAGATATCAATTCAATAACCAAGATGATCTCATAAGGCCTTAACGTTGCTACTAGGAGATCCCAGCAAAAGATCCCACCTCCTAGCATAGGCTCACACTACCAGAACCTCAGCATAATTATCGAATCTTCTCCTGTAGGTGTCCCTAGCCATGAGGGTCGAGCCAAAAACTCCACAAGAATCTCCATGCTCGGAACGATAGCCGTGGAAATAAAATATTGACTCGTACCTGTGTCGATATATACTATAGTTAAGGTAGAGTATACACAGATCGTGTCTATAATCATCTCCCGAGCATCGTGGTTGTAGGACTCAGCTGCCTGGAGTTGAGCTCGTCCCTATCCTCCTGCTCCCTATGGTCAGGGTGGACCACTTGGCGGTGGTGGCGATAAAATCTCGAAATTTCACCCACCGCCTACAACCCAACCATCTCCTCAACTATATCATCCACCTTGAGTACCTCCTCCCTCGAACCTCTGCCTCTACCATGATGGTCCCTTGACCATCTATAGGTCGTCAGTACGGCAGGTCGGGCAGTCGTGAGCCATATTTCCATGCCCACCGCACGTGTTACATTGCGTGCCCCTCACCTGTCTCCCTCTTACTTGTGAGCCTCACACATATGACCTTGAGGCCCGGGGTTGTCCACCAGAGGGTATAGTCTTATTTTAACTCTTTTTCATTTCCCTACTACCTCCTATAGATTACTTTTCTACCCGTCATCCGGTGGTAGCTCTCACTGTCGGTTCCTGCTCATCTTGGACAATCTCCCCCAAAATTGATTTCTGAAGCACCCCAACTTGCGTCGTAATGCTGAGGGATACCATTGATGCTCTGATCTCCCATTAGAGACCCTGATCAAAGGTTTGGGTCCTGAAGAAATGGTCTCATACCATGTCGGTGGAGTAGTAGAAGAGATCGGTGAACCTTGCTGAGTACTAGGCCATTGTCATGCTTCCCTACTGCAATGGCACCAGCTCTTATATACACACATATCATAAGGTCACAGGGATGAACTATGCCCTGAAAAGGCCATCATAGTCCCCATAGATAAAGGTCATATTATCATGTATCTAAAGCACTAGGCTTCACCATATCCCCAAATCTTCTTGAAAAGGGCTGGCTTCCAGGATCACCATAAAATCAGCTCGTGTTCCAACTAACCGAAAAACTCTAGCCCTAGCCTCTAGCCAGTCCTCAACCGCCTGCGGGTCCATCTCACCTCGAAACCTCAGAGGCCTATACTATTAAAACTCATCCAATGTGCTCAGTATGCGTGCATCCTCTTTTAGTGGGGCTGGTGGAAACAATTATCCAATAGGAAGTGGTGCAGCAGGTACACTACCCAATGTTGCTAACGCCAGGAGGGGTCCCTGCACCGAGCCCTCATTGCTCAGTGGGCCATCATCGTGTACTCTCTCTTGGAACCTGGGTGGATGTCTTTGTGGCAGTATCCTGAAAGGAAACAGGTGTGCCACTATTAAAAGTTATACCCGATGAGCTAACTTAAGAAACCATAAGAACAAATTTTAAAAACACAAGCAATTAAGATTTCTGTGTGCTGAGTCAGAAATAATAATTTGGGGTCCTAGTGTATTGATACGTCAGCTTCCGCACCATCAATGGAATCCCCAAACTAAAAACCACACTCAAAACACTTAACATTATTGCCACATAAAAAAGATTAGAGTCATAGTTCTTTGGTAGAACCGAACTCCTCTAAGACGGCTTTGTCATGACACGTCCTCCAGGGCCCGTGCCATGACTACCCCAAGCCTACCTTCCATATACCAGGTGCTGTCGACTAGCACATAAAGGCATATTACCTAAATCTGGAGGGCATTGCCTTTAAACCTTTACAAACCTACAGTCTGAGAATACAAAAAGAAGAAACTATGAAGTAAACTACTATAGTAAAAGTGTACTAAAAGTAATGGGGCTAGAATACAAGCCGAACTGGAAAAGTACATGTACAACTGAAATGTACTAAATATATGAAAGGTGAAAAGAAGCTCTAGGATCATCCACCACAGATCCTACCTGAAGGGTAGGTATAACTTGCGTCCACAATACTCCACGTCCTCCTATCCCCCCCATGTCACATCACACCAAATTTACACCATTGAGCACCATCTAGTCCTGGATCCCATAGCCTCGATCAATGTTGTACTTCTTCTGCACAAGACACCACAAGGTGCATGAAAAGCCCATGTAGGGGTGAGTATAACTATACCCAGTAGGGACCCCGAGACCCCGAAGGTCTTCTAGAGTTCCACAAAGAAAAACCACAAGGTAACACCATGAAGGTAATGTTACACATAGGTATAGTACTAAATAACATAAGCTCAATCAAAATCAAAAGGTAAAGATAGCTCACACCAGGATTTATTCTATGGGTAGTAACAAGTAACATCATCAGTGACAACGTCGAATGCCTCAGCTTCTGGAGAACACCTCCTATATCAAGTATTGTGGGAATGTTGCATTATACAATGGCACTTCCAAATAACCTATAACTATTGAATTACTGATCCCCATCATGTATCATGGGTCTAAAGGGTCACAAAGAGTCATCCCCAATGCAGTCTACTAAGGTACTCCTCCGAATCGTGTACCACGGCTGCTCCACACTGTGGCCCTCCAAGTCACACTGAACCACCCACACCCATAATGGTCTGCTAAGGTAATCCACCACATCACGTACCATGGCCGTCGACTCACTCCAGGTCAAAGAGTCATTAGTCATCAGGTCATAGCTAGTCGTAGGGTTCTGTACACACTGTGCAGGGGAGAACCGCTCCCCAAGCCATCAGTCGTATCTCAAAAAGAACGAAGTCTCACAACAAATTAACTCGATGATCCGCGAAGTCCTAAGGGTTCCAACATAATAAATGGCTCATCAGTCAAATGTCTGGTCTATGAATTATTGGAATTTCAGTGTCGATGGCGTAGTTGTATTTGGGTAGGATCCCACCCAGCCGAACTCCAAGTTTCTCCGAAATTCTAATAGAGTAGGTAAAAATGTCCGTCTCACTCCAAGTGTCCCAATGCCGTAGATGGTTCCTCAAACGGGCGTGCTGTACTCACGATAAGGTCCTTAAAGTGTTTCTGGGCACCAGTTAGGCCAGGGTCTGGTCTCACCTTGTCAAACCAACCCGGCCTGACCCCATATCGACTGGGCTGATGTTCGGTCCAACCCATAAGAGGGGCTGGCCTCAAGGGCGGCCTGCAAAGGGGTGGCCCGACCCATGTGGGGCGGCAGCCTGCTAGGGCAACGACGTTGTCTGGGGGCAGCGACAAGCTAGGGCAACAACCTGCTCTGAGGGTGGCTTCCCTGCTCTAAGGGAAGCGGCCTGGCTCCGAGGGTGGCGACATGACTCGAGTGCAGCGTCCCGGCTCGAGTTCTGTGGTGTGCTCTGAGGGCGGCAGCTCGGCTCCAATGGTGGTGGACCGCCGCGAGGGCACCGGCCTGAGCCACGGGTGGCATCCCGACTCAAGGGTAGCGGCCTAGCTCGAGGGCAGCGGCCCGACCCAAGGGCGTGAGCCCACTCTGCGCTCCGAGGGTAGCGGCCTGCTCTGAGTGTGGCGGCCCAGCTTCGCGGGCTACAGCCCGAGGAGAGTGCTGGTGCCCAAATCTGAGGGCGGCGGCTAGGAGAGAGGGCAGAGGCCCAGCTCGAGGGTGGAGCCCATGCCAAGGGCATCGGCCTGGCTCGAGGGCGGTGGCTTGGTCCAAGGTAGGTGACCAAGTCGGAGGGTGGCGGACCAGTCGGTGGGTGGCGGCCAGGTCCAAGGGCAGCAGCCTAACTCTGAGGGTGGAACTCAGTGCGGGGGTAGTGGCACGCTCCGAGGGTGGGAGCCTGACTCAAGGGCAACAGCTCGGTTTGGTCCAATGCAAGGGGAGGGGGGTGTAACCCCCTGGTCTCCCAGAATCCCAACTTGCTAGAAGGCCATTCGGTTGGCGAGGTGGCGACGCCACGTGGGCGCTGCTCGGTCACCGCAGAACCCGCAAGAGATGGCTTCAGCCTCTTCTGCAGCTTCGTTCATGACTTTTGTTCACCGGCGGTGCGACAGTCATGCCGCCTTCCTTCCTGTGGCTGGCTTTCATGTCGGCGGCCTCCTCCGTTTGCTGCGGCTGATGTGCCACAACCTTTCTCTTGAGGCGTGCGTCGACATGCTCACGATCTTCCAAGGCAGCGCAAGGATAGCAAGACAACAGAAGGTTTGCACCGGGTTGGTTAAGCCCACACCATCTGGGTTATCTCTTAACATGAGGGGGGGGGGGTTAAGTGTTTAATAACTATTGAATTAAATAATATGATTAGACCCGCAAGACTACCCGCAATAACATCCCGCAAATATGGAAGTATCACGGGTCAACCTGTTAGTCAGTTGACCCATGTTTTTTGTATAATTTCATGAACGGGGAAGAGGGAATCAAATACACACAAATGAAAAATGACCCCTACATTGAAACATTGGAGAGCGCTCACATTTTAGGGAGTCTCATTATTTGATATCCCCGCAACAAGCTGCCATCATTCCCTCTCAAACTTCCAACTCCAGTTACGGGTTTCAGTGTCACACGTCACCTCCTTCTGGGGTCATCTCCATCCCTTAAGGGCTCGGTGTTTTGGCACTCCAACAGAACATCATTGCTTGTGGAATCTTGTCTGATGTGTCTCCCCCCAATCTCAATATTTATAAGAGAGGGGGAGAGTTAGTAACGACACAGGGCGTTAATGGGTATCATGAATTAGGAAGCTTCATAATTTTCACAACTTTGTCGTTACATAAGGATGGTAGGTCAATACATATAATGGCTTGACACACTACTGCCCCACCCTATAATTGGTCTGTTGGTGGTTTATGAAATAAAATAAAAAAATTATTTCATTTCACTTCATTTAATAAAAGTCACAAAACATAAATTTTTCTCGAGACCTAATACTGTCAATGTAAAGCCTCCCTTAAGAGAATATCGGTGTTGCATATTCAATGGTGGCCACATATTTTTAATCCGAGAAATGGTTCAAACGTTAGAAAACGTTTGTCACCTGTTTTCTGAATGTACACAAAAAAAATTTATGAAATTCATTCCAGGCACAACAGGCCTTGGAATCACGCACTGTCAATTTTCAAAGACTCGTAATAATTCCATATAATTAAAAAAAAATTACATGTAATATCCAGTTCTTTACAAATTGTTAGATTGAGTGGTTTGATGATGAGGGAGAGGTGGTGCCCTTTTATAGGGGAGGCAAAGGGAACACTTCACATTTTTGAAAACAAGTTTGGTGTACCCATGTTTTGACATAAAAAATGGTATACCAAAACTAAAAAATTCAATAATAAAATGTTTATAGAAGATTGATGGACAACCAATGGGTGGTGGAAAAGTTTATAAGTTATTTTTGGTCTTAAATTATGGTTCATATCATTATTAACATATTTTTATCTCATAACCCTTCAAAATTATTTTAATCAATTTCACTAATAATTCTGGTAAAAAAACAATTTGAACATACAAGAAATTATAAATTTTAATTACTATAAAATTTTAATCCATTTATCTAAATACTAATAACAAATTTTTGAGAAATTAAATTAAAATTAATCCTACTGATGGGCTGACACTGTGGGGTTTTAATGTAAAAACATCCGATCTTCTACTATGTTTTTATACAAAATTTTGAAGTGAAATTGATTCAAATACCCCAAATTGGATAAATTTATTAAAAAAATATCAAATTAATCCTTTAATAAAATTTAAAATATATTTTAACCTTAAAAATTAATTAGATGAAAAAATAGTTTTGAATTTAAATCTGGTATTTATCACCATTCATCAAAAAATAATATTTCTCAAAAAATACCAAAAAGTATCCCTCATCTAGTATAGATATTCTAAATTCAAACATTATGTTTTTGCTATCAAATTAAATTTCTACATTTTTATAAAATTAATATAATTATTTTCCCCTTTAGGACATAAAAAACATTTCAATTTAGAAAATAATATTTTTAATCATATAAGGACTTTACCAAAAATTATATCTTTCATCGTCAATATGTTTTATTCATAAAAATAAATTAAAATATTTTTTGATAATTAGTTATCAATATTCATATTACTATGTTCAGAATCTATATTGTCAATATATCATTTAAATAATTATAATAATAAAATAAGTTTTGTAGAAACTCAGTATTGCAAGTAACATATGTCATGTTAGTGTTCAGTGTTGCATTTTTAAATTCTGTTCCATTTGAAAGGAATGTTTGAAATAATTATTTAATATTAAAAAACTATTTAATGTTTTTTAATTAAAAATATTAAAAGATTAAATTAAATTTATTAAAACATTCACAAAATCTCGTGGTGTTACATTCATCCCCCATTAAAATGAATTCCACCCTCAAAATTCATCTGGGTTATCAATGGTTTAATACTTTAATGCTTCATTCATATAAAACAACATCTTTAAAATGTTTACTAAGTCATCCATTTAAAAAATGTTGGAACCATAACTATCACCCAATGTAATGTATATGTATGATTCTAAAGAAGAGAACATATGTTGGGTGTTATGATTGGATATGGAGGAAAATCATAAATATTTATTGGGAATTATTGAGTTCATCAATAAAAAACTAATGAATGATCAAAGAAAAGTTTATAGACAATTATTAATAAATATATAATGATTTATAAGGCCATCAGTTCAAAAAAAATTTAAGTATTGGGACACCAACTTTTTATCACTATCATATCTTTGTGAAATAATTTTACAGAACAATAATTTAAGGAAATATAATATTTTTATATAATTATATAAATAAAATTTCATTATATTTATGTTATTTTAAATATTTCTAATGAATATATTAATTCAATATATGGACATCTCTAAATTAACATTGATGCCGGAAGTACTAAAATTAACATTTAGTTGATATTAAGGACCATAAATGAATGAAATGTATAAATATTTTTCTGTAACTATTCATAAAAATCAATATGGTAAATAAATTAATCTCTTAACTTAAAAATTTCACAAATTTTTCATCATAAAAAATTATTCATCGAAAATAATTATACATTAACCATGATATCACATAAGACATTGGTAGGTTTAAAACCCTTAGCATCCTTCGGTCATGGGTTCATGACCCGTGACCTTACTGAAAATGATTGGTTTTCTCCTGACATGCATGATGTACATTCTTAAAACCATATTAAAATAATTTTTAAAAAATATTATGTTAATCCTTAAAGTAATGTTATTCAATAAATAAGTTTTTAACTATGTCTTTTAATGAAATTTATATACATAAATAATTCCTATAATGATTAGAATAAACTTTTCATGAATGTTTAACCTTATACCCATCTAAAATATGAAAATTCAAAATATTATAATGAAATTAAAAAATCTATCTTAACTTTGACCTCCGTTATATCAAACAGTATGTCCTGGTTTCCACATTCCAATCATGTGAATACCCTTATCATATATTCTTGGGAAACATTTTAATAACCCAAATTTCCATAAATACTTGTTAAAAACATGAATTCTTCCTTATTCAATATATTACTACACTTATTCCACAAATCCAATACGTTGTAATCTTTGACCATGATAGCAAGAACAAGTTTTCAACAGTTCCTTAATTAGTTACATGGTAATAAGTATCATCAAATTTAATTATTAATATCCTATATATCATTATCCCAACACCAAATATTATACTGTAATGAACATATTAAGTGTACTCATTCCATTAATAATGTGTTTTTATGGGAATCATCATTCCATTAAATCTTTTTTCTATTGAATCTGATAAATTCAATGCATTCTTCTAAATTACTAAAAAAAAACATAAAACAGATCGTCCATATATATTTGACTATTCATAATTATTAAATCAAAATAAATAAAAACATTGATTACATCATCCATAAGACACTGACAAGGATACCTCAACTTATTAAACAATGCCTCTTTTATTTCATATTTCATATGTAGTCTCATCTTATTCCACAATATAATAATTACTCACACCACCATGATGATTCTCTTTAGGATCATTCCCCCCAGGACACTTTGTTTCATAATTTCCATTTATTATACACTTAAAGAACTTATCATTCATTTAAAACTTATAGAGTCCAATAATCTCATCATATTCTTTAACTGAAATATTTATATTTCCATTTAATATAGTTGCTTTGTGTCCTTATTTTACTCTTTCAAAACATCATTCTATTCTTATAATACATTCAATTATGTGATTATTTCCACATTACTGATATAAATGGAACAAATTTTTATTTCCTCCATGGTCTCCATTACCTGAACTCTCAGTTAACTCCTACGTTCACTTCCTTCATGAGTCTGAGAGTTCTTTAAGGTACATGTTGTTAATCATGTTTTGGGAAAACTAATTAAGAATGATTACAACATTTATATCTCCAGTGATAATCCCACATGAAAAATCATCAAAAAATAATACATCACTTTTTTTGTTATTCTAGTTTATCTAGTTCCTCCCATTGAATTAAACCCAAATTAAACTGTGAGAATTACTTATCATAGCAGAAAACCATTGTGTTGTGAATGGAATTATTTATTGGATGTATATATCATGACACCATCCATAATATATGAAACCCTATGTCCATTATATATTATTCATATCTAATTTATATTTAAATCATTCACTATGTTTCATAAAGAGTTTGTGAATTGCCAAAGAAAATCCCCTAGGATTGTCAAACCAAGTGTGCAGTAAGGCCTATTGTCATGTACCAGATTACCCTGAGTCAGGCCTAGACCAAATTTACGGAGTTGTTACCCCTAGGAATATCTTTATGGGAGCCACAATAACTTGCAGTATCCATACATTGATGTATATCTTAGAAACCAGAGACTCCATCCTTTAGAAAAATTCCATTACATTTTCCTAAACATTTTCTTATCAATAGTCTTATATATCGATATTTCCTTATGGATATCTCTATGGGTTTCTCATTCTATCTTCCAAAGGTTAACTAATAATTTTCTCTAATACCAACTACGGGGACCCTAACATTCAATTTATCAAAATTAAATTTTTATTTTGTGAATAATTAAATCATTATACACAAAAATTCCCAAATACCATAGTAGGCTAGTGAATTTGGAAATATTGAAACATAAACACTAATATATAACTGAGTTTCATTATCTCCAACTAGGTTATTCTTAACTATCAACTTTATTAAACAAATCAAAAAATATATATATTCATAACCTAGGGAAGGAAAAAAGGGGTTAACTCAAATTCTTAGTAAGAGAATACAAGGGAGATATGTATGCATAATAATGAGCATAATGGTATGATAACGTGATAATTAAAATAGAAGTTCACAACATTAATTTCAAAGATAATATACATGAATCATGGAATAAATCTTGGATGTTTATAAGTCTTGAATCATGAGAATATAAATAACTGATCTATGAATAAAAAAGGAATTATTGAAGAAACAAAGGCATATATACTGATTTCTATAAGTGTAAAGGAATTTCTTTCAAGACCATCTTATTAGATAATGTTTTTTATTTAACCGGGTTCACACCCCATTCCAACCATGTATTAGAGAATCAAGTTCACTCCCCATTATTTCCCTAAAATTCCGAATAGTGTTCATTTCACATTCCAGAACTATAATACAAAACTGAGTTCATTTCCAATTCTATCCCATTAATTCTAAATTGAGTTCATTTACTGTTCTAGATATTTAATTTTAAACTGATTTCATTTATCTTTCAAACCCTGCAGTATTGAATCAAGTTTATTTATCGTTCTGTCCAAGTGTATCTTATGATATATAAATCTTTATAGAAAGAATTGTATGGAGTTATAGGTCCCACCCAGGTCCTAATGAATCCATACATACATTTTCTATACAATGATAAAAAACATATCATAATCCATGAAATTAATTGGATGTCATAAATATATAAACATATCTTAACATGTAGAAAATTATAGTGGTTTCACAATAATTTCATCAAAATCATTTCTCGTGAAAGAGAAATAGATTTCATAAACATATAAACCATGATAGAGAATTGGGTTTCATAAATTACATGACATTAAGAATAATACATTCATTTAAATAATAGGAATGTAACCTTTTGATCATATCTTTGAAGGGAATTTGTAACATCACTGGATGTCCTCTAAAATTGAATATGTTTCTCAAATATGTTTGAATAATTTTTCTTTAGAAAAATAGCCTTTCCTCTATGAAATGTATTTTTAATACGAACAACCTTTGGAAAAAAATTTCATTGAAAATACCTTGAAAATAATTAATGAATACTTGAAATCTTTTTGAAAATATTTTTCCCTATAAAAATAAAAGTTAGCATCAAAATATTTTAAAAATAATTCTCTTTCAAAACACTTTGAAAAGTAATAAATAATGTCTAAAAATATTTTGAAACCATTTTTTATTTATATAACATTAATAAATATTGATTTTTTTAAAACAATTTCATTGAAATTACTTTGAAAACTTATAATTAAGGCTTGAAAACTTTTTTAAAACAAGTTCAGTTGAAAATTACTTTTAAAAAAATTTCATCAACATTATCCTCTTAAAAATTGAAAGGAAGACTCAGTGAAATGAGAGGGGATAAATCCATACTATTCATATAATGTAAAAAGGACATTCTTTTTTCATGGTAAAAAGTTGAGAAGAATTAGTTGTTTGGAAAGTGTTAAGAAGATTCAATTTATGTGATTATTAAAATAAAAAAATGGAAAAATGTTTTATGAATATTATAGGATAATATTACAATATTATTTGAATAATTTTTAAAAAACATTGATTTCTAAATAAAGAGAGGGTAAAGCTAGGATTTTTTAAAAAACATTCTTTGCTATATTATGTAATGTAATTGTATTCTTCAAAAATTATTTTTATTCAAAAATGATTTTAATTACATTTTATTAAATTATATTTTGAATAATTTATTGATATTTTAGAAACTTTATTTGATAAACATAATAAATTTTTAGAAATCATCATATCAAAATTATGATATTGTTAAATTATGGGATTTTGTAAAAAATATTGATTTTTTAATGAATATTGAAAAATAATGGTTTCTGTAAAAATAAAAATTCATTTTTATAAATTTACTAATTAAATGTTCCAATATTTTTATTGTAACAAAATTATTATTTACATAGTTCTTTTACACATAAAATCTTTTAAATAAGCATTATATTGGATTTTAGTATAAGTTTATTTGTCCGTTTAAAAAAGGGTTTTTTTCTCAAAATGGATTAAAAGTGAAATATTAATCTCTATATTAACTAGTTATAATAATAACTAATGAGATGTTTCTTAAATCAAAGTTATATATTTTATATAAATAAATTTTAATTTATTTTCCTATAGTGATTATTATTTTACATAACATTAATATAAAATTATATTGTGATAAAGGAATACAATTCTCAAAAACCCATATTTTCATCAAATTTAGTGGGTTGGATTTATATTAAACTTTATAAAATATATTTTAAATAAAAAAATATTTTTTGAAATCATCATAAAAATTTTATATTGGTTTGAATTTTTGATAAATTTATGAAGAAATATTTTTTTGGTGGGTAATGATAGAAATTAAATTTCAAACGAAAACATCATTACGATTTGCATTAATTATAAATTTATATTATAATTTAATATTTTTTATATAAATATTATTTAGAATATATTACCAATATTTAAATTTAACTAATTTGAATGAATTTGATATTGAAAATAGGTATAAAATATTATAAACTTTTGAACATTCTCTCTTTGAGATCATGATTCCTTAACACATTTGAGTGATTGATTTTAAAATAATATTTTCTATTTATATGAATTTAATTTGAAATATTGGATTCAAAATTTTTAATCTTATAAATTAAAACATATATTAATTTAAAATTTATTTTTTACCATACTTAATTGTTAAAACAATTAAATTGTTTTACCATGATTAAGGTTAAATAGTGTTTTTCTCATTACATGCGCTTGTATTAAAAATAATAATCATCACATAATAATTTTATTTTATTAAATTGAATTAATATTTTTAATTATTAGTTTCAAATTATATTATTAAACTCATTTTATTTTATTCTTTATGGATAAATTACCTAGGTTATAAATAAACTATTACCCATGATGAAAATTTAAATGGTTGAAGTGAGTAAAATGTAAGGAATAAGAAAAAACATATTTATTTTTTTCTGAAGGTTTTTGTCATCCATATCAATCATAAAATCCATTATTTATAAATTTTAGAGATAGACGATGTGATAGTGATCTCCAATTATTAACAACTATTACGTAGTTTGAAAAAATATCACTCCTCCTCAATTATAAAAGGAAAGTCACTCTACTCACTTATTCACACCTATAATGATATTTGGATTGAAAAAACCCTACCCAATCACACAAAATATTCCCTCATATCATCCTAGAATCTTTATTTTTGGGAAAAAATTACTATAAAGGATTCCTTTTTGTGAAAACCTAAAGAGGTTACGCAGAGTAGAGGTAATGTCCCTCAATAATCGAGTTTTATTTTATTTCCTACACAACATCCTTAAATTATCATTAATCATTGATTATATAACAAAATCAATATATTACATATACATAGATTCAATTATGTTTTTTTTTCATGACTTATAACCATATCCATATTGATCAAATGGGTTATGAAATCAATATTCGTTTATACAGAGGACTATCGTCACATGAATTGTTGAAACTTGTTTTTTATCATTAGATCCTCTCATGGTTGGTTATGGTGATAGATATAAATAATATTTATTTTATTTAAAAAATATTTATTCCTATGAATTAATTGTATAAAATATACATATTTACATTCAATTTCATAGGGGATTTGATAACGACACTCTGGTGTATAGCGGACTACCGTCTTCTGAAGTGATGTGATTCATTTCTTCACTAACGTATTTCATATATTAACACAAGGACAGTTATAGTTTATATACATAAAATAAATCTAATATTAATGAAATATTTATCATTCTTAAATTATAATATATCATTTTCTAACATTCCGTTTCTCTTTCTGAATGATGATAACATCATTTATGAAAATTTGGACTACCACCATCATGAAGTGATGTGACTCTATTTATTAAGCACCACATAACATTGATATATGAATAAGATTATTTAATGATATAAAATTTTATTTAATATATTTTTATAATTATGTAATGATTTGATACTACATAACATCATTCAATAATGATCATTGAATATTATAAATGTTACTCAAGTTTTGGTACGACTTACCGTATCCATGATTGTAACATACATCATTTCTAATAACCAGATTTATTGATTTGTGTTTAAATAATTATTGATTTATAAATATAAAAATTATTACCTTATTTTTATTCATTAAATTTTATAAAATTTATCAATGTATTAAATAACAAATTAATTCATATATAAAAAAGAATGTGGTTATTACCTGATGTGTGATTTTAATAAATAATTTTTAATAAATTTTTAATGAATGGTTATAAGTACATAATAAATGGTGTGATATATTTAGTCAATGTTATATAATAGATTTATAATAAACTTATATTTATTAAACCAGTGGTTGAAACGTGTATGATGAAGTTGGTACTTAAGGTAGGGGATTTATATTATCTCTTTTATATCATCGGGACTTGTGAAAACTCAAAACTCATTAATTTTTTGTGGTATTTATACTATAATGATACTTCGAGATATGTTTGTGTAATTTAATGAATATTCATATAAAAGTTTTTAATATATATGTATGAAAACATAGGGTTCTTATAAGTACTATTAATGGGACATTAGGAAGTCAAAATCATTCTTTTGATAGTTTATTCTATGTCCACAATGGCTAGAGTAGTTAATGGTGAAAATCAAATCATTCTCCTAGAGGGGTGCTTCTATTAAGTATTACGAGTGTGTAAGGCTATGTCAAAATTTTCTGTAGTATGATTGACAATCAGTATATTTCTGATCATGTGGGATGATGGGTCACATGTGGTCATCCTATAGGGTTATCATGTATTATTTGGGGATAGATGATCAAGACAGTGCATTGTGGATGGTTTATGGGTGATTATATAGAAATATAGTTGGAAAACATCCTTCTGTTTTGCTAAGGTTATAGGATATGGTGGACAAGGGAAGATTTATAAACTCCAATATAGTGACGCATCATAGGGGACATAGATATGAGCTTAGAGATAAGGAATGATCCAATTTCATAATGTTCACCCCCGTAAATAGACCGAGATGATAGACCATCTATATTCCATGGTATCAACATAGTGGATACAATAATATAATTTTTTTAATTATGGTATAAGAGAATAATATTAATTTATTTATTATTATATAATTAAATTATAAGGATTATACATACATTATTTAAATGTATTTATTTCCATAAATAACTACTATGAGTTAGATCGGATAGAATAATGTATTGTAGGGATTGATCTATTGTGATGTTAAGATATAAATTCCTTTATAATAATTTCATTTTGGAAATGAATATTTTAAATTTTTATCTTGGGATGAATTACATTTTACCTTTTATGCATCATATCGAATTATATGAAGAATGAGTATCATTTATAACTCCTGAGGTTGATAGTTATGTCTATGATAGAGAATGGTAAAAAACTGGAAATTTATATAGGTTTTGAACATAAAAGGCTAGGAATAATTATAGACTTGGTTTCTTATATTATGGTGAATGATGGGGAGAGGTAGTAGAAAGTTTTTCCCCATACAGATAATAATTTAGGAATGACTTTCATTATTTTTTCTTATGATTTTCATCTAATAGACAGGTTGAGTTTTATAATGACAACATGTAAATTATAGATACTAATCCAATTCACCTAAAAAATGTATCACAATGAGCTCCATGAGTTAAAAACTTAATTTATGGATTTGAAGGCTAAGGGATTCACGTAGATGAGTATATCCCTTGGGGGTGATCCAACAAACTTCTCAATAAATATATATTGACTCATGTGGATATAAATGTATTATTAGTAGATTAATCATGTGATAATTACGAACTAGTATTGGCATCTATATATCAATGATTTATTTGGTCAATAAAATGGAGGCAAAGTGTTCTATATGATTGATTTGAGATAGGTTTATCCTCGTAATGGTAGATGTATTTATACATAGTATATATAGATTTAGTCGGTGGGTATGGTTTGTATGAGTAGTTAGTGATATTGTTTTGTATTAATAACATGTCAATGGTTCTCATAGCCCTAATGAATCAGGACTTCCACCCATATCTACAAACATTTTTTGTTTCTTCTATTGATGATAACCACAAGTAATATCTGTTTAGTTATTGTGACAGGTGATATATGGATATATTTACAGGTACAATTCATGAGGAATTATTATATAAAAATCTCTAGAATATCCATTTTTTATATGATTGGTATATTATTTTGGAGATATGATTTCTGTTCCAAGAGGGTCAATATCCCCTAATAATGTGACACATCTAGTATTTTTTTAGATACAAAAATAATTCATCATCTATAGTGTTTTAGATTTAGATAGTTATTATCAACGGTTTATTCAAGACTTATCTCCCTTAGAAGAGTTGATAAAAGGCGTGATTAACGAATGGGTGAATTTTATTTGGTATGACACTTGTGAGAGATCCATTCAATAGTTGAAAGGTTGATTAAAAAAATATTTTAAATCATACTAGAGCTTTCATGGGATTATACCTTCTACTGTAATCAATTAGGGGTTGGGTTAGGAGTGGAGTTGATGTATGATGGTCAGGTAGTCATTTAATGATCTTAGAAGCTAAGGCCACAAGAGTGGAACAATGTGATACATGACATTGAGTTTGAAAAAATGGTACAAAACTTTAGATGGTTATGTAATTACATATTTAGTTAGATTTTCATGGTGTATACTGACTACTAGTGCATGAAATACATATTATCATAGTAAGACCTAATCCTTATGTATGGACACAATATTTTTTTTTATTTTTTCATTAAGTAAACACTGTCCTTGAAATCATTCTCCACATGGAATAATCAAATCCACATTAATTTTTCTAATATGTTACATGTGCCTTAAAACCTGTTAATTTATTTAGATGGTATGAATACGGGTAACCAAATTAATATATATTTGTATAATTAAAATAAATAATACTTTTAATATGATATATATTTAATTTGTATACCTAAAACAACCCTAAAAAATCATTTTATACTAAAAAATAGATTTTCCTAAAATAAGTATATTATTTAAAGGAACGGTGTATATTTTGATAAAGTAATCAAAAAATGTATTGATAATATGATTAAAATATTTCTTATATTTTCATGAGTAAATGAAACGAAATTATAATAATGAATATTTAACATTATAAAGAAATACTTTCCGATATGAACTGTTTTCACTATATTTTGTGATTTTAATTAAATTGTGAAATTTAAAATTTTAGAAATTTAATTTGATAAATGAACATTATTTTTCGACTAATCATAAAAATACAATCTTATTTTATATATTTTTAATGTTATTTATCGTTATGTGAATATTGTAGGATATAATTATTTATAAATTCCACCAATTTTTTGATATTATTAATACATATGAATTTAATATAATTTTATGAAAAAATTATTTGACAAAATAATATTTTTATACATAATAGTTTCTTTTTTAAGGTATTATTTTTAATTAGTAAAACTATATTCTATAATTTATAAAATAAGTTACATTTTTATTTAAAATTGTTTTTAATTCATTGAATTTTTTATTATTATTCAGATTCAGTAATAGAATCAAATAAAATTTATTTAAAACAAATAATTTTTGTTAAAAACTTTTTTAATAAGTAAAATTTTATTTTTTTGGCATTAAGGATATGTTAACTTAGGTAAAAACTACTTACTATAGAAAAATGTAATTTAGTCAAAGTGAAAACCCAAATGGTAATGAGTTTAAATAATGAATAAAAAATATTTGTAAATGTGTATTTGAGGGATTTCCCAAAATTATCAATTATCTTAAAAATTATTGACCGATTCCGTATTCAAATTCTATGATATTGACTTCCAATTGTTATAAATGATATGTATACTTTCCAAAAAGTCATAATTTTTCACTTAAAAAATTGAATCTCCTCTCCTCACATCTTGTCTCACCAAAATAGGATTAGTTCAACCCAAACTATACAAAAAATTACAATCTGTACTGCAATAGAACATAATGGTCCATTCCAATCCTCAAAATACCATCCCTTGAATGTTAACCCATCTCTATAAATGAATTAATTCATCTTGAGAGGTATACTTTACAACCTGATAATTTTTCATTTCAATTTATTTTTTGGATTTATTATTATTAAAATTGCATTTCATGGTCATAAAATTTTAAAATATGTATCAATAGTTTCTTGATATATTTTTATAAATTTGGAATGTGTATTATTCTCCTTTTACCTTTTACAATATTAAAAAACAAGAAATGTGCATATGTGGGGTCTATGAGCACCATGAATTAACATGTTAATTATCCTTTATTGACTATCATGAAAGGATAAAAATTGAATTTATTATATAATTATGATATATATAACTTATATATTATTCTAAGAGTGATAAAAAATATTATTTCTCTTTCCCATTTTAAGGAAAATGAAAATATCATCCCTGTGTACATACATACTATGACTTCTATAGAATGGTGCATTACAATTTTCATTACTTCCATTAATGGATGGTTATAATAAGTTACATAAATAAAAAATATATAATGATAAAGAAATTATATTTTATTTTTTATAACTAATTTCAGATCAAATTAAACATTTATGAAAAATTACCATTATAAATTCAACCGTTGCAATTTTTTATACTAAGAGGAAAGTGATCTATTAATTTTAGTAAATATGTTTATATGAATTATAATTTTCTAATATTTTTTAAAATATATTACACATAAAACTAATAAAAACTAAATAATATCATTATTATTCTGTCATAATAGCTTGAAAATTTAATCCCCTCACAATAATACATTAATAATAGTATGTTAATGTTTGGGTAGGTTTAACCATATATGTGAACCAAGCATTGAAATTATATCATTGATTTTATAGTAACATAATTAATTTTATAATATAAAATAAAAGTTTCATTTTTTTAGAAATTGTATATAAATATTTACCTTATTATATAATAAAACCTTGATCATTCCATATGAAACATTGTAACATGCATGTTGTCAATCTCATCATCAATGATAAAAATTAAAACCTCATGAATGAAATTTAAAAAATAATTAATAATTATAAAAACATAAATCATATATGTTGAAAAAATCTGGAATGATGATATTTTAAAAAATATATATAGTACAATTATTATACTAGTTTAAACAATAAAAATAATAAACACTTGATGTGGGAAAATAGGTGAAAACTAACTAATATACATGGAGAGATTAACATTAGATGAAGTGTAAAAATGGTTATATGTATTAATATGGTTCATAATAAAGGTATTATTATCATTATATTTATTATATAGTGAATAGACTATTTTCATTGATTTAGGGATATAAGGTATGGGTTTTCATCTCAAATTAATATTTTGGTGTAATGTTTTGTTTTAATCACATAATTTTATTTAAGGGGTAAAAATACTCTGGAATTGAGATATTTTATCATGAAGTAAAAATTTTTCAAGGAAATTTATTGTAAATTTTGAGATATCTATTTTTTTATTTCTTATTAAAATTCTCCTCATGTTGTAAGAATTTTTGTTAACATAATTTCCATCTATTGACATGTATTTGTTAATCTTGATCTTATTCCATATATCCTATGTACATTTTATCGTTTAACTTTATTTGTTTTGTTTTATCTTTTCCCTATGGGTTTTTTGTATTTTATCACAAATAACCATTTTAAAAAGCTTCTTACTTTGTGACATATGTTATCTATAATGGAATTTGGTAACTCAAATTTCTTTCTTTCAGTAATAAGTTTTCATCTTGAACTTAGTTCATCTCATATATTTATTTCCCCATAATTAATGATATATAAGATATATAATCTTACATATCACTATGTATGATGATTTTTAATATAAATCTATTTCATTGAATAAATTTGTTTTAAAAAATTATAATATTATACGAATAAATTTAATCTACATTAAGTAATTATTTACTATCCATATACATGTATAATCATCCATAAGATGGTGTTATATTTTATTTTTAAACCCTATTATGTATTAATTCACATGATAATCATGTTTCCTAAAACAAATTTTAAAAATAATGTTTTATTAAAATTTTGAAAATGTTGGTTTTCAACAATGGTATTTCAAAGTATTAAAATGTTTTTCTCATCCACTCAAAATAAATTTTTTTATATAAGCCTTTAAATTTATTTTCTATACCATTATATATTTTCAATGAAATTTAGTGAAAATGTTTATATATATTTTATTATAAATCCTTCACAATACCATTTCATAAATCGCATTCAAATGTGATCTGAAACTTCTTCTATTATTTCAATTTAATAAATATTTTATAAAAATAAAACACGGGTACTATAAAATTTTACTTTTTCCATAATATTATTTTATTACATGGAAATTATTTTTTATGAATCAGACTGAAAATGTTATTATTAAATACTTTTTGGGGCTGACATAAATTTTATGCATGAATCATTTTCTTTTTATAGGTAAATTATGTTCATAAAATATATAAATTTAATGAAACATATTTTTCTATACATGGGGTTTTGTATAATATAATGAATTATTTACTTCTAGTAGCACAAAAATGAATAGATAACTGGTACGTGGGGTCATATCTCTCCCACCAATTTATTGGTTAATGTTTAATATCTCAAAAGATAAAGAGGGTAGATGGGTATTAGACCAATATCGAATTTTTACATGGGTAGTAGCTCATGCCTAAGGAGGTACATGTGTTATTTAACTAGCATAAATGTTCACATGGTTTTTATCTTTAATCTAAATATGGTACATGGGTTGTTGGCTATATCCACTATAGAATGAGATTTAGGATGTCACACTAACTTATTTTCTTTTCATATACTTAGGAATGTTTTGTTTTTTCATGATATTCCAATTGATTTTCATGTTTTTGTGATTTAAGAAATTTTTATTTTCATCAATGCCTATTATATGATTATTATTCCACTTTTGTGACCCTAACATGGTCCAATACTCATTTGATCTTTAAATTAGATATTTCTCTTCTTATAGTTAGTTTCTCACATTTTTAGGATCTAACAAAATGATTTTGTGAAATATTTCCCTTACAAATACTTTTACCATGACCATTTCTTAAGATTATATTCCAATTATTATGAGGGATATGTTAGCATATGTGACATGTATATGAAGGTCTAGTATGGAGGGATTACGACACAATTTTAAAAACTATATTAGACTAAGAAGTTTATATAGCTAATCTATAATGATACTAACCATATATAATCATGGGAATTTTGTGACTATTATTATATATAAAATTTATATTTTTTTACTTTATGTAATGTTAGTTTGGTTCATCTCAATTAATATCAGAGAGATTATATAAGGAATGTGTTTTTAGCTACAATCACAAGAGTGTGTTTTGACGGTGTCTCGCCTATGGTATGAAAGGCGTGTTCAGTGCATACAATATTTTGATTTTTAGCTTGAATATACCCTTATAAATAGTAACATAGTTGAAGATGTATTGATATATAAGACACAGTCTCATGGAGAATTAGATTCTAGCATCAAATAGTATTTGGTGGCCCTCTTTACTGAGATACATCAAGACATTCAAGAGTACTAAGGTCCTATAACCCTAATATCCTTATTAACCTCATCTTATTTCATTTATAGGTTTAAGAGGATAAAAAATTTAGGTATGGATTTTCTAGTTATAAAGGACAATATATATGGTTTGGAGAAAGCACTTGACCAATTTCACGATACAGATGAAATCTAGCCTGATTTATGACATTTCATGGTCCGCATGATAATGAATGATGATATTATGAGAAACACACAATCCTCTTGAATGGATGTTAACCTAGGTTCAAAAAATATGTATTGGGTCATGTGTATGTAATAATGGTGGCCCCATTTTAAGATATATGTAGTAGGTTGTTTCACATGGTTATAAACCTACTGGGAGGATAATACTAAGAACCAGTGGAATTATAGTATTATATAAACACCACCCATTATCATGTGTAAAAGGGATGATGTGACTCTGGATTTCATGATGGGGTTACTTAGGACCAACCAATGGAATGACTTAGTCTAGTTGAATGATGATCAATTGATTAATATAGTTCACTTCATACTGATTTATGAGGCCTTTTTAAATGATGAGATTGGTAAGATTAATGTTTTAGAGACCACTCACTCACAAAATATCCTTTGCAGTATTGATCAAAATAAATATTCTCATTTTAAGTAATTTTTAGAGTAGGTATTGGATACGTAATTCGGTAGGTATTCATAGCTATGAATTTCCTATCATCCACATACAGATGGACTTTCAAATAATATGATTCAAAATCATTGAAGATATGTTGAAAAAAATACTAGACATGAGTTGTTCTTAGAGAGAACACAATCCTTCATTAGAGATTACTAACAATAATAACTATCATGTTTTGATATATATGATACCTTTTGAGAATTTATATACGATATATTTCTGCCCACCCTTGTGTTGGCCAAAATAACGTGAATCTATGATGATTTGGTTGAGTATCTTCCCTGATATCTCAAAGAATGTTCTACTTGTTGGGATGTATTTTAAGACCACCTGAGGTAGGTAGAGTTCATACCTTGATCATCGGATTCCTCCTACAAGACTTGATGTGGAGAGTGGAGTTTTCTTATGGGTGTAGTTGGGGTTGGGAAATCACTGTGTTTGGATCTAGGGAAGGAAGGTTCCCAGGTTTTAGGATTTATTCATGATAGTTTGGAGGGTTAGTATAGTAGAATATGTATGGGATCCCCTGGTTTTTCAATTCCATGCACTGTGTATTACCTATATTATAGAATCATTGACACTATCTTAATGAATCATATAATACTAATTTCATTGATATTGATCTTGATGTTGATGAGTATTTATAATATTGTTCATATTGTATAGTGTACTAGAGTGAGAAAACTCCTTGTCAGAAGGAATTTTCATTAGTTCTCTGTTGTAGTATTATATTCCAATCATACAGTAGACATTGGGGTGGGATTATAACATATAATATGAGAGTAAATTTTAATCTCATAATAGGCATAGTGAGGTTCTATATTTCATATTTCGTATGAGTTTCTATTTGGTTATGTATTTGTAAAAACTCATATATTCTTGAGGTATGAATATTTTAAAATTTATTTTTTGTTAGTAATTTTCCATATGTATATCATGGATGGATTAATATCTGTAGTCAAAGTAGTTTCAATAAAATTATTGGGGTCAGAGAACCAAAATATTTAAAAAGGTAGATTAAATGTTGGTATAATGATTAGTGATAACCTTTAAACCAACCATGAAAATGGAAAAGAGTCTTCCACATGGTTCATCAAATGATGATGATCACCATGAGAATCCTTGAAAAACTGATAAAAACTAAAAACTTATCTACTTTGTGGGTTTATGGATTACCAAACCATTTGGACCAAATATTTGAGGTTTTCATTCTATTAAATATTTAGAACACCAAAATTGGAACATGGTTTAGAAAATAGTGTATCAATACTATGTTTCCCACACTGTAACTTAAAAAGTCATAAATTACAAAATCCCCACCCCCAATTTTATAAGTCTAATCTCCCACCTCTCCCTCTCTCATTCGACCAGTTCATCCAAATTTTACAACTCTTCAATCTCCCACAATCCAATTTTTATTTTTCCTCTCCATTACTATTGTAATAAAATATATTTTGTCCCTATGATTATATATAGGTATTTTTTCAATTTTTTTATATATTTTTGTTTCACTCCCTATATAATGTTTTCAACCCATTTAAATATATTTATGAACTATTTTCAGGGTTTTTGTATTCTTTTGTGAATTATAATATTTGATATATAATTAGTAACAGATATGTAATGATTATACTTTTAAAAATAATATGTATGTGTTCTTTATGCTATATATCAATTTATTTGTCCATCACATAGTGTTTCTGATGTGTGGTATCAGTAACTTAATGAATGTTTACCAAAAACTATAATAAATTATTTATATGGTTGGTTCTAATGAAATTTATTTTTAATTATTACGGGTTTCTAGATATTCAGTGTTTTAACTAGACTTATTTCCACTATATGTGGTGATATCGTTTACAACAAAACTAGGGAATTATGGATTCGAACAAAGGGCCCTCCTAAATATAATTGTGAACTAATAAGTGAATGAAACTTAGTCCATCTTATGATCTCATTGTAATACCTTGGATGAGTGGTAAATAAACTAATTGATGATATATGGATGCATAAGATATCTTCCTTGGATCTGGTCTTATTCCTATTAACATGGATTCCTTAGATTTCCTTGTTAGATCTAGAATATATTCATCATAAAATGGATTCCTTGAATTTCCACCATCATTCTAGAAGTCATGATAGATGATAACATGGATTCCTTGGATATAATCCTTGGATCTGGATGATATGTAAGATAATATAGGGGTTCCATGTATTTCATAATGTGAGCTATCTTTATACATGTTGTAATTGATGCCTCATATTACCTACTTTGTTATTCTAGTAATTCCGGATAACATGGATTCCTTTGATTACCTCCATGGATTGGAAGTTCATTCCTATCAATATTGTGTATTACTTCAATTAACTCTATTGATCTTGTGGTCATGGCTGATGATTTGTGAATGCCTTAGACATTGTTATGGGATCTGGAAGTCATACCTTGTGCTAAAATGTTTCCTTGTCTATCTTCCATGGATCCAAAAATTGATTTACTAACACGTGATTCCTTGTAATAACTTTTAGTTTCCAGTATTATACATAATGAATTCTTATGTTTAGTGATATAATCCATTTTCTGAATCATGTATGGTCAATATATATTGTTATATTAAATCATGTGGAATGATGGTAGATTATTTTTCAGTATTCCCATTTTTATTTTGAACATAATCTTGTAATATTCTTTATATTTCATATATTTCTTGAAATTGATGTTGGTTTCATACAGAGTCAGACTCATACTCTTCTTGGGATACCCTAGTTACATGGGTAAACTTCTTGTTTATAAGATAGAGAAAGGGAAACATCCCTTTGAATGAGGGTAATGTTTATAGGAGTTGTGTATCTTGGTGCATGTTATTGTGCTATATCTCAGGACCTGTTTACAAGTTTCTCTTTTTTTATTTTTTTTATTTTTTAATGTATTCAATATATCAGGAGGATCATATTTTGAATATATAAATCTCTTGAAATTTATGGCACTAGTTTTTATTATTTCAAAGGATGTGTATTTCATTACTAAAATATATTGCAACGAGTATTTTAATTGGTTTTATGATGAACTATTTTTTTATTTTCTCAATTATTTGAACATGATGTGAGTTTATAGTCTCTTTGTGTCATCAATGTAGTTCTTCTTTACTAGATAGTAGCTTCTGGTATTTGAGGCGGTGTTCATGTGGTCCAATTATACTATATATCTGGGCATTATTGATTGTTCTTGGGTTTAGTAATTTATATTATAAATATCATATAATATTAATGGTGTAAGATTTTATCCTAGAATCATAAACTATTTAATTTGATCTAAGTATATTGAAGTTCTACACCACTACTAATACAGATCCCCATATGGTTCAATTTTAATGCAAAAAATTGACTATTTTTATATGATTACTCTACGAGGGTAATTCTTGTATCTCAATCTCCATTCAAATCCATCATGAATGATATTAACATGTATTCTTGGGTTTGGATGTTCCTTTAAGATTAACCATCAGTCTTAGGATTAAAAAACAATACTAAAACTCGTCTCTATACCAAATTCTTATTGATGATTTCTCAAGGACATTTAGGTAATACTTGGATCTTGTTCAAATATAATTGGGAGTGTTACTCTGTCTTGGAATGTAAATTGAGTTAGAATTTATCAGGAATAGAAATTGTATTTTCTTACATTATAAAAGATATAAAAAATAACCAAAATAGAATTAGAGAAATTAGAATTCTTGTAATGATATTTAATGAATTCCACAAAAATGTTCTCCCTTTATATACTATTATTTTCAATATTTCCATCATACCCTTATACATATTTCATTAATCCTGAACATGTTAGCATATCAAGAATCAATATAATTACATAAAATCTCTCTCTTAAGTTTATCCTACTAGATACTCTCCTTGAGATCAATATACATCTTTGGGCTTCCTAGATTGATAGATAATGATGATCTATATGAATCATCCAAGAAATCCTTATTCAATTAGGTAACTTAATGAAGGAAAATATATTTAACAAATCATATAAATACAATAATATCAAAGAATAATTCTACATTATTCCTTAAATTCATATAGATAATTATATTTTCCTATAATTTCACATTAATCAATATATGGATATATGTTTGTGTGGTCATTTCGTCCAGATAGGATTTCATCCATTACCTTTTGATTTTCAAGTCCATCCTTTGTAATTCAATGAGGATATTATCTCTTTTAGACCTCTAAATTTATAATATAGAATGATTCTTAGTGGTTTATGTATCTTCATTCATTCATGACTTAATAGGGTGGTAATATAAAGAGCATTAAAATCCCTTCATCAAATTCAACTATCTCATTTTCTTCATGTTCAAATCCTTTTGTGTGAATATATAATCCATGATATTTTCATAAATATATTTATCATGTGTTTCAATATAGATAAAATTTCACAATATCTTTATAGACAGTATTAATTATTCTAGATTTATATTAAAAATCAAGTTATTTTAACATGAAACATTAGTTAACATGATGCATAAGCTACTATTATTCCTTTTTTCATTAGGATACATTCCAATAACTTCTTTGATGTTTCACTTTATATCACAAACACTAATCTATTGCATGATTATTTTAGTAAAGGTATAGTGACCAACTACTCAAAATCCCCATGGAATTATCTTTACAATAGTCTATCTAGGGGTACATGAATCCATTATATGTTAAGTTGTATTAGGAATTAGACATTGACAATAATTTATCAAGAATAATTAATAGTATACATCCAATTGAAGATAATTGTAGTTCAATTTTATTGTGATTAGTCTAGATCCCTCCTTATTCCCTTATATGTTAGAAATTTCTATTGGTATACCTAGTCTTGTGGTTACATATCCCAAGAATTACACTTTCTATAAGAAAACGATACACTTGAACTCATTAGTATATAGTTTCCCTTTAAATAAGATCATATAAATATTCATTAATTTATCTTATTAATATTATATTACATTATAATATATGGAAATATGATCTATAAAAACAACTACAAATAGATTCAAGTAATCATTAGAGACACTATTCAGCATATCTATGATGATTGAATTAGAATTTGTTTATTTCAATGGCATCACTATCAATTGATAAGGTCTATATCTTGAATAGAATGGGTTGGATATATGATCAAAATTCACCATAAATTGATGATACCATGATTGAAGCTTGATTATTAAGAATTAATGATCGCCATACAATTGATAAAATAATTAATCAATATATGGTAAATGATAATTTCTGTTTCTCTTGATTATTTTTTGTTAATGATAATAAATAAAAAGATTTATTGGCCCATATTTAGTTTTTAAAAAGAGGGTGGGTTCCCCATATTGAATAAATTTTAAATATAAAACACTTGATTCGATTCTCTTAGTGATTATTCTTTAATTTTGGCAATTCAACCAGGTTTATTATAAAATGGGTTTTTGAACTAGGAAAGTCACTATGTATTAGTTTTATTGAAATATCAACCACATGATTTGATATAAGTTAGTAAAACCATCTAAAATTACATTGATATATTCATATATAATATAAATTTATATAAATTGAAAATTTTCCCCACCATTTAGAAAAATATGCTTTATTATTAGGTAACTAGACCCAGAAAATATTATCCTCAGTTGAGAATTTATTGTTTAACATTCACTTAGAGATGGTAATTGTTTGATTAAACAAATGAAATGTGATTTACATATCCCCATAATTAATACAATATTTATCTATAAATATCCTAATGATATGAAACATCATATAAATTTTATTGAAAGGTTGAATAATATGATTTTTAGGAAGTAATTTTGTATGAACATCTATCGATGAGGAGTTATATACATAGGATAAAATCATCATACCATTATGAGTTTTTATGATCATTAAATATCCAATCATTGGGGATATAAATTAATAGTATTAGTGAGTATTAATAATATTATGGAATTTATATAACCATTATAAAATAAGATGTTTTAAATTTCAGGCATACATTTCACCGCCATAATTTAGTGATTCAGTTTTTTATACCTTATAAAAACACAAATGGATAAAATGGGTATTAAAAAATAATATTATTATGGAAAAATAAAATTTTAATGGAAAATCTATCATTGTATGTCTCCAATAATGAAACTTTTATTTTAAACTAATACATATTACATTTGACTTATGATATTACTGGTTTATTCTATAACACTTTTTTAAACATAGATTGTTTTATGTTTTATACTCTTTTTATTCATAACATAATCCCACAAAAAAATTCAATACCACTCTTATACCAACTGAAATAAACCAATCACAACATCCATAAATATTATATTATTATACATGAATACTTATTACAACTTATTAAAATCACAACATAGAATCTATATGTTTTGTGTATTTCTTGATTAGATAAATCACTAACTCATTTTCCTAAATATTTTTCAATATCCCCCCCAAAATAATATTTTCCCATTTTATCATTTTAAATTTATAATACACTATACCCTTCTTTATTTCCTTCAGAATTGTTATATAAGAAATGATAGTTTTGAAACAATAATAGGGTTAAAAATAATATATATCAGTTAAGGATTGTAAATGAGCGTAAGAAGAACATGAAGGTATGAGAAAATATTCAAGGTACCTGAATATAAAATAAGGTGTTAAATACTTATAAAACATGGATCATATTTTAAAAATCATGACACATAGTTTTTGATATAACGTCTGAAATGACGTAATTTACTAGAAAAAATGAGATAGTTTTCAAAATCCCTAGAAATATAAAATTTTAATTTTGTGCAATATATATTGGTTGAATAATATTATGGCACAATAATAAGAATATAAAATAATTTTTTATATCATGTCTCCTTACCAAGATGATGATTATATTATTTTATGAGTCTCAGGGTGGATTGTGTTAACACCCCATTTATGTAAACAAAATGAATTAAGATTTATCCAAAAAAAAATTCATGAAATATCATCAGGTATACATAATTAAACAATTAATTGAAAGAATATATAATTTTAGGGGCACATATCAAATAATGAAAACTTGTATATATGAGTTCCATATAAAAATAAAAAATTTAATAATTCGATATTATATTAGTAAAACCATGTGAATGAAATGGAATTCTTAAATGTTTCTTAAAAATGTAAAAAATGTCATCTAGATATGAAAAATCAATGTTTTTGTTAGATCATATCCCCTAATAAATCATAAGAAGCAATAAAGGATTTTTGAAATAGATGGAATACAAGCCAATGGATCATTATAAAGTAGTTTGGAAATAATATTGAAACAAACAATACATTTTTAATAATGTTTTATAGAAATGAAAATAATTTATAAACAAATGGTTCTATAAAGAATTTAAATTTATTATAAATTACTTATAGAAATCATGAAAAAATTGAAAGGAAATTTTGTAAAGTAAACTGAAGAAAATGACGGGAGAAAGAAACTGTATTAAAAATATTGAATATATTATGTTCTAGATTTTGTAAATTATATTAAAAAATTTATAGAAATTACCATAATAAATATTATAATTGTGAATAATTAAATCCATAAATTAATATAAAATACATGGATATATATCAAAATTATTCCTAGATGAAAGAAGAGATATAGGTGGAAACCACTTACAAGAATCGTTTCGGATGAATTATGAACATATGGGAGTTGAAACCATAAAGAGACAAGTTAATTATATAAATAAATGTAGAATAATATTAATTTTTTTTATATTTTAATAAAAAATAATTTCCAAAAATGTTAATTTATTCATAAAAACCACTGATTTCAAATTGAGATTTGAAAATAAACCCTTATCATTACACAAAACATCCATCAAATCCATTTTATAAATTTTATAATTAATATAACCATCATACTAAACTATTGAGAAGACCAATGGATATATATTAAATTGAATAATTTATTTATTATAATCATTATTTGTCTATATATTAGTTATTTATTGTTTATTTTCACCATCAGATGTATGTAAATTTGAATTTAATGTATGTTTCATAATGAAGATAAAAATATTTGTTATTTTATAACATATCAATAATTAAAATTATATGAAAATGTGGTGGAATTTTTTTTATCAAATTTTAAATTGATAGATGCTAAGGTAATGTTTTACAAGAATGGAATCCGTGATGATAATATTTTGAGTAATTTATTAATAAAATTAATTTATATTATAAAGAGAATTTATTTTTTTAAAATTCATTAGAAAAATTTATATCCTAAATTCCACATTTAAAAATTATATTATCATTATTAATATAAATATTTTCATTGAAATTGTAAATGGTGAAGATTGTATAGTATTGTTTGTGTTGGTGGTTGAAAGGCTCAAAATAGAACAGGTAATAATAAAAAATGAGTAAGAGTATAGAGTTTTATTATAGTAATATAATTTTTTATTGAGAAAAATAATTTTATAAAACATAATTACATTGTTGAATGATATATATAAAGTGTTTATATGATAAAGTAATTGAAATTTTTGGTGATGAAATAGATACTTCCATAAATGTAATCTATCATTCTTGTGATAAGTTCCTTTGTAATGAATGATTTGGGAATATTTATAGTAATTACATGCAGAAAAAATTATTTAATAGCCTTAATTAGAAGTAATATGGGTAGGGATTCCAGATAAAAACTATGTAAAATTTTATATTGGAATTATTAGAGAGGGGTTCCTTTTATATAAGAGTTTTGAGTTGGATTTTTTGAAAATACCCATTTACTAAGGTGTAAGGTTGTCATTTTCCATATAAAGTGGATCCAAATTGAATGAATATTGGATATTGTTCTTGAATCACCTTCTATATAATATTTTTTTGATAAAAATAGATATTTTTTCCATTACACATAAATTTAACACATTTAACTCATTTTCCCTCAACAGTTGTATCTCAATTTCATTCTCAGAAATTGTTTTCCAAAAAAATGAAATCCACACTCATACCTAATATTAAAATTTTTATTAAGAAAATTTATTCCATTTAATTAAAATAAATTTCTTAATATTATAATTTTTTGTTAAAATGAAACATAATTTATATAAAAAATGATTGTTTAATAAGAATATAATTTTTTTAAAATTAACTGTTGATAATAAAATTACATATAAAATAAAAATTAAATGAGTGTTAATATATTTTTTATATATTAAAAAATTAAATTAAATTAGATTAATTCATTAATAGTGACCAAGCTAAGATAAAATTCTCAATTCTTAGAATATAATTCGTTGAAAAATAATATTTAATATTTAATGAATTAACTCAATTCACATTATATATCTTCTTACCATTAAATTTCATTTATAAATTAGTATTATATTATTTCATTTTACCATTATTAAAAAATAATTTTTTTTAAAAAAATAATATTAAATGATTGAATAAAAAATGTATTAAAATATATGGTTCCAAAATGTTTATTAAAAAATATGCTCACACCAGAATAAGGAGACATGGAGGGAACAATGAAATTCCCAAAATAAAAAACCATGAACACAAAGAAAATGAAAATGAACCCGAAAATTAATTTTTCATTCATTATAATATGGGTAATCCTTAAAAATACAAAGCTTCATATCTAACTATGCATAAGAGTTGATAATATGAATGGACATGAGGACTTCCGTAGTATCACTTTATTGTATAGTAGTAGACCTTATAGTTGATTAATGAGATAATGGTATCAAAGACACATTCCTATAAAGAAAGGTATAATACTTACAAGGATAATGGATTTACTTTATCCATAATGTAAATGAATGTTGAGGTTTTCAACTCAAATAGTGGAACCATTCTCACTCACCATTATTAAAGAACAACATCATGGTTTTGACCATGTAATATCATGAGTTTCTTTATGAGGTACAAATTATCATAATTTCAATTAAGTGGAATAGTTTAAACCTAATGTGAATGTCTATTAAGGTCATGATATTTTCATGAGTTCATAGATATTATTTAAAGATGAAGTCATAGTGTTCTGAAAAATATGATGGATTGCATTGTTAGTATAAATTGTGCCTCCTAAGCTATATGGTTACTACATAACATGCGGTACATTTTGGAGAATAGAGGAGGGCCAGACAGTTTGATGAAACTCTGCAGTTAGGTCCCGATTCCCCTATAGTGAAACAGATATTTTTAGTTGATGAAAAACACATGGTTTTTCTATGGTTTCCCAAATTGTGTGCATGAACCATAAAAGGTCCTTCATTAGACATTGAAGGTCATACGGTTGGTACAAGTTTGGAAAACCATGTGGCCAATCCGTTCAACCCCTTGATTTTCAGTGAAATTGACTTTTCACACTTAAAATAATATTAACAAAAAACATTTTATTTTCCTATGTTTCTATCATACATGGTGTCTCTTCCTCCTTTTATTTGATATTTCATCAATACTAAATCTTCTATTTTAGGATGATTCCCTATATGACCACATATTCTACTTACAGTTATCTCATTTGTTAACCAATGGATGTGTTTCACTCCCTATGCTCACATCAGAATTTTCCTTTCTATTGATGGTGTGACTTTGGGGTGAGATTATCTTCCCAACATTAAGGGTATTCATCCATTTCTCCATTTTCATACGTTCTGGGTTGAGTTAAGAGACTATACAGGGTGATCGTTCTACCATGAATATGTGGAAGGTGGAATATATTTTTTCAAATAACATTTGGTGCTTTATCAACCTTATTTCAATTGTCTTGTATGATGGCCCAATTGGTGTTACTCATAAATTTAATTTAACATCTGTAATATGTTTTTGGAACATAGCTTTTTCTCCCACATAGTTACAGTTTTTGGTTGGATGTTTATAATCGATACCCTGACCACCCATATGGTGAGTGGTTGTATCTTCCACAATTTATATCACCGGGGTGAGTGTGTTAAATATCTCCATTTCAATAGGAGCCTTATTGAATTAATTTAGAATTAAGTTATCAAATATGTGAATTTTTATGCCACCATTTCCATGTGATTACATGATGATTAAAGTGGTTAAATTTTTAAATATAAATATGTAATGGGTTGGATAAACACAATGTTATTGAATGGATATGAAATAGGGTATGAAAGGATTAACGAATTAATAATCATATTGGATTCCTTGGAAATTTCAAATATTTGATTTTCATTCCATTGAATATAATGGACATTTATACTCCAAAAATCCATATTCTTATGATTCCATGTACATCTCAATACTGTGGATCTGAAAAACTCAGGATTCCAAGAAACATTCTTCTATATAGTTATATCTTTCCTAGACCGCCATAAACATGATCCATGGACCTTCTTCTTAGGCCCCACCCGAGAATTTATCGAGTTTTCCATGGAGAAGCTAAAAGGACTCAATGAGGATTAATTAGACTTTTATACCTTATATCATTCCCCTCTCAGGACTAAAAATTGATTTCATGGAATAATAAAATGTGTGTTTTTTATATAGATTTAACATTACATTGTGATTATGTTTTCCAGATTATATTTTCCCTTGTTAGGGGTGTTTTATTAAATTTGATGGACTAGAAAATATTGCTTATGTTTTACCTTTCTGATCTATGTTGAATATATTGATTAGTTTTTTCTTATATAGAGTGACCGGATATGTTATAGACGTCATTGGTGGTGCTGTAATGTGTGTTCTCTCACAACCTATTTGGGTCACTATTGGGTACCCAGATAGAAATCTTGGATGATAGTAGAGAGTATAGTATGAACCGACCTTTTATTTTCTTATTTGATCATTTCTTTAGAGAGGAGGAGAATATGACCGATGTGTGATCATGTTTCTATCTTGATATAGATATTTTGATTCATTTTGTTATTTTGATCCATGTATTTTATGGGTTTCCTTTTTCCATGTATTTCCTACCCTTTTTATAGAGATTTTACATGATCATCATATTGTATATGACATCGCTATTATATTAAGTATTATAATTGATGTTTGGATGTTTATCTTCTATCTTTGATTCTAGTTATATTATGAACTACATTAATTTTTTACATGTGTTATCTCTACATTACTCTTATTAGAAGGTTATAATATCCCCACCATACCATCTTATACCCTTTCTAGTAGTCTACATCATATGATATACAGGGTGATGCATTTAAGGTAATGGGACCCACAAGCATAGGGAACCACTTAGTGTTATCCGAGGTGTTTTATTTCTTACCTTAATATTTTGAAATAATATATATGATATTAAGAATGAATTGGAATTTGGTAATTGACTGTTCATGAGACTCTCATACCCATGTATAGTAAAATGAAATGTTTCAGGGACTGAGGAATTTTTGTTTTATATTTTTCCAATTACAGATGACTTGATTCCACCATTAGGTGATGCACGTGAAATGTGATGATATTATTTCTAGGACCGAGGAATTCAATTTTACCCTTGTCCCAGTTTGGAGGGAAATTATTGATCATGCATCATTTTAGGAACCTTACAAGATTTTATTCCATGCATATGTCATTCAATATAGGATACATTGCCTGATTGCATGAAAATTATTATGTGTACCTTGTGTTATAGAATAATGATTGATTGATGATTCTTTCAGAAAAAATGGGAAATATAATGGGTACATAGAGTGAATTCCATAATCTAAATAATTATTTCATGAATATGCTACATCTAAAACACATTGTGGTCAATTATCACATGTTGAATAAAGGGCAATTGGTTGGATGGACTAAAACGTTTTTTTGGTAGGAATTAATTTGATTCCAAAAATTAAATTAAAAATTCCATGGTCCCTTATAAGATGTATGTTTCGATCCATTTAATTCAATCATTTATTGATAATTACCTGAAAATATGAATTTAAATGAAATTGGAATTCCAGAATGGGAGGGTCGTTATTAAATGGATTTTGAAATTGTGATTGATAGTCAATATATAGGGAATCTTGTTGAGAAATATATATATTTTTCTAGACCCAAATATAAGAGTGGGTTGTAGGCAGTGTCTCTAGTGTCCTTTATGATTGTTTCATTTACATAGCCTTATTTTTAGGACAAGGTGGAAAGTGTTTTCCATGTTTATAGGAAGGATACAACCTATCATAATATTATATATGCAATCATATCTTTATAAACAATTTTCATATGTGGGTTCTTATAATTTTAATGGAATAACTCAATGATGGCCTCCAGTCATGTTCGAAGAGGGTGGCGAAGACCACGTTCTGAACAAGGTGGACCTTGAGCTTCCAGTATAACTTCTAGTTGTACCACTTATGGAACAACTAGTTTTACCTAACAAGGGAGTTGAGACATGTTCTTTAAGGACTTATTAGGATTTATAAAGACTTGTTTGGGTCCCTATAGCCTTCCTTCTCTATGTAAGAGAAAACATGCGTGTTCAAGTTTCATCATATGCCCACATTTTTAAGGGATGGAGTTCCACAGGGTTTTGAGCTATGCGTTAAATCAACTTTATCAATTTTCAAGCATATAGAGACACCTCATGATAAGATATTAAATCATGTTAAAAATGTACTTTGGGGAGTATATAAGAATTGGGGGGGGGGGGGTGTTTTGAACCATGATAATAGGATTCAAGTTATGTTTTGGAGTGATTTCATATCCAGGTTTTTGACTACTTATTTCCAGAGTCTCTAGGGTCGGAGTGGGGTAGTTAGTTTATCTGTCTGGACTGGGGTGTGATGAAGATTACGGAATTTTCAATTCAATTTATAAGGAGTCAATTCATTGAACAAATTTATCACACTAATGATATTTCAAGGGTGGACACTTCTAGTGTGGTCTCAACCATGTCCTTCGTTTGGAGGTTTGAATGTCTCTGTAAAAATCTATAATATAAACCATAAACCAGATTTTAATTTTTGAAACTATCTTAAGGGATGATGTTATTGCAGAGAAGGTAAGTGTGTCCTCTCAACCATGTGGTTTAGTGTCTAGTTGTAGAAAATAAATTTTTGAAGCTTCTCGTGAGGGTAATACTAGCATGAGTGTGAGTGATGGTAGTTATTTCATCTTTCATTAGTGTGGGAAATGGGAAAATAAGACAAATATGTATGATAGTTACCCATTCACTTGTATTTCATGTAGAAGGATGAAACATATATAAGAATTATACAGGGACTTTAATTCAAGAGTTGGTGAAATGTGCTCAACTATGAATCTAGGTTCATAGTGGGATTTATATCTAAGTTTCAGGTAGGGAGTTAAAGTAGTTTTGATCATTTAAGATATTGTGGTGCTCATATCTGGGGAAGCCCGACACCATTTGTGATATGATAGAAAAGTGGGCCTACTATAGGTAGAGAGGTTGTGTCATAGGTCCATGGTTCAGTCTTGATATATTTTTCATAGCCTATAATGATAATATAATCATACCATCTATAGTGAAAAGTATGATCTTAGTATCCCTACTCTAGTATCTTGTCTTTTTGATATAGATTCTTATGATTCATTGTTATTTGTTCCTATTGGGGAGTGTCAATGATTTTAGGATTAGTTTTCTGATATATTCATGATGCTTGATACTCTATTGTGATTCATATAAAAGAGTATACACTAGTATAGTTAATTCAACCTTGAGATAGGTAGTGTACCTTTAATTGGAATATTTTTGTCATCAATATGATAGGATTTGACCTCAGACTCATGAAGGAATTACTATTTATTATCATAACCATGTTTACATTTATCATATATTGGTGACGTTCACCTCACCCTATGGGGTTGTTTTTGTTAAAAATGGCGAATGGGGTGTCTATATAGGTAGAACTAAAATAGATCATCTTGGTATGGGTGGGATGACATCCCAGATTTCTATCTTATTTTTGGATGATCATGGATAAAATCAAAAGAACTTCCATGTAGTGGAATATTGTTTTATGTAAATTTTCCTAAATGACATTTTGGAATACCTCCTCATAGAGTGGTAGTTTTTCCATTGAGAAAATGTTAGGATCTGAACCGGTATCCACTACTCCTTACATGAAAGATACTTCTGAGTAATTGGAGTTCATGAGGATTCTAGTGGACATGGAGGAAAAGGGGTTTATACAACAGAATACTAATCCATGGGATTCATCAGTCCTTTTAGTAGGAGACGTGCATGGAACCCTACCATTATGTGAGCATTACTAGAAATTTAACCCCTTGAGAGTAAAAAATGGTTTCCTTTTCCCCATAGAGATTATATCTTCAAACAACTCTGAGGATGTGTGGTTCTCTCAATGATTGTTCAAAGATTGTGTTATCATCAGGTGTGTGTCCATCCTAAGTATATACCTCATTCATATTTTTATAGTAGTTGTGGTGTATTTTAGTATATGGTTATGCCGTTTTGTCTCATAAACATGCCCACAATTTTGATGGATCTAGTTATCCGATATATATATTTATATTGATATATATTTATATATAGATTCATTTGAAGAGGTATTCATGGATGATATCAAAGCTTATTATCAAAATTTACATGACCATGATAAACATCATGATATCATTTTTGATATAAAAATATATAATTATTTATATTATAATCTCACATTGTGCAACTTTTGGATGGATATGATTCACGTCCTAGGTCATATTGTCTCAGAGACAAGAGTATAAATTAACCTAGAGAAGGTGAGAGATTTATATTTATAGGATTTTCCCATGAACTTATTTTCTAAATGGGTCTCCTTAGGGATATTAATATATTATAATAATTTCATACAACACTTGTCATGCATAAAAACACCTCTTATGGGATTCCTGAGAAGGTTGTGAAGTGTATATGGAAAGATACCATTGAGATATCTGTTAAGGAGATGAAAGGCCTACTGTGTTGAGCAATGATTCAAATTCAACCGAAGCCTGGTAGAAGCTATATTGTATATTTTCATACATAAGGTATAAGGATTGGATAAATTGTGAACCAAGTGGAGTGATTCATGGACTATTGTTCTCATCAGTGGACAATACACATGATGAAATTCTTAGAATACAATCTCAAGTTAGCTGTTATTGTTCACACCTTCTCTTGTTTGTGGAATTATTCATAGGGGAGAATTTTTTTATGTACACAGGCCACAAAATCCTCATGTGTATATTTACTCTTATTGACTTGAACCATAAGCAAAATTAGTTGGTCGAATACATTTATAAATTTGAAACTAACCTTGATTTCACTCCCAGAGAAGAAAATTAAGGTTTCTATGAACTATGAAGGGGAGCTCAGATACATGAAATTCAGTATTCCATTAGATAGCGGAAGCTTATGCACTTGTTTTCATAAATGAACTTGGATGTGTAGGATATTCCAAAGTAGGATTTTCTCTCATCCTTTGAAGAGAATTCAACTATTTGGGATCGAGTAAGGGTGTGGTTGTTATCTGATGCTAAGGGACAAGTAATATGGGAATTTGTTGAACGTGAGGACTTACCTCCTAGTCGAACAATGGGAATGAATGAAATTCTGTGTATTCATAGTATATTTGAGGTTCTAAAATACATATATGAGGATCATATGTAGGAGTTTCATGCCTCATCAAGGGTATTATATCATAATGTTACTAAGATGTATCAAGATTTAAACTACCAGTACTGGTGGTCAGGTATGAATCGAGAGGTAGCATCTTTTTTCCATAGGTTCTCCACCTATCAATAGGTGAATGTGAAACTTTGGAGACTATTAGGTGTTTAATAGTATTTATCCATTCCTATGTTTAAAAGGGATGATGTTTTGATTGATATCATTTTCAGATTTCCAAGGTCACCACGAGGTAGTGATGTTTAATGGGTTGTTGTGGAAAAGCTCATGAAGGTCTCCCATTTCCAATGTGTGATGGAGACTTTCTCAGTAGATGAGATTACGAAGTTTTATATCAATGATATTGTTTTCCATAATGGGGTTCATTAATCCAATATATCGAATAGGGATTCCTAGTTTTCATCTCACTTTAGGAATATATTATAATTGCAATTGGGTATATAGGTTATTTTAAGTATGATATACCACCCTCAGAACAACAGCCAGTGAGAGTGGATAATATAGGTTATGGAGGATATGATTTGAGAATCCAACAATAATTTTTATGGTTCTTGGTAGAGGAATATACCCATGTTCATTCATACAACAATAATAGCTATTAGGTGACCATACATATGGAACATTATGAGGCATTATACCGAAGATCATTTTGATTGCCTATAGTCATGTTAGAGGTAGTAAAGGGAGCACTATAGGTATGTCATCCTGTTCAAGATATTTATGATTAGGTCTATTTTTTCAAAAGATAATGGATACAAAAGAGTATAAATTTTAATCATATGATGATCACTGTCGATGACCTCTAGAGTTTGAGGTTAGTTATCGAGCCTTTTTATATATCTCATAGAGGCTAAGATATGGAAAAATTAGAGGAATGTGTAAAATTTCATCATGGCATGTCAGGTCATTTGATGTTATGGGGAGAGTCTAGCTATTATATTATGAATATATATTTCCTCATGGGTACCATGACATGATTTTTTTTCTTCCACATATCTGAACTATTACATTATCACTCAGAGTTACCTCATACTCATCATCCAGATGAGGGTGAGTATATGTATATGCATACTTTGAGAAGTACCATATATGAATCATTGATATAGGAATAAAATTTCCCCAAAGATGTTCAATTCATTTTTTATGATTTCTATAGAATCACGAAAATGTACAAAATAAAAAATCAGAGTTGGTGGCTGACATGCATTTACATTGTTTGATGTTATTCTTGTATGATGCATTGCCACCCATTGAAGGCCTATTCAGTGATGAATTGTTTTATGGGGGGAGATATTATAAGATCCAATTTTATTTCGGTAAGGATATTCCTAATTTTAGTTTAATAAAATGGTTTTGAAAAAATTTGAATTCATTCTAAGATCATGAGAGTTTTTGTGGTGTTGAGGGCCTGTTTCGAAATTGGAGGCCGTGTTTTTAAAAAAAAATAGGATGGGGCACATGGTTAGTTGAAACACTGTAGAAAACATAGTAGGGTTACTAATGACACTACATGGAATTTATGGGAGTAGAGTAGGGCTTCATAGTTATATGAAACCATGCATTAAAGATCATTCACCCCTGAATGGGTTCTGTTATTTTTTGTAGTTGAAAAAATGAACGGTTTTTACACGATTTGTGAAGTTGTATGCCAGAACGATTCGAGGTCCCTCATTGGAATGTGAAGGCAACACATTTTTTGTATGATGTGGAAAACCATGCAACCATATACTATGACCTGTGATTTTGGTTGAAATTAAATTATCACCCTTGAATATATTCACAAAAATCCTTTTCTTCTACATTATTCCCATCATAAAAGCGGTCTCTTCTTTACATGTTTGAGATTTCTTCAAGCCTAAATCAAGGATTTGGTTTGGATTCACTATCTGACCCAAAAATTGACTTATGATAAACAAATTAGATTGCTAACGGTAAGTGATTCGTTGATTAAGCTCATTTAATCATGTTCCTTTAGATCAAATATTTTATTTTGGTTCCAGATTATATGACCTATTATTAAACCTAGATATTTTGTGAAATATTTTTCTAATTAATTTAATCATTTTGATACTTTAATATCACAAAACATAGAATATATTTTATGTTATATGAAAAAACCATGTTATTCAGGATTTATTTACAACACCAAGTCAAGGATATACCAAATCCACATATAGATTAGCTTGTGGTATACAAAATACTATGTTTGGATTTTGTTACACACAATTCTATTTTATTTTTATAGATTGTGTTGCACGTAAGACTATGTTTTACTAAGATATAATATAATGTAAATGATTCCATTAGAATATTATTATAGTCCCAACATAGCCATTGGGATGGAAATTACAAATAAGATGAAATATTTTAGGGAAAAATGATATTAAATTTTAAATAAAATAAATACTTTACATCAATTATCCAGAAATGAATGTAAGAACAATCTGAAAATAAATAATTTTTTTTCGAAGAGAATTATTTTTCTATATACCAGCAAAATTTTATATTAATAAATTAAAAAAACACTATTAAGGATTGTCTTTTATAATATATGTATATATATATTAAATATTCTATAAAAATTTTATACTCTCATCTAATATATTTTATGGGCATAAGATAAGAATAAATCCAATTTTATGAATAAAAAGATGCATTTTTCAAATGGTTATTTTTATCACCTTTTAATGGAGAACCCATTTTAAATATAATTGGTGAAAAATTTATCATTATAATATTAAAAAAATATTATTTCTAATCAGTATTAAAAATTTACTTTAGTTTATGTTTGTCTATTTTTCTGATAAGTTTCATGTTTTGTGGAAAAGTGAAAAGTACTAAATTTTAAATTAAAATAGATTTTCATCGAAAAAATTTATATTGTTAAATTATATTTTTGATTGGTTTTAAGGTATAATTATATCCATTTTTTCTCATTTAATCCATTTTAGTTAATTTAAATTAATTTCAAATTGAATATTCATATAAAAACATTTTAATTAATTGAACATTTTCTCTCTAAAACCATTTTCTTCCCGTTTGTGAGATTAATTTAAAATTAATTTTAAAATTTATGTGTTATTACTTTTAAATAATATATTCTATATTCAGAATAATAGGATCAAAATTTATTAAATAGTTTCATTTTAGTTTCAGACAGTATGAATGGAAACATTATTAATTTTTATTACCATAGTTATGGGTGAATCGAGTAATTGAGGCTAAAATAATATTATAAATATTTTAAAAAAACCATAACACTAGACAAAATGTAAAATTTTTATGTTAATTCAACCCTTGAATTCTATGGATTGTTGTTGAAATTTTTACTGGACACTTATCCAGGAAAACAACTTAGAGATTATTAAAATCTATGGGTGTGGAAAAATGTCACACTATAACATTTTATAAATATAATTTTTTTACTATGGGGATAAAAAGAGTATTTTATAAACAATATATATTATTATTAATGATTAACTTTTGATCTATGTCTTTTTTTCAAATTTTAGTGAAAAAATATTTTCCTAAATAATTATCCAATGATGATGCAATAATTATTCAATTAATGAAATTATCTATTAAATTATTTTATAAATACTAAAATTAATATAATTTTACCTAATTAAGCTGATAAAATATATTTATACATTAATATGACTTGTTAAGGGGTATTAAATGATTATTATTGAACTTTTCTTTTTGTATCGACATTCTTGAAGACAATGTTATAAATAGTTTCAAAAAAAGACACTTATAATATTTTATCAAAATAATGTTTTATTAAATTTTTTAAAAATAATAAAATTAAAAAAGCTATAAAAAGGGGGAAATTATGTTATAAAATATCATAAATATATTATTTATGGTTAAAGTTACAACTAAAAATAAAATCTCTCAGCCATTAAATATCGAAAATGATGATATCATCGATAAAATTAAAATAGGATAACTAACGGTATATCCAAATAATAATGTTTAATTTAACACTAAAAATGTTCTAAAATTTGTTAACTTATTATATTACATCCTTAAAATATATTTATTATAATAAATGTAACTTTTTATGTATTTGGAATGACATTATATTTTTCATAAATCAATATTTTGAGAATTTTCTTAAGTTCCCATGACCTAAATTATAAAATGGAACCTATTATTATATTTTATTTACACTTAATAACATATAATTTTTCTAAAAACACTATTCATATAACCTCCCAACATACTTCCTTTCACATTAGAAGACTTAATTTTTGAAGAAATCCAACCGAAGGATTTCTTTTGTGCAAATAAAAAAGTGATATCCAAAGAATATTTAACATTCATCAATGAACATTATTATTTTATTTATTCAACAAAAAAAATTATATAATTTTAGGTTTATATAATAACATATATTTCCAAAATATATTTATATTTTTTTATATTAATGGTTCGTCCAACACTTTCACACACATCCATCAAATGGGATACAAAATTACTGTTTGTGTGTGTGGAGGACTGATGCCTCGCGAAACGATGTCATTCATTCATCCGTGTACACAATTCATGGTAGGGAATAATGAGTTATTTTTTATTTATATATGATATATATGATATATATGATTTATTTATTCATCCTATAATATTATAAAACACATCCTTCTTGCTTTCCTTTTTTTAGAAAATATGATAACTTCGATTGGGGACATGGGGACTACCGCCTCCACAATGTGATATAATTCATTCAGACGTTACACTTAATATTAAGGATGGGTTCAGTAAAGTTATATTATATATATGAAATATTAATTTTCATTTAATGATATTATATATAATCCATTTTACCTTATTTTATTTAATATGATAAAAAAATGGAAACAACGATCATGCATATGTACGGCCTATCATCTCCATGAATGGTGTATTTTAATTTTTAATTATATATTTTATAGATTATTATAAATAATTTTATAATGAATTTATTTTATAATAATATCATTTTTATCATTCTTGATATAATGAAATCATAATATAAGTATAATTACAAAAAATAGAACAGATCAAAACACATACGAAAAACAAAGCAGATATTACCCGAAGCATAACACTAACATGGAATTGATAATAAATGTGTAATATAAAGACATAATAAAATAATATAGGAAATTATGTTTAATAACATCTTTATTTAATATATCTATCATAAAATTATATTTTTGATACTTGAGTTTTTCATGAGTACGAAGAAATTCAATACTTAAGGGGATTTCTAGTCTTAAATTTATTTCTACAAGACTTATGACAAATTCACCACTCATTTCAATTATGTGGTCTATATACTAACCAGTAATGTAATAAATGTTCATATTGTTTAAATTTATTGGTATATACATATATATATATATATTTATCTCTCTTTCCTGGTGTTTACAATTCAAAAGTTACCAAATCGGTAATGCATTTTTTTCTCAATTTTCCTTATTTGAGACACATGTAATGTTAGGAACATATATTCTTTAACAAGGTTTATATACTATCCTTTTACATTTTATAACATTTATACACTTATTTTTATGATATTATAAGTTTTAGGTAATTTATATCTATCTTCAGTGGTAAATATGTGTTCCTTCAAATAAAAGTTCTCTAAACATGTTTTTAGACTATTTTAAATGATGTTTTATGATTTTATTTAGAAATATGATTAAAAAGAGGTTTAAAATAGTTTTCAAAGATTCCATTATATATTTTAAAGGTTATTTAAAATTAAAAAAAATTATTTGTTTTATGATTTAAAAAAATTTGTAATGTAGAGGATATATTTATCAAAGAATGTTTGAAAAATATATTTAACAATTTATTTCTATCTAAGATGACATCATTTTCATTTAGTAATACCATACTTCGGATTTGATACCAGGATACCATTAATATTCATTCATTGAATGGTTTAGGTTTTTATAAAATTATTTATATGAATCCCATTACTTTTAATGAGATTATCTATGATGAAATGTTTACAAAAGAAACTTTTTCCACGATTTATAACGTGATGAATGATTTTTGATCATTGAAAAAATTATATAGGATTTAATTATGTAATTGGTGTTACCTACATCTACATACACTTAAATGTGTAATGATTAATTTTCTATGATTTTCAAGGGTACATGGGTGGTCATCCTAATCCCCCAATAAGAGGGAACCTGAGAGGTCATCCTTATTCCACAACAATAGGGTACACAAGATGTCATCCTATACCTGAAATAAGATGGTATAAATGAGGTCATCCAATAACTAAAACAATAGGGTACACTAGAGGACATCATAATACCAAAACTGGAAGTTATATGGGTGGGTTATCCCGGGCACAGTGATGTTACCTGGATGATTATCCCAATCCAAACGAACTACAAATGTATTGGTAGGTATCATTGATATAAAATATTCTAATCTAGTTTGTATGCCACAAATTACATGTGTTATTCCTATACTATGAATTTATTTCATACAATATTGATTCCCTTATGATTAATTTCTAATTAACTGGTAATATTTATTCCATGTCTCTTGTATATAATCTTTGATATATAGGGTATCATATTTAAATGCTATAATTATGTTCTCATTGCCTTTCATTCAGGATATGCTTATATATATCCCCTATTTACCTTAATTGAGAATCTAGTATCACCATTTTTTATGTTTTATTTTCCATGGGTTATATAAAAAGATTTATGTTAGGGGTACTAAATGTTAATATCATTCAAAAGACATGAATTTTGTGTTTAATGTATCATATGAACAAAAATAAAATTATATTTTAGTGTTTGTTTGTGTAATGTTTGAAATAGTTTTAAAAAATGATGGAATATCCATCTATGAAAATTTTATATTGTTATAGTTTGTTTCATATAAAAGTAATAGTGAGCCTCTTAAAAAACATATGAGAAAACATTGTTGGGATCCATTGGGATATTTATAAGGATATTTGTATGGATGTATTTATGGATAAGCCAATTGTTTCATAGATTTAAATGATGGTTTAATGATTAAGGAATCTATTAAGTAATTTTTTATGATTGTATGTTTTTCTTCATTGATAAGTGTTTCTCACATAATGAATTTTCATCTTAGTTAATAACATGAACTAGATGGATTGGGGAAATATTGAATGATTAGGATATGGATAGTATTGAAATTTTCTAAATTGATTTTCTTAATGGAAATCTAATTAACTGAATCGATAAGTTGGTAGAAGTATTGGTTATACTGCTAAGGGTAAAGATACCACCAAATATTAGAGAAAGGTATGGGATGTTCCAATAGTATTTTTTACATTGAACATAAAAAGCATGATTACATTGAGGTTGGGGAACCTTAAGACAAGATTTATATGTCATTTTATAAGAATGAATATTATGATGAAGCATGAGTAATGGTGTAAGGGTATTGATTAATTATTAATGTTTATATGTTTTGGAATTATAAGATTAATATTTTTCTCATGGATTGAATTGGATTGGTTTAATATTTTTTAAGATATAGAAAAGTGATTCAATTTCAAGTTGATATTCATCGGAAGTGTAATATTAAGTGAAATATAATACATAATATATTCCTTAGGATTAGATAATGATGTTTGGTTAAATATATGTTGGATATGAATAAGTAAATTGGGTTGTACTGATTTACATGGAACAGATTGGAGATATCATGAAAATTTGTTTTATGCTATCCTGTATGGATTCTGGGACATTTTTTGGACTTAAGTAATATGTCCAATAATATTTGGGATAAGGATGAATTATTTTTTCAATAAGTATTTATGGTAATTTTGGTTATTATCTTGTTTAAATAGAGTATATGATGATGGTTTTACCATATTTTTTATGTGAAAAATAAGATATACTTAATGATATATGGGGGATAAATTTTAGGAAATTTTTGAGAAATATAGTGACATTTTTTATAATGTTTTGTAATTTAATCTTTTAAAAGGGTTATAAGGTGAAACATTAATTAAACATTTTATGTTAATATTCATAGATGGTTTTCAAGATTAATGTATTAACTCTCTATATAAAGATTTATACATGTTCGATAACTTGTTCTATCCATTTTATTATAATAGTGACTTTTTGACTAACCTATCATTCTATTTAGGGATCTCAAGATCTTCTAACACATCAAGAGTGAAAATTTCACATTCATTTCATGGAATAATAGATGAAGTGAAAATTAATCAAGGCCCAAAAAAGGGTGAGATTTTACTGAAATAAAGTATGTATATATTCTCATTAAAATTTATCAGCATAAGGAAAAATGGTCCTAAAATAATATCAAGTCTTATTATAACCATTTTTTTGATATCAATGACCTTTTTGAATCCTCATAGGATTATGGGATTGTGATCATTAGCATTCTCATAACCATGTTCTCTCTCACTCTCCCTCAAAACGTGATTGTTGTATTTCTCATCCACGTCTATGTTTTCACTTTCTACCTATTTTAACTGATGTGGAATCCTAGGAATGAATTAAATTAGGTTACCATTATGTTTCTATCATTAAATTTTTTAAGGGAGTTTTACACTCCATTTTTACAATGTGGGTTTCTATAAAAGGAACTATCAAGTATTAAAATATTGATAAAAGATAAGAATTTTGACTTGAAATTAATTTTAAAAGGTGGTAGAATGTGGATCCTCCTGTTTTCTGGAAATATTGTTTTGAATTATTTTAATCTTATTTATATTTTTCCTTTCACACACCACTGAATATATCTTGTGTTATATGAATGAAAAAATATATTCTTGAATTATTCAGAACACCAAGTTGAGGATATTCTTCACATAGCAATTCCATTAGAATCTCTAACATGAAAATGTTGTTTGTCTTATGTTACAAACAATTTAGAGTTCTTTTGATAGATTGGGTTACACATAAGACAGAGTTTTACCGAACTACATTATACTATCAATATTTTTATTAAAATATTATTATAGTAACCACAAAACTATTGGAATGAAAATGTCAAATAATATTAACTAAATTTTGAAACTATTATTTAAATATATATATAAATATAATTATTCCATTTGTCATCAATTATCTTTAAATGGATGTAACAACTATTTGAAAATAATGAAATTACTTTTCTATAAAAAAATATTTTTCTATGTACCGACCCCATGTTATATCAATAAACTAAAAAAAACTATTTGACAATTTTTAGATTATATATATATATATTCAATATTCAATATCTTTTTTACAGTCATACAACAGATTTAATATGAATATGATAGGAATAATTCTAATTTTATGAGTAAAAAGACATATTTTTCAAAGGGGTAATTTTAATGCCTTTTAATGTAGAACCAACTTTCAATATAATTATTGAAAAATTAATAGTTCTAATATAACTGAATAATATTATTCTTTGAAATATGGATAATAAAATTACATTCGTTGAATTTTTTTATTTTATGATAAGTTTCATGTTATTATGAATAGAGAATAATATATAATTTTAATTGGAAATTCTTTTTCTAAAATTTAATTTATAGTGTTAAAATATTTTTTTAATTGGATTTAAATTATAATTAGAAATATTTTACATCATTTAATCCAATTTAGGTTATTGGAATCCATTTCACATTGAATTTGGATATAAAAATCATTTCAATCTATTGAATGTCTTTTCTATTAAAACATGTTTTTTCACACCGTATACAAGATTAATTAAAACATAATATTCTAAAATTATGTGTGTTAAATTTTTAAAAATGGATTGAATATTTTTAGTCAAAATTTTCAACGTTTAAAAATTGTTACTAATTATTTTTGGATAATATTAATGGTAACTATTGTAATCTTTATTTCCACGGTTAAGGGAAAATCGAGTAATTGAGGGTAAAACTATTCTTATAAATATTATAATACTACCATCACACTTTCCAAAAAGTCAGTTTATGAATTTAATTTTACCCTTAACACTTGAGGTCATAATTTGAAAATTTTAAATGACACATTATCATCAAAATGACTTATATAATATTAAAATCGAAGGGAGCAGCAAAATATCACACTCTTACTTTTATTATGTATAATATTTTTAATATAGGGTAAATAGATGATATTTTAGATTATATATATTATTAATGATAAAAGGAATATCTATAGTATGGAATCTTATTTTAAATTTTTAGTGATGAAATATTTTTAATAAATAATTACGCACTGATGTTGTAGTAATTATTCGATTAATTAAACAATCAATTAAATTATATTAGAAATAATAAAATAAGTATAATTTGAATTAATTAAGGTTCTAAAATGATTTAATAGGTTAATATGATATTTTAGGTGTGTATTAAATTAATTTTTTATGTAATATTTCTTTATTTATTTTCCTAAAGTCAATATTATAAATAGTGTCAGAATTGACACTAATGATATTTTATTAAAAAAATATTTTACTAAATTATCTAGAAATAAAAAAAACATAAATTAGGAAATATGGGATAAATTGAGTTCTAAAATATCATAAATTGACTATTTATGGTTCAATTTAATCCTTAAAGGTAAAACTCACTACCTTTTAATATCGATAATGTTGTTACCATCACTAAAGTTAAAATTGGTTAACTCTAGGTTAACCAAATGATAAGGATTAAAATGACACATAAAAAATATCTAAAATATAATGGTTTATTATATTAAAATATTATATTATCTAATATTTTAATTAATTTCCTTTCTATGTATTTTGATTGATATATAATTTTTTATAACTTATTATTTTTCGAAAATCCAAAATATTCCTCACCTCAATTACAAAAGGGAACATATTCTTCTTTTTTATTAACAATTAAAAACCTTTTTGAATTGGGAAAAATATTTCTAAATATCCTCACAATATCTTTAATTTCATTATAGAATCCTTACATTGGTAATAAATACCACTAATGGATTAATTTTGTGAAATCAAAAGGAGATACCTAAAGAAGAGGAAACATTCATCAACGAATGCTTTTATTTTATTTTCATCGATAAATCCATTCAGTTTTTATCTCATGATTGTATATTAACCACAGTATCCTATATATAATGATATTTTTTTTATATTAAGGGTTCAACCTACACACACACACCTCCATCAAATGGGATACATAATCGCCGTCCGTGCGTATGGCAGACTACCACCTCATGAACCGATATTGTTCATTCTTCTATTTATACCATGAATGACTCTAATAATGATGGAATTTAAATATTTATTTGATATATTTTATATTTATTATGTATTTATGATAACTAAATTACTATATAACTCATACCTTCATGCTTAACAATTTTTGTAATTATGATAACATTGATTGTTGACGTGTGGACTATAGCCTCCCCAGAGTTATGTGATTAAGTAACTCTTTTCATGGACCGCTTTAAAAATGTGTTTGGTGAACATATATGATATATATGATATAATAATTATTTTATAATGCTATAAAATATATTTCATTCACCTTATTTTATTCAATACTACAGTAAAATGGAAACATTGTTCATGGGTATGTATGACCTACCATCTCTATGAACAGTGTATTACATTTTCTAATTAAATTATTATGGATTAATAGAAATACATATATACTGAATATATATGATATTTATATAAATTTTACCATTATTTTTATAATTAAATCATAATACAATAAATATTACATATAACAAATAAAAACACATATGAAAAACAAAACAGATATTAACCAAAGCGTAACATTAACATTGAATTATTAATAAAAGAGTGAAATTTAGTAAAAATAAAATCATATATGATATTATATATAATAATATGGATCATTAATATTTTTAAAATAAATTTATATTTATTTCACATGAGTCTTTCATTAGTACAATGAGAATTAGTATATAATGTAATGGTATTTCTAGTATAACATTATTTTTGGTGAGACTTATGCTATATTCACCACTCATTTATTTTGTGTAGTGTATATGATGACCATGAATTTAATATATTATCTTATTACTTAAATTTATTTTCATATACATAACCATTTTATGATTTTTATTTCATGGGGTATATGATTCAAATATTACCAAATCAATAATGTAATTTAGTCTAAATTTTCTTTAATATAGTCACAAGTTTTGTTAGGAACATAAGATATATTAAGAGGTGTGTATGATGGTATTTGACATGTAGTATATTGATTTTACCTATTTTAATTATATAATATGTTTCATGTAATGTCATTTTATATTTGTTTAGATATCTATGTTACTTCAAATCCATGTTCTATAAAATTGACTTAAACTTCTTCTAACTGATCTTTTATGGATTTTTAATAAAAAATTACTTACAAAATGTTTAAAATAGTTTTCAAAGCATAATTTATATGTTTTCATGTTAATTTTAAATGAAAATTAATTTTATAATGATTTTATGATTTAAGAAGTCATTTCCATAAAGTAATGCATACTTTGACTAAGAAATGTTGTAAAAATATATTTCAAAATTATTTTAAATCTATGATGAAATCCGTTGCTATTACTCATGTCATACTGGGGATAGGATATAATTATACCACTAATGTCCATTGTTTTAATTTTTTTATGTTTTTATGGATTGATTTTTATGAATCTTGTTGCACTTCAATGATATATTTTATGATGAACTATTAAAAAACGAATTTATTTTCATCATTTATAACGTGATGAATGAATTATGAAATTGTGGAACATATATGTATGATTTAATTAAGTGAATAGGGGGACCTATAAATTCCTCTAATGATTTGGGTAATTATAAATGTTCTATGATCTCAGAGGGTACACCTGAGTTAATCTTTATCCCGCAACAAGAGGGTATATGGGAGGTCAGCCTAATACCATAATAAAATAGTACATAGAAGGTCATCCTAATCCTGCAAAAAGAGGTTCCACGGGAGGTCATCATATTCTATAAAAAATGGGGATCACATGATGTAATTACAAACCAAAAACAAAATTTTATATGTTAGGTAATCCTAAGCCCATATAAGTTACACATGGGATAATCCATAGTCTAACATTCTATGAATGAAATGGTAGGTATCATTGACATAAGATATTATAAACTTAATTGTATTCAAAAAATTCAATGTATTATTCCTATATTATTCTTTAATGTCCTACTCTCTCAATTCCATTATGAATCATGTATTATAAACTTCCAATATTTATTCAATGACTTGTGTATATCATCTTTGAAATGAATGGAATCATCTTAAAATTTTGTGATTATGCTCTTATACCCTTATGTTCATGTTAGGCATACATATATCACTTTTTTACCCTTATTAAGAATATGCAAAAAAATCCTCACTTATGTTTTATTTTCCCCGTGTTATAAATAATGGTTTTCAGTAGAGTTACTAAGTGGGAAGTTATTTGGGGGAAACATTAAATATCTTTCACTACACTAGATTCATGTGTTCCATGATTCCAAAGGCACTAAAATAATACAGTCTATATGAGTTTTTTTATATAATTTTTTAAATATTTCACAAAAATGATGTAATATCAATATATTTAAATCCTTGGTCGTTATAAAAATTCCTCAAGCATTTATCCATTTCTCATTTTTCTTCTAATATAGGTTGATTTAAAAGATGTTACTAGATTAGTGTTCAACCATGAACATACGTTGGGTGGTATATACTATTCCCCTAATGATCGGTGTTTTATATACTATGTGGCCATTTTTATTCATGCCAAACATCACATTATTACTCCTAAATTTTAATTAAACTTATTGAATAAATTATCGAGACCCAATTAGGTTACCGTCTTATTTCAATTTTACGGTGGGCAGTTTTCCTCTATAACTCGAACCACTCTTGTGGTCTATTGTTTTAGCTTCCCCTTGTTATACCACCACATTAGGTTTGTGTGAGATGTCAATTTCAGTGCTATACTCAGTGAATTATGTGTAAACTAAATTCTTGAATAGTAAAAGGTAAATTACTCATTTACATGGGATTACATGTTAATTTAAATGTAAATGTGTAATGGGTTGGATAAACTCATGGTTTGTTAATGAATAGAAAATGGGTATTATAGGGATCAATGAAATGAAAATTATTGTGTATTAATTTGACATTTCTACTCCTTCATCCTTGATTCCATTAGATTCCCTGATACTTTATCTGTCACATATCCATATTTATGGGATTCCATAGAATTTTATACTCAATGGATCGAAAATATGTAGGATATCAAGTACATTTCTACTCCTTCAATTCAGATTTCTCATACTTCCATGGACATGATCTGTAGACTTTCTTCTTAGGCTCCACCGATGTCATAATAAATTTTTCCATGGAGATTCTGCAAGGAATCTTTGTTAATTACTTGGTCATTAATACATTAGATACAACCCTTTTCATGTCTGAAATGTGATTACATGGCATATAATGATGTGGTTGTTTTATCATATTTTATATTTAACATGTTATTATAGTGTCTTGATCATTGTTAAACCATGTTAGGAGTATTTTATTATAGTTTATGGACATGAAAATATCAATTTTTATTTAAATTTAATAATTTAGTTATATACATTGAATACTATTTTTTATTATATACATGGACTAGACCCGTTATAAATAATACTGGTGGTGACCTACAGAATGTTATCTCACACCATGGTCGGGCCACCGTTGGGTACCCATTCAGACTTCATAGATGGAGGTACAGATCTAGGAATGTTCAAACTTTTTTATGTTTAATTTGATCTTATATTATGATAATGGGAGCATAGGGCTGATCTATGCTCATGATGACAGTCAGAGATTGTTCTTTTGAGTATTTATTCTTTTTATACATTTAATGTTTGTATTTACTTTTGCAATTTAGTTCTTTATATTTTGTCTTGAGACATGTCATAATCATCATCTGTTTATAAAAAAACTCTTGGAATGACTAATATTTTTCATTTCGGGATGTTTTTCTTCTTTCCCTACTTCTGGTTACATTATTAAACAAATTAATTAGTTACAAGGGTTACCACTTTGTTACTCTATGCATATGTGTATAGCCTCCCTATCATACGATCTTATAACCTTGTAGCTAGTCGGCATGCTATATCATACGAGGGCATAAGATTAAGGCCATGTGACCTACTGTCTCATGGAACCATTTAGTATCTTCTAGGCTGGGGTGTTACAAATCATAATATTTTATTTATACCTAATATCCGTCAATATTATTCAACATAAATTTATAGTTGATATTTTCCTAGATTTTCAGGGTAAGTAAAAACACCTAATAGGTGATATAATTATAATCCACTTTAATAATAATAAAATTATAGAAAATGTATTGTACAAAGAACCATTCCCCTTCCTTGTGAAATAAATTGTCCCTTACTCTACCTGATTACCACCTACTTACCCATGATACCCGAAATGAATAATCCCAATCGCCTGATATTTTTAAAAACTACATTAAATAAACCTCTATTTAAACATATAGACATGTTCTTTTCTACAATATTAGACTCTTCTTGACCCATATTGATCTCTATTAAACCATCTCCATTTCTAGTTTAACCCTCACATTGGTCTTCCTCATACCTTAAACACCTCCAGTAGAACCACCAGGACTCTTTTCAATTAATAAGTATCATTTTATGAATCATTTCCTATTATACATTAATATATAAATTATCCTCATAACATATATGTAATCATATTTTCACAATATTGGAACACTGTGTCTGTTTCAGAAGAGAATATATCCACACCAGCTATAGAACCTGGATATTCATCACTACATGACCCACCACATGAGTATTCCGAAATATTGCATTTCATTTAAAGAAACTTTTGAGGAACCAACAACTTATAATCCCCAAATCAGGTGATATATTGTTTTCCCCAAATGTGAAGAAACCATCACGAAAACAGATTTTTTCTCGTCAATAGATCAACTAGATTAAATGTTTTCAAACCCCTATCAATAATTTGATTGAAAGGACCCAATTTTAAAATACACAAACATTCCATCATTTTCAATTGATCCAAACACTTTAAAAATAATAAAAAAATTGACAGAATGAAATCCATGTTCATAAATTCACTTTTACTACATCGTATATTTCAATAACCTAACCCTAGGCACATTACCTCACTAAAACCAAAATAAAAATCTATGTAAAATAAATTATATAGATAATGATATTATTGAACCAAAAAACTGGAACTCTCTAGAAAAAATTCATATAAATTACCCATTCATTTATAATAGGTGGAGCCGATATAGAAAAACTAAACCATGCATCTGAATTTTCTAAATGAGACCTTATACTCAAATTTATCTACCATGTCCACTACCATGGGAATAATTATATATCCACTATAAATTATTTATCTTATATTTTATATCAAGATAACCCATAAATGGAAAAATTCCCCATTTTAATGATCTTTGATTGTATAAATTGAAATGGCCAACTATATTGCAATCTTAATAAAATGTCTTTAAACTTTCATACTTGATCAAAACATTTATCTCATCCATTGATGTTTATATGATAACATTATTTATCAAATTAATATTTATATTGACCTATACTAGGATTAAATAAAAAAAATTATACTTAGTATCTTTTGTTTTTTTACCTATCCAATTTAAAAAACTGACTGATGCACTAATGTAATGGAGAATTGTTCGGTAAAACAACATCCATTTCATACTAAAGTACATACTACAACGATGTGAATTGTTATTCATAGTAATAAATTAATTAAAATACAAATACAATTAATTAATTATAATAGTCTATGATTAAAGAAAAATAAACAGAAACACTAGTCTCAGTACATTAGATAATTCAATTGAAATGGGGAAAGGAAAAACCATAACGAATTAAAACACATTTCCAATTTCAAATATCCCATGTAGAGGAGACATTTTATTATTGTTAATCCTAAAACCGTTTATTTTCACCTATTAGAGAATAAAATAAGAAAATAAAAAAACATATTCATTTAAAATTACTCTAAAAAACATTATATTATCTATGACATGAGCAGTTGATCCGTGTTACAAAATTCATCAAAAAACTGAATTACTAAATGAAGGGAAATCCAATGTTGAACCGTCTACATATGAATTAAAAAAAAATACATTTCTCACCCCTATATAGAGGTATCATGTGTCATCACTTCTTCATCACAAATATCAAATATTGAAATAACTTGCTCGACATACTCAACATCTCACATGAATGCCATCAAGGAGAGAATCCTAAAGGTTCGATATCATCTTATTCATCACCATGAGATTAAAAATAAATAATATACCCAATCTCCCATAATAATAATAATATGTAACAACTAAAATCATATTTCTTAAATGATTAATTATTTTAATTATTTATTATCCTCTTATTTCTTTCAATAATATTTTAATAGTATTTTTAATGTGTGAAGTACACTTACAAAAATTTATTCTACCTATTGAATTAATGTATATCCATGGACCATATAACTAACAACCATATATCCAATGTCCTTCTATCCCATGATCAAAAATATATCTATCATATTACATTCCAATATATATTATTATATACACATCTAAAATCATTTATCAAATTCCATATTTTGTTTGTCATGGTGTTTATTTAATTTTTGACATGATTTTTGTAATAGTCATCATTTTCCATATAATCCTCATGGAAGATTATGGTTATTATGATTTCAACATTGTTATATTTTAATTTACTTAGGGATTCATTTATTTATTTTATTTTATTAATAATGTATAAATATTTATTTTGTAATTTCTTTCAATTTTAATTTTAATAATCTATCATGGGTGTTATAATTGATATAACTAAAAGATTTATATTTTTTAAAGGTTGGAGAAGATTCCTCATTTTGTTATTAAATCAAATAAAATACCAATTTTGAATGGGTAGAGGGAGACCCATTATATTGCTCAAAGGCACATCGGGCATGTAGCCAATTACAAGGCCCGTAGACCTAGTTTTGTTTTTTTCCCAAGGCCCATTCAATGAATTTTAATGCTACAATACCACCTTCTATAGTACACACACAATACCCTCTATGGCTATAATGTCTTCCCCTGATACTGTGTATGTGTTTTCTATAATGCCTATGCTGCTACAATTTTTACTACAGTACTACTACAGTAACCTATATCCAATAAGTTTTAAACCCCCATTTTTCATGTAGTATTACGGGGTTATTATCACTAATCCAAACCTCAACTACACTAATGGATATATAATTTCTCTTTACTTATATGAGTAAAATGTAACCGATGATTCTTAAATATAATTTATTATGAGAATTATAGGGGTGATTTAATTGAATAACACTCAATGGAGGGGTGAATTTCAATATGAAACATCTCCTAGAAACCAATTTGGGTTTATAAAACAACCCACCCACCCACTAATATTCACTGTAGTAATTATTTTAAATTAATATTTCCCTATAGATTAGTGTGTACCAATGTATTTGGTGCTTGGTAACCCAACATCATCTAGGATCCTAGATATCATATTTCAGTGGTTATCTTTTGTATTTATCATTACACACTAAACACTTACTATGTTCATGGAATCTACCATTGAGTAATAAGTTGTGTCTACAATATACAAATATAAATATCCCCATTAATTTTTCCCACCAGTACATGATTTAGCTTGAATTTTTTTTAATTTAGATAATGCTATGGAATATATAATATAAAAATACTCAAAACTCAAACTTAAATCAACCTAAATAGGTTATGGTCATTATAATAAATAATTTAGTTAGCATAGGATTTATAAATATAAATGTAAAATAAGAAATATATAAATATTAATGAATGAATTAGTGAATCTCTAAAATTTAGAAAATCGTATTGTGAAAACAATATTTAACAATGAATAAATTAAAATATTAATATTTTTTCTCAATTATATAATATTACATAGTAATAACATTTAGGTAAATTCTCAATTTTTTGTTATAATATTTATATAAAAAATTATATTACCATTCATTTTGAATGACTATTTTAAAATATCAATGCGTAAATTTTTTTATTAATATAGAAAATAATAAATGGTGGTTAATTATTTTTAATCTTATTACCTACCTATTTTAATAATTAAATTAAATAAAGAAAATCTCTTTTCCTTAATATAATATTTTTATTGTTTTTTATTAACAATTAATCAAGACCATATCTAATATGTCAAATTATAAAATTTATCAAAACAAATTAATAAATTTATAATAAATTTTCAATATCTCTAAATGATTTTAATATCAAAAAATAATAATTGGTTTTAAAATTAATAGTTAATCAATATGATAATGCATCGAATAAAATAGGTTTGGGGTTAAATTATATATTGATTTAAATAATGACAAATAATCATATCACATCAATTCTAATTTTACAATTTTTATAATGTAAAATTATTTATTAATGTTTCGCATAATTATTAATGAGTATTAGTTTAATTGAATAATGTAGAAACAATGTAAAACCATGATATAATATTGACTATAAAAGGAGATGTTTCTTACCCTTATGTATTTTGTAGGACACAAAAGTGAGACTAATACAACAAAAGATTATATTATTATGATAAAATTTTATCATTAAATTTACAATGATGAAAATAGTATTTTATGGATTAGGTGAAAATATAATCATGTATGGACCCAATGAATAACTTTTATAAAAAAAATTATTTTCAAATATTCCTCCACATAGTTAGATCAATAATTAAGGACCCTCTATTAAAAATATTCTTCCAGAAACTTGTTCCATATAAAGATATTGTCATTAAAAAATAATTCCAAAAACATTACTAATTATAAATTCATATACCTAATTCTATAAGGTTTCAAATGAGTTTTTCATATTTTTATTTTCCCAGTTGAATAGTTGATGGAGGAAAACAAGAACCCACACCAATATTTACTACCTTTCAATTGACCTTCATTTATATATATATATATATATATATATTAAAATATTTCATTTAGAGTTGGGATGAATATAGATAATCATGTGCAACACACTATTTTCCTCAATTAAGTGGAGTTAAATTATATTATAATCAAGCAATTATTAGGTTACAATACTATAAAAATGATTTGATGAAATCCAATGGTGAATTTGATCAGTGATTAGAAAAAGAACTGATAAATATTAACATTTAATAATTCTTAAAAAGGGAAATAATTAAATTTGATATTTTTAGTTCTTTATTTATTTCTTATAAATATCTATCTTTATCTGTACTTGTTTTGGCCACCAAAACATTAATCAGCACAAATCCTAGAACATACAGAATGTTTATCTTATAAAATAATAAATTAATGGGCATATATGATATGTGTTTTTTGTCTCTATATATATTTATTTTCATGTTATATATTTATATATATTATTTATATTTTTCATCATCTTTTAATTTAAATATAAAAAATCTGAATATTTTTTAGTTAAAATTGATAGGTAAATTTAATATTTATATTTATTAATAAAATTAATTGAATTTTTTTTCATATAAATAAAATATAGATATAATATATATAAATATAACTATAAATTTTTCATTACTATAATATATATATTCATTTCCAAAATTATTAATTTATTTAGAAATATAATAAATTTTATGTGTATAAAATTCCTATGTATTAATATTTTTTTATGTATAGTTATACAAATATCATATGCATTAATAATATTATTAATTATTAAAACTATTCATGTCATATTAATAAATATAATAATTTTTATATATTGCAATCTGGTTTTATTTTATTTTATATAAATATTAGAATGAAATTATTATTATATGCCTATGAATTGTATGTGGATACAAGAATATATGTGTTGAGTTCACCTATTACACAAACCAACAGACATGTCCTTGGATTTTTCAGCACATAGAGACAAACATATTTATATTTGAATAAAGAAAATAATTTTATCAATGATAAAAGTTAACATTTCACATCCCAACTTTATTGGAGTAATCATCCCACTGTCATCACTGATAGTCATTCTTGAGACCAATCTTTATCATCAAAGACCTATGGTATCTAGATACCGGAACCACCTCATGTATTATATCTCATGTCAATAAGGGATAAACCATCATTTTATATTCATAAAAATAGTCATAATGGATTCTTCATAATTTCAAATGCACGTTCTTAGTATAAAGGATTGAAAAACACTGAACATAGTAAAGTACACGACATGTTCTATAAGGATACATGATGTGTTACACCTCATATCTCATCTGTTCATGTGAATCACAAATTATGGGGTTCATAACACGTATATGCAACATATCTATTTCGGTACATGATTTATAGGTCCTAGATATGTAATAAACATCCTCATATGGAAGATATTATACAAACATAATGTTATTACCATATACACAAAAAATACCTAATATTCTTCCATCCACTCTATGTGTGAAATAGAGATACATATACTGGAGTAACAAATGGTCAAGAAGTCAGTCAACACCATTACATATCAGGGCCATGTATCTCGTTAAACACGACATGTTAGTTTGAGTACCTGCTTTGAATAGTCATGAGGCATACTATGTAAGATATTCCATAGTTATAAGGCTTTTCTCTTATCCAAAGAAACCAATACATAATATCCATCCAATTATAAGACATTGGAAATAGGTGTACAAGGTGTGTAACACAACACGGGATACAATATTTGTAACATAGTACACATGATTGTCTTGTCTCTCACAATGTACATTATTTGTGACACAATGAAAAACCATATATCTCCAAAATTTCACAATGGAACATATACATGTCATGTTCATTAATTTATTATCTTTTGAGGCTCTATGATACATCGTGGTTACAAAAGAAATGAGGACATGGTGAAGGAAAAGTACCAACCAAGTAACCTTCTTCAAAAATATAATATAATTTATTCATAGTGGTTACATAGAAAAAATGAGTCTTTAAAATAATATTGTTTGTGATGTTTTCTCTGGGGCACGCACATCCGTCAGTTTGAGGAGGAAGAGGATGCGCTGACTATTTTCCTACATTCCCACTTTGTAAAGGCGGGCGACATTGATCCCTTATTTAGGGATGTTTTCTCCTTGATCGAAACGGGATGATGGGATGTTGGTTCTTCCTTCTATGGATTACACTTCGGTACTCGTTACCTAGTCCGGGTATCCCATATAGATTAAGATGTTGTACGTGAAACACTTCCCAGTTACATATCTTCATGGACACCAGTAAATTGAACTTATTCCGTCAGGACATTCTAAGGGGTTCAGTCAGGGAAGAATCCTTTGGTCAGAGGAGTAGTCACGTTGGAAATCACTGGCATGTCTGGATGCTAGAACATTAGCCTGTCTGGGTTTCATTATCTTTTTTTGGGATTCTTAAGGGAGCAGAATCCTAATGCATCCCATGTCAAATACATGGAATTTTATTCCATAGGAATCTCTTGGAGGTTTTCCTCAGCATTCTTTTTTTAACATAGGGCTTTCCGCAGGATTAACGTCTAGTGGAGACAGATCATTTTAATCATAACACTTACTAGAGTGGATCAGATGGGTGGAACCCCTCGAGGGAACAATGATGTTAGGGATAACGTGTGGTTAGATACCTGATTACTACAAGATGTAGTGAAATAGTGGGTGACATGATTTTACTAGGATGCGGTGGCCCAAATAATAATCAAGAATGATATGGATTGTTGATAGTTTATGGAGAGTGAGATGGAGTCGACAAGAGGGTGATGGTAATGTTGATCTTGAGCCTCGGAGAGACTTCCTAAATATCCATATGGTCCTGAATCAAAGTCTTCATATTTTGGTAGGGTGATGGGTCACCTGAGGAGGAGGCCCATGAGAATGGACACATGGATGGGATCTAGAGGAAGTGGAACCCCCATGATAGGGCATGATCCTCCCGAAACACTTATGCTCATGGGAGAGACCACGATGGGACACGAGTGATGGGCATGATCCTCCTGGAGGATTCTTATATAACATTCCATGGTAAAGATCAAAGTCCATGTAGTTTAGGATGGGGTTATAGAATCAGGGTGTGCATAGAGGATAGCGATCCGATGATATACTGGGGCTTACGCAAGGTTAGCATCTAAAATTTATTGTGATGCCTTTGGGAAGGACCAGAGATGTGGTTCCATTAGAGGGGATGACAAAGGCTTACTTATGGGCTTCCAATTACAACAGCGTACCAATGTATGGGGTCATTACTGTTTACCTCTGATTTGGGTTGACAATGGATAACCGCTGATTGGGGGAAAGTTTGGTGTCATGTGCGATAAATGGGGCACACAGTTTGACATCATGCTAGATGGGGGTGGCCCAACGTGGAGTGGTCAGGACTAATGGGTGTTAGGATTTAACCTCAGGGAGGCTTCCTGCGTTCCATTCCTTGAAAAAAACTAAATTCCACGTAGTTCTTGATGGTGTTGTTGAACCGACGTGAAGTAATTGCGACCAATGGTTATTGGTATTGAACCTTAGGGAGGATTCGTACATATTGAGCCTTGGCTAGGATCAATGTCCATGTAGATCCGTAGGTGAGTAGGGATTACATTCTAGGGTGTCCCAGAGGGGATATCCTAGTCGATTCTTACTCTAATCTCATGCCAGTCAAGCATGGTTTGAGAAACAAGAGGCAGCAAAGACCTTGTGGTCACCTCGCGAAAGGTGCGTCCGTGGGAAGTGGAATGAGGCTTATACATTGTTAGCAGCCCCAAATGGAAATAGGGTTTTATGAATCATTAGTAGCCTAAAGAGGAAACATGGGAATACTCATGGTTAGAATCCCAAAGAGGAAATATGTGATTATGTGTGGTTTGAAACCCAGCAAGACGAAGATTAGGACTTACTCCATGGAAGAGGACTGGTGGCGACAGAGCCCAAAGGAAGAGGGATTTGGCACCGAAGAAAGGAGTGTTCAGGTTCCCATCCCCCGCCTCCCACCCCCCACTAGTCTATATCCAGGATGAATATAGGAGGATCATGGATATAGCCTCCCACATGAAAAATCTAGGGCTTTACACCAAGGTGGATTCCCTTTCCCCATGGACAGAAGCCACTCAAAGAAAGAGTATCTCTTTCCATGTGATGATGATATCACTCTTGTGGAGAGTATTTGGACTAGAAAATGTTTGAGATGGGGCACCCCACATATCACGCACGATGTGGGGTCAGAGTGTAAAATCATGTGTTATGGACTATGGTGCTTAAAAGATTAATGTCTGGCACCTCGGATGAGGTTGGTTTACTCCAAACCCCTATGACATACATAACTAATACACGCCTTCCCTTGAGGAAGGGAATGCATCATCAATGTCGTGGTGAGAGGGTTTAATGGAGTGATCCATTGGGGGGTCCATGTCAGCATGGCTATGATAAGATGTAATAGCAGTTAGTGTGCCTAAGAGAAGAAGCATGAGGCTAAGCAACACAACTGAAGGTACCACTCAAGGGATCTAGAAATCAATTTGTGAAAACCTAGAGGGTCCCATGGGAAAAGTAGTTGTGGAGAAAAGGGTTTCATAAGTAGAAGTCTCATTAAGATCTATTGCTCCATGTAGTGGAGGGGATTCATGTACTGGTATGCCTCGCAAAGTGAAGTGGCATAGCCTAGGCATTGGGCATTGGTGCATATCGAAGGTGATTCACGAAGTGGAAAGGCATTCCCAGAGTAGTGATTCGTGAAGCAAGGGTGCCCTGTGAATCGTAGCATTGCGCTGCAATGTGATTTGTGAAGCATAGTGACCATACCTTATAATGTGGGTCATATCTACAAGGTGGGTATTTCACGAAGCATAAGTGCTCTGCGAAGACACGAGACCCCTTGGGGATCCCCACCCTTTGCGGAGGCCCGTGGGATCCGTGAATGGAATTCCTCTTTGAAGAGGGGATAAATCCAATCCAAGGGGAGGCACATCACAATGCTAAAGTACCCTGAAAATAACATAGTTCTAAGAGATGAATTTTCTTCGTGATTTGAGATCTATGATGGTTGAAGGTTATAGTATTTGAATGTTGGGCTCAAGGGGAGCCTGATATTTATAAGCTAGAGGTGCTGGGAAATAGAGAATCCTAGACCTAAAGGCCTATGGAATTTTTTAATAATTGAAAAGCCTCACGCCTCTTTTCTCCATGGTGGATTCTCAAATATCAAACGGGTTCATGTAGCATACCCTATACTTGTTTTGTGGAGGATTTGGAAACATCAAACCAGTTTGCGGAGTGTCCTACCTCCTTGATCCACTACATCTTTGCAAACGTCAAACAGGATCAAGGAGCATCTCGCCTCCTTGCTCCAGTGTGGTTTTGAAAACATCAAACAGGTTCACGGAGCATCCTACCTCCTTGCCCCGCAGTGGCTTCATAGAGGGGAAGCATCCCGTTGACCGCAATGTTGTGGTGGATCCACGAACAAGCTTCATGAGGCTGCCCCTAAGGATTTCTGTTTATTCTTGTTCTTCCCAAATTTTGGGCCGAAAAATCCCCCCCTCAGACTAAGAGTTGAGGATAAATAGTGGGTCAAATTATAAAGATGAATCTCTAAAATCCCTCTATCAATCGCGAATCTGACTCACAAAGGAGGATCATGAAGCGAAGAGACGATGGGGGGGGGGGGGGGGCTGATAGCACTGCATAACTTGCCACGGTTGGATGCGTCCCCTCCTTTTCCTTTTCTCATCTCCACATTTTGGAATTTAGCACTCTCAATTTGCGAAGCTCCTTGTAATACGTGATTTCTCTCTGTGAATCGTGGCTTGTTCTTCGGGGCGCACAATGAGTCATTGAATTCGTGATGGTGTGCTCTGCAACTTGCATCTGAAAGATGGTGTAGGGATCCATGAATTTCCTTCGCGAAAATACTCCATGAACGAGCTCCACGAACCCAAACCAAAAAATGACCAAACTCAAAAACTGAATGCCTCACAAAAATGACTTTTACGGGGTCCTTTCGGATGCTACCCGATGGGTGGAGAAACAGATAGCTCGAGAATATGAGAGTTTGTGAGGAGCCATTCTGGCCATAATTCGTTGGTGGATCTACTATCGCAAACCCAAAAGAACAATATTTTGTGTAAGAGCCTGCCTCTATATGGCCATAGAATGAGGGATGACGTCTTTATCACGGAAGTGAGCAGGGATCATCCATTTTACTGGTTCAGGAGCATGTTGTGTCATCACCAGTGGTTTAGGGAAGCTGACGGCCATGCCCGAGAGGACATCGCCCTTGTCAATGCCGATTGTCAATACAATCACTTGAACAACTTTGATGAGAAGGAATTTCATTCAGATATGTCTCCCTCGATGTATCATACCATCTTGATGGAAACTCTGAGGATCTCGGGAATTGGGTGGTCTGATGAGTGGGATACTCGCCAGGGTGGAAACTTCACAAACGAAATGTCTTGGGACTATTGGGTAGGTGCTTCGTGGAAGGAATTTGGGGCAGTTCTAAGAAGAGTGGGCATATATGAGGTGGAATAGGCCTCCCAATTCCTTATCAACCAGCCGAAGTAGATGATGTCGGAGTTGCTGAGTTGATGGACATCGAGGACCAATACCTTCCATATACACCATTGAGAGGTTAACATAAGTTTATAGGACCAACATCAGATCTCCGGGCTCCCAATACTGAAAGAAATGTATGATGATTTCCTCCCCATTATGGATGCATGGGAGGATCCAAAGAAATTTTTTCCTCTGGATATGGCATTGGGGAACCTGGTGTTAGGAGAGGACACGCCATCGGTAAGGGACATCCACTTCCAACTGTAGTTCAATCACTTCTCGAACTTCCCAAAAAATAGGCAGTTCCTTGTGAGGCCTCAGACTTTCCCGAAGGGGGACAAACTAGGAAAGGAGCACTCGTACTGTTGGATATTAGAGGATAGCCAGTGGAAGATGTGGGGATTCAACGTCAGTGCCATGTGGAAACTGGTAGTCAGGTTGGCTAGAGTCATTGTGGCACTCATCTCCTGTTGGATCCTACCCATGAGAGATAGGAACATTGGAATACAACGAATCACATTTATCATGGCATCCATGCTAGCGACAGGAGGACGGGTCAACATTGGGATCCCTATGCTCGCCAAGCTATATAAGATGTTGTGGCATATTAGCGAGGGGAATAATCCACAGAGAATATGAGGTCCATTTCCCCTCCCGTAGGGGTGGATAGCAGTGCATTTCAGGGGGATCTAGGAATATATGAACCCCATATCCCCTCCATAATCAAGCTTCTTCCCATCTAATTCTGAATTATATAGGGAGATTTTTGTCCTTGCTGACCGTGTAGGCGATACTGAACATGGTCTGGAAGGTATAGGAGTTCATCCTTCACCTATTCCCATTGCCAATGGGTGTATTTACCAATGATTGCAAGGTAACGAAAGAGCATCGGTCCTAACTCATGGCCTTTTGAGGTGGGGTCCTGGTGGAGCAGGTGGACTGCAAGCCCCTATGTGATCCGTACACCATGCCCCGATTCGCCAGGTAATTTTGGTGCATGTAGTGACTGACCCCATAGGTCTATTTAGGGGTTCACTAGGAGGACCGACCATGCATGATGAGACAGATGTGGTCAATTTCACACAGAAAGATGAGAAGATGAGGAACGAGATACATCTACCCACAACCATCTTCGGAATGGTGAAGTAGTATGCCCAAATCAGGGAGTTGGCCTGGCTTGGGGAGATAATGAAGTAGCCAACCGTTCGGGCCAGCAATGGTGTGCCACCCCAACCTCGAGGTCAGGGCTGGAAGTTGGAAAAGAAATCTCGTGGTGGTGGGGATACTAGTTCAGCGAGGCCCACACCAGTTGATGGGGTGGCCACAGTAGTAGATCCAGTGGCTGCAGTGGACCTTATAGTCCCTAAAGGGAAGAGTTATCTAGAGGGGAGGCCACCAAGAGGATTCCGTATAATATCCCCAAGGGCTCTAGGGAAGCGGTTGCACCATATAGACATGTTAGAGAATGTAGTCTTCCCAGAGGCCTAGGACATCTGGGATATCAACATGAAATTCTTTGGCATGTCCAAGATGTGGAAACAACTGAACCATCTTGGGATAAATGGTTTTGTAATCAGCCCTTTTAGGGCCATCTTTTCAGTATCCCAAACAAAGGCATAATAGTACACAGCTGATTTAGAGAACATTTTTCACTCTTAGGGTGACCCTCTTCGTATTACAGACTAGGTGAAGGTGTTGCTGGATCGAATGTCCCCTCTGTAATTATCATCTTCCAAATTGATGGACCGTTTCCCTTTTCCGGAAGAATTGGAAGATTCCTCTTAGAGGGATGAGACTAGTAGAGGGAGCCCATTGGATGAGGGTGAATTTGGCGACTCAGACACAGATATTGAAGAGATTGTAGAGGCTAATGAGGTAAAACCCAGATTCCCTTCCCAGAGATCTTCTTCCTAGATACTTTGGACTACTCACTAATATTTAAACTGTGCAAGATGGCCTCATATGTAGAACCAACTCTCGCCCCTCAATAGATGTAGATGCGGGGCCTTCTGGATCTACGCCCGTAGCTATGGAAATTACCATATCCAGCATGTACAGGAAACCCAAGGTGGTTGCACCAAGGTATTCAGAAATCCCAAAAATATACGGAGGGCCATGACTTGAGGTCCTGATGGAAACAACCCAGGAACAAGACTGAGAATTTGATCTCTATAAGTCTCAATTAGAATATTAATTACTTCCGCCCATTGGCTGGGCTAACTAAAATTTGTGCCCTTTTTGGTATGGATAGTTCTTAAAATGGTGTGGGCTATATTGGAAAGGTTGGTTGGTATATCTGGCGGTGCCATTCCCAGTGGAATGCAGGTGGTCGTAGAGGCAGATATCCGGACTGACCAATCTACAGAACTCTCGATCAGCAGTGGGACCCTTAGTAGGGTCAAGCCTAAGATTACTGAGGTGGGATTTGACGATAAAGATCGATCAGACAACACAATTCATTCCATTACTGACCAGACACCAGATGTGGACCCTATTGACGAGTTCTTGGGGGTGATCCCCTTGTATGTGCCTGCCAACCCCACAGACTGGGATGAGACATCCTCTGATGAAGAGGATATCAAGATAGTCCATCACTGGTCATGCAAGCTGATCAAGTTCCTTTTCAATGACAACCATCAAGCACTCTGGATAGACCAGATAGAGATACTTAATTCGCGACTACGAAACTGTGTGTCGGGGGAGTGTATGCGTAGTGTCCCCACATGGTCGTCTGATATATCATGACAGAGAAGATCTAAGAATTTGATTATGGCCTTGGTGTGGAATGGCAGTGGAGAAAAGTGTTGAATATAAAGAGGCTCATTGAGGTTGAAAACAAGATTATGTGGCTGCAAATCAGGGCAGATGAACATTTTTCTTTCCTCCACGCGCTTTTAGAGATTGTATCATGGCTAATGGCCTAGCAGGCTGAGGCCAAAGAGTTCCTAAGGAAAGCCTTCAATGAGATGACTGTTATCCAAACCAACGAAGAGCAGGCTCGTTTCATAGATAATGAACTATGCCTCATTTTTTCCAAGGAGGATTGGAAACTGAACTGGATACAATGAATCATGGATGCCGCAATCCAGAGGGTGGCAGAGCAGCCACACTTTTATGACGAGGTCAACCTATCAATTTAAGGGGTCGATCCTCGGGTATTATGATGCATGTAATAGTTGAATGTGCCTTCCTGTTTTCATTATTAATTCTAGATGCATATATGAGTTATGTTATTCATTTTTTGTCTACTACATTTTTGTTACATTCATAGAACATCCAACAATCAGTCCCTAAGATTAAGTGGGTTGTGCCTGATGCGAGAAACAAGGGATGCCCACCTTGTAATTCCTTCATAATATAAGAGCGTAAACCATGCTCTGGGCATCTAGTGTTTGAACGACCAATCCAAATTTCCGGGAAGAAAGGGAGAGCCCCGACTAGAGGACGAAGACCTCAGAACAATTAACATGCCATATTCCCAATGTTCTATAGTGCACGAAAGGAATAATGCCAAGGGATTCTGGATCCACCAGAATATATGGGAGTGGAAGCTGGGAATCATGATTCCCCATATTTGGAACATTGAGGGGGTGGTGTGACAATGAAGGATAACCGCTGAACACATTTGAAACACAATATCCTTATTGCGTTAGCCTAAAATAAAGATAAGAAATGATAGTTGACTATTGACCATATTCAAATCACAGGGCCTTGCTACCAAATGTCATCAATTAGTCTTCTATAATGTTGGTCCAGGATATTATGTGATTCATGGGATGAGCATCCATACTGTTAGATGGTTACTTTAGACAACAATGTGGACAAGTGTCCGAATAAAGGGCACACAAAGTGTGGAATGTGGAGTGATGGGTTGTTGAAATGGATTCCAACACTCTTTAAATCACTCCACTATGGTGGAAACACATTAGGTGGGAATATCATTCTGATCAGGGATCAAACATATGTCAAAGAAGAACCTCTCTGATAAGGTCCCGAAAAGCTCTGTAATTTTATGACATATGGATGCAGACGATGAATGGAATAGTTTAATGTCTTACAACCAGGACGTCGCACATAGTTTTAAGTTCATTTTTTCTTGGACTATGGTTAGTAGTTTAAAGGCATGTTACATGGACTATAGGCTCCTAGTTTAAGGTCATAGAGAGTGGATCTTAATCGAGGCTGATGGGCCAGAATGGCTAACTACCCAGGGGCTGGGCCCAAGGCGATATGCATGGGCGTCGCTACGTATCCCATAAGGATGGGAATCAAGACAAATGTAGTTCTGAGACCGTAGTTTAACATCATTCGGGGATATGAATGTCAGGTTTGTCTGGACCGCACTAGCACATGTCCAACAAGAACTACTAAGCCCACATGAGTCGTGCTCGATGTGGGAAACAAGGGGTGGTGATGGGACTTTCCTAGCATAGTAACGTACATATTAGGGGCAATGGGATGTTTGGTGAATGATGTCCCAATAATGATTACCCACCTACTTGACGTACCAAGATGTGAGAATTGGTAAAGCTGAGTATGATGGAATCCCAATTGAACAAAAGGAAGTTGAAATAAGTGAATCGTGATACTAGAGATATGGACCACAATGATGGTGGCATGACGATAGGGGATAACTTTTGACATTGTCCTAAACAATGAAAATTGTTTTACGTTTTCTTGGAATGGGGATGAACAAATGAGGGTCGACCTCTGACCATGTTCGAAATATGGTACTTGAAGCAAATGTCATCTAAATTCCTCTGGGACGTTGGCCCAATACGATAGGTAAGATAATGTGGATTACGACTAGGTCGTAAAGGGGGTACCTTCAGACATGGGAAAGGATGAGGATCCAAATAACGGGCTCATAAATCTTGAACATGAAATGAGTGAATGTCCTTGTGAACATTCCACACTTCGTGCTCTTGTCCCAACACATATGAGTACATCGAAAAGACGTAACCGATAGAGGGATTCAGGTCCCTTTCCAAGTACAAGGGTCTTGGGGTTGCATGCATCCAACTTAATGTTCATTGGATAGGCCATAAAGGAGTAGCATGGTTTAATGGAACGTGCAAAGGGAGAAAAAGTATCCAAACCCAACGCATTGTTCCCATAGGGAGATCTTAGTTTAGGGTCATAGAACTTGGCCCCGATTGGGAAAAGACTTGGGGGGACCTTGGTGTGGCTATTGAAATACTCAACGTGAATGAGAACCGATGAGGTGCTCGCCACACCACATGTTCTTAAAAGGTTTTGGTCCTAGGGGTCGAAAAAGAGCAGAGATGATTTTAGATTCCCGGGGTTGGACCCGGAGACAATATGGTTGGGAATTCCTACATATCCCATGATGATCTGAATCAAGCTATATGTCGTTCTATTTGTGGAATCGTAAAATTCCAGTGCCAGAGACAATAAAGTCATTCGGGTTTGGAACTCACACAAAAAGATGATCCATTTGATAGATATTGTTTTTCCTTTAAGATGAATGTGTGTTCTTTTTGTGAAGCGATTGTACTAGGTTAGAAAGTCCAGGCATCACCATAAGAATCAATCCATAATCAAGCGTTTACAAATGGTATGGTGTGTGACAGATACCAAACATGATGTCCCCTCGAGTGAGGACACCATGATGTAGTGTTGTTTTTCGACATGCGACCAGGTCGATAATGTCATAGTTTATGGTCACATGATTGGACCAACCATGCACTTTAACGTCATTCAGTATAGACATAATAGTTTAATGTTATGTGGGATAAATGAGGATTAAGAGGGGATTTGCACAGCATGATAAAGCATACCCGATGTAAATGAGCACAAGGTCCACATCACACCGCGTGCGATTCCAATAAAGAAACATTAGGAAAAGGTGCCAAAAAAGGTTAGAGAATATGGGGTAGAAAAAACTAGCTCTTAGATATGGTGGAACCAAATATAAGATGTATGGGCGTTCACATGTATCCCACGAGCTTGGGAATCAATCAATATGTTGTTACAAAAGATGACATATAAGGAGATCTTAGTTTATGGTCTTATATCTCAGACCACAAAGAGGCGAAACCCTTCCACATGAGCATAGACCTCCACACGGTCCCTATACCCAAGTGAGTCAAACTCAGTGTGGGAAATAAGTGTAGAAGAGGCCTTTGCAACACATGGAATAAACATAATGGGGATGTTGGTGCAGGGCCCTGAATGACGCCTTACCTCTGGTTTTTCCTTCTAACATGTAAAGGCGCACTGAGGGACAATACCAAGAGGGTCGAAATTCCATTTGGACATGATGGGGAGAAAATGATGTGAATCATGTAACCTACATTTAATGCTAGATGGGGGTTGGAATGGAGATGGAGGATAACTGTTTACCATTTTTGAAACACAACATCCCTATCGTGTGACCTGAAATGGGAACAACAAATGAGAGTCAACCACTGACCATATTCGCAACGTGATACTTATATCAATTTGTTGTTTGAAACCCTTAAGGATGTTGGACCGTAATGGTAAAAGAGCCCTTGGGATGAGTTATGGAGATAATTTTCAATAATTTTTTATATTTTAATCAATGAATTATTCTATAAAAATTGGAAAAGATTTGTAATTTTCATTAATTTTGTATTTATGATGTGTTTTGGGCTATAATTAGAAAATTTAATAATTTGGAAATATCGACAGATTTTAATCAGTTTTGTATTTACCGCATATCATTTAAAATATAAACCCAAATGATATGATTCATTTTTTATTGGGTTCAATGATTTTTTTGTCTTTTTTTTTGAACCAGGATTCAATTAGGTCATAAAATGTTCTAAAAAATTCAATCAAGTTGGAAGATTATTCTAGATGGCCACATGGACCCCACCACAATGAGTTGGTCATAATTCTGTAAAAACACATCCAATTTGGGTTATATTAATTGGAATGGAAATATAATTAAATGGGAACTTAGTATGTTTGAGTTTATGATGATTTACCATTATTTTGGCAGCCCACGGATGCTTAAATTTTGGGGCAAGAAAAAGGAAACATTCATCTAGAATAAATACTCAGGTTCATTGCCAATATCTCATGCTACACATAGAGGATGATTAAGAAATTTTTGGATGAAACCTAAAAGATATTTTGGAAGATTATTGTATAAGAAACTAATATATAATTCAGTCATTTAATTAACCTACATTGGTCAATATTTTGGTGGAATGAATCTGCAGGAAATCTTAAAGAAGAATTATGAAGATATTAAATATGAAGACCAGAGGATGGAACCACCTTGGCATATATAAAAAGAAGTTCACACATTGTGAGGGGGAGTTGAACACCACAATCAGAGATCGGGAGAAGCCAAGGGACACTCAGGGACCTTCTTATTCAGCATCATTCTGTTTGAATATATTATTTTCTTTACATAAAAAATGTCTCTCCTCTCCCACCTCATCTTGCTTACCCCATCAATGGAGGGGTCGTTTCTTTTGAGTGATTGGGAAGAGGGGAGGCTAGACTTATATGAGATATTGAGTTATTTTTCTTTAAATGAATCTAATTTCTTCTTATTTCTTATTTTAGTTTCAATTAGTAATTCAGTTATAAATTCCAAATTTGGGTGTGTTAGGTTTTTTATCTGAAATTATAAATTGTCTTGGTCGATGATCACATCTCCCTCCACCCAATTCTAATATGTCTATTGTGGAATAAGATTAGGGTTGGGTGGTGAGTTCTCGATGGTAGTCAATACCATGTTTAAGATTGAATATCATAATCTTTGTTTATTAGGGAACCACAATTTCAGGATAGGGATTACTCTAATTAATCTAATAGACTTATACGACACTAAACACATTGGATGGAATATAGGACAATATAACGTTTTGAATAAGAAAATTATCATCACATCTATCTGAACAAGGGAGAGAGATGACTCAGTAGATGAAAATCTATTTTACAAGTTAAAGGAATAAGAAGAGAGAAATTTTGGAAATCATGGTGGCACATCAGTATGTCTAGCCGAACCCAATCCAATCAGCGTCTATATCATTTGTTAACACCAATAAATTCGTTTTGTTTATTTATATCACAGTCATTCAAAATAATATAATCCAATCCTTTTCCTAAATCCAACAAAAATTGACAAACTTGTTTTGTGTGAACTCCTATTAGGGAGACTACCTAGGATCTACTACTGTACTATACTTAGGAAATTAAAATATTGTTATTCCACACCCCACGATAGGCATGCATCAAACATAGTTCCATTTCTGGTGAGGTTGTGCCTCAAAACTATTAATTCTCTTTTGAATGAACTATAATTCAAAAATCAATTTATTTGAAAATGATCCCGAAATTGAACGCACAATAACCAAATTGAAAAATAAAAATCCTCCAAAAGATATAGAAGAAATCAATCTCTCTAATTCAATTGATATCTTGTATGAACACTTTGAACCTGTAATAATTGCTGTATATCCCAACCGAACCTTGCGCAACATCTGCACACCTCTATTTTTCAATAAAAATAATCATCTTTCAGTTCCTATCGTAGAAAAAAAATTGGACTGTGAATTAACATGATCCAAGTGCTTCCTAAATTTCATGGACTTGTAGTTGAACACCTGAATTGATATATTCAGGAATTTCCTATGTATGCTCCGGCTTCAAACCTTGAGTAGTCGTAGAAGAACATGTGAATTATAGGTAATTTCCCTTCTCACTAGAGGGAGCATCGATGAATGGTAGTAAAATATGCAACCAGGGGAGATCAACGATTGAGAAGATTTGAAGAAAATCATTTCTTCAGTGATTCTTCCCAACATCCAGGAGCACTGAAATAAAATGTGAGATTTATGTCATATATAAATCAAATAGAAAAACCCACTATGAATACTGGGAATGTTTCTAGATGCTTTTTTAATGTTTCCCACAACCAGAAACAGAAGAGGACCAATTCCTTGTGTGATTCAACCAAGGATTGGTTGAAAATGATAGGAATATACTAGATGTCTCATCAGGAGGATCCATTTTTGACAAATCTCATACAGATATCTGAGTTCTGATTTAAAAGATGGAAAAAAATTCACAGTAGTTTGGCACATGATGTAAGGTCACCAGAGGAATCCATTAGGAAAGAACATTTGATTCAGTAGATTTAATTAGAAACGAAATGGGTGAACTCACTAGGTTAGTGGGAAAAAAGTTGTGAACCATATGGAATAACAATAGGGACCGAATAAGGTATGTGGTTTATGCTTGACAAATTATCATTACACTGATCAATGTCCATAAGTGTAGGGGACAGAATGTTGTGTTGCATCCTATGAACAAAGGAAATACCAACTGTAAACCCAACCAGGGTATGGGTTTCAATATAACCATGCCACAAAACCTTTTCAGCAGCAACATCAGAACCTGATAGCATTCCAACACCCTTAAAAGTATCCCTTCCAACAACAAAAAAACATTATAACAAACACCTTTCCCACGGAATAATTTTGAGTAACCCTCCACAAGTGTGGTGATAACTGAAGATAAACAGGTGAAGACAAAAATTGTGGGAATATAAGATAAAATGTACAAGATAAATAATCAATTTTCAAGCATTATGGATTATCTCACCAAGAACCATGGTCAGCTCCCCACACAATCAATTCCCAATCCAAAGGATAAAGTTAGTGCAATCACCACTCGAAGCGGGAAGGAGGTCACACCACCATAACACTGGGAGGAGGATGATTCCATGGATCCTCTTGAAGCTCGTCCTATCCAACCAAAAAATGGAGTCAACAACAAATGAGAAAGAACAAGGATTAGGAAGGAAATACTGGAATCACATTTTCCAAAAAAACAAAGGGAGAAAAAGGATATCCCAAAACCATTCACATCTACATTGGTCGTGTCAAAGAATGGTGATGAAAAATGACTTCAATAATAAATTGATAAAACATTCTAGAATGATTAGATTAAAATACCTCTACTGGATGAAATCTGAAAAATCACTAAATATGATAAATTTCTGAAGGAGTTGTATAAAAAAAGAAAGAGGCTATATGGAAATTAAAGATTCAACTTAGGAAGAAGCATCTCAGCATTGATCACACCACTGATACTACAAAAATGTCAATATCCATGGATATTCACTATTCCATGCACTATCGGTTTGTTAAATTTTACAGATGCACTATGTGATCACGAAGCTTCGATAAATGTGATGCCTCACTCAGTGTCTTCATCTATGAAAATTGGAAAATTGAAGCCTACTATAGTGTTGGTCCAACTCGCAAATTGATCCACACTTTTCCCAGCAGGTGTTCTGGAAGATATTCTTGTATTGCTCAAGGATATATTGTTCTTAGATAACTTTTATGTGCTGACTATGGAAGAAGATAGTAGTTCATCACCCTCACCCATCAACTTGGGGACACCATTTTTAAAGACTATGAAGAACATCATCAATGTTGACGAGGGAACACTCTCAATGGAGCTCAGAGATAGACGAGGGTATTTCAATATACATGAATCCATGAAGAATCTTTCTGATGTTCAATAAAAAAATGAAATCTAACGAAAGGTAGAAAAATAACACAGTAAAACATTTGAAGATACAACCATATAATTCATAGATAGTTTATTAGAAGATGCTGGAGAATCAAAATCAGGAGAAGAGGCTGATATCAAGAAGTATAAAATCAAGGAGGCTGAACATGAAAGGAATATCATAGATATCCTGAAGGAAATTTTTGTAAAGGAAGAAGAACTACCTGAGAATAATTCCATATGCCTTACAATGTAACATAAGATGACAATGTTAGGAAAACCCATATTAAAAATTAAGAGGTTTTCAAAGGATATTCACAAATAAATGGAAAGAGTGGATCAAAAAAAGGTAAATCTGTACTCAATCAATTTCAGAAGACACGTGTTTTATTTAAATTTGTTATGGAAAAGCCCAAAAACCATGTTGACGTTGGAAAAGAAAATTGAGGGACAATCTCCCGCATCATGGGAAGATATGAATTTTCAAAGGACACCACAACCCCTTAAAAAGATTTTTGATCACATTGAAACAAGGAAGATATAAATATCATGAATGATTGAAAACCATTCTAGAAGAACATGATTTCAAGGGTTTTTCTAGAGTTGTGGAATACATGGACACAAATCATACTCTTGTTGGTGAAAAATTTCATTACCAGGAAATAAGAAAGCGCCAACAAAGGAGATCAGACTCCTCCATCCTATTTGTCAATAAAATTTATCAGGTCGTACCCCTCCATTACATTTGAATACTTTTTGTGATTAATTTTAAAATATTCATAAATGTTGAACTAAATTACATTCATTGAGGACACTTGATAAATTAAGTGTGGGGGAGGTAGTGTTGTAGTCTATGATTTCTAAATATTTTTCCAAACAATCAATTTTTTGAGTCGAGCCAATGACAGTAAAAAAAGAGCTTCTAGAAGGCAACCCTTGTTTTTTTCGTTAATCCACCCTGGCCCTTGGTCATATTCTATAATATTTTAACAGGCATACATTATAATATGTTTTCATTCGTAGATTTCATGTCCATGATGCATGTCAGAAAAAAATTGAAGGCACATAATAGAACACATGTTATGAAAGTGCTTCAAAACATAACTGAAGAAACCTAAAAAGCACCACTCGACTGAAGAATCAACGATAAAGGGAGTTTTATTTTACATTCAATATAATTTGAATTACCTATATTTTTTCCCTCTAATTGTTATTTGGAAATTAAATAGAAATTGAATTCCCACACTAGACTTCATATTTTCTTGGACTTATCTATGAGACATGAGATTATTAGGAATCGAGTGATGCCATGTTTTAGATTTCAATGTTAATAATTACATTATGAGTAAAATGAATAATAGAATTTTTAAAATGAATCAAGCTTTTTGAAAATAATGACTCATGATTGGAATGAATTATTTGATCCATGTAAATGAAATCTCACTACCGTCTTTCATGCTTTGAATTTATGAAATTCAAGTGAATAATTTTTTTTTTTATTAATCACGCCATTTGTGATTTTCCAATATCATATTCCCATTTCAAGATTATTTCTAGACCAAATATATCAAATTTAATCTTGAGCATATTTCCTGAGTGATCTTGGGACATGTCACCTACCAGAACTTGTATTGAAACTTTTCAAATATACGATTGTACAAAAACATAATTAAAATGATTGAGGCACTACATTGGCTAGCCACATATTTACCTAATACCCACCATTACATTTATCCTTCGTTAGATGATAGAATCCATGAACTTCCTAATAGGTTTCAGCCATATTACAAGATGATATTTCCTTACCTACATACAATTTTATTATTTTTTCAAGGATATTTCATGTTTGAGTGTAGGGGTTGGGCCTTGCATGTGCATTCATTGGGATATGTATCATTTTTGGGTGGTGTGAGTTACACATCATCATTTTTGGAAATTTATTATTAGAAAATTGGGCATGATCCAGCATTTATCTATGCTTCTTTAATTTAATATGGTTATCCTTAAAAAAACTAAAAAAATTGAAAATAAATCTAAGCATGTTGGGAGCTTTAAAAAAAAGAGAAAAATGAAATTGTACCTTTCTGGTGATTTACAAAAAAATATAAAAAAAGAGGATGACAACATGGATGATATCATTCTTTGTAATAATTTATTGACTCTTTCCCATGTCATAAAAAGTGGGTGGTGTTGTGTTTCACATTCTCGGGGGGATTTAAGTGAGGTTCATCCTGTGTTTTCCCTTGATTAATCAAGAATTATACTTAATGGTCAAACCTCCAACTTCTAGACTTAAAATATTTTAATCATTTTCCCACCAACTATAAACCTCATATTCATTTTAACCATTATTGGATGTCCTCCTGATTTTATGTTCATTTTGTCTTTACAATGTGGAGAAAGTTTTTCCTTTACAAGACTATGGGTAGGGATCTTGTAATCATGATATGAGCATAAATACAGTTTAACTATATCATTAGTTATGAGGTAAAAGATTCCTAAGAGAGGTAGATCATTATTTAGCATGTCTAATAATAACAAAAAGAGAAACATGAATGAATTAAAGGAGAAGCTCCATCATTTTTCAAAGTGGAAAAGTATAATTCATGTATTGATAGATTCTATGAAAAATGTTATATTAAATTGATATTTTTTGAGAAACCTGAAAATTTAATTTTACAATGAAAATTGTTTGATTTTATAGCATTGAAATTTGACTATTGGTATCTTTGGTGCCCTTTGAATTCCATGTTGAGATTTTATGCTTGAAGACAAGAATAGTTTATGTTTGTGGGAATTGATGGAGATAATATTTTAATCACTTTTTATATTTATTTCAATGATCTAATCCCTAAAAATTGAACAAGTTGAGTTATTTTCATCAATTTTGAATTTTTGATGTGTTTTGGGATAAAATTGAAAAATAGTTTAATTTGGAAGTATTGATAGATTGTAATCACTTCGGTAATTTACTTATATCATTTAAAATATAAATCCAATTTCTGCGATTCTTTTTTTAATGGGTTAATAGATTTATTTTGTTCAACTTTTTTTTAAGCAGGACTATATTCGGTCATAAAAGGGTCTAAACAATTCAATCAAGTTAGATGATTATTTTAGACGACCGTGTGGACGCCACCTCAATGAATTGGTCTTAAATCGGTCCAAAAACATCCAATTTAGGTGATATTAATTGTAATGGAAATATAATTAAATGGGGAGTTCCTCAATAAAGAATATGAATATTTTCCTTCATTAAGGTGGACCCTGGATGATCATATTTTGGGGTAGGATAAAGGAAACATTGATCCAGAATAAATGCTCCAATTTAATTGGCCATATTCCATGATACACATTGGGGATGAATATCTAATTTTTAGAATAAACGTAAAAGTTATTTTGGATGATATTTCAAGAAGAAAATATTTCATAATACTGCCATTTATGTGACCTACCATGGTAAAACATTCTTTGAAAATAATCTATTTGAAATCTTATCGAGGAATTATAATGATCATAAATTTGATAACTGGAGGATATGCCCTCATTGGCCTATATAAAGATGAGTTCACCCATTATGAGGGGGGAGTTTAACACCACAATCTGATATGGGAGGAAGCCAAGGGAATCTTGGGGACCTTCTCCATCAGCATCATTCTGTATATTTCTATTATTTTCATTACTTCAAAAATTTCTCTCCTCTCCCGCATCAACTCAGTTACCCCATCCATGGAGGGGTAGTTTCTATTGAGTGATCGGGTAGAGGGGAGGCTATAACTATGTGTGTTCTTGAGTTATTGTGCTTGAAATTAATCAAATTTTTTCTTCTTTCTTATTCTGGTTTAAATTCATAATTCAGTTTTAAATTCCAAATGCGGTCGTGTTATGTTTTTATTCTGGAATTATAAATTCCTTTGGTTGATGATCACATATCCTTCCACCCAATTCTAATCTGTATATGGTGGAACATGATTATGTTTGGGTGTTGAGTGCTCTACGGTAGTCAATAATGTGTGTAGGATTGTATGTCATATTCTTGGTTTATTAGGGAACATCAATTCCAGGTCAGGGATTGCTCTAATTAATAAATTAACCATATGCGACCCTAAACACATTGGAAGGAAGATAGAACAATCTATAGTTTTGGATAGAAAAATTCTCATCAAATCTATCTGACCAAGGGAGAGAGAGGACTCAGTAGATGAATCTCTTTTTTACCAGTTAAAGGAATAAGACGAGAGCAAATTTGGAAACCATGAGGGAACGTCCATAGTTCCAGCCATCCCCAATCCAATCACTGTCTTTATCATTTGTTAACACCAATCAATTAAAATTGTTTTATTTATCTCATAGTCATTCAAATTAATTAAAACCTATCCTTTTCATAAAACCTACAAAAAGTGAAAATCTTGTTTTGTGTGCACTCCTCTATGGGATACACCATAGGATCAAATACTATACTATGCATAGGTAATTAAAAAATTGGTTTTCCATGCCCCACAATAGGCACGTATCACTGAGCATCCATGCCATTTGGGGGTCCCTTCGGATGTGAAAGTTAATGAAATCCCAAATTAAGGGGAACACACAGCCTGAGAAATGGGTGAAATCATGTCCAGGTAAAATCTGACACTCTAGGATCTGAACCAAAGTACACCTAGGCACATTGGAGAATCACATAATATGGTCGAGGAACCTAACTTACGAGGAGACAACTCGAAAATATTATTGTAGGGAAAGGGAGAAAAGGGCTCTCTGGAGAGAAATGCCTTTGGCCTGGTTGTTACAAACCCGATGTGAATGGGGACATAAGCCCATTCCACACCATATAATCCTCTCCTGGAAGAACATAGGCCTAGGGGAAAATATGATAGAGAGGTTTCTAAGATATGGGGTTGGACCTACAGACAAAATTTTCAGGTATTCCTATGTATCCCATAAGGATAGGAATCAATCCATACATAGTTCTGATTAGGATTCTTTGTAGTTTATCATCATGCAGCAAGGACGACGGTGCTCATTGTCTATGGTCATAGGGCCTATAACGTAGATGCCTAGTTTAATGTCATATGCATGGGACAACTAAGGGGAGGGTGAATTGATGTGCCTATGGAAGACCATAAAGTCACAACGATGATAGAGGATAAACGTAGACAATGTTTGCAACATAGTATCCACATTTTTTTTGAAAAGAGGTCGGGGATAACAATTGAGCGTCGACCATTGACCATATTCGCAACACGGGACAAGTATAAATTTTTTGTTCATATTCTTGGGGAAGTTGGCATGTAATGGTAGGATAGCCCATGGGTCGAGCATCTAAGCCATTCATGGGTCCTTTTGGATCTAGAGGATGATGAAAACCCGAATGATGGGGCTCACGAAGCATGGCGGGGCCTGTGCTCGTGGAACAGACTACAAATGGAGGGATGTCTTAAAGGGGGTATATGTGTATTGGAAAATAGCCTGACGAGAATAAGAATTTGGGCCCATAACATGGGGCACAATCATAGATGAGAACTTAGGCTAGGGGGCCGAAAATGTCGAGGGACAAAAGGCTGGGTATCTTGGCCAACTGTAACCCGATGAACTATCATGCACGTATTACCTTACCTTATCTCCAAATCCCATGGGAGTAACACTCGATCTGGGAAACAAATAGTAGGACTAGACTCTTCCCATTATATATGGGTATGAAAGTTGTAATCACACTCCATCCAAGGAAAACTGAATCTTGATAAGACAATTGGAAAAAATGAGCCACTAAACTCAATGTTTGTGACATATGGGGGTGGTGACAACAACAAAGGATAATTGTTGACCAGGTTTGAAATAAATCAACCATATCGTGTGACCTGAAATGGGAACAAAAAGTGAGAATCAACTGGTGAGAATATTCACTATACTGGACTTTTATCAATTTGTCATTCGAGGTCCTCTAGGTTGTTGGCCCGAAACGATAAGAGAGACCTTAGGATAAGTAACCATACCATTCGGGGGGCCATTAGGATATGAAAGATAATGAAAACCCAAATGATAGAGTTTTTGGATCATAGAAGTTCCCATGAAACTTATGTTCATGTTGGTCAGTAGAAGATGTGGGGATCTACATGGAGGAGGGATACATAGTATGGTCATGATGAACTCGACATGAATGAGTGAAAAAACCTACCCCACACCATGATTTTCAACCCAATAAGAGGTCCCAATGATTGGGGATGGGGCAACAAATGAAATTTTTGGTAATTCATATATATAGAATTAGGATGGGAATGAAGACATATGTAGTTCTGAAGTCCATGCTGTTTAGCATCGTGCAGTGAGAACGTGATGGGAATGAAGAACGAGGGAGATAACATTTTGCAATCATCGTAATCCGAACATGAGTGGGGCCAAAGAAGCCTTTACGACACCATGTGTGTCCTTCAGGAGAACTATACCTAGAGGTGATAGTAAAACAGGAAAATAGGGTTGGACTCAAGACGAAGAGTTTGAGCATTCCTATGTATCCCATTTGGATGGAAATAAAGCCATACATAGTTATTACAGTTTACCTTCTTGAAGAATGACACACAATTTAACGTCTTGCAGGATGACACAGGTATTAACGACATGCGGAATCGTATACAGTTTAACGTCATGTCGGACAACATACAGTGTAATGTAATGTGTGACATTTTGCAGTTTAAGGTCACATGGGACCAGACAATTTATGTTCATGAAGATCCCTAATACAGTTTGGGGTCATGCGGGACCGTACAGTTTCAGGTCATGTGGAACCATGAAGTCTCAGGCAAATTATTGCTTAAGGAACATGGCATTTGTGGCAGGAGTTATACCCTCACCATCCATGGTAACTAGGGAGTTTCCACCATTGGAATAAACCTTCTGAAGGATGTATGGTCCTTCCCATTTGGGATCCAACTTGGGTGGTTTCCTTCCAAGTAACATTAGTGTTTTCAGGGCCAACACCAAGTCGTTTTGAAATAAGGAGCAGAGGAAAAATTTCTTGTCGAAAGCTCTAGATATCTTATTTTGATTCCATTCTAGATTGTCCAGGGCATGAAGACTATTATCTTATATTGCATCCAAGTTAGCCAATAGGATTTCAGCTACTTTATTTGTCGCTTTCTGATCATAGACAACAGTGTGCAATGAGGGAAACTAAATCTCGATTGGCAGGATGACCTTCATTCCATAAACTAGGGAATATTGAGTCCCCAATATGGAATTATGAGTCATCATATGATAAACCTAGAGGGAGTTGGGGATCTTTTCAGGAAAACTCTTCTTGTTCTGACCAACCATTTTTCGGTAGAATGTTAGAAAGGGTTTTATAGAACACGTCAAACTATCAATTTTCTTGCACATGATAATGGTAAATATGGTTAGAAAAAATGTTGTAATTACTGTACAGTTTCATTTTTTTAGCTTCCTAGAAGTTTGTGCCGTTATCAGTGGGGATTGTGTGAGAGACTAAAAATCGGTAGATGTTGTTAGAGATGATGAATTCAACGACAGAACGAACCTTGACCTACTTGAACAGGACTACCTCTACCCACTTGGAGAAAAAATATATAGAGGTAAGGATGAACCTGCACTAGTGAGCTGTCATAGGTGGATATGGTCCCACAACATCAAGTCCCCATAATGAAAATGGCTAAGTGTACTTGGTTGTGTGGAGAAGCTCTGGTGGCCGATACATAAATTTGGCATGAACATGGAACACATGGAACCTTTTGGTGTACTTGGTGCTGTACTGGATCATGGAGGGCCCAAAATACCCCAGTCTCTGGATCTTGTGAGATATTTTCAGCCTAGTCTGTTGAGCCCTACAGGAACCGACAAGAACCTCTTACATGACATGGGAAATCTCGACTCCTTGAAATCAACGAAGGTGAACCCCATAAAACTCACGCTTGTAGGAGATCTGCTCATGACTTGGACGATCCTGGTCGGTAAACTATAACACGCGGTGTCGAATTCGCTCATGGTCAGCCCGATCTTTTGAGATATTACCGTTTAGGAGGTACTTGACAAAGGGGGTTCTCCAGTCAGGAGTAAATTCAATCACTTCATATGGGGGACCAGGGGGTCCTGAAGTAGAGGCGTTGGCAGTAAGATTGATTACCTACAGGTTTTCACCATCATCTAGAGTGACGGGAGCAATTAATCTCTGGTGTACCATGTGGATAATCATACCATCCTGTTCGGGCTATGCAAGTGATACAGCTAGGCTGGCCAAGGCATCAGCTTGACCATTTTGAGATCGAGGGACATGAGTAAATTCTGTCCGAGTTGGGTACTAGGACATTAGTGGGAGAGTGTGGTCCAACAATGGTACGAGCTCTGGATTTCGGATGACATAGTCACCATTGATATGTTTGATGACTAGTGCAGAGTCCCCTTTCACATGCAAATGGGGAATTCCCATCTCAACGTCCATCACTATGCCAGTAATGAGATCCTGATACTCTACCTCATTGTTGGTGAAGCCTTCTGATAACAATAATTAGTACGAAAAAATGTCTTATTCTAGGGCAATGAGGACAATACCCAGGCCTAATCATTTAATCCTTGGCTCATTGTGGATTCTATTTATGGGGCTCTGGGAAGTACCAAAAAAGTGCATTTTCCTACATGGGATGGCTTAGACTACCAACAGGATTGCCTCATTAGGAAATTCAAGGTCCTAGGACTTGTCTATTGGGGAAAGAGGGGCCGCAAGGGTGTCAGCCAATGCTTTCCCCTTAATATCCTTCTGAGGGACAAAGCTAATGTCAAACTGCTGAAGGATTACCACCCACCACGATAGACGTCTTGTTAACATGGGGCGGTACAAGATGTATTTTAGGGGATCTACTTGGGACAATAGTTGTACCTCATGGTGCTACAAGTAATGTCAAAATTTATGTACAGCGAATACCATCCCAAGGAAGCACTTCTTGATAGGGGAGTATCTAGTCTACGTATCGAGGAGCATGCAGTTGAGGTAGTAAATATTTGCCATCGTTGCTCTTCTAGGCTAGAAGGGTTCCAAGAGACCATTATAGGGCGGTCATGTAATAGACTAGTGACATTCCAGAGACTGGTGGAATTAAGACCGGAAACTGGAGAAGGTACTTCTTTAATTCCTTGAATGTAGTCTAACATTCTTCATCCCACTCATAGATAGTGCCTTTCTTCATGATCCGTGAAAAGGACCTACACTTGTAGAATATATTTAAGAAGAATCGGCATATTTAGTCCAAGTGGCCTTGGAAGCCTCAAAGATCTTAAATGTTGCTTAGGGGAGACATCTGACTGATGGCCTTAATCATCTCTATATCAATATTGACGCCTTTTTATCTGACAACGAAGCCGTGAAACTTTCCAGAAGTGACCCCAAAGGTGAACATCGATGGATTCTTCTTCAGGTGGACGGAAGGGAGGATGAATAATACATTCTAAAGGTCTCCGAGATGGTCCTAACACTGAGAAGAGTTGACCACCAGATCATCCACATAACATTCCACAAACATTCTGAGGATCTGTTTAAATATACAATGCATATCCTGTTGATAGGTGGAACCTAGATTCTTTAAAATGAATGGATTTACATGGTAACAGAAAGTATCTTGTGGTGCCCTGAAGGCTGTAGACTCCTCATCCTTGGGTGCCTTTCAGATCTGGTTATACCTGGAGTACCCATCCATGAAGGAGAGGTCTTGGAACCCAAATCTTGTGGCGATCAACAATTCTATCATAGGAAGGGGAAAATCATCCTTCAGACACTAACTGTTGAGATCCTGAAAGTCGATACAGACTCTAATGTGTTCATTGTTATTCTTTACTAGAATAATGTTGGATAGCCATTTGGGGTTCTAGATCTCCTTAAAGAAATTGGATTTGTTGAGGTTGTCAACTTCTTCCCCTACCATGGAACGACATGAAGGGTGAATCTTTCTGGGAAACTACATAAACCCATGATGGTTTTCTTGGAGACTGAGGAGGTAGATGGCTACCTAAGGATCTAGTCCTGTAATCTCATCATAACTATAGAAGAATACATCATGATGTTGTTTAAGGAAGTCTGTGTATTGTTGTTTCTTCTTGATGGGCATGGTGGCATTGATCAACGTGGGTTTCAGGTTCGCCTCACTATCAAGGTTCTCCTTCACCAATTCATCGACCATGGGGGAGACACCCTATTCAAAGGAGGGGGGAGCATCCTATAAATCCTCATCTTTACTTATGGATGAGGGATCCTCTGAGTCGATAGATCTAGATGGGTGGCTGGTACAAGCCTGAGCGAAAGTTGACACTGCATCGGGGGAGTCTTGTGCTGTCGAAATCGTAGCAATGAAGAATGTTGATCTGATCCAATCTGGTCTTTGTCCCAAGGGTCCATTCTTGATTATATCAAATAAATAGTGGCGTATTGGCTTGATCCAGTTTATTACGGCCTGGTGAAACAAGAAAGTATGTCGTATTTTTATTGAAATGGGGTGGAAATCCTGATACCTTGTGGGTGTAACAGGCTCTAGGATCAGCTGACCATGACTTGTGTAGGGGTATGAAGTTTTCTTATAGAGTTTCATAAAAATGAGAATGTGTTCCCTCAAGTTCTAGAAACAATGAAGCATTGTCCCATGTTTGGGGTTGTAGCCTCCAACCGCTTGATTGTAAAGATGTAGGCGTCATCTAGATCTATCCTTGGGTTGGTCACAGTCTTGGCTTGGTCATCCTCATTAGCTTGAATCTGCTTGTCTTTTATCTTGTAATAGTCAGCATCCGGATAGCAGACTTCAAAAGTGGCAAAGTGAGATGTGTCACCTTGAAGAACACCCACTTGACCATTAAGGGAATATTTGAGGCACTAGTGATACGATGAGGGAACCGCCGAGTGCAGGTGCAACCATGGCCTTCCAATCAATGCATTGTAGGTGGTCCTCGGGAGACAACCATAAACTTGATGCTATCAACTTGGCCACCGAACTGGGTATTCATGTAAATCTTGTCGATCAGTGTCTGCTCCGTCCTGTCATAACCTTGGATTCTTATGTCATAGGGACTCAGATTATCCTTGGACAAATCCCATTTTCGAAGTGTCTGAGTTGGGATTAGGATTATTCTGGAACCTGTGTCGACATGATATTAGCAAACCTACTTTTCATTAAACTGGTCGGTGATGTACAGTGGGAAAATGTTCCCTTGTATGGTAGAGCCTTAATTTTTTCCATAGAATGAGATGAAGACTTGAAATTAAGCATGGTAGAATGCCTCTCCATGGAAGGCTTCAGCGGCTACTCCCTCTGTCTAATACTGAAGGTGGATTCTTAATGCTCTGAAGAGGGCCTCACGCAATCCATTGATCAACAAAGGACCTCACGGGAAGAGAGATTTTCTGGAATTCTAGAATGATGCTTGAGGATATCATACTTCCGTGCAAATGGTGAACTTCTTCTTGGAAGAGTTCACTCTATGATAGGACATACAGTGGGCCTAATGGTTGGACCAGGGACTGACTGGTACTGGGAATATCCCACTTCTCACTAGTCAAGGCATGTGGAGTGACTACTGGATGAGGGCCCGATGACTGAGACTAGTCGGAAGCAACGTGTGGTTGATCACGACGCTATCGAGGTGGCTCTACCTGATCCAACAACATGAAAAATGGAGAATGTGGACTTGATGTCACCTGATGAGAAGGTTGTGCATGTGGAGCACTACACTGGGCCTGCTTCCTAGTTTCGGTAGCATACCCAGCCTAGCTGGAGGTACTAACCGAGGAACTCCAATGGCCCATATTTTTATGGCTCCGCCGACGCTAGCGACGACAGGGGTCATTGGGTGGATCATCCTGCAACTCATCATCGTCAGGAATCATATAGGGGTTTATGAGCACTACGGTGTTAACCGAGGCGTACCCTTGACCGTTACTCAAAAATTCATCAACTACTAGACGGATTGTGAGAATAATCACTATCTCTGGGGGAATGAAATTGCCAATAGTATGAGATGACAATGGCATTGGAGGGGGACTTGTGTTTTCCCTTGTGCTCCCTTTGTTTTCTCTTCTGAGATGCGAAATGTAGAGACGATGATGAAAAAGTAGTTGATGTGGATTTTGAAGGCTTTGGAAAATTGAGGTGTGCACAAATAACACCATGGGCACATGTGACTCTTTTATGACCCATCTAGTTGTTATACTTCTAGGACCCACTGTTAGAAAGATGATTCCACTCTCATTCACTGTCACTAAAGCTATCTGGCCTCACAAAGACACATTCCACCCATACTGGAGATGGGAATAAGAAGACTATATTGTCATCCACCAGGCCTTGTAGCAATTATTTAAACACCTAGAACTGCTTTAGGGTGTGCCCCAGGATCCGTTGATAGGGGTAGTAATTAGGGTGATTAGTGAGGTTCTCCTCTTCTGGCCTCTGGTATTCAAGAAAACAAACACTCCCATACTCCAAGGCACTACGGAAGTAATCGAAGACTTGGGCCTCATTGAATGAGTAGGTCCAGTTCCTCTGGTCTAGGGAAGGGGACCCTGGGAGCCTGACCCTGACAAGGTGCAGTAGGAGCCTTTCAATGAGGTGGAGCCTAGTTATCTCTTCTAGGTGGTGGCGGGTCATGGCATGAGGGAACCTACTGATTTTAAGGTGTGTTCTACTAGGTCAGAGGTTGCGCCTGTGGTAGAGGGCCTCTTCGAGGCTACAGAGGTGGCTCCACTAGTAACAACTCTAGTTTCCTGGGGGCCTCTATTTGATTCACTATGGAGGGATCGACCCTGGTGGCCCTTCTCATAGGGATTGTAGGAGGCAATAGATGTTCCTTCTTATCTTGCTGTGAGGCTTCCTCTAGGCACTGTGCCTTATCAAAGATGTCTCAGAATCCTACAAAGTATTTCTCAGTGTTCAAAGAGTGGAACAATACAGTTTTGACACTCCCAACGCACATCGTGAGCAGTTTCTCTAGAGTCGGTGCAATGTCAAGTGAGTATATGATCCCTTTTAACTGGGTGAAAAAGTCTGCAACATTCTCCTCAAGCCTATGAATTCACTTAAACAGGTCTGTGATACTCATCTTCTGAGTGGTGGAACTGAACTGGTAGAGGAATTTCCTACGGAGGTCTTCCCACATGGCTATTGATCCGATGCAGAGTTGGTTGTACTAGGTGAATGTATGTCGCTCTAATGTATGCATGAAGAATTATAATTTGGTGGCATCCTACTACGTTGGACATCCCAATATGGGACCATACCTTCAGATAATGTGGCCCAGCAGCCGTGGCGAGTCCCCTTTACTATTGAAGGGGGAAAATGTGGGATTTCTGAAAACCGGGGGTGCTGGCATATCATCCACTCATGGAAGATATGGATTTCCATCAGGTGGTATTTCCACCAATCGAATCTCCAAACCATCAAGGTGGGTGATGAGTGTCGTCATTGGATCATCTAGGTTGGGTTCTTGTCTGTACAGGGATCCCTGACCACCAAACCGTTGGCAAGTTCTTCAACATGATAAGCAGGCTTGACGACTCATGGAGTGGCTGGCAGAATGAACTGTGGAGTAGCTAAGGTTTCCTAAACTGAGTCCCATGGTTTTCCATACTGTTCCAGAGTATTTGGAGACACATTTCGCGCCATCTTACCATATGTTCCAGCATTATCCTTGTCTGTGTGGGTAGGATGGTCAGGGTCACCTAGGGGCAGTTTGCCTAGGGGAAGTTGTGCCTTCCCCTGATGCCCCTGCAAAAGATCAATGTATTCTAGCCATCGCTCCGTAGCTCATTCTACAAAGAGGTCTTCAACCATATTCTTGTTTTATGAAAGTTTTTAACATAATAGAGATTTTTCGGGATCTTCTTCCACCTTTTGTATTGATCATGTTGGATCGGAGGGTTTTATAGCTCCGAGGTACTCCTTACCCTAGTTGGGATTTCGGATGAAGATCATTTCCTATGTGGCCACAAGAAGACCTAGTAGATTTATTTGTTGATGAGTAATACTTCCCAACAGATCTAAGATGTGTGAAACTCCCTCGGGGGTGTAGAGGTCCTCTCCATGAACATATAGCTCATTCTCACCCCAGGTAGGTCAACCAGGATTACCACCACCCTGCCAAGAGGAATATCCTCTATGTCGCCACACAAATCTGGATGGCTCCAGATGGAACAGAAATGGAGCGCCGCATACTACCCCCATCCTCATATTTTCACATGGGGAGAATCATACTTGATTATCCTGAAGATCACTATAATGATCTAGATGCACTGTTGTTGGAGGGTGCTATGATGACTTGGTGACTCAGGGCACTGGGCCACAAGGTGTGCGTCCAAATCAACCAAATGGAATTGTTGAATGAGGTATTTAAAATGTGATTTACTCTAGGGATGGGCCACTCATCGATGATGAAGATGGAAATGATTCACCCAGAGGGTCTGGAGAAAGCATCCATCCTCTTCTTAGGTGAGTGCTTCTGGAGACCTAAAATTTAGCACTACAACTGCCCAAAAAATCTCAGAGAAATGGTCCACTGCGAGAATATCACACAAGGTACTTTTTCCAGATTCAGGGTCTAGCCATTCATTTCCCCATTCATCGAACGTAGGTGGCTGTGTTCCCGATAGAGGTACTAAGGCATACCGCTTGGACGGTGGGTTTTCAGGCAAAAAATACGGCAAGCGAGTAGACAAACCGATCCATATTGGTCTATCCTCCAAGATAGTAGTGAGTTGGACAACACATCACTGTAAAATAGGTTGATAACCATAATTTCTAGCATAGGGACTATAGCTACTGGTGATTGACCATGCTACTGCTCATCCACTATTTGTCCCCAGAATAGCTCTTTGTGACATCTGGTCGAGGTAGAGAGTGATTTTGGTGACGATGGTGGTGATTGTGTGGCCGAAACCTATAGATCTATCAAATTTTCATCCTCTTGGATATACCTGCGAATGGGGGTGGGAATCTGATGATCCACACATTATGGAAGTTTGAAGATAATGCGCCATGTTCCTACCCCAGCCCTTGACATAGAGGATCTAGGAAAGGGTTCCATTGCTCTGTCGTATTCTGCCTCAGAATATGAGAAGCAGACTTGTTTAATCTTGGTTTGTATCTTCTTGGTTTTCTTTTTATAGTAGGGATGACCTACTCTTCTAGCTCAGGATGGTTCTTCAAGACCCGGTAGATTTCTAGCACGAGGAGGACCTTCAGTCGTACTAGTGATGGTGTGGAGAGGATTTCTTCTTGAGTGAGTTGGGGTGTGAGGAGAACCTGAACATATATCAATGGGAACAAGGGGAGGACCATCATGCCCACTTATGGATGTGTGCCAGGAATCTCATAAGGAAATGATGGAGGGCGTAGGACCTCTGCTGGAGCTGATAGGGGCACAGGTAGGACCTCCATTCTTGTTTCTGATGGAAGTATCAGCGTGAGGACGATCCTCATATTTGTCAAGCCGAACACAAGTTGGACCTTTGTGCGGGGTGTTAGTGAAGTGAAGCTAGGCATCAATCGACTGATTTCTGAGGCGAAAAGGACTTCCTAGAGAGGTTGTAAAGAGATGGGTTGGGCCCGCAAGCTGTGGATTGACCGGATTCCCTATTTCCCCACACCGGTAGTCTATGGGAGGAGGAATGACCCCATACCCGACATAATGAGCATGGGAGAGAATTCTGTGCTGAGTGTCATTGCCGCGCGGGGGGGGGGGGGGGCTTGTTGAGATTGAATGTACCATGGGGAAAACCTCCATGCCGAGCTTGGAATCAGGGAGGACCCACGTTCTCTATGGTGATGGTATATGGAGGACCTCGATACTGGGTGTCATTGCTGCGGGTCAGTCTGACACGACGACTACCAATTCTGGCGACCAAGAGAGTCAACCCTACCTTCCTGTGGGGCAGTTGGGGCCTCGATCTGGGTAGGGTGTATAAGTTCCACTTCCCAGAATACACTGAAGATTTATGATATATGTTTTAGGTGGCACAAGTCATAATAGTTGTTGAAGTCGACTCCCCTTGGCGGGCATCCTCCTCAGCCTGTGCCCGACGCTGGCATCGACTCAGCCGGACTGGGACTGGTGGTTCAGGAACATGGCATACCTACTCCATGACTCATGGGACCGGGTGGAGGAGTTGGATAGGCCTAGTGGTATCACTCCTTGGGTTCCCCTGAAATAGGATCCTGGCTGGGTTGGCCCAAACATCGCCTACCTCATCGGCCAGGGGAGGGAGTCGTCAAGGTGTTCTGGGGAGAGGCTCTTAAAATGATTGTATGTTGGAGTGGGGAGAAATGTCTCCCTACATGTCTCTTGGGAGAAACAATAGTGACAGGTCATAGGAACCTCTAAATCATGGTGGGACATACCAGAGTCCTGATAATCCCCTCCTCGTATAGGCGTATGAGGTCGTTTATCAGCCTTCATTGAATGAATTCAGAATGTGAAATAGGGTGGGGGAGCCCAAAAACTGTGGTTGAGGAGATTGTAATTGGATGATGGATCCATTTGGGAATGCCATGTTGACATTACCACTACCCCTGCATCGGTGGATGGGTGGTGATCAGTTTACTATTGTGGTAGCATGGGTCCTGAAAGGCAGGGTGATTAAACCATTACACTGCAAAAATTAAATTGACGTCCAGTGCCCCAGATTTTTTCCTTTTTTCCATGATTGGTATGAGGGATCCATGCTGACAACATCGCATATCAAGATGCCCAACATTTTGACTTCCCCAACATCTAGTTAGTTTCAGTCCTGGCGCACAGTTTTCTTGGTGGGGCCCGGTTCCAGATAACTGGATCATGTGACACACTAATCCACTGATGTCTCGAACACTTCTAATCTTCAGATTGAGGAGACCATATTCACATATGGTTCACCATTTATATTTTTGACACTTTCACCGGGTTACACGTATCCATTTATAGGAGGAGTATGAGGACGCACTAACAGTTTCCCCCCCATTCTCGCTTTCCAATAGCGGGTGACATCCATCAGTTATTCAGGGATGTTTGCTCCTTGATCGAAGTAGGATGATGGGATGTCATTCCTTCCTTTTTTGAATTCCTCCTCAGAACACGTTACCTAGTCCTAGTATCTCTTATAGATTAAGATGTTTTCTGTGAAACTCTTCTCAGTGCCATATCTTTAGGGACCCCAGTTAATTACACTGCTTCTGTCGAGACATTCCAAGAGGTCCGATTAGGGAAGCAATCTTCGGTCGGGGGAGTAGACACTTTGGACTTCACTGGAAAGTCTGGATGCTGGAACACTAGTGCTTCTAGGTTTCTTTCCTTTATTATAGGGCTTCTCATTGGTGCGGTAGCCCAATAAATCCCATGTTGAATGCGGGGAATTATATTCCATAGGCATGTCTATGAGGTTTTCCTCATCTTACCATGTTTAGAAAGAGGCATGCTGCTGGTTTAACATCTAGTGGAGATGGATTGGACTAATCGGAACACTGACTGGAGTGGATAAGATGGGTGCAAACCTTGGAGGGATCACTGATCTTGGGGATAATGCATGGTTAGTAACCCGTTTACTACTAGAAAAAGAAAAAGAGTGGGTGACATGATTTCACTGGGATGTGGTGACCCAGATAAGAATCTGGATGGATATTGGCTATTGAGAGTGGATGGAGAGTGTGATGGAGCCAACACAAGGGCGATGGTGAATTTGGGATTGATCCTTGGAGTGAATTCTTACATTTCCCCGTGGTAGGGAATCAATGTACAAGTAGTTCGGTGGGGCGATGGGACACCTGAGGAGGCGGCCCATGAGAATGGACACTTGGATGGGATTTGGGGAAAGTGGAACCTCCATGTTGGGGCATGACCCTCCCGAAACACATAGGATCAAGGGAAAGACTACGATGGTACATGAGTGATGGTCTTGAACCTCGTGGAGGATTTCTACATATCATGACTTGGTAACGATCAAAATCCATGTAGTTTGGGACTGGGGTACAGAATCAGAGTGTGCGTAGTGGACAATGACCCGACGATATAATGGGTAATACACATCGTTAAGATCCCATAGATGGTTTGACGCCACTGTGATGGACCAAAGATAATAGTACCAATAGAGGGGACGCAAATAGAAAACCATTTGACTGTAGAGTACAACATCTTACCAATAGATGGGGTCATAATGGCTTTCCACTAGATGGAGTTGACAATGGATTACCACTAATTGGGTGAAAATTTATTTTTTTATGGGATAAAAGGGTTGCATAGTTTGACGTTATGCAGGACGGGGGTGGACTAACGTGGAGTGTTTGGGACTAATGAGTATTGGTCTTGAACCTCCAGGAGGCTTCGTACGAACCTTGCCTTGAAAAGGATCAAAGTCCATGTAGTTCGGGATGGTGTTGGTGAACCGAAGTGAAGTAATTGGGACCAATAGTTGTTGGGCTTGAACCTCATATAGGCTTCCCTCATACATTTCCTTGGCAAGGATCAAAGTACACATAGTTTGGGAAGGATTTGGGGCTTAAACTCTAGGGTTTCCCGATAAAGATGTCAGGGTCGATGCTTACTCTAAGCTAACATGAGTCATGCTCGGTATGAGAAAAAAGAGGTAGTGAAGACCCAATGACCAGTTCATGAAATGTGCATCCATGGGATGTAGAATGAGGTTTATACGTCGATAGCATCCCAAAAATGGAAACTAGGGCTTACGCATGGTTAGTGGTCCAAATAGGAAATAGGGGATTATGTGTGGTTATCTTCCCAAAGATGCAATAGGAGCTTACTTTTGGATAGTAGACCAAGGAGATGGATATTGGGACTTACTCTAGGTTGGAGGCCCTATGATGACAAAGCCCAAAAGAAGGGGGATTTGGCCCAAATAAAAGGAGGGCTCCAGTTCCCATCCCCCTCTCTCTGGTCATTGTCCATGCAAAAGATAGGAGTAGCATGGATGCTGCCTCCAAAAAGAAAGTCTAGGGGAATTTTCCAAGAGGTATTCCCATTCTACAGAGATAGATGCCACTCTTGAAAAAGAATCTCATTCAATGTGAGGAAGATCTCCTTCTCGAGGAGACCAATGGGCATTGAGAATGTCCGAGATGGGAACCACATGTATGATGCATGGGGCGGGGACATAGTTTAATGTCATGAGCTGAGGATAGTGGTTCTTAGTAGTTTAACGTCCTATAGCTCAGACGAGGTGGGTTTACTCCGCACCCCTAGGACTTACATAAATGATACCCACCCTCCCTTGAAGATGGAAAGGAATCAACAATGCAATGGTGATGGGGTGCAATGGAGTGATCCACTATGGGGTCCATATTATCATGGATTTGTGGGGAAGAAATATCCATTATTGTATCGTTGAGATGAATCATGAGGTGAAGAAACACAACAGGAAGTACCCACCCAAGGGATCTTGAAATTACTTCATGCAAACCAGGATGTTTGCACAAGAAAATGATTTGTGGAGAAATGGGGTTCATAGGTAGAAGCCTCATGAAGATTTGGTGCTCTATGTAGCATAGGGGATTTCCGAAGGGATATGCATCATGAAGTGAAGTGGACTTACCTAGACATAGGGAATTGGTGCATAGGAAAGGTGCTACATGAAGTGGAAAGGATTTGAGGAGTAGTTCTTCACGAAGAAGGGTTCCCTATGAAGTGTAGTAGTGCAAAGAAATGTGTTTCGCAAAGTATAAGGACCCTGCCTTAGCATGTGGGTCACATGTGCATGGAGGCTATTTTGTGAAGTATAAGTTCTTCACAAAGAACCAAATCCCCTTGGGGGTCCCCTTCCTTTGTGGAGTCTCGTGGGAACCGTGAAGGTCATCCCTCTTTGAAGAGGGGATCAATTCAAGCCAAGGGGGAGGCACTTCGCGATGCTAAAGTACCTTGAAATGGTCATGGTTCGTAGTGCTAAAATTGCTTTGCGATTTTAGGGATATGAAAGAGAATACCAGGAGGATCTGTCCGTTGAGCTCATGGGTATCCAAGAATTTATAGGCAAGAGGTTCCCCGAAGAATATCGTGTCATGCATGAAGATGCGTATAATGTTTTGATAATCGTGAAGCCTCTAGCATTTTTCTCTGCGGGGGCTACACAAATATCAAAAGGGTTCGCGGAGCGTCCCGCCTCCCTGCCTCGTGGTGGATTCACAAACAGAAAAATGGTTCACGGAGCATTCTGCCTCCTTGCTCCATGACGGCTTTGAAAATTTCAAACGGGTTCATGGAGATTCCATCCTTAATGCTCTGCAGTGGCTATGCGGAGGGGAAGCTTCATGTCGGCCATAGCATTGTGGGGTCTCTATGATCAAGCTTCACGAGTTAGTCCCTAAGGCTTTCTATTTATTCTTGTTATTCCCAAATTTTGGTGCCAATATATATATTTATATATATATATATATATATATGTATTGAAAAAAAACTTTCACAAATCCCATTGTAATATATATTTATATATAAATATTGGTAAAATCAATATCATAAATTATTCAAGAAATTAATATAAATTAATATTATTTATAATCAGTAGTAGCTCACACCATCCCTAATCTATATGTACCAACTCTCTAAGATCATTCTATCAAAGTGATGACCTATAGGTTTTCCTATACATATTCTAAAATGGTTCCATATGAAGTTAGATTGATATGTTTTATTTTACTTAAACTCTAATAGTTATAAGTGATTCTCCCAAACATGGACAAATTTCCTCATGAAAATCAGAAATTTTTTCACTAGAACCTTGATGTTCTTCTGTATCTTTCCATCATTTTGTGGGTGAAACACTATGCTCAAGCATAAATAAGTGCTAAACACCTCTTGAAATCCCTTCCACAACTAGGATTTGAAGTGAGCATCACCTCAAGAAATAATTGTCGATGGAACTCCATAGTGATAAACTATATACTACACATAGAGGCATATCAATCCCTCTACTGAACTCCTATTTTGAATTAATATGAAGTGGAATGAATTGTTGATTCGGACTATAATCACCCATATAGAATCATGTCCCCTAGATGTAGGTCGTAATATCATAACTAAGTACATTTATATCCCATCACACATCCATTTTTCAAACCACAAGTGGTTAAGCTAATACCATTGGATCACGGTGCTCAACCTTCACATGCTAACATGTCATAGAGGGAAAAACTATAAAACTCCTTTCTTTAACCATGGACACCCAAAACTGATATCATATGTACCAATACATCTTTTCAACACCTGTGTGTACCGGTAATGGATACATATGAAACTCTTTCAAAACCTCCACCTAAAAATTCACTAGTACCATTGTGAATCCAATGAAAATAAAAAAGTGTTCCCCACTTTTATAGACTCCATCATGAGTATTTTTAGTAGATATCTTAGAATGTAGGGTATCACATTCGACACCCCCTAGTCATGCCTCCCAAACTAGCTTCAAGAGTGGAGCAGTTAAAACCATTAAGTGGAGGTATGCTTCTGCATTTACATCCACAAAGGATAACTATAATAAGGATAACTATTATGATGCCTCATTTAGTAACAATGAAAAAGACCTCCAATTGAGAGTATCTTCAACCACATTCCCATTTCTATGAGTATCAAAAATTTCAAATTCATTATCCTATAGAAACTCTATACATCACCTATGATTCAATTTTATATATTCTTATGAGAATATATATACGAGTCTATTGGGATCCAAAAATAACATAAATTGATCTCCCATCATGAAGTGTCACCGTATCATTATTGATAAGAACACCACTTCTAAATCAAGATCATTGTCTAAGTAGTTATGTTCAATTGGTCTCAAATTACCTGAACCAAAGTCAATCACCTCATTCCTCTAAATCAAGATACAACCATTCTCAGTTCCGGATTCATCACAGAACACTATGTACATGAAACTCTCCTCTATAAATCTCAATATGGAAGTGCTCATCCAACATTTCCTCAACATCTAAAAAGCCTATAGGCACCTCTCGTTATACATGAATGGTTTCAACTTTAGGATCAATTCTATCATGGGAGGTGATATAATAGAGAATTAAGGAATGAATATCCAATAATATCCTACCAACCCATGTAATATCCTTATATTCATCACTCTCTTGGGTGTATCCGATAGAAACAGTACCTCAAACTTGGTCGGGTCCACTACCACTCCATCTTCTATGATAACTGGTCCCACAAATTGGACTTTATGAAACACAAATTTGTATATTGGGAGCATTACATAATATTTATTCTCAAAGATTAGTTATAAAACTATCCTAAAGTTTGTGTCATAATCCTCCTAAGACGATAATTTCACAAGGATTGTTTTGATGGACACCACCATAAAAAGATCCCAAAAATGGTTAATGATCCATATCATGAGTACCATGAAAACTATTAGGGTGTTTTTCTTGATAAAGGGAATCACCAAGAACTCATATTTACCATCGATACATCTAAATTCCACATCCAGTATATCCACTTCCCATACTCAAAACTGGTGGTGACCATAACAGAGACCATCCATCAAAAACCATCATTCCCTTCAAAAGAAATCAAATGAAACCTCAGATCACAAATCTATATTGGACCCATATGATATTCTAGTGTAGATATAAATTTTTATAGGTTTTTTGATAATTTCATAATTCCTTCTCTCAATGGGGAGTTAAACAAGTAACATCCTCAAGAATGATGTCCTCATACTCCACCACCACTTTAAGAAACTGAGAACTCATAAAATTAACTTCACCAAGGTTTATGGTATCCAAATAATGGATAATCATCCTCCTTGTACAATTCTTGATTTCATCCTCTGCTATCTAGGTTTCCCTTTAACATAAAATAGGGAACCTGGTCCCATCACTATGAACACAATGGATCCTCCACCCGAAATTTCCAAACTGGTTATCAACCATGGATAACTAGTCCATAACTTGGATGATGTCATCATGCCTAATTTATGCTATATTGATATCCCAGTAGAAACTATCGTATCTAATAGTCGGGTCACACCATCAAAATTAGATTGGGATAACGAAGCCTTGTTATGTTTGAGTATCCAATTGTATGTGTTGAGATAATGGATCAACTAGATTCATTTAGTCTCGTAGAAGGTAGTTGGAAAGAAATGAATAACTAGAAACCATGCCTATCAGTACTAAAGATAGGCCAGAAAGAACACACAACATAAAATGAATCATTCTAGGAGCCACTGGTTATTAATCTTGAATCACCTGTAGTTGTCCCCACCCATGTTCTCCATCTCCTGCATCCAGTCTTTGACTACACGTGGGTGGTGGATATAATAAATCAAAGCATTAACCACCTCCTGTTACTCTCACTGGTTGTCTTCCATATCAATCTTCCTGGGAAATGTTCATCTCCTGATACCAGCTTTTCCTTAGTAACCCATCCATAGTATCTCTATTAGTGGTACGAAAGGTCATAAAATCACATGTAAGAGATTCCATGCAATCACATGAGTAGCACCACCTCTCCCACATATGACTAGAACCATCCTGAGAGCCATCAACCATAGAACCTCTTTACTAGGTCCTCCTCTTGAAATGTCTCACTTATCTAGGTTTCTGAGACTGACGTCGGCTCCTAGCCACAAAGGTCTCTCATACTATATGCCCGCAATAAGAAACCAGTTGTTTTATATGTTCATCCATCCAAATATTAACCACCAAATATCACTCTAGAACCCAACATAGGTAGGAAAACAAATTTGGTGAACACTTTCTTGGAATTCCCTATGTATACCTTGCTCAAAATTCTGAGCTCTAAATAACTGGTTGTGAACCATATCTATCGAGTACTTGGAGAGGTTGGTAAATCTCGATTAACACTCATCAACTATCATGCTGACCTGATAGAGCTACATAATATCCTATCTACATAAATATATCATCAATGCTGGTGAGAAATCCTATCATAAAATATGCTCAAACTAGGACCATGATAGAGTCACCTTGTCATAAGACTTGATCACCAAACCCCACCACCCTTCTACTAATTCATGTAGAAGGATCACCTCCAGAACCACCAACTGATATTTCAGTGTCATGAATAAATAAAAAAATTGATTAACCATCTCAAGCCCGCCATGAAAAAATTGTGGGTTAGTCTCACCTCAAAACATGAGGGGTATCCATCATTAAAAATCATTAAGGGCATACATCATAGAATCCCCAAACATTGGTATTTGTGAATAGCATGTGTTTATCCATAGGTTGTGGCATTTCTGGGGCACCACCCAATGGTGAAAACTTAGGAATTTGTCCCTATATTGACATATCATCACTAAGGGGATCATCTTTATGATCATCAAGTGAAATACAAGATTGAATACATCACAAATGTATCTAGAAATTAAAAAAGTTATTTGAATGTGAATTAATATATATGGAGTGTTGACTCCAAATATACATTCAAACCCAAACCAATTACTATATGGTGCATGTTCTATTTTTTCCTTACAACCAGTGTTCTCATGTACTGAGTTGAAATTCAGGTGATCTGATTCCTGGTGTATGAATACATTGTCCACCGCAATAAAATAGGGTTCTGTACCGATAAATCTAAACATGAAGAACATAAAACTTGTTCCCCAAACTAATCTCAGAAACTATGATCCAAAGGTAGAACTGGATCCTTTCATAAAAATCATTCATGAACCATCCTTTAGGGTATCATTCTGCAACTCCCCAAGCCCGCCTCTAATACGCCATGGACTGGAGACTAGAATCGAGTATACATATCACTAACATGGGAGGCATTTGGAAAATTACCTTTACACTTGCCCACATCTCCAAGCCTATCTAATAATGAAATATAAAACCACTAAAAAATAATGAATTCATACAAATAAATCCGAAAATTAGAGTACACCAGGAAGTAAAAAGATATAAACATGACCAAATATAATTACACCATAGAGTCTGGAACAGAAGTCCAACCTGAATGTATATATGAGGGTCTATTTTCAAAAAACTGGATGAACACACCTTGGTCTGTCCCATATCACTAAGAACCCATTGGTCCTTTTCCATTTAAGACACTTTTAAAAGGTTGATCTTCTGCACAAGAAATGAAACATTCATAAAAATACCATGGTGGGGTTAGTATAAAAAAAATATTATGAAATCTCAAAACCATAAATCAAATAAAAAAATATATACAATGATATCTACATAGTTATATTTTTATATAATGTAAAACAATAATATCCAAATATCCTCAACAAAGACATGCTATCAAAAGATGTGTAAAATTGTAGTATTCCAGCCAAGGTCTCAATTATGGGGGTTCAACAAAGAACTCATCTAGAAGAAAAAACTCTTGTTTATGATGTAAGTGATGACATCCATCTAAGAGGTAATGATCATCAGGGATCTCCATTATATGTACATGATGATGGTCTGAAAAGATTCGATACACATATGATGACCACACCCAAGGCCTATGGGATACACTCAATACTCAACCACGACTAACCTGCGATATAGAGGATTGGCACCCACCAAGTTCCAGTCATTATGATACAATGAACTCCACCAAGTCCATGATAATGAATATATGATCCCACATAGGGCCTCACAAAGGTATTCCAATAACAATTTCCTTGAATTCCTAATAAAGATATTGTAGTCCTAAGAGTAGGAGATGATTCCATACTAACCCTCCGGGAAAGGGTATAGGAAAAAACTAATGATACATTCCCAAGATATGTATGTCAAGGGATAAAATCTATTTCTATGAAATTATATGGAATATAATAGGGTAACATGCCTTTTTCCCCTACCCCTTGTCTTCCTCATGTAAACAGACCAGTAATCATTCCTATTTCAATGTATAAGTACATGGCACATAGGCTTCTCTTGTATTCTACTCATATCCCAGTACAAGGATTTATCTCATCTACAATTTTACTTGTAATAGTACATGGATTTTCCGGTGTACTAGTACTCATCTTATACCATGTACTCTAGTATTGGTCGTGTCTATGTAAGTGAGTACATGACATGCTTCAACCCATGTTCTCCAACCAATGTCCATGTACCCATTGAGTTACACACTGGGTCTTCAATGAGAAACCACACACCATATTACATGGTCACATGTGTTGTGATTCTTATATATCTCTTAAAACCCTATCCATTACATAGGGGTCACACAACATGTGGCTTCACAGTACACGCAGTGTATGGCACAATTTTTCCGATTCCCATATCTAGAATCTTCACTTTCGTTCCATCTATTGATCGTCAATTTGATGAAATAATTGATGTAAAATAATCACTAATTTCCCAATGAACATTTACATCACTGAGAAATAGTAGTTGTCCCATCAGTCCACTTGAAAACATAATTTCACATTTTCCTTCATTATGTGTTGAAGAACACAGAATTGGGTATCAATGTATTTTGATACACTATTTATACCCCCTTCGCACCTCCTCATGTCATTCTAATATCAGATATATGATTTCAAATGGTTGAACATGGAAATTGATGCACTATGATTGAATCATTTATATATTTTGAACTATTGGAAAAATAAATAACGCCCATAGTGAACGATGAAATTGGGGTGAAAAGAACTAGATCCATCAATAGAAGTGGGCCTTTATATTTTTCATGTTGAAAATAGTTTTCATCCATTAAAATGACAATGAAATAATCATGAATTTAGTGAAGATGGAATTTTCTGGAAATAACCCCTCATCTAGCCTATCCCACAAAGTGAACAATATAATAATCAATCAAATCATCAATTGTTTTTTGTTAGTCTTTGAAATAAAGAACGTGGAAGAAATTGAAATAAAAAACACCCTACATCAATTTGGATTAATTGATGACAAAGAACGGGTTTGTGTTGTGATCATTAGGGAGATAATTCGAATCTGTTATGTGTTTATCATAGATCAATGATCTTATTGTCATTCGAATGAGGGAAATCCTCAAATGGTTTATCTAAAGGATCTCCCACGGTTCAAGGATTATGTGTATAACCTTGGGATTCTAACATTAGAGTCCCTTTAAATACTCTCTAATCACTCTGTGAATGAAAAAAATTTAAATATATTTTTTATTTTTTTATTAATTTGTTCAGCAGTGATGAATTTTCAATAAACAACCCACACTGACCATGGATAAGTCCTGATTAAAGAAAAACTGACATTCTGAACTCAACAGTGTACATAGATATTTGATTTGGGAACCCATGTATATGTTATTTCATTTTTTCAGGAAAAATATGTGCTCATGCTATATAAAATATTTATTATCATTCAATAATTTATTCTTGGAAAATTGGGCAACAAAATCATGCACTATCGTATCATAAGGTCTCAAAAATAAACATTGAAAAATCCAAAAATAATAAAGGGAAATTTTAAGTCATTATAGATTACCTTTGTTAATATAAGATAATTTTTAAAAGTATGAACATTCTATATTGAAAATAGTTGATGAATGATGTTGCACCATGAATACCCAATAAATGTCTCAATATTTGGAAGACTCCATTAGTACGAAAGGCACATTGATGAGTTTAACACTATCATGAGGTAGTAAATATATATATTAAGATATTATATTTTGGATAAGTTTGATAATATATCAAGTGTTCACGGTTTTACCATTCCAATTTTTTAGTGTATGGAATAATACATTAGGATTCAATGGTAATCCTTGGTCAAGACACTTATAATTTCATTGAATATTAGTTAAAAATCTATAAGCAAAATGATATAGAAAATAGAAAGGGAAAGAAACACATATTAATTAGTGAACATTATAAAAATAACATGTGCCAGTATTTGTTACATTATTCTATTACATGTGACATTAATATTATAAGTAATTGAATTATATCCACTCAAATATTAACAAGTAACAGAGGGTCATAATCAAAAGGGGTTTTAAAAGTTTTAAAGAGTTTTTGGAATTTGACAAAAATTCCATCACACATAATTCACCCCCACCTCACTAGTACCTACACATAACAAATAGGATCTATAAAAATTATCAGAGTAAGGATTTATATGGTTGTATCTATATTAATTTTAACCCCAGTGATTTTATTTTATTTCAATATATGAATTGAATAGTTGATGGTTTTTCAAAATATCCTTATATTTAGACAATGTCCCCATTCTTTTTGATGTTGATGTTAATATTATGGACAATACATTGAGAAATATGAATAAAAAATATATTTCAATAAGGAAAAAATAATTTTTTGGAGAATATAAATATACCAGTACACAAAGGTAGTCAATGATGATCTCTATCTATTAAAAAATCTTAGAATGATTATTTTGATGAATTATGTTTGTGATCTAATCGTGATGAAACTATTGAATCACTCTAGTATTTCTATTATGAAATCAGTGATTATCTTAAGTCGATGTATATTGATGTTACAAAAAAAATCAATACATTCAGATGGAACAACATTATAAATAATATATGGTGAAAAAGGCTACTATAATATATTTTTCACTGGATAATAATATATTTAAATATATCACCCTCACAACGATTATAGATAATAAAGAACAATAAATATCAATTTCCAAGGAATGCTTGTGTCTAATTTAATATGAATTAAAAAGTAATTCTTATTATAAGTATTTTATTATGGAACATATTTTTACTCTTCAAAATATATACATTAACTTTGTAGAATTCAAGGATTCATTGATGAAGGTTAAAGATAAGAGAATTGATGTACCAGATAATTCTCTATTATAGGATATTAAACTACCCGAAGACTAGATTTCGATTCTAAAAAAGGAATTTGATGAAAGATGAAATATATTAAATACCCAAATAATTTAATAAATTTGATATTTATGTAGTTATAAATGAAATATAGATATCAATAAGTCACCCAAGTTGAGTCTTTACATGTAGCTGGTCAAGGAAGAGAACATTCAAAATGAAATTATGAGGAAATTATTACATAAAAATGACTCGAGATTATTGAACCATATATTTATTATATCCATTAATTTGTCATTTATAATCTCATTGAATAAGGTAACTCGTTATACAAAAAAATATAATTTCAAATTTAGTTTAATCTTACAGTTCAACATTAAAAATCAAATATATATAAATCATTTTGATAATTTATATTAAGAAACCAATTATATCATCGAAAGTGGGTGTGATAAAGCATTAAAATATTTTCTCCCAAAAGAATGATCCATAGAAATTAATTTTTTTCCAAAAATATAAGTAAAAAATTATGACAAACCAAAACCAATAGTAAGAGTGGGGGATACATGATTCATTTTTCTTGCCTCATGTTATTTGTGTATAAATCCAATTTACATTGGAATACTTTATGATCCAAATATTTCTTTATACGTCTTAAATTTAGGGATAGAAAATTTGACATTGAGTGAATATCTACTAGAGAAATAAACATTTCAATGAATTGGTGAAATTTGTTTATACGTATTAAATATAATTACATGGAAAAATATTGTTATTATTGAAAAATAAGTGGTCATACAGAGTAGTAATGTTGGTACATACCAACTCATCATAATTATAATATTTATGAGAGAAGAATATTAAAAACATGATTGAATAATGTAATGAAATTATGTGAACATATCATGGAATGAAAAAAAAGATGAATTAGGCTATTCAATAAATAAAGAGATAAATTTTGTAGAGGTCATTTAAAAGAATAAATGATTATTTTATTTTGGAAAGAGAGTTAAAATCATAGACCATTTCAAGTTTTATATGATGGTAATGATTTATTTAAGACCACTACTAAAAAATTTAATCAATATGTAAAATTAATAGTAATATTGGTTTGATTAAAAAATTGTAAATGATAATTATAATATGTTACCTAATAAAAGTAACCTAAAAGCTACTAAACAGATTTGGGGAAGATGAAAAATGAAGGTCATATATTCAACAGATACCTTTACATGATTCATAAATAATAATAATTAATGAATAACATGGAGAAATAATTAGTAACACCAAATTTTAGGGACAATAATGTGAAACTGGAGTCCACACCCATGAAGTAAACTGAGTATATGACTTTGTGATACATAATATTATGGCCAGAGTAGTTGGTAGAGGCTAAAAATTAATTCGAAGAATAAAATAATGAACATTATCTATGTTTTATATTTAAGAGGTCTTCTATAGACATAAATAAACGTGAAAAAGGGGGAGAAATACAAGATACAAAAATATTTATAGATTTTCAAGTTCAAGGGTAAGGCTGACATGAATCATTATTGGAACATAATATATAAAAGTTAAATAGACTATGGGTTGATGGATACTTCTCATCCTTATGGCTATCATTACGTTGCTTTTTAAAATCAACCATATTCCTTAATTTTTTATTTATTTTATTTTTTATTATGAAATGAGGGTGACTAAAAGTTATGATAATTACATAGTATATGTAATAATTATATAACTATGATATTTTTAAATAATTTTGTTGTAAAATTTGTTTCGAAATTTCTCATAATAATATTATAATTTGTATCAAGTGAATATGATTATAATTTTTCTTTGGTGAAAACAAATTTTGAGGAAGACTATTGAAAATAATCCTTAAGGGGGCTATGAGAAAGGGTGATACTATAAAAAAATTTACCACTTATGAAAAAAATATATAAATTCTTATAATATTTAAAGGATTAAATGAAATGGAATGTTAATGTATTTTTCCAATTTTTACAAAATCTATACAACTTATTTATTAAGGTGGAGTGATTATCAAAATTAAAGGTGAAATTTCCTTGGAGGTGATTGTTTTTAATCGATGTTTTGAATTTTCATGACTGTTAAAATTTAATTTTAAATTTATTTTATCTTCCCCAAGAGAATGAAATTAAATTGATAACAAATTAATATCATATTATGGGTGTTTTTTGATATATTTATTATATAAACCGATCACTCTCTTTTTCTACATTTTGTTTTTCCACATAGATATGTACATGGTTAATTGAACGCTTATTCCTCTGAAAAAAAATTAATATCATAATTTATTCAATCTAAATTAAAATATTATGTTAGAAAAAAGGTAGAAGATGTCGATTTGAGATATGTATAGTTATGGATAAAAGTTAGGGAATTTAGTGTTTTTGTATGTATCCAATATTTCATATATTAACACTATAATTGGTATCATAAATTCATATCATTGATTATTATAAAATTTATATAAATTTCTCTATATATTACCCTTAAATTCAAATTCTAAATTATTTTCAGCTATTTAGTAAATAATATTGAATTTTGAATCAAATTGAGTTTTAAAAACAAATCCAAAGGGGTATATTAAAGTATCCAAATGGTGAAATATAAATTAAATGGTTATTTTTTTTCTATTTTGTTCAATATATTAGTGGATGGACATTCATATATATGGTTATGTTATAAAATTATGGACAACTCAATGACGTGAAGGTACCATTGAATATGGAAAGGTGGGGTTATTTATTTAATGGCATAGATTCTTTGTGTGATTGTCAATATGTAGTTGATATATATGTGGTTAAATTAGTATATGATGAAGATATTACTGAAATGAATTTTTAATTGTATTATAAATGATATGTGTATCCATTTGAGGAAAAAAATCATTCTGTTTTACATGTTAAGATGGTGTTATCAAATTTGAGGATTATAGTGTTTTTATTGATGATAATTATATATATTGATGCGTTTGTTACATTCTATCAACCATAGTTTTTGAAAGAAGTTATATAGATATGTTGTAAACAAAAAAAGATATTGAATATTAAAAAATATTATCACAGCATATATCATTTAAAAAATACATTAAAATGATGAAAAGTAATATTTTGAAACTAATGATGTATCAACTTGAATGGTTATAATCCAAAGTGAAAAATTAAAGCGACTTCAATGATGATAATGCAGAATTAGTGGACAATGATTTGTGATAATCTATCAACAGAGAACTGTGTTTAAAGGTTATTGAGATATGTTGTGTATTATTTCTTATATGAGGTTAGATTTGAATCTATAATAGGATGTGTAATGTAATTAGTATTAATTTCCCAATGTGGAGTATGGATGTTGTGGGTGACTTTGGAATGATGGTTGAGTCACTTTGGAAATATACAAAAAAAATTAAATTTATTTAATGTCATGAGTATTGAATATAAATAAGATTTTTTCTATCTTGTGGTTTTTATCTATTTAATAATAATTGAATAATTTTGAGTAAATATGTTTATTGTTTTGGATTTTGTTTTAAATATACAAATCAAATTCATTCTTCTATGAAATAAATTATAACTGGTTATTTGAAGGATTTTTGGATTCTTGGGGGATTTTGAAATAATAATTAATGTATTTTGAAGTATTTAAGAAATTTGGAATTTAAAGGAGACTTTTTTCAAAGTCATTTGAAAATAAGAATGGTCATCCATTATAGGGGAAATAGAAAATATGAATATTTCCTTACTTTATAGTAATATCTTGTAACGATGGATGATTTATCCGCTTCTTCAAAAGAGTAATCGAATATCTCAGAATAGTTATTTGATACATTTGAGGAATATAATCAATGATTTGAATTTTAATAAAAAACTTCATAAAAATAACATTCCAGTTGAAAAGGGTACACTACCACCTAAAAATAGTAAATATAGTATTTTGGAAGAGTACATTACAACATTAGAATATTAGCTTTCCACTTAAAAATATGTGTTCACTACATAAGAGTAAAATGGAATTCATAAGAGTAATGGAACCTTTGTAGGAGTATCATTCGAGATTAGAAAAGTATGTTCTTACTATATAAGAGTCATATATTTTTTAAAATTATCAATTTTCTACTAGGTTAAATATTTGATATTAGTTGAAATTAATTATAAGAAATAAAAAAAATCAGAAAATGGATTTTAAACATATCTTCATGGAAAAAAATATCTTTGTAAGAGACTGTGATTCAAATTGATGTTCGATAATTACACATCATGAGTTAAGTGTCACTTCATGAAGATGCATTATCAAATCCATTTTTAGGATGGTATTAAAATGATTTAAAATTATATAGATTTTTTGTGAGGATCACTATGATATTTTAAATACCACATGAAAAAAATGAATATTATATGGACATAAAAATAATCCATTATTGTATAATTTTAATGATTTTAGATGATAATTAAACTAGAATAAGTTTTAATAATTTCAATCGAAAATTTTAGTGTCTTTAACTACTATAAAATAAGGGGATTTTTCATAAATATATTCTATAAAAAAATTTCAATAAACTAATATGAGTAAACTCTAAAATAAAGCTAAAATTAATAAAGATTATGGGAAACATACAATAAAATAAAACTGAAGATACATTTTTTGTAATGATAAAAGTGAACCAAAAAAGGATGATACTACATATGGATGAAAAATATACAATGTATTTTATAATAATGAGAACTCTATGATATCACTGATATTTTATTTTTTTAATTGAAGAAGTTTGAAGAAAATAAAACTATAAATTGAATAAACAATTTATTCCCTCAATACCGATTATTATAGGTGTTTAGGAAGAAGAATAAATAATAAGATCCATGGAAGGTATCAATCTGATACAATTGATCAAATTCTGTAAGTTGATGCAGGGAGAGGAACAAAATGAAGAATGGGTTCAACAATCTATTGATGTAATATCCATTGAAGATGAATTCAAAAAGGTATAGAGATGAAATTGTGGTTTCATTTTTATAAATTCTGGGGAGTGTAATAAGAACAAACATCCATTTGTGTGAGTAGAATAATAAGGCACAAACAACATGATAACCCAATCAATAAACAAACTAGAGGAAGGGTATTCTATAGTTATAAATAATTTTTAAGAGTTTTACCCATTCAAGAGGGAGTATTAAGATATAGATGGTTGTTTTATTTGTGTTAGGATCATGAACTACCAAACTATTAATGGTGTTACCTCCCCTATCTCTTGTATAGAAAAAACACTTCATATTTCAAGGATAATATCCGGTTGAACCACTTGTAATTCTATTATGGATATCTATATGGATATCTCTATAAAATATGTGAGTAGGATGATCCTGGATGCAAAAAAGAACTTCAACTAATATTGAGAAGTGAACCATGGAAAAATAATTTTTTCCTATCATTACTTATTTCATACATTCCATGTAGTATTATTTTGCTGAGTAAAAAAATCAGATCCACTTATATCATTACAAGTAAAAGATGTTAAATATATAAAAAGGATTAAATGATTAAACGTGAATTTATAAATTCATTAAATGTTAGACACACATGAATTAATCCCCTAAGATATGAGCATTGATCTTTTGGGCTCAGCATGAATGAAAAATGTTTCATTGTATTTTTGAAAAAACCTGTGGGACACTTTTTTTATTTGAACATACATGCATACATGGGTTGGATCGAATAGTAGATATATTTGTCTATTAGATGGAACAATACAAGAGGGGGGGGGGTGAATTGTAGGTTTAAAATCCTTTGAGTTTTTGCAACAAAGAGATTAGTTTAAATGATCTTAAACTAATACAAATATAAACACCCACAATTGTATTGAATATAAAAGGTATGATGTAAGGTAATACTAATTTAAAGTAAAGCAATTGTATTCAAGGTGAATACAATGATCAGATTAATACAAAGATGAATGATTCTACCTTAAAGCGTATAGAATCAATCAATACAAAATGTAATAGAATGATTGTAATTGAAACAATTCCAATTGATAATGTAAAGAAGAAAGGAAACAATACAAATCCTTTTCTAATACAAGTAACAGCGGAAATGTAAAAGTATTACAATTCTTTTGACCCAAAGAGAAGGGTTATCCTTTCACCTAGGATAAAAGGTCTGTCTCACCAATACCTTGGTGAGCCCTCGATACGATGATCAGCACGTCTGTCTGCCTATCCCCGGCAGCCCTCGATACGATGATCGGCACGTCTGTCTGCCTATCCCCGACAGCCCTCGATACGATGATCGGCACGTCTGTCTGCCTATCCCCGGCAACCCTCAATTTTGTAGGTAATCGACACCTCTGTCTTTCAATTACTTGAAAGCCCTCGATACGATGATCGGACGCACAAGGATGATGAGAGAAGTCACAGTGTCTCTCTCTAGAATCTTGATAGTTCACAGAGTCTCTTCATTCGATCTCTTCGTTCATCGTTGTTCTCTCAGCTTCAAATGACCTCCTATTTATAGGCCTCGGGTTTCAACGGTCATATTGCCTCCAACGGTCATATTGAAACAGAAAGCACGACATCGTTTTGATTAGTTTGTAACTAACTCAACGACATCGTTTTGATAGTACAAGAGATATATAGAAATGAAAAACATGAGTACGATTCATATGCAGAGAGAGTTTTTGACAAAGTACCAAAACAAATAATGATCATCTGAATAGCAGAGTCAGTACGATACGATTGACAGAGTCAGTACGATACGATTGATAGAGTCAATACGATACGTTTGACAGAGTCAATACGATACGATTTGGTCGGAACGATCAACATCGTACGATACGATAAACATGATAAAAGACAATTGTAATTTATAAACATATGATAGAATACATTTGTGATTTCCAAAACATGATATAGAAGTCAAAAGAAGACTTTTGACTTAACAATCTCCCCCTTTTTGGAAAGCACAACACACAAAGTAAATGTAACAAGAAATACTTATCTCCCCCTGAGTTATTGAAAACTCTTCTGAATAAGAAATTGAATACAACTAACTCCCCCTGAGGTATGGACTTTCCTAAGGATTGTATTCGTAGATTTTCCTTAAGAGCATTGTAAAGCATTCTCCCCTTTATAAAACATTCTCCCCTTTGTAAATATTTTCACCCTTTGTGATTTACAAAAATAAAGGAGTAATCTTGATTTGTCTGAAAAAGTTAGTAAAGTAATACAAGACAAAAGATAAAAGAAAAGGATCATAAGAGTTATTACAAAACAAAGACAAGTTCCAAAAGAAACAAATACAACAATCATTTATTTTCTCTTTCCTTATCCTTCTTTATAAGCTCATGAAGAACAGCTTTCATCTTCTTGATCTCCTTCTTGTCTTCAGAAATTGATTCACCCTGAGTTTTGAGAATCTCTTGTTGATCCGAAAAAATCTGATCTTGATTTCTGATAGTCTCCTCCTGGACTCTGATTACTTCTTCAAGGGTATGAATTCTGTTTTTCAGAGTCTTGTTATCCTTGGACAACATAGAATTTTGATTCTTCAGTAAAACCATTTCATCTTTGAAAGATGAAACCTTCGAGAATTCAGATTGGAAAACATTCATTCTTTCTTGCAAGTCTTTCACTGAAGGAACATCGGATCTTTGAGAAGACAAAAGATTCAGCCTTTCAACCATTTCTTTGTCAAGCTTGTTGAAAGCAATTGCAAGCTCATTTGATAACCTCCTTATATCTTAAATAGCCATTTCATGATCATTGATTGAGCTCTATGTTTTGTACGACCACTTGGTCATCTTATTTCAAGCCTTCTTATGAGCAACCGAGCTTTCTGAAAGAACTTTCAAATCAGATTTTACTGAAAAAACTTTCTTCCTCAATTCTTTTACAGAGACAAACTTCTTCCTTTGATTTTCAGTAATAAAATCAATCTTCCCTTCCAGCCTCGGGAAATAAAGAATAGTTTTCTCCACCCTTCTCAAAACATGAACAATGTAATCACCCTTCTTGAGAGAGATTGTATGCTCTGAATCAGTATCCTCATCATACGATGGTAGTTCATACGATTTGCTTGAGTCAACAACTGGCTGTTTCCCTTTCACTTTTTCTTTCTGTTTTCTTTCTTCTTCCACTTTGTCACTAATGACAACAACTTTATCAGAATGAGAAGATTGATCACCTTGCCTTTCTTGAAAAGACATTCTGTCCGGAGATTTTTCTTGATCGGCATGAAGGATTTGTTGAACACCTTCACTCAGCTTTTGAACCGATTCCTCTCTACTCTTCTTTGAGTTTTGAAGAAATTCTAAAAGAAAGTCTCCTTCTTCTTCTTCTTCTATTTCTTCCATCACTTGTTTTCCTTTTTCTTTCTCAGGAAGTCTCTGTACGATGGGATCTTGGTGCACTTCTTCAGTTAGTTGAGCACTAGCATCTTCAACTGCTTTCAAGACTTTAGAGACATCAAAGTCCTGAGCCTTTCTTTTCAAAAGAACCTTCTTCTTCTTTTCGGCCTGAATGGTTTCTTCTACCCTTATTCTTTCTGCAAAGGCTTCAGCAGGGTCAAGACCAAACTTCGGATCACCTTCTTTTCACTGTTCCTTATCTTTTCTCCATTTTACTACAACCTCCTTACTGTACCTTGGCTTCTTCTTCGGCTTCGAACTGGTTTGCGGATCAGACTTTTGAGTAACACCAGTGGATTGAATGTCTTTGGCTGGCATAGGTGCCGATTGATTCTGAACCAATTCACCTTCTACATCTCTGACAAAAAGCTTTGAATTTGAATCAAAACAAACATTCAGCTTTTTCATCATACTCTTACTAATCCATGATGGCCTCAAATCCATGGGTTTTCCTTTCAATGGAATGTTACAAAACTTCATGCTTTCAAAAATGAACTTCGTAAGGATGGCTGGATATATAATCATCTGGGACTTAATCCCTCCTGTCTTGACATTCTTGATGGTTTCAAAAATATACCCCATGAGATTCACTTTTCTCATGTTCACAAGATAATCAAGCATGAAAATATCAGAAACTTTCAGAGTTTCTCTATCCCCTTTCCTTGGGATAAGAAAACCTTTCATCCATAGAGTGACAAAACGATTGTCCGGTGAAAGATGAGACACTTTCCTCTTTTCCTCATTAATAAGAAACAAAGACTTTTCAGCATTTTCTCTATTAAACGTACCAACTTCCTCTGGTAGTTTGTGAGATGGACAAAAAGAATCTCCTTCTACAGAAACATTCAGAAAATGTGCCGCTTGTTTCACAGACATAGATAATTTTCTATCGTACACAGCGAAGTTTATAGTCATATCTTTGTTGAAAGAAATTTTTTTGTAAAACTGACAAACTTCATAAAAAAGAACTGGATCTTGAATATCAGGCTTTTCAACACACAGATGTTCCCATCCTTGAAACAAAATGATCCTCCTGATTGTAGAATCGTACGTATCGAAAAAGTCTCGAGATACTAACCTTTCTCTGTTAAAGTATTTCTCTGTAAAAGTCTTTGAAGACATTTCGGCAGGAGTATTAGCAGAGGATTGAGACATAAAGGTTCTGCCAATGAGAAGATCGTACGATGGTTTATAGCTGGTGGAGCAGAGCTTCGTCTCAATTCCTGGAAAATCAATGTGGGTTTGGGGAGGGGAGGGCGGGTATTTATAGGCGATAAAGAGATGACCGTTGATCTTCTATGGTAGAAAAAGGGTGACCGTTGATATTCTACGGTCAGGATTAGAGAAAACCAGATCAATGGTTAGGATTAAAACAAAGAAAGAAAATTTTTTTTAAAAAAAAATGAAAAAGATACCTGTCGAAGAACATAAGAAGATTGTTGGTTTTGGTAAGAATAAAAAAAATCGTAAGGAAAGAAGAAAAAAAACATCATGCCGATGGAAAACAAAGTCATTACTATGATCGGGCCGTACGATGGAAAATAATCTTGTTACCATGAGCTGACAGTACGATGGAAAACAATCTCAATACCATCTTCGGTCGATACAAAAACTATTGAATGATACGATGGAAAATAATTTCAATACTATCATCGGTCGATACAAAAAAAATTGAATGATACGATGGAAAAGAATTTGATTACCATCATCGGTCGATAGTAAATGATACTATAAAACTGTCAATACGATAAACGAAAAGGAAAAAAAATTGTCAATACAATAAACAGAAAACTAAAATTGTCAATACGATAAACAGAAAACTAAAATTGTCAATACGATAAACAGAAAACTAAAATTGTCAATACGATAAACAGAAAACTAAAATTGTCAATATGATAAACAGAAAACTAAAATTGTCAATACGATAAACAGGAGAAAAAAAACAATTCAAAGAGTAAATAGTTAAAGATCATAAGATAAAAAGAAACATAAAGACATAGAAAGAAATGTCCTCCCCCTTTCTACGAGGAGTTTCTTACTATTAGGAGAGATGTAAAACAGGAGGTAGATATGAATGATTATTTTAATGTAATCATTCCTAGCTTTTGTTTTATATATTCAAATCTATCGGAAGGTAATGGTTTTGTAAAAATGTCAGCAAGTTGTTCTTGCGTTCCGATGAATTGTAAAATAATATCTCCTTTCTGTGTGTGATCCCTAAGAAAGTGATGCCTAACATCTATGTGTTTTGCACGAGAGTGATGTGCTGGGTTTTTACTAAGAGCTATGACACTTGTATTATCACAAAGAATTTGAGTTTTGGAGAAACTCAAACCATAGTCAGTGAGTGTGTGCTGCATCCACAATACTTGAGCACAGCAACTTCCAGCTGCTACATATTCAGCTTCAGCAGTGGAGAGTGCTACTGAGTGTTGTTTCTTGCAGGACCAAGAAACCAAAGAGTCTCCTAAGAAATGACATGTTCCAGATGTACTTTTTCTATCCATTATACAACCACCAAAGTCAGCATCTGAAAAGATTTTTAAAACAAAATCATTTCCAGAAGAGTAGAAAAGGCCTAGATCTATAGTGTCTTTTAAATACCGAAAGATTCTCTTTACGGCTTTTAAGTGAGACTCTTTTGGATTAGATTGATATCTTGAACATAAGCATACAGAAAACATCAAGTCGGGTCGACTAGCTATCAAGTATAGAAAAATCCCTATCATACCTCTAAAAATTGTTTGATCTACTGGTTTCCCAGTTTCATCAAGATCAAGAGTATTTGAGGTACCAATTGGAGTGCTAATACTTTTAGTTTTGTCAAAACCATACTTTTTGAGTAAGTCTTTAATATACTTATGTTGAGATATATAAGTTCCTTCTAGTTTTTGAGAAATTTGAAAACCTAGAATGAATGTTAACTCACCCATCATACTCATTTCAAACTCAGATTTCATTAAGTTTGCAAAAGAATTGGTTAAAGATTTCTGAGTTGATCCAAATATGATGTCATCAACATAGATTTGGACAACCAAAACATTTTTGTTTTCCATTTTGATAAAAAGAGTTGGATCTGCTGTACGTTTTGTATAATTGTTTTGTAAAAGAAATCCTGTGAGTCTATCATACCATGCTCTAGGGGCTTGTTTAAGACCATATAGAGCCTTGGTAAGTTTAAAAACATGATCAGGATGTTTTGGGTCTTGAAAACCAGGAGGTTGTTCGACAAAAACTTCTTCTTGAACAAAACCATTTATAAAAGCACATTTGACATCCATTTGAAATAGTTTGAAATTGAAATATGCTGTGAAGGCTAATAGAATATGAATAGATTCAAGTCTAGCTACAAGAGCATATGTTTCTTCATAGTCTATTCCCTCTTGTTGATTATAGCCTTTAGCAACAAGTCTTTATTTATTTCTTACAATGATTCCATTTTCATCACACTTGTTTCTGAAAACCCATTTTACACCAATCACAGTTGTTTCTTTAGGTCTTTCAACTAATGTCCAGACTTGATTCCTTTCAAATTCATTTAGTTCATCCTACATTGCTTTGATCCAATCATCATCACCTAAGGCCTCACTTGGACTTTTAGGTTCAAATTGGGAAAGAAAAGCAAGATGTTCTATTTCATTTCTTAAGGAATTTCTGGTCCTTACAGGTTGATTTATATCACCAATGATGTTATCACTGGGATGATTCCTAAGAAACAATTGATTTGGGTTTTGTAAAACCTGTTCATCAACATATGATAGAAAATATTCTGTGGTAAATGTTTCAGGAATACTTTGTTGAACATTTTCCTTATCAGAATGTTCTTCTAATAAAGGTTGATAAACATTTTTGGAAAACACATCCGAGGATGTAGGATTGGGTTGGTTGAAAACAAAAGGGTTAGTTTCATCGAATTTTACATGTACTATTTCTTCAACAATACAAGTGTTTTTATTGAAAACTCTATAAGCCATAGAAGTTGTAGAATAGCCTAGAAAGATTCCTTCATTAGATTTTGGTGCAAATTTGTGTAGATTGTCTTTTGTATTCAGAATGAATACTTTGCATCCAAAAACGTTGAAGTATGAAACTTTAGGTTTTCGGCCAGTCCATAACTCGTAAGGGGTTTTATTAAGAAATGGTCTAGTTAAAATACGATTTATAGTATAACAGGCAGTACTAACAGCTTCAGCCCAAAAGTGCTTAGCAATTGAGTATTCACTCAACATGGTTCGAGTCATTTCCTGAAGAATACGATTTCTTCCTTCAACAACACCATTTTTCTGAGGAGTTCTTGGAGCTGAGAAATTGTGAGTAATACCTTTCTTACTACAAAAAGTTTCAAAATCTGAGTTTTGAAATTCACCACCATGATCACTATGAAAAGTTATCAATGGTAGGTTTTTCTCATTTTTAACTTGGGCTCTAAAAGTTTTGAAATAGGAAAAGGCTTCAGATTTCTTTGTGAGAAAATAGACCCATGTAAATCTAGTAAAGTCATCAACTAAAACAAATACATAGTATTTGCCTCCAATGCTTCCAGATTGTGAAGGAACAAACAGATCCATATGCACAAGTTGTAATGCATTAGAAGTTGAAACTTCATTAATTGGTTTAAAGCTAGTTTTATGTTGCTTGCCAAATTGACAAGGATCACAGACTTTTGAAGAATCATATCTAAGGTCCGGTAGCCCTTTTACAAGTCCTTTCTTTGAGAGTTTTCTTAGGTTTCTCAAATTACAGTGTCCTAGTCTCCTATGCCATAGCCACGATTGGTCTTCTATTACACTTAAACAAGGTATGTTTTGGTTCCTAAGGTCTTCTAAGTTAATAGTGTAAACATTCTCTTGCCTATGGGCAGATAGAATGAATTCATCCTTGGAATTGTGAACTAGACACTTATCATTTCTAAAATTCACAAGGTAACCTTCATCACATAATTGACTTATTCTAACGAGATTGTGCCTAAGACCTTTAACAAACAAAACATTTGAAATAAGAACTTTTCCAAGAAAAACGATATTACCTATACCAACAATCTTTCCTTGAGCATTATCTCCGAAGGTAACTTTTCCACCTTTTGTTTTGATAACCTTTTCAAAGAAATCTTTGTTTCCAGTCATATGTCGAGAACAACCACTATCCATGTACCAAATGTTCTTATTGATACACTTCTCGTTTTCCTGAAAAAGAAACAATTAGATTTTCGGAATCCAAACTTGTTTGGATCCAGAAGAATTAGATAAAATAATTTTAGGAATCCACATTTGTTTTGAAAAATGAGCTTTATGAAATCCTAAAGATTGAGTTTTGTTAAGAGAACAATCTCTTCTCCAATGTCCACCACATTGACACTTGGAACAGAAAATGGTTTTTTGAGGGACAAAATAGTTATTACTAAAAACAGGTTTGGAATAAGTATAACCAAGACCAGAACGATTTCTCAAAGGTCTAATTTGAGAATACATCCTATAAATGTTTTCTTTTCCATCAGAAAAGTTTGACAAACACTTTTTCAAGGATAAAATCTCTGACTTTAGTTTTAAAACCAAAATCTTGTTTTCTAAAACAGTTTAATTTGAACTAGAGTTAGACTCTAAAATATTTTTCTTTTAAGTTACAGTTTCAAGATCCTTAGAAAGTTTATCCTTTTCAGATTTGACTTTCTCAAGGGTTTTTAATATACTTTCAAAATCAGAAGTTTTCTCATCAAGATATTTAGAAAGATCTGATACTTCTTTAGTCAAAATAGAAATTCTAGAATTTGCTTTTTCAAATCTCTTTTTGAGTTTAGAATTTTCATTTTCAAGTAACTTAGCAAATCTAGAGACTTCTTCAAAAGAAGGTAAAGTATCATCTTCTGATGATGAGGGTTCATCATTTGAAGATTCATAATATCTATTATCAACATAATTTGCATTTAAAGAGACATTTGTAACAGCTTCAGCATTATGTACCTTAGCCATGAGACAATGATCTTCGATTGGTAGTCTGGCTAGAAGTCCAATATTTCTTTGTCCTGATGTCTCATATTCTGAAGAATCATCTGAGGAATCACTACCACTTGCACTCCACGTATCATTTGCTTTCAAGCCTTTCTTTTTCTTATAAAACCTTTTCTTGTTTCTTTCAGAATGTTTCTCTTTTATATCTTTCCTTTTCAGTAAAGGACAATCAGGCCTTATATGTCCTGCTTTCTTGCATTCATAACAAGTTACCTCTGAATCTTTCCTATCTTTCCTGTCTTTCTTTTTTAATCTATATTGAAAATCTTTCTTTCCCACAATCTTGTTCATCCTTCGAGAAATATTGGCTAACTCATTATCCAAAAGATTACAATCACTTGAATCAGATATAACAACTTTCTTGGATTTAGACCTTGTAAGCCTTTCAGGTGTTTTAGCTTTAGATGCAAAAGCTACACTTCCATTCCCATTATTCTTCTTATTAAAATCAGCATCTCTCTTCATTCTTGTCTCATGCTGTAGAATAGTTCCAAAGAGTTCATCAAGTGTAATCTGGGAAACTTTTCTATTTTCATCAATAGATGTCCTTTTCGACTCCCATTCATTTGGCATAATATCTATAATCTTGTCAACAAGAGCTTCATCATCAAGACCTTTTTCTCCCATAGATTGTAAACTGTTGACAATTGTCATAAACCTTTGTTTCACTTTACATACTGGCTCTCCATAAGGAAAAACAAATCCATGATACTCTGCTCGAAGCATTGCTCTCCTTGTTTCTATAACTTTGGATGTACCAAAATGAGTAACTTCTAATTTCTTCCAAATACAGTTGGCTGCTTCACATGAAGATATCTGACTATATATATTCCTGGTCATAGAGCATAATAAAGTATTGCGTACCTTGTAATTCAGTTGATATTCTTTCTTCTCTTGGTTGGTGAAAGTGCTAACTTCTTTGTCAGGAATTTTGTAACCCCCAGTAAGCATAATAAAATTGGTTACACCAGTATTGATAACGAAAGTCTTCATACGATCTCTCCAATACTCATAATCATTCCCATCAAAGATTGGTGGTCTAGAAGGATTCATATTATCTATTGATCCGATATTCATTCCTGCCATCTAATATAACAAAAACAACTTTTCCACTCCACACGTTAGTGTATTAAGTATTCAAGATAGTAATAAGAAATAAAGCTAGTAATATAAATCGGTGGAAAACCTCCTCTGATACCAATTGTTGGATCGAATAGTAGATATATTTTTCTATTAGATGGAACAATACAAGAGGGGGGGGGGGTGAATTGTAGGTTTAAAAACCTTTGAGTTTTTGCAACAAAGAGATTAGTTTAAATGATCTTAAACTAATACAAATATAAACACCCAGAATTGTATTGAATATAAAAGGTATGATGAAATGTAATACTAATGTAAAGTAAAGCAATTGTATTCAAGGTGAACACAATGATTAGAGTAATACAAAGATGAATGATTCTACCTTAAAGCGTATAGAATCAATAAATACAAAAAGTAATAGAATGATTGTAATTGAAACAATTACAATTGAATATGTAAAGAAGAAAGGAAACAATACAAATCCCTTTCTAATACAAGTAACAGCGGAAATGTAAAAGTATTACAATTATTTTGACCCAAAGAGAAGGGTTATCCTTTCACCTAGGATAAAAGGTCTGTCTCACCAATACCTTGGTGATCCCTCGATACGATGATCGGCACGTCTGTCTGCCTATCCCCGGCAGCCCTCGATACGATGATCGGCACGTCTGTCTGCCTATCCCCGGCAGCCCTCGATTTTGTAGGTAATCGGCACCTCTGTCTTTCAATTACTTGAAAGCCCTCGATACGATGATCGGACGCACAAGGCTGATGAGAGAAGTCACAGTGTCTCTCTCTAGAATCTTGATAGTTCACAGAGTCTCTTCATTCGATCTCTTCGTTCATCGTTGTTCTCTCAGCTTCAAATGACCTTCTATTTATAGGCCTCGGGTTCCAACAGTCATATTGCCTCCAACGGTCATATTGAGACAGAAAGCACGACATCGGTTTGATTAGTTTGTAACTAACTCAACGACATCGTTTTGTTAGGACAAGAGATATATAGAAATGAAAAACATGAGTACGATTCATATGAAGAGAGAGTTTTTGACAAAGTACCAAAACAAATAATGATCATCTGAATAGCAGAGTCAGTACGATACGATTGACAGAGTCAGTACGATACGATTGACAGAGTCAATACGATACGTTTGACAGAGTCAGTACGATACGATTTGGTCGGTACGATCAACATCGTACGATACGATAAACATGATAAAAGACAATTGTAATTTATAAACATATGATAGAATACATTTGTGATTTCCAAAACATGATATAGAAGTCAAAAGAAGACTTTTGACTTAACAACATGTTGGTACATTGTAACGCCCCAACCCCAGTTACCCAGAGTCAGTGATTTATTAAATAACATAGTCATGATACAAGGAACCATTTCTTGAAGGACCGATCAGTTTTGTATTATTGAAAACAAGATACATACAAATGTTCAACATTACAACTTCAAAAGAAATACAACACAAATTTATTCCATTAGAAACATCCAAGCCTCCTAGATTATGCCTACAAGTAACTCATAACTAACATCTTCATATCCTAGGAAAATGAAACATAAGAAAGGGGTGAGCTCAAATGCTCAGTAATGGTAAGCAATACAATAAAAGATAACAAAAACATTAGGTGTGGTGAATAATTAAAAACACATACCTTTACAAATAATAAACATGAACACTTTATTGTTGGAATATGAGATCAGTAAATAATGCCATAATAAAATATGGTAATGGGTATTCAACTAGTCTAATAACCACATGAACCATAATTATTATTTTCATAATGAGGGAATGTATAATTCTGGACATTCTGAAACATCTTGTCAAGGCCTCGGCCAAGATGTCAAAAAGTGATTTAGGCCTCGTCCAAAATCATATATTTAATTGGGAACGGCCTTGGCCAATTACATTTCTAATTGTCTTATTAGACTTATCGATGCACAGAGGAATCATATCAGGCTCTACCTGTCACATAATAAGTCCAATATATTCCTCATATGAAATGGTTGAAAAATAACTTAAAAAATTGTATTAAAACTAGCATACAAAATGTCAATACATTAACCATAAACCCTGAATAGTATAAAAATAACCCACCCAAAGTCAAACGTATCACAAAAAAATCAATACAATATGGAATATTTGTATCATAATAAATAAAATTCAAACATGTTTAAAATATATCAAAAGATATTGACATAGATGAAATTAAAACTATTTGAAAGAAATACCTCTTCCTATTTTGAAACCATTTAATAGTATCATAATTACAAAAGAAAACATTTATTTTGACAATATTTTTATAAGATTGTAAGGGAAGCTTCAATGATGTTATAATGGGGGAAAATAGCTTCACCCACTGTTTAAGTTAAAAAACATTCTTACCTTAATTTTGTCGAAAAGGTCATAAAGTACCTTGTTTGGAAAATGAAGAAAAGATTCCTTTAAAAAAATATACTATCAAATAATGGTATAAATTGATTTAACCCATAGTATAGTAAATAGTAAAAATGTATTGGAAAACATTTTTATGAAAACATGGATGTGGATGATAAAGGGGTCCCAGAAGATACTAACATAAAAACAATCTCGAATAATAAAGAGAGTGTGAAGTTACGCCTTAACTTGTACTTTTCCTAGGATGTGGGTACGTTAAAATCCATTATAATAGTTAAATCATTTTTATTAAATTAAAAAATAACTATACACATAAATATTATATCAAATATGATCCCTTAATAATGCTTTGTTAAAATAATTTATTAAGTATCATTGTTTCGTGTGTTAACTGATTCGTTTTCCTTTTTATGATTGGTTATATAAGCCATGTTTTGTTATGTATAGGATGTATTGTATTCATATACAGAATAATATTATGTTCATAAACTTTATTTTTATTCATCAAATAAAAATTATTCTGGAATGGTTACGATGGGGAAATGAATCTCATCGCATTCGTGGACACAGTAATCAGTATGTTAGCATGAGCGACCATATCATTATATTGACAGAGAAATTGCAAGTAATTGGCTGGTATATAATATATAAAGAATAATTAACATGTTATATTTATTATCTAAATTATTTATACTCATTATTATACACATACAAATAATGAAGTGTTTCAATAATAAACTACACCACGACATGTAGACGGTAATCCATATATACGCACGTATGATGAATTTTTCATTTATAGGATGGATAGAATAACGAATATGGTTATAAAATAATTGTAATAACATAAAATTATGTAGAAGGTACTGTATTTATTATTTTGGTATGGAAACAACAAAAAAAAGATGAAGTGGAAGAAGAAAAGAACATGAAAGAGTTGTTGAAATATTTACCTCTTTTCGGGTTCTTCCTTTTGATTTGATCAAAAGGGTTCATAGGATGACTTTTTGACCCAAAAAAGGACTCTAGGACGAACGTAGGATGGTTTTGAGGATATTTGGGTAGAGGTTGGCCGATCCAAATGGCTTTGGTGGTGTGATGATGAGAGAAGGGGAAGTGCCATTTTATAAGAGAGGCGAGGGTCAATTTAGGAAATCTTGAAATATTATTTTATAATAAAATCATTTTTGGTTTCTAATGGCTCAAAAATGATTTATTTTGAGTCTAAGGTGGGGATGTGTCAAAAACCACTCAACAAATATTTTTTAGATTATTTTAGGTCACCATATTAACATTAGCTTATAGATTTAACTCTTAGTCAAATAGTTTGACATTTACCATGTCTCTTTGTATTTTTATATTATATAGTTAATAAACATAATATAAACTGCCAAGAAAACCCCAAGGGGTTAATTTTTAAATATATAACCTTATCTATGTCTTTAGGACGAGACTTATATATTTATGAATAATTTATACATTAATAATATAGTATTTGTTTTAAATACTCAATTATGTCAATTTTGACAGTATTTAGTATTTGATTTTTTTGAAAACCATTAAAACTTTATTACTTCGAATAAAATTTGTTTAAGAAACCCTATGATGTCATATTGACCAAGAAAATTAGTGTAATTAATCATAATTCTCAGTTTACATTTATTTTCATATTTATAATATTAATTATTTTAATATTTCATTAATAAGGTAATTACTACATCATCAATGTTTCATAAATAAATTAAATTATTTAATGTCTAAAAATTATAAATAAAATACTATTATGTAGGAATTATTTTTAGCTTTATAATGAAGATATATAGTCTAATTTATATTGTGTGTATCCCTATATTAATATTTTTTATTTATTAAACATTGAATTTAACTCTTTTAACTATTCTTTAAATAAAATAATAATTAATGTCATAATCTAATCCAAGAGAAACAAAGGGGGACATATTTTATTCCTAAGTTTTTTTGGGTTTAATTATACTTATCTAATATAATTATAACATGTGTTATGGTAATTATTATATCATTTTTCCCTTAATTACCTAATTTACTTTTAACCGTGTTAAATAAAAGTCCAAAGTTACTATTCACAAAAAAAATATTTTATTCTTATCGAACCACATTATACATAATAATATTAACCATGTCTCTCATATTTTTGATATTCAACTTATGGAAGCAGTAACATTTTGTCGTATTCAAATTTGCAAATACACTTATGAGGTGGGTAAAAGATGGAAAAAAGATCAATAAAATTTTTATATATCTAAACATATTATAAAATTACTCCAATGAATTAAATTGAACATATATGGGTATAATGAATCTATTTTTACCTAAAATAATTTTAAATATAAAAAATATTTATTTAATTAAAAATTTATTTTAACCAATAATGCAGTGATTTCCACTATTAATCAGAAATTGAATGTTTTCTGAAAAATTCAAAATATTCACCCTAAGATAATTTCAATATTCCGAATTAAAATATGATGTCTATTAGGAAAAATAAAATTTATAAAATTTCTAAAATTGGGTATCACTATTCATAATGACTAGATTGATTGGTCGTGGTGTTTTAGAATCTCTAAGTAGTGTACAATGCCAGCTATTGCATTATTCAAAGGGAAACAAACTCTAGAAGCTTGTGGTGTGACATTATTCCCTCCATCAAATAATTTCATCCTAAAAATTTCTAGAATACTACCGCACATAATGATTCAGGTGTTTCTTCATCATATGTTCCTCTAGTTCCCACATTTCCTCTTCCATCTTATGGTTTCTCTATAGAACTTTTACCAGACAAGTCATCCGGTTTCTCAGCATGTGTTCCTTGGTATTAGGAATTTTGACAACCTCTTCACAATAAGATATATTAGGTTCCAGTTCAATTTTATCATATGTGAGTACATGCGTTGGGTCAGGCATGTATTTTCACAACAATGATACGTGGAACACATCATGAACGTTGGAGAGTCCTGGAGGCATTGCCATACGATATGCTTGAACTCCAATTCTTTCTAGAATTTTTAAAGGTTTGATGTACCTGGGACTCAATTTACCCTTCTTAAAAAAAATGTATAACACACTTCCATGGAGATACCTTTAATAAAACGTGGTCTCCTACTTGAAATTCAAAATCCTTCCTTCGGTTATCAGCATAGATCTTTTTCCTACTTTGGGCTACATTGTTGTGGGTTTGGATAATGGTCACTTTTTTCCATTACTTCCTCAACATGTTCTGGGTGTACGAGTTTTCTTTCACCAACATCCTCCCAAAACTTTGGTATGTGACATCTCTTTCCATATAATGCTTCATATGGTGCCATCTAAATTATTGAATGGAAGCTATTATTATATAAAAATTCAACAAGAGGTAAATATTGATCCCACATAACTTGAATGTCATGTGACCAGGATATAAACATGTCTTGTAAGGTTTGAATAGTCCGTTCTGATTGTCAATCAGTTAGAGGGTGGTGGGAAGTGCTCAAATGAAGTTCAGTATCTAGGGCTTTCTGAAGACTTTTCTAGAATCCTATTGTAAAATAAGGATCACGATCAGATACAATCGATATAGGTACTCCATGAAGTCTTAGAACATCATTAATATATGGTCTTGCAAAACGTTCAAGTGGAAAATATTCTATTATAGAAATAAAATGTGATGACTTGGTAAGAAGATCAATAATGACCCATATTTCCACATTCCTGCTAGGAGTATTTGGTATCCCCAATAAAATATCCCATCGTAATATCATCCCATTTCCACTCAGGTATGGGAAGAGGTTTCATGACACCTCCGGGATGTTAAATTATAGGTTTGTCTTTATTACAAACCATACATCTTGACACAAAATCAGTAATCTCCCTCTTCATGTTGTCCCACTAAAAATGTTTGTTCAAATATCTATACATATTGGTTCTCCTCAGAAGTATAGAGAAATTTGATCTATAAGAATTATTCAAAAATTCACTTCTTAGATCAGGTATATCCGGAACACAAAGTCTCTTTCCAAATTTTAAAATTCCATCTTAATATCCATGTCACTCAATCTGACATCATTTATAGATTTAATATTCTTTTGAAACTCCTCATCATCAGCTAGATAACTTTTTATCCTTTCTATTAAAGATGATTCGGGATCCATTTGAATATGAATCGATGTTTCAACTTCAATGGTTATTCCCAAATCCATCTTTTCTAGATTCATGAAAATAGGATCCTTTTCAACTCTCATCTAGTTCAAAAATCCATGGTCCTTTCTACTCAAATCATCTTCCACCATATTTTCCCTCCCCAGGTGTTAGTTTATAGTGCAATCATAATCCATGAATAGTTCAAGCCATCCTCTTTGCCACATGTTGAGTTATTTTGGTGAGAAAATGTAACACCCTGAGATTTTATGAGAAATAATTTTTTTATGTCTAATGTTATAGGTAACACCAATGGAATTTTTCACAACACACAATACTGACTTGGCATGCATTACAGGAAATCACGACCTTCCTCGATAGCATGTGTAGTACGCAATACCGGGTTTTACTAAACAACGATATATTATTATGGACAAGACGTTGTGAATAGTATTAACTACATTTTGAATTTTATAATATTATTATTCATCTTACACGTTTTCTAGAACATGGTAAGAGAACAAAATAATTTTTTTGGGTAAAATAAGTATTTTTAAAAAATGCAGTTTTGCCGCCTTTTGATGGCACACCCACATTAAATCTAGTTTTTGACATGTTTATAAGTTAAATTTGAAAAAATAAAATTCTCCTTTGGAATCAGGATATAAAAATTTACTTTGGATAAATTTTTGATATTTTTTCTGATAACTTTCATATTTTGATGAATAGTAAAAAACGCTAATTTTTAAATAAAAATAACTTTTTTCATTGAGATAATTTATGTGGTTAAATTATAATATTTAATGGTTTTAATGTATAAATAGAATATATTTTAACCATTAAATATAATATATGTCATTAGCATTAATTTCACATTGAATTCATAGGTAGAAACATTTCAATCTTTGGCAATGTTTTAACTTCTAAAATCCGTTTTCTTAACAACGAGATTAATTTTAAATTAATTACTGAAAATTATGTGTTTTGAATTTTGAAAAATAGATTCCATATTTGGAATCAGTGGGTCCAAATTATGTTAATAGGCTACTTTTTATTTTTGGGCATTATGAATATTAACTACGATAAATTTTATTTACCATAGTTAAAGGTAAATCAGGTAATTAAGGGTAAATATATGATTATAAAATTACCCTAACACCTGCAAAAATTTTATTGGATGACTAAAAGTCGACCCATATCACCTAATATTCGGATTAGATTCATTTAATGGACTTTTTTCCATGAAAATAATTTAATTATTATTAAAACCATAGAAAGTTACAACATGTCACATTCTTAAATCCTATAAGTATAATAAAATTAATTTAGTGATAAACATAATGAAACTTTTAACATGAATAGTATCCAGAAAGAAAATAAAATTATCTACATCATATGAATTTATTTAGAATGTTTAGGGATTAAATAAGTATCATTAATTATGACACAATAGTGATGTTGAAATTATTTTATTAATTAAAATATCAAATAAATGGTTTGAAAAATATTAAAATAAATATTATATGAACTATTTAATGTGCTCAACAAATTTTATAGATAAATATGACATTTTATGAATCTATTAAAGATTTTAGTTCGAAAATATCTTCTATTTAAATTCAAATAAATGAATAGTGTCAAAATTGACACTACTGTTATTTTATAAAAATAAAATATTATAAAATTGTTTAAAAATCACAAAAATATTTGAAAATTATAAATTAAAATTTATATGATCTACAATGTCATAAAGTTTCAAATTATGGAAAATTCACAACACATATGTAATTATTTATAATAATTTAAAATTTATTATAATATCACCACAAATAAAATTAAATTGATAAATAAGGATAAATCAATTTGATAATGTTTAAAATAAATTCCTAACATGTCTAATTTTTTTTTGTTGATGATATTACAACCATATAGCATCTAATATTCTGATATGAGTCATTTTGGCAGTTTTTATGTGGGGTTGGGATTTAATATAAACTAATATTTCTTATATTTCCAAAGGTGCCCCTCTCCTCCCTTATAAAAGGGCACCTCCTCCCTCTCCTCCTCACACAAATTTGAGCCTTCAATCTCGGCCAACCCCTGACCATTTCACTTTCCCAATTCCCTAGAAACATCCTAGAGGTCCTGGTCTTCTTCAAAGACCAATTTTAATGCCCTAACAGGAGGTCTCAAATAGGCACTTCAAAGAAGAGGTAATGTCCGTTACCGATTCTTTCAACTTTATTTCTTCTTCTACTTATTCTTCTTTAGTTGTTTCATTTTGAAGTAATAAAATCAGTATCACTCATATACTGATATGTTATTTTAAGTATGAAACAACCACATTTCACCATCTATCCAGCCTACGAAAAATGAAATCACCATGCGTGCGTACGTACGGAATACCGTTTCCACGTCGTGGTGTAATCTATTTTCCACCACCACCTTACTTGGATGGGTATAATGGTGTAAATAATTACTATATAGGATTATTGTAAAGTGATATTGACTCTGAAATAGTATACATACACTCCAATACAATTCCACAATCTTGGGAACAATATCATCGCTCGTGCGTACGTACGGAATACCGTCTCCACGATGTGATGCGACTCGTTCAACATGATCTTCATTACATAATGATTATATAAATTAATTGAATGAATAAATATGATATATATTACACTAATACCATTCTGTAAATGAGGGTTCTATAACCTAAAAAGAGGAATAAGAATTAATTCAACAAAACACACTTACGAACATAAAGCAATAAACACCCGAATGACAAGTAGCAATGAAATATTACTAATAATAATCTAGGAATATGACCATATATGATATAATAAAAATAATTATTATTATGGAATAAGTCAATGGAATTATTTAAATCATTGTACAAGAGGTTCAGACACTTACGAAGCAAATTGGACATAAGGTAAGGGAAAATCTCGCAATCTCATTTTTTATCCGAGATTGTTTTTACTTCAGAAATTACTGGGGAATATTTATCATCCACATCCATTTTTTGTCAATATGTAATATTATTTCTATCCTCCTACAATTTTTTAAATCCAATTTTACCCTTCGGTGAGTTTTTAGTAAAATATATGAAAGGAATATTTTGTCGTTTTTCGTACGAGGTACTTTTTGAATTTTCCGGCCAAAGTACGGGAAGAATGTTTTTTAACTTATACGACATGAATGGATATTTAGAACATTATTTCCATGAAGCTTCCTTTAAATGTTTTCATGTTTATTTTTAATCAACTTCTTTTAGTTAAAAATTATATGACATGTTAAGAAAGGAAAATGTTTTTGAAGTAGAATGGATATTTTTCTCAAGAATGGAGTTCAAGTGTTTTATCAAAATTATTTTCCATCTAAGATAATATTGGGTTCTGTTTATATCCCTATTTTTACATTGATTTGATTATGTTATGATGGAATTATTTTTTTACGATATCCTTCTATGGAATATGTTTTGATGACGCGATGTTTAAGAATCCGATTTTTATTACATGGGTTATACTATGATGTATGGTTTATGATTTTGTGGCACACATAAGAATGGTTTCATTATGAGATGGGTGGGACCAATATCTCCCTCTAATGCATTGGGTAAAGATTTATATCTCATGAGATAGACATGGATGGAACGATAGGTTAAACCAGTTCAGTGAAATAAGACTGAAATGAGGAGTGAACTCGGTTAAGAAAAGGACTTTGTCCGCTAAGATAGTCTTTGAAATGAGTCTTGACTACTAAGAAATGATTTTATATGATTATGTGTGTATGACACTAAGTTTCATGTTTTATGTTATGATTATTGGAATTACATTTCACTTCTATGATTTATCCCATGTTATGATCTCTTTTGCAGGATAAGATTTTCTGAATGTTATATTATTATAAATATGATATTTTTGATATTTTTTTGTTTACCCTTACTGAGAATTTGAGCTCACCCTTTTGTATGTTTTTTCCCCAGGTTAGGAAGAAGGATATTAAGTAGGATATGTCAAAAAGGGACTCTAGATATGATGAAATAAATGGGAGACAACCTATATGATTTATGAACCAGTTTTTTATGTTTCCCAGTTTCTAAAGACACTATACCAATATGGTCCATTCATGGTTTTGTTATATTTTATAATAAGTATGCTTCAATTTTGAAGTAATAACCATGTATGTAAAGTATGGGTCATTATAGTTGGTATTAGAGGAAAGGTATAGTCAACCTTTAGAAACTTGGATGTGAAAGCCTTAGTAAGAAACATAAGGATATGTCTAAGCCAAGAACACAATCTTTGTGTTTTAGAAATGGTCATGGAAACCCTATGATAAGACCTTAAGTCTGAAATTTTATTCTTGATTATGTGGGTTTCCTATTATAATTAGTTTTTCTCACACTATTCTTCTTGTTTTTAGTCAATGGATGGAACCCAAAGGAACCATGTTAATGCGGAATGCGATGGGAAATGTAGTGATTGTCCCCCTGAGCAACCAAACGTTATGGGAGATGGAATGAAAAATCTTTTCGCCACGCTTACACAACTTTCTCAAGCTATGAATCATGCAGGACTTCCAAAAGAGCAAAAAAAGTAGAAACATTCTGTTGAATCCTTCATGAGGTAGCGTCCACCTTCATTCAGTGGGTCTTCTAATCCATTAGTGGCTGAACAATGGATCCGTACCACTGAAAAGATATTTTCAGTTCTTCAATGTTCTGAACATGATAAAGTCATCTTAGTAGTGTATCATTTGGAAGGTGATGTTGATCAATGGTGGAATCTTATTAAGAATATGAGGTAAAGGGATGAAATTGAGTCCATGGAATGGGACGAGTTCAAGAACTTATTTTTCAATAAGTATTTCCCTTGTATTCTTCGAACAAAGATGGAGAAGGAGTTTCTTGAACTGAAGCAAATGGATGATGAATCTGTTGGTACTTACGAATCAAATTTTACAAGACTTGTAAGGTACGCTTCTCGAATTATTATCCAACCTGAGAGAGAGATCGATCAATTCTTTAATGGCTTAAAACCAAGTCTTCGAAGGGCTTTATCCATAAGGGACTTCAATAGCTATGAGGAAATTTTTTGATGTGCTCTCAAGGTTGATATAGAGATTGGTGTAACCCATCAGTCACATGGGTTTGATAAGAAGAGGAAAATGGAATTCAAAGGAAAATATAAAGACCACACTAAAAAGAAGATGAGTTTTCCCTTATGCTCAATGTTTGGAAAGAAACATGGAGGAAATTGTCTTAAGGGGACAAGAAAATGTTAAAAGTGTTGAAAAGAAGGTCATCGGGCAATTGAATATCGAAATATTGGGAAGAAGATGACTAATGATGAAAACAAAGGAAGGGATACACAGAATGAACCTACTACACATCAATTTTTCAAGTGCAAGGAGATGGGGCATTATGCCAATCAATGCCCAAATCCTAGGGTTAATGATGATGATCGACGTCAACAAACTCTTAAGGCCAAATGCAAAGGAAAGTCACATGAAATTACTATCAGCGATGCGGTGTATGAAAACGAAGAAGTGAGAGGTACACTTACCATCCACTCTAAAGTAGAAAATGTTTTATTTGATTCTGGATCCACCCACTCTTTTATTTCTGAATAATTTTCTAAGGGTATCTCCGTATTACCTCAACAATTAGATGTCGAGTTTGTTGTGACAACTCCAAATGGCACAACAATCGCATCAAATGTTTACAATTATTCTCCGATTGATGTTTGTGGGAAAGTGCTTCCTGCAAATCTTGTGGTCCTTCCTATAGTTGAATTTGATGTAATTCATGGCATGTATTGAATTTCTTTATATGGAGCTGATATCAATTTCCAATTAAGGGAAGTCACATTTCATATTCCAGATCAATCTATGATCATCTATCGATGCAAGGATGAACATAACCTTCCAGTGGACATTTCTTCCATCTTATGGGTCTTGATTCCACTAAATGAAGGTTATTTATCTCAAATGTTTGGAGAGAAACTCACGATTAATAATATTCCCATTGTATGGGAATTTGATGATGTCTTTCCAGAGGAATTACAAGGTCTTCCACCAAATCATGAAGGTGAGTTTTCAATAGAACTCATACCAGGTGCTTTTCCTATTTTAAAGACACCTTATAGAATGGACCCAATTGAGTTGCAAGAATTGAAGAAGAAACTCCAAGATAATCTTGATAAAGGATTCATAAGCCCTAGTGCGTCACCTTAGGGAGCACCTATTCTGTTTGTTAAGAAGAAATATGGATCAATGAGACTCTGCATTGATTATTGAGAACTTAACAAGATTAATATCAAGAAAAAATATCCTCTCCCACGCATTGATAACCTATTTGACCAACTATGCGAAGCTCAATACTTTTCTAAGATTGATCTTCGTTCAGGTTATCATCAATTAAGGGTCAAAATGGAGGATTTTCCAAATACGGCTTTCCATACAAGGTATGGACACTATGAATTTATAGTGATGCCATTTGGTCTTACTAATGCCCCTGCTATCTTCATGGATCTGATTAATAGAGTCTTTAGAGACTATCTTGATCAGTTTTTTATAGTCATTATAGAAGATATTCTTGTCTATTCAAAGAGCAAGGAAGAACATGAAGATAACTTGAGAAGTATATTAAAGACCCTAATAAAGGAGATTCTTTATGCCAAATTTACCAAGTGTGAATTTTGGCTTCAAAAATTTTCATTTTTGGGTAACATAATCTCAAAAGAGGGGATATCTGTGGATCCAACAAAAATAGAGGTTATCGAAAGATGGTCGAGACCAGCAATAGTAACTGAGATCCAAAGTTTTCTTGGTTTGGTTGGATATTACTGACGTTTTGTGAAATATTTTTCAAGTTTATCTACCCCACTCACCAAGTTGACTCGGAAAGGAGTTATGTTTGTTTGGACGGAGGAATGTGAAGATAATTTCAAAGATCTAAAAAGATGGTTATCCAGTGCACCTGTGCTCACATTACCTTGCGGTGGAGAAAGTTTTGTGATCTATAGTGATGCATCCAAGAAGGGACTGGGTTGTGTTCTCATGAAAAATCATATGGTGATAGCTTATGCCTCACGATAGTTGAAAATCCATGAGCAAAATTACCCAACTCATGATTTGGAGTTAGCTACGGTAATCTTTGCATTAAAGATTTGGTGGCATTACCTTTATGGTGAAGGGTGTGATATTTATACTGATCATAATAGTTTAAAGTATATTTTCACACAAAAGGAGATGAATATGAGTCAAAGAAGATGGCTGAAGATGATTAAGGATTACGACTGCTCAATTCATTACCACCCTGGGAAAGTAAACAAGGCAGCAGACACAGTAAGTCGACAAGACCATGCTAGCTTATCCATAACGAGGATCACAAAAGATCCAATATTTATGGATTTACAAAGGATGGATCTTGGAATTATAATGGAATGGGAAAAATCTTATCTTTCACAAATGAATGTTCAACCATCTATACATGTGAAGATTAAAGTGGCACAGAAAGAAGATGTCGAGTTACAAAATAAGGTGAGAAATGTTCTTGAATTCAACCATGATTATGATGGGATAATAAGGTTCAGGAATCGGGTTTGTGTTCCTCCCATCTAAGAATTAAATAAGGAGCTACTGGACGAGGCTCATAGTTCTTCATTTTATATTCATCATGGAAGTACAAAGATGTGTAGGGACATGAAAGAGTACTTCTGGTGGGATGGCATGGAAAGAGATGTTGCTGATTATGTCTCTCGATACTTGGTTTGTCAGCAAGTTAATAGTGAGAGACCAAAGTCTAAGGGGATGTCACAACCATTACACATACCAGAATGGAAATGGGAAATCATCACTATGGACTTTGTCACTGGACTTCTTAAAACATACAAAGGCAATAATTCTATCTGGGTTATAGTTGATCATCTTACAAAGTCGGCACACTTCATTGCTATTAAAAGAGATTTTTCTCTGGATCAGCTTGCCAGGATATATATAAAGGAAGTGGTAAGATTGCATGGAGTACCACTTTCCATTATATCTGATCGTGATCTAAGTATTACCTTGAAATTCTGGCGAAGTCTTCAGCATGCTCTAGATACAGAGTTGAGTGTCAGCACTGCTTACCATCCTCAGACAGACGGTCAGTTTGAGAGGACAATTCAAACTCTAAAATACATGTTGAGAGCTTGCTCTATGGATTTCAAAGGTGGTTGGGATCAACACCTATCTTGGGTGGAATTTTCTTATAATAATAGATTTCACTCCAGTATTCAGATGGATCCTTATGAAGTCCTCTATGGAAAGAAATGCAGAACACCAACTTGCTGGGATGAAGTTGGGGGAAGAAAGATATTAGGACCTGATCTTGTTGATGAGATGGCAGGAGAGGTCAGATGTATTCAACAATATATAAGAGCAGCTCAGATCCAACAGAAAATTTATGCCGACAACCGAAGAAAAGAACTAGAGTTTGAAGTGGGTGATAAAGTGTTCTTACGAATATCTCCCTGGAAAAGGTTCATGAGATTTGGAAAGATGGGAAAGTTGAGCCCTAGATATATCAGTCCTTTTGAAATTCTGGATCGTGTTGGGAAGGTAGCTTACTGATTGGCGCTTCCACCGAATCTATCTCAAGTTCACTATTTTTTCCATGTATCTCTCCTGATAAAGTACATACTCTATCCTTCACATGTACTCAGCTCAGAAGTTGTACCGCTGGAGAAAGATATTTCTTATGAAGAATAACCAAGAGAGATTCTGGATCATTGTGGAAAAAGTCCTACAGAACAAGACCACTCGCTTGGTGGAAGTTTTATGGAGGAACCACCAATTAGAAGAAGCTACATGGGAACTTGAGGATATGATGAGGGAGAGGTATCCTCATCTGTTTATGATGAAGTGACGAATTTCGAGGGGGAAATTCATTTTAAGGGGGGTAGAATGTAACACCCTGAGATTTTATGAGAAATATTTTTTTATGTCTAATGTTATACGCAACACAAGAGGAATCTTTCACAACACACAATACTGACTTGGCTTGCATTACACGCAATCGCGACCTTCCTCGATAGCGTGTGTAGTACGCAATACCGGGTTTCACTAAACAACGATATATTATTATGGACTAGCCGTTATGAATAATATTAACTAAATTTTGAATTTTATAACATTATTATTCATCTTACACATTTTCTATAACATGTTAAGAGAACAAAATAAATTTTTCGGGTAAAATATGTATTTTTCAAAAAATGTATTTTTGCCGCCTTTTGATGGAGAACCCACATTAAATCTAGATTTTTACATGTTTATATGTTAAATTTGAAAAAATAAAACTCTTCTTTGGAATCAGAATATAAAAATTTACTTTTGATAAATTTTTGATATTTTTTCTGATAACTTTCATATTTTGATGAATAGTAAAAATACGTTAATTTTTAATTAAAAACAACTTTTTTCATTGAGATAGTTTATATGGTTAAATTATAATATTTAATGGTTTTAAAGTATAAATAGAATATATTTTTTCCATTTAATATAATATATGTCATTAGAATTAATTTCACATTGAATTCATAGGTAAAAACATTTCAATCTTTGGCAATGTTTTAACTTCTAAAATCTGTTTTCTTAACATCGAGATTAATTTTAAATTCATTACTGAAACTTATGTGTTTTGAATTTTGAAAAATGGATTACATATTTGGAATCAGTGGGTCCAAATTATGTTAATAGGCTACTTTTTATTTTTGGGCATTATGAATAGTAACTACGGTAAATTTTATTTACCATAGTTAAAGGTAAATCAGGTAATTAAGGGTAAATATAAGATTATAAAATTACCCTAACACCTGCCAAAATCCTATTGGATGACTAAAAGTCAACCCATATCACCTAAGGGTCGGATTAGATTCATTTAATGGACTTTTTTCCATGAAAATAATTTAATTATTATTAAAACCAAAGAAAGTGACAATATGTCACATTCTTAAATCTTATAAGTATAATAACTTTAATTTAGTGATAAACTTATTTAAACTTCGAACAAGAATAGTCTCCCGAAATCTAATACAATTATCTACATCATATGAATTTATTTTTAATTTTTAGGGATTAAATAATTATCATTAATTATGACACAATAGTGATATTGAAATTATTTTATTAATTAAAATATCAAATAAATAGTTTTAAAAATATTAAAAAAAATATTATATGTACTATTTAATGTGCTCCACTAATTTTCAAGATACATATGACATTTTATTAATCTATTAAATCTTTTATTTAGAACATATATTCTATTTAAATTCCAATAAATCAATAGTGTCAAAATTGACACTATTGTTATTTTATAAAAATCACATATTATAAAATTGTTTAAAAATCACAAAAATATTTAAAAATTATAAATTAAAATTAATATGGTCGAAAATGTCATAAAGTGTCAAATAATGGAAAATTCACAACCCATATGTAATTATTTATAATAATTTAAAATTTAGAATATTATTACCACAAATAAAATTAAATTGATAAATAAGGATAAATCAAGTTGATAATGTTTAAAATAAATTCCTAACATGTCTAAATTTTATTGGTTGATGAGATTACAACCCTATCTCATATAATCTTATGATATGAGTCATTTTCGAAGTTTTCATGTGGGGTTGGGATTTAATATAAACTAATATTTCTTATATTTCCAAAGGTGCCCCTCTCCTCCCTTATAAAAGGGCACCTCCTCCCTCTCCTCCTCAAACCAATTTTAGCCTTCAAGCTCGGCCAAAACCTTACCATTTAACTTACCCACTTCCCTAGAAACATCCTATTGGTCTTGGTCTTCTTCAAATACCAATTTTAGTGCCCTAAGAGGAGGTCTCAAAGAGGTGCTTCAAAGAAGAGGTAATGTCTGTTACCGATTCTTTCAACTTTATTTCTTCTTCTACTTCTTCTTATTTAGTTGTTTCATTATGAAGTAATAACATCAGTATCACTAATATACTGATATGTGATTTTATGTATGAAACAACCCTATTTCACCATCTATCCATCCTATAGAAAATGAAATCACCGCGCGTGCGTACGTATGCAATACCGTCTCCACGCCGTGGTGTAATCTATTTTACACCACCACTGTACTTGGATGGGTATAATGGTGTAAATAATGACTATATATGATTATTTTAAAGTGATATTGAATCTGAAATATTATACATACACTCCAATACAATTCCACAATCATGGGAACGATATCATCACTCATGCGTACGTAAGGAATGTCGTCTCCACGATGTGATACGACTCGTTCTACATGATCTTCATTGCATAACTATTATATAAATGAATTTAATGAATAGATATTATATATATTTCACTAATAACATTATGGAAATGAGGTGTCTATAACCTAAAAAGAGGAATAAGAATTTATTCGACAAAACACACATACGAACATAAGCAATAAACACCTGAATAACAAGTAGCAATGAAATATTACTAATAAGAAGCTAAGAATATGAACATATATGATATAATAAAAATAAATATGATTCTGTAATAAGTAGATGACATTATTTAAATCATTATATATGAGGTTCAGACACTTACGAAGCAAATCGGACCTAAGGTAAGCGAAAATCTCGCAATCTCAATTTTTATCCGAGATTGTTTTCACTTCAGAAATTACTGCGGAATATTTATCATCCACATCCATGTTTTGTCAATATGTAATATTATTTCTATCCTCCTATAATTTTTTAAATCCAATTTTACCCTTCTTTGAGTTTTTAGTCAATGATATGAAAGGAATCTTTTGTCGTTTTTCGTACGAGGTACTTCTTGACTTTTCCAGCCAAAGTATGGGAAGAATATTTTTTTAACATATACGATGTGAATGGAATTTTAGAACATTATTTACATGAAGCTTTATTTACAAGTTTTCAAGTTTATTTTTAATCAACTTCTTTTATTTCAAAATTATATTGCATGTTAAGAAAGGAAATTTTTTTGAAGTAGAAAGGATATTTTCCCCAAGAATGGAGTTCAAGTGTTTTATCAAAATTATTTCCCATCTAAGATAATATAGGGTTCTGTTTATATCCCTATGTTTACATTGATTTGATTATGTTATGATGGAATTAGTTTTTTACGATATCCTTTTGTGGATTATGTTATGATGACATGATGTTTAAGAATCCCATTTTTATTACATGGGTTATACTATGATGTGTGGTTTATGATTTTGTGGAACACATTAGAATGGTTTCATTATGAGATGGGTGAGACCTATATCTCCCTCCAATTCATTGGGTAATGATTTATATCTCATGAGATAGACATGGCTGGAATGGAAGGTTAAACCGGTTCAGTGAAACAGGACTGAAATGAGGAGTGAACTCGGTTCAGAAAAGAACTTTGTCCGCTAAGATAGTCTTGGCAATGAGTTTTGACTACTAAGAAATTATTTTATATGATTATGTGTGTATGACGCTATGTTTCATGTTTTAAGTTATGATTATTGGAATTTCATTTCACTTCTATGATTTATCCCAGGTTATGATCTCTTTTGAAGGATAAGATTTTCCAAATGTTATGTTCTTATAAATATGATATGTTTGATATTTCTTAGTTTACCCTTACCGGGCATTTGAGCTCACCCTTTTGTATGTTTTATTTTCCCTATGTCAGGAAGAAGGATATTAAGTAGGATATGCTAAAAAGGGACTCTAGATATGATGAAATAAATGGGAGACAACGTAGATGATTTATGAACTAGTTTTTTATGTTTCACAGTTTCTAAAGACACTATACCTATACGATCCTTTCATGGTTTTGTTATATGTTATAATAAGTATGCTTCAATTTTGAAGTAATAACCATGTATGTAAAGTATGGGTCATTCTATAAAATATACTTAAAACTCTTGGGATCAGTATAAATCACACATTTTCACCTTAGAAATAGTGTCTCCTTATTTTTAAAAGCAAATATTAGAGCTGCTAACTCAAGATCATGAGTAGGATAGCTGTTGTGATGCATAGGCAATAAACCTATCATTCTTCATAAGGACACAACCAAGTCCTTTCTATGAAGCATCACTATAAATATCAAACCCATCATTCTCCAATAGTATATTAAAGATAGTAGTATTAACTAATCTTTTATTAAGTTCATCAAAAAATTCTTTACACTCTTTTTCCCAAACTAATTTAACCCCTTTATGTGTGAGCTTGGGTAATGGGTTATCTAATGGGGAAAAATTCTAGATGAAACATCGATAATAACTTGCTAATCCAATAAAATGGCACACCTAAGTTATAATCATCGGTGCATGCCATTCGTGGATTGCCTTGGTCTTTGAAGGATCAACAAAGATTTCATCTATAGAGAAAATTGGACCAAGAAAAGAAATCTCTTGATTCTAGAATTTACACATTCTAAACGTACCATTAAATGATTAATGCTATGAGTCTTTAAAATAAAGTTCAAGTGATATTCATGATCTTAGTTTCTTTTGGAGTATACTAAGATATCATCAATAAATACCACTAAAAAGGCATCAAGATATTTCTTTAAAGCTCTATTCATTTGATCCATGAAGATATAGGGAGCATTAGTCAATCCAAAAGGCCTTACTGTAAACCTGTAATGTCCATACCTGGTTTGAAATTATTTTTTTCGGAATGTTTTCCTTCTTCACACATAACTGATGATATCCAGATTAATGGTCAATATTTGAAGAATACTGAGCTCCATGAATTTGGTAGAATAAATCATCAATGCGATGTATGTGATACTTGTTCTTTCTTATTATAGATTTGTTCTCCCTATAGTCTATGTACAACCTCATAGATCCGTCTTTTTTCTTAATAAAAAGGATAGGGGCTCCTCATGGAGAAACACTAGGGAGAATAAATACCTTATTACTCAATCCCTCAAGTTGTTTATTTAGTTCCAATAATTTCACAGTGGCCATCCTATACGGGGTCTTCAATATTGGCCTTGAACAATGAATTAAATCAATGGAAAACTCAATTTCTCGTTTGAAAGGATTTCCAGGTAAATCCTCTAGAAACACATCAACATATTCTTGCACAATAGGTACGTCCTCTATTCGATCATTATATTCCTCACCCATAATTATTTCATTCTCATCCTCCCCAATAATTGAACTTAGTAGAACTACCTGGGGTGGATCGAGATAAGAATCAGATGGTAACGTTTCTGCTCAAAAGATAAGGTAATATTTATCCTCATCGAGAATTGTAACCTCCTTCTTATTACAATACATTTTCCCATCATGGTCGAAAGGAAATCCATACTGTTGATTATATCAAATTCAATCATGGGTATAATGATTATATCAGCAGATAAATATTTTTTATATGACTTGATGGGGAAAAATTCATGAAACTTTATTACAATGATACATCCCTTAGAAGTTTTGATAGACAACACCCCTGTTAAATAAAATTGGAATATCTAATTATCTTAGCAGACTGGGAAGATATGAATCAATGTGATGTTCTAGAATCAAATAAAACATTGGCTAAACTTGAGGAAACCATTAAATTCCCTGCCTCCACGTCTTTTGGAGCTTCATCCTCGGTAGTAGTGATCATATATTATTTGCCATGATCCCATGGCCTCTTCTAAGATAATTTTCTCAGACGCTTATGACATTCATTTGCATAATGTCCCATCTCCGGGCAATTGTAGCATTGAACATTGGTAGCTTCTTTCTTCACCTTACAATCACTAGCAAGATGGCCTTTCTATCAACATTTGTTGCATACTCCTTTTATTTTTAGACAGACACCAGGGTTCTTCCTTCCACAATTATCATTGGGTGGAAATTCAACTCTTCCCTTTCTCCAGGTTTCCTTATTTCCTTTTCCAGAGTGTTTAGCATATCTCTTATTCTCTTGCATTTCTTTAAAGTCGTAAGACATAGAGAATTCCTTTTCTGTATTAATAGAACATGAGACAATATCTTCATATGATGATAAGGATTTTGAGACTAATGATCAAAGGAGAAATGGTTTTAACCCATCAAAGAAAAGATCAATCTTACTTCTTGGGTTATGTATATAATATATGGCATGCCTTGTTATCCATGTAATGTTAGCCTCATACATTGCAACATTCTCATCAACCTTTTGCCTCAGAATCAGAAATTATCTTTCCGTATCTGCACAATGGTCAAGAGGAAAGTATAATTATATGAAAATATCATTAAAATCCCTCCATTCCATGTTTGATACTTCTTCATCTTACTTTGTGTTTTGAATCAATGACCACCATTTATCTTCATCTGCCATGAGGCGATAATAATCCAGTACATCTTTTTCCCTTTCGCTACTCCCAAAAGCATGAAATATTTTTTCTAAGGAACATATCCATTGTTAAGCTAATAAAGTTTTTTTACACCTACTAAATGTTGGTTATTGTTTTCTCATGAAGCAGTCGAACATTGATCCTCCAAGTGGTAGATTGGGGTGATCCATACGGTAAGGTAATTATTAATAACCTGACTGAGTTGTCCCAATATGGTGATAAGCTGATCAGGGCCATTTGCATCACTAGCTCCACTGTAATTATCTTGAGTTGGAGGGAAATCCCTACATGTATTACAAGTGTTGATATGGTTTCCATTCCTTCCACTAGTCACCATTTCTAAATAATTTCATACAATAGATTAGTTTATGAAACGCAATACCAAATTCTAAACATGAAAAACACTAAACATAAATTGAATAGTTCATGGATATAATCTATAATCATAAAAATGTTTTCATTGAGTTGGTATATAATCATAAATCATTCATAATGGTTTGTAATGAAAATGATAATTTTCCTAATCATATCCCCTTAGAGTGTCGTAACCAAGAGTGAAGCAAGACCCGTTGTCGTGCACCAGTTCACGTTCGAGTCTAGCTCGAAGCGGTGTTTTTGGGTTTACACCTAGGTACATTTGTACTAGAGCCGCCTCTACCTGATCTTATCCAGACAGGGATTTATTGCTTTGAAAACTCATGAAATCTCTACAAGAAAAAATTTATTGGAAGTTCTTCTATAATAATACTCAATGTCTATCTTAGGGTAGTGTTCTCTGGTCACAGTTTTTCTAAATCTAGATTCCAAGGTTTGTACTAAACTTTCTCTGATACCAACTGAAACACGCAACCCCAGTCACCCAGAGTCAGTTCTTAATTACAAAAATTTGGCATCATACATGGAATCATGTCCTGAAAGACCGATCATTTTAGTAGAATTAGAAACAAGATACATACAAAAGTTCAACATTACAACTTGAAAATAAATGCAACACTAATTTATTCCATTAGAAACATCCATTCCTTTTAGATTATTCCTACAAGTCACTCATAACTAACTTCTTCATATCCTGGGAAAATGAATCATAAGAAAGGGATGAGATCAAACACTCAGTAAGGGTAAGAAATACAACGAAAGACAACATAATCATTAGGCATGGTGAATAATTAAAAACACATTCCTTTACAAATAATAAACTTGAACACTTTATGTCTGGAATATGAGATGAGTAAATAATTCCATAATAAAACATAGTCATGGGTATTCTTCAAGTCTAATAATCACAAGAACCATCATTATTTTTTTTCCTAATGATGGAATGTATATTGTTGTGCATTCTGAAACATCTTGTCAGGGCCTCGTCCAAGGAGTCTAAAAATGATTTAGGCCTTGGCCAAAACCATATATCAAATTTGTAAAGGCCATGACCAATTCCATGTATAATTGTCTCATGAGACCTATCGATGAACCAAGGAGCTTTAGCGGGCTCCAACCATCACATACTAAGTCAAATATATTCCTCATATGAAAAGGATGAAATATAACATATACATTTGTATTAAAACTAGCATACAAAATTTCAATAATTTAACATTATACCATGAATGGTATAAAAGTAACTAAACCACTATAAAAAATATCACAAAACCTTAAATAAAATTTGAATGGTTTGTATCATAATAATATAACTTCAAACCATTTTAAAATCCATCAAAGGATGTTGACATAGATGAATGAAAAATATTTGAAAGAAATAAATCATTCTATTTTGAATCAATTTAAGTGTAACATTATTATAAAATAAAACCAATTTTTTAAAAATATTATTATAAGATTGTATGGTATATATAAATGATGTTATAATGGTAGAATATAGCCGCACCCGCCTTATAAGTTAAAAAACATTCTGACCATAATTTTGTCAAAAAATTCATAAAGTACCTTGTTTGTAAAATGACAGAAAGATTCCATTCAAAACATGTAAGGTAAAATAAGGGTATAAATTACTTAATCCTTTAGTCTAGTAAATAGTAAAAAAAATTGAAATAAATTTTTATGAAACCATGGAAGTGGATAATAAAGAGGTCCCAGTAGATACATATGTAAAAATAGCCTTAGAAAAAAAGAGATTGTAAAATTCACCCTTACCTTGTACTTTTTCTTGGACAAGGGTACATTAACAAACTATATAATTGTTAAATCATGGTTATTAAATTATACAACAACTATATACCTAAATATGATACCATATATGAACCTATAATATTTATTTGTTAAAAATATTTCAATAGTATCATTGTTTTTGGTGTAAATTGATTCGTTTTACATTATAAGTTTGGTTACATAAGCCATGTTTGTTAGGGATAGGATGTATTTTATTCATATATAGAATGATATTATGTCTATAAAAATTAATTTTCATCGTCAAATGGAAATTATTCTTGAATGGTTATGAAAGGAATATGAATCTTATCGTGTTCGTGGAGACGGTAATCTGTACGTACATACGAGGGACAATATCATGATATTGATGTAGAAATCATATGTAATTGGATGGTATATCATATATAAAGAATTATTAACATTCTATATTTATTACTTACATTAGTTATACTCCTTATTATACCAATCCAAATAATGACGTGTTTGAATAACAAACTACACCACGACGTGGAGACGGTAAGCCGTACGTACGCACATACGGTGAATTTTTCATTTATGGTATGGATAGAATAATTAATATGGTGGTAATATATTTATAATAACATAAATTTATGTATAAGGTATGGAATTTTTATTTTATAATGGAAACAACAACGAAGGAGGTAATGGAAGAAGAAAAGAACTTGAAAGAGGTGATGAATTATTTACCTCTTCATCGGGTTCTTCCTTTTGATTTGATCCAAATGTCTTCTTAGGTTGGCTTTATGGCCAAAGGGCAGCCACTTGGATAAAGGGAGGAAATTTTGGATGATATTTTTTAGAGTTTTTCCGAGATAAATGACTTTGGAGGTGTGATTTTGAGAGAAGGGGAAGTGCCCTTTAATAAGAGAGGTGAGGGTCACTTTAGGAAAAGCTTGAAATATTATTTTATAATAAAATAATTTGAGGTTTCTAATGGATCCAAATGGATTTATTTATAGGATAAGGTGGTTATGGGCTAAAACCAATCAATAAATAGGTTTTAGAAAGGTTGAGGTCACCATATTAACATTATCTTTTAGATTTCACTCTTAGTTTAATAGTTTGACATTTACAATGTCTCTAGGTATTTTCATATTATATGGTTAATAAACATACTATAAACTACCAAGAGAATCCCAAGTGGTTAATTATTAATATATATAACCTTATATAAGACTTTTTTCTGAACCATAGATTTTTATGAATATTATATTAATTAATAATATAGTATTTTCTTTAGAAACTCAATTGTGTCAATTTTGACACTATTTAGTACTTGATTTTTTTGAAATCCATTAAAACATTATAACTTAGAATAACATTTATTTAACCGACCCTAAAATCTCATATTAATCTATAAAATTAGTGTAATTCATCAAAAGTATCGATATACATTTATTTGGATATTGAGAATATCAGTTATGTTTATATTTCATTAATAAGGTAATCACTGCATCATCATTGTGTCATAAATAAATTAAATTATTTAATGTCTAAAAATTATAAATAAAATAACATTATATAGGAAACCTTTTTATTTTTCTACCGAATATTTTTAGTTTAATTTATTTTCTATGTAACCATATATTAAAAATGGTTTGGTGATTAATCATTGAATTTAACTCTTTCAACTCTTCTTTAAATAAAATAATAATAAATTTCCTAATCTAATCCTGGTGGACCAAAGGGGGTCATATTTTATTCCTAAGGTTGTTTTTGGTCAATTATACTTATCCAATTGAATTAGGAAATTTTTTATGATAATTATGATTTCAGTTTTACTCATAATTACCCAATTTATAATTAATCATGGTAAATAAAAGTCAAAAGATACTATTTGCCAAAAATTATTTTCATCTTATTAAACCCCATTTTACATACTGATAATAACTGTGTCTCTCAGAATTTTGAAATTCAACTCACATAAGTGTTAAAATTATGTTTTATGAACATTTAAAAATAGTCCTAGGAGGTGGGTAAAAGACGGGAAAAAATTCAACAAAATTTTTATATATATAAACTTATTATAAAATGACTCCAATGAATTACATTGAACTTATATAGTAATTACGTATATATTTTTCCCTAAAATATATTTAAATAAAATAAATAATTATTTAAATAAAAATTCGATTTTAACCAACAACACATTAGTTTTCACTATTCATCAAAAATTAAATGTTTTTATAAAAATACCAAAAAATTCACCCTGATCAAATTTCGCTATTTCAAATTCAAAAATGAAGTCCATTTTGAAAAATAAAATTTATAAAATATCCACAAGTGTGTATTACTATTTGTAACAGCTAGTTTGATTGGTCGCGGTGTGTTAGAATCTTGAAGTTGCGTACAATGTAAGATATTGCATTATTTGAAGGGAAACATACTTTAGAAGCTTGGGTTAATACATAAATACATACATATTTATATACATGCTTGCATACATACATATACCAAACCCAATCCTTTTTACTATTTTTATTCTTCTCTTACACTGTGATTTTTCTCATATCAAACAAGATTCATATCACAACACCAATAGTTATATTATGATATATATATATATATGTTAATATAAAATCATTGACTTAAATATATGTTTGTTTATATATTACAATAATTATTTAAATTAATTTAAATCAAATTATTTATATAATCATTTTTTAAATACATTTAATACATTATAAAATATTATTAATTACTAAACATTTTTTGATAGTTTTTTGTTATAGAAATTCTGAAAATAAGATTGATAATAATCCATTTTTTGATATGAACTATTTTATAAAATAAAAATTTATTGGATAACATATTTAGATATTTATTAATTTATTAATATATGTTACAATATATAATCATACTTATAAATATATGTATACGCACATATAATTATGAATATATATATATTATGTATATATTAATATAAATACCAAAAATTTAAATATGAAATTTATTTTAGGTATTTATAAATTAATTTATATAGTTTATATCATTATATATATATGTGTGTGTGTGTGTGTACGTGTCTATGGGAAACTATATATAGAATATTTTTTAATTTCACTCTTAATACAATTTTAATTTATTTAGTTTTAGTTAGTAATTTTATGTAAATAAATTTTATTTAAATATATATATATATTTAATTTTTTGAAATTTATATTTATAATATTATGTATTCATTTAATTTTATAATTTTTATTTTTTTAATCGTATTTATTCATTCAATCAATAATAAGTTCAAAAATTATTATGTAAAAGATTTTATCAATGCTGATAAATAGTTATATTTAGCAAGTGTTATTAAATGTTTTGATAAAGGGTGTCCTATTGTTCACTACTTTTTTATCTTTGATAAAGGTTGTTTTTATTCATCTTTTTAGTTTGGATAACTGTGTGAATTCAGATATCATTTTTATCACTAATATAAGTCAATCCTTTATTTTACATGATCTATAATAGTGTCTCTATCGAAATTCGAGAAAAATGATAATGAACCAATTAGATTAATGCCTATAAAAGAGTTAACATCCAACTGTGTGACAAATTTTTTTTACCATTCACTAGGGCCTTAAAAAATGAGTATATTCTAGAAAATCCAATCAGTTATTATGGTCTTCAGCAAATATATTTTCTTTTATATTTCAAATATTGTATCATTTTGAGACAAGTATGAGTATAAACATCTGACATTGTCTTTACAAAACCATGTTTTAATAATTTAACATGGTTATAAACCATTATATTTTGTTCCTTTATAAATGTTTAAAGAGATAATATAACTAATATTTTATCCTTTTACTCTTTTAAGGGTATTATAAATTCCTAAAAAAACTGATTCTCCCTCAATAAGAAACATAATAAACATGGGTATAAATAAGAGTTTGAAAAATCCCAAGAAAACCTGACCTATAGAATTTGGTATTCCATAGTAGTTTTGGTTTTAACCATCAATAAACCAATTAATAATGGTTAGGTAAACTATTGTGTATTTTACAGTATGTAACCAAATAATGGGAGTTTGAATTTATTTAGCACGTGTTTATAAAATATTTGTTTCTCTATATTTTTAGGTGTTCTTCTGTTGAATTTGTGGTTATTCACATCCTCAAAAAATTTATTTAATAAATAAGAAAACTAAATAATGTTAAATGAAATAATTTAAAGTTATTAATTAAGTAAAACTACCACGAATAATTATTGTTATGCTATTTTAGTGGTGGGCTTTAGAGACCACCTGTGAACAATTAAAATATTGAAAATTAAAAAAATTATTTTTAAAAATTATTTTTACCACATTTAATGAAACTAAATATTAATTAATAAAAAAAGAAATATTCAATGATATAGGAAACACATGTATAAAATACAAATTTATGACCAATATATAAAACACACATATGTATATCCAAACAATTCAACAACAACAAGTCAAAAACTCAATTATCATATTATTAATATAAGTCCAATGTCCACCATTGATCTATTATGTCCATCTATCCACATACATTGCATCCAACCACCTATATATCTTAGCTAATCGTACATGAAACTGACTGCATCATCATCATGTCAGTTGATACAAAAAACAATATTGAAATTAAAACAACTTCACTTAGTGATTGACAATTGTAGTAGAATCCCAGATTATTTTAACCATATCAAAAAAACTATACACCCTCATGAATTCCTCAGGATGTATGGAATGAATAAAAATTTTAAACATCCCACATACAACTAGAATCATTAAAATTCAATAAAACTTATTAAATTTAGGAAAAGTGACAGGAAAAAATAATTTACATAGAATAAAATCAAAATTTTCCACCAATTTTTTTGTTATTAGTTAAAAAAATTATATATAATGCCACATATGATAGATTAAATATTTATATGAAAATGATGTGGGTAATTAGGCCTTGAATGTCACCCATAACACATCTATAGTAAGAAATTATTTATTTAAGATATAATTCACCGCTCAATAATTGAAATATATGAGTTTAATATAATTTATATGCGAATATACTATTTTCCATTATTATATAGCTAATTAAATTGAATTTATACCAAATTTTTTAATTCATTACTTAAACCAACCAAACTATTTATCGACATAAATATCATGGTATGTTAGAGATTTTTAAATCATTATTTCTCACAATTCAATGAATGTATGTATCAATGAAAAACATTTATTTCGGTCAAGAAATTTCACATTGTAGGAGTATAAACTAAACAATATTCATTAAAAACAATTAAATGTACTCTATATTTATTCAATATAATGAATAAACATCCATCCTATCCATATTTTGTATTTTTATCATTAATTCCATCCAAAATCATGATGATACACTATAATAAATAAAAAATTCATAATTTCATTTTATTTCAAACTAAACATAAATTATTGTATAAAAATGTTATAAACAGGTCAAATAATTCATGTTCCAACCAAAATTTTTAAAAATTAGAAAATAAATCGTGCATGTTTTTTATAATGGGAAAAAATTGTTAAAGATTCACAATTAACATATATTTCCCACAGTTAAGCCTCTAAATTCAAATAGAGAAATTGAATATCCAAAATTCTCTATTTAAGATATGGTTCAACACTTGAAAAAAAAATCATTAGTATATTATTGTATATTTTTTTATCTCATTTTCTATGACTATGAAACTAAATTTATTTAATTGATACAATATTTTTCAATTTACTATATAAAGAGACATAAACATTTCCAAATATAAATATTTTGAAAAAAAAGATATTTTTTTTATCGTCATATATCACAGTTTAACTGGTGTAACCATTAATTTAAATAATTCATTTCCTCAAGTAATTTTCTATTGTTTTTGTCTAAAATCTAGAATACCCCACAATACTAAAATCCTTATATTAAAAAATTCACTCGAAATATTTCATTATCTTATAACATATAAAATTTCTCACATTATGTCTTTAATTCTAAATAAAATATCATGGTTATATAACAAAAATGGTAAAAAATTAAAATTTTCATTATATTCTAGATAAACATTCCTTAATGTAAAATCACATTCCAAATTAGTTGAATCATTCATTTTTCAATAAGTTGTTTTAAAATTTCATAAATCAATTCACTATTTCATACTCTTATAACTTTTAGTCCATCAAACAGGCAGTGATTCATTGAATTTGGGGGAAACCCATGAGTAGAAAAACATTTGGGTGATTTGATGAAATTTTGGTTAAGTTAAAGGCATATTTCAATGATGAGTGGTTAGCATGAGGGCCTAATAAATCAGAAAGGCTTTTAGAACATCATGTATGGTTAGGAGCATTATCTCACTAATTATTTGATATATTCCCATGTGACAGATTTTTTAGGAGAATCAAATTCATGTTCTGACACATTGTATCCCTAGCCATGTTTTCAATCCATGTTTATTGCACTAAATTATCAGATTACCAAAAACCAATTTCTTTACCATGATACTTCCCACTTAATCACCTTGGGGATACAGGTGGTCAGACCAATGAGTCTATTTTACTTTTATTTGGGTGGATATCATTGTAGAGTATTGGGGAGAGATAAAATACCATTTTCATAGGATGTTTATATAGTTTTGTTTTTAACAACCATACTTATTATTATCTATTGGTATAATAAATATAAACATAAAAAATACATTAATTTATACAGAAAAAACACAATGTTCAAATAGAGTAGGAATATCACATTACCACAACCCACATTCATAGAAATTTCAACAACATGATATAATATTATTACTAAATTAAATGATATATTCATTTATTAATTTCTTTAATTGATATTAGAAAATACCTTTTAATCATGAGCTATATGATATGAAATTTCGTCGAGGATAGTGTTCATCATTCCATAAAATAAAGAAAGTAGGAGATTAAAAATATTCAATAGACAATATTTATATTTTTTCATAAACTAGTCATGTTATTTAATTTATTTTCATCCTAAAAACATCTCTCCAGGATACCTAATTATTGACACTACTTGAACACCCAAAATATGGAGTAGTATAATAATAATGAAGATAAAAACCAAAGGCATTTGATGGAGTGTTCCCTGATCCAATTCCTATTACATTCATGAACTTCCCTTCCCCTAAAATGATTGCAACAACATTATTCCTTGAAAAAATCAATGAATATGCATGGTTCACACCACATGTTTATCAAATATTAACGTATAAATACAAAAAAAATTAAATATGATTTCAAAAATTATTTGAACCTCATATTGTAATATAATTAATTTATTTTTCATTATTTTGCCTGATTTTAATGTAATAACAATAATTTGAAATAAAAATTACTATAATGTTACTATTAGTTTCATTCACAAAATTTTCATCTGATTTTTTGATGAACATTAAGATATATATTTTTTCACCCATCCAATTCACATGCACAGTTACCAATTAAAAAATATTAATTACATGTTAGAACAAATATTTATGTAAAATAAAATAATTTAATAATAATTAATAAAATTAAACCAATAAAACTAATTTACTAGAAAAAAATTCCAGAAATTCAACTGTTAAATGACTTATCTTTCATTAATCATTGTATTATTTTATATAATTCTTATAAGAATTAGTAATATTAATAAAAATTATATTTTAATTTTTTTATGTAATTGAATTACTAGAAAATATATAAATACATGATGATATATATCATTGTTAATACCAATAATCAACATTCACTACTCATGATACCAGCCATGTGCCACTTTCTCATACATTTTTAGAGTTTATAGATTTGTGTCATTAAAGTCACTATAATATCCTCTTAATGTATCTCAATTTTTGAACCAAATTTTTCATGGTTTTTGGGTGTGAAACAAATTCAATGTTTTAAAAATGATGAAAAATCTATAAATAAAAATTCATATTAGATTATATGTATATTATTAATTTTACTCATACCATTTAAATTAGTCATAAATCAATAATAAATTAGTACTAAATTTTTATTTAATTTAAATCAACTATTTCATCAATGATATTCAACTATGTCTCTAATATATATAATTAATTGTGAGGCTCAATTTATTTCAAACTAGATACCCATGAATCTTTATATTTATTCAATCAAAACCACTAGTAATCACTCTGGACCCAAAAATTCGTGCAATAATCATAATGTCTTTCAAGTTCCAGTTATTTTTGTATCCGTGATTCAATGAATTCTATTGATATATATATCTGTTTGATAAATGAATTAAATATTTCATATATATATATATATATATGGTTTTTACAATAACTTAAAAAAAATAATGGTAACATGTTCACATCCCAATACCGAGGAGAGACCATATACTCAACATTTAAATGTGAATTACATGGCGAGAAACTGATAGCATCTAGGGAAGCTTGTGACACAATAAAAATATCCAGTATAGAGGAATCACATGATTCCACTAAAGTGGATGGTTGAGGTAGTGTGTCTTAGGATGATGATCTATTAGAATGTTTTTGTTTTTTTATCGACATTCCAATATTCCAAATGTATTCAAATGTATACAATGTTCAAAAAAAGGAAAAAGTATAACAATTATAATTGTTAAAAAAACATAATTTATATATGTATAAACACATATAGATGTGAAATTGTAACATATTTTCCTTAAAAATTTATATTTTTAATGACATTATAATTACTATCCATTTTTTTTCATGATTTTTGATGTATGGTACATCATTATTTCACCCTATATAACAATTTTAGTTTTTTAAATTTGTCTTGAAAAACTGATGAATTTCTTATGGTTGATGAGATTCACTATCAAAAATTTCTAATTGAGATTCATATCCCATATCACAAATCTGTCTCTATTTTATGTATAAAATTACACTCCAACCATTATATACTTCATCATCAACATAAAAAACAATATATTCATAAAAATCTATGAAAAATAAATCATATTCATGAGGCTCACCGGTATGATTTAGTAGAGAGAATATTAAAAAAAATTGTAACACCCCAAACCGAACCAATTGGTTCATGTTTGAGAGAGATATGAAATGATGCACACATCCCCATACACTAGTGATTTCCCACTAGTGGAATGGGTATAAACACTATCAGTGGTGACACAATTCCATCAGTATCATATGATTTCACCAACAAAAATAAATATATTTAATAAACCATCATATAATTTTCAGAAGGAAATTATATAAATGGGATACATATCAATTAATAAATAAATAAATCATCTACTTATATAATTAGATAAACTAGATAAATTGTGAAAACATATAAATAAATGAATGAAACTATATTAAACCCCATGGAGTCTACCTCAGTCCCACCACCTTCTCTATGCTCCACAACACAACCATATTCAATGGACCCCCTTCCCTTAGTATGGATAATTTTGTAAAAATGAATCATATCATACAATAAATTAAGGTGAACATTTGTTAATTCTCACCCTCTAATGAGATTTCATAGTTTATAAGTTCTTACAAGATTTTCACAAAAACAAATAATTCCATTGAGCCTGAATATCAATGTATTGATCCCAAATAACCTCTTATATTTGTCAGTGAGACCAAAAAATTTGGAAAACTTGTATAATATTCCCTCAAAGGACTATTCTATTTGATATATAGTATGAAATACTAGTCCATGTAAGTTGATTCTAGCACTAATTCAATATCCTTTTAGCTTATGACACGCGTAGAATCGATCATTTACCTATGGAGCTATGAAACATGAAGCACATCTTTAATAATAGGATTTAACCATTGAAAATTATATTGTATTTCATTAATTGATTATTATCAATGATAATCAATGTCCTATGGTACGGATTTTTTTCCTTCACATTCTCCCCCAATCATTATCATCTTCAATAATAATCCACATTGAGAAAACCATGGTCACTTTTAGAAAAATATAATTGTAAAACGATGCCATTGGTATAGAATGTCTACCAAATCTAATCTATGATTGACTTCTTCTAAATTATTTTCACTCTCTTGATGATTTCTTGTACAGTACTAAGCCCACACCTAATTCCTCACTAGCATCATCTAAACAAAGTAGTAAATGAAATGGCCAACCATAAATGTCCATATACTCTAGTATATTAATATAATAGTAGTAATTATTTTTCAAAAAAAATAATCCAAGGCTAGCTGATCATCTCATAATTGTATGATGTCTATGGAATAAGACCAAAGAATATCCTATTATAAGTGAATCATCTACATATATTTTATCTATCAGTCTAGTGATATTATGATCTAATCAATATCACTTGAGTGATCAACGCATTCTGCAAGACCATCCATAATAATGCCTTAAAATTTTAGTCTATAGGTGATATTATTATCAATGAAAATCAATGGAGGAATATTATTAGATAGACATATAACATTACAAGTTCATCAGCTCAGTAAGTCGCATAGATTGGTAAATAATTATATAACTACATTATCTAATTAAAAATATCTTATATAGAGTCACGACACATCGTTGTCCTTGGTAACCCTATAAAAAATTCAGTCATGATGTCCTCCCACATAAATAGTGGCACTGGATGTGTCTTGGAGAAACAAACAGGCCACATGTTCTCAGCATACGTTCTCTGGTAAGTAGTGACTCAAAAAAACAAAACTAAAAATGTCAATAATCATCTTTAGACACTATAAATGCTTCCAAAAGACAAGGTACATCATTGTTAATCCAAGATGTACATCCCACCCAAAGGTATATAAGTCTCTAATCAACTCTAACATGATAAATACAAGGATTGAAACTCTCCAATACCAAATGATCACATCATCATTTTCTAACGACTACCTATGTATCAGTTCACCATAATCTAGTTATTTCTACATCATGTCACACACTATGTAACCCTCTTGTTTAGTCATTATCTAGTCTACTATGGAATATGTGTCCACTATATATCGAAAACCTCATTGATAATTACTCCTTAGAAGTAAGTATCCCCTAATTAATGAAACAATCATTTGGTTTTACTATTCCTCTATAGCCCATTCATGAAGATCATGATCTTATTTGGTATTACATATATGAATATCTAAAATGAAGATAAAATTATCTACTACATTGGAAATATCAAATTTAATAATCTATAATTACTTTTCCCAGTACCGCAGGCTCATGTTTAGGTCACACTGTGTTAAGATAATGTGAATTTACTTATGGTTGGTATAGAAAAAAAGTCTATCACAAGATATATAGTTTCTGAAAAAAATGAAATTTTAGACGAAGAGTTACATCTCCAAGTCAATAATAAGATATTTCATCTCATGTGGTCATTATAGACATGACCTATAAGCTTCAACGATTTACCTGTTAAAAAATTCTAATCCCAAACCAATTCTTTATGCGTTGGTATATCCAACAAAATTTATACCATTATCAGGAATTATCATAACTAGATCTATTTTCAACATATACTTCAGCATAGGAAAATACTTTTCAAATTGGTCTAGTAGTTGAAACATTGATCACATATTCATTGTCTCTATCAAGGGCGATGGAAAATAATAGAAGTCATAGAAACAAAATTAGTATAATCTCACTAAACCCTGAATGATTTTAATCTGCAATACATTTCATTAAAATTTTAAGGGCATCAATTCCTCTACTTTATATTATTCAATAGTTTTACATGGTACAAACAACACATAGACAATGAATTCAACATTATGAATTCAATTGTTACACTTTGATAGATTTTAAAAAATATGATTTTGATGAAGTGTATATATAACAGTCTCAAGATGTATGACATGATGCTTTGGGGTCGGTGAGTATATGAGGATGTTTTCAATGAACAAACTGATGAAAAACTTATGACATGGGATGAGTCCCTTAGTCATGAGAGTTATAATCCCTACTGATGTATTAATTATTCTAAACAAGACAACCGGGTATTGGTAAATATCATTCCACATCTAACACAATCTCTTCACAATGTCCTCCCCTATAACCTGCAAATGGATATATCTTTATTAAAGATAAAAATTGGAGAACCATAGGGCTCCAAATAAATGATCGAATATATAATATATAGTAGGAAAGGGATATCTTTTATTCAATACTTCAGGGTACATAATTTGGTAGTCTAAACAATGTAAATGAATACCATCTGAATTCATGGTGAAGAACACATGTTCACCCCCACTGTGATCTATATATTCATCTGAAGACATATACTATATTTCCAAGATCTATACATTGATAACCTTCAACTTTATTGTTACATATGATAATTTGGTATAGAAATGGGCTACACACCTTTCATTATATACATCTCGAACTCAATACCTCCATTAGGTGGATTCCATGTGAATTCATCATAGAATAAATACCAAAATATATAAAAAACAATTGGATATTTTTAAGGGCATTTAAATAATATTATATAAAGATCCATACTTGAAATATTCATTGTGATCATCCAATTTTCACTCATGTTTTGACCAACTCTACCTACTTCCAATTCCCATTATTATGCCATAAAATACTTCTCTCCCTTGGGTGATGTGAATGAGATTTCTCTCAGTTAGTAGTTTATGTGACGTCTAAAGTTGTACATCATTTCCATTCCATGAGTCACATTGAAGATTATAATAATGAGAATCTTGAATTCTCATAGACATCCATAATCAGAAATGAGTGTAGGAAATTTATTCCATTGCACAAGATAGACCACCTTCATGTCTAATAATGTATCATTGGAATGTAGATTAGAATAAAATGAAAAAAGTATTTGTAAACAAAAAATCATTGAAAGATAAACCTTAATGGGATATCTAAAAGTAGTAAAGATGTTATATTATCTTATTGATCCCTCAGAGTATTTATTTTATCAAATACTACTATAACTATATAATTATATTCCCTATGATTTGGAGTGCCTCTAGTTCCCTATAATTTGGATAATTCTATATTAGAATGTAAAGACATATTAAACCATAGTTTAATACCATTATGCGATGACATACACTAAGAGAATGTTTTCTGGAAAAAAATGATTCAAAAAAAACCACACATTAGGTACAAGATCATGCTCTTTTACATTCAACTACATGTATAGTGGTTGATCAAGAACATCCTCCCTTGTAGGATTATTTCCTTCGTATCCTAAAATAGTACAATAATAATGTGTCTTTGTGTCATTATGTGAAATTCAAAAATTATTTTTACGATGTTTGAAGATAAGAAATACTGATTGATTCTAACCAATTTGTAGGATCAAATAACATTATACTATAATTAAACAAGTATCCAATTGTATATCCCTCCAAGAAAAAACCAAAGAATCTAACCCTCAGGTTATTAATTTTCATATTTATTTATTATATTGTCTTTCATAGGTGTAACTAATTAATGAAATTAGATATGTCTCAATAGTTTAGAAAATATATATATCACACAATAAGAGAATGTGAGTATATCCCAAACATATACCATTATCAAAATATTAAATTGATAAACTAATATTAAGAACACAATTGGTATGCATAAGGATTGTGATCATATGTTCCTAGAAATGGTACACAAATAAAACCAAATCCAAAAATATAGAAATAAAAATTCATTAATGGTTACTGTGAGGTTTATTACACTTATGTTATCCAAGAAAATCGAAAATCCCTAAATTAAGTCTCACAAATCATATCTATTTTCTACCATGTCCTAGGATAGTAATAAAGATTTATTAATGCCATGTTATGATATAATTTTCTTATTCCATAGCCTCAACAACTATGTTAAATAAAAAAATCCACAAGACCTCGCTTGTTCTCACCAATACACAAGAGTATTTTAGAAATAATTGGGGGTCTGAATGTCGTTAGTGGGGAGAAGGTACCCACAGAATTATATCATAACAATAATAGTTATAAAAAATGCATTAAGATTAAGTAACCAATGTGGAATAAAATAATATCAATATTATAAATTCTATTTAATCATAAAATAAAAGGGAACCATATGTGGGAAGACAAACCAGAGTAATAGTCAAAAAACATAAATAAATAAATAAAACACTATGGATTACATCTGATCTTGTCCATGTAACACCGCTGTGTTCATGATCCTTATCTCAACGCTCTTCCACAAGACCATTTACCTATCATTGACCGAAATAGATGAATTCTACATGTTCATCAAAATTCCAATATATTATGTTAGTAATAAAACCTAATAGGACAACACAAATGTGTCCTCATCAAATGTTAACATTTAAAATAAGTGTATTCAATTATAATAATAAGCTTACAAGAATGTATAAAAACCTCATTCTGAGAACTCATGTGTTAACCATTCCACCATGTGTCCCAATAAAAAATTATTCATCTCTATACAGAAATGATGATAAAAAATAATAGAAGAAACATTGTACAAGACACAAGGATGGTGACATGGTACTTAGTATCCTCAAGGTAGCGAGTATAGAGATTGCTCCCAAGTAAGAGTAGTGAACATATACTCTATATCAACATGTAAATGTGTTTCAACACATATAATTAGCATCCAAAATGTATCAACATATAGTAGGGACACAAGGTTATAATTCTCCTACCCCATGAATGGGTCCACCATCATCATCACTACACATCACGATCACTCCCCCGCTCAGGGTAATCATACCACAATGATTCACCTATCAGAAATTAGAAAAACAACCACCTATTTCCTAGTTTCCAACAAAACATGATATAACATGATATGGAAAACAAATCACATAATAATGAGAATACATTATCAGTATATGACAATAAATTATCACTTTTAAAAAATCAAAAAAATCTACACAAAAAAACACATATCTTTTAAAATCATAAACATGTGGCACTAGATACAAAAACCCCCACATGAATTCACACTCAAGAATGTAAAACAAACAACATGGTAGGAAAAAATTTACCAATGAAACAAGGATATAGAAGAGCCAAATATGGTGAGGATCTTCACAAATCATGTTTATTGATGATGAATTTAACATTTTATCAATAGAATAAAGACAGAATACATCTCACACCAATTATGAATGATCTCACACATTATGGGAATCCTAAATTCGATTAAATTTCCTCAACAAAGTTGTTTACAAGGGATACATGAGAGAATTAAATGTTAATTAAAATGGTTAAAAAAAATAAATTCCTTATAGATTCAAAAACTGAAATAAATTCTTTGGTATATTTAGATAGGGGATTCTAATTCACTTGATCTATTTAGTTTTAGGAAAATATGCTTAATTATATGCCAATTATAAGAGATATCCTCATTTTTGGCCAATGATAACTGATCAATCAAATAATAAATGAACATAATATAATTTAATTAATATATTCTAGAATAATATTATCTAATTATTGTAATTTTATGAATACTTACATTTAAACTGCCACAATTCTAGAAATTTTTGGATCCAGCCTAGGGGATGTCATTGTCATATCAAATCCTTCAACAGTATACAATTTATTCAATAAAATATCATGGTTATATCATTAATATTACATTAATAAGAGTTTGGGGAAGATGATTCAAAAACAAATAACCATATAATGCTCATATAAATTGGTAGATATTAATTTCATCATGGAATGTTTCAACACACTATATTTGGAATAAGACATTAATGAAAGAAATAATTCATTGTTTTTTCATCATGGTAGGAATAGATCTATCATATATCAATTCATATCTATAAAGATAGAATATGGTTTTTGAAAATGTCTAAATAAAATTCATCATTTTTTTATCATATTATGGGTCAAGTTAGGAGATATAAGGGGAGAAGAATTGGAGATCTAATATTCAAAAGAGGGTGTCAAACATTTGGAAAAGGTATTTAAGGGAACTAATTGGGTGAAAGTAGTGTTAAAAATAATGTATAATTATAAACAATGGGGTGAGCTAATTCAGCCGTTTGACTAAGAACATTGCGCAGACACTGTTTTTAGAGGAACAACATTAGATTTTCTATACACACTAGCTGGCGGGTGGGTTATGAAGAACCTCATTGGAATCCTACATGAGTGAAAGTGGGTTTCACAAAATAAAAGGTGGTATCCTTCCCACAAACAAAATACAATAAAATCCTAAACAACATTCATATTAAATATCAATAAACAAAACAACATTAAATTGACAACTGAATAGCCTTTATCATAGATTATCTCAAGAAGAAACAAAAAAAATTATACTTGAAAGAACTCTAATATTGAATCAATGTGATATTATTAAGGAACTAAAATGTAATGAATCATAAATTATAAACCTATAAATATTCACCCACTTTAATTTGAATAAATCAAGTGAAATTTGACCAATACATTTTAATTCAATTATATCAACCATATTTTCAATGTATCCCACCCATATGTGTTCAAATTTACATATATATTGAGACAATATGTGATAATTACGATTAATTTCATGAAAAGAGAATCTATTAATAATTAAAAATTGAATATCATTGCTTTAAATAAGGGAAATAAATCAAAACATAAGAAATTATTTATAATTTTATCATTATTATCAACATTAATTATCAATAAAAGAATATATAAATGGATTAAGTTAATATCAAAAATATAAAAACACATTAATTTTTTCGATTTAAAAGTATTCAGTAAAAATATATTAAGTTTAACAGAAGGATAAAATCCATATGATCGATAATCATTGTTAATTAAATTGAAAAAGTCCCCAGTAGGATGGTAGGATGGGATTTCAATGTTCTGAAATTATTTTGGGTGGTACATTGTGTTCTATCTTCCAAAAGTACATCTGGTGTTTTAACATACATACGGAGGCAGTTTCAATGTTTGGATCTCCCTCATCATGGTGTTTCTAAGAAACAATAGAGACATATGAAACATTATTTTTCTACAAATGAAAAATTTTAAGACCATGGAATGCTAAAGGGGGTCAATAGATTCATATTGTAATGAATTGACTCTTGAAATTATTAGATGTTAGTGAAACCAAATTATCTAGTGTGAACCTCTATAATTGGGGTCACACTTTTTCAATGTTATATTTAATTGTTGGATTTATTGACCTATATAATATATTATTGAAATTTCCCATGTCCATTCTTCTTTAAATGATATCTAAATTTGTTTTTCTTATCTCATGGATATAAGATTTATGTTAAAACAACATGAATTTTTTTTCCATTCAAAAAATATAAATTTTCTCTGATTAATAATATTTAGTTTTGGTGTGAGTTATATTTAATGGTATTTACTATTTTTAATAAAATTTATTTATTAGGTGGATGGGTTCTCTTAATAATTCTAGTACATTTACCTTTTTAAAATTCTTTTCCACATTGTGTTTCTTCTAGTGCGATCTTCCAATGGGTGGACTTCCAATGTGCTATGATTATGAAAGATTATCAATAATTGGAATCAAATTAGGAAGAGGTTTTAATAGAGTTTAATTAGATAACTTATATGGATATCAGGTAACATTCTAACATGATTACAAAATTTTCTATTAAGTATATTTTAGTATGTTAAAATGTGATTGTGCTAAAAGATAATAATGTCAGGATTTAAAAATTTGATGAACTTGATTTTACATTATAAGGGATATCGTGGGAATATTAAAATATATGTAAGGAACTATATGTTCTATTGAAATGGTTTAATCTAGAGGTAATGGAAAATGTGGAATGAGTAGTACTGCATATAAGAGTTTTAGTTTTGGGGAGGACGTTGTTATAAATAAATGTAACCATTAGAATCTAAGAAAATAATATTGTATTGGAGTTCATGGAAATGAAATTATATATATATAGGTTTCAAAAAAACACATAAAAATGTTCTTAATACAAGTTTTGTCCATTATGTGGCTATAGAAAATGGGGATGATTATCGATAATATGAATACATTAAACCTGATTAAAAGACATATTGATTTTGTAAAGATTAATTTCACTGAAGATGTTTAGTATAAATTTTTATTATCATAAAAACATAAATAATAGGATTTAATGGTGAAAATAATTAATTAATGTCACACCTTGAGAATTTTAAATATATTTATCGATAATTAAATTTATTTATTTGGTAGATTGTGTTACACAGAACACTGAGTATTAATGAACTCCGATATAATACAGAAATATTATTATTTAAACAAAACCGATAAAAAATAGTAATTAAATTTTAGGGTATAAGAAGTATTAAAAACAACATTTAATATACATGTAATGTTCCAACTTAATATAAATTAATTTAAAAATTTCTAATAAATAACAACTCAATTTTAATAAATATATTTATTCATAAAAAAATTTCCTAACAAATTATTTACATTACAATATATTAAAAAAATTATAAATTATAAATTGATATTTTATTTATTTTATTTTAAAAAATAAACATCCTATTTTAAAATAGCATAAAATTATCATATTAGTGTGAAATTTTAGGAAATTTAGGAAATTTTTTTATTTTCAGTAAATGGTGAATAATACATATTTTTGATGACGCAGTTATTCATTTTTAATATGTTATATAATTTAAAGTCGTGGATAATTTTTTCACACTACTTAAATGTAACCTAAATATTTTTTAGTTGTCTTTAATTAAATTAATTACATTTAAGATATCCTTATACTGTATTTTAATATAAGTTTTTCTATGCTATAAAACAAATTTTAATTAAAAATATTTTAAAGTGCATAATATTTATACATTTTATTTTATTAAAATAAAATCTATTGAGGAATAAATTAATATATATAGATAAATAATATATCTATTAATATAAATTCAATTTTTTCATTATTGTTAGATATTGTATTGATTATACGATATTAACTTGATAAAAAATCATTTCTTGAAAGACTTTTTTTCCACACGTATATGGGTTAAATTTGACAATAAATTGTTAAACATATGTGAGATTAAATTTTAAAAAATGAATTAATATTTTGAATGTAATAAATAATATTATATTAATATTTCAACATAATTTTTTATAGTAACGTATATTGAAAATAGTTAATATTGTTTATCATGGTTAAGGTAAAAATTGTTTTACGATGGGTTTAAACAAAAAATGGAAGGGATAAAATTTAACAAAAAAAATTAGTTCATATTTAATAATCTATTTGGACCCTATATCTTCTTATTTTATAAATTGGTCTCTTTGAAATCCTAGTAGCATGACCAAAATGAGGTAGTATTTTTTTATTTTCAACAATATAGTGTGTGTCCTCTCCCCCACATATAAAATTCCACCAAACTCTTATTCAATAATGACATTAAAATCCCATTATATTGAAAAATAAATACAAAAATATGATCCTTAATTACCTACTATAATCCTAGGATCCTTATTTTGATCCTAAATAATACAATGGAAGGATTTAGGGAAAACCTAATGAAGTAATCTGAAGATGAGGCCACATCCCTAATCCAACATTTTATTTTATATATTTTTTAATATCATCAAATTATTATTAAAATATTATAATATAATAACCAAAATATCTTCCATTTAGTGCTTTTCTATAATGTCTAATAACCTTCTAATCATCTCTAAAGAGGGAAATGAAACCATTGATTGCGTGTACAGGTGATTACCACCTCATGAACTGGCGTAATTCATTTTCCATCACTAATTATCATGGTTTGATATAACAATATATATAAGTTTTAAAGTTTATATTTATAATATAGTCAAAATTTTTGAATTATATTATCAATTAAAACTTCTATCATCACATTCCAAAAATAATATAATAAAATCTCATGTGTGTACGGAAGACTGTCGCATCACAAAGCATTGCGATTTTTTTTATTTTAAACATTAGATGGAAGGAAATAAAGACTAATTTTTTGTTTATATATAATATTAATGACTTATTATAAATTTTGGTAAATAATTTTTTATTATACCTTTTTATCATACCATCCATTGTATAAATAATAATGTTAGTCATCTGTACGGTGGACTACAAACTCATAGATATATGAAATTTATTTCTTATTTCAAAAAAAAGATGATATATATAGGTTTACATAAAAAATTAATATGATATTTATGATATAATTAATATTATTTAATGTTAAAATAACCCTTAACTTATTTCTATCATGATCATTGAAAAATATGAACACTACATGTTCTTAAGTAAGGCATACCATCTCCATGATGGTAAAATGGTTCTTTTTCGACAACTATATTTCATGGATGGTATTAAATTTATAATTATATCAAAATTATAACTATTTTATGATTAAAAAAATTACATTTTGAAATAATATTATATTTTTCCTTAAACAACATACCAACGTCATTTTGGAAATATGAGTCCAATTATCATCAAAACTACTGATGTGAAATTAATTACATATGTTATATAATATGAAATGGTAAAAAAATTAAAAATCATAATAATTAACTTCAATATAGCATATTAAAATATTCAATAATTAATATCTATTTATTAGTCTAGATGATTTGAAACACAAATGATGATTTGTGATTGAGGTAAGGGTTCTGTCTAATAACATGTTTCGTTTACATGCATTTTTTATGCACATAATATCATTTAAAGGGTATATATATTTCTCATTTACATATTATATCAATCATAACTTTTAATTAATGATATTTTATTTTATAATTAATTTACATCATTCGTGAGATTTATTATTCCAATGTTACCAAAGCGGTAAGGATTTATGTTCAATTATCATCTTAATCAGGCTAGGTTATGATTAAATTTCCGTTTATATGATGTTATTTAATAATTTCATTATAAAAAAACACAATTATTTTCCATAATTTCTATATATTTAATTTTCACATAATCGTACCATTTTCTACTCTTCGGTACATAAAATTATTGATAAAATGTTTTTTTTATGAAAAAAATCATCATTTCTCTCCTCGGCAGAAAACCCTTTTATCCCAAATACATGTATTTTAAAAATATTTTCAGACCTATTTTATTATGATTTTATATAGTAATGGTTACCCATATTTGTTTTTTATAATAAAAATAAAATATAATCTTCCTCCAAATTTTCAAAAACATATTACTATTACATTTCAAACAAAAATATAAAAGGACCTCTTTTTATGATATTCAGCATGAAAAGATCCTTTCCACTACCACGAATACTCATTACTCTGAAGCTTCATTTTCTTTTTTAGTAGTTTATTTTCAAATAAAATAAATATAAAAATATTCATGATATTTTAATTATTTCAAAATTCATTTTCAATGTGGAATTTTTTTTTCATCAAACATTTTTTTAATCTATATAAATTTATTTCCATATATGAAAATTATATTTGATGTTATGGATTACTTATAAATAATTTATATATGTATCTTATATATATACATATCATATAATAACGTACTATCATGGTGCAATACATTCATTATGTTCACCTCTTGAATTATTACTTTATGAAATTTCTTATGATTATAATAGGAGACCTATTTATAAAATCAATTTTCATTATATGTGTAATTATTATGTTATTCCTTGTTATTTAATTAATTTATCCGACACACATATATTATTAACCTTCTAGGATGGTTGCACCCATATATTCATCCAATGCATTGGGTAATGTTTTTACTCTCATGAGGCATCATGTATGGGATTAGGGAGTAAACGTAATCCATCTGGGGACTCTTTGTAAAGACCTAAATATTCCTTGTAAATATTTGTTTTAAATTATATATAATATTATGAGTCTTTGAAAATTTATGGTGCTTGATTCTGAGGCCCGATGTTCCTGATATGAATTTATGAACATTTTTTCTGGCACATTTAGTAAACGTGTGAGCGGGTTTTTGTAACTTTTGAACCGATGCTCGAAATTTAAATCTCAAGGAACCGTTGAACTTGTAGCACAGGTATTCACTTACGGAGATCTTCACCTCGACCACAGTAGGTCGAGGGTTGAAGTTAGTATTCCACTTTTTCATGGAGGAATAGAAAAATAAAAATATTTTACATTTTTATTCTTCTTGTAATCTTATTTGTGGTTATGGAGGTGGGGACCACCCAAACAAAAAACCCGCAATTTGAATTCAAAGGTCTGGACCACCCAACCCTTATACCCCCCTATAATGGTAGGTAACTCTTAGATTCCCTCCATTTTAGTTATGACACATCAATTAATTAATTAATTATTCCAACTTCATATGTGCCAAAAAATTAAAATTGATAAAAATATTTTATTTGGGTTGGTTCCTCATTTTTCTAGGGAGAAATCATAGGAAAAAGGTAGTCTTGGAGAGAGATCTTAGATAAAATCATCCTCCAACGAATAATGCGCTCTCCAATGAAGAATGTGCTCTCTAATAAGGAACGTCTTCAATGACCACGAACTGAAATCCTTTCTTCCCTCCTCACTGACTTCAACAAACCTTCGAGGTAGGGGTGTGATTTAAATTGATCATCATTAATTCATCTCTCTAGTTGAATCACCCCCCTTAAGCCACTTGCTACTGCTCTAACGTGGACGGTACATGCGAAACAAACATGTCCCGAGATCATCGTAAAATATTTGGGGTTCTTGGTGTGATCTTCACGATGGAGGAGAACGACAACTGACACTTGTGGGGCTCGAGAGTAGTGGATGGCACTACAGACAGATGAAAAGATGGCGGTGGCGGAACTGTGTGATCGTACCACGATTCACTGTTTTATTCCTCCCTTACACCGCTGTTTTGAACTAGTTTTGTAATGAATATTCCAAATATAATAATAAATTTAACTTTGTGTTTGAAAAAATTAAATAATGTTAATCAATATTAGAATGGTAAATGTTACTTGTTTTTATTATTTCAATGTAGGTGGAGATGATTTGGGGGGCCCTTGATGAAGTGGAAGAAAAATGGGCCAAAATTGCATGGATCCATGGACATCTGTCCACTGTTTTGAATAGTATGCGAAATACCTGCATCCAAATGGGCTGATATTTTGTGGGCCGATCTAGAATTTTATATGATATATTTCATAACAAAGAACCCAATACTGATTTGGCTTCTATGGGGCCCATACGAACTATTCTATCCAAGACACCGAATATACACAAAGTCAAAAGTTTCGTTCTTTATTTTATCAATATCTCGATCTGTAATGGTCCATATGGTCCCACACTATGGGTTGTGATAGAAAATACGTGGGTATAAAACATTTCTATTTTTTACAAAGCAAGATAAGACTATATGAAGGCCGAAACGCATGGTACAAGTGGATTGAAGAAATCTATTTGCCTAAAACCACCTTCTAATTTTCTTATAAAATGGCACCTCAGGCTCCCCATTTGAATGTTCGGCCAGGAGGCAAGGTTCTTCCATTTTGGAGTCCCCAAGGAGTCTTCTTAACATCCCTTGCAGTTCTTGAGGCTATAGGAAGTTCTACTTCAACATCATCTTCTTCTTCCTCTTCCATGGGTTTTTAAACCCCTTGTGATCACCCGGGGAGGAACGTGATGTAAATACCAAGCTTCATGTTTGTAATATTTGAATGATCTTTTGAATTCCAGGTTGTTGTGTTGTTTTTCATCACCTCTATTCTTATTTTATTTAATTATGTACTGGTATGTCATGCTCAAATCATATGATCATGTTTGGGGGTACCCATTCATGTGATGTTTCACACACCGTTCACCACTTTCTTTTCCCCCTTTCAATTGCGGTGTTTTTGTGGTTCATATTGGTTAATTGAACTCACATAAACACTATCAAGGCTAGGTAAATTTATTTCATGGTATCAAAAATAAATAACATACAAACCTGGACAGCGCATCGAGTTGTTCATGGGTTTCCTTGGTGAGTTTCGGTTATGATGTCAACACAAATCACCCAATCATCGGTGGTGTCCGGTGAATCATTGTGTGTTTTATACTGAACCCTATGAGGTATCCTAGTATAAACTCAAAAAAAATCTGTTTCTAGGTGTTACAAACTAGGTATTAAAAGATCATAACACTATATCATGAAGTGATGAAGGATAAACATCATGAGAGTACCCCGGGTAGATCACACTTAATTAATATTGTCCATTTCTACTTTTTTTTATCGCTTTCATTTTCTACTATCATCTTTAATCATCAAACCCAAGTATTATAAAACCCCATTTCTCTTTTCAACTTCATAATCAGAACCACAATTTAGAGTTAATGATCTAAGGCTCTATCGAGAGATGACCTAGGGTTGCTGCTATACTGCAGAAATTTTAGTCAAAATTAAACAACTAATTTGACGCGCTCGACAACGCGATCAAATTTTGGCGCCGTTTTCGGGGAGCCAAGATCATTTTTTTCTCTTTATTTTCTTTTATTTATTTATTTTTCTTCTTAATTAGTACTCTTTTAAATACTCCACCGCCATTTTATTGTTTTTGTTTTGGGTTTTGTATTTATTTTTTGTTGTTTTTAATGTGTTCTTTCTCTCTCTCAATCAGTCTCTCTCTCTATTATTCTCCATCTCCCTATATATAATCCTATATTATAAAATTATATTCTCTTTCACCCTTCTTCAGTGATTTTATCCATATTTAAAATAAACTTCCCAAATTATTTGCCTGACCCGATCTGTTAAAGAAACACTACTTGAATTTGACCATGAAATTGAAAAGTCACTTCACACAAAAATCAAGGAATCTAGAGAAGGTCAATAAAGTAACATTGAGGAACCCCTTTTGGAACCTCATGTGGTCCTAAACCAATCCAAAATTGAACATAGTTAAACCAAAGAAAACATGGTTGAAAATAACCGAACTTTAAAAGAACTGACCACCCCAGATGTGGAGTACCAACCTGCGTACATCCAATATCCAGAGGAAGCGACCAATTTTGAGATAAGATCAGGCCTCATCCACCTCCTTCCAAAATTCCATGGTCTTCTTGATGAGGACCCTCACAAACATCTCAAATATTTTCACATAGTGTGCTCTACCCTAAAACCTAAAAAAGTGTCTGAGGACCTAATTAAGTTTAGGGCCTTCCCTTTCTCCCATGATGGTGTTTCCAAAGATTGTCTATACTATTTTCCTACCACAATTGGGGGATGGAATGACCTAAAAAGGCTTTTTCTAGAGAATTTCTTCCCTACTTCCCAAAATGCCTCAATTAGGAAATAAATATGTGGAATTAGGCAATCACAAGGAGAGACCCTTCATGAATACTGGGAGAGATTCAAGAGACTTTTCTCAAACTGCCCCCACCACCATATTAGTGAACAAATATTAATCCAATACTTCTGTGAATAACTTCTCCCCATGGATCGTCGAATGATTGATGCTATAGTTGGTGGCGCCCTAGTTGATAAGACTCCATCTACTGGTCATGACTTAATAGCCACCATGGCTCAAAATGCACAACAATTTGGTACACGATCAATTTCACCAACCCAAGGAGTTCATGAGGTAAGTCATTCAGCCCTAGAACAAAAGTTAGATACCAAACTTGATGAGATGCATTCCCTTCTAATGCAATTAGCTCAAGCACAAGGTAACTCAAACTCTACATCTATTCCATTATATTGTGGTATTTATTATGATAAGACTCATTTTTCTGACCAGTGCCCACAACTTCAAGATTGATCTGAGTCTTGTGCGGCTATGTTCCCAGGGAATCCATTCCAATAAGTACCTCCCTTTAAGCAAGAACAATTCAGGCCAAATCCAAACCCTGGGTGGCAAGCACAACCCTTGCCCCAACAAGGAGTAAACTCAAGCTACCCCAAGAAGAATTGGTATCAACAAGTCCAAGGTATGCAACCTTTTTATCCATAAAAATCTCAAAACAATCCTCCCCCCCCCAATCTGAACCAAGCCTCGAGGAAATGGTGATGAAAAAGGCAACCCTGAACCTCCAGTTCCAACAGACCACACAATCGGCAATTCAAGACCTACGAACTCAAGTAGGGCAGTTGGAAAACACCATCGGTGAGCTTAATATTCAAGGTTCAGGACAACTACCATCTCAACCCATTGCTAATCCAAAGGAAAAAGGTAATGTATGTGCAATTACACTTAGTAGTGGTAAAGAAGCTTCTCCTTCTACTGATTCTACACAACAGGTATGTCCCAATCTTGAAAACACTCTTTCTCCACCCATAAAATCTTCCAATGAAGAAAAACAAAATAAAAATGAAAATAAAATTATCATTAAGGATTCCCATGAACAATCAATTCCTCTTAATTTCCATCAAGGACTCCCTAAATCTATGAAAAACTTTGATAATGATATTGAAAATGAAATAATGGATACATTTTAAAAAGTTCAAGTTAATATCCCATTGTTCGATGCAGTCAAGAAAATTCCCCGTTATACCAAATTTCATAAAGAAATTTGCACCCATAGACAAAGGCTGAAGGGGAATGAGAGAGTCAACTTGGGTAGGAATGTCTCATCCTTGATTCTGCCAGAAATTCCAACCAAATGCAAAGATCCGGGCACATTCACAATTCCGTGTACCATAGGGGAGACCTTCTTTTATGATGCTATTCTAGATTTAGGTGCTTTCATTAATGTAATGCCTCACTCCGTGTATAATTTTCTACAGGTTGGAGAGATTCAACCAATAGGAATTTTCGTGAAACTTGCCAACCAGAGTACAACACATCCAAAAAGAGTGATTAAGTATGTCCTTGTTAGAGTGAAGAAACTCATCTTCCCCACTAATTTTTACATTCTTGAGATGGAAGATACCCGAACCCAAGGACACGCTCTTCTCATACATGGGAGGCCATTCCTAAAAACAACAAAGACGATCATCAACATTCAAAATGGTATGTTGTCCATGGAATTCGGAGGAGAAAAGGTAAGTTTTAATATCCTTGAGGTTATGAAACACCCAGTTGAAGAGCACTCCACTCTTCCTGTCTATTCGATGGAAGGGCTCTCAAACAATGCACACAGACACAATTCTCTCCTTAACCCAAACTCTGATTCATTTTTGTTTTCTTCACCCTTGGATGATTTGAGTTTCGATTCATGTTTTAAGTGTAGTGTGTGTTCTGAAAAGTGTAAATTTTGTGCTTTAATTGATGAGTGTATTCATTCTGAGGTACCCATGACCATCGATGATTCTGAAAATCTCATTTACATAGATTCTCTATCTTTAGAGAATAAAAATGAGCAGATAGATAGTTTAATGGACCTCACTCCCCTTAAATCCCCTCCCTCAATCCAGAAACCACTATTGTTGGAACTTAAACAACTTCCTTCTAATTTAAAATATGCATATCATGAGGGTATTGACCAATTTCCCATCATTATTACCAATAACCTCTCTCCAAAACAGGAATTGAACCTGCTCAAACTTTTGAGAGAGTGTAAAAAGGCAATAGGATACACATTGGATGACATTCTTGAGATTATCCCATCTATTTGTTTGCACCATATACTTTTGGATGATGACTCTAAGCCCATAAGACAATCTCAACGCCGGTTGAATCCCAATTTCCTTGAAGTGGTAAAATTGGAAGTCTGTAAATTATTTGCTGCGGGGATCATTTATCCTATATATGATAGTAAATGGGTTAGCCCAGTGCAAATTGTGGTTAAAAAACCGGAATTACAGTTGTGTTAAATGATAGTAATTAATTGGTTACAACACGTGTGAAAAACAGTAGGCGAGTCTGTATTGACTACCGTCGACTGAATCAAGCCACGCTGAAGGACCACTTTCCATTACCTTTCATTAACCAAATGTTAGAACTATTGGATGGTAAGTCCCATTATTGTTTCCTTGATGGATATTCGGGTTATTTCCAAATCCATATAGCCCCTGAGGATCAAGAAAAGACAACATTTACCTGTCTATTTGGCACATTTGCATACAGAAGGATTCCATTCGGTCTATGTCATGCTCCAGGTACTTTTCAACGATGTTTGTTGAGAATTTTTTCTGAGTATGTTGATAGTTGTATGGAAGTATTTATGGATGATTTCACGGTATATGGATCTTCTTTTGATGATTGTTTGGAACACCTATGTTCTGTCCTCCTCCGCTGCATTGAAAAAGTTCTTATTTTAAATTATGAGAAATGCCATTTTATGGTTGAGAGGGGGACAGTTCTTGGGCATGTCATTTCAAATAAGGGAATTCAGGTTGATAAATCTAAAATCGAATTAATTTCAATCCTTACATATCCAAAATGTGTTCGTGAGGTGCGAGCTTTCATGGGTCAGGATGGTTTTTACCGCCGATTCATTAAAGACTTTAGTAAGATTGCACTTCCATTATACCGGTTATTGCAAAAAGATTCTGAGTTTGTCTTTGATAAAAATTGTGAGGATGCATTAAATTTACTAAAAAGAGTCTCACATCACCTCCCATAATCCAACCATCAAGCTGGGATCTCCCCTTTGAGCTCATGTGTGATGCCTCTAACTTTGCAGTTGGGGCAGTTTTATCACAAATGGTTGAGAAGGCTCCTCATGTCATTGTATAAGCCTCGCGTACCCTTGACCATGACCAGGTAAACTACATAACCATTGAAAAATAAATCCTTTATATTGTGTTTGCCTTGGAAAAATTACATTCATATCTTCATGGTTCAAAAGTGATTGTGTTTTCTGATCATGCTGCCCTTCGTTTCCTCTTAAAAAAACCTGAAGCCGAATGCCATTTCATATGGTGGATGCTCCTCCTCCAAGATTTTGACCTTGAGATTAGAGATAATAGAGGAGTGGAAAATGTCGTAGCTAACCAGATTAGTAGGATTTCCCCACCACTGGACCATCATGTTGACTCACCTCTCCCAATTGGAGAATTCATCCCTCATGAGAACCTTTGTGATGTTGTGGACATTACCCCCTAGTATGCGGACTTTGTGAATTTTCTAGCAATATCTAGGGTCCCCACTGATTTTATCACATCAAAATCCCAGAGACTTAAACATGATTCTCGATGGTACATTTAGGATGACCCATATTTATGGAGAATTTGTAGTGACTAAGTAGTTCGTCGGTGTGTCCATGACCATGATTTCACCTCCGTTTTGACCTTTTTCCACACTGGCATATGGGGGCCACTTTGGCTCTCAATGTACAGATCTAATGGTCCTTGACTCAGGACATTACTGGCCAAATTTATACAGGGATGCTCATAGATTTTTCAAGCCATGTAGTCATTGCCAATTCACATGGAATATATCCAAGAGGAATGAAATGCCCCATCAACCCATGTTATTCTGTGAAAGTTTTGATGCATGGGGCATTGACTTCATGGGGCCTTTTCCAAATTCATTTGGCATTTCGTACATCTTATTGACTGTTGACTATCTATCTAAATGGGTGGAAGAAAAGGCCCCTAGGACCGATAACTCTCGAGTGGTTGTTAACTTTGTGAGGTCCCAAATTTTCAATAGGTCTGGTTTTCCAAGATTCATCATTAGTCATTAGGGTTCTCATTTTTTCAATTGAAACATGAAAAATTTGCTTCATAAGTATGGGGTTGATCAAAAAGTCTCCACAACATATCACCCCCAAACTAATGGAAAATCAGAAATATCAAATCGGGAAGTCAAACGAATCTTGGAAAAAATGGTACAACCCAATAGGAAAGATTGGAGTTTTCCCTTGGATGATGCACTTTGGGAATACCGTATATCTTTTGAAACACCAATATAAATGTCACCTTACATAATTGTGTTTGGAAAGGAGTGTCACCTCCCGATGGAGGTAGAACACCATGCATATTGGGCTGTTAAACAATGTAATATGAACCTTTCAGATGTAGGTGAGCAAAGAAAGCTGCAGATTCAAGAGTTGGAAGAAATTCGACGTGATGCATATGAAAACCCTCAGATCTATAAAGAGAATACAAAGTATATTCATGATAGCATGATTCAGTAGTGGATGTTTCATATTGGAGAGAAGGTCCTTATGTACAATTCCAAGATTAATCTCCACCCAGGTAATCTTCGTTAGCGATGGCTCGGTCCTTATACTGTTACAAATGTTTACCATTTTTGTGTAATACAGATTTTTCATGAGTAGAGTGGATGAAGTCTTACCATCAATGGGCAGCGACTTTAACACTTCTATGAGTATTTTTGAAGAATCTGGTGGAGGAAATCCACCTTCTCGACGCATTATACCAATAAAACACACCAGGTTTATCCTTCCTTCTCACATTCTCAATTATTTCAGTGAGGACCCTGCACATTCTAGGTGTGGGGGGGATACATTACTCGGTTAGTTAGAAATTTTCATCGTTTTCTCCTTTTGTTATCTCCTTTTGGCCTTCTTTATGGTATTTTCATTTTCCCCATCAACAATTTAGAAGTTCAATTATTTGGCGACCATAAAATGGGGAATGTAAAAATACCATAATGAAGGCTGAAAAGAATATTTGTATGAATTTAACATCAAGGAGTGATTTTATTTAGTGAATTGGTTATCTTTCAATGATATAAACGGTCGTATCTATGTGAAACCTTTGAGAAGACTGATGCCCTTTGTGCGAGTAGTTTTTGGGAAAACCGTGTCACTAATATCTCCAAAAATAATTTCACCAAACTGTGAAGTGTGATTATTTCTTACATAATATATTGTAAATAAATTTTCGGTTAATATTTTTTAGATTTAAATTATATTTCCATAAATTTGTTCCTTATCTGATCTGTTTTATTACTGTATCAGATTGACCTATGTGTGTGTACCTAATGTCCAACTGTTGTACGCCCTCAAATTTTTTTTTATTAATTCTTGGTCAGGTCAACAACCACTCCTCCTCAACCTTTGATCTTGTTATAACAATTTCAATTAGTGTCGTGATGAGATCAAACAAGGGTTGATAGATGAGTGTGATATTTGTTCCAAATAAAACATTTAAAAAATAAATAAATGAGGGGAATGATGAAATGTGAAACATATGGGGATATCTAGGTCGGGAGCTTATGGTTTGACTTTTTGGAATTCTTAAGTGAGTGGGTCTTGAAATATGATTTCAAAGGATGTATTGTAGGTTCGGTGGACAAAATCATTTAATCTGAAAAATGTTAAAATAAGATATATTTATTGGATAGATAGTGGAAAGTGTAGAGACTCGAAGTTTAACGTACATGGACATTACATTACTTTTTCGGAATACTTAGTACATAACAAAAACACACACACAAGGACCATAATAGTTTAGTGTCTTTGGAAACTCGGAATATAATCTTCTAATCGTGGTGAAAGATCTTCAACATCGCCCATAAAGTTCTTCTTTTTTTACCTAAAACCTTTCTTTATATCCTGGGGAAAAGAAAACATAAAAGGGTGAGCTCAAATGCTCAGTAAGGGTAAACAAAATAAATGTCATTCACATCATATACATAAGAACATAACTTTTGGAAATCTTAACCTGCAAAAGAAATCATAATTCATAACATAGGATAAATCATAGTATTGAAATGTAAACCCCAATAATCATAAATTAAAACATTAAACTTTGTGGCATACACACATAATTATAGAGAATCATTTCTTGTTAGTCAAGACTCATTGCCAAGACTATCTTAGTGGACAAAGTCCATTTCTGAACTGAGTTCACTCCTCGTTTCAGTCTTGTTTCACTGAACCGGTTTAACCTGGCATTCCAGCCATGTCTATATCATGAGATATAAAATCTTTACCCAATTCATTGGAGGGAGATATAGGTCCCACCCATCTCATAATGATACCATTCATTGTGTGCCACAAAATCATAAACCGTACATCATAGCATAACCCATGTAATAAAAATGGGAATCTTAAACATCGTGACATCATAAAAAAATTCATATAAGGTAAAGTAATTCATAAAAATATTTCCATCACAACATAATCAAATCCATGTAATAATAGGGATAGAAAAATAATCCTTTATTATCTTAGATGGAAAATTATTTTGATAAAACACTTGAACTCCATTTTTGAGGAAAATATCCTTTCAAATTCAAAAACATTTTCCTTTCTTAACATGTCATACAATTTTAAACTAAAAGAAGTTGATTAAAAATAAACTTGAAAACTTGTAAAGGAAGCTTCTTGGAAATAATGTTTTAAAAATCCATTCATTCCATATAAGTTAAAAAAACATTCTTCTCGTACTTTTGTTGGAAAAGTCAAAAAGTACCTCGTACGAAAAACGACAAAAGATTCCTTTCATATCTTTTACTATAAACTCACCAAAGGGTAAAAATGGATTAAAAAAATTGTTGGTGGATGGAAATAATATTACATATTGAGGAAACATGGATGTGGATGATAAAATACACCCCAGTAAATACCAAAGTATAAACAATCTCGGATAAAAATGAGATTTTGATATTTCCCTTACCTTAGGTCCGATATGCTTCGTACATATCCGAACCTCCTGTATAATGATTTAAATAATGTCATTGACTTATTACAGAATCGTATTCATTGTTATGATATCATATATGTCTTACTTATGACTTTATATTACCCGTTGTTTTGTAAATTTCATGTTAAAGCAGCGTTTTTGGTAAAATCATTCCATTTATCGTATGTGTTTCGACTTGTGGTTTCTTGATATTATTACTTATATCCTGATTTAAATAATTCCAGAATGTAAAAAATGATTTATATATAATATATATTCATCATATATATATATATATTATATATCGATAAAAGGAATAAAATACACCGTTCATGGAGACGGTAGGCCGTACGTACGCATGAACGCTGTTTTCGTTTCCTTATTGAATTGAATGAAACTAAATAGATGACATACATACATATATATATATAAATCCAGTAGCATTATTATTTCATATATTTCATTATTATTCATTATATAAACTTTATGATCATTCATGTATAGTTAATCATGGAGAATGAATCTCATCGCGTCGTGGAGACTCTAGTCCGTACGTACGCACGAGTGATGATATCATTCCCATAATTATTGAATAGAATTGGAGTAGATGGTATAATATATCAGAATCTGTATGATGTTATAATAACAATATATAGTTATTATTTACACCATTACACCCATCCATGTAAGGTGTTGGTGGAAAAACAGATTTCACCACGGTGTGGAGACGGTATTCCGTACGTATGCACCCGTGGTGATTTCGTTTTCCGTAGGATGGATAGATGGTGAAATATGGTTGTTTCATACTTATAATAACATATCAGTGTATTAGTGATACTGATGTTATTACTTCACAATTAAACAACCTAAGAAGAAGAAGTGGAAGAAGAAATAAAGTTGAAAGAATTGATAACGGACATTACCTCTTCTTTGAAGCGCCTCTTTGAGTCCTCCTCTTAGGGCACTAAAATTTGTCTTTGAATAATACCAGGACCTCTAGGATGTTGCTAGGGAAGTGGAGAAGAGAATGTTTCAGGTATTGGACGATATTGAAGGCTCAAAGTGGTGTGAGGAAGAGAGGGAGGAGGTGCCCTTTTATAAGGGAGGAGAGAGGCTCTTTTGGAAAAAACTAAAAATATTATTTTATTATAAAGCCAAATTCGGTTTTAAATATATCCAAATTGATTTATTTCAAAGATAAGGTGGGGATGGGTCTAAATCCTCTCATCCAATAGAATTTAGACAAGTTTAGGTTCCTATTTTAACCTTATAATTTATATTTAACTTTAAGTTAGATAATTTTACTTTTACCGTGTCTTTTTGTGTTCTTACACTATATGGTTAATAAACATACTATAACAAGCCAAAAGAACCCCAAGTTGTTTATTATTAATATAGATACCCTTATATAAGTCATTTGGCCGAACCTTATATTTTTAGGAACAAAATAACAATTAATAATATAATATTTTTTTAAAAAACTATTTTATGTCAATTTTGACACTATTTAGTAATTGATTTTTGTGAAAATCATAACAGAATGATTAGTTCGAAAAAAGTTAATTACATAAATACTAACATGTCATATTAACCTAGAAAATTAGTGTAATTCCTAAAAAGTCTCAAATTACTTTTATTTGGGTATTTATAACATCAATTATGTCAATATTTCATTAATAAGATAACTACTGTATCATCATTGCTTCATAAATAAATTAACTTATTTAAAGTCTAAAAATTACAAATAAAATATCATTATTTAAGAAATCTTTTTATCTTTCTAATGAATATTTATAGTCGAATTTATCTTATTTATAACCCTATATTAAAAATGATGTTCTTATTAAACATTGATTTTAACTATTTTAACCCTTCTTTAAATAAATTAATAATAAATGTCCTAATCTAATCCAAGTGGGCCTAAATGGTCATATTTTATTCCTGAGTTTGTTTTTTGTCGAATTAAACTTATCCAATAGAATTAGGACATGTGTTAGGGTAATAATAATATCATTTTTACCCTTAATTACCCTATTTACTTTTACCCGTGGTAAAAAAAGTAAAAAGTTACTATTCACCAAAAATTATTTTCATCTCATTGAACCACATTTTATTTACTGACATCAACCGTGTCTCTCGGATTTTTGAAATTCCACTCACAGAAGCGGTAAAATTAATTTTTATGAAAAATTCATTTTTTTACTACAACTTAGTGGTTTCACTATTCATCAAAATTTAAAAGTTTTCAGAAAATACCAAAAATTAGACCTAAGATATATTTGATTTTATGAACTCAAAAATGATTTTTATTTTACCAAATTCAGAACATATTAGTTACATTAACTAATTTAAAAATTAATTCCCATCGTCAAAACAAATAGCGTGTTTTTAAGAGATAATAACTATCAAAAGATTGACACTTATTTATGTCTGGTTTAAATGTGAAATTACATCCAATGACCAACATTGTATTAAATTGTAAAAATATATTCTTAATATAATTTAAAACCACTCAAATTAATAATTTATCACTATTAATTATTTCGATTAAAAAAGTTGTTTTTTAATTAAAATTTAGTAATTTTCACTATTCATCAGAATATGAAAGTTATCCGAAAAGTACCAAAATTTCACCCTAAGCTAATTTCGATATTCCGAATCCAAAAATGAAGTCCATTTTGGAAGATAAAATTTATAAAATTCCAAAAAGTGGTTATTACTATTTATAACGGCTAGTTTTAATAATATTTTAATAGCATATCGTTGTTTAGTGAAACTCGGTATTGTGTACAACACACGCTATCGAGGAAGGTCGCGATTGCGTGTAATGAAAGCCAAGTCAGGGATGCGTCTATTGCAAGCTCCTTTTGGTGTAGCGTACAACACAAGACATCAATAAAATTAAAAAGAATATTTTTCATAAAATCTCAGGGTGTTACATTCTACCCCCCTTAAAATGAATTTCGCCCTCGAAATTCGTCGGGGTTATAAATGGTTTACTACATGAATGTTTCTTTAATAGAAACTTACATCGTAAAAAGGAATACCAAAACTTGGCTTTAAAAACTAAAGTATGAAATGTAACGGTTACCCAAATTAACTCATCACTAGGTTTCCACGTAGGAGAACATAGGTGAAAATATGGACATGGAAGAAAAATCTAACCATCATGTTCTGATGGAGAGTGGTAGAGAACATGGCTATGAAAAATCCATCAATCACAAAGCCATAGATTTGTGATGATCTAAGGTACCCTCTGATTCATCAGATATAAGGGCACTAGGACAACATTTTTGGTTTTCAAGATCATTTCCCAAAATTTAAAGAATTTTAATTAGATGAAATACTTAATTTATTATAATCTCACCGTTGTTCATGCCTTGAACAATTTCCACTTCATCTCTTAAAGAAATGAAATTTAATTTGTCATTCGTGAAGTGTTAGCAGCTCATGTGATAGAATGATGGGCCATTCCATCTGTCTCAAACAAAAGGTTATAAAAGTTATCAAAAATACATAAGTCCATCTATAGTGAGATTAATCATATATGGTTCCTAAAATGGACTTATACCTCATATATCATACTGCTTAATATAATAAAACTAGTTTCTACTAAACAGGGACTTCCTGTAGGCCAGTGGTAGGCGATAAAGTCCAGTCGCACTTCGGTTGTGGGTTCAATTCCCACAACCTTGTCCGACGCGAGGGGCTGTCGCCCGTCCTGCAGGTTGTCCTTTTTCTAAAACTACATTACTATAACATCCCATAAATAATATCAAAAAAAACTTATATCCTTAAACAATACTAACTTATGTCCAACATAATCCATTCCAATCTTTAGGGTTATCCAAAATAATGTTGTCTAATCTCATATTATAGTGAAAACGACTACCAAAGAGTTCATAAAACTAGCATGTTAATACCATTTATGATCCCCATATATCATGAGATATGTATTGTTGGTCACATTCCAAACATTCGAAGGCCTTAATCATGTATTCTCTTGAAAAAAAATGAATACCCATTGAACCAGAGTGAAAACATGAATTCAATCAAAAGTTAACTCTTTCCACCTACCAAAATCCAAAAATTCTATATACTCAAACCATGATATCACTTAGTCCTTATATCAGTCATGAGCTCATGAATACTGTCAAACATTTCATTTTCTCCTTATCCCTTCAATATACACCTATCATCTGCTTTCCAAAATATTTGAATCACTTTTCATGGTTATCGGTACATTAAAATTATTGAAAACCACAACAGGATAATACAAAAATATTCTAATAAACAATAAAAGTAACTCAACAAAATTATTCTTGAATACCAATACATAAACACTTCAATCCATCCTCTTCAATTATTGTCCTGGAAGAAGTCCTTCCTTGATTTAGAAGTAACTTTTCAGGTCAGGGCATTGAGTTGGGTAATGCCCATGTTCTCCACAAATAATACATTGAACTCCATAAAAGTCTATCACTCTATGACCCTTTTCTCCACACAGATATCATTGGTCCCTCCATTTGAGGTATTCCTCATGGTTCTTCTTACCTTCTTTAGAAATCTCAATCTTCCTTTCTTTATGCTCCTAAACATGCGAACATGCATAATATTCTATCTTCATCTTCTTTGATGAATTAGGAATACCACTAAATTTCACCTTGTTAATAATATATCGCGATGAATGATTCGACATAATCACAATATCTTTCTCTCCAGGAATTACACAATTTTGTTTCTCATAGTCACCAATATGTCGATTGGATTCAATATTAACCGAATTCCTTCTGGTTCCCTCCATTTACTAAAACACAAAATGAATTCTGTGAGAGGAAAAATTCATGCTAGGGAAAGCAACATAGTAAAGGGGGAGTACCCTCAATATCTAACATCTTAGGTTAAATTCTAAGATCGTTACATTAGTTCTAGGACTATATTATATACGTATACTTATCTTTAGGGACATCCCTAGACATACCATAGAAATATCTCTAGGGATCTCACTAATGTTTTTGCATCCTAGTTTCCAATGTTTGACTAAACCTTTCTTGTGATACCAACTATAGAGACCCAATAGCTTAACGTACATGGACATTACATTACTTTTGAAGAATACTTAGTATATAACAAAAACACACACACAAGGACCATAATAGTTTAGTGTCTTTGGAAACTCGGAATATAATATTCTAATCGTGGTGAAAGATCTTCAACATCTCCCATAAAGATTTTCTTTATTTTACCTAAAACCTTTCTTTATATCCCGGGGAAAATAAAACATAAAATGGTGAGCTCAAATGCTCAGTAAGGGTAAACAAAATAAATGCCATTCACATCATATACATAAGAACATAACTTTTGGAAATCTTAACCTGCAAAAGAAATCATAATTTAATAACATGGGATAAATCATAGTAGTGAAATATAAACCCCAATAATCATAACTTAAAACATGAAACTTTGTGGCATACACACATAATCATAGAGAATCATTTCTTGTTAGCCAAGACTCATTGCCAATACCATATTAGTGGACAAAGTCAATTTCTGAACCAAGTTCACTCCTCGTTTCTGTCCTGTTTCACTGAACCGGTTTAACCGGCCGTTCCAGCCATGTCTATCTCATGAGATATAAAATCTTTACCCAATGAATTGGAGGGAGATATAGGTCACACCCATCTCATAATGATAACATTCTTATGTGTTCCACAAAATCATAAACCATACATCATAGCATAACCCATGTAATAAAAATGGGAATCTTAAACATCGTGACATCATAAAACAATTCATATAAGGTAAAGTAATTCATAAAAATATTTCCATCACAACATAATCAAAGTAATGTAATAATAGAGATAGAAACATAACCCTTTATTATCTTATATGGAAAATAATTTTGATAAAACACTTGAACTCCATTCTTGAGGAAAATATCCTTTCAAATTCAAAAACATTTCCTTTCTTAACATGTCATACAATTTTAAACTAAAATAAGTTCATTAAAAATAAACTTGAAAACTTGTAAAGGAATCTTCTTGGAAATAATGTTTTAAAAATCCATTCATGCCATATAAGTTAAAAAAACATTCTTCTCGTAATTTTTTCGGAAAAGTCAAAAAGTACCTCGTACGAAAAATGACAAAAGATTCCTTTCATATATTTTACTATAAACTCACCAAAGGAAAAAATGGATTTAAAAAATTGTAGGTGGATGGAAGTAATATTAAATATTGAGGAAACAAAGATGTGGATGATAAAATACACCCCAGTAAATACCAAAGTATAAACAATCTCGGATAAAAATGAGATTGTGATATTTCCCTTACCTTACGTCCGATATGCTTCGTACATATCCGAACCTCCTGTATAATGATTTAAATAATGTCATTGACTTATTATAGAATCATATTTATTGTTATGATATCATATATGTTTTACTTATGACTTTATATTACCCGTTGTTTTGTGAATTCCGTGTTAAAGCAGCGTTTTGGGTAAAATCATTCCATTTATCGTATGTGTTTCGACTTGTCGTTTCTTGATATTATTAATTATATCCTGATTTACATAATTCCAGAATGTAAAACATGATTTATATATAATATATATTCATCATATACATATATATATTATAAATCGATAAAAGGAATGAAATACACCGTTCATGGAGACGGTAGGCCATACGTACGCATGAACGCTGTTTTCGTTTCCTTATTGAATTGAATGAAACTAAATAGATGACATACATATATATATATATATATATATATATCAATTAGCATTATTATTTCATATATTTCATTATTATTCATTATATAAACTTTATGATCATTCATGTATGGTTAATCATGGAGAATGAATCTCATCGCGTCGTGGAGACGGTAGTCCGTACGTACGCACGAGCGATGATATCATTCCCATATTTATTTAATAGAATTGGAGTGGATGTAATAATATATCAGAATCAGTATGATGTTATAATTACCATATATAGTTATTATTTACACCATTATACCCATCCATGTAAGGTGTTGGTGGAAAAACATATTTCACCACGGCGTGGAGACGGTATTCCGTACGTACGCACGCGTGGTGATTTCGTTTTCCGTAGGATGGATAGATAGTGAAATATGGTTGTTTCATACTTATAATAACATATTAGTATATGAGTGATACTGATGTTATTACTTCATAATGAAACAACCTAAGAAGAAGAAGTGGAAGAAGAAATAAAGTTGAATGAATTGGTAACGAACATTACCTCTTCTTTGAAGCGCCTCTTTGAGTCCTCCTCTTAGGGCACTAAAATTGGTCTTTGAAGAAGAACAGGACCTCTAGGATGTTTCTAGGGAAGTGGAGAAGAGAATTTGGAAGGGATTTTACAAGCTTGAAGTCTCAAAGTGGTGTGAGGAAGAGAGGGAGGAGGTGCCCTTTTATAAGGGAGGAGAGGGGCTCTTTTGGAAAAAAACTAAAAATATTATTTTATTATAAAGCCAAATATGGTTTTAAATAGCTCCAAATTGATTTATTTCGAAGATAAGGTGGGGATGGGTCGAAATACTCTCATAAAATAGAATTTAGACAAGTTTAGGTTCCTATTTTAACCTTATCATTTATATTTAACTTTAAGTTAGATAATTTTACTTTTACCGTGTCTTTTTGTGTTCTTACACTATAAGGTTAATAAACTTACTATAACAAGCCAAACGAACCCCAAGATGTTTATTATTAATATATATAGCCTTATCTAAGTCATTTGGCTGAACCTTTGTTTTTTAGGAATAAAATAACAACAAATAATATAATATTTGTTTTAAAAACTATTTTATGTCAATTTTGACACTATTTAGTAATTGATTTTTGTGAAAATCATAACAGAATAATTAGTTCGAAAAAATTTAATTAAATCAATACTAACATGTAATATTAACCTATAAAATTAGTGTAATTCATAAAAAGTCTCAAATTACATTTATTTGGGTATTTATAACATCAATTATGTAAATATTTCATTAATAAGATAATTACTACATCATCTTTGTGTCATAAATAAATTGACTTATTTAAAGTCTAAAAATTAAAAATAAAATATAATTATGTAGGAAATATTTTTATCTTTCTAATTAATATTTATCGTCGAATTTATCTTATGTATAACCCTATATTAAAAATGATTTTCTTATTAAACAATGATTTTAACTATTTTAACCCTTCTTTAAATAAATTAATAATAAACGTCATAATCTAATCCAAGTGGTCCTAAATGGTCATATTTTATTCCTAAGGTTGTTTTTGGTCAAATTAAACTTATCCAATAGAATTAGGACATGTGTTAGAGTAATAATAATATCATTTTTACCCTTACTTACCCTATTTACTTTTAACCGTGGTAAAAAAAGTAAAAAGTTACTATTCACCAAAAATTATTTTCATCTCATTGAACCACATTTTACTTACTAACATCAACCGTGTCTCTCGGATTTTTGAAATTCCACCCACAAAAGCGGTAAAATTAATTTTTATGAAAAATTCATTTTTTTTACAACTTAGTGGTTTCACTATTCATCAAAAATTGAAAGTTTTCAGACAAATACCAAAAATTAGAACTAAGATATATTTGATATTATGAACTCAAAAATGATGTTTATTTTACCAAATTCAGAACATATCAGTTACATTAACTAATTTAAAAATTAATTCCCGTCGTCAAAAGAAATAGCGTGTTTTTAAAAGATAATGACTATCAAAAGATTGACACTTATTTATGTCTGGTTTAAATGTGAAATTACATCCAATGACCAAAATTGTATTAAATTGTAAAAATATATTCTAAATATACTTTAAAACCCCTCAAATTAATAATTTGTCACTATTAATTATTTTGATTAAAAAATTTGTTTTTAAATTAAAATTTAGTAATGTTCACTATTCATCAGAATATGAAAGTTATCCGAAAAGTACCAAAATTTCACCCTAAGCTAATTTCGATATTCCGAATCCAAAAATGAAGTCCATTTTGGAAGATAAAATTTATAAAATTTCAAAAAGTGGTTATTACTATTCATAACGGCTATTTTTAATAATATTTTAATAGCATATCGTTGTTTAGTGAAACTCGGTATTGCGTACAACACACGCTATCGAGGAAGGTCGTGATTGCGTGTAATTCAAGCCAAGTTAGGGATGCGTGTAGTGAAAGCTCCTTTTGGTGCAGCGTACAACACAAGACATCAATAAAATTAAAAAGAATATTTTTCATAAAATCTCGGGGTGTTATAGAGAGAATTGCATGGAATGGGTTTTACACACACACATGGAGAGTTAGTGTCATGGTTTACTTATGAATTCCTTTCTCAATTTGGTATCATGATTTTTTTTTAATTTCACTATGTTATGATTTATGAGACATCCTTTTCTATTTTCACTAGGAAGAACTCCGTGGTGTGGTTCGTGCATTGATCACATTACTTTAAATAAAATTTCCACAAATATTAAATCTTCATGATGTTGGATATATATATGCATCATTTTATTTGGATATGTGGCTTTTCCCAGTAGTGAAAATGTTTAGGTGTGGGGGTGTGATTGTACCACGATTCACTGTTTTCTTCCACCCTTACACAGCTATTTTAAACTAGTTTTTTATGAATATTCCAAATATAATAATAAATTGCACTTTATGTTTGAATAAATTAATATATATTAATCAATATTAGAATGAGAAATGTTACTTTTTTTATTATTTCAATGTAGGTGGAGATGATTTGGAGGGCCCTTGATGAAGTGGAAGAGAAACGGGCCAAAATTGCCTGGATCCATGGACATTTATCCACTATTTTTTATATTACTCGAAATCCGTGATTCCAAATGGGGTGATATTTTCTAGACCGATCCAAAATTGAATATGATACATTTCATATCCAGGAACCCAATCCTGATTCGGCTTATAAGGGGCCCATCCAAACTGATCTATCCAAGCCACCAAATATGCACAAAGTCAAAAGTGGAGTTCTATATTTTATCAATATCTCGAAATTTTGTGGTCCATATGGCACCAAACGTTCGGTTTTGATAGAAAAGACGTGGGGATACAACTATTCTATTTTCTCCCAAGCTAGATAAGACAGTATGATGGCCGAAAGTCATGGTACAAGTGGATTGAAGAAATCTGTGTGCCTAAATCCACCATCCGATTTTCCTATAAAATGGCACCTTGGGCTCCCCATTTGGAAGTTCATCCAGGAGGCAAGGTGCTGCGATTTTGGATTCCCCAAGTAGTCTTCTCAACATCCCTAGATGTTCTTGAGGCTATGGTAAGTTCTACTTCAACATCTTATTCTTCTTCCTCTTCCATGGGTTTCTAAACCCCTTGTGATCACCTGGGGAGGAACGTGATGTAAATCCCAAGCTTCATGTTTGTGATATTTGAATGATATTTTGAATTCTAGGTTTCTGGGTTGTTTTTCATAATCCTCTATTCTTATTTTATTGAGTTATGTACTGGTATGTCATGCTCAACTCATATGATCATGTTTGGGGGTACCCATTCATGTGATGTTTCACACACCATTCACCAATTTCTTGTCCCTCTTTCAATTGTGGTGTTTTTCTGGTTCATATTGGTCAATTTAACTCACATAAACACTATCAAGTCCATGTAAATTTATGTCATGGTATCACAAAGAAATAACATACAAACCTGGACAGCGCATCAAGTTGTTTGTGTGTTGCCTTGGTGAGTTTTAGTTATGATGTCGAACACAAATAATCGAATCATTGATGGTGTCTGGTGAATCATTGTGTGTTTTCAAATGAACCCCAGGAGGTATCCTTGTATAAACACAATAAAATTCTGGTTCTAGGTGCTACAAACGAGGTATTAAAAGATCATAACCCTATATCATGAATCGATGAAGGATAAACATCATGAGAGTACTCGAGGTTGATCACACTTAATTAATATTGATCATTTCTACTTTGTTTTATCACTTTCATTTTCTATTGTCATTTTAATCATCAAACCCCAGTATTATAAAACCCTATTTCCCTTTTGAAATTCATAATCAGAACCACAATTTGGAATTAATGATCTAAGGCTCCGTCGAGAGACGACCTAGGGTTGCTGCTATACTGCAGAAATTCTAGTCAAAATTAAACAACTAATTTGACGCGCTCGACAACGCGATAATCATGCCGCCGGAGAAGGGTCGCAACTCATCAAACGAGGCAGAGTAAGGGCAGCGGCCAGTCCCACTATGGGGGTGGCGGCATGCATATTAACTGCCCGACGAGTAAGGGATGAGCCATTGTGTTGCGACGGTGAAGGGAGGGCGGACGGCCGAGACGACCGCCAACAAAGGAGCAGTGCGCGACTGTACTGTGGGAGCAAGTGGTCGCGGCCCACATGGCTACAGAGGATGGTGGTAGGTGGCCGGAGTTCGGCCGACCATGGGGAGCAGCACATGATGCACCACCGAGAGGAGAAAGGGGCCTGCCGTTTTGGCCAGCCGAGCGGGACCTGCAGCAAGGCCAGCGTGCTACCTTGCGACCGAATGATTTCATCCATTTGGTGATTGAGGGTGGGGGCGTGCGACTCCCCCCCCACCCCGCATGTGGCCAGGTTGGGCCTCCCAGCGCGGGTCGGGCCACCCAGCGCGGGACGGGTCAGATTTCATGGGCCGGGTCCAACCCCAGGCCTGACTCGGGTCGGCCCAGGTCGGGTCAGTCCAACTGGGTCTGACCAGACCCAGACCAATTTCGATTCTATACATTCTTTCTGCCATATATTGAGCTATGGGCATCCGTTTGACAAACCATCTTCAGTTCCAGAAACCTTAGAGTGATATGATCCTATCGGTATACACGCCATGTGATTTGGATAATATTGGGGTATGGTTGAGTTTGGTTGACCACGAATCCAACCGGGCCCTCAGGACTAAATGGATAATAACATACAGACCGAGCGTCTGTTTGGTGAAACATCTATTGCGTTGAGACCCCAATGATGTGGCGGTACTTTGGAATTCTTTTTCATGGGAGTTCATGGAAGTTGGAGTATCGACTAGTGGCTTGAGGTGAAGAACCTCCCGTAGACAACTAAGCTTAGTACGGGAACCCTTTAGCTGGCTGTAACATGAGAAAGGGATCCTATGTGGGTTTGTGCTATGGGATCCTATGTGGATCTGTGATTTGGGATCCTACGTGGGATTATGTTAGATGGCCCCACATGGATCCACTCTAGGAATCCATGCGGGACTACTCTAGGATCCTGTTTGGGTCTGATGATGTACTGGGATCCTGTGTGGGTCTGATTATTTACTGGGATCCTGTGTGCGTCTGATGATGTACTCGGATCTTGTGTGGGTCAAATGATGTACTGGGATCCTGTGTGGGTCTGATGATGTACTCAGATCCTGTGTGGGCTTGATGATGATTTAGGATCCTACGTGGGTCTGATTCTTAAAAGATTAAAGTGATTCAGTAGTTACATCTATTCATATCTACTACTGTACTTATGTTATACCCGGTATTAGATTAGTCCTTACCTTCATTGTGATACCTTTGTGGTATTCTTCTGTGTGGAGTAACTCTTTGGTACATACCGTTGAGGTGATACCTTTGTGGTATTCTTCTATGTGGCGTACCTCTGTGTTACTTACCTTCGTGGTATTCCATCCTTTTTGGAACCGTAGAGCTTTGGGATAATGAGTGGGGCCTTGTGTTTCCTCATGATTGATATGGGTTACTTTATAACATTGGTATTTTAATGGGAATACACCTACGTAGGGTTGTTAGTTCTTTTCATGCTATTTTGTTTATCCTTTGTGGATTTTGTGAGACGTTGAGGGTCTCAGGGTCAGTTCTGAGAATCGTTATACTCACCCCTGCACAGGCTACGCCCACACCTTTTCGTGTTCAGTACAGACGAAAGAAAGTGCTAACTAAGGACGAGGGTACCAGGACTGAATGTATATTGGAGGTGGACCTTAGACGAGGCGTGTCATGGAGACGACTGTTCGAGAGCTGTACCTACCCATCAGGTAGGATCCTTGGCGGGTGTTCACATGAGTTTTTCAGTTTACATGTAATTTTTAGTTTATTGTAGTTTCCAGTTGGGCTTATATTCTGGCCCCATTTACATACTGTACTCACTCTATTTTCTATTAATTTTACTCGTGTTCGTATCTTGTTGTGTGCTTGGTTTCATGTGTTTACATGATATAAAGGAAATGCCTTCCCAGTTTTAGGGAATACACCTTTCGGTGATAGTCTCCAAGCCCTAGTGTAAAAAACTGAGACTTTATGAAAAATATTCTTTTAATTTATTTGATGTCTTGTGTTGTACGCTACACCAATATTACCTTGCGCTATATGCAACACCGTACTAGCTTGCAGTATACGTAACAATATTCTTGGATCATGTTACACACAGTTTTGATAGTAGTTATTCTATGCAACATTGATTATATATATATATATATTCAATGTATAAATGAAATATGGTTGGATTCTATTATACAAAACAACAAAGGAGTCTTGAACAACACGCAACCCTGACTTGGCTTGCATTACACGCAATTGCGAACTTCCTCGATAGCGTGTGTAGTACGCAATACCAGGTTTCACTAAACAATGATATATTGTTATAATATTATTATGGACTAGCTGTTATGAATAGTAGTAACTAAATTTTTAATTTTATAATGTTATTATTCATCTTATATATTTTCTAGAACAAGGTATGGGAATAAAATAAATTTTTCAGATAAAATAAGTATTTTTCAAAAAAAAAGCAGTTTTGCCGCCTTTTGATGGCGCACCCACATTAAATCTTGTTTTTGACATGTTTATAAGTTCAATTTGACAAAATAAAATTCTTCCTTGGAATCATGATATATAAATTAAATTTGGATAAAATTTTCATATTATTCTGATAACTATCATACTTTGATGAATAGTAAAAACATGCTATATTTTAATTAAAAACAACTTTTTTCATCGCAAATATTTATATGGATAGATTATATTTTTAATTGGTTTTAAAGTGTAATTATAATATATTTTTTCCATTTATTCCAATGTTGGTCATTGTAATTAATTTCACTTTGAAATTGGACATAAACAAGTGTCGATCTTTTGATTGTTATTGTTTCTTAAAAGACGGTATTTGTTTTGATAACGGGAATTAGTTTTAAAATTAATTAATTCCACTTCTATGTTTTGAATTTGGAAAAATGGACATCATTTTTTAATTTGGAATATCAAATATAGCTTAGTCTGAATTTTTGGTATTTTTCTGAAAAACTTCAATTTTTGATGAATAGTGAAACCACATAGTGGTAGTTAAAAAAACTAAATCTTTCATTTAAATGAAATTTACCACTTCTGTGAATTGAATTTAAAAAATCCAATATACATGGTTGTTATCAAGAAGTAAAATTTGGTTCATTCAGATGAAACTAATTTTTTGTGAATTGTAACTTTTGAATTTTATTTACCGCGGTTAATGGTAAATAGGGTAATTCAATGTAAAAGGAATATTATAATATTTAAAAATTATCTTTACACTTTTCCAAACATTATTTAATGAGTAATGGACGATAATGGGAATACTTGGGGTCAATTTTGGGACCCCATGGAGCCACTTGTGAAAGACAATGACACATTAGATTAATTAATTTAATGTAAAGACAAAATTGATATTAACAAACATCTTTTAGTAAAGTAATTTTTATATGGTGATATATAAGTCCTATTTTCGACTATAAATATTAATTAGAAAGATAAAAATATTTCCTACATCATGGTATTTTTTTAATAATTTTTAGATATCAAATAAATTAAATTATTTATGACACAATAATGATGCAGTATTTACCTCATTAATAAATGATTTAAATAAATAAGATAATAATTATTAAAATATTATACAAAACCAGTCCAATTCTGATTAGATGATTTTATTTCGAATATGAGTCATCTTATCTTCGACATTAATGTGTTTTGGACCTCTTTAAACCGAATATAAGTTTATAATAAAATAATGCTTTCACACTTTCCTAAAGAGTCCCTCCTCTCCATTATAAAAGGAGACCACTTCTATGCAATTTCACACACCTCTCAAGCCATTTGGCTTGTCCAAACTCTTCCCAATTAAACTACCTACATCCCTATCCTCCCCCTAGGAGCATTACATTAGGAATACGGCACTCCAAGAAGTCATTTTGGTTCAAACCAAAGGAAGTTACCCAAATTAAAGGTAACAATTTCTCTTAAATTGTAATCTTTTATTCTACATATCCAACCCCTAAACTCTTTTTAATACTTTATTTTGTAACAAAACTAGTATCCTCACTATACTGGGCTGTTTTTATGAGAATTATTCTAACTACACTTACACACACCTCTATCTAATGGATGAAGAACATAATGTTTCTGTGGATGGTAAACAAACTTCTCACGAAATGATGATTGTTCGATTTTCTCCTACTGCCTCTCATGGTGGACATTATGATGGAACTATATTTATATATAATATATATTATGTTTATGACTCCATTATGATTCTTTAATTCCCAATTATATCAATACTTTATGGTTTCCACAGTCGGTAAATACGATAATCTCATTTCAGGAAGTGCGGACTACCGCCCCCTCAAAGTGATGTGATTCGTTAATGCCTTATGTGGGATGTATAAATGATGACTTTAATGATATTATATATGATATTATAATGGAATTATAATATACCTATTCCATTAAAATAATAAATATAAATGAAAGTAGCGTTCAAGCGTAAGTACGGCTTACCGTCTCCATGAACGGTGCATTTCATTTCTTACCTCCATATGTTATGTACTATTATAAATACTTTTATATGCTGGAAATATATTGAATATATATGATATATAAATCTTTATTTACATTATGGATGTATGTAAATCATGATATAAGTAATAATAATATCACGAACAACAAGTCCAAACACATACGATAAATAAGATGATTTTACCCAAAACGTTGCTTTAACATGGGATTTACAAAATAACGGGTAATATAAAGTCATAAGTAAACCATATATGATATCATAACAATTAATATGATTGTGTAATAATTAAATGACATTATTTAAATCATTATAAAGGAGGTTTGGATACGTACAAAGCATATTAGACCCTAGGTAAGGGATAACTTTTCCAGTCTCGTTTTTATCCGAGATTGTTTATTCGTAAGTATTCAATGGGGTTATATTTATCATCCATGTCCCTATTTTCTAAAAATGGTTTCATGTATTTTTAATGTCCTTTTTACCCATTTTTTACTTTTACTACATGGTATGTAAGGAATATTTCTTTTGTTTATGTTACGAGGTTCTTTTTTTACTTTTACGGAAAAAGTACTAGAAGAATGTTTTTTAACTTATACGGAATGAAAGGATTTTTACGGTTTTATAACACCTTATTTGCATGAAGCTTAATCTACAATATTTCATGATTATTTTCAACCAAATAATTTTCTTTTAAAATTTCATGGAATTTAGTGAAAATAAAATGATTTTGAAGAAGAAAGGTTATTTTCCTCAAGAATTCATTTCAAATGTTTTTTTGAAAACTATTTTCCATCTAAGATGAAATTATTTAGTACGATTATGTTTCATGTATAATGTATCTATGATTTACATGGTTTTACTTTTCTTATGATGAAATGATATCCATTTGATTTATATGGATTTTGATGGGATGATGTTTATAAAACCCATTTTATTAATTGGTTTATTATGAATGATGTATGTTTATTTTGAGGCACAAGTAAGAATGATTTAATTATTAGATGGGTGGGACCTATATCTCCCTCTAATGCATTGGGAAAAGATTTATATCTCATGTGATAGACATGGATGGAATGACAAGTAAACCCGGTTCAGTAAGGCAATTTTTCCACTAAGATGGTCTTGGCAGAAATTCCTTGGAATCAATGGAAATCATATCATGTGCTTTATGTTTTTCCACAATTACATGTTTTATTACCATGATATTTTATCATGATTAATGTTTCTTTATGATCTATGCCTTATGTACTGTCATGTTTTATGTCATTTCACAATATTTTGACGTTTAAACATTATGTTCATGTTTTTAAGTTCAAATTTATATGATTTGTTTTATTTTATCCATGCTTACCCTTAATGAGCAGTTGATCTCACCCTTTATATGTTTTCATTTCCCCATGATTTAAAGAAAGGTTTTAGGTAAGAAAATAAAAAGGGGAATATATTTATGGGAGATGTTAAAGATCTTTCACCGTGATTAGAAGATTACGTTCCGAGTTTCCAAAGACACTAAACTATTACGGTCATAATGTGTCTGTTTTTGTTATGTATTAAGTATTCCAGAAAAGTAATGTAATGTCCATGTACGTCAAGCTTTGCATCTTTACAGTTGGTATCAGAGGAAAGGATTAGTTAACCTTTGGAAACTAGGACGTAAATACTTTAGTGATATCCCTAGAGATATTTCTAAGGAATGTCTAGGGATGTCCCTAAGGTTAAGTATAATTATAGGTAATAGTCCTAGAATTAGGGTAACAATATTAGAATTAAACCTAAGATGTTAGATATTGAAGTTACTCCCCCTTTATTATGTTGTTTTCCATAGCATGATTTTTTCCCCTCACACTATTCTTTTTGGGTTTTAGATGATGGCTGGAACCCGAAGGAACCATGTTCATCAATGTAATGGACAATGTAATGATTTTCCTTCTGAACAAACCAATGTTATGGGAGATGGAGTGAAAAATATTATTGCTATACTTACTCATGCTATGAATCATTCCGGACATCCGAATGAGCAGAGAAGGGAATAATATTCTATTGAGTCCTTCAGGAGGAAACATCCCCCTTCTTTCAGTGGGTCTTCTAATCCACTTGTTGCAGAACAATGGATCAGTACCATTGAAAAGGTATTTTTCATACTTCCCTGTTCAGAACTTGAAAAAGTCATTTTGGCTGTTTACCGTTTAGAAGGTGAAGCAGACCAGCGGTGGACTCTAATTAAGAACACAAGGGACCAATGTGAAATTGAATCCATGGAATGGTATGAGTTCAAGAACTTATTTTTCAATAAGTACTTCCCACGTATTCTTCGAACAAATATGGAAAATGAGTTCCTTGAGGTTAAGCAAAAGGATGATGAATCTGTTGGTATATAAGAGGCGAATTTCACAAGGCTTGCAAGGTATGCATCTAGCTTTATCATCCAACCAGAAATTAAAGTTGATTGTTTCTTCAGTGGCTTAAATCCAAGTATTCTAAGGGCATTAGTTATAAGAGACTTCAGTAGCTATGAATAAATTGTGTGTTGTGATATCAAGGTAGAATTGGTAGTTGGTGTTATATATCCATCTCATGGTTTTCACAAGAAAAAAAGATGGAGTTCAAGGAGAAATCCTAGAACAATGGTGAAAAGAAGATGAATGTTTCTTTATGATCAAAGTGTGGAAAGAAGCATGGTGGAGATTGCCTAAAAGGCACTAATAAATGTTTTAAGTGTGGAAAAGAAGGTCATCGAGAAGTTGATTATCGAATTAATGGGAAAAAAGTTGCTAATGATGTGAATAGAGAAAAGACTACAGAGAACTCTTCACCAACACTTCAATGCTTCAAGTTCAAGGAAATGGGGCATTATGCTAATAAATTCACTAATCCACGGGTTAATGATGATCAAAGTCAGCAACCTATTAAGGCAAGGGATAAAGGGATGTCTCATGCGATCACTATTTGTGATGTTGAGTATGAAAATGATGTTGTGTAATGATTAAGTGTTTATGTAATGGGATTTCAAAATAGTATCATGGAATCTAATTTATGGTATTGTGGAATTTTGGAATATCTATTTATTGGTTTTCAATAATTCTATTTTACTGGTAACCATGAAAATGTCATTGAAATATTTTTGGAAAGCAGATGAAATACGCATAATGAAGGGATAAGGAGAAAATAATATAATAGTAATCATGAGCTCATGACTAATATAAAGACAAAGTGATATCATGGTTTGGGTATATATAAATTTTGGGATTTTGGTATGTGGAATGAGTTAACTTTTGACAGCATTTTAGTTTTCACTAAGGTTCAATGGGTATTAATTTTTCAAAAGAATACGTGATTAAGGTATTCACATGTTTGGAATGTGACCAACAATATATATCTTATGATATACGGGGGACAAATGAAGGAATTCACATGATCAGTAGATGAACTTTCTAGTAATTTTTTTCTTTATACTATTATATTAGACAGAAGTATTTTGGATAAGATAAAAGATTGTAATTAATTAAGTTAGACATAAGATAGTATTGTTTAAGGCTAGAACTTTTTTTTCGATATTATTGCAGGAATGTTATTATAATGTAGTTTTAGAAAAATAGACAACCTGCAAGACGAGAGACAACCCGTCACGTCGGACAAGGCTGTGGGAATCGAACCCACAACCGAAGTGTGACAGGCCTTTATCACCTTCCACTGGGCTACAGGAAGTCCCTGGTGGGTAGAAACTAGTTTTATTTTATTAAGCGGTATGATAGATGAGGTATAAGTTCATTTTTGGAATCGTATACGATTAACCTCACCATAGATGGACTTATGCGTATATGATAACTTTTGTTAACCATTTATTTGAAACAGATGGAATGACCCATCATTCTATCACATGATCTGCTAACACTTCACGAATAAAAAAATTCAACTTCATTTATTTAAGAGATAAAATGGAAATTGTTCAAAGCACGAAAAATAGTGAGATTGTACCAAAATCATGTATGTATTTCTTCTAATTCAAAATTTTCAATTTTAGGGAAATGATATTAAAAACCAAAAATGTTTTCCTAGTGCTCTTATATCTGATGAATCAGATGGTAACTTAGATCATCACAAATTTATGGCTTTGTGATTGATGGATTTTTCATAGCCATGTTCTCTACCACTCTCCATCAGAACTTGATGGTTAGATTTCTCTTCTATATCCATATTTTCACCTATTTTCTCCTATGTGGGAACACAAGTGATGAGTTACCTTGGATATCCATTTTGATTATAATGTTCATTTTTAACATTTAGTTTTATCATTCCTTTTTACGATGTGGGTTTCTATGAAAAAAACATTCAAGTAGTAAACGATTTATAACCCCAACGAATTTCGAGGGAGAAATTCCTTTTAAGGGTGTAGAATGTAACACCCCGATATTTTATGAAAAATATTCTTTTAATTTTTTGATGTCATGTGTTGTACACTACACCAAGATTACCTTGCGCTATACGCAACACCGTATTAGCTTGCAGTATACGCAACACTATTCTTGGATCCTGTTACACACATTTTTTAAAATAGTTATTCTACCCAACATTGAGTGTATATATATATATATATTCAATGTATAAATGAAATATGGTTGAATTATACTATAAGAAACAACAAAAGAGTCTTGCACAACACGCAACCCTGACTTGGCTTGCATTACATGCAGTCATGAACTTCCTCGATAGCGTGTGTAGTATGCAATACCAGGTTTCAATAAACAACGATATATTGTTATAATATTATTATGGACTAGCCGTTATGAATAATAATAACTTTATTTTGAATTTTATAACCTTATTATTTGTATTACATATTTTATAGAACATGGTATGAGAACAAAATAAATTTTTCGGATAAAATAAGTATTTTTCAAAAAATACAGTTTTACCGCCTTTTGATGGCACACCCATAGCAAGTCTTCTTTTTTAAATGTTTATAAGTTCAAATTGAAAAAATAAAAATATTCCTTGGAATCAGGATATAAAAATTTAATTTGGACAAATGTTTCATATTATTCTGATAACATTCATATTTTGATGAATAGTAAAAACACGCTACATTTTAATTAAAAACAACTTTTTTTATCGCAAAACTTTATATGGATATATTATCTTTTTAATTAGTTTTAAAATGTAATTATAATATATTTTTACCATTTAATCCAATTTTGGTCATTGGAATTAATTTCACTTTGAAATTGGACATAAACAAGTGTCGATCTTTTGATAGTTATTGTTTCTTAAAAACATGCTATTTGTTTTGATAATGGGAATTAATTTTAAAATTAATTAATTCCACTTCTATGTTTTGAGTTTGGAAAAATGGACATCATTTTTGAATTCAGAATATCAAATATAGCTTAGGCTGCATTTTTGTTATTTTTCTAAAAAACTTCAATTTTTGATGAATGGTGAAACGACATTGTGGTAGTTAAAAAAACTAAACCATTCATTTAAATAAAATTTTACCACTTCTGTGAGTTGAATTTCAAAAATCCGACATACATGGTTGTTAACAAGATGTAAAATTTGGTTCATTAAGATGAAAATAATTTTTGGTGAATAGTATCTTTTGAATTTTATTTACCACGGTTAAAGGTAAATAGGGTAATTCAAGGTAAAAATAATATTATGATAATTCAAAATTATGTTTACACTTGTCCAAACCTTATTGGATGAGTAATGGCCGACCATGGGTATCCTTGGGTCGATTTTGTGACCCCATGAAGCCACTTATGAAAGACAATGACACATTAGATTAATTAATTTAATGTAAAGGCAAAATTGACATTAACAAACATCTTTTAGTAAAGTAATTTTAATATGGTGATATATAAGTCTTATTTTAGATTATAAAAATTCATTAGAAAGATAAAAATATTTTCTATATCATGGTAGTTTTTTTATAATTTTTAGAAATCAAATAAATTAAAATATTTATGACACAATAATGATGCAGTATTTACCTCATTAATAAATGATTTAAATAAATAATATTATAATGTTTAAAATATTATCCAACACCTATCCAATTCCTATTGGATGATTTTATTTCGAATAGAGTCATATTATCTTCGACATTAATGTGTTTGGGACCTCTTGAAACCGAAGATAAGTTTATAATAAAATAATGTTTTCACACTTTCCTAAAGAGCCCCTCCTCTCCATTATAAAAGGAGACCACTTCTATGCAATTCCACACACCTCTCAAGCCATTTGGCTCATACCAAATCTGCCCAATTAAGCTCCCTACATCACTCTCTTCCCCCTATAATCCTTAAATTAGGAAGAAGTCACTCCAAGAAGTCATTTTGGTTCAAACCAAAGGAAGTTACCCAAATTAAAGGTAACGATTTCCCTTAAATTGTTTTCTTTTATTCTACTTCTCAGACCCCTAAAATCTTTTTAATCCTTTATTTTGTAACAAAAGGACTATCCAAAATATACTAAGATGTTGTTATGAGAAGTATTCAAACTACACTTACACACACCACCATCTAATGGATGAAGAACATAATGTTTTTGTGGATGGAAAACAAACCTCTCACAAAAAGATGATTGATCGATTTTCACTTACCACCTCTCAGGGTGGCCATTATGATGGAACTGTAATTATATATGATATATATTAGGTTTATGGTTTCCTTATTATTCTTTAATTCCCAATTATATCAACCCTTTATGGCTTCCATAGTCGGTAAATACGATAAATTCATTTTAGGAAGTGCGGACTACCGCCCCACAAAGTGATGTGATTCGTTCATGCCTTATGTGGGATGTATAAAGAATGGAGTTAATGATATTATATATGATATTATAATGGAATTATAATATACATATTCCATTAAAGTAATAAATATAAATGAAATTAGCGTTCAAGCGTACATACGGCTTACCGTCTCCATGAACGGTGCATTTCATTTCTTACATCCATATGTTATGTACTGTTATAAATACATGTATATGCTGGACATATAATGAATATATATGATATATAAATCATGATTTTCATTCTGGAAGTAATTAAATCATGATATAAGTAATAATAACATCACGAACAACAAGTCCAAACACGTACGATAAATAAGATGATTTTACCCAAGACATTGCTTTAACATGGGATTTACCAAAGAACGGGTAATATAAAGTGATAAGTAAACCATATATGATATCATAACAATGAATATGACTATGTAATAAGTCAATGAAATTATTTAAATCATTATACAGTAGGTTCGGATACATACGAAGCATATCGGACCCTAGGTAAGGGATAACTTTTCCAATCTCGTTTTTATCTGAGATTGTTTATTCGTAAGTATTCACTAGGGTTATATTTATCATCCATGTACCTATTTTCTAAAAATGGATTAATGTATTTTTAAAGTACTTTTTACACATTTTTGACTTTTACTACATGGTATGTAAGGAATCTTTATTTTGTTTACGTTACGAGGTACTTCTTAGACTTTTCCGGCAAAATCACTAGAAGAATGTTTTTTTAACTTATACGACATGAAATGATTTTTACGGTTTTATAACACCTTATTTCATGAATATTTATCTAAAATATTTCCTTATTATTTTTTAAAAAACAATTTTCTTTTAAAATTGCATGGCATTTTGTGAAAATAAAATGATTTTGTAGAAGAAAAGATATTTTACTCAAGAATTCATTTCAAATGTTTTTTTCAAAACTATTTTCCATCTAATATGAAATTATTTAGTATGATTATGTTTCAAGTATAATGTATCTATTATTTACATGGTTTCACTTTTCTTATGATGAAATGATATCCATTTGTTTAATATGGATTATGAAGGGATGATGTTTATAAATCCCATTTTATTCGTTGGGTTATTATGAATGATGTATGATTATTTTGTGGCACATGTAAGAATGATTTCATTATGAGATGGGTGGGAACTATATCTCCCTCCAATGCATTGGGTAAAGATTTATATCTCATGAGATAGACATGGCTGGAACGACAAGTAAACCCAGTTTAGTAAGGGGATTTGTCCACTAAGATGGTCTTGGCAGCAATGCCTTGACTACAATGGAAATCATATCATTTGATTTATGTTTTTGCACAATTACATGTTTTATTCCCATGCTATTTTATCATGATTAATGTTTCTTTATGATCTATGCCTTATGTACTGTCATGTTTTATGTCATTTACCAAGATTTTGATGTTTAAACATTATGTTCATGTTTTTAAGTTCAAATTTATATGATTTGTTTTATTTTATCCATGCTTACCCTTAATGAGAATTTGAGCTCACCCTTTATATGTTTTCTTTTCCCCAAGATTTAAAGAAAGGTTTTAGGTAAGAAAATAAAAATGGGAATATCTTTATGGGAGATGTTGAAGACCTTTCACCACGATTAGAAGATTACGTTCCGTGTTTCCAAAGACACTAAACTATTATGGTCCTTGTGTTTCTATTTTTGTTATATATTAAGTATTCCACAAACGTAATGTAATGTCCATGTACGTCAAGCTTTGGGTCTTTACTGTTGGTATCAGAGGAAAGGTTTAATTAACCATTGGAAACTAAGAATCGAATACTTTAGTGAGATCCCTAGAGCTATTTCTAAGGTATGTCTAGGGATGTCCCTAAGGTTAAGTATAAGTATAGGTTATAGTCCTAGAATTATGATAACGATATTAGAATTAATCCTAAGATGTTAGATATTTAAGATACCCCCCCTTTATTATGTTGTTTTCCCTAGCATGATTTTTTCCTCTCACACTATTCTTTTTGGGTTTTAGACGATGGCTGGAACCCGAAGGAACCGTGTTGATCAATGTAATGGAAAACAGAATTATTTTCCTTCTGAACAACCCAATGTTATGGGAGATGGAGTGAAAAATATTATTTCTATACTTACTCATGCTATGAATCATTCTGGACTTCCGAATAAGCAGAGAAGGGAACAATATTCTATTGAGTCCTTCATGAGGCAACCTCCTCTTCTTTTCGTGGGTCTTTTAATCCACTTGTTTCTGAACAATGTATCAGTACCATTGAAAAGATATTTTCCATACTTCGCTGTTCAGAACATGAAAAAGTCATTCTGGCTGTTTACTATTTAGAAGGTGAAGCAGACCAGTGGTGGACACTAATTAAGAACACAAGGCCCCACGGTGAAATTGAATCCCTGGAATGGGGCGAGATCAAGAACTTATTTTTCAATATCTACTTCCCTCATATTCTTCGAACAAAGATGGGGAAGGAGTTCCTTGAGCTAAAGCAAAAGGATGATGAATCTGTTGGTATACACGAGGAAATTTTACAAGGCTTGCAAGGTATTCATCTGGATTTATCAGCCAACCTGAAAGTAAAGTTGATCGATTCTTCAGTGGCTGAAAACCAAGTATTCAAAGGGAATTAGTTATAAGAGACTTTAGTAGCTATGAAGAAATTGTGCGTTTTGATATCAAGGTAGAACTGGAAGTTGGTGTTACATATCCATCTCATGGTTTTGACAAGAAACGAAAGATGGAGTTCAAGGAGAAATCTCAGAACAGTGGTGAAAAGAAGATGAATGTTTCTTTATGCTCAATGTGTGGAAAGAAACATGGTGGAGATTGCCTAAAAGGTACTAATAAATGTTTTATGTGTGGAAAAGAAGGTCATCGAGCAGTTGATTGTTGAAGTAATGGGAAAAAGGTTGCTAATGATTTGAATAGAGAAAAGACTACAGAGAACTCTCCACCAACACTTCAATGCTTCAAGTGCAAGGAAATGGGGAATTATTCTAATAAATTCCCTAATCCATGGGTTAATGATGATCAAAGTCATCAACCTATTAAGGCAAGGGATAAAGGGAAGTCTCATGCGATCCCTATTTGTGATGTTGAGTATGAAAATGATGTTGTGTAATGATTAAGTGTTTATGTAATGGGATTTCAAAATAGAATCATGGAATCTCATTTATGGTATTGTAGAATTTTAGAATATATATGTATTGGTTTTCAATAATTATATGGTACTAGTAACCATGAAAACGTGATTGAAATATTTTTTGAAAGAAGATGAAATACGCATAACGAAGGGATAAGGAGAAAATAATATGATAGTAATCATGAGCTCATGACTAATATAAGGACAGAGTGATATCATGGTTTGAGTATATATAAATTTTGGGATTTTTGTATGTGGAAAGAGTTATCTTTTGACAGCATTTAAGTTTTCACTAAGGTTCAATGGGTATTCATTTTTCAAAAGAATACATGATTAAGGTATTCATATGTTTGGAATGCGACCAACAAGATATATCTTATGATATATGGGGGAAAATGAAGGAATTCACATGCTCGGTAGATGACATTTCTAGTAATTATCTTCTTTACAATATGAGATTAGACAGAAGTATTTTGGATAAGCTTAAAGAGTGGAATGAATTAAGTTAGACATAAGATTGTATTGTTTAAGGATAGAACTTTTTTTTTGATATTATTGCAGGAATGTTATTATAATGCAGTTTTAGAAAAAGGGACAACCTGAAAGATGGGTGACAACCCGTCGCGTCGGACAAGGCTCTGGGAATTGAACCCACAACCGAAGTGAAACAAGCCTTTATCACCTACCATTGGCCTACAGGAAGTCCCTGGTGGGTAGAAACTAATTTTATTTTATTAAGAGATATGATAGATGAAGTATAAGTTCATTTTTGGAATCGTATACGATTAACCTCACCATAGATGGACTTATGTATGTTTGATAACTTTTGCTAACCTTTTGTTTGAAACAGATGGAATGACCCATCATTCTTTCACTTGATATACCAACACTTGACGAATAACAAATTCAACTTCATTTCATTAAGGGATGAAGTTGAAATTGTTCAACGCATAAACAATAGTGAGATTGTACCAAAATCATGCAAGTATTTATTCTTATTCAAAATTTTCAACTTTAGGGAAATGATATTGAAAACCAAAAATGTTGTCCTAGTTCTCTTATATCTGATGAATCAGATGGTACCTTAGATCATCACAAATTTATGGCTTTGTGATTGATGGCTTTTTCATAGCCATATTCTCTACCACTCTCCATCAGAACTTGATGGTTATATTTCTCTTCCATATCCATATTTTCACCTATGTTCTCCTATGTGGGAACCCAATTTATGAGTTACTTTGGATATCCATTTTGTTTCTAACATTCATTTTTAAAATTAAGTTTTAGTATTCCGTTTTACAATGTGGGTTTCTATGAAAGAAACTTTCAAGTAGTAAACGATTTATAACCCCAACGAATTTTGAGGACGAAATTCATTTTATGTGGGGTAGAATGTAACACCCAAAGATTTTATGAAAAAGATTATTTTAATTTCTTCGATGTCTTGTGTTTTACGCTACACCAAGATTACCTTGCACTATACGCAACACCGTATTAGCTTGCAGTATACACAACATTATTCTTGGATCATGTTACACAAAATTTTGATAGTATTCATTCTACGCAAAATTGAGTGCATATATATATATATATATTCAATGTATAAATGAAATATGGTTGGATTCTATTATATGAAATAATAAAAGAGTCTTTCACAACACGCAACCCTGACTTGGCTTGCATTACACGCAATCATGAACTTCCTCGATAACGTGTGTAGTACGCAATACCGAGTTTCACTAAATAACGATATATTGTTATAATATTGTTATGGAATAGCCATTATGAATAGTATAAACAAAATTTTGAATTTTATAACATTATTATTCTTCTTACATATTTTCTAGAACATGGTTTGAGAACAAAATAATTATTTCAGATAAAATAAGTATTTTTCATAAAATGCAGTTTTGCAGCCTTTTGATGGTGCACCCACTATAAATCTTGTTTTTGACATGTTTATAAGTTCAATTTGTCAAAATAAAATTATTCCTTGGAATCAGGATATAAAAATTTAATTTGGATAAAATTTTCATATTATTCTGATAACTTTCATATTTTGATGAATAGTAAAAACACGCTATATTTTAATTAAAAACAACTTTTTTCATCGCAAAAATTTATATGGATAGATTATATTTTTAATTGTTTATAAATTGTAATTATAATATATTTTTACCATTTAATCCAATGTCGGTCATTGGAATTAATTTCACTTTGAAATTGCATATAAATAAGTGTCGATCTTTTGATAGTTATTGTTTCTTAAAAACACACTATTTCTTTTGATAACGGGAATTAATTTTAAAATTAATTAACTAAACTTCTATGTTTTGAATTTGGAAAAATGGGAATCATTTTAGAATTTGGAATATCAAATATATCTTTGGCTAAATTTTCGGTATTTTTCTGAAAAACTTCAATTTTTGATGAATAGTGAAACCACTTTGTGGTAGTTTAAAAAAGTAAATCATTCATTTAAATGAAATTTTACCACTTTTGTGAATTGAATTTCAAAAATCCGACATACATGGTTGTTACCAAGAAGTAAAATGTGGTTCATTAAGATAAAAATATTTTTTGGTGAATAGTAACTTTTGAATTTTATTAACCGCGGTTAAAGGTAAATATGGTTATTCAAGGTAAAAAGAATATTATAATAATTCACAATTACCTTAAAACTTGTCCAAAACTTATTGGATGAGTAATTTTCGAACATGGGAATCCTTGGGTCGATTTTGGGACCCCATGGAGCCACTTATGAAAGACAATGACATATTAGATTAATTAATTTAATGTAAAGACAAAATTGACATTGACAAACATATTTTAGTAAAGTAGTTTTTATATGGTGATATATATGTCCTATTTTCGACTATAAATATTCATTAGAAATCTCAAAATATTTCCTACATCATGGTATATTTTTTATAATTTCTAGACATCAAATAAATGAAATTATTTATAACACAATAATGATGTAGTATTTACCTCATTAATAAATGATTTAAATAAATAAGATTATAATGACTAAAATATTATCCAAAACCTGTCCAATTCCTATTGGATGATATTATTTCGAATATGAGTCATCTTATCTTCGACATTAATGTGTTTTGGACCTCTTGAAACCAGGGATATGTTTATAATAAAATAATGTTTTCACACTTTCCTAAAGAGCCCCTCCTCTCCATTATAAAAGGAGACCGCTTCTATGCAATTCCACACACCTCTCAAGCCATTTGGCTCATCCAAAATCTTCCCAATTAAAATCCCTAAATCACTATACTCCCCCCTAGAATCCTTACATTAGGAAGAAGGCACTCCAAGAAGTCATTTTGGTTCAAACAAAAGGAAGTTACCCAAATTAAATGTAAAGTTTCTCTTAAATTGTTTTTGTTTATTCTACTTCCCCAACCCCTAAACTATTTTTAATACTTTATTTTGTAAAAAAAATAATATCCTAAATATAATAGGATTTTTTATGATAAGTATTAGAACTACACTTACACACCCCTCCATCTAATGGATGAAGAACATAATGTTTCGGTGGATGAAAAACTAACGTCTCACGAAACAATGATTGTTCCATTTTCTCATACCGCCTCTCATGGTAGCCATTATGATGGCTCTGTATTTATATATTATATATATTATGTTAATTTTTTCTTATTATTCTTTAATTCCAAATTATATCAAGCCTTTATGGTTTCCATAGTCGGTAAATACGATAATCTCATTTGAGGAAGTGCGGACTACCGCCTCCTCAAAGTGATGTGATTCGTTAATGCCTTATGTGGGATGTATAAAGGATGGATTTAATGATATTATATATGATATTATAATGGAATTATAATATACCTATTCCATTAAAATCATAAATAGAAATAAAAGTAGCGTTCAAGCGTACGTACAACTTACAATCTCCATGAACGGTGCATTTCATTTCTTACATCCATATGTTATGTACTATTATAAATACAAGTATATGCTGGAAATATAATGAATATATATGATATATAAATCATGATTTACATTCTGGAATTTAGTTAATCATGATATGTAATAATAACATCAAGAACAACAAGTCCAAACACGTACGATAAATAAGATGATTTTACCCAAAAAGTTGCTTGAACATGGGATTTACAAATGAACGGGTAATATAAAGTCATAAGTGAACCATATATGATATGATAAAAATGAATATGATTATGTAATAAGTCAATGAAATTATTTAAATCATGATACAGAAGGTTCAGATACGTACGAAGCATATTAGACCCTATGTAAGAGATAACTTTTCCAATCTCGTTTTTATCCGAGAATGTTTATTCGTAAGTATTCACTGGGGTTATATTTATCATCCATGTCACTATTTTATAAAAATGGTTTCATATATTTTTAAAGTCATTTTTACCCATTTTTTACTTTTACTACATGGTATGTAAGGAATCTTTCTTTTGTTTACGTTGCGAGGTACTTTTTTGACTTTTCTGGTAAAAGTACTAGAAGAATGTTTTTTAACATATACGGAATGAAAGGATTTTTACGGTTTTATAACAACTTATTTTCATGAAGCTTAATATAAAATATTTCATGATTATTTTCTTAAAAATACTTTTCTTTTAAAATTGCATGGAATTTTCTGAAAATAAAATGATTTTGAAGAAGAAAGGATATTTTCCTCAAGAATTCATTTCAAATGTTTTTTTCCAAAACTATTTTCCATCTAAGATAAAATTATTTAGTATGATTATGTTTCAAGTATAACTTCTCTATGATTTACATGGTTTCACTTTTCTTATGATGAAATGACATACATTTTTTTATATGGATTATGAAGGGATGATGTTTATAAAACCCATTTTATTCATTGGGTTATTATGAATGATGTATGTTTATTTTGTGGCACAAGTAAGAATGATTTCATTATGAGATTCATGGGACCTATATCTCCCTCCAGTGCATTTTGTAATGATTTATATCTCATGAGATAGACATGGATGGAATAAAAAGTAAACTTGGTTCAGTAAGGGACTTTTTCCACTAAGATGGTCTTGGAAGTATTGCCTTGGATAAAATGGAAATCATATCATGTGCATTATGTTTTTCCAGAATTACATGTTTTATTCCAATGATATTTTCTCATGATTAATGTTTCTTTATGATCTATGCCTTATGTACTGTCATTTTTATGTCATTTTCCAATATTTGTATGTTTAAACATTATGTTCATGTTTTTAAGTTCAAATGAATATGATTTGTTTTATTTTATCCATGCTTACCCTTAATGAGCATTTGAGCACACCCTTTATATGTTTTCTTTTCCCCAGGATTTAAAGAAAGGTTTTAGGTAGGAAAATAAAAAGGGGAATATATTTATGGGAGATGTTGAAGATCTTTCACCATGATTAGAATATTACGTTCTGAGTTTCCAAAGACACTAAACTATTACAGTCCTTGTGTGTATGCTTTTGTTATGTATTAAGTATTCCGCAAAAGTAATGTAATGTCCATGTACATCATGCTTTGGGTATTTACACCTAGCCTATGGATGGTGGTCTTGGGGTATTCCCGACACAGGCCCTGGGGGATTGGTCATGACAAATTGGTATTAGAGGAGTCGGTTATACCATAGAACACTGGACTCTAATCTTTTTAGTGGCAGTAGTGTTAAGTGTAGTGAGTGTTGTTATCAGTTGAGGGATCTAGTGTTGGTGCGGTGGCCGATGTATCCATACACAAGGACTCTGACTTCTGATTTCCAACTCAGTGCATGAAAAAACTGATTTGATGTGTGTTTTCAAGATTTTTCTTTTTGATCTCTTTATGTCAGATCACCAAGTATAAAATATTGACTGTGGCACACCTGTTTCTTTTCAGGATGCCTCTACGCAGATATCCAACTAGGGTTCCGGGTATAGTACACAATGATTGCCCACCAAGTGACAAGGCCTCGGTATAGGTCCCTCTTCCAGTAGAGGCACCATAGGAGGAACTAGTGGTACCTTTACCCGTTGGGCAACTGATGCCATGAGGCAAAGTAGTATCGAGTGCACGCCGCTTGAGTATGTTGCACGAGTCCTAGTGCCAGAGGCCACCCATGTTTTGGGGAGAGATGGACGCACATGCGGCTTAGGATTGGATGGACTCTGTAGTGAGAGTCTTCCGTCTGGTATGGAAACTAGCTGATAACATGCTGATCCTTACTACCAGTCTTCTACAAGCTGCTTCAGAAAGATGGTGGGGCTTGATGCTCCAGGTTCACAGCAAGGTGAAGCTTTTCTGGGCCGACATCGAGATCCTATTTTTGGCAGAGTTTGTCCTAGTGACTCTTCACGCAGTACGCAAAGAGGAGCTTCTTCATCTGTAGGAGGGCAGCATAATTGTTGCTCAGTACTCAGTGAGGATCACTAACCTCTCACGCTACTCCACTAATATGCTACAGGACCCATTCATTAGGGCCCTGACCTTCGAGCAGGGACTGAATTGGGAGATCAGGGCTTCGATGATCTCAATCAGCATCCTGGAGCAGGCAGGGGTGTTATATCGAGCCCAATTAGTGGAGAGTTTCCTAGATGAGACATCACTAGCAGCGAGACCCACCACCGTACATTACGTAGTGGAGTCTTCTACAGGTGGCAGCAGACAGATGTCACATAGGTCCAAGAGGACCAGACCTACAGGTGGATGACTACATGATTTAGGGTTAGTTGTGTGGGGTACCAGAGATATAGCATGTCCTTCAAGGAATAGGCAATGTTACACATGCAGCAGGTAGGGTCACATGGCTTTCATAAGGACCTGAACCTGAGACAACGATGTTGGATCTAGTTCCTCCCGGACTATGAATTCGAGATAGTATATACTCATGTGAAGGGGAACGTTTTAGGAGATGCACTCAGTAGGAGGTCTGGTATACATATGCTAGGTGAGGTGACAGAGCAGCTGGACACTTCGCAGGTATCCTTTGTGGATCGAGATAGAGAAAAATTTCTTCAGTCTCTTACAGTCACTCTCCCACTCAGTCAGCGAGTCAGGGAGGCATAACGCGGGGTCACTGATAGCGAGGCTCGATGTGCTCAAGTATCTACATGACAAGAACCTGATTGATTTTATGAAGGTGGGGAGCACGTCATCCTCCTCAGAGGAGGTACCATGGTACCAGTGTCGGTTCATGAGGAAGTGTTGAAGGAGTTCCAAACATCCCCTCTAATGATACATCCAAGAGCGGCGAAGATGTACCTGGATCTCCGATGACAGCATTGGGGGCTGGAAATGAAGAATGTAGTAGCATATTTTGTCTCTCAGTGCCTCACTTATCAGCAAGTGAAGGCAGAGCATCAGGTACCAGCCAGATTATTTCAGCCATTAGAGGTCCCAAAGTGGAAGTGGGATGGGATATCCATGAGGAATGTGACTGGACATCCACATACATATATGGGTCATGATTCTATCTAGGTTATCATCGACCGGCTCACCAAATCGACCCACTTCCTACCTATCAAAGAGTAGGGTTCAGTATTGAGATTGTGACACCCCAATGTGAAGGAGATTGTGAGACTACATGGAGTACCCTTGATGATTGTCTTCGATCTTGATACATGTTTTTCTTTTTGGCTATCATTGGAGTTGCTGGAGGGTTTCTTGACACAACTTCATTTGAGCGCTGCCTTCCATCCTCAGACGGATGGCCAGACTGAGCGGACCATTTAGACCCTCGAGGACATGCTACGTGATTTCATCCCTGACTTTAGTCACAGTTGGGAGGATCAATTTCCATTGTAGGAGTTTTCATACAACTGCAGCTATCACTCCACCATTAGGATGACACCATTTGAGGCTCTGTACTACCGACTTTGCAGATCAACTTTGTGCTAAACTGACCTAGTGGAGTCAAAACTAGTGGGACCAGAGATGGTACAGTCTACCACGTAGAATGTCCAAATAATCCTGGAGCGGATGAAGACTGCATAGAGCAGGAAGAAGTCTCATGCTGACAGTAGACAGAGATCTCTGGAGATCGAGGATGGTGACCACGTATTCCTATGAGTCTCACCTGAACAAGGTTTTCGGAGGTTTGGCCGGGGCGACAAGTTATATGTGAGGTTCATCGAACCCTTTGGCATCCTCAATAGAGTTGTGGAGGTGGCTTACCACTTAGCTCTTCCAACTCAGTGGCACTGGGTGCACAACATCTTCCATGTATCCCAAATGATGAGATACGTGCATGACCCACCACACATCATCAATCATGGTGAGCTGGACATCGACAATGGGGCGACGTTTACAGAGGTTCCAATATAGATTGAGGATCGATAGTAATGGGTCCTTAGTGGGTGGTCGATACCTCTGGTGTGCATTCTCTAGCAGCATAAGAACCTACAGGAGAGAACATGGGAGCGGGAGGCCCAGATAAATGCTAAGTACCCCCACGTGTTCCTTTAGTTTGAGTTGTGGCTTATAGGGATGAAAATCCCTAAGGTGGAGAGACTGTAAAGACCCAAATTTTCCATGTAAATAATTTTCTTTAAATTATATGGAATATTATGAGTCTGTGAATATTTAAAGTGCGTGATTCTGAGGCCCGGTGTGCCCAGAATGAATTTATGAACCTTTTTTCGGGTATGTTCAATAAACTTGCGAGAGTGTTTATGTAACTTTTGAACCGGTGCTCGGAATTGAAATTACAGGGAACCGTTGAACTCACAGCACTAGTATTCTCTTATGGAGACCTTAACCTCGACTGTAGTAGGTTGAGGGTAGAAGTTAGTTTTCCACTTATTTGTGGAGGAATAGAAAAATAAAAATATTTATCCTTTTTATTTTTCTTGTAACCTTCTTTGGGATTATGGAGGTGGAGACCCCCTGGACAAAAAACTCCCAATTTTAATTCAAAGGTGGGAACCTCCTGACCCTTAAACTCCCCCTTTAATGGGAGGTAACTCTTGGACTCCCACCATTTTAATTATGCCACTTGAATTAATTAATTAATTATGCCAACTCCATATGTGCCAAAAAATTAAAATTGAAAAACATAATTTTATTTGGGTTGGATCCTCATTTTTCTAGGGAGAAATCATTGGAAAAAGTGAGGCTTGGAGAGAACTCTTGAATAAACTCATCTTATAATGAAGAAAACACCCTCCAAAGAAGAACACACTCTCCAATGTGGAACGTCATCAACGACAATGAACCAATGTCCGTCCTTCCCTCTTCAACGATGATAACAAACCTTCGAGCTTGGGTTATGTTTTTGGTAAATCATCGTTAATTTTTATCTCACATTGAATCGCCTCTCTTGAGTCTCTTTCCACCGATCTAACACGAAGATTAAGGGCCAAATGAACATGGCTCAACATCACTACAAAACTCATTTTGGTTCTTTGTGTGTTCTTCGCGATGGAGGAGGACGGAAACTGACCCCGGTGGGCCTTAGAAATGGTGACTGGCACCACGGACGGCCACAATGAAGGCGGTGGCACAACCGTGTTGTAACATCCCAGTTCTGGAAGCCACCTAGAGGCACCCCGTACCCGGTTGGTCACATGACCTCAAGCGCATTTCCCCAAACACCAGAGGCTGCCGACTAGCAGTGAGGGCCTTGGGTGTGATAGTGGGGAAATTATGCCCTCATTGGTAGAGTACATAGTGGATGTAAATAAACATGCAATAGTAGAAGTAGTAAATAACCAACAATAATAAACAGCGGAAGAATAAATCAGCAAACAACTATAGAAGATCTGTATTTATATAAATGATGCATGATATATATCTAGGAAAGCATCCAAACATGTCACAATGCTGAAAAATATAATAGTACCAAAAAAGTACAAAAGAAAGTAAACAGCTCCTCATCATTGCAAGCCAAACCTTGGTCCCATGCTCTCCTGCTCCAAGCAATAAAGTACCATAAGTCAAAGGGCGCTTGCCCTTGTCTATACCTGAAACAACATAGTCTGTTTGGGCCCAAAATCATGACCCAAACAGGGTGTGAGACTAAATACCAGTAGGTAACCACCTGAAGATCTATACCTAACAGTCAGTGAATATATAGCAGGAAATATTATAATAAGCAGTAAACAGTAGCAGTAACAGTAGGCAGTAATCAGTATGCAGCAAACAGGATGATATACAACAGTGATCAATCCACAGAACAACAAGTAGCGGTGAAGAAATAGCTAACAAAAACAGGAAACCCTCTGGGAAGTACTCGCAGCCATCCCCTCTGGTCCTATCCATGAAGTACCACAACCCTATGGGTAGTGCACTCAGCCTAACCCCTCTGGTTTAGTCATACGAATTTATAAGACTCTCTGGGGAAGCTCTCTCGGTCAATTCCCCTTATAGTCTATGGTATTTAGGGACTCTCTGAGGGAGATCATGCAGTCTAACCCTCTTGGACCAAGGTCCAGAGACTCTCTGATGATGCTCACTTGGTCAATCCTCCTATAGCCTCAGGTATACCATATACACTCTTAGGAAGCTCACTCGGTCAATTCCTCCTCTAGCCTAGGAAGGTTCTAAAGACACTAAAACAAGGTAAAGACTCTCTAAGAATGCTCACTCGGTCTACCCTCCAATAGTCTATAATAACTATGACTCTCTGGGAAACTCACTCGTTCTATCCCCTATAGTCTATAACATCCAAGACTCTATGAGGAAGCTCACTCAGTATATCCCTGTATTGTCTATAATTTCTAGGACTCTCTAGGAAGCTCACTCGGTGTATCCCTTAAAGTCTATAGCACCGAGTTCTCATGGTCGTGTGCCAGTCAGTGGATATTAATACTATAAGGACAAAGTAAACCTATAGAGCTACTTGGCTAACCAAAGTACACATATAGAGCTATGTGGCTAAATAGTCTATAGAGAAACAAGTATGTTAACAACATAATTCCATCCTACGAACACAAGGCATGGAAAATAGGTATAATAGCCAAAGGCTAACAAGAATCAAAGGTCGTAAACAAAGAAAGGACTAGGAAAAACATCCAAGCACAACAATTATCCTCAAACATGATCAAATTACTTCTACAAATTCATGCAATCAAGGTAGGAAAATAAAAATAGAAAAATAGTAACACACAATACCCTGTTCACGGGTATTGGAGGAATTTGGACATAAAAATCAAGGACTTTGAACGGTAAGGCAGAAACCACCCACCTTGATCCTAGGAGTTCAATATACTTGAACCACGAGGCTTGATTCTCCTCAGAATGGCATAGATCTATGAAAATGAACAAAATGTTCATCCCTCGATAACATGAGAAAGAGGAGGAATTGGAAAACAAAGACTTAGGAGAAGGAAGAACTAACCTTTGCGGTTCCAACATAACCGACGACGTTCTATTCAGAGAACGGATAGAGGCACAAGGTCTTGGAGAAGATCTTCAACCGTACGGGTTGCTCTCGGTCAAAGGCGCTTGAGAAGAAGACAGTTCTATTGATCAGGAACGACCCCAGTCCATTTAATGAAAAAAAAGAAAATACACGGCGTACAATTATTGAGTACATGGTGTGTACTCTACTTTTCTGTATTCCGTTTAAAGAGGCCTCTACATCACCCCTACACACCATGTGTGTGGCTCGGAGACTGCCAACACATGGCTTGGCACGACAAGGGAGTAAACGGTGTGTACTCATAAAGTACACAACGTGTACTTAAAAAATTTCTAGAAACTCCTTTTTTATAAAAAAACTCTAGGAAAAGGAAGGAAATACCTGGAAATGAAGATCCACTTTCATACAAACTTTCCCCCTTAAAGAAATTCATCCCCGAATTTCCCTAGCGATGGGTAGAAGAAGAAACCCCAAACAGCTCTGACCACTACGATCGTACATCGGTCTCCCTCTCCCAAGTCTCGTCCTGCACTCGCCCGTGCAACCATAACACCCGTACTAGAGAAACAGATAGGACACAGAGAACCTGTGTACTATGATCGAAAATCCGGATGGGATGCTCCTCAAATGATGCATCTGCTTCAAGCTCAACCTCCTCAGGTTGAAAGACATGAGACAGGTCTGAAAATTAACATCGGTGTTGAGAAACGTGGAAGACGTTGTGCATAGCCCAGTACCTATGAGGTAACTACACCCGATAGGCAATCGGCATAACTCCCTCGAACACCTCAAATGACCCAACGTACCATGGTGACAGATTACCCGATCTCCAGATCCTCTTGTGTCCCAACCTCGGTACGACACGCAGGAAAACCTGATCCCCGACCTCGAACTCCAGAGGTCATCTCCACTGATCAGTATGAGACTACTGCAGAGACTGTGCTGTAGCCATCCTTTTTAGAATCAACTCTATCTGCTCTGAGGTCTCCTGAACAAGACGAGGTCCCAGCAAAGCTGCCTCTCCTGCCTCCAGCCAGCGTAAGGGTGATCAACATGGCCTACCATACCAAGAATCGTATGGTTCCATCTGAATAGTCCCATTAAAACTGTTGTTATAGGAAAACTCCACAAGAGGTATATTATTCTCCAATGAACCACCAAAGTCTAGAATGAAATCTTGGAGCATATCATCAATAACATGGATCGTACGGTCGGACTGACCATCTGTCTGGTGATGGTATGCTGTACCCAAAAGTACATGTGTACCCAAAGCCTTCTAAATCCCCTTCCAGAACAGAGAAGTATAGCACACATCCATGTCTGAAACAATGGAGTGTGGAATTCCATGTAGACGTACAATCTCTCAGATGTACAACCGTCCCAACTCATCAACACTGAAGGACTCAATGATTGGTAAGAAGTTAGCAACCTTCGTAATCCAGTCAGCAACAACCCAAACATCATAACTACCTCGAGGTGACCTTGACAACCTAGTCACGATGTCCATAGTGATGTCATTCCACTTCCACTCAGGAATGGGTAACTTCTGTAAAAGCCCCACTGGTTGCTGATGCTCTACTTTCACCTGATGACAAGTAGAACATCTAATGAAAAAACTAGAAACATCTCTCTTCATACCTGGCCACCAGTACTAGTGGTGTAGATCATGATACATCTTGGTGATTCCAGGATGAACTTCCCAAACTGAGGAACGAAAATCCCACATCAGCTCCTCGCATATGTCTATCGGCTCCCATACGCGTCCTTGGAAACACAAGATCTCTTCCTCGCCCACTTTCCATCTAGGAAGAGGTTCATATCTTGACACACTCTCCCATAGTACTAGGCCTTCTGAGTCTGATATCTACCTCATCCGCACCATACCATGAAGAGTAGAGGTATCAACCACAGAATAATGAAAGGTTTATCCCTGTATGTCGTTTGCCTCCATGTGCATCTCATAGAATAGAGCCATAAGATGCCACTAACTTATGGCCTCCTGAACTACCTATATCTCCATTCTCCTACTCAATGCATCAGCCACTGCGTTGCCCTTTCCCGGTGTATAGGTGAACTTGAAGTCGAAAGAATGATGATACCCGACCCACCTGCACTGTCTCAGATTCAGATCATGCTGAGTGAATATATACTTGAGACTCTTGTGGTTGGTGAAAATTAAAAAGTGCTCCCACAGAAGATAGTGTCTCCAACAGTGCAAGGCATGAACAACAGCTGCCAACTCCAGATCATGCGTCAGGTAGTTCCACTCGTGTGGCCTCAACTGCCGAGACCCATATGCAACGACCCCATCTCCCTGCATAAGCACTGCTCCCAGCCCGATACCTGAAGCATCACAGTAAACAGTATATCCCTTTCCAGCTCTATCAAGAACTGTATCGGTGCTGACGTCAACCGCCCATTCAACTCTTGAATGGATAACTCACAAGAATATGACTATAAAAACTTCACCCCCTTCTTGGTCAGACCTATCAGTGGTGCTGATTAGCGTGGAAAGTCTTGTATGAAATTCCTGTAGTATCCAGCCATCCCTAGAAAACTCTACAGCACAGATACATTATTCAGATGCTCTGAGTAAACTACAGCTCTCACATTCTCTGGGTCCACTGATACTCTTGTCTCTTAGATGACATGACCCAATAAGTGAATCTGACCCATCCAAAAGTCGCATTTTGAGAGTTTAACATATAACTGATGCTCTCTCAGTGTAATCAGAATGATCTCATGGTGTGTGGCATGGTCGTGTCAAGTGTGAGAGTACACCAAGATTTCATCCACAAAAACCACCACAAAGGAATCTAAAAACGGATGGAACACTCAGTTCATCAGTGCCATAAAAACTGTTGGCGCGTTCGTGAGACCAAACAGCATGACTGTATACTCGTATACACCATACCTACTCTTGAAGGATGTAAGAGGTATATATGATGGTCAAATGCACAACTGGTGATAATCGGACCTCAAATCGATCTTCGAGAACACCCGGGCTCCTCGAAGCTGATCAAAGAGGTCATCCATCCTCGGTAAGGGATATCAGTTCCGGACAGTCAACGAGTTCAACTTCCGATAATCCATGCAAAGCCGAAGGGTGTCGTCTTCCTTCTTCACAAACAGGACAGGCAAACCCCAAGGATAAGTATTCAGTTGGATGAAACCCTTTGCATGTAACTCCTCTAACTGCTTCTTGAGCTCCTACAACTCAGGTGTAGCCATCCTATAAGGAGGATTGGACATCGGTGCCACTCCTAGCACAAGCTCAATAGAGAATTCTACCTCACACTCCAGAGGCCAACCTGAAAAGTCCTCTGGAAAGACATCCCTAAAACAATCCACCACTTGATGAAAGTCTAACTGTGAAGTACCCTGGTCATCCAGATAAAGACTGGAAATCTGGGCTGTAACTCCTCCTAGACCATGATTCTCTAGTCCAGCTCTACCCACCTGGACATCCAACTCACCTCTATGAAGGAAAGATCCACCCTCTGGTGATACGAAACACACCCTACAACAATAGAAATTAACGAATGCTTGGAAGGGAACCAACCAATCCATCCCGAGAATGACGTCATAGCCCGTCATCTCTAGGACATAGACGTACCATAAGAAAAGACACCCTACAACCTCAAGAGGGTACTCTCTGCACTGACGTGCACCAGATGTCGTCGTTCCCAACGGTGTTTCAAGAGTCAATAAGTTGGCAGATGAAAAGATACAGAGGACAAGGCTCTCCACAACAACAACAGAGATAAAACTATGTGAATCACTAGTATCAAAAAAGGATGAAGAAAAAACTGAGGCTACTAAGATCGTACCTCGAACTATAGAAGGGTCGGGATCCTGCTCCTAATAGGTCTGCTCCACGGTGAATGTTTGGCCTGCACTGCGGCCCTACACCCCTGGATGACCACTCTGAGGTGACCCACTCTACTGTTACTAGTGACCTTGTGTCCGACCACCACGACTGCGACCTTCACCTCGGCCCGAACGACCGAAAGCACTCCAGTTCCCAGATTGGTGAGAAACTAGTGAAGCATCTCCTGAACGCGAGGTCATTGAAGTACCCCTACCACCTGTTGAAGGTGAAAATATCTGACAAAAACACTAAAAATGGCCCATATTTCCACAAGATCGGAACTTCGTCGAATTTCTCAGACACTAAGGTCTAGTATTCCCACTCATACCACACTGGTATCATCCAACCTGGCTGCCAGAAGATACATCCCACCTACTCTGATCTCCTCGAGAAGACTCTCTGCGGCGCTTCCAACTATCTGTAGGAGGAACACCAACTCTGGATGTCAAACCGTTCTGGCTCACTGCTCCAGAATCTCTCAGATTGCGCTCGGTGATCCACACCTGGTTGAGGATAGAGGATATCGAAGTCAACCTGAAGATATTCACACGGGAATAGATCTCCGGCCTGAGACCGTCCTTGAACATCCTATCAAGGAACAAATCATCACCTTCTGCGATCGGCATGAAGCTCTGCAGCTTGGTAAAGAGGGACGAGTACTCCATAACAGAAAGCATACCCTACTATAGACTCATAAACTCTGGGGCTCAGTCGGCCCTCAAGGTATCTGGGTAATAGTAGTCATAGACAGTGAGACGAAACTCATCCCAAGACATAATCTGCTGGCACCCGGACTGCAAGATCACCTCCCACAACCTCTTGGTGGTGTCTCAGAGCATACAAGTAGCCATATTTACCCTTTTCTCTGGGGGTATCTCTAGATGATCAAATATCATTAGTGTGGCCACTATCCATGACTCTGCAGCCTGGGGTCCTCCATACCTAGAGAATGTAGGAGGATGCTGCTGCTGAAAGACCCGTGTCAATTCGTCCATCGACGGGGAAGGAGGTGGAACTCCTTGAAAGGTCGGCATCATCCTCAGGATGTCCTCCCTGAACTACACATTAGTGCCTGTGATGGGTATAACAGCTGGTTCCAAGGTTGGCACAACAGGAGGATCTGTCGGTGGTCTCTGGTAGGCCATATCCGGTGTCTGATCACCGTCTGGCAACTGACGTACCACTGGAGGACGTCTCAGTGGTATAGCTCTGAAAATATCAAAAACACACATTACATATGGATTATCAGAGACTGAGAACACATGAGTACAAATGGAAATAGGAGGAGGAAACATTCAAGTTAACAAAACACGACTACACGGCGTGTATAAAAACTACACGGCGTGTTCACTTAAACCAATGACATGGATGTGTACTACTACCACATCTGGACATGTAACACCCCAACTAAATGGTGTGTTGTCCCCACACACGGCATGTACTTGAACTGTATTCCCCTACCCGAGTCTCTTTACATTGATAACTGACATGGTCTTCGTAATATGATACTACACGGCGTGTTCCATATGGACATGGTGTGTAGTAGACAAGGTTTCAACGACCCGTGTTTCTAGTTACACGACCGACTACATAGATGACCCTTACATGGTGTGTTCCGAACAAACATGACATATATAAGAGAAGACAACACATGCCCATGTTGTTCGTGACACGGCCGGGTACCTGGAACAATACTACATGGTGTGTTCTTTACCAACACGACGTGTTCTAGTCGAGCTTCCCCGGCCCGTGTTGTGAGTGACACGGCTGGGAAGAAGACTCTATATTACATGGAGTGTTCCTTACCAACACGACGTGTTCTACTCGAGCTTCCACAACCTGTGTTGTTAGTGACACGGCCAGGTACACGGCTCTATACCACACGGTGTGCACCTTCTGTACACAGCGTGTTACTAAAGACGATTCTTCAACACCGTGTTCCTGCTCTCAAAGTCAGTGACACGGTCTGAAACCACATGGCGTGTAGTCATAAATTAAATGCAGTGTATTCTGGGATTTTTTCGGGAAGTAGCTTAGAAACTGCATCGAAGCCCAGAAACACAGAAAACAAGGAATGAAGGTGCCAAATTCCGATTCGTGAGGGCCCATACTCCCCACAAACCAAAGCTTGGCATCCATTACAGTCATATATAAGGAAAAAAGGTCAATGATTCACAAATTTCCGATTCAAGTGGGACCATAACACCTTAAGAACCAAAATTTGGTGTTCATTTAAGCAAGGTACAATACAAATAGTCCTCTATCAAACAGTATGGATTCTATCAATGCATCTATCACAAAAACATGCATAATCTACAAAAAGTCTATCACAACAACATGCAATCGCTAATGCACCCTAGATGGAATGGAAAGAATGAATGGAATGTGATTTCTAACAAGTGCCTATATGATGCATGAGATGGAATACCCTCATCTCATCGGGTTGCGATAGAAATAAAACCATAGTAACAACAACAATAACAACACAAGTCATGTGAATCAATCTAGGTGAAATCATATCAATCGTAAAATCTCAAAACCAAAAAACTCCAATAAACGAGGTAGTATGGATTTTCCCTATACAAGGGTTAACTACTCCCGATCACATCTTATTACCTAGTACCTCATCTGTATTATCCCTCGCTAAAGGCTCCAAACAGTAAGTCAAGAGAAAAGAATTCCTTTGATACCACTTTGTAACATCCCAGTTCCGGAAGCCAACTAGAGGTGCCCCATACCCGGTTGGTCACATGACCTCAAGCACATTTCCCTAAATGCCAGAGACTCCCGACAAGCAGTGAGTGCCTTGGGTGTGATAGTGGGGAAACTATTCCATCATTGGCAGAGTACACAATGGAAGTAAATAAATATGATATAGCAGGAGAAGTAAATAACCATCAATAATAAACAGTGGAATACTAAATCAGAAATCAACTGTAGAACATGTGTATATATATAAATGATGCATGATACATATCTAGGAAAGCATCCAAACAAGTCACAATGCTGAAAAATACAATAGTACCAAAACAAGTACAAAAGAAATTAAATAGCTCCTCATCATCGCAAGCCAAATCGTGGTCCCATGCTCTCATGCTCCAAGAAATCAAGTACCAGAAGTCGAAGTGTGATTTCCATTGTCTATAACTACAACAACATAGTCTATTTAGGCCCAAAAGAATGACCCAAACAAGGTGTGAGACTAAATCCTAGTAGAGAACCACCCGAAGATCTGTGCCTAATATTCAGTGAGTATATGGCAGGTAATAGTACAATAAGCATTAAACAATAGCAGCAATAGCAGGCAGTAATCAATATGCAGTAAATAGGATGATATAAAATGGTGATCAATCCACAGAACAACAAGTAGTGGGGAAGAAATAGCTAACACAAATTGGAAACCCTATGGGAAGTACTCGCAACCATCCCCTCAGGTCCTATCCAAGAAGTACCACAACCCTTTTGGTAGTTCACTCAGCCTATGGTCATACGAATTTATAAGACTCTCTAGGGATGCTCGCTCAGTAAATTCCCCTTATAGTCTAGGGCTGTTAGGGACTCTCTGAGGGAGATCACGTGGTCTAATGATCTTGGACCAAGGTCTAGAGACTCTCTAAGGAAGCTCACTCGGTCAATTATCCTATAGCATCAGGTATACCACAGACTCTCTGAGGAAGCTCCCTCTGTCAATTCCTCCTCTAGCCTGGGAAGGTTTTAAAGACATTCAAACAAGGTAACGACTCTCTATGGAAGTGCACTCGTTTTACCCTCCTGTACTCTATAATAACTAAGACTCTCTGGGAAGCTCACTCAGTTTATCCCCTATAGTATATAACGTCCAAGAATCTCTCAAGAAGCTCACTCAGTCTATCCCTGTATGGTCTATAATATCTAGGACTCTCTGGGAATCTCAATCACTCTATCCCTTATAGTCTATAGCACTAGGTTCTCACGGTCTCGTGCTAGTTAGTGCATATTAATGATATAAGGCCAAAGTACACCTATAGAGCTACCTGGCTAACCAAAGTACACTTATAGAGCTACTTGGATATATATTCTACAAAGAAACAAGAATGTAAACAACATTATTCTATCCTACGAACACAAGGTAGCGAAAATAGGTATAACGGCCAAATGATATCAAGACCCAATGGTCGTAAACAAAGCACAGAATGGGAAAAACATCAAAGCAAAACAATTATCCTCAAAAATTATCAAATTACTTCTACAAAAGCATGCAATCAAGGAAGGAAAACAATAAGGAAAAAATGGTAACACACAATACCCCGTTCATGGGTATTGGTGCAATTTTCACATAAAACTGAAGGAATTTGAACGGTAAGGCACAAACTACACACCTAGATCCCAGGAGTTCGATATACTTGAACCACGAGGCCTGATTCTCCTCATAACGGTGTAGATATATGGAAACACACTAAACATTCAACCCACAATAACTTGAGAAGGAGGATGAATTGTAAAACAAAGCTCTAGGAGAAGGAGGAACTCACCGCTGCGGTTCCAACGCAATCATCGGCGGTCGATTCAGAGAATGGACAAGGGAACGGGGGCTCAGAGAAGATCTGCGGCTGTATGGGTCACTCTCGTTCGAATGCGATGTGGAAGAAGATAGTTCTGTCACTTAGGCGTGACCCCGGTCAGTTTAATGAAAAAAATACATGGCGTGTACTTTTTGAGTACACGGCGTGTACTATACTTTTCCGTACTCTTCTTTAAGAGGACTCTAAATCACCCCTACACACTATGTTTGTGTCTTGGACAAGCCCAGAACATGGCCTGGCGCAGCAAGGGAGTACACTGTGTGTACTCATAAATTACTTGGCGTGTATTTCAAAAATTTCCAGAAACTCCTTTTTTATCAAAAACTCCCAGAAAAGGAAGGAAATATCTGAAAACGAAGATCCAGGTTCTTACACGTGCCGCCGAATAAGGGCCACAATGGAGAAATGGTGGCGGTCGGTGGAGGCCGACCACACGACAGGGGCAGGGGCGTGCGTCTATGCCACCAGGCAAGTAAGGGTTGCGGCTTGGTGCCGCGGCGGTGAAGGGAGGGCAGTCGGCCCTGTGGGCCACTAACTAAGGCATGGCTCGTGACCGCACTGTCAGATGAAGTGGTCCCGAACTGTCACTGGCCGCGGAGGGGCATCACATGACGCGCCGCCGGGAGGATAAAGGAGCCATCCATTTCGGCCGGCCGAGCTATACTGAGCGGGACCCACAGAGTCTCTCACTCAATGCCTGGTGACCGAACGGCTTTGGCCGTTCGTCCATTGAGGGTGGGGGTTCGCGACTCCCCCGGCATGCGGCCAGGCCGGGCCACCTAGTGTGGGCTGGGTCGGACCCAGTGGGCTAGGTAGGATTCTGTGGGCTGGGTCCGACCCAGGGCCATACCCGGGTCGGCCCAGGCCGGGTTGGGCTGGGTTGATCTGACCAGGTTGGACCGGACCATGACTAGTTTCAACCTTATACATTCTTTCGGTCATATCTTGAGCTACATGTGTCTATTTGACGAACCTTCTATGGTGCCAGAAACCTTGTAGCGGGATGGTCATTTTGGTATACCCCACCTGAGATTTGGATAATGTTGGGGTACAGTTGGGTTGGATCGAGCATGAATCCAACCAAGCCCATGGGACTAAAAGACTAATAACTTATAGATTGGGCGTCCTTTTGACGCACAATCTATTGAGATGAGACCCCAATGAAGTGGCAGTCCTTTGGGATACTTCTTAGTGGGACATCATGGTAGTTGGAGTATCAAATACTGGGTTGAGGAGAAGACCCTCCTGGAGACAAGTGAGATTAGTGCACGAACCATGTAGATCGCTGTAACATGAGAAATAGATTATAAGTGGGGCAGTGCATTGGGATCCTACATGGGTCTCTGCTTGAGGTTCCCACATGGATCTGCTCTAAGAATCCATGTGGGACAACTCTGGGATCCTGTGTGGGCCTGATGATGTACTAGGATCTTGTGTGGGTCTGATGATGTAATAGGATCCTGTGTGGGTCTTATGATGTACTGGGATCCTCTGTGTGTCTGATGATGTACTAGGATCATGTGTGGGTTTGATGGTGTACTAGGTTCCAGTGTGGGTCTGATATTGATTTTGGATCCTACGTGGGTCTGCCTCTTAACAGAGTAAGTTGATTCAGTTGTTACATCTAATCATCTCAACTACTGTACCTAAGTTATACGTAATATGAGATGAGTCCATTCCTTCGTGGTGATACCTTTGTGGTATTCTTCTGTGTGGCGTACCTTTATGGTGCAACCCTTTGTGGTGATACGTTTTTGTTATTCTTCTGTGTGCCATTCCTTTGTGATACTTTCCTTCATGGTATTACTTCCTTTGTGGAACAATTGTGCTTTGGGATAATGAGTTGGGCCTTTTATTTCCTCATGATTGAGATGGGTTTACTTTATAACTTAGTTATATGTATGGGCATATATATATGTAGGGTTTTCAGTTTTTTTATCCCTTGTGGTTAATCCTTTGTGGATTTTGTGAGACCATGAGGGTCTCAGGGTCCCTATTGAGTGTCTTTATTCTCACCCCTGCATGGGCTATGCCCGCACCTTGTCGTGTTTGGTGCAGATGAAAGATATCAGTGACTGAGGATGAGGGTACCAGGACTAGAGTTAACTCAGAGGTGGACCGTAAATGAGGTATACCTCAGAGAAAACCATTCGAGATCAGTACCTACCCTTCAGGTAGGATCCTTGTCAGGTGTTAACAGGAGGTGTTTCAGTTTAATTGTACTTTTCAGTTTCTTGTACTTTCTAGTTGGGCTTGTATTCTGGCCCCTATTACTTACTGCACTCACTCTATTTATTGTTTAGTTTACTCGTGTTCGTATCTTGCTATGTGCTTGGTTGCGTGTGTTTATAGAATATTAAGGCAATGGATTCCTAGTTTTATGGAATACGCCTTTCGGTACTAGTCACAATCCCCTGACATATGGAAGGCGGGCATGGGGTAGTCACGACATGGGCCCAGGGGGACAGGTCGTCACTCTCTCTCTACCATGTTATATTGATTATGTAGTTAGCCTTATATCATTATTATTTCATGTTTTTTTCTTATTTACATTATATGATGTCATCATCTTAGGATACCGTGTTTAGTATGTCATGATTCCATGTCATTACATAGGATCCTTCTCTTTAATGATATCCTGTTCTATATTTGAATCAAATTTTATGTTTATTTATCATGTTTGTTCCCATATTAGGCCTTCTAGATCACCCCATATTTTTATGAATTCCCCTGGTTGTCATACACTATTTTAAGAGCTCAAACGTCTTTTGGAGATCACTCAAGAAAAATGAAAAAAATAAAACAACTTGTTTCCCTTTCCTCTAATTTATTATAAACCTACTCTAAAAAATATGCTAGGAGTCAAAATATTTTTATTATAGTTAATATATTTTTATGTTAAAAATCATCTAATAATGTTGGTCCACACCTGGGTAACCATATTAAATCTAGTGAAATAATAATCCAATCTTGAATAAATCTAGAACAAGATTTTTAATGAAGTTCTCAAAAGGATAATTATTCATGAACCAAATGATGATTCATTGAATAAATATGAAATATTTCTCCCACCATTTCAAAGAATTCAATTATTTATAGAAGTTATGTTGTTGGAAGAAATATTTAGAAATATATGTGACATATCCAAGCTTAATGGAACTAAGGAAGAAGGGTTCATATATAGAAATATTGGGAAGAATGCAATTGAAATTTCAGATTAAAATTTTTCAGATATTAAAATTTCATTGTCAGGACTTGAGTGGAATTAAAAATATTCTTTCAAGTTTCAAAACATTGGTATAATCTTGGATTTTATATTCTAGTGAATCATTATACTCTACTGGTGAAAATGGGTGCATAGAAATTTATTTTTCCTGAAGATGTGGAATTGTAAATATTAGGGGTAATAAATCTATTAATAATACATGTAATTGAGAATTCATAATTTAATAGAATAATTGATGTTTCTATAGGTTGAAGAATGATTACTAAATTCCTTCCCTTTAGTAGAACATGATTTTGGTTTGAAATTTAGTCAAATATGGTTATATAAATACCTTTATAGAGGATGTTTGAAAAATAATCCAGGCATCCTTAGTCATTTCTAGAGGTATAAAATATGGTATAATATATCATGATATATAAGAAGTTGGAGGTACACTGAATTAAACTTTTATTACCATAAATTAATATTAATATATATATATATATATAATTTCCAATATGGGAACAATAGAGGGAAATGTATGAATGTTTTATGATAAAAATTTATAATAGTGATGGATCTTAAAAATTTTAAATTATAGAGGAGTTTCATTATTGGAAGGATATAAAATATTTTCTATAATTTTAGTATAAGAACACCAACATGATTCAATATAGAGATGATACATATATATGTACAGGGAAAATACCTAGTTAATCATTATAAAGGATCAATAGTTTTTGTGTTATTCATTTATGAAACCATGTGGAATGTATGTGTAGACATCCTAGTGCATAAATCAGTAGAGGTAATAACCTTTGATTATTCGAAGAAAAAAATTAATGGGAGAATATATGTAATCTAAAATTTTGATGAATGGAAAATTGAGGTGAGTACATCAAAAGATGTTTTTTGAACATCTGCAAACATAAAGGAATTTGGAATTAGGCATATAAACATAGAATTTTCAGTAAGAATTTTTTTTCAAAATTGATTTATCAAAATTTGATGAATAGATTGAAATGTGTGATGTTTTATTCATGAATTTCTATGTTCTTTTAGGTGGGAATTGTGAATAGACTATCATTATTATCATATCAGAGCCCATCAGCACCACTAAGATAGAAAATTCTAGAATCTTTATTTATAGGAAAAGAACTGAATTTGTCTTACCATAATTTTTTCATAGGTATATCCGATAATTTTTTTTTTGTTAAAAATAGAGATGTTATAAAATTTGAAATCCTATACATGTTTCTATGTGTTATATGGTGATGGAAATATTATATTCTAAATTTTGTATAATGAGAAAGACCAATTCATTAGAAGTAATAATTTACACATTAAATGATATTTTTTATATGTAAGTGAATTTATTAGTAGACAATGTTAGAGTTAAATTATTTAATTCTATTAAATTTTTTTAATTAGAGGCACAAAAAGTTCAAAAATTATAAAGACCGAATATATCTCTATGTCTAATTTTTTTTAAATAATTCCATAATCATGTTTATAGAGTGGCATAGAATGTTTAATTATGAGACTATAAGATGGTAAACATGAGTGATCTATAACATTTAATGCTTGGGGAAGAGTTAAGGTGGTTGAAAATAAGAATGTTTTAGTTTTGGAGATATTTGAATAATATATAATAATATAAATGACTAGAAGAGTCAAACAATGAGAATAATAGAACAAATATGATTTGAAATTATTCCTTTAAACAAATAGGGAAGAATCAAAGATAACAAATATTAGGTTAGCCTTAATGATTTTTGAGGGTGTGAGTTTTCCACAATATATTATTTTGAACCACTTCATGCTGATAACTACAAAGGGATGATAAATTTACCACTAATATATATGATACATGATAAGAAGGATTCATTCTAGTTAAAATATGATTTTGGAGGAAGGATAAAGTATAATGTGAGGCAAGGGTGAATATTGTTCCTCAATAGGAGGGTATCTACTTTTATGGAATAATCTCTATAATATTATTGCATGCTAAAATTTTAACCATGATATTTTTAGTTTACTTTTTCTGATTAAATCTATATTTCATAGTCCTGGAGAAATATTTTATTCATGGGGTTCTACAGTTGGAAATCTATAGGATGAGATGAACTAGTTGGATAGATCATCGTAATTAATGAATTCAATGAAAAATAGAAAATATTCTGCATGTTTAAAAAATGAAAAGTAATTTAAATTGAATGTTTGGGTGTTCTATAAAATATATGGGTATCATATGGAGAAACACATATCATTTTTATAGGATTAATTAAATTTATGGTAATTTCATTATTCTACAATAGAATGTGGATGATACTCTTGTGGTGGGTTTTTCAATGCAATGGATTTTATCAAAGAAGTATAAATTTTAATGGAAGTTATAAATGAATGTTGTCAGGTATAAAATACCTATAAAAATTTTTCGATCGATATAATAAGAATAAAACTTATTTTTTATATTAGAATGAGTAATTATGGAATTTCATAGAGAACATTTGTATTAACTGATAAAAACCTATTTCAAAAACTATTTAATGAATGTTAAAACTCTTAAAGAATAAAAAACAATTAATGGAATAAGATTATAATAACAAGGTTAAAATGCTATATGAATTAGTGGAAGAAAGTTTCATATATTACATGTTGTGTACTTGACCATATATTTCCCAGGAACTAGGAGTTTCTAGTAAGTTCCTATCAAATTCTAGAGAAGAACATTGGAAAGATATGAATCAGGTTCTCAGATATATTTATATAATATAATATACAACCTATTTCATTAGAGATGATGATCAACAAGTAAGGTTTTTTAACAAAATCATTAGGGGAGATTCAAATTCATAGAAGGTAACATTTGGTTTTATTTTTACCGTCGATTGATCTTCAATCCACTAGATATCATGGTTGAAACTACTCAGTTTTTGTTCAAGATTCAATTAAGGTACTTAGTAGAAATATATTAAATCAGTGTAATTGTGTGTTTGAAATATATAATGGGGTACTTATAAGTATAAAATAAAATACATTTCATTTTTTAGTAGTCATAGTGTAATAAAGAAGGTTAAAAATATAGTTTTACTTGAAGAGATGAAAAAGTGGCCTAATATAGAATTACATATGGATGATCTTTAGGGATATATAGTTGTGTTTTTAAAACATAATTATATGAATAAAACTATCATATATTTTGAAAAATAATTTTTTAAAGTATATTCTGAGATAGGATCATGCCTCAGTTTTACTTGTGTGAATAGGAAGGAAATGAATAGGATCATTTCATTTAATAGAATACAGATAGAATTTATATTATAATATTTTAAATTATGTCATAGAATACATGATTTAGTATTTAAGTGGGTTATTTTTATTAATTTTTAAGTCTCTTCATGAACATGCGAAATTTTACATGAAGGAGATACTCTAGATAACCATTTTTCCTTGTTAAAACTATGAAATAAATCTTCAGTAGCATTATAGTGTGTTTCTATGAAATTTAAAATTTGTAATGGTTATATATTTATGGTAAATCAAGTATAAGTTTATCATTTGTTTTAACTATAAGTAGGTATTGTCTATATTATTCTATCTCATAACATGGTGTTTGATGAAAAAGAGTGAGGTATAAGGAACATTTTAATTGTAATGTTGATTGGAGGTTAGACTATGGAATGATATAGGGGATTAATAGTTTCTCAACATAATGGTTTCAATATCATAATGTTATGATGTTTGTTCAACTAGATGAGTGTGAGATGTTGTCTATAATTCGGGGACCACATTTCTAAGGTAGTGTATAATTACTCATGTTATTGATCTATATAGATTACTTTTCACAGTGAATTTGATAATTATATTTCCAAGAACATCAAAATGTGTTGTTATTCTCCCATGGATGTAGGAAAAATTACTAAACCACCTAAAAAAATTAAGTTCATTTTTAAATAATTGCATTTTGCAATCACTATTAGAAATCATTTCTTGCGTTATTTGGAGTTAATGGGGTTGAGTAATTGAACTTTTTTGTGGTGATTAGGGTGATTCTTTTTCATTGAAGTTTCATTACATTCAAAAATGTGTATTCTTTTTGGGGACTTTTTTTAACAAAGTTGGTATTCATGTTGAAAATCAAATATTCATTAAACACTATTTGGTATTCTCAACATCAACTATATGAATAAGGCAATGAATTTATGTAGTGAGTGAACCATTCAAAAATAAAATTATTAATAGGTTTTGTTAATTTCATCTCAAATAGAGGTCAACCCCTTAATCATATCCTTATTTATAATTTTAGTTATTTAATAAATAGATCTACAATAACACCATTAAGTAGCATATAAAAATGTTTTAATAGTAACTCAAATTTAGTCCATGTAAAATATAATCCCATATGAATTAGTCTTCCTTTAACAGTAAATATCAATGATTGATTTTTAGACTTAGAATTAATGGATATATATTTAAAATATCTAGTATATTTTAATTTACTCTCATTTCCATCCAAATTCCTATATGAAAACCTCATACACACTTTTTTAATATAATAATATGAATTATATCCACTTCTGTGAACATTATTCAGCACATATGTATTTATAGGGCCTAAGAAGATGATTACGAATTACAAAATACACAATATAAATTTTTAACGAAAGGATTTAAAAAAAATTAATTCATTGCTTAAAATAATAATATATATATATATATATTATCATACCTTGAAATTTTTTATATCCATATATAGGGTGATGGTCCAAAAACTCTAGCTCCCTCAAGAAAATTAATTGAAAAATAAATTATGATAGTGGAAGATGAAGAGGAAAAAACATCTCCAAATGATCAATAGTCAAAATAGATTTTTCAAAAAAATCATGGTAATTTTTATTTATGGACTCTTAAAAAATAATTTATAAGATGAAACATAACTACTCAATAATGAAATTTAATTTTTTAGGGCCACATATTAAGAATTTCATGAGTGTCAATATCTCTATCATAATATTTGAGTCATGATTTTTGAATATATGAAATAGTCTATTTTTAAGTCAACACAACATGAAATTTTTATTCAAAATAATTATCTGAAATTAAAGTAAAATAATATTTATTTAATTACACAATAAAAAATAATTTTCACTAAAAAATAGATGAAGGATACATTCAAGTTTCATTTGTTTCAAAAACAACACATTAAGATCATTGATTCCAATTCATTATGAGCACTTATGTGATCCTTTGTTTTACTCTCCTCATTTAGCAATATAAAAATTACATTTCTACAAAAATAATTCACTCTATTAATTACATAGATATTATTACATAATGAATTAAACTCTTAATAATATATTTTGGAAAATATACTCATTTCCATCCACGTTTGTGTTCTGAATAATTTTAATATTGGACCTCATACCCTTTGATACTAATTTTTCAACTTGTTACATTTTTCAAATTATATAGTGAAGCTCAATAGTTATCCCAATATGATTTTACTAGATTAAAACTTCAGTGACATTCTAAAATCAATATATACATTGAAACATGTATTTTATAAAAAATTTATTAAATGCATGATTAAATAGATGATGACACATAATCAAACATTTTGTTCTATGAGGTAATTATTGTTTTTTAAAATAAGAATAAAAAATTTGAAAAACCAAACATTTATGATTATTTAAAGTAGATTTGTTTCCAAGTAAAAATAATTTATTAAATTTCCAAATTAAATAATCATGAGGTTGGAAATTTTTTCCCAATGATGGATCAATTCTTTCCACATTATCATCCCTTAATTATCTAAATTATTTTATTTGAGGTTAATGGTATATATAAATTTATTTTTAAGTAATTTTTTTCCTACATAATCCAATAAATTATTAAATAACCCAAAGTCATAAACCTCAATAGAGGTAGATTATATAGGTTCAAAATAACTACCATTAATATATAATTAATATATAAAGTACTAAAAGGGTTACACATTCATATGATGTGAGGAATAATAAGGGGTTATTTTCCATGAACCAAATCAGATCACCAGCATAACCGGTATCAAACCCACTCTGTGATAAGTCCTGAAGGGTGTTACCTCTCCCCATGGGATGGAAAAAGTGCCTGGGTATCATATATTTTGGTTTGGGAATGATTTATCCTAGTAAAACATCAAAACCAATCAATAAACTGAATTTGAAAATTCATTCCAAAAAGGAAATAATCAAAATTCAGAACTAAATACATAAGTTTTTAACATATTACAAGAGTTCTAAAGTGACATGAATGTAGCATCAAAACATCCCCAAGTACATCACATGACAAGGGGTCATCACCCACAAGCTTTCTCCACAACTCTACAAAATAGAAGAGAACTAACAACCTGAACCGCTGTTCCCAAAGGCCTTTCTATTACTAGTGTCAGACATGATCAGGTTTTCATAAAAGCAAAGGGTTTATGTAGAGTGTGAGTGTAATCCCAATAGTATTCCTCCAATATTTTCCATTTATTTATCAATACAATAAAAAAATGAAGCTACTTTTGATAAGGAATAAGTGGTGTAAATAATTTATAATGAATGAATCATTTAAATGTAGTAAATCTTCCAAGGTAATTTTCCATGAGTGAGTACATTTCAATAAAAACTAGTATTCTACTGAATTTTCAGAAATATAACTCCCATATTCCAAATATAATTACAAATGATTCTATGAGCACTAATCTCGGCAACAGCCTACATAACTAGTTAGTCATGGCCCCTGTGTACCTCGTACCTCTATGTAATGTAAACATAAAAAATCTGTTCATGGGAAGATAAAATAGTGGGTAACATACCAATAACCTATTGGTCCCAAATCATAATCAATATAGTTTTTTAGTGTTGTCTTTATCCATTTTTCTCAGTAAAACTCGGATAAAACCGCTCCAGTTCACTAGCGTACTAGTACAAATCTCCCTCCTAGATACCTATGCTTCCCCCATAGTGCTCAAACCATTTTAAAATGTTACCAAAATCTATTATCACATATACACATCATTTATGGTCATAAAATACTCAAAATAGTTTCTACACATGATTTTCACCACTTACATCAGTGAATAAAACCTTTAGGGTTTCAATAAAATATCTTCACAAAATTTAACAATGTTTTTTCACACAAAATCCCTTAAAACCCACCATTGAACACTCTATGCATACAAATTTTTACCAAACCAGTATTTTCATCAGAAAAAAATTCTAATAAACCCATTACATGAGTTATAAAATAACCCCAATTGGAATAACATAGAATCAACATTTAAAAAACCCAATTTAACAAAAAATTGATACCTAAAAAATAATTTGCTTAACTAATGTCACCAAAACCATATTTCAAAAATAGGATAATGAAGTAGAAGTATGCTAAAATTTATATTAACAACATATTATACATCTATCATTTCTTACACATGGAATCACCTACCACAACTGTCAGAACCCTTGTATCATTTAGTGAAAGATCAACCGCACCAATGACGCAAAAAAAAGGGACATAGATCAAGCCTAAAACCAAAATAATTGAACATGACATCTAGTATCAAACCCTAGGTTCAAAACCCTATGTTTTCGAAATTATTAATGGCAAGAATTAATGGACAAAACCCTAAGAAAATGGAAGAAAACCTAATCAGATGGGAGAAAGAAGGAAGAAGACCCACTTACTTTATAGATCTTGAAGAAATAACCTCAAATATGCTAGTAGAATAATTTAAAAACTTCAAAAAATAAAATTGAGGTTTTAATAAGGATGATTGGTCAATTGAGAACTGAAATGGGGGGAAAAGAGTTAAAATTGATGGAGTTACGATGGAAACACGTTACCTTTTCCAATCTAGACGATTTGAGAAATCCTGAGATGTTCTGCCCTAATTCGTGATACATATGAGCATCAAAGATGGGGAAAAGATAATGGGGGATCACCAAGGGTCATTGGGATCATGTGAGAGTTTGAAGCTTCGAAAAATCATAAACAATGAATACTATTTTAAATAAACAATTTTTTTAAACTGGAAATGGGCTTACGGGATGACCCCATTATTTAAATATAAACTCAAATCAACCATGATTATGGATTCCTAAAGGGTCCAAATTGATGTGGTGGTGTTAAAAGGTTTGGGGAGACAACTTAAGTAGTTGAATGGGTGATAAATATTGAAAAAATAATGAGTTATACAAGAATAAAAATTGTTTTTTAAATATGGAAATGGGAACATGGTTTGAACCAAATCATGAAAACTCAACCTTTCCTCCAAAAATAATTTGGAAAACCCCACAATAATTAATTAATTGGAAATAAATAAAATTTACCTATAAAATAAGTCATGAATGAGAAAATTCTCCCCCACTTGAAAGACTTTCCTCCCACAAAAGTCAAGCTAAATCATGATCGGAAAACAAGAAATGTTACTACTTCCCAACCAAAAACCTACACTCCAAAGCCTCATCTGTATCATTCCCATGCGGCCAAATAACCCAGATTAGTGGAATATATATTCCCCAAATTAAAATTTTATATAATTCCACTATTCACACTAGCCACTCAAAACAGATAAATCAACCTCTATATCCAACTCCTCCAAATTCAGTACATGGGATGGATCCGTGAGGTATTTCTTCAACTGGGAGACATGAAAGATGTTACATATGGATTTAAACAGAGATGGTAAAGCCAAATTTTATTCCACCTTGCTAATATACAAGGTGTTCTCAAATGGTATGACATACCAAAACATCATCTTCCCTTTCATTCCCAATCGATGATGGCCTGAACAAGGGGATACTTTCAAGAATACCTTATCACCCCCAGAAGACTCTAGTTCTCAACGACTACGGTCAACATATGATTTATGTACACTATATGATATCAATAACCACTACCTAATCAACTTGAACTTCTAATACATCACCTACACCACACTCAGCCCCAGTAGTGAGGTCTCACCTACCTCGGCCCAACAATGGGTGGACCGACAAGGCCAACCAAACAGATCCTAAAAAGGAGCCATTCGAATCCAATACTATTAACTATCATTATTTTAAATATAAAATAATCCAAAATGGATGTCCTAGGAACATCCAATGTCCAAAACAAATTCCCAGAGCATGTCCTCCAAAATATGATTCTCCACCTCTTCCTAAGCATCCGTTTGAGGATGGTATGTCGTACTCGTCATAATCTGAGACCCCAAGGCCTTCCCCAAACTGAGAAGTGAAACTGGGGTCTTTATCTGAGACAATTGATAACTGCACAACATGGATTCCTACCACCTCCTTAAGATACACACAACCTGTCTCATCCACTTTAGTAGTATCTCTGATCGGAATGAAGATGGAAGATTTGGTAAGACTATCAATCCCCACCCAAATGGAATTCATACCCAGAGGTGTAAGGGGAAAACCAACAATTATGTCCTTGGAAACCTCATCAAACTTTTAGGTAGGAATGGGTAATGGCTGGAGAAAATAGTAGGGCCTTTGATCCTCTACTTTCACCTAATACCCTATGTAACATCTCAACATGAAGTCTATGATGTATCGTCTCTTTCCAGACCCCCAAAACAACCAACAGACATCATAATACATCATTGTGGCATATGGATGGACAACCCCATAATATTGGTGGCAATTGTATATCACCAAATTCCATAGAGATAATTTCACTACTGAATGGACAATGAATCACATGATTCCCATGGGAGACGATGACCAATTAGAAGACATCTTCCCACCCTGAACAAACCTCTTCAACCACAAAAAAAAGATCATCACTAGGCTATTATTGCTGAATTAGCTCCACCAGAGAAAAATTCAATAGAAACTCTACATGAATGCACCCTTATTTTTCTCCATGGTCTCTACATGCATCCGAGAAAAGAGTTCCCTTAGAGTACACTAATCACTAGACTTCCTCAAATCATACACTGGGACTCTTCTGCTTAAGGTCTAAGCCACCACGTTACCCTTTATTAGTGTATATACCATGTCAATTTCGACCCCCTTCATGTACTCGATCCAATGACGTTTCCTCATGCTGAGGTCCTTCTGCGAGAAGATACAGGCCAAGATTTTGTGAATTGAGTTGACCACAAACTTCTCTCAAAAGAGGTATAGATTACATGTCTTCAAAGCATGCATCACAACTTCTAACTCCTAGTTGTGGTTCATGTAATTTTTATCATGTGGTCGTAGATGGCGTGAGCCATATACCACAACAGGATCATCCTGTATATGAAAGCACATGTGGCCCATACCCGAATCATCAGAATATACCACATACAATTTTCTTTCCACTGAAAAAATTTGTACGAGGGTGGTAGTCAACCTCATCCTAACCTACTCGAAGGATTCCTAAAATTATGTGGGCCATAAAACTCCACCACTTTCTAGGTGAGTACGGTCATCGATGAAGCAATATGAGAGAAATCCTAAACAAACTACCTATAATAACCAGCCAGGCCAAGGAAAATCCTAATCTTGAACACTTTTTTGGCTACTTCCGTGACATAACCATAGTGATTTTCTCATGGTCCACCGAAACTCACTGCTCTGAGATCACATGCCCCCAAAATTTCACCTCCCTAATCAATAAAGATCCATTGGACAACATTTTATAAAGATGATGCTCTCACAAAGTGCCCAGAATAATCTACATGTGATGATCATGATCCTCCTCAAAACCCGAATAAACTAGGATGTCATCTACAGAAACCATGATAAATGAATCGAGATACTTATGGAACACCCTATTCATGAGTTCCATAAAGACCATTGGATCATTGGTCAATCCAAATGGCTTCACAAGTACTCGAGGTGGTCATACTTTCTTCAAAAGGCTGTTTTCGGGATATCTGCCACTTTCACCAGGATTTGATGATAGCCCAAAAAAATTCTATTTTTAAAAACCCCGATTCCCCCATCAACTGATCGAACAAGTCATTTATTTCAGGAAAATGCTATTTTTTCTTGATTGTTACCTTATTCAGATCTCGGTATTCAAAGCACAACTGGATGGATCTGTCGTCCTTTTTTGAAAACCCCACAGGAGAGGCCCATAGAGAGTTATTGGGGGTAAATGAATCCTTTGGATTTTATTTCATCAACCTCTATCCTTAATGACATATGCTCATTTAGGTCCATAGAATATGTGGGATGAGCTATCCGTTGTGTTCCCACTACTAGATCAATCGAGAACACCACGTCCCGCTCCATGGGAAAACATGAAAAATAATATGGAAATACCTCCACAAACACATCAACTAGATGAGGTAGTCCACCATCATGATCAGGACCATCTCCCTCTATCGAATGCGATGATAACTAAAAAACAATATCTCCCAACTTTGGTTGTGGAGGTTCTTCCCGACTCGATAGAGGATCCCATTTCCCACAAAAAAACCTGATGACTCCCATCTGGTGCCCTGAAAATAACCTACCGCAAATATAAATCGATGTGCACCTAGATGTGTCCTAGACAATCCATTCCATGTTTTATGACACATATATCCATATTTAATTCTAGTTGGTACTACTCCATCTCAACCCCAAACATGAAAAACACATAGGACAGGCACCTGAGACCATGCTCCTTTTTCTCTCCCAGCGGTGTCACCAACTCCATCACAAAAGACAACAACTCGGTTGGATAATTCAGCTTGTTCAAAAAATGGATATAAATGAATCAAATTGAGTCACCAGTATCAAAAAGAATTGCAGCTATAGAAGAGTTAATCAAAATTGTACCTCGAACTTTCGATGGTCCCACATCTAATCCTGGTTATTCCTAATCCACTGCATGGAGATGTATTATCTCTGCCTGAGGACAACTGAAAGTATGTGGATATGCCCTAAACTATATTTTCCCAAAAGGTGACCCATACCTACCTCCATATCCCCCAAATCAAGATCCCCCCATCCTCGACAGATCTGAGTGAGTTGGTACTCCTCTTGAATCCACTGGTCTTTTCCCACTCTGAAGTGGATGTGCCACCCTGAAAAAGAGCTACAAGTTACTCATACCTCCACATTGATAATAAAGATTAAGAGGAAAATAGCATGCTGGTCAGATGTTCCCTAGCCCCCCACACTAGAAACACATGATATATCTCACATATGAATCCATAGTTGAAAACTACATGGATGAGTGTCCTGAACTACCACCTCCCTTCGTCCCCTCCTCCTCTCACTTCCTTTTCACCTTTGATGTGATATGACTTCCCATTACTGATTTGGTCCCTAATAAACCAACCATCCTTTTTCTTTAAATCTCCACCATACATGCCCGTTCAACTGCCTCATCATAGGTCCTCATCTAAAATCACAAAACATGGGATTATATCTCTGATTGTAATCCTTTCTCAAAACTTTGGGCCTTCTCTTTCTCATTGGAGATGATTTTAGGAGCATACCGAACCATATCATCAAAATGGTTGGTATACTCCATCACAGAAAGACCCCCCTAAACAAGATCCATGTACTCTCTGGATATAACATATGCTAAGACTTCATGGTATTATTGTTCGTTGAAGACGACCTTGAAATCTCCCTATCGCATATACTCATTCATCCCAGTTTGAAGTACTGATTCCCACCATATGTGGCTGGGAACCTCCAACTGAAAATATTCACACTTCACCCTAACCACCTTGGGTGTTTCTAGGAACTCAAATATGTGCTCAATCTTTTTGATCCATTGCTCTAATTCACCGGTTTCTATGCTACATTGAAAAGTAGGATTCTTGTTTTTTTGGATCTTCTATGATTTTTACTTCCTAGGTCCAGTCTCATCTTCTCTAAGAGGAGCTAGAATTGATGTCTATCCCTTTCCTAGAGCCTAGATAGCCCGAACTTCATCCTCTAGTAGCCTCTGATCAAGCGGTGTGGGAGAACTCTCTTCGGCTTCCTCCCGTTGGTGCTTGGGAGCTTTCTGGGGAGTCATGTTGCTATAAAAGACAACTGTCGCAAGAACAAAAATCAGTACAAAAATTATGAAAATTTCATCAATAACATAAAATATAAAAAATTCAAAAACATTAAAATGATAAAAGAAACAGTTGACCACCCCCACCCAATGTTCAAATGTAGTCTGAATTCAACATGTCTCACATAGAAGTGATGTCTAACAAAAAATTCCAATATCCCATGGTGACTCATGGTTTTACAAGATAGGTGCATCCCAAACACCCTACTCAAGGAAAAAACTCTGATTCCTTACAGTCCTAGTTCATGTCTAGCCCGAATCATCCCAAAATAATAATAGAACCCAAAAACATTGACCTGCTCTGATACCATTTTGTCATGAACCAAATATAGTGGCCATAAAAAAGACTGCAAACCGGGACCATGACAACACCTAAATGGAGTTACCAATCATAAAAACCAGGAAAAGTTTACTCGGTATCATAAATTTTTGATTCTGAATGATTTACCAGAGTATGGATACATAAAAAATCAAAACCATTCGAAAAAAATGAAAATTGATGCCAAACAAGACATGATAAAATCCATAACTGAATACATAGGGTTAGACATATAACAAGGAGTCTAAATACATATAAAATTAGCATAAAAACAACCCCAATGACTCCACATGGTAAGGGGTCATTACCTACAAGCCGTCTCCACAATGTTGCACCATGGAAGGGAACTGACAATCCAAACCGCCATCCCACAAGGCCTTCACATTACCTGTGTCAAACAAGATCAAGTCTCATTACACCCAAAGGGTGTAATGAGGGTGTGATACAAATACTAATATGATACCACCAAGATATTCCATAGAATAATAAATGCAATATAAAAGTCTTTCTAGTTTTGATAAGTATGAAGTGGTGGAAAAAATTTCTTAAGAATGAAAGTTTTAAATGTAAACAATTGTCAAATGGAATTCTTAATGAGTGAGAAAATTTCAAAAAAACATGTAAGATACTTTACTTCTAGAAAAAAAACCACCATTTTCCCATGATAATTACAAAATATTCAATGAGAACTAATATCGAGAACATCCCTAGGAACTAGTTAGTCTCGAGGCCCATGTACCTCGTACCTCAGTGTAAAGTAACCATAGAAAAATCTATTCTCGTGCATAATACAGTAGTAGGTAACATACCCATAACCTAGTTATCCCCAATAATTATCAATATAGTTTTTTTAGTGTTGTCCTTATCCATTTTTCTCAGTGAAACAGGGATAAAACCACTCCGGATCACTAGCATACTAGTACATATCTTCCCCATATATACCTAAGATTCTCCCATTTTTCACAAAACATTTTCACATGTTACCAAAATACATATGCACATAAATACATCATTTCTGGTCATAACCAAAAAAAAACAATATCTACACATGCTTTTCACCACTTACATCACTCAATAAAACCATTAGTATTTCAATAAAACAACTTCACAAAATTTAAAAATGGTTTTCACACAAAATCCCATAAAATCCCACTTTGAACACAATGTGCATAACCATATTCAACAAAACATATTTTTCTGCACAGAATTTTTTATAAATCCATTACATGACAAAAAAAACAACGCCAATTGGAGTAACATAGAATAGACATGTAAAACAACAGACTTAACACAAATATTTTTACCTAAAAATCATTTTCTTAACCAATGTAACCAAAACCAGATTTTGAAGAAAGGATAATGAATGATAATTTTGAAAAAAATTAAAATTAATCAATTCTAACTCATCCATAATTTCCTACACATGGAATCAACTACCATAAGGGTAAATACCCTTGAATCATTGGGTGAATGTTAAACTACATCACCGTCACATGACAAGAGACTAAGATCAAGCATAAAACCACAAGAATAGACTAATGAATCAAAATCAACCCTAGGTTCTTAACTCTACATTCTATAAATTGTGAAATTGAAGAATAAATAGATCGAACCCTAAAAAATGGATGAAACTCTAAACAAATTGGATGAAGAAGGAAGGAGACCCACTTACTTGAGGAATCTTTAATAAATCACCCCAAAATACACCAGTAGCTGAATTTACAAAATCCAAAAAATGAAATTGTGGTTTAAATAATGCTGATAAGATCAAGTGAGATCTGTAATGGGGGAAAATAGTTAAAATTGAAGTAGTTAAGAAGGAAATAAGTAACCTCTTCAAATCTGGAAGATTTGAGAATGCCTATGAAGATCTTCCCTAATTCGTGATTCATATGATCTACAAAGTGGGGGGAAGAGATAATAGGGGATCTCCTAGGGTCAGTGGGATTGGGTGAGAGTTTGAATCATAATATAAGCATAAAAATTTAATAATATATTAAATAAGTTTTTTAAAAAAATATAGGAAATGGGCTTATTGGTTGGCCCCATTACATAAATAAAATATTCAACTATGGTTTTAGAGAAATGTAGTGCAATACCAACATGATAGATTTATTCTTATTCTTCATTGATGATTTAAATTAATTTTTGATCTCCAAAATACTCATTTATTTCCATTTAGATTCATGAAAAATTATTGATGTTTCTTTATAAAAATATTTTCTTAAATAAATCATACAATCCTTAGGTCATTTATTTGTTTTATAATCAAGTCCATGTTTATTGGTGAATTTTTTATATCATATAATATTGTATGTTATTATCAACTCCAAAGGAATCATAAAAAATCAAAATTCATTGACATAGATTTTTTAGTAACTTCTTAGTTACATTTTATGGTAATACGTGAGTATGATATATATCATCGAATATTGGGGACACCCTTTATTCAATTATTGATTTTCATGTTCAATTAATTCATAAAATTAATTTTTTCCCACTATTGATTTTAGTTATATTTAATTACTCATGGTCAATTTATTGTTCTATTGAAAATTAAAACACCCTTCATTTTATCTTATAAATATAATATCATTTATTTAGGATGTTTCAAATTTAATTCTCCGCTTTATGTCAATTTATATTTCATTGAAAACATAGTCATTTCCTAGAATTCTCATAACATCTGATTCATCATTACAAATACAATTAAAAATATTTATAATGAAACTATTTCCATATAAATTATCCATATAATTAATTTCAATTCAACCATCACTTGAATTTATAATTAGGTTATATGAATTGTATTCAATCTCCAATAATTGTATAAGAATTGAATAATCTAGAAACTATTCTAAACCCTTAGAATACCATGGTATGTTTCCAGGTATATTAGTACAATTTTTATCAATATAAATTGTACTACCAAACATAATCCTATATATTAAAAAATTAGTGTATAATTATTTAATCAAATAATTACAATCAATTCAAGACCTCATAATGTAAGAACAATTCCTAATAAAAAACGTAAAAATATGAAACATGTGTATATACTAAAATAGGTAATAACAATTAAATTTATTTTGATAATTCATAAAAATGATTTATATAAGTCCATGTTAATCAAAAATAAAAAAGAATAACTGATAACTACAATACATTAGTTAGTATTGGATGGGTTTTGATTCTATTTTCATAGAAAATGCTTGGTGGGTTATGTGGAAGGAGGCAGGTGAGGGGAGGGTAGCTACTTGAATTGATGTATCAGATAGGATGTAAGTGAATTTGAATTAATCAGTGAATTTAGGGTAAAGGGATCTAGTTTGTGGGAGGAGGGTCCATTAATGTGATAGTCTAGTTGGAATTGAGACAAGGGGGAGGGCCATCATGGGAGTCATGAGCAAAGATGGGGGTGGTGAGGGAGAAAATAGAAGCAGTATGATGAGGTGAAATGGGGTTTAGGCATAGGTACTAACATCATTGACTACATTTGATGTCTCAAAAAAATATTTTTTGATAGTGAAAAATTTACTACTTTTCATAGGTGGTTTTTTACAACTACCACTTTGTTTTTCATTTGTTGTTTTTAACATCAAGGAGATTATAATAAATTTCTACAATATTATAAATAAAAATAAATATTATAATATTTATTGGTTTTTTAGTAAAAAACTCTAACATATATTTTCCCTTTATTTTCCATGATATTATAGGTCTCTGATTACATGAATAATAAAAATCATCATATACATCATAACAACTATCACACTATTTGAATATAAAAAATTTCAAATATAAATATTTACATCCATCTTTATCAAAATATATTTTTTTTTTATTATATTGAACTATAATTTTATAAATAAATTAAAATAGAGTTGATAAATTCAATTACATTGGACTCACTCTTCACTTCTTGGTCACTAGAAATCACCATAGTCGTATCCTCTTATGATTCCAAGTTAGTACAACAGATATTCAAATTTGAAGTCTCCACTTTTTTTTTGTAACATCATCATTATCTCTATGTTCACATTCAATAATCCAACTAAAATATAGAAAAAAACTTTATATTATTTATGCATCTTTGACCTCCAAAAAACATTAAAGGATCTCATTGTCATCTTCTTCATAGATAATCAGTTGTTCAAAAAAATAAATAATTAAATTTATGTTTATTTAATAATTTTATCAAAAGAAATATTTTTTTATCCTCATTATGGTGATGAGAAAGTTGGTGGTCTCAGAATACATTATACCAGTATTAATGATGAATTTTTTTTAAAATAATTAATTTTATATATTCAAAAAAATTATTATAAAATATATAATTTTAAAAACATTAATACATTATATTATGAAAAAAAATATTTACATAAAACATAAAAATCATTATTAAAAAAATCCACTCAAAATGGTTGGGGAATGGAGATTAAGTTATTTATAATATTTCTATAAAACATGATCATAAAGAGGTTATGCTTTCACAAATGTGGACATTTATATTTCTATATTGATTTTAAAAAAATATGTTATTCTTACCTATTAAATTTATATTGATGTATTGGAAATTAATAAAAATAAATATTCATTTATATGGTCAAAATTTCTATTCTAATAAATTAAAAGGGGATGTAGAGTACTATTAATAAATAAGTAATATTATATATGGACAATATGAATATTTTTTTATAATAACGATGGTTATCCTAAATTTATAAATAAACATATTTCATAATTTTGAAAATTATTTTTTCAGAATGATTTTAAAAGAACTAAATAATTATAAGATTATTCAAATTAAAACAAAATAATATTATAAATATTATTATTAACATCAATTTAAAAAATTATATGTGTGGAATTAATATTTTTTATCTATACTATTCCACTTATTTTAGGTGAATTATTAATTTTTTAATGATTTTCGTCATTAAATATTTTTTTCCTACAAATCATTCTTTGATATAGTTTTTACTAAGACATTATTGTAAGATCGAAATAATGATTTATATGCTCAAAATACAAGAAGGGGGTGAACTGTATCCTTTAAAAAATTCCTTTCGAACATTTCAAGGAAATATTCTACCTTAAAGCGTATATAATATTTAATATAATCAGAGTAACATAATTACAAATTATGAGAATGTTATACTTTCTAACTTTAATAATGTTATGTTTATAGTGGAAATATAAAACAACTTAAAATATTAAACAAGTAACCCTGAGATTATTTTAAGCCAAATAGAAGGGAATCCTATAACTTTGGATAAAGGTTACTTGATTTATACTTTCAAGATAGTATTTGTTAGCCAATCCCAGGTAAGACCTGATTCTGAAGATCAGTATCTGTCTTGAAATCCCCGCAAGCCCTCAATTTAGATGGAAATAATAACCTCTATAGTCCAATACCAGAATCCCACGATCAGCATGGTCGGAGTCTACACAAAGTGATCCTAAATAAGTTGTTCACGCATGAACAAGTTGTTTACGAAATCCACACGAAGCATTGAGAGTTGTAAGAGCCTTTCTCTCTCTAGAAATCACTTCAGCACTTTCACATGCATCATGTTTATCCACTCTCTACATTTTGGTTGATCATTCAAATGGAATTTTATTTATAATCCAAACATCCCAACAGTCGGCTACACTCCAATGATCATATTTTCCTTAAATTTCAAAGGAAATTGGAAACGTGTCAAACATAAAACGGTTAGTTTGTAACAGATTGTATGACATCATTTCAAGAATAAGAAATAATGTTAAGTTAAATATAAGAATTTTGTATAATAAAACACGGAAACCAATAATATTGGAATGAAACATTAAACAACTCTAACATTATCAAGAAAACAGATTCTTAAGAAAACATAAATCGGTTTGTGAAAATGTTATCACATTGGTACCAGAATTGTAATCATTAATTTGCAATGACTTGTGCACCATATTCGAAATCATAAAACAGAATGATTGTTTCAACAAATTTGGTATCATTAATATGAATGACTATTGCACCTGATTTGGTATCATTAAACAGAATGACATTTTCACCGAATTCAGAATCATGAAATAGAATGACTTTCCACCAGATTCAGTATCAAGAATTCGTAATAACTTTTACACCAGAATTGGTATCGATAAATCTGTATGTATAACAAAATGAAAAAACATAATGATATATCTGAAAGTATAATGGAATGACAAGTTCAAATCATAGGAAAAAAACAGAACTAATGAAAAAAATTCAGAACTTAAGGAACATGGGTTGTGATTTTCAAAACATAATACCATAAGAACTTGATAAGTCATAAGATATCCTTATTGAATCAACAATCTCCCCCTTTTTGGAAAGAAAAAACAAATTTTCTATGGAAGAATATATTTTCAGAGATAGACAATTATGAAAAAGTTATCTCTCCCTTTGAATGTGATTTAATATGAATACGACTAACTCCCCCATAGGTTGTGTTTCAGAAGGATCATATTCTTGACGTTTTGTATCTAGTTTTACTTCTTAAGAAGATATCCCCCCATAGATAAGCATTTATTCTTAAGGAAAACTCCCCCTTACATTGAAATTATTCTTTCTTACCATAATCTCCCTTAACAGATTCTCCTCATTAGAGATCTTCATTAAATTCTTACTTTAAATAAATTCTCCCCCTTTTTGATTTTCAAAAAGAGGGAAAATAATGGAGAAGTATAAGATGTACCTGTATGGTTAAGCAAGTATATATTTGAAAACAGAAGAATGATATGGAAGACATTTCTTAATGAAATTTTGGGAATAGGGTTTAGATTACAACAAAACATCGGAATGTAAAGAAAAGAATCTATCCTTCTTTTACTCAGTCACCAATTTCCTTATCAAGGATTTGTGTTTCTTGACATTCTTATGATCTTATTGAAGCTTATTTAGTAAGATCTCTTGATCTCGGTTCTTCGTTTCTAAGGAAAAGATTCATTCTTCTTGAGAATTGATTCTATCATCTTGAGTCTTAATTAAATCTTCTTGCACTACATCTTTTTTCACTAATTCATCTCTAACTTCCTTTTCAGTGCATACAGATTGGGAAACAAAATTGAGTTGACTATTCTTCTCAAAGATTAATTCTTTAACCTTGTTCAACTCAGTTTCACATGTATTGAAAGCTCCGTTTGTTGAATCCATGAAGTCACTAAACTGCCAAAGCTCTTCATTACTGGTTTTAGTGCGGTTAAATACTTTCTTACAAGTCACCTTCTGAGCTTTGTAATCAATTAAAAGTTTACTAAAGTCTACTTCTTGGTTGACCACCATGTCCATAAGCATATTGGTCGATTTTGACTATTGATTCATGGTTTCTTACATCAATTGACTCTAGGCATATATATTTTCAAGAACATGAATTGTGCTGACCAAATTTCTTAAAGATAGCCTGACAGAGTCATCTTCAACAGATGATGAAGATTAGGAACCTGAAACATCATTATCCTTGTCACATCCTCTTGGAGTTAAGGAAGCCAATTTCTCAGTTCACTTAGAAGACATCTGAGGTGTTTCATATTCAGATGAGGCAATCCGCACACTTTTTCATTTAACAGGGTTCTGAACTGAAGATTGTTCAATAGATACATGTATAACATTAAGATCTTCTTGATCATCATCTTCCTCTTGAAACTATTCATCTTGAGTTCCTTCTTGTCTTTATTTTTCTTGAATCTATTCCTTTTCACCACCTTGTTTGTACACCTCTTATTTCTCTTCTTATTCTACTTCAACTTCAATGTGTTATTAATCATCAACTTCAACTTCTTCTTCAACTTCGTCTTGAACTTGTTCTTCAAAAATAGATTTAGAGACTGAACTTGAAAGAGTTTTAATGTAATCTCCCGCTTCTCTTAAAACGTAATCATAGTCTTCTTAAATAGTTTAATCATAAATTTCTTGAACAAGTTTTGGTAATGCTATAACATTCTTGGATTTCTAGATTTTCGGAGTGATAATAGGTTTCTTATGAACAACTTCAGGTTCAGGTACTTCTTGAGATTTCTTTTCTATAGATTCTAGTAGCGACTGTCATACATGATCTTCTAAGGATTTATTCCTCATGATATTAATTTTCTTTTCTTTATTAATATTCTAAGCTTGATTGATTTTTAAGTCCATAGCCTCAGTATAATTCAACCCAAAGGAAGGATCTCCTTCATTTTTAGAAGCTACCATTTCCCTCCAGCTAGAAACTGTTGCATCTGAATAGGATTTAGGTTTCTTTAGAGGAGGATTTATTGATACTGAGACATGAGGAACTTGTAATGGCATGCCTGGTTCTTCATATTTCCTTTTCTTGGGTACCGATTTTCAAGACTCTAAATTATCACCATTTTTCTAGACAACAATTTCTTCAAAACATTTGGATTCCAGTAAGGACTCTACCCCATCTGTTAGTTCTTATCACCTTATAGATAAGGGAGTCATATATAGAAAATAAGTTAGGTAAAACCAAACTTTCCCTAAAGATTGACCAATCCATTATTTCCATGCTAATCGACATCAAAACAGATGAGGATTCCGGAGAAATTCGGGGTAAAAGAGACAAAGGAATCAGAACGAAGACTTTGAAGGTAACATAACTTCGGCACAAAGTTCAGCAAGGATGGGGCAGTGTTTAAAAACAAGGTACCCCATATATAGACAAGTCTTATGAACTTTAAACATCTATAAGATAAACAAATGGTAGAAAATAACATCATCTGATCAGATGGTTGAGGATGATTATATAAATTCCTATCTTTTGTAGTAAGGTAAACCATAATTTAAAATTTGGAAAAACAAACAAATAAAACTTTAGATAAGAAAATATAGAGTAAAAAAGTGTAACCTTTGGAATACTCTGAGGAATTTATCAGTATTATAATAATTCTATTGAATGTTCTAGACACCATCATTTCAGTACTGAAATATCCAATAATGAAATTTATAATACTGAAATTTACTATACCGAAATTTCCAATACAAAAATTTCCAATTCAGAAATTTCTAATATTGAAATTTCTAAAACCGAATTTTTCAATACCAAAACGCTCAATAAAAAAGTTATGGATTTTTTTAGATAAATATAAAATTTTTAGATGAAAAAAACTTATAAAAAGATAAAATTTTCAATAAAGGAAAATAATCCTTAAGGAAATAGAAAATAACAGATGTACTCCCACTAAAATAAGGATTAGTATAATGTTAGGAGATGATTTAAACAAGAGGTATAAATGAATGATTACCTCACAGAGATCATCCATTGATTCTATTTAATGTTTTCAAATATATCAATATATACTGGCTTTTTAAAAATATCTACATGTTTTTCATGCCTTCTAATTAATTGAAGAATAATATTTCCTTCAAGTGTCTGATCCCTAAGAAAGCGATGTCTAATTTCTATGTGCATGGCACGAGAATGATGTTCATGGTGTTTTACATATGGAAACAGAACTTCTGTTATTACACATTATCTGAGTCTTATTTAAACTCATACCATAGTATGTGAGTGTGTGTTGCATCCACAACACTTGAGCACAACAACTTTCAACTGCAACATATTCTGCTTCAACAGTTGAATGTGCTATAGAATGTGGTTTCTCAAAATACCAAGAAAATAGGGGATCTTATAAGAAAAGAAAAGTTCTAGACATCCTTTTTCTATTCATTTTACAACCACCAATGTAAACATCCAAAAAACCTTTATGTTCAAAAGCATTTCTAGAGGAATAAAATAGTCCCAACTCTGTAGTTCCCTTTAAATACTGAAAATTTATTTTTAAAGCCTTTAAATGGGATTCTTTGGGATTTTCATAAAATATTGTAGATAAGAATACTGTGAACATTTGGTCAGTTTGACTAGATGTTAAGTAATGTAAACATCATATCATCCATATATAAGATGTTTGATCCACTGGTTTCTCGGATTCATCAATAGAAATATTATTAGAGCTTCCTATATGAGTACATACACTCTTAGTGTTTTAATACCAAAACAACTTAAGAACATATATGATATACTTATCTGTTGATCGGTTGGTTCACTCTAGTTTATATGAAATTTGAAAACCCAGAAAAAAGGTAACTCAACCATCATACTCTTCTAAAACTCAGATTTCATAATATTCTCAATAGAATCAGTTATGGATTGATGGGTGGATCTGAAGATGACACTGTAAACATAAATTTAGACAATAAATACATATTTATTATTTTTCTTATTAAAAATTGTTTGATCGGCAATTCCCTTATCATAGTTATTTTGAATAAAAAATCATGAAAGTCTATCATACCAAGATCTAAGGCCTTGTTTAAGTATATAAAAAGATTTTGTATTTTTATAAAAATTATTAGGATATTTTGTATCATAAAAGATAAAGGGTGATCTACAAATACTTCCTCCTATATATAACCATTCAGAAAAGCATACATTATATTCATCTGAAAAAGTTTAAAATTAAATAATTTTGTAAAGGATTGAAGGATACCAATAGGTTCCAGTCTAGACACTGGATCATAGGATTCTTCATAGTCTATACCTTCTTGTTAGTAATAGCCTTTGGAAGCTAATCATTCTTTATTTCTAACAATAAATCCATTTTCGTCTCATTTGTCTCTAAAAGCCCATTTTACTCTACTAACATATGTTTCCTCAGTTTTTTCAACCACGGCCCAAACATGATTCCTTAAGAATTCATTTATTTCATTTTGAATTGCCTTAATCTAATATTCCTCATCCAAAGCTTCTTCAAGAGTCTTTGATTCAAATTTCATGAGAAATGCAACATGTTCAACTTCATTTCTTAAAGAACTTCTAGTTATTACTTATTGATTAACATTTCAAATGATATTATCATTGGGATGATTCCAAAGTAACAACTAACATGGGTTTTAAAAAACTTGTTCATCAACATAGGGTAGAAAATAATCAGGTGTAAATGTTTAAGAAATATTTTCTTGAACATTATCCTTGACTGAAAGATATTCTATCAAATATTGGTGATAAATTTTAGAAAATATATCTGGAAAAGATTTATGTTGTTTGAAAACAAAAGTATTATTTTCATCAAAATTTACATGTATTGTTTCTTCCACAGTGAAAGTGTTTTTATTAAAAACTCTGTATGCCTTATAGTTAGTACAATATCCTAAGAAACATCCTTCATCGGATCTGGGTGAAAATTTATATAAGTTATCCTCGGTATTCAAGATAAATACATTGTAACCAAATACATAGAAGTAAGATACTTTTGGATTTCTTATAGTCCACAACTCATAATGTGTTTTATTAAGAAAATGTCTTATGAAAACACGATTTATAGTATTACAAGCAGAACTTCCAGATTTAGCCCAAAAATGTTTACCTATAGAATATTCACTCAACATGGTTCTTGTAATCTCTTGAAGAATAAGATTTCTTCTTTTGACAACACCATTCTGTTGAAGAGATCATAGAGATGAAAATTTTTGAGTAATACCTTTTTACTACAAAATGTTTCAAAATCTGAATTTTCAAATTCTCCACTATGATCGATATGAATAGTTATCAATGGTAGATTTTTCTCAATTTTGACTATATCTATAATGGTTTTAAAATAAAAAATCTTCGGATTTCATTGCAAAAAAATAGACCCAAGTAAATATAGTTTAGTCATCAACTAGGACAAACACATAGTATTTTCCTATAATACTTCTAGTTTGTGTTGGACCAAATAAGTCCATGTGCACTAACTGTAAATCATTTGAAGTTGTAACATCACTTATTGACAAAATGCTAGATTTCTGTTTCATTCTATATTGACAAGGGTCATAGACTTTCGAAGAAACAAACATATGTTCTGGTAGATCCTGAACATGTTATTTCATAGAATGTTTACTATGATTCCTTAAGTTACATTGTATTTTTCATCTATGAAAAAACCATGATTGATCATCAAATGCACTAACTAAAGTTAGATATTGACTTCTTAGGGACTTCTAGGTGTAAGGTGTAAACATTATCATGACGAAGGGTAGAAAGAATAAACTCATCCTTGGAATTGTTTTCTAAACATATATAATTTCTAAAATTCACAAGGTAACCTTCATCACATAATTGGATTATGCTAATGAGGTTGTTCTTAAGGAATTTTATAAAAAAACATTTTAAATAATAACTTTACTAAGAATAATAATGTTACCTATACCGACAATTTCTCCTTGAGTGTTATCTCCAAAGGTTAATTTTTTAACTTTTATTTAAATATCTTTTTGAAATAGTCATTGTTACCAGTCAAGTTCTGCGAACATCCGTTATTCATGTACAATAAATTTTTGATACTTCCTTCATTATCCATAAAAAGAAAGACTTATATTTTTGGAATCCATACTTGCTAGGATCCAAACTTATTAGATAATAAAAACATGGGTAACCATATTTGTTTAGAAAAGTAATCTTTATGAAACCCAAGGGATTGTATATTATTTAAAGAATAGTTTTTTTCTAATGTCCACCACCCTGACATTTAGTACAAAAGGAGGCCTTGATGGAACAAAGTAATTGTTTCTCAAAATAGGTTTTCCATTATAATATCCTAAACCCTAATTATTACTATGTGGTCGGATATGAGAATACATGTTGTCAAAATATTCTTTACTAGAAGTGAAATTTTCTAGACGTTTCTTCAATGATAATATTTTAGATTTTAGTCATAGGACTAAATTCTTATCCTCATTAATATAATGTTTAGAGTTAGATTTATCCTCTAAAATATATTTTTATAAAAACAGATTTTTAAGAACCTTAGAATGTTTATCCTTCTCAGAATTAGCTTCCTCATGCTTCTTAGAATGTTTTTCTAAAACACCATTTTACATATCAATAACTTTAGTAATATAAAAAAATTTCTTTTGTTAAAATAAATTTACTAGCATTTTATTTTTCATGTTTCTTATAATTTTTACAATTTCTATTTTCAAGAAACGTAGATAATATAGAAACTTCTTCATAGGAATGAAAATCATTATCATTATATGATGAAGAAGATTATTTATCTAAAGATAAACTTCTATCTGAAAAATATTCACCTAAATACATATTGGTTAAAATTAAGTAGTTCATAATTTAGCCATAAGATAATGATTTTGAAATTGAGCTCTGGATATTAGAGCAATATTATTCTACTCAAAGGACTCATATTATAAAGATCCATTAGAAGAATCTCTACCACTTGCACTCCAAATGTCATTAGCTATCAATACTTTCTTATGATTTGATCTGTAAAACTTCTTGTTTTTTTTTTCAGAATTCATGACTTTATTGTATCTTTTCTTATGGAAGAGACAATATGGTCTAATATGATCGGTTATTATACATTCATAACATATCACTTCCCCATAATTTATATCTTTTCTATCTTTCTTTTTTTATCTATATTGAAAGTTCTTCTGTCTAACAATCTTGTTCATCCTTTGAGCAATATTTCTTAACTCATTTTCTGAAGCTTCACTTTCACTGGATTCAGATTGAATTATAACCTTGTTATATTTTGATCTTGTAATTATCTCAGGAGTCTTGGAATTCATATGATTTGATGTAGTTTTGAAAGTAACACCTCTATTTCCCTTCTTCTTTTTAATATTATCAGCATCTCTATTCATTATAGTTTCATGTTGAAGAAGAGTGCCAAACAATTCATCAAGAGAAATCTGTGTGACTTTCACATTCTCATCTATAGTAGTCTTCTTGGATTCACATTCATTAGTCATGATGTTTATAATCTTTTCTACAAGAATATCATCATCTAGACCATTCTCACCCATAGATTGTAATCTGTTGACGATAGTCATAAATCTTTGTTGTACCTTACATATGGGTTCTCCCTAAGGAATATAGAAACCATGATACTCATATCTGATCATAGCTCTTCTAGTTTCAATGTATTTAGAAGTTCCAAAGTGAGATACTTCATGCAACATCCAAATGCTATTAGAATCTTCACAAGATGAAATTTGGATATATATATATATATATATATCTAGTCATAGAATAATGAAAAGTATTACGCACCTTAATGTTCAGTTAGTATTCCACCTTTTCTGGATTAGTAACGGTTATGAGTTCCCTATTAAGAATCTTATAATCTTCAGTTAACATAATGTTGTCATCTACACCTATATTTATCACAAAGGTCCTCATTCTGTCTCTCCAGTACTCATAGTCATTTACATCAAACATTTTTGGTCTAGTAGGATTGAAATTATCTAGAGATCCAACATGAATGCGTGTGATACTAGAATAATATTTCATTCCACAAAACTTGTTAAAAGTAAATGTTTATAAACAAATATGAGGAAATAAAAAAACATGATCAAGAAAACTTATATATGGATATAAGTATTTTAGAGACATTCTTTGATACCAAATGTATGATCTAAATAATTATGTAGATTCACCAAATAAAAGAGGTGGGTGAATTGTATTCTTTAAAAAATTCCTTTGGAACCATTTTTGGAATAACTCTACCTTAAATGATATAGAATATTTAATATAATCTGAGTAATAGAATTACCATGTATCAGAAATTTATACTTTCTAACTTGAACAAAGTTAAGAGCACAACAGAAATATAAAACAACTTAAATTAGTAAACAAGTACCAATGTGATTATTTTAACCCAAAGAGAAAAGTATCCAAATACCGTGGATAATGGTTCCTTGATTTATGCTTTCAAGAAAGTATGTAATACCCAAACCTAGGTAAGCCCTCAATCTGAAGATCGATATCTATCTTGCTATCCCTACATGCCCTCGATATAGAAGGAAATTAGAACCTCTGTCTTCCAAACTCAAAAGCACACAATCAGCACGACCAAAGTCTGCACAAAGCAAGTCTGAACAAGTTGTTCATGCATAAACAAATTGTTCACAAAATCTGCATGAATCACTGAGAGTGGTAAGAGACTCTCTCTCTAGAAATCACTTCACAAATTTTTCTCATCCCTCAAGTTTATCAACTCTCTAAATTATAGATGCCCATTTAAATGGAATTGTATTTATTGGAAAAACTTCCCAACGATCGGCTCCACTCCAATGATAATATTTTCCTTAAATTTCATAGGGACTAGGACACATGTCAAACATAGAACTATTAGTTTGTAACAGATTGTACGACATCGTTTCAAGTATAAGAATTGATGTTAAGTTTAAGATACATGTTATGTATAAGAATAATTGGAATCTGATAATATTGGAATGATAAATTAAACAACTATAACTTTTTCAAGAAAATAGAATCTTAAGAAAAAATAAATCAGATTGGGAAAACGGTATACCATTGGTATGAGAATCGGAAACATAAAATCAGAATGAATTTTTCACTGTATTTGGAATCATAAAACAAAATGATTTTTTCACCAGATTTGATATCATGAAACAAAATGACTTATGCACCTAATTTGATATCATGAAACATAATGACTTTTCACCAGATTTGGTATCATGAAACAGAGTAACTTTTGAACTAGATTCGATATAATGAAATTTTATGGACTTTTACACTAGAATTGGTATCGATAAATCTGTAAATCTGACATAATGGAAAAACACAATGATATATTTGTAAGTATAACAGAATGAATAGTTCAGATCTTATGAAAAAAAACAGAACATAAGAAACAATCTAGTACTTAAGAAAAAGTGTTTGTGATTTTCAAAACATAACACTATAAGGAATGGATAAGTCATAAGATAACCATATTCACTCAATAATTATCATAATAAATAATTATTATACAAGAAATTCTGTGTACTTAATTAATTTTGGAAATACGTTTTGTAGAATAATAATTAATCCCTAATTGTGAGATATATAATGTAATTTCCTTGATGTTTTTCTTTCATATTAATCTATTTATATTCTAAAAATCATATAAGAATATTTTCATTATTATAATTAGAGATGAAAAGAATATTCTCATTATAAAATGTTTTATAATAACTCTATTATTAAAAATTATTCAAATTTATCAAATAAATATTTCTTTTAGAAAAAATGATGTTATTTGATATAAGTTTCATGATATCTATTTCTATTTTTAATTTATTCGGTTGATTGAATAAATTAAATTATTAAGATATTATGTTTTAAGACATTATATACTGAATTATAGTGTCTGGTAAATATTATATGTCATTTCATAAAATGTATAAAATATTTAGTATTTTACACATAAAATAATATTTTTTAATATTTATTATTTTTAATTCCAACGATATTTTTAAAATGAATCTTTCTGATTATAAAATGACCTGAATTTATGTTATGAAATTAAAACCTTATCAGGATTTTAATCACTTAATGATGTAATTTAGTGGACTGGATAAAAAATATATTAAAAATTGACACTTTATTATCCATCTACTGACTGACATGTGATATATTTCTTAGGCCATTAGAAATTCATATAGTGATATCCCATTGACAGTCATTGATTATCTTTTTAAATTTATACAAAATATTATATGTCTTGATCCAAAAATAAATGATATTAAAAATATAAGTATTTCATTAATGAACTTTTAAAATAAAATAATATTATATTTTAAAAACATTAAATAATCAAAATTATTTATAAATATATAAATATCTAACTATGTATATTCTTTTATATCTCTCAAATTGTATTATAAAAACCATTATATATAATTTTTTAATTTGTAGCTAACAAAATAATAAAAAATTTAATATACCAGTAATTTTTTTACTTTGCATTAGTAATTTATATTTGAAAATTATTACATTTTTGTAAAATTATATATTACATTGAATCTATTTAGATGCAACTCATATAATATTTTTAGGAATTTTATTCTTATGTGTCTGAAATTAATCAAAGATATTTTTTAAGATGCAAGAAGATACTCTAAATTATTTACCATTATTTTTATGATTTGAAAAGTATTTTAAATTTTAAAAATAATTTATAATGAAGAAATTTTTTTATAGATACATTTGGGAATAATAAAAGTCAGTTTACTATATGATTCACTATAATACATAACAAATTAATTGATATAATTAATCTAGAATACCATGAAAATTCAAATTATATTGATTGATATTGATCATTTGAAAAATATTTTTATCATAAAAAAGACATATAATTATAAAAAATATATATTCTGACAATTTTAGATATGGAACATATATTATTTTTGTGTAATTATTATTATAGTTTAAAAATTAATCAAGGAATAATTCATAAGTCATACTTGATAGTTTGAGATATTTTTCTAAATTTTCATTATTTGGAACATATTTTAAACATTGAAACATTATATCACTAAATATTCACGTTAAATAAATTTGAAATCATAAACTATCAAATTTATATAAAATTTATTTTTTGCCTCATAACATAATTGATGAGCTTTGTCATAAATTTTTACTATAATATCATCTAATTTTTATAGATTTGGATCATTTGGGTCACAATTTGAACTTATAAAATTATAAAATTCTAAAAATGGATTTTCATCCATTAAAAGAACATCACATGTCAAATTAATATGTGGATTATTAATAAAGAAAAATATTTCATTTAGAATCATTTTTCAATATTTTCATGACAATATGCAATTTTTATGGTGTGGATTTTTTTACACTTGTTTTAAACCTAATAAAAGTGTTATAATATCAAAAATAAATTTTAAATCATTTTGAGAACATTTTAAATCCAAACCACGGTCACAATATATCTAGTTCAAGAAAAAGAAGTTTGGGGAGGTGACAAGGGAGGTTGAATCAACATATGTAGAGGATGTTATTTAGTACCTCAATATGCGGGGTAGGAAGGGTTAAACGTCTATCCTAATGGCTGAGGAGGATCAAGAGGGACAAGAACATACTCATAAATGTTTATGGGAACTTAGGATAGTTGGTAAATCTTCCTATATCCAAAGAAATATTGAGCTTTTAGTGATATAAAGGGTGAATACAGTGAGGTTGCTGAGAGGGAAGATATTGAGGTGCTCCAACTTCATTCTAATGACGTGATTCCATATGATTACTTCATGATTAATATTTATAAGGATAATACTCATAAAATATTTGAAATATCACTACATGTCAATTTTATAAAGATCAGGTTTCTTGAACAATCAAATGGAATCAGATTTGGATATTCGACTTTAATTGGGGAATAAATAGCTTGGAGAAACACATATAAACATAGGAAAAGAAGGAATTAAAATCTGAGTATCTCAACAAGTATATTACAGACCTAATGGTAACATCTATCTAATGAAAATTATATAGGGTTAATCATTCCAACTCTTTTATATTATTGTTTGAATGAACTAGTCTTCTCATATATCGTTTAATGTTTCATTTAGTACAATTAACATTATTAGTTTCCCACATTTCATAAAAAGTGATATCGTAAAATGAAAATGTATATTTTATTAATAACATTTCACATTAAATATAGATTTTTTTAATTCAAAAAATTCATAAATTAACTTATGAATTTTTTTATAAATTATTATGATATTCAGAGCTCATTTGAACAATTTTTATTTTTTAACATTTATGTTGAATATAAAAACTGTTAAAATAAAAAAATTTCAAATAATATTATTTCATAAATATCACATGTTATATTTATGTAAATATCATTTCATCAAGTCATTAAATGTGTAATAAATTTATATATTCTTAATAATCTAATCATTCTTTCTTAGTTTTGACTTTGTTATTCTTCTTTTTATTATAAATAATATTTATTATAATAAAAATTGTGTTTTGATATTAATATCATAATAAAAATAAAATTTATTTATAATTTATTCCTAGAAATTATAAATAATCTTGAATATTATTTCTATATTATAATAACAGTGGGAAATTAAATTCTCAATTTTCATGGTTAAATGCACATTTTGACCATAACAATGAATTAGAATTATAAAAATGTAATTTTTATAATTTTTGGTACATTATGTGTGATATTGACAAATTGTTTTTCTCAACATGATATTATTTTTTTATAGAGATTTTAAAAAATCATTAATGCTAGAACTCATTTTCTCAATTTTGATTATTTAATGTATGTTTTTAACATTGAAAGTGTTATTCCAAAACAAAATATCATATAAAAATTCCAGATATATCACACAACATATATATATATATATGTGATCCATTTAGAAATATCAAAAATTTATCAATGGTCATTGTCGTAGGATTTTATTAAAATAAAATATATTTTTCTAGGTTGGGATCATTTAATACATTTTTTGAATATAAAAATTGTTTTACTTTAAAAAACTAAATTTAAATAATTTTAGAAAAATTACATATCTAATTGAATAATGTTCCATTCATAAAATTATAAAATCAATTTCTATTCATTTCCCTATATATTCGATATTTTTCATGTTAATTTGGGTTTTCAACTAAAAATATGTATATCTTTATAAAAGAACCAGTGATTATTTTCAACACACCACACATCAAATTTATCTAAATTTTATTCATAAAACTAATAAAGTAATTGAAAATATTTTTGGTAAATGTTTTTGGCAATATGAAGCCACATACTTCGTTTTAATCCTTATACATGCATTTTTAACTTATTAGAGTTATAAATCTAAAAATTAATAGTAAATATATTGGACTCATTAGACATTAAATTGACATGTGAATAATTCCAATGATTCATAAATTTATCTATGGTTATTTTCCAATATTTCAAGATATTAGGCGCTCTTTGGAATATTTTCAATTACATGACAATCCTTTTCAACTTTAAAAAGTGTTTTAATTTTATAATGTTCATTAAATTATTTATTATACATGGATTTTCATATTGGGGAGAGCTTTATTTCTATGTATTAAAAAGTATCATTTAACATTATTTCATATATTCATTACAATATGAACTCCATTACTTGTTTTTCATCATTTAAATAATAATATTATATATGAAAATATTTATAATTATAAAAATATATTATAAATCATTTTTATATAATTCCATATATAATTGGTATGTTTTTCATTCATATAATTGTAAAATTAATATGTTGTGTTTTAAATATTTTAATTAAAATATTAGTTTTTTCTATGGAATTGATCATTTAATGGACATTTTGAACTTAAAGGATTTTTATTTATAAAGTTATTTTTTAGAATTTTTTATTAATTTCATCATGGATTTATTCGGAGTTCATTATAATAGATTAAAAATTAATATAGAGAAATTTTTAAAAATGTTGATGAAAATCCATGATTGTTCTCATTGTTTTGGATGATATGAAAAACATTTGAACATACAAAAAATAATTTTAAAAATTAAATTTTCATAATTATGGGTAAATTATATGAAAGATTAAAATGAACAATATTCCTTTTTATCCCAAATTAATTGATGACATGTTTTGTATAAATTAATTGTAATAAAAATTCATTTTCATGGTTTTGATCATTTTTTGAGAAATTTTATCTTAAAAAGGTTTTATAATTCTAATTTTTTTTCATTAATGGAAATGTATATATAATACTGATCGAAGTTTTATTCTTCAATATTTAAAAACAATCAAACATATTATCAGAAAAAATTTCATTACATTGTGAAACCATTTTCTAATTAGTTGTCATTTTATGTATCTAATTAACATAAAAAATTTATAATTATTAAAATTATATCTTGATCATTTTACTATTCAAAAATAAAATAATTTTATCTAAAATTTTCAATACTATCAAAACAATGTTTCATGTTTTTGTTTAATGGATGCACATATGGATCTTAATGATGATTTAAAATTACATAAATAAATTTTCAATCCTCGAAGGACCATTTCATGTTAGATTGAGGGAACATTCTAAGTCTATATGACTTATTTCCATTTAAATGAATCTAATCTCTTTGATAGATTTTGAGGTACAAAATGCCTGGGTTAAATGAAAATACTCTATTAAAATATTATTTATACATGAAAATTATAACCTGGACATTAAGATGGAATGTATAAATTATGTTAAATTATTTTTGAGAATTTTGGTTATATTTCTATTTTAAGTGATATATAAATATTAAATATATATAATTACTTGTTTTATAAAAAACATTATTTTTTCTAAAAATCATTTGGTGGTGCTATATCCAAATTTAAAATTGATTTTTAACAATTATAGAAAATTTATACGATAAAATATTCATAATTTTTGAAGAAATCATAATAAATATATATTGGGGTGTATTTTTTGATTTCTTTTTGAAATATTTCATTTTTTGGATGAATATTAAAAAATTCATATTTTTATTGAGAACTACATTTTCCTTAAAATAATTCACAAGTATAACTCTCATTATATATTGATTTTAAAATATCACTATTTCAATTATATATTACAATGCAACTAGTTTATATCATTGGAATGAAATTTTTATTTAATTTTGATATTAAAACCATCTATACTTATGAGAATATTCACATTGAAAGACAACTTTTGGGTTACATCTACGTGTATAACTGTAAATTGGATTTTCTTAATTATGATAATTTAATTATAAAAAAATTATTACATATATATAAAAATAATAATTTATAGTATCAAATATGGACAACTAAATTTCTTATTAAAATGAATCGTGAAAATAATGAAAATTAATTATAATGTTTAAGGTAAAATGTGTTTATGGGGGGTTAATCTAAAAAGATATGTGTTAAAATGAACCATAAATTACTAAAATATATTTTTTGGGAATATTTGGACCTTATAATGTCTAATTATATCTTATAATCCATTTTTTTATTTGGAATGTGTTAATTTTGGTTACACATTTTTAATTTGAAAACATACATGTGTGCCACTCACCTCGATGATAAATGGCCACCCATATCAACTATTATTAATATCATAAAAATATTTTTTTCATCCAATACCTACCAAAATAACTGTTAAACATACATAAACTAATATTAGATATATTATTGTGGTATGAATTCCATTTTAGAAATACTTTTGGCATAATATTAAAGTGGTAGTCTGAGAAGAGGTAAAAATCATAACTACATTTTTTGAGTTATTTATTCTTCTACCATAGTAAAATATTATTCATTTATAATTATATAATAACAAAAATATATCCAATGCACTTATATTTTATTATTTAAATTTCATTTCATATATCCATTTCCTCTTCTCTAAAATAGAAGATGAAAATGTCGCTCGTGTGTACTGCGGAAGACCGGAGGTGATGTGACATTTCATCCATCAACACTTCTCATGGTTGTGTAATATGAGATATATATATTATATTTATAAAATAATTATAAATATATATTAATTATATCATATATACATTTTTACAATCCATTTTTTTGGGAATATGATATCATTGCTCGTGTGTACGGTGGACTACCGCCTCAAGGAGTGGTATTATTATTTTTTCATTAATGTTTTACATGGATGATAACAAACATAATATTAATTAACATATGTGATATACATGAAATTATAGTTAAATTAGTTACATATTTATCATTCTTAAAATCAAATATTTCATTTTTTCTCTTACCATCAGTCACTAAATGATGATAATATTGATCATGTATGTGTGGACTAACTCTATCACTAAGTGATACGACTCTTATTTCATCATCACAACACATTTTGGATATATATAAGTATATTTAAATAATAAATACGGAACTTATTATAATTTGATTATTTTTTAATTAAATAATATTACTTATCTCCTTTACATAATGACCGTTTAAAAATTGAAATGTTACCCAAACTTATGTATGACCTACCATCTCCATTACCACAACTTATTTAATTTCTAAATACCATTAATCATGAATGGAATTAAAATTAAAATTTATATTTATATATTAAAATACTTTTATTATTCTTATTCCTTATATATTGAAATAATAACCTCTTGGAACACTAATCAACTTACCGGCGTCATTCTTTACACGTTAGTCAAATATAGTTATAACACTCGATGTAACAATAATTTAATCTGTAATTGTATATAACAAGATAATAAGACAAATAAAACGAATGAGTATATTTTTAAAAAATCATAATTATGTATTAAAATAACATTTGTTTATTAATATAGAATTTATAAAATGTATGTGATGAGATACATTTAAGGTTAGGGACTCTATCTCAATTTATCTTCATTGGTGTATATTGAAATTTATTGCACATAATCTCATTTTCATGGATTATATAATTACGATTTGATTAATTATGTAAAAAATAATGAATAATTAATGGTATTTTATATTCCAATTTGAATTTTTTTAACCTAAGGATATTTGACATGAAACGTACCATGTGGTATTAAATTTCATAAATTGATTTCATTTCATTGTATTATGTTACTTAATAATTTCTTATAGTATTCTATATTCACGTGGATAATTATATTTTATTATATAAAGTTTTATTGACTCTTTTTCTATGTGGATCTAAATTTTATACACAAAATATATTCATTTATTAATTATCACATCAATGTTTGGATCATTGTGATGGATTTTCCCTCAATTTAAATTTCATTGATAGATATTTGTTAATATGAGCCAATTCAAATTAATGTGGTGTATATACTACAAATTTTATTTATTTATCATGAATAAAAATTTATTCATGATGTTTAATGTATGGATTTTAATTTATCAATGTTCTTTGTTTCTTGGTTATGAATATTTCCAAAACTATTTACCATTAATACATGTGTTGCTTACTTTGAAATTTATTTGTTCAACTAGGGAAATATTGATAGATAAGTGTTATTTACTCAATGTGAATATTTGTGAATAAGTAAATTGGTTCATTAGTTAAGTTGATTATTAAAAAGATGACGAATTACTTGGGCATGCAGTGATAGGTTGGACCCAGAATTGTATAGCTCCATGATGCATCGATAGGTCTGTTTAGGAAACGTAGTTAGCCAAATTAATTGGTGCACTACCTATAGTTATAAAAATCTGGTGAAAGGTATTTATCTCTGAGTTATCATGTTCCTAGGAACACGACGTACAATGATTCTGAAATTACATCATTGAGAATTAAATTATTATTATCCATGTGATTTTCACAATGATATTATCTACTGATGAATTTAATATCTAGTTTATTGATTAAATAGAATTTTTTTTAAGTTATTTACATTGTGATATTGATTATGAATACTATTTTATAAATGGGATTTTCAAAATGATATTTTATCTGGATAAAATTTATTATCACTGTACTGAGTAAATCGATTTTTTTCTCAGTTACAAACCATTCTATATTGACTAAGCATTATCTTCACAAGATAGTAAAGATATTTAAATGGAATGTATTTTTAGTTATTTAAAATTCCCTGATGATTATACTTTTTGATTTTTAGTATTATGTAATTTACCTAACCCTTACGTAGTATTTTATCTTACCCTAATATTTTCCCTTTCCGCGGGTAATTATGAATAATTTCATGAATGATTTCATGGATTGAAATTTTTTCCCTGTAATACGATTTGTATTTTATTTTTCTTTGTAAAATTGGTATCATGTATGTATATAGTTCTCTAAAATCTAATATATAACCATTCCATTAGGAATTTACCCATTACATCTATCATAATGTCGTAAAATAAACATCTTCTTCCGGTTACATGACACTAGGTTAATATAGTTCGTACCAACGAAGTTTAGTTTAAGCATTAGGAACAAGATTAAGGAAAAATAGATTATAGACTATAAAACTATGAATGAAAGTGAAGATATGTATAGAATAACATCCTATTTTTTACAATGAATATATTATTTATTTTTTCCATGAAATGCACCCAGGTCTAGATAATATAATTGGATGTTGTTTTGGTATAAATGAACAGTAGGGAAATTAATAAAAAAGAATGTATTGGGTGTGATATATATCCCTTCATCGATGGATTGAGATGAGGTGTAATTTCTATTTGGGCATAGTATTTATCCCCAAGACCCCAGAGGTTTGAAATAACTGCGAAGGTATTGTTAATCTTTTATTGGTTTATTTTCCATTTTGAACTAAAACAACCAAAACAAGTATACGATAACCTAATAACCAATAAATTATGTGTGAGAATAATGTCTTGAAATAAAAATTAACCAAACAAAAATATAAAATACCATATTACAAAGTGGAATCAAAAAAAAAATATCATAGTAAAAATTGAAATACAAATGCAACATAGCATAAAGAATCCAAAGAAACCTAATCAGCAACTCTAAACAAGATCCATGCTCCATCTGTATAATCCATGCACAAGTATCATCATGAATCAATAAATAAGTAATATACATTTCCTTTACCTATGTATCAATAAAAATTATCCTCAAAGAAACGATGTAACTAAGAAAGAGTGAATAATGAATCCAAATAGTTTTTTTGAAATAAATTTTCTACTCACACCAATAGGACAAAACTTCTTATCAATTTTATATATAAAAAATTATATAAAACACTTTAATAAAGTTTTAATTTTTATATCAAATCCAAATAATTTATAACGAAAAATAGTTTTCCATCCAAAATCGTCTGTAAGGAATAGTATAAAAAATGGTTTAAACAATTTCAAATTCATATTTCGAATAACCATTCCATGATTCAAACAAGCACCCAAACATGCTTGCTTCTGTGATACTCCTGTACTCAGGACTGGTTTCTCATCCATCAACCATGTTTTTACTACATTTCTAATCTCCTTGTGGACCAATGGATCATTACCATTATCCAAGGTAATTTCCCATGTACCACAATGGTAAATGTCACTCACTCATGGTCACATCAATGTAATGAACTCACATAAACCAATGTAGGACAAAAACATGTCTGGCCAACCATTTTCATCCATTTCAATAAAAACTCACTTTTTGAAATCATTTCAATCATACCATTTCCATGAATCAAAACCAATCCATATTTTAATGAATAATTAATTATTATTAAAACAAATCACTTTTAACAATAACTAATTCCCATTAATCCTCAAACCATCAGTAAATATGGTTTCTAATAGTATTTTCAAATAAATTTGAAAATAAATTTTTGTGAACTCAAAAAATTATTAAATATGCCCTCATATTCTATTAAGAGATGTCTATAGTGAATCCATGTTCCTCAAACACTATGGAAAATTGATGAACGACATAAATTCATCAAAAAAATGGGTTGAATGTCTAAAAATTCATCTTAGATATGGTTCCCTAACATAAACAAAAATATATAACATCAATATTGTAATCTAAAAACTGAGATACATCCCCACTAAATTGGATTAATGATTCCAAGATATGGAAGAAGAAGAATATAAATGAGAAAAATTAAAAATAAAGACTTACAAAGGAATATGCTCTTCAACACACCATGATTTCCCAATAGATAACTCCTAGATCAAGAGGAATGGTCTCCAAATCCAATAGGAAGAGAGGAAGTAAATTTATTATCATATTAGGGGGAAACCCATTCCAAAGTAAGAATAAGTTAGATCCACAATTTTCATATCTAACTTTTAGATGTTCATGTTTAGTTCGCATGGTTAGGATTATTGTGCACTAATCTTGCATATGCCTTTAACTCAAGAAGCACCTCATATGGATGGATCTCAGTGTTTGAAAAACCGTATACCAACACTGTAGAATCCCTCTATCACAAAAAGAATGGTTACTTCCTAGTGGATGGATTGTTGGAAAATATTTTTTCACCCAATCATGAGCCTATCATTAGTCCACTACCACACTTTTCATAGTTATTTTAATTATTTATATGGGTTTTACTAATTTTGTGCTAATCATGAAAATCCATAAAATCCAAAAAAAACATTCTAAAGGTCCTCCAAACACTCACGTACATCACCTAAAAACATTACACATGTCAAATACATAATGAAAGGGGTACATACATCATACTAGGGTGATACATTCTACCCATCATTATACTTTACATCCATGAACTATAGAAAAAACTATTCTAAATAAAGAGTTCATGCCATTTCTCAACCATTTACTTTTCCCATTCCCACATTTCATCCTGAATTTGACTATGTTTCCACAAAACATTCACTATACTAATGCTTTTCATATGAAAAACCCTTTCTTTCCTATCAACAATACATACTAGAATATATGCACTGAATCATCCAAATCTAGGTCAATGTGATCCCATCATATAACATGGTCCAGATCAAGTTGATACATTTTCAACATAGATATGTGAAATACATTAAGCACTTCAATGAAGAGTGGTGGTAAATATGAACCACATTTCACCTCACACACTCATTCTTGTATCATTAAAGGTCATATGTATTAATGAGAGAACATTCCCGGCTTCCCAAAATAATGATGCCCAAGCCCTGGAGAGCATGTCAATGAAAAATGATCACTCGCATTGAGCAAAAAATTCCATCAATGATGAAAAACATGTGATTTATAATGACACTTAATGGTCTCCATTCTCTTCTCGATCAACTGAATCACCTATTCTATCTCATGGAAAATCCTTATACCAACCAGTGAAGTATCACACATTTCCACCCAACAATTTTTAGAAAAACATGGACACCCATAAAATTATTCAAAAGGTTCCATATATATCATGGAGAGATAACATTTGTTATATGTGTACTCCTCTAATGGCATGTTCTCCTCCCATGATCCGCCAAAATCAATTACACAAGACTGTATAATTTATTCCAATTTTTGTATCACAATTTCAGATTGTCCATCCTTCATAGGATGATACTTTATAGTATTGGTCAACTATGTCATAAGGTTTTTCATTAACTATTTCTAGAAATCAGATGTAAACCTCATATCCAAACATGATAATTTAGAAAATCGTATTTCATGCCTCTTCACTAGTTTACATATATAGATTTTAGACATGTCCTCAACCATTTGATATTCATGAATAAGTATGAAATGGGCCGACATTGTGAGCTAATCCACTATCACACATATGAAATCATATTTATAAAATATCATTGGGAGAAATATCCAGAAATATATGGATATCTTATCCCATTCCAAAATTATAATTGGTAAAGAATTAAATATACATGTTGGTTGTTGGTGCCCAACCTTATCCCTTTGATTGGCGAGGAATCTCAAAACAAACTCAGCATCATTTATTTTCATTCCTTCCCACCAAAACAATGTTTTCAACACCTTATACATATTATGTATTTCTGGATTAATATCTCATATCAAAATGTGGTATGAATGAATTGTTTTTTTTTCTGACAATACATTGAAACAACCATCCAATATAGATACCAAAAACAAAGAATCCCATCTATCATCCACCCCTCAATAGTCTCCCACCACTAATAATATACCTTAATGTATCATATTATAAATCAGATGTTTTTTTCTTAAACTATCTCAACTAAATAAGTAACAATTGAACCAAGAAATAATACAATAACACTACCATAATATTCAAAATCAATGTGCATGTCATCTATCATTAATAATAACTTCAATTAATTTGAATCCTCTTTTCCTACTAGTGCATATGTCATTCTTCTAAATGAATTTTCACAGAATTTCCATTACCCCATGAATACCTTTTGTCAATTTAAAACATTGGGAGGTAATCCATCCATGTAATTTTTCCCAGATTCAAATCTATTAGTGAGAAAATATGGTTTCTGCTCTAATGGTTCATATACATCACAAATTTAAAACCAATGTATTAATAATGCCAAGTCTTCATATAATAGAATACATCAGCTAACTCTAAATCATGTGTCGAGGAGTTCATCTCATGGAATAATGAATATCATGAGAAATAAAGAACAACATGAACACCATGAATGAGATCACATCCCAACTCTAATCCTGAAGCATTATAGTACACCACATATCATTCCACAAATTTCTATAATATCCAGAATTATCCCAATGTAAGGTTATCCTTATGATCCTGAAAAGTCTTCTAAAAATACTCTATCCATTTTAATAGAACATTTTTCTTGTAAATACTATCATAGGAGAATATATTCATTAAATTTCATAAAAAATGGGTCAATAATAACAAATAGGCCAATGAAACTAGGTATGTCAAAGACATTCATTGGAGGTTTCCAAGAGTTAACTATCTCTATATTTTTGGATCCATTGTAACCCCTCATACAGAGATAACATTGACATGGAAAGATATATATTTTATCCATAAAACCGCACATTGAAAATTTTTAATATAGATGATGATCCCTCAAAATTCCAAACACTGTCTCAATGTGTGGCTCATGCTCTACGCTTTTATTTGAATAAACCAATATGATATCCTCAAACACCACTAAAATTGAATCCAAATACCTTTAAAATATCTTATTCATAAATTCCACAAAGTCCATTAGAACATTCTTAAGAAAAAAATGAATAACCATGTTCTTTTAATGTCTATATCTTCTCTTGAAAACACTATTCAGAATATCTTCATTTTGTTCATGCAATTGTTGGTATCCTGATCAAAAATAATTTTTAGATAACCAATTTCCTCCCCATTATTGATTGAATATAAAATAAATTAATGTATGTGGACACAATTCCTTATCTTAAATTTAGAAATATGTAGACAATCCACACATAATTGACTATTTAAATCATCATTTTTAAAAACAATCTCATTAAATCCCCTAAAAATGTTCTAGGAAAAATTAATCCATCACTTTCTAACTCTTCTAACTAAACTATAAATTCCGTTCACTATATTGGTATTATTATATAAAAAATAATAAAATCTCCAATAACTCTATGGAAAAGAATTGTGAACTACTCATCTATTTTGGGTAACAAAAATAGAAACTTTTATGGGAAAATAAGGAAACCATTCAAAAACTGTCCGAAAACTGTAATTTTCTATCTCATCCCTTAATTCCAATGTTAATGATTCCATCTGGTATGGGATCATTCTATCTAATGGTTCTAAATAACTCATTTCTCATGTCATTATATTACAACATCTATTAAAAATATTCTCAACTCCATCAGTAGTTACAGAACTAACTTTTTGGGTATAATAAGGAATGTCAGCTCAGAACATTTTTAACCAATAAATACCCAATATTATATAATATATATCCATCTGAAGAATATATAAATCCTTTCTGAAATAATATCCATCAATCATTGTAGAACATGATTTACATAAAAATTATCATCCGTATCACTGACCCTGATGAGTTTGATGTTTTAAAATAGAATTCTTCATATAAACATGAAAATCCATAAAATCAACATCAGTAGAAGCATTAAACCTATAGCATCCCGTCTTTTTATAACATAACTTTTCATTTCATTACACGGAACTGAGGATCTTTAAGGTTTAGTGTCTTGGAAACAAGGAACATAAAACATGAAACAAAAAAAACATTCTTCTTAAACACTTAAAAGGCTTCTCCTCATGTTCACCCTAGGCTCATTACTGCATCTCATAACCTGGGGACATACATCAAAAGGAAGGGTGAGCAGAAGGCCCAGCAAGGGAAACAGGTGAAACATTTTACATATGAACTTTAGATACATCAATAAAGTCATGAAAAGAACTTTAATGCATGAAAATGAAATCATGAGGCATATCATAATAAAAATAAAACTTTTTCATAACTTGAAGATGTGGCTACATCATTTAACATAGACAATCATGAACATATCACCATGGTCCATCCCCAAGGTGTCATTTTAAAATTACCAAGGTTATTCACCAAGGTATCGTGAAAATTGTAATCTCTAGTGGTTACATCATTACCCAATGCATTGGAGCGCTATCAGGCCGCACCCTTAAATTTGCCTTTATTATCATGTGAGCCACATATATCATCATCAAAAATTTCATAAATAACCCATATATCATAAAGGAAATGGGTTTCATTTCATAATCATAACTTTTTTAAAAACTGATTTAAAGACATGATCTTTATATCACTTTAAAACCCACAGAAAAGGAAGGTGGGTCTCATGTATGTAAATCCCAGAATTTAAAATAGAAAATTTTGGTATATATGTGAATACCCCTTTAGAAGAAATAGCTTTGAGTATTCACTTAATAAAATAAAAGGACTTTAGAAAAAGAGATATACATTTTGAGACAGAAATTCTGCAGCATAACGGCAATGTTCCGAGGTTTTAGAAGACATTAAAAGAGAGGTAAATGGGTCAAACATTCATAAATGACCCATAAAATAGTACATGGACAGAATATGAAGGATACATGATCATGGTAATGAAATTTCAAGGACATACCATTTGAAATGAAAAACATGGAAGGAAGAAAAATGAAATTAGATTTCTCTTATGAAAGTTCGTCAGCCTAACGGCGTTACTTAATCATCAACAAAAATGATTTGAAAAGATCAAATAGGATCTCTCATCATGTGAACATAAGAGTCCAGTATGATAGATATAGAGATAATTCCCCAACATAACAAAAAGGAACTCGAAAGAATTGACATGAAAGTAGAACTTCAAAATGAGAAGGGTGAAGAACCACATAAAAATTCGGGAGCCTAACGACGCCACTTAAAACATCAAAATACTGAATTGAAGAGATCAAATGGGGTCTCTCATCATATGAACATAAGAGTCCAGTATGATATATATAGAGATCATACCCCAATATAACAAAAATTAACTTGAAATAATTGACATGAAAGTAGAACTTCAAAACGAGAAGGGTGAAGAACCACTTAAAAATTCAGCAGCCTAACGGCGCCACTTAAAACATCAAAATACTGAAGTGAAGAGATAAAATGGGGTCTCTCATCATATGAACATAAGAGTCCAGTATGATATATATAGAGATCATACCCCAATATAACAAAAAGGAACTTGAAATAATTGACATGAAAGTAGAACTTCAAAACGAGAAGGGTGAAGAACCACTTAAAAATTCGGCAGCCTAACGGCGCCACTTAAAACATCAAAATACTGAATTGAAGAGATCAAATGGGGTCTCTCATCATATGAACATAAGAGTCCAGTATGATATATATAGAGATCATACCCCAATATAACAAAAAGGAACATGAAAGACTTGAATGAAAATAGAACTTGAAAACGAGGAATGTGAAAGAATCCCTTAAAAATTCGGCAGCCTAACGACGCCACTTAAACATTCTTAAAACGAATTGATGAGAGCAAGGGGGGTCTCTCATCATATGAACATGAAATAGGCAGTAGGAGGAATATAAAAGAACATCCTCCAACATAAGAACATGGAGTATAAAAGAAAAGACATAAAAGAGATTACTTGAAAAGAAAGAGAGGGGTCGGATCCCTTACCTTAAAATGTAACTCTTAAACCTCAAAGGTTGGGACCTTGAGGGCTTCGGGGCACCTTGGGAGGACTCCTTGGGAGGTAATGAGACCAGAAATTTGTTGGGAATGAGTGGGGAGTCGAATGGATGAGAGGAGGGATTGGTATTTATAGGGAAAGTGAGGGGACAAGGCATTAATGGCCAAGGGACACCTCACATGTGCTTTTCTCAAACCCATGTGCTCTCCCTTGTCATTTATCATGGAGTTAGGCCACATGGGGCCCCCAAAACAATAATTCATCACCCTTGGCCGGCCAACCCTCAAAAGATCTCATGACATCATCATGACACCGTTATGATGTCATTAAGCATACCGAAACCCTAAAACTGTATTTTTACTATTCACTGAAAATTCAACTTTCTCAGAAAAATCCCAAAATTTCACATTAACCAAACATCAATGCTCTGATTTCAAAAATGAAATCCATTTTATAAAAATAATTTTCTAAATATTTTTAATTTAATTTTTAAATAAAAACACTATTCATCGGAAATTCATTTTTTTTAGAAAAAACCCCAAAAATTACCATAACATAATATCGATGCTCTGAGTTCAAAAATAAAGTCATTTTTATAAAAATAACTTTCTAATTATTTTTAATTAAATTTTTAATTAAAAAACACTATTCACCCGAAAAAACTAATACTTGAATAATAATTAATGAAACCGTTATTTAACTATTTTATTGAATCACATTACTTAATCAAGGTGCCTAGATTATTTTAAAACATTCTTTAAGTGAGATTACTAATCCATTTTGTCATATTACTAATCCTAATCATAAAATCACTATTCATAATTTACTATTCATCAAAAATCAAGTTGATCTTATTAGACTCTAAATTTAGTACTGAACATAATTGCAGAAGACCATTTTTTGAAAATCATTACACATTTTTAATTATTTAGGGTTTACATAAACATATTTAAAATATCCTTTTTCTAAAATTCATCAAAAATATGCATACTATATTTATCCGGTCATTTCAAAATTCATAAACTTCATCATAAGAAGAAATCCCAATTTTTATTTAAAACAAGGATTACACAAGGTAGTTACGGTCTCGTTACATAACCCCTTATAATACCAGCATAGGACCTAAGAGTAAGGTGTGCTAGGGTGATAGAAGCTTGGGGCGGCTCAGTCAACATTGCCCGAGTAGTAATTTCTATCAGTTTGAACTTCTCACGAAGGCGATTTCGTTCCAGCTTCACATGATGAAGTTCGGCTTGGATTTGATCTAGAGAAAAGCCCAGTGGTGCTACCTCCTTCCCAAGCTCTGTTAGATGGGCTTCGATCGGTCCAAGACTACTAGGTGAGGCCATCGAATCTTCTTTCTATAATAATTAACCAAGATTACTTATATTTAGAGACAATAATCAAAACATTTTGTTCACAGCGGCCATGTTGACCGATGGTTATATAATAGTCAAAACCCACTGATCTCATTTTAATTATAATCATGTTTATCAAATAAAACATTTTTGTTGAGTATAACAATAACATAAAATTAGGAAACAAAACTTATTTAAAAATTTCGGGTTGTTACAATCTTTCCCCCTTAAGAAATTGCGTCCTCGCAATTTTAAAATTGGGTTTTGAAATTTCATTGAAAGTCCCACATCGGAAAAGGAGTCAGTAAAAGTATTACTTTAAAATAAAGAAAGGGAAGTACAATGGTCACCCGAGTTAACGCACACTAGGGTTCCATGTAGGAAAACATGGACATGGAGGAAAAAACAAAGGGTCAAGTTCTGAGGGAGAGTGATAGAGAACATGATTAGGAGAAAGTTAACCATGAGAAAATCCCAAACTTATGATGTGTGTAAACGGTCTTCGATTACCTAGTAGGAAACGTAAACCAACAACATTTTTGTTTTAAATTCCTTTTCATAATTTTGAGGATTTCATTTACTACATAGAACAAAAACATAAGAAAATATACCTACCTTCAAGTAGAGTTTCATCCTTTAACAAGTCCCTACCAACACTAATCTTTTCTCCAAATTATGAGAATTTAAAAACACTTGGTCTCATAAAAGCACAAGAATCATCTTCTATAGAATCACATAATCTACAAAAGATTAACTATCTATTTCTTCTATCTTTAAACATTTTCCCAAAAACAGAAAGGTTAAGGTAAAACAACTCTTCAAAAAGAAAGAATCCCATAGGAATGGAAACTACTTTTATATCATCAATGTTCCATGGTACTACCCAAAGTTCATCATAGACCATTCCATAAATAACGGTCCTTAAAATTCCTCAAAGCAAACCAAACTAAGATTGAAACCCAAATACAATAAGGATTTGATAACATAGTCTTCCAAAACAACTTCATTGTTCATCTCCAGACAACATCAACCACTCCTAACATCTTATAAAAAAGTAGCTAACCTAAACATATTTTACCCATGATAGGTTAGTCATTCCCATAAGTAACCTAAATTACTATAAGTTCACCTTAAATTCATCGATTCTTCAAAATATAAGTCAACCTTACTCCTCAATGAAAATACCGTAGTAATCTATTTACCTCGATCAAATATGGTTCCCAAAATAATGAACGTCTTCCAAAATAATAATCATATTTTAATCCCCTAATCATCACTGTCATATTAATACGAAAATCGTCGCATTTCCTATCACATTGGTTGTCGGAACATGTTCTTCCATTTCCCACCATTAACTAAGAAGAGAAAGCATAATTAGGGGCTTAAGTACTTAGCTAATAATCTTGAAAAGGAACTGAAAGCATATAAGGATAACTTTTATATGAAAGGTATACCCTAACTTGTGATCTCCTAGGTTCCCATCTAGGTTATGAATGATCATATATTCTTATGTGAACCTTTATTTTATTTTAGCTTTGTTCCTTTAACAATGGTTCATACCAAGCTTATGAATTTACCAAAGCATATCCCCCGGGAGTGTCGTAACCAATAGTGCAGCAAGGCCCGTTGTCGTGTACCAGTTCCCGTTCGAGTCTAGCTCAAAGCGGTGTTTTTGGGTTTTACCCCTATGTACATCAGTGCCAGATCCACCTCTACCTGCTCGTATCCAGACAGGGATGTATTTTCTTGGCAACCCCTTACTCAATACTCACCAAAATACCAGGAAGATTTCCTATATTAAACTTTTCTATAGGGTTCCTCCTAGAGTTTTCATATCCTAATTTCCACAAATAACTAAACCATCCTTTGATACCAACTATAGCATCCCGTCTTTTTATAACATAACTTTTCATTTCATTACACGGAACTGAGGATCTTTAAGGTTTAGTGTCTTGGAAACAAGGAACATAAAACATGAAACAAAAAAAACATTCTTCTTAAACACTTGAAAGGCTTCTCCTCATGTTCACCCTAGGATCATTACTGCATCTCATAACCTGGGGACATACTTCAAAAGGAAGGGTGAGAAGAAGGCCCAGCAAGGGAAACAGGTGAAACATTTTACATATGAACTTGAGATACATCAATAAAGTCATGAAAAGAACTTTAATGCATGAAAATGAAATCATGAGGCATATCATAATAAAAATAAAACTTTTTCATAACTTGAAGATGTGGCTACATAATTTAACATAGACAATCATGAACATATCACTAAGGTCCATCCCCAAGGTGTCATTTTAAAATTACCAAGGTTATTCACCAAGGTATCGTGAAAATTGTAATCTCTAGTGGTTACATCATTACCCAATGCATTGGAGCGCTATCAGGGCGCACCCTTAAATTTGCCTTTATTATCATGTGAGCCACATATATCATCATCAAACATTTCATAAATAACCCATATATCATAAAGGAAATGGGTTTCATTTCATAATCATAACTTTTTTAAAAACTGATTTAAAGACATGATCTTTATATCACATTAAAACCCACAGAAAATGAAGGTGGGTCTCATGTATGTAAATCCCAAAATTTAAAATAGAACATTATGGTATATATGTGAATACCCCTTTAGAATAAAGAGCTTTGAGTATTCACTTAATAAAATAAAAGGACTTTAGAAAAAGAGATAGACATTTTGAGACAGAAATTCTGCAGCATAACGGCAATGTTTTAAGGTTTTAGAAGACATTAAAACAGAGGTAAATGGGTCAAACATTCATAAATGACCCATAAAATAGTACATGGACAGAATAATAAGGATACATGATCATGGTAATGAAATTTCAAGGACATACCATTTGAAATGAAAAACATGGAAGGAAGAAAAAAGAAATTAGATTTCTCTTATGAAAGTTCGGCAGCCTAACGGCGTTACTTAAACATCAACAAAAATGATTTGAAAAGATCAAATAGGATCTCTCATCATGGTAACATAAGAGTTCAGTATGATAGATATAGAGATAATACCCCAACATAACAAAAAGGAACTTGAAAGAATTGACATGAAAGTAGAACTTCAAAACGAGAAGGGTGAAGAACCACTTAAAAATTCGGCAGCCTAACGGCGCCACTTAAAACATCAAAATACTGAATTGAAGAGATCAAATGGGGTCTCTAATCATATGAACATAAGAGTCCAGTATGATATATATAGAGATCATACCCCAATATAACAGAAAGGAACATGAAAGACTTGAATGAAAATAGAACTTGAAAACGAGGAAGGTGAAAGAATCCCTTAAAAATTCGGCAGCCTAACGGCGCCACTTAAACATTCTTAAAACGAATTGATGAGATCAAGGGGGTCTCTCATCATATGAACATGAAATAGGAAGTAGTATGAATATAAAAGAACATCCTCCAACATAATAACATGGAGTATAAAAGAAAAGACATAAAAGAGATTACTTGAAAAGAAAGAGAGGGGTCGGATCCCTTACCTTAAAATGTAACTCTTAAACCTCAAAGGTTGGGACCTTGAGGGCTTGAGGGCACCTTGGGAGGACTCCTTGGGAGGTAATGAGACCAGAAATTCATTGGGAATGAGTGGGGAGTCGAATGGATGAGAGGAGGGCTTGGTATTTATAGGGAAAGTGAGGGGACAAGGCATTAATGGCCAAGGGACACCTCACATGTGCTTTTCTCAAACCCATGTGCTCTCCCTTTTCATTTATCATGGAGTTAGGCCACATGGGGCCCCCAAAACAATAATTCATCACCCTTGGCCGGCCAACCCTCAAAAAAGCTCATGACATCATCATGACACCGTTATGATGTCATTAAACATACCGAAACCCTAAAACTGTATTTTTACTATTCACTGAAAATTCAACTTTCTCAGAAAAATCCCAAAATTTCACATTAACCAAATATCAAAGCTCTGATTTCAAAAATGAAATCCATTTTATAAAAATAATTTTCTAAATAATTTTAATTTAATTTTTAAATAAAAACACTATTCATCGAAAATTCATTTTTTTCAGAAAAAACCCCAAAAATTACCATAACATAATATCGATGCTCTGAGTTCAAAAATAAAGTCATTTTTATAAAAATAATTTTCTAATTATTTTTAATTAAAATTTTAATTAAAAAACACTATTCACTCGAAAAAACTAATACTTGAATAATAATTAATGAAACTGTTATTTAACTATTTTATTGAATCACATTACTTAATCAAGGTGCCTAGATTATTTTAAAACTTTCTTTAAGTGAGATTACTAATACATTTGGTCATATTACTAATCCTAATCATAAAATCACTATTCATAATTTACTATTCATCAAAAATCAAGTTGATCTTATTAGACTCTAAATTTAGTACTGAACATAATTGCAGAAGACCATTTTTTGAAAATCATTACACATTTTTAATTATTTAGGGTTTACATAAACATATTTAAAATATCCTTTTTCTAAAATTCATCAAAAATATGCATACTATATTTATCCGGTCATTTCAAAATTCATAAACTTCATCATAAGAAGAAATCCCAATTTTTATTTAAAACAAGGATTACACAAGGTAGTTACGGTCTCGTTACATAACCCCTTATAATACCAGCATAGGACCTAAGAGTAAGGTGTGCTAGGGTGATAGAATCTTGGGGCGGCTCAGTCAACATTGCCCGAGTAGTAATTTCTATCAGTTTGAACTTCTCACGAAGGCGATTTCGTTCCAGCTTCACATGATGAAGTTTGGCTTGGATTTGATCCAGAGCAAAGCCCAGTGGTGCTACCTCCTTCCCAAGCTCTGTTAGATGGGCTTCGATCGGTCCAAGACTACTAGGTGAGGCCATCGAATCTTCTTTCTATAATAATTAACCAAGATTACTTATATTTGGAGACAATAATCAAAACATTTTGTTCACAGCGGTCATGTTGACCGATGGTTATATAATAGTCAAAACCCACTGATCTCATTTTAATTATAATCATGTTTATCAAATAAAACATTTTTGTTGAGTATAACAATAACATTAAATTAGGAAACAAAATTTATTTAAAAATTTCGGGTCGTTACAAAACCAATCTGTTGAACCCATATAAAAATCCCTCATAAGAGTAAAATTCAAAATAAACGTACCTAAAACCATTTATGGTAATGATTAATCAACCACATGAATTTTCTCAACTATGTATGACTACATACTCACTGCTATTTTTCATTATTTTCTTATATAGATTTCACATCCTGAGGACTTATGGTATTCATCGAATCACCATGGATTTCTAATTTTTTTTGATGATAGGTATTTAGAATCCTAAATCCCATACAGTCATATGACATCTACAGAACATGATATTTGTATAGAACTCCTGAAATTGGATAACTGTGGAAATAGAATTTAAGTTTACACATATGATTTCAATAGTGTAATTCTATAGGTGGTGTCGTATAATCACATTTCATGTGTTTGAATGAACCACATTGAAAATAACTAGTCATACCATTTGGTTTTTGTGGAAGAAACACAGATCCAACCTTATAAATCTGAGTCATTCCACTACCATGGAAATAGGTTTCCCACTTCCTCTTCATCACAGGATTAGAGTTCCAATCTTTTCCCATAGGTATCAACATGTTTCCTCCATATGTAGCTCCTGAGTTTTCCCTTTCTTCAGTTATCTCTCTATTAACCATCTTTGTAAAATCAGTTATACAAAGCATGAAAATCATAAATAGAATATATTGCCTCAACACCAATTTAAAAATGAGTACCTTCAAGGATTCACATTCAGAAATATGGGGTGTAATGTAGAAAAAATTAATAAATTTATTCATATACTATATCATTCAAAGTAACTACTACATCAAATTTTAATATTATAAAATTCTTTCAATCCTTAATGTTTGATGATCTAATTTTTTGTTGAAATGTTCTGAAAACCCCTCTATGCAATTCATCCATGCAATTCATTCAAATTTTATTCCCAGAACATCTAAATCCAACCAATACCATGAATGATCCTCCAGCTTATATGTTTCCAAATTGATATTATTCACTACCAGTGTTCCATGGAAATCGATGATTCAATTAATCATATTCAGTAACACCAATTATCTATATGGTTCTAAATCACCCCTAGAAATGGATGGATTATACTTTAGGAACTGAAAAAAATATTCACATTTCCTAGGGTTATCCCTTCAGTTCCCTATATCCACATCATGAAAATCCTCGAAAATGCTTCGAACAATCTGTTGGTTCACTTGTGGCTCAGGTGAAACAACATTCTCTGTATCATCTTCTGGTTAGTTTCTACAATGCTTACTAGGTAACATTTTAAATAACCAAAACTAAATTCTCAATATATCACTCATTATAAACCGATGGCATAAAATTTTCCAATTTTCCACATCACAACTATCACAACATGTATTTCCTAAAATTCAATATTTTCCCACATTAAAATCATTTTCTAAAATTCCACCATGCTACTGGATATCATAAAAAATTCAAAATAACTATATCATTCCATTCCATAATGTCACATTTTATAATTATTTCAACACATTTTTAAAAAATTAATTTTTCTACAATATAATAAATAAGCACTCAAAATAAAATATCCACTCTATGTGCGAACCAATTTATATAAATTCATGTTTTTTTCTTTTCATTGGTTAAACCAGTGACAATGAAATTACAAATCCTATAAGAGTCTAGAATTTTTTATGATCTCTACTCCCTTGTAACTTTTAGGTCATCATAAATATGATAAATTTTTATTTTTAAGCACTTCAATTCATGTTCTAACAATCCACCATCCATGCTACCATTCCTACTCATAGACTAAAAGAGATTGATTTTTCAACTAAAAACTGAAAAAATAATACTGATTGATTGAATAAACTGACACCACTTGTAACATCCCTCCCCTACTCAATGTTTTGAGACATGTTTAAATTTATATGTGGCCTTTTATTAGATCCCCAAGATAGCAATGTTTGATAATAATTTCCTAGAGATTCATAAATAGTTGGAGAATGATTTCCAATTTGAATCTAAAATAACCATTATAAGTATACAATAACCAAATAACCACTCTGTGTTTCCTGATAAAAATGTTTAAATATCAATGGTAACAGAACCAAAAACATAAAAAACTATAGTTCAAATAAAAAATATTAAACCAATTTCATAGTGCATAGAGGAAGAAAAAACCAACAAAGCTTAATGACTGTGAAGACACAAAATTAGAAAACCCTAATTAGATCTAACATCCATCTCGATTATCCATGGAATATTTCCATGATACATCACTAAATAAATGAGATTCATGGAATTTACCTTTGTCTTGATATATAATATATTAAATCACCAACGTAACCATGCATGGGTGGGTAATGAAACACATTAGGTTTTCCCCAAATGACTTTCAAACTCACACCACTGGATAGAACATGATTGCACACATACATAAAACAAAATAAACATTTCAATAATTTATATCAATGATAATGAAATTTCAGCCCAAATTTTATCAAAACCAAAAAGTATAAAACTAAATAAAAATAACAATTATTAAACGATTTCATATTATTTTTTGGAAAATATATTCCATGATTCATACAACACTAAAAAATGAATGCTTGTGTGATAGTTCTATACTCATGATTAGTTTATTGTACTTCCACCAATTCATCAATAAGTGGCCAATTTCTTTGTTCCTTAATGGAAATTTCCCCTTATCTAGGGTAAATTTCATTGAAAGTCAATGGTACACTACCATTATTCTGGGTCAAATTAAAATCCTGAACTAAAAGAAACCTGTAAATTTCAAAACTATGTTAAACAAAAAATTTATATCTATTTTAATAAAACTTTAATTTTATTTAAAACATTTCAATCAAACCATTTCAATGAATTAAATGCAATAAATATTTTAAAATTTTATTTTATAATCATGAAACAAATAACTTTTCGCAATAATTAATTTCCAAGCCTTGAAAAACCATTAGTAAAAGGGGTTTCTACATATATTTTTATTTCAATTTCACAATAAATTTATAATAATTCCAAAAATTTTATACTGAAACATAAATTTAAAATAATATGAGTTTAGTGTGACTTGACCTATGATGGAAAATATAGTGAAAATGAAGAATTACACAAATTATTCAAGATTTAAAAAGAATAATCTACTAAAAAAATGATTAACAGAGTATTAATAGAGAATTTTTGCTTCAGTACCGTGGAATTTTCTAACAGATCACTCTCAAATCAAGAGGAATGTTATCTATTTCCTATGGTAAGAGTGGAATTTGAGTTAGTGGTATAATGGGATAAGTAAACCATTATGCAATATAATTGTGATAGATCAAAATATTTTAAATCTAACATTTCACTGTTCTTGATTAGGTCACATGGCTGGAGAAATTTGGTGCTAACCATGCACATACCTCTCTCTCAAGAAGCACCTCACACTGTTGTCTCTCATGGTTAGAAAAATATTTCACCAACCATGTAGAATCCCTCTATCCCAAAAAACAAGGTTAATCATTGGTGGCTGCATTGTTTTTCTGCAAAAGTCCCCTAAACATGATCCTATCCTAATCACACTTTCTCATATTTCACAATTTTCAATTGTATTTTCATGGATTTTACTTATCATACACTAATAATAACAATCAAGAAAATCCCCAAAAACATTCCAAAAGTCCTCCAAAATCTCCCGAACATCACCCAAAAACATTATATTTGTAAATTACATTATTAATGGGGGACATGATTGAAATATGGAGTGTTTTATTGGGCATGAACCAATCATCGCCTAATGTATGAAAACATGCCTTACTATTCACCTTTTTTGATATTGATGGGGGATATGATTGGGATAATTTTAATTTTCATTATATACCGTTATAAAGGATTTAAAAATAAATATAACCTCAAAGAAACCATGATTTTAATTTTCAGATAAACAATTCATAAAATTTAATTTTTGTTATGTGTTACACAATATTTAGAATTACACATTATTCCAAAAAATTCTTAATTTTATGATCTAATACATTGTATGGAATTTTTTAGATATATATCAGGGAATGAATAAGGGTATCAATAATTTTTGCCAATGTAGATATTATCCTACTATGTAAATCATTATATATGGTGTTGGAGGTGATAAAATTTTATTTATATTTGGAAGTATAATGAGGATATGAAAATTACCTTATCTGGATAGTATAATGACAGTATGAAAATAACCTTAACAGGATAGAGAATAATGTTTCATAGTGAGATTAACATATGTTGGATATCTTCATGTAGAAAAATCCATAATCATTTGGCGGGACTACTAATCAATTGGTAGTTTTCAAATGGATTAAGTCTATTGAGAATTTAATTATGGCCTTATAATTCAATGAAAAAAATAGTGGTATAGTTTTAGTGTGTTTCCATAAAGGTGATATTAATCAATATTGGTCATTTATCTAGATCATCAAGGTGGAATAGATAATATAATTCATGGAATAGATAGCCTTTAAGGATACATTCTTCAAAAAGTATTTCCCACATGACCAACTAACAGAAATCAAGAGAAATTTCACTGACTGATGAAAAAAGGATAAATATTCTTTTTTTAAGCATGAGGATAAATTTACTTATTTATCCAAGTAAGATATAGATTAAATTTTAAAAAACAATTAAAAAGTTTAAAATTTCATTTATGGGATTCAAAAAAGTCTATAAAGGGTGATGGTCTGTCAAAATAATCATACGATGAAATAGGTTTATGTTCCATAAATGAAAAGAAGGAATGATCTAGAACCTATATCTCTAAGTAGAACTAAAGAAATAATAGTTCTAATGGGAATCATTTAAAAGTTACTTAATCGAAGAATAATATGAAGATGAAAAAATTTCCACCTTGTGAATACAATTGAAAGAACCATCCTAGGAAATTCCTAAAGGGCCTGTGAGTTTTTTTTATTTCTATAGATAATGGTCATACAAAACACGAATGAAATGATAAGGAAACAATCATTGATTTCCATTACATTAGTTAAAATTAAATGTGTCATTATTCTTATGAATATCCCAAATGTTAATAGAATCCACCACATAATAATTCTTGGGGAGAAGTTGATGTTAACATGATCACTACAACAAAGGTTAATGTTCTTGATGATGCTGGGGAAGGTAATTTAATAATTTATTCAAATATTTAAAATTCATTATTTTATTCTTTATCCCCACACTTTAATATCTTCCATACTTTAAAAGAAAATTATATATTTCCCATGAATTATAAGATTGTATTCGTTAGTAAAAAATCGGAGGACAAGTCTCACTACAACATGGACATGTTATGTTTTCACTATTATGACACATAAATATGCATTATTTTCAATCCTAATTATCATACCTATGGTTGAATTATATGTAATCAATGGTATAAAATATATTACCAAATATTGAGGAAAAATTAATTGTAATAAGTAGGGAATTACAATTTATGATGAATATATAGAATTACATATATTTAAATAAAATACATCTCTATCTAATTCCATTAAATATAATCCCCCATTTGATATGCTAAATAATATTGACATAGAATAAGTTTGAAATATAGGGATATAGAAGTTAACATTCAAAATGAGGATATACCTATTATACAATAATACATTGGTTTATTTCATAATGATTTACATGGATAAACCCCAGAGAATTAAGGTGATTGTTACATGAATTTAGTCCCTAACTGAATGTTGATATCAAATACTCCCTATAAGATATTAAATAGGAAATTAATAGAATTAATGAAACTACTATAGATGTTGTGTGACAATGGGATTATTTCTCCCTTTTGTTTCTCCATGTGGATAATCTAATCTCTTCATTAAGAATAAATATGGATCCATTAAATTGTGCATTGATTATCGGAGAATCAATTATATTACAATAAAGAACATTTTTTTCATCTCACATTAATGATTTATCTGATCAATGATAATAGAATAATAGACTTCAAATATTGACATACATTACGAGTATATTCAATTCTGTGTATATAATAAAAGCATTTCAAATATTTCTTCTTGGTTGAGGTATTAATATTATGAGTTTACAGTAATTCCATATGGATTCACTAATTCACCATAAATGTTTATATATCTGATGAAAAATGTTTTTAAAAAATATCATAATGATTTTTTGTGGTATTTGTCGATATTAGTTTTTTATTATAAAAGATAATAGGAACATGATAATCAATTTTATATCATTCGTGAAACTAATAGATGGAAACAATTATATGGGAAATTAAGTAGGTATAATTTATAGAATAAATAATTTCATTTTTTGTCCATATTTTCTCTAAGTATATAATATTAGTCGATCCTTGAATGATAAATGAAATCATATAATGTCTTACATATATGAACATAATAGAGGTACAGAGTTTCACTGTCTTGGAATGTTACTATCTATGATTATTTCATAATTTTTCTTAATTGGATAACCCTTTAACAAAGCTTATAAATAAATGGGATATGTTTATTTGGAAAAATTAATTTGAATATTGTTTTAATGAACTAATGAGAGAGATTTTTATATTCTCTGATTTTTACTCCAATAGCAAGAAATGATTTTTTATATATATATTGTGAAGCATTGAAGATGTGACATGGTTGTGTCTTGATGAAAAGTGATAATGTTATTTCATATTCATCTACGAAATTGAAGACACAATAGTTGTACTATATAATGCCAGATCATTAATATGTAGATATTATCATTTCATTGATGATGTATACTCAGAATCACTATGGTGAATGATTTGAGATATAAAATAATAACAAATTTTAAAATATATCATTATAAATAAAGTGATCATAATGAGAAAATGGTGAAGTATTGAAAGAATCAATGATTATGAATCATAAATATCCTACCACCCATTTAATAAAAATAATGTAGAATATTAAATTGGTCGGAGATATCATACAGTTTTGAACCAAATTAGGATTGACAGAGATCCTATTTTCATGGATCTAGTAAATATAGATTTGATAATAATTAATGAAAATGATACATTAATAAAATTTCTAATTATTTTAAAACCATAATTATTACATAATATGTAATGGTATTAATTTTATTATGATATCATTCAAACAAAAAATAATGTTTTGAATGATGGGAAATTAGCCGAATTCATTTTTCAAGATGATGTTTTTAAATTTAGAAGGAGATTATGTTTAACATCTATACCTGTGCTAAAAAAGGAATTATTTTATGAATTTCATAGCTCTAATTTCCCTATACACATTGGTAGCACAATGATGTGTGTTGATTTAAGGGAACATTTTTTGTGGGATAACATGAAGAGGGAAAGAAATGACAATGTTTCCAAATGTTTTCTTTTTCAGTAACTGAATGTTTTAAGACGTCTTACATGAGGATTCGAGAAACCTATTCATTATAATATGTTCAAATTGGATCACATCACTGTGGACTCTACCACAGAACAACTAAAAACTCCTAGAAATAATTAGGAAATATGGTTTATCATTGATTTTCGAAATAAATAAGCATATTTTTTAAAAAATTTAAAATATTTACTTGTTGATCACGTCACAATGATATATATTAATGATGTTTTAACACTTACAGGTGGATGAAATTCAATTGTGTCAGTTCGTAATCCCCATTTTACATCTAAATTATATAACTATCCTCAGAAGACTGATGATAATAACCTTCATTTAATCAATGCATTCCATCCTCAAAATGATAGATAAACTAAAAGGACTAATCAAGTAATTGAATACATGTTGATATCATTATGAAATTACATTAACTGTATATGGGATCTGTATTTTACTATGTTATAGTTATCATATAACAATAGTTTCCATTCATGTGTTAAAATGCTAATGTATATAGCTCTATATGGAAAACTATTTCATAATAAAACTTATTGGAGTGATATTGGTTATAATAAAATCATTCACCCATAAAATTTTTAAGAGACCACAACATAGGTGACAACTATTCAAGATCCCATTAAATTACTTCAATGTAGTGAAAAGATTTATACTCATTATCCGAGGAAAGGTTTGGAAATCCAGGTGGGAAATCATGTTCTCTAAAAGGTATCTCAATAAAGTGCTGTCATAATATATTGTATTAATGCTTAAGTGACCCCTATGTAAATTGGAGCCTTTTAATATTTTCCATTAATTAGAGTGGTTTATTTTCATTTTTCAATGCCAATAAGTCTCTCAAAAGTACATGATGTGTTCCACAATCCATTATTAAGGAAGTACATTATAGATGTAACTCATGTGCTAACCTATTATGAAATATAATTTGACCTTCATTTTTCATACTATGAATCAACTATATAATTTCATGATAATAGAGTGTGTGTATTTTGGAATCAAAACACATATCTAGTAAAGGTACTTTAGAGAAATCCTAAAATAGAGGAAACAACATTGGAACCAAATAATGTTATGAAGAAGAACAACCCTCATCAATTTAGATTGTAATATCAATGAAATTTCATGGATTACATATTTTAGGGGGGAATAATGTAACACCATAATAATTTATGAATTAGTTACTTTTAAATAAATTCCATCTCTTCGATAGCTTTCAATGCATCGAACACAAGGATTAAAAAAATACACTGTTAAAATACTAGTTAGACATGGCCATAATGACATAGTCATTGTGTTGGTAAGTATGAATAATACATTTTTCATTAATATTATGGTTATATAATTATTATAAATTGAATTATAATAATTTAAAAGAAAAATATGTTTTTTTGAAAACAATATTTTTTCAAAAAGAAAATTTTGATGCTCTTTCTCAAGATATTTTAAAATTAATTTTTAAAATTTTGAAAATGATATTTAATAAAATGAAAATAATTTTTTAAAATAATAGTTTAAAAATTATCTTATGGTTACTTTTTGTTATTTCATTTCAGAAGTTTCATTTTTCAATTTTTTTTTGAAAAATAATGTTTTATATTGAAAACAGCTTTTTCATTTAAATAATTAACAAGAATGAAATAAGATAAAAATTGGATTTTAAAAATAATTAGATAAAATATATTAAATTTTATCCATTTTGTATCATTTTAATAAATTTTATAAAGATTTTTATTATTAAATCCTTCTATAGATATGAGACTTTCCCCATTGAAAACCCACTTTTCATTAGGTATGTAATGTATAATTGTAAATTGGATTCTTCAAATTTTGTGAATTTAATTTAGTGAAATTTATTCCATATTTGGAATCATAATAATTTATATTATCTAAACACGGTAATACTATAGTGTAACTAAATTAAATATTTAAAATAGTAAAAAATAAATACTATAGTTAAGATAAAAATTGGTTTAGTGGTGTGTTAAACTAAAAATATACAGATTAAAATGAACAAAATAATCCTTAAAAATATATTTGATAGACATATACTGACATTATAATATCTATTTCTCTAAAATTTTCAATTTAGGACAACTTAGGAAAGTAAAAATCATGGCTACATATTTAAATTTTATAAAATTACAAGTGTGATACTAACCTCAATTATAAAAGGAAACCCTATTTATTCCCATCTTCTAACCATAAAACTATTTTTTTCTACCCTAACATTCCCAACTAAATTCACATATTCCATAACCTCACCGTTGTAGTATTTTTTTTAGAAATATATTCTCGTAATACTATATCTGCAATCCTAAAAAGGTTAGTTGAGAAGTGGTTTAATTAAAAACAATGTTTTTTATTTATTTCTTATTTTAATTTATTAATATTTAATAAAAAATTATATCACATATTAAAAGGTTATTTTTTAATATTCTATTACCTACATCCAACTCTTCTTCCCATTAACGGAAAACAAAAACGTCGCTCGGGTGTAAGACAGACTACCACCTCATGAACTTATGGGACATGTTTTCCCTAAAAAACTCTAATGGTTATGATTGATGGTTGATGTAATGTATATATATTATATTTATAACATAATTAAACCATTTTATATATTAAATAATATTTACTAATTTTAATCTTCATTCTGTAGGGGATATGATATCCCTGCATGTTTGGAAGACCGCCTCCGCACAAAGCAATGTCATTTGTTTTTCACTAACGTAATACATGGAAGGTAATATTGAAAATTTAATGAATATATGTGATATAAATGACATAATAATAATATTCAGGAAATATTTATCGTTATTAAAATAAAATATAACTTCTTTATTCATAATTCTTCACTCACTGAAAGACGATAATGTTGTTCATGAATGTGTGGAATATCGCCTTCACTAATCTGTATGACTCCCTTTTCATAAAAACCCAAAATTGGTGATATATAGTTGTATAATTAATGAAATTATATGATATTTATTATATTTATGATCATTTTTTAATCATATAATTTATCATACATTCTTCTTGTAATGGCCTTCGAAAAATGGAATCCTTACCCATGCATACATACGACCTACCATCCCCATGACCGTAATATAATTCATTGATAAAAATAAATATTTATTGGTCATAAAAGTATAATTTAGGTATAAGTATTATAAATATTTCATTTTTAACATTCATGATAAATTGAAATAATTTCCTCTTAGACTAATAGTCGACCTAATGATGTCATTGTTGACACATAAGTCAAATATCATCAAAAGAACTAACATAAACATAATTGATTAATTAATTATATCTAATATTTAAATAAGACAAATAATATGGATAATATAATTTAAAATATTCTTAATTATGTAAATAATTAACATAGGTTTATTCTTTTAGAAGATAACGAACGGACGTGGTGATTCGATCTTTATGTAAGGGACCCTGTCTCAATTTCTCATTATTGAGGAATATTGCAATTTTATTCACCTAATTTATATTATATATATTATATTATACCCCTTTGAAATATAATGACATGATTAAATAATAATTCATGGTATTTTTAATTTTAATTCGAATTATTTCATATAGGTTAATTTGACAAGATAGTTTCCAAGAGTAAAATAATTTCACAACACAATTTATTTTAATTTGGTTATATTGCTTCTTTTGTGGAAATTGTTATTATTAGATTATGTGTATAATAAATTTTTAATTTATTATTTTGTTACACATATTATATATGGATTTAAATTTAATAAAAATAATATATTCGTTTATTAATTCTCACTTCAGTGTTATTTTCATTTTAACTGATTTTTCCTTAATTACCAATTAATTGAGACATATTTGATAATATTCACCTATTGAATTTAACATGGGGTATATAATAATTACTTTATGTAGAAAACATGAATATATATTAATTCATGATTTGAAATTTCCAAATTATGTTAATACATATTATTTGTATCATAAATACTAGTATTTTTTTAAATGTATACTATCCTAACATATAGTGTTTACTTTGAATGTAATTTGATTAAATGGGCAAATATTGATAAATTTGAAATATGCTATAATTAAATATTATTTTGATAAGGAATATTATTTATGAATTAAAAATATTATTCTATATTTTAGGAAATCTTTGATCATGCAGTGATTTCTCCGAACCCGAATTTTGTATCCCTAGATGGATCGAAAATTTTCATGAGAGAAATCAATTAGCCAAAATAAATAGGTTTCTACAAGTATTTTTAAACAATATTTGTAATGGTCTAGATGGTAGGGGTGTTATTTTCATGATAACATGAAATCCACGGAACAATAATTTAATCAATTAAGAAATAAATTATTATTATCCTTGATATTTTTGCAATGATATTATCTATGAATGCATTTCATTCACTATTTGTTGATTGAATAGAATGTTTTTCCAGTTGTTAAACTTTCCATATTGATTATGAATTATGATATTTTACCTAGTATTTTGACAGTGATATTATCTTTGGATGCTTTTAATTATCATTTTATATATTAAATTGAATGTTTTTCATGTTATTTACCGTACCAAATTTGTTAATCCTTATCTTTTCATGATAGTAAAGTTACATAAATGGAATGTGTGCTCATTTATTTAACATATTATTTAATATTATTATTTATTCATGGTATATTCCACTATAATTAACACTTATTAATATTTTATAAAACACATTTCCTCATTCTGGATTATATGAAGATTAATTCATGGAATGAGTTCAAGGAATAAAAATATTTTCCAATACAATGCTTTGTTTTTTATTTCCTAATGTAAAATGTATATCATGTTTGTATATGGGTCTCCAAAAATTTTAAACATTTCAATCCATTGGGATTTGAACCCTTATATATATGTTGATGTTATTAAATTGAAAATTTCTCTGGGATACTGGGTTGAGGTCATTACAATTCACACATAATTCATACAAATAAGTAAAAAATTAAATGACATTTAGATTAAAATAAATTCATGATAAAATAATATTATTTTAATGTTTTTTGTAATTTTATTAATATTTTGTATATATAATAGAGTTGTATTTTCTAAAATACACTATGGATCAATTTTCTTATATAGTAGGCTCGATTGATGTGATGATTTTCTATATCAGTTTAAAATTATATTGTAATCAATTCTCTAAATTTTCACAAAAATACTATATTTAATTCTGGTATTTTATTATTTATTTCACATTTCAGTCAAAAATATTATATCAAATTTTAAAATGTACATCGAATCATTTATAATACACAAAAAACATGATAAACATGTGTTTCATTACTAGAAGTTTCTTATTAATTTATAGTCGGTGTAATGAACCAAACTTTTATCCATGGAATTTCTCTCTTATATTAGTAATTTGAAATTTTATAAATCACATAAAATAATTTATATAACATAATAAAAACTTTATAAAGAAGTATTTAATGAAATAATAATTATTTATAGAAGTTAGTAAACTAATACAGATGAAAAAGTAACATGACCGTATGAATAATAATATGACCCTTATAATAGTAAAACATCAAATATAATAGTAACATATCTATTTAAAGTACAAAATAAAATTTAGGAATCTTATGAATGAATGTACTGTTTATTTGTATCATAGTCTACCTAAATAATCGTTTTAAAATTTATTAATTAATTGTTGGTATTTTTGTACGTCATAAATATTTAATTAAAATTTTAGGATTAATTTAATAATATTGAAGAATATCTATTTTTCATGAAATGTTTCCATTAATTAATATTTTTAAATATTATTATTTTAACATTATTTTATAATTCCTTAGTTAAATTTCAAAAGTGTTAAAAAATCTGTTATTGTTATAAATTCTATATTTTAGAAGTAAATAATGATTTTCGTATAAAAATAAAATTTCTCATAATTAAAAAATTGTTTTCATAAAATGGAGTTAATTTTTGAATTAAACACATCAAAAAATGTTTAGGGTGAATTTTTGAGATATTTCAAAAATACTTGAATTTTTGTGAATAGTAAAATACAAGACTTTTTGGTATTTATACATTATAAGATGGATGAACTATTCATTGAATCATAACTGATGTAACCACAATTATATCTAACTTCCCTTTATTATTTTATTATTTCTTGTGATAATTATCAAACAATTCATACCCTTGATCCAAAATATTAAACTAATGAATAAAATAATAGGAAAACATCCCACTCATCCCCTATAAATACCACCCTCACCCATGCTTATCATAAAACCTGTTAAAAATTTATACATTTTTAAATTATTCAAGAAAACAATCTTTAATCCCAAAAACCATTTCAATGAGCCCATGGTTTCTTCATAAGGCCAAAACCATTTCCCATAGGATATTCTTAAGGTGGATAAATAGAATGGGTTAAATAATCTTCCTTTTTCATTCATTTTTTTTCAATTACATTTCCATTCTTCTCTTCCTCACACCATCTCTTATCCAAACGGTACTATATCTATAGTATGTCTTATACACTATAATCATATCATTTTAATGTAATATTCATCACTAAACCCATCTATCCTTTTATTTTATTGTAAAAATGAAATCATTGCTTGTGATGTGATAATTTACCGACATCTTGGGTGATGCTATTTCATCTTCCATTAATGCCTTAAAATTGTAAATATTACAATTAAATTTTTGGAAATATATTTCTAAATGTATTTCAAATCCCACTTTCTATTCTGTTACTAACATTTACACATAATACTAATTGATCAAACGGAATAAATTCACTATAGTCGAAAAACTGCCAAAATTTACCTAAAATGATATTTATTAAATTAAATCTAATGATTCATCCTCATAAAATATAAAAAAATTCATTATAAGATAACATAAACTTTTCTATGTTCATTAATAATATATAATAAATATTTTTATTTTTTATCTTCATTTTTTTACAAACATCTGTTCATGTATACAAGCAAACCAATCAGGAAAACCATGAAAACGAAAACTCCCAAACAATGAAATTAAACTCTATAACTCATCGTAAACCCATAAATGAACATGATAAAAATATAATGGATAAAATTCATCGATAAAAGTATCTATATTTTTAGTTAAATAATCTAATTTTATTATATAGGATATTAATGTAAACTAATATTTTAGACACAAGGTAATGGGAATTACATAACATAACTGTCTTTCATTATGTTTTCCCTCTATCACTCAATTTTCAGTACATATACTCATTAAATATTATTTATTTATAATTATATTACCTTCCAATGTATGTACATGTTTTCTACTCAATTTTAAAATAAACACATTATTTTCAAAAAGAACTCTTCTGTCAAAAAACACCTTTTACTTATTGGGATTGTTTCTTCTCCACTCAATTTTGATGGATATTATATCAAATATATGTTTCATATTACATTTGGAAACCAAAATTTTATTAAGTTATGATTTATAAAATTTAAAACATTCCATTCTATGTCTAATTTTATGGTCATGATTTACATATATTATATGTTGAATGCATGATAATGTAAATGTTATGATGTGACCGATGTGTCAAGAATTATATAGCGTGATGTTAATGTTATGATTTGATCAGTTCACCCATAATTATTTCACTCTCTAATTCATTGGTAATAGATTTGTATCTCTTTAGAAAATGTTCTATATGACTGACCATGATGTTATCTATGTTCACAACAATGTGTGGTAGTTGACAACTAGGGAATGATGTTTCAGTTTTAAGAATTTCCACATTCCATGACTTTATCTAATGCTTCTTATCATGACTGTGGTGTTGATTTTAGGATAATTATCCAACATATTATATCTTTTCATTTACTTATCTATCCTCTTAATGGGATTTTATCTAAACCATTCCATTGATTTATATCCTCAGGTGACTACTTGTACTATGTAGAAATCAAGGGCCAATAAGAAGATAAAGAGGAAGTAATTAAATAAATGATTAAGTTTTATTTTTTAAATGTTATGTATGGTCCTAATCTGACCAAGAAAATAAAACTTTTCATCATTGTCATGTAATTATTTTATTATTTTTGTCATTAAAATTATGTAATATGTCATGTTAGAAAATCAAGGGTTGTTATATTTGGTTTCACAACACAATTTAGTTAATTTGGGGGTTTGGATTATAGAACATTAGGGAAAACCCTTAATATGAGATTATGTATTCATAAGAATACAAGAATAATTTATATTAATTGGGATCCCATATTATATTCCTTTATATTTAATTTCACAAAATGATAATTTTTTCATGACTTATTGAATTATGTATTATTCTAACTGTTTATATTTCAGAAAATGGTGTAAACTAGGAGAAACCATGAAAAACAACCATGTGAGGGACAATACAACAATTAACCAAATGACATCTCCATTTCTCTTAGATATGGAGTTTAGAATTTCATAGAGATACTTACCAACTTGTCTCTAGTTTTAAACAATATTCGGTATAATTTGGATCACCTGCTGCCACCTGAGAGGGAGAAACTACCTATAATGTGTTTTATTGAGCAATGACCACTGGTGTTTAGTGTATCTTCTGACCCACTAGTTAGAAAATAGTTTGTGAACTCATTAATGAATATATTTTCCGTGATTCACTATTCAGCAATTGAAAAAGTGACTTTATCCATTTACAATATTGATGAAGATTCCAGTCAAAGGGGGTGTTGATTAAGAACTCATAGTCAAAGGAAGAAATTCATGAGATGGAGTCAGAATACACTATGATAATGTTTCATAACAACTGTTTCCTTGAACACTTCAAACAAAGATAGAGACAGAATTCATATATCTAAATCCAAAGATAGATAATATATCATGGCCTATAAATAAAATTTGACAAGGCTTATAAGGTATGTTCTGGGTTTTATTATGAAAAATGATAGAAAAATTCATTGATTCTTTATTGGATTAAAACCACACCTTCGAAAGGATCCAGATAGTCAAGAGTTTGGGATTTATGAATAAGTTGGTATAAATTCACTAAAAAGAGGATATGGTGTTTGGGGAATGGTACCATAGATATTGTGATAAGAAATGAATGTTGGAGTTTCAACATGGATGATGTAATTAAAGAGGTGTAAAAAAATCAACCTACCACATGTCAAATATTTGGGAAGAAGAATACTTGGAATTTCCTCAAGGCAATAGGGAAATGTTTCAAGTGCGATGAAGGAGGCCACCAAACTCGTTAATATCCAAAATACAAGTGAAAATAGGACTATGTGGTGGAGTAAAAGAGAGAACTAACCATGGTCCAATTCTATAACTATATGGAGAAAGGGAACAATGCAAGATTGTACACTAAACCATGAGTCCTCAAGGGTAATCAGCATCATCCACCACCTATTACAAAGGGTGAAGAAAATGATTATGCAATCACTACTGCTGATGTGGAGTAAGAAAATGAGTTCACGCAAGGAATACTTCCAATTCTATCAAAATTGGAAAAGCAATTATTATTTTTAGCTAATAAGAATCCCATAATAACTTGATAGATTCCTATGACTATTGAATAGAATCCCTAAAACCTTGAAGTATAGAGATGCACAAAAACAGTTAGGGGTGAATTAATTTTAACCCAAGTGTTGGACTCTTCTCTTTCTGGTCTATGTAGGATGATTCTTCCAATGAATATCATTATACTTCCCTTTATTGAGTTTGACGCTATAATGAAAATGGATTGGATCTTCTTATAAATAGAAAATATAAACTATCGAGAAAAGGAAATACAATTTAAAATTCAAACACATTCCAAGCTACTCTACAAAATCAACGAAGATCGTGAATAATACATGGGAAATCCTTAAATGTAGTGGGTGTTGATTCCCTTTGAAAAATCATACCTTTATCAAATGGTTGAGTTAATATAAGGAATCATCCATTGGGAAATTCCCATTGTGAGGAAATATAGTTACGGATTGTCTAAAGAGTTTATTGGACATCCCCTTCATCATGATGTATAATTCACAATAGAACTCATACTCAGAGCTAATCTTATCTCAATTTTTTCCTATAGGATTGATCCTATTGGGCTGGTTGAGTTAAAGAGGCATCTACATGAGAATTTGGATGAAGGGTTCATATACCCTAGTGTATCCCCTTTGGGAGCACCAGTGATCTTTTATAATAAAAAAAACATATCAGTGCATTTATGTATCGATTATGAGGAACTAAACAAGATCATCATAAAGAACAGTTATCCTCTTTCATGTATTTATTCATTTCTAACTAAGTTATGAGGAGATTAATACTTCTCAAAGGTGGATCTTCTTTCTAGACATCATCAACTAATGATGAATATGGATGAAATTTACAAGACAACATTCTGTACAAGTTATGGGCACGATGATTTTGTTGTGATACCCTTAGGATTTACTAATACCCCTTCAATATATGTGTATTTTAGGAATAGAGTCTTTAGAAATTACCCTGAAAAAATATTGGTTGTTTTTATTGATGATATTATTATATAATCCATGTTAAAAGAAGAACATGGGGAATATATTAAGCCTGTAGTGGAAATATTAAAAAAGGATATGTTGTTCTTGATGTTTATAAATTTTGAGTTTTGGTTGTATCAAGTCACATTCATTGTACATGTGATCACAAGTGAATGAATTTCTGTAAATCCCTAAAAAACCAAGGCAATTGAAGAATGTACCAGCACCTCTAATGACATAAAAATACGTAGTTTTCTTATATTATCTAGGTACTACTAATATTTTGTTATTAGTTTCGTATTATTTTCAATCCCACTAATAATGTTAACAAATAAAGGGTTAATGAATGTCTGGCTGGAAGATTTTGTTGAAAGATTCTAGGAGTCAAAGAGAATATTGATCACTACACCTATACTCACATTACCAAAAAGTGTAGAAATTGTTCTAATATAAAATTATACTTAAATGAATTTATTTGGTTGTGTACCCATGAAAAATGGTAGTGTTATTTGATATTCCTCATGATAGTTGAAGATTCTTGACTAGAACTACTTAACACATGATCCAAATTGAGAATCCATGATTTTTTAAAGGAAAATCATGCAGCACTACCTCTATGGTGAGAAGAGTGAAATATATACAAATAAAAAGATCCTAAATTATATATTCACACAAAAGAAGATCAAAATGTTTAAATGGAATTAGTTAGAACTCATAAAGGAATAGAATTTCATTCTTCACAATCTACCTCGGAAAGTGAACAATGTAGAAGAGGAAATTTGAAGAAATAACATGCTACTCTATCCACGATACATATTGAGAAAGGCCATATCATCACAGACATGCAAAGAATATATTTTTAAAGAACAATTTTAGGGAATACACCATACTTTTACCAATTCATTTTCTAGCCATCAATTATAGTGAATATTTAGATATACGAATGGAGGATCTAGAGTTACAAAAGAAGTTGAATGATGTAATGTAAGGGAAACTACAATAGATCCACATTGATGATGATGCAGTGATTTGGTATGGAATGAGGCTATGTTTACCTTTTTAACCTATGATAATGAAATATATATTAGGAAACACACATAACTCAACATTCTCTATCCTTCTTAAGAGTACCAATATGTTCTTTCATCTCCAAGAACACTTCTTTTGGGAAAACATGAAAAGTTATATTTATGATTATATCACAATGTGCTTAATTTTTCAGTAAGTTAAATCCAATAAATAGATGTCTAAAGTAGTGATGAAACCACTACCTATACCTATCTGGAAATGGGAGAATCCCACTATGGACGTTGTCACATGTAATGGGCCAGACCACACCAATCCATTACATAGTGAAAATATAGTGTTTGAGATGTTCTGGGATGTCATAATGACTCATTCCTAGAGTTTTCAAAAAATAATGTTTTCAAATGGTATGTGGAATTGGTAGGTAGTGTAAGTAGGTAGTGTAGGTTGGTGGCCTTGTTATGAGGTTTTAGTAAGTGGCATTAGTGTGTTGTGTCAGCAAATATTGTCAGTGTCTTACTGATGGTAGGTCGTGATGGAGGGTCACTGATAGTAGCTCACGTCAGTGACTCATTAACAGATGAGTAACCCAATGGCGACTCAGCCATTTGTGACTCACTGACATTAGATCTTGTCAGTGACCCATTCAATGATGATTCACCCAATGGTAACTCAGCCATTGATGAATCACCATTGTTGAATCATGTTGCTGACTCTTCTGACAGTGGGTCACTTCCAGCAATTTTTATATTTTCCATATTTTACAAATTTTATCTAGATTTGACCCTTCAACATTTTGTGTGAGGTAAATTGAGCTTAAAATCATGTTTATTTGTTTCTGAATCTATTTCAAAGAATATAAATATATCATTAAATTTCTAACACCCCAAGGACTTCTAAATTGAAAAGTTGTATGGTCTTGGTCGAGATCCTCATTTAAAGGCCTTTGAAAATGGTTTCATCCATTGATAGGGTACTTGTTGTATCTAAAGTCGATACCGTTTCCACTCTTGTGTGTTTCCTTTTTAATCAGATACTAAGGCATCTCCAAAACAATTATTCTTTGAGAAATCATGTGTTTTGACGAGGAATCTGGGTCATGTTCCCTTGGAGGATTTCCCTTCTGCATGTGCTCCCATGTTCTTGGTGCTAGAAGGAACTATTGATCATCTATTTCTTGGGGCAGGGATCCCGTTATCTATTTTAATTTGGGTCTTATGTGGGTTGGGATTATTAATGTTATCCTGTGAAGATAACATAATTAAAAATAAGTAATGATAATACAATCTAATTAATACTGATATATTGGGACTAGGGAAAAGTGACACATGATTAGGTTTTATTGTTGACTGATATTGTGTTATGTATTTGCTATATCCCTACTGAAAATCATTATTGTTTGTTAAATTTTTTAGTGAAACACTGATGGATAGTTGATTTTACTGTTGATCCCCTTTGAACAACCATATGAATATTTAATTGGTTAACCACATACATTCGGTTAAATAAATGGATGCCTCATGATCAAAATTTCTCTATGATAACCCCTAAATTGTCAATGTGCAATTTAAGAATGATTGTTTTATAAATTTGAATACACCATTATTTGTTGGTGTTGATGTGTATTGTGTGTGGATTTGTATTTTATTGTGCCTTCTATGGTTGGGTGGTGCTGGTGTTGAGATTAGGATTTTTGATGGGGTGGTATGGGTGGTGTAATTGAATCTTAGGTTGAGATATTGACTTATTATGAGTAGATGGTTAGTGTTCGAGTAACAGGGTTGAAGGATCACGTTGGACTATGTTTATCTTTTTGGTAGTTGTGTTATTATACAAGAGGGATATCATGTGGTTTGGGATGAGATGTGTTACAGGGTTTGACTATAAGTTGGGGGTTTTCTTATTAAGGGGAAGGGAAGGAAATAATTCCATTGAATATTGAAAATGGATGTATTTAGACGTTTACCAAGTAGGGATGAAATGAATAAATGTTTTCCTTAATAAATAATGATAATTTTTTAAATGAGTTAGTTGGGTGTATGTTTTAATAGTGTCCTTTTGTGGATCTCTTTAATTTTTCAACTTCTAAAGTGACTATTTTAGGATTCAGTAAAGGCATATTGAGGTAGTAGTAGAGTTAGCACTATCATAGGGCGTTTGATTTTTTGATTGAGAACCCATAGGTTGGGCATGAATTTTTTTTATACTAAATATAAATACCTATATTTTCCTTTTGTTTTATGTACGCGCCCCACCTTTTATTAGAAGTATGTGTCAAAATCCCCCATTGTCACGAGAAAGGGTGTCATTCCAAAACATCCCAATGGGGGGATGGATGGTTGGCCAACTGATCTTCCCTGCTCCCTCTTCTTGGTGGTGATAGCCCACGACTCTTTAGAAATTTAGTGGTTTTTAAGGCCCATGTTTGTGTGGTTGAGTAGTGTTTTCTTTGGTGTATTCGATATGAGATGATTTGTGGTTTCTGGAAGGTTTTCAGTATGAGAAGTGTTGTTCATTCCCATGTGTGTTCGGGATGTGACATGGTATATGGCCCAAGTGTCTGTGGGTGGGATGTGGTTCTGGGTCCTAGACATGTGTTGGTGAGATGTGATGAGCTATGTTTTCCTATGTTGTGGGAACTAACGATGATTCCCATGTGTGTGTGGGATTGTTGTGATGTGGTTGTTTTGGAAGAGGTTGTAGCTCCATGACGATTTCTATTTGGGAAAGAGAGTGGATAATCAGTGGGAAAGTTGTGCGGGATACACAATCATCATTGTGCTCTATATTATGTACATAAATTATGATATTTGGGGATGATTCCTTTGGTGAGGTTGGGGTATCTAGTATACCTTGTTATGTTCTGTTGGTTTTTCATTTTTTCTCATATAGGAATTAGTATGCTTCTCTACTTGTGCACAGGAATCCTGGGTTTTCCAACTTAGAATACTCATATGCGCATCCTATGTTATAAAACTGCATTTCGGTTTCCATGAGGACTATATGGACCTTGATAGGTATTACTATCTCATACATAGGGATATCCACTATTTCATTGCATATCTTTGTTCTTTTGGTATTTACTTTATAGTTTATCATTGTATTTTATGAAATTTTAATTTAAAACATTCAAGTTGGGTGAATTTTTCTTTTTCATTAATATAGTGCATGGATTTGTTTTTAGATGGATTATCTTACCTCCAGATCTCATTTTTATATAAAAAGTGTAATTCCTCCCATTTCATGAGATTCTATTCTCTTGGTGCTAGTCGCCACCTCATGCCCTACTGGAGGTAGGAATCAGGGGTCATTATCTCTCATCATTCATTGCCCTCTCATCTGGGGTGCCTTTAGAGGGAGGGGGCATGATATAATGGTATTAGTGTTGATGGTTTAGAGATCAGATGGTCATTGGAAATATTAATAGGGAGGACTCCATGGGATGGTAGGGGAATGGTGTCAGGTGATCTTAGTGTGTGACTCTGGCTTGGGAAGACCGGCTAGGACATGGGATTTTAGGGGCCCCGTGCTCTGATGAAAGGACTATGAGCATACCAGACAACTATGTGATTCTACACCATTAGTAAGGTAGTGACCCTAGAAATGGTATTTTCATCATAATGACTTCTATTTCTATTTTAATTATCTTGTTTTTGGGGAATTGGAATGGGAAATGAAAATAGTTAAATGAGTTAAAATAAATTGTAAATAAAAATCCATACAACATGGGCATATCAATTTCTTATTTACAATTTTCATCTATAGAACCTAGTCATAGTCCCCATATAGTACTGGATGTTGAGGCTCAGTAGGCCAATCCAGTTGATCAACAGATGGTTAATCATGTAGATGAGGATGATTAGTGGAACAGGGTGTTATTTTTATTTGATTAGAAGTCTATAGAATTTATGAGGGTATCATTTAAGATATGGATATGGAGAGATGGATCAAAGTGCATGTGATCAACATTAGTTTGATTCGGGATCTGATGGATTATTGGGTTTCTCAAGAAATGAGCCAGATGTGTGGAGCTACGTGTTTGTGGTGGAAGTTTTACCTGCGTTTGAAAAAAGAAGATGACATTATTTGGGTCAATTATGAGAAGAATTTGCGAGCATAATTCCTTTCTTCAACCATGATGTGTGAGAAGAGGTAGGAGTTACTATCCCCCTTGCAAAGGAGTATGTTGGTATGAGATATGGGGATCAAGTTCAAGAATCACCTTCGGTTTTCTCTGGATATCATTCCATATGAGGATTATCATGTGAGATGCCTAGAGAAGTCATTTTTCCTTCTCTGCAGTATGTGGTAAATCCCTTTACCATTCTGAAATAATTGGATGTCCAAGATAATGTGGATGTAGTTGATCGGATGCAGTCACTAGGAGTTATACCATGAGAAGGGATCCAGAAAATTTATTCCAGAGGAAAGGCTTCTAGCTATTGGGCTTATGTGTCAGGGCCATCCAGGCTTTGACCAGTGACGAGTCAACATTAGTAGTTTCTGTTTCAACATTTCATCCCTCATACTTTTATTAGGAACTTGGGGTTGTTATTTTTTCTTGTGAAGCCCATGTACTTCATCAAAGATAGTTCCTAATGGATGTTTGAGCTCAGTATGGTGGAGGTTGGCAGCTTCAGCACCCACCTTCGGAGAAATTTTCATTGAGTCAGTTTCAACAGCAGGGACAACATGTTCATTCTCCACTGAGGAGAGAAAAGTATGTCAAGGCCAACCGTATGGTGTTCCTCAGGGACCTCAACATAGGAATGGATGATGAGGTGGTCATAAAAAGAGGGGTAGGGGAGCTATTTTTGGTTAGCTACATGATATAGAGGAAACAATTATAGTAGGTATTGATTGCATTCCTGGTAAAATCAGTTTGTTCAGTACACTTTCTAAAACATTATTGATTCAAAAGATTCACACACTTTTATTACACCTGATCTAGCCCATGATCATAGACAAGATATAAAGAGGATTATAATTCCCTCAATGTAGAGTACCTAGTCGGAGGTCCAACCATTTAGTTTGATGTATGCTGGGGATGTCGACTTATGATGGGGTTGCATCAATCCCATAGGGATCCCTCCTCTCTATAGATGCAACCATATGATATAATCCTTTTCATTGACTGTTGGTATTATCTGCATGTTGTTGTATACTACTCTTAAAGGAGATTCATGTTTTCATACATGGATATCCAATGTGTGGATTTCATTGGTGAGCAAGGTTTTCAGATTAGTAGTCATCATATATTGCCCATTCATTCCTTTTTGGACGAGATGTCAGTGGAATCAATGGATTCTGAGATGTAGTAGGTTCCAATAATTGTTGGGGAGTTCATGGATGTATTCCTTAAGGAGGTTGTGACTCTACCCCCTCAATATGATTGGGATATAGGGATATCCTTTTAGGCCAGTTCTTCTCTAATTTCTATAGATCCTTTTCAGATGGCACCTTCAGAGCTACAAGAATTGAGGATTCAGATTGATGACCTGATGAAGAAGGTCATAATATGACCTAATTTGTTTCCATGGTGTAATGAAGCCTTGTTTACAGAAAATAAGGATGGTGGTATGAGGCTATGTATAGTCTACCAGAGGGTGAACTAGGTAACAACCAATAATGGTTACCCTCACCATAGGATATAAAATCTTTTTCGACCAGCTGAGGGGTGCAGGTTAGTTCTCTAAGTTTGATATGTGGTGTAGGTGTCACCACTTGAGGGTGAATGAAGGTGATATCCTTAAGACAAGTTTTAGGAGCATGTATGGGCACTTAGAGTTCTTATTCAAAGAATTTTGTCCTTACAAATGCTCCATCCATGCTCATAGGGATCATGAATATCATTTTCTATGAGTTACTTGACCAGTTCATCATCATGATCATCGATGACATACAGATCTACTAATACTCAAGGAAGGAGCATACCAAGAATCTCAGGACTATCTCGGAGGTTATTCGACACCACAATCTCAATGGGAAGTTGTCCAAGTGTATGTTCTGGACAAGAGAGGTACATTTCATTGGACATGTGGTGTCACGAAAGGGTGTAAAACTAGATCTTTCAAAGGTCAAGACATTGGTTTTTGGGGTAGAAACCAATTATATTGTTGATGATCATAGTTTTCTCAGTATGGTATGTAGATACCAAGGATTCATACCAAATTTAATTTAAGTATCAATTCTATTGATATCCTTGACCAAGAAAGACGATGCCTTTTTAGAGAGTCGTCAGTATCATGTAACATTCGACAACCAAAAAGGGAATTTGGTCAGTGCTCCAGTGCTCCAATTTCCAATGGAAGTGGTGATGTTTGAGGAGTTATGTGATTCTTCCCATTTGGGTTTGGGATGTGTGATGATGCAATAGTGATGATTAATCTCTTATGGGTCTAGGTAGTTACACCACCCAAATTTAACTATGCCACCAATGAACTATAACTAGTACTGTTCATGGGTGTGATGATGTTGTGGTGACATTACCTCATTGAGGGGAACTTTGTGGTCTTCATTTATGACATGACACTTCAAAAAAATGGGTCATACCAATACAAATATATTGATTGATAATATATCTATTGGTAAAAATGAACAATTCCAATATATATTAAATTTTATTTGTATTTATTTTGTGTACCAATTTTTTTTAATAATAAATATATATATTTGTATTGATCATTTACCACCTTCAATTTTTTTAGTAATAGTTAAATCTATTACTTTATCATACCAATACCAAACTTTTCTCACTAACACATAAATATGTTATTAATAATAACTATTACCAACAAATATTTTTCCATTAATAATTTCTTTCCAATAAACAATTCATTGATTATAGCCAATTGAAATAAAATAAATTTTTCATAATTATTATTTATTTAGTGATCAATGTTAATTTTTAATATAAGATGATTTATTAAAACTATACCATTAATTGATATTAATTTTCAATTTTATCTAAGTATAAATAATTTTTATAATTTCTAATTATTTTCATTTACTAAAAATATATATATTTTTAATAAAAAAATCTAAATCATTACCATATTTGAAATTAAGTATGTTTCATTCCTAAAAACATTGTTTCTTTACTTGAGGGTTGAGGGCCTCAGCCTCATTCATCTCTGGGGTCAATCTAATGTCTTGTTTCTTCTATATCTAAAATGGGTATCCCATTCATCTCTAATTCTTTTTCACAGTTTCCCATCCCTCGTATTGTACCACCTCATATCTAGCCTTAATCCCTCCAATTTTGGTTCTTCCTTGGTACTCAGTCATGTATGGATCCCATCCCAGAGTGACATTTCTATTTCTAGGTCATCGCATATCGATTTGCCGGAGATGCCTCTTTTCCTTGTAGGTAAAAATTTAACCTAGTGTTCCATTGATTTAATTTTGGTGTCTTTTGGTATCTAAATTTACATATGTGCTCAGATCATTGGTTCAGCCGTGGTTATGGAATCTATTCTCAGAATGGATTTGGAGGTAATGGTTCTTATTTTTTGTTTCCCTTTCAGTTGCATCTCTCATGCTCTATCGTGGTTCCTTTGGAGATGAAGCCTGTAAACATTTCATGGGTTTTTGATGATGCTCTACTTTGGGTTTAGTACCAAAAAACAATGGTTTTTGGTGCACTAATGGATTTCATGTTGTCAATCTGGCAGTTGTTCTCTAGTGATCCTTTGTTCATTTTTTCATTGCATCTCTTTCAAGTAGGTCTGAGTTTTCAATCAAGATGCAGGTGGTTCTTATAATTTGATGTTTAATATTTAAAATTATAGTTTAAAGACATATGAATGTTCTGATTTTGTTTTCTACTAGTCCATTCACGGTTAGAGTGATCACACAAACCTCTCTATTCCCTTTATCGCATTCTCATACTCTTTCTTAAATTGTGAATCCACAATTTTATTTCAGTAGTTTGTGATGGACTATATGGAGTAGTCGAGGCCATCGTGTTTTAGGTAATATATTGAGGCTTAATTTTTGTTTGAGTTATCACGGTTTCAACATGATTCCCGTCTTCTCATTCTCATTTTAGAGATTGAAATATGAATGTACAACCCAATTTCAAATAAATCACCAACCTGACTGGTGATCTTGATGTGCTTAACGATTCAAATTTTCCGATCTACTTCCTTTATCATAAAGGTCATACACTTTTTATGTGTTATATTTTATCTATTTTTATAATTATATTTTCATGCATGAATGATGATTAGGTTGAATTATAAAGTAAATTTCACGTTTTTTCATGAATATCTACTTCCCCACACATTTCATTTCTTTCTCGTATCTTGAAATATTGATCTAGATTATCCTTTTATGTAGATTGGGAATCCTATATCAATTTTCAATTTTTGAATTTAATTTTAATGGTCGTTTTCTAGATAAAAAACCTTGATTCTTGAGATGATAATGGTTATGAATTTTATGAAAAATATTTTCAAATCATAGCTTTAGTTCGAAATGTTCCAGTCATTGAAGCTTTTAGTGTTTATCTTTTACTACGAGTATGTTTTATTTTAGAGTATACATTCCCATAAAACTTTTTCTGGTTAAAATTTCATAAATATACACAATAAAAAATATACCATGAGGTAATTCCTCAACTGTAAACACAACCCATTATTTTATTACCTTAGAAAATGACACGTTAATATTGTATGTGGTGCCTCTATGAAAAACATGACATTCACATTGCATGTTGCAACCACACTTTCTCCCCCACTCATTGATAAATGTTAACATTAGATTTACATTGCAAGGTCTATGAGCTTTTTCATCACAAGACAACTCTAGAGAGCTATATGGACTATATATGTAGTGGTTCACTAATGTAAATGAAATCTCTTAGGAATTCATCTCTTAATAATGATTTTTGAGTATACGAAAACACTCATATGTCACATTCACATGTACAGAGAATTTGTAATGAAGGAAAATGATATTTACAACTTGAAAAATGATTTTCATCATCAATCTAGAGTGAAACGTAAATATTCATTTTGGTAAATTGAATTTTATTTCATGTTAAGGATTTTAGTCAATCATGAAAAACCAATTCCATCTTCTAATGAAATAATTTTTTTAGGATCATTTTATATGTAACTTGTCTTTTGAAAGGACACTTTTATTTTGAAGATAGTGGTTATTCATAAGATAAAATAAAACTAGATAATAATTAGATTCCATTATCCATCACATCATTCTAACTATGATGTATTTTAGAATCCCTGTAGTATAGAATAAATTGTCTTTTTTTAATGTGTTGATCTAGGTGCTAACCTGCAATTTTAAAATCATATAAATAACTAATAGATCATGAGTTATATGAATCATAGATTGGATCTGAACATCTAGATATTTATAGAAAACAATTCATTTATCCTTTTTTCAATAAAATTATTTAAATGTATATTTTTAAAAGATGATTTTGTTATTTATTTACACTTCAATTTATTAAATGGTTTTTTTCATGTTTTTATATCAGTTTTCGTTTTTGATTACATATATACAAGAGGAACTTATCTACAATGAATATTGCAAAGGAATTATTTTTCAACAACTCTAACAATGTCATGTTTACTCTCCAAAAAAATCAATTTAATAGTGTGACATGAAAATTTTTATATGAATTATTATTTGTTTGGAATGTGTTTCTCAAATGTGAAATTTGAAATTAGCTAAAGAATACTCTCTTTATTGTTTCACTAATTCATTGCTTCTTTGAAGAGGTTGTTGATGTTTTCTAGGTTACCAGTGAAATTTTTTTTCTTAAGAATTTGTAAGACGTAAAAAGTGAAACATATATTAATACACAAATACATAGAGAGATATCTATGCACACATGATTGATCTATAATATAATTTATTTATGAAAATATCATGTCTAATGCTTCATGTTTCACATTAATGTACTATTTCATATAAAACTCATACTTGACTTGACCCATGTTATTATTACTTATATTCCATGCCTAGTACACATAGAAATCACGTAGTGAAATACAAAGGTCAAGAACCCCACTTGTTTACAAATTAAATTGTGTGATTTTTAAGGCTTGGATTTAAAAAACATGGTGTGTTTATCAGACATGCACTGTTCAAAAAATGAATGAAAAAAGGGAAAATCATAATCATTCAATTGAATGTATGGTTTGATCTCTTTAAATTCATGTTTACCCATGTGCTTTAAGACCATTCATAAATATTTACTTGAAATAAAAAAAATAAAATAAAAGAAATTGTGATTTCATTCAATGTGTGTAGGAGATTTAAAGGCTTATATTGAATGAGATTCATAATTATACCAACTCCTCTAGTGACACTAAATTAAAAATTAAAAGGAAATAAAAAAAAGAAAAAGATTTTTTTTGTAATCTGATAAAGTATTGGTAATTTTAAATAAAATCATATATTGACTTGAAAAATACTAAAATAAATGGATATGTCATTCAATATTGAATTATAGTCAAAATCTGCAATATTTTTTTCTCTTCTATTTTACCTGATCCCTTTTAGACATATGATTATATAAAATATTCCCAAATTGAAATGTTCAGTCTGTTTAAGACACCCACAATCAAGCATATTAAGTGATTAAAAAATCATATGGCCATTAATCTTCGAAATATTTATAATACCAAATTGTCATTCTGAGAGTGTATCTAGATATAAATATGTCTTACTATCATTCATGATAGATCATTTGAGTTATTTTGGAAAATAAATAGTTAATTACTATTTTATTAATGGTTGTTATGTTATAATATAGGTGAATCTCGGAATATCTGGAAGGGGTATTAGGTTATCCTTTACATCTAGATGATCACATCATTTTTCTGGAACCAAGTATTGATAATTACTTATTAGTTGTTTTATGTTTTGAATATTTTCCTGCCTACATGGTTTTTCGATATGAATCTGAATTTATAGAAGATCAAACTCTGTGAGTCTTTTATAGATAAAATTTTATTATAACCCCATCATCTAGAATGTTTAATTTTTGCAGGAGGACGTTCCCAATTATTCAACATTTGATATATTTATCATTTATATTATAGGTTTTATTTGATTATTACACTAATCTTTCTATACATTTATTTATGCTCATATAGATATATGAAATTAGGTGTCAATGAAATGGTACAATATTTTAATGATGCTAAGATAGAACAATTTGTGTCAGAAGATATGTCTGAAGGCTGCCATTTGAAAATAAGTTATATTTTCTAGAATCTAGGTTCAATTCTATGTTTATAATATCATGAGTCATCATGAAGTAATGTTAAAACTAATATTATATGTATTTCATTTTTCCATGAATATGATTCTTCTTAATTCTTTGATTCGTTTACATTAATTATTGAAGTTTTTTAGAAGTATTCAGGAAATCCATTCGTTATGTATCCATAAGGCTACATTTATAATTTTTTCCCAGATATATTGAAATGATATAATCATAATAAATTTGATTATGTTATTTCACTATGTTTTAATCTAATTTATTTGGGTCCACACATTAATATGATAGTTTTTCAATTAATATATTGGTTGTTAATAGTCCAATGAAAAGATACCCAGAGAATGAATTCTCCTCAGGGAGTTTTTGAATGCTATTTAAATTATACATGAAGAGTTATCCTTCGAGGATAAATTGATGTTACTTTACTAGGATATCAATTGTATATAACATCACTAGATTACAAAAGTGAAGGCAATGTTACATGATTTTAAAATTTTGAGTTAGGTGTCATTATCCATTGAAAGTAGTGTCATACTCATTTGTTTGTGGACACTATTCAGATAATATTGCTTTTATTTTTAATCATTCGATGTTATCTTATGTTCATGTTGTCATGGGTTGTTTTCAATTTTTGTGGTCATTGCATATCGTCTTGTCATGGTCATTGGTAATTTTCATGTTGTGGTCATTAGTTCTTCCGGTTATTTTTATATTTTTGTATTCAACAGTTATTTTTATATCATACGATATGGAGGTTTCTTGGTCACTAGTTCTATATTATTATTGTGTTCATTGGTTTGATATGCATATAGACAGTAATATCATGTATTATTATTTTTATATCATGTGTTGAGATGAAAAATCATAGAGTAAGGATAATGTTTGGATGATGAACATGAAACTTGTACTGGTTGGTGTATAAAGTAGAGGGAGCTCGTGTCACGTGTAGCTTCAAGCTGAAATTGTGTTCAACTACTATCAATGTTAAGGTGATGATGGGAAAGTTCAGATACATTATAGAATATAATAGCTCATTTGATGTTCTGGGGATTCGTGATATAGTTTCTTTTATGGTTGGTTCACTATGGGTGGAGCCCTGAGCACATAGTCAGGTCTACTACATGATGATTCATTTCTACTACAAATCAGTGAGCATTTCAGGATTATTTTTCAGTCTATTAGTGCTAAAATAGAGGTTTGTCGGGTACATATTGTATACTTCCACTCTTTTGTGTCAATTTCATGGATTTTAAAGGTAACTTCTATATGTTTTCTATATTTTTAATTCTAGGATCATGTATACTCTTATTAGAGTAGGGGGTTCATGGAACCAATGTCCACACAATATATATTTAATTTTTGGTAAGAGAAGGTATTCACATTTACCAGTTAAATAGTTCTTCAATGTTGTATTCTATTTAACCTTTTACAAAACCAAACATGGTATTTATTTCAACTCATTTGGATAAGTGGAGAAATTGAGTGTTTTTATTGTTCATGTAGGCTGGTGGACCTAATGCTGGTGATCGATAGAATGAGGTAGCTATAGGGGGGACTGTGGGTGTTCAACTATCCCGAAGTCTTTATCAGAGTAGTCCCCATCACATGTTATGTATAGTGGTAGCTACAATGAGCATCTCAGTAAAAAAATATAGGTAGTTGTTTCTTCCCCCAATGTAACATTTTTCACCATGCTGTAAAGGCACAATTTAGATATGTACCTAATCTAATAAACTGGATTGGAACTATCAACACTAGTGTTTTGATCCTTTTAAGATTTCAATGATTCATAATTAACTTATTGAAACTTTTTTAAATTTCAATATTAATTCATTAAAAAAACTCGAGTTAAGCTATTTGATGATTTTTACTCATATTTTTCTTTCCAGTGTGAGACATGGGATGAGAAAATTTTATGAAAAAGTGTTTGAATAAGGACTTGATTAAAATAGTGGTGAACTGGTGACAAATATCCCATAGAACTGGGGAAACCATTAAGAAAATTATCTACTAGGTGAACTGTGAATGTGACGACCATATCATAGATGTGTACTTTCACCCATGTGCATAAGAGCAATAAAAGGGATTTGTAATAAATGGGACCTATGTGGATCTCATCGCTACTATGAAACATGCATGTGAATATGAATCCTAATGTATGAGATGAACATGTTTTTAAACTATGTTTAAACATTTACTTTCAAATAACGAATCAGTATATTTTACGTTTATATATATTAATTATATATTTATTATATGAAGAATATAAAAAATATTTTGTGTATAGTTAGATTAATAAATATAATATAATATTTTTATAAAAAACTACTGGAATACCAATTCATAATATTTTATTTAAGAAATAATTTGAAAATATATATTAATTGTTTGTATTGTTTGTAATAATGTTAATATTATTGATAAATAGATAAATTTTGATAATAAAATTATTAACAGATATACCCATCATATGAATATAGTGCAAAATTTTTTAACCAATATATATATTATCTACTTGTATTATTATAATTGTCGCATAACTGTTTTATCTATCACAATCACATTTAGAGACAGTGTTTTGACCAAAAAATGAATACCCCGACAATTTTTTTGGTAAAATGTTTTAAGAACCTAAAATTAAATTTTAATAATAGATACACTCATTTTGGAAAAATATAATTTTTTATTGAGTGCTTGAGGTATATCTTTTCCCACCCGAATCTGATCTTGTGACAGTGGAGGTGGATAGAAATTCTTTAGTAAAATGATTTGGAGATCTCCTATACCTCAATAGAGGGGAATTTTGTGGCTGCTGCCTTCAGTAGGTAGTCACATAAGGTGGTAGTTCAAGAATTTGTGGGTGCTTGGAAGGAGATGGAGGAGTTGGAAGCCTTACGATTAGATGTAGGAATGGATGGTGGAAATTTCTCTCCATTGCAGATTATGATGATGTCTTGTCTAATAGAGTAGGTGGAGGATTCCTGGGGGAGGGACTTGTGGGATGAGGTGATTCACAATCATGTTGACCATAGAAATGATCTCGAACGATGGTTGGAGGATTTTCAGAAATAGATGTTCTTCCATTGAATGTGGTTTCTTCCACCAGATATGTGGGAGGGAATCTATTGTGAGTTTCATGGATCACCCATAGTGGTATACCCTAGAGTTTCCAAGATGTATTGTGGATTGCAGATGATGTTTTGGGGGCATGGGATGAAACAGACAGTATCCGAGTTTGTTTCGAATTGCTTTGTGTGCCATCAAGTGAAGGATAGGTACTGTGTTCTCGGTGGGTTGTTGTATCCCTTAGATGTCCCCAAGTAGAAGAGGGATGCCAACTGAAAGAATATTTTCACATGGTGACCCATGGATCATGGAATATGGAATGAAATTTGGGAAACAGTGAATCACATGACTAAATTACATCCCTTTTTAGTGATAAAGGAGTTGGTAATAGTTGATTCCTTAGAACATAGGTTTGTGGATGAGGTGGTGAAGCTAAATAGAGTTCTAAGTTCCACTGTCTTGGATTGAGATACACATTTTACCTCATGAGTCTATTTGGGGAATGAAACATACTTATGGCACACAGTTATGCCTCATCACTGCTTTCCAACCTCGGACAGATGGACGGATAGAATGGAAAATACAGATATTTGAGGACATGTTGCGAGCATTAATCTTAGACTATGTAGGTGAAGGATCCGTACACAACTAAAGTTAGATGGTTGGGAGGGACCAACATTGATTTTTCCATAATGGATGACCAATTTGGGATCAATATGATGATGAACACCAATATCCATATATTCAAATAAATAATTTACTCAAAGAGAAGAATAGTGCCAGATCCAAATAGAGAATATTTCACATCATGTTTATAATTAATTTAAAAATCTCTATGTAAATTAATTACTTAGGTCTTTGGAACATACTTCATTGATGATCGTTGATCCTACAGAATGAACATTTTGCATTGCATTCATTTCACTTTTGAGGACCTAATGTAGAATCCCTCTAGAAATGATCCCCATGTTCTCTAATGGTCTCTGATCAACTCCACTCATTCTCTCGGCACCAGCACAGAAAAATGAATGTCTTTCTTCAATCATTTTTGATAGATCATTCTTTGGTCATGAAGAACATCTCTCATTCTTGAGACGGATAGATGAGAGGAGTATGGAGAGAAAATGTTTGGATTAAAAATTCTCAATTCACCAAGGATTGGAACAATGGATGTACCTTCCTATTAATAGAAATTGGATTTTAGTTAAAATATTTAATTTAAAAATAATAAATAAATGAAATTATTACTATTAGAAAAAAACCCATGCCCCATAACAACAGTAAAAACACTATTATTTGTGCTATACCGACTTGCAATAAATGGAACCATATATTAAATCTTATTCCACATAATAATAAATATATTATTACTATTTATTGTTCAAACTAGATTTCTATTATTTTATGACATATAAATAATTAATTTATTAATGAAAATTGTCTTCGTCCATTCGAACACCTCTTCTATTTGTCGAAAACCAGAATAAAATATATTATTCTCTAAAATAAATATTTTTATTTGCAAACTACTAAATAAATTTTTATTATATATTCAATAAAATAAATAGATATATTTTATTCAATATCTAGTGAATAAATATATATTTAATTTATGCGATCACTTTAACGTGAATAAATGTATCCCTCAGTATTAGGAATGATATTTGTTTCAATAACTAAATTCAAATAAAATTTAATCGAGACCACCAGAAACACATAGCGTGTGAAACTCTAGGATTATTTATAATCTGCATTTCGTGGGCTTTCCTAATGTTCATGATTATTGTCGATCAATGGGTCCATGATACTAATATAAAGAACATAAAGTCTCAATGATGACATCCACATATGAATGCTCACTTTGTAATATAATCCCCTTTTCATAATATCTCATAAAAATTATTTCATTATAGTCTCATCAATCAATATTATTGATACAACCTTATTTAACAACATAAAATAATTTCGTCATTACACAATGACCATGGAATATAGGGAAAATTTTATACTTCAATCAAAGGGCCGAGTTATAAACTTCCATAAATGGAAGGTGAAAATCCTTCCTAGATTATCCCTTAAGAACATGTCATTCGTGACACACCCAACGTACCCTACTTACTACCAACATATGGAGTGATAGTTTTAATTTTAAAATAATTGTGTGGAATTCATAACATGTATCACTGATAATCTTAATGTATAATGAACATTACACATTCTTGCAAATTGGAATATCTGATGACACAAAAACATGTTGAATTCTTACTGGCGGTTTTGTTCTCATAATCTCCCATCATAGAGATTACCATGATTGATCATCATGAGAATAATTATAATATTTTTATCAGTATTTGAATGTGACGATTGGTATACTATGTGTCACATAACAATATTTCATCCAACTACAAAAAAATATTTAATAATAGTTTCATATAACATCATGGTTCTCATCTTAATGGGGAACTGTTATAACCATATCAATGAGAAAAATATTCTTGGACATTATTCCATTTTAGTGATATAAAATAAAGAAGAATTTATAATGAGATTTTTACTATTTAAGTAAATTAAATATTCATGTAATAAATGTAAAAATAGTTGTTTCCATGACACCATGTCAAAAAAAACCCAACATGGAATAAAGCCAACTACCTATGACATTCAGTCTACTAGACCTTGCATGATGATCATGTTTCCATTAAGTTAAGGTTTTATTCAAGGGGTCCTCCACATTGTCTTCTATGGAAATAATTATCATTACCACTTAATATCTCTATGAAAAATTGATACACATGTGATACTTCATTAGTATGTGCTTCATCCACTTATGGGACCTTATCTCTTTTGTAAGAGCAACCATTGCTGTATTATCCAAATAAATTGTGAGGAGGTCTTTACTGTTATGTACCACATCCATCACTTAGATGAAGCTATGCATCCAAAATTCTTCTTTAGCTACCTTAGAAGCTACGATATACTCAGAATCTGTTGTAGAATATGCACCCACACTGTTCTATGAGCTCTTCTATCTCACAACCCATCTATTAAAAATGAAAATGAATCTCGTCTACGAATCCATGTTATCTCTATTATGCTAGAAACAAGAATATGCATATCCTTTGATTATTATTACCTCATCAACTTCATAATCCACGAACATAACCTTATTTCTCCTTTGATAATTAAGGATAGTCTTCAATTCCATCCAATGGTGGTCACATGGATCAGCTTGATATCTTCATACTACACTCAATGTGTATGAGAAATCTATCCTAATATATATCATAACAAACATGACTGGCCCATTAACAGATTCATAAGGAATCATTTATGTTCTATTTTTTCCTCATGCATATGATGACTTGTTTTTATTAAAAATGTGAATTCCCTATGACGCTGAAAACAATCCCCTCATGGATTATTCTATATAAAATCACATAGATATCTTGTCAATATATGTACATTGTCTTAGGAATTGAATTCTCTTGGATCTATCATGATTGATCTTGATTATATGTACCCCTCCTTAAGTATTACTTAATCTTGAGATAAGTCAGTAATTGACATTAGTTCACTTAAATGATTTGTTTAGGTTTATAGTTTTAGATAATTTGGTCATAACTGTTACATTACATCTCAAATATTATCATGTAGACACTTCTACTCTAACCAACTTTTTTCCAAATATTAAAACTCATTGTATAAAAAGAGAATTTCTTTATTGATAAAAATCTTCTTGCATTCTTCATTTATCTTCCCCTTCCATATACCCAATGAAAAACATTTCAAAAACAAGTTATGATCATAAAAATCTCAATAAGGGATATAAAATATAGAAACAAAACATTAGTCCATGAATACATACAAATCAATGAAATCATAATTTTTACTCATAAAACATAAGCTATTTTACATACCTCATGATATCATAATATTTACGAAAAAATCATAGAAATCATAAATCACAAAGGTAACATGTGCCATCAAAAACATACTTACATTATAGCATTCACTGCCACATAGAGAGTAACCTTAGGGGTTACGTTTCGAATACCCATCTTATTATATTCCAGTAATATGATAGGATAAAACTTAAAGTTAAACTTTGTCACATTTCTGAATGCATTAGAGAGCTTTTATAGGCTCACCCTCACTTAGTTTATCACCAAACCACCCATATACATAAGAAATTATCAAGAACCATAACATAATCATAACACATGAAGAAGCATAATGGAAAAATAACATTCCACATTGCAATCATGAGACATAATTTCAAGATATTTATTTAATCAATCTATTATCAAAACCATTTTCAATAAAAATATACTTTATAAAGGAATATGAAATTAATTTTTATTTTTTAAAAATTTTATGGCTTTTTGAGGATTCCAAATATCAAATAATGCTCACGGTGCTGTAAAGGTTTTTGTCGCGTATTTTTTAAATAGAAGCATTACTTTTACAATTAAGTAAAAAAAATCATAAAGAAAACAATCATTTTGAAAAACATGGAATTAAATTAAATTTCCATGGGGTGTATTGTAACCCACATAAAATAAGGTCATATATATAAAAATATATGCCTCATTTTTTGGAGATTGAGAAGAAGTCCCTTAAAAAGATAATTTTTTAATAAAATAGATGGATTTACTATATTAACTATAAATAAACATAAATAAAGTATACATAAAATATAGGATATCTAAATTTATTTATCTCATAATGATTTCATGACATAACCATGAAGTATAAGATCATCCCAAAAAATGGAAATTGGGTTAAGAAGTTCCATTACCTTGAGTCCAAATCATCACATATGTTTTTTGTTATTCCTAAATGATAAAAATAAGTTAATTTTGTCATTTTTCAGTACATTTTTAAAAATTATTATTTATTTTATATCACTTATTACTTTTTTATAAAAATAACATAATTATTCAAGTTCATATCAGTCGTTTTTTCAATATTAGGTACTTCAGTTAAAAATGAACTTTTCTTGATGTGAATTTTCTATGTGGTAAAAATTCCATCATCTTCAAAATATTAGTAATTATTTTAATATCATATATATATATATATATTATATCTATTTAAAATATTCCAAAATATTTTGATATAAGAAATGAAATGCATTTTTCATGGAGATGGTAGGTTGTACATACGCAAGAATGCTTCATTCATTTCATTGTCTTATTAATGGAATGAAAACTAAAAGATACATATCTATATTATAATTCCATTATATTATCCATTTTATATATATTACATAAGTTTATTAACTCTATCCTTTATACATTCCATGTATGGAATGAAAGATTCATATCACTTTGATGGGGCGGTAGTCCACACTTCCTCAAAAGAAATTATCCTATTTACACATTATGGAAATCATAATGGTATGTTGTAAATAAAAATTATAGAATAATAGAGACATTATAAATATAATATATAAAATATATAAATACATTTCTATCATAATGTACACCATGAGAGGTGGTATGGGAAAATGGAACAATCATTATTTCATGAGGCAGTAGTTCACCTTATATAGAAACAGTATCTTCATATCCATTAGATAGAGGTGTGTAAAAGTGTAATTTGAATCATTAAAATAAAAAACTCCTAGAATATTAGGGATAATCATGTTTTTATTTAATAAATGAATAATAATAGCATAATGAGTGAAGAAGTAAAATAAATTAAATGAACATGAGAGAAGACATTACCTCTAAATCATGTATCTTCTTTTGATTTGAGCCAAAAGGCTTTCTTGAATTTCCTTCTACCCAAGGAAAGGATTATATGAGAAAAAAAGGATTTAGGTAACTAAATTGATTATTATTTTAAAAATACAAGGGTATTTAGAGGTGTGAGTATGTGAGTAGAGTTGGTGGCCTTTTATAAGAGGGGGAAGGTCACTTTCAGAATGTCTTGAAATAATATTTCATTATAAAATGATTTTGGAATTTTAATAAAACCAAAGTCATCTATTTGTAGGATAAGATGATAATGGGTCTAGATAATCTCAACTAGTAAGTTTTAGAAAACATTAGGTCATAAAATTAACATCACCTTTTTATCATTAACCCCATATTAAAAACATTAACTCTTACCATGTATTCTTGTATTTTCTTAATATATGGTTACTATAGATACCATACAATTCCAAGAGAAGCACAAGTTGATAACTAATGAACTTTTTAACATTATATAAGTCATTTGGGTTATTATTATATTTTTAGGACTATTATATCATTTAATTAATTTTATATGTTTTAAAAACTATTTTTTGTCGATTATGAAAATTTTTAGTAATTGATTTTTGTTAAAGTCATAAAAACATGATTCCTTAAGAAAAAAGGAATTAACTCAAAGTTAGTATATCTATATTATCCAAGAATTTAATGGATTGAATCAAATTATTCAAATTATATTTCTTTTAATATTTATATTATCTTTTATTATAATCTTTCAAAAATAATGTAATCATTGCATCATCATTGTGTCACAAAAAAGAACAAATTTATTTAACTTTAAAAAATTATAAATAAAATAACATCATATAGAAAATATTTTTAAATTTATAATGACTATTTATATTAAAATTTATCAGCCATATAGCCATATATTAAAATTTCTTTCATAAAAGATAAATTTTTATCTTATATTTCTCTTCACTTTAAAACAATTCTTATAACATATCATTTTTACACCCAACTGGCTCCAAAATGCCAAAATTTTGGCCTAAGGATGCTAATGGTGGGAAATAACTCATAATATAGGATTTGGAATTGTTTTAGGGTAATTTTATATTATTATAATATTTTTATTCTTCTCTTATTTGCCTAATTTACATTTTAACCATGGAAAATAAAAATTATTTACCGATCTTACTATTCATAATGTCCAAAAATAAGAGATACGTATTTTCACAATTTCGATCCTCTGATTCCAAATATGGAATGTATTTATCTGAATTCAAAACACAAATACTATATTAATGAATTTACTATTTATTCCCTTTTTCGAAACAAGAAAGTGTGTTTGAAGAAGAAAAAACTATAAAAAATTGACATGTGTTTATGTCTAATTTCAATGTAAAATTAATTCAAATGCCCAAAATTGGATTAAATGATAAAATAAAAAATAATTATACTTTCTAAATAATTAAAAGTAAAATATAAAAATATAATAAATTATATAAAAAGGATGTTTTGAATTAAAATGAAGTATTATTCACTATTCATTTAGAAGTGATCTTTATTAGAAAATTAACTAAATTTTATCCAAAGTAAATTTGGATTTCCAGATTATATGAAAGAAGTTTATTTTATTAAATAGAATAAATAAAAGTGGAAAAAAATATATTTAAAATCAGTTATCCTTCCAAAGGTGTTAAACTGACCATTTTAAAATATTAGAGTATTTTAGGCTGAAAATTGGATTCATTCTCATTTTAAGCATCTAATATTTAATAGATAAATGTAAAAACATTTTTTAAACTTGTATAATAATATTTTAGTTAGTCTTATACATATATTCTAATAAAATTGATAGGTTTTAACTACAATTTATAATAAAGAATATTATTATGTTAGTTTTCGGTATAACTCATTATATTGTGCAACATAAGATTTTGGAGAAACCTGTTATTGCATGTTGAGTACACTATCAGAATATTTTTCCCGATTAATGTAAAACTTAAAATCTTCATCATAAATAATAATAGATATAAATATTATTATTCTATTAATACATAGGATCCTACAACATTTCTCCTTTTGAAAATTTCTTCCCCGCAATTTTAATTACTTTTAAAATCAGTTGGAGTATTTATCCCTGATAGAATTTTCAGATTCCTATGTTGACTATTCAACAATATAAATTTTCAAAAAAATATATTTTCTTGATGAATAACATTATTCCATGACACTTTCTCTCTATGGTCAAGAATTTATACTGATTTTTCCTCATAAGAAAGATTCTCCTCCAACTAAAATACCTCTGGACTCAAAAAATGAGAAGGATCCTTCATATACTTTCTCAACATTGAAACATTAAAATAATTATGTACCTAGGATAATAATTGAGGAAAATCAAAACTGTAGGAAACTGATCCAACTTTCTCTAGGATTTCAGGCATCCAATGAACCTCAGACTCAGAGTTCCCTTATTAACAAAACATATCACTCTTTTCCATAGAGAAACATTAAGAAAGACATGATAACCTACATCAAAAGAAATATCCTCCCTTTTGTTATTTGTAAATATTTTCTACCTACTCTGTGCTATTCTCTTGTGTTTCTAAATCAACTGAACTTTTTCTGCCATCTCTTCTTCCAATTCTGGCACCAGAAACTTCCTTTCAGCCACTTCTTCACTAAAAGATAGAGTTTGACACCAAATTCCATGTAATGATTCAAATGGTCCCATATGTATTCTAGAATGAAAAGTTTTATTATAGGAAAACTCATCCAAAGGTATATGTTGTTCCCAACATCCTTGGTATTCTATTAAACAATAACATATCATATCTTCTAATGTCTAAATTGTTTGTTTTGACTACCCATCTAATTACAAGTGAAATGTTGTACTAAAATTTAATTCTGTTACCCATGACTTCTAAAGGACCATCCAAAATATAGATGTGAATCTAGTATGATGATTATAATCAATTGAGAAGGGAACTCCAGGTAACCTGATTATCTCTACAATATACAATCAATAAATTTTATCTTTAGACAGTGTATCTGAAATAGAATTAAAATGAGCAGATTTTGTCAATTGATCAACTATAACACAGATTACATTATTAACTCGAGAAGTCATTATTAATACCACTAAAAAATACATGTACACATTTTCCCATTTCCAGTTTGTATTTGGGAAGGGCTGAAGAATCCCATTCAGTAACATCCACTCTACATTAACCTGTTAACATATCAAACATCTCAGTTTAAGGACACAAATATCTCTTTTCATTACATCCCTCCAATAATTCCCCTGAATATCTATGTAAATCTTAGTATTGCTAGGATGATCTGAAATTAACGAACTGTGTGATTCAAATAGTAACTCCATCTCAAATTGTGAATCACAAGACACACATAATCTATTTCTGAACCACAAAACATTGTCTTCATCAATGTTAAATTCTGGTAACTTACCCTTCTGAACCAATTCTATGTTTTTCTATAACTCACTGTTTTTATTATATGATTTATTTATTCTATCTACTAGATATTATTGTACTAAAACCTAAAAATATTATAGGAATTCCATACACCAAGAGCATCCAATAGAAAATTCATCAAATAAAAAAGATCTTGTTCCAAACATACCATGGTTAATATATAATTACTTTTAACATAAAGGTACACCCACTTTATTTTTCTTTCTTGGATGGTAATGAATCATGTAATCATAATCCAAGATTAATTCTATCCATATCCTTTATCTCATGTTTAATTTTTTCTGAGTGAATATATACTTCAATAATTTGGAATCAATATATAATTCACACATTATGCCATACAAATGATGCCTCCAAATTTTTAATGTAAAAACAATAGAATATAATTTTAAATCTTAAGTATGGTAATTCAACTCACGTGGTTTCAACTGATGTGAAGGATAATAAATTATATGACCATTATGTATTAAGATACAACCATGTCCTTTTAATGATGGATGATTTTAGATAAAAAATTCAACATTCCTAGAATGCGGGGCCAAAACTGGTCCTTTTAACAATCATTTTTTTCATTTCCTAATAATAATCATCACATTCTTTTGTCCAGATATACTTAACACCTTTTAGAGTTAACATGGTAAGTGGGCCAGACAACCAAGAAATTTTTTCAAAAAACCTCTAGTAATATCCTAATAAACCAAGAAAACAATGAATCTTAGTTATATTTGTGGGTCTTTTCTATTCTTCAACAACATTTTTAACATGATCATCAATTAAGGCATCTTTAGGAAAAATGTGGCCATTTAATGAAATTCATTGTATCCAAATCTAACACTTCCAATATTTCCAATGTAGTTTCTTTTATTTTAAGGTCTATAAGACAACGCATAATTGACTTTCGTGATCTTATTTACATTTAGAATATACTAAAATATCATAAATAAACAAAACCACAAACTTATACATGAACTCAATGAAAATTCTACTCATAAGATCCATGAATATAGCAGGTGAATTGGATAACCAAAAAGGAATAACTACAAACTAAAAATGGATATATCTTGTATGAAATGTGGTCTTCAGAAAGTGTACTTCCTTTTACTTCAACTAATGGTACCCTGACCTCAATTCGATCTTCGAAAATTACTGAGATTACTTGATTTGATCAAACAAACCATTGATATGAGGCAAATGATACGTTTCATAATAGTGATTTCATTCGTGAATCTTTAATAAAACAGACTCATTGAACCATCTTTATTTTTAACAAAAAGGACAGGGGAACCCCATGGTGATGTTCTAGGTAGAAGGAAACATGTATCCAATAACTCTTGTAGTTGCTTATTTAACTATAAAATATAAATTTGAGCCATTCAATAATGGGGTTTTGGAATTTTTTTCGCATCAGGAACCAAGTAAATTATAAATTCCACGTCTTGATTAGGTATTATACTATGAAAATAATAATAAAAACATCATGTTACTCACTGACCACTGGAACAAAATTAATTGGAATAGTTCCATTGATTTTAAAAGTATGTACAAGGTAACATTCATTACAATATTTTATTAGTTTTTTGGATTCCATATATGTTATCAAATGTGATGGTTCATTCTTTTACACAAACTAATATTCTTTCTAAAAGTAAATCTCTTCACCTCTACAGTTAATATTTTCTTGATAAACAGAAATCCATTCCATGCCTAAAATAATATCTAACCCTACTAGAAGAAAAACAAGTTGGTAGGTTTATTAATTCCACCCACATGGACATGAAGGTTCTTATAAGTTCTTTTTGTCACAAATTTTCCTTCAAGAGTTTTTAACACAAGATCATGGTTCTTATCTTGAGATGGAATTCCCCATTTGCTTAAAAATTTATTACCATTGAAAGAATGTGTAGGCTCAGAATCATAAAAAACATTGATATAATCTAAATAAACACAAAATGTACCAGATACTACATCATTTGATGGACCAACATCTGATGAAGTGGTTTCAAATGATTTCACCACCCCTTTCAGCTTGTATTCCGGTTTCTATCCATCATTTGAGTTCATCTTCAGACACACATTTTCATGATGACCCATTAAATTTCACATAAAAATTTTACTAACATTAAATAAATTTTTTCCTTACCACTACCCTAATCATTTCCAGTATAATTATGAGGCTTTTTTCCCATTTTACCACATTTTAATCACATACATGGGTTTAAAAGTCATTCACCGGTGTAATTTTTAACACAATTTTCACAGAATGTAATCATAAGTTTCATACTATTAAACTTTTTTGAGGCACTCTTCCCTTTCGTCTGCCACATCATCCTCTTATTATATTATTTTTCCAAGAAAACTTGATCATCAAAAAACTCTATTTACACCTTCTCCGCACATCGAACAAGTTTTTCATAATTTTTTAACTCACAAGATGCTAATACCCATCTATACTTTGGCTTTAATTATAGTAAAAATAATTGATTTTACTATCAATATATTATATGAAATTTGGAGTATACCTTGTCAGTTGAGTGAATATTTCTTCTTATGCAACCACTGAGTCATCATCATTCCTCAATTCCAATAATTTTTATTCCAATCTAAGTCGAACTACCTTAGGAAAATATCTCTCATGGAACATTCTATTGAATGAATCCTAATCAAGAGAATAAATCTCCCCACTATCCTTAATTTTTTAACCATTGAACCCAACTGATGGGTTTCACCTTCAAAATAGTAATCATCAATACTGTACTTTTTATGTTCTGAACAACCCATGTCATCAAAAATCATTCCCAGTGCTTTAATCCACCCTTCAGCTATCATATTTTTAGATGATCCTCTGAATGATGGGGGATGTTATCTCATAAAAATATCCACTATATACATGTTTCTTTGTGGTTGATCTGGCTAATCTTGTCCATGGATATCATCACCATTTACTGCTTGAGTCAACTATTCCAACACTATAACAAATTGTTTAGTTCTGACTCAGACCATTACAAGTTTTTGATTTGGTTGTTTGTTTTCCTCTGGATGTCATAACATGATAGCTTTAATTTTTCCTCTACGGAAAACCTTTCAGAACATAGAAATATCTTATACAAAGAATCATGGTAATATTTAAATGTTATATCATTTCAATCATAACATAAAGTAAAAATAATTTATGGATATTTATTTAACAATATCCTTACTCCAAAAGTTATCTGAACCAACCTATAATACCAAATATAAGTTCCCACCCATAGACATTACATAACCATGAGATAAGTTAACCATTGATGTTAATTCACTTTGATGATCTTTTCTGGTTAATATATTTAGATAGTTAAGCCATAAATATTACATTACACATCAAATATTTAAATATATTTACTTCTTCTCTAATTGTCTTCACAATAATAAAACTCAATAAATAAAACAAGAATACATTTCTTGATAAAAATCATCTTGAATTATTCATTTCTCTTAAACTTCCTCACACCAAGGGAAAATCATTTCAAAAACATTGAAAGCACATAAAAATCTTATTAAGGGATATAAAATAAGGAAAGAAAACATTGGTCAATGAATACATAAAAACCAAGGAAATCATTCTTTATACTGATAAAACATAATCTCTATAATATACCTCATGGAATAATAAGATTTATGAATAACTGAATAAAATCATAAATCATATAGGTAATTTGTGGGATCCATAACAAACATAAATTGTATCTTTCATATCCACACAGGTAGTAACATTCATGGTTAAATTTGGAATAATCATCATATTATATTCCCTAAATATCTTAAGAAAATCTTTAACATTTACATATATCATGTTACCCAATGCATTGGAGTGATATCATGGGATAATCCAACCTTAGTTTATCATGGAACCACCCCTATAAATAAGCAATGCCTTAGAAACATAACTTAATCATTACACCGCCAGAAATCATTTTTTATAAATTTTAAAATGGACGGTTTAGGGAAACCGATAACCATACAACAAAACATCACGTGGGTCAAGAAAAACACCAAACATCCAAATACAATTCAAATTTTAGCAGTTCAAATTCAAATGAAAACTTCAAGCGAACCACACGCCACCTCGTTCCGCACGCCACCTGGAGTTGCGTGCCAACACATAATCCCAACATCACTCGAACCACGTGACCACCTCGAGCCACACACCCACCTCGAGGTGCGGGTCGACACAAATCTCAACACTGCTTCCAGCCATGTCGCCGGTGAGAAATTCCAACCTTCATCATCCATCAACGTCGCCAAAAAACAACAGATCCACACTGTTTAGACATATCTACATCCCTAGAACGCTTGTGAGCTTCACCGATGTCTGTTATCGCCTGCAATCACCCCCGCCAGCGTCGAATAACAGAGCACCACACTGAATCTCCGCCGACAGGATCGCACTGAAAAACCTTCATCGTCAAACCTTCAACATCAACCAAGAGGGTTTGCCTCTTGAGAAACATAAACGACATCCCTCCAACTCGCCAACACCATCGAATCATGCAGCCAGATTCACCACTTCACATAACAAGTTAAGCATTTCCAAAAAACCCAAACTAGGAAGATCCCCAAGCCACTACCCCAAATGCTGATGAAAAACCACTATGGACCCTCAAGACAAATAGCCTCTGAAGAGAAGAATAAAACCTCTAAACGCTGGGGAAATCACCAGAGGGAAACAAAGCACAACTGAGAGCAAACCCTTGAGTGCTCTGAAGAGTGTGCCGGAGACCGGTCTTATGCCTGCGGATCAAACCATCAGCTTCGCATCAGCCCAAAGTGCATCTATATATCAAGAGGAAATCCCAAATACCTCCAGAGGAAACCACAGAAAGTCTCCCACAGGGAAGAGGCAACAACAGGATCACTACACATTAACATGTTTAAAGGGAAAATAAAATTTCCACATAGCAATCATTAGACATCATTTCAAGATATTGATATAATCAATCCATTATCAAAAATATTTTCAACACCAAGATATCCAAAAAATGATTATGGTATTTACTTTTTTTTATAAATATTACGGCTTATAAAGGATCCCCAATATCATATAATTCACGTGGCGTCGAAAAGGACATTATCTTTGCATATGTTAAAAAGAGACCTTCCTTCTGTCATTTTCTAATATTATTCATAAATAAAAGATTACTTTTTTAAACCATCGAATGAAATTAAAAGTCAATGGGGTTTATTATACACTGTATGAAAGAAAGTTGTATATAAATCTAAATTTGCATCAATGAAAGGAGATTGAGGCGAAGTCCTTTACAAAGATCATTTTTTAATAAAATAGATTGATCATTTGTATTCAATATAAATAAACATTTATCATGTATAAATAAAACATTGGATATAAAAAATTATTTCTCACATAATCATATCATGATATAATCAATAAGTAAAAGATCAATACAATGAATGGAAATTGGGATATGAACTTCCCTTACCTTCAGTCCAAATCATCCCGTATGTTCCTTGTTCTTCCAAAATGATAAACATAAGGTAATATATATTGTTTTCATAACATTTTTCATGTTTATTATTCGTTTTGAAAAAATTATTAGCTTTTTATAACAATCACATAATTATTCAAGTTTATATTGGTCGTTTTATTAATATTTGGTACTTCAGTGGAAAATGAAGTTGTTTTGATGTAAATTGTCAATGTGGTTAAAAGTCCATAATATACATAATATTATTCATGATTTAAATATCTTATATATCTAGTATATATGTATTAATAATTGTCTATAACAACTGTATATAGGAAATGAAATACACCATTCATGGAGACAATAGGTTATACGTACACTTGATCGTTACTTTCCTTTCATTTTCACATTAAAGGATTGAAAGTTAAATTATACATAGATATTTTATAATTCCAGTATATTATATTTGTTAAATATTTTACATAAGTTTATTATCGTCGTCCTTTATGTGTTCCATGTATAGAAAGAACGAGTCATATCACTTTGAGGGAGTAGTAGTCCACACTTCCTAAAATGAAATTATCATATTTATACATTATGAGAATCATAATGGTATGTTGTAAATTAAAATTACAGGAGAATAGAGACAATAAAAATATTATATATATCATATATAAATATATTTCCATCATAATGGCCACTATGAGAGGTGGTAGTAAAAAATTGAACCATTATCATTTCATGAGGCAGTATTTCATCGAACACAGAAAAAGTATTTTCATATCAATTAGATAGAGGTATGTGTAAGCATAATTCCAAAAATTCTGATATCAACATCCTAGAATATATAGGACACTGGTGTTTTTATGTACTCAAATAATAATAATATCATAATGAGTGAATAAGTAAAAAAAATAAAGGAACTTGAGAGAAGATGTTACCTCTAAATCGGGTATCTTCTCTTGATTTAAGCCTAAATGATTTATTGAATTTTCTTTAGGCCCATGTTACGGGTTCTATTAGTAATGGAGGGATTTTGGAAGCTTATTTATTCCTATGTTAGAAAGAGAAATTGTCTTTAGATGTGTGAGAAAGTGGGTAGTAGTGGTGGATTTTATAAGATGGAGGAGGGGAACTTTAGGAAAGTCAAGAAATATTGTATTATTATAAAAAGATGATCAAATAATAATAGTTCCAAAAAGATATAGATCAAGTAAAATATGATATTGGTTCAAAATACTCTCATCCAATAGTTTTATACATGTTTAGGTCACAAAATTAAACTTATCGTTTATCTTTATCCCTTAGTTAAAAACATTAACTCTTACCATGTCTACATGTATTTTAATAATATATATTGACAATAGTTACCATAAAATGACAAACGAACTACAATTAGATCATTAATTACATTTGTAACACAATATAATTTATTTTTCCTAATATTAGATTTTTTTACTATTATAAAATTAAATAAAATAGTATTTGTTTTAAAAAGTCATTTATCTCAATTTTGACACTATTTTGTAATTGGTTTTTTTATGTCATGAACAAATTATTCCTTAATGAAAAGAATGAAATCAATTATAATATCTAAATTTAATCCATAAAAATCAGTAATGGTGTCAAAATTACCATATTATATTTATTTTAATATTAATAATATCATTTATTTGTATCAATCATTAATAAGGTAATCACTGCATCATCATTCTGTCATAAATAAAATTATTTATTTAATGACTAAAAATTATAAATAAAATACCATGATGTAGTAAATATTGGTAACTTTTAATTAATATTTATATTCAATGATAATAGTTATATAACCTAATATTAAAATTGTTTTAATAAAATATTCATGTTTATGTTATATTTTTATTTACATTAAATTTATTCTTATAATGTGTCATTTTCACTCCCAAGTGGCTCTTGAAGGCCAAATTTTTAGCTTAAGGGTTCTCATGGTCAAAAATAACTAATCTAATTGGAATATGACATGTTTTATGGTAGTTTTATATTACTATAATATTATTTTTTTATTTATTTACTTAACTTACGCTTTAACCATGGTAAATAAAAAATAGTTACTAAAGTTACTGTTCATAGTGTTGAAAAATAAAAGGCATCTATTTACAAAATATGGAACTTCTATTTCCAAATATGGAATCCATTTTTTCAATTTCAAAACACAAATTATTTATTAATTATTTTAAAATTTGTTCCCGTCATCAGACCCCGAAAGCGTGTTTTTAAGAAGATAGAACCACCCAAATATTGACATTAATTTATGCCTAATTTCAATTTGAAATTAATTAAAATGAACAAAATTGGATTAAATGGTAAAAACATAATCCAAATATCCTTTAAAACCAATTAAATTGACAATATAACTATATAAATAAACTAGTACACATCCGTGCGCATGCATGGCATATTGAATTAATAGTGTTCACTAAAGACAATATTATTTGTAATAGTTACCTAATAATGGGAATGTTTATAAATTTCTAATCAAAATGTATTGATATAATTTAATGGTAAAATAGTCAATTGATTATGGACACACTAATAGAATACATGAATAATTGAAATAATGACACAAAGTAAATAATGATTTCGGAGGGAGATTTCATTGTATTGGGATTAGAATTCATGTATTGCTTGTCGGCCTTAGTGGGTCTGTATCATAAACTACTTATTTAATTTCATTGACAATCATGTCATTCAAAGTAATGCATGAAGTGTAATTAAAACTGAAAGACACAATCACTATATGAGTCATTGAAATAATTAAAAATTTGAACAACACAAAGGATTCAATTGAATACAGAATGATAAAAACAAATGATTTAATTGCATAATATTTTATAAAGTTCATGTTTGATGAAGTGTTGCTGATAATTGAAGTTGAAATGTCTGCAGGAACATATTGTGGTTGAAATATGTCTTTAGCTTCTTTATTTTATATGAAATGCATCCAACATATTAAAATAGAATTATATACATTAATAAATAGTAATGAATATTTAAATATTAAAATCAAATGTAACGGGTAAATAGAATATGTTTGTAGTAACATAAATGAATGTTTTGGAAATAAACAGTATAGGGATCATAGGATAGCAATATATTGTGACTTAATTCATATGTGAAGTCATTTTTTGTGACTATAAAGTATAAAAAACTATAAAGAAATCATTCATTTGGATGTAATTATACTGACTATTCCGTCAATTTATTACACTTTATGGAGGAGGGAGTTTTTTGGTAGTAGAGTTACAAGGAAAATAAACATAAATTCATTTCGAACAGGGTGGATATTATAGTACCTCAAATACAAGGAATGTAAAAATGTAGTGTTAGACAGCATGAAAGAACAAAATATATAGTTAAGGGGATAGACAATATGGAATAGTGGAGGACACATGGTTCTATATAAAGATTTTATTTAATGATTCCAAAGTAAATGACAATATAGTTAATGTGATATAATTCAATAAAAATATGTGTTTATGATTAATGTAATGAACCATCAGCAGTTGTATCCATATTTTAAACTGTATTCAAAATGGTACACTTTGCAAATTCCACATTTTTAATTCCAACAAAGTGGGTTAATGTACTTAAATTCTATAAAACATAAATTAGAAATAATATGTGCATCGTTCAGTTGTGTAATTCCAATAAGGAATTGATGGTCAAGTAGTGAAAAACATAGCTGAAAAATAACATTGACAAGACAGAAATTAAAAAAACATATAATGCAGTGAACACAGTGCGGAAGAACACTATTGATGAGTGAAAATAATATAGGAAGGGAAGACTATACCACAAATGTAAATGAATAATTTGAAACAAAAAGAATAATAATATAGTAGAAGAGTATACCATAAATGTTCTGGAAGATAATGAAGTATTTATGAGTTCAACTTCTCGAGTTTTGTTACTTGAAGCTCCACGATAGGAATGCTCCTAGGAAAAATTTGGGATCAAAATAGTTATGAATTAAGTGTATTTTCTATAAATAGATTACATGATATTGTTGAAGATTTCATATTTCATACAATGTATTTCATATTTAAAAACATATTACATATTGAATTATTATTGTATAAAGCATTGCTTGTAATAGGATGGAAATGTGAGAAAATCATAAGTAAACATTCACCAGGACATTATAATAAATCAATATGTCATCATCTTCCACCTCAAGGTGGGATATTGCACTATATATAAATTGGTTATATATATATGTGTGTGTTTTTGTAAATATATAAACATATATTGTGCATGCAGATAATGGGACAATCATGGAATTTCAAAATGAAAAAAAAACAAATCCTCATAGAAACAGCATGACCTCAATGACATCCTCCAAGATTGTGAATATGTTGAAGTCTCATGTATTTTATATTGAAACATATATTTTTTAATGAACATTATAGATATATATAACACAATAGGTGCAGAAGTAGATGGAATACAATACATCCTCCACATTTAAGGATTTAACACTATTTGGTGTACCTTTAAGAAAAGAAAACGTAAAAATTTCAATATGATGTTTCATTCTTGTATATTTAAAACATCATAGTTTAGTAATAAACTATATTTGAATTCATAAAATATATGGGTATATTAAAGGAACTCCTTATCTCCTTGAATTCAAAAAATAAATTAAAAGGGGGCATTTTTTGTTTATATCCATTGCGAATGATAAATATGGAAGTGGTGTGGGAGTTATATAACATACCATATAGAGTGTGTACATTAATGAAAACCCAGTGATATCTGATATTAAGTGTGCAATAAATAACTACAAAAATATAAAATATAACAAAAATTAAAAAAAATTACAGTTAACGTTAAGTTGTGTTATTTGTAACAATATCAAATAATTAAACATTATTATGCCTTAGAACTCACTATTTCACAATCATATTGTATAGCTCACCTCAAAATGTGTACTACCCCCAAAAAATTATCCAATTTAGTGGAAGCCAACCATCTTAATTTTAGAAGATAGCATGCTACATTCTCATATGCAACACCAAAAATGTTTAAGATGATTCAGATAAAACACATCACAATTAATGTGTGTTATTAGTGACATACTAGAAAAATAGACACTAATATGCCACCATAGGTCCGGTAAATCACAATGTTGTTGTGGATAGAATTGAAATAATGAATTTATACTCGTGAATTCCCTTAATGAAACTAGAAATCAGTGCTTCAAAAGCCCCTAAACAATATACAATGTATTTGCATGCTAAAACCTTGTTATATAGTGACGATCGATTTCAATTACATAAGTTTCCAAATAAATGGTATTAAAATGAAATTAATTGTCAGAATAATAAATTATTTACCCTTAAATCCCGTTGCAATCATTTTCACATTAATGCCGCTATCAAAAAATTCTTAAAGACAAATTTCATCAACCTAGAGCACAACCTCACTATAGTAAATATATTTATTGAAATAACATCATTTAAATGATACATAGAAAAGAAATAAGAAACAGTAAGAATTTAAAACATATACTTGAACCGGTAATTGAATCATATTCCACATTTTCATCCTATTACATACACTGTTACATATAATAATAACTCAATTTGTCATCATCTTCAACCTCAAGGTGGGTTATCTCACTATATATCAATTGGTTATATATATATGTGTGTGTTTTTGTAAATATGTGAACATATACTGTGCGTTCAGTTAATAGGACCATCATGGAATTTCTAAATGAAAAAAATAAATCTTGATAGAAACAACATGACATCAATGACATCCTCCAAGATTGTGACTATTTTTAATTCTCTCATAGTTTATATTGAGACAAATATTTTTTTAATGAACATAATAGATATATAAAACAAGACATATGCACAAGTAGATAAAATACAATACATCCACCACATTTAAATATTTAACACTATTTTCTGTACCTATAATAGAAGAAAACATAAAAATTTAAATATAACGGTTCAATATTGTCTATTACAAACATCAGAGTTTAGTAATAAACTATATTTGAATTAATAGTAGATATAGGCATATAAAAGGATCTCCTAATCCTCTAGAATTCATCAAATAAATGAAAATTGTGTATTTTTTGTTTATTTCCATTGGGAATGAGAGATACAGAAGGGTTGTCGGAGTTATATAACATACCTTCCAGAGTGTGTACATCAATGAAAACCCCAGTGATATCTGATAAGACATGTGTAGTAAATAACTGAAAAAATTAAAATACAACAGACCTTAAAAAAACTATACAGCCCACCTCAACCTGTGTTATTAGTTACAATCTCAAATAATTAAAATTTATTATTCCTTAGAACTCACCATTTCACAATCATATTGTACAGATCACCTCAAAATATGTGCTACATGGTAAAAATTATACAATTTAGTGGAAGACAACCATCATAATTTTAAAAGACAACATGCTTCATTCTCATCCGCGACACTAAACCATCCAAAAATATTTAAGATGATTCAACTAAAACACTTCACAATTAACATGTGTTATTATTAACATACTCAAATGATAGACATTAATATTTTCTCATAGGTCCCATAAATCACAATGTAGATGGTGACATAATTGAATCAATTAATTACTGCTCACGATAGCCCCCCGTGAAACCATAATCACTCCTTCAAAAGGCCCTAAAAAATATATAGTGTATCTGCATGCTAAAACCATTATTTATAGTGAAGTTTAGTTTCAATTACATAAGTGTCCAAAATCATGGTATGAAAATGAAATTAATCGTCAGAATAATACACCATTTACACTTGAAACACACTGAAATCATTACAACATCAATGTCGCTATCACAAAATTCAAAAAGAAAAATTCCATCACCCTAGAGCACAACCTCACTATATTAAATATATTTAATGGGAATAAAAACATTTACATTATACATGTAAAAGATATATGAGACAATAACCAATCAAAGAATCTACCTGAACAGGTCAATAAATCAAAAATTTGACACCCATGGAAGCCTAATTCAATAGAATATAAAAAGTATTATTCATTGAACATAACAAATAAGAGCACCAATTTTAAATCAAAATTAATCAAAGTTAATCACACAATGATCATTAAATGATATTGAAATTATTAATAAATATGATGATGGTTTCACCTAAAATTACAAAGAGCGTATGACCTCTAGTTAGCATGAGATCATACATGATAAAAAAAGTTTTCACAAAATCATTATCAAACATGGGCTCTATAAAAATCAATGTATCTGGAATGTAAAGAAGGATTAAGTATTTACCATAATTATTGGAGAATTATGAGTTGATTAAAATCCATGAAACTGGAAACATGTCAAAAATCATGAAAAGTAAATAATGATGGACTATTTACCATGGTTACTGGACCTACAGTTTGTAATTATCCATTTAAACTCATTGAAACATCGTAGAATGGATAAAGAATCAATAAAATAAATTGTATCAACCCAGTTAAAACACGTCACTCAATAATGAAAATGAATTGAAATACACGTCACATGAAACTGGAAAATGTAGTATCCTAATGAAATCCACAATCAAATGATTGTGGAAATTAAATTAATGTTACATCAAATTAGAATTCATTACCAGTAAAATTCTATAATGTGGAAAACTTTTTCAAGAACCTATTCTTTTGGCCACCATGGGATTGAAATCTATAGTGGAAAACAACAATGAACTATTTGTATAAAATGAAATAGAAAAATGTTTCTATGACGAGGAAGAATATAGGACAACGAGTTCAAGTCGTACATGTGGTTTGCGTGAAGAAATCAAGGAATATTGTGCTACAATATATTGTGAAATGGATAGATGGAATAAAATAAAACTTGAAAATGTCAGTAAAATGAAGGAAAATACAAGACTGTGATATAATGCTACAGAGTCTAAGTAATGTGAGAGAGAGATATAGAGAGAAGGAGAGACTGCGCGGGGAAACAACAAACAGTAGAGAAATGGGACACTGATAAGAGGATGTGATGGCAAGAGAGGGAGAGTAGGAGACATTGATTCAATTCCAAGGAGAAGAATATGTGACAATAACCAATGTACTATATCCATAGGGAGTAATTCAGCAAGGGGTGGAAATGAAGGGAGGATTCTGTTGAGCCGAGACTGTCTCACAGGATTCTATTGATATCATATGAGATTGGTGGTTTCTTAAGTTAATAATGTCAATTGCAAATAGATTCGGTGGTAACAAAAAAATGAACATCAATGGATGGACACAGAATCCATCAATATTTAACATTAAATAAGGTTTTGGAAAATACAAGGTTACCACTAATATTGGTGGCAAAATTGTTGAGCTAAATTTGTCTCACAAGATTCTTTTGATATCGTATGATGTGGATAGTTTCTTAAGAAATTAATCACTAGTAGATAGTGTGAGCTCGAATTCAAATGAAAATAGAGTTACTGGTATCATCATAATGAATGTCAATGGATAGACAATGAATCAATAAACAGTTAATATTTTAGAACATTCGGGTAAATGTAGGGTTTCCTCAAATATAAGTTAAACAATTCCCAAGTATAAGTTGTATAAATTGAATCAATTGATATCATAACAAATCAACAGATGTGGAAGATCGCAAGTGGGAATTTTTGGGAATTGAGGAGCCGGACACTGAGTAGATGGATGAGGATAATGTGGACATGTAGAATGCAGAGGAGAGGGTAGTGGATAATGGAACGAAACACTAAACGTGGGAGAGAATAAGAAGATTGTCGACCTACGCACAGGATGAAACGACCTTAGATTTAGAATGATGCAGGAGGAAGATGTTGGAATAAGGTAACACTAATCTTGAAGGTGGGTGGCAGTAATGCCTAGCTTGGAGTCAATTTTTGAGGGGTTTTGCGGAGGTGCAATTGCGAGGTGGAGGGTTATTTTGTAAATGGAGACGTGATAATGGTGAAGTGGACTATTCTAAAGGTGACACATAAGCATAGATACACCCAGGATTAGTAGATATAGTAGATTAGATGAAAATGTAGTTTTGCATTAAAATGCATAATTTTTCATTATTCATTAAAAAATTAACATTTTCAAAAAATTACCAAAAAATTTAACCAATGTAAATTTTGATTTCATGATTCTATATAAAAAGTCTATGTTTTCAAATATAACATATAAAAGTGAGAAAAAATATTTTTACAAAGGGTTCACCTTCAAAAGATGGTAAAATGGCCTTTTAAAAATATTAGAGTATTTTATGCAAAAAATTGGATTAATTAACATTTTAATCCACTAAAATTTATTTGTAAAATATAAAAAAAATTAAAAAACTTGTATAATAATATTTTATTTGTTTGTATTCATTCCATCCAATACTATGGCTAGGAATTAACTACCATTTAAAATAAAAATATAATTATATTAGTTTTCGGTATAACATAATGTTGTGTGCACCGTAATATTTCAGAAAAAACCATTATTGCATGTCGAGTACCCTATTATAAAAAGTGCCCTCTTTAATATGAAATTAATAACTTATTCATAAATATTAATAGATATAAAAAATAATTATTCTATATAAACCCATGATGCTACGTTGATAACAAGAATATATATATTGCCTCACTTAAGTCCTTCATGGAGAAGCATTTACTCAACCATGCCTTAATAGAATCTAAGACTGGTATTTTGTTTCCAATAAGTAATATGTCATGAACATATAATTTTTGGAAAACTACTGCACTCCCACTAAACCGTTTGTAGACATAGGTCACATATTCTTTCTTCATAAAACCACATTTCATTTTGGCATCATCAAAATTCATATTCTATGACCTCATTGCTTGATTTAATTCATCACTGTACATTTGAAATGTAAATATCTTATTGGTTTATTGTGGAGTCACAAACCCTTCAGGTTGAGCCATATGGACACCTTCATGAAGATTCCTGTTAAGGAAATTAATTTTGAAATCCATTTTCCAATCCTCAATGTCATGGTAAGTGGAAATAGACAATATAATTTTCAAGGATTTTAGCATTGGATCTGGTGAAAAGTTTTTTTCTGAGTAAATGTGTTGGAGTTGTATAAACACGTTTTCTACCATTCATGAATTATGGGTACTAACTTTTCATTCCATGTCTAGTTTCTTCATGAATACCCATTTTCAACCAATTTCATTTACATCTACTGGATAATCTACCAAAATACAGACTTGTTTTTCATTCATGGAATCCATTTCAAAATTCATGGCTTCTTTCCACATGGAAATGTCTATTCCACATACTGCAACTTTGTAGGTTATAGGGTTGTTATTATCATGTAACAATGAGTCACCATCCTTGGTAACTAGAAAACCGTTCCATTCTGGTTCTCTAACATCTCTATTACTCATACACAATACTTGTGTCTCTCGAATAGATGGTTATTCCATTGGGCTTTGTTGAATATTCTCTTATACTGACTTTTGTGTACCTTGAGCATCAACTTCATTGAACTCTATCTTGGTCCCACTATCACTTTTGGAGATGTGCTCCCTCTCAAGGAATATTTCATGTATTTCCACTATAACTTTTTTTCTAAGGGGATGTATATGTAATATGACCTTGTTTCATTGGGATATCATATTAAGGTAAACTTTGTTCCTTGGGGTGCATGTTTGTTACCGGAAGAGGCCTTAACAAACGATTACCTTCACCACATATGCAAATTATATAACATGGATTTTATTCAACTCCAAATCATTTATAGAATACCATTTATCAATTTAGTTTCTCCTTGGTTTAGTATGTGTGCCATTGTGTGTAAGTCATATCCCCAAAAGGTTAGTGGAAGACTGGAATGACTCGTCATTGATGATAACATGTCCAACAAGGTGTGGTTACCCATTCTATTACACCATTCCACTAGGGTGTGAAAGGAGTATTCAGTTAGGATTAGATCCCAAACACCCGTAAGTAATCAATGAAGTCTAGATTATGTTATTCTCCACCATAGTTTGAGTAGAGTTTCTTAATCTTCTTACCAAGCTAGTAATCAATATCATTCTGGTATTCCTTGAACTTATCAAAAGTATCCATCTTATACCTAAATAAAAAGATATATACATCTCTACTAAAATCCTTATTAAAATTAATAATGTATGAGTACCCAACCTTTTCATCAAATGGCATTGTTTGACACATATCGGTATGGACCAATTCCAGAATCTCATTAGCTCTTTCAACTTTCCCACTATATAGGATTTGTTTATTTTTCCTTTTAATCAAACATGACATACACAAAGTGGTTTTAGATCCAAAGTATCTAAATATCCATCTTTGTGTAACATTGTCTAGCATTTCTGATTTACATGACCTAGCCAGTTATGCCATTTTTTGGGGAGGTATGAGTCATGTTAAGTGGTTTCATTATCTATTTCCACTAATTTTTTAGTGTATTCCAACATGTAACGAAAATTATATAAAAGTTCCCTAACAAAACAAATCATTTATTTATAAATGAAGAAACATCGATTTCAAAACTTCAATATAAATCCATTGGTATCAAGTCTTGATACATAAATAATGTTTCAGGTAATAAAAGGAAAAAATTACAATGTTTTAATACCATTATAATCATTGAAAGTAACATGTGGTGGTAGTCCCCGATAGCTACAACATCAAGTATAACTCCACCGGCTGCTCATTGATCTACCACCCCTGAGTCGATTTTCATGAATTTATTTGGTTCATGTACTTGGATACATGTGTGAGCCCCACATGTTGAATATAAGACCAAATTTGTAAAAAGAGATAAATTTAACTCAATAATAAATGAACCAGAAGCTTCACCTTAATTCTTTAGCTGGGTGTATTTTTTCTTCTTCTGTCCCTTCTTGTCACAAGAGAAACAAAAAAGCTTTATGTTCCCTTCTATCCCCCTTGATCTTATTTTTCTTGGAAGGGTGTGAAGTAGCTTTGGGCATAAATATCTTCTCCTTCCCTTTCCTCTTATTCACAATAAGTAGAAAAGGATTTTTCTGATTCTTGTCTTTTTCCACTTGGAAAAGAAGGAAAAGAAGATCTGATAGAGTCTTCTCAATGTTTTTCATATCGAAATTCACAAAACAAATGGATAATCCCTAAGGGAGTGATGCTAAAACGATATTGGTACCCAGTTCATCAGAGAGTTTAAACCCTAAAACATCGAGACTCTCAATGTATCCAATGAGAATTACTATTTGAGGCATAGTTCGGGAACCATATCCAAGAATACTCTGAAAGAGTTCCTTGAATATCTAAAATCGTTCATGTATTTCTCTCTCCTAGTAAATCCCACCGAGGTTATCAAGCATTCTATTGGCATCCATGTTTTCGTAAGACATCATGATTTCAATAGAAATTTATGATAACATCAAACATTGAGCATTGACCTCATAGTTTATAAATTTTCATTTACCTAGAACTTTTCATCACTCCCCTCTTGGGTAGGTGGATTAATTAAGGAGGACTCCAACACATATGATTTTCATTCATGGTGTAGAATTTCCAAAAGGCGTTTAAACCATTCCTAGAAGTTAATTTTGGTGAGGTTTTTTTCTTTATCAAGTACCTACCGTAGGGATAGTGTGGTGGACAATTTTTAATTTTTATTCTACAACAAAAAGAGTAGATAATTAGTTCATTACTGATAACATTTTATGATAAGTAATAAATTAATTTTTTAAGTCACAAAATATTTTATCCTGTCCCAATGGCCCTCACCAATGAACTCGAAATATCTAGTTTCATATACATTCTAGATTCAAGGATCTATATTCCCCTTCTCATAACCCCAAAAAGGTTTAGTCAATCGATTCAAAGGTGTTTAGATAACGGTTCGTTGCAAACTACGGGCATTCCGCTCCATGATCCTTTGAGTGGACTCCCCAATCCCAAAACCCTAACATAGATTTCCTCAACACTTTTCTCAAATATCACACCATGTCTTGCAAGAGATACTCTAATTGATGTAATAAGTTTTATCAACCCAAATCATTCATAAGGGATTCCTGTATAAAAGTAAGTATTCCTATAATAATTTTTCAATCACTTTGTTTTATTGATTCTTTCCATTAATAAATTAATTGAAGGATTAGTGTGACTTTATGTTTAATTGAGTGTTTTTTATCACTAATGTGTAATTTTCATATTATCTTTATCTTATGATTGTTAATATTAAGTGGAACTTAATTAATTGATTATCCATGTCTTGAAAATATTTTCACATAGTACTGGTTTATTTTATTTCCAACATGCATGCTTGTTCAATTTATTAATTAAGTTATTGTGAAAATGCATACATAATGATAAACCATGAAACTGAGAGAGAGAAAGTAAAGTAAAGGGAATAATCTTGGGCTTTTCTAATGGTTAGATTATCTATCTATTGATAAACTATTCCTGACCAAGGGGATAACTAGTTTGAACCTTTTGGGTTCTTATTTACACCTTTCTACATATCCAACTTTATATCTCTGAGGGCGGTATTCACCTCAGCTCTAGCTTTAACAACCTCCACTAGCTTGGGAGAATTATCCATTACATATGGTTATTTTTCTCACACGTAGGTGATGGGTGAAATGGGGGTTTAAATAAATGAAACCATGGGCACATAGTCATTGAATATTAATGAGGAGAGATGGCATGCAGTCCAACAATTTAATTTTAAATAAATTAAAAGGAAACCAATCACAAATCAAGGTCCAGTCGACTGCACGATCATCCACATTCTTGAAATGAATTACTCATTTATCAAAACTAGATTTCAATTATTTAATCATTATTATTAAGATAAATCATGATTGAATTTATTAATCATTATATTATTTTAATCAATCCTTTTATCTTAATCCTTTTTTGAATTTTCATAATATTCTAATCCATATCTTTAGAGGTAACATTATGAACAATCATTTTAATTTTAATGATATACAATTCTGAACATTACATAGACATTAATATTTTGATTCACTGTAATTTGGTAAAGTACACAGCTTGATGTTCCGACTATACGGTTTGTACTGCCTATATCTTTTTATCTGAAGAACTTTCCTAGGCACTCACCATGTGAGGCATAAATTCGAAATCTTATAGTACACGGTGTCTCCACTAGGCCACATGCCATGTTGTCTCTAGGATACACAGTTACCGGTCAGCCTAATCATTTAAGGGATATAGAGTTTGGCCCTTCACCCGATCTGACAACACACTAAGTCCAGTGGTCCACATAAAGTGTAATCCTGATATCCATGCTCTAGTCTGTCTTGGTCAAAATTCGGTGTAATAATTATCTACACCGCATGTCATTAATGCACATGCCCTGTGTAATTTTTGAATTACTCTCGATGAACTGAAAAAAAAACTAAATAGTGTATAATATAGATTAATTGATGTATATGGAAGATTACATGGTGAGTAACTCTGAAAACATGTCATGTATTTTCATTTTACCAGGACAGAATCATCAGCACCTCCTGATGTGATCCTCGATTTTATATTAGTCAAAAAATTATTCGTTTATGATAGATTTGTGAGAAACAAAAAAGTTGGAAGCCAAAACGTGAAATTTAGATTACAAGAACGATTAAACATGAATTGAAAAACTAAATTACTAAAGTTGAAATAATCAATGAATTATTTAAATAATTATAAAATTTAATAAACCTCACTCTGATACCAATTCAAGGATCTGTACACATTGGAAGAATTATAGTTGGGTGGGCCCATCTTTGATTTTTCCATAATCGATGGCCATTCTGGGATCAATACGACAATGAAAGCAAGTATCCATAGATAAAAATCCATGATTTAGATAAAGAGAATAATAATGTTTGATCCAATAAGGTGGATCTTGTACCACATGATTATAATTAATTTATTAATATATAAAAATTTTTAATACATGAATCTTCGGTACTTTCTACATTGACATTCATTGATCGTTCAAAATGACCCTTTGGAATTTCCTTCAGTATGATTGTGTGAATCCAAAGTTGAATCTCTCTAGTGGTGATCTACACATCCTCTTGTGGTATCCAATCAACGCCACTACATTTCAGTGTAATAGAGTGGCAGAATGAATTTCATGCACCAATATTTCTTGATCTCTCTTTCTTTGGACTTGAAGAACATCTCTCATTCTTGAGAGGGAGAGATGAGAGGAGTCGAGAGATAAAATATTTATCTCAATAATTCTCAATTCACAGGGGTTTTTCACAATAGATGTACCATCTATTAATCGACATGGGGTTTCAATTACAATATTTGATTGCTGAAGAGCAGTTAAATGAAATTATAACTATTCGAGAAATCCCATGCCACATAATAACAATAATAGTAATATTATTTGAGTGTGAAAACATGAAAAAAAGAACAATAAATGAAATATGGTTCCACGTAATGATAACATAATTATTATTATTTCTTTCACCAACTGGGTAAACATTATTTACAGAATTTTAAATAATTAATTTATCAATGGACACAGTATAGGTCCATTCAAACACCACATCCATTTATAGAAAAACCAAATAAAATATTTTATTCTCTTAAAAATATTTTTATAATTACAATCTAGTAAATACATATTTATTAAATGTTCAACAAAATAAATAAATAAATTTTATTCACATTCCTATGAATACATATTTATTTAATTTATGTGATCATTTATGTTTTATTAAAATTATACGTCGGTCTTGGGAATAATATATATTTCATTAATTAAATTCAAATAGAATTTGATAAAGACGACTATAATCATAGTCTGTGACCCTCTAGGATTCCATCTCGTTGGCATTAGGTAGGCTTTCCTAAAGTCCAATATTACTATCTAGTAATGGGTTAAGGAACCTAAGAGAAAGAACATAAATTCAAAACGATGATATCCACAAACCGACAGTCACATTTTAATATAATCCCTTTGTCACAATATCCCATCAATCAGGTTTTATGATTGTGTCATCAACCTATATGTTTGATACATTATTCTTTAAATACCTGAAATAATGTCATCGTTACACCATGACGATGGAATTTAATGAGAAAGTTCTATTTCAATAAATGGTCCAAGATAGAAACATCCATAAATGGAAGGTGAAAATACTTCCTCTACTTATCCATTAATAAAATTTCATTCATGATGCACCCAATGTACCCTACTTCCTGCCAATAGGTGGCATGGCGATTTTTGTCAGCAAATCTAAGTGTGTGGGATCGGAAATTTATTAATGATAATATTATAGTCTAAGGACCATTATACATTCTCAAATATCGGAATATCTGACGACACCAAAACATGCAAAATTCATACTGGTGGGTCTATTCTCATAATCTACCATCTTGGATATTTCCAAGTGCAAACATCATGAGAGGATGTCTCATAAGCTTATGAGTACTTTCTCTTAATGGTATGTATATTATGTGTCCCATCATAATATGTTATCCAATTTTAGAACAATATTTTAGAATATTTTAATTGCACTTCAAGGATATCATCATAGTATGGAACTACTATAACCTTATTAATGAAAAAAATAGTATAGGAAATTATTACATTATTGTCATGAAAAACAATGAACAATGTGTAATAAGACGTTTAAAATTTAAATAAAATACATATTATTATAATCAATGTACATAGAGTTGTTTTTAGGAAACCAACTCCAATAGAATGATATTGGGTGTGACACATTCCCTTGGAAGCATTCTCTTACAATAATAGCAATCACTCTTCCATTAGCCTGACTCTATTTGATGTTTTTTAGGGAATACTATGCCATTCATCTTTTTTCCAGACAAAGGATAGGGATAAAAAATTTCTTGTCATTGATGTTGTGCATAGTAAGAAAAAGAAGGTTCTCTTTTTTTGTGAGAGGATGAACGCAATTCAAGACTGGAAATGGTTGTATGTCAATCACAGGAGGAGGCCCTTAGTGTTCGAGGATGGGGACAATGTGTTCTTGACAGTTTCCACTCGATGTGGGAAGAAGAGGATTTAAAGGAGTAATCATTATTCGAGGAACATTACACCCTTCGATGTGTTAGGGAGAGTTGTAAAGTTGGTATACCAGTTGGACCTGCCATCGTAGTTTGAGAAAGTCAATGACATCTTTCACATAATTTAGCTTCATTGGTATCTTCACTATCACACCCATTTAATGAACTGGGGGATTAGGATATTGAGGATGATGCGATGTATGTGGAGTGGCTAGTGGAGGCTTGGGATTGTAAGGAGAATTTTTTGTGTGGGTGGAACATTACCTTTGTTTGGGTGTTGTTGGTGGATGTTGGAATAGAGGATAGTTCTTTGGGATGAGAAGCACCAATGTGTGCCTAGTACCTAGAGATTTTCTGAGTTTTTACATGTTTTGTTTCCATGTAATGTAATTCATGAACCTTGTTTTATTTAAGATGTGTTGTTTTCTTGTTCCATGATGTGTAATAATGTCCTAACATGTGAAAATGGTAATACCCGATTTCCAATCAAGATTCACTAATCGAGAAGTTATTAAAACCATGTGTGTGAGTCAGTACCTCCCATAGCAGATAGTATCTGAACATGCAGGATGAAAATCCCTAATTCATGTGTCAGGATAGTTGGTTCTTATGTGGGGTATCCTGTGGGTTTTTTGGGTTATTAGATGTTGGAGGATTTGTTCTCAGATGTTGAGTTTTCACTCCCACTTTCAAAAAACACAGGATGGTCTATCATTAAGCTTATTCATGATTGGTAGTTATTGGTGTTTCGAGTGTAGTGGGATCCATTAGATATATATCATGGTGTGGTTTTTTGGAACCCTCCTTCTTTTAGTTTGTATTGAATTATTGAGGAAGATAATTGTTCGAGAGGAATCTAATTTAATTTATTTTACCTCCCTGGTACATTACCTTGTGAAAATATAGCATTTGATGTGTTTTACAGAGTGAAGGTGACTCATTGGATTAGTTCTCTAAATATCCAGTTTTACTACGGTAGGAGGAATCAGTAAGTGGTGTCGGTAGGTGACATATGTAGGTGTCATCAATTTGTGGCATCGATGAGTCACATCAGTGACTCTCATTAGTGACATACCAATGGTAGGTGGAGATGGTGAGTTGTTGATGGTATCTCAAATTGGTTACTCATTCAATGGCGAGACACCAAATGGTGATTTAGCCATCAGTCACTTGCTGGCGGTAGCTCACATTAGTGACACATTCAATATTGAGTCACCAAATGGTAACTCAGCCATCAGTGACCATCCATCGGTTACCCTCCATTGGTGACTCGTGTCAGAGACTCATCCAATGGTGGCTCACTTCCAGCTAGTTTTAAATTTCCCATCATTTCCCAAATTTTCCCAAATTTACATTTAAACATTATATTTGACATAAATTGAGATCAAAATCATGTTTATGTGTTTCTAAATCCATTTTAAATGATATAAAATATATCTTTTAATTATTAAAAACACGAAAATTCTTAAATGTCCATTCCATGTGGTCTTGGTAACGATCCAAATTTATAGTTATTTTGAATCTATTTAATTAGTTGATAAAGGATTTAGACTATGTAAATCTGAGAACTATTCCACCCTAGTGTGTTATTTTTTTCTCTGGATACTGAGGAATCCGTAGAAACATTTTTCCCATGAATGATTGTGTGTTTTTTCTTTGCCATTGGATTGTGTTTCCCTTGAGTTTTTTCTACCTCACGAACACCCCCTATTCTAGGGGTTGGGAGGAATTACTAATTATCGATTTGTTAAGGTAGGGATCCCATCATCTCTTTTAATTTTTGTATCTTGTGGGGTGGGTTTATGATTTTCCTTTTATGAAGATATCAAAATTATGAATAAATAATGATAATCTAATCTATTTAATATCGATATATAGGGTCTTGGGAAAAGATATGCATGCTTATGTTTTATATTTTTTTGAAATTGTGATATGTATTGGCTATATGCCTATAAAAAATATTGGTAATTTATTATCATTGTTTACACATAAATTATGGATTGTGGATGTTTTTTATTTATCCACTATGAACATCAGTATGAATACGAAATTTCTTAACCACATATATTTGGTTAAATAAATGTATGTCTCGGGATCTAACATTCTCTATGATATCCCTTGAATTATCAAAGTGAAATTTAATAATTAGTATTTACTAAATATGAATACACCTTCCTTTCTTGGTGTGGTCATGTGTTGTGCGAGGATTTGTCCTATAATGTGCCTTTTGTGGTTATTATGAGTTTGGTTTGAGAGAACAAATATTTCTGGGCTGGTAAGGGTGGTGTAATGGAATATCATATTGAGAGATTGACTTATTGGGGAATGGATGAGCATTGTTCGAGGAACGGGGTTGTAGGTTAAGGTTTTTCTATATTTATGTTTATGGGTGTGGTGTTGCTTTCCAATAGGGATGTCGGGTCGGTTTTGATGAGGTGTGTTGCGAGCTTTCGCTCTAGTTTTGAGGTTTTCTTGTTGAGAGGATGGATAGGGAGGAATGAATTTGAATAATTCAAATGGTTGTGGTTGGTAATTTCAAGAGTTTATATGAAATGAATAATTTTCTCCCCAAATAAATAATAAGAATTTGTTAAATGAGTTGGTTGGGAGTATGAATGAATTGTGGATTTTTGTGGATGGAATTCATTTATTAACTTTGGAAGTGACTATTACTGGTGCTAATAAATTCATTTAGAGGTAACATGTGATTCGATAGTATTATATGGTGGTTGATTTTTTGAATGAGAATTCATAGTTTGGTCTTATGTGTTCAATAAGATATAACCATACCTATTTTTTTCCTTGTGTTTTATATATTCACCCCACCCACATTGAGAACAATGTGTTGAACACCCCCATTGTCACAAGGGAGGGTGTCTTTCCTAAAATTTCTGGTTGGAGTACGGATGGATGGACACAAACTCTTAAATGCTTCATTTTATCGGATGTGAGAGCCCTAGATTCATCTAGGAGACAACAGTTTATGAGGACTAGGTGTGTGAAAGCGAGTTTGGTTTTCCCAGGAGTCCCCAGGATTAGATGATTTGTGGTTTACCAAGATTCTTCAGGATGATATGTGTTGTGATTTTATAGGTGTTTGGTGATGTGGTATGATATGTGGAAAATGTATCTATTGGCAGGGCATGGTTGTGAGGACAATCTGTGTGCAGGCGAGATGTGATAAGCATCATTCTATGAAGGTGTGGGACCAGCTCTGGGCCTTAAAAGTGTGTAGGTGGGCTATGATGTGGTACATTTAGAAGAGGTGGGGGCTCCATTATGTATGATGTTAGGGTGTGAGAGTGTATAATTAGTGGGAAAGTGGTGTGAGGTGCCCTATCCTTGATGGGCTCTATATTAGAAACATGACTTGGGTTATTTAGTGTCATTCTATTTGGAGAGGTTGGGGTGGCTATTATACCTTGTTTGGTGCTATTGGTTTCTTATGTTTTCTCATAGGGGCATTAGTATGCATCCCCACTTGTCCACGGGAGACTTGGGTTTTCCTATTGAGTATACTCGAATTCTCACCCTATGATATAAAAATGATTTTAGGTTTCAAGGAATACTATGTCGATTGTTCTTGGAATTAGTATCTTGGTCTTCAGTACTATCATTGTATCACATCATAGATTTATTCTTTTGTTATTTACTTTAGATATTTTCATTTTATTTGTAGTAGTTTTTCTTTATAAGATGGATATAGGATGTAATTTGGTTTTTATTTTATATTGTTCTTAGAGTTGTTTGGAGATGGACCATCTTATCTCATAATCTAGTTTTCTTATAAAAATGTTAGTGCCTCTCATTTTGTGAGATTTAATACATTTGGTGATGGTCACCACCCTAGCGTGTACCTGAGGTAGGACTTAGGGGTCATTATCTATCTTCCCTCACTTCTAGTTTAGGAAGGAAATATTCGGATGGAGGGGGTTGTGACATCATGGGTCACCTAAAGATATCCAAAGGAAATTATATGGTATGGGTTTTAGGGGGCCGACACACCAAAACTACCAACTTTATAACTATTCAATAATTTCTCTCACTTAAATGACATTCAATGATATATGTGAATTCAGTGGTGAGAATACATGATGTTAATCTATCAATTAACTCTTATCATGATCCTTCGTTCACATCTAAATTCGGGAGGATTTCCAACATGCTTTGAGTATTGAACTAAATTACAGCATGGATTATCACCCCCAAACTGATGGCCAATCTGAAATGACATTTCAAACACTCAAAGATATTTTAAGAGAATTAAATTTAGAATTCTATGGTGGATGAGATCAACATCCCCAATTCTTGAGTTCTAATACAATAAAAGCTTCCACTCATGTATTTTGATGGCTCCATAGGAAGCTCTTCCTGAAAAGAGATGTTAAACTACAACCTTTTGGGATGAAGTTTGAGAAAGAAAGATACCTAGAACGGATCTTGTGCAATAGATGATAGAGAATGTTTGATCCATCCAGTAGCATATCAATATTTCTTAGATTAATAAAAAGAACTATTCTGAATGCCCCCTAATGGACTAGTAGTTCGATGTTGGAGATAAAGAATTCCTTCGAATATCACCATGGAAGAGATTCATGTGATTTGGAATGAAAGGGAATCTATGACTAAGGTATGCTTACCCCTTTGAGATCCTTGATAGAATAAGAAGCATGGTCTTTCAGCTTTGACATACACCGAGTATGGATCAAGATCATGATGTGTTACACATATCATTCTAGTGGATGCACATTCTAGATACCAAATTTGAACTGTACTTAGATAAAATACGACTAGAAGATAATATCACTTAGGATGAGCATCAAGTAAAGATTCATGACTATATAGATAAGGTTTAATGAAATAATATAACCTAACTCGTAAAAGTGTTGGTGATTAAACATAATTATTAAGAATCAACATTGGAATCAGAGGAGATGAAGGAGAATTACCCTCACATGTATTTGTAAAATAAAACATCATGTGTGAAATTTCAAAAGGGGAAATGATATAACAACCTAAAATTTTATCAGTGTAATTTAACCCTTGTTATAGTATTTGGATATAGTATAAAGATCATAAAATAATTTAGATACCATAATAAAAACATTATAATTAAATATTTTATCCCAAACCATCCAAGAGCGGCCCATGCCATGACTACCCCATGTTCGCCTCCAATAGGTCAGGTGCTAGCGACTGGCATCGAGTTGGAATATAACAAAATTGGGAGAAATTTTACTAGGTTCCTTTAATAACAAACAAAAATCCAAGCCCAAAATTCTGAAATCTAAAAACACTATGTAAACAAGAATTCATACCACTAAGATACCAATAATAGAGTACAATAGTAATAAACTGGATTGTAATTAGTGCCAAAATGCAAGCCCAACAAAGGTAATTTTCTGTAATAGTGAATACAAAAGTTCCTGAAACTCATCCACAAAATACCCTACCTAAATGGTAGGTACATGGACATCTGTTTAAAGCCTCATGAACACACCTTGACTGTCATGTCCCTCTAGGAACCACATTGTCCTGTTCCACCTTGGACTCTATCAAAGCATTGATCATATGCACAATACATGGCACATGTGGGAAAATCTTGTGTGTGGGTTAGTTAAACAACACATAGTAGGACACCCCAAAACCATAAAGGAATAACACTAAGAAATATATGATACAATACCATAATGAAATAAATTAATTATATCCCAAATAAATACACATTGTATTCCAGAATGAAATACATGAATTATAACACAAGGAATAGTACAATCATCACACACAGATATATGTCTTCCAAACATATAACAAGAACATATTGATATAATCATCATAAACACTTTTTATCATATGGTTCCAACCTCATAGCCATCAATAATATTCTTATCCTAGGCTCAAATCATAACAAAAAAACAAGTAGGATAATCTCAATGAGTTCAACCATCCCAGATGGCAACCATCCAAGAGACACACTCCATCGGAAAATTTTTACAAGATCCAGCTCTAGTTCCCTACACCATGTGTCAAGTCATCACCACCATGTACCCAATGAAACTAAGAAACCCATGTGGTATGGTCAACCCCTCACCAGTGCACATATTTGAGGGAGAACTTATCAATTCTATGCCCCATGTGCATCCCTTCTAGAAGGAGAGAGCGTAAGGACTCGACCCTCACCACTGCCCCACAGTCTATGAAATTCAACCCCTATCTAACTATGAAACTTCTATTATTACAAAGCTGATTAGACCACTCCTCTATTCGTTGTGGGAGCTCTAAGTCCTACTTTGTTATCCTAAACCACAAGTTAATGTGTTTGCTCCTCTTAACTAATTCCAACAACTTAGGGACCTCAATATCTAAAGGAGGACCTTCTCCAGCATGAAAAGGCACAAATTCGAGGTATGGCACCTAGTCTTGGTAAGACACTTAGTCTAAATAAGATGAAATGTCTTGGTATGACGCCCAGTCATGAGGACCCACAACCTAACTCAGTTGGGGAGTACTACTCAGTGGCTAGAGGACAAGCACCCTGGTAGTACATGGGAGTACCAACTCAGTTATGATAATACACCCAGTCTTGATACGATACATAGTCTAAATATGTTGTGTAGTATCAGGGTCATAGTATGCCAACAGATTCCGCACATAACTTACCAATTCCGAGAGAACTTATTCAACAATCCATAAGGTCTTAGGTGAACTTCCACAAAACCTGACTTAGAGTATCATAAAAATACCATCTCATTACATGGGTCCAAACACCGAAAATGGCTTGTCAAATGGACACACCGTTTGAATATTATGGTTGTTTTTGTAAAAAGGAAGGCTCGAGTTCGGTCTGGATCTGACCTGAACCATAGGACCCAGCTCGACTGGACCCGGTATGCCCAATGCAGCTCGACTCGGTGCAGTCTAATTTATCCCAACCTTTCATGTTGGGCCTACTGTACCGAGACCATGCATAGGGGAGAAATATGATGTGCCACACATGTTCTGTTGGACTGTGTGCCTCCCTGGCCAATGTAGTGGCATCACGTTCAATACGGACAACCATCGGGTCTACAAGCTCGAGTGCGACCTCTGCCAACATGAGATCTATAGGGAGCCGCAACCGTGTAATCATCTACCCTTCATCATATCCCTGGGCTCCATCTGCAACACCAATTTAGATGTGTGCTCCCATATGGCCCTGCCGGGTCGCATTCCTTCTCTTCCTGCCATCCCGTCGGTGGCCCATCATCGTCCACCACACCAGCACACAACCACTGCCGTAGGCCACCAATTCACCTATACTGCAATCTTTTTTAATATATTCTCTCCATCAAGGATGACTGAATTGAAATGATGTATCACCAATTCACCTATAGTGCACACGACCACTGCCGAGGTTGGGGATAGAAAAAACACATTGAATGACCAAATAATGGACCATGACCTTTGTTCATGTTAGCCTCAATTTATCCCATTATTAAGAACGAAAAAAGGAGAAGATTATCAAAAAGATGTATCACCTGTCAAACCTTGTAATATAATCTCTCCATCAAGAATGACTAAATTGCAGCTCAATATATTTATTTGTTGGTGTGAATTCATAATGGAATATAAGTAGGGGAAAGGAAATAAAAAATGGATCAAATTTCATACCCTGTGTTTGGGTCGGTTTTTAATGACGAATGGTTGTGCCGTCTTCATTGACGCGATCCTCCTACTTCATTTGTTCGAAGATCCACAATTTGATCACTGATATGTCATTGTTCTCTTGAGTGGATTCTTTCTCCAAGCTCTACCTAGAGATTCTCTAGTGTTCCCAAGGAAAAGAGGATAACATTTGGATTTATGTATTGGAATTTTTTAAAGTTAATTGTCTCTGCATAAAAATAATTATCTTTAAATTATTTAAAAATTATTATTTCCTTTTCAGGTTTTCCATTGAATACCCATGCCAACTAATGTTAAGTCGCGCCTAATGAAACAACGACATTTTTAACTCAACAGTGGTCTTGGATTTCCAATCCGAGTCTCTGTTCATGAGTTATTATGATTTTAATATAATATAATTTTTATTTAATTATTTTATTTAATTTTTTGTAAGAAATATATATTTCATAGCTGGCCTATGCTAGCTGATGGTAGGACTCTTCTTAAGGCAATGTGTTAGCTATGAACATAATGATGCCTTCAAATTTCTAATCCGATCACCCATGTAAGATTTATTCCACTTTCTCAATAAACCATCATGGATGTGTTATTAAAAATATAGAATTTTTCTAAAAACTGTCATGGGTACACTGGGCCTCAAAATCACATGCCATCTCCACACCTAGCCTTTGAATTTTCAAAAATAATTTCTAAAAATAAAACCAGAGAAATATGAGTCATTACAATATATCCAACATATGTATTTAAGTAAACAAAAGACATCCCATGGGCTACTTAAATAGAATAGTGTAATGAGCATGAACCTGAGCCTCCTACTCCAATGCGCTCTCTTAAAGATTCCTATGAATCCACTTAACATGAACCATGAGAATTGACCACCCTTGAAGGATCCTATCATGTCAATCCTCGATCTTCTCATCAAATATTTAAAATGAGAATCATGATCTGTAACTATCACTGATGGAATCCATGGTGTCGAACTATCTCCTACACATAGATGCATCAAAATATCTACACTATACTCTGCTCCTGACTATTTGAAGGTGGGATAACTTGGTGAGTCATTCAATGATCACCCAGATAGTATCGTGTCACCTCTATGTACATGAATAACCAATCACAATGTTCTTTGATATCACCTACATCTTCTATCTTGGTACACATTGAAATAAAAGGAGAAACCCCTTTCAAGGATAGGGTCTTCACATGGTGAGTTGATAAACCATGAAACTTACTAAAAAAAGTCACCATCTTTCATACCAATAGGTAAGGTCATCATCAACTATTTTTTCAACCATGGTCCCCCACCCCCCTATGAAACACACTTGCATATCTCAATGCATCTCTCCACGCTAGGTTTCGACTACTGCCACAAAAACCAGGAAGCATTTCCCACTTATCATAACTACCCTATAGCTCCACTATCCTAAGCTCACATCACATCACAAGTGTCCAGATAAAAATAGAAACCTGGCTCCCAGCCCTAAACCAATGGATTCATCCTGTACACAAAATAAGCCCTCATAGACCGAATGGGAATGTACTTCCCAATGTGGAATTTTAGAAAATCCTCAGAAAATCCACCCTAAACATCACTGGTAAAATGGTGTGTCCACTAAAAAGAATAACCTGCTCCATCCATTCGAATATCCATTAGGGGTGTTCCCTGTTGACATATGCACACATAATGTCTCGTAGACGGTATTCCAAAGCTGTATATATCTGAAATTCTATAAAATTGGAGGGGTGAAACCCATCAACTGGAGGTTTTTTGTTCCTTGTCCATCCACAAAGGATATTTAAATGATTCCCAAGGTTAAGGCACCTCATTAAACAACTATGAACTAGATATACTACTGAGATCATATGCTACCACATTCCTCTTCCCAAGAGTATAACCCATTTCCATGTCATAGTCCTAGAGTAACTCTACCCAAATCCTTTGTCTCATCCTCCGTAGGATATAATGTAACTCTTCCACAACTACTGAAAATTGAGGAATCATGGAATCCATTACCCCAAGGGTAGGTCTATCCAAATAATAAGTAATCAGTTTCAACCTCTTATGTGTGATTTCATCATGTATTTCCAAGGATTCCTTTTCCCTAAGAGGCAAAACCTCAGTCAATGACTGTGGACATACATAACTCTTTGCCTAAAATAGTCCTTCTTACCATGAACATTGAATAACCAATTCATACCTATAATTAAAATTAAAGGTCAACACTTCGTTACCAAGAGATCCTAATTGAAACTCTCGCCTCTATGATTCGAGTCACATTGTTAGCACTAGTGTGGGATCATTGGGTCTCCTCTAGTAAGATTCTCCAACAGTAAGAATTTAGTCAATAGTTCAATTGAAATCTCCACGTCTCAAAAAAATTCATGTATGGAATGAAATAATATCACATGTTTCTATAAATATGAAAGATAAGGTAGAATAGACACAGACCATAACTCGAATCATTTATGGTGCCCCTAGGTTATATGTCTCGACCACATGCATTTGTACCATCCACTGTCCTCTAACTCCATAAGTTTTCTATGGACCACCAATGGTGGTGGTAGTAATATTTGGAAATGTATACCACCTTAATGGGTTATCCCAACTACTATACCATGTCTGCTTCACCAGTAGATCCCTCTGTTCCAATTATCTTCACTCCCATGGTATCTCATCCACTATTTCCCTATCAGTAGCATGAAGGGATGAAAAATATTTAGTGAGATTTCCCCTACCACCATACGAATCAAATTTCCTCTCTCTTGGACGATTGGAATCACCCTCTAAACCATGAGCTATAGATCTCATGTCCTAGGACCTCCCACTAGAACATCTCACACATCAGTGTCTCTGAGACAGATATTGGATTTCTCCTTCCAAGGTCTCTGCTCTAGCTTTATCACTAATGAAATTCACTGGAAATATACACTTAGCCAAAGGGCTTTCAACCACAATGGTTATCTATGTCACCGAAGAATTAGTTGGAATTCATTGAGGGATAAAGTCAGATCATATTCCACTTCGTATACCTCACTAAATGTTTTGAGCCCTGCTGAATGGGTCATGTTTATATCCTATGAGAACCTGGAATGGTTGGTATATCCCGATGAATACATAGATACTGACATGTCATCCATCTCGAGTCGTAGAAGCTCTTAAAAATGCATAAACCATAGCTTATAAGGTGATAACTCTTTTATGAAAAGGTTCAAAATCATTTTCCATGAAAAATTCTCCTCATCACAAGATCAGGTATCCAAACCCCTCCATCACCCTACTAAGCCATATATGAGGCTTGCTACAAGGTCCACCATCTGATTTTTTGGTGTTCTAATGTGAATAAAAACATAGATCACCACCTCAAGATAGTCCTCTACCTCTTGTGTTTTTGGATATCCTTATAACATGAGGGGTATCTATCATTGAATCTCATGAGGATCACTCAACATGTGATCCTCATCCTCTAGAACTATGTGTACCATGTCCTCCTCAACATGTGGTTGAATAGCTCGTGCACCACCTGAAGATGTTATCTCTAGAACAAATCATTGTATGAATTTCATGTCACTAGGTAGACCATCCTCCTGATCACGTGGTGGAATCCAGGATAGATGTCTTTGTTGAGGAATCATGATATAAAACAATATGTACCATAGTCAACATAGTGTACCTGGAGAGATGAATCAAGAAGGATATGAGAACACACAAAAATCTAATATGATGCATGTACCATTTTTCCCCTACTACCAGTGTTTTCATGTACCACGTCAAAGAGAATAATTCATATTTCTTGTGTATGCATATGTCATCCAACGCACAGACACTAGATTCCATGGATTTAAATCAAAACCCAAAACACACAACACTATAAACCCAAACCAATCTCTTAGTCACTTTTCTTTTTAGTAGAACTAACATCTTTTGAGACCACTTTATCCCAACCCATCCTAGCAGGGCCTATTTTTGACTACTTCAAGCCCGCCTCTTATAGGCCAGGGGCTGGCAACTACTGTAGGGTAGGCATATCGACCAAATGGGAGGCATTTTATTATGTACACGTACCCACGCACAGAACAACAATATGAAAATGATGAAATGTAAAAACAAAAAGAAAATAGGAGGGAATACCACTAAGATACAAATAATAGTGTATGACAATAGAAAAAAAATGAAAATACGGCAAGAATATAAGCCTTCCAACATTAAGAGTTTTTAAAAGTGAAAAAAAATATTCTGAAAAATCTTCCTTTGAAAAACCCACCTGAAGGGTATGTCCATGGATTTCTGTATGATGCAACACGTGTACACCTGGACTATATGTTCTCTCTAAGAACAACCTTGTCATGTTCTACCAAGGAATCCATCAATGTGTCGATCATCTGTACAAGAAAAAACTTGTGTAGGAAAATACCAGCATTGTTGAGTAAAACAATTCTCAGTATGACATCCTGAAACCTAAATAGAATTAAACTAATAAATATATGATGTAATACAAAATAGATTACATGAATATACACCAATAAAATAAAGGATGTATACCACAAATAAATACATGATCCATACCAAGAATGAATACCGAATGTAAACCACAAATAATATGGTAGTTAGGTCACACAGATATTGGAATACAACACATATAACAAGAACATCAAGATAATCTCATCTTAGAAACTAAGTATCATAAGGTTCCAACCTCATAGCCAATAACATGATTCTCATCAATGGATTGAATCATGACACAAAAACTAAGAGGACACACTCCATGAGCTCAGATATATTTTTTGGAAGCCGTCCAAATGAAGCACTCCATCTGGAACATTTTACCAGGTATAGATCCAATTCCCAACAAAAGGGGTCCAATAATCACCACCATGAAACCAGAGGAAGCTACGAAATCCATGTGAAATGTTTTCCCCTCAACAATACACACGTTTGAGGGAGAATTGACCCAAACTACTCACCATGTGTATCCTCCCTAGCAAGAGAGGGTTAAAGGACTAACTCTCCCTATTGGACCATAGTCGAGGGAGTACTTCCACTAACTATCATGAAAACCTTCTATCATTCTAGAATGGAGTATTCCTCTCCTATGTTTGTCGAGGGTGATCTGAATCCAATATTGTTAACATTCACACAATGAAAATGGGTTGGCTCCTAGAAATTGTTACCAAAAACCGAGGGAGCTCCATATCCAATGGGGGACCCCATCCCGCATGATAAGACACACACTATTTGTAAGACAACTAATCTTGATAAGACACTCAGCCTAGAAAAGAAACCCAGTCTCATTTGGATACCCAATCTTGTGGTCCCACACCCTAAATCAGTTGGGGACTACCACTAAGTGACACGAGAGACCACACCCAGGTAGGATAGTGGAGTACCAACTAATTCATGGTAAGATAGCTAGTCTCAATAAGACACACAGTCTTTATAAGTCACATAGTCTTAAGGTCATAGCCAACCCTAGGATTCCACTCATATAACACTCGTCCAAGGAGAAACTACTCCTAAATACATTATTTCATATGTAAAAATCCTAATAAACAAACATGGGAGTATCTCAGATTTTTTTTCTCATTTCAAGGGTCCCAACACAACAAGCAGCTGGTCAAGTAGGAACATGTTTTGAATGTTCTGGTTGTTTCGTAAAAAGGCCTGGCACCGTTCTGGTCTGGGACTAACCCAAACCACTCCCACCTATTAGGGTCAACCAACTGGACCTTCTGGTCAGGTCCAACACACTCTGTCTAGCTTTTCTGTGGTGCACATCATCCACTGGACTGTGTGCCCCCTACCCCACACAAAGGAACCACGGTCAACACGAACGACCACGACGTCTGCCAGCTCCCATGCGGCCATCACCACCTCGGGCTTCGTGTAGTGCCGCAACTATGTATACAACTCCCATTTGATGCGTCCTCAGATCTGCATCCCCAATAACCACCCCTAACACCACTTCGGCTGACGAATCCCATGTGATCCCACCATGCCACATTCCTCCTCCACAATCACCTTGTCGGAGGCTCACTATCTTCTGATGGACCCGCACACGACAACCGCCATATGCCACTACCAACGCACCACTAGCCCCTTTTGTGGGCCATGAGTTCACCTCCAATGCCCTATTTTTTTTAACGGAAGCGTGCATTCAATCCTTTGGTCGTCTAATTCATTGAGATTCCCTCTTCATCATCTTTTCACCAATATCGGGGGTTTGATCATAGTCAAATCCACCCAGAAACTCGAGCCATCACCATGACAGTCCAGTCAGGAAGAAAACCGAGGATGGGGATATGAAAAACACATAGAATACCTGAGGAACGAACCACTACATTTGTTCATGTCAGCGTCAAATTTTCCTGTTAGAATAAATACTGAAGGTGGAGATGATTATAAAGATGTATCACCCATCAAACCACACACTATAATCCCTCCAACAAGAATGATGGAACCATGAATCAACATTTTCATTGGTTGGTCTGTGTTGGTTGTTTAATCATTGAAGGGGAATGGAAATCAAAAAGAGTTCAAATTCAGATTAATTCATCTTCATCATCCATATGAAATCCATTTTAGATATTATTTTCTCAACATCATTTCTTAATAACTAGGAAAATTGGAAAGATAAGAAGTGTTGGATAATTTTTTTAGTAATGGGATTCATAATAATTAACAAATTAATATCATCAATTAACCTAATTTGTTCATAATGGCATGAGGAAATAATCATAGTGGATGAAATACAAATAAAAAAATACATGTAAATTCTGGAATCATAAATCATGAAACAAATAATAAGGGTTCAATTAATTAAAGACTCATCGTAATGAATTGTCATGATCCTTATGATATTAAACGTGATGGAATAAAACACTATAAACCACTAACAAAAAGAAATGAAATGTGTGGGAATATTGGCACATCATCTTAATAGAAAACATATATAACTTTCAAAAAACTTGTACAAATTGAATAACTATAAGGTCGATATATAATAAAATTTTCAATAGATCATATTTATTAAATAATTCATTGGAGTGTTATCGAGGAACCATCGTCATTTAAGCTATATCAGGAAAACCTGTTGCTATCTAGGTTCACTAATCATATATGCTATAATGGGATCACCCTGAGCTATCTAGGAATACCGATTTTATAAGATATAATAGGCTCACCTAATGATATCTTTGAACAACCATACTATAAACTATAATAGTCTTTCCTAATTTTTTATTGGTAAATATATCATATATAATGTCCAATAAAAATATATAATGTACGTACATCTTAGATATCAATATAAAACCCAAAAAGACCCATTAATCCTTTTATAACATGATTAACCTCTTGTAATTAAAAGGGTTCTTTAAAAATATATTTGAATAATGATCAAATCATTGAAATGAAATGTTTTTGATAATAATATCTTTGAATGTAGATTAACTACTAAAAAAATGGTCTCAATAGAAATATATCTGAAACATTATTAACTATTGGAAAAGAAACATGATCCATAAAAATATTTTAGGAACAATCATAATCCATTCAGAGACAGAATGATTAGTGTATCATTAAAAATTATCCCCTTTTTTATAATAAGTGACCGAATGGGTTGTGTACATTGATAAATTGAAATTATATAAAATTATAATTAAATAAAGTTTTGGAGAAATTTTTGTTTTTTGAAAAAAAAACATTAAAAAAATTCCCATGATAATGTAAGAATCCATTTCTTTGAAAATAGGGTTGCAAGCATATACAAGAATCTATTAAATTCCTTAAAATCAAATATTATAGAAAATATCACTTATTTTTTTGAAAATATCATTTTAAAAAATAAATAACTCAAAAAACAATTTTCATTAAATAAAACCATAGAAAAATACTTAATTGTTTCATTGAAAATAATATTCAATATGGAAACCATTATAGAACTTTCCTTTTTTGTTAAACAATGATTCCTTTACCATTTTAAAAAAAAGTAATATTTAGAAATAGAAATAAAAATTACTCTAAAAAAATGTTTAAAAAATTAAATCATGTTTAAAAATTACATTATTGGATAATTTTATTAAGGTTAAGAACATTTTTGGAAATCGTTTTAAAAAACATTTTGTTGGTAAAAAATTTTTATTGCTAAAGAAAAAAATAAATATAAATTTTCATAAAAAAATAATTTGAAATTCTAAATACATAATGATAGGAAAATGAATGGAATAAATGTATTACAATAAAATAAACTATGTATAATAAAAAACATTAGTTTATTGAGATATAGATCCTAATATTTCAGCATCAGAAATATATTATTGTATACATTGGTTGATTATTATGAATATTCCAATTCTTGAGAATATAAAATAATTTTATCATTTAATGAATAATTAAAATTACATAATTATTGTATTTATAAATAAATTATAATTTAAATGAGAATTAATAAATAGGGTTTTGAAAATTGAAGTACGTTTATATCCTGGAGATGATAGGTTGTATATACTGTTGAGTAACATTTACATTTTTCAATGATCATTATGGAAAGAAGGTACTTAATATTTCATCATTTTAGAAACATGATATTATCGTTAATAAAACATTATTTATTTAAATATACTTTTATATTTAATCCATGTTTTTTGGTGATGACATGAGATATCCACATCGCTTCATTAAGGTGGCAGTCAACATGTACATGAATGATGTTTTCAACATTTTTTATGTGAAAATGTAAGAAAAATGATATAATATATTTTAAGAATGATAAATATTTAATGAAGATAATATGTATTTAATTTATATGATATATATTATTTTATCCTTATTATTTTCCATGTAAACAACAAGTTAAACAAAATCACATCGCTTTGTGGGATGGTTGTCCCCCATACACACTAGTGACGATGTCATATCCCAAAAAAAAAGGAAAGTAAAAAACTAACATAATGAATAGAATTGTATAATTATTATATTTATATCATATATATATATTTATTCCATCATCATTACCAATCATTTGAGGCGGTAATCGAAAACCAAATGTCATTAGTTCGAGATATGGTAGTCTGCCGCACACACAAATAATAATTTTGTAAACCATTTTATAAGAGAAGTTTAGGATTTAGGTTATTCTATCATAAAAAAATATAAGTATATTAAATATAATTATTTAATTAAAAATTTATCTATTATGAATAATTAAATGTGTTGGAGGAAGAAATAAAATAAAAACACATATTTAAAAACATTACCTCTTCTTCAGGTAACTTCATTTAGTATGGGAAAAAGGACATATTTGGTTTTATTAATACCTCAAATGAGGATTAAAGGATTATATTTTTTATTTATAAATGAAATTTTGATTGATATTGGAAAAAAAATGGGTATTGGATGTGTGTAGAGAGGATAGGGGGTGGTATTTTATATGTAATGTGAGTTGCAAACTTGTAAATTTTTTAAAAGAATGAAATCCAACTATGTTTTTCTCATGAAATTGGGATAAAATAATTTAATATCCTTGATACATTATGTTAAAAGTAATAAATATGTAATTGGAACATATTTTAAGAAATCTTCATGTCATTTTAATCTATATTGTTTTTGTTCAACCCCCGATAAATCAATTTTTAACACAACATCAATATCTAATTTTTAATATTTTCACAATTAAATTAAGATAAAAAATAATTTTAATTTATAATATAATAAAAATTAATATATTAACAAAAATATAATAAAATTTATAAAATAAAATATAGAGTAATGGAATATTTTTATTAATGAGTAATAATGCATACATGATGAGAAAACTGATTTTTAAAAGGACAATGTTCAAATGTTTAAAAAGTTTTTTCATCCAATTTAAATATTAAAATGATAAAAGTTAACTAAATGTTTTTAAAAGATATATATTTTAATTTATTTTTTATTAATACCAATTTATGATAAATTTTATATTTATAAATAATATAATGGAAAAGGCAGTTTTTGAATTAAAATGCAGTATTTACCACTATTCATCAATGTATTTATGTTTTTTAAAAATTCAAAAAAATTAACTATAATATAATATTTAAATTATAATATAAAAATGTATTACTTTATTTAATTAAATCTACTAAAAAATGAAATTAGTTAAATTAAAAAAATCCCAAAGTGGGGAAGAATAAGCAGATTTTTGGGTAGTTCATTTTTCCATGCACAAGATGATTTTACATTAACTCAATGTCTAATAATAATAATCATAATAATATCAATTAATATATATTGTTATATAATAAATAAATTTCATTAAAATAAATCATTATTTGGGTGTATTTTAATTAATTATCATGGAGAAACAATTTTTAATTTTAAATAATTTTTCGAGAAATTCTGTTTCTATAACCTAAAAAATTGTTATTGAAATATAATATTATTATGTTTAAAATGTAATTATGTGGGTAAAATATTACTAATTAATAATTATGTCACTTCAAATAATATTGAAAACATAATGTTACTTTTAAAGTACTTAATCTAATGAAAATATATTTTATTTTTATAAAAACAAATATCATTATTCATATAAATTTCAATATTTTCTAAAAAATCACAAAATTAAACACAAAGAGAAATTAAATATGAATGTCTAAAAATTGAATATAATGTTATAATAAAATTATAAAACTTCCAAAAATTAAATATTATATCATTTCATGAAATTCATTAAAAATAGTTTTTAATTAAATAAATTATTTAAAATAAAATTACATTACAAAAAATTGGTGGATTTTTACTGAACATTTGTAATTAATTTATTTTGATTAGAAAATAAATAAATATATATATATCATAATGTAATTAATACTATTCATAGTTGAAAATTTAATTTCTAAATTATAATGATTATATATATAATGGGTCGTTTATGCTCGGTGGTTCATGTTTAATATGTTATCATACCTAAAACGATCAAGGTTTCATGTACAAAAATCTATCTAAGAGGATGAATTTATTTAAATATGTATATATATATATATCATAAAGTCGTAGTGACTTTCATTTTCATCTAAACTCATTTTTTCCTATTTTTTATGTACAAAATTCTTTTCTTAATTTAAAATATATGGGTGTTATAAACAACTATGATTCATAAATTCCATCATATAAATTTGAATTTGATCTCCCTAATCAATAGAACAACATTTGAAAATACAGATATTGTAAATGAACATCCTAAAAATAGTTAATAAAATATATTCTTGATAATAGTTGAAGGGAAGTATGAGTGTTTTCTAGAATAAAACATATTATGTTTCCAAATATAATAACATAAGTAGTAAGTGAGTATTTATAATTTAAAGGAAAACCAAAATAATTAGAGAGTGTAATTGAGGATATTGATCAGAAATAATGGATTGATCAATTTAATGTTATTTGCATCAAAACCATAAATCTATGTGGATTTATAAGACCATATGATTTATTAATTATGAATTTAATAAGGTAACAATTTTTCAAAATACTTTTTGATAATATGAGTAATTTATTTTCCATATAAACTCAATGCATAAGGAAATAAACTTTGTTGATGAGTGGAATTTCATATTCTTTCTCAATATCCACCAAAATGATTTATTTTTTCCCAAAAAATTATAATTGATAATGAATTTTTCATGCCCAAAGTTATATAATAACATTTTAATGACCAAATAACTATAAAATGGATAATCAATCTATTCTAATAGTCTTTAGATATTATGAAAATCCAATATTATTATCACATGGTAAGATTACTTCTTAAAATGGATAAACATTCTTATGTCATAGTAATATTCAATATTAGATAGTAATACTTATATATGAAATGAACTATTACTGTAATTAATTGAATTATATCCCAAATAACCACAAATACCGCAATATTAACGATTTTTTATCCTCAAAGGTTATCTCACTCATTTAATCTTACATGCATAAAAATGTGGGGATCTCATTTTGAAATAAAATAAATCACCTATTCACCAAATAACTCTTCAATATCTTGGATATCAATGTGATTAAACATGTGTTCCTCTAATTACATCAAAATACCCAAGATCCTATGAACCCAAATCATTATTAATACAATAAAATATTTGTCAAAACAAATTTAAATGCATACATCATATTAAACTAAATATTCATATTTACTCAAACCTAACAAAATTTATCCTAAAATTTCATTAATCCCATTAAGATATCATCACTTAAAAACTTCAATGGGGTGTGTAATTATTTGAACTTCTGATCTTACTAAATATTATAGACCAACGATAGTATTCATTTATCTTAAGATAACAACAAATGAAAAATACTAATAATAAAATTTATCTAAACTGACCTCTGATACCTACTTTACAGACCTAGAACCCTCACTCCAAGATCAAGTGCTAAAATCCTAAAATCTAAGTAATTTTATTTGATACTGATAATTATGAACTAATTTTATTCCATTCAAAAATATACAACACTAAAAATAAAATTTGGATCACAAATATTATTTGTGGTCTTTTAGGTTTAGAGTTTTATAGAATTAGGATAAACTCCCACATAAACGATACACATGTCATTAAATGATAATTTCTCCCATTTATCCCAAATTTTTTAATATCAAGTTAATTAAGATTCATAATAAATTTTAAATAAATTATTGAAAAAAATCTTTTAAAACCATTTATTGATAACCTGAGGAAAAGTTATAATAATAAGGGTGAGATAAAATTGTCAATAATGGTAAGCATATATATTAAAAATTGAATTTTGTCAATGATTATAAGAAGTTTATAATGGTATTCCAACATAATCTATGAGAATGAGAGAATCATAAAAGAACACACACCCAGAAATGACTAAATTATAAATCATGAAACATTCTATAAGGATTCAGGAAAATCAACATTCATTAGAATCAATAATAATGTGCCATGTGATATTAGTCATATTCAATGGAAACTTTATAAACCCATATCAATCATAGATAAAATGATTAGGTTTCATCAAACATCATCTTTGTAGAAAACGTATAAAACACTTCTAAAACTCATACAAAAATAATAACGATATGGTTGACTTATAATATAATTATTTCGAGAACATAATCATTACCCAATTGTTTTGATAACTATATACCCTCACCAATTGTATAATTTTTATCGTAGATAGCCGGTGCTATCTAGGGGCACACATTAAATAATCTTTAATGGTATCACCCTGTGCTAATTGGGTGCACCCATCATAAAAATGGCCGACCATGATCTTTTAGTGTCCACCCACCATCTAAGCTACCACAGGACCACCTAGATCTATTAGGGTGTAACAATCATATATAATATCCAACAACAAAAAAATAAAGTACATAGATATTTGACATCATCATAAATCTAATAAGACAACCATTATTCATTTCATAACTATATTAACCAATCACAAAGAAATTGGTCCCTTAAAAATATATTTAAATCATGAATAACTCATGGAAAAAATGGGTTCTAAAAAATAACATTGAAACATGATTAACTAGTGAAAATTAAATTGGTTCTGTAATAATCTCTCTAAAACATGATTTACAAGTGGAAAATAAATTCTTTATTAAGATTCTCTTTGGAAAAATATTATTCCAACTAGAGATACACTAAGGGTGCTATTAATAAATAATAACACCATTATATAATATGTAATAAAAAAGGTTCTAGACATTGATGAATAAATAACCCATTAAAATAACATTAAATATTTATATTTAAATAACATTTTTATTTTAAAAATTTTTATTTTAAAATAAAAATAAATCACAATATATTTTAAAAATCATTTTCTAGGAAAAATCATTTGAAACATGTAAATAATGCATTAATGTATTGTAAAACAATTATCGAGGAAAGTATGATTTCCACCTTGAAAAAAAATTAAATCGATAAAATTATGAATATACTTTTCATTGAAAATAGGATTTCAATTTTTAAATGGATACTTCGATGAAAATAATGGCCATTACAGATGCTAATTATGATCATTTTTTCACATTTAATTAATTATTACTTTCATGTTTTAGGTAAAAGATATAAAAGGATTTTCTTAAATTACATGGGAGTTAATTTCAAATAATTTTGAAAAAATTGTAAAAAATTCATCAATACACTTTTTTAACGATGTAAAATGCAATTTTGAAAACCTTATAGAAAACATGTTTCAGGAATAAAAATGGGTTTTTGACCAAAGAAAGAAAGAAATACAATTTTCTAAGCCAACATTCACTTTAATTATTGAGAATTTAAAGTGAGTAAAATGACTGAAAACATATATTCTCATGAAATAAATATATTATACTAAAATTCATTCTTTTCATGAGAGTTTTACTTTTAAACATCATTATTTGAAATATATTCATAAATAATGCTGATGAATAATGAGATTTCATAACAAAACACTTACAACTTTTCTAATAGTGAATCATAGTCAACATTGAATAATAACATTATATTAATCATAAAATATGATTAAAATAAATATATTCTTGATATAACATGTGAAATGGGATTTATATATACCTCATAAAATGACGTAGGTGCATCATATAACATATATCTCAAAAAAGATGAATTGAGACAAACATATCTTACCACCATTGAATTTTTTAAATAATAAACCTCTTGAAATAGGGATATGAATATTGATATTAATATCCCTATAAATTTTAGTATATGTTTCATAACATACATTAGTGGGTATAATATACACTACATAAATAACATATGTGGGGAATAGGTCATGTGTCTTACAAAAGTAAAAAGTGAGATGGGAATCCCGTATACGATCATATAATTAAAGTCTGAATTGATCAATATATTTATAATGTTTTTCCTATGAAAATCCAAAAATACATAAAGAAATAAAACATACCAAAATAATGTTTCATTAAAACTTATTCATGGCATGAAATATTCAGTTATCTAGATGTATATCCAAATGAATTGTATTTGAGTGATGAAAACACTTACGTCACACTTCCATTTGATGGAATGCGCTTCAGTATCATATATAGTGACTCCAAAAAATATATTAACTTATTTAACAACCATATTAAAATTTTGAAAAACATATTTGATCCTTCGAGTATACCTTATCTCCTATTTATTTATAATATTTCATTTTTTTTCATTTTTTGGGTATTAATTTCCTTTTTTTTCATTTGTGCTAGTTATGAATGCCCTGGTTCATGAGAATATAACAAATTTATATCATCTATAGAATAATAATCATGAAAGTTTTTATCATATTTATATTTAAATTATAATTTTAGGAATAATAATGAAATAAATATTTTATAAATGAATTGTGTTACAATCATTGAGATCGTAACTTGTATGTATGCATGAGTAACGTTAACATTTTTCGATGATTATTAATGAATGGGGGAAGTAATAATTTATCTTTTTATAATGATAATAAATTCCTAAATAACATATTACATCTATAATTATACTTATATATATTATTCTTGTGGTTTAGTGATGAAAAGTTACAGTAACATTGCTTCATGAAAGTGGTAGTCCACATGTACACGAATAATGTTATAATATTTTAATGAGTGAAAACGTAAAAATAAAATGATATATTATATTATTAAAAATAAATATAAATTATCTATCATAATTATTTCATTTATATCATATATATTGATTAATTTATAAATTATTATATTCAATATAAAGGTTTAGTGAAAATAAATCACATCACTTCGCGAGGTGGTAGGTCCTTATACACATGAGAGACGGTATCTCGTCACCTATATAATTAATAGTTAAATGTAATATATTATATAGTATCTCAAAATGTATAATTATGTTAAAAATGATAATATATATATATATATATATATATCAATGAGTGTGTGTGTGTGTACATTAGATCAATCATCATACACAATCGAGAGAGTTTGTAAAGGAATGACGAATGACATGAGTTTGTAAAGTTGTAGTCCGCTGTACAAACAAATGATGCTTCTATAAAGCATTTTTTGGAATATGAGATTGACTTTTGTTTTAAAATTTATGTCAATAATTATCAATATAAATTAGATACATATATTATAATATAATCATTTTTGAATAATAAATGAATGAGGTGGATGAATAAATAATATAAAAAATTTCGTTGAAGAATGTTACATCTTCTTCTGGCGACTTCTATTGGTTTACACCAAAGGCCTTATAATGGTGGATTTATTCATATAATAATTCATATTGTTCTATTGGATTGAAATAGATAATTTATTTTTTATAGGCTTTTCCAAACCAATGTTTATTGAAGGTGTGATTGTGTAAGAGATTTGGAGGCCTTTTATATGTGTAGTGACTGCCTAACATGTAATTGATTGAAAAAAATGAATTACACCCACATTTGTTTGATAAAACAAGGACATAAAAATGAAAAATTATCTATCCTATAACAATTAAGGTCTAAATATAGCCATTTAATAGATTTTAGGAAAATTTTTAGATTATTCTAACCCTTATATTTTTAGATTATCAGCTCTAAAATCCATTTTATCCATAACCATGGTATTTAATTTTAATTGTTTTCACTATTCATTTTGGTCAAAAATTAATGTAACATTTTTTATATTATTAAATTCTATAATTTAAATTCTGAAATCCAATTTTCCCAATTAAATTCACATAATTGGAAAAATTTATTTAAAAATCAATCTAGTAGATGTGATGTGAAAGCAATTAAAAAAATGTTCAATTGTTTTTAAATATTTTATATCTAGTATTAATATGAAAATGATTAAAAATACCAAAATTGGATTAAAATATATAATTAATATAATTTTACTTTAAAACAAATTTAATATATAATTTTACCTTATAAATAATTTAACGAAATGTTTGTTTTAAATTAAAATTTAATATTTTTACTATTGTTAAAAATAATAATATTTATAGAAAATTTTAAAAATTTCACCAGAATATAATTTTCACATGATGATTACTATTTTATTAATTTTTCAGATAAAATTTCCAAAATATTAAAAGATAAAATTTTAAATAAAAAACATGAGACACGATGAAAAAGTGGGTTTTTGAGAAGTGCATTTTTTATGCCAAAATGAGTTTATATTAAATATGTCAATAATAATAATTGATTATATCTAATTTATTATTTATTTATACATAATCTATTTATTTAATTTAAATATTCACTAAATTTTAGTATTTTTTGTTAATTTTAAATTATAATCATTTTTTTAAATTTAGAATGGTTTTTAGAAAATTCTAAATTTTAAACCCTAAATCAATCTTTTACTAAAATAAAATTTAATGATGATTGAAATTTTATTATTTGGTTTAAATATAAATAATATATACTTATTTTCCATGAAAACATATTAAAATCATATTATGACTTTTAAATTATTTAATTTATTGAAAATAAATCGATTTATTAAAAAATTATTATTATTCACTATTCACTAGGATATAAATATTTTCCAAAAATTCAAAAATATTTACCCAATATAATTTTTTTATTTGTATTATATAAATTATTTTTATATAATCAGTAAAATTTTACAAATATTCTAAAAAATAATTATAATATATTTCACGAAAACTAATAAAAAAAATTTAAAGGCATCATATTTTTGAAGAAATGGATTACATTAAAAAAATTTGATTATTTATTTACGAAAAAAATAACATCAATTTAAAGTAAATATTAAATATAAATATATCATAAATTACTTAATTTTATTCAAACCCTTAAATTTATGGACATGTTATAGTAGTTGTGTACTGCATGGGTTGTTAAAGCTTGGTGTTTCATATTCAATATGTTATCTTACATTAAAATCATAGGGTTCTATGTACTAAAAGATTTAAAAGATATTTATCCTATAAAAAATAAATATCGTATAATTTTTTTGGGATTAAAATGCTCAATTATTCACAAAATTGTTTTTTAAACTATTAAAAAAATTCATTTTTTAAAATAGCGAGTTGTTACAACAAAAATCATGTAATTACTTCCCAATGGACTAAATAGTTTAGATGTTTTATAAAAATTGATATAAATTTTTAATTCAAAATAAAAATTAAAAATGTAAAATAAATAATGTGTTTGATAGTTGAATTCCATTATTCGCCTTTACATATCTTTATATATCGATCATAAGATTAAATATTTTACATCCTGAAGGACATAATGGTTTAGTAGTCTCGATAAAATAGTTACATACTTGAAAGTCACATTGAAATTTAAACACTATAACTGATACTTTTTTCACTAAGAATTCCATTATTCCTCTTAGGATCTCTCTATATAACAATCTCAAAACTCATTTTTTATCCGTGGGAAAATAAAAATAAAAAAATTGTTGATCGTATATTCTCGGTAAGTGTATTTGTATTGTGGAAGCTATCATAATTTAATATACATATTCAATATGTAAAACACTAAATCAGAATGACATTCCATTTAAATAATAAATTCTTTATAATATAACATTAATAAAGAATTATCAAGTAAATCCATATAAATTTTCCCATTGCATTTAAACAAATCCATACATATTCTAACTATTAAATTTATTACATGGAAACCAATAAATGATCTAATGATTAGAGAATACACAATTTTGGACATATAAAAATTTCGATAAAGGGCTTATTCCACGACATTTATGCATTCAAGGACTCATTCTAAGACATCGTATTTAAATAGGGATTCCATAGCCAAAACCCCATGTTAGTTTTCCTTATAGTGCCTTTTGATGCATCGAGGGGCTATAGAAGGACCCACCCGACACTTTCTATGTCCAATTAAATAATATTATGAAAAGGGTGAAAATAATCAATATAAAGAATCTTTTTTAAAATCTATAACACCAAATGAAAATATAAAAACCAAATCAATAGATAGAATTACCAACCATCGAGAGTTATATGGTGAGTTGGAATCAAATTGTACATTCCATGTCATGAAAAACATAAACGATAAAAAGAAATAATTTCTATTGTATAAATACAACATATCCTCATTGTATCATATGTACAATTAATAGTAATTTTCATTGTTTAATAGAAATACATGACATTTTTTATTAATTTTTTTTAAAATGTTACCTTTTTCACATTGAAAATATTTTTAAAATCAACATTTTACAAAGATGTTTTAAAATAAATATCATCAAAAATTAAATTCTAAAAATTTAAAATAATATTTAAAAATTTTAATTATCATGTTGATGTGGAATTATAGATAGAATTTATAAGTTAAAACATATTCCTTGCACAATTTTATAAGAAAAGTTAAAAAACCTATAGTTTTTGGAAAACAAAAAGACATTTACTTTTAAAGAATTTTTTATAAAGTAAAAAATGGGTAAATATTCCTTTTAGAAAAATTAAATGAATAATTCTATTAGAATAATAATCTAATGTTTCTTTAATTATTGATCATAATATTTAATCATCATAAATTTAAACATAGAAATTCATGATAAACGATTAGATAGTAAAATAAACCATTACAAATTTTATAATATTTTAATTATAATCCTTATTAGATAAATATAATAAAATAAAACATCAAATACTCTGAGGATAAAGAGATTCAGGATATTAGAAAATCTATTTGTAAGTATATACACCACACACAATTACTAAATGGTGAATATAGAATATGTCTCATAGAAGTAAAAGTCATACACGGAACCGTTTCCTCTGGCTCAACTACCTTAATATGCGGTAGAACCTCAAATAAGAAATATATATATATATATATGTATATTATAGATATATTATTTAACCATAATCATATATATCATACCATATATGATTGTATTATAAAATGTTTCACCCGTTTGTTAATAATATTTCATTATTTTCATTGTTTCGGTGGTTAATTTCCTTGAATTTTCATTCATGTTTTGTAATGATAGTTCTGGTTCTTGTACATAGGATATTTTCCCCTTATCTATTTAAGGATATTAATTATATTAATATTATTGGTTTCATTATATATACCCCTATAACCATTCTAGAAAACATGACACAAAAAATGAATCACATTGCATTGTGGAGACGATAGGGTATGCCTACGCTTTAGTAAAGATATCATTACATTAAAGGGATAATGGTTAATGAAGTGTATGATATAATGATTTATATAATATATATCATTTCATAAATAACACATATATTCATTACAGTTATTCTTATTATTTACCATGTAATTCATAATTGAAGAAAATCACATCGCTTCGCAAGGCGACGATCCATTAAACACACTTGCGATGTTGACTTATTTTTTTAAAAATTGAAATTTAAAAAGGTACATTAGATGCTCTAAATTTAGTATTATATCTATATTATAAATATTTAAAATATAAATTAAGTCCATAAATATATCTTACTCTAAGAATTATTGATCAAAAATGTGTTACATCAGTTTGTGATGTAGTAGTCCCCCAGACATATGATTGATGATTTCACATCCCGTTTTTTGGAAGTGGATACAAATAAATATTAGGGAATATAAATAATAATATCTCATTAAATTTCAGATAAATTTTTTATTATATTATTTATTTTATGAAATTATTTAATGTTATAAAATAATAAGTAAAAAATGTTCTTAGAGAACACATTTTTCTTATTTTATAAAAACCTGCATTAGATATATTAATAAAGACCATAAAGATAGTTTTTCGGAAGAAAATAATATATTAGAACTGTATATTGATTTTATTTACATATTTATGGTAGGTTTGGGTACTGAAAAAGGCTATATATGTATGAATTATTAGCGGGTGATATCCCTTTTATAATTTTTGAGGAGTGAACTTTTTTTAATACACAAAATATTTTATAATGGGAAGTCACTCTCACCCCATGATCTAATTAAATTTATAAATAATGTATTTTAGGTATTATATTGTTAGTAAAAACCTTGATCCTAATAGAAGAACATTTTTAACATGTTTTTAGTTACACTTTATGTATACCAGATTTTACCATTTTATTTTTCACTATTGTAATTAGTATTTATAAAATATGAATTGATCCATTAATGATAACATAAAATGATACATATTAGCCAATTAGTATCCAGTAATTCCATCAATATGATATAAAGTTTAAAATAAAAAGTCATTATGTGTTGAAAAATAGTTTTGACACAAGTGCATGCAATGCACAGAACATTGTTTTAAAAGTAACCGTGTTAATTCATTTACTTTTTTTATTAATCATTATGAAAAAAATAATTTCAAACAAATTACCTAAAATTAATTATTATTATTCCAAATATATAATCCATATTATAAATTTAAGCTCACTGAAGTGGAAAATTTTAATTTAAAATAAATTCTAAAGATGAATCGACAAAAACATTTTTCCAAAAAAAAACATTCAAAAGATTAAATAGTTTTTATTTTTAAATTCATCAGGAAATAGATTAAAATGGACTAAATTAGTAAAATTTTGATATATTTGTAAAAATATTCGTTACAACCAATATATAATATATTTTTATATTTGAAGTAATTTAAACAAATAATCGTTTTTCAAAAAAATCAGTATTTTTTCTATTCATTAAAAAAATAAACTCTTCAAAAAGTATTAAAAATTAATTCAATAGATACATTGACCACTATATTATAAAAATAATGATTTTTATTTTACTAATTACTTTTTCAAAATGTGTTGAAAATTAATTTTAAAATATGTGTGGGAAGGGAAACTAGACCCACTTTTAGAAAAATAATGTCTTTCAAAACCCATTTTTTCATCTAAATAGTTCTTATTTCATTTGTAATAAATAAATAAATTATGAATTTATTTAATAATTTTTTTTACCATATAATTTTCATAATATAGTTATTCATATTCATACCCACCAACAAAACATCCAGGTAATAATAGTCATGTTTAATAATAATATTTTAATATAGTGTCATGGTTTTTTAAACCCGGTGTGGTGTGCATCGAATGACATTAAAGAGATAATATTTATTAAAAATGTAATATAAAATAAATTATAAGGGTGTATAATTCTCATATAAGATTTTTTCTTCTTGTTTTATATACTATCTAACATAATGTTCCTCTATTAAAAACTCTCTTTCATAATAGTAATTAGTTATCTATACATTACACCACACATTACCTTGACTAGATTTTGGATTCCTTTTATTATTATCAATTACATGAATGGGATTCATATAGATTATGCATTTTATAAATTGATATATGTGAGAATATAATATACTTTAATTTTTTATTAATGATAGTCATGTATAGTAAATACAGTTATAATATAATATTTTCATGGTAGAATGTATATGATATGAAACTAAATTTATAAATACATGAATAAATAATGGGAATATTTATTATAAACATTTTAAATACTCCTGGAAAATTATTCTATTCATTTTATTGATCTTTAGACATTGTTTTCACAATCATGAACAATTTTGGTAAATTTCCAAGATGGCGGAATTTTTAGTGATATATAATATTTGTTAAGAAAATAAATATTTATCATGTGTGTGTATATAGTGAAAGATCTAAAACAAATCCCACAAATTAAACTCAAAATCCAATATTTTTTTATGATTGGGTTGTTTGACCAAGAAGTGGTACAATCATTGTGATTGGTCACTAGGCCCCAAATAGATATTTTCATATTTATTTATTTAACATAGTTAATCTAACTAAATACTAATATATCAGTACATAAGAACATCATTGTATGACTATATTCTAATGAATGGAAAATTATAGAATGATATTGAAGGAAGATGTATGATTTGATCATTTAATCAGTGCTAATGTATCTTGAATCATGGAATGAATGTAGATTAACGTAGAAATGATGTGTCAATTTAGAAACATGAATATTTATTTATCGAGGTAGGACAATGATTTTCATTTTTTCACTTTTTATGCATGTTTTCAAATTTATACATTATATTTTCTATTGAGATCTGAATAAATTATTCTTCTTGTGTTATTTTAAAAAATGGATCAAGCCTTGTGATGTCGAAGAAATTTTTTAATTTATAAAAAATTTATTTTCATCATGGATTCATTAATAACTTTTTGATCCGGACATTTTCCCCAAAATCATTCTTAAATCATTATTTCTTTAAATGGGTTGGTCATGAATAATGCTTCATGGTCAAAGGGGTGAACCAACAACAAATTACATTTTCACTTCTTATTTATTCCCCCAAATAAATGATCACAACCAACCATGTTTTTGAATATATGTTACATGATGGAGGTTTTTTTATGGTGAGATTTCTTCTAGGGGTTATAATAGTACCTATTTAGGAATAATATTAATTTCGGGAGCCACTAATGTTGCGTTGTACGGTCCTGCTCTTGATAGATATTTTTTGAGGGATGATTCTGGATTATGTTCTATAATACCAGTGTATTGGACATGGTGTTTTTGAAAATAGTTAGTGGTGGATATATTAAATTTCATATAGTTTAGGTATATGTTAGTTGTTTCATGTGGCTCACACATCAAGTCTCTCTATGTAAAAATAATATACTATAAATTTTTTTATTGTTTTACTTTACTTTTAATATATGTTTATGAATTAAAAAATTTGATATTTTATTTTTATTTTTTCCTATGTAGAAAATGATTGAATGATACTCTTATACACTGAAAATCATTTCTGTGGTGTTTAGATACGTTTTAGGATTTAATCTCTATAAATTTTAGAATAATTTTGGGATTGTTTTTCATAGTTTCCGTAGTTTTCATGTTTTTTTTGTCATGGAACCATCCTCTATGAATGGGTTCATATACTCCCCCATAATCATACTCAATATAGGAAATACTATCCTATATGAATTATAGGGTTCACATATTCCCTCATAGGTATGTGGTGTGGTTCCTCCATATCAGGATGTTTATGAAAAGGGATCATTCTCCCTCGATCCTGATGAGGTTTGGGTCACCCGTACATCATTTTAATTAAATACCCCCACATAATTGGAAAAAACTTCTCCCCTATATAAAATTGTGTTTCATCCTCATGAGATATGTTGTTAGTTCCCCTTATATAGATATAGTTACTTCATCCACTAGAGAAAATACTTTTGTGTGTTGTGGGCCCCCATTACATATTTAGAGGGAGAATAGATATAATTTTTTTGTAGAATGGGGGTTATGTTCCTTTAGATACATCGATCGTATTAGATAACTTCTAGGTATGATGTATATTTAGTAAATAAACATCATTCCTTGAGATTATTATGCAACATTATATGAATATAGTTATATACTAGATACATTGTATTGTTGAGATGAGTTATGATAACTAGGAATTTAAAATGTACACATGTTATATATTGATAAAGAACATTTTCAATTTATATTTTTTTAATTCATAAATAGTTTGATATTTTAGTGTTAACTTATATTTCATTTTTACTTTGTTTTTTAGGGGTCTCCAAATGTGTTATTTTATAGATCACCATGGATAGAGGTTAATGGCCAATCATGTTTGGTCAATATGTACATAACAAATTTTGGATACAATCTTGGTGGATGTGGAGCTCATGTATAATTTGTGTAAAATATTATTTGTGATGACTTGTGGTACTAGGTGGTATTTATTACAAATATTTTGTTTTCCATTGAGTTCATATAGTGATGATTTGTTTTAATTATTTTATATGTTTGCATTCCATTGAATCATTTCCACTGAAATATCCATCTTTTTAGGTTTTAATATGAGGTATTTTATTTGAAGGATAATGTCTCATGCATGAATTTGTTATATAGTATTTTTATTAATTTATTTTTATGGTGGTTGGTGTATATATATATATATATTGTTTTTGTTTTATATTTGATACAGCTTGATATAGGAAAAGGCCTTTCATGTATTTTATTCTTTCTTAGTGACATTCACTAGATTCTTGCCTTTTGGTGGTGGTATTAGGTTGGAATAATATTCTTACCATAAACCCTTGTATGGTTCTACTTTGTTTTTACTTTTAATAATTTCATTACAGAGGTTATTTAATAGGCGAAAGTGTTTATCGATAGTAGTTAAGTGAGGGTTTGTTAGTGGAATTCAAGGAACTTATGTTATGTGGTTATTAAATTTGCTGACGAGACCATAAAAGATATCATATGTTTGATTGGTGATTTATCTTTTCATAAGGACCCTTATGACACGTTCATCAACCTAGAACTCCAGGGAGTAATTTTTATGGAATATGTATTTTTGGTAAAAGCGTTATACATTTATTAATTGGGCTCTTTCATAAACATAATCTATTATATGAAAAAAAATAATATATTTATTTTTGTTGAAACCTATATAATGGGTGATTTCACCAGTCAGAATCCTTCATAGATTCAAATGTATATTTTTCATAATCCCTTCAGAGATCCATATATTCTCACTATTGTTTAGTTGAGCAACAAGGTAGTTCTTTAGAGACATTGTTTTCATATTTCATTTTCCTATGACAATAAAATTATTCTCTACGCTCTTTATATTATAGCAGATGGTAGTTCATTATATAACAAATTAAATTACACAAATGTTGAGTGTTTATTGTGATTCCAAATATGTTATGTTTCCAAGGATCCAAGGAAAACCTAATCCTCATATTAAAAGTTATTTCGTGTATTGAGTGACTCGTGTGAACTATCTTTATTGTAGGGTAATCAACCAAATGAATACTTTTCTGCATAGAGTTTCTTATATGACATAGAAATATATTTACGTGTAATTTTTTTAACTCAACCTAATGATAATATTACAATAAAATGATAATAGTTGTAGATCTTATTTACGAATGATATTTTTTATAGATTCATTATGGATGGAACATGTTATGTAGATTATATACCCACATTTTGGAAACATGAAAATATATAAATGTGTGAAAAGGTTCTATATGTATGAATGGAATCCCATAAATGATTAATTGGTGATTTTAATGATAATGGTAGTTCTAGGGAAACCTAGAGATGGAAAATTATTTTTTAGGGTATCAGCCTTCTTAGTTTCTACTAGTGATCATTCATGACAGTGTGTTTTCTGGATGTGGTGAACTCTAGAACTGGAATGGGTTTCCACTTTCCATGTGGAAATATATACTTGTGTTGTTGAAAAATATCCATGATAATGATAGTGTAGAGACTACAGACCTTTCATCATTACCCACTACGGACTACCAAAATGAAGTCTCAGTTGGGGAGCTGAGAATGTAGGAGTTTCAATTAGTGGATAATGATTTAATTCACTTTTTCAACCATATCCACCACCTTTTACTAGTTCTTATCATATAAATGTTGGTATAGGTATGTTTTTAGATATTAGAACATAAATGATGATAATAAATTTTGTATAATTTGTGTGGTTCTCGATGTAATTTATTTATTCCCTTAATGGGCCTCGACAATGGAAATAATTATCCATCTCTCCATGTAATTTTTTTTAGGTGTCAAATATTCTAGTGGAGTCTCTCTATAAACTATTATATCTATAAATTTTAACTTTTGATGTCACTTGAATATTTATACCTTTTGATGAAGTGACATTAACCTTGGGGATAGTTATTTTTATGGGATTCCATCATGGTCATGATAATAACTTTTCGTATCATCAATTTTATAGAATGATTATACACAAAATATGTTTGGGTTAATTAATTTAAAGGTTATATATATTAATGGTAATGAGGTGAGGTAATCATTTAGAGGTGAATGGGACCCATCATATGGAAATAAAGTCCAACCCTTGACAAGTTATAGTCGGTTTCCATATGAATTTTAATATTCTAAATATTGATTATAGGTGTATTTAAGAATCATTTTCTATGGTGGATGTGTATAAATTTTTTAATGGGTGACCTATTTTCTTCCTTGTGATTAGATGAAACCATCCATTGTGTTGAATTTCAAATATAAAGAACATGTGTCTCTATAGACATTTCAATATTATTTTTACTTTTTTATAGACTCAATATCTTCCATTCTTCCTTCATGATGAAAATGGGAGAATATTTCAATATAACGGTTATTGGTGTCCTTTAGCGATAGTAATGTAAAATGTTATTGGTTAAATATGAGTTTATTTGGAATATAAAGATGTTTTTATAATGGGAGTATTTATTATGTTGTAGACTTTCAATATATATGTTCCAGATTTGTAGATTCTTTCAAATGAGGAATGACATTCTAGTGGGTGGAGTAGCAGTTGGCCTATAATGTTTAAAGCATTAATTATTAATCTGATCATAGGGTGAGGTAGTGGGATGGGGGATAATGACCCCTGAAATAGATCCTACATTAATCATTTAGGGTATTTTTCTAAAAAGCTAGTCCTAATATAGTTTATTTCAATGAGAGTGGAAGATTTATTATTCCTTTGATAGATAGTGGGTGAACTTCATACTCATTAATCGGGTGAAATAGGCCCATAATAATAATATCCATTGTAGGTAATTATATTGTAAGATAATCTCAATTGATAGGAATGATGGTTTTCATAAATATGGTAATCACGTCATCCACTTCCTATTTTTTCAGGGATGCAAATCTGGTATATTGTTATGGAATCATGGAGAATATATTAAACCATTGAAGCATGGCCTTCAGTGAAATGCTTCTTATAGAGATTTCATTCATTATGAAAGTGTGGAAACACTGGCTATAAATTGGAAGATTTCCTTCATATGTTGTATTTTTTGTTATTAAATATATAGTAGGTGTTATCTAAGTTTATAAAGATTAAATTGTAGTTTGATATAATCATTAAATACATTATGATAAATATTATTTATGTATGGGTCAGTGTGGATAAATTATTTATTTCTATAAATTTTGAGTATATTGGTGGGTTTTCTTGATTGTATCATCTATTTTTTTGAAGGAGTGAAAAAAATGTTTTATTATTATAAGTGGAGGAAGAATTTTAGATTTTCATATTTACCGATGTGTTATTTATTTTGAAGGTATAGAAATGATTATGTTGGATGAGTTATTTTGACCTTAGGCCTTGTAAATACATTTTTGATATATTCTCATTTTAACATGATAATATGAAAAAATAAATCAAATCATGAGGTGTGATGTTCCTTGAGGATATTTATTAATTATTATAATATCACAATTATTATTATCTATAGTGGATTGTAATTGATAGAATATCTCCATGTGATAGTCATCTAGATCTCTCAATAAAGTTGGTGGACATAAAGAATCAAAATAATATATCCTTATTAAAGTGACATTTGAAATGAGAAATCAAGGTTTTATAGTTTTTCTTCATGATATAAAAATGGGGTAAATTTATGTTACAATGGGGTTGGGTGTCAAACCCTAGATGAAACCACATAATATAGGCTCACATGTTTTCTTGGATGGACTAGATCTTTCATGAGTCATTAATTTCTATAACTATCATAAATATTTTGAAGGAATCTTTTGATGGATGTGATGTGAGAAAATAATCTTCCTACTAGGTTAATTATACAAATTCACACTAAAATACTGTCCTCTATAGGGGGTGAAAAATAATAATCTCTTTCCAAATCATTCTCCCAATATTTTTTGTGAAATTATTTTCATAACTAATATTTTTTAGAACTAAATGTTTATATAATGGGAAAATGTAGTGGCTAGGGTTTTTCCTTTGTGGGACTTTTCTCATTTTTCAGTTGTAGTTTTGTATAACAATAAAATTTGTTTAATTATAATTTTATCAGGATATATAGCCTGAGAATTATTTTACCATTATATTAATCTTTGACATGTATTTTACCTTCCTGATGAATATTGGTGAATCTAAGAACTTGTTATATTTTAATTAATACATGATCTATATTATAGAAATTAAAATGTATCCTGAATGTTTGAAAATATATATTTTTGAGTGCATAATATATTTTTAGGAGATGATGACTTATTGGGATACTATTCTAAAAAATATAAGTGACTATTATTTAATTTTTACAATGTTTCACTAATAATGTTTTATTATATATAGATGGGAATAATTGATGATAATGGAGTTACTATGATTAATGTGTTGGTTTTATTTTCCCAGAATAAATTATATTCAAACTCAACTGATAATTTGAGTTTCATATTAGGTGAATTATATTCCACCATTGTGGAGTATCTGTATATTATTGGAAGTTATTTGGAGAGGTCTGTAATGTTTTGGAATTGTTTTTGATGTGGATTGGTTGTTGTATGAAATCATATTAAGTATTAAAAACCCCATAAGAATCATTTTTACTATGAAAAGAGGAATTATAAAAGTGATATATACTTTAAAAGAGTAGTTATCTATTTTATAAGGGTAGATTCATAATTTTGGTAAGTAATTCAGACATAAAAAGAGTTCTTCATTATTTTTGAAGAGTGATGTAGTAAATCATAAGGGTAAAGTTAGACACAAAGAATTGTAATATTCTACTTCATAAGAGCTATGCAGAACTTTAGAAGAGTATCTTATGAAATTGTAAAAGTTACCCAAGAATTTGGTATAATAACATAGTACTTTATAAGAGTGATATTTTCTTATAATAGGTAATTATTACTTTATAAGAATAATATTCCCTTTGAAAGTGTAATTTCATACTTTTAAATAGCATGTAATAACTTTATAAAATTTTCCCATTATGAAATTATGAGTTTGTCTTAGAATGAAAACTCTGAAAAATACCAAAAAAATATTCCAAGGAAAATTAAAATATATTTATGTTGATATAAAGTATTTTGAGATTAGAAATCTCGATGTGTGTTTAGAATTCATGAAATAAAAAATATAATTTATTGCACTGTGAAGATAGATTTTTTCTATAAAAGCGAGAATCATTTATTAACAAACATATCATTCATGTTGTAACAAGTTTTTTTATTATGTAGAGTACATTATAATTAAGTGTAATATAAAGATAATAATAATTAGAATTTGATAAAAGATAAAAATTAATACCAGTCTGAATTTGAAAAAATAAATTTAAATTTCAAAGATGGAAATAATTTTTTTCTAACATATAATATTTTATTTTTTTGAAAAAAATATAGGGTGAATACTCATACATTATTGAATATATGGGAATGTAATTGTATAAATATATACATTTCAAATTTAATCAATAAAACTACGACTAATAAAGAATAAGATAATGAAAACATAGTATGAGGATTATTCAATGGAATATTATATTTCTGTTAAAAATATATTATATCATTCTAAATATTTTGGAAGGGAATTATACATAATCCTAGAGACATTGGCTTAATATAATTTTAACTAAATCCCACACTAATTATAATTTACTTGTTAATAATTGTGGAATGGTATCTATGAAATCGAGTGAATCTAAATCATGCAAAGTATTAGCCTTTTCCTTTTGAGATTTGAACCTTTAAAAAAAGTATTCTTAATAGAAATATGTGTTTTTTGGGTAAAAATCATCAATATTTTAATTTAATAATATGAATGGGTATATTAAAAAATAACCATTAAAATGACTTTTATTCACTAATTCAACCCACATATATTTTCCCACTAATCCTGAGGTTATATTCAAATATTATCGGAGATCAATTATCTTTATAGAATAAATATTTAAATGAGTTTAGAGTAAATGAGTTCCAATCATGATGATGATTTTTCACAAAATTTATATTATACATATTTGAAATTCAAAATTCCATGAATAAAAATGGGACTCGACCATTTTATGGGATAAAATATTAAATTTTGAAGAAAAAGAAGTTTCCTTGTCTACTATAAATCTATTTAGATATAATAGAGGTCACTTTTAATAGTTTTTTTTACAAATTCATAATGGGTTTCTATAAAAAATAGATATGATAAATATTGAGAAAAAGTTTCAGTCTCAAAATTCCCATTTTCAATCTCTTTTATAGAAATAATATTTGATTGATAAAGGAATGGAGACACAAAAAAGAAAAATAGGATACGTTTGAGAATATCTATAATGAAAATTATTTGGTGATGAATGTTAAACTATAGGTTTATAGGTAGAATTATAACGAACTATAAATGAATTAATACGAATGGTTAATAACCTCTTTATAAGGGTAAATGATATTTTGGAACAAATTTATAGGTTTTGTGATAAATATAGATCATAAAAAGGTTATATAGAATATAAAACACATTCTCTCATATATTTTTGTTGTTAAAGTGATGAAAGTTAAACACCCAGATCCAAGTACTATTCCTTTAGATGAATTATAGATAACCCTTTTTACATATATTAGGTAGAAGGATTTATATTAAAAATTAATCTTAAGGAATAAATGGAATTTTATTTTAAAACCTCAAGAAAAGAGAAATTTATGAATACAATTTATAAATAAGAATATGGTCTTTCTAATTCATAACAAGAAATGGATGTAAAATATGATAATTTATTATATTTAATATTTATAAATATATTTATTGTAAAGGTATGGTTTAATAAAATTATTATGCTACTTTTTTACTAATTAAGTGATATTCATCTTTTTTAATAATTATTCAATGTTTTAAAAATAAAAATCCATTTAATAATGTTAAATTTTTCAAGTATATTGTTTATGAATAACAATAATTGATAGATAATTGATCTATTCAAAAGAAAATTGTTTTAATTTCTATAAATAAATTTATTCAAACTTCTTATCTCAGAATTATATATTCTAAACTATTGATGATTGTGAGGATGTTTATACTTCAAGTGATATTGAGGAAAAACTATTGATCACTAAACAAAATGAGGAAAAGATAACTGGGACTAAAAGTAGTTATTTTGGGATTATTGAAGAAAATGAGAGAATATTATATATTGAAGTTCTAATTAAAAAGTCTCTTTCTGAGATATCGACAATATAAATGAATATTTCAAACTAAATCAAAGAAAACCAATAATTAAAAAACAATGAATCTTTTCATACTGATGAATATAAAAATATTATGAATTTTAATGATGAAAGAATGAAATTTATTTATGAAGATAATAATTTAAAATATATGATAGATGAAAAAATAAAATTATAAAATAAGTGTAATGACCCACCAATTCTCAATGGATTGAGAGCACAATGAGTCACTATTTTCCTTTAAGAGACATCCCCAAGATTCAAAAGGCTAGCAATAAATGTAGAAGTTTTTAAAATACAATTGGGGGTGATTTACCCTTTAAGAAATATACCAATAAACTGACCAAAAATAACTAAACATTCACTATATGATGTGTGAGAAAATGAAATACAACTCAACAACTTCATGTATCTCAAAACCAAATCAATGTATGTAACAGCAGAAGAATTACCAATTATCAACATACACAGTGGATAAATGTCACAAGAATCTTGAAATACCACAAGACTCCAGGATCCACAAGCTCCATAACCCACAATCTTGGAACACCCCAAAAATCACGAGGTAGTGCTAAATACATGGGAGACGTTACCTTTGACCGTGTCCCTTAAGATAGAATCTGAAAAAGCACCAAAGATCTGAATCCATGATGAGTATAAAACTCTGTAGGTTTTACAAAATGGCTACCCTACTCACACAACTATGATATAAAAGTTATCCACATTTATGTAAAACATTTTATATAAACCAATTTACCAAAACAGATTATAACAAAATATAAACATGTTCCAAAAACCATTTACATCCATGTGAAAACAAAAGTGAATGAAACCAATTTACTACATGTAATTTTTTCAGATAAATAACTAACCAAACCATAAACCCAAATTCTTTTTATCATTTTCCATACTCATTCCAATGATCACCACACCCCCACACATGTAGGATTTCTTGGACCCTTTCATACTCATGAGCGGTCTGTTGTCCGATTTACCTAGTTTCCCAATGACACATGCCCCAGATCCAAGGTCAGGATCCTTTTACCACAATGGTACTTGTCCCTTACTAAGGGCCCATTATGCATGAACTCACACCAACACTATTTATGCCAAATACTTCCATTTCCACAATAAAGCTTTTCAATAAAACTGAAATTTTATTGAAACCCAAAGCAAAACCAATTTCAAATCAATATTTAATTTCAATAAAACATTTCCTTTTTTACATCGAACATCTAATCCCAATAACGTGTGAAAAATATAGAAAAACCCCAATTTTAAAATCCTCATTTTAAAATCATGAACCAAAGAACTCATTAAAAATCACCAATTTTCCATATCTTAAAACCATCGTTCAAGAAGGTTTCCAACAAGTTTTCAAGAAAAAAATTGCAATCAATTGAACAAAATAGATATAATTTGAAAATAATCCCATCCGTTATACTATGTTGAGTTGTCAATGCAGCCTCTTACCCCAATGGTTTTTATTAAAACCACAACGAATGAGTAATGCTCAAGAAAACTGAGTCAATTCTCCATGAACCTACCTTAGATCTCATATCCTTACAAGACATAGAACAATCCCATCATATTAAGAATTCACACAATTATATCTACCCATAACGGGTGTTGATATAAGAAACCAAGAGAAGATGAGAAGTAGATCTATGTATATCTATGAAACTGATCATGAACGATGAAGAACGATCAAATACCTCAAGAATCCAACTTTGATTCCCCAAGGGAAGATTTTGAATTGACTCCAGAATGATGAGAGAAACTTATTTGGATTAAGGAGGATAATATAATGATTTTTGGACACTTAATAGGAAAAATGAGTAGCTTAGTGTCAAAAATGTTTGATATCAGTTTTTTTGGATCTAGCTTAAGTGCCTGCATAGTTAGTTCGCACGGTTAGACAAACTGTGCTCTAAACGTGCATTATCCACTACCTAGGAAATCATTCGAATGACCTCCTCACATGATCTCCTAAACCATACTCCAACCGTGCGGGACTAACTACCTAAAAGTGGCTAACTACACAAGGTTTGGACACACGGTTAGACAAAGCGTTTGTTGCCTGTGCGACATCCCCTTTTCCTCAGAACTTCATTGAACATTCTCTCGACTCTCCCCTTCATCACCCTTAAATTTATAACCATGAAAATAATAACGTGAGGATTGTATAACTAAAACCTAGGGTACATCATATTCCCCACTGGGGGTCTTTCTATCGTCTGAAATTAGAAAACCCTCACCCTACTGAAAGAGTTCCAGCTACTAATCTTTCATTTCCTTCTCACGTTCCCATGTCTCTTCCTGAATCAGAACGTGCTTCCATAAAACCCACACAAGACCGATGGTTTTTCCTTCAAATCATTCTCTTGAGAAACCACAATTTGTACCTAGATGTGTATCATGGAAGCATCAAACTTATGTCACAGTGATCCCATCTGATCACATGGTCAGGATCTCCCTGATACATTTTCAATAGAGATACAAGGAATAAATTATGCACCAAAAAAATGTGGTGGTAATGATTACCAATATGCCACTTCCCCAACCAGTTACAGTATCTTGAATGGGAACATGTATCAAGGATATAACATTCCATGATTCCCAAAACGATGATGTCCAATCCTTGGAGATATCCTCAAGAATACATAATCACCCACAACAAATTTCATCGGTCTTCTACGTTGACATGCATATGTTTTCCATCAACTCTGATCCATCTCCATAATCTTTAGAATCAACTAGATCTTGTCCATTGTTTCATGGAAAAGGATCTACCCAACTAGTGAAGTTTCAACTATTACCACCCAGAATAGTGGAGAACGACAAGGACGACAATTCAATGCTTCAAACTGAGCCATATGTATCATGGACTAATAGGTGTATGGATTTCCAGAAATGGGATGTGAACCTAGGATATCAATCTAAAACTATTGGAACCGTTATTCCATGCATCTTTACCACTTCATGGATATATATTTTTGAAATATCCCTAACCGTATGAGTTTCATGAATATGGATGAAATGGGCCGACATGGTATGCTAATCCACTATCACCTATATGGTATCTTGTTTCTGAACCGTTCATGGCAGACCTATAACAAAATACATCACTATATGCTACCATTTTGACAATGGGATAGGTAAAGACTACAACATTCTTTCAAGTCTCTAATTCACTTCCTTAACTTTCAGACAAGTTAATAATTGTGAGATGATCTCAGCCACCTTTCTTTTCATGCCACTCCACCAAAAATACAAGTTCAATGTCTTATACATATTCTTTGTACCTAGATGTACATACCATATTTAATGGTGGTATGTATGAAGTATTTTTTCATGAAAATCCATAGGTACAACTATCTGATATCTAAAGCACAAAACTGAACTCCCCTTAAATTTCTATCCCTCAATGGTGTCCCTACCATAGACTTATGATCTTATAACCAGACATTATGAATTACATGTTTGTTCCTCTTTGACTATTTTTACCAAATATGGAACAAGCATTGCTAAAATGAAAACTGCAACATCACCTCAGTCTCACATTCCGCGTGCATGTCTGATAGAAACAAAAACAAACTTCCATTCATATAAAGCTTCTTTTTTCTAATGAGCTTTGGACTTTCTACTCAATGTATCCACCTCTGAATTCCATTTTCCGGGTGTATACATCAAGTCAATGTAAAACATATTGAAATAATTCATCCATCTCCTTTGACTCAGATTCAAATCTCACTTTGAGAAAGTGTGTTTCATGATTTTTTGGTCCATAAACCCAGTGAATTTCTAACCAATGTGGCAGAGTCTCCTTATTTTCAAGGCATGGAAAACTATAGATAACTCGAAATCATTTGTTTTGTAATTATTCTCATGAACCCTCAACTACATTGAACCATAAACAACCACATGGTCTACTTGAATGAGAACAAAACCCAACCTTGATCTCGAAGCATCACAGTACACCACATACAATTGTCCAGATTTTTGAAAAATCTAGATAAGTTATTATGTAAGCTGAACATTCATCTCTGGGAAATACTTCTAGAATTCCTCTATTAGTTTTCAAGGAGAATTATTTATTCTCAGAGCTATAATTGGTAAATCTAGTCGTGATAAATCATTCAAAAAGCATCAATAGTAACCATATAGACCAAGAAAACTATGTATATTGAAAACATTATTCTATGGTTGATGTGAGATAACAAATTTAATCTTTTCAGGATCAATAGAAATGACTTTTTCAGAAATGACATGGTATCGAAAACATACATCCTATAACTAGAAATCAAAAATTGATAATTTGTCATAAAAATGATGTTCTCTTTTGATTTGTAAGAATATTTACAGGTGCTCCTCATGGTCAGCCCGTGTCTTTTAATATAGGAAGATGTCTTCCACAAACACCACAACAAAAGAATCTAGATATCACTACAATATTTGATTCATCGTAGACAAGAAGACTGCAAGTGTATTATGTTGACCAAAAGGCATGCCTATATATTCATAGTAGCAATATCTTCTTCTGAATGATGTATTTGAAATATCCTCCTTTCAAACCCACAATTGGTGATATCCTGTTCGCAAGTAAATCTTGGAGAACCAAATTTCCCCCCTTAAATGATCAAAAACACCATCAATCCATGGGAGTTGATATATATTCTTTTTTGTAACTTGGTTAAGCATACGATAATCAAAACATAGACAAAGATTTTTGTCTTCTTTCATCACGAACAAAAACGATGTTTCCCATAGATAAGTACTTGGTTAAATGAAAACCTTACATTCCAGCTCCTCCAACTAAACCTTCAATTCCATTAACTATGTTGGTTCCATCCTATAAGATGAATGGGAAATAGGACTGGTCCTTGGACGAATATCAATCCTTAACTCCACTTCCCATAGAGGTGGTAACCTTGATAATTTCTTGGGGAACACATCTAGAAATTGTTCCAAAAATACCGAAAAACAATTTTCCTTGATCTCTTCCATTGAGTCAAAGGTCAACGCCACCAACTGATAAGAGATTGTTCCCACCATTGGTTCCAACAATCTCTTTTCCCCTTTCTTTAACATTATCTCTCTTATGAAGAGATGCTCGATGCCGTCTTCAAACATGAAACTAAATGTTCTCTTTTAATAGTTCACATAATCATTTAATGTTTTCAACCAATCCATACCCATGATTACATCATAATCATCCATGTCTAATATCGAGAAGTCCCATTTCATTTCAACACCATCAATATTTATTACACATGCTATACATGTAAAGGCATGAAATTATCATTCAACAAGGGGAGTTCGTGGTTTTAAGACAGAATGAATAATTTCCACCATTAAGCACAACATGTCATCAAAATGAGAATCAATGATTGAATTTAATGCACTTGTATTAAAGAGAACATGTACAGGGGTAGAATTCAAAATAATTGTACCTCTCACCAAAGATGGTCCAGCTTGGTCATCGACAATCACCTACTCAGTTCCATAAAATTTCTTCGTTTCTGCATTGTTCTCATTATTTCCTTACATAGGATTCCCTAGTTTAGGATTCATTGTATTTCTAGAATCACCATGTCTAGCTCTGCTCTACTGATGAGACTGATTCTGATGTTCTCATCCTGTCGAAGAATAAGATGCTTGGGATGCCTGAGAAGTGACTCGAGAACCTATCCTTGGATCAGTGCGATAATATCACCAAAGGATCCCCGTTATCATGTAGTTATGGAATGCTCTTGTAGGTTTCGTACACACTCTATTTATGTGGTCAGGAGACCCACATTGAAATAAACCTTCTCTTCTCTTGGGCCATGGAGGAAGATTCACCAATCCCACTGTCTGATTTTGATTTTCACATCCACCTTGGAAATAGGTGTCCCTTTTCCAATTGTTCCTAATGGTTAAGTTCCCACCATTCCCTATAGGTTACATTAATCATCCTCCTATCGATCCTAAGATATCACGTCCAGCTACTATAACTCTGTTCACCATCTCTTTATAATCATTAATCCAGAGCCCCAAAATCGATGATCGAATCTCTTTCCTTAGTCCAGTTTTGAGGATGCGTGCCTTCAAAGACGCAATAACGAAAACTTTGGTGAAAAATGGTCTTAATTTATGAATTTAGTTGCGTACTCTATGAAAGAGAGTCTGTCATATTTCAGGCTAAAGGAGTCCATTATTTTTTATATCATGAACATATAAGGATAGAATTGTTTGTTAAACAATTCATCAGAATCCTCCCATGTATGGACTTCATCTAAATTATCCTACACAGCTAAATCCCTCCACTACCATGCAAGATATTCGAGCATATATGTCCCCAAAATGACCCTTTATATCTGATGGTGTGCCGATGTAATCTATGATAAGATACATCCTATCCACCCACACCTACGCCTTCTCATGTTCAGCATCACCCCAGATTCTCGGTAAATTATACTTTATGAACTAGATAGTATGATCCACATCCCTTGGTTCATTACTTTAGATCCTCATATCCACAGCTTGAAAATCATGGATAATACTCTGAACTAGCTTTTGGTTGACCCATATTTTAGGTGAAACCACATTCTCTACAGCTTCTTCGGGTTGGTTTTGACATTACCTACTATGTGCTAATTTCTATACCAATAAAAAACACAATCAATCTCACTCTCTAGAAACTGATGAGTTGTTATTTCAAATTCTATCACATCAAATATCAGAACATTATTTTTCAAAAACAACATTTTTCTTTTTTAACCATTTTTGAAAATCGAGCCATATTCAAAATACACCATGTATTCTCTATTCAAAATCATTCATTTGAAAAAAAATTCTGCATTTTTTAAAAAATTACATGTTTGTAGAAAACCAATAATTATTACTCACAATGAGAAATCAAATCCAAGTGTGATGTCATTCCTCTCAAATGCATGTCATGATCATCTCATTATCTAAACCCATGATAATGAGATTTCAAACACTCTATAAGTGTATCCAAAACACTTGTTTACCCAACACCCTCATAAGTTGATGTTCTACATAAACAGGTTAGAAACATCCTTTTATGCTATACATTTCAGGTTCTAACAATCCAACTCCTGTCTAAGATTCTATCCCAAAGAATAGAAAAAAAGGAATTCCAACTCCAAGACCAACAAAACTGATGACCATTTGTACCACCATGGAAGGACCATATTGATACTATATATACCACTAGGGAAGGACCAGATAGATATCATTTGTAATGACCTGCCAATTCTCATTGTCTTGAGAGAACAACAAGTCATTATTTGGCATTAAGTAACATCCCAATGATGCAAAAGGCTGGTTATAAATGCCAAAGTGTTTAAAATACAAGTGGGGGATGATTTAACATTTAATAAATAAACAACTAAACCAATAAACCATGAATAAACATTCACTATATGATGCATGAACAAATGAATGACAACTCAAAAACGTCATGTATCTGAAAACCACATCAAAGTATATAATAGTAGAATAATAAACAAGTATCAACGAACATAGTGGATAAATGATACTAGAATCTAAAAAGACCACTATACTCCATACTCCAAAAGATCCAATCTCTAATATCTCATAATATCCCAAACATCATGATGTAGTAGTTAAAACATGAGAAATGTTACCTTTTCCCCTATCCCAGAATAAAGCATCTGCAAAAGAACCAATGTTCCAAAGAAGGGGTGGGTATAAAACTCAGTAGTTTTTCCACAATGACTTCCCTACTCATGGCACTTTGATAGAATAGTTCCCCATATTTATATAAAATACTTTATATAATGCAATTTACCAAAATAGTTATATAAAAAAATATAAAAACATCCAAAAACCATTTTCATCAAAGTGAAAAAAATGAATGAATCCAATTTCAAGCAATTTATTTTTTCAAAAAAAACGAATCTATGCATAAAACAAAATTCTTATTATGATTTGGAATACTCATTCCATAGTTCACCACACACCCACACATGCATGCTTCCTTTGACAGTTCCATACTCATGAGTAGTCTATTGTCCCATTTACCATGTGTCCCAATGACACACGCCCTCGATCATGGATCACATTCTTTGTATGCCAATGGTACTCATCCCTTACTAAGGACCCGTTAAGCATGAACACACAATAAAACCATTTATTTCAAATACATCCATTTCCATAATAAATGATTTCAATGTAACTAAACTTTTATTGAAAACCAAAGCACAACCAATTTCAATGTAACATTTCATTTCAATAAATTTTTTCCATTTTATTTAAAAAATCTCATCTCAATCATTTTTCAGCAATCTAGAAAAATTCATTTTTAAAAATCCTCATTTTAAAATCTAGAACCAAAGCACTCATTCAAAATCCTTAGTAATCTAGATTTCACAACCATTACTCAAGAAGGTTTCCAATAAGTTTTCAACAACCAAATCACAATCAATTAAACACTAGACAAACAATTTGAAAGTAATGATATCATTTATACTAATTGTTCTAGAGAAAAAAGCCACCTACTTCAATGGATTTGACAAAAACCACACTGAATGAAGAACGCTCATGAAAACCAAGATGATTCTCCCAGAACCCACCTTAGATCTCTTCTCCTAATAATACCGAGAAAAAATCTCATCATATTTGTAATTCACACACTTAGATCTACCCATAACAAGAATATATATAGGAAAATGAGATAAGAGGAGAAGTAGAGCTACGTAGATCTATGAAACTATTCAAGAATGACGAAGAAAAATTACATGCCTCAAGAATACGGCTTTGATTCGCCAAGGGAAGCCTTCAGATCACCTATGGAATGATGGGAGAACCTTTTTCTCATAAAGTGGAGAAAAATCCCAACTTATGGATAAATATGAGGGAAAATGAGCCAATTAGTGGAAAAACCATGCCAGATCCACTTATTTAGGTTCTCACTTAAGTGCCCACATAGTTAGTTCACACGGTTAAACAAATAATGTATTAAATGTGCATTATCAACTACCTTGGAAAACCCTCGCACAACCTCCTAGAACAGTCTCCCAAACCGTGATCCAACTGTGCAGAAGACACTTCCTCGAAATTACCAACTACACACGGTTTGGCTACACAGTTATACAAACTGTGTGTCGCTCGTACGACTTCTGATCTGCCATAAAACTTCATTAAAAGTTCCCATAATTGTCCCCTTAATCACCCTTAACTTTAAAACCAAGAAAAGAATCATGTAATTGTTACATACCAAAAACAAGGGATACTAAAAAATGAATCATAAAAATATATAACTAATGCTTATTATTCATTAAAAAAATTTCTAAATCCAAAATAAAATGTTTATAAAATTCAATTAATGAATTTGGTGAATGATTATAAAGAAGGATGTAAAAAATGATTAAGTTTAATTTATTTATGAGGATTATGTAATCTAGAAAATTTCAAACCAAAACGATAATAAATATCATGTAATTGTTTTTGGAAATTCTACGTTGAATATAAATATGTAGAATACCATGCTTGTGTCAATAAAAGGAGGATTTTAGAAATCTAGATATCATAGGAACATATAATAGAACTCCAAAATGATATAAATAGTGACTCATATAATTCTACAGTGATATCTAAATTAAGAATAAATATTTTTGGTGTCCAAAATAAATTTTTTTTAACAAATTTAGCCTAAATGGATAACTGAAATATGGACTAAAAATAGGCTACAACATAAATATAGAATGATATTTTTAGGGAAGCATAAATTTTATGGAGACAATAGAAACTATGGGGGATTTAGGAACATTGAAATGAATAATTATTTTAATTACCATTATTAATATTAGTCTAGAAGGTTTGGAAGACATTTATTTAATGAGATTTCACCCACACAAGAAGAATATTTTTTTATAAATCAAGAAAATTATTCATTAAAGGTTAAGAACAATGATCATCCATTGAATAATGTTTATAGAAAATGTGACTATTGATGTAAAATTATTAAATATTACCTTATCATCATACTATACCAAATTATTAGGAATAATAATACTCGTTACTAATAGAAGGAGTAAAATAATGTAAATGAAAAATAGTTTCTTATTGATGTTTTAGTAAAATATTCACAAGGGGAATGACCCTAGAATCAGAATAGTGGATGGTCAATCCCCATGATTTGAAATTTAAAATGTTTTAATGTCGTTGAAATGTTAAGGTAAGGTTTAGTAGACATTATAAATTATGGGTCACATGAAATTAAATGTTTTGTTTCACCAGTTACAAGAAAAAACAATGTAATCCAAGAATAATTTATATATTGATGGGGTGAAACACAATTTTTATAGAGTTTCATAGATATGTTATTAAGGTAATGAATTGACCTACAAAAAATATTTATTCATGGTTAATAGAGTAAAATATGGTTGTTTTATTAAAATAGCACTATGAATAAAGGAAAATATTTGTTTGGTCGAACATATAGAAAATTCTTACTACTTATGCTTGATAGATGAAAATAAATACAATAATTGAAAGACTTAGAAAACATTTCCAAAAGAAAATTAGAAGGAATACATAATGAAAGATTCTTTATAATGATCCTATATTGAATATATAAAAAATATATATTTATTTTACATATCAAAATTGGTGGATTATTAATTATATACACAAGAGTGTTAATATTGGTCACGATCCATCCCTCGGAGCCCATGTTGTGACTACCCCAAGCTTACCATCCATAGGCCAGGGGTAGGAGACTAGCACTGAAAAGGCATATTAGTATAAATGGAAATGCATTACCTTATTAACCTGCAACTCGCATAATACATGCGCAAAATAAGATATAAGCACATATTAACTATATAGTAAATAGAGTGGGTACAGTAAGTAATGGGGGCCAGAATACAATCCCAAATGGAAAGTACATGTAAACTAAAACCTCTCTTGTGAACACCAACCAAGGATCATACTTGATGGGTAGGTACAACACTTGAATGATTGTCTCTACGGTACGTCTCATCTAATGGTACACCTCCGAGCAGCCTATAGTCCTCACACCCTCAGCCCTGATCAATGTTGTCAGTTGTCTGCTTAGGAAACATAAAGGTTTGGGTAGAGCCCATGCAGGGATGAGTATAACAATATTCAATAGGGACCCCCAGACCCTTGAAGGTCTCTCAGAATCCAAAAAGGATTAAAAAAAATCAAGAACTAAATCTCAAAGCATGAAGGAATAATCATCAAAACTACTTAGGTAAATTACCATTCATATACCTATGTTATCAATATATACTCATCTCACACGTGAAAGAAAAAATTCAAAAAAAGAAACACCATGATGGTAGATGTACAAGATAGGCAACACCATGAAGATAAAATTACAACACATTTAACACCACGAAGGTAGAAGTTCCACACAGGTATCACCATGAAGATAGATGTACCACATAGGTAACACCACAAAGGTAGATGTACACACAAGTATCACCATTAAGATAGAAGTATCACACAGGTAAACCCATGAACGTAAGTACCAAAAAGGTAACCCCACACAGAAGAATACCACGAAGGTATCACCACAGAGTAGTGTGCCACAAAGGTAAAGACTCAGCAAACACTATGTATAACTTAAGTACAGAAGTACAGATTATTAGTTGTATTGCTAGATCTTCTTACTTTATCGATTGGATCTTCTCTTTACCCACCCACAATAGAAGATAACGCACACATGATCGGAATAAGACACGCACATGGTCTAGAGATGACCCACACTAGATCGGATGCACTGACATGCCCATAATCGATAAGCGGTGATGCACACAAGATCCAAAGATGATCCACACAAAATCTAAAGACTACTCATGTACAACCAGCCATAGGGTTCCTGTACTAATAATACTTGATTACCAGAGATTCCCCTCCTTAAAACATCGGTCAATACTTCAAATTACACGAAGTCCCACAACGAAGTGACCCAAAGGTTTGCCACGTCATAAGGGACCCAGTGAGATAAATGGTGCATCCATCGGATGCCCGGTCTGTAAGTTATTAATGTTTATTTTCCAAGGGCGTAGTTGGATTCGGTTTTGATCCAACTCGGATGTACAAAAACATTATCCAAAACTAATTTTTGTATAAAAAGGACCATCTCAATCCAAGGATCTCAAATCCATAGATGGTTCATTAAACGGATGTATGGTTCTCAAGATATGGCCCATTAAGTGTTTTTGGGTCTGGATGGGCCTTGGTCCGGTCTTAACCGGCCCGAACTAGGTCCGGCCCAGATAGGCTAGCCGTGACAGGCCCGACCCACTAATCCACGATATGGTCTTTCCGAAAAAGGGGGTGTCCTGGCCTACTGGGCATGGCCTGCTCAGTATGGCATGCACAGTGCGGCCCTCTTAGTGAAGCCCGCTTGGCGTGGCCCACTTGGCGTAGCCCACTAGGATCGGCCCGCTCGGCGCGGCCTGCTCGGCTGGATACAGTCGTCGTGGTAGGGCCTGCCCTATCCACCACCCAGGGGGTGGCACCCCTCGGTATTCCGAATGGTCCATTGGACTGTTTAGTTGGTGCACCACTGGGTTGGCACGCGGGACCCACTGGAGCTGTCCCGCTCGGTGTGACGCGGCCCGTCGGGGTTCCGATCAGCTCTTCTCCCAGCTGTGTAATGGCATAGCTATCCTCACATAGCTGGAAGGGTGTCGGCTGTCCTCCGGGTGCACCACCACAGCTAAGCAGCAGTGGCCTACTCCTCAACTGGCGGCATGGACGCGCACCGCCCTGCCTCCACGCAGCTGGCTGGGGGGGCTATCCACCATCCTCCTCCTCTATGGATGATGGGCTTCCACCTCCTCTGGTGGCCCGGTTGTGCTACCGTTTTGTGCCCTATTGGCGTTGGTCACTAGCAACGCAGTCGGGTTCTGCCCTACATGTCGATCTGCCCGCGAAGAACGCGTCAACAATGAAGTTGTGGATGGATCGGGCCATGTTCATTTGGACAATTCCCTCTGCGTTAGACTGATATCACGTGGCTCAAGGAGAATGATTCAACATAAATTAATGAAGAAAAAATTGAACAAAATCCCAACCTCAATCATTCGTTAGAGATGGCGTGAGGAAGAGGATGAAGATTTTGAAAGAGGTACCAATGTTCATCACTCCCCCAACACAGTTTCGATCTGAACTCAAGCATGGGTCCATTTTTCTTGATCCAGAGGATGTTCTTCATTGAAGGATTTTCCTAATTGGTGGATGTTCTTCCACGTTCTCCAAGGCTCTCCCAAAAAAACTTCTTTTCCAACGATCATCCCCCACGAGAGTTGAGGAGCCAAATTAATTAAATTAGGTTTATTAACTTATGTTGGCTCATCAATTGGGGGAATTCCAAGAGTTTCCTCCCATTAAAAGAGGAGTTCGGGTGGTCCCCACCACCATGATTCAAATGAGACGTTTCATGAAATAAAATAAAATTTTTTGTTTAATGTTATTATTTTTATTTTAACTCTCCCTCAAAAATCTGAAAAACTAACTTCCACCCTCAACCTACTGCGGTCGAGGTGAAGGAATCCTTAAAAAAATATTGGCATTGTGAGTTAAATGGTGTCCTCAGATTTCAATTCCGAGCACCGATTCAAAATATTCAAAATGCTGATATCGCGTTTATTGAACATAAAAAATAAATTATAATTTCATTCTGGGAACACTGGGTCTCAGAATCACATGCTGTCAATTTTCTCAAACTATTAATAATTCCATATAATAAATAAATTTACATGGAAAATACGAGTCTTTACATTCTCCCCACCTCATGGAATTCTGTGCCTGAAATCCACAACACAAACTAAGGAAACATGTGGGGGTTTTGAGCATGAATCTAAGCCTACTACTCCCATTTTCTCTCCTGGAGGTTCCCGTGCTACCAACATATGCACACCAGAGGTGTAACACCCCATGATTTCGTATTATGTTATCTCTTTAAAGTATTTCAATAACTTGTGCTACACGCAACATTGAGTACGAGTGCACAAAGTATTACCAAACATGTCATTCAAAAAAGATATTATGAATAGAATTAACGATATTTTAAATTTTATATATCCTATAGAATTTTAAATTTCATATTTTGTGTTTCTTATACATAATATAAGAAAAATTCAATTTTTAAAATAAAAGATGTATTTTTCAAAAAATATAGTTTTATGACTTTTAATGGAGAACCCTTATTAAATACAATATTTCAAACCTTTATATATTCAATTTAATGAAATTAGAATATTTTTTAAAATAAAAACATCAAAATTTATTTGGGATAAATTTTTTGTACTTTTTTGATAAAATTATTTTTTTAATGATTACTGAAAAATATTAAATTTTATTTGAAGACTAATTTTTTATCGAAATAATTTATTATGAAAAATTATACATTTGAATGGTTTGGAAGTATAATTAGATTATATTTTCATCTTTTAATACCATGTAGGTCATTTTTACTAAATTCACATTTAAATTTGACATAAACATATGTCAATCTTATGATAGTTTATACTTTTTTTAAAAACCCGCATTTTGGTTTTGACAACAAAAATTTATTTTAAATTAATATAAGAAACTTATATATTATTATTTTGTAAAATATACTTCATTTTTTGATTTAGAATATGAAACTTATCTTAGGGTGAATTTTAGGTATTTTTCAAAAAATATTCAATTCTTGATGAATAGTTAAAAACAATGCATTATTATTTAAAGCCAACATTATATTTAAATAATTATTTATTTTCTTTTCTTTTCTTTGATGTCAAAAAAATATATATAATACCTATATACATTCAATGAAATTTTTTGGAGTCAGTTTATTATAAAAATAGATGTTAAAAATTTTATTGAACTTTTTAACTTTTTTTACCCACCTTTGAGGGGCATTTGAAAATCTGCAGAAAACGTAATTTTACCACATCTGTGAGTTTAATTTCAAAAATATGGGAGACATGGTTAAAATCACTAAGTAAAATGTTGTTCAATATGGTGAAGATAATTTTTGGTGAATAGTAACTTTGAAATTTTATTTACCACGGTTAAAAGTAAATAAGGTAATTAAAAGTAAAATTGATATTATAATTTCCCTAAAACATGTCCCAATTCAATTGGACTGGTAAAATTTGACAAAAAACCCTTAGGAATAAAATATGATCCTCTTTGTTCCACTTGGATTAGATTAGGACATTTATTATTATTTTTTATTTAAAGAAGAGTTAAAAGTGTTAAATTCAATGTTTAATAACTAAACCATATTTAATATAGAGTTATAGAAAAGATAAATTCGACTATAAATATTAATTAGAAAGATATATTGTTTTCCTACATAATGGAAGTTTATTTATAATTTCTTAGATTAAATAAATAAATTTATTTATGACACAATGATGATGAAATAAATACCTTTTTCATGAAATATTAAAATAATTAATATTATAAATATCAAAATAAATATTATTTGATACTTTTAATGAATTAAAATAATATTTTAGGTTAATATAACATGTAATGGTTGATTATATAAATTTGTTTCGATTTTATAAGGTTGTTAGGTCTTCAAAAAAACAAGATACCAAATAGTGTCAAAATTGAAAAAAAGTTGTTTTTAAAAAAAATACTATATTATTGGTTGATTTAATATTCCCAAAAATATACAGTCCGTCCAAATGGCTCAAATAATATTATATATTTCATTAATGAAACAATTGAGGTTCTATTGGATGTTTAGAGTATTTTTATTTACCATATAGAGTAAGAATACAAGAAGACACGGTAAAAGAAAAACTATTTAACTAAGAGTTAAATCTAAACGATAAGGTTAAAATGGCAACCAAAACTTGTATAAAACCTACTGGTTGAGAGGATTTCGACCCATAACCACATAAGGCTAGAAATAAATTTATTTGGAGACATTATAAACAGAATATGATTGTATAATAAAATAATGTTTTTATCCATTCCTAAAGTGACCCTCGCCCCTCTTATAAAAGGGCACTTCCCCCTCTATTACATTCACAACTCCAAATACATTTGGCTCAGCCAACCCTTAAAAAAATACCTTTTCAACTATCCTACCTTCAATAGCCTTAATTTTATCATAAAACCAACCTATGGAGCCCTTTTGATCAACTCAAATGGAAACACCTGAAGAAGAGGCAGTAATTTCCCCACCCTCTTTCTAGTTCATTACATCATCCACTTCCTCTTTCTTTGTTGTTTCCATAATAAAATAATAATTCCAGTACCTTATATAAACTGTGATTTTTTTATAAATATGTTACAGCCATATTACTTATTATATCCATCCAATAATGACAATGTCACCATACATGCATACATACGTCTTATTGTCTCCACGTAGTGGTGTAGTTTGTTATTCAAACACATCATTATTTGGATGGATATAATAATGATTATAACTAATTTAAATAATATATATCTCATGTTAATGATTCTATATATATGATATAAAATCCAATTACCTGCGATTTCACCATCAATATAATGATATTGTCACTCGTGCGTACGTATGGATTACCGTCTCCACGACGGGATAAGAGTCATTTCTATGTTCACCATTCATTGATGATGAAATCGTAGGTAATTGGATGGTATATCATATATACAGAATCGTTAACAAGTGATATATATATTATTACCGTCTCCACGATGGGATAAGAGTCATTTCTATGTTCACCATTCATTGATGATCATAAAAATATATATTATTAATAATTATGAAATATATGACATAATAATGCAGCTGGAGATATATATATATATATTTATATACTTACATAAATCTTATTCACTTACTTCTGTTCAATACAATATGAAAACCAAAACAACTATTATGCGTACATACGAACTCCCGTCTCCATAAACGGTGCCTCCCATTTCATATATTTATAATTTATAAATATTTATATTCATAATATATATTATATATAAATAAAATTTTATATTTTGGAATTATTTTAATCATGATCTAAATGATACGATCAAGAATAACAAGTTAAAACATGTACGATAAAGAAAGAGATTATTACATGATATGTTAATTTAACGTGGAAATAATTATTAAATTGATTGTATAAATGAATAAATGAATCATGTATGATATAATAAATTTGAATATAGTTCTGGTATAATTTAATAACATACTATGGTCATTATATAATAGGTTAAACGTACCCTCAACCAAAGGAATGTGCTAGGTATGAATTAATTCTGCAATATCTTCATTATCAGAGGTTGTTTTAACATAATTATCTACTAAAACCTCTTTATCATCCACATGAGTTTTTCATAAAAATATTTTTAAAATTAATATTTTAAGGTTTTATCGAAGGTAATCATTAACTTAATCATCATTTTAAAGGGTTCAAATATTTATTCTTTTAAATCATTCTCATTAATGTCCATGTTTTCAAATTGGGTTTTAAGGATTTATTTTTATGGATATGAAAGTTTTTAAAATGTCAATTCCTTTCAAAAGTTTCAAAGTGGTATGCTACACGTTGATTGAAAAATGTCTTTAAATTACTTCCCTTCTAAATTTTGTGACTTTTAAATGATTTTATCCAAAATGGATATGTCTCTCAAAGAGTATTACAAAAAAAAATTCATCATTGTCAACAACCTTTGATGGATTTTAAAATTGTTTGAGGTTGATTTATTATGATACATATCATCCATATTGTATTGAAGGTTTTGGTGATATGTTTGACTGTGGATGTGTTATTTTTATACCATTCATGGTTTATGGATAATGTATTGACATTTCTTATGCTAGTTTTAATAAAAATGTTTATTTTTAAACCTTTTCATATGAGTAATGCATTGGACATAGTAAGTGACGGTTGGAGTCCGCTATAGCTCATCGATGCATCAGTAGGTCTCATGAGACAAACTAGTGTCTTGGAACGTGGCCTTGACAAAATCTCATTAGCAGTCTTGGCACAAGGCCTTCACTATGTGGATATTAAGTCTATCATTATGCATTCCAACATTATGAAATTGGATATTGATATTATACGTGATAATTAGACTATTGGAATATCCATGTAAATAAGTAAATTGAATTATTTGATTTATATTTGAAATATTATGTGGATATTTAAGTTTAAAAGGCATTTGTTTTAGTCTTAAACATTATCTTAATTGTTTATTTTTATTTATGATAGTTTCTTCTATACTGTTAGCCTTACTGATTATCTAATCTCACCCCTTCCTATGTTTTATTTAACTCAGGAGTCCAAAAATTGTATTATGATTAATAATAAAGGATAAGATATGGGATTAATGGAGTTCTCAATGGATCATATATTTTGTGTTTTATTTTCTAATGTGTAATGTAACATTCCTTATGTAATCTATTTTCCAAGACTGCTAAACTGATCTGTATTTCAGGACTTGATTCCTTGTAATCATGCCAATGTATAAAAATAATGCACTGACTATGGCCTACTGGGGTTGGGGAGTTACATTTGATATCATATGGAGGTTTAACAACAAACTTAGGAATATATTGATATATACTATTATTAGATAAAATTACCCCAAGTTAGGGTTTGAGGATTAGTATAGTAGAACATCGTAGAATTTTAGTAATGTAAATATTTTGTGTATTTTTCGAGCAGTACATCACATTCTAGATACAAGCAGGTAGAGGCAGCTCTAGCATAAATGTAGCCTAGGAGTGAAAACTCTAACAAGGAGTTCCAGGTTTGACCCGGGGTATCATGGTTCACGAAAACGGGCCTTGCTGTAGTCTTGGTTATGACACTCCCGCGGTACATGCTTAGGATAATTCAAATTTTAATTACAAGCCATTATGAAGGATTTAGGTGTAAATAATTACTCAAAGATAACATTTTATGATTATAGATTTTATGCATAACCTTATCAACATACATTACATATTTTACACATTTTCAATTATGAATTGCGATTAATAAACTAACTTAGTGTATGCCATTTTTTATAAATGTTTCCTAGTATAAGGAATGATAATTCTGGAAATACGTTTGATCAATAGATTAAGAATGGTCATAACTTTACTGGAATTAAGAAAAAATTTAAAAAATAAATAGTATCATGTGTTAACGATATGTAAATAATTCTCTGAGTCTTGTAGCTTTTAAAGGAATCAAGAAAATAAAAGGATGTAAGAGATAAAGAGAGATAATGGGAAGAGGGGAAATAAGGATTTTCCCATAGGAGATAACTCTGTAAAAAATTACCTTGGTAAATGCTAGATGGGAATGTGAGTTTTTATAAGTGTGGAGAAAAAGAAAACCAAGTACGTGATTGCAAGGGTATGAAAAAGGTTTCAAAAGTACAATGCTTCATCTTCAAGGATTTGGGAAACTATGTGAATCAATGTCAAAATCATCAGAGTATACCCCAAATGTTGCTATTTGATAATAATCATGTTATGATACTACCGAAGATGAAGATGATTGATTAGATTTCTTATGTTTTTATTAATGTTTTCTGTCATTTTAGTATTGTATTAATGATGTATATGTTATATGAGTTATATAGTATATAAGGATTGTAATGCAGTACTATTTCATTAAGGTCATGAGATTGTCTGGAAACATGAAATGTGACTCAATAGTAGGATAAATTATTTTAGAAAATATATGGTTGATAGAAAGATAAACCTTAATATGGTTCTGATATGGAGGTATTGAATTTTGAATAAGATATGATTGATTTGGAAAAATTATAATGGATATTCGTGACTACCTTGAAACTAATTAATGATTTGTATATTCCATCATTGTTGGTGTTTACAACATTTTTGGATATAAGGAGTATATCCAGTATTATATATGGAATAAGGGTGCATGAATGTAATCAATAAGGATTTATGGTAATTCAGGGTGTTACCATGTTTTAAAATAATACAAGATGAAGGTATTCACATGTTATTACGTGGAAAAAATGATCTTCATTGTGTTTACCTTCTTTATAAATTTTGGAATATGAATTTGAATCGATGTTTTTTTGGATAAGTCTTATAGTTGAAATGGATTAAGTTAAACATTTGATACTATCGTTTAAGGTCAAAAAAAATTCTTAAAATTATTTTTTTATTATTATAAAAAAAACCTAGAGGTCAGGCGACTACCCGTCGCGTCAGGCAAGGCTGCTAGACTAGAACCTGCAACCGAAGGGCTACAAGGGTTGAAAACCTACCACTGGCATACGTGATATCATAGTTTGTATATTATAGTTTTTTTAAATATTCTAACAAATGAATTATAAATTCATTATTTTTGGAACCCTATATGATAAGGCTAAATAGAATATTTTGTAATTCTTTTTTCTTTTGGAGAGAAAGATGAGTTTGCGGTAGGAATTAGTTGAAGGATGAAAATATACTTGTCAATTATGTTATTTTTCCTCTTATTATATGAGTAAATTAATTCTTAATCATTAGATAAGGGATCTTAAAATCAAAATTAAATTATCGTAATACATTATGTTTTGTTGAACTAATGATATTTTAAATCATCATAGATTAATCGCTTTGAGGCTGTAAATTTTTCAATTGTTTGTAATTGATGGCCTCAATCACTCACTATAAATATTTAAGTTTTTTCTCCAATTATGTGTCTATAATTTCCACCAGTGTTCCCTTAATTGAGATCATAATTTTGTGGTGACTTTTTTATTTCCTTTTCCCTCTTATTAAGACTATATTGTATTAACCCAATTTCCGATGTGGGTTTTACCTAATGGGTTTTTTCTATTTTAACCATTTATTTTCAAAATTCAATTTCAAATTGTGAGGATGAAATTTATTCAAGTATGAGAGAGTATAACATCACACTATTTCATATTATGTTATCTCTTCAAAGTATTTTAATATCTTGTGCTACACGCAACACTGAGTTCGACCGCACCCCGACTTACCAAACTAGTCATTCCAAAAAGATGTTATGAATAGTATTAACCACATCTTAAATTTTATATATCCTATATAATTTTAAAATACATCTTTTGTGTTTAATATAAATAATATATGAAAAATTCAATTTTTACGAAAAAATCTGTATTTTTCCAAAAAATAAAGTTTTATGCCTTTTAATGGAGAACCATTTTTAAATCACATATTTTACACTTTTATATATTCAATTTAATGAAATTAAATTAATTTTTATAATAGGGACATAAAAATTCACTTTGGATAAATTTTTGGTACTTTTCTGATAACTTTCATATTTTGATGAATAGTGAAAAATACTAAATTTTAATTGAAAACAACATTTTAAATCGAAATAATTAATAGTGATAAATTATTCATTTGAATTGATTATAAGTATAATTATATTATATTTTTATCATTTAATACAATGTAGGTCATTAAAAGTAATTTCACATTTAAATTTGACATAAACACATGTTAATCTTTTGATAGTTTTTACTTTTTAAATAAACCCACTTTTTGGTTTTGACAACAAGAATTGATCTTATATTAATAAATGAGACTAATATGTTATGAATATTGTAAAATAGACTTAATTTTTTCATTCATAATATCAAAATTAGTTTAGGGTGATTTTTTGGTATTTTTCTGAAAACATTCAATTTTTTATGAATAGTGAAAAACACTCCGTTATTATTTAAATCTGAATTTTTATTTAAATATTGATTTATTTTATGTATATTTATTTTAAGTCAAAATAGATATATAATACCTATATAAATTTAGTGTAATTAATTGGAGTCATATTATAATAAAATTAGATGTACGAAATTTTATTGAACTTGTTAACGTTTTTTATCCACCGTTTAGGTGAATTTGAAAATTTGCATAAAACAAAATTCTACTGCTCATGTGAGTTGAATTTAAAAAAATCAAGGGAAAATGTTAAAATCAGTAAGTAAAATGTGGTTCAATAAGATGAAAATAAATTTTGGTGAATAGAAACTTTTGAATTTTATTTACCACGGTTAAAAGTAAATAGGGAAATTAAGGGTGAAAATGACATTATAATTACCTTAACACATGTTCTAATTCAATTGGATATGTGTAATTCGACAGAAAACAACCTTAGTAATAAAATATGATCCTATTTGGTCCACTTGGATTTGATTATGACATTTATTATTATTTTATTTAAAGAAGAGTTAAAAGTGTTAAATTCAAAGTTTAATAACAAAACCATTTTTAATAAAGGGTTATACATAAGATAAAATTAAATATAAATATTCAATAGAAAAAAATATATTTTCTACATAATGGTATTTTATTTAAAAATTTTATAGATTAAAAAATTAAATTTATTTATGTCATAATGATGGTGCAGTAATTACCTACATAATGAAATTTTAAAATAATTAATATTATAAATATCCAAATATTTATAATTTGAGACTTTTGATGAATTTAAATAATTTTATATGTTTATATTACATTTTTGGGTTAATTAGATAAAAAAATTCAATGTTATAAGGTTGTTATGACTTTCAAAAAAACACGATACCAAATAAGGTCAAAATTGACACAAATTATTATTTTTTAAAATAAATACTATATTATTGATTGATATAATATTCTTAAAAAACTATGGATCGTCCAAAGGGCTTAAATAGTATTATATATGTCATTAATTCATCACTTTAGGTTCTCTTCTAAGTTTACATTAACTTTCTTAACCATATAGTGTAAGAATATAAGAAGACACGGTAAAAGTTAAAATATTTAACTAAGAGTTAAATCTAAAAGATAAGGCTAAAATGGTAGCCTAAACTTGTATAAAACCTATTGGTTGAGAGTATTTCGACCCATAACCATCTAAGGCTCGCAATATATTCATTGGTATCCATTATAAACCGAATATGATTGTATAATAAATTAATATTTTTATCTTGTCCTAAAGTTACCCTCACACCTCTTATAAAAGGGCAGTTACCATTCTCTAAATTTCACACCTCCAAAGAAATTTGGCTCAGCCAAACCCTGCCCAAATACTTTTTCGACTATACTAACTTTAACCAAAAGGACTTACATGGATATGAAATCCAACCTATGGAGACCTTTTGATCAACTCAAAAGGAGTCACCCGAAGAAGAGGTAATAATTTCACCACCCTCTTTCATGTTCTTTTCTTCTTCCACTTCCTATTTCTTTGTTGTTTTCATAATAAAATAAAAACTCTAGCTCCTTATATATTAATTGATGTTATTATAAATATGTAACAACCATATTTGTTATTCTATCTATACTATATTGTCAAAGTCACCACTCATGCATATGTATGACTTACCGTCTCCCCATCGTGGTGTAGTTTGTTATTCAAACACTTCATTATTTGGATGGGAATAAAAATGATTATAAATATTGTAAATAATAAATATAACATGTTAATGATTCTGTATATAAGATATAATATCCAATTACATATTATTCCACCATCAATATAATGATATTGTCGCTCGTGCTTAGTACGGATTACCATCTCCACGATGCGAAGAGATTTATTTCCACATTCACCAATCAACGATGATTATAAAGATAAATATTATTAATAATCATGTACTATATGAAATAATAATTATATTGGATATATATATATACTTACCTAAATATTATTCACTAACTTCCGTTCAATACGATATGAAAACGGAAACAACGTTTATGCGTACGTACGTCATACCGTCTCTATAAACGGTGCCTCCCATTTCATATATCTATCTATTATAAATATTTATATTATAAAAATATATGATATATAGATCAATTTTTATATTCTTGAAGTATTTAAATCATGATCTAAATCATACAATCATGAATAACAAGTTAAAACACGTACGATAAAGAAAGCAATTATTTAATGAAATGATAATTTAATATGGAAATCATTATTAAATGGGGATATACATGAATAAATGAATCATGTATGATATAATAAATATGAATATGGTTCTGGTATAATTTTGTAAGATAATATGGTCATTATATAAGATGTTAAACATACCCTCAACCAATGGAAAGTGCTATTTACGGGATAATTATACAATATTTTAATTATCCGAGATTGTTTTGACATAAGTATCTACTGGGATCACTTTATCATCAACATTATTGTTTCATAAAAATATTTTCAAATGGAATATTTTAAGGATTTATTGAAGGTAATCTCTAACTAAATCATCATTTTAAATTATTTTAATATTTATTCTTCTAAATCATGCTCATTAATGTCCTTTTTTTCAAAATGGTTTTTAAGGATTTATTTATATGGACATGAATGTATTTAAAATGTTAATTACATTCAAATGTTTCAAAGTGTTATGGGATAATTTGATTCAAAAATGTCTTAAAATGTCTTCTTTCTAAATTGGGTGACTTTTATATTTTTTTGAAGAAAAAATGATATTTATCTCAATGTGTTTTACAAATCATTTTCATCTATGATCACATCATTTTATTGATTTTAAACTTGTTTGATGTTGATTTAAAATTAAAAAAATATTCCATATTTTATTGAAGGTTTTGGTGATATAATTGACTGTGGATGTGTTATTTTTATACCATTCATGGTTTATGGATAAAGTATTTACATTTCATATTCTAGTGTTAATATGAATTTTTATTTTTAATCCTTTTCGTATGAGGAATGCATTAGACTTAGTAAGTGATAGGTGGAGCCTGATATAACTCATCGATGCATCGGTAGGTCTCATGAGACAAACTAGTGTCATGGCACAGGGCCTTGAAAAATTCTTATTTGTAGTCTTGGCATAAGGCCTTGACTATGTGATTATTAAGTCTGGCATTATGCATTTCAACATTGAGAAATTGGATATTGATATTACATGTGATTATTCGACTAGTATAATTTCCATGTGAATAAGTAAATGGAATTATTTGTTATATCTTAGCCATATTATGAAGATGTTTTAAGTTTAAAAGGATTTTGTTTTTATTATTATACATTTCCATAAATGTTTATGTTTATTAATGAATGTTTCCACTATACTGTTATCCTTACTTAATATCTGAGCTCAACCGTTTCTATGTTTTATTTTTTCTAGGATTTCAAGAAGTGTATTATGATTGATATGAAGGGTAAATATATGGGATTAATGGAGTTTTAAAAGGATTATTTATGTTGTGTTTTATTTTCTAATATGTAATTTAATGTTCAATTAAGGAATCTATTTTCCATGACTACTAAATAGATCACTCTTTCAGGACATGATTCCTTGTAATCATGTCACTGTATTAAAATAATTCACTAAATCTGGGCATTTGGGTTTCAGGAGTTACAAGAGGTATTGACCACCCACGGAGGACTCTCTCCTGTCGATCCTCAATCTATACTAGAACCTCTAATGAAGTTGCCCCATCATCGAAGTCCAACTCTCCCCAGTCAATGATGTGTGAAGGATCATCCACGTATCTCCTCAGCTGGGATACATGGAAAATGGCGTGCACCCGGTGCAACTGAGGGGGAAGTGAAAAGCAGAATGCCACATCTCCAACTCTGCAGAGGACCTGAAAGGGTCCGATAAACCTCTAAGATAACTTTCCATCACGGCCAAATCTCTGCAAAACTCATTGTGGTAACACCCGTAGAAACACATGGTCAACATCCTTGAACTCCAGTGGTCTCTGTCTCATGTCAGCATAAGACTTATGCCAACTTTGTGTAGTCTTAATCTGCTACTGGATGATCTACACCATCTTTGGGGTAGTCTGTACTATCTCAAGTCCCATGAGAGCGGACTCACCTGGGTCAATCCAGCATAGAGGTGATCTACAAGGTCGACTGTACAATGCCTCAAATGGTCCCATACCTATGGTGGAGTGGAAACTATTATTGAATGAAAAATCCACCAAGGGAAACTTATCCTCCAAAAAACAGCCTAAATCATGGACACAAACACGCAACATGTCCTCAAGGGTCTGATTGGTCTGCTCTATCTGATCATCAGTCTGAGGTTGAAAGGTGATGCTCAATCGAAGATGGGTCTAGAATGACTCCTAAAACCCCTTCCAAAGCCACGAAGTAAAATATGCATCATGATCAGATACAATCTTCAAGGGAACTCCATGAAGTTGTACAATCTCCATCATGTAGAGGCATATCAAACCCAATACTCAACCCTTCCCACTGATAGGTTGGAAGTGGGACAACCTGGTGAGTCGGTCAATGATCACCTAGATGGAATCATGTCCCTTGGAATTGTGTGGATGTATTGTCATGAAGACCAGGGATATTCCATCCCACTTCAACTCTGGAACCTCTAGTGGATGAACTAATCCCACTAGAACCTGATTCTCTGCCTTCACTAGCTGAAAAGTGTGGTGTTGTGAGACAAAATCTATTACTGATTTCATCATTCCCAGCCACCTGTGCTATTTCCAGAGATCCTGGTACATTTTCTCCACTATAGTATATACTGGAAGAGGGGATGTATGGAACTCCCTCAACAATTTCTCCCATAGGGTCTCCAGTACCATAGTACGTCCTCTAAAGAGAGTGAAGTGATCCCTACCTTCATAAAATCCCTCAGGTTCTTGTCTAATGTATATCTGAGCAAGGTGAACCTCACAGTAAGTGTCCCAAAGATGTGCCTCCCTGACTCGCTGAAGTAGTGGGGGAGTGACTATCAGAGACTAAATATTAGTTTCTCCATCTCGATCCATATAGGATAGCTGCAAAGCAGCTTGCTGGTCCATCACCTCACTCAGTAACTATATTCCAAATGTCCTACTGAGAGCATATGCTACTATGTTCCTCTTCCCATGAGTATAGACTATCTCAATGTCATAGACTTGGAGGAACTCCATCCAACACCGCTATCTCTTGTTCAGGTCCATCAGAGAGAATATATACCTGAGACTCCTATGATCAAATTAGACTGTAACACGATATCCCATCAAGTAATGTTGCCACATCATGAAGGTGAACACCATTGCTGCTAACTCCAAGTCATTTGTAGCATAGTTCTACTCATGTTGTCTCAACTGTCGAGAATGATACACAATCACCGCTTTCTCCTGCATCAGGACACATCTGAGCCCGGTCCCTGATGCGTCCCAGTATACTACGTAAACAACACCCACCTCAGGTAGCCTCCAATTGGGAGAACTTGTCAGTCTCTTCCCTAGCTCCTAGAAACTCCACTGGAATCTCTCTGACCACACTCATGGTTTAACTTTCTTCATCAACGCTGATAAGGGTGCCAAAAATCTAGAAAAGTCAGGCACAAACCGCCGTTAGTAACTGGCTAATCCTAGGAACCCCACACCTCCATCACAATCAAAGGTGGCTCTCAAGCATGCACAACCTCAATCTTTACTAAATCTACCACAACTCCAGCCTCTAAGATGACATGTCCTAGGAAGAGACCCTCTTGGATTATGAACTGTCACTTTGAGAGCATACCATAATGATGGTGCTCTCAGAGTGTGTCAAGAACTATCTGCATATGATAATAATGCTCCACCTCTATAGCTGAGTATATCAAGATTTTTTCGATGAAAAGTACAACAAAGCGATCTAGGTACATGTGGATGATCTTGTTCACGAGTCCCATGAACAATGTAGGGGAATTGGTCATTCCTAATGTCATAACCAAGAACTAATAATTAAATACCGACATATGAAGGCCACCTTATGTACATCCTCATCTCATACCCTAAGCTGGTGATAGCCTGATTTGAGGTCTATCTTCGAAAAACATCGTTCACCCTTCAGTTGATCAAAGAGATCATCAATCCTGGGTAGTGGGTACTTGTTTTTCAATGTCACCTTGTCCTGCTGTCGATATTCCACACAGGGTCTCAAACTCCCATCTGAATTCATTGAAAACAAAATCAGTGATGCCCAAGGAGAATCACTGGGTCTATTGAACCCCTTTATCTATAATTCCACCATCTATACTCGCTAATCTTGAAACTCCACGGGATCCATCAGATATGATGGTGTAGATATCAGTGTCATCATGGGGTATAAGTCGATATAAAAGTCCACCTCACTGCAAGGAGGTAGACCTGGGACCACATCTGGTAATACATCAATATACTGGTCCACCACTACAGGATAGATCAGACTCTCAACATCTACCACTTTGAGGGTAAGGATACCCAACTAATGTCTAATCGGCTACACCCTCCCCCTGGTAAGTCCATCTTGTGCTGCAAAGGTTCCCTTCTCACCAGTGAAGGAAAACTTGGTCCATTCTTTGCAGACAAACCACACTTTGTGCCAAATACAGTTGATCTAGGCATGGATTATTAATAACCAATCCATACCCAAGATGATGTTGTAAGGGAACAACATTTCTACTAAAATATCCCAGCCGAAGAACTAACCTCCTAGAGTAAGCTCACATTATGGGAACTAGTGTGTAATTGTCAAACCCTCTATCGTAGGAGTCTCTAGCTGTAATGATTGAGCCAATGACTCTACCAGAATCACTGAGCACGGAATGAGATTCATGGCAATAAAAGATTTACTGGAACCTATGTCTATAAGTACTACATCTAAGGTGTAGTAGACCCAAATCATACCATTTATCATATTTGGATCATCTTGGTTGTAGGCCTTTAATTCCTGGAGTTGAGGTCATCCCTATACACATTCCCCCTATGTATGGGGTGGACCACCTAGGGGTGGTGGTGGTAGAACCTCAAATCATCTCCCACCGCCTACTGCCTGGCTAACACCTATGCCACGTCTACATGATACCTGAAGAGCTCCATGATCGAATTTTTGCCTCTGCCTAGGCTGTCTTTAGAATGTCTGCTGGTGTCCTGTATGGAAAGTCAGTTATTTGGGAGCCATGTGACCCTACCTACCCCACAAGTAACACTTACTGCTCCTCACCTATCCTGCTCAGTCTCGAGAGCTGCACACAACCGACCCTGTATCCAGCGGTCTCCCACCTACAGGTCTGGTCCTCTTGGACTTCTGCATCATCAGTCTGCTACCAGATGGAGATGGATTTTCTACGTGATGTCTGGTGGTGGATCCATCTTCTGGTGACTGCTCAGCAAGGATGCTCTCCACTAAGAGAGCTCTCTTTAACAGCCCTTCCTACTTCAAGATTCTTGGAGAAAACTTTGATGCTCTAATCTCTCGTATAAGCCCCTTCTTGAAGGTTTGGGCCCTAAATAAAGGGTCACACATCATTTCAGTTGAGTAGTTTGAGAGGTCGGTGAACCTTGATAAATATTGAGCCACAATAATTCTACCCTGCTACAAGTGGAGAATCTCATGTATACGCACTGAGAATAAAGATGTATGGAACAACACTGCCATGAAAAGGCTCTCGAAGTCTTCCCAGATGAGAGTCACCATGTTATGAACCTGGAGAATCAAGCTACACCATCAACCTGCTACTGCTGAAAGAAAACTGGAAGCAAGGATCACAATGATATCAGCTGGCATCCCTACTAGTTGAAAAACTCGGACCACAGCCTCCATACCATCATCAACGGCCTGAGGATTCATTACTCCCCGGACCCTTGATGGCCTATGGTGCTAAAACTCTGGCAGTGCACTCAAGCGGAGTGCACCCTCTGCTACTGGGGCCTGTGGCATCAGCTACCAAATGGGTAGTGGTGTGGCTAGTATACCAGTCGATGGTACGACTTCCATATGGGGGCCCTATACTGATGCCTCGTCGCTCTGTGAGTTTTCATCATGTACTCTACCTGTAACCCTTTGATGGATGTCTACATTGAGGCAACCTGAAATTAAAAAGATGTGCCACGGTCAATAAGTTATACCTGGTGAGCTGGCACAAAGAGATCACAAGAAGACTTTTCAAAAAATCACACACAATTAGTGTTTTCGTTAACTGAGTCGGAAATCAAAAGTAAGGGTCCTGGTGTATGGATATGTCAGCAGCCACACCAACACTGGATTCCCTAAACTAAATACTACACTCATTACACTTAACACCATTATTGAATTAAAATATCTGAGTCAAAGTTCTCTAGAAGAAACATCTCTTGTGATACCAATTTGTCATGACCCATCCCATGGGGCCCGGGTTGTGACTACCCCAAGCCCGCCATCCAAAGGAATGGGGCTGGAGACTAGCACCGGAAGAGAATTTCCCTAAAACTGGGAAGGCATTTCCTTTTTAACCTCTAACTCACACAATACAAGCACACAACAAGATTAATTCACTTGTAAAAATATAGTAAATAAAGATAGTACAATATGTAAAGGGGTTCGGAATACAAGACCAACTTGAAAGTACATGTAAATCTAAAAACGACTCCTATGAATACCCACCAAGGATCCTACTTGTTGGGTAGGTACAGCTCTCGAATGGTCATCTCTGCGGTATGTATCATCTAATGGTCCACCTCCGAGAAGCCTCCAGTCCTGACATCCTCAGCCTCAATCAATGATGTCCATCATCTTCACACGACACAACAAGGATCAGGCATAGCCTATGTAGGGGTGAGTATAACAATACTCAATAGGGACCCCGAGACCCCCGAAGGTCTCTTAGAATCCAAAAATGAAAAACTAAAAAGAAAGACCTCAATCTCAAGGATGAAGTAATATTCATCAACACTACTTAGTTTTATGCCCATACAAATACATAAGATATCAATATATACGCATATCACACGTGAGGGAAAAATACCACCAAGGTAACACCTCGAAGGTAGAAGTACCACACTGGTAACACCATTATGTTAGAAATACCACACAGGTAACACCACGAAGGTATAAGTACCACACAGGTATCACAACAAATATAGAATCACCACACAGGTAACACCACAAATGTATAAGTACCACAAAGGTATCACCATGAAGATACAAGTACCATGCAGTTAACGCCATATAGGTTAGTACTAGGAAAGAAACACCACATAGAAGAATACCACAAAGTTATCTCCACACAGTAGTGTACCAAAAAGGTAAAAAATCATCTTACACTAGGTATAACTTATGTATGGAAGTATAGGTGACTAGCTGTATTTCTGGATCTTCTTAATTCGTCCAGAAGATTTGCTGTTGACCCACACTAGATTGAAGATAACCCACACAGGATCTAATGATTACCGACACATGATCCAGAGATGACCCACATAAGATTGATATGTGCTAAAAAACAAAGGATTTTTGAGCACTGACCCACACCTGATCTGCAGATCACCCACATAGGATTTGAAGACTCCTCAAGTACAGTAAGTCATAGGGTTCCTAAACAAAGCATGCTTGATTCCTGGAGGTTCCACTCCTCAATCCCTCGATCTATACTTCAACAGCCAAAATTTCACATGAAGATGTAACCCAACAGTCTATCATGTCATAAGTGACCAAACACAACAAACAACGCGTCAATTGGATGCTCGGTCTGTAAGTTATTAGCATTTCTATTTTAAGGGCCCAGTTGGAATCAGGTTCGATCCAACCCGACCATACTACAAATTTATCCAAAACTCAAGTGGAGTATACCAAAAAAACAATATTTATCCATGAATCCCATCTATATAGACGGTTCATCAAACTGACACCCGTTTCTCAAGATATTTCCCTTTAAACCATTCTGGGTCAGGCTGGGCTTGAGTTTGGTCTGACCCGGCCTGGCCCACAAAATTGGTGGCCCACTAGGTGTGACCCACATAGAGAGACCCACTCGACTAGTTGCGGTCTTCCGTGGTGCGGCCTACCCTAGCCTCTACCTGGGGGGAGGCACTATCCGTTATTCCGAATGGTCCATTGGATCATTCGGCTAGCGTGCCACCGATTTGGCATGCTAGACCCACCAGAGTGGTCTTGCTCGGTCTGACGTAGCTGGTTGGGGTTGTGGCGTGCTGCCCTTGATATGGCGTGATGATGCCACAATCCTCTAGTGGTCGACTGGTTTCTGACTGCCATCTGGGTGCACCGCCATGGCTAAGAAGCTGCAGCCTCCTCCTCAGCCGAGGGCACAGACGTGCACTGCACTGCCTCTACGCGGCCGGCCAGAGTGCCGGCTGCCATCCTCCTCCAACGCAGCTGATAGACCATAGCCTCCTCTGGCAGCGCAGTTGAACCGCCACCGCATTGTTCCCTAATGGTGTTGGTCGCTGGAGACGTGGTCAGGTTCTACTCAAACCGTCAATCCACCCATGAAGAACGCATCACCAATGAAGTTGTGGAGGGATCAGGTTGTTTTTGTTTGTCCCATTCCCTCCGCATTAGACTGATAGCAGGCGGCTCGGGGATAAATATTCAACGTAAATTAACTATGAACATATTGAAAAAAATAACTACCTCGATCGTTCGTTTGAGACGGTGTGAGGAAGAGGATGAATACGTTGAAGGAAGTGCATGCGTTCGTTGCTCCTGTAACACACTTCTGATCCTAGCTCGAGCGTCGGTCCTTTTTTCTGGATCCATTGGATTTTCTTCATTCAAGGAAGTTCTTTGTGGGAGGATGTTCTTCTATGTTCACCTAGGCTCTCCAAAAAATCACTTTTTTCAATGATCTTCCCCCATGAGAGGTAAAGAGACAACTTAATTAAGTTAAGATTATTAATTAATGTTGGATCATCATTGGGGGAATTCCAAGTGTTACCTCCGATTAAAAGAGGGGTTCAGGTGGTCCCCACCACCATGAATCCAATGATAGGTTTCAAGAAATCAAATAAATGTTATTTTTTTATTTTTTTATTTTTCTTTTAACTATCCCATGAAAATCCTAAACACTAACTTCCACCCTTGACCTATTGCGGTCAAGGTAAAGGTCTCCTTAAGTGATTATTGGTGCTGCGAGTTCAACTGTGTCCTTGAATATCAATTATAAGAACTGTTTCAAAAAATAATGATTTATCTTGTCCGTTTACTGAACGTACCAAAAAAAATTCATAATTTCATTACCGGCCCACCAAGCATCGGAATCACGAAAAGTCAATTTTTTCAAACATGTAATGATTCCATATAACAAAACAAAATTTACATGGAAAATATGGGATTTTAAAATATTAAGACATCTCATCCATTAGGGATTATTAATTTTAAAATATATGTTCAAATGTGTAATCAATAAAAAATTGAGATACGTATTTGTTTCCTTTTTTTATAAATTTACCTATTTAACTTTTATTATGTTTATGAATAAATTGTTAAAGGGTATAAATATTTCTAAGAGTAAAAAAAGGATTACTAGAAAATAATGTTTTTTGTCCTTGATGTGTATTAAAACATAAAATGGTGCAGAATATAGTAATAGAATATTTTCTTATTATCATGAGAATAACTGAATTCACCATATAATAGATTCAATATAAACATCATAATTAATGATGGTTTTTAATAAAATGAATATATGTATAGGGGAAATTGATTAGACCATATTCATCTCACATGACAGTTCTTAGTATTTTTCAAGATGGTATTTTAATGTTGTGGTTCATATTCAACATTATTTATTATACATAAAAATTGTAGATATGTCACTATACAATATATATTATAGTAATTCCACAATTTTGAAATATTTTAATATATTTTTCATCCATATACTAATCAATGTGAATGGTAAAATCCATAGAAGTTTTTAGAAGAGGGACATTAGTGGTGTCTATCATGGTTATCCTATAAATAGAAGAGGATACAAGTGTTATAATAAATAAAATAGTAATAATTTTGATACTACTAATTTTAATGTAATGGAACATTCAACAGCATAAAATATATAATTATATATGATAATAATAATGATATTGAAATTTTTATATAGTTCTTATTATTAAAAATGAGGACGATGTTTATTGAAATAATGAAATTTCAAAATTTGGGTAGGTTTAAGATGACAATTCATCCATTTTTAGTGATAAAGTGACTTTTTTTTCAATTCTTTCAAAGTCTAAGAATTATTTTTGTGTTATGAAATATTACATGAGAAAAATAACAACATTTTCATACTACAATAACTTTTAGTATATAAACATATAACTCACTATTTTTACATTTTGAACCAAAAAAATTAAATTAACCATTGGAGCATAATCTGAGGGTGGATGACAAGAAAGAAGCATTAAACCATAAAGAGAACAATGAAATTTTGTAGTTGGTAAAGAAACTTATAAGAAATAATATTTTTATTATAGAGTGGGTGAATCCCAACATTCTGAATCAAATATAATAAGTTTTTAGAAATAAACAAAGGGTTGTGTTCATGGGTTACACATAGAAATAATGAATTGATTTTAATGAGCAAATTGCACTATTTTGAAGTATATATTCCACCAGTATATTTATTTTTATCTCATCATAAAGTCAATATAATATTTTCTAAATGTATATAAAATCCAACATCATCAATAGAGATCATAAAGAGGGAGTAAACACTGATTCAATCAAATAGTTTTTATGATAGTTTGAAAATAATGTTATCTGGTTACAAAACTTTATATAAAGGTTACATAAATACTAAAGATCATGTTATTATAAGTAAAATGTATAATAGAAATAGTTTATGTTCAATAATTGATGATTGGGTAGAAATACATAATTCAAATATATAAACAATTTATACTTGCTTATTATTGCCTTTATAGATTATACAATTTTAATTGTAAATGAAGAGTTATTTAGAATAGTTTTCTGGGGGATGGATATTTTATTAGAAAATTTCAATTCTTGGGGAATGAAGATATTTTTTGTTTTTATAAATTTTTCAAGATAATCGTAACATATTTAATTCAGAAGATATATATGTTCCAGAACATTAAATAGGGTTTTTATAATTGATTAATAAAATGATTTTATTTTTATTTTAGTGAGAACAACATTTATAAAGGATCAGAAACCAAATCATGTTGACCTATGAGAATTCTCGAATCTAGTTGGAAGTTTATTATGATTCAATACTTCAAGGTCATAAATTATATATGTGTTCACATTATGTTCATAGAACAAAAGAAAACCAATAGAATATAATTTTATTAATAGATAGAGAATACTTGGTTATATTAAAGGAATAAGAGACTTTGTGTTGAAGTGTGAAAGAAACATAAATATAAATTTTGTTACTTATACATATGTTAATTAGCCTTGAAATTTATATAATACATGGTTTACATGATGTGGAGTTTTATAATTAGGGAAAAGGTATGTATGCTTGTTTGCAATGTAGAAAATTGGTGTTCCCATGAATACTACGGAATGGAAATATGTTGTTGAAACTCAATCAATATCTTAATTAAGGTCGATCTAGACTTAATTAGAAGAACTCAAGGTAGAAGTGATGTTTCCACTTCTTCTGGGATATGAAAATCAAAGTGAAATTACTTTATATATAAATCTAATTCTATATTCAAGATCAAGGAACATTAATATAAAGAATCAATTCATTAAAGTGCTAGTGGAGTAGAATGTGATAACGATACAATTTTTTAAAACATTGGAGAAAATGGAGTAGTTTCCCATTAATACATTTAAAAATGTTTCATTTAAAAAATGGGGTAATTTAGGTGAGTTAAAAATCATACATATCAGTGATAAGGTATTTTGAACACATCCCCTCTCTCAATGATTTTTTAATATTTTTCAAATGGGGGAATGAAAAAATAAATATATTTATGTTTATTATTTTAGGTATTTAAAAATATATTTAGAACGGTGGAGGAACCTTTTTTATAGATTATATAGTGATATTTTTATTACCTATTTTGGGATATATAACTTATTTAGAGGGATCAAGTATTTTGAGATATTAATTAAAAGAGGAAGAATGTGAGTTCAACTTGTTATTGTCTGATACTTTCTATTAAGTGAGGTTTTCTAAATTAATTTGTGAGTATGAAATTGAGAACTTGTGATTCCGAGGTTCTATGATTAGTTTTCAAATGTGGATGTTCATTTGAATATAAAGTGTAATCTAAATTTTTATCATGTATAGGGAAAAAATAATTTTTTAAATTGATATCTAGAGGATCAATATCTATTAAAATAAGAATGTAATTCATTATTTTATGTTATGACTTGATTTTATATTTCATGGTCTTATTTTATACACTAATATTTTTACAAATGTTTTCAATCATTATATGATAAATAATTGACAGGTTTATTGAGTTTGAAATTGATTTCCAATCCTTGGTTTCTTATTAATTTCAATGTGTTAGTTTTTTTACATTAAAGAGATATTATTATAAGATGTTAATTTCTTGGAAATTTGATGAAATTAAGTTCAATTTTTTTTATATATGGATTTTAAGAATATTTCTCTAGAATTTATTATTTTATATGGAGAATAATGATTAATGAATAGTAAGTGTATATGCTAAGGTGTTAGATATTTTCTATGATACGTAAATCATATTCAAACTCAAGAGACTACAGGTGTTTCATTCAATATAAAGTAGATTTCTTGGATCTAGCGTATTTTTTGTTTATTGTATGATCATTGGAGAATTATTACAATGTTTTAATGTGTTTTATATGTTTATTCATTTTTTACTAATACATGCCTATGTCCTCAGAACATGATTGTAGTCATTTTGTTTTTATTTAAGAATTATCATATTGGTCTATATTTCTTATTAGAATTTGTATTCATGAAAATTGAGGTTTCCTACATTGGATGTGTAATTCAGGATATTTAAATAACTATTCATCACATCTTTATAGTAATGTTGAACGTCTTAAGATTAAATTGTTATTTAATAAGTGTAAAATATAACTTTTAAGAGCAATTCATTGTATTGGGATAGTTTTATGAAAATTAAATGATTACCCAAATACAATAAAACATTAACCTAATGATTCATAAGAGTGATTTTTACATTCTATGGTTTAGTCTTACTTTAAAGGTGTAATATTAAAATTAGAAGTGTAATCTCCCACAACACAAAAGTGTGTAATAACCTTATAATAGTCATCCAATATGTGAAATTATTTTTTTAAGGAATAAAAAAGTGAGGAATATGATAATTATTTATTCTATATAAAATTTAAATATAACAATGATAATATCATCGATTCATAGATTGAATATCATAAAAATAATTTAAAACTCAAGAAGGATAAATATATGTTCTCAAACTGGGAAAGAAAATATTGCACTATGATAGAGAAATGAAGTAATGAAAAAACATCCCAATCATGACCCAACCATTTTCATATTACTATGATTACCGTGAATGGATTTAAAAAATGAGAAAATAAAAAAATTAGATGATGATGATGATGTTTATAAAAATTAGAAATGTTTATATTTTTAAATTTGGAGTTAAAATTTTAAATTTAAAAGATATAAATGATTATTTTTTGATAAAATATGTTTTCATTATTGTGGAAATGCTATGGAAGGATCATATATAAGGAAAATATATATTGTTATTTTTTTCAAGGGAGAGGAAGGAATATTTAAAAATATTACCCATTTCGATGAGAATGTATAATTAGAATAATAATACATAAATAAATAGTGTCTAATTCACAAATCAATGACAGTCTAGTTATATAGAAGACTCACCTATTATTAAAAATATTTTATATCATTATACCATTATGGGAAGTTAATTTAATATAGTTAGGATAATTTAGTGTAATATTAGTTCTATGCTAATTACTTCCCATTGTGCAATGCATGTTTATACTAGTTGACCAAATGTTCATTGGTGAATCCAAATCACTTGCAGTGTTACCCTTATAATTTTTAGAGGTGAACCATGTAAAAATAATGATCTCACTAATTTTAATGTTGGTTGTAGTGCATAAAATCAAGAAATTTATCAATTTAATATTTTTTAAATCTTATATCATTAATAAATATTCATAGGAATCATAATATATGATTCAACCTCCTCTTAGTTATTTCCCACTGATCATGATGGTTAATTTATATATATCATAAATGGATCCCTATAAGAAATTATAATGATATAGTTATTTTAGTAATGATATAGTTTTCTAATAATCATTATAATCATAATGACTTTTCATTAATCACTAAACTATGATTTTTATGGTATTTCATTATTTTAATCAATTGACCCAATCACAAACCATTTTATAATATCAATTATATACCTCACCATAGTGATATATAACGGTGAATGATGGACCAAATAGTTATATTGTGGGATTATATGAGATTATATCATTTGGGAAACATGAAAATTTCACATATCATAGATCGAATATGGATTTACATTAAAATAATGACTGAATTTTGCAGAGATAGTGATTCATAATGGATATAAGATAATGTAATTTTTAATTGATATTTAGTCAAAATATTTATTTTAGTTTCATTATTTAGATTCATATATTAAATTCAATAAATTTTTCTTTTTAAATTATTCTCATCATGATGTTAGAGCCTTTTGATGTCAACGAATTCTTCAATTTATGAAAATGAATTATTTTATCATTAGGATTCATTAATAACTTTTCATTTTTAGTTTTTTCCTATAATAATTATAAATCATTCAAAATGAAAATTCAATGAAGATAAGTCCATTAATGTATAATCATTTTGTTATTGTGGAATCTTCTCCTAATCTCTTCTCCAATTCCCAATTAATTAGCTATAAAAATCATAACCTCCAACCATTGAATTAGGCATCATCTGGATAATGGATATTTAGGATATAGATATTGATAAAAGGGATGAGATTAGTACTAGTTAAGTATTGATAGTATTGAATGGAATTCACTAGAAAAATCTGTTTATGTTTTGTGGATGATGACAGTTTTTTTAATAGTCATAGTTTCAGTTCAATAGAAATTGAATGGTGTACATGGTGATTTAGAAAATGGGAAATAGATTTGATGATAAATAGATTGTAAGTATTCAAGTGGTGAGGAAGAAATACTTGGATGTGGTAGGTAATGATTGCTAGAAGTACTAGAAGAGAACATTATGCTGTTATTGATAAATTTGGGGATAGATTTGAATTTTGGGAATAAAAACCTACAACAATATGAGTATTTAAGAATATCATATTCTATGTATAGTTAAATATTTAGGTATAGTGTTTCTATAGGGAGTTAAATATAAATCATCTTGTATTCAAATGACACACATTATCTATATTAATCTAAATTCCTTGTAATATATACATATAAATGTCTCATTTTGAAACACATCATATGGGCTAGAGAAAATGTTGTGCATTTCTTCATGATCATGGATTGTTTCCCAATATCACACATTGAAAAATACTTAATATTTACACAAAATTTGTGGATTTATAAAAACAAATTAAAACATAGAAGTCCCTTCACAACAATCCTAGACACCATGTGGCATGTACCTGGAGTACATGTTGTTTTTTTATGAATACTTGACTCGGAGAGTGATAATACACTCCCAAAAATATCTTAGTATTCACACAATCTGTATATAACATTATCATTTCAAGTAATAGTAAATTGATATGAATATGGTTCAATAGACAGTACACACATGAATTTACCAAATGGTCTGACATGTTGTGCATCCTATGATTACATGTTGTCTAGATTGACCATCCATGAATAAATGATGGTATCATGCAACTGGTAATTTATGGATTCTTACAAATCATGTACATATAGATAAATATTGTGTATCATGTGACATTTTGAATTTTTCTTCTCTTATCACTTGGATGATAGAATATAATAAAAAAATATTATATTCTATGTGTTTTCCTATATAGATCATGGTTGGATGATCTTATTAGTCAATAAATACATTTTATGAGGCATTTTGGGTAGTGTGAGGATCAAATCTCTATAGAGAAGATGAAAAGGTTTGGACATGGTGTTTAGAGTTGTCATATAATAATGGTACTCCCTTACATGTCTGGAAGGATCCTCAATGAAATATTTTTATGAACTTTTTTGGAATTAAACTAGTAAAAGTATATAATCTCCCATGAAAAAATGGAAGTTTAGGTACAGTTTGATGAGTCCATGTTCAGGGTTCTCCATATTAGGTAGTTCAGGCATGTGAAGGAGAAGCATTTTATCATACAATATTATGGGTCTCCAATAAAATAGAAAAATTGGTACTCCCCTATAAGAAATCAGACATACTGTATGTAGATAATACATCATTTACAATGAATCTTCATTATATTACACAAATACACACCTAAAAACCCCATTGTTTTAGTGAAACTGGAACCATAGAAACCTATGAAACTGGTCCATAGGTAAACTAAATCATCTCCAATTATGATATGGATTACTAGCCCCAATTATTAGACATATCATATATAATGGATTTCATTATAACCTAGGGAAAGGAAATATAAGAATGGGTGAGATCGAAAACTCATTAAGGGTAAACAAGGGAGTTATATAACCATAACATGAACATAAGGGTAAGATAACATGATCATAACATTTCAAAGCAATACCCCACATATCAATTATCATAATCATGGGTGAATAAATAATTATTGGTAGTTCAAGAAATATGATTCATATGGTAATTGGAGAAGATGATTCACAAGTGAATAGCCTTTACATTAGACCTAGATTATTTGGAATAGACATAATAAGAGAAAATATTTAATCAACTAAACGAACAATGACATTCATAAAATTTTATTACTATTATAACCACCCATATACCTCATTAGGACATTAACTACCCACCCAACACCCTATTCATTATCCTTGAGTTAACCACACATGTTATCTCTGATCTCATGTAACATTTATCATTACCCAATGCATTAGAGGGATATAAAACTTACACATATCACATAATTAATATCATATGTATATGTTCTATTAGATCATAATAAATTCATCAAATCATAACCTATGGAAATGAGATGGAATTCATAACAATTTTGATATTTCATCATAGCATAACCTATGGAAAATAAGTGGGTTTCATAATAATTTTATCTTGGTATAACGCATAGAATAAAAAAAGGTTTCATAAACATAATTCCATGATAAATAGAATTGATTATATGAAATAATAATAATTTTATCCTTGTATAATATCCCCATAATTGAATAGGTAAAAACAATAGATATCATCTTTAATCGAAAATGACATTGATCAATCATTTAAAACACTTCTCTAGTAAAACATCATTTCCTATTTGAAAACCAATTTTTAAAACAAAAACCATTTTGAAAATATTTTTATTCAAACAAATACATGTATAAATATAAAGGAATATTCAATTAGAACAACGGATATGATGATGGGATAATTTTATAATCTATACATGATAAAACAAAGATTACATTATCAATTTAGGTAAAATCATGTAATGAAGTATTTGGAAAATGATTATTATAATAAATTCAAAACATTCTTGAAAATATTAAAACATGTATATTTTTTAAAAAATAATTGTACAAAAATAAAAAAAATTTGTAAACAATTTTAGATAACAATGTTTTTGATGAAAATAGATTTATGACCAAAAAATAAATAATAATAGTTTTCAGTTAAAATAATTAACAATTAATTCATGTAATAATGAGTTGAAAAATTATACAATTACAATTAAATATCATGAATTGAAAAATGGGAAGAAACAGGATGGAATTGAATAATAAAACATAAAATATCAATATGATAAATTAATTGATGATATTATTTATAAAATGGGATTTATATACCCCTTTATAAATAATATATATGCCTAACATTACTTACATCTTAGAATATTCCAATTGAGAAAAGAATTCATTACATTAATTTCCAAATCCTTTCATACAAGATCAAACATCATGTATATTAAATATTAGTTTATTATACATATATTACATATATGTATATATGATACCATGTTTTAATTTCTTATTAATTTTCATACCTATTTATTAAAAAATCATTCTTCAAATATGTTTTGGGTAATAACCACTTTGTTTTTCTTATATGTTTTGAATTGTTATTTTTGGTCCTATAACATTTTTCATGATATCACCATATTCATAAGGTAAAAAATGATATAAATAACATATATATCCAATATATATGTATTTATAGTAATAGATAAAATTTATTGATAGAAAATGAAATACACAATTCATGAAGATGTTTTTTCATATGTATGAAAGAATATTTTATCATTTTTTATTAAAATAAAAAAGGAAACTAATACATTATAATTAAATATTAATTTTGATTTAATATATATCAGATATAATAATTAAACCCATCCTTTCTACCTTCAATTTAAATCATGAACAACTCACATCACTTCGTGAGGTGGTAGTCCGACATACACACGAGCACCATTATCATGTACCCATAAAATTTAGTGTATAATGGTATCTATGATATAAAAATTCTATAGTTATAATAATATAATAAATATAATATAGTAATAAAAAATTCTTTTTTATTTCCATCCTTGAGAGGTGGTGATGGAAAAACAAATGACATTAGTCCCTAAGGTGGTAGTCTATAGTACAAAGGAACGATGATTTCAAAAGCCATTTGATAGAAGTGGTGATGCTTGTAGGTCATGTCCATAACATAAAAAACTATATGTACCTACAATATTATGAGTTTATTATATCATAATGATAAAAATATAATTTATTTATGTGGAGGAGGAAATAAAATAAAAATGTGTATCGATGAATGTTATATGTTCTTTCAGTATCCTCCTTAGGTTCGCACCAAAATCCTCTCTTGGATGGAATTATGTCCAAAATATGTCTTATTAGATGAGAGGGTATAAGTGGGTAAGTTATTTGGATGGGGATTAAGTAAAAAAAAGTGTTTGAAGGTGGAATATAATATCATGATACTTTTCATCATTATTGGTGAGACTTTCTGATAGTAGGAACAATTTTTATAGAACAACATGAGTAGGTGTGATGAAGATGATCCCCATGAAAACTCTATTGACCACGGCATCATTAACCCTTTTACTAATTGGCATCTAGGAAGAAAAGTCCAAATGCACATTCCATTATTTCACATCATGTCTACAAAATGGATTTCTTCATATGTTAAATCTACATATGGAGGTGATTCATCATGAGAACAATGTGCATAAAGGAATTCATCCGGTTCTTTAAATTTAATGGATTTTTATAGAACAAACGTAATTTTCAACTGCTAAAGAATCACTTCCCAACATTCAAGATGTCCTATCAACATTGGGTGATTCATGATATACTTTAGCTAGTTTACTCGAGACACCAGTTGTATCTCCTGATGCTACAAATAATTCAATATCTTTTTCACTATAAAAACAGGGGTGAGGAAACTTTTCTCATTAGGATAGTATCTACCCTCCGTGTTTAGGAGAATTATACTAGATAGTAAAAAATATTTTACTCTTCTTCTATTATTATTATAGGATATAAGTGCACCAGGGTATCGTTCCAAGGTAATAACATAAAGTACCAAAGGATTCTCAATGAATAATGCAATCAGAAGTACTGGTTGTTGAAAATACTGGTTTATTACCTCAAATGTGTCATGAAACTCTCAATCTCATTGATTAAAAATTAAATTATTCGTGATCCTTTTAATGGGATTTCACTTTCCTCCCATATTCATAATTTATTTGAATATGAAAGCTAAGTGGCCTTGAATGCCTCATAGATCACTAAGGTTGATTAGAGGAGGCATCTGGCTGATGGAAGCAATTATATCTGGGTCAATTTTGATGCCTTTTCATCTGATGATGAATCCAAAATACATCCAAAAGGTAACCCCTAATTCATACATCAGGGATTTTCTATTTATATGTCGGGAGAAGAGGAAGGCAAAAACATCGACAATATTATGGATATAGTCCTCACACTAGTGAGATTTGTCCACCAAATCATCCTTGTATAATTCTTATACTCTCCTGGGTATTGGTTTGAAGATGTGGTGCATGGATCAATGACTAGTGGCTCCTTCATTAATCAGAAATAAATCTATCACCTTATTGTAGAAGGTTCCTCATAGAACACTGATGGTTTTAGACTCCACATCTTCAGGGGACATGTGAATCTATTTGTATCTTGAGTTTACATCCATGAATAAGAGAGCGTAGAAATAGAATGTATATTTGATCAATAGATAAACACTAGAAGGGTAAAATAATATTTCAGAGAGTGGACGTTGACATTTCATAAGGAGATAAGCACAATTTTATCCATATTCATAATAATGACTGGAATGATTATGCTTATCCATCTATAGAACTGAACATTCTTGAAAATGTTGTCTTTTATAATCCTATTAACTTCTACCTAGACCATGAAACTCATATAAGGGTGTATTTTCTTGGGATGTTACTTAAACTCATGATGACACCCTGGGAGACCATGATGGTGGATGGTGACATGAGTTTCTAGTTTTAGAATCTCTCCATAACACTTGGAAAATACATCATGTTTTTTCTTCAAGAAATCCACATACTACTATTGTTCCTCTAGAGGAATGGATTCACTAACCAACATTGGAATTTCTTCTTCCTCAGTACTTTGGTTAACCAAAACCAAATCATTAAAGGTGGTGGTGATACCCTCTTCCAATGTGGGAGAAACATATTTTAAATCCTCTTCATCACCATATGTGGGAGAATCAGTGGGATTAGATTATTCATCTAGGCTGACTGATTCTAAGGGAACATAGGTTATGCCTAGTGAATATATGGATTCATCGCCAAGGGAATCATTCGCTATGGAAGTCGTACTGAAAAAAGGTTTTCAAACCCATTCCATCAGGCCTTTGACCATGTGAACATGCTTAATGAAAAATAAATAGTGGTAGTTAATCTTCTGGTAGTCCAACCCAACTAAGTGAAACATTCTATTATATCCTATTATTATAGCCGTGGGTAGAACATCTCGATACCTCACAAGGGTGGGGGATTCTAGTATTACCTTTTCTTATCCTGTGTAGGAATATGAGGTAATTTTTTGACAATACATATACATAGGAATGCAGTTACCTTTCCCTGGGGAATTGAATAATTAATTTCAAATATCTAGCATCATAGAATTCAATCAGTGAATCTGGAGTATGGAAGAATCATCCATGTCTATCCACAGGCTGGATACCACAGTGGTGTGCTTAACCCAGTTCGTATGAACAGGTTGGTACATATTCTTGTAATAGTTGGAATATAGAGAGTAGACATAAAAAAATTCAATAGGGGACACATAACCTTGAATAACACCTACTCAAACATTAAAGGGTAAAATAAGACATCAGTGATTAGAGGAGGGGACTAATACACACAGATGAGGTCTGGTTCAACCCATTAATGTATTGTATGCATCCTACTATGATACTACCACAAATTCAGAATTTCTAATCAAGGAATAAAATTGTATCTCCATCTAGATCCTACCACATAGTCTCTTCTCCATTTTATCGTAACATAAATTTTAAATTCATATGGATTCAATTATTCATTAGTCATTCCTAGCTTGTGGAGCGTCCGATTCAGGATGAGATTGATCCCAGAACTAGTGTCGACTAGACAATGTTGGTCCTCCATGCAATTGAGCTTTCCTGTGATGTTCATGGGGATAAAATTTCCAGGAATGGGAGAGTCCTCACATTCTCTATAGAATCACATGATGTATTAGAATTCCATTTACTTGACCCCTCCAACATAGAAGGTCACTATTGCCATTACCTCCTTTTGAAATTGGAGGGGGACCTTCAAGGATTAGGTAAGGGACTCATTTATCTCTTATGATAGTAGGAGATCCTTGAATAATGAGATCCTGGTAGGTATGCTATATATGTACATCAAAACATCATACATCCATCTATAAGGAATGTTTCTACCAACATGGGGTTTCTCTTTGGACAATGGAAAGATGGGAACTACTAGATAAACTAATGGGTTATATATTGTGCTATAGATTTCTTATATCTAATTTGATAACTCACTTAGAACCAATGTTGGATGATTTCTGAAAAGATGTGCTCTATATTTTTTTGGATGTGTCTGATCCAGATGTTGATGTCGATATTCTAACTGGTAAATTAGTATTGTTTGCAATGGAGGCATGTCCTAAGGAGGGGGATGGGAGGACTATACCTGCTGGGTTCCACACAGCACCTGTTGTTTGTGTTTAGTATCATGATCTACAAGTATTGAAACACTTTATTAATAGTTCTAAAGGGTTTCATGCCTTCTTCTAGTCATTTGAGTGCATAGGCCAAAGGCACTCAAGGGGTGTCCTCACATTCCACATCATTGGGGACCATCGATGGATAAACTAACTTGATGTTTTTCATGGAGGAATAATCCTGATCATCATCAAAGGAACATTCTAATGTAGGGTGAACTATTGGGAGATCCCGAATTATAGTGGCATGAACAAATCAAGTGTTCAAGAATTATTTGGCACTAGTGGAGGACTCTACCTTACCGTGAACCATCAGAAACTAATCTTATGAAACATACAAGACTGCAATGTGGCTTCAGATGCATCATCATAAGGATGTGTGATGACTTTATGATGTTTAGACCAACCAATGATGCGATAAATGATGATATGGGAACCAAAAACATTTCTATGAGCCAACCAGTCATCATAATTCTGAGTCCCATAGTTGGAAACTAATAACCATTCACCTTCACTATCTCTATAAGACTTAGTGGAGATGTCTGCCACCTATTCCAATCCATTTACCAACTGTACCATACAACTGTTCATTTGGTCCTAAAGATAATCATTGAACACATATCAATATTTAATAGTATTTACACAGATTCAATTGTAATGGAAATGTTTGGGGAAATAATTAATCTCTCATTCAGGGGACTTCATGTACTATGGTGGCATTCAAATCCCTTGTTCAATGGAACGTATAAAATATCTGAGAACCAGGATCACCTAAAAGAAATTGGTATAGTTTCTCTTTTCTGGGTAGAGAACTGGACTTATTGAGGTGATCTATCATAATAGGGGAATGGAAAAACTTTTTCACACCATTTTTATTGTGATTGTAGAGACGATGCATGCCTATTATATACTGGGAGGGGCTATGATTTATGAGGCTACTGCAGTCATCGATGATCTACATTTGGAGGAGGAAATAACTATTGTGGCTCTGGGGCCTCCACCTTTTCTGTGGTGAAATTCTATTCCTTGGATGTTCTTGGTTTTGGTGCTATGAGAGTTAATAGTCATGCTCAATTGGCCTACTACAAGGTTTCATCTAGGGTAGGGTCCTTATTATAGAAATTTAAGAACCTACCAAGGATGTTCTATGTGATGAGTGTATGAACCAACTCATTCTCCATGTTCCATATATTCATTATCAGTAGCTTATCTTGATCCTATAACATATCAAGTTAATAATTGAGGCCCTTCTACAAGATGATTATGTCTATGACATCCTCATAATTTATTTTCATGAACATAAATAGCATTTAAATTCTTTTATTATGTGTGGTGGATTTCAATTGGTAGAGACGCTTCATGTAAAGGTTATCCCAACCAGTGATAGAACATTTGGGTAATTGGTTATAGTAGATGAACGTTGTCCCCTCGAATGTCCATACCAAACATTGAGGCATGGTGGACTCCTACAATAATGGGGTTCCAAAATTGGATCAAACCTCGAGATGAAGTGGGAAAATGGTTCAATGGTTCACCCATTCCATTAAAATAGTAAAATCAATGGTTCCCAAAATATGGGGATGCTCGCATGTCATTCTGCCATGCCGGATATGGATTTCTGTCTAGAGGTATCTCCTCATTTCTTGGCTCTAGGGCTTTGAGGTGATATATGAGAGCATCTATATAATCATCTTGGTGGTGTTTATAATCATTATGAGGATCCCTAATAAACTATGTGTGGAATGAATCATCAATATGGTAAGTTGGCTGGACGGATCAGGTATACGATCGACCTTGATCCTGAGGAAGGTTATCACACTACTCTGGTATATTTGCTGACTAATAAATTCATCACAACCCATATACTCCCATATATATTTGGTATTGATGTGCATGATAACAGGGTAAATGGGAGAAAATTTCCATGGAGGATATTTGATTGACTCTGAGGAAGGACAAGACCCTATCAAGGAAATCCGTTATCTGGACAACAATAAACAAAAAAATCATCCATAATCCTCTTCAGATTTGAAACCATACGCATCAAGGAAAAAAATGAGGGATCATCCTCTTCCTTCAGTGTGATATTAGGAAAACCACAGAGCTCAATACATCCCATACCCTTGTTATAATTCTGAACGGTTTTAAATATTGCAATGGGATCACTGAAGATGAGGACTAACCTTTATGGGTAGGTACGAACACATGTATGAGGTTATATTTGATATTGTACTTCCCCAAGGGGTGTATTTTCTTTTACATAACCAATGATTTTCCCCTATACATTAAAAGAAAATGATCAACCATGTTTCTTAGTAAGATACCTTGTGGAAACACCTCGATGTCAATGAGTAGGTCTAGTTGTCGCACGATAGGGTTGAAGTGGAGACCAGCATAATGTCCCCATCCTAATATATGTATGGGTGGATATGCCTCTTCCATGATTTTTCATATAATTATGAAGCCATATATGTATATTTGTTGTCAGTTCTTCTGGTAGGTGGGTGATTCATGGAATTGATCCACTGGGTATCATGGAAACTCAACCATAGGTCACTACTAATCAATGTCACTGAAATTCTATCGGCTTCCTAGGTAGACCAACTAATGGTCAAGGAGGGAAGAACATGTCGTCCCAATAGTAAAACTGAAGAATGCAACCTGAATCATGATGTGGGGTTTTAAAACATCAAATTAAGAAGACATAGTTGGCTAGAATACTAATGAAAACTGATCAGAATACCTAGTAACCCTAGATATTTCTTATTCTAAATAGGGATACTACTCATGATTGGTTAATTCTACAATAACAACATAATGATAAATTTGTAGAAGCAGTAATATAGATCAGTGCAGATGTAGGTTGGCTGATAAAGATTTAACTTTGTAAGTCAACTATTTTCTACACACTGGGTCATATCTTAAGGTATATATTAAATTTATAAGTAAAACCATATGAATTGTTTTTTATACTTCCTATTGAGTGAGGTAATCCTAACTTATTGTTGGCTCTACATGATACTCATCATTTATCCCATTCCATAATGACTCTCCATGATCTTGGGTTGAGGTGCCGAAATTAGTTGGCATTTATATAGATGAATTCATATTGAGACCCTAGAAGGGAGGCGAGGCTTCCTCTAACTGCATATACCTAGAGAGGTATTTTGGGAACTATTAAATATCACCTTTCATGATGAATAAAATTCTACCTTTTCACTCATCCCCAATACTATGATGTTAAAAACTAGGTTGATGATCACATTATTGAATATACTTTTGAGTAGAAATCAGGGAAGCGAATGGGATTGGCAATGACTTAGAACATCCTGGAATTTTTCCTTTATCTGTTGTGGTTATTCCTTCTTCCTTGGGATGGTTCTTTATAGTAGTCAATTTCTTCCGCAATGGTAGGTCCTCTGTGATGGTGGGTGGTAGCATGGGGAGTTCCTCTACATTTATTAGCTAAGATATGAGGATACCTCTATATAGATCTTTTTCAGAGGGATAAAGACATATTCATGGACCATTGTAGGAATGGGGAAGACCTCAACTATGGTTGTTGATGGTGTAGGAATGACCACTTATTTTACCAGTGGGAACATGGGGCAGATATCCACATTGATTCTGAGAGAAGTTAGGACCACCACTTTGATCAAATTTAATATTGGGATGAAATTTGTATCGTCTACTAACTGTATGCAGAGGATATCTTTTTCAGAAGGTAGTAACATGGATATGACAACCATTTTGACTACTTAAATAGTGGGTAATTCATATAATCATTGTAGTTGTGGCATGGGGAACCTTTTTATTTTTCAGTTGTGATATCACATGGAGTACCACCATAATGATTGTCGATGAAGCTAGTTGAACCTTCACATTGATTGATGCTGGATCAGGGAAGTCCTCTTCTTAAGATGGGAATGACACATGGAGTACCTTCATGCTGACTGATAGTGACACAATGAGGGACTTCATGTTTACAAATGGAACTAGAATGGGAAGTACCTCTATATTTATTGTCAATGCAGGGGAGGTCCTTCACTGGATTTGGGAATAGCATGGAGAGGGCCTTCGCATAAATTATATGAGTAGTGAAGACTTCCAGTTTAGTTGATTAAGGCATGGGGAGGACATCCACAGTAAAACAAATCATCATGGGTTATAATGTGATGATAGTAGGCGTTTCCATTGATTAATAGAGTAACGTAAGAAATATTGTAGGGTGGATAAGGCCTCGAACCCAACAAGACTATGATAGATCCATTCCCATATATCATAGAAATCTAGAAAAATGCACTAAATGTTGTAGGTGGTAATGAATATATAGAAGATGATTCCCCTTTTAGGAATTATCTTTTGACTATGCCCAAAATTGACACAAGTTATCCTAGATTGGGACTAGAGGAGAATGTGTATAGTCCAACCATTTATCTCCTAGAAGCACCTTTCATTTTTTGTGTCGATGGGTCCTAATCAGAGTCTATATTGGTGGATTTTGAGTTGTGGTCATAGTTGTCGTGGCTCAAGAATCCCCCAATTCCTTGTCACAATGAATAAATTCATAGGATCTCTATGAGGATAGGAACCTAAATTAGTTCATTGTCATAATAGGGAGAAGTTTCTCCTAGTATAGTCGTTGGGGTTGTGGTGTTGGTAAAGAGAAAAATTCTCCAGGCCCTAGTGGTCCATGTCCCTTATGGGAATGTCTGACTTCTAATAATACTAGAATATGAGGGTGTCTATAAAAAATAATTGGATAATTTTAGAAGCTAATTAGGGACATGGGCTCCATGTATCTATTGTCACGACTAAATTCGTGGTGGAGGAACAGTTGTTTGGTATCTCCATGTTGACATTTATCTTATCCCTATGCCTATGGGATTTTTGTGGATGGTTTACTATCTCATGGGTCCTAAAAAGTAGGAGGATTCAAAAGTCAGTACAGATATAAGGAATGAAGTTCCCATTTCCCCCAGCATCATCTAATCTTCCTTGGGTGTAGAGATAGATCCATATTGATGATGTCATAGACCAGAATTACCAATGATTAACTACCATAATTTCTTGTGAGTTCCATGTCATCCCTACTATTTTATTGGTGGGTCCTGGAATTAGACAGCTGTATATGTTGAAATAATAATCTAATAATATCTCAAACTCTACTAGTCTCCTTGTTGAGGATAATAGTTTCACATTGGGTTTTCCATTTCTGTTGGTGATGTACTATTCTAGTAAATTTGGACACCAATCCACGATCTATTGTACAAAAAGGATAATACTTATGGTTTAAGGACAAATATTTTACATTGTGTTTACCATTTCTATTGGAGAGACCTGACACTAGCATCATCTAACACCAATACCTTATCTAATGGATAATATGGATAATCCCCATGGTTGAAAAAAATGTTTCACATCGGTTTCACAATTTTTATTTCTAATTCATTCGTCAGTATGATCTACATCACACATCGATGAATATTGGTTTCACAATTTGTTTCCCCACATTATCGTTTTTTAATAGTGGTTGGATTCATCAATTTATATGGAAATTTATAATCATTTATTTAAATAGGATGATGAGTTGTAGATTATTCCTTCCATGGATTCCGCCTTGGAAATCACCTCCATGTATGGGCCTCCCACATAGAATTATGTCATTTTTATGGAACTCATTATTAGTGTAATCTTTTGGTGGATGATGGTTAATTATGATTCTATGAGATGGAAATTATAATGTGTCTAGAATAGGTAGAAACCTTAAGTCAAGAATATTTCCTATATGGAATCATTGACATGTCTAGAATCTAGAAACATTGGTCTCCTATATTCTTACACATATGAGGGAATCCCATAGATTCATTATTATGTGTGGAGCCCTGGGTATCCTATGTCAGTCATGAGGTATCTTATTCCATAGGCGTGTATCTTCCAATGATTTCACCTATGTAATACAATTTTTAAAAGAGGTAGCATATGTTATATTAACATATATTATATGGATTTAACCTCTAAAATACCTTGTTTATCATGAGGTATAATCAAGAGACATGTCACAAGTCTAAAATATTGCAGATACAGAATGAAAATTATCGGAACAACACATGGAGATAGGTTAAGAAGGAGAGTCCCTAGAAGGGGACACCTAATTTTGGGTAGGAACTCCATTTTGAGATTAATATGGTGTTTATCTTCCTTTAGAGATAGGTGACTAGGATACCCCATGGATGAAGATCTGGGAGGAAAATATCTAGAAGGGACCACGTAAAAGGTTTACCAATAGATTGATTAGAATGCCCCGTGGAGGTAGATCCAAGAGATGCATCCCCATAAAAGGAATATGTGACACCATGAAAGTAAATAACTTGGAGGGAGATCCAAGGATTATCATTTGTTGGTATTGATACTAAAAGAGCTATCCTATGTACAATTCATAGAATATAGGGCTCAAATACCACATAGATTGATGTCATAGTTTAAGGACATTTGACACGACTTGTCTATGTATTTTGACATCTAGTGAAGGATTCTCATGTTGCAATGGGATCATCAATAAGGGATGTTGTGGGGATTACACATGTAATATTACCTTCAATAGAGGATTGCTAGTTTTTATATTTGGTGTGGAGTTTAAATAGGGAAGCTACCTGATGGACATGGAGGAGATGTTGTCTCTCCGGTGAGTGGCAAGATCTAACCATGATTTATCCCAAAAGAGATCCAAATAGATAAATATGTATGTTTTTGACCTCGGGGGGGGGGGGGGGGGGTTATTGTATATCAAAAGTGGAAGGGAATCAAATCCCATGTAGTTTAGTATGGTTGGGTCTTATACCTGAGGTTGAGGTTCAAAGAGCATGTGGTTGAGGCTCACAAATTGAGTGGACAATGAGGTCTGCATGGTTTGAGATTACATGTAGGAGCATCCCTTATAGATGGAGTTTGGGAGTATTTAATGGTCTCTCATAATATCTATGACCATGCGAGTCAACAATATTGTGACAAATAATAGGGGGAACCAGACCTGATGCTCTTGTCATGAAAGAATCATCAACAAGAGATGTTTTTAGGATTAGGCATATGCTCTCTTCCCAAAGAGGATGTCATTAAATTTTTGGAGGGTATCATTCTATGTGAGGAGGATCTCAATCCCAGTTATTCATACATGGAGCATCTTAATTTTGAGGAAATTTTTTTTGTGGGGATCAAACATTGAGAAAAGAAATCTTCACTTGACTAGAATCATCCCACATGAAAGATAAAGTGGAATCCCATGATTATCATACATGTGGAATCCCAATTTCATTGCCCGAGGTAATGCTATAGTGTTATCTCATCTATTGAGGATGTTTGTTCTAATAAATTTTACATTATACAGCATAGATGTGGTGTAGTCACTCATTACCCATTAGTATTACATAATTATAGATCATTCACATATGGGAGGGGTGGATTCATTAATTTAGGGATTCAATGGTGTGGAGGAGGGTTCTATAACTAATTCTATGTTATTATTCTTATAATGAGAAGAAATAGGTGTTAGTGTACCTATTCCAAGATGAAAGTGGTATGATGTAATCCCGGACCACACATGAAGTGGGGTGGGCCATAGGAATGGGTGGCAAATCAAACAAAGGAACTTGAGATATTGTTGAACCAATCCTTATTGGGTATCGAGGATTTTGGTGTTGACCCTTCATGAAGTTGTGTCAATATAAGGGAGGAATCATAGGGAGGCATAAGTGATAGGCTTCAATAATCATAGATCCTTATTGAGAATATATTCACGAGTATTAGGTGCTTTGTGGATGTCAAGGGAATAATATAGGTGTAGGCTTCACGTAGCATGGAGATTGTGCCGCAGGATAAAGTACTAGATCAATAGATGAGTATTTCTCAAAGGAGGAATCCTTTATGAATCCATACATATCCTAGAACTTATTATACCTCATTGAAAGACTTAGGAATATGGGTAATTCATCCCCATATTAGGTGTAGGTATTCTAGAACACATGGAAAGGGGTTTCACGAAGATCATATACCTTAGAGGATCCATTTTCAGTCTAATTCATGATGCTCAATAGGTTCTTGAATATGGTGAAATTTGGAAGTTGAAAGGGTAGGTAACCATAGGTCAAATTTTGCAATGCGTGGGGTATTTACAGTAAAGGGGTTTCAGGAATCTAGAATGAGGTTCACAAACCAATTGAGCTATTCATGAATGTGCGCAACATCATTGGATTTTTAAAGCACACCATCAACCCTTAGGGCGGTTACGATGCATCATCCAAATCCTGGGGGATAGCATCAAGTCCTTTCTAATTCATGAAATATGATTCATTTCCAAGAACAATTTGATCTCCATTTTCTCATTAAGTAGACCTTGAAGAGGTTTCTTGGGACCTTTTGGCATGGATTTTTTTGAGCATGTCATTTATTCTTTGAAAATTCCCTTGGAACATATTTTGGATCCTATAGTTAATTATTGTTCATTTTATCAAAAATCCAATAAGTGAAACTATAAAACTCATGAAATGTAGAAGGGATTCATTTTACATTATATGATTTGTTGGAAAATCAATCTTATTTGTGAGAGACTTATTGTCCACATTGAACAAAAGATCTTGAGTTATATATTCACATAATGGTTCATGAATAAATGGTAGTGGAACTCGGTAGAGTACCATAAAATGATTGAAATTTAGATAGACTATGCACTTGTTAATGGGAATATCATTGAAAATTCTATTTCCCATGTGATAAAAGGTTTTGTTGAGATGATTTCTAAGGAATAGTTGAAACTGATGATATTATTGGTTGAGTGTAGGAAGGGTGCCTCTAAGGATCCATGATCAATGACATGTTCCGAATTTGTTATCACATACTCATTAGTAGATTAATTAATTGATTGATAAGGTACTAACCAAGAGTGTGTTGTGATGCAAGAATAGTAAGCTGGAGGTGACCTGATACCCGAGTGGTTGTTGGAAAATAATTATGTTATCCTTGTATATAGGATTGTACTTTTCCCTGGTTCCATTAGGGAAGAGTTTATGAGATATTTCTATACGTTGAGATTGTTTTTATATACTAGTGTAAAAAATATATATAGTGAAATTAGGTGTCATTCATTGTGTATTGGGATAAAAAGTGGCATCGATTGACTTGTTTCACAATGCCTTAGTACAAGAGGGTAAAGGATGATCCCTAATATCAAAGTGTAATACTCCCGACACTCCCTACACCTTGATAGAAGTGGGGGGATGTCACGATGGAATTTTTGATGGGGGTACCACGGAATCTATGGAGATGTGAAATTTTCATGGTTTTTTTTGATCAGTTGAGAAACCTTTTTTATATCATTCCAATCTATGAGAATCACTCAGTAGATAAGTTATTTAATTTCTATGTCTCTGAAATTGTATGATAACATGGTGTTCCCTTGTTAATTTTATCTAATAGAGATAAAATTTTACATTTCTATTTAGTAAGGAATTTCATATGGACCTAAGGACTCAACTGAGATTATGATCATCATACCATCCAAGGGATGATGGATAGTACAATTAAGCGATTCACATACTAGTGGATATATTTTGGGAAAATTCCCATGAATTTGGTAGATCATGGGATGGAAACCATGTCTTTATAGAGTTAAGATAAAATAGTATTTACCATTATTTCAATCAGATAGAACCAAACAAGGCCCAATATGTGAGGCCATACCATTCATTGCTATGTTAGCATGTGTTTGGTGGGGTATTAGTTGTGGGATCCATCATAGTATAAGAGACCTTCGATAGAGTGAAACTTATTCATAAGATTATGATCAAAACTCAAATTTTAAAAAATTCATATGCCATTCATAGAAAGAAAATTTTGGTGTTTTATGTTGGTGATTGAGTCTTTCTTAGAGTGACTCCTCGGTTAGTCCATCAATATTTGGGGAGTTAGGGAGAGCTATAATAATGTTATGTTAGACACTTTGAGATCATCGACCGTATTGGGATAGTGGTGTAATATCTGGATAAATCATCACTCTACTAATATATGATTGATGTATTTCATGTGTCACAATTGTAGAGGTGAAATCTTAATAAATTAATGAAATAAATTCTGTGAATATTAATTTGGATCCAGAAATAGCATACAATTAGAACCTGGTTCAAATAGTATAACTAATCGAGGAATGCCTTCCTAAGTAGATGGGACCACTATTCCATGTTCTATGAACTTGTAGATGGATCTAAGATGAAAACTGGGAGTGGGTAGTTGACTTTTAAGATTATTTTCAAATTCTATTTGAGTAGGACCTTTTATGGTACTTTAAAATGATGTGAAGTCATTATAGTAGGAGCATAGTGAAAACCTCATAATTTTTATTGTGTTAGATGTTGTGTAAATAAATTTATGTTCTTTTCATTGATGTTCTTCTCTATTGTGGTATGACTAGAAGAATTTTTTTATGGTGTATTTTTTGGACAAATGCGTGTAGAAGAGATAAATAAGGATGTGCCTTGATAGTGGGTATAAAATAGCCACTAACTAGCTGGTATAATGCATCTTCCATGTAACACCATGAGATTTCCTGAATTTTTATCGATTTAATTTAATACTTTTTATATTTTTCACCACACAAAACATATGTATTTTTTTATTTTTATTTAAAAGAAATATGTTTTGAATATGTAATACACAACTCAAAGATAACATTTCAGTACATACAACCCCGAAATGGCTTGCACTATACAAAACATTGTGTCTCTTCCAAACAACGCATTGTTATTATAATTATCTAAATGAGATCGTTATAACCTAAAAATTAAAAATATTAATATGGATAATAATAAATATTTATTTAACTGTTATTTATAATTTTTTCACATAATTAGAACAAATTTATTACTAAATGCATAATTTTTTGTCATGTCTTTATATGATTATATATACTATTTCTTTAAAGGAACTTATTTTTATTTATTTCTCTAAAATATAATAAAATTAATTTTAGAAAGTAATTTAAACTTAATTGTATTAAATAAAAATAATTTATGAATTCAGAATGTGAAAATTCATTTATGGATATTTTTTAGAATTTTTCTGTGAAGTTGTTTTTTATTAATAGTGAAAAAATAATTTATCATAGTTAAAAACTACATTTTTTATTTAAAAATTTACTATACATTAGATTGATTTTAAATCCACAATACGTGGAATTTTAATATATTAAACCAATGTAGGTAATTGGAATCTTATTTATTTTAAATATATATATAGAACATATTGATCTTGGGAATGTTCATTTTACCTACCTTTTTTCCACGTCTATGGGATTATCATTAAAAATAATTTTGTTGATTCTTTGAATTGAATTTTGAAAAATATACATACATGTTTGAAATTAATATGATATTTAGTGTCTAATTAAATCAAATTAAATCATTTTAAAATAGAAACTTTAGTAAATTTTATGTTTTATTTACCAAGGTAACAGCTATATCATGTAATTAATGGTAAAAATAATATTATAAAGTTTCTCGAATAGTTGCATAATTTTCCATGGATGGGTTTGGTTCATCCAAAATAAATCCTACATTGAAATTATGATCTTTTTATGCAACTTGTGTATGAATAAGATATATATTTTATTTTATTTAATGTTAAGATAAAAATGTCATAATCATAATGTTAGAAAGTAAATAATTATCAATATGTGGTTATACATAATATAAATTATAATATAAATATTATTGTGAATGATAATGAATTTATCTTCATCATGTTATTTTATTTTTATTTTTAGGGATGAAATAATTTGTTAAGTCTTCTGTAATAACGATGTTGTATTATCTTAAATAATGGAAATATCAAGTGAATGACACTAATAATATTAAGATAAACATAATATGACATAATTAATTATAACCACTAATTTTATTGATAAATTTTTGATGTTATATATATTATTGGTGTTATTTATAAGTTATCATATCGTGAAGATATTTTTAATTTAAAAATGGTAAATAGTTTCAAGATTTACATAATTGATACTGTAAAATAAATAATATTTTATTAAATGATATTGATTTATTAAAAATATAAAATTATAATAAATTAATATACTAAATTATATATTGATATAAATGATGTAAAGGTGTTTATTTTGTTATTTTATAGTAATTACATTGTCCCTACGGATTAAAAAGATAAGTTGTGATGGAAGTAGTTAATGGGTTTATGTAAGGGTTAAAACCAAAAAAAGCTTAATAATGTTTCTTGAACATGTATAAAAATAATTGGATGATAGTATTATGAAACATCCTCATATTAGATTCTAAATTACTCACATTTTATCTATTTTAAATAGAAAATAAATTTATATTAATTTAATATTTTAAGAGTTTCCAAGAGTTCCCCTCCCCTCTCTTATAAAAGGATACATCCTCCCTCAAATACTCATACTACCTTCATCTTTCTAACTTGAACCATATCTTCCCAATTATCCTCTCAAAATTATTAGCTATTTTCTAGAGGTCCTTTTTTTCAAAAAAGGTCATCCCCATTTTCTGTAATAGGAGATCCAATAAAATTCCACCGAAGAAGAGGTGATTATTTCACCAAAAAAAATAAATTTATTTTCCAATTTCCCTACCTATTCATATGTTGTTTCAATACTAAATTAATAACTATAATATAATTTACATACAATGATTTAATTATGGTTATGTTAAACTCATATTACTCTTTTTATCTATACTATGAAAAAAATATCATCATTGTTGCGAACGTACTACTTATCATCTCCACGACGTGGTGTAATATTTATTTCATTGCCATATCATGTGAATATGAATTATGATGAGATTAATTATATACATGATATATATATTATTATTAATCATATATAATAATAATATCATTACTAGTTTTTATCAATTTAATATATTATGAAAATATAATGTCACTCGTGCGTATGTATAGCTTACCATCACCATAATGTGATTTGACTCATTTTCACCTATATTTCAAATGTATGTTAATAAGGATGAATTTTATGAATATATATTTTATATATGAAAATAAAATTATTCTTTAATAGTAATAATTCATATAATTTCCTTTATTTTAAATCTAAAACCAAATTAAAACATCATTCTTCTGTATGTATGACATAATGTCTCCATAAATGGTGTATTTAGTTTATCATGAAATATTATTATAAATAAATATATACAAGATTATAGATGATATTTATTTCATTTTTTATATTTTATAAATAAGAAATTCATGATATAAATATGAGATTAAAGAATACCAAGTCAAATCACGTATGATTTACAATGAAGTTATCACCCAAAACAACAATTTAACCAAAATTTAATATTAAACAACTAATATAAAGTCATAAAATCATATATGGTATTACATATATTAATATGGTTCTATGATTGATGTGTAATTGAATTTTATTTATTATATATGATTTTTGAATGAGTATAAATAGGTTCAATATATAAGGCAAGGGTTAAATTAATGAACTCATTATTATCCAGGGCTGTTTATACGTAAGAATCTATAGAGAATATTTATCATCCATGATCATGATTTGTGTAGATGTTTTAATAAAAATGTTAGTATTCTGATATGAATAATTTGATTTATTTATACCTATTTTAATCTTTTTTTCTATATGGTTTGAAAGGAATATTTTTTTATTTTTCAAACAAGTTACATTGTGACATTTTCATCAAATATATGAGGAGAATGTTTTTTAACTTATATGGAATGAATATATTTTTATTGTTTCATGATGATTTATTTCCATGAAGGTTCACTTATAATATTAGATGATTATTTTCAAATAAAATTTTTTATTTTATAATTTATCTACATTTTAATAAATGAATATGTTTTCAAAGAAGAAATGATATTTTTGTAATGAATTATTTTCCACAGATCTTTCAAAATTATTTCTTATCTAAGAAGAAATCTATTGGTGTTAATAATGCCTTCATGGGATATAATTCAAGTTTCAATTCATATTATTTCTCAGAATGGTTTACGTTCTGATGACCTTATGATTATGATACATATTTTTTCATCTATAGGTTATAAGATTATGAAACCAACTTATTTTCACATGTTCTGCTTTGATGATTATGTAACCAGTCTCTTTTATAATTGTTATGTTATGATTACATTTTTATTATTCCCATTTCTTTTCATGGGTTAAAATATTATTTTTATGATCTTTTGGCTCATGTATGTTTGATTTTATTATAAGATAGTTGCAAGAAATATCTACCTCCTTTGCATTGGGTAAAGATTTATTTCAGATGAGATAGACATAAGATACTTCTTCCACTAGGACGGTCATGGGAGTGAACCATGACTACTAAGATGGTTTTGGTAGTTAAGATATACTACCAAGATTTTCTTACCAATGATTCCTTGACTAACATGAAAATAATTAATATATTATTTTTATTCCTATTTTATTCTTTCACAACTCATGTTTTTTTATTTCCTTATGATTCATGTATTTTTAACTACCAATATTTATGCCATGAATCCTAATTATGATCTTTTATATGTAGGTAATGATCGTATAATTTCTTGATCAAATTCTCGTAACCTTATTTTAATGATTATATTTACATGTCTCCCCATATACCGTTATAGAGCATCTGAGATCACTCATTTTTATGTTTTACATCCACCTAGGTTATGCAGAAATTTTTTATGATTGATGTGCCTTTGAAGGGTGATAATCAATAATAACCTGGTACAGGAAAACATGCCTTGTTGCAAACCTGGTTTGACACTCCCGAGGAATATGCTTTGGAATTTCACAAACACATCATGAACCATAATAAAGGATTTAAATATATGTTGGCTATTTATTACCTTGGATAAACATTGGTGCCAAATATTTTTGAAGGTGTCCAGGTTTAGACATCCTATATGATACATTTCAAGATTATGTGGTTCCTCACTATGAATTTTTTTTCTTACTCAATGATTTTTGTTTTTAGTAAATGGATTAAACCCGAAGGAACCATGTTAATGTAAATTATGATGGAAAGTGCAAAGACTGTACTCCAGTTCAAATGAATTATATAGGAGAGGGAATAAAGAAAATTTTTGTTATTCTCAACCATTTTTTTAAGATATGAATCATACTGTACCTCCAAATGTACAATGGAGGGAACAACATTTTATTGAGTGATTAATGAGGCAACAACCACCATCTTTCAAAAGGTCTTCTAATCATTTTCCAGAACAATGGATCAGTACCACTAAAAAAATATTCTCTATTCTCCATTGTTGACAACATCATAAACTCATTCTAGCTGTTTATCAGTTAGAGGGAGAAGTGGACCAGTGGTGTAATCTAATCATGTATATGAGGTGGAAAGAAGAAATTAAATATGTGGATTGAGATGAGTTCAATAACTTATTCGTAAATAAGTACTTACCTCATATTCCATGTACAAAAAGTAAGAATTATTTTCTAAAGTTAATGAAAAAGGATGATGAATCCATTAGAATCTATATATACAACTTCACAAGACATTAGATGTATGCTTCTATAATTATAATCCCTCATAAAATTAAAGTTGATAGGTTCTTCAATGTCTTTATGAAAATTTTCAAATTGAAGTTATCCATAAAATAATTTAGTATCTATGAAGATATTATCAGTTGTGAAATCATGGTTAAAATAGAGGTTTGATTCAAGTACCAATCGCATGGTATTGAAAAATGTGGGAGATGGAGTTTAAAGGGTAATCTAAAAAACATGAAGATAAAACTAGGAACCGTCATTTATTCTCTATGTGTGGGTATAACGCATGGAGGAAATTGTCATAAGGGGTGTAATAAAATATTTATGTGGGTAATGTGAGGTCATAGGTGATTTGAGTTCCAAACTGACGGGTAGAAGATAGTTAACAATGTGAAAGGAGAAAAGGCTGTGTTGAATACACCTCCATTTCATTAGTGGTACAATAATAAGAAGAATGGTAATTATGCTAAACAATTTTCTAATCCAAGGGTTATTAATGATGATTGACATCAGCAACCAATTAAGGATAAATTAAAAGGAACATATCAGGCCATCACTATTGGAGATACGAAGTATGACAAAGAAGTTTTGGAATGATTGAGTTCTTATGTATTAGAATTCGACAATAATGTTTTAGATGTACTTTTATTTTATTTTGGAATAATAAAACATATATTTACGGGGGCATAATGTAACCTCTAAACGTTTTGAGAATTTTTTTTGAATTAATTTATTATTTTTGATATTTTAAAACTCATGTAGCTCTCAGTATAGTTTTTTATTATTATATAAAAGAATTAATTTTGGATTACATAGTATGAAACCCCAATTTATTCTTCCACTTCATGCCACATCAACTTAGATTTCATTACAGACAACACTGAGTCTCTGTGAAACAATACTTTGTTATTATAATAATTTAAATGAGATAGTTATAACCTAGAAATTAATCATATAAATATAAAAAGTAATAAATAATGTTTTGAAATATATTAATAAGGATTTCACATAAATATAACATATTTATAATGAAATGTATAAATTTTTAAAAATTCATTCTATATTTACAGATAGTATTTTCTCAAAAGAACTGCTTTTTATGTCCTTCTTTAAACAACAACAAATTTAATTTTAAACAATTATAAAATTTAATATATAAAATAAACATTATTTTAACATTTTTATGTTGAAATTAATTGATTGTGAATTTTCAGTATTTTTCAATGAAGTTTCATTTATTCAAGAATAATTAAAAAGGTTTCATCATAGTTGAAAATAACATTTTTATTTTAAATAATTATTATACATAAATTTATCTTAAATTTGAAATATTTCAATTATACTTATGTTATCTAATTTTGGTCATTTTAATTTTATTTTTTTAAAATAATATATAAAAACTTATTGAACTTTTGAATTTTCATTTTACCAGACTTCTTGCCAAGTTTGCAAGATTAGCATTAAACTTAATATTTCTACTTCTATGAATTGAAATTTGAAAAAAAATATAGGGTAAAATCCTTGTTATATTTATAGTCTAATGGGATAAAATTAATTTTTTGGTGAATAGTGATTTTATTAAAAAAATCATTTATCATGGTTAAGGGTAAATCAGTTAATTAAGGGTAAAAATAATATTATAGTGTCAAAAAGATACCATAACAATTATACTAATTTCATTGTATGAGTGTGTATTACTGAAATAAACATACTTTTGAAATTATGATATTTTTATGCCACGTGGGTCGGAATAATATATTTTTTAAATCTTTTTTAGAAATAGGTTTAAATTTTCATAATCATTATTTTAATAAGTCAATCATTTTTAATATAGGGTTATACATAATAAAAATATTAATATATATATATTAATATTTAATATAATAAATTTATATTGATTATGATATTTTATTTTATATTTTTAGCGAATAAATTTTTTAATAAACGGTTTGGGAAATAGTGATGAAATAATAGTTTAATTAATTTAAATATACACTAAATGGAATTAAAAATATTTAAATAAATATAATTTTACATAACTAATGAAAAACTACAATTTTATAGATAAATCTGACATGTAATAGATATAGTATATATATTACTTCTATTTTATCATGTTGTTAAGATATTCATTAAAAGACAAGTTAAAAAAGGATCAAAATTGACATAAATTAAACATTAAAATAAATTAAATTTATTAAAAGATAAAAAATTCATAAAAATATATAATTTGTAATAATGACTATAATAAGGTTTAATATTACATGAATGATCCACTTGGGGTTATTTTTTAATTTCATTGTATTTATATTGACCCTAAAGTGTTAAAAGATAATACTATATAGTATGAGTTAAAGGGTTTAACTAAGGCTTAAAACCAAAAGATAATGATAATAATGTTTCCTAAACATGTCTACAAATAATATATTAAGATTATTTCAAGTTATAATCATCCTATGTTATATATTACTCACTTTTTTATCTATTTTAATTATAAAATCAATTTATATTAATTTAGTATTTTAAGAATTTCGTTGAGTACCCTCCACTCTCTTATAAAAGGAAACCTCCTACCTCACTTCCTCACCCAAACTTGAGCTTAATAGATTGGAAAAAAAAATTCATTATTATCCTATAAAAATTGTTAATTAATTTATATATGTTTTATTCTTCCAAAAAATTCTAACACTACTGTCCCTATGAGGAGATCGAAAGAAAGTCATCGAAATAACAAGTAATTATTTTTCCAACACAATCCAATTTCACTTATTATTTAACATCCTCTTATTAATATATTTACATACTAAAGTAAGAAAATATTGTATTGTATGTATACTAAGATTTTATTATGATCATGGGTCAATAACTTCCTCCTTTTATCTATCCTTTGAAAAACAATATCACTATGCATGCATATGTAGTACATACTATCTACACACCGTGGTGTAATCTATTTTTCATCACTAAATATTATGATTTCGAATTATTATATGTTTAATTATTTTATATTATATTTATAATATAATTAAATCTCTTTAATAATAATATATTTTATACCTTATTACCATCAAATATTTTTGGAAAATGATAATGTCGTTAATGTGTAAGTATGGCTTACCATCTCTATGATGTGATGTGACTCTTTATTCACCTTTATTTCAAATGTATTGTAATAAGGTTGAATTTTATGAATATATATATTATATATGACATTAATTTTTTTTAAAAGTACATCATATATATTTTTTCTTTTAACCCAACAAGAAATTTAAAATACCATTCATGCATACGTACGACCTACCATCTCCATGAATTTTATATTTCATTTATCATTTATGAAATTAATAAATACATATATACTGAGTATATGATATATTCATATAATTATTTATATTGTTAAAATAATGAAATCATGATCTATGTATGAGAATCATGAATTCCACATCAAATATCATATGATTAATAAGGCTATTATCAATTTTAGTGTAACATTAACATCGAGTTAATAATAAATGGGTAATATAAGGTCTCATGCAAATAATTTATGGTATTACATATATGAATATGTTTCTATGATAGATTTATAATAATATTTTATTTATTATACATAATGTTTGAACTAGTACAATGAGATACAAGTTATAATGGAAGGGTTAATTTCATGATCTCATTATTATATGAGGGTGTTTATACGTAAAAATATATTGAGTAATTTTTATCACCCATGTACATGTATTCTAAAAAAAATCATAAAATGTTTTATTGTAATCCTAGGGATCTTTAAATTCGTTTTTAACAATTTTTTAAATTTTTACTACATGGTTCTAAAGGAATAATTTTGCCATTTTTCAAAAAAGGTACTTTCTGAATTTTTAAGAAAATGTATGGGGTTAATGTTTTATTTTATCCTATAAGGTATGAATATATTTTAACATTTTCATGAAGCCTTATTTCCATGAAGCTTCCCATATAATATTAGAATCTTATTTTCAAAGTGATGTTTTATTTTAAAATTTCATAACTTTTTATGAAAACAAAATTTTTTTAAAAAAGAAATGATATTTCCTTCAAGAATTATTTTCAAGTGATATTTCAAAATTATTTCCCATCAATAATGAAATCCAATGGTGTAACTCATTACTTTCTTATAAATGATCTAATTTTCCATTCATACAATTTCTCTAAATAGATTATGTTTTCATTGAATTATGTTTATGAAACCCATTTGTCTGCCCCGAATATTTTCATCATTTTTCAAGACACTCTTAGATGGCTTATAAATAGAATTATTTCCTTGGGGTACCTCCAACCATTTCACAGACGAAGGGGTCGGCCCCCAGTTTCCCACCTTATGTATGCAGATGACCTTATCATATTTATGAATGCCAAAAAAAGGTCGGTGGGTAGGTTGTACAAAATTCTAGATGAATATTGTTTCTAGAGTGGGCAGATCATTAACCAGGACAAGAGATGTATTTATCTTTTAGGCAGATGCAACGACCATCAGGCTACGACCTTGTGTAGTAATTTGGGTATACAGAGGGGTCAGTTTCCTTTTTCTTAGCTTGGTTCTCCAATCTCTCTATGCCGGATCAGGGTTCACAACTATGATGGGATTGTGTGTAAGATCACCAGCCGAGTGGTTAACTGGAAGAATCAATACCTTTCCTTTGGAGGGCGGATAACTCTGTTCAGTAGTGTGTTTTCTGCTATTCCTATTCATATCCTGTCAGCTGCCGAAGTGCCCAAGATAGTTATCTCATCCATTGAAAACAGTATGGCCGATTTTATTTAGGATGCTCAGGGATAGGGTAAGCATCATTGGGCCTCATGGAGGATGTTGGTGAGGACAATTCATGAAGGTAGGATAAATGTTCAAAGCATGGTTGATTTTGTCTGTTTTTTGCATGCAAAGATTGCATGGGAGGTTGTGGAAGAGCGTATGCCTTTGGGAAATTTTATGTCGTCCCAGAGTAAGGGGTTGGACTGGGATGAGGGTCAGGCTTCTCCGTTCTGGTCTACGATTGAATGTATTATTCCATCTATTCGCCAGAATTCCTAGTGGATTGTGGAGAGGTGAGACCTCTCTTTTTAGCACCCCAACTTGGTGGGCACCATTATAGGCTTTCTAGGGTGTCCTTCTCCAATGATATCTTTTTGAGAGGCCTGATCGCACCCCAAATTTTACCATCACAGTTCTGAATGTGGAGCAGCAAGTGGTGTTGGATCTTATTTCACTAAACTCTGAGCCTGTTTTTTGTGTGTTCACTGCATCTGCTGCATGGACTTTCTCATCGAAGGATTTTCGGCGGATTTCCGTCCCCCAAAAGCAGCGTGACGAGTGGAATAGTGTGGTCTGGTGTGAGAGGAGCCTGACTAAGTGAACTTCCTTACTTGGAGGACTAAAAATCATGCGGTTCCTACATATGATAATGTGAGGAGAATGGGGGTCATCATGGCATCTAGGTGCCACTACTGTAAGGTGCATAAGGAGGAGTCTTCTGATCACCTCATTTTTTGAAGGAGAATGGGCTATGGTATTCTGGAGGTTTTTTGGTGGTTTCACCGGTATCCTTGATCCTATTTTCTGGGTATTTGATTCTGGACAGATGGTATCGTGGTGTTGCTGGTCCGGGGCCAGAACATCAGGCGTGATCGTTGATCTTCAGTGCTGGTTGTTGGTGTTTTTGGCAAGCCCGAAATAAATCCAGGTTCGAGGGAGTTTCTTCTTCTAGTAGAGCAGTGATCACCCGCTCGAGATCCTTACTAAATGATCTGGTTCGAGGAGGTAAGGACTAGTGCGAGGCGCCTTCACAGAGGGATCTTTAGAGGTCTGCTGCCTCATTGCAGCAATCCTCCACTGGGTCGAGGGGCAACTGGGTGTCATGGAAGACGCCTGTCATGGGCTTGAAGTTAATGTTCAATGGGTCGTCTGTTGCAGGTATCATGTGTGGGGGAGAGGTGGTTTGGGACCATAGGGGTAGTGTATTAACAAACTTCCATGCATAATATGGGGTGGGGAGCTCAATCCAGGAGGAGGCCAAGGTGATGTTCATAGGTCTGTAGTTAGGCAGGCAGAAGGGGATCCCACTTCAGCAAGTGGAAACAAGCTCCAAAATCATACATGATTCCTTGATTGGATCATCTATCACTCCATCATCAATTGCTTATATCTTCATGAGATGCATAACCATCCTCAGCAACAATAATGTTCAAGTTCTACACGTGTGGCGTGAGGGAAATAATGTGGAAGGTCATTTGGCATCCATGGTGGTGGAAGAACGGGGTTGTAGTGTCTTATGTGATTCAACTATTCTTCAACTAGATGCTGAGGGGGCTAACCTGGTAAGAGGGGATCATCGAGGGCTTCAATAATTTAGGCTTCCATAGGTCCTAGTTCTCATGACCTTGTCCTTGGACAGTACTTGTGTATTTTTTTCTTGCATAATAAATATATAGCTATTCATTTTCATGTTCCACGGGTCATATGCTTATCAAACCCACTTCTTCCAATGGTTTAGGTTTTAATGATTTGGAATCATGTATCTTTCTATAAGTTATGATATGATTACTTGTTTATGAAACCCATTTCATTTCAGTTCATGGGTTATTATATTATTGTTTATGATCTTTTGGGACATGTGTGTATGATTTCACTATGGGATGGGGGACTTATATATACCTCCAATGAATTGGGTAATGATTTATATCTCATGAGATAGACATAAGGGTATTTCCCACTATAATGGTCACGGTAGTGAACCAATACTACCATGTTGGTTTGGGAAGTGAACCCATATTACCACGATGTCCATAGAAGTGATTCCTTGAGTACCATAGATATCATTATTCTATGATTATGTGTCCTCCGTAGTTTCAGGTTTTATTATTATGTTATGATTTTATGGCTCTTGTTCTTTATTTCCCTTTGATTCGTTTCTTATGAACAACCAATATTTATGCCATGATTCCAATTTATGATCTTAGATATGTGGGGTATGATCTTCTAATTTCATGATCATGTTCTCATACTCTAATTCTCATGAATATATTTATATATTTTCGTTGTTTACCCTTACTAAGACATAGAGCTCATACCTTTATTATGTTTCCTTTCCCCATGGTTATGAATATTTTTATTATGTTTGATGTGTTAAGGAAGGATGATAGTCAAGAAGAATCTAGTGAGATATAATTTTTCTCACATGTGTACCAGTGTTTTTCTTTCCTTATTTCAAAAGGAACTGGACTAATATAGTCTTTCGGTGTTTTTTTGTGTAGTGTATTTAGTTATTCTACAAAAGTAATGTATTGTTAATCTATGAAAATAGAGGGTCACTACCATCCATCTGATAGAGTTTCAGTTGGTCTACTAGATATTAAATACCCTATTGGAAAGCGGTTTCATGCAGTCTATGGGTGAAATTAATAAACACTATGTTTTTTCTGGCTACATTTTTTTCACCTCATTAAATACATAATTAAAACTGTGATGACCTTATATTAAGTTTGAGACCCCCTTATCTATATGTTCTTTAATAACCTCCCTTGGTTCTCTCCATCCTTTAATCAATCCAAGAAATATGAATTATATGTTTTATAATTAGATATAGGAAAAATATATCTTTCTTTTTTATGAGTAGAGACTAGATCTATGTTGGATATATTTTTTCCATGATTATCCAAAGATGTTTTCTTTATTTATTTTAAATGGATGGGGGATCTAGATTATGGATGTTTTTTATTGATAAAAATATATCAACATTCAATAATGAGTTTTTTAGTTAATTATTATGTAGATTATATCCTTTTCCCCATCATGGTAGTATAACGGTGATGGATCCCTAATTAAATGACTAATTAGTAGAAAAATGTGTGGTGACCAAAACATATCAAATGTGTCAAATTGATAAGAGCTAGGATTATCAAGAATGGGGACATATCAAGGTATTCCATTTTAAAATGATCAACTTTGGATATTATACATATTGATTCTCATATTGTGTATCATTTAAAATGTTTAAATGATTAGGTTATGGTGATCTTTTTTAGGACAAGAGAATCTATTATAGAATTAGCTATGAATTTTTGATCTATTTTCTGAATGATGATGAATCTACTAAATTGATGTCCCTAACTTCAAAATACCATAGTACTGGATCTTTTAATGTACATCATAAGTTATGGGATTCTGGAATAAGCTTCTATACATTGATTATTTTTATATCTCAATTATTAACATCTTATTGAAAAACTAGAAAATGTGTTATATACCCTTGATGTGTGAGATTAATCTCCATGGTGTGAGTTCTTTTGTTCATTAATTCCTTGATTGAATTTTATGTTCTAAATCATTAACTATAAGGAAGTAGTTTCCTTTCTATTTTAGGAAATCTTATTCAATTGTTTCCATGTTATTACACATGCGTTTCTATTATTTATTTCCATCATTGATGGTGAATTCATGTGGGGTGTGTTTTTTTGGATGTAAAAATATATTATTGTTTATTCCAAGAGAATATTAAGAGAATCTTTATTATATGTCTTTTGTTGATTCAAATTTTGATATATGGGGATACTATATTTTTCATGATGGTGTGGTATGTTTTTTTTATCATACTTTACCATATTCTGTATTATCTTTCTTTTCATGGTATGGTTCGTAATAATTATGAAAGGTGGTCCTCATGGTACAATTTCCCCTTTAGGGAGAGTTCTCCTATTGTGTATTGATGAAAATGGTGGATCGTGATAGCCTTTTGGCCAAAATGGAACTGATGCTTGAGGACTTCAATGAACATAATAATTACCGAGGACTTGTTGGTTCTAACTATTGTGTCAACTCAATTCCTTATGGATACTAAGGGGTAGGCCCACCTCAATCATTGAGGATGAATAGGGGCCTGATGAGATCCTTATGTATAATTTTTGATCATTTTCTATTACACCTAAAAGTCATTTCTATATAGAGGTGAGTCAGGTATGGTCATGGGATTTTGGTAGCATTGTTAGTGCACAACTGTATAATACTTGTTTTTGTTTTTGTGGGATATATTTGTAATATATTATATTTCTAGATGTGAGAATCTCAAGTGGGAGGATCAATTTAGTACCCCATAATTTTTTTTTCAAAACTATATTAAATAAAATCCTTAAAATAATTAAAACACCTCATATAATCAAAATATTAGATCGAAATAACATTTGACCATTCATAATATTTCTCAAAGAAAGGTTATGTATCAGTTAAAATAATTCTAAAAATATTATATCTATTAAAATTAATTTACTTATTCAAAATATTATTTAAAAATTAGTTAAGATTAACTATCAAAGAAGTAGTTTATTAACTGTTAAATCAATATAAATTTAAATATTGGAATAAAATAAAACGAAACTCACAATGAAATAAATATAAAAGATTTAGTATCAAGGAAATGCCTAATACTATCTACTGGGTAACATCATATTTCCAATAATATTACCTAAATATAATCTTGATTCAAAACCTGGACCATGTATACATAATAGCTAACTACCTTTCTTGATCATAAAGGAAACTCTTTATCAAAAACTATGGTAAATGAATAAACACAAGATGCACAGTGACCTCTTCCACTACACCATGGGGGAATACATGTAAATATATAGAGAAAAAATATCATGTTTCTTCCAATTAATGATTAGGGGCCGGTGTGTGTTTGATAAAAAATGAAAACCATGCATTTTATGAAAGTTAAATGAAAAACATCAGAAATATCAAGTGTAAATAAGTAGATACTATAGTTCTCATTGAATTGATGTGCTCGAAAACATGATTCTATTTTGATGTAGCTTGAATAGGTTCATGAGTTATGCTTATGAAATTTTCATTAAAATGATCTTCATATGTTCCCTTGTAATGTCTGTATGAAAGGTTCTGATGGTTTGTTTCGATATACATTCATATAGTAGAGTGTTTGTAGTGATGTAATGTGTAAGATTATCATCAAGTATCACAAATTAAAAAACTATTATGGATCTTAGAATATGGTTCCATATCACATATAATGTGTGTGTACGTATGAGGAAGTCTGCTACATAATATAATAGATGCATCATGAGTATCTTTTTAATGAAAGATCTTCTATATCTTCTATTCATTATACTAAATAACTGAAAGAAAATTCAATGATCTCTAAAATATACTGATAACAATAATTTAAAAAGTTTCACTATTAAATTTGATATTTTATCCATTATAAAAAATTTAATTTAAATTAGGTTGAAATAGTGATGGTGACTCTTCTTGTAGTAATATAACCTTTATGGAATGTTTTCCTATCATTGTATTAATCTATCATTGATTCAGACTAATGTTAGGTAATGGAAAGTGGTGACTCGTCTCAGTGTTAAGTCTTAAAGATGATGAATTTTCTAATCACGTTTCCAAATTTCATGATAGTAGGTATTTTATGATGATTGGTTATCTGTTGGGGAGTCATCCTCAATGGAAAATACATTATTGTGGTTGGTCGTTTCCATACTCGGGTAAATATTATCCTAATGGTGAATCATCATTGGTTGTGGTTTTTTCCAATACTATTACTTAAATTACTTTATGACAGTGAGTCATTCAAACAATTTTTCAAAATTCCATTCAGGTGGTGAGTCATTCAAACTCCTTTTCAAAATTCCATTTTGATGGTGCGTCTTTCCTGGCGGTGACTCACCTTTATCGGTTAGTCATTTTTTGCAGTGCGTACTTTCTAATGGTGGGTCTTTCCCACATATATCCATAATTTCTCTATAATAACTTGAATTATAAACTGAAATCATTAATCCTAGAATAGATTAATATCATAATAAACATTATTTTGTGATTGTTAAGCCATGGATGGAAATAATATTCCCCTTTTTATTGATCACAAATAATTGAATTATATAAACCTTATAGAATAATATATGTTTCTAAATAGATAATCTTAAAACCTTTAAAAATATATAGTATGGGTTTAAATAATAAAATATAAATCTATTATCATTTTATCAAGGATATTAAATCCAAAATGATGGTATCAAAGAAATAATTATAAATACATATTGTTTAAAAAAAATATTATATAACAAATTGTACCGTTGGAAGTTAATTATTATAATATCATTGGAATAAAGTAAATATAGAGGATATCAATGGTATTATATTCATGAAAAATATGAAATACGGTATTTATATATTATTATGGTATTCAAAGGATAATATCACTTTAAAAATATTAATGAAATTCCAAATTCATTTTCCATATTTTTTATAAATTTCGTATTTATTATCGTATATTGTTTTTAATATAAAATTACATGAAATTCATAGTGAAAAAATGAATGAATAGATAAGTTCAATTGAAGTAAACAAAGATATACATCGAAATAGTAACATCCTGAGATTTTATGAAAAATATTTTTTTAATCTCATTAATGTGTTGTGTTGTATGCTACACCAAAAGGATCTTGCACAACACGCATCCTTGACTTGCCTCGCATTACATGCAATCACGACCTTCCTCGATAGCATGTGTAGTACGCAATACCGAGTTTCGCTAAACAATGATATGCTATTAAAATATAATTAAAACTAGCCGTTATGAACAGTAATAACCACTTTTTGAAATTTTGTAAATTTTATTTTTCAAAATGGACTTCATTTTTGGATTCAGAATATAGAAATTAGAGTAGGGTGAAATTTTGGTACTTTTCAGACAACTTTCATTTTCTAATGAATAGTGAAAATTACTCAATTTTAATTAAAAACAACCTTTTTAATTGAAATAATTAACAGTGATAAATTATTAATTTGATTAGTTTTAAAGTATATTTAGAATATATTTTTACAATACAATGTTGTTCATTGGATGTAATTTCACATTTAAACCAGACATAAACAAGTGTCAATCTTTTGATAGTTATTATCTCTTAAGAACACGCTATTTGTTTTGACGACGGGAATTAATTTTTAAATTAATTAATGTAAATGATATATTTTGAATTTGGTAAAATAGACATCATTTTGGAGTTCATAATATCAAATATAGCTTAGGCCTAATTTTTGGTATTTTTTTGGAAACTTTCATTTTTTGATGAATAGTGAAACCACTAAGTGGTAGTTAAGAAAAATGAATTTTTCATAAAACTTAATTTTACTGCTTCTGTGAGTGAAATTTCAAAAATCCAAGAGACATGGTTGATGTCAGTAAGTAAAATTTGGTTCAATGAGATGAAAATAATTTGTGGTGAATAGTAACTTTTTACTTTTTTTAACACGGTTAAAAGTAAATAGGGTAATTATGGGTAAAAATGATATTATTATTACCCTAACACATGTCCTAATTCTATTGGATAAGTGTAATTCGACCAAAAACAACCTTAGGAATAAAATATGACCATTTAGGCCCACATGGATTAGATTAGGACATTTATTATTAATTTATTTAAAGAAGGGTTAAAATAGTTAAAATCAAAGTTTAATAAGTATATAATATTTAATATAGGGTTATACATAAGATAAATTCGACTATAAATATTCATTAGAAAGATAAAATATTTCATACATAATGGTATTTTATTTTTAATTTTGAGACATTAAATAATTTAATTTATTTATGACACAAAATGATGCAGTAATTATCTTATTAATGAAATGTTGACATAATTGATGTTATAAATACCAAAATAAATGAAATTTGAGACTTTTTATGAATTACAGTAATTTTATAGGTTAATATGACATGTTAGTATTGATTTAATTAACTCTTTTAGAACTAATCATTCTGTTATGATTTTCACAAAAATCAATTACTAAATAGTTTCAAAATTGACATAAAATAGTTTGTAAAACAAATATTATATTATTAATTGTTATTTTATTCCTAAAAATCTAAGGGTCGGCCAAATGACATATATATGGTTATATATATTAATAATAAACAACTTGGGGTTCTTTGGGCTTCTTATAGTATGTTTATTAACCTTATAGTGTAAGAACACAAAAAGACACGGTAAAAGTAAAATTATCTAACTTAAAGTTAAATATAAATGATAAGGTTAAAATAGGAACCTAAACTTGTCTAAATTATATTGGATGAGCGAATTTCTACCCATACCCACCTTTTCTTAGAAATAAATCAATTTTGAGCTATTTAAAACAGAATTTGGCTTTATAATAAAATAATATTTTTAGTTATTCCAAAGGTGCCCCTCTCCTCCATTATAAAAGGGCACCTCCTCCCTCTCTTCCTCACACCACTTTGAGCCCTCAGGCTCAGCCAAAACCTACAAATTTATCCTCTAAACTTCCCTAGAGACATCCTGGAGGTCCTGGTCTTCTTTAAAGACCAATTTTAGTGCCCTAAAAAGAGATCTCAAATAGGTGCTTCAAAGAAGAGGTAATGTCCGATTACCAATTCATTCAACTTTATTTCTTCTTCCACTTATTCTTCTTTAGTTGTTTAATTATGAAGTAATAACATCAGTATCACTCATATACTGATATGTTATTATATGTATGAAACAACCATATTTCACCATCTATCCATCCTACGGAAAATGAAATCACTGTGCGTGTGTACGTACGGAATACCGTCTCCACGCCGTGGTGTAATCTATTTTACACCACCACCTTACTTGGATGGGTATAATGGTGTAAATAATAAAAATATATGATTATTGTAATGTGATATTGATTCTGTAATAGTATACATACATCCAATAAAATTTCACGATCATGGGAATGATATCATCACTCGTTTGTACGTACAGAATACCGTCTCCACGACGCAATGCGATTCATTCTCAATGATTAACCATTCATAAATGATTATAAAGTATATATAATAAGTAATAATAAAATATATGATATTATAATGCTACTGGATTCATTAATATATATATTTATTTCATCTACTTAATTCCATTCAACTCAATAAGGAAACGAAAACAGCGTTCATGCGTACGTACGACCTACCGTCTCCATGAACGGTGTATTTCTTTCCATTTATCGATCTATTATATATATATATTCTGAATATATATTATATATAAATCATTTTTTATATTCTATAATTAAGGAATCATTATCTATGTAATCATATGAATAATTATAAGTCAAAACACGGACAACAAGTGAAACGATTTTACCCAAAACACTCTTTAACATGGAATTTACAAAAGAACGGGTAATATAAAGTTATAAGTGAACAATATATGATATAATAAAAATGAATATGATTCTTTAATAAGTCAATGACATTATATAAATCATTATAAAGGAGGTTTGGATACGTACGAAGCATATCGGACCTAAGGTAAGGGATAATTTTGCAAATCTCATTTTTATACGAGATTGCTTATTCGTAAGTATTTACCGGGGTTATTTATATCATCCATGTACATGTTTTATGAAAGTGTTTTCATGTAAGTTTAATTTCCTTTAAAAACATTTTTGAATTTTACTACATGGTATTTAAGGAATATTTTTTTACCATACGAGGTACTTTTTGACTTTTCCAAAAAAAGTACGAGGAGAATGTTATTTTTAACTTATATGGCGTGAACGGATTTTAACGGTTTCATAACACCTCATTTTCAAGAAGCTTCCTCTACAAGATTTCATGATTATTTTAAGCAAAAACCTTATCTTTTAAAATTGCATGGAATTTTGTGAAAAGAATATAATTTTAAAGAAGAAATGATATTTTCCTCAAGAATTCATTTCAAGTGTTTTGTCAAAACTATTTTCCTTCTAAGATGACATTATTTCATTTGTGTATGTTTCATGGAAAATGTCTCTATGATTTAAATGGTTTAAATTTTCTTTTGATGAAATGACATCAATTGTTTGTGGATTATGTTATGATGGCATGATGTTTAAGAATCACGTTTTATTTCATGGGTTATGATATGATGTATGATTTATGATTTTGTGGCACACGAAAGAATGATTTCATTATGAGATGGGTGGGACCTATATCTCCCTCCAATGCATTGGGTAAAGATTTTATATCTCATGAGACAGATATGGCTGGAATGGCAACTTAAACCAGTTCAGTAATACAGGACTGGAATGGGGAGTGAACTCGATTCAGAAAGGGACTTTGTCCACCAAGATGGTCTTGGCAGCAATGCCTTGGCTACTATGGAAATCATATCATGTGATTAATGGTTTTCACAATTACAAGTTTCATTTCCATGCTAGTTTATCATGATTAATGTTCCTTTATGATATATTCTTTATGTACTTCCATGTTTTATGTCATTGCTCAAGCTTTTGATGTTTAAACATTATGTTCATGTTTTTATGGGCAAATGTATATAGTATGTTTTATTTTATCCATGCATACACTTACTGAGCATTTGAGCTCACCCTTTTTATGTTTTCTTTTCCCCAGGATATAAAGAAAGGTTTTAGGTAAGAAAAAAAGGAAGATCTTTATGGAAGATATTGAAGATCTTTCACCACGATTAGAAGAATATAGTCCAAGTTTCCAAAGACACTAAAATATTACGGTCCTTGTGTGTGTGTTTTTGTTATGTAATAAGTATTCCACAAAATTAATGTAATGTCCATGTACGTCCAGCTTTGGGTCTCTACAGTTGGTATCAGAGGAAAAGTTTAGTCAACCTTTGGAAACTAGGATTCAAAAACGTTAGTGAGATCCCTAGAGATATTTCTAAGGTATGTCTAGGGATGTACCTAAGGATAAGTATACGTATAGGATATAGTCCTAGAACTATGGTAACGATATTATATTAAACCGAAGATGTTAGATATTGAAGTTACTCCCCCTTTATTATGATTTTTTAATCTCACACTATTCTTTTTGGGTTTTAGAAAATGGCTGGAAACAAGATGATTCATGATAATGGAGGATATGAGGGACAATGGAATGATATTCTTCATGAGAAACCAAATGAAATGGGAATTCGAAGTCCAAACATCATTATTATGCCAAATCATCAATCTCATAATATGATCAATAAAGTAAAAATTGGTAAGTTTCCTGACTCGGATAATAAGAGAAAGATGGAGTTTCATGATAATCATAGAGGAAAGAAAGTTCAATTTCCCCTATGTAAATCATGTTGGAAGAGGCATCAAGGAGAATGTTTCAAAGGAACTGGAAGATGCTTTGGGTGTGGAAAAGAAGGACACAAAGCCAGTAAGAGAAAAGGAAAAGGTTCAGTTAACACCATGGATGAGGATAATGGTATTTCTATGACATCATCAATGGTTAAATGTTTTAAATGTGGAATGTACGGGCATTATGAAAACCAATGCCCTAAGGGAAAGTCTCATGAAGAGAATCAGTACGGTCGTACGGGTAGTATTTATGTTGATGATGTTGAAGATACTACAAATGATATGTGAGATGAAAGAATTGTTGAAGCTCGGTCAATGGTTTAAGAAGGTAGTGGAATGATTACTTGTTTATCAAGTGTAATGTTGTATAAGTTATCTCATGGTACTATGGAATAAAGATACATATAAGGATTTCTACACTATTGTCTTTCCTTGAGTTTTGAAAGTGTATGATTAATGGTACCAGTATCCATGAAAGGTTATTCAGATATTTTTGGAATGTAGATGATATGCGCATAATGAAGGGATAAGGATAAAATTAAATGTTTGATAGTATTCATGAGATCATGAATGATATAAGGATAAGGTTATATCGTGGTTTGAGTATATAGAATTTTTGGATTTTGGTATGTGGAAAGAGTTAACTTTTGACAGCATTCATAATTTCACTAAGGCTTAATGGGTATTCATTTTTCAAGAGAATACATGATTAAGGTATTCACATGATTGGAATGTGACCAACAAGATATATGGGGGATAAATTATGGTATTCACATGCTTGGTTAATGACATTTCAAGTAATCGTTTTCTTTATACTATGAGTTTGGACCGAAGTATTTTAGATAAGCCTAAATATTGGGATGGATTATGTTGGACATAAGTTAGTATTGTTTAAGGATATAACTTTTTTTTGATATTATTTATGGGATGTTATAGTAATGTAGTTTTAGAAAAAGGAAAACCTGCAGGACGGGTGACAACCCATCGCGTCGGACAAGGCTGTGGGAATTGAACCCACAACCGAAGTGCGACTAGCCTTTATCGCCTACCACTGGCCTATAGGAAGTCCCTGTTTAGTAGAAACTAGTTTTATTTTATTAAGTGGTATGATATATGAAGTATAAGTTCATTTTTGGAACCATATACAATTAATTTAACCATAAGATGGACTTATAAATTTTTCTAACCTTTTGTTTCAAATAGATGGAATGACCCATCATTCTATCACATGATCTGCTAACACTTCACGAAGGACAAATTCCACTTCATTTCTTTAAGAGATGAAGTGGAAATTTTCCAAAGAACGACCAACGGTGAGACTATACCAAAATCACGAAACTATTTCTTTCAATTCCAATTTTATCAACTTTAGGGAAATGATCTTGAAAACCCAAAATCTTGTCCTAGTGGTCTTATATCTGATGAATCTTATGGTACCTTAGATCATCACAAATTTATGTTTTTGTGATTTCTGGATTTTCCATAGCCATGTTCTCTACCACTCTCCATCAGAACATGATGGTTAGATTTCTATTCCATATCCATATTTTCACCTATGTGGAAACCCAATGATTAGTTTATTTGGGTAACCGTTACGTTTCATACTTTTTTTTAAAGATTGGTTTTGGTATTCCTTTTTACGATGTGGGTTTCTATTAAGGAAACTTTCTAGTAGTAAACCATTTATAACCCCGACAAATTTTGAGGGTGAAATTCATTTTAAGGGGGGTAGAATGTAACATCTCGAGATTTTATGAAAAATATTCTTTTTAATTTCATTAATGTCTTGTGTTGTACGCTACACCAAAAGGAGTTTGCACAACACGCATCCTTGACTTGCCTTTCATTACACGCAATCACAACCTTCCTCGATAGCGTGTGTAGTACACAATACCGAGTTTCTCTAAACAATGATTTGCTATTAAAATATTATTAAAACTAGCCGTTATGAATAGTAATAACCACTTTTTGAAATTTTGTAAATTTTATTTTTCAAAATGGACTTCATTTTTGGATTCGGAATATCAAAATTAGCTTAGGGTGAAATTTTGGTACTTTTCGGATAACTTTCATTTTCTGATGAATAGTGAAAACTACTAAATTTTAATTAAAAACAACCTTTTTAATCGAAATAATTAATAGTGATAAATTATTAATTTGAGTGGTTTTAAAGTATATTTAGAATATATTTTTACAATACAATGTTGTTCATTGTATGTAATTTCACATTTATACCAGACATAAACAAGTGTCAATCTTTTGATAGTTATTATTTCTTAAGAACACGCTATTTGTTTTGACGACGGGAATTAATTTTTAAATTAATTAATGTAACTGATATGTTTTGAATTTTGTAAAATAGACATCATTTTTGAGTTCATAATATCAAATATATCTTAGGCCTAATTTTTGGCATTTCTCTGGAAACTTTCATTTTTTGATGAATAGTGAAACCACTAAGTGGTAGTTAAGAAAAATGAATTTTTCATAAAACTTAATTTTACCGCTTCCGTGAGTGGAAATTCAAAAATCCGAGAGACACGGTTGATGTCAGTAAGTAAAATTTGGTTCAATGAGATGAAAATAATTTTTGGTGAATAGTAACTTTTTACTTTTTTTTACCACGGTTAAAATTAAATAGGGTAATTAAGGGTACAAATGATATTATTATTACCCTAACACATGTCCTAATTCTATTGGATAAGTGTAATTCGACCAAAAACAACCTTAGGAATAAAATATGACCATTTAGGCGCACTTGTATTAGATTAGGACATTTATTATTAATTTATTTAAAGAAGGGTTAAAATAGTTAAAATCAATGTTTAATAAGTATATAATTTTTAATATAGGGTTATACATAAGATAAATTCTACTATAAATATTAATTAGAAAGATAAAACGATTTCCTACATAATGGTATTTTATTTGTAATTTTTAGTCATTAAATAATTTAATTTATTTATGACACAATGATGTTGCAGTAATTATCTTATTAATGAAATGTTGACATAATTGATGTTATAAATACCAAAATAAATGTAATTTGACACTTTTTATAAATTAAACTAATTTTCTTGGTTAATATGACATGTTAGTATTGATTTAATTAACGTTTTTCGAACTAATCATTCTGTTATGATTTTCACAAAAATCAATTACTAAATAGTTTCAAAATTGACATAAAATAGTTTTTTTAAAAAATATTATATTATTAATTGTTATTTTATTCCTAAAAATCTAAGGTTAGGCCAAATGACTTTTATATGGTTATATATATTAATAATAAACAACTTTTGGTTCTTTTGTCTTCTTATAGTAAGTTTATTAACCTTATAGTGTAAGAACACAAAAAGACACGGTAAAAATGAAATTATCTAACTTAAAGTTAAATATAAATGATAAGGTTAAAATAGGAACCTAAACTTGTATAAATTTTATTTAATGAGAGTATTCGACCCATACCCACCTTAGAATCGAAATAAATAAATTTGGAGCTATTTAAAACCGAATTTGGATTTATAATAAAATAATATTTTTAGTTATTCCAAAGGTGCCCCTCTCCTCCCTTATAAAAGGGCACCTCCACCCTCTCTTCCTCACACCACTTTGTTCCCTCATGCTCGACCAACCCCTGACAATGTCTCCTCTACACTTCCCTAGATACATCCTAGAGGTCCTGGTCTTCTTTAAAGACTAATTTTAGTGCCCTAAAAGGATATCTCAAAGAGGCGCTTCAAAGAAGAGGTAATGTCTGAATAACAATTCTTTCAACTGTATTTCTTCTTCCACGTATTCTTCTTTAGTTGTTTAATCATGAAGTAATAACATAAGTATCACTCATATATTGATATGTTATTATAAGTATGAAACAACCCTATTTCATCATCTATCCATCCTACGAAAAATGAAATCATCGCGCGTGCGTACGTACGGAATACCGTCTCCACGTCGTGGTGTAATCTATTTTCCACCACCACCTTACTTGGATGGGTATAATGGTGTAAATAATAACTATATATGATTGTTGTAAATTGATATAGATTCTGTAATAGTATACATACATCCAATAAAATTCAACGATCATGGGAACGATATCATCGCTTGTGCGTACGTACGGAATACCGTCTCCACGACGCGATGTGATTCATTCTCAATGATTAACCATTCATAAATGATTATAACGTATATATAATAAGTAATCATAAAATATATGATATTATAATTCTACTGGATTTATGTATATATATATTTATTTCATCTACTTAATTCCATTCAACTCAATAAAGAAACAAAAATAGCATTCATGCGTACGTACGGCCTACTGTCTCCATGAACGGTGTATTTCTTTCCATTTCTCAATCTATTATATATATGTATATTCTGAAGATATATTATATATAAATCATGTTTTATATTCTATAATTAAGTAATCATGATCTAAGTAATCATATTAATAATTACAAGTCAAAACACGGACGACAAATGAAACGATTTTACCCAAAACACTATTTAACATGGAATTTACAAAAGAACGGGTAATATAAAGTCATAAGTGAACCATATATGATATAATAACAATTAATATGATTCTGTAATAAGTCAATGACATTATTTAAATCATTATACAGGAGGTTTCGATACGTACGCAGCATATCGGACCTAATGTAAGGGATAATTTTGCAAACCTCATTTTTATACGAGATTGCTTATTCGTATGTATTTACTGGGGTTATTTATATCACCCATGTACATGTTTTATAAAAGTGTTTTCATGTATGATTAAAGTCCTTTAAAAACATTTTTGACTTTTACTACATGGTATTTAAGGAATCTTTTTTTTACCATTCGAGGTACTTTTTGACTTGTCCAAAAAAAGTACGAGGAGAATGTTATTTTTAACTTATACGGAGTGAACGGATTTTTACGGTTTCATAACGCCTAATTTTCAAGAAGATTCCTCTACAAGATTGAATTATTATTTAAAAAAAACCTCTATCTTTTAAAATTCCATGGAATTTTGTGAAAATAAAATGATTTTAAAGAAGAAATGATATTTTCCTCAAGAATTCATTTCAAGTGTTTTGTCAAAACTATTTTCCTTCTAAGATGACATTATTTCATATGTGTATGTTTCAAGTAAAATGTATCTATGATTTAAATTGTTTCAATTTTCTTATGATGAAATGATATCAATTGTTTATGGATTATGTTATGATGGCATGATGTTTATGAATCCCATTTTATTTAATGGGTTATGCTATGATGTATGATTTATGATTTTGTGGCACACGAAAGAATGATTTCATTATGAGATGGGTGGGACCTATATCTCCCTCCAATGCATTGGTTAAAGATTTTATATCTCATGAGATAGACATGTCTAGAACGGAAAGTTAAACCGGTTCAGTAATACAGGACTGGAATGAGGAGTGAACTCGATTCAGAAAGGGACTTTGTCCACTAAGATGGTCTTAGCAGCAATGACTTGGGTACTATGGAAATCATATCATGTGATTAATGGTTGCCACAATTACAAGGTTTTTTTCCATTCTAGTTTATCATGATTAATGTTCCTTTATGATCTATGCTTTATGTACTTCCATGTTTAATGTCATTGCTCAAGCTTTTGATGTTTAAACGTTATGTTCAAGTTTTTAAGTGCAAATGTATATGGTATGTTTTATTTTATCCATGCTTACCCTTACTGAGCATTTGAGCTCACCCTTTTTATGTTTTCTTTTCCCTAGGATATAAAGAAAGGTTTTAGGTAAGAGAAAAAAAGGAAGATCTTTCTAGGAGATATTGAAGATCTTTCACCATAATTAGAAGATTATATTCCGAGTTTCCAAAGACACTAAACTATTATGGTCCTTGTGTGTGTGTTTTTTTATGTACTAAGTATTTCGAAAAAGTAATGTAATGTCCATGTATGTCAAGCTTTGGGTCTCTACAGTTGGTGTCAGAGGAAAATTTTAGTCAACCTTTGGAAACTAGGATGCGAAAACGTTAGTGAGATCCCTAGAGATATTTCTAAGGTATGTCTAGGTATATCCCTAAGGATAAGTATACATATGGGATATAGTCCTAGAACTATGGTAACGATATTAGATTAAACCAAAGATGTTATATATTGAAGTTACTCCCCCTTTATTATGATTTTTGCCTCTCACACTATTCTTTTTAGGTTTTAGAAAATGGCTGGAAACAAGATGATTCACGATAATGGAGGATATGATGGACAATGGAATGATATTCTTCATGAGAAACCAAATGAAATGGGATTTGGAAGTCCAAAAATCATTATTATGACAAATAAGCAATCTCATAATATGATCAATAATGTAAAATTTGGTAAGTTTCCTGACTCGGATAATAAGAGAAAGTTGGAGTTTCATGATGATCATAGAGGAAAGAAAGTTCAATTTCCCCGATGTAAATCATGTGGGAAGAGGCACCAAGGAGAATGTTTCAAAGGAACTGGAAGATGCTTTGGGTGTGGAAAAGAAGGACACAAAGCCAGTAAGTGAAAAGGAAAAGGTTCAGTTAACACCATGGATGAGGATAATGGTATTGCTACGACATCAACAATGGTTAAATGTTTTAAATGTGGAATGTATAGGCATTATGAAAACAAATGATCTAAGGGAAAGTCTCATTAAGAGAATCAGTACGGTCGTATGGGTAGTATTTATGTTGATGATGATGAAGAGACTACAAATGATATGTGAGATGAAAGAATTGTAGAAGCTCGGTCAATGGTTTAAGAAGGTAGTGGAATGATTACATGTTTATCAAGTGTAATTTTGTATAAGGTATCTCATGGTACTATGGAATAAAGAGACATCTAAGGATTTCTACACTATTTTCTTTCCTTGTGTTTTGAAAGTGTATGATTAATGGTACCAGTATCCATGAAAGGTTATTCAGAAATTTTTGGAATGTAGATTATATGCGCATAATGAAGGGATAAGGATAAAATTAAATGTTTGATAGTATTCATGAGCTCATGAATGATATAAGGAGAGAGTTATATCATGGTTTGAGTATATAGAATTTTTGGATTTTGTTATGTCGAAAGAGTTAACTTTTGACAGCATTCATATTTTCACTAAGGTTTAATGGGTATTCATTTTTCAAGAGAATACATGATTAAGGTATTCACATGATTGGAATGTGACCAACAAGATATATGGGGGATAAATGATGGTATTCACATGCTTGGTTGATGACATTTCAAGTAATCATTTTCTTTATACTATTAGCTTGGACCGAAGTATTTTAGATAAGCCTAAAGATTGGAATAGATTATGTCGGGCATAAGTTAGTATTGTTTAAGGACAGAACTTTTTTTTGATATTATTTATGGGATGTTATAGTAATGTTGTTTTAGAAAAAGGACAACCTGCAGGACGGGTGACAACCCATCGCGTCGGACAAGGCTGTGGGAATCGAACCCACAACCGAAGTGTGACTAGCCTTTATCGCATACCACTGGACTATAGGAAGTCCCTGTTTAGTAGAAACTAGTTTTATTTTATTAAGCGGTATGATATATGATGTATAAGTTCATTTTTGGAACCATATACGATTAATCTAACCATAATATGGACTTATAACTTTTGCTAACCTTTTGTTTGAAATAGATGGAATGACCCATCATTCTATCACATGATCTGCTAACACTTCACGAATGACAAATTCAACTTCATTTATTTAAGAGATGAAGTGGAAATTGTCCAAAGAACGACCAACGGTGAGACTATACCAAAATCACGAAAGTATTTCTTCTAATTCCAATTTCATCAACTTTAGGGAAATGATCTTGAAAACCCAAAATGTTATCCTAGTGCTCTTATATATGATGAATCAGATGGTACCTTAGATCATCACAAATTTATGGTTTTGTGATTTCTGGCTTTTCCATAGCCATGTTTTCTACCACTCTCCATCAGAACATGATGGTTAGATTTCTCTTCCATATCCATATTTTCACCTATGTGGAAACCCAGTGATTAGTTTATTTGGGTAAACGTTATGTTTCATACTTTGGTTTTTAAAGATTGGTTTTGGTATTCCTTTTTAAGATGTGGGTTTCTATTAAAGAAACTTTCGAGTAGTAAACCATTTATAACCCCGACGAATTTTGAGGGCGAAATTCATTTTAAGGGGGGTAGAATGTAACATCCCGAGATTTTATGAAAAATATTATTTTTAATTTATTAATGTCTTGTGGTGTACGCTACACCAAAAGGAGCATTCACAACACAAATCCTTTACTTGCCTTGCATTACACGCAATCGTGACCTTCCTCGATAGTGTGTGTAGTACGCAATACCGAATTTCGCTAAACAATGATATGCTATTAAAATATTATTAAAACTAGCCGTTATGAATAGTAATTACCACTTTTTTAAATTTTGTAAATTTTATTTTTCAAAATGGACTTCATTTTTGGATTCGGAATATCGAAATTATCTTCGGGTGAAATTTTGGTACTTTTTTGATAACTTTCATTTTCTGATGAATAGTGAAAATTACTAAATTTTAATTAAAAATAACCTTTTTAATCGAAATAATTAATAGTGATAAATTATTAATTTGAGTGGTTTTAAAGTATATTTAGAATATATTTTTATAATACAATGTTGTTCATTGTATGTAATTTCACATTTAAACCAGACATAAACAAGTGTCAATCTTTTGATAGTTTTTATCTCTTAAGAACACGTTATTTGTTTTGACGACGGGAATTAATTTTTAAATTAATTAATGTAACTGATATGTTTTTAATTTGGTAAAATAGACATCATTTTTGATTTCATAATATCAAATATAGCTTAGGCCTAATTTTTGGTATTTTTTTGGAAACTTTCATTTTTTGATAAATAGTGAAACCACTAAGTGGTAGTTAAGAAAAATGAATTTTTCATAAAACATAATTTTACCGCTTCTGTGAGTGGAATTTCAAAAATATGAAAGACACGGTTGATATCAGTAATTAAAATGTGGTTCAATGAGATAAAAATAATTTTTGGTGAATAGTAACTTTTTACTTTTTTTTACCACGGTTAAAAGTAAATAGGGTAATTAAGGGTAAAAATGATATTATTATTACCCTAACACATGTCCTAATTCTATTTGATAAGTGTAATTCGACCAAAATAAACCTCAGGAATAAAATATGACCATTTAGGCCCACATGGATTAGATTAGGACATTTATTATTAATTTATTTAAAGAAGGGTTAAAATAGTTAAATTCAATGTTTAATAAGTATATAATTTTTAATATAGGGTTATACATAAGATAAATTAGAATATAAATATTCATTAGAAAGATAAAAATATTTCCTACATAATGGTATTTTATTTGTAATTTTTAGACATTAAATAATATAATTTATTTATAAAACAAAGATGATGCAGTAATTATGTTATTAATGAAATGTTGACATAATTGATGTATAAATACCAAAATAAATGTAATTTGAGACTTTTTATGAATTACAGTAATTTTATAGGTTAATATGACATGTTATTATTTATTTAATTGACTTTTTTCTAACTAATCATTCTGTTATGATTTCCACAAAAATCAATTACTAAATAGTGTGAAAATTGACATAAAATAGTTATTTAAACAAATATTATATTATTAATTGTTAATTTATTCCTAAAAATCTAAGGTTCGGCCAAATAACTTATATAAGGTTATATATATTAATAATAAACAACTTGGGGTTCGTTTGGCTTCTTATAGTATGTTTATTAACCTTATAGTGTAAGAACACAAAAATACACGGTAAAAGTAAAATTATCTAACTTAAAGTTAAATATAAATGATAAGGTTAAAATAGGTACAAAAACTTTTCTAAATTATATTGGATGAGAGGATTTCGACCCATACCCACCTTAGATTTGAAATAAATCAATTTGGAGCTATTTAAAACCGAATTTGTCTTTATAATAAAATAATACTTTTAGTTATTCCAAATGTGCATCTCTCCTCCCTTATAAAAGGGCACCTCCTCCCTCTCTTCCTCACACCACATTGAGCCTTCAAGATCGGCCAACCCCTGCCAATTTCTCCTCTCCACATCCCTAGAGACATCCTAGAGGTCCTGGTCTTCTTTAAATACCAATTGTAGTGCCCTAAAAGGAGATCTCAAAGAGGCGCTTCAAAGAAGAGGTAATGTCTGATTACCAATTCTTTCATCTTTATTTCTTCTTCCACTTCTTCTTCTTTAGTTGTTTAATTATTAAGTAATAACATCAGTATCACTCATATACTGATATGTTATTATAAGTATGAAACAACCCTATTTCACCATCTATCCATCCTACGGAAAACGAAATCACCGCGCGTGCGTACATACGGAATACCGTCTCCACGCCATTGTGTAATCTATTTTCCACCACCACCTTACTTGGATGGGTATAATGGTGTAAATAATAACTATATATGATTATTGTAAAGTTATATTGATTCTGTATTAGTATACATACATCCAATAAAATTCCACGATCATGGGAACGATATCATCGCTGGTGCGTACGTACGGAATACCGTCTCCACGACGCGATGAGATTCATTCTCAATGATTAACCATTCATAAATGATTATAAAGTATATATAATAAGTAATAATAAAATATATGATATTATAATTCTACTGTATTTATGTATATAAATATTTATTTCATCTACTTAATTCCATTCAACTCAATAAGGAAACGAAAGCAGCGTTCATGCGTACGTACGGCCTACTATCTCCATGAACGGTGTATTTATTTCCATTTATCAATCTATTATATATATGTATATTCTGAATATAAATTATATATAAATCATGTTTTATATTCTACAATTAAATAATCATGATCTATGTAATCATATGAATAATTAGGAGTCAAAACACGGACGACAAATGAAACGATTTTACCCAAAACACTCTTTAACATGGAATTTACAAAAGAACGGGTAATAAAAAGTCATAAGTGAAACATATATGATATAATAACAATGAATATGTTTCTGTAATAAGTCAATGACATTATTTAAATCATTATATAGGAGGGTTGGATACGTACGAAGCATATTGGACCTATGGTAAGGGATAATTTTGCAAATCTCATTTTTATCTGAGATTGCATATTTGTAAGTATTTACTAGGGTTATTTATATCATCCATGTACATGTTTTACAAAAGTGTTTTCATGTATGATTAAAGTCCTTTAATTTTTTTTGACTTTTACTTCATTGTATTTAAGGAATCTTTTTTTTACCATACGAGGTACTTTTTGACTTTTCCAAAAAAAGTACGAGGAGAATGTTATTTTTATCTTAAACGACGTGAAGGGATTTTTACGGTTTGATAACGCCTAATTTTCAAGAAGCTTCCTCTACAAGATTGCATGATTATTTTAAACAAAACCCTTATATTTTAAAATTTCATGGAATTTTGTGAAAATAAAATGATTTTAAAGAAGAAATGATATTTTCCTCAAGAATTCATTTCAAGTGTTTTGTCAAAACTATTTTCCTTCTAAGATGACATTATTTCATATGTGTATGTTTCAAGTAAAATGTCTCTATGATTTAAATGGTTTCAATTTTCTCATGATGAAATGATATCAATTGTTTATGGATTATGTTATGATGGCATGATTTTTAAGAATCCCATTTTATTTCATGGGTTATTCTATGATTTATGATTTATGATTTTGTGGCACACGAAAGAATGATTTCATTATGATATGGGTGGGACCTATATCTCCCTCCAATGCATTGGGTAAATATTTTATATCTCATGATATAGAAATATATGGAACGGAAAGTTGAACTGGTTCAGTAATACTAGACTGGAACGAGAAGTGAACTCGATTCAGAAAGGGACTTTGTCTACTAAGATGGTTTTGGCAGCAATGCCTTGGATACTATGGAAATCATATCATGTGTTTAATGGTTGCCACAATTACAAGTTTTATTTCCATGCTAGTTTATCATGATTAATGTTCCTTTATGATCTATGCTTTATGTAATTCCATGTTTTATGTCATTGCTCAAGCTTTTGATGTTTAAACATTATGTTCATGTTTTTAAGTGCAAATGTATATGGTATGTTTTATTTTATCCATGCTTACCCTTACTGAGCATTTCAGATCACCCTTTTTATGTTTTATTTTCCCCAGGATATAAAGAAAGGTTTTAGGTAAGAAAAAAAGGAAGATCATTTTGTGAGATATTGAAGATCTTTCACCACGATTAGAAGATTATATTCCATGTTTCCAAAGACACTAAACTATTACGGTCCTTGTGTGTGTGTTTTTGTTATGTACTAAGTATTCCACAAAAGTAATGTAATTCCCATGTACGTCAAGATTTGAGTCTCTACAGAAATACATAAAAAATTCCTATCAAATAATTAAAGTCTAATAACAATTTTGTTAGGTTAGGTAGAAGGAATAATAGGTTCCTTGGCCCTATCATTGGAAGTGGCAGAAGGCATATGACTAGAAGATGATGTAATGGTAGGGATAGCTATAGGGATATTCTATAAATATTGATTCTCTCTGATAAAAATTGGCTCAAGATACTGGAAAACATACCTGGGAGTCATACAAAGGGATAAAATTGAGCAGGTAAAAGAGTATTGTGATCTCGAGTAACAAAAAGTTTGAAAAATCTATATCAAAACATGGAGGAGTAAGATTAGTAGTGACTAGAATTTCATCCCGAGGCACTACTATAGTTACAAAAACATAAAGGAAGGTTTTAATTCGATTGATGATGTCCAGGATGCTGTTTCCACCACCTTCTATAGCACTGGAAAATTAATTTTCAATTCCATTAACAACTACGGCACTGTATTGATTACTTTTATCAAATTGATAAATTCATTGAAGGCTTGAGAAACCAAACAAATCACATGGTTCTCATAGAGGACCCTAAAAATGTGTACAGTTAATTATTAGTATAAATACATAAAAGTTAATATTTTATATACTTTTAATGGTTTTTGTATTAGAAATTATATCCCCCATAGACTCTCTAATAATCATATGCACATGATCACAATTGTTTTGGAAGTGTCTCAAAATATCCTAAGGGATACCTTGAATATCCTAAGAAAAAACACCATTCCCTTATCAAAACACTAACCTAGTCATATTAACATCGAATAAAGTTAGTGGATAACAATAAGTATAATTAAATGATTATATTTTCTCCAACCTCTCCAAAAAATTATTAGTAGGATCTGCAAAATAATATTTCATCTCATATATTATATACTCCACGGTATCCATGTCATTTTCTATACTGGTATTATCTATTTCTATATCTCGAATGTGTTGAATCTTTTTGGGATAAATGTGTTGTATAAAAATCTCAAATAGATATCTTATGTCAGACTCACTGATCATAGTTAAATGTGGTGTCTGATTCTCAACAAAAAAATATATATGAGAAATTCCACTCTCTGAAGGATTTTATATCAGCACTGGAAGCAAGATTTACTAGAACAAAAGTAACAGAAGGTGCATGGAATGTAAATCAGTAATGGTAGGTGTCACATAAAACATTTCTAGCTGAGAAATATATGGAACATTAGAAGAAAATCTCTATATTTCCCGTGAATCCTCTATCTATTATACAAATGATCCCTTAGGATCTAACAATAATGAAATAATGGGACTATCATTAGTTGATTCAGGATATTCTAAACCCAATATGAAATTCTCTGGGTACATCTCCCATTCCAAAAAAGATATGACATGAAACATGGATTAACATATAACTAGTGGATCATCAACAGCTTTATTAACCGTCATTTTCTCAATGACCACAAGTTTGAAAATCATTGGATCAACAAATATCTTCAAAAAAATGTAAGCTCACTAGAGTAATCATATTTAGAGTAAACAGGGTGAATATAAATAATTGTAGATTTTTTCCCATCAATAGATGCATCCATATCATCTTGGGTGGTTATATCATCATCTTGAACCACACTTAGTCTCCCCAATGACATAGAAGCGACTGATAAACCTAGATAATAAACGAGTATATGGTTTATCTCATTATCATTCATAGTAATGTAGCCATAGAGAACATCATGGTGATATTCTACATCATCGTTATCATCACCATATCCCTCATCATTGTTATCCCCATTTTCTTCTTCTTCATCACCTATTCATTATTATTATTCATTATATTCTTATTTACATTTCTTAACACCCCGACCATTTTCGTTTCCATTTTTTGGATAATATTTAGATGTACATTTAAACATTTACACTATAGAAACTTCAATTTCTTCCTCTTCACTTACTACTTTTATGAGAGTCTCTTAGACATGGATATGTCTTGGAGGGCTACAACCATCATATGAAAAAGCAAGATTCTTTGGAATATCTGTTTAAGTAAACTCATAAAATGAAAACACTTCTTCCTCATCACTTGAATGAGAAAATTATTCTTAATCAATATCAGAATACTAAACCACCTCATCAATCTCCAAGCCAACATCTACTAGATTATTTAGCCTAGTTGGGAGATCAACATCATTGACATCCTCATAAAGGCAGTATGAATCCTTAACCAACTACCTCTTCCATGGATTTCATCGTATCATATTTCCCTTGAAAATAACTCATTTAAGTCAAGGACCTCCACATTTTACCACATTTTATTCTTCCCTATCAACCATTCTCATAGACATTATAACGGCTAAAATGAACTTCTGATAAAAATTGAATTTTTTATGAAGTCTGTCTTATGTATACCCATCATATGAGTCATTAGGTATCATTAAAACTTGATCATTCTCATTGATTTATAATACATAATATATATACATATTGATACCAATTTGATTGTGAAAACGCCATTCTTTTGACATAAAAAGGATGAATAATCTTGGAAATACAAAGACATTCTCTATCAAGATCAGTTACAACTGGACTTCTCACAATTAAATCTCCATCAGTTCTTCTAATGATTCCTCAAAAACATTTTTATCATTTTCTCTTGAAATAGATCCTCGATAGTAATTAGATAAAATTCATAAGGTACTTTTAGACATATGTTTGATTGTCTTGAAAAGAAAACAACTTTGTGTCCATTTATTCAGTACTAACCTAGTCTACAAATTCCTTAAATATAAAATAAATATATTAACAGTACTTAAGAAATAACCTTGGATATAATTTTCACCCATTATTAGAGAACCTCTCTACCCATTCCTTGTCTTATATAAATTTTATCCCCAAAGACAAAATTGATAGAAACTATTCTGCATGAACTTCTCTTTCGGGTACTAATATCCGATTTCCACGGCATGGGTTTATTATCTCAACAACAATATGGTTGGAATCTTCTTTCAATTATTTGTATGATGTTTCTCATCCAGTTAATACTCTTATTCTTGTTTCACTCTTTCCATGATGAATGATGTTGAATATTCGAACACGTTCTAGGTAAGGCTAATAGATTGGAGAAAAAGGGTCTCATCGATGTTCAAAGGGATGGGGTGAAAGAAGGTTTTGAATTGAGATTTATAAAGGATCATTATTAATATAATTTAGGGATTTAGGGATTTTAAATTGAAAAAATGTCATTTGAGTCATATTGAAAATAAATAAACCATAGATAAAATTTTCGACAGTCGCCCAAAAACCAACGACATGTTATTCCAATTGGGGGTAAAACACCAAACGTAGGTAAAAATCCAATGGTTGGTAAAACTCAAAAATTGGGTAAAACTACAATAGTGGGTAAAACTCCAATGGTTGGTAAAACATAAATGGTGGGTAAAACTCTTATTGTGGCTAAAACTCTAACCGTGGGTAAAACACCAATAGTGGGTAAAACACCAACGGTGGGTAAAAAAAATTATATTTAACCAAAATTAATCATTACTAATTCGTTTTTAATATAATTTATTCTCTAATAAATCATTGTATTAGTGAAACATTCGTAAATATGATGTTCAAAACTAATTTATTCGATATTTAAATCATACTTTAGAATAATATATCTCTAAAAGTGAAGTATTACATCAATTTGTTTGGTTCAAGAGTGAGATACAGGGTTCCTAGAAATATTTATATCACATGTGTTGTCACAATTTTTATGGACATATAATAATCAGTTTCCATAATATAGTAATGTGTGTTTCAATGTTAAAATTTTATCATAGAAACAAGTTGAATCTATGTATTCAGATATGGCAATAGACAGTGCAATATGATTTTTTTCGTAATACACTAAGAAAATAGTGACTTCTACAAAAGGTAACATGATCTTGATGCTATTTATATATATATATATAATTCAACCACCTAAATAATCATCCGAATAAGTAACTAGTTCAAATACATGTCCTCTTAGGTATAACAGTCGTAAAATGGTTTTATACCCGAGATATTTAAAAATCATTTTTATTGCAATTATGATTGATTTTTTTTGTTTTCTTGAAAACATGTTCAGATACACACACTAAACATTATGTCAGGTCAACAAGGATTTAAGTAAAATTAAATTCCAATCATCAATATTTAACTATTTTGATCCACTTATTTCCAATATTCATCAATATACAACCTACATCTGGCACTCGTAGTAGTGTCACTACTCTTAGTATTATCAAAGACAAAATGTTTTAAAAGTTCCTTATAATATTTTCATTAATTGAAAATAATATCATCTTTGGTCTGAAAAATTAGAAAACTATGAAAAAATTTCATTTCACCCATTAGACTCATTTCATTTTTATTTTGAATCATTTTTGAAAAGACAGTAAATAAATAATTTTTAGAAGGTCGAAAAATAATATCGTCTACATGTTTCGAAAAACTAAACCACGTATTAAAGTTCTTTTTTATAAATATAGTAGGATCAACTATAACTCATAATAAATAATTTGAAATAATAAAAGAGATAAGCGTATCATTTCATGATCTAGGATATTATTTTAAACCAATAAAACATCTGTAAATTTAATGACATGAATTCAAAAATCAAAATTTTGAAATAGAGGGGTTGTTTAAAAAAACATCCCCAATTATATACCCATTCAAGAATAAAATTTTGAAATCCATTTGATATATATTGAAGTTTAGAATTGTTTTATAAGAAACCATTACTCTAATGGATTCATGTCAAGATATAGGTGAAAATGTTTCATCACAAACTATACCATTTTCTTGAATCAATGTTTATATAACTAGTCTATCCTTATTTCTTTCTATTATACAATAATCATTATCCATTCTTCTAAAAACAAATTTAGATCTTATATTCATTGTTTCATTGGTTCTATAAAAAGTCTCAAATTAAATATTTCATTCAAATTGAATTTTTTCTTCTTAAATATACATTACCCAACATTAATCAATCAACAAATCATTTCTATTCGTAGGATTGAGTTGTTATTAGAATGCTTAAAGTTAAAACTGGTTACATATAAAAGAGGTAGTTTTTGAATGTCTATCTAATTCTATAGCTAAAACATAAAATGGGTGGTATTTAAGAGTCCTAATATATCTAGAAATATAAGACATGGGAACCATGTTTGGAATTTTTATATAATGTGGATAAATCAGCATCATGGATTCCTAAAGGGGTTTTAGAATCATGTGGATCTATCACATTAAACCTGGCAAGGATACACTCTTTCATAGACTTTGTTCATATGTTAAAAACATTATATAATTTACGTGATGTTTTATAACCTAGGAATATTAATTCATCTCTTTTTGTGGAAAACATGTCAATATTACACTTATTGTTGTGAATATTGAATTTACAACCAAAAGAACAATATTAATTAACCTTATGATTTCTATTATTCCATAGTTCACAAGGGGGATTCTTCAAGTTAGTCTAAATTAAAAATCTATTAACATTATACAAGACTATGTTTAAAGCCTCTTCACAATAATAGATAGTTACCTCAAATTCATTAAGAATATTCTAGGCTATCAATGGGAGTTTTCAATTTCTTCAGTCAATATATCCATTCTTCTAAGGGTTCCTATTTTCATATAAGTTATGGATATATACATTTTTTAAGAAAAATGATTGAAAGTCATTATTTTCAAACTCACAGACATGGTAACTTCTTATGTTATTAATTTTATGTACACTTACATTTTCTATAGATTTATCATACATAGTAAAATAAGCGAAAGCTTCACTCCGGTAAGATAAAAATAATACCCAAGTATACCCAAAAAATTCATCTTCAAGAACATAGACATAATTCTTTTCATTTTAAAAATAAAGTCCTGATGGTCCATAAATTTCTATGTAAACCAACTCAATAGGATGAGAAGATAAAGCTACATTCATTATTTTAATTTATATTTTGTGATGTATCCCTTTTTTTATTGGTGTTATATAATTTCATTTTGGAATTCAATTTGGCATAGATCTAGGACTAACCCATTACAATTATTCCCTCTAAGTGATTTAATGTTATAGGGGCCTAGTCTCATATTCCAAAGACATTATTCTCTTTGAAAGGCACTTTATCAAGAAAACTTTTGTGAAATTAATTAATCAAGAACAACATTATACACATTTTCATTTCTCAGAGTCATGAATATTAATACATTTTTATAATTCAATACATCGCAAGAATTGTATGAAAATTTTACAAGAAAACCTTCATCACATTGTGAAAATATTATAAACAGATTATATTTTAAACCATCAACAAAAATTTCTTTAGAAATTAATATTGAGTATGACGTACATATTTGGATAAGGCCCGTGATTTTTCCATAATCATTTCCACAAAACGTGATATTCCCACCATTAACCTTTATTATTTTATTTAAGCTCGAGTAATATCTGGTAATATGACTTGATCAGCTGTTGTCCAAGTGCCATAGATTACTACAAGTTCTTTTCAAGTGGTTTCCCTATAAAATATAGATTATTACAGAAATTATTTTGGAACCCTACTTTCCTTTTCTCCAGATCAATTAATAATTATGGATTTAAGAACAAATATTTTCTCTATTGGCCTATGATAAAATGATTATAATTTATTTAAATGAAAACATTATTTTGTCCACACGAATAAAAAATTGAATTATTATTTAAAGAATTATATTTGTCCAAAATATTTCTCTCAATAGCACTTCTGTATCCAGGTTTATATCATAGATATGTAATATATTTAGGAGAAATACTTTTCTGATTATTTTAGAGATATTTTATCATCAATTTATAAATCACCCTTCGTATATCATTAACTTATCATTTGAAGATTTTATTTCAAAATTTTATTTTAATAATTGAGCAGTTTATTATTCTTCTACTGTAGGGTAATATTTAATATTCGAAGATAAATAATGTTGTTTCTTTACAATATTGTATTTTTCTTTATGTTATTTAAAATTATATTTAGGTATATTTCGTTATTAATTTTTTTATATATCATCATTATTTTCATCTCCAAAATTATTATAATTATGTACAATAGATTATGTAGATACCTTATATATATTTTTCATGAAGAAAATATTTGACCTGTCAGGACTCTCTTTATAAGATGAGTCTGAGTCACTGTATATGTCCTTAGAGTAACCCCAGACCGCTTTCATGGGTTTCTTATACATTATATCCTTATAATCATTATTTATAGTGATGCCAACCCCATCATCCCCGATCCAGTTCCATTATTCCAAATAATTTCCATAAGATACAAGTAAAACAATTACTAAATGATTGGTCAATTTAGATGTATTTTTAAAATAGTTCTATACATGACTATTTTGTTACAAATTAATAAAACACATTACAACATAATTCATATCCTGCTGATGATAACATTATTACAACTAAGAATATCCATTCATATTTTTTGGAATAAATTTTTTGTATTTCTAGGGGAATGATAAAAAAAATAAGGGTGAGATAAAATTACCATTAAGGGTAAATATTGTTGAAGAAATAATGAATAAATTATAATAATCATAATGGGAAGGTAAATATCTAAACACCCATTCCATATAATTGATAAACTAAGAAGGAGGTGCATAAAAAATGGAAAGGTAAAAAAAATTTCCTTTAAATAATTGTATAGGGATAAATTAATATGGAATGGTAATATATTGAAAAGAACATCAATTTAATGAACAAAACTAGAATTAAATGAATCCATAGACTTTATCATTGAAAAATAGTCATAGATAATTAATACTATGTCAAAATTAAATAATTGATTAATTATCATGTTTTATGATTCCTATGAACATGACACATTTAACATAAATATATTTCACAAGATGGTTTCGAATACTACTATCATGACCTTTCAATGTGTAATTTAAATATATCAGTAGAATCTCGTCGATTAAATTTGGAAACAAACTCAAAGGGTTTGTCACCAACTAATTTCATATATTTAAACAATCTATGAATCAAGGGTATTACTTTTAATGGAACATATCCCATTTATTCCATGTCTAATGTATTCCTCTTATACAGAATAATCAATTTAATTCAATAACAATGCGCCTTATTAGATATTTGTATTGAGTTAAATATACAGATTTTTCAAACATTATCAAATAAATCCAATTACAATAAATATAATCACAATATGTTAAACATTTTTGGAGTTTAGGTTATAAACATATCCATGATAAATGATTTTTGTACTTTTGGGAAATTAAAAGCTTAATGGTCATTAGAAATAGAATATTTAAAGGGTACGAAAAGGAATCACGTATGTGAATTTCAATACTGTCCTAGGTTATAAAAATTACAAACTCCCCAAAGTAAGAATAAGGATTGTATAGATACAACATATCCTAATTAGTTTGACGATAAATTGTTGTTGCCATTAATGAATTGATGTTCAGTGAAAAGAATCAAAACAATCATTTTAATGATTAAACACATTTTGAAAATAATTTTATTTGAATACCTCTTTTGAAAAAAAATTATTTAAAAATTAACATTTTAAACTTTCAATAGAATAATCTAGGAAATGATTGATAAATAAATCTATATATTTGTAAAAGGTAAAGATAACATTCCATTTTCGTGTTAAGATGTATAAAAAATTCCTTCTTCTGAAAGAGATAAGAAAATTCCTCTAAAAAAATTTGTAAAATAAAAAAGCGGTAAAAATGACATGAATATATCATGTTGAAATGGACAAAAATTATTTTTAATTTTTTTCTAAATTATGGCTTTCAAAAGAAAAAGGGTTTTTTAACTAAATAGAGAAATGATGTTGGGTTTTCATAAAACAATTATAAAATATTTTGAGTACTAAAGAGATAGAAAATGGTACTATTATATGAAAAGTTTCATTAATAACACTAAAATACAAAAATTAATGACTATTTTGTAAAATGTTTACACAAATTATTTTAATGGAATACCAATAATAAGCTATATTGATTAGAATGAAATTACCAAATAAACCCTTAAATATTCATAACAATGAAGTGGGAATTAATAAATCAATTGATTATTGATATCAAATTTAAATATAGATATATGAAGTGGAAATGAGATAATATATATTAAATTTAATTATTCACATAATCATATAATATTAAATATAATGATGAAGTAATAAAACCCAATGAAAAATAATTGGACTATGAAATTGCATTACTAATTGGGTAAATTTGATTTAAAATACCCTTTAATGACTTAAATAAAATTAAAACTAAAAATATCACAAATAATGAATAAATAATGATATTAAATATATAATATGAATTATGTACACCATATATTTAAAATTTGTGTCATAGAAATAAAGTATTATTCCAATAATGAAAATTGAGATGATGCCCCTTATTACTTGGTAACTTTTGAATTATCATTGTCATGAATGAAATAATGTCAATTGAAACTACAAATAACATAAATATAAATGTACTCAGGATATATAACAAAATAAGGTTAGTATATACAAAACAAAAAAGAAATATTTTGTTAAAATGGTGAATACCTCACGAAAAAAATTATGAGATAAGAATCCCATAAATTGTGTTTCCTTCCAGGTGAACGTCATTTTACATTCTGTATAATGGTTTTAAACATGTTAATAAATAATACCAGAATATTAATAATATATTTATTTTGATATATTATTTTGTTATAATATCTCATTACCTATTTTTTAATAATCATTCACTGTTTTTACTAATTTGATTGCTGATTTCCACGTTCTTAAAGTATGTTTTGACATGTTATTTCTTTCTTGTTATATTGATAATTATTAAATAATGTATATGATTTAAAAAATTATTTAATTATAATATATATTAATTATATATTTGTTTATAATAATACATAATATTTGGACATATGAACTGAAATGCACTGTTCATGGAGACAGTACGTCGTATGTACGCATGAACACTTCTTCCATTCCTTTGTTGTATTGAAAATAATGTAGAGTGGATGATATATTTATATATATATTGTAATTAATGTATGATAATTTTATAATATATATCAAATATTTTTATTTAAATCAACCTTTATACATTCCATGTATATCTTTAACGAATCACATCTCTTTGTGGAGACAGAAGCCCACAATCAACAAATGATGTTATCATATTCCAACAAAATGGAATGAATGAAGGTATGAGTTATATAATAATTAATGAAGCATATATAAATTATATATATATATATATCATATTTAAACTATAAATATAACATCATTTTGAATCATGAATGGTGGTACATACAAGAACGAACGACATCAGTTTGTGGGGGTGGTAGTTCTCCACACACATAAACGATGATTATGTATCCCATTTGTTGGATGTGTGTGATCTTTTACGTAGAACTATTATAATTATAATATAGAAGGATATTTATTATACTTAGGTTATTAAATATTAATTATATATGTTTAAATTAATGGATGGATAAGGAAATAAAGGAAAGTGATCGTTGAAGTCGGTTACCTCTTATTCGTTGACTACTTTTGGTTTGTTCCAAAAGGAATCCAATGTTTTCATTATGTACTTGTTGAGGATTATAAGATCAATGAAGGGATTTAAAGGGGTTATTATATTAGTTTTTGGTAGAGCCAAAGTTTTTTATATTTGTGAATACGTCAGAGGGGGAGTTCCTTTTTATAGTGGATGAGGAGTGGCATTATTGAGAATTTTTAAAATAGGGAATTACAACCACGTTTTCTCTAGGTATCATGGCCCCCAATAATGAAATAATTGGATCCAAGTGATTTAAATTTCCTAATATGACCATGAAATTTTCTATTTTAATGTTTTTAGGTCATTTCTGAATTTATGTGGGTGGTTTAGTCCCCTGTTCAGATAATTATTCCCTTAATCACTCTTATTAATTTGGATTATTTTCACTAATATTTTGGGACAAAAACCAAGCTAGAATTATTATAAGTTATAAATTACTCTAATTGAAAAAATGGAATAAATTTTTATAAATTCAAATTAACTAATTGGGAGAAATGAATTTTATATTAACCCTATAGTTTGGGTAAAAAATGATTTTTAAGGAAAAATGTTCAATAGTTTTCATTGTTTTTATATCATATTTCAATGTGAAATTTTTTACAATGACCTAAAATATAGTAACTGAAATGTAATTTATATAATTTAACATTAAAAACATTTAAAATAAAATTTATCCCTATAAATTATAGATACAAAAAATTAAATTTTCAATTAAAACCTATTATTTTTTATTATTACTCAACAAATGAAACTCCATAAAAAAATTCGACAGATTGACCATAACATAATTTTTATGTCATGATTTAAAAAAATTGTTATAAATAATTTATAAAAGTTTAAAAAATTATATTTATATTTGGTTTACAATTAAAAGGCGATAAAACAACATTTAGATAAATATATAGTTTTTTCCTAAAATTGGGTTTGTTCTTATATTATGCCTATAAAATCGATTAGATGAAAAAAAATATTTTTTTTAATTTATAACATATATATTTCATTAATTTTATTCACTAATTGTAATTAATTAGGATAAAATGTAATTTTTATCATTTAAATAGTTTTGTTTTTATAAAAACATCCACTTTACATTTAATTGGTTCATATATTCATTACCTTTTAATTGGTAACATGTGGAATCATTTTATATTTTTTTAAATAATGTATTTACATAATTTATTTAATACTATTAAAAAAATCGAATTTCATGTCTAGGATATATCATAGTGTAAAGACCTGGAATTTTCAAGGAAATTTTATTTCTTAATTCTTTGGTATCTTACGAGTCTGTGGTTTCTGACGACACCTGATTCTGAGGCCCAGTGTGCCCGGAATCAATTTCTGAGGATTTGTTCAGGTATGTTCAGTAAACCTACGTGCAAGTTTTTCTATTTTTGAAATTGTTCACAGAATTGAAATATGAGGACAATGATGAACTCACGGGGCCGATATTCTCTTAAGGGGACTTTTACCGCAGTTGCGTTTTATGCAGGTTGAAAGTAAATTTTTGGGTTTTAATCTTAAAGTAAATAAAATTGTGTGGTACAAAATTTTATTTTGAGAGTTTGTCATTTCTTCCAGTGAGGAGGTTATTGGTGGGGCCCACACCCACATAACCTCCCATGGGGATATTTGTGAGGTGGGGCCCACACGAGCCTTAACTCTTCATCTCCCCATAACTCCCCTTAAACCCCTTGTTTAATTCTTGACAACTCCCCCTCATTTAATTGGGTGGAGCCTCTCCAAATTCCACCTCTATCACTCCATTTATTTTTTTACAACCCATTTCAATTAATTGAACAATTCTAAAACTAATTAATTTAAGTGTTTTGATTTTTGAATTACATGTGTTAATAAAATAATATCCTTAGCTATTATTTTATTTTGGGAACTTGTTGTGTTGAGAGATTTTTGGGAGAGTTCATGAGAAAAGCGTTCCTCTCTTCAACGAATAATGCCTCTAATGAATAACGGCTTTCTTCCTCGACGAAGAACGCACTACGATCTGAAGAAAGTGAAGTCGCCAATGACACTTCTTCTTCGGGTGCACTCCGACGTCCACAGAATCGACACTGTTCTTCCGCAACGCCCGACTACCACGACGCTTGTGTTCCGCGACTCGACGACGTGCGACATATTTTCGAGGTAGGGGAATTATGTTAAATTTTAATTGAATAAAATTGTTCATGTAATTTGTTGAGAAATATGGTTGACTTTGTCCAATTATTACCGCCAAACAGGGAGGGTTCGGGCCTAACACACACGGCCCGATGACCCTTCGTAGTATCTTTGTTTGTGAATGAGGTGCATTGGAAGAGGCAGTGATGGGAGAAGAGGTGGTTGTGCGCTGGCCGCATGTGGAAGAAGCACGGCCCGCAACTGCGGGCCGTTGGCCAAAGGAGAACCGGCCGACCAAAGCCGGTCGGGCCGAAGGGAGACTGCGACGCCACAAGGGGCGTCACGCTAAGAAGGAGCGCGGCCAACAATCCACAGGCCGGTTCAGTGGAGAACCGGCCGGGTTAAGAAGTCGTGGCACCCGAAGGTGCCGCACAGCCGGACTGTGGCCCACCAGAGTGGGCCACTTGCACTAGGAAGGCCGGACGGTTGGGAGGGCGGTGCCGCTTGGGGCCACCGGTTCCGGAAAGTAGGGGGTCGCGCCCTGCCGGCCCGGGCCACACCGCGCCGAGCAGGGATGAGCTGAGCTTGGCTGCGCCGGGTCGGGTTGGGCCGCACGTTTCATCAGGTCGGTCTGACCCCTTGCTGGGTTGGACCCTCCAAAACAGGGTTTACCCGACCTACCAGCACACTGGGCTTAACGGGCCGGGCCCATTTTCACTTAATGGTGAATAACTTGAAGATCGCGCATCTGATCGACACACCGTCTATGGCACTGGGACCCACGTGACATGGCAGTCCGTTTTCAATACCCTGAGTGAGTTTTGGACTAATTTAGAAATTGTCTGGGTTTGGAAGAGCATATTTCTCACAGGGCCCCCAGAGAAAAAATTCTAATAACTCTAAGATCGGGCGTCCGATTGATGCGTCGTCTGTCGCGTTGAGTTCTTTTTGACAAGGCAGAACATTGGGATATATCATCTCTGGTCTTCGTGACAGTTAATTTATCAACCCCTTGGCTCTAGGAGTGGATCCTCCCAGAATTGAGCGTGCTTTGGGCGGGAACCCTAGAGCTAGATGCAATTGCAATGACTACCGTAATAGAATCCTACGTGGGTTCGAAAAAGATGGAAAATGTAATGGATTCCTCCATGGGTTCGGAAATGATGATTGCCGTACTGGAATCCTCTATGGGTTTGATGACAATGGTTACTGCTTCTGTATCCTACACGGGTGCGACAGATTGACTTCTGTTCTAGAATCCTACATGGGTCCGAAAGAGTAGCTGATCTAGTATCCTACATGGGTCTAACAGCTTAGCTAGACTAGTATCCTTCATGGGTTTGCCAGCCTAGATGAATCAATGACTACATCTGATCATCTTTATCACTTGACGAAATATGTATACCTCTGTGAGCTGAGTCTTGAGTTTCAATCATTACCATCGGTGTGATTAACTTCTTTCCTGTGTACTGGGTTGTGCTTGGTCTTGAGAGTTAGAGCCGAACTGGGATGGATAACTTAGGTATATATATGGTCATATACCTAAGTAGAGTTGGTTGATACTTCGTGATTGTATCTTTTCTTTGTGGTTTATCCTTCGTGGATTCTGGGAGACCTTCAGGGGACACGTGGTCCCTACTGAGTATTGTTATACTCACCCTTGCATGAGCTATTTACACACTACGTTGTGTTGGATGCAGATGAAGAATACCACGGATCGTAGTAGAGACTTGTGGAGTTGGACGGTATCTGAAGGTGGACCACTTGGCAGAACGTACATGGAACGGACGGACGGACCTGAGGTACTGAGGAGACCATCTGTACCCACCCATCAGGTGGGATTCCCAGAGGATGACTTAGTGGTTGTTGTTTTACTTTTATGATATTGTACTAGACTTTCAGTTGTACTATACTTTTCAGTTGGGTTTGTATTCTGGCTCATTTAACTTTCAGCACTTACTTTGTATTCAGTATTACATTGTGATTTCTTCACCTTGTGTAATTTTTTGTGTTTTTTTACAATTAGAATGTAAATTCCTTCCCTTTAATTGTGATTTACGCCTTTGGTGCTAGAAACCAGCCCCTGGCTTATGGGAGGTGGGCTTTGGGTAGTCACGACATGGGCCCTGAGGACGAGTCGTGACAAATTGGTATCAGAGGAGTCGGTTCTACCACATAACTCATGACTCTGATCATTACATTCTATGAAGTAATAATGTTATGAGTATTGAGGGTGGTTTTCAGTCCAGGGAGTCCAGTGTTGGTGTGGAGGCCGACATATCAATACACCAGGACCCTGGCCCCTTATTTCCGACTCAGTGCATGAAAACACTGATTGCATGTGTGTTTCAAAAGTTTTCTTTGTGATTACTTAGTGTCAGCTCATTAGGTATACAGTTTTGACCATGGTGCACCTATTTCATTTCAGAATGGCCCCACGAAGTTAGCTAGATGGGGTTTTGAATCCTGTATGAGATGGTAGCCCACTAAGCGAGGAGTCCTCGGTGCAGGGCCCTATCACAGCGGATGCACTAGCGGTATCACTACCTGCTATTCCACCGATGCTACCAGCCCCAGCAACAGAGAGTGCACACCTCTTGAGTGCATTTGACGAGTTTCAGTGACAGAGGCCGCCCAGGTTCTTCGGAGAGACGGACCCTCAGGCAGCTGGGGATTGGATAGAGTCTGTCGTCAGAGTCTTCAGATTGGTAGGGACACTAGCCGACCTTATGGCAATCCTTGCTGCGAGTCTCCTGCACACAACATCATGTAGATGGTAGAGCTTGATACTCCAGGTTCACGATGAGGCATCTCTACTTTGGACAGACATCGAGAGTCTCTTCCACTCGGAGTTTGTTCCCGCCACCCTTCGTGCGGTGTGGATCCAGGAGTTACTTCACCTGCGGCATGGTAGCATGAAAGTAGCTCAGTACTCGGTGAGGTTTGCTGACCTCTCGAGCTACTCCACAGACATGGTATGGGTCCCATTCATTAGGGCCCGGACCTTTGAGCAGGGACTAAGGCACGAGATCAGGGCTTTGATGATCTCCCTCAGCATTCTGACGCAGGCGAGAGTGGTGGAGTGAGCCCTTTGTGTGGAGAGCTTTCTCGCTTAGCTGACACCAGAAGCGAGACCCACCACTGGGAGACATGTAGCATAGTCTTTTGCAGCCGACAGTAGACAGATGTCACAAAGGTCTAATCGGACCAGGCCATCAGGCGAGCAACCTCAGGATACAGGTTTGGTTGTGATGGGCACCCGAAACAGATCCAGTTATACGAGGAGCAGGCAGTGCTATGCATGTGGCGGGCAGGGTCACATGGCTCAAAACTGCACGGCCCTCAATGCAGATGAGCATCAGATAGTGGAGGGACCTCCCAGGAAGAGGCAGAGGTTCTACCACGGTGGTCCTTAGGGATCAGGCATACAATGTAGAGGAGTTGGCCTAGCATCGGGTGGTGGATGATGGTTTGAGGCTCTACCACCACCACCACCAGGAGGTCCACCCCGACCACAATGAGCTGGCGGATAGAGGCTGGCTTAGCTCCATGCAGTCGAGGCCCACAACCACGGCACACCTGAGATGATTCGAGGTACTATCTATATCTACTCCACCCTTGGGGCTGTACTTATAAAAACCGGAGCGAGTCATTATTTTATTGTCGATTCCCTTATTCGGAGCTCGAAGATTCCGACAGAGCCGTTGCCTCGATCCTTACTGCTAGTGACTCCTACGGGAGCAGACTCGAAGATTACGCACTGGTGCCGGAAGTGTGAGCTTACTCTAGTAGGTGAGAGTTTCGGTTGAGATCTTCATGTAGCAACGTCGACGCCTTATGACATCATCTTGCATATGGACTGGTTGACTACAGTCCACGCTCAGATCGACTGCATTAGGCACAAAGTGTGGTGTGTCTACAAGGATGAGAGTAGGTTCACCTTCATCGGAGATAAGGGAGCCTTTCCAGCGTAGGATGGACTTTTATAGAGGAGAGGGTGGTAGATCACACATCAGTTGGCTATTCTCATCCTTGGAGAAGTTGATGTGCGGAGTCCGAGTTTTCCTGTTGCAGTGGATCAGTATGCAGATGTTTTTCCTGATGACGTTCCAGGACTACCTCCTCACAGAGAGGTAGACTTCTACATAGACCTGTACCCCGGGACAACATTGATATCTACACTATCATATCAGATGTCTCCCGCTGAGCTTCATGAAATGTGAGTACAGTTGGAGGACATGCAGGGAAAGGGATTTATCCGACCCAGTGTTTCACCCTGGGCTTCTCTGATTTTATTCACCAAAAGTCAGATGGGAGCTTACGACTGTGTGTCGACTATCGTCGCCTGGATCAGGTGACCGTGAAGAGCAAGAACCTAATCCTGAGGATTTAAGACCTCTTTGAGCAGCTCAAGAGTGCATGATGGTTCTCAAAAATAAACCTCAGGTCATGCTGTCATTAGCTCATAGTTCGAGACGAGGATGTGCAGAAGACGGACTTCAGGTGTCGGTATGGTCACTATGTGTTCTTGGTTATTCCCATCAGCATAAACAATGCTCTAGTAGTGTTCATGAGTCTCATGAACAGGGTCATCCAGCCTTACTTCGATCGATTTTTCACTGTTTTAATCGATGAAATACTAATTTACTCCACTACTGAGGAGGAGAATGCCTACCACTTATGGGTTGTACTGTACAAACTCTAAGGGCACCAGCTATATAGTAAGCTATCGATGTTCCAGTTCTGGATTCGAGAGGTTCACGTTCTAGGACACGTCATCTCGGAGGTGGGAGTAGCAGTGGATCCCGCAAAGATCGAGGTAGTACTTGCTTGGGAGCTACCCAGGAGCGTGATGGAGGTGCGAAGCATCCTGGGTCTTGCTGGATACTATTAGAGATTTGTTCCAGACTTCTCCAAAGTTACAGCACCACTTTCATCGTTGACAAATAAGGGGAAACCCTTCGTATGGCTATATAAATGTCAGCAGAGTTTTCAAGAGATGAGATGGAGGTTGACCAGTGAGCCCATATTGAGGCTACCAGAGGAGGGCGTTGGGAACGTAGTATACTATAATTCATTAGGGACCAGACTTGGGTGTGTCGTGATGCAGGAGCGAGCATTGATCACGTATAGTTCATGGCAGTTGAGACAGCATGAAAAAAACTACGCTACCCATGACCTAGAGTTAGCAACAGTGGTCTTCATCTTGAAGATGTGGTGACACTATCTGATGGGAGAGCGCTTTACAGACTACTCTAACCAGCAGAGTCTCAGGTACATATTCTCGCAGAAGTACCTGAACCTGAGACAGCTGTGATAGATCAAGTTCCTCCTGGATTATGACTTCGAGATAGTCCACACTCCTAGGAAGGGGAACGTTGTATCTGACGCTCTCAGTAAGAGATCGGGAATTCAGCTTCTAGGAGAGGCGACGGCGCAGTTAGCTGCATTGCATATATCCTTTGTGGATATTGATGGAGAATCCTTTCTTCAGTCGCTCATAGTTACTCCTCCACTTCTCCAGCGAGTCAGGGTGGCACAATGTGGGGACGTTGACTGTGAGACGCGACATGCTCAGATATCCTCAGGACAGGCAGCTAATGGATTTCTTGAAGAAGGGTAGCACGTCATCCTCTTCAGAGGATATACCATGGTACCAGTCACATTATAAGATCAGTTTCTGAGGGAGTTCCACACTTCCCCTCTAGCAGTACATCCAGGTGTGGAGAAGATGTACTAGGACCTAAAACGAAACCACTGGTGGCCAGGTATGAAGAAGGTTGGGGCAGAGTTCGTCTCATGATGCCTCACTTTTCAGCATGTAAAGGCGGAGTACCAAGTACAAGCAGGCTTGGAACAACCCTTAGTGGTCCCAAAGTGGAAGTGGGATGGGATATCCATGGATTTCGTGGTGGGGAATCAACGTACATCTAGAGGACATGACTCTATCTGGGTGAACGTAGGCCGACTCACCAAGTCATCCCACTTCCTACCAATCAAAGAGTAGGGCTCAATAGATATCATGGGACACCTCTACATTTAGTAGATCATATGGATTCATGGTGTGCCATCGACTATCATTTCTGATCATGATGCTCATTTCACTTCTCGGCTATAGAAGGGGTTACCAGAGGCTTTTGGGACGCAGCTGCGTCTGAGCATCGCCTTCCATCCTTAGCTAGATGGTCAGACTGAGAGGACCATACATACACTCGAGGACATGCTCTATACATGTGTCTATGACTTTGGTCGCAGCTGTGAGGATCACCTAACTTTTGGTTGAGTTTACGTACAACAACAGTTACCACTCCACCATCGAGATGGCACCATACGAGATATTGTACGACCGACCGTGCAGATCACCTTGGAGCTGGACTAACCCTGGGGTGTCAAAACATGTAGGTCCAGAGATGGTTCGGGCTACGACGGAGAAGGGGAAATCATCCAGGAGCGAATGGAGACTGCACAGAGCAGATAGAATTCTTATACTGATAAGAGGTGGAGACAACTGGAGTTCGAGGATGATGACCACGTCTTCTTATAGGTCTCAGCTCGCCGGGGACTATAGAGATTTGGCTGGGGTGGCATGGTATCTCCATGTATCATTGGACCTTTTCAGGTTATCAGCAGAGTAGGCGAGGTGGCTTACCGCCTGGCCCTTCCACCTCAGTTGCAACAGTTGCATGAAATCTTCCACATATCTCAACTGAGATATTACGTGGATGACCCGACCCACATCATCGATCATGGGGAGCTAGACATTGATGACAGGGTGACATTCATGGAGGTCCCGGTGGAGATCAAGAATCGACAGGATCAGGTCATACATGGATGGTTGATTCCTCTGGTGCGCATTCGCTGGCAGCACAGGAACCTCCCAGAGAGCACTTGGGTGTGGGAGGCTCATATGCGAGCTTAGTACCCCCATTTTTTTCCTAGTGTATGTTGTAGCTTTATGTGGACGTATATCCCTAAGGTGGGAGTAATGTAAAGACCCGGAATTTTGACGGAAATTTTTTTCTTAATTCTTTTGATTTTTATGAGTCTGTGGTTTGTGACGACACATGATTCCGAGGCCCGGTGTGCCCTGAATCAATTTCTGATGTTTTGTTCGAGTACGTTCCATAAACGTATGTGCGAGATTTTCTATCATTTGAACCTGTGCTCGGAATTGAAATCTGAGGACATTGATGAACTCGCAGTGTCAGTATTCTCTTAAGGGGACCTTTACCTCAGTTGTGTTTTATGCGGGTTGAATGTTAATTTTTGGGGTTTAATATTAAATTAAAAAAAGTGTGTAGTACACAATTTTATTTAGAGAGTTGGTTATTTCCTCCCATGGGAAATTTATTGATGGGGCCACACACACATAACCTCCCATGAGAATATTTGTAAGGTGGGGCCCACACAATCCTTAACTCTTCTTCTCCCCATAACTCCCCTTAAACCCCTTTTTTAATTCTTGAACCCCCCCTAATTTAATTGGGTGGCGCCTCTCCACATTCCACCTCTCTCACTCCACTTAATTTTTTCCAACCCATTTCAATTAATTGAACAACTCTACAATTAATTAATTTAAGTGGTTTGAATTTTTAATTACATGTGTTAATAAAATAATTGCCTTAGTTATTATTTTATTTTGGGCACTTGTTGTGTTTATAGATTTTTTTTAAAAGGTTGGGGCCGAAGCCTCAATTTATTATCTTAAAGCACAGACCTCATTAGAATGGGAAGAGGGAGACCCATTACATAGCCCGAAGGCCCAAGGCCATGTGGCCTGAATACAAGGCTTGAAATCCCAATTTGTTTGGCCCAAAGGACCCCTCGGTGAACAATACTGCTACAGGGCCCGCGCTACTACAGTCCCTGCTACAGTACCGCCACCGCTACAGTATCTTATATGGTTCCTCTGCCGCTACAGTGTTGCTGCTGCTATAGTGTCACCGCTGCAACAGTACCTGCTATAGTACCTGGGAAATTCGCCCCTGCCTGGATTTGATCCTGGGTCTTTTGGATGCCAAGCAGGAGCTTGTACCACTAGGGTACAGTATCATTGGAAAACGTGTTGTATGGGTAACGAGGTATAGGGCTTGCCTGCCCACCTGCATGCCGCATGCCCCAGCTAGGCCCAAGGTGGCCAACCCTTGGGCTTGGGCCAGTTCCTACGGAGTCGAGGGGACAAGAGGTTCACTGACAAATGGTACGCGTTGCCTTTGCGAGGACTCGAACCCGGAACCTCAGCGATGGGTCGCCACCACCTTGAACCAACTCACCCAGCCCCCGCGGGAAAACGTGTTGTATGGGTAACGAGGTATAGGGCTGGCCTGCCCACCTGCGCGCCACACGCCCCCAGCTAGGCCCAAGGTGGCCAACCCTTGGGCTTCGGCTAGTTGCCACGGAGTCGAGGGGACGAGAGGTTCGCTGAGAAATGGTGCGCGTAGCCTTTGTGAGGACTCGAACCCGGAACCTCAGCGACGGGTCACCACCACCTTTAACCAACTCACCCAGCCCCCAATGCAACAGTACCTGCTACAGTACTACTACAGTACTTGGTAAATTCGCCCCTTCCCGGATTTGATCCTGGGTCTTTTGGATGCCAAGCAGGAGCTTGTACCACTAGGGTACAGGCTCGTTGGCAAACGTTTTGTATGGGTAATGAGGTATAGGGCTGGCCTGCCCACCTGCGCGCCGCACTCCCCCAGCTAAGCCCAAGGTGGCCAACCCTTGGGCTTGGGCTAGTTCCCACGGAGTCGAGGGGACAAGAGGTTTGCTGAAAAATGGTACGTGTTGTGTTTATAGATTTTTGTGAGAGTTCTTGAGAAAAGTGTTCCTCTCTTCAACAGAGAACGCCTCCGATAAAGAACGGATTTCTTCCACGATGAAGAACTCTCTACGATTTGAATAACGCAATGTCACCAGTGACACTTCTTCTTCGAGTGCACTCTGGCATCGACGGAATCGACACCAATCTTCCGTGACGCCCGACTACCACGACGCTTGTCTTCCGCAACTCGACGACGTGCGATGTCTTTTCAAGGTAGGGGAGTTATGTTCAATTTTAATTGATTAAAATTGTTCTTGTTCTTTGTTGAGAAACATGGTTGACTTTGGCTAATTTCTACCGCCTAATGCCGAGGGCACGAGCCTAATTCACACAGCCCGACGACCTTCTGTAGTCTCTTTGTTTGCAATTGAGGTGCGTTGGAAGAGGCGGTGATGGGGGAAGCGGTGGCCGTGCGCCAGCAGCGTGTGGAAAAACTACGGCCCTCAACCGCAGGCCACTCGGATGAAGGAGAACCGGCCATGCTGAAGGGAGAATGCGGCTCCACAAGGGGCGCCGCGCTGTGAAGGACCGAGGCACACAATCCGTAGGCCACTTCGATGGCGAACTGGCCGTATCGTCAGCCGGGCGGGTGAAGAAGCCGACGCACCCGAAGGTTCCACACAGTCGTACCACAACCTGACCAAGTGGGCCACTTGCACCAGGAAGGCCGGCCGGCTTCGGCCAGCTAGTTGGGGGGGCAGTGCCACTTGGCGCTCCCGGTTCGGGAAAGTGGGCCCCCCTCGAACCGCTCGGCCCCTTCAAGCCGAGCCATGCCAGCTAGGCTGCGCCGTGCCGGGCTGCGCCACACCCTACGGGTCGGGCCAAGCCGTGCATTTCATCGGGTTGGTCTGACCCCTTTCCGGGTCAGACCCGCCAAAACTGGGTTGACCCGACCCGCCAGCCCACTGGGCTTAACGGGTCAGGCCCATTTTCACTTAAAGTAGAATAACTTGAAGATCGTGCGTCCGATCGACGTACCATCTGTGGCAGTGGGACCCTCATGATGTGACGGTACTTTTTTGATACTCTGTGTTAGTTTTAGACAAATTTGGAAAATGGATGGCTTTGGAATGAGCGTATATCTAACTGTGCCTCTGGAGCAAAAATGCTAATAACTCTCAGACCAGGTGTCTGATTGACGTGCCGTCTGTCACGTTGAGTTCCTTTTGACGAGGTGGAACTTCGGGATACATCATCTATGGAATCCATGATATTTGATGTATCGACTCCTTTTATTGGGGAGCAGATCCTCTTAGAATCGAGCGTGTTGTGTGTGGGAACCCTAGAGCTAGCTGCGACTGCAACGAATACCGTAATGGAATCCTCTGTGGGTTCGATGAAGATGTAAAATGTACTGGAATCCTCAGTGGGTTCTGCAACGATGAATACCGTACTGGAATCCTCCTTGGGTTTGACGACGATGGTTACTGTTCATGTATTTTACGTGGGTCTGAAAGTTTGACTTCTGTTCTAATATCCTACATGGGTTCGACAGAGTAGCTGATCTACTATCCTACATGGGTCCGACAACTTAGCTGGACTAGTATCCTATGTGGGTCCGCCAGCCTACATGAATCAGTGACTACATCTGATCATCTTTGTCACTTGACGAAAGATATATACCTGTGTGAGCTGAGTCTTGACTTTCAATCATTACCATCGGTGTGATTGACTTCTTTCCTGTGCGGACTGGGTTATGCTTGGGCTCGAGAGTTTGATCCGAACTGGGATTGATAACTTAGGTATATGTATGGGAATATACCTAAGTAGAGTTGGTTCATACTTTATGATTGTATATTTTCTTTTTGGTTTATCCTTCATGGATTATAGGAGACCTTCGGGGGTATCGGGGTCCCTACTAAGTATTTCAATACTCACCCCTGCACGAGCTATAACCCCACTATGTTGTGTTAGATGCAGACGACGGACGACACTGATCGTAGTAGAGACTTGTTGCGTTGGATGGTACCTGAAGGTGGACCACTTAGCGGAATGTACACCGAGCGGACGGGCGGACCCGAGGTACCGAGGAGACCATCTATACCTACCCTTCGGGTGGGATTCCTAGAGGACGACTTAGTAGTTTCTCTTTTAATTTTCTGCTATTGTACTAGACTTCCAGTTGTACTGTACTTTTCAGTTGGGTTTGTATTCTAGCCTATTTACCTTTAATCACTTACTTTGTATTCAATATTACTTTGTGCCTTCTTCAGCTTGCATACTCTGTTGTGTTTGTTTACTATTATAAAGGCAATGCCTTCCCTTTTATTGGGATTTACGCCTTTGGTGCTAGACGCCAGACCCTGGCCTATGGAAGGCGGGCTTGGGGTAGTCACGGCACGAGCCCCGAGGATGGGTCTTGACACATAGTATATTAAATTATAATATTTTAATAAATTATTGTTCGAAAAAGAATGGTTTTACATGTAACATGCACTATTGAAGAATCTCTTTTTTGTGTGGAATGAAATGTGACTTAGTATTTCATGAATTACATTTAATATAATATATTAATTATATTATAAAATATAAAATATATCATAATTTATTGATAGGTTATATTCCTTTCTATGTTTGGAGTTGTGTTCCATACACTCAAAAGAATAAAAAGTTACCATTTTAGTATTTTTAGGGTGTTACATTCTCAAAATCATAAATAAATTGCATCCTTAAAATCTATACATGATCATAGAAGTCAATGGTTTTGTAATTGAAAATTACCGTTGTTAATGAACCCAGATAATAAAAGAGTGTTTAAAATATCCTCTTAATAACAGATTATGAGAAGTATAAAGGTCACATGGAATAACACATAGCTGGGTCTCTAGGTTGGAACATATTAGAGTCATGTAGAGATACATACATAGTGTAGAAATTTAAATATTTATTATGAGTTACTGAGGTTTTCCATCATAGATAAGTGAATTATTATTGTAATGTTGAGGACCTCACATCCATAAATATGTGATGATTTTAAAAACCATCAGTTGAAAAAAAATATTAGGAAAACACTTATTTTTATCATTTTAGTAATGTTGAGTAATTATTGTTCTTTTTAATAATATAAGGAAATATATTTACTAGATATATTTCAATTTCATATGAACTATTCCATCTTTTTGTTGTTGTTTGATAAAATTCTAATTTGTTCCTTACTCTCTGAAATGGATATCCTAGAAATAACACTTTTTAAGCATTGTAATCTTTTTTAAGGTTCATAACACCCCTAAAAGAATTAATTATATTTGTCTTCAACTATTTTTCTAAAACCCATATGTTAAATAAATTAATATATAAATCCAAAATTAAAAATATTGGTTTATAATTAATATTTTTCATCAAATTTTTTAACTAAAAATTATTACATATTTACCTAGACATCACATAGCATAGTTGTAGGCATGAATCCATTATCATCATTTGATCATTGATTCAAGCTCCCCCACCATACTAGATTTGATGGGTAATCAAGATTCTTGTGGGATTCCAATTTTATAAGCTCTATTAATTCAAAAAATAAATATGACGGACATCCTTGAAATTAATTCATTAAAGAACATTTTTGTTATGGTTTATCATTCAACATTTTTTTCCAATACTAATAATATTATTTGGATATTATTGAAATGTAATTAATTATGATGGTAACACTAAAGGTTATCAATACCATTAAACATGAGCCTCTAAAATTTAAGGGAATCATTTAACAAATATATTTTCCACTAAAACATATATTTAACTAATTATTTGTATTGACATTAATTTCGTCTAATGTATCCTTAATCGCATATTACCTAAAGAAATTCATATAGACTATGACTTATGTTCAACCATAATCTCATAATCTGTTAAAGGTATCTACCATTCTTATGTTAATGATGAGATATGTCCTACTAAAATTTAATTCAATCCTTAGATGTATCATGATTATAATAAATAAAATATTACTGGTAATAATACATCAATAATATAATTATAGAATCATAGTAAATACATAAACTATTTTATTTAAAAAAAAATATTCTATGGCCTAGGGTTTAACCAAGTTAATTCATTTTCATTATATATTTAAATAGTTTATAATAGTTTGTAAAGAGAATGCGAATTTCCCTAATCATATCCCCTAGGGGTGTAAAACTAGGTGCTTAGTAGAATCATTGTTTTTTTATGGGTTAGGTTCGATTCAGGCTCAATAAACCTTTTCAAGGATATTACAACTACGAATATCTGTGCTAAAACCATGTTTCCTTCACGTACCCTGATAGGGATGTACATCTAAGAAGACCCACATGATCTCTACCATAACAAAATTATTTTTTGTTCTTCAATACATATCCTAAAATTGTATCTTATAGTTATTTTCCCTAATCTATGTTTTCTTAAATCTAGTTCATATGGTTTCTACTAATGTTTCTATAATTGAAACTATAGCAAACCTTTCTAGAGAAACTAGAATCCAGGGTCGTGATACCATTTCATTTTCATAAGATACATGAAAATCAGGTCTCAATAGACTGAAAAATTTAGTGTTATTGGTAAACATGAAACATAAATAAGCCTTGTATTACAAATTAATACACAAATTACAACATAATTGTTTTATGTGGAGGACAAAACTATTCCCACTTACCACAACCTTGCATATTTTTCTAATTATACTTCTTGGATTCATATAGGAAATGAAACAAAATAATCATGAGATCAAATAAACATTAAGGGTATGTTCAATATAATAAATAATTAATTAATGGCCATAATTCTAATGGAAAGGTAAATATCATAACACACCTTCCATTTAATTAATAAAAATTGATGGAAGTTCATAAAAAATATGGAAATGTAAATAAATGAAAACCCATTTCATTTAAATAACTGAATATGGAAAAATCAATATGGAAAGGTAACAAGTCAAAACACAATCAATTTAAGAAATAAATTTAGAATTACATGAATCCAAATATTTTTTTTATAAATAAAATCACATGGATAATAAATATTGAATCAAAATGAAGTCAATTTTTAATTATCGAACATCATGTTTCCTAGGAACATGAAATATTAATCATCATGTCTATTCACACGATGGTTTAACATACTAGTGTCTATACCATTCATGAGACAATTTTAATTTTTTGATAGAAACCCTTCTATTCTTCTTATAAGCAGACTCAAATGGGTTTTTACTTGCAAACATCGTATCATTAGACTAGTGATGCATTAAAGGGTTAATTTAAATATTCACAAACCTATGTCTTTAATGTCCATAGTGTTCCTCATATATCAAATAATTGATTTAATTGAAAAACAAGGTGCCTTTTAAAATATATATATTGAGTAACAGATATGGATTAATCAATATTACCCTATTAAATCAAATGATTTTCTATGTAAACACTATATGTAAAAATGGAATACTTTTTAGGAAATGAACATATCCATAAATGATGATATAGATAATTGATGAAATCTCACAGTTCAATTATCAAAGGAAATTAAATATTTAAAGGGGACTAAAAGAAATCCATGTACTGAATTTTAATTCTATCATTGGCCAGATAAATGATAATGAATCCAATGTAATAAAAAGGATGTTATCAACACAACATATCCCATGTGGTGTAATGATAAAGGGTTTTTGTTGTGGATGAATCAAAATAAAGGGGAAAGAACTAAAAATATATTTTTCATTTTGGAACAAATTTTTAAAAAATAATTACCATTCAAAATCACATTTTAAAACTTTTCTTTAAAAAAAATATTACATTTGAAAATAGAAAATGAATCTTTGAAGAAATGATTGCTGGTAAATCTATACATTCTGTACCAAGTAAAAAATAACTGTACCTTTTCATAGTAAATTGGTTATAAAAATTCGTTGATTGGAAAGATACAAAAAGATTCATTTAAAAATATATTGAAATGATAAAGTGGATAAAAATTTATTTAACAAATCAATTTTAAAAGGTTTAAAATATTTCAAATTTGTTTAATAAAACATTGTTTGTTATAATAAAATAGGTTCATCAAATAAAGAGAGAAATGTAGTGGGGTTTTCTTTAAAACATTTTCTATAAAATTTTTAGTACCAAAGATAGGGAGATCCTCAACAATTTCCCTAGGTTAAGGATCTATGTGACCATATATATCTAAATACACAAACACCCCCAAATATCTTTACCCTTTTGAAAGACAATTGTGCGAAACACTTGATCATAGATATCCAAATCCAAATGGGAGACACACAGATGTTCTTTTCCCTAAGCTTTGGTAACTCTAGAGGACATTTTTTAGGTTTCAACATAATCTATTTCAAGAAAGGGATCCAATGTTGGAGAGGCCATACCATTGATAGATTTTAAGGCGGCTTCATGAAAGGCTCGAGCATGCTGAAGGGGTGAGGTGTACTATGAAATGGGAATCATGTATGTGGAAAACATGTATGTGGTGCACAAGTAGGATTGAGTTAATTGATGTTACCATATGTTAAAAACAACCTAGATTACTATAATTGGGTGAGATGTGGCACATTCCTTTAATATTCTTCACAGGTAATCCCTGAAGTGGGATGTGCAACTTCTAACTTGAGGAACTGCGATCGTGCATTTGTTCATATATTTTGGGGGTTAAGTGAATTATTAGTGAAAATATAGTTAATTTTAGCACATGGAGAAGATAAGTCTCACTATATCCCATATATTTCCTAACATTTGGTGTTTTGAAATTACCTCATAGGTTTGGAAGGATATGGCGGAATAACTAGAGAGATCAGAGAAGCATTATGGCTTTATTGAAATTTATCCCTACAAATGAAGGCCCCAATGATAAATTTATAAAACAATATTGTACCATGACTGATGGTTTCTTGGTGAGAAAGTGTGGGTTGGGATAAATGTTGGGGGTGTGCAAGTGAATGCATGCCAATGGTGATTCGAGCTACGTTGGGTGAACCATATGTTGTGCCTTTTCAAATCTTGAGATTCTCCATCTATTTTCTCCTCATTTTTCTAATGAATTTCCCTTAGTCACTTTTTATCAATGTGATGGAAAGTATTATCAACAGGGAATTATGAGAAATAGCTACTTTATACTATGGGGGGAACACCCCCATAACCCTCCTCAGGATCACTTCCATGATACCGTCCTAGCCCTTTGGGATGGTGCCTTTACTACTATCATTAACCCCTATGAAATCATGAAGAGCCGCACTACACAATTTTTGAGCCTAGTTGAGGAAATTTTGTTAAGAATTTCATGGAACACATTTCATAATTTCTAAAAATTATATAAAATGTATGTATAATATACTAACAGTATAAATAATACATCATTGAGTGATGAAATAAAATAAAATGGGGGGATAAGAATCACATTATCAAACCGACCTATCATAACTAGAAGGAATCTTTTTGATTCTTCAATGCATACAAATAACAAAAAATATAATTAAACCATTCACCATTGGGAATAACTAAAATCCCACTACACAAATATCATTTTCTATAAGCACATGGTTAAACAGTCAGTTGTCTATATAATACAAGACATGTGAGGGGGAATTTTTAATGGAGGGGTAGTATATAAATACCAAATATGATTCCTAAATATAATTACTAAATACATTTAAAAGAATAAACAAAAAGATCCATCAGATCAAGATCCAGAAAGGTATGAACATTTTCTATTTGTGATTTAAATTGTTGAAAACTCAAAAAACATGAGATATTATTTCCTTTCATAACCAAACTATAGAATAATAAACCCTAAAATGAATCCCAATAAAATTAAATACCCAACCTTATAACTCGCTTCACCTCTACCAAAATATATTGGGGGACTTGGACCACTCTGAAGGTATGTATTGATCAATTAACTAAATAACCCTGGTAGATAACCCACACCTCATGATGTAGATAATTAAAAAAGAGGGATTACCTGACCCAATGGATATAAGGATCATGTTATGAGTAACTTAGGGAGTTCCTTGCCATATTAGTCATGTTTATATGGAATTCACCTTTTAAATGATATGGGTGTACAGACTCCACCCTGAACCTAGAAGACAAAAAAACCATGTAATTAGGTTGATGTTATAATCTTGAAATAATATTGGGGAACTAAGCCAAATAATAGGTTCACTATTATGGGAATTCTTAAAAACCTTATCACTTTAATCATCATTCCAAATCACAATCATCATACCAAAATAGAAAGGAATTTAAACTACCCACATTTCCACAGATACTACGTATACTTATAAATATGGATGATATATCACATTCTATATGGAAAACACTTAGGATATAATAATTGTTTTACCAAAACCGAGTCTCACAAAAAGAGATATAAAAGCTAACCATGGATAAAAGGTATATGGTATGTACTACAGGGTTATACAATGTGTCACCATTTATATTATGTTTTCTCAGTACTAAAAATTACTTTGTGTCTGGTGGTTTACATAATTTCTGTGTAAGATAGTGATCATGGTGTGTATGTTCCATGGAGGTACTCAAATTGTGCTTCCATATCGAGAGTTGTGAGGGTTGTGGTACATGTCATATCCTTTGAAGCGTACAAGGATCATATGCCCACAAAGTATACAAGAGATATACAACCTGAAGGTTAAGATGTTTATATTAATGATATCACACGAGATATTATTCCTTGTACAAATTATTTTAGCCCACCTGAAACTGGAGAACACCTATACCTAATTTATATTCTTTGTGTTATTTCAATTTTACTAAAACTATTGATGTTTCATCCAGTGTGATGTATGGTTTTGGATCCATAATACAGGACTTGTGAAAATTCCTATGAGAAAAAATTGAAAATAATATTAAATCACATAAATTTCATCATATCTACCTTTTATGCCACCTAAAACCACATATATAGCCAACAACACCCATTTTTAATCATTATATCCATTTGTTATCTCTCATTATCAATAAAAACACTCTGAAACAAATTCACACTTGAACTCAATTCCCACTACACCTATTCCCATTAGGGTGTCACATCACCACACCTTTGGTAATCTACCATAACTTTTAAAAAATCCTAAACACCATACGCTTCAATTTTTTAGTTGAATCAATTCGTTATAGGCCCAAATTTTGGTCATTTTTAGATCTAGACCAATTTCATCTAACTATAGACTTTAGTGAATTCTAATGACAAATACACGATTAATGTGAATAATGTAATGGAAAACACCTAATAAGATATTATTTGAAGATGGGGAGAATGTAAAATAACCTTTAATTGAGTTTGGATTCACCAAGAATGAAAAAGATAGGGAAAAACAATGTTATGAGAAATAAATTTAACAAATATAATGGTTGGGTTATTAAATTATGTTAGAAATTTTAATTTTTAATTGTATAGTCTTATATAATCATAAAAATTTGATATAATATATTGAAAGGACATATTAAATATCCACATCTAAATTTTTATCATTTTTTATTGTCGATTTCAATAATACCATGTTTTGTTGGAAATCCCTATCAACGAACAAGCTACTTGGCTCCACCAAATCCCAAATTCTCCCAAGATCATTCCTTTTATCTCAATGAGGTTTTGTGGTAAATGATGAAAACTTATTAAGTAGAGTTATAAAAGATAATCAATTGAATATATTTCAAGGTTTTATAGATAATAATTCAATTAATTATTTAAATTAAATAGTCATATATGTGAAAATCCATACATCTTAGTTAAGACAAGAACTTATTTTATACCGTCATTAGGGTAAATCACTTATTCCAATAGAATATTTTGGTCATATTTCCCCATATAGTGCTCTAAATAGAGGAGAAAAAATATTTCCAAGATCATGCCTAAACAAATAAAAAAATATATTTTATTTAATATATACTAATCGGGCATATATGATTCTAATATGATTGAAATAAATCAATGAAAAATAAATAAAGCATTATTTAAATTATTTAAAAGGTTTTTAGTAAAACAATATTGGTCTCTAAATGATAATAATAATAATAAATCACCAGTATTTCTCTAATATTATTTATTCCTTTATCTCTCCTCAATTAATGAATTATGGTTCTTAATTACCTTTGATTTTTAATATACAAATATTTAATAAGTTGTTCATATGAAATAAATTTGTTTTAAAAAATATATATATAACCAATTACTTTTTCATTTATTTATTCATCTTATTTTAAATAATCATTTATCAGTCCTATAATTGTTTTATTCTTCCATTTAAAATAAATATCTTCATGTGTACATTTAAAATCGATATAATGATCGACAATGATCACTTGTTGATTATATTCATCGATTTCAAATTTATATTTCTCATCCATTTTTATTATATTATCATTTTAATAATATTAAATTTTTTCACATTTAATTATTCAAACCTAGTCATAATTGTTTTACCTACCTATCACTTCTATTTGAAAAATATTTTTGAAGAAAATATAGTATTAATATTTTATTTTGTGAGAATATTCTATTATTAATTTTATGAGTAAAAACCCTCATAATCCCATTTAAACATCCTGTATCTCAATTCAATAATCTAATAGAATTTTCATGAATTTAATCATGTGAAGGTTAGTTTGGAATTAAACCATAATTTTATTATTTTGAATATACTATTCATAATTGATAAAAACTCATGACTCCAAAATTACATCTACACCTCAACTTTCATTAATGTCATGTTAATGTATATTCGTATTTTCCCTATATTTTTATGAGTAACAAGAAGTATCATACATACTTACAATAATATAATATGAAACAAAACATCAATGAAAACCATTGATTGATATTTATTCCAACACTAATTTTTCAAACACCTATTCATTAAGATTGTGGAATGGTGGAATTATTCTATTCATATTTTCCATCAACTCCAATATGTTATCTCAAATATAATTTATTTAATGGATCCTACAACCTAAATTATTTAGATTAATAAATCATCAATGTATTCCACATTATGAATTTTTATATAATGAGTTTTTTTGTGAATATTTGGAAACATTTATTCATTTACATGGATTTCACCATTGTAGATGTTATCCAATTTACCCCAAATTTGTTTAATGGACAGGAAACTTAATCCATTTGTATAATTATTGTTTTAAAAATACATTAAAATGGAATTTTTTTTCCTTCCATGTATTCCAAGAAACATCTAATTCATTTCGCTAAATTGAAAATCAATGGGATTACTGATATGAGTTCCATGCATGAAAAAAACCCCAAGCCCAAGAGAACATATATGTGATCCTATCTTGTTATTAAAAATCTAATCATTCCACCCATTTATGTGAATAATTTTATTCATTGAAAACAATTTCCATATAAAAACTTTTTTTGGATTGATTCATCTAGAGTTACCTTATGTCCTGGATACCACTAATTATAACCATTGTTTCCCAAAAAAACACTAATTGGTGTGAATTAGGTTATAAAATTTTCTTCATGTATGTAAATGTAAAATATTCCTTCGTTTAAAGGAAAATAATTAAACTATCAATTTTAGTCAGACATCTATATCATCAAAATATATAAATTTAATGTTTTGGTTGAAAAAACAATTCACGTGGATCACCACTATGGGATACTCTAAGAAGTATAGAATGGTAATATAAGGATATTCTAGATTAATCACTTTTCACATTAATGATTATAAATGTTTAAAAAATTACCAATTAAAATCCATGGGTCACTCCACAAACATTTCCCTCAATACCTTATTTCGTGAAAAGAAGCATGAGAATTATCGACAAATTGATTTTTCTTATTAAAATAAAATTTGGATAATGAAACCCCAATTAGTATTGTTTTACTTCCATCAATTTCTAGTATCATTATTAAAATATAGATCATTAAACATATTATTCATATTATAATCTCCTTTATTAAAATTCTATATTTGTAGTAATGATTATCATCTTATATTAATCAATTACCTAAGTATACTGGTCAAATAATATGCATTAAATTCTTTCACTTTGAACATCTAAATTCCACTTTCATTAAATTACACTTGCAAACCAATTATTGGACCTCAAATACATATAATAAAAATTAATTATCCCATGAAAATAGATTATGTCTTTATATTTAAATGAATTTATATCTTTCGAATCATTTAAATTTCTATATTATATTGTGTCGCCATTATTTATTATAGAATATCATTTCGTTAATCATTCATTTAAAAATAATGGTCTATTTTTAATTTAAAATATAATAATTATGGTTTACAATATTTTATATGCACAAATATATTGATATTGTATCATAATATTTCCCTAGATCCATATATTATAATATGCATGTAATACATTTTATAGATTACAATATCCCAATATTTAATATGCCATATAATTCCTATATCATAGCATACATTAGGATTATAACATAGGTGACATGTCTTCTAAAGAATTTCCTATGATTGTGAATCAATGAATTTATTCATTTATTTCATGAAAATAATTTGAAAGTTTCAACGAATGAATTATCAAAAGGATAAAAAATTTTCTAATACATGTCTGGTACTAGGAAATTGAATTCAAGACAAAAAACCCATAACATGTTCAATAGAGATAGTGTGAGTTTCAATTTAGGTATTATTTTATGTTATTCATATTTAATATTAATTAAATATGATAGATTAGTTACTCAAATGGGTTTGTTCAGCTTATGTGATCAAAAAATTACACACTAAAACCCTATGGTGGAATTAGAGCCACATTAATCAATGAAACGACTTGTTATTTGAAAACAATTAGGAAACACCATTTATATCATAATATAGATGATGGAATATCATGGTGTATGAGATGTAGAGGAAGAAAATCATCCATTAGATAACTAAACCTCTATTCTAAATAATATGACATAGGATAATATAAGATGTATATCTAGTCATTAGATCAAAATGGTGTATATCATAGTGTTTGATACATTAAAAACCCATGGTTCCATTCAATGTCGCATTAATGATATATGTGATATTAAAATCTATGGATGATACTCGAGAGGCATGAAAATAGATTAGAAAATCATAATGGTAATTTATTACAAATAATCAATGTTTATTGGGTCATTATAATTAAATTTCCAATTTGATAGACATTTCGGTTGCTTAATAAATTCAATTATGTATGGGTTGTATGATACATTTGGCTTTTCCCATTGTGATATGAATTTTATTATGTATGTGTTACGCAATATATATCCTTTACAGGGTGGTGAAAAAAACTCCCTTCCCTATAGATGTGAAAAACATATATGTAAGGGTTACCCAATACATAAGTGGCATTCCTTTTCCACGAAAATAAAAAAAATGGTTCATAATGGTTTTGTTTATTCTTATCACCTTTTACAACTGATAATGACCCTTCATCAATCATGAAATACTATATAACCATAAAATTTAAATTTTTTAATATTTTTTATTATTTAATTATAATTTATTAATGTTTTATAACAAATATGTGTTAGGGATTGTAATAAATAGGTTTTTATGCCTAAATAAAATTTGTATTTTTCTTATTAACATATAATTCTTAAAAAATAAAATAAATGTTTATTTTTTTAATTCCATAATAATAATAATTTTTAGAAATTACTTTATAAATTTTATTATTATTTATTATATAATTTATTTGATAAATTGATTCATAAAATTTTCATTCCATACATTATATGAAAGGTGTAATAAAATGCGACTTAGTTTTCAACAACATTGACAATGATTTGTAATTAAGTTATTATCAGGAATTTATTTAATGAATATTGTTTATTTATATTAGTTATTACAGTTATAATGGAATTTTAATCTATATTGGGTAAAGTAACATTGGTAGAGGGACTTTAGGTTGGAATTCCCACTATCATATATTCTAATAACTTATTCTAAAATGGATTGTGTTAGTAATCTATAGCCTCAGCATTACCCATATGGTAAATTTTAATTTCATATAATTCTAAATCATAAAATTAAATTTGAATGTAAATTATATAAAATATTAATTTAGATATGTTTGAATATATATATCTTCTATTAGTGGGTATGTAACAGAAATTATTGGTTGTGTAATGAGTAACACATTAATGCGGGTTGAACATATTAATTTGGTGGATGGAATAGGAATTTATAATCTAAATCATTATAAGGATTCATACATATGGAATGATAACATGTGAAAATAATTATTTATTATGTCAAAATAGTTTTGAATTTAAAATGAATGTGATATTTTTTAAATTGATTAGTATTTATAGGAATCCCCTCAAATACTAAGGGTGATATTCCATTCAAAGGGGAACATGTCCTTACTCTAATCATTCATTGAGGGGGATTATAACCATTAGGTTCCAATGTGTTATATTGTTTATGAAAAGTAAGAAATATGGTGACTATAAATGTTATGTTTATTATTATTCGATTTTTCTCAGGGATATACTTATCTAAATAAAAATAACCCTTAAAATAGTAGATGAATAACATTGAGTGAATCCATATGATGTATTTTGATAAATTACATTACCGTCATCTATATAGGAGTCATATATAATAGGATTGACAAGAGTTTCCAACAAGATATTTTTTCGTGTTATTTTTTTGATTATCCAATGTATTTCATGATGAAATTTGGGTCTTGTCTCACTAAATCGATATGATTAATGGGGTTATTATTTTATAATTTTTACTTTCAATAAAAAAACAAGATAAAAATTTGAAATACATTAATCTCAACCATAGATAAGTCTTTTTTATATATGATGGAATGTGTCAGGATTATCATTTCGAGATCTCTTATACGTTTAACCTATTTTAGTATTATAAATTTTTATATAATGTTTAGAAGTTTTCTAAAATATAAAAATTCTATGAATATTAATGAAAATGATATAACGATAAATGTATCAATTTATGAGTCATGGGTATTATATTATTGGTGTGCATCACCCATTTTTGCTGACAAAAATAATCTCATAGACAATACGGGACTAAATAAAATTGAACTGGATCTACATGTTAGATATTGGGGAATATATTCTACATTGGATGTGAGAACATATGATTATAGTATAAATGTTGTGTTATTTATATGATTAATTTTTTTTAATGTTATTGGAATAAATATAAATTAATTTTTTTATATTATTTAAATAATATGGGATTTTAATTAATTTCTGAGAACTATAGTTGTTTTATATATAAAAATTATTTTTTCTAATTTAGGAATATGGTAAATGGTTTAAAAATACCAAATATGGATAATTATGTCAATAGAATTTAGAATAAATAAGATCATGTTTACTCTAACCCAATGTACCCTTGGAAATTTCATTTTGTAAGTAAGAATGAGAAAAAAATTCATATAATTTGTGATGATTTATTTTTAGAATCATTCCGATATGTATCATTTGATAATTGTGAATCATGTTTTCTAGGAAAAATTTCTAAATATTTTTTTAGTGGAATTTTTGAGAGATCTAGTGGAGTATTTAATCTTATAAAATTTGATGTTTGTGAACTAATAACAACACCATAGACTAGTGGTTTTATATAAAAAATAACATTTAATGATGACATTATTTGGTGTAGTCTTGTGTTTACAATGATACCCAAGTATGAAACTTTCAAAAATATCAATGTGTTTAACAATGAAGTATTGAAAAAATGAAGACACTTTTTTAAAACTCCATGATTAGGTGATGATGGTTAATTCATAAACACTAAAGATTTTGATAATATGAATGATTGTGGAATTAATACACAACTCAATCCTCCTAGAATCCCACTTTGATATAGTGTGTCTGATAGAATTAATGATACATTATTATACATGGTTTGATCGATTGTGAGTTATTGGGACCATCCTATATCATAATTGGGATATTCTTTAAAAACTAATATCGTCCTAATTAATCACATTCCTTAAAATAAAGCCATAAAATTCTATATGGGATATGCCATTGGAAACCTAAGAATATTTATATTATTTCAATTTAGAAATATAAAGAAAATGTTGGGAATTTAAATTTTGATAAACATAGACCTAATTTTGAGAAATTATTGTTATTTTTTCACCCCAAAGAGACTACTTATTTTATGTTTATAAATATATTGAACATGAAGTGTTTGTGGGCTAATATGGTCTATTATATAAGAAGTAGAACATTTATAGATGATTTAGTGGAATTAAATTTTAACAAAGATAATTTTAGGACAATAAATAAAGAAGTGTTTGTCATATGGATGTTGAGTTCTTTCTAAAACTATTTCTAGAAGAAGAATTTAATCGAGTTAAACATTAACCTAAATTGTCTAGTAGCTTTCATCTAGAGACTGAGGAATTTGGAATTCTTATTGTATATTTTTATTAAATAATATTTATATATAGTGAGCCTACGACCCGTTAGGATTCCATTGGGCATTATAGTTATGGGAAATGAAAAAAATATTTAAAATTTAAAATAAAATCTATATATGCTAACCAAGTTTGGATATTATTGTATGCATTTGAATGGGTAAGATGAATAATATAAATTTATTTTTTCCAATTAAAACTGATCTGGATTGTAGATTTTCACTAGTAAATATCATCTACTAGATAATGGTTATAAAAATTTCATAGTATTGTCTTTGAAAATAGGTTTTCACAAGTTTTGATGATAATGTACATTCAAATATTTCATTATAAAAAAACTCATTAAGATTTTTATATATATCAAATGGATGTTCAATCTTCTTTCCTAAATGGAAATTTATTTGGTGGAATGTATATGAGAGATCCCGATGGTTTTTATCTTAAAAATGAGTTTTCTATGGTTTTGAACAAATAATGGTCCAATTTCAGAATTAATGAAACCTCGCAAATTTGTAATACTAGGTATTTTGGTGCAATACAAGATATTGGTTTTATTAAAAATGTAAATGATTCAATCGTATATAAGTGTATTTATTAAAGGGTTTTGGTGTTTCAAATATTTTGTATAGATTACATATTTCTTATAAAAATCCATATCACAATTTTAGACTCTTTAATCAAATAGTTTGCAAAATAGTACTCAATAAAATATATAAATAAATAATCCTAATACTAGGTATGAAGACCTATAGAGACAGATCTAATATTTTTACTAGACTAATTTAGAACACATATATTTGAAATGTGATAATATTTATTAGCATGGATAACAAAAAATGGGGACATTATTAGTGTTCCATGACACATATTTATAATAATTCAATAACATTATAAGATGGCTAAAATATTTTACATTATTAATCAAAACAACTTTCATATGATTTATTTTTAATTCCATGTTGTTTAATTTACATTGTGTATCTTATTCATTAAATATAAACAATAAATACTAATTGAATCCAATTTAGAGTAACTGGATTTTTGATATGAACATATATTAGTACATAAGAGGTAAGGATGTGTCATTAATTTTTTTTAGAGAGGTTGATATTATTTTAATGGGTTAAATGATTCTAGTATCCAATATAATAATGATTACATGGGATAAAAATATAGTTTCATCTTCTATTCGAAATAGTGGAGCTATCTATTGGAAAATGTTTCGAATAAGAACCAGAGTGGTGTAAACAAAAGAGGTAGAGTTCCTCACAACATGAAATACTATAATGAATATTGGTCGATTTAAGGACAATTTTTATAAGTTTTGGGTGGTTCTTTACATTGAAGGATAAATTGAGATATTTTGTTACCATAATATAGTTATTACCTATAAAATATTATCATTGTCTCACCAAATGACCAAACACAACCTTCATAGATACCATCTCATTTATGATGTTTTTGAGAGGGATTGTTCAAATATTAATCGGATGTATGTGGGGTCAAATGTGAAAATCCATTAAAACAAGAATTAGATTAGGAATAACAAGTAATGATCTAGGTTTTTTCTTGTAAAAACCTTTTCCTTTTGAGGACTATCATATTTATGAGCATTTATGAAGGGTAGACATTCATTTTCCCTAGTATAATGACCTTGAATTTTTTTTCAATTATTCTGTTAATTCTAGATTGTGGTGTTTAACCTTGGGAATGAATTTAGTGAATTTATTATTTGGTTAGTTAAATCATAAAATTATATATTAATTGAATAATTAATAACTATATTCTATTAGTCCAAATATTAATATCTCCTAAAAAATATGTGTATTATAATTTTAACACCACTGTTAGTTTAGAGATGGGGGGATTTACCTTGGGAGGTGTAATATGTATTCCTGTTTTCGTTACATATCTTTCTCATTTTGTTGGTCTTCCATTTTAATTAATTTGGGTTATTTAAATATCCATTTTCATCCCCCATTAATCCCTTTGAAAATATTAAGGATACACTCCCCCTCCCCTTTAATGATATGGATCCTAAAGGAGGGTCTCGAGATATAAACCATCACACTAGTATTAATAGAGAACTTATCAAGGTGAAAGGATTATCAATTGGGAATAAAAGGAACATGTTTATGAAGATATGTAATTACACCAACTGGTTGGGATTATTATTTAGGTTCCTCAAATTATTAATTATAGTGGTTTTCACTTCTTATTTTTAGTATTTATATGCCCTATAGTTTTATTCTCTATGAGTTTGGGATAATTGTTTTGTTTTTTTTATTATGGTTGATCTTATGAGGTTTGGATGTGGAAATAATGAATATAAACTATGTTTTCCCCATATCAATTGGCGTGTATTTGGTTGGTGTGTATCTGTTCAATGATGAAGTACATGTAATTTTTTTGCTATATAAATCCACCATGTAATTCCATTGGTTACACTAGTTAAGATTTTTCCATATAAATGGTATGACACAGGTGTGAGGGTTATGGAATGTATAAGTACATAGTACAATATGTTATATTAAATGACCATGGATATGGTATATGATCAAGATTATATGTGCACTACACTCTCTATAAAATAAGTGTATATCATGTATCTTGTACTCCTTTTACATGTCATGTACACCCCAATATTCTATGATGTGATCAGATGATCACCCTGTAGATTTTTTTGGAGATTATAGAATTTTATTCAGAGTACATATCCATATTGAAGATAATGGTGAGGCCCCCGTAATTTTTAGATGTGTTGGTGAGAAATGTTGACATTGAATTTGAATCATAATCCCATGAAAAAAAATGAATGGATACGATGATAGAAAAGAGAAGGTGTGAGGATTAAATACTAATCTCATAGTGAAATATAATTTTGACTATGAGACCCTAACTTGTTTTAGAATTTAAAACCCCAAAGTGTGCTTGATGGATTCAGGTGTCTCTGAGGATGGATGGTCATCGATGATTGTGTTCTTCCATGCCTGAATAGTACCCTCATTATAATATGAAGGATTCACTAGTCTTAGTCTTATGTGTGAGTCATGGTGGTATCCATCAAAATCCTCATTCACCCCAATATTGGTTTTGTTACATGGGTCATGGGATCAGAGGATTAAAGAGTTAAAACATCAGTCCTTGGTAGAGACAACTTATACAGTTGATCATCATTCAAACAATAAATATATTATCTCTTATAGATTTAGTCTCATGTTACATCATTCGGAGTTGGAAAACTATTGCAAAGATAACTTAATGGTGTATTTCACTATACTGTTATATTGATGCATATATAGTAGTATTGATATAGTTTTGTATTTAGATTATATCCCTAAGAATACATGAAATATTGAAGTGTTATCATTTCATTTTGGTTGATGGGGACCTCACCACTATGTAAGGCGAGGTGTATCTATAACATCCCAGGTAATTAAAGAATATGAAATTATCATATTTATTAATATTTGTAAATAAAATATAAATTTCACATTAAAATGGATTCTATTTTAGATGGCATACCCAATAATCAACAATGAGTTTCTCCGAAATCTTATGTGGCACAAAAGGTAGAGTCATACTAAGAAAAATAATAATAACATAATATTATTATTTTAAATGGTATTTAATTCCTAGTCATTGTATTGGTGGTTATCTAAAAAACTAAATATATTTTGATTAAAAATGTTTTTAAAATGTTTTTATATTTACCCAATAAAATTATTAAGCTTAAAATGGGAATGAATCCAATTTTATACATAAATACTCTAATATTTTTAAAAGGTAGTTTCACCACCTTTTGGTGGAGAACCACTTCTAAATCTATTATTTTCACTTTTAAATGTTCCATTTTACAAAATAAATTTCTTATTTAGAATCCGGACGTCAAAATTTAATTTGGGGAAATTTTTGGTATTTTTTTTGATAAAGTTGATTTTTTAATGGAAAATGTAAAATACTGCATTTTAAGTCAAAATTAACTTTTCATCTAATTTACATATATGATGATATTTTCCTTTTAATTTGCATTAAATTGATATTAGATTCTATTTTTATCATTTAATCCATTTTTTGACATTGTAAGTAATTTTACTTTAAATTGGACATAAACTCATGTCAAACATTGGGATGTTTTTACATCCTAAAAGCACACATTTTTTTCTGACAATGGGAATTATTTTTAAATTAATTTTTAAAACCTTTGTGATATGAATTTGTAAAAATGGATTTCATATTTTGAATTATGAGGTCCTAATTTTATTAATATGGACCTTTTATTTTTAGACATTAGGAATAGCGACTTTAATAAATATTTTATTCACCATGGTTAAAAATGAAAATCTATTAATAAAAAATAATATAATTATAATATTAATTTACCCTAAAATCTGTCCTAATACTATATAATGGGATATTTCCTACTATTTCCATTCTTAGGTCGATTTTAGGACCCCATGGAGCCTCTTGTGTGTGAAAATGACATTTAATTGCCTTTAATTTAATGTTAAGGAAAATATAACAAAAACAGGTTTATTTTAATAAACAAATTTTTTATGGGGTTATATAATGGATATATTCGACTATAAATAGTCAATTGAAATCTAATATAATTTCCTATATCATGGTACTTTATTTATAATATTTTGAAATAAGAAAAACAAATTTATTTATGACATAATGGTGATGTAGTGATTACCTTATTAACGGAAGAGTTAAATAAATGAGATTATAAATATTAAAATAAATTTATATTGAAACTTTTTATATAATACAAAAATTTAATGGAAGATTATTACTCGTTATATTTGAATTAATAATGGTTTTTAGAAATTGTCATGTTGTTATGGATTCATGTTAAGTCATGATATGAATATTACATAAATTGACATAAATGGTTTTTTAAAACAAATAATATTTTATTAATTGATATAATAGTCCTAAAAATCTATGATTCTGAAAAATGACGTTGATAAGGTTTAAAATGTCATTAATGAACCACTTGAGGTTCTATTGTCATTTTATAGTAACTATATTAACCATATAATGTTGATATACAAGAAGACAAGGTAAAAGTTAAATAAGTTAACTAAGGATTAAAGCGAAATGATAAGGTTAATTTTATGACCTAAACATGATAAAACATGTTTTTTGAGAGTTTGTTTACACATAATCATCTGATATTTTAAATATATCGCTTTTTTGTTATTAGAATACGAATATTTATTAATAATAAAATAATACTTTCAAACATTCATAAAGTGTTCTTACTCCCTCTTATAAAGGGAAACCAAATCAAACATTTACTCACACCTCTCAAGACCTATTGGATCATATATAATATTCCCCAATAATATTCCTAAATTCCTCTCTTCCACATATAATCCTTCCCTTAGGAATAAGGAAATTCAAGGATGTCCTTTGGCTAAAATGAAAAGATGTTACACGATTTGAGTTAACATATTTTCTCATGTTTCTTTTACATTATTTTTCCTTTCTCCACTCCTGATGCTCCTATTATTATTTGGATACATGAATAAACAATTATTATCAATATACTAGGTTGTTTTTATGAAAATTATTTGAACTAAACTTACACACACCATCGTCTAATGTGTATAGAAAAAATTGTTTCGGTGGACGGTGAAATGCTGCCTCATGAAATGATGATTTTTCAATCATTTACTAACACCTCTCATGGTGGCCATTATTGTAAAGACACGGAATTCATGTGGAACTTTTTTTTAATACTTGGGAATTTTATGAGTCTACAGTTTTTTACAGTGCTTGATTATGAGGACCGGTGTTTCTGGAATCCATTTCTATAGTTTTATTTGGGTACGTTCAGTAAATGTACGAGTGGGTTTTTATAACTTTTAAACTGGTGCTCAGAATGGAAATATGAGGGCACCGTTGAACTCATAGTGCCGTTTTTCTCTTAATAGGACTTTCACTTCAATGGTAGTGATTTGGGAATAAATGTTACTTTTTGGCTTTTTATAAAAATAATAATAAAATAAAGTATAATACTTTATTTTATTTTTATGCTTCCATGTGTTGAGTGTGTTGGTTAAAACCTCTCCTTGGAGGTTAGTGGAGGGACCTCCACAACCTAACCTCTCATGAGAGGTTATAGTGGTGGGTCCCACCCGAGCATAACCTCCCATGGGAGGATACTTGAGGTGGGGACCACCCGAGTCGCAAAACCTCCCTATTAATGATAGAGGTGGGGACCACCTGACCCCTATTGATGGTGGAGGATGAAACCTGTCCACTCTCCCCCATTAATGATGGAGAGCCTTTGACCTCTCTGCACAATTAATTGCGCCAACGCTTGTGTTTTAATAAGAAGAGCCTCTTGGAATCCTCCAAATTAAATAGACAACACACGTGCAATTAATTTGGAGGAGTCGGGATTTTAATTCTCTTTTTTGAATTACGTGCCAACACATAAAATAACATGAAAACTATTATTTTATTTGGGATGAAATTATCTTCTGGTGGGATTATTGGAGAAAGCTTCCAATGAAGAACAAAACTCCCAACGAAGAACTCAAAGAACGCTGGCGACACTCTTCTTCTCCGACCTTTTTCCATGGACTCCCTTAAACATGGGACGCGATCGTCTACCACGAAATGTCAGCCATCCTTCTACGATGTCAATGATCAACTACCAGCGGATTAAAGGTACAGAATTTTGTTTTTTTAACTTTGAATATAAACCTTGTTCTTCATCGAACAAAGATATGGTATGAGAATCACCAATTTCTATCACTGTAATGAGGAGGGCTCGGGCCACACGAACACGGTCTGAGCCTTCCCTTATTTGTTCTTGTTTGATGACGACGACATGGAAAAGAGAAGACGACGACAAAGATGGCGAACAAGGGCCACACTACCCATAGCCTCCATGAACCGCGCCGCCCCGAAGACACCCCGGAGAACTTCGCGTGCCCCAGCACGCTGCCCCGACGCATTGCCCGCATGCCCCGTGAACTGCCCGGCTCCACCGGCGCCCCCGCACTCCGCCAGCATGCTGCCCGGCGCCCCTATTTCCCGCCGACGACCTTCTTGGAACCCCCGCATCCCGCCGGCGGCCTGCCCAGTGCCTCCTCACCCTACCAGTGGTCTTGCAGGTGCCCCCGCACCCATCCGGTTGCCTTCCCAGCACCTACCGGTGGCCGTCCCGGCACACCAGTGCCCTACCTGGTGCACCTACAGCCTGTCGGCGACCAGCCGGCCTTCCTGCTTCCCGCACATCTTGTCTACTGGCCTCTAGACCACCGGCCTTCCGAGCCGACCCACGGAATCCCCCACGGTGTCACTGGCAGAACCGACCCGGTCTCCCAGGCCGTATTACCGAGCTACCTACGTGGTGACTATCGGGCCAAACCACCCTCGCGGTCTGTTGTGTCCGGCCTAGCGGACCGAGTCAAAACATAGAGGACTTACCCACCCAATGGGTCGTGTCAGACCCAGCAAGTATGACCAGGTCAACCCAAATCGTGTTGGCCCAGACTGGGTTGGGACATGTTGGTCCGACCGGGTCAGACTTAACTCGAGCCCATTATTAACCCATTACCTTCTTGAGCCATATCTTTGGAACCGGATGTCCATTTGACAAACAGTCAGTGCCACCCGTATTCTTGGAGCATAGCCATCCCATTGAGTGTACCCCATTGGAGTTCAGGGTATATTTGAGTCACGGTCAGGTTGGTTCGTACATGAATCCAACCAGGCCCCTGAAACTAAAATGCTAATAACTCACAGACCGTGCATCCGATTGACGCACCGTCTATTGCATTGAGACCCCTATGACAAGCCAGTCCTTTGAGATACTTCTAAATAATAATTCTGGACACTTGAATGATCAACCAGTAGCTCGTGGAGTGGATCCTTCTAGTGACGAGCAGACATAGTGCAGAAACCTAGTAGCTGAAAGACCTGATGACTGCTTGACTGTTTTGACTCAGAGTGATTTGACTAGCCTAGTGGGGAGCACCTAGTAGTTGGTGGCAGACCCATGGTGAACGAAAGACCTGGTAGTTAGAAGCAGAGCCACAATACTCGACAGGAGGAATACCTCTACAGGCTATTAGGGGAAGCACCCGGTATTTGGTAGAAGAGCCACATTGGAGGAGCACCAGGTAGTTGGCAGTAGACCCGTGGTACTCGACAGGATGAGTACCTCAGCAGTCCAAGGTTAGTGAGAATCACCTCAGTGTTGAGATAGGCCCACTGTACCTGACAGAGGAGGATTTCTCCAGCATCCGTGGTTTCGATAATATAAATCCTTGTCTGAGAAGAGTCAATGACCTTTGTGTTTTCCTCATGATTCAGATGGGTAACTTGATAACTTAGGTATATGTATGGTCATATACCTAAGTAACGGTTATCCATTGATTTCATACATTTTGGTTTATCCTAGCTTAATTTTGTGAGACCTTGAGGGTCTCTGGGTCCCTAATGAGTATCGTTATACTCACCCATTCACGGGCGATGCCCGCACCACGTTGTGTTGGATGCAGATGACAGACAATGCTGACGGAGGCCAAGAGGGCCAGGACTGAGTGGTACCTAGAGGAGGACCATATAACATATCGTTACATAGTGGAGTCCGACGGACATAAAGTGTTGTAGAGGTCATCTATACCTACCCTTTAGGTAGGAACCCCGAAGGACAATCCAGGATTTGATTTCACCTTTCAGCTATTTGTACCTTTTTCAGTTGTACATGTTATTAGTTGTTTCTGTACATTACAGTTGGGCTTGTTTATTAGCCCCCCTTTACATTCAGTACACCTGTTATATAGATTTTACTTAGTGTTTTCTTCCGTTTGTACTCTGGTTGTGTGTGTTTACAATTTACAAAGGAAATTCATTCCCAGTTTTAGGGAATTACGCTTTTGGTGCTCGTCACCAGCCACTGGCCTATGGAAGGCGGGCTTTGGGTAGTCACGATACGGGCCCCAGGGGACGGGTTGTGAAACATTGGTAGCAGAGGACTTCGGTTCTACCACAGAACATAGGACACTGATATTTCTTTCTGTGAACCAATAGTGTTAAGGGTACTAAGTGTGGTTTTCAGTTCAGGGAGTCCAGTGTTGGTGCAGGTTGCTGACTTATCCATACACCAAGTCTCTGAATTCTGATTTCCAACATAGTGCATGAAAACAATGATTGTGTGTTTGTTTTCAAAAGTTTTTCTTTAAGTCATCTCAACCAGGTCAGCTCACCAGGTATAATCTTTTGACCTTGTAGCATCTGTTTCTTTTAGGATGCCTCCCCAAAGACGACTAGCTAGAGCTCAGAGAGTTGTACATACTGACATATGGCCAAGCGATAAGGCCTTAGTGCAGGGCCCACTTCAAGTTGAGGCACCAGTGGAGTCACCAGTGGTACTACTCCCCGTTCGGCCACCAATTCCACCAGCCCCAGTAGCAGGTGATGCACGTCCCTTGAGCACGCTGCATGAGTTCCAGCACCAGAGGCCACCCAAGATTCGGGGAGAGATGGACCCACAGGCGGCTAAGGATTTGCTGGAGGCTGTGGTGAGATTTTTCAGGCTACTAAGGCCACCAGAAGAATTCATGGTGATCCTTTCTAACATCCTCCTTCAGGTAGTAGCATGCATATGGTAGATACTGATGCTATATATGCATGGTGAGGCGTCACTTATTTGGGTAGATATCGAGATCCTTTTCCGGGTGGAGTTCGTCCCAGCGACCCTACGAGCAGTGCAGATACAAGAGCTACTTCATCTGTACCAGGGTAGCATGACGGAGGCACAATACTCAGAGAGGTTCACCGACCTCTCGCGTTACTCCACTGATATGGTACGAGACACATTCTTCAGGGCCCAGAACCTTTGATAAAGGACTCATGTGAGAGACTAGAGCTTTAGTTATCCCCCACAGCATCACAATGAAGACGAGGGTGTTGGAGAAAGCCCTCATAGTGGAGAGTTTCCTTGGTGAGCAGTCTACTGCAGCGAGACCCACCATTATCCAACTTGCAGCAGAGTATTCTGCAACTGGCATTAGATAGATGATGTAGAGGTACAAGAAGACTAGACATACAAGTGGTCCACCACACGACTCAGGATCGCTTGTGTGGGGCGCCCAGAGAAGATATAGAGCTAGACATGCCAGGAGCAGGCAGTGTAACTCCTACGGTGGGCTTGGTCATGTGGCTCTCGACTATCAGACCCGCCACTCTGATAATCAGAAGATAGTTGAGGGATCTCCCAGGAAGAGGCAGAGGTTCCAACATGGTGGTCCGCAGGGCGCAGGTGGATGTGGCAGAGGAGTTGGCCAGGAAACTGGTGGTGGACGATGTTACGAGGTTCTACCGCCACCTCCACCAGGAGGTCCACCGGGACCATAGAGAGCAGGTGGACAGGGTAGAGCATAGCTTCAAGCAGCTGAGGCCTGTGACCATGGTGCTCCATAGATGATACGAGGCACTATCTCTATCTATTCCACCTTAGCTACAGTTCTTATAGACACGGGTGCCAGTCACTCTTTAATTGCCACCACCCTCATTCAGATCTTGGAAATTTCAAAGGAGGTTTTGGTTCGATCCTTATATCTAGATAATCCTACAGTAGCTAATTCAACAATTACACACTGGTTCCGGCAGTGCGAGATTACACTAGGATGCGAGAGATTCGGCTAGGATCTCCTAGTAGCGGCGTCATGTCCTTATGATGTCATCTTTGGTATGGATTGGTTATCTACATTCCATGCTCAAATCAACTTTTTTAGGCAAATATTGTGGTCTGTCAGCACTAATGGGACCAGTTTCACCTTCACCGGTGAAAATGGAACCATTGCAGCATAGGAAGGACTTACTCGGAGGAGGGTGCAGCCGATCACTCACTAGTTGGCTTGCCTTACCCATGGAGTAGTTGATGTGGAGAGTCTGAAATATCCTATAGTGGTGGGATAATACTCGGATTTTTTCCCTAACAATGTTCCATAACTACCTCCTCACAGATAGGTGGACTTCTACATTGACATGTACCACGGGACGACACCAATATCTATTCTATCATATCGGATGACTCCCGCTGATCTTGACGAGCTGCGGGTACAACAAGAGGACTTTCAGGGGGAAGGATTCATTCGGCCCAGTGTTTCTCCCTGGGCAGCCCCAATGATGTTCTCCAAGAAGGTGGATGGAAGCTTGATGCTCTGCGTCAAATAGTGTCTCCTGAACCGGGAGACAGTGAAAAACAAGTACACACACCAGATGATTGATGGCCTATTTGATTAGCTCATGGGGGCACGATGGTTCTCGAAGATAGACCTCAGTTCAATCTATCACTAGCTCATAGTTTGTGATGAGGGTGTGCAGAAGAAAGCCTTCTGGTGTCATTACGACCACTATGAGTTCTTGGTTATGTCCATTGGAGTAACCAATGATTCAACAGTGTTCATGAGTCTCGTGAATAGGATCTTCCATCCATACCTTGATCCCTTTGTCGTAGTTTTCATCGACGACATACTGATCTACTCTACTACTGAGGATGAGCATGCCATCCATTTTCAGGTAGTAATGGACAGACATCGAGAGCACCAACTTTATGGTAAGCTCACGAAGTGCTAGTTTTGGATTCAAGAGGTTCACTTTTTGGGACACGTCATCTGAGAGGCTGAAATTGTAGTGGATCCATCATAGATCGATGTGATACTTTCTTGGGAGGCACCCAGGAGTGGACGGAGGTATGGAGTTTCCTAGGCTTGGATGGATACTATCACAAATTCATTGTAGACTTCTCCAGAGTCGCAACACCTCTTTCATCCTTGTAGAAGAAGGGGAAACCCTTTGTGTGGTCAGGGAGATACCAGTTGAGCTTTCAGGAGCTGAGGAAGAGGCTGACTAGTGCCCCATCTTGAGGCTTAAAGAGGAAGGAATATGGTACATAGTCTACTGCGATGCATTATGGACTAGACTCGGGTGTGTACTGATGCAGGAGTAGTAGTGATCGCATATGGTTCTCGGCTGCTGAGAAAGCAAGAGCAAAACTACGCAACCCATTACCTGGAGTAAGCAGCAGTGGTCAGTTCCATGAAGATGTAGTGGAACTATCAGATGGGAGAACGTTTTACCATGTACTCAGATCAAAATCGTCTCTGGTATATCTTCTCTTAGAAGGACCTGAACCTGATATAGAGGTGATGTCTTGAGTTCCTTAAAGAATATGACTTCGAGATAGTCTATACTCCTGGGAAGGAGAACGTTGTTGTGGATGCGCTCAGCAGGAGGACCCATTTACAATTTCTAGGAGAGGCGACATAACACCTAGATGCCTTTCATATATCATATGTGGATAGAGATGGAGCTGCATATCTACAGTCTCTTACACTCACTCCCACACATCGTCAGCTAGATAGGGAGGTCCAGCATGGGGACTCGACTGTGAAATGCAACGTGCTCAAATATCCACAGGTCAGGCACCTGATGGATTTTATGATGTTTGGGAGCACGTCATCCTCTTCAGAGGACATACCAAGGTACCAGTTGCACTTCAGGAAGAAGTGTTTAGGGAGGTCCACACTTCCCCTCTAGAGGTACATACAGGAGTGGCAAAGATGTACCAATACCATCGACGAAAGCACTGGTGGCCAGGTATGAAGAAGGCAGTAGTGGAGTTTGTCTCACAATGCCTCACTTTCTAGAAAGTGAAGGCAGAGCACCAGGTACCTGTAGGCTTGGACCAGCCCTTAGATCTCCTGGAGTGGAAGTGGGATGGGATATCCATGGACATAGATGATGGGGAAACATTCACATAGGTTCTTATAGAGATTGAGGATCGATAGGAGTGGGTCCTATGTGGATAGTCGATACCTCTGGTGTGTGTTCTTTGGTAGCCCGGAAACCTCTACGAGAGCACAAGGGAGCGGTAGGCTCAGATGCGTTCTAAGTACCCCTATTTGTTCCCTTAGTTTGAGTTGTAGCTTATGGGGACGTCAAGCCCTGAGGTGGGTAGAATGTGAAGACCCATAATTCTTGTGGATATTTTTTAAATAAATGGGAATTTTACGAGTCCACAGTTTCTTACGGTGCTTGATTTTGAGGCCCACTGTGTCCAGAATCAATTTCTGAAGTTTTGTTCATGTACGTTCAGTAATCGTACGAGCAGGTTTTTATAACATTTTAACTAGTGCTCAGAATGGAAATCCGAGGGCACCGTTGAACTCGCATAAATGGTTTTCACATAAGAAGACTTTCACTTTAATGGATGTGAGTCAGGAATAAAAGTTTGTTTTTGGATTTTTATAAAATAATAATAAAATAAAGCACAACACTTTATTTTATTTTTAAGCTTCCATGTGTTGAGTATGTTGGTTAAAACATCCCCTTGGAGGTTGGTCAAGGGTCCGACACACCCTAACCTCCCATTACGGGTTATGGTGGTGGGGAGCACCTGAGCATAACCTCCCATGGGAGGATCTTTGAGGTGGGGACTACCCGAGTCGCAAAACCTCCATATTAATGAAAGGGGTGGGGACAACCCGAACCCTATTAATGGTTGAGGATGAATCGTCTCCACTCTCCCTCATTAATGAGGGAGATCCTTTGACCTCCCTACGCAGTCAACTATGCCAATGCTTGTGTTTTAATAAGGAGAACATCTTGGCATCCTCTAAATTAATGAGACAACACACGTGCAATTAATTTTGAGGAGCCGGGATTTTAATTCCCTTTTTTGAATTACGTGCCAACTCTTAAAATAATAGGAAAACTATTATTTTATTTGGGTTGGCATTCTCTTCTGGTGGGATTGTTGGAGAAATCTCCCAACGAAGAACCATACTCCCAATGAATAACGTGAAGAACATGAAGAATGCTGGAGACACTCTTCTTCTCCGACCTTCTTCCACGAAATCCCTTTGACGTGGGACATGATCGTCTACCACAGATTGTTGGCCATCCTTCCACGACGTCAACGATCAACTACCGGTGGATCAAAGGTAGGGATTTTTGTGTTTTTTTATCATTGAATATAAACCTCATTCTTTATCGAACAATGATATAGTATGAGAATCACCAATTTCTTTCATCGTAAAGAGGAGGGATCAGGCCGCACGTACATGGTCTGAACCTCCCCTTGTTTGTTCTTGTTTGATGACAATGGCTTGGCAAAGATGAGATGATGAAGAAGACGATATACAAGGTTCGCGCTACACACGGCCTCTACGAACCGTGCTACCCCTGCCGCACCCCGAGGCGCTTCCCGTACCCTAGCGTGCTATCCCAGAGCAGTGCCTGCATGCACCACGTGCTTCCTGGATCTGCCGGTGCCCCGCTGGTGCCATGCCCTTTGCCCCCACGCTCTACCGGCATACTACCCGACACCCCACGCCCCGTCGGCAAGCTTCCCGGCACCCCCCGGTGGCCTGCCCGGCGCCCCTGTGCCCCGCCGGCAGCCTGCCCGGCACCCCGCGCCCAGAAGACGGCCTACCCAGGGCCCCTGCGCCCTGCCCATAGTCTGGATGGCACCCCAGCGCTCTGCTGTTGGCCTACCTGGCCCCTGCCGGCGGCTTTCCCGCCCTATCGATGGCCTTCCCGGCACCCCGACGCCCTGCCTGGTGCACCCACAACCTATCGGCGACCAGCCTGCCTGCCTGCACCCCGCGTGGCTTGCCTTCTGGGCTCCTGGCCACCGGCCTCCCGAGCCGACCCGCGACGTCCCCCACGGTATCGCTGGCTGAACCAACCCGGTCTCCCGTGATGAGTTACCAAGCCGCCTACATGGTGACTATCGGGTCGAACCGGCCTCACGGTTCGCTGGGTCGGGCCCAGCGGACCTAGTCAAAACTTAGCGGGATGACCCACCCAATGGGCCAGTTCAGACCCAGTGAGTCTGAGCGGGCGACCTAGACTAGGTCATCCCAGATTGGGTTGGGCCGCGTCGGACTGACCGGGTCGGACCGGACCCGGGCCCAATATGGACCCATTACCATCTTGGGCCATATCTTTGGAACCAGACGTCCGTTTTATGAACCATCAGTGGCACCGGTATTCTTGGATCATAGTCGTCACATTGAGTGTACCCCATTGGGGATCGAGGTATAGATGAGTCCGGGTCATGTTGGTTCGTACACGATTCAAACTGGGCCCCTGGGACTGAAATTATAATAACTCATAGACATGGCGTCCAATTGACCTGCCATCTGTTGCGTTGAGAACCCTATGACGAGGCGGTCCTTTGAGATACTTCTACGTGAGACTTTGTGAAACTTGGAGTATCGACCAGCAGCTCATGGAGAGTATCCTTCCAATGATGGGTAGACAGAGTGCCAAAACCTAGTAGCTGACAGACCTAACGACTGCTTGACCGTTTCGAATCAGAGTGATTTGACTTGCCTAGTAGGGAGTGCCTGGTAGTTGGAAGAATAGCCACAGCAGACGGAGTTCCTGGTAGTTAGCAGGAGATCCACGGTACTCGAAAGGAGGAGTGTCTCTACAGGCTATTAAGGGGAGTACCCAGTATTTGGCGACAGACCCATAGTAGAGGAGCACCTGGTAGTTGGATACAAACCCGCAGTACTCAACAGGATGAGTACCTCAGCAGTCCAAGGTTAGTGAAAAGTGCCTCAGTGTCAAGACATGCCCACTGTACCAGATAAAGGAGGAGTTCTCCCACAACCGTGGTTTTGATAATAAAATTTTTGGTTTGATATGACTCAATGACCTTTGTGTTTTCCTCGTTATTGAGATGGGTTACTTGATAACTTAGGTATATGTATGGGTATATACTTAAGTAATGGTTATCTGTTGATCTCATACTTTTTTGGTTTATCTTAGTTTTATATTGTGAGACCTTGAGGGTCTCGGGGTCCCTACTGTGTATCGTTATACTCACCCCTACACAGGCTATGCCCACACCTCGTTGTGTTGGATGCAGATGATGGACAGTACTGACGGAGGCCGATAGCGCCAGGACTAGACGGTACTCGGAGGAGGACCTTACGACGGCGCGGTACACGGTGTAGTCTGACGGACGTGGAGTGTGGTGGAGGTCATCTGTACTTACACTTTAGGTAGGAACCCCAGAGGACGATCCAGGAGCTGCTTTATCCTTTCATCTGTTTGTCCCCTTTTCAGTAGTACTTGTTTTCAGTTGTATTTGTACTTTACAGTTGGGATTGTATACCGTGCCCCTTTAAATTCAGTACACTTGTTATACAACTTTTACATAGTTTTTTCTTCTTCTTGTACTTTGGTTCTATGTGTTTACTATTTATAATGGAAATTCCTTCCCATTTTTAGTGAATTACGCCTTTGGTTCTAGTCTCCCGCCCCAGGTTTACCTTTTATATGTTATGTGTGCTTTCTATGGGTTTTATGGTAGTATTTTGGTTAAAAAATTGTATGAAATGATCTTTTATTCAGTAATGAGTATTTACTACTTCATAATAGTGAAAATTATTACTTATGATAACATATTCGTGGTATTCATGTAGTTCTGAAAAAATAATAGTTTTTCTTCTTTGTGTATCCCTTATAGATCTTTTTATCCTCTTCTATTGTTTTTTTAAATGTTTTTCATAGGAAATAATGTGGAATAGGGTCACGAATGGGATCATGGAAAATTTATGGTGTTTCAAACATGGAACTAAACATGTTTCTTTTCATTTAAGAGTTTTTATTTAATGAAAAATGTATATAATGTAGAAGTGTCAACATATAATATTCAAGTTGTTATGTATTAGTTATGACCTAATTCTATAATGATATAAACCTGAATAGATCCTTAATGTGAATTATTATCTTAATTCAATATTATGTATTGTTTAAGGATGGGGGTTTACAATTGGTTCCATAGGTCAATTTAGATAACTTTAGGAGTAAGAATTTTGTTAATAGAATATCCACAAATTATTTTTACATTATGGTAAAATTGAAATGATACGAAATTTGATGATTACCATATTGCTTCGTGAAAGATATATTTGTTCAGAATGGTTTTCTGCAGAGGAAATTGGGCAACAATGTTTGGAAGGAATACAGAGGAGAATAACCTCTCAAATCTGCATCCTAAGATGGTTTCAATCAAAACTGAATTGTTTTTTGCAGTAATGGCATAGTTGACTCGGGATATAAATGGTGGTGTTATAAATGCACGAGTTATACAAGATTAAACCCATAGGAAAAGGTCTATAGTGGAGCTTTTCTTGAGGAAACATCCCCAATCATTGAGAGGATTATCTTACCATGTTAATGTTAAGGGGTGTATCAAAGCACAAGAAAATATTTCTGATTCCATGGGTTGTACAGACAATTGAAAGTTTAGTCATTTTGTTTATCATTATGAAGGAGTAGAATATCAGTGGTGGTTGATCATTAAAACTTTTAGGGATAATAAAGAGATTAATGATGTTGGTTGGGGTGAATTCAAAGATATGTTTCTGGAGAAATATTATCCTAATGATGTTCGACTTAGGATGGAAAAACCATTCCTCGAATTGAGGTACAAGGATGAATCAGTTGCTTCGTATGAAGAAAAGTTCACTCATCTAGCATGGTATGCTTCAAAATTTTGTCTCAGATATTCATTTTAAGATAATTCAATTTTACTCTGGAATGAATCCGCAATATTGAAGATCATTATCGTATCGTGACATCAAAAGCTATGAGAAACTTTTCAGATGCACTGAGAAGGTAGAAATGTAGTATTTTGATGATTGGGTATTTCATTAGAGCATGAAAAAGAAGAGGTCCAATAGGTAGGAAAAGTGAAAGAATTCATCAAAGAATCATGGAGGTAAGAAACATAAAATTCAATCTAATGATAAGTATGGTAAAAATCATCCTATAGAATGATTATCAATGTCTAGAAAGTGCTTATGGTGTGGTCATATTGGTCATATTTCTTGTAATGGTAAGGAAGATGATATAGTAAGCAATGAAAAGCCAGTGGTAAGATGTTTTAGTTGCGATGAGTTTGGGCATTATGCCAATGTGTGTCTAAAGTTTATTACCCAGGGTGGAAACCAGACAGATCAAAACAGAAGGTGGTGGAAAAATATTTTTCTACTACTATGTTTGATGTGGGACCATCAAATTTAGTGGTATTTGGTACTCTTTTTTGTTTTTTCACATTAACCCAATGTATTGTTTGATTCAGGGTCTACACAATTCATTAATTTCTATGAAATTTTCTATTAAATTAGGAATTTCACCTCAAGAAATGAATCCTACACTTATAGTAAAAAGACATGGGGGAAATGTGGGGAAAAAATAAATAATAAGAATTTTTCTATCCTTATTTGTGGGAAGAATTTACCTATAGATCTTTTTATTTTTCCTCTAGGAGAGATTGATTTTATTTTTGGGAATGGATTGGCTTTCTATTTACCATGCTAAGACTGACTATAGAGATAAAAAGGTGTTTTTCATAAGTACTTTTAGTTTTTGAACAATAATTTAACCTTATCTCTAATAACATATTAGGAAGCCGAGAAACTAGTGAATGATAGAAATTAATGTTACCATGCACATATTATTGAAAATAAAGAAACTGTTCAGATTAATGATGTATCAGCAGTAAATTTTTATCTAGATGTTTCTTCTGATGAGTTTTCTGGTATTTAACATGATGGGGAAGTGGAATTTTATGTTGACCTAGTTTGTAGTGCTTATCCAAATTCATAACCCCTTTTTCGAATGGATGAAATTGTACTTTTAGAGTTAAAGAAACAATTACAGGAGTTGTTAGATAAAGGTTTATTTTAACATTGAACTTCATTGCGGGGTGCCCCATTCAAGTTAGTTAAAAAGAATGATGGTTCAATGATACATTTCATTGATTATAGATCATTGAATAATATCACTATTAAGAACAAGTATAATTTTCCACATATCGATGATTTCTTTGATTAGCTCTTGGGAGATCAGTATTTTTCAAAGATTGACTTGAGGTTGGGGAACCATCAGTCGAAATTAAAGGAAGAACACATTATGAAGACTGTGTTTTGTACTAGATATGTCCATTATGAATTTATTTGTCATTCCTTTCGGGTAAACCAATGCATCTATTGTATTCATGGATCTTATTAATTGAATTTTCCGCGATTTCTTGGATAAGTTTGTGATTGTGTTTATTGGTGAAATTTTGGTATATTACAAAATAAAAGAGGAATATTTATGTCATTTAATGGGTTTTCTTAGAATCCTTAAAAGAGAAAAAATAGTTTGGAAAATTCTGAAAGTGTGAGTTTTTGTTACATAAAATATATTTCCTTGGTCACATTGATTCAAAAAATAGCGTAACTACTAAGCTTTCTAAAACAAAAGTTGATGAAGAGTAGGCAAGACCCATAATTATAACTGAGATTCATAGTTTTCATGGATAATCAAGCTATCATAAAATGTTTTTTAAAAATCTTTCACAGTTATATATCCCACTGACTATGTTAACTCAAAATAATGTTATGTTCATCTGGAAAAAATAATTAGAGGATTGTATTCATGAATTGAAAAGTATATTGGTTAATGATCTATTTTTGGAATTATCATATAGAAATGGTGAGTTGGTTACCTATAATGATGCTTCTTTAAAAAGAACTGGTTGTGTCCTAATGCATAATGATCAGTGAATTTCATATGCTTCAAATTAGTGGAATCCTCGTGAGTTAAATTACCCTACACAATATGTGGAATAAGTTTTTGATTTTTGTGCTTTAAAAACATGGTGGAATCATCTATATAGAGTAAAATATGAAATATATACTGACCAAAAAAATTTGGAAGTATATATTCACTCATAAAGAATTGAACATGATATATAGGATATTGTTGTAATAAATCAAGAATTTTGATTTCTTGATTCATTACCTTCCAGAAAAAGAAAATAATGTGGCTGATGATTTGATTCGAAAGAGTAATGCTAAATTAACAATGAAACGTTTGGAAAAATACCTGTTGGTTAATGATTTGATTAAAATTTCCATTAAATATGTTGGTGTATGAAATTCCTCAGTTTTGTTTCAAGTTTCAGTGAAATCAGCTCTCTCAGATTGAATTAAGAAATTATAGAAGGAAGACAATGAGTTGTAGAAAATGGAAGATTTGGTTCAAACAACTTACATTATTGAATTTAACATTGATAATGATTGTATTTTGATATTGGGGAAGATATTATTTTTTCCTTGTAATTCGTAGGTGAAGAAAGAGTTTTTATGTGAAGCTCACAGTTCTCTATTTTCATTTCATCCCGGCAGTACATAGATGTACATGTATTGTTGAGAGTATCACCTGTGGGATGGAATGAAAAAAGATATTGTTGATTTTATTGTAAATTGTTACACTTGTAAATAGGTTGAAGAAGAGTGGTAGATACCAAATGGGATGATTTAGCCTTTACCGGGGCTAGAGTGGAAATGGAAAAATATATCCAAGGACATCATTGTGATATTACTGAATACATATCGAGGTAATAATGCAATCTGGGTTATTTTGGATTGATTGACTAAATCAACTCATTTCTTTCTTATTCGAGATACCTTATCACTAGATGAAAATTCTCGATTGTATCTTCAAGATATAATCATGTTTCTTAGTGTTTCCCTCTCAATTGAATATAATCTCGATCCTTGGATTACATATAACATCAGGAAAGACCTTTATAATTCATTGTGTACTGAATTAAATTTTAGTAAAACTTTCTATACATAATCAGATGGGCTATCTGAATGATCAATTAAGACAATGGAAGTTATGCTATGTTCTTGATAAATTTATTCCAAGGGAAGTTGCGATCATCATATTTCTATGGTTGAGTTTCCTTATATTAACAGTTTTCATTCCAGTATACAGATGGCTCCATTTGAGTCATTACATGAAAAGTGGTGATGAACTCCTTTTTGGATGAAGTTGGTGAAAGGAAAATGATGGGACTAAAATTAGTAAAATATATTGCCGAGACAGTTCAATTTATACTGATATACATGATCATAGTTTAGAGAAGGGAGAAAATATATGCAGACAACCGAAGTATGGATCATTATTTCGATGTGGGTGATCATATCTTTTTCAATGATTATCCATGGAAAAGTGCGATGCATTTTGGAAATAAGGGTAAGCTGAGTATGTGGTTCATTTGACATAATGAAATCTTAGAGAAAAATGGATAAGTTGCCTATATTGTTGACTTACCTCCTAGTTTATCCTAGTTACACAATGTTTTTCCTATTTAAAAGTTGAGAAAGTATATGTTGGATCTATCTCATGTTTTGAGTTTAGAGATAGTTCAGTTGGAAGTAAATATTAATTATGAGGAACAACCGGTCTAGATTCATAACTGAAAAAGAGAAAGTATTGTGAAATAAAGAAATTCATCAGGAAAAAGTTTTGGGAAAAACTATATTGTTGAAGAGGAATCATGAGAATCTAAAAAGTCTATGAGGTATAAATACCCTCACTTATTTGATAAGTAAATAAAATTGTGAGGAATCAATTTCTAAAAGGGGGGAAGGATGTAATATCCCATATAATTAAAGAATATGATATTTTCATATTTGTTAATAATTATGAATTAAATATTAATTTTACGTTAAAGGGGATTATATGTTCAATGGCCTACCCGACACACAATAATGGGTTTCACCGAAATCTTATATTGCACACAAGGCCGAGTCATACTGAGAAAAATAATAATAATATAATATTATTCTTTTAAATAGTAGTTGATGAATTTTCTATGTATTGGCAGAAATTAATAGAACTAACCATATTATTATTACACATATTTGTTAAAATTTTTTACATTTACTAAAAAATAGAGTACAAAAAATGAGAATGAATCCAATTTTATGTATAAATACTTAATTATTTTAAAAGGTAGTTTTACCACCTTTTGATGGAGAACCCATTTTTAATCTAGTGTTTTTCATTTTTATATGTTCCATTTGAAAAAATAAACATTTTATTTATAAGTGGGACATCATGATTTACTTTGGGTAAATTTTTGGTGTTTTCCTTATAAAGTTAAATTTTTAATGAATAGTGAAAAACACAACATTTCAAGTCAAAACTATCTCTTCATTTAATTTATTTAAATGAATAGTTTGACCTTTTAATAGTTTATAAAGTGTAAATAGATTATATTTTTATTATTTAATCCAATTTTATTCATTGGATGTAATTGCACTTTGATATTGGACATGAATAAATGTCAATCTTTTAGTAGTTCTTACTTCTTAAAAACATGATTTTTTGGTTTTGACAAAGGGAATTAATTTTAAATAAATTTCGGCAACATTTGTGTTTTGAATTTGAAAAAATGGTTTCCATATTTGGAATTAGGATTTTCAAGTTGTTTAAATATGTACCTTTTATTTTTATACATTATGAATAGTAACATAAATAAATATTTTATTTGCCATCATTAAAGGGTAAATCTGGTAAATATGTTTAAAAATAATATTATAATAATATTTAATTACCCTAACGCCTATCCTAATCTTATTAAATGTGATATTTCCAACCATGGGAATCCTTGGGTAGATTTTAGGACCCATGGAGCCAATTGTGTGAGAAAATTACATATAATTACTTTTAATTTAATGTAATGGAAAATATAAACTAAACATGTATTTTTTACTAAACCAATTTCTATTTGGGGAAATATAAGTGATATATTAGACTATAAATAGTCATTTTAAAGATAAAAATATTTCCAACATGATGGTATTTTATTTTTAATTCTTATACATCATGTAAATAAATTTATTTTTGACAAAATGGTGATGTAGTGATTAACTATTTAATGAAAGTTACAAATAAATGAGAATATAAATATTAATATAAATTTATTTTTAATCTTTTTATGTCATCCAAGAATTTTATGCATTATTATTACTTTTTTATTTTAATTAATGATGTTTTTTTGAAATAATCATGTTTCAATGGATTTTGTTAAAGTCATGGTATGAATTGCATATAAATTGACATAAATGAGTTTTCAAAAAAGATAATATTTTATTAAATGATATAATAGTCCTAAAAAACAATATTTGGCCAAATGGCTTAGATAATTAATTAAATTTAATTAATACACCACTTGAGTTTCTATTGAAATTTATAGTAAATAAAATTACAATATAGTATGAATATAGAAGAAGACATGGTAATAGTTAAATTAGTTAACAAATGGTTAATGAAAAATGATAAGGTTAATTTTATAATATAAGCTTGTATACAACCCTTTTGTGAGAGTATTTATACCGATAATAATATTTTATTCTAAATATATCATTTTTTTGTTATTATAAAATTAAAATCATTTAATAATAAAATAATACTTCCAATCATTCATAAAATGCCCATCCCCCTCTTATAAAAGGACACCACCTCAAACCGTTACTAACACCTATCAAGCCCCCTTTTCTAGTCAAAACTCGTCCAAAATTATCTCCCAACTTTCCACCCTTGCTCCTAGAAGCCTTACCTTAGGCATAAGGAAATTCAAGAAATCTTGTTGGCTCAAATCAATAGAAGTTACCATAATTGAAGTAACATATTCTCTCAAGTTCCTTTCCATTATTTTTCCTTCTCCACCCCATATACTCTTCTTATTAATTATTTTTAAAAAACCATTATAATAAATATATTAGGTTGTTTTTATAAGAATTATTCTAACTACACTTACATAGACCTCCATCTAATGGTTATAGAACATACTGTTTTGTGGATGGAGAGCTATTGCCTCACGAAATGATGATTGTTCAATCTTCTCCTACCACCTCTCAGGGTGGACATTATGATGGAACATAAAATAAAAATTATATAAATGATATTTATTTTAACTATATGTTTATATAATTCACTTTTATAACATACCATTGTTCTTATCATGGTGTATAAATATGATAATTTCATTTAGATAAGTTTAGACTACCGCCCCCTCAAAGTGATATGACACGTTCATACTATACGAGGAATGAATAAAGGATGTAATTAATGAAATTATGTAACATATATAACATAAATATTATACATTAATTATAATATACATATTTTTCATTTATTTTTCATTCTTTTAAATATGAAAAATAAATGAGTGTAGCGTTCATGCCTAGATACGGCTTACCATCTCCAAGAACGGTGAATTTCATTTCATGGTTGGATACATTATAACCAACAATGCATTGGGGATAGAAGTCAGATCTATGGATATTCCATTAATAATAATGATTTTTGGAAGTTGACCATATGGTTTTTTCATTTAAGTATGATTATGTCCCAAGTTTACCATTTATATGTTATGTGTGATTTATATGGGTTTTATGGTAATATATTGGTTACAAACGTGTATGAAATGATCATTTAATCAGTGGAGTGTATTTACTAATTCAAAATGTTGAAAATTATAACTTATTATTATGTATTCATGGTTTACATGTTGTTTTGAAAAACTAACAATCTTATTTATTTGTGTATACCTTATTGAGATTTTTATGCTCATCCCATGCTTTTTGAAATTTTTTTCATAGGATATTTTATGGAATAGGATCAAGGATGTGATAAAGGAAAATTTGTGTTGTTTAAAACATAGAACTAAACATTTCCTTTTCTTTTAGGAATTTTTATTTTATGAAAAAATGGTTACTGAGTTGATGTGTCTACATGTAATATTCATGTTTTTATGTATATATTATGACTTAATTCTATAAATATATAAACTAGGAAATATCCTCAATGTGATTTATTAACTTATTTTAAGATTATGTAATTTTTATGGGTGGGGACTTATAGTATGTCATCCATTCTCAGTCGTAGATTTATCAAAGACCCCACATATGAATCTTAATTTATTAATTTTTGAATTATGACCGTAAAATTAGTATCTAATATCATTATAGGCTATAAAGAGATATCCTTGAAATTATTTCTATGTCGGACAAGTGTTATCCATTGTTGATCGATAGAGATGGATTGTTGTGTATGGTCTGTATCCCCATGGCTTGGCTACTTGTACCAGTGAGACGTGGGTCTCCAAAAACATTTTCAGATTTCATATCCAAGTGATTGTGAATGTTTAACATTATTAATGGTTCATAAATTCATTGGATTGTAGAGTGTGAGTTACATCAATTCCTTCGCTCAGAAAATTCTTTATTGTGAGGAATTAGTTCATGTATTCGATAATTTTTCATTATTTATTTCCTTCCTAATTTTAGTGTATTTGGCATGACATGTTTTTATCTAGTGTGTTGTAAGAATTTTGTGTGCATTCCCTAAAGGTATCTTGAATCATTTTTATATATTCAATGTATTTTGAGCATTAGGTTCCATCAGTTGCACAATATCATATGATTAAAAATACATATGGACTCATTAAATGAATGATGGTGTGATTATAGTTTTAGTTACTCACATTAAAAATTAATGGTAGACCATTAATGAGCATTAAGTTATTGTTTTAGAATACATTCATTGATTGGGGATCTCATTAAATACCCTATGATATGTTGGTGGTGTGATGATGTGTTTTTACATTTCTATACTAAGTGAGTGGTCTTATATTGTGATTTTGGAGTGTGGATATGCCTACCCATAATGAAATTAACTATTTTGGATGTTATTAATTTTTGAATGAGTGAGAATTTGGGTTTCCCCAAGTTTACACCTATTGAATATGTTGTCTATAATTTATATAAGTCTGAATGATGCCCCCCTCTCTAGGTTGGTGTGCCCTTCGATTGTGTTGGGTGGTATTATAGTTTGGAAATTTTTATTTACCTATCCATAAACATTTTTCCATTTTTAACTTGAGGAATAATATTAGGTTTGTCTATACATACACTTTCATGACCATTGTACCCCACACTTGGTGTATTTTTAATAATTATGTACATGTCAGTTATGTCATCAAATGATGTGATTCTAAAAGGGTAGTTGGAACTAGTGGAAACATGGAATAGGGGAGTCAGGTAGAGTACATTGCTGATGATGCTCAATATAGATGATATCAAGAAATAATAATCTTCCCTTCACCTGGTGGTTGTGGAATAGTGTACCTCAGTTTTTTATCCTCTTACTAATTCCCCCATACTATATTTTTATTTTTATATAACTGGATTATGAGAAGTTATATTAATGAATTTTTTAATTTTTATAAGGTTCTATATATCAAGTATGGTTGTGTTCATTCTTTTTTTATTATAGGTTTTCATCTTCTATAGCATTTTTATATTAAGGCCACCCATATGTTTGTTATTCATACACTACACTATCCATGCGCCCTTGGATAATTAGATGTGTGATTCGTGATTCAATATATTCTTACCTCCAATCTAGGAGGGACCTTGGTTGTCCAATTCCTTAAATATTAGTATTAGAGAAGACTTTCCTATGGATAGTGTATAAATATTTGTGCCTCTTGATTTTTGGTCAATACATCTGGTGTAACAATACATGATTGGCATAGAAATGGATTCCAAACTTGGAAACCCAACAGTCATGTAACAATACATGATTTTTTTTATTACATTGGTATTGTGTTTTCTCTAGAGACGGAGTTATGGGCCATGATTAAAGCTATCAGGTACGCTATTCTCCCTGGATGGCATGAAATATGGTGTGAGTCTGACTCATCCACTGGTATCCAAATTCTTCGAGATCGGTCACGAAATGTGCCTTGGAGGATGCTTTCAAAGTCGGTGGAGTGACTTCAAAAAGAATACTCTATTTCTGTTAAAGTGCATAATGTTTATCGTGAGGAGAATCAAGTTTCAGATGGTCTCTCTAAGCAGGTGATTATGGAGGTAAGTTCTTGTTGGTCCTTTGTTGCACCTGATTTTTATAATAGCTTTGTTCAAGCTGATTCTCATGGTGATGTTTATAAGCGTCTTTGTAAAATTCCTTTCTAACTCTGTTTGTAATTTTGTCCATTTTTTAATAAATTTCAAAGGAGTATGTTCCCCTGCTTCTTGATTTCCTTGTTATATTTCTTTGTTCATGGGGTAATGCTTTATAGTTTTGTGAATCAGATAACATAATAATGTACCATCTTGTGAATTTATTTATTTTATAGTGTGATACAATATTGTGATTTTTGTGTTATAAAATTGTGTTTTTTATTTATTTCATAAAAATTCATTCTCTCAATGTAAAAAAGCGCCATTTATGGATGTCGAGTGAACCAAAACAATTATTATACATTTTGGATTTTTTTATAAACACTATTAATGTTCCAATGGATGAAACAATCATAATATTCTATCATTTTTTTCTACATCCCATTTTTACATGGGGTCATAAAATCCATTATTTATAGAGTTACTATTATGCCTATATGGAGATCTTGTACATGGTATGTATCCTCTATTTTAGTTAGTATCCCCACATCTATCATTTTTTAATAGAAAATTCATGGTCCCCCATTTGGTACTATGGAGTTCATACCACCCCCATTGATACATGGGTTGTTTCTACCATTTATGGCATGTGGGTCACCAATTCTAGCATGGGGTTGGTAACCCCAAAACATTGGATGTGGTCTGGGTATCTTATACATAAGAGGTCCACAGACGTAGAAGGCAGCTAGTCAACAATTTATAGTGGTTTTCGGTTCTAATAATACTGAATATTACTCTTTTATCAATGTGGGTTTGTGTTCCCTCAATTGGGAAGTTCATGTCACTCCATGGAGGTGATAATTTTTCCTTAGTTGATACATATTCTATTTGGTATTGAGGTTAGTGTCCCATCAATCATCAAATGGTGACTATCCCTCGTAGTATAATGGGGTCAGTAACCTGAATGTTTTTTGGTTTGGGTACATCATCTGTATAGGTTGAGGATTGGTTTGATGTATGTTTATGGTCATTAAAAACTGATGGCATGATACATTTCCCGTGATTTTCAAAATGAGATCATCTATATGTGAATATGGTATCATCAAGGTCAGTATATTGAAAATGGGTGAGGGTTGTTTCATTCACCATAGATCAGTGATCTATGATATTTAGGTTCATCGTGATTTTTAGTTGCGATCAACTAATCATGTGTGTTATCTCAGATGATCCTTGTTTCAGTTTGATGATTTTTGGGGGGATCCATTGATCGGTGATCATCTATTGATGTGATATGGATTTCATGATTTGAACCATCTATGAATATATTCTCCCCTCGTACATGCAGACTATCCTTTGTGTTGATACCTTGTATAACTAATGATATGTTTGTGGTGGAAGAAGATAACCATGTAAATTTTTAAATATAATTTCCAATTGATAGTTGGACTTAGTGGTAGAAAAATATGATTTCTTCTGACTTATGTCCACTTGTTACGATAAATTTTACATTAGCACCTATAGGATTTATTATCTCAATGTTTTGTTTCTAATTAGGGTTGTAGATATCCTAGTAGGGCCAATAAACCAGTTCTATATGGTTGGAGTCATCTCTTGGAGGTGACCATTTGACCTCGTTTCATTAAATGGTGAGGGATGGTGTTAAATGTTAGCTTCCAATGAATTCCTCAATATCAAAACGAGTCGTAGTATATTTTTCATGCTAATAGGAAGTCACCATTAGACTACCTTTATGCATGTAGATGATTTTGTGAGTATTTTTTAAATTTAAGTAGAAATAACATAGTCCACTTCATCAAGAGTGGAACCTAATTAAGGTGTGGGATCATCCCTTAGATGATTAATCCAATATATAAATGTGTTGTTGATCATGGATTCATATGTTGATGAATTTGTAGGGTCACACATACGACTATAGGAACATATATTTCCCATGTTTCTTACTAATGTTCCCAATATGAGAAAATAACTAATTTTTTTATCATTCAATATTTAGTTCCCGAATAGTTCCCAAGGATCTGAGTAAATGGTTTCAATATGGTTTTATTTTATTAGTGTTAATGAAAGAAACCATGTTCATAGTTCCCATTAATGTTCTTAGGGTATTTTTTGGTATTTCAATTGGATAAGAAATTGATGGACAATATATTTTCATTATTCAAGAATATAAGGATGAATAAATGATAATCACCTTATTTACATTCTCTCTTTGGTGGTGTGGCATGTGTTTTTTAATGGATGTTTTTAGTGACCTCTCACGGGTTTGGGAGTGGATGATCATTTTTCAGAATTTTTTAGGGTTGTTGAATGTAATAGGATGTAAAAATTTAATTTTAGGGTGACTTTATCACTTCTATTGTTTTGGATAAGAACATGGATGAGGTCAGTAGTGCGCTCATTGAATCCATACAAATCATGAATTTGGGATGAGATGGTTGATGTTACGTTGAAATCATAAATTATTTGGCCTTGGTGAGTGAAATTTAATGTTGTTTAGCTGGTATGGAAATATGATATCTTTTTTTGTTGTGGAACACATGTTGCGATTTTTGAGAGTGGATGTTAATGAAGATTTATTATATCTGAAAATGAATCTCTTGGTCTCCCCATTTTATGGTGGGGAATGTGTTTCACTAGGGAAATGTCTTAGTGATCAAATTATATATTATAGATGCATTGGGTTTGTGACATTTCATTGTGCTGGGATTGATGGGAATCAAGCTAGGTGATGATAATGGTTTTTTGGTGGGAATCCATGGTGGGATATTGTAATGTGAGTTGTACATGGGTTATAAGCATCCATTTATAAGGGTTGAGGTTAGTTGGTGATATATAAATGATTATATTGGAAGTAGTTTCATTTATTAGAGTTTTGGGGTAAAATGTGTTTCCAAGTTGGGTCTATTTATGACTATTATGTGTAATAATCATCCAATGTTATAGGATCCCATGTGTAATAATTCTTCTCCTATATGAGGTTATTTTTTGTGGCCTCTTGGATATTCTCTATGTTAATCATTTTAAAGGAATAATTTCCTTATGTTTGGTAGGATGAAATGATCCAAACATTCACATGTGAAACCCTTCATGTGTTTTGTATTTTTAGAGCCATAAGCCAATTTTAAATGAAAAATATTAATTTGTATAAGGATTTTAACCCTGTAATTTTTTTAAAGTTCCAATCATTCCATAATGAGGAATTTACCCTAGGATAGTTATTTGGTGAAATTCAATGTGGATGATTAAGTTGAGATATATAATATGTATTAAATAAATATTAATTATACTTAGTAGGTTCAAATATCGATATCTATTAAAAAAAATATATCGATCTGAATTTTTAATTCATAGTTATTTCTATAATAGTTGTTTTATTTATACAAGGTATAATCTCTATTCAGGTAAAAATATATTGTTGAACACATTTATTATTTTTTCACTTTTAATTAATTTGTGTTATTAAAATAATTATTTCTTCTACCATATATTCATATGTTTGTATGAAGTAGCCTCCCCTAACACCTTGGACATTATGGATTTGAGTCGATGAAATTTAAGGGGAGACGATTCAATCAAAGATCGAGATGTATCTATCATGGATTGGGAATGAAACTCATGCATTTTTAAATCCATTGTGATCCGCCAAGAGTTCGGTATTGTTATATCAATTTATCATCAATCATTATTGAATGTTGTTAGTACTTAGAATTATTTAATTTATATATAATTTTGTTTAATAATAAAATTATTTCGAGTCGATTTATAGGTGTTTGGAATAATTTAGGCTGATTGTAGAAGGATTTTGTCTGGAAATCCGGACAAAAAGTTATTTATTTCCCTGAATAGAAGCCTTGTAGTTGTTTGGTGCATGTGAGGTCAAAAAATGTTTCAAAAGTTTTTTTTCTATATGGAAACACCATGTATGATCTTACATTACATTACCTAATGTCTACCCTTATACATGACCTAAACCTCTGTGAGGGGAATAGAATGTACATGTACACACCATGAAATGTTACATGACACAACCATGGATGTGGTACATAGCTAGAGCCAATGTGGACTACACCCCATATACTATAAGTATATGTTAGGTACTTAATATGTACATTGTGATTTGTTCCACATAACACATTGAAAGAATGTAATTGGGTTTATAAATCGTTTACTTTTATTAAATGCCACATACATCAGTAAATTCTTGATTATTTCTTATTCTCACCCTATATATAGTTTTAGACCTAAGTGGAGTCCATTACAAGGACCATTCCATGTTTAATGTCATAGACAGGTACTATTTATTATTATAGCTATTGGAAATGTGGTTGGGATTAGTTAGGTATCTTAATTTTATAGTGAAGATGATGGGGTACAAATGTTACAGGAAACTACATGATTGAGATGGATACTCATATGATGGTGTAATCATACATTATGAATGAGACCATCACTAGTTTAACGGTTTTCTACCCACTGATATTCTTGGTGTATTTGGGTATCTAAATGTATAGAGGGTTGTAGAGACCTATGTTTTCCCAATAAGGAGATGTACCCTTGTCAATGTAAAGTAGTTTGTCAAGTGTTATTATGGTATTAGACTTTTTGATGAATCCAACCTCCTACCAATGGACTCCAGTGTTTTTTTGGGTCATGTGGTTGGGTTCATAGAATGGAGGAGTTTCACTGATGCTACTTGGTAGAGACAACCTATGTGGATTGTCTTCATTCTGATAGTAGAAGTCGTATCTCATCCTTTTTTCTCCTATTATGACCATGGGAGTTAGATTAGTTATTTCATTTAATCCTCAACCATATTTTTCATAAGAACATTTTATTTGATATATATATGGTGGTGGATGTATAGTTCTATATTGGGATAAATTCTCTTAGACACTGTGCAAGGATAAAGAGTTAGTAGTTATTTTCGATCAGTAGGGTTGAAACTCCTTGAAAGGAGGGGTGTTTATCCTCTATGGTATTAGATTTATCATTAAAACACCTCATGATCTATGAGACCTTATTTTATATATTATGAAGGAAATATACATAGATGATATCATCAATTTCTGCTGAACAAGATCTCGGACAATGATTTAGGGTTATATCGTTTGTTAGTGGTAGTTGATTGTTAGATATATATATCAACGTGTATGGTTGGTAACCTATTGACTAGGTAGCGTATATCAGCATGGTGTGGGTCTCCCATGATGAATTCAAATATCATGTCTCCCTGAGGATGATTGAGGGCCTTTGTGGATTCTTCATTCTTGAAGTGGCTTTTAGAGGGCAGGGTAATTTAGTTATTTCCCTATCTATGTAGATTCTTGTGAGGATCTAGTTTACTATGTTTATACTCTTCTATAACTTGTTTCCTTCCACATTTGAGTGTGTATTTGACAATAGTATTCTATATTTTAAGAAAGTTAGTCCAGGAATTCCTTCCCTAATGGTGTTACGAGCATTGACAACTCTTCAATCTACCATGAGGATTAAGAATTCCTTATTACATTCTCTACTGACCGTGGTGTATTTTAAGGTGTCATTTGAGGAATTATAGAATGACTATAGTTTCATTTACTCACACCTTTAGTTAGTGGTGGTTATATAAAAGGAATTTTGAAATATTTTTGGGGTACATTTTTTGCCTGTGTATCACATTAGATCACAAAGGTAGGGTTGACTGAATTATTTGGTGTGTTACCTCTCCCAAACTAATAATGTGGTCTTATGTAGAGAACGTTGAGTAGGGAGATATCACCCCCAATGAATGTAACAACTTAAAGAGTCCGCTATGGTGCGAATGAGTGATAAATTTGGTTGTCCTAATATTTAACTAGTAAAATAGTTTAGTGATATTATGTAGGGGTTGAGCGATGCTCCTCACAGAGTTTGGGATCCCTTAGGGTTTGTTACAAGGTCATATAGTTGATACCTTATTGTAAACTGATATTCATAACCATTTTATTTTGGTTTTTTGGAAATCATACTAGTTATGTGTATACTAAAAATAGAATGGTCCATTCTACAAAAACCTTGTTAGTTCATGTAGATTATTTATAGTTGTGTGATTTATTATTTGTCTCTTGAGCAAGTAGAGATAGTGGGGAAGTTAAGACTGGGCCTAGGAGAGTCTAATGGGGTTTTTTATATATTATCATCAATGTAGAGGATGGAATGACATGGTAATCTACCCTTCACCTTGTGGTTGTTCCAGAGTGGAACTTATATTTTTAGGCCTCAAAATCATTCCCATGTACCATATTTTTCATAGTATATCTCTAAATTGTTTGTATTCATATTCATAATTCATTTAAATTTAAAATTATTATAAATATCATTTATCAGTGTCTTATTTTTATTGTATTATAGGTTTTTAAGTCATATAGAATATTTAGATAAAGACCTCCCGTATTTTTGTTATGAAATATCAGAAATAGTCACTAGACCATGGCCTATATGTGGTGGGATTATACTGTCACCCTTAGCTTACCGTCCATCTCAGTGGGGTCTCGAAGGGACATGTCATGAAAAAACTTGATGTTTATGTTGTATTTATTGGTTTTAGATACCAGATATATTGGATGTAAAGATTGAAAATGATATTTTTAATTTTATAATAAAGTAAATATATATTTATGATTCATTCACTTGTGTTTTACATTATATTACCTGACCAATGGAATGATAATTACCCCTAACAAAATGTCTTTGAGTTATCCCTAGTCAGTTATCATCAATGTATTATGGGTTATAGTGATATATTAATAACAACATCATTATATTATTATAAATGATATAATTAGTTATATATGATATTAAAATAGTAAACTCAATAGATAATAAATCAATAAATATTATTCAGACTATCCCCCAAAATTATATCACTAGTAATGTCCAACGATCATGTATATACGTAGGGGTGTCTTCTTTTCATGAATCTCTATTAATTGAGGTAGGACAAATACCATGCATCAGAACCATTAAAAATTGATAAATTTAATATATAATCCTTGAAGCATTATAAATATAGGGGTAGATACATATGTTACTGATCATGTATTAAATTGGAGATCATCCATGATGGGATTTATTCACTAAAATTATTAGATAAATACATTTCATCCTAAATTTTTTAAAACTGAGTAAATTAATGGCCATTATTAGTTGAGTTACGTGTGATGTTCTCGGATACTTGGATGAGAGGAATATGATGTGATCATATGCTAGATAAATATCCTCCCATGTAATCATTTTCATGGTCATTATATATTATAGAATCATACATATATTTTATGGACAATTTTCTATTGACCTTTTCCAAATCTAGTTGTCACTCTATGTCATTGATAATGGTACTGTTGGATTTTATATAGAATTTGTATGATACATCTTATGATGGATATATTTATTCGAATATGGGATTATGTTTGAAATAAATCACACCCAAACCCTTTTGTATCAACCCACGCAATGATATAACCGATCAATTTTATTGTTATTTTCTTCATAAAAATATATAGTAATTTTTAAACCAAAAAAGAAAATATTTTTAACGAAACACTTTTACAATATGTTTTTATTTTAAAAGTTTAATTCATAATATTTAGAATTTTAATTATACAAAATTAAACATTATTTTTAAAATCATCATATAAAAATTTAGTTACCGTAAAATTTTGGGAGTTTTTAATAAAAAATAAGATTTTTAGTGAATATTGAAAATAGTGATTTTTGTAAAAAACTTCATCTCTTTTCAATAAATTATATAATTTAGAAGTAACAATATGATTAAATATTACCTAAAGTTGAATAACTATTTATAATTTATTTTTAATCTACATATTTACTTTTAAATCTACTTTATATTGTATGTATATGTTTGTTTTTATGTATAAAAATAGGTTTCTATGAAATTTATTTTAAACTATACAATGATTTAACATTTTAATTATATAAAATAATACCTAATTAGAAATTATTTAATTTAAATTTATATATTATATAAAAATAAATATTATTTTATATTCATATAATACTATTACTAATCATATAAATAATATAAAATCATCTTTTCCTTGATAAATACTATCTTGAAAACTCATTTTACCTTCGTGTCTATGGGTGAAGTTTTAAATTCAATTTCTCCAGTTATGTGAAATTAATTTCATAAAATGGATTCCATATTTGGAATCAGATTAATTTATATTTTCTAAAAATTTTAAATAAAAAATTGACAAAATTGAATCATGAAAATATTGAAAATTAATCACCATAAATAAGGTATAAATGGATTTAATAGGAGGTTAAGCTAAATATATAAGTTTTAAAATGACCTAAAACTAGTATAAAATCTCTTTTCAGTACATTTTCCTAATTCATAATGTCCAATTATCTATAATACTTAATTTGTGACAAATTTTTCATGTGAAATCTATTGGTTTGCATTTTTTCCCCAAAATTAGAAATGTTCAACTCACCTAACTTATAAAAGGCCACACACTCTCCTCTCTTAATAACAAATTTAAAAACATTTGTTGTTTAAAATACATACCGAAGTCAATTAAAACCCGCAATACCCTCATATTTGAAGATTTTGTTTGGTCATAAATTCGTTCTATGAATACTTTAAGTAGAATCCTAAAGAGGTGGTCCATGAAGAGGTAAAATTCCTTACTTTTCATTTTTATGTTATTTATTCTTCCACGATAAAATAATATCAATTAGTTATTATATTATGACAAAATTATATACCATATATTGATATTTTATTATTTTGTTATAATTTCTTATATCCATCTCCACTTCCCTCGAACATGAAACATTGGTGTTGCTTATATGTATAGTGGATTACCACCTCATGAACTAAGGTGACATGTTTACAAAAAAATTACTCCAAATTGGGAGGGATTATAGATATAAAATATATTTACAATATTAATAAAATTATTACACCTTTGGATTAATTATATGTTATGTAACTTTATTAATTTTCATTCTAGGGAGGATACCAAAATGTCAGTCCTGCGTACTGCAGACTACCACCTCATGATGCAATATGATTTTTTTTTCAATAATGATTATCATGGAAGGTAAAAGGATATTGATAATGAATAAATGTGATATAAATGATTTTATTCTGATATTAATGACATATTTATTAATATTATAATATAATATATATTTTTATTTCTTTTTTTATAACTCACTAGAAAATGATAACATCGTTTGTGTATGTGTGGACTACCGCCTTCATAAAGAGATGTGAAAAGCTTTTCACCAATACAAAAAATAAATTATATATATAAGGAAATTTAAGGAAATAATATGGTATATATAATATTATGATAAATCTAGAGAGTTAAAATGTTACCTACCTCCATTCCATAATGGTCCTTGAAAAATGGAATCATTACTCATGCATATATATTGTCTGCCATCTCCATGATCGAAACGTATTTCATTTTTCAGAAAAATATTTCATGATTATTATATGAAATATATAATTGATGTAAATATATAATATTTATTTCAGGATTTTTATTTTTCATATGTTTAAATGATGAGCCGTTTTCTAATAGTCAACCTACTGAAATCAATTTTGACACATAAGCCAAATATTGTCAAAACATCCGATGTAAAGCTAATTGGTTATGTAATCATATACATCATGGTAATAGGTTAACCAAAAGATATAATAAAATTTAAAAATGTTCTAAATAAATTAAATCATAAACAAATGCTTAGTATTCTGCAATATAAATAACATACATGGGAAATAGAACATTAGGTAAGGTACTTCATCACATTTTCATGTCGTTGTGGTAAATTTCGATTTTATGTAGCTATATTAAATTATGAGGAATATATATATCCCATTTGAAACTTTATATCATTAAATTCTCTATTATAATGCTATATAATTTTTTAATTAATATTATTCATTCATGGGGCTTATGATTAAAATATTTCAAAAGTGATAAAGGACTTTTCATTAAAAAAAATTATGTTTTAGTGGTTTCCTTATGGATCTCCTATTCTCACATGGAAATTATTTTAAATGGGTTTTATTATGGATATATGATTCTTAAAAGTGATATTTTGTAATTGTATACAATTTTTTTAAATAAAAATAGAATTTAATGTGCATATTTTTTGACATTATATTCAACAGAAAACATTAATGTTTGATTTATATATATACGGTGACAATGACATTTCATAGTATCATAACCATTATTAAAAACTATAATTCCTTTAAATTAACTAATGTTTTATTCAAAAAAACCCATCTTCTATTTTTTTTTTCTAGTTAATTTATGTTTTGAAAATGGTGTTTTACAATAAAAATGTATTTGTATATCTGAAAGTGTTCTGAAAATAAGTTTAAATGTGTCTTTAAGAATTTTATAATGAATAGTTAAAAGAATAAAAATGTTTTATTAATGATATGGTCCTTGTAAAATTATTATGATGGGTTCATCTAGATTACATCAAGTGATCGTGATTTAGATTATATTATGTGTGCACCCAAATTATGCCCCAATGTATTGGATAATGATTATGTTCTATGGAGGATTACTTTGGAAGTTTTCCATATGTTTATTTTTATTTTTTAGGGTTTGATAAGGGTTATATGAGATGATACTCAAATGAAAATGCGCGGATTATATATCCTCACTAGTTAGTTTTGCTGGAAATAATTTTTTTCAAATGAAAATATAAAAAATATTTTTAAAACAATGATAATTCACTTTCTAGGTGAAAAGTTATGTTTTATAAAAAAAATGGTTTTCATGGGTTTTATTATTTTTTACTAGAGTATCAATTTTCAATATTTTATGTCAATTACAAAGCCATTTTTCCTCATCCCACATTTTTAAAATGGTTTTCACTTGATTTAAGGATGTGTAATGGAAATGAATATTTCATGTTTAATGTTGTGAAGATTTGTCATGAAATTCATTTTTTTTTGTTTTCAAAGTATTATATTTTGGGAAAAATAGAAACATATTTAATTTTAAAATTTCTATTATATGGTTTTGTTTTGTATAAATTTCATAAAAATTATCTAAAACTCTACACCTGAACAGATATTCAAATATAAGAGAGTGAGTTTTAATATAAAACCGAATATTATGTAATTTTTAATTCAAGGCCTATATATTAGCTATCATAAAAATTTATAGAAATCCATATAGGTTAGTATAATGTTAATATCATGAAAATTAAATAGTTTACATTACAATTATTATTAAATGATATATAATTTTAATATTACTATGTTTCTTCATCAAAACAATGTCTGTTTAGAATGGTTTTCCACACATAAAATTGAGAATCCATAGTTGGAAGTCATAGTGAGGAAAATATCCTTCCAAATTATCATACCAATATAGTTATATTTGGGACAAAATAGAATGTTGTATTGATCCCCCATTTTATAAAAGTTTTAAATAGTGGTGGTATCCATGAAATAGAGGATCATAGTCTATAATGAATGAACATGTCTATAGTAGAGAATTTCATAATTAAATAACCCTAATAGTTATTTGTATCACCTGAACTTATGGTAGCATAAGGATTGATAAATTCTATGAATAAGTATTTGATGTCATGGAATTTTTAGAATTTCAATAGGTAACTCTATTCATTTATCATTATGAAGGATAATCTAGTTTATGTTAGTATTTTTTATGAATATCGGAGATAATTACGGTCATGATTCCATGGAAAGGGAAACATTAAAGTATAGTTTCATTGAGAAATAAATCACTAAAGTTGTTCAATATCAAATGGAAAATAAATTATAATAACTGAGGCAAATGATGAAGACTATGTGGCCATTTATAAATATAATTTTTTAAAACTATCTAGGTATGAACAAAAATTTTTTCTGTACATTGATAGATAAATTTAAATAATTTACTTATGAATAAATTAATGTAAACAAAAAATCCTTATATCCATGAGAATTTAAAATAAATTATAAGTTGTAAATTTGGACAAAAACGTTAGGATGTTGTTTTCTGATACTTACATGTATAGAGAAATTGAAAATAGGTAGAAGATTGGATGACACTAAATGGGGAAAATATAACAAAAAAATATGGAGGTATGAAAATGAGGTTCTCAACTTGTGATAAGTATGGTAACACACACCATAGAGAATTTATTATAATATCAAGGAAGTGTTATCTATATTTAATGTTTGACCATATGGCCCATGTTTTCATGGAAAATAATCAGAAGAATCAAATGTTGGGGTTTCAATATCCACCCAATGGTGTAGTGGTTTCGTTTCAATGAGTTGGTAAATTATGCTAACATGTTCCCAAAGATAGTAACACATGCTTAAAATCATCAATATCAAAAGAAAAAGTGAGTTGGAAAATGTTTTCCAACTACAATGGTCACTATTTTATATTTAAATGATGTGTGGAAAGGAATGTTACATTTATATTCAAAATATGTCAATATACTCTTTGACTCTAGATTTTAACATTCAAGTATTTTTTAGAAGATTTCATGTAAATTTGAAATATCACCTCATGGAATCTAGATTGAACATTTGATGAATATTTTTGTGGAAGTATAAGATAAGAAAATATTTATTGGTATCTTTTTATTGATATTAGTAAGTTTATATTTTCATTATATCCAAAGGAAAAATTCGCAATAGAGATCGATATCATTTTTATTTTTGATTCCTGTTTAGTTTATCATGATATGAAAGATTTCAGAGTAAATAATGTTTTGTTCAATGATTTCATTTATTTAGTAAAATACCAAGAATGTGAGAAAAGAATTTAGGATTGTAGTTAGGTATAGAAAACACGTAATGTTGAAAATTATGAAACTATTAAAATTAGTGTTGTTCCAGTAGTGAATGAATTTCTTGGATGACTTTCCAGATGAATTTCTTAGTATTATATCTAATCATGGATTTTTGTTTTCTATTGATATAATGCCTAATGCTAATCCAACTTATAAACCCCATATTGTATAGATCAACATTATCTTTGATAATTGAAAAATACAATGTAGGAGTTGTTATATTATTTTTTCATTTGACCTATCATTTCACTATAATTTTCTCTATATTTTTTTAAAAAATAACTTTTTTTCATTGGGACTTTGTATTGATTTTGGATACTTAAATAACATGACTGCTATAAAAAAGTCTCATTTACCTATAAAAGATAGTTTATTTGATCAAATCTAGTGAAATAATTATTTTTTTATGGATGGACTAAGTTCATTGTAAAATCTGTTTAAGGTGAATAAGGATGACATTATGAAGAATTAATTTCGGAAATGATATAAGAATAATTATGTTTTATTAATTCCAATTTGGTTTTCCATTGTACATGCATTTTTATGGACCTTAAGAGTATACTTATCCATGTTTTCTTAGACCTTTTTTTGTTTTTATTATTTATATTTTATATTGATCTAAAATCCATGAGGAATATGGAATACACCTAAAGATAGTTTCTCGACCCATAAAAGAAAAGAAACTATATGGAAAACTCAGTAAGAGGAAATTTTGGTTACAATAAATTTCAGTCTATGAACATAATGGTTCTAAATATGTAATTTATGTTAAACACACATAAAAAAGTTATGGAATAATGGCCATGAACCACAAATATAAAAGAGATATATAGCTTTTTAGATTAGTGAATTTCTACTGAATGTTTGTTGAAAAACGTTCTCAGTTTTCTAGACCCATGACTAAGTTAACTTAAAAAGGTTTTAGATTCATCTTGAAAAAATAATGTCATGATTTTATTTAGGAACTGAAAATAATATTTGTGGAGAATTAATTATTGGAAATAAACTCATGGAATGAAGAATTAATTATCTATAGTAATTCGTATTTGAATGAAAATTATTATGTCCAATTGAATGATGATCAGGTAATTTTATATGCTTCAAATCAGTTGAAACCTCATTATTTTAATTACCCTACATATGATCATGAATTAACTACTGTGATTTTTTCTTAAAAAATTTATTAGCATTGTTTTTATGATATAAATTGTGAAATATATAGTAATCATAATATTTTGATGTATATATATTCAATATTAATAATGTGATCATGATATATAGAAGATGAGTGGAGCTGATCAATGATTATGATTACATGATTCATTACCATCATTGAAAAGAAAATAAATATTACTAATGATTTTAGTCAAAAAACCAAAGTTATAAATTAACCATATTTTATTTTAAACATGACACTTCTATTAATAATTTGATATATTTTCCCTATATGTTTTGGATGTAGGGAAATACTTTATTTTTTTAAGTTCTTAGAGAATTCAACATTTCCAAAAAGAACTAAGAAAGCTCAAAATGAAAATCAATATTTATAGAAATTGGTAGAATCCATTATGAATGTAATTTTTTATTATTATAATATTGATGAAGAAGGTTTTTTTATGATTTGGAAAAATATCATTTGTTCCTTTTTATTCCTATTTGACAATATATTTTTTGAGTAAATCTCATTGTTCTTTGATCTCTATTCATTTAGGAAGATATAAGATGTACCGTGACCTCCTGGAGTATTATTAGAGGGATTTTATGAGAATATATATTTTGGATTTAACCATGAAGTGTTTAAATTGTTATTAGGTTAAAAAAAATTCAATTACTAGTGGAACTGATTTAAAATTTTCTAGTGTTGGAGTGGAAATTAGAAAATATATAAAAAAATTTTGAGGTGGGATTACAAATGATTCCATTGGGTAAAAAGGAGATTTGAGTTATTTTTAATTTACTTACTTTATATGTGAATTTCATCCCCACTTAAGATAATATTTGTCTATATAAACATTAATGGTGGTACCTAAAATATAAAGTCGTGTCACAGTTAGTTCCCCACTCTATTTTACGAGTCCTTTATACCAAGTCCACGTCTATTTTTTGGAAATTATTTCAGAAATAAATGGTGGTTGAATTAAATATCAGAATCATTCTAACTCATCAATCCAATGACTAGTATGACCAGATGATTCTGAATAAAGAATATATGAATTTTTATCATTAAATGGAATACAAGGGAATTTTGTATCAATATCTTTCTTTGTTTGAGTTTTCATATAATGAATGTTTTCTTTCAGGTGTAAATATGGAAACATTTGAGGTATTATTTGGAAATCAATGTGACACACTAGGATTATTGGGATAGATTGGAGGAATCAATTTTATGTTTTCAGATTTATTATTGGAAATGATTTAGAAGGTGAATATTATTTAGTAATATATGAGGATGGATCACAGTGGGATGAAATTTTATGTGAACAACCAAATGAAAGATATTTACATCTAGGTAGGTTATCCAGTCTTTCAAAAAGATTCTACATGGAAAATTGTTATGATTTTTTCACTAATAAAGATAATATAAGTCCTTGATTCATTAGACTATATGAAATCCTACATAATTTTTTATTTTTTCATATCTAGTGGATTTCCTGTAATTTTATCTCATACACACAACAGTTTTCATGTCTCGATATTTAGAAAATATGTGTCATATCATAGTCACGTTATGATCCCTAAAGTTGATCATCTACAAGAGATTAATTCTTATATGTAACATCCATTTTTTATTATTTACCATATATATAACGTGATGCATAATTTTGGGATTCCAAAGGTCATGGTTTTTTTTGGAAAACCCATTTGGTCAAGTTGCAACTTTTGAATCTAAAAATTCCACGAGGATAAGATTTCATTAATTTTTTAATAAGTTAATATAATTTCCAAATAAAAATCCCAAAATTTGGAAAAATTTAAAAACTCATTTAATGATATATTTAATCACTTTCCTAATTTTTAACATCAGAAAAATATTATGTATTTTTTAAAATAAAAATGGAAATATTTTGGACTAAAATCATTTCATATATGGTTTTTTTAAAGGTTTAATTTATAAAAAATGGAATTATAATTAGAAATATTGGGGTTAATATTCTAAATATACATATCAAAATTTACTTTGTGTAGAAATTTGGGATTTTTTAGAAAATATTTATTTTGTAGTGAATAGTGAAAATAATGATTTTTGTCGAAAAAATACATTATTTTTAATAAATTATATAATTAAAACTGTTCAATAAGATTTGAATATTATTTAATGAAACAGAAGTATTATATAGTTATATTAAATCCAATTAATTACTTTTGGGTCAATATTATATTGGATTTCATTATAAGTTTGTTTTGTGGATAAAAACGGGTTTTTTCTTAAAACAGTTTTAAGTGCGCATTTATTCATGATTTTTATTAATGAAAATAATACCCTATTTGAAAATTTTAAATTCAATTTATAGATTATATATAAATAAATATTAATTAATATTCACACATGGATTATTATTAATCATATAGTTAACAAAAAACCATTTTTCATAAAAAAATCATTTCTTGAAAACCTACTTTTTCATCATGTCTTTGGGTTTTGTTTTAAATTTATATTTTAGATTTAATTGAACTTTATTAGATAATATGGATTCAATATTCTTTATAATTATTTTTTATATTTTATAATAAGGGGAACTCACTTTTTTTACATAATTATCAGTAAAAATAGTAAAATTAAATTTTTTAGTGGAGGTAAAAATGGGTTTTCTGAGGGTTGAAAAAATTATAAGGATATAAATGGACAAAAAACGTGCATAAAATATATTTTAAGGACATATTTTTACTTTATAATCTATAAGTATCAATAGTACTCTATTTTGGACTATTTTGGGAGGTGAACAACATGGGTGCACATTTTTATTTTAAAAAATTATATATGTCTCATGTTCCAAACTTATAGATGGCATGTTCCTCCCATATATTCCTCACAACACTACCCCAATAATTTCCCAACATCCATTCGAAAATATAAGAACAATTTTTTCGTTATAAATACCTTCTAGTAATAATTTATGTATAATCCTTATGAGGTGGTCTGAGAAGCTGTAAATTTCATAACTATGAATTTTTTTTTTATTTAATCATCCACCTACTTCATATGTTCTTCATTAATACATATATAATAACACTTTTATCTACCATATTGTAACATCCCAAGTAAGTAATTAATAATAGATATTTTTATCTATGGATATTAATGAATAAGATAGTGTTATAGAGGCTTAAAATGAAAATAAATACAATCTTATGCATGGAATACACTAATATTCTTAAAAGATTGTTTTACTTCCTTTTGATGGAAAACCATTTTTGAATCTATATTTTGACAATTTTATAAACTATTTTTGTCAAAATAAACTTATCCTTTATGATTGGGACATCAAAATTTACTTTGTGTGAATTTTTGGTATTTTTCTGACAATGTTCATTTTTTAATGAATAGTGAAAAATACTGCATTTTACATCAAAACTGCTTTTTAATCTAATTTATTTATATGATTAGATTATGTTTTGAATTGGTTTTGAAGTGAAATTAGAATATATTTTTACCATTTTATCCAATGGTGGTCATTGGAATCAATTTCACTTTGAAATTAGACTTAAACTGGTGTCAATCTTTTGATACTTATTGTTTTGTAAAAACACGCTATTTGCTCTGGCAGCGGGAATTAATTATTAAATTAGTTAATGTGACCTATATGTTTTGAATTTTGTAAAATAGACTTCATTTTTGAATTCGGAATATCAAATATAGCTTAGGGTGAATTTTTGGTAATTTTCTGAAAAACTTCAATTTTTGATGAATAGTGAAACCACTAAGTAGTAATCAAGCAAACTTATTTTTCAGTTAAATGAAATTTTACCACTAATGTGTATTGAATTTTGAAAATCCGACATACATGGTTGTCATTAATAAGTAAAATGTGGTTCAATGAGATTAAAATAATTTTTTGGTGAATAGTAACTTATTAAGTTTTTAATCGCGATTAGTGGTAATTAGTGTAGTTTAAGGTATAATTAATTCTTTAATAATATGAAATGACCTATACACATGTCCCAACCTCATTGGTTGTGTCATGGACGACCATGACATGCCATGGGTCAACTTGGGGACCCCATGGATCCACTTTTGTTGGGAAATGACATAAATTACTTTTTATTTAATGTTAAAGTGAAAATGACACAAACATGATATGTTTTGCGAAAACAATTTTTAAGTGGGGTTATACAAGTCCAACTTTTTATTATAAATAGTCATTGGGAAGCTAAAACGATTTACTATATCATAGTATTTTTTTATAATTTTTATACATTAAATAAATTTAATTATTTATGACATACGAATGATGCAGCGATGACATCATTATTTGACGATTTAAATAAAATAGAAAGATAATGTAAAATCTATGAACTACACATGTCCAAAACCAATTGGATGAATGTATTTCGAACCCTTATCACCTTATCCACGAATTATATCAATGTGGGACCTTTTAAAACCGAAACACATTTTCAAATAATGTAATATTTCTTTACTTTCCAAAAGTGCCCCTCCTCTCCCCTTATAAAAGGCCCCCACCTCTACCTCATTTCACACACTCTTCAAGCCTTTGGCTCGGCCAACCCCTGCCCATTTACTCTCTCCACATCCCTCTACTCATCCTAGAGGATCCCCTTTGGGCAGAATCCTTTCAAAGGAAGCCTTTAGTCTCAACTCAAAAGGAGTTACACTTTTAAAGGTAATTCATTCTCTCATGTTCATTCGTTTTATTTTGCTTCTCCAACCCCCTAAAATCTTTTTATTTACTTCTTTTGTAACAACACCAGTATCTTCAATATACTAGGATGTTGTTATAAGATATATTTGAACTACACGCTCACACAACTACATCAAATGGTTAAAGAACATACGGTTTCCGTGGATGGCGAAATTCTGCCTCCCGAAACGATGATTGTTCAACACTCATTAAACACCTTCAAAGGTGGCCATTATGATGTCACTATTTTTATATATGATATATAATATGTTTATGTTTTCCTTAAGCTTCTGTTTTTTCATTTTGGGCATACCTTTATGGTTTCCATTATGGGTAAAACACGATATCTTCATTTTATGAAGTGCGGACTACCGCCCCCTAAAAGTGATTTGATTCGTTAATACCATATGTGGGATGTGTAAAGGATAAAGTTAATGATACTATATATGTTATTATACTGGAATTATAATATACTCTTATACCATTATGATTCCATTCCAGAAAATATGAAATAGAAATGGAAGTAGCGTTCATGCGTACGTACGGCTTACCGTCTCCATGAACGGTGCATTTCATTTCTTACCTCTAAATGTGATGTAAGATTATAAATGAATTTATGTACTGGATATACATGACATATATGATATCTACATCATGAATACCATTCTGGATATAATGAACCTTTGACCAAATTAACAACATGTAAGTATAAGAAGTCTATTTTTGACTTAAGAACCAAATACCGGCAAAATGAACATTATTAACATAAATGATTACATGATGTCCATAACATGGTATAAAAGGAATAATGAACTTGGAAAAGGTTCTTAAGCAAGCAGAGATTAACTCAAGTTAATTATTCAGGAGATTAAAGAACGGTCGGGTCAAGTCGGATACGAGGTATGGGACTTCGTCTCAATCTCCTTTCGTTGAGGCATATTTTATTTTATACACAACTTTCTTTTATACGGTGTATAAACCCCTTTGACTTTTACATTTATTCAAAAGGAATCCTTTTTTATACGAAGCGTTTACTAAACGACAAAAGGGAATGTTTTTGTCGTACGTATGCGGCGACAACGACTTCTCCGCCGTCGTGACCGTTATTTGAGTTTCGGCTTCCTCTACAAGACATACCTTCTTTTTTTAAAAGAAAAATAAATACCATGTTTTACTTTTCTTTTATTTTGGTATGGAAAATGGTTTTCACAATGTTTTTGTGTTTTATTGATATCTTGTGATTGAAATGTGGAAAGTTTATGTTTCCTTTATGCATGTTTTATGTGATACGATTATGTTATGGTTCATGGGCATTATTATGAAGACGGGTGGTTCCGTGATAAACTAAGGGCGGGTGAGCCCGTTATAGCTCTCCAATGCATTGGGTAACGCGAAGGAGTGAAACGTTAAGGTTTCTCCAAAGAGATTTTAGGGAATATAATGTGATGGGTATTCCAAACGTAACCAAGAGGGTTACTCCCTACGTAAGAATCTTATGAATGCCTCAAGTTACCTTTATGTCTTATGATTTATATGATTTATTCATGATTTTATGAGGTATGTTAAAGTGCCTATGTTTTATGGGTAAAGTATGATTTCATTCTTATGTATCTATGAACTCATGTTTCCTTTCCATGTTTTTTTTATAACCCATACTGAGTTTTTATGCTCATCCCAAGTTTTTGAAATTTTTTTCACAGGTCAAGGGAATGGTACATGATAAGATGATAGAGTCAAGGATGTGTCAAGAAATAATCCATGTTTTATTTTAAATGTGTTTCCATTGATGGGAATGAAGAATACTATTTTTATGTAACCACTTTTTTTATATGTGGAATGTAATGCAAGTTTTATGATCTAATTCTCTAAAACTCTAAACCCGAAAAGATCCTCAATGTGTAATCTTGTAATAACTCAATATTAAGTAAGGTTTAAGGCTGGGGCCTTATAGTTGGTATCAGAGGTCGGTTTAGATAACTTTAGGAGTTAGAATTCAATTAAATGATTATCCAAAAATATATTTTTTTGAAATGATATAGCATTTAAAGATTACCATGTTGCTTCATCTAAGACATGTTTGTTCAGAATGGTTTTCCGCAGAGGAAACAGGGAAGCAGTGCTAGGAAGGCATACAGAAGGAAATAACCTTCCGAATCAGCATCCAGAAATGGTCGGAATTGGAACTGAACAGTTTGTTGCAGTAATGGCGCAGTTGACTCAAGCGATAAATGGAGGTGGTATCCATGCACGAGATCTGCCAGATCAACCGCAGAGGAACATGTCAGTAGTGGAACATTTCATGAGGCAACATCCCCCATCATTCAGAGGATCATCTGACCCTGTGCTAGCTGAAGGGTGGATTAAAGCACTGGAGAATATTTTTGATGTCATGGGGTGTTCAGACAATCAAAAGGTTAGTCTTGCTATTTACTGTTTGGAGGGTGAAGCAGATCAGTGGTGGTCTATGGTTAAAAATATCAGGGATGCTGATGAGATTGAAGCTCTTGACTGGGATGAATTCAAAGGTATGTTTCTTGAGAAGTATTTTCCTAAGGCTGTTCGACTTAGGATGGAAAAGCAATTCTTGGAATTGAGGCAAGAGGAAGACTCAGTGGCTGCCTATGAAGAAAGGTTCACTCGATTGGCAAGGGATGCTCCAAATTTTATCCGGGACCTTGATAGTAAAATCAATCGTTTTTACTCAGGATTAAAGCCAAAATATCGAAGGGCATTAGCTTCTCGTGAGTTTAAAAGTTATGAAAAGCTTGTTCGATGTGCTGAGAAGGTGGAAATGGAGTTTGCTGATGACCAAGTTTTCTATAACAACCAGCAAAAGAAGAGACTGAGGTGGCAGGAGAAAGGTAAGAATTCTTCGAAAAAGTCTGATGGTAAGAAAACTAAGTTTCCAGTTTGTGATAAATGTGGAAAAAGGCATGCTGGGGAATGTCTTCTGAATTCTGGGAAGTGCTACCGATGTGGTAAGATGGGACATAAGGCTCGTGATTGCACTGAAAAGGATCAAGGTGAAGGTAAGAACAAATTTGATTTACAGTTAGTGAAATTTTATAAGTGCAATGAGATGGGTCACTATGCAAACGAGTGTCCGACAAGGAGCTTGAGTGATGGGAAGCAGTTAGACTACAAGCAGAAAGGGGTGGTGAAATCCTTTGCAACTACTTCAGCAGATGTCGGGCCATCAAATGAAGTTGTATAAGGTACTTTGTTTGTTTTTTCAGATTATGCCAGTGTGGTGTTTGATTCGGGGTCTACACATTCTTTCATCTCTGAAACCTTTTCTAGTAAAATGGGAATACCATCTCAAGAAATGACTCCTGAACTTTTGGTAAAAACACCTGGGGGAAGTGTCGAGGCAAAAAGAATTTATAAGAATCTTCATATCCTTATCTGTGGAAAGAACCTACTTGAAAACCTTATTGTTCTACCTCTAGTAGAGTTTGATGTTATCTTGGGTATGGATTGGCTCTCTATTTACCATGCTAAGATTGACTGTAGAGGTAAAGAAGTTTCTTTTCAGAAAGAATTTCAGTTTGTTTACAAGAATGAACCCTTACTTTTGATAACATATCAAGAGGCCGAGAAACTTGTAAAAGATGGAAATGAATGTTACCTTGCACACGTCGTTGAAAATAAAGGAACTATTCAGATTAATGATGTGCTAGTGGTAAATGAGTATCCTGATGTTTTTCCTGATGAGTTGCCTGGAATAATACCAGATCGGGAATTTGAGTTTACTGTTGACTTAGTTCCTGATGCTAAGCCAATTTCAAAACCCCCTTATCGAATGGCACAAATTGAACTTTTAGAGTTGAAGGAGCAATTGCAAGATTTATTAGAGAAAGGTTTCATTAGACCTAGCACGTCACCTTGGGGTGCTCCTGTTTTATTTGTTAAAAAGAAAGATGGTTCTATGAGACTTTGCATTGATTATAGAGCCTTGAATAATATCACTGTTAAGAACAAATATCCTTTGCCACATATCGATGATTTGTTTGATCAGCTCCAGGGAGCTCCGTTTTTTTCAAAGATTGACTTGAGATCGGGGTACCATCAGCTGAAGGTTAAGGAGGCAGATATTCCGAAGACCGTGTTCCGTACGAGATATGGCCATTATGAATTTGTAGTAATGCCTTTTGGGCTAACCAATGCACCTGCTGTATTCATGGAATTAATGAATAGAATTTTCCATGAGTTCTTGGATAAGTTTGTGGTGGTTTTCATTGATGATATTTTGGTGTTTTCTAAAAGTAAAGAGGAGCATGAAAAACATTTAAGGGTTATCTTGCAAACCGTAAAAGAAAAGAAACTGTATGGGAAATTCAGCAAGTGTGAGTTTTGGTTGCAACAAATTTCTTTCCTTGGTCACATTATTTCTAAAGATGGAATAACTGTTGATCCTGCAAAAATAAAAGTTGTGGAAGAATGGCCAAGACCCACAAATGTAACCGAGATTCGCAGCTTCCTTGGTTTGGCGGGCTATTACCGAAGGTTTGTTAGAAATTTTTCACGGTTATCTAGTCCAATGACTAAGCTAACTCGGAAGGGTGTTAAGTTTATCTGGACAAAAGAATGTGATGATTGTTTTCAGGAATTGAAAAGAAGATTGGTGAATGCTCCAGTTTTGGAACTACCTTCTAGGAATGGTGAGTTTGTTATATACAGTGATGCTTCATTGAAAGGACTTGGTTGCGTCCTAATGCAGAATGATCAGGTAATTGCTTATGCTTCACGACAGTTGAAAACTCATGAGGTAAATTACCCTACACATGATTTGGAATTAGTTGCTGTTGTTTTTGCTTTAAAAATTTGGAGGCATCATTTGTATGGAGTAAACTATGAAATATATACCGATCACAAAAGTTTAAAGTATATATTCACTCAGAAAGAGTTAAACATGAGACAAAGGAGATGGCTAGAATTAATCAAGGATTATGATTGTACAATTCATTACCATCCGGGAAAAGCAAATAAAGTGGCTGATGCTTTGAGTCGAAAAAGTAATGCTTCATTAACAATGTTATGTTTGGAACGTGATCCTTTGGTTAAGGATTTGATGAACTTTGGAATAGAAGTTGTTGGTGCTGGATGTCCATCTGTTTTGTTTCAGGTATCAGTGAGATCTTCTCTATCAGATAGAATCAAGCAAGCACAGAAGCAAGACAGTGAGTTGCAGAAAAGGGTAGAGCTGGTTCAGAAAGGTAAGTTTCCTGAATTCAACATTGATAATGATTGCGTTTTGAGATTTGGGAAGAGATTGTGTGTGCCTTATGATTCACAGTTGAAGAGAGAGTTGTTATGTGAAGCTCATAGTTCTCCGTTTTCAGTTCATCCGGGTAGTACTAAGATGTATACAGATCTGCGGGAGTATTACTGGTGGGATGGAATGAAAAGAGATATTGCTGATTTTACTGTGAAGTGTTTGACTTGTCAGCAGGTTAAAGCAGAGCGGCAGTTACCGAAAGGGATGCTTCAGCCTTTACCAGTGCCAGAGTGGAAATGGGAGAATATATCCATGGACTTTGTTGTTGGATTACCAAAGACATCTCGAGGTAATAATGCAATCTGGGTTATTGTTGATCGCTTGACCAAATATCCTCATTTCCTTGCTATACGAGATACTTTCTCTCTTGATCAACTTTCCCGTTTGTATCTTAGAGAGATAGTCAGGTTACATGGAGTTACTCTCTCCATTGTATCGGATCGTGATCCCAGGTTTACTTCTAACTTTTGGAAAGGCCTTCAGAAGTCGTTGGGTACTGAATTAAATTTTAGTACAGATTTTCATCCTCAATCAGATGGGCAGTCAGAATGAACAATTCAGACATTGGAGGATATGCTACAAGCTTGTTCTATGGATTATCAGGGAAGTTGGGACCAACATCTTTCTTTGGTTGAGTTTTCATATAATAACAGTTTTCATTCCAGTATACAGATGGCACCATTTCAGGCATTATATGGGAAGCGGTGTCGAACTCCAGCTTTCTGGGATGAAGTGGGTGAAAGGAAGTTGATGGGACCAGAATTGGTAGAAGAGATGGCAGAAAAAGTCCAGCTGATTCAGAAACACATGAGAACAGCTCAGAGCAGGCAGAAGAGTTATGCGGATAACCGGAGGAAGGATCTATTTTTCGAGGTAGGTGATCATGTTTTTCTCAAGGTTTCTCCTTGGAAAAGTGTGATGAGATTTGGTAAGAAAGGAAAGTTGAGTCCAAGGTTCATTGGACCATACGAAATTCTGGAGAGAGTTGGATCAGTTGCATATCGAGTGGCTTTACCTCCGAGTTTATCTCAGGTACACAATGTTTTTCACGTTTCGATGTTGAGAAAGTACATGCCAGATCCATCTCATGTTTTGAGTCCAGAGGTAGTTCAGCTGGAAGAGAACCTATCTTATGAGGAACAACCAGTCCAGATTCTTGACCATAGGGAGCAAGTGTTACGGAATAAGGTGATTCACCAGGTAAAGGTTTTGTGGAAAAACCACATGATTGAAGAAGAAACATGGGAATCTGAAAATGCAATGAGGGATAAGTACCCCCATTTATTCGATAAGTAAATAAATTACGGGGACGCCATTTTCTAAAGGGGGGAAGGATGTAACATCCCAAGTAAGTAATGAATAATAGATATTTTTATCTATGGATATTAATGAATAAGATAGTGTTATAGAGGCTTAAAATGAAAATAAATACAATCTTATGCATGGAATACACTAATATATTTAAAAGATTGTTTTACTGCCTTTTGATGGCAAACCATTTTTGAATCTATATTTTGACAATTTTATAAACTATGTTTGTCAAAATAAACTTATCCTTTATGATTGGAACATCAAAATTTACTTTGTGTGAATTTTTGGTATTTTTCTGACAATGTTCATTTTTTTAATGAATAGTGAAAAATACTGCATTTTACATCAAAACTGCTTTTTAATCTAATTTATTTATATGATTAGATTATGTTTTGAATTGGTTTTGAAGTGAAATTAGAATATATTTTTACCATTTTATCCAATGGTGGTCATTGGAATCAATTTCACTTTGAAATTAGACTTAAACTGGTGTCAATCTTTTGATACTTATTGTTTTGTAAAAACACGCTATTTGCTCTGGCAGCGGGAATTAATTATTAAATTAATTAATGTGAACTATATGTTTTGAATTTTGTAAAATAGACTTCATTTTTGAATTCGGAATATCAAATATAGCTTAGGGTGAATTTTTGGTAATTTTCTGAAAAACTTCAATTTTTGATGAATAGTGAAACCACTAAGTGGTAATCAAGCAAACTGATTTTTCAGTTAAATGAAATTTTACCACTATTGTGTATTGAATTTTGAAAATCCGACATACATGGTTGTCATTAGGAGGTAAAATGTGGTTCAATGAGATTAAAATAATTTTTTGGTGAATAGTAACTTATTAAGTTTTTAATCGCGGTTAGTGGTAATTAATGTAGTTTAAGGTATAAATAATGCTTTAATAATATGAAATGACCTAGACACATGTCCCAACATCATTGGTTGTGTCATGGCCGACCATGACATGCCATGGGTCAACTTGGGGACCCCATGGATCCACTTTTGTTGGGAAATGACCAAATTTACTTTTTATTTAATGTTAAAGTGAAAATGACACAAACATGATATGTTTTGCGAAAATAATTTTTAAGTGGGGTTATACAAGTCCAAATTTTGATTATAAATATTCATTGGAAATCTAAAAAGATTTCCTATATCATAGTAGTTTTTTTATAATTTTTAGACATTAAATAAATTTAATTATTTATGACATACTAATGATGTAGAGATGACATCATTATTTGACGATTTAAATAAAATAGAAAGATAATGTAAAATATATGAACTAAACATGTCCAAAACCAATTGGATGAATGGATTTCGAACCCTTATCACCTTATCCATGAATTATATCAATGTGGGACCTTTTAAAACCGAAACACATTTTCAAATAATGTAATATTTCTTTACTTTCCAAAAGTGCCCCTCCTCTCCCCTTATAAAAGGCCCCCACCTCTACCTCATTTCACACACTCTTCAAGCCTTTGGCTCGGCCAACCCCTGCCCATTTACTCTCTCCACATCCCTCTCCTCATCCTAGAGGTTCCCCTTTGGGAAGAATCCTTTCAAATGAAGCCTTTAGGCTCAACTCAAAAGGAGTTACACTTTTAAAGGTAATTCATTCTCTCATGTTCATTCGTTTTATTTTGCTTCTCCAACCCCCTAAAATCTTCTTATTTACTTCTTTTGTAACAACAACAGTATCTTCAATATACTAGGATGTTTTTATAAGATATATTTGAGCTACACTCACACACAACTACATCAAATGGTTAAAGAACATACGGTTTCCGTGGATGGCGAAATTCTGCCTCCCGAAACGATGATTGTTCAACACTCATTAAACACCTTCAAAGGTGGCCATTATGATGTCACTATTTTTATATATGATATATAATATGTTTATGTTTTCCTTAAGCTTCTGTGTTTTCATTTTGGGCATACCTTTATGGTTTGCATTATGGGTAAAACACGATATCTTCATTTTAGGAAGTGCGGACTACCGCCCCCTAAAAGTGATTTGATTCGTTAATACCATATGTGGGATGTGTAAAGGATAAAGTTAATGATATTATATATGTTATTATACTGGAATTATAATATACTATTATATCATTATGATTCCATTCCAGAAAATATGAAATAGAAATGGAAGTAGCGTTCATGCGTACGTACGGCTTACCGTCTCCATGAACGGTGCATTTCATTTCTTACCTCTAAATGTGATGTAAGATTATAAATGAATGTATGTACTGGATATACATGACATATATGATATCTACATCACGAATACCATTCTGGATATAATGAACCTTTCACCAAATTAACAACATGTAAGTATAAGAAGTCTATTTTTGACTTAAGATCCAAATACCGACAAAATGAACATTATTAACATAAATGATTACATGATGTCCATAACATGGTATAAAAGGAATAATGAACTTGGAAAAGGTTCTTAAGCAAGTAGAGATTAACTCAAGTTTATTATTCAGGAGATTAAAGAACGGTCGGGTCATGTCGGATACGAGGTATGGGACTTCGTCTCAATCTCCTTTCGTTGAGGCATATTTTATTTTATACACAACATTCTTTTATACGGTGTATAAACCCCTTTTACTTTTACATTTATTCAAAAGGAATCCTTTTTTATACGAAGCGTTTACTAAACGACAAAAGGGAATGTTTTTGTCGTACGTATGAGGCGACAACGACTTCTCCGCCGTCGTGACCGTTATTTGAGTTTCGGCTTCCTCTACAAGCCATACCTTCTTTTTTTAAAAGAAAAATAAATACCATGTTTTACTTTTCTTTTATTTTGGTATGGAAAATGGTTTTCACAATGTTTTTGTGTTGTATTGATATCTTGTGATTGAAATGTGTAATGTTTATGTTTCCTTTATGCATGTTTTATGTGATACGATTATGTTATTGTTCTTGGTCATTATTATGAAGACGGGTGGTTCTGTGATAAACTAAGGTCAGGTGAGCCCGTTATAGCTCTCCAATGCATTGGGTAACGCGATGGAGTGAAACGTTAAGGTTTCTCCGAAGAGATTTTAGGGAATATACTGTGATGGGTATTCCAAACGTAACCAAGAGGGTTACTCCCTACGTAAGAATGTTATGAATGCCTCAAGTTACCTTTATGTCTTATGATTTATATGATTTATTCATGATTTTATGAGGTATGTTAAAGTGCCTATGTTTTATGGGTAAAGTATGATTTCATTCTTATGTATCTATGAACTCATGTTTCCTTTCCATGTTTTTTTTATAACCCATACTGTGTTTTTATGCTCATCCCAAGTTTTTGAAATGTTTTTCACAGGTCAAGGGAAAGGTACATGATAAGATGATAGAGTCAAGGATGTGTCAAGAAATAATCCATGTTTTATTTTAAATGTGTTTCCATTGATGGGAATGAAGAATACTATTTTTATGTAACCAATTTTTTTTATATGTGGAATGTAATGCAAGTTTTATGATCTAATTCTCTAAAACTCTAAACCCGAAAAGATCCTCAATGTGTAATCTTGGAATAACTCAAGATTAAGTAAGGTTTAAGGCTGGGGCCTTATACATATAATGATATTTTCTTAATTCATGTTTATTAAATATATCGATCCCATTTTCTATCAAATTGAAAATGATAAATTTTATCATCTGTGTGGTGAACTAAAGCCATGCTTATCGATGTGACAAATTTTCCAAAAACAGCTATTATGGTAGGGTTTGATTATGGAACTAAAGAATAAATATAATATTAATTATATAATTATAACCTTTGATTCATTTTATAATTTATAAATTTTTAACATTACATCGCATAGGTGATATGATAACGTCGTTCGTGTGTATGGAAGATTGCCACCTCTAGAAACGATGTGATTCGTTTTACACTAACACCTTACATAGAAGTTAATAAGTATAAAGTTAGTTATAATTTGTGGTATAAATGAAATAATATTTATATTCATTTCATTTTTATTATTCTGAATAAAATATTACATCATTTTCTTTTAAAATTTTCACTCCTATAACAATGATAACATCTTTGGGTATATGTGGACTATCACCTTTACAAAGTGATGTGACTCTATTTTCATAACCACAACAAATGTGTGATATATATAAGAATATATAATGAAATAATATGTTATATATAATACTATTATCATTAAATAAATAAAAAAAATGTCCTACATCCTTTTCTTTAGGATCATTGAAATATTAAATCTTTACTCATATGTATGTAAGTCCTTCCTTATCCAGGATTGTAACATAGATTATTTTGTAAACATTTTTTTTAAATTTTTATTAAAATTAAAATTGTGGTATAAATATGATAATTATTTCATGATTAATATTCTGTACATTTTCAAATAATGGACACTTTGATCATAGTAGACCTACCAAAAATAATTTATGACACGTAAGATGAATATAATCAAAAAATTTGATATTAACCTATTCGATTATGTAATCATATCTAACATTGTAAAAAGATAAATAAAAATAATAATGAACGTGATAACCTTTATTAATTAAGTATATAATTATCATATGTTTAATATTTCACAATACAAATAATGTACCTAACAAATCGAACCTAAGGTAAGGAACATTGTCTTAATTTCCTTTCGTCATGGAGTAATTAAATGTTATGCACCTATATTACTATATGTGGTTTATATAAAATCCATTTTACTTGTTTTTTTAATGAAATTATCTATTATAATCAAATTTAATACTTTTTTAGTTTTATTCATTTATTGGAATTATGACTAAAATAATTCTGAAGTGATCATGGACTTTTCTTTAAAAAATATCTTCTAGTTTTTTCTATATAAATATACATTTATTGAATGAACATGTTTTTAAAAATATGTTATTATGTACATGGGAGTTTTTTTTAAATTAATTTTTTTCTATTGTTTTCATTTTTTTATATGATATATTTTAATAGAATGTTTGACTTTTTTACAAATGACAATAAGAATGTTATATTTTATGGTTTACTATGCTGACAATATTTCCATATACAATAACCATTATTTGGACCATGGATTACATTATAAGATTTAAATTTTTTTATTCAATGAAAATACATTTTAAATGGGATCTTGGTAATATACATTTTGAAATTGGTGATTTAAAATAAAATTGTATTCTTATATTCAAAAGTGTACTAAAAAAGGGTATAAATGGGGTTTTCAATGGATTTTTAATGACAATTTTATAATATTAAAAAAGAAAATTCATGATACGACCCTAAAAATTGTTTATTATGGGTGTTTCTAGATAAGACCAGGTGAAAACATTATTGCTTATATGATTTCTAATCTTATATAGTGCTCCAATAAATTGTGTAATTATCATGGTCCCCATATAAATATATTCGAAGTCAACCATGGTTTTCCCAAATTTAAGGGTTTCTATAAGTGTTGTGTATGTGTTTTATGAGATTTTTTCCCAAGAAACCTATATGAATTTTATATTATATCAAATGAGTCTGCATAGAAATCAATTAATTTCTAAATTCAATATAAATTATATTTTTAAAAGAATGATAAATAATTTTTAAGGAAAACAATTACGTTTTTAAGAAATTGAATTTTAAGGGTTTTCTCGTTTTTCAATAGACTACGAATTTTATTATTTTTATATCCCTTTCTAGATTTTTTTAATAAACCCAAATTTAATAAAATCATTTTACTTGTGTATGGGTATGAAAAATTAAGGGGTCACGTTGAAAATCATGATGATTTTTCTTGAAAATAAATAACGTTTTGTAATTATTTTTTATGGTGGAAAAAAATGGATACTAGTATAATGTTTCCAATTTCAATTATATGGAATTGTTATGTATGATTTATGATCAAATTAGCAATGAACTCTAAACCTAATAATTTGAGAATCAACTCATGACATAAAAGATAATATTATTTAATGTTTATGGTTGTGTTTTTATACCTTTATAGCTTGTGTATAAAGGTTTTCTTAGAGGCCACGCATTGAATTAATATGTAAAATTAGTTTTTATAAATTTATAATATCACTATAAAGGCCTTTAGTGTTAAAATTATAGGTATTAGGATAAGGATTTAATTTTGGGAAATGTGTTTTTTCCCAAAATAAAATTGTTTTTTAAATTGTATCAAAAAGGGAGTGGGTAGATTCAAAAAAGGTTGTGAAGATTTTCATAAACTCCTTATGGGGTTAGTCTGAAGGTGTGATATTGTTAGAGATGCATTAAATTATTGATATCATATTTTATGATATCCCTTAAGTCAAATATGGTGACATATAATTGATTCAAATCATTGATTGTGATATTCTAATATCATTTCAGGTGTGTAATTCCATTATCATAGAATATGATAGGATTATAATATTCTAGCATCGATAATATCATGTCTTATATATATATTCATATAGTTATCAATCATTTATTTTATTTATTTAGGGAATGAGTTTTTTTAGAATGATCGAAAGATAGTATTCTTAGTGGGAATGCATTATAATTAAGAAACATCAGCTTCCATGGAATTGTTGATGAATATTGAATCCCATTATTAAATGATGGGGGACTGTATAAAGGGATGTAATCCCCCTGTTGAGTTATTATGATACTACAAAGTAATATGAAAAGATCTATCATCCTCGTATTTACCATTCATCTTCACGAAGAAGGTTCTAGCACACATTCTGTGTTTAGGGATCCTTTTGATGTGTATAAGGATCTTTTTTGTCAATGATATTCCTATATAAGAATGTGTTTCATGGTCATTGTTCAGTGCTATAAAACACAAAAATTTATCCATGTTAAATAGAAATAGTGCTAGATATATTTGATGTATTCTAATTATTTATTGTTCTTATCATTTTTTGAAAATTTATAAGGATATATCAAACACTATAAATGGATGTATTATACTTCCCCGATCATAAGATGATTCACCTAGTCCAATTGTTGACATATATATATATATATTGATATTTTTATCCAAAATACAATATTTTGTAACATAATTCACTATAGTGTAACACTAAAAAACCCATCTATTCAATAATTCATCTTAGAGAATGACTATAATGGAATAAGTTCCGATGTAGAACTACTTAATCAACTCGAAACCCCTCACAGTGTAATTTACCTATGTCATTGTATTATTTATACCTTTTAGAAACATCACCTATATTATAATATAACATTTCTCTATAAATATCAAGCAGTAATTATCAATAGTGAATACTTTTCCATTTATTTATTCTATTATAGCATATACTATGGTATAATGATTTTATATCTTGGTGAAATATTAAATACCCCATTTCCATAAATACAATGATAACCATTTCATTATGATTGATATGGTTGTTTTATGTGTTTACCTACTTCACAAAATGTATCATCCCTGCCCTAGATCACTCAACAGTGACCATACAATTTTATCCATGAGACATTTGTTTTACATCGTTATATGAAAAATGATACCATTAGATGTAATGATTTGATAAAACATGTGGGGAGACTATAGCCTCAAGTATCATCAGAAAAAAACTTGTAACAAAATCATATGTAACAAGTAAAACATCATATTATATCATATGTAATTATAATAAAAATAAAACTACGACTATATCATACCTATTCCATAAAAAATATAATCATGCAGGCATATAAGAATACACCTACAAAGCACCACCCCATGGGGAAAAATATACAATAAAAAAATAATCAAACTATAAGGTAGACCAACACTATCCTTGCAGATGGGTGAAATATGTCTTTTCAACCAAAATGACCACTTGAAGAACATACAACATTTACTAGGTCATTACACCAAACAAAATGTAAAAAAAATGTCATCACATGTTCCCATCAGTTCATGTAGGGTGTGTGATTAACACATAGTAGTAAGCCATATATGGGGACCTAATAATACTTGTTTGCATTGGCATGCATGGGATCAAGGAAATGAAATTTGAATAATAATATGAGTAAAGTAGATGCCATGTTTGGTACTCCTATAACCCCCCTAATGTCCAACATATACATTCCTTTGATTATTTTATAATGGTATGATTTGCTGAGAGTCTGAGTAAAACCTATATGTCTTTGATTAATCTCCACTCATATATTTAGTCAATGAGTACAACATATATCAATATATTAATAATAGGTTGAATAATTCTTATCCATCACAATATTGTAGTGAAGTATACATCATTGTCCCATATCTTAGGTGAACAATGTACCAAAATTTCCATCAAGGGTGGATAACTCACCATCAATACTTGTTTTTGGGAGGATGACGAACCTTCTCAATCAGTACTTATGTGAATGATGCACAACACATACACTTCCTTTGATGAATGATTCACCACATCTACTAGTCTCTAGGTGGACGATGAACCACCAATACAAATATCATGTGGATGATATATAATCAATACACCATTTCATTTTTTTAATTTACAACATCCAAAATGAATTTCTTCGATGGATGATATTCAACAATTAATCAACATTAGATGTATGATGAACCACAAATAATAATTTCAAGGGGGATAAAGCACCATCCGCATGTTGGTATATGTGAAAAATATATCACTAAAAAATATACATATGATTAGATGATGTATTTTGGGGTGAATGACTCTTTACTATACTAATCAAAAATCAAAAAATGAAATAAAATTAGGTTAATAATACATAACCATCCTCAAAACCGATGTGATAATGATATATCACTAGGTGAAATATATATCAACATGATCATCAAAAATATGAGAATTATGTATTATTTGGGGAATGATATGTTAAAATAATCATTATTGATAGGTGAAAAATGTATATTAAGTTGAATATCATATCACCACACTCATCACATTTATAATAATGATATATTTAGAAGTGAATGATATATCCCCATGCTCATAAATTATGGGTGAATAATGTATTATGAAGTGAATGATATATCACCATACTCATCATAGATTGGAGATTTTTGAATCGATAGGTGAGTGATATATCACCATGATCATTTTAGATAGGAGAGAAATATACCTCAGGATGAATGATATATCAACTCTATAGTCACATATTTGAAAATGATGAATTACCTAGTGAATGATATGTCACCATAACTATACATATTGTTGATGAGTTGTCACAAAGTTCAAAAGTAGTGTGGATTATACATCACTATGAGAATAACCCTAAATTGGTAAATAATTAATCCCTACATCATGTTAAAATAATCATTTGAATGATTTATCACCTAAGACCTCTGTCTGATTGACGCAATTCCATGATAGGCTACCCAGATCCCAAATACTGTACACCTAGAATGCTTAGATAAAAAATAAACATAAATTAAATGGTTTGGGATCTCCTGTAGAAACCCATGATACTTAGGTCCATCCATAGTGGGACTAAAAATTTTAACAACTCACCACTAGGATAATCCCTAGTAGTATTATCAATAATCTGTATGCCTTAAACATAGGTATGACAGTAGATTCCCTGTAAGGCCTACAAAACAATGCTTGAGGATAAAATCATCATATAGAATTGTTCACTATTAATCTACCCACATAATAGAATTGTTGTGGCCCTTAATGGACTGATACTCTATAAGTCATGTTTTATAGACCATCCATGATTTATGAAGACAAACACATAAATGATGAGGTAAGGGAACCTCCTCATGTTACAATAAGGGCCTTTCGTTTATAACAAAAAATTACCAAATCTCATATCACCATATCAAAAACATTTATTTAGGCTCTCATATATCATTTAACATAGGTGATCCCCACATACCACCAAAAAAAACTCCATCAAATTGTTTGTAAAATATATGTGGATGGAAATTCCAAAAAAATTCCCCTCCCTCTAATGAAGCCCCTCGCATTTGGTAGATAGACATCATTAAATAATTCATAAATAGAAAATCTATAAGGATTGTTTTGTTTCTCACTAAACACATTAGAATTTCCTCATAGAAGAGACAACCCTAAAGACTCTCTATTGGGGATATCTAAACAATATACCTACTCATATATTCAAAAAATTATTTGTAATTTTATGTAAAAATGAAATGTTAGGAATGGAATAATAGAAAAAAGTTGTTATCCCCTCACACAGACTTTATAGAACACTTAAATTTTATTATTTATTTTCCATTAAAAATTATTCTGTGTTTGATATATTGTAATAAATATAGCAGTGACCTAAAATGAACCAGGATATTTTTTAATGAGATAAAATATTAAAATGAAAGATAATCAATAATAAATTATGATAACGAAATATGAAAGATAATTAAAATACTATATGTGTAATAAAACTAAAATTAGATAAAAAGGCCAGGAACATGAAATCTTTATCATCAGGTTATTAATTAAAGGCCATGCCTCAAAATATAAAAATGTAGAGAAGTAAGATAATTAAAATATATAATATTCATATTTAGAGAGAGATATAAATGAAAAGGATAGATTATTTTAGTTATTTATTTAGGGTTGTATTTACGAATCAAAATTTACAATTAAATACATGGTTATTGGACATATGGTCATTGGATATATGGTCATTTGATATATGTTCATTTGGTATTCATGTTTCCAATAGGCATAATGAATCTATTAGTAATTAATTAAAAATAATATAATTCAAAAATATTAATTAATTCTGGAGTGAAATAATGATAATTAATTAGATTATTTTATTAATAATATTTTTCATTTCGTATTATTATTATTTTCAATAATAATGAGTTTTTGTTTTTATAAAATCAAACACTATATTATTTTACCAATGGATTGGTAAAAACTGATTATAAAATAAATAAGAAATTTTATATATATGGGGATAAAATCATTTAATGATACATAATAATTTTTTTTGAGATTTAACTTCTTAAGTGTCATGTATTTTAATTAGAATAAATTAATATGATATCATTAAAAATATTATAATAATAATAAAATTAATATTTAAAAAATATATTATTACACATTTAATCATTAATATATATGAAATAGTATTACAAACATTTAATGTTTTAAAATTCCATTTTTTATAATTTAATTTCTCAATATATTTTTCATATAAATTTTCAAGTAAAATTTATCATAATCATAAATTAAATTAGATTATTTGGAATATAAATTGAGAATTAGAACATTAAAAGATGTTAGTAAATTCAGACTCATTTTTAGGTATACAAATATATTTACTTGTTAAAATCTCAGTTACTGAAGAAAAGGTAAAATGAGATAAAATTGGTTTAACCAAGTGGAATAGATGTAAAATGTAATAAAAAATATATCTAGAATTAATAAATGAGGTTATTAATGAGCCATATCCATTATTTTTCACTTTTTATCCACATCCCTATTAAGGCGGAACCCAAATAAAATTTTGAAGGAATATTTTGGAAATTCCACCCCAAGCTCACATATAAAAGGACACCTCCTCAAACACTCTAAAACACTCTTTTTATTTATTTATCTTTTTAATAAATGAAATTTATTCATATCCTATTGTTTTTATACGTTTGGTAGCCCCTAATACTTAAAAATAAGCCGAAATCCTTCTTTTATAAGGAACCTATTATGAAAAAGAGGAAATTCATCTAGTATATATTTCTTTATAATAATTTTCAATCAACTTCTAAAATAAAATCTTTATAAATCACATTATTTTCTATAATTATGTTAAAATAATATCAATATTATTCTATGAAAATTACACTACTATTATATAATTATAATATTCTACCCATTTAATTTGTATAACATGTTTTTTGGTTTGTCCAACCACCAAGGTGATAGATTTTTTTCTAACATCGTCATTTTCATCTTGAATAAGTTTCAGGAAATTATTACTGGTAATATATCTTATAAAGGAGTAATTTATTTCTTGAATGTGATTTTTGGATGTCTAAAACAAAATATAATGGTCATTATAAAGATACATTTCTTTATCGGTGAATTACCGAAAACCTGATCATCATCGTTTCCATTATTGAGAACAATACCAATAACTTCTATCAAATGAACTTGGGACTACATAATGTATTGAAACATAAGGTTTCCCCTACCGTTACTAATCATAAAATGATGAATATATTACTATATAATGAGGATAAACATATCTATTAATATCATTTGTTGATGAAAATAGGCAATAACCAAAAAATATATATGTAACAATTGATTAAAAAAGTGAATAAAATATAATTGATTTGAATAAGTTTATGAAATAATTTAATAATAGGTTTATGATTATTATATGTTTGGTTAAGGAACTATCATGTAATTTGAGAGTAAAGGAATGTATTTATTTTCTAATATCACATTAAAATTTAGATTATGATTTTTTATATTCATAGTTGGGATAATTATAAATTTTTTATCAATAAAACATCATTTATATTATTCTTATTTGATTATTTCTAGGTTTTATGTGTCTTATAATCTTCTCACTTCCCTTTGTTTAATAATTATACTTAGGTTAAGCATGTAAGTGGAACTGACTATATCTCATATTTTTTGAACAATAATTATTATCCTCTATGTTAATTTAATTTATTTAGATTTATAAGTGTTTATATCTATACATATATGAATTATTATGGTTTTTTTATTTTTTGGAAATTAATTATAAAATAATGAAATATATTTCATTTATATTTTTTCCAATATGATACATTATACTATATTTTAATTTCATTAAAATAATGTGAAAAAATCATTTTTAGCATCATATACATGAAAGAATACCCACTATAATCTTTAATTTTCATTGAAAAATAACTCTCTCTATTTTCATGGTTTTACATTGTAATTCATATTCAATTGTTTTCAAAATTATTTTCATTCAATATAATTTTTTTTAAAAACTAAAGGGTATTTATTCTAAATTATCAAATTAATTTTGATTGATTTTTATTAAAATTGTATCTATGTAAAATAATTTTAATTCTCTTTATACATCACTAGGGATATTCTCTAATGATATCATTGATATTATTCCTCTAAAAGGATTTTGATTATTTCTTATAGAAACTCTCTAGAACTTATTTCTCTCCAATGATATAATTATTTTATTAGAGAATGATTAATTTTTTATTGTTCATGTGTTTCATAAATGTATAGTTTAACATTATGTCATTGGTTGGTAGAATATAACCCTTATATGCATTGGGTAACATTTTACATCTCATGTGATAATATGGAAAGGGGAGTGAACTATAACCCCTAAGAGACTACGAAAACTTAGTGATGGGTGGGAATATATTTATATAGACCTCTAATGTATTAGTCATATACTTATATATCATGATCTCCCTTGTACAAGACAACATAGTATACAGAATATGTAATGTCGCAACCCTAGATTCCCAGAGTAAGTGCATTATTTTAATACATTGGACTGATTAAAAGGAATCAAGTCTCTAATGACCAATCAGTTTATCATTCTTGGAAAATAGATAACATATATGAATGTTACATTTCACTTTCTATCATACAACAAAAAAATAATACTTTGAGAATGTCATTTTTCCCTTAGCATAACCCTGCATCTCAAACCTAAAACACTTCTTGGAATACTAGGAAAATAAAACATAAGAAAGGTGTGAGCTCAGATGCTGAGTAATGGTAAATAATTTAGTGGAAGCCATAGAATTTTAAGGAAATATATTTAATAAAAACAATAGACTTTTAAACATAAACTGTAACATAATATGGAAAAAGATAAATCAAACATTACCATATAAACATGCACATGGATATTTTACTAGTTGAATAATAACATGTAATAACTAATTTCATAATGAGGTAATATATATTACCAGACTTTAATTTATATGTCAAGGACTTTTTCCAGGACCTATGGGCTAATTGTAACCAAACCCAAACTCGGAGAGCCTCTGTAACTGAACTACATCCCGGAGAGCCTTTATTGCCACACTCTAACCAGGAGAGCCTCTGTAATAGAACTCCAGCCCAGAGGGTATTCTATAACCGGACCCCAACCCGAAAGGATTACTTTTACCAGTACCTAACCCGGAACAAACTAGTCCAATACATTCATCTTAAGAAAAGGTTGAAATATAACATAAACATTCGTATAAAACTGGCATAAGAAATGTCAATACATTATCCATAAAACATGAATGGTATAAAAATAACAAATCCACAGTCCAAAAATTAACAAAACATTCAATACAATATGGAATATTTGTATCATAAAAAATCAACTTGAAATTTTTTTAAAATCCATTAAAGGATGTTGACATAGTTGCTAATGATCAGTAAAATGCATTGAGAGAAATACCCCATTTTCAATAAATCATTTAAATTTATCAAAATTTATAATGGTAGTCATTTAAAATTTATTTCTGAATCAATGTTTCCCATACAAATTTGAATGCTTTTTAAAATAATTATCATTTCAAAACATTCATGTCCATATAAATAAATCAATAAAATCATTTTGAAAACATGGACATTAATTAAAAGGGTTTAGAAAGATAAATCTTTAAAAAATTTAAAATGATGATCTAGTTAAATAGGCCCTCCCAGAAAACCATAAAAGATTAATCTTGAAATCATTTTTATAAAACATAGGTATTTATGATAAATATGTCCCATAAAATACTTACACATGAACACTATCAGATAATAATGAGATTGAAGAAGTAACCCTTACCTCTTTGTAATTAATCAATTCATATGAAAAATAGTCAATAAACACCATATGAATAACAAAATATCATGATTATAAATAGATTCATGATATTATATATCAAATGGAAGTACACAATACACCACATGCAATAAATAAGGGGTGAACAATGAAAATCTCACGGAATTAAAAGTGGGATAGGACACCCCTTACCTTGCACTTTCCATTATTTTAGGGTATGTTTATACTCTTTTATGAAGACTAGAGTATGTTATTAAATTATACCAGAACCATATTAATATTTATGATATCATACATGATTCATTTATGACTTTATACTTCGCATTTAAAAATAATTTCCATGTTAAATTAACATTTTGTGTAATAATCGTTGTAGTATCTTACATGTTTTAACATGTCAATCTTGATTGTATCACTTATATCATGATTTAAATACATAAAGAATATAAAAAATTATTTATATATAATATATATTTAGAATATAAATTTTTATAATAGACATATATTTGAATTGTAAAACACCATTTATGTGGATGGTAGTCCGTACATACGCATAAAAGTTGTTTCTGTTTTCATATCATATTGAACGGAACTAAGAGAATATGATATATGTAATTAAATATATTTATCTCTAGTAGAATTATTATATAATATATTATATACTTATTAATTATATATATTTTATAATCATCGTTGAATGGTGAACGTGGAAATTAATCTCATCACGTCGTGGAGACAGTAATCTGTACGTACGCATGCGGGACAATATCATTATATTGATGGAGAAATCATATGTAATTGGATGGTATATAATATATATATAATAATTAACATGTCATATTTATTATGTACATCAGTTATACCTATTATTATACCCACCCAAATAATGATGTGTTAGAATGACAAACTACATTGCGGTATGGAGACGGTAATCCGTACGTACGCACGAACGGTGACTTTGTTATTTATAGGATGGATAGAATAATGAATATAGTTTTACCATTCTTATAAGAACATCATAGTATATTGAATATACAGGAGTTATTATTTTATAATGGAATCAAAATTGAAAGATGAAGTTGATGAAGAAAAGAACTTGAATGATGTGATGAAATATTTACCTCATTTTCGGGTTCTTCCTTTTGATTTGATCAAAATGGCTCCTTAGGCTAGCTTTCTGACCAATGTATGGCCTACAGGATGAAGGTAGGAATTTTGGGAGGATATTTGGGAAGGTTTTGGTTTATCCAAATATCTTTGGAGGTGTGAAACAAATATAAGGGGAAGGTCCCTTTTATAAGAGAGGTGAGAGTCACTTCAGAAATTTTTTGAAATATTATTTTATTATAAAATCATTTTCTGTTTATAATGGATTTAAAATTAATTATTTAAATGATAAGGTTGGGATTGGTCGATAAACACTCATAAAATAGGTTTTATATAGGTTTAGGTTACCATTTTTACTATATTATGTATATTTAAGTCTTAGTTAAATAGTTTAACTTTTACCATGTCTTCTTGTATTATTACATTATATGGTTAATAAACTTATTCTTAACATCCAAGAGTACCTATGGTGGTTACTTAATGAAATATATAATATTATTTAAGCCCTTTGACCGAACCTTAGATTTTTAGGAATATTATATCAAACAATAATATAGTGTTTGTTTTAAAAAAATATTTTCTGTCAATTTTGACATTATTTGGTAATTTTTTTTTAAAATCATAACAACATGATTACTTAGAAAACAATTTATACCATCAATCCTAACATGTCATATTAACTTATAAAATTATTGTAATTAATCAAAAGTCTAAAATTACATTTATTTGAGTGTTTATAATATCAATTATTTTAATCTTTTATTAATAAGGTAATTACTATATCATCATTGTGTAATAAATTAATTTAATTATTTAATGTCTAAAAATTATAAATAAAATACAATTATGTAGGATATCTTTTTATATTTCTAATTAATATTTATACACTAATTTATCTTATGTATAACCCTATATTTAAAATTTTTTAGTGATGAAAACTTGAATTTTAACACTTTTAACTCTTCTTTAAATTAAATAATAATAAATGTCCTAATCTAATTCAAGTGGGCCTATAGGATCATATTTTATTGATAAGGATATTTTTGGTCAAATTATACTTATCCAATAGAATTAGGATATGTTTCATGGGAATTATAATATCATTTTCCCTTTTTATTTACCATATTTATTTTTAACTGTTGTAAATAAAAGTCAAAAGTTACTATTCACATAAAATTATTTTCATCATATGAAACAAAATATTACTTAATGAGGTTAGCTGTGTCTGTCTGATTTTTGATACTCAACTCACAAAAGCTTTAAAATTACGTTTTATACATATTTTCAAATGCTCATAGGAGGTGGGTAAAAGACTGTAAAAAGTTCAATAAAATTTTTATATATCTAAAAATATTATAAAATGACTCTAATGAATTAAATTGAACATATATAGGTATTATGTATCTATTTTTACCTATAATAAATTAAATAATATAAATAATCATTTAAATAAATGGTTGGTTTTAAACAATAACGCAGTGTTTTCATTATTCATCAAAAATTGAATGTTATTAGAAAAATAAAAAAGATTCTCCGTAAGATAATTTTTATATTCTGAATTAAAAATTTATTTATATTTTACCAAATTCAAAAAATATAAGTTTCTTTTATTAATTTAAAATTAATTCTCATTGTCAAAAGCAAAATGTGTGTTTTTATGAAATAATTACTATCAAAAGATTGACACTTGTTTATGTCCAATTTAAAAGTAAAATTTCTTCCAATGACCAAAATTGGATTAAATGGTAAAAATATAAACTAATTATACTTCCAAGCCATTGAAATTTATAATTGAACACTATAAATTATTTTGAATAAAAAAGTTTTTTTCAGTAAAAATATAGTATTTTTCACTATTCACCCAAATATAAATGTTTTAAGAAAAACACAAAAAAAATTATTGAAACTAAATTATTATATCCCGATTCTAAATAATAAGTTTATATTGTCAAATTTAATATTTAAAAGTTTCAAATATTGGATTTTATAAGGGTTGGCCATTAAAATGCGGTAAAATTTCATTTTTTTAAAAAAATTTCTTTTATCTGAAAAATGAATTTATTATTAAATTATGTCTAAGAAACACATAATAGGGCTTCTAAAATTATAAGGATTATATAAAGTTCAAAATTCAGTTAGTGCTATTCATAACCACTTTGGATCAGCTAGTTTGGTAAGTCGTCGTGCGCTTAAACTCGGTGTTGCATGTAGTGCAAGTTATTGAATTACTTTGAAGAAATAACATACTATGAAATCTTGGGACGTTACATTCATCCCTCCAATAAATTGAATCCTTGAAATTTTAAATTGTTTTTCAAAAAAAAAGTTAAAAATAGAAAAATACCTTTGTGAAAAACCCAATCAGAAATTGGGTTAATAAAATTTAGTCTTAATAAGAGGAAAAGGAAAATGAAAGGGTCGCCACCAAATCATGATCTTGATTAGGAGATCATTTGTGGCTATTAGAGACACATAATTTAAGGGAAACCGTAAATATCTATATGGAGTGATTGAGGTCATCAATCACAAAAATGTGTAAAATTGAGGCTATCAAATCCCTCAATCTATGATTATTTAAAATATCATCCGATCAACAAAACATAAAGTATTAGGATAACACATTTTTGGTTTTAAGATCCCTTCGCTAAAGTTTAGGAATTAATTTATCCTTATAATAAGAGGAAAAAATTTCTATATATATATATACTTTATAAGAAGAGTTTCATTTTTCAACTAATTTCGACCACAGACTCATCTTTCAGTCAAAAATATTTCAAAAAAATAATCTATTTTTCCTAATCGTATAGGGTTCCAAAAATAATGAAATTATAATTCACTTATCCAACCTTTTAAAAACGAAACAACATTATACAATCTATGAAATCACGTAGGCCAGTGGTAGATGGTGTACCCTTATCTCCCTTCAGTTGTTGGTTCACGTCTCACGGCCTTGACGGACGTGGATGTTTGTCGCCCAACCTCTCGGTTGTCTTTTTTTATAACAATCCAAAAATATCCTTAACAATATTATCCATTTTCAAACTTAATCAATTACAACAATTAGACTTACCGAAAATACTCCTATCCAAACTCACAGTCCCAAATTTATAATAATGTTAAACACAATGAAGATCATTTTTTCCACATAATAACATGTGAACACCTTCATCATGTATTCTTTTAAAACATAGTAACAACCTTTATTACCATAAATCCTTATTGATTACATTCATTCTCCCTTATTCCTTATAGAATATAGGATATACTCCTTATATTCAAAATTTTTATTAAACTCCAACAATGGTGGACTACACAAATCATTAATCAGTTTCAAGGTAGTCAAGAATATCCAATATAATTTATCCAAATCAATCATCACTTATTCCAAAATCAATACCTCACCATCAGGACCATATTAAATTTTTGTCTTTCCTTCAACCATGTATTCACGTAAAAGTTTAACTTTCTATTGAGTCATTTTTTCTTGGTTCCACACAATATCATGTCCTTAATGAAACAGTACTACAGTACAATCCTTATATACCGTATAATTCTTATAACATATACATAATTAATACAATACTCAAATGAAACAATACATTAATAAAAATATAAGAACTCTTATTCATTCCTCTTTACCTTTGGTAGTATCACTACTTGATTATTATCCAATAGCATCATTTTTGGTATACTCTGATGACTGGGACATTGATTCACATAGTGTCCCAACACATTTTAGATGAAGCATTTTACATTTGAAAACATTTTCTTACCCTTTCAATCACGTACTTGGTGTCCTTTTTCTCCACCCTTATAAAAAACTCCCATTCACTTTAAGCATCTACCAAGGTGATTCTTTCCATATTTATCACATATAGGAAAATCGTTCTTTCCCCTCTTTTCTTTATCCATCTTTCTCTCTACCATCTTTTTCTTCTCTTGCATCCCATCAAAGCCATAGAACTCAAAGAATTATTTACTTATCTTATTAACATGTGATATTATTACTTCATATTTGAGAATACATGGAAGACTATTTCCCATATAAATTTTGTCTTAATACCATGAAATATGTGATCCTTCTTACTCATTGGATCATATGTATTTCTAGAGTTCTCATTCCTTCTACTGGGCGCCATTTCTAAACAATGGAATACACTAGGTCAGTTTATAAATCTCAATAAAATAACCTCAAACTTGTAAAATATGTAACGTAAATTGAACAGTTGATAGATAAAATCCATAATAATAAAAATGTTTTATTTTAGGAAGTATTTTCTCCTAAATCCTTCATAATGTCATGTAATGAATATGAGAATTATCCTAAGAATATCCCCCGGGAGTGTCATAACCAAGAGTGCAACAAGGCCTATTATCATGCACCAGTTCCCATTTGAGTCTAGCTCAAGGCGGTGTTTTCAATTTTTACCCCTAGGTACATCTATGCCAGAGCCACCTCTATCTGCTCATATCCAGATAGGGATATATTGCCTGAAAAAATCACAAAATCTCAAACTTACCAAAATTCTAGAAATTTCCTCTATACTAATCCTCAAATTCTATCGTAGGGTAATGTTATCTTATCAGAGTTTATCTAAATATATTTCCATTATTGTGGCTAAACATCCTTTGATATCAACTATAACACCCCGACCATATATTCCCAGAGTGTATGCATTATTTTAATACATTGGCATGAATACAAGAAATCATGTCCCAAAAGACCGATCAGTTTAGCATTCTTGAAAAATAGATTACATACATGAACGTTACATTTAACATTATAACATACAACAAAAAGACTACAATCCTTTGAGAATCTCATTATTCTCTTAGCTTAACCCTCCATATCAAAACATAAAACACTTCCTGGGATCCTGGGAAAATAAAACATAAGAAACGGGTGAGCTCAGATGCTCAGTAAGGGTAAATAATTTATCGGAAGCTATAAACATTTAAGGAAAGATGTGTAAGAAAAACAATAGCCTTTTAAATATAAACATCAACATAATATGGAAAAATAAATCAAAAATTATCATATAAACATGCACATGGATATTATACTATTCGAATAATCACATTTAATAACTATTTTCATAATGAGGGATTGTGTAGTACAAGAAATTAATTTCTATGTCAAGACCTCATGTCGGGACCTATGGGCTAACTATAACCGAACCCAAACATGGAGAGCCTCTGTAACCGGACACTATCCCAGAGAGCCTCTATAAACGAAATCCAACTCGGAGAGCCTCTGTAACCAGACTCCAACCCGGAGGGACTGCTGTAACCGTACCCCAACCCGGAGGGCTTACTTTTACTGGTCCCCAACCCAGAACATACTCATCCAATACATTCATCATAAGAAGAGGTTGAAATATAACATAAACATTCGTATTAAAACTAGCATACGAAATTTCAATACATTATCCATAAACCATGAATGGTATAAAAATAACACATCCATAGTCAAACGTATCACAAAACATTTAATACAATATGGAGGATTTTTATCATAATTAATCAACTTCAAAAAAGTTTAAAATCCATTGAAGGATGTTGACATAGATGAAAATGATCAGTAAAATGCATTGAGAGAAAAACCCATTTTTCATGAAATCAATTAAATTTCATACAATTTATAAAGGTAGTCATTTAAAAGGGATTTTTGAATCAAACTTTCCCATACCTCTTTGAAAATTTGAAAAGAATTATCACTTCAAAACATTCATATCCAAATAAATAAATCCTTAAAATCATTTTGAAAACATGGACATTAATTAAAAGGGTTTAGAAAGATAAATCATTAAAAAATTTAAAATTATGATCTTGTTAAATATAACCTCTCATAAAACCTTAAACAATTCGTTTTTAAATCATTTTTTAAAATATGGGTATTTATTATAAGTATGTCCCAGAATATACATACACATAAACAATCTCGGATAATATTGAGGTTGAGGAAATAAACCTTTCCTCCCTGTAATCTGTTGAGTCATATGAAAAATAGTTAATAACCACCATATTAATAATATAATATCATTAATATAAAGAGTATCATGATAATATATATCAAATGAAAGTATAAAATACACCACATGCAATAAATAATGGGTGATCAATGGAAATCTCACAGAATTAAAGATGAGAGAAGAAAGCCCTTACCTTGCACTTTCCTTTAGTCCAGGGTACGTTAACCCTCCTTTATGAAGACCGTAGTATGTTATTAAATTATACCAGAACCATATTAATATTTTTGATATCATGAATGATTCATTTGTGACTTTATACGGCCTATTTAATAATAATTTCCTTGTTATATTAACATTTTGGGTAATAATCGCATTCTTTATCTTATGTGTTTTAACTTGTTACTATTGATTTTATCACTTAGAAAATTATTTAAATACTTTGATAATATAAAAAATAATTTATATATCATATATATGTAGAATATAAATATTTATAATAGACATATATATGAATTGGAAAACACCGTTTATAGAGTTGGTAGTCCATACGTACGCATAAACGCTGTTTCCATTTTCATATCGTATTGAACAGAACTAAGTGAATATGATATATTTAAGTACATATATTTATATATATCCAGTAGAATTTTTATATCATATATTACATACTTATTAATGCTATATATTTTATAGTTATTTTTGAATGGTGAACATGTACATAAATCTCATCATGTCGTTGATAGGGTAATCTGTACGTACACACGAGTGACAATATCATTATATTGATGGAAATATCATATGTAATTGGATGTTATATATTATATAAATAATAAATTACATGTTATATTTATTATTTACATTAGTTATACTCATTATTATACCCATCCAAATAATGAAGTGTTTGAATAACAAACGACACCACGACGTGGGGACGGTAATCCGTACGTACGCACGTATGGTGACTTTGTCATTTATAGGATGGATATAATAATGAATATGTTTTACCATTATTATAATAACATCAAAGTATATAGAAGATACTGTTTTTATTATTTTAGAATTGAAACCAAAAAAGAAATAGTAAGTGGAAGAAGAAAAGATCTTGAAAGATGTGATGAAATATTGACCTCTTTTTAGGGTTATTCCTTTTGATTTGATCAAAAGGGATCCTTAGGTTGGATTCCTGACCAATGGGAGGCCTCTAAGATGAAGGGAGGAATTTTGGAAGGATATGTGGGTACGGTTTGACCGAGAAAAATTGTTTGGAGGTGTGAAACTAAGAGAACAGGAAGTGTCGTTTTATAAGAGAGGTGAAGGTCACTTTAGGAGATGTTTGAAATATTATTTTATAATAAATTAATTTCAGATTATAATGGCGCCAAAATAAATTATTTATAGGATAAGGTGGGGATGGGTCGAAAACCTCTAAACCAATAGGTTTTAGACAGGTTTAGGTTAACATTTTCACCATATCTTTTAGATTTAACTATTAGTTAAATAGTTTATCTTTTACCGTGTCTTCTTGTTTTCTTACACTATATGGCTAATAAACATACTCTAAAATATCTAGACAACCTAAAGTGGTTCCATAATGAAATATATAATTTAATTTAGGCCCTTTGGATAAACCATAGAATTTTAGGAATATTATATCAACAAATAATATAATATTTGTATTAACAACTATTTTATGTCTATTTTGAAATTATTTGGTATTTTTTTTTGTTAAAATCATAAAAGCATGATTAATTAGAAAAACTTGATTGAATCAAACCTAAAATTTCTTATTAACCTATAAAATTAGTGGAATTCATCAAAATCCTCAAATTACATTTATTTGGGTATTTATATTATCAATTATTTTAATCTTTTATTAATAAGGTAATTACTACATCATCATTGTGTCATAAATAAATTTAAATATTTAATGTCAAAAAATTAAAAATAAAATAATATTATTTAGGAAATCATTTTAGATTTATAATTAATATCTATAGTCTAATTTATCATATGCATAACCATATATTAAAAATGTTTTAGTTATGAAAACTTGAATTTTTACACTTTTAACTCTTCTTTCAATTAAATAATAATAAATGCCCTAATCTAATCCAAGTGGACCTAAAATATCATATTTTATTCCTAAGGTAGTTTTTGGTCGAATTAAAATTATCCAATATAATTAGGACATGTGTTAGGATAATTATAATATCATTTTTACCCTTAATTACCCTATTTATTTTTAACCATGGAAAATAAAAGTTAACAGTTACTATTCAACAAAAATTATTTTTAGCTTATTGAAAAACATATTACATACTGAGGTTAACCGTGTCTCTCAGATTATGGAAATTCAACTCATAGAAGCAGTGAAATTCAGTTTCATACAAATGTGCAAATGCTTGAAAGAGGTGGGTAAAAGACGGTAAAAAGTTCAATAAAATTTTTATATATCTTAACTTATTATAAAATGAATCCAATGAATTAAATTGAACTTATATAGGTATTATTTATCTATTTTTACCTGAAATAAATTTTAATAAAATAAATAATTATTTAAATAAATGGTCGATTTTAAACAATAACGCGGTGTTTTCACTATTCACCAAAAATTGAAAGTTGTCAGAAAATTCCCAAATTTTACCCTAATGTAATTTTTATATTATGAATTCAAAAATTAAGTATAATTTACCAAATTAAAAATATATATGTTTCATTTATTAATTTAAAATCCATTCTCGTTTTCAAAACCAAAAAGTTTGTTTTTATGAAATAATAACTTTCAAAATATTGACACTTTTTTATGTCCAATTTCATAGTGAAATTACGTACAATGACCAACATTGGATTAAATGGTTAAAATATAATCTAATTATACTTCCAAACCATTAAAATTTATTATTAAACATAATAAATTATTTTGATTAAAAAATTTGTCTTCAGTTAATATATAGTATTTTTCATTATCCACCCAAATATGAAAGTTTTTAGAAAAACACCAAAAATTTATTAAAACTAAATTCTTATGTCCATATTATATATTGGAAGATTATTTTGGCAAATTTAATATATAAAAGTTTCAAATATTGGATTAAAATGGGTTCCCCATTAAAAGGTGGTAAAATTTCATTTTTTGAATAAATACTTCTTTTATCTAAAAAAATGAATTTATTCTTAAATTATGTCTAGGAAACTCATAATATAGATTCAAAAATTATAAGGATTATATAAAGTTCAAAATTCACTTAACACTATTCATAACCTCTTTTGAACGACTAGTTGGGAAAGTCGTGGTGCGCTCGAACTCGGTGTTGCATGTAGTGCAAGTTATTAAATTACTTTGAACAAATAACGTACTATGAAATATTGGAGTGTTACATAATAAACTGTGGTTCTCCAACCACTGTGTGATGATGGTCTTGAAAATGAGCCTCATTTTAAATAATCATTTTCTATTCAAATGTATATTATATATTATTTTTTCTATATTATTTTTTCGTAGATTTATATAATTAAATTATTGTTCCTAACTATTATTACCCATGTATTATATTTTTCCAAAATCATTATACCATGAATGAATATGAATTATATTTTTTTAAGTGGTATTATTCTCTCATATTAAGTACATACACCTTGATTATGTTTACAAACCCATATTGTTATATTTTGTTAACCTTTGATATTCAATTGCTCTCATTCAGGTTTACCCTTATTAATCATCTGAGCTCACCCATTCTCTTGTTTCCATTCACAAATTTATGATGAATAATATTATATTTTATAGGTTTACAAGTGTATCATTTTAGAATATTGTATGCAATAGATGATGAAGATATATTAAAAAAATATGGTTATGTATCTAATCTGAAAACAAAATAAACTATTGTTTTTTGGATGTGATTTATTATTATATTTATGGAATATTTATCTATATTGATTTAATATTCATGAATTATTTTATTTGGGTTTCCTCGATCATTTTTTACCCTTGTACAAGTTCATTGAATTTCATACCAATCTTCGTTCCCCTCCATGAGAGAATAGCTATATCAAGACGCATTTAAAATAATTATAAATAATTATAAATAATTAAAATATTTCATTACATAAATTATCAATTTGTAATACATGAAGGAATGATATCATGATTAAATTTGAGGGAATAACCCTCATGTGACGTGGTGTAATGTACTCCTAGAAATCCCCCAAGCCTACCACCATACCACTGCCTAATATCTTACATAACTCACTAATTTAATATATTCAAAATTAAATGAAAATACTATAATAAAAATGTATATTGGATTAACTAAATTTTAACAACAAAAACCTCAATATTTTGACCCCTTGAGCCCTCTTCTTTCCATTAAGAGACAAATCCCCATCATTTAGACCCAATTCCACCAAGACTGGAGGGATTAAATATCCGAATCCTAGATTTACTTCATTAAAATTAAAATAAAAGTAATAGTATTAATATATGAGGATGATAGGATGAAAATTTTCAACAATCTTCATGCCAAGAAAATCTAAATATTCCTCGATCCATTAGGAAAATGATTATGAGGGGAGTGGATATGGGTCATCTCCCCACTCATTCTATATAATCAAGACCAAAAAATCCATAGTGGTTATGAAAAGGGGGGGGTGTAACGTATTGTTTTTTCCTCATTTTAAAAAAGGCTTCCTAGTATCATGGGAACATAGTACACCATCACCAGCCACCTAATGTCACACCGGTTATGTAGTGAAAAGAACATCCCACTTAGTGGCCCTATCTAGGGCACCGACACCCCCAAAACACCACCAGTTAACTAATTTCACCCAATTGAGTACTTAGAGTCTCACTTCAGGAACCATCATCCACCATTAGAAATCCCAACCCCATATAACTTAATTTAAGATTCATCTACTAGAAGTGACACTTTTTGAATCATTCACGTTAACCTTTAAAACATATTGATTTATATCGTTTCATAAATGATAAATAAATCCCCCCAGCTTATAAATCATTTTAAACATCCATGAAATAACACTTATAATCCCTAATATGTCTCCATGTTTACCTATAAAATATTATATTGGTCCTCGAAACCTAATGCATGGTATGCTTCTTTATTTCCCACTAGTCATAATAATGCCAACACGACACCTAAACCAGTAGACTTTCACAACACCAATAAAACCCATGATCCATAACAACATAAATTTTAGTCATCTTCCACTAGATATACATAGATTTCTACCCAATATATAACACTCAATCATATTGGACATGTGCAAATTGGTACCTCAATGCACCACACCCCCCTGAAACCTCATATAACATGAATCATTAAACCAACTAATTCAACCAAATATAACTTGATTTCCAAATATCAATCAAATTAATTATATCTCGATTCTATAATGCCATGCCATTGGTTGATGTTACTATCCTAAACCATACCACTTTGCAATCAGGTCCACACTCACAAATCTATGTTATATTCTCATCAAAACCTATTATCTCATCTTTGGGACAATTAAAGTAACATGAATCTTATCTCCATCATACCAGTAGTAATATTTTCTCATTAGTTACAACACTTTATAAACTTGTTTATACCACCATATCATTATCCATATTTCATTATCGGCCTCCCTAGTTGATTGTATCACAAAAATTGATCTTGATGATAGGATAACATATAAACTTTACACAATTCTTGTTTATTGATTCCTATATCTGTATAATTCCCATTACCAAGAAGAACTAGGATACTTTCCTCCATGTAGAAACATTAATCCTTAACCACTATCAACATCGGGTTTTCAAATGAATCACATCCAATAATCACAACACCTCACTTGAAATATGTGTTATAACCTGGACATCTTAAAGGTCTTCACCCTATAATTACATTTATTTTACTCCAAACAAACAATAATGGTCCTTCCGAAATCCCAATATAATCTGATTGATGACACTCAGGATGCCGACAAATTAAATCATGAAATACTGATCTCATATACACTAGTCTACAATAAATAAAATCAGGGTGTTTTTTCACAACATTCTCTAGTTCATCAATGATCCAACACCACAACATTTTTTCATGACTGACACAGCATCATGAAACCCTCACATTATAAGATAATATGAACTATTAATAGTCTTTAATGTTGTTAACAATATTATTTGTTCCCAACTCATGATAGTTGAGGATATCACATGATTTATTAGCTACTAAATTTCTCAACTCCTTCGTTCATTGTTCCATAAGCATCAATGGTCATCCTACTACTTCAAAATTCTACACAAGGTTAATTTTTATTAGTTCATTTTATTTATTGGAATCTATTAGATCATAGTTCTTATGACACCTAAGTCATTTCATCATTTCAATATTGGTACATTGTATCATGAATGTGTTATATCATAATATGTTGGTTTTCATAGTTCAATCACACCCATCCATTCCTTGAAAAACCCTTGCTCTAACCCTCAAATAATATAATTTAAGGGCCCCAAACCATCACCCATTCTTTATCCATGGAAATGTTTTCTCAAATATTCCAATGTTATAAACCGACTATGATCAGTATATAGGCATAATCACTTATCAATACAATCATCATCCTATTACATCACTCCAAAAAGTTGATGGAATCAAATCACTTTTGGACCCTATCACATTATCTAGGAACCCCATATGTTTCCACATTCTATATGAGTCTTAAGGGGTTTATCTCAAATCCTATTATCCTAACATTCACACTGGGAATGCATCACATGTAGTCACCAGGAATTGAAATAATCCCCCTGATTGAATCCTAATGAGTTATTTGACATCCACAACACGATTTATTAATCTTGAATAAATCCCTCAAAATCCAATAATTGAAGTATCCCACATTCAATCTAAGATGATTTCACCAAATCACCCCCATTTTATTCAATCGTCAACTGAGTTTAGGTCAATAATCCAATGTACAATAAATTTAATGTAAAATCACACTGTTTTATTTCCATTATAAGGGTTTAGTCAAAAGACACTCAAAATGGTACGCAACTACCATCATGATCAGAAAAAAATGTTTACAAGTACGAAAACATCATGTTTCCACACCACCATACCACTGAACCCAGTCCTAACTGTGTCATATCATATCACATAATTGTTCAAATGCCAATGAAAATAGCTACTCCTACCTCCCACACATGTCAAAAACATTCCTTGCACAAAGAAAAAATTTTCCTTTATTCCATTTACAAATCTAAGTAATCCATCACATGAATACAACATAAATAAACTACACCAACCAATAATATATCTCATACCATTAACCACCCACCCATGCTTCTATATATAAGGCATCAACATGCCTATGAAAACCCATATCTTGGGGGGTAAGCATGTTATATTTTAATTCATCATGATAAATAATAAGTAAACCCCAATATTATTTTACATTCATGCCCCAAATCTAACAACCATGAGTTTTATCATTTCACTATTAGTCTCTACCACAAAATCCATAGAGCATTCCTCCATTGGTCACAACTCCAAAATCCCTGTGGATCCTTCTACATTTAATTTTTTAGCAACTCATGTTCCAATTCCTCTCACTATTTTATCATCAACATTAGTATTCTTAATAATATACTAATTACATAAGGGAAACCAATTAATGAAAAATATAAAATAGCAATAGAAAAGGAATCAGTATGAAACTTACCTCCCTGCACTATACACTCCCTATGATATCAGGCTTTTACATCTCTTGACATGAATCTAGTCCATCCAAAATTCTCTCGGGACCTTGAATCCAAACAATATAGGTTAACATAAATTATAATTATATAATGAACAATAGCTATTGACCATGATATAATATAGCATGATTAAACTAAAATATTATATATGAATTCATTATATAAATATTTATTAACATGTTAAATGTAGAATCTTTTATTAGAACCAAATAGATTCCATATATTTATAAAAATGTCCTATTAAACCTAAGTGTCAACTAAAAGAAAAGAGAGAATACCTATTTTTTCCATATTATAATAGTAGAAACCCATTAATAAATAAATAATAAACACACAAGAAATGGCTTAACTGTAACATAGAAAATAATGAACAGAAGTCCAAAATCCCTACTAACTTAGATGACAACTCATGAAGGTGTCCTCCAAGAACAATATATAACACCTATCTCATGTTATAAACAACCATTTTTTCTATATACCGAATCTCGATGTTGTAATACAAATAAATCAAATATCTTATTTCCCTTTATAATATACATGAACTAACTCACATAACTATAAGTTGACTCAGATCGCCACATGGCCTTAGGTGTGAAACTCCGTATACTAGAGGTTAACGACAAGTATAGTAGGTCTGATAAATAATAAGGGGAGACTATACCATCTAGTATCATTACGAAAACATAATCTTCCAAAACCATTAAAATAAAATACTATAATATATTGAATTAATGTGAAAAGAAAACTATAAAAATATCATAACAATTCTATAACAAAAAATTTATATACAGGAAAACATTAATACACCAACATAATACCACCCCATTTAAGGATTATATACCACATAGTAAGAAAATGAATAGTAAAAAACAAGAGAGACTCACACAATCTTTATCTACCCCTAAAATATATATCCTCAATCAAAATAATCACTCTCAAATCAAACGACCTATACTCGAACTCCACCCTATCCTACATGATTACCATAAGTTCTCCAAAATAACCAATGTTCCTAAACACCATACGAGAATAACACAATGTATTCCAGCACTAATGGTTTCCTTAATAAAAAATTATACATATAAGAATGCATGTGGTGAATGAAAATTAATCCATAATAACACATATGTAAATCAGTCACCCCATCGGATACTCATGAATCTATCATAATGTTTGAATAATACATACCCTATTTAGTAACAAAAAAACGGGATATATACCCTTTTTCTATGAACAAACTGAGTGTTAATGTGGAATCACTACTCATATCACATGTTATAGATAATGTGTTACCTCCACAACATAACCCAAGGGTGAAATATACCTCACTAACACACTAGTATAATGGATAATACATCATCGACCCATATGTCATGTGATTTATATATCATCAATTCCTTCAAGGGTGGATGATGAACCATGAATAAATGCCTACGGAAAGATGATGTACCATAACTATTGATCCCAAGGTGGATGGTAAGCAACTAGAACTTATCGAAAGTTAGAAAATGAAACTTAATTGAAGGTATCTTGGTAGATGATTCACCTCTAATAAAATCATTCAGTGGGAGATATTCAATCAATATAATATTCCATGAATGGATGATTCACCAATGGAAATTATCTCTATCGGTATATGATTTACAACTTCTAATCTACTCGACGATGTTGTTGAACCACCAATATAAATTTCTTAATGGATTATGAAATAATGAAACACTAGAAATGGTGAATTATATGTCACTAACAAAATAAAAATTAGGTAAATTGAGGTATTATTTTGTGAATGTGGCATCAATATTTCCATCCAAAATTAGAGAACATAATATCCCTAAATGAATGATTTTTCTTTATTCTAATCATATGTATCATTAAGTGAATTATATATCACAATGATCATAAATTCTTGGTAAATGATTCATTTCTAGGTGAATGATATATCACCTTCTCATTATTGATGGGTGAATGACATATAAATCGATCAATGATACATCGCCAATCCGATAAATATGAGTGAACAATGTATCACTTGGTGAAAGATATATCACCCTTTTAATCACATATGGGTGAATGACGCATCACAATATTAATGATATATCATAATGATCATCCCAAAGAAGTGAAAGATGTTACATTAGGTGAATTATATATAATCATACACATCATAGATAGTAATACGATCTCTCTATAGGTGAGAAATATATCACCATAACTAAAAATGGGTTAACAGGTTACCATAAACTCCATAACCACTGAGGGTGATCCATAAATATAAAAATAATCCAAAAATGTGAATTATTGATCAATATAACATTGAAATCTCATTATAATTCATAGACATGTTGAATGAGTTCTCACAAAAATTCTGGGACCTACAGACCTAGTTATATGATTTTCTGCCAACATTACTAATATCATACCCCTAGAACACATGCAGAAGAATGTACTTCAATAACATGGATTATGGTCTAATAATGTTGCCCATATCATCAGGTTCATAATATAGTGGCACTAATAAATCCAATGTAACATTACTTTTCAATCCCCAACTTATATGATCCAGGGTAAATATTCATTCTACTAAAGAATGCTCAATTATTAAAAATGATACCTTTTAAAAAAAGGATCGGGACATAATAAATGCGTCCAATACATATTCATTCCCCAAATTACATAAAAGTGACACTGCATTTAATTGGACCATGATCACTGCACCTGGTTCGAGGGGATTTTCTCATTCTAGGTTGTATAACATATCACCCTAGAGTTAAGGGGACCTATTATTTTTGTTTCATATCCCTTTCAATCAAACCTCTTCATTATAATATATCAAATGACGTTTTCCATATCATTTAAATCGGCTCACCCCAAGCCTCTACACTAGGTGATCCCCAATTACATCTATGTTACCCTATATAGTCATGTGAGTCAAATTTCAATGGATGAAAACACCTCCTCAAACATCTAACTCATTATAACCAAGAATTTACATAGGATATATAAAAATTGATGGATAATTCATAAATCCAAAATCTAAATGAATCATTAATAGTCCATGTAAACAGCTTATACATTCCTCACAAAAGGATACAAATAACAAATCCATATCAGATCTCTTATGATTTCTACATACACTTAAATTAATTCAAATTTATTAAATCTCATATAAAATTTTAATATTACCACCTATCTAGAAAATGGAGTTATTATGTATAGAAAACATTCTACACACTTATCAAAACATTTCCAAGACTGTATGAGACTTTTATCACCTCCATAATGACATATATCAATCAAAATCTATTTAAATTAATTGAGAATATTCATAATTAATTAAAACACATAACTATGTAAGTAATAAATTCATCATAACCACATGATGGATCATCCGGTGTCTCTAAATGGCTTAAACCTAAATCATGGTGGTGCAATCTACCCCTTACACTACCTTGAGCCTGGTTTTATCGCAATCCCCAACATCCAACATAAATCAATAAGTTAAACACATCTTAAATAAATATAAAATAAACTAAATATTTTCAGTGGCATACCATAATATAAACCACAAAAACCATTAAATGGACATACACATGAAATGTCTCATAGTCATGAAGAGCAAAAAACCCATCCTTTGAACTTGATTCCCCAATGATTCAACAGATTTGGTATCTAAACCCCTTTTACCCTTCATTGCATTTTAATGAAAATAGAGGAGATGCACATATGAATAGGTTATGAAGAAAACATACAACAAATTCCATGAAAACAATTCTAAATCATCATTGATCTATATAGAAAAGTGAAAGGAGGCAAGGGGAAAGAGGGTTTTATCACCCTTTATATTTTCCATCTTTGTCTAAAACCGTATACATAGTATGAAGTATTTCGTACATAATTTATCATTCTACCCAAATTTAAAAAATTATTTTTGGATACACCATATACCTGAGGAACTTACTACATCCACATAGTGCCTCAACAAGAATAGGTTGAACTGAAAAGGCCCACAAGTGGCCCCAAATAGGGGACCTACACCCCTTGAACGCCACAATTATCCAATTTCCATTCAATGAGATAAATAGTGGAATAATATAGGCCAAAACCATTACTATACATCCACCTGAACCCCTAAACACAACCATATCCTCCTCCACCCAAGTTACTACCATGAAAGCATCCAATTTAAAATTTAAAACCCAAATATATGCTCCAATTATCAATCAAAAACAAAAAAAATGTTGGAGCAGTTTCAATCTAATTATAACATTATATTCTCTCATTATATAAACATGAAATAATGTGGGAAATTTCATAAAATATCCAAAAAAATCCACAAACATTCATTAATATTTTCAAATTCATTATCATATCCATAATGATTCAATAAAATTAGTTTCCAATAATAAAATGGTCAAGATATAGGAAAATCTATTTTACTCCAATTTAGGTTACAATATTCCCCTAAAAATGAATTCGGTTAAAAAATATATACCATTAATACCATTGGTTATAATATATATTTATGAATATTTTTCTCTAATATAAAATATTTTATCCTTGAAATTCATCGAAATTTGATGGAAATATTTTCACAGTGCTGTAGTTTTATATTTTTCAGAATAAAAACATTATTTCATAATATTTATCTATTCATGAAGGAACAATATGTATAATATGATTTCTAATAGATTATTATCAAAATATCATCATAATATAAATTAGTGGAATTTCCAAATAAAAATTCATTTATTGAATTTAAAAATATTTATATGAAAATATAGATTCACTGTCACTTGTGAGTTTTTTATAGATATTTAAGAGTTTAAATTTGATAAATTAAATTATCATAATTTTTAGATAAAAATGGAAATAACTTTGTATTCTAAAATTTATTATAACATTGTGTTAATTTATTATAGGTATTTCCAGGACCTTGTTCTATGCATTCTTTGGTTGTGTATTTTTGGGTTAATTTCATGATTTTTTCAAAAAAACAATTGAACCTAGTGGGGTAGTTCATGGTAGGTTTATAAATCAAGAATACTGTGTAGTTTTCCATAAGACACTATGTGACCTAGAATGATCTTCTATAAGGGGGTACACTATTTTTTTCAAATAGTGAACCCATGATTAGAGGGGTCTGGCATTGTTGGATCATGATTAATGTATCATAATGGACAAATAGCTCCACCAAAACAGAATAATTATATAGTATTCATGGTTTAGTAGAATGGTTAGTCCTAACAGTGCATCCTCTCTATCCAAACTGTGTTCACATGTTTTTAATTATCTGAAATATTAATTAAAAAACACCATACCCAAGTTTCACCACTAATGGATATATATATATATATATTAGGTTTTCGGGGCACCCATAATGACAATAAAATATAATACTGTCTTGAAAAAACACATGAACAATGATCTAGTGGATTCCCTCTTTGGATTCTGGGCCGATTTCCCTCATTATTGATAGATAAACTTAATGTATGATTCAGTTTCTATACATCTCTTCCTTTTTTTACATAGATCCTTCTTGGATATTTTCTCCTCTAATCGTGTGGAACAAAAAGTAACTATGTATGCTAGATATAATGGGTTTTATATAAGAATATTGTATTTCTTGTGGATATTTTGTCAATATGACCCAATATACTCATCCTCAGTCACTGGTTTTTAATAAGAAAAATTCTAAATCTATTCTCGAGGTAGGTGATTCTATAAAGTAGGTTAATTAAATCAATTTATTATCATTATTTTAAAATTAATTTTTTTCACTTAGTTTATTTTATTTGTGGTGTCAAATAATTTATTGAAATGATATATTTTTTAAAGGGGATATTCCTTAAAAATTGTTGTATCCCCTGTAAGATTTTGTGCAAATACTTGAATAGTGGTTTTGGTTTGGAAATGTGGTTTCAAACAACAAAGTAGATTTTATTGGATTTTATAATTTCTTATAAACTATGATAATGGTTTTTAAATGTATTTTTATGTACATGGATCTTTGTGAAATTTGGGTTTATCGAGAACATATATTTCACTTGTAGTTTGCATAATTCCACTAGAGGTTTTTTGATATTGAGAGACTGTAGAAAGGAATGTTATCAATTGGTAAAAACAAATTCCTTTTTAAGGAATATTTTATCTCTATGACATATTCCCATAATCTAGGGTCCAATATGGAGTGATTTTTAATTTATAGTGTATTTATTTCATAATGGATCTTTTTATTTATTATTGTTTACATGTTTTTCAAATGTGGTTGTATCACATGGATTCACATAATGTATTATTTCCGGATATGGGCTTACATTCTTACCTTTTTACATTTGGATATTGTTTCCTATTTTAAATCATATACTTTCCATATTCATAGATTTTTAAATACGAAATTATTTTATGAAATCCAATGTAAAATAATTTACAAATGGTGTTGGATTTATTAAAAGACAATGTAAAATAGTTTTTTTTAATATAGAACTTTTAAAATCATAATATTATAACTTGTATAAACTTTGTGGTGGAATACTATTGGTATTTTTTCTCTCTATATAATTTTAACATTGGTTGGTTTTAGACATTGTTTTACAAGACCTCGGTAATGTCAAGTGAATTTTGTAGCATGTCAACTTATCATTTCAATATTTCCTTTGTAGAGGGATTATTTTGAGTTTATGATTTCTCAAATAGTTCCTTGTTGGTTTTTTCTGGTTATAATTATTTATTTTAGGTTTTTTTGATTTGTTTTTATTTTTATTATATTTATCTCTATCACCTGTATAGTAAATTAGTTTTTTCTATTGATACTTATTCTAAAAATATTTTTTCGTTTTATTTTTTCACCTCAACACCATTATGAAAATGGATTGGGAGGGTTTTATAGTTAAAATGATTGGTTTCTTAAAAAATTGTATCCTGAGGTTTATTAACACCGAACAAGTGTAGTTTTCTGTCTCGAGTAAAAAGTAGTTTGGGCCATTGGAATCTGGTAAGTAGGGGCGGGAGGGTGCTTGGTTAGCTCACATCCATGTCAGAATATGAGTCACCATTGGTGGCTGGAATAAATTTAACATTTATGAGACGTGGTGTTTGGGATCATTTTAATTAACTAAATGGGTATTTATTTACATTAGTCTATATCTTTATGAATCCCTATATTTCTTTAGTAGAATTAATTATTCTAGAAAATTTCATGATGTTTTTTGTCATTGATGTGATTTATTGATGATGTTCCTATGATTCTATAATATTATCTGGAGTTGAATGGTCATATTATTGTACTTAATATAAAATTACTCAATGATATTCTCTTTGAAATTTGAGGGAGGAATCTGTGAGATCGGATCCATAAGATAATCTTCTAGTGGAACTTTCTTTTGTCAATATTGAAATATGTAAAATTTAAAGTACATGTCATGTGGGTGTCGAGAACTTGGGATGACTAGTTGATCATGTCTCTAAATTTACCCAGATATATACACTTCCCTTTAATGGTGATAAGGTTCACCCATAATCTGGGGAGTGGCTTGAGTTAATTGAGGGGATCTTCTACTTTTTGAAGATAACTGATGACTCTAACCTACTTTCTACATGTACATGATTGAGGGATCGAGATGGAGATGGTGGGACTCTATTATACATGTAATGTTTCATGGGGACCTTACATGGAAAAAATTATGGTAAATATCCTATCATTATTTCTACCATTAAATGTCAAATATAGACAAGACTATAGAGTTTCTAGCCTTGGAAAAAGGGGAGTGTACTATTCATGAGTATTCCACCCATTTAGAGATTTGGTGCATTTGGAATCATATGTTGTCACTAATGATTACCTAGTGGTTTGAATGTTTGAGTTTGTATTGATGCAAGATATTCAATCAATGTGGATTTTAATTTTTCTTCTAACCTTCATGGATGAAATTAGAAAATAATATATATCAGAAGATGACATAGTGGGAAATATAGGTTTGGGTGGAGCTTTGATTGATGTTTTTGTTATCTAGGGATTATCTTATTACCATAATATAGAGGAAAAGAGTGGTTAGCTTCCTTCATGATTATTTTTTTGGGCTTCTCTGGGTTGTATTTCATATTATTCTGCTAGTGTGGAAAGAATTTTCATAGCAAGACTAACTATATAAAGGCCCTTAATACAAGTACTATTTTTGGACAGTGTTGTCATTGAATTATTTTTGAAGGATATCTATTATAAATATGGAAGGATATACTCTCAAGAAGTTTCCATCATTTTTTACCAATTATTACGTGGTTGGTGGGGCTAATAGTCACTTTATGTGTGTAATGTCCTGACCCTGGTGCCACACATTGATGCCCTAATCTATTCATTTTCATGAACTCAACTGCACCCCTATGTTTTCAAGAAGTTACCGAATAACATTGATAGTCTAATGTTGATCATGGTGATACTATACACTCTTTATAAATAATCACAACTATTGAAATAAAGAAACAATTTCAAAATGATATAGACAATAAATAAACTAGAATACCACAAGTATAACACGATGATCAAAAGAGAAAATACAATATAAAAATCTAAAATGTAGATATTTTAAGAAAAATACATGTTAACTGTCCATATGAAAAACCCAAAACAAACAAAGACACTGAAAACACTCAAGAAGTTCCTGACACAATGTCTAGTTCCCTCAACCACGATCCATCCCAACTCAGCCATCTAAAATAGGGAACTTTCCCTTAATCTATCCAACAACCATGAAATATATTTTGGAACCAACTAGGTATCCCATGTATGTTGTTATTACAAATTAATAGGACACCACCAATAAAATATAAAACAATATCAAATCAATAACAATATATGCTATTTTTTAAAGAATAAGATACAACACATAAAGTAAATAGTTATCGCATTTCCATTTTCTTTATTTAACCACATAAGCACATGGGTTATCAAATCCACCCATACCCTCAATACCTACTTCACCACATTTCTGATTCTGGACTATCCCCAAGGGATATCACATAACATAATAACATGGTTCCCATTTATCATTTCATCTAAAATCAAATCACGACCATCTTGAAGCATAGTCTAATGCCAGTATTTGGGATAAGATCTCCATATCTATAACCTCATGGGTATATGAAGTTATATTTTACGTCCCATGACTCATAAAACACTATGTGCATTTGAAGAATTTTTCCATTTCCCAAACACATATATTAGTTTACTATGGGCATTGGAATTAGTAGTCCATGTCACACAATTGTTTATCAATCAATCACACATGTGGGATTTTGATGTAGTATTGGATGTCCCAAAAGACATTTATAAATATAATTGATATATTACATGTATCACACACATCTCTGTTAATCATTACTATCCCATTTATCAATATTTCGTATCATGGTATTTTATTATAATTTATCTCAACAAAATGTAATTCATTACATTAATCACATGAAATTATATGTGCAATTCACCATTAAAAAAAGTCCCATATTCAATTAATATTACTCTTGAACTGATTATATTCAATTAAACCATCTCTCAATCCCCAATTTTCAATTCATTCATGTAACATTGATTTACCAATTAAAAGATGCCAATATCCCAGTAATTAATTCACCAATTAATTAATCCAATTCCACAACCCCATAAACCAATTAATTAATTAACTAACAAATTAATCCAATTCCAAAATCCCAATATCCCATTAATTAATTCACCAATTAATTAATCCAGTTCTATTATCCCTATTTCCCATTAATTAACAGAACAATTAATTTATTCAATTAAAAAGTCCCTATTTCCCATAGAAAAATCAATTATATAAATTAATTATTAAACTAATTTATTCAATTCATATTTCAATTGTAAATAGATCCAATTGAAAAATTAAAACACCTATAAAAATTGGAATTAATTAAAATGGGAATTAAATCTGTATCACTAACCTTAGGATATTTGAAAAACATTCACAAAAAAATCACTAATTTAGAGGGACGATCTAGAACATGATTAAAAAATATCTAGATCTGAAACCCATATCCAATATCAAATGAATTTTTATCCATTAATCCTAGATGTAAAACCATTCCAATAACATATAAAATATTCCTCTTTTGTCTTGAATAAGGGGTGGGAGAGGGAGTCATATCTAATTTTGAAGAAACCACATTGCAGGATATGTACAAATCCATCAACGGACCTCATTATCTATAGTAAAGGTTGGTGGAAGGCTTTGTAATTAATTCGGGAACCTCCGAAAATGAGTTAAATATTTTTATGGGTGATCTAAGAGTTTAGGGTTATAAGATGGTTTTTTGTAAATTCTTAAATGAATTTTAAGGGGGTTAAAAACAATGTGGATAGTATCCTGTATGTGGCACATGTTTTCCCCTAACCATTCCCCCAAACCTTGAACCTCACCTATGGTTTTCAAAACGTTTCTCTTATGAGGATATATAGTTTTCAAATTCATGCTCTTGCCATTTGGATCCACAATGTTGGGATTCACAGAGTTTTCTAGGTTCATTAAATGGATTGGGAAAACCAATTGTAAATCATGATCTTCACAACTTTAACCCAAAGACTTCAAACATCCAACATAAAACCTAAATAATATAATCTCAATATATGGAATAATAATACCTAAAACCATGCAGGAGAAATATATAGAAAATTTTAGTATCTTACAATCTTCCTTGATTATTAAAATTTTTCCTCGAGTTATACTCCCAAGCATATTTATGATTCAAAGGCTACAATATTGGGCAATTGATCCCATACATCTAATTCTCTCTACCTTTTTCATCCTGAACGTGTCCCCGTTTCCCCTATATATGAAATATCAGTACAAAATTTTCACACAAAACATTCTCATTTGATCTAGCATATTTATCAGTTTCTATTCAAAGGATCCATTGGTATCAATCTCAAAATCATCCACAACAATCAAATGATAAGGGTTGTGGTGATTCCATCAAATTTGTGATGAATGAAAAATGTTATCCATAATAATGCACCACTATGGACGTGGCTATATGTATTCCACAATCTTGATTATATCCACAACCTCAAGCGGTCCAATGAACCTAGCCTCCAACTTTCCCAATCTCTGTATCTTACGGAGACCCAATCTAGTGACACTCGAAGGAATACATGATCATCCTTTGAAAAACCTATAGATCATAATCATATCTCAGAATACGGCTTCTCTCTACTTGGGTTCATATACATATACTTCTGAATCAACAAAACCTTCTTTGATATATTCTCAATGAGACATGCTCCCAACTGCTCGGACACACCTACCTCCATCCAATATAGAGGTGATTAGTATGACCTATCATAAAGAGTTTTATATGATTCCATTTGAGTAGTTTCATGATAACTACTTTCATATACGAACTCCAACAAATCTAGGTACTTCTCATAAGACCCACCAAAGTACAGAAAATGTTCCCTAAACATTTCCACATGAACTTAAATTGTACATTTAGACTTCCCATCTATATATGGATAGAAAAACATACTCATTAAAATCTATGTACCAAAATCCTTAGGAAATCCCTTTCTGAATAATAGTGTAAAAAATGGGTCACAGTCTAAAACTATAGTCTATGTAACCCCATTCAGATATAATATTTACCAAATATACACATCTGTCAACAAATCCACTGATAAAGTATCCCACAATGTTAAGAATTTTTGTAATTTACTCAGTCATCAATGAAATAGTTTAATTCATATGAGGAATACTTAGGAGACCCGCTGGATATTCTAATAAAACATCATACCACTTCCATTATAGAATGGGAAACGATTATAGAAAACCATCAAGTCATTGATGTTCACCTTCACCTAGTGGTAGGTGTTGCACTTTATTACAAACCCTGCTATCTCCTTTTTCATGCTCGACCACTAAAAATATAATCATAGGTCATGGTATGTTATGGTCAACCATGGATGCACATTTTAATTCAACGTATAAAATTCACACATAATCTCCACCAACATAACCATAAGAAAACCCATATTTTTTACATATATTTTCTCATCCATATCTATGGTAAAAACATAGAGTGACTCCCATTATTCAACATTTTCCCTCAAGTAAAAACATTATGGATCCTCATATTTCCTTTCCCAAATCTGACTCAAAACTGTATACTCCATTGAAACTGGTAAAAGATTCATCTGCTCTTATCTCTCCTGATCTACAACGTGAATCTTGTCCAGTAAAGTCATAATCATCCACTAAATATTAGATGCTAGAAATTCCTTAGTATGTTTTTTTTCATTCTTAAAGAGTCAATAACATTATTTCCCTTACCCAGAATATATTCTAGTTCAATATCAAAAGATTTCCTATACTCAACCCACCTACACAATCAATGATTCAAATATCATTGCGAAAATATATACTTTATGTAACAACCCAAAGTTTTTCAATGAAAATTCCCTTCTTAAAATTATGTCATAAAATCACATGAATTTACAACATAATTAACTTCTAAGTGATAAGTGAACTTAAAACATAAGTTTGTCACTTCTGTGTTTGGAATTTCGAAAATCTGACATACACAGTTGTGTTCAAGATGATTTTTGGAGTCTTATAGAACAAACTTGTTTTTTTTGTGAATAGTAACATACCATTATAAATAGAAAAATGAATAGTAATATGACTATTATGAATAGTAAATAATAATATTATTTTATTTTCTTAAGGCAATAAGATAATGAGATCTTAGTTAATTTTTCAATGAGAAATAAAACTAAGTGCACCTTTAAGATTGATATTTTCGAATTAACTATGACTTTATTTAAAAATTAAATTAATAATATTTAGAAAATTAATTTTAAAAAATTGATTTCATTTTTGAATTATACATGTCGAAAAATGGTTAGGGAATTTTTTTTTGTATTTTTCTAAAAAACTCGAATTTTTGATGAATAGGGAAATACGGTAAAATATCGTATATACAATTTAATAGTTAAATACACTATTCATGACATCACAAGTGATTCAAGGCTACATAGTTCAAACTCACATGAACTTATTACTATTATTGGTCCCATGAAACAATACTATTGGTTGTATTGAGTGAAATAATAAAATAATGAATTAAATATTCAAAATTTACTCCTCCCCTCCACTATAAAAACCACCCTTCACACCCTCATTCCGTCACACCTCTCAAGCTCCAAGACGTCTCTAAACTCTGCCCAAACAACCTCCCTAGACCCTACCCCACGTCCAAGAGCTTCTGTTATCATCAAAAGACCAATCTTAGGCCCTTAAAGAGGTTCCCCAGAGAAGGATTCAAGAGGTAATTTCTCTCTCTCTTCTCCTTTAATTTCCTTTCATGTTCAAGTTCAATTTTTGATCTATTCCCACCTATCGTCACCCAAATGGTATTGTAACTCCAGTATTATACATATACTGTAATTATATGTTTCTAATGGGATATTATATCATCCAACCTCAATTTCCCTCTTTCTTTTATTTTATTAATGAGAACGTTGTTCGTGAGGTGTTAATTTATTACCTTCAGGAACGACATGTTTTCTTCTTCCATTTATACCTTCATATCTGGTCATGAAACCATTTTTATGATTGAACCAGAATATTTTATATTTATTATGTCCTATTTAATGTTCTGTAACTGACTTATGAACATATTACTACGTGATAAATTAAAACAAGTTTGTTGTGATCGAAAAACTGCACAAATTAACCCAATCTATCATCATTTAATTCTTATGTAATGATTCATCCACATGGATCTAATATAATTAATTATAATATCATTAAAAATATTTTAATAACATTTATAATATGTAATATTAGTTCTGGATGATTACGCATGTTCTACCCAAACATCAATTTAAGAATACAAGTGAACCACTCAAGAAAACAATATAAACAAACATTCCCGAATTGTGTTTCTAAACTCTATAACTCATTAAAAGGCACATAAAATCACATAATGAAACCATAATTAACCCTATTAATTTATTTAAGGTTATGTAATTTCTAATTAATAAATATAATGTCATTATACAAGAAATTAAAGGGAAGGAATCATTCAGATACAGGGTAAGGGGAATTCTCGAACTCAATTTTTGACCTTCGGGTTCTCCCTCTTTCACTCCATTTTGATATGGTTTCTCCTTAAAGATCATTTATTCATAAGTTTCTTACCTTTTATGGGATATACATGTTTTCTAATGAAGTTTTTGTCAAACCAAATGTTTTCCAAAAAAACTCTTCTTTTAAGAACTCACCTTTTAACTCCCATTCATGGTTGATGGTTCTTGTATCAAGAATGTTTTTTCCTCTTTCTTTTGGGAACGTAATGATTATGAATGTATTATTATGATATGAAACCCATTACTTTACATGGGTTAGTTATGTTCACTTTTGATATGTTTTCTATGTGGTAATCATGATAATGATAATGTTATGATGTGATGGGTGCGCCCTGAATTATATAGCGAAATATGAATGTTTCAAAGTGACTGGTGAACCCGGAATTATACAGAGCTCTAATGCATTGGGTAAAGTGATGAATTTCATGAGTATATGTGAAATTATGTGTGACCCAGATGCTAGCTTGGTTCACAATTATGTGTGGTAGTTAACCACTAAAACATGATGTTTCATTTCATATTCATTTCCACATTTCAAGTCATTTGTTTATGTTCCTCTCACGTTCATGATTTATTTACCTATGACATGATTATACTCACCCCACGCAATATTATTCTTCTCTATCCTCTTACTAGGCTTTCATCTCACCCATTTTAATGTATATCCTCAGGTGGCTACATATACTAAGGAGAGGACAAGTGACAATAAGAACCTAGAGAAGAAGAAAATAAATTAATGTTTATGCTTGATGTTGTAATTGCAATGTATGGTCATAGTTTTCCCAATACACTAAACCATTGGATCCTCTATGTGTAATACTGTTATGTTTTTTAACATTAAAATTATGTAATTGTAATGTATGAAAAGTCTGGGATGCTATTGTTTTTATCAGATGAATGGTTTAGTTAATTTGGGAATTAGGATTAGTGAACCCTAGAGAAAACCTCTACCATGAGACTAAGTAAAAATAAACACACAAGAATATTAACATAGGGATCCCATATGTTATCTTTTTTGTATAAATTGTTTAAATGAATGTGTTGTTCAGGACTTGTTTACTTATGTTTTTTTCTAACCTTTTCTATTTTTGAAAATGGTGGGAACTAGGAGAAATCAGGCCAAAAACTTGTGCGAGGGACAATGAAACGTTTGCCCGAACAACATCCCCAATGATTTGGGAGGTGGAGTTCAAAACCTCATGGTGATGCTTACCCAATTATATTAGGTTAGGAATAATAACCATAATATTGGGGAACTTCCTCCTTCACCAAAGAGAGAGAAACTGGCTATAAAATGTTTCTTGTAGCAACGACCACTGACGTTTAGTGGATCTTCTGAACCCCAAGTTGTGGAACAGTGGGTTAACTCCATGGAGGAGATAATTTATATTCTTCGCTATTCTGAGATATAGAACGTGACCCTAGCTGTTTATTGTAACACCCCAAGTTTCCTCGGTATGTTTCCTTTCGAATAATTCAATGGCGTGCATTGTACACAACTTCGAGATTTTAACACACCATAACCAATCAAACTAGCCGTTAGGAATAGTAATACCTACTTTTTGAAATTTTATAAATTCTATCTCTCAAAATGGACTTCATTTTTGGATTCGTAATATCGAAATTAGCCTAGGGTGAAATTTTGGTACTTTTTGGATAACTTTCATATTTTGATGAATAGTGAAAATTGCTAAATGTTAATTAAAAACAACTTTTTTAATCAAAATAAATAATAGTGATAAATTATGAATTTGAGTTGTTTTAAAGTATATTTAGAATATAGTTTTTCCATTTAATATAATTTTGGTCATTGGACATAATTTTACAATTAAACATAACATAAACAAGTGTCAATCTTTTGATAGTTATTATCTCTTAAAAACACGCTTTTTGTTTTGACAGCGGGAATTAATTTTAAATTAATTTCTGCCACTTCTGTGTTTTGAATTTAGAAAAATGGATTCCATATTTGGAATCAGGATGTTCAAATTGTGTAAATAGGTAACTTTTATTTTTAGACATTTTGAATAATTACTGCGGTAAATATTTTATTTACCATGGTTAAGGGTAAATCCGGTAAATAAGGGTTACAAAATAATATTATAATAATACTAAATTACCCTAAAACGTGTCTTAACCCTATTGGTTGATACATGGTCGATCATGGGAATCTTTGGGTCTATTTTGGGACCCCATGGATCCACTTGTAAGTGATAATGACACTTTATTTTAATTAAGTTAAAATAAATACAAAAATGACACAAGCATATATCTTTTAGCACAACAATTGTTACATAGGGTAATATATTTTGGATTTTAGATTATAAATATTAATTAGAAAGATAAAACGATTTCCTACATAATGATATTTTATTTATAATTTTTAGACATTAAATAATTTATTTTATTTATGACACAATGATGATGCAGTAATTACTATAATAGCGATAAATTAAAATAATTGATATTATAAATACCCAAATAAATATAATATGAAACTTTTAATGAATTAAACTAATTTTCTAGGATAATATGATATATTAGGATTGATATAATTGAATGTTTTCGAAGTAATCAATCTGTTATGATTTTCACAAAAATCAACTATTGATTAGTGTCAAAATTGACATAAAAGAGTTCTTAAAACAAATATTATATTATTAATTGATATTAAATTCCTAAAAAACTAAGGTTCGGCCAAGAGACTTATATCATGATAGGTTCATCATTAATGGACCACTTGGGGGTCTCTTGGATGTATGTAGTAAGTTTATTAACCATATTATATAAAAATACAAAGAGACATTGTAAAAGTGAAACTAATTAACTTAGAGTTAATACTTAAAGATAAGGTTAATATAAGTACCCAAACCTGTCTAAATTCTATTGGTTGAGTGGTTTTAGACATATCCCTACCTTAAACTTTGAGTAATCAACTTTTATTCCATTAGAAACCGAATATGAATTTATTATAAACTAATATCTCTAGCTTTACCAAAGGTTCCCCTCACCCCTCTTATAAAAGGGCACTCCTCCTTCTCATTTCTTCACACCTTCAAAGCCCTTTGGTTCGGCCAAACCCTGCCCAAATACTATCTCAACTTCCCTCACTACAACCTAGAGGCCTTATTTTGATCAGAAATCCATCCTATGGAGCCCTTTTGATCAAATCAAAAGGAAGAACCCGAAGAAGAGGTAATGTTTTCACCACCCCTTTTCAAGTTCCTTTCTTCTTCCACTTCCTCTTTCTTTGTTCTTACCATTCTAAAATAATAACTCCAGTATCTCACATATACTGTGATGTTATTATAAATATGGTACAACCATATTCAGTATTCTATCCACCCTTTGAATAACATGTCACCATACGTGCGTACGTACGGCTTACCGTCTCCACGTCGTGGTGTAATTGTTATGCAATATACTATTATTTGGATGGGTATAATAATGATGTGTAACTAATGTAAATAATAAATATAACATGATAATGATTCTGTATATATGATATAAAATCCAATTATATATTATTTTAATATCAAAAGAATGATATTGTCGCTCGTGCGTATGTACGGACTACCCTCTCCACGAACGCGATGAGATTCATTGTTCACCATATCCATTCAAGTATAATTATCATTTGATGATTTAAAAATAGTATCTAAGGACTTGATATCATTCTGGATATGAATAATATACATCCCATTAATAACGAATATGGCTCACATAACAAAGAATATAAAGTAAAATGAACCCGTTAACACCCAAAATGACGATAATTCTAAGATATTATTAACAAATCAATGTTAAAAGATCACATATGATATCATATTAAAGTAAATGATTCTTGTATAATTCAATAACAATTATTTCACCATTATACAGGAGGTAAACCTACCATCGACCAAGGAAAAAGTACAAAGTAAGGGATTTTATTATCTCACTTTCAATTCCGTGAGATTTCCATTTTTCGCCACTAAATTATTGAAAGTGGTGTATTGTGTACTGAAATTTGATATATATTAATGATTCTATTTATATTCATGTTATTCTGTAAATCATTTGGTGGTTATTAACTTTTGTCCATACGACTCAGTTGATTAACGTGGTAAGGGGTTTCTTATCTCACTTTTAATTTCGTGAGATTTCCATTGATCACCACTTAATTATTGCATGTGGTGTATGTGTACTGCCCATGATTGTATTCATTGTGTAATATTCTTTAATTTATGGGTATTTACATCATCATGGTATGATACTTCTTTCATGGGTGTATGTTTCGTATGTTTCCTAATCGGTAAGGGAATTTGAGATTTCAATTCCCACTCATTTGGCTTTACGCATATTTCATTGATTATATTACTCCATGATTATGTGGGGAATCACTATTCATTTGATTATGTCATAATTTCCACTCCCCTTCCTATGGATATAAGTTTGATACACATAATCACTCATTGGTAATTCTCAAGTCATTGATATGAATTTGATAAGAGTAATTTTAACTCATTCACCATTTTTTGAGTTAAACATCCAATTCGTTGGTGTTGTTTTTACAAAAATATGTGTGAATATCCTTTGATTGTTTTACACTGAATATCCAATCATATTTACTGTATTTATATTTGTCACACATAATTATGTCGTTGATTTATCCTTAACCTAAGGATACGGCCTTTATGAGAGATTTGATCTCAATTTACATTCCATTGAGACTTCTTTGTTGATATACACCAAATCACTTTTATGTGGTGTATATAATGTACTTTGACATAGTATATCATGAATCCCTTTATTCTCATGATATTACAAAGTTTTGATTACCTCAATTATTTGTATTCAAGTGTCTCTTTTGGTTAGAATCTCTAACTAAAATACCATTTTTAAATGTTTTGAAGACTTATTCTTCTAAATCTTGCTCATTAATGTCCATGTTTTAAAAATGGTTTTAAGGATTTATTTATATAGACATTAAAGTTTTAGAAATTAAAACTCCTTTTAAAAACTTTCAAAGTGGTATGGGACACTTTGATTCAAAAATCTACTTTTAAATGGCTTCTTGACAAATAGTGTGACTTTTAAATGTCTTCAAGAAAAGGGGGATAATTCTCTCAAATAGTTTTGATGATTATTTTCATTTATGTCAACATCATTCATTATTCTCGATTGAGGTTAATGTGATATAATAAAATCTTCCATATTTTATCCAATGAGTCATGTTTGACTGTGGATGCGCTGTTTTTATACCATTCATGGTTTGTGGTAAAAGTATTGACATTTCGTATACTAGTTTTAATACGAATGTTTATGTTATGTTTAAACATGTTCATATGAGGAATGCATTGGACTTAATAAGTGACGGGTGGAGCCCGCTATAGCTCCTCGATGCATCGGTAGGTCTCATGAGACAAACTAGTGTCTTGGCACAAGGCCTTGACAAAATCTTATTTGTAGTCTTGGCACGAGGCCTTGGCTAAGTGGTTATGATAGTCTGGCATTATGCATTCCAACATTATGAAAGTGGATATTGATATTGCATGTGATCATTCGACTAGTAGAATATCCATGTGAGTAAGTAAATGGCATTATGTCATTTTACCTTTTCCATTTTATGCTGAAGTTCAAGTTTAAAAGGCTTTTGTATTAGTTATAAATTGCCTTAAGTGTTTATGCTTATTTATGAAAGCTTCTGCTATAATGTTATCCTTACTGAGCATCTGAGCTCACCCCTTTCAATGTTTTATTTTTCCCAGGATTATGAAGAAGTAATTTATGAATGACCTGCAGGGATAGTATGAGGGGATATGAAGACAAGATGTTTTTTTATGATGTAATGTAAAAAATTATGGATGTATCTAGTTATTCCAAGGCTACTAAACTAATCGGTCTTTTGAGACTTGATCTTTCTCATGATCATGCCAATGTTATGTCTTATTGAACCGACTCTAGGTAACTAGGGTTGGGGAGTTACTGTTGGTATCAGAGGAAGTTTAGTACACACCTTGGAAGCTAGATTTAGATAAACTCTGATTAGAGCACGTAGACCTAAGATGAACTTTGAGGATTAGTATAAAAGAACTTCCGAGAATTTTGGTATTGTAGAGATTTTGTGAGTTTTCCGAGCAATACATCCCTGTCTGGATACGAGCAGGTAGAGGCGGCTCTGGCACCGATGTACCTAGGGGTAAAACCTGAAAACACTGCTTTGAGCTAGACTCGAACGGGAACTGGTGCACGACAACGGGCCTTGCTGCACTCTTGGTTACGACACACCCGGGGGATATGCTTAGGATAATTTACATTTTCTATACAAACCGATTTAAGTAATATATACATAAGATGAGAGTAAATGACCTTGGTTAATCCTAATATGTTTCAAATTGAGAATATGGTGACATTTTAATCTCTAAATGATTTTACGACTACTATTACTCACACAATGCTTTCTGGTTTTAGTCAATGGCTGGATTCCAAGGAAGTCATAGTGACTTTGAGAATGATGTACTAGGTTGGAACGGTGGTGGAAATGAGCAACAAAATGGAATGTTGATAGGCGTATAAGATATCATCTTTATGCCAAATCCGTTTTCCAAAAATATGATCAAAAACATATATATTAACCAACTACCAGACTCAACAAGGAAGAGAAAGGTGATAAATGATAAGATCTCCAGCAATGGAGACCATGGAGAAAAGAAACGTCAATTTTCATCATGCAGGAAATGTGGAAAGAGACACCCAGGAATGTGTCTCAATGGGACAACAAAATGTTTTACGTGCGGGAAGGAAGGACATAAAGTGAAGAATTTCCGAAGACAAATGAAGAGTACTATGGAAGAAGATAAAAATGGTCCCAAGAGTCCATTTACAGTCATTTTCCGTAAATGTAGGGGACCTGTCCATTACCCGAGTGAATGTCCTATTCTATAGGATATTTTCTTGGTCAAAGAAGAAGATATGTGGAAAAAAATGGTTGGAGAAAAACATAAAAAGTATTAGCACTCCTTGTTGATGGGTTCATTGGAATAATTTTCTCTTGTATTTGTAACCCCGCAGTTTGCCATGTGAGAATGATATTTGAAGAAGAATTGTCTCTTCTCTTGTGGATATAGGTATAAATAACCATTTGGTTTTATATGATCATTGGGGTTTGAGAAAATTATAAGTTATTATAATTTGGGATAAAAATGCAAAGTATGATATAACATTTGTGATTAAATTATGTTATTTTGAGGAATTTATCTCATTTTGGTAATATTATAAAATATAGTTTTTGAAAAAGGACAACACGTAGACCGTGTGACAACCCGTCGCGTCGGACAAAGCTGTGGGAATCAAACCCACAACCAAAGTGCAATTGGGATTTATTGCCTACCACTGGACTACGTGAAGTCCTTGGTTAATGTGACTATATTTTTTGTTAAATGATTTTATTGATCAATAATAAGATGATTTGGGTTCTTATGTCTTATCAAATGAATACCCTTGGTATAGGAAAATGATTTGGTGATTAAGTGATAAATGTTAATTTGGAAGATGTTCACTTTTTTGGAAACACTATATGCCCAAGGAAAATAGAATACAATGGGGTTTCATTTTTAGAGTAATGGTGGATTTTTATCAACGTTTTTATTGTTGATTTATAGTGATTTGGGTTATTTATGGAAATTATTAACCTATAACAGAGAATATGTGATGATGTTAATTACTTTTAAGTATGTGACTTTAAGAGTATTTAATGTCATTTGGAGATACAATGTAACATGGGAGACTACATAATCAAATTCTTCTATTATTTGGGTTTCAATATTAGTTTGGATTATATTAAAGGATTTTAAGGACAATTGGTTATTGAATGGTATCTATTTAACTTTGGGGTATTGTTGGTTTAATTTTAGAAATTAAGATTAGTGCATATTTATCTCAATGAATATCCTTTTGGGGGATCATTAGATCATTCACTAACCATTTTGGTTTTGATTAATCTTCAAAGACAATGTAAATATATGGTTTATCCTGCATGGATCATGTGATTCTATAGAAGTTTATTCTAGCTCTTCCAGTGTGACCAAGTCTTCTTGAATACTCGTCGTTTAAAAAAAATTGAGTTAGTGGTGGAAATTTATTAAAAAAATGAAAATTTACTTAAAATGTAAGTATATCTCATAATGTTCTTAGTCAATATCATAAATGAATTCCTCTTCCTTATGTAATGTAACTTAAAAAAAATGTTGTCAGTTTACTTTCCTACTAGGAGACTAATGGTCGTTTGTCCCAACACAAGTTTGTGGTTCTCTCATTGTTAACTTTCTCTTGATCATGATTTCTATCCCTCTCCATCAGAACTTGACACTTAGTTTATCATCCATATCCATGTTTTCTTATATGGAATCCTAGTATGGGTTATCTTGGATGACCCTTATACCTCTCTTTCTTTCTTTTAAAGTGATAGTTTTATTGGCTGTTTTTCGGATGTGGGACTTTCCATTATATTCCCAAGAAAAATTTTAAAAATTGCGAGGACGCCATTTATTGAAGGAGGGGAGAATGTAACACCCCAAGTTTCCTCGGTATGTTTCCTTTCGAATAATGCAATGGCGTGCATTGTACACAACATCGAGATTTTAACACACCATAACCAATCAAACTAGCCGTTATGAATAGTAATACCTACTTTTTGAAATTTTATAAATTCTATCTCTCAAAATGGACTTCATTTTTGGATTCGTAATATCGAAATTAGCCTAGGGTGAAATTTTGGTACTTTTTGGATAACTTTCGTATTTTGATGAATAGTGAAAATTACTAAATTTTAATTAAAAACAACTTTTTTAATCAAAATAATTAATAGTGATAAATTATGAATTTGATTTGTTTTAAAGTATATTTAGAATATATTTTTACCATTTAATATAATATTGGTCATTATACATAATTTTACAATTAAACCGAACATAAACAAGTGTCAATCTTTTGATAGTTATTATCTCTTAAAAACACGCTTTTTGTTTTGACAGCGGGAATTAATTTTAAATTAATTTCTGCCACTTCTGTGTTTTGAATTTAGAAAAATGGATTCCATATTTGGAATCAGGATGTTCAAATTGTGTAAATAGGTAACATTTATTTTTAGACATTTTGAATAATTACTGCGGTAAATATTTTATTTACCATGGTTAAGGGTAAATCCGGTAAATAAGGGTTAAAAAATAATATTATAATAATACTAAATTACCCTAAAACGTGTCTTAACCCTATTTGTTGATACATGGTCGACCATGGGAATATTTGGGTCTATTTTGGGACCCCATGGATCCACTTGTAAGTGATAATAACACTTTATTTTAATTAAGTTAAAATAAATACAAAAATGACACAAGCATATATCTTTTAGCAAAACAATTGTTACATAGGGTTATATATGTTGGATTTTAGATTATAAATATTCATTAGAAAGATAAAACGATTTCCTACATAATGATATTTTATTTATAATTTTTAGACATTCAATAATTTATTTTATTTATGACACAATGATGTTGCAGTAATTACTATAATAGTGAACAATTAAAATAATTGATATTATAAATACCCAAATAAATATAATATGAAACTTTTAATGACTTAAACTAATTTTATAGGATAATATTATATATTAGTATTGATTTAATTGACGTTTTTCTAAGTAATAAATATGTTATGTGTTTCACAAAAATCAACTATTGAATAGTTTCAAAATTGACATAAAAGAGTTCTTAAAACAAATATTATATTATTAATTGATATTAAATTCCTAAAAATCTAAGGTTCGGACAAGAGACTTATATTATGATAGATTCATCATTAATGGACAACTTGGGGGTCTCTTGGATGTATGTAATAAGTTTATTAACCATATTATATAAAAATACAAAGAGACATTGTAAAAGTGAAACTAATTAACTTAGAGTTAATACTTAATGATAAGGTTAATATAAGTACCCAAACCTGTCTAAATTCTATTGGTTGAGTGGTTTTCGACCTATCCCCACCTTAAAATTTGAGTAATAAACTTTGGAGCCATTAGAAATCGAATATGAATTTATTATAAACTAATATCTCTAGCTTTTCCAAAGGTGCCCCTCACCCCTCTTATAAAAGGGCACTCCTCCTTCTCATTTATTCACACCTTAAAAGCCCTTTGGTTCGGCCAAACCCTGCCCAAATACTATCGCAACTTCCCTCACTACAACCTAGAGGCCTTATTTTGATCAGAAAGCCAACCTAAGGAGACCTTTTGATCAAATCAATAGGAAGAACCCGAAGAAGAGGTAATGTTTTCACCACCCCTTTTCAAGTTCCTTTCTTCTTCCACATACTCTTTCTTTGTTATTTCCATTATAAAATAATTAATCCAGTATCATATATATACTGTGATGTTATTATAAATATGGTACAACCATATTCAGTATTCTATCCATCCTTTGAATAACATGTCACCATACGTGCGTACGTACGGCTTACCGTCTCCACGTCGTGGTGTAATTGTTATTCAATATATTATTATTTGGATGTGTATAATAATGATGTGTAACTCATGTAAATAATAAATATTACATGATAATTATTCTGTATATATGATATAAAATACAATTATATATTATTTTAATATCAAAAGAATGATATTGTCACTCGTGTGTATGTACGGACTACCGTCTCCACGAACGCGATGAGATTCATTGTCCATCATATCCATTCAAGTATAATTATCATTTGATGATTTAAAAATAGTATCTAAGGACTTGATATCATTCTGGATATGAATAATATATATCCCATTAATAACAAATATGGCTCACATAACAAAGAATATAAAGTAAAATGAACCCGTTAACACCCGAAATGACGATAATTCTACGATATTATTAACAAATCAATGTTAAAAGATCATATATGATATCATATTAAAGTAAATGATTCTTGTATAATTCAATAACAATTATTTCACCATTATACAGGAGGTAAACCTACCATCGACCAAGGAAAAAGTACAAAGTAAGGGATTTTCTTATCTCACTTTCAATTCCGTGAGATTTCCATTTTTCGCCACTAAATTATTGAAAGTGGTGTATTGTGTACTACCATTTGATATATATTCATGATTCTATTTATATTCATGTTATTCTGTAAACCATTTGGTGGTTATTACCTTTTGTCCATACGACTCAGTTGATTAACGTGGTAAGGGGTTTCTTATCTCACTTTTAATTTTGTGAGATTTCCATTGATCACCACTTAATTATTGCATGTGGTGTATGTGTACTGCCCATGATCGTATTCATTGTGTAATATACTTTAATTTATGGGTATTTACATCATCATGGTATGATACTTCTTTCATGGGTGTATGTTTCGTATGTTACCTAATCGGTAAGGGAATTTGAGATTTCAATTCCCACTCATTTGGCTTTACGCATATTTCATTGATTATATTACTCCATGATTATGTGTGGAATCACTATTCATTTGATTATGTCATAATTTCCACTCCCCTTCCTATGGATATAAGTTTGATACACATAATCACTCAATGGTAATTCTCAAGTCATTGATATGAATTTGATAAGAGTAATTTTAACTCATTCACCATTTGTTGAGTTAAACATCCAATTCGTTGGTGTTGTTTTTACAAAAATATGTGTGAATATCCTTTGATTGTTTTACACTGAATATCCAATCATATTTAGTGTATTTATATTTGTCACACATAATTATGTCGTTGATTTATCCTTAACCTAAGGATACGGCCTTTATGAGAGATTTCATCTCAATTTACATTCCATTGAGACTTCTTTGTTGATATACACCAAATCACTTTTATGTGGTGTATATAATGTACTTTGACATAGTATATCATGAATCCCTTTATTCTCATGATATTAGAAAGTTTTGATTACCTCAATTATTTGTATTCAAGTGTCTCTTTTGGTTAGAATCTCTAACTAAAATACCATTTTTAAATGTTTTAAAGACTTATTCTTCTAAATCTTGCTCATTAATGTCCACGTTTTAAAAATGGTTTTAAGGTTTTATTTATATGGACATTAAAGTTTTAGAAATTAAAACTCCTTTTAAAAAGTTTCAAAGTGGTATGGGACACTTTGATTCAAAAATCTACTTTTAAAAGGCTTCTTGACAAATAGTGTGACTTTTAAATGTTTTCAAGAAAAGGGGGATAATTCTCTCAAATAGTTTTGATGATTATTTTCATTTATGTCAACATCATTCATTATTCTTGATTGAGGTTAATGTGATACAATAAAATCTTCCATATTGTATCCAATGAGTCATGTTTGACTGTGGATGCGCTGTTTTTATACCCTTCATGGTTTGTGGTAAAAGTATTGACATTTCGTATGCTAGTTTTAATACGAATGTTTATGTTATGTTTAAACATGTTCATATGAGGAATGCATTGGACTTAATAAGTGACGGGTGGAGCCCGCTATAGCTCCTCGATGCATCGGTAGGTCTCATGAGACAAATTAGTGTCTTGGCACAAGGCCTTGACAAAATCTTATTTGTAGTCTTGGCACGATGCCTTGGCTAAGTGGTTATGATAGTCTGGAATTATGCATTCCAACATTATGAAAGTGGATATTGATATTGCATGTGATCATTCGACTAGTAGAATATCCATGTAAGTAAATGGCATTATGTCATTTTACCTTTGCCATTTTATGCTGAAGTTCAAGTTTAAAAGGCTTTTGTTTTAGTTATAAATTGCCTTAAGTGTTTATGCTTATTTATGAAATATTCTGCTATAATGTTATCCTTACTGAGCATCTGAGCTCACCCCTTTCAATATTTTATTTTTCCCAGGATTATGAAGAAGTAATTAATGAATGACCTGCAGGGATAGTATGAGGGGATATGAAGACAAGATGTTTTTTTATGATGTAATGTAAAAAATTATGGATGTATCTAGTTATTCCAAGGCTACTAAACTAATCGGTCTTTCGAGACATGATCTTTCTCGTGATCATGCCAATGTTATGTAATAAGGCACCGACTCTAGGTAACTAGGGTCGGGGCGTTACATTTATTGTCCAGGTGTAGAAGCTGATAAAAAGTGGTCTTTTACTAGGAACACCAAGACAAGTGAGGAAATTGAAGAGATGGAATGGGAAGACTTTAAGATAATGTTTCTTAATAAGTATTTCCCATGAACTCCTCATACGAATATAGAGAGAGAATTTATAGAGCACAAGAAAAAAGAAGGAGAATCTAACACAACCTATGAAGCGAAAATTATAAGGCTTTCAAGGTAAACTTTGAGTTTTTTATCAACAATGATAGCAAAATTGATAGATTCTTTAGTGGATTAAAACCACACCTTCGAAAGGCTCTTGAAATTCGAGACTTTGGGAGTTATGAAGAAGTTGTTAGATGTACTCTCAAAGTGGAGATGGAGTTTGGAGAATGGTCCCATGGATATGGTGATAATAAAATAAAGATGGTGTTTCAAGCTGGTGGATCTAATGACAAATGTGGGAAGAAAAATCAATGACCCACATGCCAAAAATGAGGGAAGTTGCACCATGGGAACTGCCTCAAAGGGATAGGGAAATGCTTCAAGTGTTGGAAAGAAAGGCACCATGCTCAAGAGTGTTGAAAAGACAATAAAAGGAAGGATAATGTTGCCGATGAAAGGAGATAACCAGTCATCGTTCAATGCTACAACTGTAGGGAGCTAGGGCACTATGCAAACCAGTGCACTAAACCTCGAGTTCTTGAAGGTAATCAGCGTCAGCAGCCACCAATGCCAAAAGAACAAGGGAAGGATTATGCCATCACTACTGTGGAGGTGGTTCATGATAATGAAGTCATACAAGGTACACTTACTATTCACTAAATAAGGGCAAAAGTCTTATTTGATTCTAGTTCTATGCATTCCTTTATATATAGAAAGTTTTCTAGAACTATAGAATCGAATCCCCAAAACCTAGAAGTAGATATTTCTGTAAAAACAACAAGTGGTGAAATCATTGCAACCCAAGTGTTTGAGTCTTCTCCTACTGGCTTATGTGGGAAGATTCATTCAGAAAATCTCTTAATACTTCCCTTGGAGGAATTCGACGCTATAATGGGAATGGATTGGCTCTCGTCATATAGAGAACATATCAACTGTCGAGAAAAGGAAATATCATTTCATATTCCGAACCATCCCATGCTCCTATACAAATTCAAGGAAGATTGTGAATCTCCTTTGACAAATCCTTCAATGGTGTGGGTGTTGATTCCCTATGAAGAAGCACACCTTTACCAAATGGTTGAGTCAAAGGAAAATTCCAACAATGAGGAAATGCCCATCATGAGGGAATACGAAGATGTATTTCCCGAAGAGTTACCTGGAATTCACCCAGATCATGAGGTAGAGTTCTCAATTGAACTCATCCCAGGAGCTACTCATATCTCAAAGTGTCCCTATATGATGTCTCTTATCAAACAAAAGGAGTTAATGAAGAAGCTACAAGAGCATCTTGACAAAGGGTTCATATGCCCTAGTGCATTACCTTGGGGGGAACCAGTGCTCTTTGTGAAGAAGAAGGATGGAACAATGCAGCTGTGTATCGATTATCGGGATTTTTTCAAGATCCCCATAAAGAATAAGTATCCTCTTCATAGTATTGATGACTTGTTCGATCAGTTAAGAGGAGCAAAGGTGGATCTTCATTCTGGATATAAGCAGGTAAAGGTGAAGAAGGAAGATATTCAGAAGACTGCCTTCCATACAAGGTATGGGCACTATGAGTTTATGGTGATGCCCTTCAGACTTACTAATGACCCTAAAATATTAATGGATTTGATGAATACAGTATTTACACATTACCATGACAAATTTGTGGTCATGTTTATCGATGATATTCTCATCTACTCTAAGAGAAAGGAGCAACATGAAGAACATCTAAGACTTGTGTTGGAAACATTGAGAAAGGAGAATTTGTATTCCATGTTCATCAAGTGTGACTTTTAGACGATGAAAGTCACGTTCTAGGGAAATTTGATCACAAATGAGGGAATTTCTATGGATCCTTAAAAGAAAATGGCGATTGAGGAATGGCCCAGGCCAACTAGTGTCCCAAAAATCCATAGTTTTCTTTGATTAATTGGGTACTACCGACGTTTTGTGAAAAACTTCTCATGATTGTCAAGCTTGCTAACTAAGTTAACAAAGAAAGGGCTAATGTATTTTTGGGTGGAAGAATGTGAGCGAAGCTTCAAGGAGCTAAAGAGAAGGCTGATCACTGCACCTGTACTCACACTACTGAAAAGTGGAGAATTGTTTGTGATATACAGTGATGGTTCAATGAAAGGACTGGGTTGTGTACTCATGCAAAATGATAATGTGATAGCCTATGCATCATGACAGTTGAAGATACATAAGCAGAACTACCCGACGCATGATCTAGAGCTGGCAGCCGTGATTTTTGCCTTGAAAATCTGGCATCACTGCCTTTATGGTGAGAAGTGTGCATATACACAGAACACAAGACCATAATGTATATATTCCCACAAAAGGATCTCAACATGCATCAAAGGAGATGGTTAGAGCTATCAAGGATTATGATTTCTCTATTCATTATCATCCTGGAAAGGTGAACAAGGTAGCTGATGCTCTAAGCAGAAAATAACCTATTACTCTATCTATGTTGTGCATGGACAAAGACCATGTAACGCCCCGACCCTAGTTACCTAGAGTCGGTGCATTATTACATAACATTGGCATGATCACGAGAAAGATCAAGTCTCGAAAGACCGATTAGTTAAGTACCCTTGGAATAACTAGATACATCCATAATTTTTTACATTACATCATAAAAAAAACATCTTGTCTTCATATCCCCTCATACTATCCCTGCAGGTCATTCATAAATTACTTCTTCATAATCCTGGGAAAAATAAAACATTGAAAGGGGTGAGCTCATATGCTCAGTAAGGATAACATTATAGTAGAAGCTTTCATAAATAAGCATAAACACTTAAGCCAATTTATAACTAAAACAAAAGCCTTTTAAACTTGAACTTCAGCATAAAATGGCAAAGGTAAAATGACATAATGCCATTTACTTAATCACATGGATATTCTACTAGTCGAATGATCACATGCAATATCAATATCCACTTTCATAATGTTGGAATGCATAATGCCAGACTATCATAACCACTTAGCCAAGGCCTCGTGCCAAGACTACAAATAAGATTTTGTCAAGGCCTTGTGCCAAGACACTAGTTTGTCTCATGAGACCTACCGATGCATCGAGGAGCTATAGCGGGCTCCACCCATCACTTATTAAGTCCAATTCATTCCTCATATGAACATGTTTAAACATAACATAAACATTCGTATTAAAACTAGCATACGAAATGTCAATACTTTTACCACAAACCATGAATGGTATAAAAACAGTGCATCCACAGTCAAACATGACTCATTGGATACAATATGGAAGATTGTATTGTATCACATTAACCTCAATCAAGAATAATGAATGATGTTGACATAAATGAAAATAATCATCAAAACTATTTGAGAGAATTATCCCCCTTTTCTTGAAAACATTTAAAAGTCACACTGTTTGTCAAGAAGCCATTTAAAAGTAGATTTTTGAATCAAAGTGTCCCATACCACTTTGAAACTTTTTTAAAGGAGTTTTAATTTCTAAAACTTTAATGTCCATATAAATAAATCCTTAAAACCATTTTTAAAACATGGACATTAATGAGCAAGATTTAGAAGAATAAGTCTTTAAAACATTTAAAAATGGTATTTTAGTTAGAGATTCTAACCAAAAGAGACACTTTAATACAAATAATTGAGGTAATCAAAACTTTGTAATATCATGAGAATAAAGGGATTCATGATATACTATGTCAAAGTACATTATATACACCACATAAAAGTGATTTGGTGTATATCAACAAAGAAGTCTCAATGGAATGTAAATTGAGATGAAATCTCTCATAAAGGCCGTATCCTTAGGTTAAGGATAAATCAACGACATAATTATGTGTGACAAATATAAATACACTAAATATGATTGGATATTCCGTGTAAAACAATCAAAGGATATTCACACATATTTTTGTAAAAACAACACCAATGAATTGGATGTTTAACTCAACAAATGGTGAATGAGTTAAAATTACTCTAATCAAATTAATATCAATGACTTGAGAATTACCAATGAGTGATTATGTGTATCAAACTTATATCCATAGGAAGGGGAGTGGAAATTATGACATAATCAAATGAATAGTGATTCCACACATAATCATGGAGTAATATAATCAATGAAATATGCGTAAAGCCAAATGAGTGGGAATTGAAATCTCACATTCCCTTACTGATTAGGTAACATACAAAACATACACCCATGAAAGAAGTATCATACCATGATGATGTAAATACCCATAAAATAAATTATATTACACAATGAATACAATCATGGGCAGTACACATACACCACATGCAATAATTAAGTGGTGATCAATGGAAATCTCACGAAATTAAAAGTGAGATAAGAAACCCCTTACCACGTTAATCAACTGAGTCGTATGGCCAAAAGTTAATAACCACCAAATGATTTACAGAATAACATGAATATAAATAGAATCATGAATATATATCAAATGGAAGTACACAATACACCACTTTCAATAATTTAGTGGCGAAAAATAGAAATCTCACGGAATAGAAAGTGAGATAAGAAAATCCCTTACTTTGTACTTTTTCCTTGGTCGATGGTAGGTTTACCTCCTTTATAATGGTGAAATAATTGTTATTGAATTATACAAGAATAATTTACTTTAATATGATATCATATATTATCTTTTAACATTGATTTGTTAATAATATCATAGAATTATCGTCATTTCGGGTGTTAACGGGTTCATTTTACTTTATATTCTTTGTTATGTGAGACATATTCGTTATTAATGGGATGTATATTATTCATATCCAGAATGATATCAAGTCCTTAGATACTATTTTTAAACCATCAAATGATAATTATACTTGAATGGATATGATGGACAATGAATCTCATCGCGTTCGTGGAGACGGTAGTCCGTACATACGCACGAGCGACAATATCATTCTTTTGATATTAAAATAATATATAATATGATTTTATATCATATATACAGAATCATTATCATGTTATATTTATTATTTACAAGAGTTACACATCATTATTATACCCATCCAAATAATAATATATTGAATAACAATTACACCACGACGTGGAGACGGTAAGCCGTATGTACGCACGTATGGTGACATGTTATTCAAAGGATGGATAGAATACTGAATATGGTTGTACCATATTTATAATAACATCACAGTATATATATGATACTGGATTTATTATTTTATAATGGAAATAACAAAGAAAGAGGAAGTGGAAGAAGAAAAGAACTTGAAAAGGGGTGGTGAAAACATTACCTCTTCTTCGGGTTCTTCCTTTTGATTTGATCAAAAGGGCTCCATAGGTTGGCTTTATGATCATACTAAGGACTCTAGGTTGTAGTGAGGGAAGTTGAGATAGTATTTGGGCAGGGTTTGGCCGAACAAAAGGGCTTTGAAGGTGTGAAGAAATGAGAAGGAGGAGTTCCCTTTTATAAGAGGGGTGAGGGGCACCTTTGGAAAAGCTAGAGATATTAGTTTATAATAAATTCATATTCGGTTTACAATGGCTCCAAAGTTGAATATTCAAAGTCTAAGGTGAGGATGGGTCGAAAACAACTCAACCAATAGAATTTAGACAGGTTTGGGTACTTATATTAACCTTATATTTAAGTATTAACTCTAAGTTAATTAGTTTCACTTTTACAATGTCTCTTTGTATTTTTACATTATATGGTTAATAAACTTACCATATACATACAAGCGACCCCCAAGTGGTACATTAATGATACACCTATCATGATATAAGTCTCTTGGCCGAACCTTAGATTTTTAGGAATTTAATATCAATTAATAATATAATACTTGTTTTAAAAACTCTTTTATGTCAATTTTGACACTATTCAATAGTTGATTTTTGTGAAACTCATAACAGATTTATTACTCAGAAAAAAGTCAATTAAATCAATACTAATATATCATATTATCCTATATAATTATTTTAATTCATTAAAAGTTTCATATTATATTTATTTGGGTATTTTTAATATCAATTATTTTGATTTTTCACTATTATAGTAATTACTACATCATCATTGTGTCATAAATAAATTAAATTATTTAATGTCTAAAAATTATAAATAAAATATAATTATGTAGGAAATCTTTTTATCTTTCTAAGGAATATTTATAATCTAAAATCCAACATATATAACCCTCTGTAACAATTGTTTTGTTAAAAGATATATGCTTGTGTCATTTTTGTATTTATTTTAACTTAATTAAAATAAAGTGTCATTATCACTTACAAGTGGATCCATGGGGTCCCAAAATAGACGAAAAGATTCCCATGGTCTACCATGTATCAACCAATAGGGTTAAGACACGTTTTAGGGTAATTTAGTATTATTATAATATTATTTGTTAACCCTTATTTACCGGATTTACCCTTAACCATGGTAAATAAAATATTTACCGCAGTAATTATTCAAAATGTCTAAAAATAAAAGTTACCTATTTACACAATTTGAACATCCTGATTCCAAATATGGAATCCATTTTTCTAAATTCAAAACACAGAAGTGGCAGAAATTAATTTAAAATTAATTCCCGCTGTCAAAACAAAAAGCGTGTTTTTAAGAGATAATAACTATCAAAAGATTGACACTTGTTTATGTTCGGTTTAATTGTAAAATTATGTCCAATGACCAAAATTATATTAAATGGTAAAAATATATTCTAAATATACTTTAAAACAACTCAAATTCATAATTTATCACTATTAATTATTTTGATTAAAATAGTTGTTTTTAATTAACATTTAGTAATTTTCACTATTCATCAAAATATGAAAGTTATCCAAAAAGTACCAAAATTTCACCCTAGGCTAATTTCGATATTACGAATCCAAAAATGAATTCCATTTTGAGAGATATAATTTATAAAATTTCAAAAAGTAGGTATTACTATTCATAACGGCTAGTTTGATTGGTTATGGTGTGTTAAAATCTCGAAGTTGTGTACAATGCACGCCATTGCATTATTCGAAAGGAAACATACCGAGGAAACTTGGGGTGTTACATTCTCCCCTCCTTCAATAAATTGCGTCCTCACAATTTTTAAAATTTTTCTTGGGAATATAATGGAAAGTCCCACATCAGAAAAAGAGCCAATAAAACTATCACTTTAAATGAAAGAAAGAGAGGTATAAGGGTCATCCAAGATAACCCATACTAGGATTCCGTGTAAGAAAACATGGATATGGATGATAAAATAAGTGTCAAGTTCTGATGGAGAGGGATAGAAATCATGATCAATAGAAAGTTAACAATGATAAAACCACAAACTTGTGTTGGGACAAACGACCATTAGTCTCCTAGTAGGAAAGTAAACAGACAACATTTTTTTAAGTTACATTACATAAGGAAGAGGAATTCATTTATGATATTGACTATGAACATTATGAGATATAATGACATTTTAAGTAAATTTTCATTTTTTAATAAATTTCCACCACTAACTCAATTTTTTTTAAATGATGAGTATTCAAGAAGACATGGTCACACTGGAAGAGCTAGAATAAACTTTTATAGAATCACATGATCCATGCAGGATAAACCATATATTTACATTGCCTTTGAAGATTAATCAAAACCAAAATGGTTAGTGAATGATCTAATGAACCCCCAAAAGGATATTCATTGAGATAAATATGCACTAATCTTAATTTCTAAAATTAAACCAACAATACCCCAAAGTTAAATAGATACCATTCAATAACCAATTGTCCTTAAAATCCTTTAATATAATCCAAACTAATATTGAAACCCAAATCAAAGAAGAATTTGATTATGTAGTCTCCCATGTTACATTGTATCTCCAAATGACATCAAATACTCTTAAAGTCACATACTTAAAAGTAATTAACATCATCACATATTCTCTGTTATAGGTTAATAATTTCGATAAATAACCCGAATCACTATAAATCAACAATAAAAATGTAGATAAAAATCCACCATTACTCTACAAATGAAACCCCATTGTATTCTATTTTCCTTGGGAATATAGTGTTTCCAACAAAGCGAACATCTTCCAAAATAACATTTATCACTTAATCACCAAATCATTTTCCTATGCCAAGGGTATTCATTTGATAAGACATAAGAACCCAAATCATCTTATTATTGATCAGTAAAATCATTTAACAAAAAAATAGTCACATTAACCAGGGACTTCACGTAGTCTAGTGGTAGGCGATAAATCCCAATCGCACTTTGGTTGTGGGTTCGATTCCCACAACTTTGTCCGACGCGACGGGTTGTCACACGGTCTACGTGTTGTCATTTTTCAAAAACTATATTTTATAATATTACCAAAATGAGATAAATTCCTCAAAATAACATAATTTAATCACAAATGTTATATCATACTTTTCATTTTTATCCCAAATTATAATAACTTATAATTTTCTCAAACCCCAATGATCATATAAAACCAAATGGTTATTTATACCTTTATCCACAAGAGAAGAGACAATTCTTCTTCAAATATCATTCTCACATGGCAAACTGTGGGGTTACAAATACAAGAGAAAATTATTCCAAAGTACCCATCAACAAGGAGTGCTAATACTTTTTAAGTTTTTCTCCAACCATTTATTTCCACATATCTTCTTCTTTGACCAAGAAAATATCCTATAGAATAGGACATTCACTAGGGTAATGGCTAGGTCCCCTACATTTACGGCAAATGACTGTAAATGGACTCTTGGGACCATTTTTATCTTCTTCCATAGTACTCTTCATTTTTCTTCGGCAATTCTTCACTTTATGTCCCTCCTTCCCGCACGTAAAACATTTCGTTGTCCCATTGAGACACTTTCCTGGGTGTCTCTTTCCACATTTCCTGCATGATGAAAATTGAGGTTTCTTTTCTCCATGGTCTCCATTGCTGGAGATCTTATCATTTATTACCTTTCTCTTCCTTGTTGAGTCTGGGAGTTGGTTAATATATATGTTGTTGATCATATTTTTGGAAAACTGATTTGGCATAAAGATGATATCTTTTACGCCTATCAACATTCCATTTTGTTGCTCATTTCCACCACCGTTCCCACCTTGTACATCATTCTCAAAGTCACTATGAATTCCTTGGAATCCAGCCATTGACTAAAACCAGAAAGCATTGTGTGAGTAATAGTAGTCGTAAAATCATTTAGAGATTAAAATGTCACCATATTCTCAATTTGAAACATATTAGGATTAACCAAGGTCATTTACTCTCATCTTATGTATATATTACTTAAATCGGTTTGTAAAGAAAATGTAAATTATCCTAAGCATATCCCCTGGGAGTGTCGTAACCAAGAGTGCAGCAAGGCCCGTTGTCGTGCACCAGTTCCCGTTCGAGTCTAGCACAAAGCGGTGTTTTCGGATTTTACCCCTAGGTACATCTGTGCCAGAGCCGCCTCTACCTGCTCGTATCCAGACAGGGATGTATTTCTCCGAAAACTCACAAAATATCTACAATACCAAAATTCTCAGAAGTTCTTTTATACTAATCCTCAAAGTTCATCTTAGGTCTACGTGCCCTAATCAGAGTTTATCTAAATCTAGCTTCCAAGGTTTGTAATAAACTTCCTCTGATACCAACTGTAACGCCCCGACCCTAGTTACCTAGAGTCAGTGCATTATTACATAAGATTGGCATGATCACGAGAAAGATCAAGTCTCGAAAAACCGATTAGTTTAGTAGCCTTGGAATAACTAGATACATCCATAATTTTTTACATTACATAATAAAAAAACATCTTGTCTTCATATCCCCTCATACTATCCCTGCAGGTCATTCATAAATTACTTCTTCATAATCCTGGGAAAAATAAAACATTGAAAGGGGTGAGCTCAGATGCTCAGTAAGGATAACATTATAGCAGAAGCTTTCATAAATAAGCATAAACACTTAAGGCAATTTATAACTAAAACAAAAGCCTTTTAAACTTGAACTTCAGCATAAAATGGAAAAGGTAAAATGACATAATACCATTTACTTACTCACATGGATATTCTACTAGTCGAATGATCACATGAAATATCAATATCCACTTTCATAATGTTGGAATGCATAATGTCAGACTATCATAACCACTTAGCCAAGGCCTCGTGCCAAGACTACAAATAAGATTTTGTCAAGGCCTTGTTCCAAGACACTAGTTTGTCTCATGAGACCTACCGATGCATCGAGGAGCTATAGCGGGCTCCACCCGTCACTTATTAAGTCCAATGCATTCCTCATATGAACATGTTTAAACATAACATAAACATTCTTATTAAAACTAGCATACGAAATGTCAATACTTTTACCACAAACCATGAATGGTATAAAAACAGTGCATCCACAGTCAAACATGACTCATTGTATACAATATGGAAGATTGTATTGTATCACATTAACCTCAATCAAGAATAATGAATGATGTTGACATAAATGAAAATAACCATCAAAACTATTTGAGAGAATTATCCCCCTATTCTTGAAAACATTTAAAAGTCACACTATTTGTCAAGAAGCCATTTAAAAGTAGATTTTTGAATCAAAGTGTCCCATACCACTTTGAAACTTTTTAAAAGGAGTTTTAATTTCTAAAACTTTAATGTCCATATAAATAAATCCTTAAAACCGTTTTTAAAACATGGACATTAATGAGCAAGATTTAGAAGAATAAGTCTTTAAAACATTTAAAAATGGTATTTTAGTTAGAGATTCTAACCAAAAGAGACACTTGAATACAAATAATTGAGGTAATCAAAACTTTTTAATATCATGAGAATAAATGGATTCATGATATACTATGTCAAAGTACATTATATACACCACATAAAAGTGATTTGGTGTATATCAACAAAGAAGTCTCAGTGGAATGTAAATTGAGATGAAATCTCTCATAAAGGCCGTATTCTTAGGTTAAGGATAAATCAACGACATAATTATGTGTGAAAAATATAAATACACTAAATATGATTGGATATTCAGTGTAAAACAATCAAAGAATGTTCACACATATTTTTGTAAAAACAACACCAACGAATTGGATGTTTAACTCAACAAATGGTGAATGAATTAAAATTACTCTTATCAAATTCATATCAATGACTTGAGAATTACCAATGAGTGATTATGTGTATCAGACTTATATCCACAGGAAGGGGAGTGGAAATTATGACATAATCAAATGAATAGTGATTCCACACTTAATCATGGAGTAATATAATCAATGAAATATGCGTAAAGCCAAATGAGTGGGAATTGAAATCTCAAATTCCCTTACCGATTAGGTAACATACGAAACATACACCCATGAAAGAAGTATCATACCATGATGATGTAAATACCCATAAATTAATGTATATTACACAATGAATACAATCATGGGCAGTACACATACACCACATTCAATAATTAAGTGGTGATCAATGGAAATCTCACCAAATTAAAAGTGAGATAAGAAACCCCTTACCACGTTAATCAACTGAGTCGTATGGCCAAAAGTTAATAACCACCAAATGATTTACAGAATAACATGAATATAAATAGAATCATGAATATATATCAAATGGCAGTACATAATACACCACTTTCAATAATTTAGTGGCAAAAAATGGAAATCTCACGGAATTGAAAGTGAGATAAGAAAATCCCTTACTTTGTACTTTTTCCTTGGTCGATGGAAGGTTTACCTCCTGTATAATGGTGAAATAATTTTTATTGAATTATAAAAGAATAATTTACTTTAATATTATATCATATATGATCTTTTAACATTGATTTGTTAATAATATCTTAGAATTATCGTCATTTCAGGTGTTAACGGGTTCATTTTACTTTATATTATTTGTTATGTGAGCCATATTCGTTATTAATGGGATGTATATTATTCATATCCAGAACGATATCAAGTCCTTAGATACTATTTTTAAATCATCAAATGATAATTATACTTGAATGGATATGAGTGACAATGAATCTCATCGCGTTCGTGGAGACGGTAGTCCGTACATACGCACGAGCGACAATATCATTCTTTTGATATTAAAATAACATATAATTGGATTTTATATCATATATACAGAATCATTATCATGTTATATTTATTATTTACATGAGATACACATCATTATTATACCCATCCAAATAATAATATATTGAATAACAATTACACCACGACGTGGAGACGGTAAGCCGTACGTACGCACGTATGGTGACATGTTATTCAAAGGATGGATAGAATACTGAATATGGTTGTACCATATTTATAATAAAATCACAGTATATATATGATACTGGAGTTATTATTTTATAATGGAAATAACAATGAAAGAGGAAGTGGAAGAAGAAAGGAACTTGAAAAGGGGTGGTGAAAACATTACCTCTTCTTCGGGTTCTTCCTTTTGATTTGATCAAAAGGGCTCCTTAGGTTGGCTTTATGATCAAAATAAGGCCTCTAGTTTGTAGTGAGGGAAGTTGAGATAGTATTTGGACAGGGTTTGGCCGAACCAAAGGGCTTTGAAGGTGTGAAGAAATGAGAAGGAGGAGTGCCCTTTTATAAGAGGGGTGAGGGGCACCTTTGGAAAAGCTAGAGATATTAGTTTATAATAAACTCATATTCGGTTTCCAATGGCTCCAAAGTTGACTATTCAAAGGTTAAGGTGGGGATGGGTAGAAAACAACTCAACCAATAGAATTTATACAGGTTTGGGTACTTATATTAACCTTATATTTAAGTATTAACTCTATGTTAATTAGTTTCACTTTTACAATGTCTCTTTGTATTTTTATATTTTATGGTTAATAAACTTACCATATACATACAAGCGACCCCCAAGTGGTCCATTAATGATACACCTATCATGATATAAGTATCGTGGCCGAACCTTAGATATTTAGGAATTTAATATCAATTAATAATATAATACTTGTTTTAAAAACTCTTTTATGTCAATTTTGACACTATTCAATAGTTGATTTTTGTGAAACTCATAACAGATTAATTACTTCGAAAAAAGTCAATTAACTCAATACTAATATATCATATTATCCTATAAAATTATTTTAATTCATTAAAAGTTTCATATTATATTTATTTTGGTATTTTTAATATCAATTATTTTGATTTTTCACTATTATAGTAATTACTACATCATCATTGTGTCATAAATAAATTACATTAGTTAATGTCTAAAAATTATAAATAAAATATCATTATCTAGGAAATCGTTTTATCTTTCTAAGGAATATTTATAATATAAAATCCAACATATATAACCCTCTGTAACAATTGTTTTGTTAAAAGATATATGCTTGTGTCATTTTTGTATTTATTTTAACTTAATTAAAATAAAGTGTCATTATCACTTACAAGTGGATCCATGGGGTCCCAAAATAGACCCAAAGATTCCCCTGGTCGACCATGTATCAACCAATAGGGTTATGACACGTTTTAGGGTAATTTAGTATTATTATAATATTATTTTTTAACCCTTATTTACCGGATTTACCCTTAACCATGGTAAATAAAATATTTACCGCAGTAATTATTCAAAATGTCTAAAAATAAAAGTTACCTATTTACACAATTTGAACATCCTGATTCCAAATATGGAATCCATTTTTCTAAATTCAAAACACAGAAGTGGCAGAAATTAATTTAAAATTAATTCCCGCTGTCAAAACAAAAAGCGTGTTTTTAAGAGATAATAACTATCAAAAGAGTGACACTTGTTTATGTTTGGTTTAATTGTAAAATTATGTCCAATGACCAAAATTATATTAAATGGTAAAAATATATTATAAATATACTTTAAAACAACTCAAATTCATAATTTATCACTATTAATTATTTTGATTAAAAAAGTTGTCTTTAATTAAAATTTAGTAATTTTCACTATTCATCAAAATATGAAAGTTATCAAAAAAGTACCAAAATTTCACCCTAGGCTAATTTCGATATTACAAATCCAAAAATGAAGTCCATTTTGAGAGATAGAATTTATAAAATTTCAAAAAGTAGGTATTACTATTCATAACGGCTAGTTTGATTGGTTATGGTGTGTAAAAATCTCGAAGTTGTGTACAATGCACGCCATTGCATTATTCGAAAGGAAACATACCGAGGAAACTCGCGGTGTTACAGACCATATCTTCATGGATATGAAAAGAATGGATTTGGAAATCATAAGGGCAGGGGACACATCCTACCTTGCCCAAATGATTGGGCAACCATCCATCCAGGAGAATATTATGGAAGCACAAAGGGATAATGTGGAGATACAAAAGGGGGTGAATGCAGAAAAAGAAGGGAAGCTGAAAGAGTTCCATATGGACGATGATGGTGTGACTCATTTTGGAATTCGGCTTTGTGTGCCTTCATCTCCAGGGATAAAGAAGGATATATTGACAATGCACATAGCTCAACTTTCTCTATCCATCATGGGATTACCATGATGTACCGTGATCTACGAGAACACATCTGGTGGGATAACATGAAGAAGGAGATTGTGGAATATATATCAAGGTGCTTGGTATGTCAGCAAGTTAAAGCTGGGTGACAAATTTCCAAAGGTATGATGCAGCCATTGCCTACACCCATGTATAAATGGGAAAATTTTACTATGGACCTAGTCATAGGTCTCCTAAAGATGTCAAAGAGAAATAATATGTTATGGGTTGTGGTTGACCGACTCACCAAGACTACCCATTTTATCGCTATTCAGGAAGATCTCTCACTTGAACAACTTGCAATGATATATGTGAAGGAAGTGGTGAGACTGCATGGTGATCCACTATCAATTGTCTTTTACCATTATTTGAGGTTCACATCAAAATTATGGAGGAGTCTTCAATATGCTTTGAGTACTAAATTAAATTTCATCACGGACTATCACCCCCAAACTGATGTCCAATCTGAAAGAACTATTCAGACGCTTGAAGATATGCCTAGAGCCTTCTCTCTAGAATTCAAAGGTGTATGGGATCATCATCTCTCATTGGTTGAGTTCTCATATAACAATATCTTCCACTCGAGTATTCATATGGCTCCGTATGAAGCTCTATATGGAAAGCGATTAAGAATTACAACCTGGATGAAGTTGGGGGAAGAACGATACATGGACCTGATCTTGTTAAAGAGATGACAGAGAAGGTTCAAGTCATCCAAAAACACATCAAAGCTGCTCAAAGTCGGAAAAAGAGCTATGATGACAACCGTCTAAGGGACTTGGAGTTTGATGTTGGAGATAATGTCTTCCTTCGAATATCTCCTGGGAAAGAGAGTCATGCGATTTGGGAAGAAAGGGAAGCTATGCCCAAGGTATATTGGCCCCTTTGAAATCCGTGACTGCATCGGTGTCATGGCCTATCAGCTTGAACTTCCACCAAATATGGCTTGAGTTCATGATTTTTTTCACGTATCACTCTTGAGGAAGTACATACCTGATCCCTCACATGTACTAAACTTAGAGGTGGTGTAGCTAGAAGATGATCTCTCCTATGAGGAGCAGCCAGTAATGATTCTGGACCATAGTGATAAGGTTCTACACAACAAGACATCCCACCTTGTCAAAGTTTTGTGGAGGAACCATATGTTTGAGAAATCAACTTGGGAACTGGAAGAGGCGGTGAAGGAGAAGTACCCTCACCTGTTTATGTAAAACTAAATTTTGAGGTCAAAATTTCTTAAGGGGGGAAGAATGTAACGACCTAAAGTTTTTCAATGATAATTCCCTTATTAAAATTATGTCATAAAATCACATGAATGCACAACATAATGAACTACTAAGTGATAAGTGACCTTTAAAAAATGTTTTTCACTTCTGTTTTTGGAATTTTGAAAATCCGACATACACGGTTGTGTTCAAGATGTTTTTTGGAGTCTGATAGAACAAATCTTTTTGGGTGAATAGTAACAGAACCTTATGAATAGTAAAATTAATTGTAATATGAACCTTATGAATAGTAAATAATATTATTATTTTATTTTCTTATGGCAATAAGATAATGTGATCTTATTTAATTATTCAATAATAAATAAAACTAAGTGCACCATTAAGATTTTTATTTTTCAAATTAACTATGAGTTTATTTAAAAATAAAATTAATTATATTTAGAAAATTAATTTTGAAAAATGGACTTCATTTTTTAATTCTACATGTCAAAAAATGGTCAGGGTAAATTTTTGGTATTTTTCTGAAAAACTCGAATTTTTGATGAATAGTGAAATACGGTAAAATACCGTATATACAATTTAACAGTTAAATACACTATTAATTACATCAAAAGTGATGAAAGGCCACTTGGTTCGAACTACCATGAAATTATTACTATTAGGGGTCACATGAAACAATAATATTGGTTGTATTGAGGGAAATAATAAAATAATGAATTAAATATTCAAAATTTACACCTCCCATCCACTATAAAAACCACCCTTCACACACTCATTCCCTCACACCTCTCAAGCTCCAAGTGTAACATCCCAGGTAAATAAAGAATATTACATTTTCATATTTAATAATATTTGTGAATAAAATATTAATATTACTTTAAAGGGGATGCTATGTTCGATGGCTTACCCAATATGCAACAATGAGTTTCTTTGAAATCTTACGTTGCACACTAATAATATAATATTATTATTTCAAATTGTAGATAACATCTATCCATTGGAATAGAGGGAATGAACAAGAACTAACTAAAATTTGATTATATATGTTTGTTAATTTTTTTTACATTATTCAATAAATGTTAGAGGCTTAAAATGCAAATGAATCCAATTTTAAGAATATATATTCTAATATTATTTAAAAGGCCGATTAACTGCCTTTTGATGGTGAACCCTTTTTAAATATAATTTTTGTCACTTTTATATGTTATATTTGACAAATTAAAATCCTTCTTTATAATTAAGACATCAAAATTTTATTTGTGTAATTTTTTGTTATTTTCCGATAAAGATCATTTTTAGTGAAAAATGTTGTATTTTAATTCAAACCCCCCTTTTAATCTAATTGATTAATACTGTTAGATTATATTTTTATTTTTTTTTAAAGTTTAATTAAAATAAATTTTTCCCATTTAATCCAATGGTGGTCATTTTAATTAATTTCACTTTAAAATTGGACATAAACAAGTGTCAGTCTTCTAATAGATATTGTTTCTTAAAAACAGGTTATTAGTTTTGATAGCGGGAATTGATTATAAAATTAATTAAATCAAATTATATGTTTTGAATTTGTTAAAATGGATATAAATTTTTAATTTGGAATATAAAATATATCTTAGGGTGAATTATTGGTAATTTTCTGACAAATGTTCATTTTTAATGAATAGTGAAAAATACTGCATTTTAATTCCAAACTGCATTTTCATCCAATTTATTTATATAGATAGATTGTAATTTTAATTGTTTTTAAGGTGAAATTTAATTATGTTTTTATCTTTTAATACAATTTTTTTCATTGGATGTAATTTCATATTTAAATTGAATGTAAAAACAAATCCATCTTTTGATAGATTTTACTTCTTAAAAACCCGTCTTTTGTTTTGGAAAACGGGAATTATTTTTAAATTAATTGCTGAAATTTCTGTTCTTGGAATTTGAAAAAATGGATTCCATATTTTTAATCAGAAGGTAAAATGTATTTAATTTGGAATATTTTGTTTTTATACATTATGAATTGTAATGACGATAATTATCTTTAATTATCGTGATTAATTAGCAATTAGGTAGTAAAGGGTAATAAAATAATCTCCTAAAAATATAAAATGACCCCAACATGTGTCCTAATGCTACTTTTTGTGTCACGTACGACCATGGGAGGCCTTGTTCCAAACTTAGGGACCCCATGGGATCACTTTTGGGTGATAGTGACACATTATCATTTTATTTTTAAAGAAAGGAGAATATCACAAAAGAATGTAACACCTAAGTAAAAAAAATTAGTTTTGTAAATGTAAACGATATCTTAGACTATAAATAGTCATTGGAAAGATAAAAATCTTTCCTACATGATAGTATTTTTTTTATAATTTTTTGATGTTAAATATATTAATTTATTTATGACACCGTGATGATGCAGTGATTACCTCATTAATGAACGATTTAAATAAAATGAAAAGATAAGGTAAAATCTATGACATAAACTTGTCAAACACCTATAAAATGGGTGGATTTATAACACTTATGACCATATCCTCTAACTATTTTTTTGGGACCTTTAAAATTTGAAACTCATTTTATAATAAAGTAACATTTTATAACATTCCAAGAGTGCCCCTCCACCCTCTTATAAAAGTCCCCCACCTCTACCACCTTACCCACACCTCTAAAGCCATTGTCTCGGCCAAAATATTCTCATTTAATCTCTCCACATCCCTATATTCATCATAGAATCCTTAACTTAGGAATAATGTTCTTCAAGAAACTCTTTTGGTTCAAACCAAGAGGAGTTACCCGATTTAAAGGTATTGTCTTCTCTTATGTTCTTTTGTATTATTTTGCTTCTCTAACTCCTTAAACTATTATTATTCCAATTTTTGTAAAAACATCTGTACCTTCAATACAGTATGAAGTTTTTATGAGAGTTATTCAGGCTAAACATACACACACCCCCATCTAATGATTAAAGAACATATTGTTTTTGTGGATGGCGAATTACTACCTCACGAAACGACGATTGTTATATCTTCTCCTACCACCTCTCATGGTGTCCATTATGATGGAAATATATTTATTTATGATATATATTACATTTATTTCTTATCAATTCTTCAATATTTTATATTTAAAACATACCTTTATGCTTGGCATGTTGTGCAAATGCGATAATTTCATTTCTGGAAGTGTGGACTACCGCCCCCTCAAGTGATGTGACTCGTTCATGCAATACATGGAATGTATAAAGAATAAAATTAATGAAATTATGTGACCTATATAACATATATATTATAATGGAATTATAATATATATATATATATATATTTATCAATTATTTTTAATTCCATTAATGTGATAAAGAAATGAAAGTAGCATTCATGCGTACGTATGACCTACCGTCTCCATGAACGGTGCATTTCATTTTATTTTTCTCGAAATGTTATGGAATGGTATAAAATTAATATACACTTGATATATATGATATTTAAATCATTAATAATATTCTGGAGATGGTGTAATTATAACTACATGGACAATTTTTTTCAAACAAGATCATTTTTTACTCATGTACCAAACATCGACAAAAACGTCTGATATGAACTAACATAATTAACTAATTTTTATAAGATTCTAATATGTGATATGAATTTAATAATAAACAATAAAGGATGTACTTAAGAAATTATTAATTAAATAATTTTTATTATTCAGGAATATAAATAAATGAAGAAGAAAAGTCGGACTTAAGGTAAGGGATCCTACCTCTCTCCTTCTAAGTACTCTCTTTTATGTAATTTGTTTTAAGCTCTTATTTATTATGTTGGTGGATGTTTTTTTATATTCCTATTACTGTAAATTTTATGTTCATATTATTAGAGACCCTATATGATATTGTCAATCCATTTTTAAAAGTTTTAAGTGGCGTTGTTAGGCTGCCGAGCTTTCTTAAAGGATTTTTCATCTCACTTTTATTCCTGTGAGATCCATGCTATATTTTCCACTATTAACTTTTTTTTGGTGTTGTAATGCCCATGATTGTATTATTTGTTTAATATAATTTAATTTATGGGTATTCACATCTTAATTGTATGACCCTTCTTTCATGGGGAGTACGTTTCAGAAGTTACCCAAATCGGTAAGGGAACCTTTCACCCTCCTCTTTTTAAAAGACTTGTTTTCTTATGTCTTTTAATTTACATCTTATTATGTTGGGATCTGTTATTCTATATCCTTATTGATGTAAAATTTATTTCCATGTGATGAGATACCCTTTTTTATCATCAACTCAATTTCTGAATTTTAAAGTGACGCTGTTAGTCTGTCAAATTTTTACAAGGGAACTTCTTAACCCAATTTGGATTTCTTTTGATTCAACTTGTAGTTATTGAATATATGTGAATGACCTATGATTTTTTTACACTTAATATCAACATATATTGGGTGTATTTATATTTTTAACACATAATTATGAGATTTATTTATCCTAAATTTAAGGATACCTTCTTTATAAGGGATTTCATATCATTTTACATTTTTATTGAGACTTCATTGTTTTTATGCACCGATTCACTCTTATATGCTATATATAATGTCCTTTGGCATATTATATCATTAATCCTTTTACTCTCATGATATTATAATGTTCTTATGAAATTTTAATCCTCAATTATTTGTATTCAAGTGTCTCTCATTGTGATAAAAACTCTTTAACTAAATTATTATTTTAAATGTTTTAATGATTTATTCTTATAAATATTTGTCATTAATATCCATGTTTTCAAAATAGTTTTATGGATTTATTTATATGGATATTAATGGTTTAAAATGATAAAATCTTAAAAGTGGCATAGGACACTTTGATTCAAATAATCTCTTTATTAAATGTTTTAAATTGTTTTGAAAATGGTTTTTTAGAATTGATTCATTTTTTTAATATCTTAAAATTTTATATTGTTATTTCAATGTTGGAATGTCACATTTACTTTATTATTAAGTTATGTGTTATGATTATGTTATGGTTCTTGGATATTTTTACGTATACGGGTGGTTCTGTGATAAACCTAGGGCGGGTGAGCCTGAGATATCTCTCCAATGCATTGGGTAAAGAGACGAAGGTAAATGTTAATGTTTCTCCTAATATATTTATGGTATATACTATGATGGGAATTCCAAATGTGAATCCCTATGTTGTTTTGATATATATAGTGTAAGTTTGATATGGATGTCATAAGTTACCTCTAGGATTTATGATTTCGGTGTGTTACTCATAAATATTATGATTTCGTAAGGTATGTTTTGAATGAAACGTTTTGGTTTCCTTGATTTGTATTTATTGATGGGTTAATGTTTCCTTACCTTGTTTTATAACCCTTACTGAGTTTTTTTCTCATCCCATGTTTTTGAAATGTTTTTCACAGGTCAAGGGAAAGGTACATGATGTGATGATAGTGTCAATGAAGTTTCAAGAACGAATCGATGATTTATTTTAAATATGTTTCCTTTGATGGAAAAAAATGAATATTGTATTTGTTGTAACCACCTTGTTTATGTGTGGAATGTAATCCATGATTTTATGACATTATTGTTTAAAAATCTAAACCTGAAAAGATCCTCAATTTGAATTCTTGAATAACTCAAGATTTAGTAATGTTTAAGGCTGGGGCCTTATAAAAAGACTTCTCTAAAATCTACCTAAACATCCTCCCTAGCCCCTCCCCCACGTCCAAGAGCTACTGGTCTCATCAAAAGACCAAGCTTAGGCCCTTAAGGAGGTTGTTAAGAGAAGGGTTCAAGTGGTAATTTCTCTCCCTCTTCTTCTTTAATTTCCTTTCATGTTCAAGTTCATTTCTTCATATCTCCCCAACTATCTTCACCCAAATGCTATTGTAACTCTATTATTATACATATACTATAATGTTATGATGCTAATGGGATATTATATCATCCAACATCCCTTTCCCTATTTCTTTTATTTTATTAAAGAGGATGTTGTTCATGAGGTGTTAATTTATCACCTTCAAGAACGCCATGTTTTCTTCTTCCATTTCTAAATTAAGATCTGGTCATGAAAACATTATTATGGTTGAAATAGAATATGGTATATGTATTATGTCCTATTTAAAGTTCTAGAACTGAATTATGAGCATATTACTAAGTGATAAATTAAAACAGGTTTCTTGTGATCGAAAAACCTCCCAAATTAACCCAAACAATCATCATTTAATTCTTATCTAATGATTAATCCACATGGATCTAATATAATTAATTATAAGATCATTACAACTCTTGTAATATAATTAATAACATGTAATATCAGTTCTAGATGATTACCCATGGTCAACCCGAACATCAATTTAAGAATACAAGTGAACCACTCAAGAAAACCATAAAAACAAACATTCCTGAATAATGTTTCTAAACTCTATAACTCATTCAGAGGCACATAAAATCACATAATGAGACCAGAATGAACCCTATTAATGTATATAAGGTTCATTAATTTCTAATTTATGAATATAATGTCATTATACATGACATTATAGAGAAGGAAGCATTCTGATACAAGGTAAGGGGAAATCTAGAACTCAATTTTCTTCCTTTCGGTTCTCCCTCTTTCACTCCATTTTGATATGGTTAATCCATAAATATAATTTATTCATAATTATCTTACAATTTCTTGGATATACATGTTTTCTAATTAATTTTATCTCCAACCAAATGTTTTCCAAAAGAACTCTTCTTTTAAGAACTCAACTTGATCCTCTCAATCATGGTTGATGGTTCTTGTATCAAGTATGTTGTTTCCTCTTCATTTTTGGAACCCAAAGCTTATGAATGTATTCTTATGAGATGAAACCCATTACATTACATGGGTTAGTTATGTTATCTTTTGATATGTGTTCTATGTGGAAATCATGATAATGATAATTTTATGATGTGACCGGTGCGCCCGGAATTATATAGCGCAATATGAATGTTTCAAAGTGACGGGTGCGCCCAGAATTATACAGCACTCCAATGCATTGGGTAAAGTAATGGATCTCATGAGTATATATGAAATGATGTGGGGACAAGATTCTATATTGGTTCACTAGTATGTGTGGTATTTAACCACTAAAACATGATGTTTCATTTTTTATGCATTTCCACATTTCAAGTCTTTTATTTATGTTCCTCTCATGTTCATGATTGCTTTACCAATGTCATGATTATACTCACCCCATGCTATATTCTTCTTATATATCCTCTTATTGCGATTTCAGGTCACCCCTTTTAATTCATATCCTTAGGTGGCTACATATACTGAAGAGAGGACAAGTGATAATAAGAAGCTATAGAAGAAGAAATTAAATAAATGTTTATGCATGATGTTGTCATTGCTATGTATGGTCCTAGTTTTCCCAATACACTAACCTGTTGGATCCTCTATGTGTAATAGTATTATGTTTTTTACCTTTAAAATGATGTAATAGTAATATAAGAAAAGGCTAGGATGCTATACTTTAAGTTTTTGGTATCAGTATAAACAGTAAACATCACACCCATAAAATAATACCACCAACATAAAGAGTAATCCAATATAGATATCTCAAGGATGTTCATAGGGTACTACCATTCATATGGTCTCAACTATCATGACCCATAGGCCCCAACCAAATATCCATAAATCAATACCACTCTTTTTTGGGACATAGATGAATCATAAAACAATATATAATCATCACCTGGGTTATGTAAGATCCTGATTTTTGTTGTTCTGAATAACTTTTCCATCTCCTCGAAAGAATTATGACATTCTGTAAATCATTCAAACATTATTCCCTTCTTTTCAATCCCGAAATTGGTGCTTCTAAATGGTAAAATTCTTGGATGAACCTATAATAATGATCAATTAATCCCAAAAAACTACAAATATCAAAAAAAATATTTGGTTTCTCCTGGCATAAAACTTCCTGAACCGTCCCTGGATCAACTGACACACCTTACTCGTGGATTATGTGACCCATAACGAGTACCTGATCAATAAATAATAGCCCTATAGATAGCTTGGAATATATAAAATTCTCTCTCAGTGTACTAAGAATGATGTCATTATGATAGGCATGATCACCATAAGTCTTGGATTACACCAAGAGGTCATCCATAAAGACTACGAAAAAATGATCCTAGTAAGGATGGAAGATTATGTTTATCATGGACATAAACACAACTGGTGATTTTGATAGCTTGAATTCCATCACAAAAAACTCATATAACGTCATACCGAGTTTTACTTGATGTCCTATTTATATTAGAATGTTTAAATCTCAACTGATGATACCCTAATCTCTTGAAAAATATTCAAGAATACAAAAGCTCCCATTAACTGTTCATATAGGTCATCGATATGCAGATGTGGTAACCATTTATCCAATATCACCAGGTTCAATTTTTTGTAACCAACACACAAGAAAAATATCTCATCATCCTTCTATGAAAATGAGACTAGTGAACCCCAGTGAGATCTACTAAGATTGTAAAACCCCATTTCCTTTAACTATATCAGTTAAGCCTGGATCTCTTTAATCTATTTTGTTTCCTTTCTATTTGGTGAAATAGAAATTGGATCATCCCCAACATGAGCTCAATCATAAAATCCACATCTCTCTCAGGTGGAATAGATGAGAAGTCTTCAGGAAACACATCTTAAAATTGGTCCACCATGGGTGGAAAGGAATCAAGATTTTACCACGATCATCAGGTAAAATACATGAAACCAGGGTGGTGATCTCCCCTAGTTGCTAAAAAACTAGCCCAACATGGCCCACCATGATATCCAATTCTCCATGGTGAATATATTGTTACCCACAAGAGATCTAAATGTCACTCTCCTATGGTAAAAATATTTGTGGGATCGGTACACCACTAACCAATCCATACACATTATTAAGTTGGATATTTTCATATCCTTAATGTAAGGATACTAAATGAAACTAATCTCCCAAACCTCAAGTGAACACCCCTTTTATAAATAAGTGTCTCTAACATACAACCAAAATTGAGTCGATCATCATAATACCAATCAAGAACTCCACCTCTAGGATCAAAACATTCACATGTTGGGAAGAAATAAAATAATTTAATGTACTAATATCAAATAAGGCAATATAAGTGATCAAAATACATTTATAATATTAATTTAATTGAATATATATTTTGAAAAACAATAAAATATATCTAGAAACAGTGAATTTTCATGATTGTAGAAACATTTTTTCATTCCGTACACATTAAAACAATTATTCTTTTAACATTTTCTTTAGAATGCAAATAATAATTTCTTAGTAAATTACATCAATATTACTTTAAGAAAAAACATAAAAATTTAAACATGAGTAAAATATAATTTAATACATAATTTTTAAAATATCAAATACATTTTGGATTTTTTTAAGAAAACGTTATATTAGATGAAAATTGATTTTCAATTGAAGAGAGGATTGATGTCGAATATTTTTAAAAACATGTATCAATAATTCTTGGTACCAAAGAGTTAAAAAATGATAGTATTACTTAAAATTTAATTAATAAACATAAGATATGGATATTTATTTATTTATTATAGAAATAAAAATTAATTCCCCCATGGGATACTTAGACAAAAACAATCCCAAATAATAATGAAATTGTGAAATAAACTTTTACCACTTTGGAAACTCATAACTCATATGAACCATGAATGAAAAACAATTAACCATAAATACCCTGAATATAAATATATTCATTTTATAACATATAGATTAGGTCATTATATATGCCTCGAAATTTAATAGGTTGTGAATATGGAATTTGTATAGCAGATGTAAATGAGAGATGATAAATTGTTACCTCATATTGGTCTTCTTTCTTATATGATCGAAAAACCTATATAATAAGTATACATTTGTAATTTATATGTATATATATATATATGTTATAAAAATAATAATATATTAAATAACATTTAATATTTAGATATATTATCTTATCCCCTACTTATTAAAAATTATTTTTAATCACTTTTTACAGTGATAATTGCTTCATATTCTTCAATGTTTTTGCTCTGTAGTTTTTCTATTTTTATTTTTATCATTATTACAAAATAAAAATAAATTTAACCATTGTATAAATATAATATTTAATATATATATATATATGTTATAATTTTATTTACAGATATAATAAATAGATTACAACATTCATGGAGAATGTAAGCCATACATATTCATGAACATTGTCATTATTTTTATCGACATATGAAAAGTTTGGAAAATAAATATTAATTCATCATTCCAGAATCATTTTTACTTTTTTATATATAATTTATATTTTTAATTTTTATTATTATCCATGTTAATATTAAATGAAAAACGATTCAAATATGTAGGTGAAGGTGATAGTCAACACCTACACATGAGCGACATAATTTTATTCAAAGAGATCAAATGGTATATAGATCTATATGGTAAAAAATTTATATTTGTAGGATTAAATCATAAATATAAATTATATTCATTAATATAAACATTTATTTCTTTCATGTAATGTGTATGATAAATATGAATCACATCTCTTCATGAGGTTGTCTTTCATTGTACACAGGTGCGACGTTATCATATCCCCAACAAAATATAAATTTATAATGAATATGTGATATAATAACTCTATAAGAATAATAATTCCAATAATATACTATAAAATTTCAAATCCATAATTATATTCATCAATTAATATTCGTGATTGAAAACAATTTACATCAGTTCAGGAGGGGGTAGTATATCATACACTTGATAAACATGTTTGTTTCTCACATGATGGTAGTGTAGATAGATCTGCGTCTTGTATTTTAAATAATAATATATTATTATATTGGATATAATATTGTAACTATATATTCATATATTAATCAGTTTAGATGGGTATGGATGAATAAATAAAGGAAATACCATGTTTCATGAATCCTATAACTTCTTTGTAGAGTCTTCAAATATTTATACCTAAATCCTATATAGGAGGTATTTGTAATAAATATAATTAAATTATGATATGGGGAGTGATTTAAAGAAGGAATATTTTTATGAATTTGAAAAATAAAATTGAATTTATGTTTCAAGATGAGAGGTGTGGAGGTGGCCTTTTATATGTGGGGGAGATGAAAAACATTATATTCTTTAAAATAAAATATGATAGAAAATATTTTTCCAGGAACAAATCTAGAAAATTGGGTCATCATGAAATATTATTATTTATAAGGTTAAAATATATCTATAAAAATGTTTTTGGAGAAGCTTATTTTAATTTGAAGACTTTATCCTCTTATTTTAACACCCTATAGTAAACCCATTTTACCTTAAATAGGGTAATATATTTCACAATTTATTATGGAAAAAACTAAATTTTTACATAAAAGGTAATGTAAATTGTGCTAATTGAAAATAAGAATTCAGTTTTTCCAAATTAAATGAACAATTATTCTATAATTGTATTTTAAATTACACCACTAATGTAACAAAAGTGTTATTTTCCAAAAGGATAGTTATCCTAAATATAGAATGTTTTAATATCAAAGTTCAAAATTAAATTAATTAAAATCATATATATTAGTTATTTTTTAATATTATTGAACTAATTTTACATTTTAACTAATTTAAAAAAAAAACATTTTAAATATTTTAAATGAAATGGATGTTTAAAAAGATTAGTATTTTTTACTACTCATCAAAAAATTTAATATTTTATAAAAAATCCAATAATTAACCCATATATAATATTGAAGTGTTTATTTCGTATTTAATGTTTATTTTTTAAAATAATTTTTCTATAGGTGGTAATAAATAACTTTAAATTTTCTACGAATTGTTTGAATGATCCTCATTTAGTAAGAATACAGTTCCTCAAAAAATATTTTTTTTTTCTATCAAATGATTCTTATTTTATATATAATAAAAAGGTAAATATTTAATTTATTATATGTGAGTGTAAAAAATATAATTCAAATAATTTATATTACCTTATTGGTACTCTAAAATTAATGGCTATTTCATAATGGTCCAATTGAAGTAATATTATTTAAATTCAATATCATGTTTCGTTTAAACCCAGTTTTTAATTCATGAATAAAAAGATAATTAATTAAAAAAATTATCATACTATCTCTACATGTTATATTAACATCAGAAGATGGTATATTGTGTCATTAATTATTCCAAACACTATTTTACCCTTTTACAATTTTTTGGAGTAACATTCTACCCCTTTAAATAAATTACATCCTTATAATTTAGCCTTAATTCCATAAATCAATGATTTGTAATTTGAAAATACCATTGATTTAAGTACACATCATAAATGTGGAAAATAAAGCTTCATAAAAATATAAGATAAGTTGATAAATGATGTTTATCTTGAATAAAACATGACTAGGTTTCCCTTTGTGAGAGCATTAATGGGAAATAAGAAATTGATATGAAAGATAACACTGATGCCCAAGGATTAAAATAGAGTGGTAAAAAAATGTTCATGATAAATTTAACCAAAAAAGGTATAAATATCTGACGACTTTCAAGGCCATTTATCCAATAGAAATGAAAATAATAAAACAAATTTCTTTGATGAATATATTTTTCATAATTTTGTGGGAACCAATAACCATAATGATAGAAAAGACAATAAAATATACTTATAATTTAATCCATTATATGTTAATAGATGAACTAAAAAATCATAATAAATGAATATCCAATTGGAATTTTCAATGAGGAAGAACATAAATTAACATATAATATATCATTTTATCAACAAATTAATGTCAAGACATTCCTCAAATATCAAGATATTATCCCAAACTGAAATGGTTATAAATAATTGTCCAACACACCCAATGTTTAACATAATCCATTCCATATATTGTTAATCTTACGACTTATCCAAAATTTATAAGACAAATTTAAAATCCAACAAATTTACATGTATAGTAACTATAGATACATTATATACTCATTCAATATAAAGTGTCTCCTAATACCACATTCCAAATACATGAATACCATAACCACTATAAAAGAATAATAAAATCTAGAATGATTCCAAAAATAAAATCACTTGTTGTTAAATATATTCCATAACTAAAAAATTTAATAAACTCAATAATATGTAACAAAAATGATTAAATCAATATTCAATTTCAATTTCACCAATATTATCCCACAAACAATACTTTTTCATTAATATCTGAAAATATGGTATATATAAACAGTTTAATTCCACCAATTTTTTGTTATCCAATATGTTTAACATTCTAATGAATCACTTTTCAATGTTATTGGTACCATTCATTATATTTCAAAAACAATTTATTGAAAAATTTAAAAATTATAATCCTCATACTGTTCATAATCATTCTAAAAATAATATCCTTTAAAATTATACTTCTTTAATATAGGTTCTGAATCCAAACAAAATCACATTACTCACTCCATAATAATCGATTTAACATAATAAAATTTATATTGATATCATAAATTCTTCTATGTATATTTCCATGACATTTGTGGAATACTATTGCATAGAATCCTATCTCTATAAAAATAATAAATTGAACATTTTGTACACTTTTACCTCAATTAAAATCAAGAGCATTGGGTATTTTCTCTCCACACAAATAAAAAACTACCATTCCCAATATGAAATTCCATATTTTTTTATTCCATAGTTATCTCAAGGTGTTATTACTTCTTTCTAGTTTTATATTTATCCGTCTTTTCCCCTTCAATCTACTTTTTTCTTTATTCCCAATGATGGTGTATTAATGGGATAATTATTTCTCTTTCTTTATAATATATTTTAATTTCACCTCATATGATGATAAATTTTGTAAGACAATTCCCATTCAGTAAATTTTATTAATCCCATAAAAAATATACTCATTACTACTATATATATTTTGATTGTAGTTTATATATTTTGATCACATCATTGTATATTTTTAATCACTCTTAGCTACATTTTCTTCATAATTTTTTTAGATTCCTGAATTTCATCTCAATATTCACCCACTTCTCAAAAGGAAAAATATTTTTGATTAATAGTACATCAAAATAATTCCATTCCATGTATGTTATTTCTTCTTCATTGCTATAATTTCGAATTAGTGATTTGTATTGATTCATATACCGTGTGAGATGATAATCAACCATGTCAAATTTATCCCTATAATTTCATCCAATGTAGTGAAATATCTCTTCTATATAACATATCCATTACTCAAATACATATTTATCATTATTCCCATGGAATATGGGGGTCTCCAATTCATGATGAAAACCAACAATGTTATATCTCATCCTGGATCATCAGGAAAATTCATATGGTAAATATTATTTCTTGTAATTAGGTTTTTCTACCACATATGTTATTATTTCCTCATTTCTAAAATCATCGCCACCTTTGGATTCACTATATTTCATTGGAAGAAATCCAAAAATTGGGTACTTATGTTGATATGATTCCCATTCAAATAATTTGGAGCAATTTATAAATAATGGAAGACAATTGATTTTTTCATTACATTATGAAACGTAATATATAATTCTATAACTATTGAATTTACGTAACAAAAATCAAAAAAATAATTAATAAAAAATCTCAAAATCAAAAACAAGGTTTTTCGGTAATGTTTTCAAAAAATAAAAATATCTTCCACCCCTTGATAATGGTTTGTAATGAAAATATGTATATTTATATATATATCCCACAAGTGGCCCAACCCATGTGTATAGTAAGGCAAATTGTCTTATTAAAGGTAATTATTGAGTCAATCACGACAATCCTTCTACAAAGTTATTACCCCAATGTAAATATATTCTGTAACAATCTCCTCATGTATTATCTAGACATGGATTTCTTTCTAAGAAAAATCATATGATATCAAACTTTCAAAATCATTAGGATTTACTTATATTATTTCCTGAAATTTCTAACATATATATTACTAAATATATGATTCCTAAATCTAATTCCTATGTTTATTACTAATCTATATCTATCATGAACAATAATGATCATGTCCCCAAAAGCCCAAAACAAATTTTAACATTATAACATTGGAAAAATATACAATATATCACATCCTGAATGAAAGAATAGATTAATGGTATGGGAAAAATATAATCATATTTTAAATTTTAATTATAATTTATATCATAAAATAGAAAAAAAAATTCTATAAGAAATATATTATTTCTCTGACTAGAACCTTACCTATCAATAAAAAAACACTTCCTGGTACCTAGAGGAAAATATTAAAATAATAAAGTAGTAAATGAAGATTCTTAGTATGAGATGAAATTAACAAGAAGATATCATTAATAAATATTCTCAATAAATATGGAAATTTATCTAACTAAAACAAATTTAATTTCATCATTAAAATGATCGTATTATTGCAGACAAAAATGATGATAAAATAAATCCATATTGATAACAATGAAATATTGAAACATATCCATGGATATTTTAATTACTAACATAATAATGTGTAAATCCTTAACTAATCTCATAATGTGGTAATAAATAATTTTATACATCTAAAGAAAACTTTCATGGCATTTTATATTACAATTTAAATATATTGTTAGAGGACTATTTAATTAATAAAATTTATTTGTATAACTAGACATGTTGATGCGTCGATGGGAAATCTACAACTGGCCTTTTCTAGTCACTTACTATGTAAAATTTATATCTCATATGAAAGGGTTGAAACATAATAACCATAAATATTAATTTGAAATGATAACATATTAAATTTCAATAAATATACCCATTATGTATAAATAATCGTAAGCTAAATTTTGAAATATAGGGAATGAAAATAAAATTGTACAACCTCTATCAAACTGATCATAAAAAATCCAATTAAAGAATATTTATTATTTTAATATAATATTTCCCCATTAGAAAAAAAATAAAAAAATGGGTTTGATTTCATTAATGAATAAAAATACAATTAATTTGTAACTGAAAACATTTTGAGAAAAATAAACATATTACATTGGAAAAAATTATAAAACAATGATTTTAAACATTATTTTGAATTTTTCTCTTAAATATTAACATTATAATAATGTCAAATAATTCTTACACCATTGTGTGGTATGAAAATTTTTGTCTTCATGTCATATCCATTAAAACAAATATTCCTTCAACATTATTGGTATACCCAAATAGGAAATGTTTGGGAAAGGAATTAAAGAATAAATTAAAATAGTTAAAATAGTAAATAATGTGTATAAAGGAATATATTAAATAGTTTATTGATTAATGAAAACATTTTTTCATTTTTTAAAAAATTCTTTTTGAATAAAGAGGAATTTTAACCGAAGATGGAAATGAAGTGGTATTTTCTTAAAAATATATTCACTATCATTTTAAGTACCATGTAGTTGAAAAAACTGGAAAATTAACTTAAAAATTCATTAAGGATAAGTGAATAAATAAATATATTTGTTTTATGATATTAAAACAAAATAATTCCCCTAAGGGACACTGAAAATAAAATTATCCCCAATAATAATGATATTCTGAAATAAATGCTTACCACTTTAGTAAAATTATAATAATATTTATCTTGAATAAAATAACATATAAAAAACATGATATGTTATTAGGTAAAAGAAATTCATGATATATGATAATAAAATTTCATTATATATATCGCAAAATAAAATATGTGGTGAATATGATATATACATTATTTAAGAAATTGTGAGTGGAGAAACCCCTACCTTCGATTCTTCATTGTTCATATGTGAATGAGCCTTATAAATAATTAATTCATCTTTATTACAAATATATTAAATAAATATATTAATATATATCACACCATATATGATTCTATTCTAGACTTTAATCTCCAATTTATATAAAATTATAACATAAAATCACTATTTCTCAAGAAAATTGCATCTTTTTTTTCATCTATGTTTTATATTATTAATTTTGTAACATTAAATTTTATGATGAATAAAAAATAAAAATAATTATAAATATAATATAAATATAATATATTTTCATTATATTTATATTTATATTTATATTTATTAGCCTATTAATGTTTGATATATAAAATGGATTACACCATTCGTGGAGATAGTAGGTCATAGATATTAATAATCATTGTTTCAATTTCTCTCAATAAATGGAATGAAAAGAAAAGAAAAGTTCATTAATATTTATATATTAACTATTATTTCATATATGTAATTTATATTAATGAAATTCATCCTTATTAAATTCCATGTAAAAATAAAATTAAAAACATTTCACATCTCTAGGTGGAGGCAGTTGTCGACATTTACGTACTTGTAACGTTATCGTTTAAAAGAATAAAACACTTGTATGAATTTAAATTTGATAAAATTTTATAAAAAATATTAAAATATAATAAATATTAATTAAATTTATTTATTTTATCATTACTATCATAAATTTAATGTGTAAAAGACAAATGAAGCACGTCATTTTTCAATGTTGCAGTACGTTGATTAGAAGAGCGCCCTTTTCGTATCCCGCATGTAATGGAATGTAATAAGATATATGTGACATAAAAATCCCATAATATTAATAAATTAAAAAATATATTTTCCATATATTATACCTATCATTATATTCATCTTTAAATGTTAGTGATGGAGATAAATTTACATAGTTTTGCGAGGCAATGGTCCACTATACACATGATTGTCGATTTCAGTTATGATTTGATTTATTTGGAGATGGATCTGGATTACGTAATTTAAAAAATAGCACCTCAATATATAATATATATTTTTATTATTATATTATTCCAATTGATTATTTTCTAAAGGTGGTGGAAGAAACATAAAAACAAATAAACATTTTGTTTTGTATTTTACCTCTTATTCATTCAGGTTTATTAGCTATATACCTGAATCCCTTATATGAAGGACTACCAAAAAAATCCTCTATTAATTGAGTAGGGAAGTAAATTGGATATTCGGATATGGGTTGGTATAAATAAAATTTTTCTTGATAATTGAGGAGGCGAGGAGAGGGGGTAAACTTTTATCTATATTGGAGAGGACATAAATGTTATTTTTAAAAAAATTAAGAGACACATATATTTAACTAATGAAAACATCCAATATGATATCACATTATTGTATCCATTAGTATAGTAGAAAAAAATATTGATATAGAATGGATTAGTGACAATTTTTAGGTCAATTTTACTGTTAAATTCTTATATTTATCAGTTGTAGACCAATTATTCCATACCTGTGGTAATTATGTTTTACTATTTTCACGAGTCATTATTTTTAGAAATTATGATTACCATGTAAAATAATATAATTTATGAATATTCATATTATTTAGTTATTTATTCCAGTTTTAATTTATAAAATTGGATGAAATCAATTTAAAATTACACCGAATAAGGGATAAAATAGTGCTTTTCTAAAGAAACATTATCCTAAATATATAATTTTTTTAATATTTAAATTAAATATCAAATGGATTAAAATGAACTTATTTAGTAAAATTTTAATATAATTTACTTATAATTAATTTAAATCCAATTTAAAATACAATATATTATCGTAAATATTTTAATAGAAAATAAATTATCAATTAAAATAATTATTTTTCTCCAATCATTAAAAATTATTTATTTTACGAAAAATCCTAATGTCACACCAAAATATAAATTGGACATATTGATTTAAAAATGAAATTTTTTTTCTAACTAAGATTTATAAATCTTGTAAAAATAAATTTTATATTATTTCTGAAGAGTCTGAATAACCAGCCTTTTATATGAATAAATTTTTTCCTAACATATTTCCTTTTCTACCAAATGATTATTACTTTATTTATGATAAATTGATAACTATTTAATTTATTTTATATAGTTATTAACTATAAATTTATCATAATTTAGTTAATTATATGAATACTCCCCAACATAGTAGATTGGTTATCCTTGTCATATTAAAATAACAGTATTTTAATATAGTGTTGCATTTTGTTTATACTCGTAGTTTCATACATAAAAAGGTATAAAATATATTGATTTTCAATATATTTATTTATATTTTACTATTTTAAAATTATCTTATATTCCCCTGCATGGTTTGTCATACATGCTATCTAACATAATGTTCTTCTTTTAAAATCACATGGTGTTATATGTACAACATTCAATTATTCTTAAAATATGATGAACTAATATGATAAAAATATTCCATATATTTGGATGTTTTTAGGTTTTTAGGTTTGATTAAAAATATATATACTTTCCTTTATCAGTATAATGAGATTAAAAAATAACATTTTTGTGTACAAAAAACTATAACCACTCGAACTGATGTAATATTATATCTATCACCACCTCTCATAGTTGGTTGTAATGATGTATTTTTTGTTTATATCTAATAATCATGATGTATTTATCATTTAGAAAGTATCTTATATATATAATTTCATACTTTAATGAAATTTTGAAATTATAACATCACGTGTTTTTATGTTTGGAATACCATATCCACAAGGAAACATGTTTCATTTTTCATCACCCCATCACATTGACGATATATACCAGAATATTTAAAAAAAAATTAAATTGATATTAATGATATATTGATCATTATTGAATGATGAAATAACACTTACCATTAATCCGTCATATTCACTAAAAAATGGAAGTGTCACCTATGTGTACGTACAACATGTTTTTTCAATATTGTAATGTATTTCCTTTTCTATAACCTTCATTCATGGTTGGTTTTAGAATTATAATTTTTTTTCCATTAATGATTATAAAATGAGTAATATTTTGTAGATGATTTAATAAGGACATCATTGACCATAATTATCCTTCAAAATTCAATTTTTTACATAAATAGAAAATGTCACTAAAACACACGAGGGAAACATAATATATTTTTTAATTAAATAAAACATGGAATAAGATTAAATAATTGGGATTAAATATAAATATGGTGTTATTAAATTAAATAATTTAAATATTTTTTTTATTTAAAATGATAAATAATGTATACAATGATTCAGACTAGATGTATGGCAAATATTACTTTAAAACATCATTTTTTGTGGTTTCAAAATTGTATTTATAAATAGTTGTGTTCCATTACCCTATTATTAAATTAAATATTTATATGTATATATTTATATATATATTCAATATCAACATGAATTAATTATAAATTGAAACATTTGAATTTATTATACTTTTTTTAATGTTTAATGTTTTTTATAGATCATTTTTGAATTCCATACAATGAGAAAATGAAATTTTTTATATTAGTTTATAAGGAATTTATAACATTTATTTCCCCCAAACCATTATAAAATATTTAGATTACATACTTATAAATTGTTATTATTCATATAAATAAAATCTTTCACAAAGTAATTTGTATTTATTTTTATAAATTGGTTTTCAAGGAAAGGGATTGTTTAATATCCAAAAATGTTTTACATACGGGTTCAAAGAGATATTTTATGAGTTTTTTGATGGAAATGAAATATTATATGTGTCTTATACATGATATATTCGTTTTATATTGTTTAATATTGGGTTATCCATGTTTATCTACTCAATGAAATGAGTAATAATTATTTTCTCTAGAGAATTATTTATGAAGTTCACTATAATGGTTATTAGAATTATGAGGACTCTTATAAGGGTTATTGTAATTGTTTTATAATAACTATATCCCAAGAAAATCACAACAATTTTTTATGATTTCAAATGAGTTTTTTGGGAAATAATTGTATTCCAAAAGGTATTATAATTAGGTTTTCTTATGAAATTATGATTTTATTTTAGGGTAAAATAGTATGTTTTTCCGAAATGTTATTCTGGGGTTCTCATGTTTTCTATGATACCCTAATGGTAATGTATTTTAATTTATATTTTCATATAATGTGTATTATGAAAAAATAATGGTACTAAAAACGCGATTTCATGTGTACTAAAATAATACTTTGAGATCAATATTTATTATGATAAATTGACTATATTTTTAGGATATCAAAACATTAAAATTGTGTATGTCAGTTTTTTGTGTCCCCTAATATGTTTTTTGTTCTCATATATTTTTTCTAAAAAAATTCATAAGATTAAAAGAATAATAGAAACAATGAGTTATTCATGTTGAAAATATAAAATAATTTTAATGAAAATAATGTTTATTTCTATTTTAGAATTTTATAATTGAAGGAAAAATGTTTTTAACAATGTAACGCCTAGAAATTTTAGGAATTTGTTAATTAAGATATTTTAATATTTTTGATGTTTTTCATTAATTTAAAAACAAATTTTATCTCATGTTATAATTATTTCTATATTTTGATTGTGTTATATACAATAATGAGTTTAGATTACTTTACATGAAACACCGATCTTAGCACGCAATACATGTAATCTTGATTTTAAAATGAAAATTATTATTTTTATAATATTAATGTAGATATAAATTAGCCATTGGAATGGTTGTTATGATGTTTGTTAACTGAAATAATAAAACATGGTTTATAAATGATCAAAAATAATTTCTCAGTACTAAAATAATTATAAATAAATGTATGATATATTGGAAAATAATGAATTTCCTTTTTGAAAAATGATTTTTTAATCCAGAAACTTGTTTTATCTCAATAAATAAATAAATTATTTAAAATTAACGAATATATATATATATATATTATATTTAAATATATAACTTAAATTGATTTTTTCTTGAAAATTGATAATAATAAATAAAATTTTACTTATAAAAAGTTGAATTTTTTAAAGGGGGTTTTTCCTACTTTTAATTAATAACATATTTTAAAACTAATTTTTTACGATTTTATAAATTATATTTTAAAAAATAATGTTAAATTTTTAAACGTATATTTAAAATTAATTTTAGATATAATTTATGGGATATTTTATGAGATGTTTTGTATATTTTATTGAAAAAATATTATTAAAAATTAATTTTAATTGAAAATGAAAATATTATTATACTTATTTACATAGTATATTAATATTTTAAATTTGTTTTAAAGTCTAATTATTTAAATTATACATCAATAAATCCAATAATTTTCATTTCAATCCATTTCATATTTATATTTGATATAAAAATAGTATAGTCTTTCGAACATTATTATTTTAAAAACCCACTCTCTCAACAAATATGTGGGATTAATTTTTATATTACCCTCTTCCAACTATATTATTTGAATTATGAAAAATGGATTCCATAATTGGAAAAATAAATATTTAATATTTACAATAGGGAAATCATACTTTTTATCATAATGACTAGTTAATATATTTATATTTAATCACAACGTTTTGGAGAACAATAAATTTTCTAATGGAATAATTTCCAATCATTAAGTGAAATATAACTAGGAAATTAAAAAAAACACATATTCTGGTTATTATTTCTACCATAACACTTATGGATTCCATATATTTCAATTTATATATCCAATTTAACTTGAAAAAATTGTGATGGAATTCTCTCTTCCAAAATATTACAGGAGTGTCACTCACCCCACTAATAAAAGTCCACCCCATCTACTCTCATATATAACCATCAAAAGAAATTGGGATTTACCATATCCTGATAAATAACTTCTAATCAAATCTAAACACATTTTAAAATCTTTATATTGATAATAATTCCATCCATGGAAGTCCTATTGTGGGAATGAAAAGTAGACAAATCTATAAGAGGAAATGATCCTCAAAAAATGTTTTTCTTTTATTTATTACTCAAACCCCACTTATTAATTTTCATATATTTCTTAAATAATAATCTCTGAATATTAAATACACAAATATTTTTTATGTGTATTATAAAACCTAAAACTATATTCAGATTCATCAAATGGGTTTCTTAATGATTGTTTGGGAGAACAAAAAACAACCTCCCTGTGAACTGATGTATTTCGTTTTACCATTACCACCACTCATGATTGGGTATAATGATGGAAAAACTATTTATATATTAATTTAATTATTATTATTATTATTATTATTATTATGTGTTTTTATATCATACAAACCATAATTGTTTAAATATTTTATAATATAATAATGTTATTCGAGGGAAAAACATACTATCACCTCACAAAGAGATTTGATTCAGTGAAACTATACATGAAATGTATTAAAGATGGTTTTAATAAAATTATGTGATATATAAAACAAAAAAATATTCAATAATGAAATTATATTATATAATTTAATTTAATATGATCTAATTTAGAAATAGAAGGATCTTCCTTGTGTATGTACACCAAACCCTTTACATGAATGGTTTATATAATTTTCTATAAAAATATTTTATATATTACACTAAATAAATATGAAATTAATATATAATATTTTTATGTAATATATAAAAATATGTATATCATAAAATCACGATCTATGTAAAGGACCAAAAATAAAAAATAAAAAATATATTCTAAAAATATGGAATTTATTACATGGTATGTAACTTTACCCTGACATTGTTAGAAACTAGTAATAAATGATCATATGAAAATAATTTATGTTATGATATATATTTATATTATTATATTAAATATTTATAATAAACTTATATTTATTATCAAATATGTCTGAATGAGTACATTAGAATTCAAGACCTACGTAAGGGGATTTGTAGGATCACTTTTATTTCTTAGAGACATATAAAAAATTCTTCACACTATAATTATGTGTAGTATATATAATTAAATATGACATGATATGTTGTTAATATGTCTAATATCATGATATTTATGTTTCCTATTGATGATATAATTTAATGGGGATTACAATTCAAAATGTACTCATGTAGTAATAGATTATCATCTCACATTCATTTTCTGTGAGGCACATGCAATATTTACCAGATCATTCTCCTATATGGTATATATATATTCAATTAATTTATATTATTATGATTATTCTATAAGTAATTGGTGTTTAGATTTCCTTTTCATGATATCTCTTTAATTTTTTATGGCTCAAAGGATAACATATCAGTATTGGTTTTTTGCCGCAATTTTCTTTATTTGAGACATATATTATATGATGCACCTATATTCCTTTCAAAGTAGATTATAAAGTCCATTTTAAAAGTAATATATTTTATTTTATATTATAATTTTTTATGTAACATTTTATGTTATTAATTCATGGTCATTATGATTTAGTGATTGAAATTTGGTAATGATTTTATGTTACAATATCTTCATTTTTTAGTATTATTTATGATTATGTTACCAATGTTGATATATCATTCCTTACCTCTTATGAATTATCTATAATAATCTTATAAATTTTTTATTAATCATATTTCCATGTATTGATATAATTAAACAACTCACCTTTTTTAAATATTGTGAAGTATGTTTTATGTAAATATGATATTATTTTTCTCTTCAATCCGAAATGTGTCTTCTTTAAAAAAATGTTTTTTAAATGTTTTTTCAAAATACTTTTAAAAGATATTATAATATAATTTTCATTTAAATTTATTTTGAAAATATAAATTTTATATAATGTGTTTGAAATTATTTTTAAATATTAATTTTCAGGTTTTTAATGTTATTTTTAATGAAAATGTATTTAAAAAAATTTATATTTGAAAATGGGAAATACAAACTGAAAATTATATTTTCAACAAGAAATGTTTTAAATGAATATGAAATAATCCTTTATAAATTTGAAGGAAATTTTTTGAATAAAATTATTTTGAAAATTATTTATGTTTCAAAATGTTTTTTTCAAATAATAAAGGGTACTTTCCTCCAAAAATGATTTAAATAAATTATAAAGATTCCTTCATAATATTTCAATGTCATTTTCAATGAAAATTATTGTTACAATGTTTTATGTTTTAAAATTAAATTTGAAAAGGAAATGAAATTTTATTCAGTAAAAATTTTAAATACTTTTTAATGATTTATATGTTTTCATTATAATTTTCATTGAATAATATTTTCAATAGATTTTATTTTTATAAAATATATTTTCAATAGAATGTTTATTTCAAATATTTATTTATTTAAATAAGAATTTAAAATTATTTCCAAACATGGATGAAATTCATTAGTGTTACCTATGATTTATTAGGAATATAATCCCACATTTTGTTTTTATTATTCATTCTTTGAATGTATCATTGTATCACCCCAAACTTCCACGGTATGCTTCTCATTGAATAATAGTATAGTGTGTGATTTACGCTATACTAAGTTCATGCGCACCACGTCCTATCAAACTAGTAATTTAAAAAATGGATATGAATAGAAATAACATAATTTTGAATTATATATTTCAAATATAATTTTAACATTCATATTTTGTGTTTCTTAGACATAATATAAGGAAAATTCAATTTTTCAGATAAAAGTAGTATTTTTCAAAAAATACAGTTTTTCTGCCTTTTAATGGAGAACCATTTATAATAAAATATTGGAAACTTTAATATATTAAATTTTTTGAAATTAATTTCTTCTTTAGATGATTTACATAAAAATTTAGTTTGGATAAATTTTTGGTGTTATTCTAATAACTTTCATATTTTGATGAATAGTTAAACTCACTAAATTATAATTGAAATGTTTTTACTAAAAATAATTTATAGTGTTAAAATACTAATTTTAATAGTTTTGAAGTATAATTGGATTATATTTTTATAATTTAATCAATATTTGGTCGTTGGAAGTTATTTAACTTATATATTGGACATAAACACATATCAATCTTCTCATAGTTTTTACTTCTCAAAAACACACTTTCAGGTTATGACAATGAGAATTAATTTTATATAAATTAATGAAACTTATATGTTTCGAATTTTAAAAAATAGAAATCATTTTTGGATTCGGAATATCATAATTAGCATAGGGTAAAGTTTTGGTATTTTTCTGAAAACATTCAATTTTTTGATGAAGAGTGAAAAAGAATGTGTTTTTCCTTAAAAACTGAAATTTTATTTAAATAATTATGTATTTTATTTAAATTAATTTTAGTCAAACTAGATACATAATACCGATATTAGTTCAATGTAATTTATTTGAGTCATTTTATAATAATATTATATGTTTAAAATTTTATTTATTTTTTTATCATTTTTTACCCACCATCTAGGATCGTTAGAAAATTTGCAGAAAACATAATTTTTCTACTTCTATGAATTGAATTTCAAAAATCCAATAGAAATGGTTTAAATTAGTAAGTATAATGTGGTTCAATAAGAAGAAAATTGATTTTTGTGAATAGTAACTTTTGACATTTATTTACCGCGGTTAAAAATAAATAGGGTAATTAAAAGTAAAAATGTAATTATAATAAGTCTAACACATGTCTTAATTCTGTAGGATAATTGTATTCGATCAAAATATACCTTTGAAATAAAATATGGTACTCTTTGTCCACTTGGATTAGATTAGGACATTTATTATTATTTTATTTAATGAAGAGTTATTAGTGTTTAATTCAAATTTTCATAAATAAAACATTTTTAATATAGGGTTATAAAGATGATAAATTTGACCATAAATATTCATTAGAATGAAAAAATTATTTCATACACCATGTTTTTTTATTTACTATTTTTAGACATTAAATAATTAAATTAAATTATGACACAATGATGATGTAGTAATTACCATATTAATGACTGATTAAAATAATTGATATTTTAAATATCAAAATAAATTTAAATTGTTAATTTTGCTTCATTACACGAATTCACTAGATTAATATTACATATTTGGTTTGATTCGATGAATTATTTTCCAAGTAATAATGTTGTTTTACTCCAAAGTAACTTTTTTATTTTCAAAAACACTTTTAAGGTAAAAGAGAGAAACCAGCCAGTTCAAGCATCAAGAGAAGTTACAGAAGCATTGAAATGAAATTTGAGCTTTCTAGAAGCATTATCCCTAAAAACATTCCAAGATATAGAGGATACTTGTGTGTCTGGAACACCCTCTAATAAGTCTTCAAAGAGATATGTCATCTTATCACATGTTTGGATGTACTCCTCTTGGTTAATCTTACCTTCGTTGTATCCCATTATCAATATATGGCCTTTCTTGTCAATCCTTGCATTATGCTCTACATTGGTTACTACATTAAGCAACATTCCCATCATCTTGTTAGCTTCTTCATCAGAGGCATTAATCACCAAAAAACATTCCACTATCTCTTCATCCTAATGTAAAATTAGCTCTAAGGATTGCTCATGGGCCTCACCTAACTCCCACGACTGAAGGGGTGAAGCACCATGATCCTCAGGCTCATCATGGCCACCAGAGGTTTTGGAGTCACTTATAATCATCCTGTAATTTGACTTTTTGGTAGAACATTCTTCTATTGGGAGAGGTAAGTATAAATAGTCCTTTCGCACTTTCCCCTTCGTGCTTTTTATCCTCCTTGGTATGGGATGCCCTATATCATGAAGGTCATCAATAGTATCATCTGGTGAGAACTCAGTAGACTCATCGTTGGATACCCCCTGCTCTTCAGCCCGAGCTACAACAATGTCCGGAACCGGATCTTCAGTCACCAGCACTTCAAAGTGGTTGCCCAACTTAATAGCTAGAACCTCCTTTCTTGTGCTAGAATGAATCGGTAGACCACCCGTTGTGTCCTGCTCCTATCCCTTACCACCTAATAACTCTCCCTCTCTTCCAATCATCTGAAATAGACCTCTTTCACTAGAACCACTTCCTTCATGCACTGCCTCTGCATAAGAAGAAGTCAAAGGAGTCCATGATCCTATATCTGTTGTCGTCACTATCTCAACATCCATGCAATTTCCACTATCACATAGCACAGCCCCTCCTACACTCCCAGTCAACATCACAGCGGAGCCCTCCTATTTTGAAGTATCATGCACAGGAACCTTCAGGTCCTTGTGCAAGCGTTGGAGTACCTCGACCACCAATGGGTTTCCCCCCTGTGCCCCACATTGCACCTCCTTAACACCAATTAGGGCTGCTAATGGACTCTTTCCAGACACACCCTCACCACAACCCAACCCCTTTCTATTTTCAACTGAACTCGTATCGTTTTGAGGATGGAATTCCTTCCTCCCCCATCTGTAGACTTCCACAGGGTGCCCCATTTTTTTTACAGAAAGAGAAGAAGTCAAACCATTACTCATAGACCACCAGTTGCTTGTGATAGAACTCTTCCTCCACTGTAATCCACATGAAATCGTGAGGAATATTGGAGACATCTATTTCCACATATATCCGGGGATAAACCGGGTGACAGACAGCTTTGGTTTTAGAATGAGCACACAAAACTCTGCCGACAAGGTTTCCTAACATTCTCAAAATCGCGGGATTTTGAAATGGTAAGGGGAGTTATGGGAAACTAACACAAATTGCAGCCATAGAGAAGTCGTGATTCATGTGGAAATCATACGACCATCAGAAGAGGTAGAACCAAAATCCATTGTAGCTGCATGGAGCACTAGACAAAGCCGTCACCAGATCCTCCTATGATGTAAATCGAATCAGAATGTGTCTGGATTCGAGCAATCCCATTGTATCTCTATCCTGTAATCCCCAGGACCCAAATATACATCTATCGAACGAATCCACAGAAGGACGACTCTGCTTGAAATGTGCAATCAGGGAAAGATTCAGAAGGCCCGAAGCCACATTGAACTCAGAGGTTGAGAGCGAAAGTTTTGAAAATCCATTAAGCAATTCTGGTACTTTAGGGAAAAAACCTGGGGAAAGGGGGAAGAAGGTCAGGGTTCGAGAATTGTGAGAAAGATAAATGCACTCTCGCAAAATACATCAGAATTCCCTCCCCAGACGGGGGAGGAGGGACCGGCTTGGAAGCCACCGCCATCACCGAAGGGTAGAAACCTCGGAACCCAGGTGAGCCCTTCTAATAATGTTTTTTTGTCTTTCACAAAAACCAAATACTAAATACTATCAAAATTGACATAATGTGTTTTAATAACATATATTATACTATTAAATGATATAATATTCCTAAAAATATATGGTTCATCCAAAGGACTTATATAATGATATATATCATTAATGAATAACTTGATGTTCTCTTGGTAGTTTATATTATGTTTTTTAACCATATAGTGTAAGAATATGAGAATACATGGTAAAAGTTAAACTAATTAACAAAGAGTTAAATCTAAATTATAAGGATAATATGGTGACATAAACTTGTCTAAAACCTATTGGTTGAAATTATTTCCACCCATAACCACCGTACACTCAAAATAAATTGATTTGGAGCCATTATAAACTGAAAATGATTATAAAATTAAATAATATTTTAGGCTTTTCCAAAAGTGACCCTATCCTCTTTTATAAAGGGCACTTCCCCTTACCTTAATTTTACATCTCCAAGGCCATTTTGATCAGCCAAACCCTGATCACATAACCTCCAAAATACTACTAATTCATCCTAGAGGCCTTACATTGATCAAAAATCCATCCTATGGATCCATTTTAATCAAATCAAATGGAAGCACCCGAAGAAGAGGTAATAATTTCACCACCTGTTTCAATTTTCTTTTCTTATGCCACCACCTATTTATTTTGTTGTTTCTGTACCAAAATAATAACTCCAATCCCTTTTACATACTATAATGTTATTATAAATATGGTACAACCATATTCATTTTTCAATCAATCCCATGAATGACAATGTCACCATGCGTGTGTACGTACGGCTTACCATCTCCACGTTGTGGTGTAGATTGTTATTCAACACTTCATTATTTGTATTGGAATAATATTGAGTAAAATTTATTTAAATAATAAAAAAACATGTTAATGAATATTTATATATGATATACCATCCAATTTCATTCAATTTTACCATCAATTTAATGATATTGTTGCTTGTGCATACGTACGGATTACAGTCTCCACAAACGCAACATGATTCATTCCACATGATACGCATTCAAGAATAAATTTCATATTATGATTTAAAAATAAACTTTTATAACATAATATCATTCTGGATATGAATCAAATACATCCTATACATAACAAACATCACTTACGTAACAAAACATAAAAAGTAAAACAAATCATTTAACACCCAAAACTGTTATTCTACAAAAATATCATTAACAAAGAAAAATATGAAGATAATATATGATATCATATTTATGTATTTGGTACTTTTATGGATTAATAAAAATTATTTCACCATTATATTGGAGGTTAACGTACCCTATACTAAGGAAGAGTACAAGGTAAGGGGTTTTCATCTCAGTACTTATTCCTGTGAGATTCCTGCTATATTGCCACTATTTCCTTTTGTGTGGTGTATGTATTGTCCATTATTGTATTATTTGTGAAAAAACATTAATTCGAGGGTATTGACAGCTTCATTGTTTGATCCTTCTTTCCGGGGGTGTATCTTTCGTATTTTACCAAATCAGTAATGGAATTTCGACTTTCAATGTCCACTCATTGGGTTCTATGCAAACTTCGTTGATTATTTTACTCCAAAATTATGTGTGAAATCACTATTTATTTACTTATGTAGTAATTTCCACTCCCCATTTAGTGGAAATAATTTCGATACACATAATCACTACATCAATAAATTCTATTGTCATCTATACGAAATTGTTAAGAGAAATCTTAACTCAATTTCCATTCATTGAGTTAAACATCCAAGACATTGGTGTCATTTTTACAAGAATACGTGTGCATGTCCTCTAATTTATTTACACTGAATATCTAATCATATTGACTATACTTATATTTTTTACACATAATTATATCATTGATTTATCTTTAACCTTTGGATATGGTCTTTATAAGGGATTTCAGCTCAATTTGCATTCTATTGAGACTTCTTTGTTGTTATGCACCATTTCACTTTTATATGGTGTATATACTGTACTTCAACGTAGTATATCTTGAATACCTTTATTCTCAAGATATTATAACAATTTTATTACCTCAATTATTTGTATTCAAGCATCTCTCATTTGGTTAGGAACTCAAACAAAAATATGATTTTTAATTTTTTTAATATTTATTCTTTAAACTTATTATCATTAATTTCCATGTTTTAAAAATAATTTAAACATTTATTTATATGGACCTAAATTATTTAAAATTAACATTTATTTTAAAAGTCTCAAATATGTATGGGTCCCATTGATTCAAAATTCTATTTTTTTACAACTTTTTTATAAATAGTGATACTTTTAAATTTTTTCAATAAAAAGGGGTTATTTATCTCAAATAGTTTTACTGATTATTTTCATTTATATCAATATCATTCATTATTCTTTATTGAAGTTTATTTATAGAATCTTCCATATTACATTGAATCAGTTATGATTGACTCTGTATGTGCTACTTTTTTACCATTCACTGTTTATGGTTAAAATATTGACATTCGTAAGAAAGTTTTAATACAAATGTTTATATTATATTTCATTTTTTTCATATGAGGAATGAATTGGATATAGTAAGTAATGGGTGAAGCCTGCTATAGCTCATCGAAGCATCATGGGGGTCTCATGATGCAAACTATTTTCTTGGCACAAGGCCTCGACAAAATCATATTTGTAGTCTTGGCATAAGGCCTTGACTACATGGTTATGGTGTCCAATATTATGCATTCCATCATTATGAAATTAGATATTGATATTACATCAAATTATTCGACTAGTAAAATATCCATGTGAATAACTAAATTCAATTATTTGATATATATTTTCCATATTATGTTGAAATTTCTTCTTGAAAATATTTTGTTTTAGTCGTATACATTTCCTTAAATTTTTAAGATTATTTATGATTTTTTCCACTATATTATTATCCTTACCGAGCATCTGAGATAAAAACTTTCTATGTTTTATTTTCCCCAGGATGTGAAAAATTATATCTTGATTAACTTTCAGTAATAGGCATAGGGATATGAGTGTGTTCAAAGGGGATAGAATGTGTTTTTTCGTTATTTTATAATATAATGTAAAACATTTGTTTGAATCTAGTACTATCAAGACAACTAAATTAATCGGTCTTTAGGGACATGATATCAGGTTATCATGCGAATGATATATTATAATGCACCGACTCTAGGTAACTAGGGTTGGGGAATTACAGTTGGTATCAAAGAAATTTTTGTACAAACCATGGAATCTAGATTTAAATAAACTCTGATTTGAGAACATTACCCTAAGATAAACTTAGGGGATTATAATATAAGAATATCCAAAATTATTATTAATGTAAATATAATATGGGATTTCTCAGTGATATATCCCTATATAGATATGAGCAGGTAGAGGTGGCTCTAGCATAGATGTACCTAGGAGTAAAACTCGAAAACACTGGCTTGATCTAGACTTGAACGTCAACTAGTGCATGAAAATGTGCCTTGCTACACTCTTGGTTACGACACTCCTGGGGGATATGCTTAGGATAATTCAAATTTTCTTTACAAACTGATTAGAAGGATTTTAATATAATATGGGAATAAATATCCTTGGTTAATCCTAAGGTGTTTTATAGTGAAAATAATATTTCAATATGTTATCTAAATAATTTTATGAATATTGTTACTCACACAATGTATTCTGGTTTTAGTCAATGGATAGATTCCTGGGAAGTCATAGTAACATTGAACATGATGTACAGGGTGGGAACTATGGTGGAAATGAAAAACGATATGGAATATTGATAGGCGTAAAAGAAATCGTGTTCATGACGAATCAATTTTCCAAAAATATGATCAAAAAAGTATATATTAAACAACTCCTAGACTCATCAAATAAAAGAATGGGGTGAATCATAAGAGCTCCAGTAGTGGAGACCATGGAGAATAGAGAGCTCAATTTTCATCTTGCAGGAAATGTGTAAGGTGACACCTAAGAAATTGTCTCAATTGAACAAATAAATGATTTATGTGTTGGAAATTAATACATAAAGTAAATAATTTTTGAGGAAAAAATGAAGAGTACTATGGATGAAAATAAAAATGATCCCAAGAATCTATTTACAGTCATATTCCATAAATGTTGGGGACTTGGGAATTACCCAAGTGAATTACCTATTCTATAGGATAACCTATTGGTCATGGAATAACCTATAAGAAAATAAATTGATGATGAAATGATTGAAATTATTAGTGCTCTTTGCTGATGGGATTACATGGGAAGAATTTTGTCTTGTTTGTGTAACACAATAGTTTTTATGTAAAAAAACTATTTGAGGAATAATTGTCTTTTATATTGTGGATAATGTTTTAAATAACCCTTTGGGTTTATATGATTGTTGAATTTAATGAAATTACAAGTTATTAAATTTTGGGATGAAAATGTTAGGTATGAGATAAAATTTGTGGTAAAATTATATTATGGTTATTTTGAGGAATTTATCTCATTTTGGGAATGTTATAATATATAGTTTTTGAATGAGTACAACACATAGACCATGTGATAACTCGTCGCGTCGAACAAATTTATGGGAATCGAACCCACAACCAAACTATGACTGGGATTTATCCCCTACCACGGGACTACGAGAAGTCCCTAGTAAGTGTGACTAATTATTTTTAGTTAAATAATTTTATAAATCAATAATAAGTTGATTTGGGTTCATATGTTTATCAAATGGATATCATTAGTATAGGAAAATTATATGGTGATTAAGTGGTAGATATTATTTTGAAGACGTTCGATCTGTTTGGAACACATTATAAAAAAGGAAAATTGAATACAATGGGATTTCATTTTAGGAATATTGGTCAATTTTTATCTATATTTTTATTGTATTCTTTTCGAAATTTATGTTATTTATATAAATTGTTAACATATCATAAATAATATGTGAATAGGTTAATTACAATTAAGTATGTGACTTCAATAGTAGTCAATGTTATTTAGAGATTAAATTTAATGTGAAAGACGATGTAATCATATTTCTCTTTGTTTTTTGGGTTTCAATATTAGTTTATATTATATTAAATTAATTTAAGGACAATTGTTTATTGAATAGTATTTATTGAACTTTGGGTGTTGTTGGTTTAATATTAGAAATTAAGAATATTATTTCTTTCTATAAAGGATTATCTATTTTGGGGATCATTTAATCTTGTACTAAAAATTTTGGTTTATGTAAATCTCTAAAGATAGGGGAAATATATAGTTCATCCTTTGTGGATAATGTGATTCTTTGAATGTTGAATCGAGGGCTTCAGCTGTGACCAAGTCATCTTGAATACTCATTGTTTGGAGTGAAAGATGATTTTGTGGAAGAAATAAGTTAATGAATGTAACTCTACTTATAAATTATTATTTTTATTATTCTATAAATAAATTAATTCTTAAAATTTAGGGAAAGGATAAGAAAAAAACAAATGTGTTATCCTAAACCATACGTTATTCTTCAGAGATTTATGGATTTGAGGCCCTATATATTCCATTTACTGGTTTGTGATTGATGACTTCAATCACTCCTTATAAATACTTACTATTTTCCTCCAATTATAATTTCCACCGATGTTCTTTTATTTCCTAATCCTGATTTGGTGGTGACTTATTAAATTCCATTTCCCTCTTATTAAGACTAAAATATATTAACACTATTTTTGATGTGGGTTTTCCTCAATGATATTTTATATTTTTTAACATTCATTTCGAAAAAACAATTTCAAATTGCGAGGATGCAATTTATTGAAGGAGGGAATAATTTAACACCCCAAGAATCAATTTTATGCTTCTTTTTGAATAATACAATAGCATGCAGTGTACACAACAACAAGTTCAAGCACACCAATACCTGTCAAACTATCCATTTTAAAAGCAGCTATGAATAGTAATAACCAAAATTTGAATTTATATATATCACATTTAATTTTTATATTCATATATTTTGTTTTTTAGATAATAATATAAGGACAAATTCAATTTTTCGAAAAAAGATGTATTTATTAAAAAATATTGTTTTTCAACCATTTAATGAAGAACCATGTATAATATAATATTTGACACTTTTATATATTCATTTTTATGAAATTAATTTCATTTTTAGAAGTGGAACATAAAATGTTTAGTTTGGATTAATTATTGGTGTTTTTTATAACTTTCATATTTTGATGAGTAGTAAAAGATAAAAAAATTTAATTGAAAACTAATTTATTAATAAAAATAAATAATAGTTTTAAATTATAAATTTGAATGTTTTTGAAGTCAAATTAGATTATATTTTTTTCATTTAATCAAATTTTGATCGTTGGAAGTAATTTAACTTTTAAATTGGACATAAACACATATAAGTATTTTGATAGTTTTATTTATCAAATACCCACATTCCTGTTTTGATAGTGGGAATTAGTTTAAAATTAAATAATTCAAATTCAATGTTTTGAATTTGGTAAAATTGAAATCATTTTTGGATTTAGATAATCAAAATTAGATTAGATTAATTTTTGGTATTTTTCTGAAAACATTGAATTTTTGAGGAATAGTGAAAAACACATCATTATTGATTAAAAAGTGACTTTTTATTTAAGTAATAATTTTTTTTATTTTAATTAATTTTAAAAAAAAATGATTCGTAATACCTGTATTTTTGGATGTAATTAATTAATGTCATTTTATAACAAAATTAGATGTATAAAATTTTATTGAATTTTTTTAACGTTGTTTAGACACCATCTAAGAACATTAGCAAATTTGCATAAAACGTAATTTTACCGCTTCTGTGAATTTAATTTCAAAACTCCAAGAGACACAGTTGACATGATTAAGTAATATGTGGTTCACTAAGATGAAAATAATATATGGGGAATAGTAACTTTTGACTTTTATTTACCACATTTATAAATAAATAGGGTAATTAATGGTAAAAATGATATTAGAATTACCCTAACACATTTTATAATACAATTGGATTAGTGGGTTTCGAACAAAATCAACATTAGGAATAAAATATGATCCTCTTTTTTTCACTTATATTGTATTAGGACAATTATTTTTATTTTATTTAAAGAAGAGTTAAAAGTGTTTAATTCAAAAAAAAACATTTTTTATATAGGGTTATTCATAATATAAATTCAACTATAAATATTCACTAGAAATAAAAATATATTTCACTATATCATGGTATTTTATTTATAATTTTTAGACATTATATAATAAAATTTATTTATGACACAATGATGATGCAGTAATTACATTATTAGTGAATGATAAAATTAATTGATATTATAAATATCCAACTAAATGTAAATTGAAACATTTTAATCATTAAATTATTTTTACTGAATAATATCACATTTTAGTGTTGATTAAATGAATTTTTTTTCGAAGTGAAAATGTTTTTATGACTTCCACAAAAAATACTAAATAGTGTCAAAATTGACATAATGAGTTTTTAAAACAATTATTATATTATTAAATGATATCATATTCCTAAAAATTTAATGTTTGGGAAATGTAATTATATAATGATATATATATCATTAATGAAATACTTTTTGTTCTCTTGGCAGTTTATAGTATGTTTATTAACCATACAGTGTTAGAATACTAGAAGACATGGTAAAAGTAACACTAATTAACTAAGAGTTAAATCTAAAAGATAAGGTTATTATGGTGACCTAGATTTGCCTAAAACCTGTTTCTTGAATGTATTTAGACCCATCCCCACCTTATCATTGAAATAAATTCATTTTATGCCATTATAATCCAAAAATTATTATAAAATAAAATAATATTTAATGATTTTCCTAATGTGACCCTCACCTCTCTTATAAAACAGTACATCCCTTCTCTTAATTTCACACCTAAAAATCCATTAGCTCTACCAACCCCTATTCAAATATCCTCCCAAATACCCTCACATCATCTTGAAGGCCTTAAATTGATCAAAAAGCCATCCTAATCATCCCTTTTGATCAAATCAATAGAAAGCACCCAAAGAAGATGTAATAATTTCACCACCTCTTCCAAAGTACATATCTTTTTCCACTTTATTTTTATTTATTGTATCCATAACAAAATAATAAATCCAGTAACATCTATATCAATCCACATGAATGAAGACCCCAGACACACTACAAAAAAGGAGCAGCCTCAGAAGAGGATTTAGAGCAGGTGCACTCACCAGAGCAGATCCAAATGGATTTTCAGAATGAGAGGGTATGGCTATGCCATCGTTACCAGCCTGGGCTTGAACAAGAAGCCTATCCAGATAGTCATGCAAAGGTGGAGAGATTCTATCAGAATGTCGATGCTGGGGAGGGGCAGTTCCATGTAGATAGTCTGGTTGAATTTCCTAAGAGCTTCGGGTCATGTAATCTCTTAAGCCTACGGGCCATGTAATCTCTGAGCCTACAGGCCTTGTAAGGGTTCCCCCTCATCACTTGAAATGGTGGTTATCAAAAATAAATCAAAATGAAGGTCTATGTTCCATTCAAGCAGTAACTTCTATATACTATAATGGTATTATAAATATGGTACAACCATATTCATTATTCTAACCATCCCATGAATGAAAAAGTAATCATAGGTGTGTACGTATAGATTATTGTCTCCACATCGTGGTGTAGTTTGTTATTCAACACATAATTATTTGGATGGGTATAATACTGTTTAAAATTGATGTAAATAATGAATAAAACATGTTAATGATTTCTTATATATGATATACCACCCAATTATAAACAATTTTATCATCAATTTAGTGATATTGTCACTCGTGCGTACGTACAGATTACTGTTTCCACAAACGTGATATGATTCATTCCTCATCATAACCATTCAAGAATTATTTTCATTTTATGATTTAACAACAATTTTTAATAACATATTATCATTATGTATATGAATAAAATACATCCTATACATAACAAACTTGAGTTATGTAATGAAACATATAAATGAAAATGTTTGAGTTAACACCCTAAATAATTATACAACTTAAATATCATTAACAAAGCAATATGAGAAAATCATATATGATATCATATTTATTTATTTATACTTTCATAATTTAATATCAATGATTTCACCATTATACAGGAGGTTAAAATACCCTATACTAATGAAACAAACAAGGTAAGGGGGTTTCATCTCACTTTTTATTCCCATGAGATTCATACTATATAGTCACTATTTCCTTTTCTGTGGTGTATGTACAACCCATGATTGTATTCCTTGTGTAATATAATTTAATTTATGGGTATTTACATCTTCATTGTATGATCCTTCCTTCAAGGGGTGTATGTTTCATATGTTACAAAATTTGTAAGGGAATTTCTAATTTCAATTTCCACTCATTATGTTCTACGAAAACTTATTTGATTATTTTACTCTAAGAATTTGTTTGAAATAATTATTTAATTAATTATGTAGTAATTTCCACTACCCTTGGGGTGGATATACTTTTGATACACAGAATCATTCCATTTTCAAATTATCAAGACTTCGATGTGAACTTGCAATGAGCTATCTTAACTAAATTTCAATTCATTATGTTAAGCATCCATGTCAATGGTGTTTTTTTACAAAAATATGTGTGAATATTCTCTGATTGATTTACACTAAATATCCAATCATATTGAGTTAATTTATATTGTTCACACATAATTATGTCATTGATTTATCCTTAACCTAAGGATATATTTTTTTTATGGGATTTCATCTCAATTTAAATTCCATTAAGACTTCATTGTTTTTATGCACCAATTAACTTTTATATGTTATATATACTATATTTTGACGTAGTATATCTTAAATACCTTTATTATCATAATATTTTAAAATTTTTATTACCTCAATTAATTGTATTCAAGTGTCTCTAATTTAGATAGAAACTCTAACTAAAATATCATTTTAAATGTTTTAAATATTTATTCTTCTAAATCATTCTCATTAATGACCATGTTTTTCAAATGAGTTTAGGAATTTATTTATATGGACTTGAATGTTTTAAAATTAAAATTCATTTTAAAATATGTAAATTCGTATGGGACACTTTATTTCAAAAATCTTATTTTTAACAAGTTCTTCATAAACAGCGATAGTTTTAAATAATTTCAAGAAAAATGGGTTATTTCTCTCAAATAGTTTTACTGATTATTCTCATCTATGTCAATATCCTTATATATTATTAATTGAGGTTGATTTATAAAATATTCTATATTTTACTGAATGAGTTATGTTTGACTGTGGATGTGCTATTTTTTTACCATTCCTAGTTTATTGATAAAATATTGACATTTCATTTGAATGTTTTAATACAAATGTTTAGATTATGTTTCAACATTTTCATATGAGGAATGCAGTGGACTTAGTAAGTGATGTGTGGAGCCCTCTATAGTTCTTTGATTCATTGGTAGGTCTCATGAGACAAACTACTGTCTTGGCATAAGGCCTTGAAAAACTCCTATTTTTAGTATTGGCATGAGGACTTCAATATGTGGTTATGATGTCCATCATTATGAATTCCATTGTTATGAAATTAGCAATTGATAATACGTGATATTATTATACTAGTATAATATCCATGTGAATAAGTAAATGGAATTATTTGATCTATGTTGGCCATATTATGCTGAAATTTATGTCTAAAAGGCTTGTGTTTTTTTCTTATACATTCCCTTAAATGATTATACTTATTTATGAAAGTTTCCACTATATTTTTTTCCTTAATGAGCATCTGCTACCACTCCTTTCTATGTTTTATTTTTTTCCGGATGTGATGAAGTATATCAGGAATATCATACAAGAATTGGCTATGGGATATCAGTGTGTTCAAAGTGGATACAATGTTTTATTTATTTATTTCATGATATAATGTAAAACATATGTATGTATCTCATTCTCCCCAGGCTACAAAACTAATCAGTCATTCGGGACATGATATCATGTTATCATGACCATGATATGTAATAATGCACTGAATCTATGTAACTAGGGTAGGGTCGTTACATTCTTGAATGTGATGAAAATTTATTTATGATACCAATTTATCTTCTAGGGTTTATACAATGATAAGATGCTTATGAATACTTCTATACATAAAAGGTTATTCAATGATTAAATCATTATGAAACATATCTATTTTTTCAATGATTTTGACAAGATTAAAATTTTAAGGTACCCATTTTATTTCTTGTTTTATGATATGAAGAAAAATTATGTGCATGTAGAACATATATGAATGATATTCATAATCAAATCGGTGGGACATATATATCCCTATAATTTATTGTTTATAGATAAATAATATATGAGTTTAGAGGGTACAAAAGTTGTCTTCCCAAGAATGAAAATGATGGGACATTATTGGTCAGCCCAAGCCAGAAGTGGTTTCATGGGTGGTCGGCCTATGCCTTACAAGTCATGATTATCCATGGGGGGATATCCTAGACTTATTATTTTTGATTCCTATGTTAATACTAAAAATATATTTTTATAACCAAATTAGGTTCTCGTGCATCATGTTTTTGATTTATATATGTTTCATGTCTTATGAACTACATAATATTATTCCATGGACTTAGAAATAAGATATCTCATATGTAGGCTATGGTATTCAAATGTAATGATATTGTCCTCATTCCCTGATATTCATGTATTTATTATTTATCTCCCTTGTTTCCCCTTAATGAGAATTTGGGACTATCCATTTTAATGTTTTTTCCCTATGTTGTGAATAATGATTTGAAGTAGGTTATTTTTGTAAATAGAACCATTGGTTATTATAAATAAGGTATATATTGAACATCATTCGCTATGTTATTAGATATTGTCTTCCAAGAATCCAAATTCTACATACTATTAAGGTTCTTGAGTATGTGTTTTTGTAATTTAATGAATATTATTCTAAAAATAATTAATATCCAAGTATTAAAATCTTGTATTTCTATAAATATGAAATTTAAAATATATATTTTATGGGAATTTTATATAATAGTTATGATTTAATTATATAAAACAATGAACTGGAAAAAAATCCATAATGTCAAAGAAATTGATTTTTATAAAAACATGAAATTATTTGTTGAATACGGATCATGAACAAACAATTGGTATCAAAGAAATAGGCTATAAATTATATGAGATTAAAATTTTTTCATTAATGGTTATATTATGAGTTATAAATAAAAAATGGTTTTATATGTTTGAGGTTGATCATACATTGATAATGTTAGACACTTGTATTGATAATATATTTGATGGGATATAAACCTAATTAATGATATTATTGAAGACTTTTTATTATGATGAGTAATATTTACTCTTTATATTTAAAATGAGGTATTATTTTTGAAAAAATGTATTTATCAATTGTAGGATCTATGCTGAAATGTATGAGATAATATTTGACATTAAAACATTCTTTAATACTAAAATTATTGAGTATATTAAGGATATTATGTTATTGTTGTGTATATTAATATTTTTATTTTGGGTAATTATAGGAAATATATTAATATAGTTTTATCAAAAAGAGACCCCCTAGGATGGGATACAACCCATCAAATCAAGCAAGGCCACAAGACCAGAACCCAAAATAGTTAGAAGATAGGGTTTTTGCACATATGATAGGAGTACAAGATGTCTTGTTATATTTTTAATTTTTTATACAAAAATGATATGATATATATTGTTTAATTTTTTTGGTAACATATTCTTTATATTATAAATAGGGATTAGATTGAAATTTTATTTGTTGATTAAGTGATTTTTTTTATTTTGGATGAATATCACTATAATATTTATCTATGTTATACGATTAAGGAAATATGATGTGGTGTTATTTTTTGAGTAATAAATTTTGAATTATCATTGTGAATTATACATTATTATAATGTTATCATATGGTGGTTTTTTTATTAATTGAAATAATTTTTATTTTTGGAGAATATATTCAATGGTAAAATACATTTTTTGATATATGAAATAATCAGGGACAAACATTGCTTCGTGTAAAATGATTAATTAATCGCAAATGAATTTTTGATCAAGTAATAATTATTTTATGATTTTGAACATATTATATAATATTTGGAATAATTATAACTTCTAATATTTACTCAGTTTCCTGTAATTATCTTTTTATTTCATTATGGATGCTTTATTGATAAATATTATATTTCACCATTTGATGGTATATTTGTTATGGGTATTATCAAACCTTGTGCTAAAAATTTTAAATTTGGTTAATATTTAAAAACATTTAGAATATGTTGTTATATTTTTAGGATACATTGAGAAATTAAATTCTTAATATAGTTATTTAGGAATGAAAACATCAACTTTTATTTTAATAATTTGTACTAAAGTTGAGATTATTGTCAAAACTTGTTAATGGGTGAAATAATTATTTTGATTTAACAATATTATCCTTATGTTATTTTGTTAAAATGATAAATTAATTCATCACATCTACTAAATACGCCTTCGATGAATAATGTTTTCTTATTATAATTAATTATAATAAATCAATAGTCATTTTTAATAATTTGATATATGGTTTTCCACTCACTAACGATCTTATTTTCATTCACTTTCTAGTATTTAATGTTATCTATCACTATCCATCATGTATAAAAAATTAAAAGTACCTCCATAAAAAAATTTCCAATTCAAACTAATGTTTACCAACATGATAACCTAGTTTTGCTTCATTTTATATGACCTTCTCACACCCCTTTCACTCTTTTAAAGATGAAGATTCATTTACCCTTCTGTTTATGATGTTGGATTTTAGTGATTGTATTTACAATAATGAAAACTTTTATTACATATCATGATTAAAAATGGAGTTGGTTAAATATATTTAACTGATGGGGAATCTAAAATCATTTTTTAAATATCTCTCTATTTAATGGGATATACAATAAGGAACATAGTGAGAAACATATTGATGAAATATTTATATTAAAAGGTTTTTATTTTTTACCCAGTTGTTACTTTGATAATTACTAATAGGATTATCTACATTATGAAATATATATACTGTATGTATAAATCACAATTTATTTAGTTATTCTTATGAAATAAGAATACTTTTTAGTAAAGTCATTATATACTTCAATTTCTTTTTTTTAAATTGGATCTTTTTGTGACGGAAAATTGAAATTATTATTAGGTAATTTTTCAAATTTTTCTCCTTAAAAATTTAATCACATTTTATTAGATCAAAAAAATATATTACACTATTATTTTGGGATCTTTTTTGAATTAGTGATTTTTCAGTGAATAGTGAAAAATACCATTTTTTGTAAAAAATTTAAATAATTGAATTTCAAATAAAATTTATTCATTGATTTTGTTATTAAATAAACATATGTAGTATTTAATTTTATATAATAAAATAAATTAAATTTTGGAAAAATAATGGGCATGATTTTAAAATATGTTCATTTTTTATAAATTATTATTCATTTAATTTTAAGAATTTTTAATAAATAAATTTCTATATCATATAAGAATATTATTTGAATAAATTTATTTGTTTTTTGGATTCATAAATTAAAATTTATCAAAGTCTAATTTTTAAAAATATCTACAAAATTTGATTTTTTTTTGTGAATAGTAAAAAAAATATAATTTTTTAGGAAATAGGTTATATTTTATGATATCTTCATGATTTGAATATGATATTAAATGTTTATAAAATTATTTAATTCATGATGTGTGATAATATAAAAAATTCACATAAAAAAACTCATATCCAATAAATCGGAATTAATTTCTTATTAAATTGGGAAAACAATTTATTGTCCACACTGTGGTTACACTTCACTATAATATTAAATATGGTATCCAGATTATTATAAGGTGGAGGAATAATTATATTTATGTACTATTTAGTCATTAATATTATCAAATTATTATTTAAATGAAATTTTCAAACATTGTAGATATATAACAACAATCATAACCAAATGATTTTGTTATGCTTATGCAAGGATCGAAAAGCCAATATGACATAATAAATATGTAATCCTGAAATACATGATAATATAAATATACATTGACTTTATATATAATCTTATTTTATATTCTATTTATTTTTATTTATTTTGGCCAATATTTTTTATTTTTTGGAGATGTATTTATAAAATTAAATACAATTGCAACTCAAACGTAACATCTGTGTAAGCAGTATAAAAAATATATAAATGATTTTAAAAAAAAATAAAATTATTATTGTGTAGATAAGGTAAAATTTCCCATGAATAATGATGATAAATATAAATTTTTATTATTGTTTTAAAGGCATATATTCTAATTTAATTAATGTTATATTGATTATAATTTCAAATATTGGTAATATTTCTTAATATGAAATTAATAGTATTTTCAGTCAAATATATTTTAATAATTATCTAAATATAATAATAACAAATTAATGGGGATAATTATGGTTATAAATGGTGGATTTCATCATCCAATATACATTGATGATAATATTTTTAACTTATATTTATAATTATTAATTATTATATTGAAATGTCATTACTTCATTTATGAATAATATTATTTATATACATGTTAATACAAAAGATAAGGTCTGAAAATATATCTGAACATGTAAGAATTTTATTTTATGGGTATATAATTTCCATATTATCTTTATTGTTGAATAAATATCATATATTGTGAATTTAACATGTGTTCGGTACACATTATTATATAATGTTTTATGTAATTAAAAAAAAGAAACAAATGCTATTTCATAACAAATAATATTTAATTACTCAAATTAATTTTAATAAAAATATTGACATCATCCAAATTATTTGTATATATTTTAAAAATTCATCCATTGGTCCATTATAGGGCCATTTATCTATTTTTGGTATAATTCATTACGCATAAATTTAAAAAAAATTTATATCACAATAATTGTAAAAGGGTTAATATGGGATAAAATGATGGGATATGGGTATAAAAATAATATAAACATGTCCAAAATTTTGATGGATGATATGGTATTAGTCATCCACGTATTATCTTACAATAATTTTTATATTTTTCAATGAAACAATATTTATAACGATTAAATAATTTAGAGTACTCCATGAGTTCCCACAAATTATAGAGAGGAGAAACCAATAATCTTTTAATAAAACATCAAGAAACATTTTTATCATCTAATAAATACAAATTTTACATTAATTAACATACATATATACATTATATAATTAATATTTTGGGAATAAAAAAATACAAAATTTTATTAATGTGTATAGAAAAAGATGTTGTTTCATTAAGTGGTATAGCATTTAATCCAATGATTTCATTTTATTTCTTCTTTTAACTAATTCAATTCAACATGAAAATTTATTGATGAAAAAAATTATTTTCATTATTATAATAATACACTATTTTCATAATTTAATAATCTATATCCACCTCTATTTTAATAAAATGTGAAATGAAACTGTCATTCCTGTGTAAGAGGGTGTATCTATTTATGAATATATGTAATCTATGTTCCATAAATTCAATTTATAGATTGTAATAATTATGTGTATAATGTTTATATGTGATATTAATAAAAAATAATTTTGAAATGAAGATATGTCATACAATTTCATACCACTCAAACAATTGAAAAATTAGAATTTCAACCATTTGTATGTGTGGACAACATACTCTACGAAGCTATTTGATTATTGTTTTCATCACCAAATCATATGGATTATAAAAATAAGTTTATTTAAAAAAATAATTTCATATTTAATATATAACAAGATTTTTATGGATTAAATAAAACATTCCTTATTCATATCATGATCGCTAAAAAATGGAACTGTTAATCTTGTGAACGTACAACCTATCATCTACATGATTACAACATAGTAAATTTTTTATAACAATAATTCATAAATTGTTTTAAAAGTATAATTTATGAATAATAAAGATTGTAATATAATTAATTTTATTCATAGGATTATATAATTATCTCATCGTTGACCATTGTCATCCTACAAAGTCATTTTGGATTTATGAGTTGAATATTGAAAAGATATATTGAGCGAAATTGACTGATTAAGTAATTATATAAAATTGTAATAGATTAAATAAATAAAAATAATAATCAAGAAAATTTATCATAATAATGTAAATAAATAACCTATATTAATTATTCTTAATGGTAAATAATGTACACATTGATTCATACTCGAGGAAAGAAAAACATTACCTTAAAACATAGTTTCTTATTTCTCTATGAATAATTTTCCAAATATTTTAATTCTATGTCCAAATTTATAAAAAAAAAATCATGGTGTACTTATATAGAAATACTTGAATTATAATATAGAAGTATTTTCTTTAATACAATGGTTTTAAAATTGAATAATTTTACAGAACACTTTACATTCTATACAAATTAAAGAAAGATTGTTATATTTTAAGATACCTGGCATCAATGACTTCTCTAAAATTCATAACTGTTATTTGATATTTGGATTTTTTATTATAATTGACATTTTTATAAAATGAAAAAACTCATTCACTTTGATCATGTTTTTTTAAATAATGGTTTTTAAAGAATGTGATGTTTTAATATATAACATTATTTACATAAGGGTTGAAAATGAAATTTTTATGAGTTTTAAAATGTAAAATAAACGAAATTTGAGTTTTAGAAATGATATAGTCATTTTTGATATATTATGATCATGTGGGACCATTATACCTCAATAATGAATTTGGTATTGTTTATTTTCTTAAAAAAGATATATAATATAGGTCAATCATAATGGTTATTCCAATTATATAGGTTCTTATAAGGGACCTATGATGATGTTTTCCCAAGGGTAATACATGAATATTATTTCATTTTAATGAGTTTTTAGGGACATAATTATACTCATATGTTTATTGGGTGGATATATTCTGTAATGTCTATATTATACCGATTTTAATAATATTGAATGTTCTGTAGAAAGTGATATTAATGGTTATTAATTTTTTCTATGAAACCCTAATTATTTTCATTTTCCTTTATATTTTATTACAATGTTTTCTATGAAAATATAAGGGAACTAAATTGGTTTTCATTTGTATATAATATAATATTTATGTTAAATTTTTTTATGTTATATTTAAACTCTTTTTAACTGATGATATCAAAATGGAATATCATGGTTATTTTTTATTTTATTTAGTGATGATTTTTTTCTTGTCCCACATGTCTATATATTTTTCATTGGGTATAATAATGATTATAATCAAAGAATAATCCATCTTCAATATCATAATTACTTCTCATGAAAAGAAAATATGTTTTTTGCATAATGTATTATTATGTATGAAAAATGGATAATAATTGAATGTTTCCCAAATGAATTGTATTTGTTTTTATATAAGAGTAATGACCCAATACTCAAGGATTATAAACCAAAATTTATCCAAAAAATGAAAATTGTGATTTTTTTTCCTATAATTGAATTATGTATTGAATAAGGATCAATTACATAAATATTATCATAAGAAACCCTCATATTTGATAAATTAATAATATAATTCACATACTACTTGAATTTAAAACAATAGAGAATGAGCCATACATTTTTTGGATGTTTATCTCCATTATTATCATTAAGTAACTTATTCCCCTCAATTTGGTTTTCAATTTCACGATATCCATCCTTTCAAAACATAATTAAATTATTCTTACCTTAATTAATGTTCTATTTTTGTTTTTTTCTACACATATGGAATAATGAATGATCCATCATCTTCCCTCAATGGTTTTTTTTTTATCAATTTCATTTCAATTCCTCAATACAATTATTATCAAAACCATAAGATTTATGGGTATATCTTACCTAAATTTTTACCCAAGAAGTAAATCAAACAATATATCCATTTCTATTAATGTTTTAATGGGTATTTGTAAAGACCCAAAAATTTTGTGGAAATTTTGTTTCTTAAATTTATTGGAATTTTTACGAGTCTGTACTTTTTGAAGGAGCTTGTTTCTGAGGCCCGGTGTGCAAAGATTCAATTTCTGAAGTTTTTTTCGAGTAAGTTAAGTAAACGCAAGAGTGATATTTTGTATCTTTTGAATAGGTTCCCAGAACTGAAATCTAAGTGCACCGTTGAACTCGCATTGTCGATGAATGCATAGTGAGACCATCACCACTGTTTCATTTTAATGATAATGGAAGTTAGTTTTTGGGGTTTTTAATTAAATTAAATAAAAGTAAAAGTGTTTCTTTATTTTTATTTGTGGTGGTTTAATCCTCCGAGGGGAGGTTGGAGGTGGGCCCCACATGCGCATAACCTCCCTTGGGAGGATAATATTAGGTGGCGCCCACACAATCTTTAACCCACTTTGTAACTCTACATAAAGTGGGGGAAACCCCTGAACTTCCCCCACTAATTAATGTGCCAACCCACTTATTGAATTAATTGAACCTATTTTAATTAATTATCACCCATTTGAATTCTTTTGAATTCTTGATCAACAAATTAATTAATGGGTTTTCATAACCCATTATTTTTGGTTGGCAGATCCTTTGTGAGAATTTTGATAGAGGAAGAACTTTTGGAGAACCCTTGGAGAAATATCCTCCTATGATGAAAACTTCTGAACGAAGATTGAGGACGACGCTCGAGCCCGGATCTGGGGATTCTTGAGGGGGTGACAAACACCGATGACATCATCTACAACTCATCATATCAAAAATCTTCATCTTCTGACGTAGATGAAATGACGTCGCCTTTCCATAACATTGTCAACGATTAATGTCAAGCGAGGTAGGGGATTTGGGTTGTTTTTGTACCCTTTCTTTGTCGTACTAATTTTGAAATGTGAATTTCCAATTTTTAACATCATAACGGGGAGGATTCGGACCACACGAACATGGTCCGAGCCTCCCCCTATGTTGATCTCTTTTGTTGATGATGATGGCGGTGTAACACCACCACCGGAGGAGCGGAGCGCTGCTGACGGGCCGTGGTGGTACATGCGGCGACCGGCACTGAGCCAGCCATGGAAGAAGCTGGAAGTGCAAGGGCTGTCGGGCCGCTGAAGGGGCGTAGTGCCGCCGCGCCACGCAGTGAACCAAGCTGCGTCCAGGCGGGCCACTGCGGTGCTGGAGGGGCGCGGTGCTGTCGCACCGCGCTAGATGAAGGAGTCGTAGCCAAGAGGGATATGTTTGTCGGACGAGCTAGGTGCGACGTCGTCATTTCGTGCCAGATGGAAGAGGTGCGGCCATAGGCTGCGGTCGTCAGAGGAGGGCAGCCGGCTAATCCGGTCGCCGGAGCGTGCTACAGGCAGGACCCTTCTGGTCCCGTGGATACCTGGCCAGTGCCATGTTTTGGTCGTTTTAGATGAAAGTGGGTGTGTAACCCCCCCCCCCCCCAACATGCATGGCCAGCCGGCCCTGCAGGCCGGCTGGGCCGCTCTCGGTCGGGCCGCCCTCGCTTGGGCCGCGTTCGGTCGGGCCACTCGGGTCGGGCTGTTTCCACATACTGGGTTGGACCCATAGACCGGGTCGGACCCTGGAACGGATCGGTTCGGGCCGAGATGGTCTGACTGGGTCGGATCGGACTTGGACCTGTTTGGCCAGTTTATACCTTTTCACCCTTATCTTGTGCTACGAGAGTCTGTTTGACGAACCGCCTATTGCGATGGAAGGCTTGGAGAAAGAAAGTTCTTTTGACATACTCTAATTGAGGTTTCATCATAGTTAGGGAATGGTCGTGTTGGTTTGAACCTAAAAACCCAACCGGGCCCCTTGAACAAAAATTCCAATAACTCACAGACCAGGAGTCTGATTGACGCACCGTCTATCGCATTGGGTTCGCTATAATGAGACAGAACTACCAGAAGCATCAACTCGGGTTTTTGTGGTAGATGATGTATCGATGATTGGAATGAGGAGCACCCCCTCTCGGAATCGAGCGTGTAGTGTGTGGGAACCTTATGGCTGGCTTCAACTGAGTTGATGGGATCCTACGTGGACCTACTGCTGGACTTGGATCCTCTGTGGGTTCGACAGTATTGAGACTGGACCTGGATCCTTCGTGGGTTTGACAGTTCCAATGACTGTTCCTAAATCATGTGTTGGTCTGACAGTTCTAACAATTGTACCTAGATCATGTGTTGGTCCTACAGAATAGCTGGACCTGGATCATGTGTTGGTCCGACAGCTCTAACGAATTTTCCTAGATCATGTGCTGGTCCGACAGTTCTAAATTCTTTACCTGGATCATGTGTTGGTCCGACAGAATATAATGACATGGATCATGTGTTGGTTTGACAGCTCTAACGACTATTCCTAGATCTTGTGTTAGTCCGACAGTTCTAACTTCTGTACCAGGATCATGTGTTGGTCCGACAGAATATCTAGACCTGGATCATGTGTTGGTCCGACAACTCTAACCATTGTTCCTGGATGATGTGTTGGTCCGACAGTCTTGACTTCTGTTCCTGGATCATGTGTTGGTCCGACATAATACCTAGTCCTGAATCATATGTTGGTCTGATAGCTTACATGATGCAGTGGCTATATCTAATCATATGTACTTCTCTACAAAAGTTGTATACCTGTGTGAGATGAGTCATTACCTTCGTGTTAACCTCATGTGTGAGATGTGTACTCTTGACGACTTAGGTATATGTATGGGCATATACCTAAGTAAGGGTGGATGTTTTTTCATGGATTTGTTGTGGTAAAGACCATGTTTCTTTCTTCTGTGGGACTGTACCTATGGGATTCTCCATGTGTTGTACTTTCTTTGTGGAGTGTTTCTACACTTGTGTAATAGAATGTGGTTGGGCTCAAGAGTTATAGCCAGTTGGGAATGGTAACTTAGGTATATCTATGGTAATATACCTAAGTAAATATGGTTGATACTTTGTGATTGTATCATAATAATTTGGATTATCCTTAGTGGATTCTGGGAGACCTTCGAGGGTCTTGGGGTCCCCTACCGAGTATTGTTATACTCACCCCTGTACGGGATTCTCCTGCACCTTGTTGTGTTCTGTGCAGATGACGGTCAGTAGTGATCGAGGCTGAGGGTGATGGACGGGAGGCTTCTCGGAGCAGGACTAGACAGGACATACCTCGGGGATGAGTTGTTGGAGATATGTACCTACCACTCAGGTAGGATTCCCCGGTGGATGATCCAGGAACCGTTTTCCCTTTTTACTTGTACTTGTACTTGTTGTTCAGTTGGGTTTTTATACTAGCCCACTTACTTTCAGCACACCATTCATTTCTATTTTAGTTCTTGTGGCTTCTACTGCTTGTGTTCAGATTGTTTGTGTTACCATTTTAAAGTTAATGCCTTCCATTTTTTATCGGGGATTCTCCTTTTGTGCTAGTCACCATCCTCTGGCCTATGGGAGGTGGGCTTGGGGTAGTCACGGCACGGGCCCCGAAGACGGGTCGTGACAAATTGGTATCAGAGGAGTCAGTCCTATCACAAAACATGGAATCTGATTCTTTTAACAGTAATATTATTAAGTGTTTTGGGTTTGGTTACCAGTTTATGAAAACTGGTGTTGGTGTGGTGGCCGACGTATCCATACACTAGGACTCTGACTTCTGATTTCCGACTTAGTGCATGAAAACACTGATTGTGTGTGTGTTTATTTTGAAACATTTTCTTTGTGATTACTTTGATTCTGGTCACCAGGTATAATTTTGATCATGTAGCACCTGTTTCTTTTTAGGATGTCTTCACTTAGTCAGTCAAGGCGGGTTCCAAATAGAGAGCGCGATGGTAGCCCTCCGAGCAATGAGGCCTCGGTACAGGGCCCCACCACAGCGGATGTAATGACCCAAAGTTTTCAATGAAAATTTCCTTCTTAAAATTATTTCATAAAATTACATGAATGCACAACATAATGAACTAATAAGTGATAAGTGACATTTAAACATATGTTTGTCACTTTTGTGTTTGGAATTGTGAAAATATGACATACACGGTTGTGTTCAATATGATTTTTGGAGTCTGATAGAACAAACATGTTTTTTGGGTGAATAATAACGTACCCTTATGAATTGTAAAATTAACAGTAATATGACCCTTATTAATAGTAAATAATATTATTATTTTATTTTCTTAAGGAAATAATATAATTAGATCTCAATTAATTGTTCAATGAGAAATAAAACTAAGTGCACCTTTAAGATTTTTTTAAATTAACTATGAATTTATTTAAAAATTAACTTAATAATATTTATAAAATTAATTTTGATAAATGGACTTCATTTTTTGAATTCTACATGTCAAAAACTGTTTAAGGAAAATTTTTGGTATTTTTCTGAAAAAACTCGAATTTATGACGAATAGTGAAATACGGTAAAATACCATATATATAATTTAACAGTTAAATACACTATTAATGATATCACAAGTGATTCAAGGCCACTTGGTTCGAACTCACATGAACATATTACTATTAGGGGTCACATGAAAAAATAATATTGGTGGTCTTGATGGAAATAATAAAATAATGAATTAAATATTCAGAATTTACCCATCCCCTCCACTACAAAAACCACCCTTCACACCCTCATTCCCTCACACCCCTCAAGCTCCATGCCTTCTATAAACTCTACCCAAACATCCTCTCTAGCCCCCCCCCCCACAAACAAGAGCTCCTGGTCTCATCAAAATACCAAGCTTATGCCCTTAAGGAGGTTCTCAAGAGAAGGATTCAAGAGGTAATTTATCTCCCTCTTCTCCTTTAATTTCCTTTCATGTTTAAGTTCATTTCTTGATCTCTCCACACCTATCTTCACCCAAATGGTATTGTAACTCCTATATTATACATATAATGTAATTTTATGATGCTAATGATATATTATATCATCCAACCTCCCTTTCCCTCTTTCATTTATTTCATTAAAAAAACGTTGTTCGTGAGGTGTTAATTTATCACCTTCAAGAAAGACATGTTTTTTCTTCCATTTGTACCTTCAGATATGGTCATGAAACCATTTTTATGGTTGAAATAGAATATTTTATATTTATTATGTCCTATTTAAAGTTTTGTAACTGACTTATGAACATATTACTAAGTGATATATTAAAACAAGTTTGTTGTGATCGAAAAACTGCCCAAATTAACCCAAACAATCATCATTTAATTATTATCTAATGATTCATCCGCATGGATCTAATATAATTCATTATAAGATCATTAAAACTCATTTAATATCAGTTCTGTATGATTACCCATGTTCTACCAAAACATGAATTTGAGAATACAAGTGAACCACTCAAGAAAACCATAAAAACAAACATTCCCGAATAATGTTTCTATACTCTATAACTCATTCAAAGGAACATAACAGAACATAATGAAACCAGAATGAACCCTATTAATGTATAAAATGTTCTGGAATTTCTAATTAATGAATATAATGTAATTATACGGGGCATTAAATAGAAGGAAGCAATCGGATACAAGGTAAGGGGAAATCTCGAACTCAATTTTCTTCCTTTGGGTTCTCCCTCTTTCACTCCATTTTGATATGGTTACTCCTTAAAGATCATTTTTTCATAATTATCCTACCTTTTCTAGGATATACCTATTTTCTAACGAAGTTTATGTCAAACCGAATGCTTTCCAAAAGAACTCTTCTTTTAAGAACTCAACTTTTACCTCTCATTCATGGTTGATGGTTCTTGTATCAAGTATGTTGTTTCCTCTTTCTGTTAGGAACCCAATTCTTATGATTGTATTCTTATGAGATAAAACACATTCCTTTACATGGGTTATTTATGTTCACTTTTGATATGTATTCTATGTGGCAATCGTGATAATGATAATGTTATGATGTGATGGGTGTTCCCGTAATTATATAGTGCAATATGAATGTTTCAAAGTGATAGGTGCGCCCGGAATTATACAGCACTCCAATGCATTAGGTAAAGTGATGATTCTCATGAGTATTTGTGAAATGATGCGTGAACAAGATTATACCTTAGTTCACAAGTATGTATTTATGTTAACCACTAAAACATGATATTTCACTTTTTATGAATTCCCATATTTCAAGTATTTTATTTATGTTCCTCCAATGTTCATGATTTCTTTACCTATGTCATGATTATACTCACCAAATGCTATATTATTCTTATCTATCCTCTTACTAGGCTTTCATCTCACCCCTTTTAATGTATATACTGAGGTGGCTATATATACTAAGGAGAGGACAAGTGAAAATAAGAATCTAGAGAAGAAGAAATTAAATAAATGCTTATTCTTGATGTTGTAATTGCTATGTATGGTCCTAGTCTTCCCAAGACACTAAACTGTTGGAACCTCTTTGGGAAATAATATTATGTTTTTTACCATTAAAATGTTGTAATAGTAATGTAAGAAAAGGCTAGAATTCTATAGTTGGTATCAGAGGAATGGTTTAGTTAATTTGGGAATTAAGATTTGTGAACCCTATAGAAAACCTCTAGCATGAGACTAAGTACAAATACGCACACAAGAATATTTACATAGGGATCCCATATGTTATGTTTTTTTATAAATTGTTTAAATGAATAAGTTATTCATAACATTTTTACTTATGTTTTGTTCTAACCTTTTCTATTTTAGAAGATGGTGGGAACCAGGAGAAATCAGTCCAACAACTTGTGAGAGGGCCAATGCAACGATTTCCCGAACGACATCCCCAATGATTTGGGAGGTGGAGTTCAAAACTTCATGGTGATGCTTACCCAATTATCTCAGTTTATGAAAAATAACCATAATAATGGGGAACATCCTACTTCACCAAAGAGGGATAAACTGGCTATTGAATGTTTCATGCGGCAAAGACCACCGATATTTAGTGGATCTTCTAATCCACTAGTTACGGAACAGTGGGTTAACTCTATGGAGAAGATCTTTTATGCTCTTCCCTATTATAAGATGGAGAAGTTGACCCTAACTGTTTGTCGTCTAGATAGATAAGCTTATCAATGGTGGGATTTGATTAAGAACACCAAGCAAAGGGGGTAAACTGAAGAGATGGAATGGGAAGCCTTTAAGATAATGTTTCTTAATATGTATTTCCCACAAACTCTTTGTACGAAGATCGAGAGAGAATTTATAGAGATCAAGAAAAAATAAGGAGAATCTGTCATAACCTATGAAGTGAATATCACAAGGCTTTCAGGGTATGCTTCGGGTTTTGTTATCAAAAATGATATCAAAATAGATAGATTCTTTAGTGGATTAAAACCACGCCTTTGAAAGGCTCTTGTAATTCGAGACATTGGGAGTTATAAAGATGTTGTTCGATGTGTTCTCAAAGTGGAGATGGAGTTTGGAGAAAATCCCTATGGCTATGGTGATAAGAAAAGAAATATGGAGTTTCAAGAAGGTGGATCTAATGATAAAGGTGGGAAGAAAAATCAACGACCCACATGCCAAAATTGTGGGAAGTTGCACCATGGAAACTACCTCAAAGGGACAGGGAAATGCTTTATGTGTGGGAAAGAAGGACACCATGATCATGATTTTCGAAAAGACATGAAAATGAAGGAGAATATAGCCGATGAAAGAAGAGAACCACTCATGGTTCAATGCTACAATTTTAGTGAGCTAGGGAACTATGCAAACCATTGAACTAAACCTTGAGTTCTCGAGGGTAATCAGCATCAGCAGCCACCAATTCCAAAGTAACAAGGGAAGGCTTGTTCCATCACTACTGCGGAGGTGGAGCATGATAATAAATTTGTACAAGTTACACTTCCTATTCACTCAAGAATGTCAAAAGACTTATTTGATTCTGGTTCTACTCATTCCTTTGTATCTTGAAATATTTCTAGAACTATAGAATCGAAGCCCCAAAACCTTGATATATAGATATCTATAAACACACCAGGTGGTGAAATCATTGCAACACAAGTGTTTGACTCTTCTCCTGTTGGTGTATGTGGGAAGCTTTTTCAGGAAAATCTCATAATACTTCCCTTGGTGGAATTCGACTCTATAATGGGAATGGATTGGCTCTCGTCATATAGAGCACATATCAACTGACGGGAAAAGGAAATATATTTTCATATTCTGAACCATCCCATGCTCCTCTACAAATGAAAGGATGATCAGGAATCTCCTTTCAAAAATCCTTCAATGGTGTGGGTGTTGATTCCCTATGAAGAAGCGCACCTCAGCCAAATGGTTGAGTCGAAGGAAAGTTCCAACCTTGAGGAAATGCCCATCGTGAGGGAATATAACGATTTATTTCCCAAAGAGTTTCCCAGATTTACCCCAGATCGTGAGGTAGTGTTCTCAATTTAACTCATGCTCGGAGCTACTCCTATATCAAATTGTCCCTATAAGATGTCTCCTATCGAACTATAGGAGTTAAAGAAGTAGCTGCAAGAGCATCTGGACAGGGGGTTAGTATGCCCTAGTACATTACCTTGGGGTGCACCAGTGCTCTTTGTGGTGAAGAAGGATGGAACAATGCTGATGTGTATCGATTATCAGGAACTCAACAAGATCACCATAAAGAACAAGTATCCTCTTCCAAGGATTGATGACTTGTTCGATCAGTTAAGAGGAGCTCAATACTTCTCAAAGGTGGATATTAGTTCGGGATATCATCAAGTAAAGGTGAAGAAGGAAGCTATTCATAAGACTTCCTTCCATATAAGGTATGGGAACTATGAGTTTTTGGTGATGCCCTTCAGACTTACTAATTCCCCTGCAATATTAATGGATTTGATGAATCTATTCTTTAGACATTACCTTGACAAATTTTTGGTAGTGTTTATCGATGATATTCTCATCTACTCTAAAAGAAAGGAGGAACATGAAGAACATCTAAGACATTTGTAGGCGAAATTGTGAAACGATAAGTTGTGTGCCAAGTTCAGAAAGTGTGACTTCTGGATGAAGAATGTCACATTCTTGGGACATGTGATCACAATTGAGGGAATTTCTGTGGATCCTTCAAAGAAAAAGGCGATTGAAGAATGGCTCAGACCCTCTAGTGTCACAGATATCTGTATTTTTCTTGGATTAGATGGGTTCTACCAATGTTTTGTGAGAAACTCCTCACAATTGTCAAGCCCTCTAACTAAGATAACAAGGAAAGAGGTAAAGTACGTCTGGACGGAAGAATGTGAGGGAAGCTTCAAGGAGCTAAAGAGAGGACTGATCACTTCACATGTACACACACTACCGAAAAGTGGAGAAAGTTTTGTGATATACAATAATGCTTAAAAGAAAGGATTGGGTTGTGTACTCATGAAAAATGATAATTTGATAGCCTATGCCTCATGACAGTTGAAGATACATGAGAAGAACTACCTGACACATGATCTAGAGTTGGAAGCCGTGATTTTTTCATTGAAAATCTAGTGGAACTACCTTAATGGTGAGAAGTGTGACATATACGCCGACCACAAGAGCCTAAAGTATATATTCACACAAAAGGATATCAACATGTGTCAAAGGAGATGGTTAGAACTATTCAAGGATTAATATTGCTCTATTAATTATCATCCTGAAAAGGCAAACAAGGTAACTGATGCTCTAAGAAGAAAATTACCTACTACTCTATCCATGTTGCAGATTGCGAAAGAACCTAGATTCATGTATATTCAGAGAACGGATTGAGAAATCCTAAGGGTAGGGGATACATCCTACCTTGCCCACATGATTGTGCAACCATCCATCTGGAAGAAGGTTAAGGAAGAACAAAGGGATGATGTGGAGATACAAAAGAGGTTGAATGCAGTAACAGAAGTGATGTTTCAAGAGTTCCATATCGACAATGATGGTGTTATTTGGTTTGGAACATGGCTTTGTGTGCCTTCATCACCCGGGATAAAGAAGGAGCTATTGGACAATGCACATACCTCAACTTTCCCTATCCATCCTGGGAGTACCAAGATGTACCGTGATCTCTGAGAACACTTCTGGAGGCATAAAATGAAGAAGAGGATTGTGGAATATATATCAAGGTGCTTGGTATGTTAGCAGGTTAAATAACAGCGAAAAAAGTCCAATGGTATGATGCAGTCATTGCCTATACCAATGTGGAAATGGGAAAACGTTACCATGGACATTTCATGGGTCTCCCAAAGACGACAAAGGGAAATAATGTTATATGGGTTGTGGTTGACCGACTCACCAAGACTTCCCATTTTATCTCTATTCAGGAAGATCTATCACTTGAACAACATGAAAAGATATATGTGAAGGAAGTGGTGAGACTACATGGTATTCCACTCTCAATTGTCATTGACCATGATCTAAGGTTCACAACTAAATTCTGGAGGAGCCTCCAACATTCATTGAGTACTTAATTATATTTTAGCATGACCTATCACCCCCAACATGATGGGAAATATGAATGGACTATTCAGATGCTTGATAATAATTTTAGAGCTTGCTCTCTAGAATTCAAAGGGGGATGGGATCATCATCTCCCATTAGTTGAGTTCTCATACAAAAATAACTTCCACTCGAGTATTCAGACGGCTCCATATGAATCTCTGTATGGAAAGCGATGTAGAACTCCAACCTGTTGGGATGAACTTGGAGAAAGAAAGCTACATAGACCTTATCTTGTTCAAGAGATGACAGAAACGGATCAAGTCATCCAGAAACACATCAAAGATGCTCAAAGTTGGAAAAAGATCTATAATGACCACCGTCGAAGGGACTTGGATTTCGACGTTGGAGATAAAGTCTTCCTTCGAATATCTCCATGGAAGAGAGTCATGAGATTTGTGAAGAAAGGGAAGCTAATCCCAAGGTACATTGGCCCCTTTGAAATCCTTGACCGCTTAGAAGCTGTGGACTATCACCTTGCACTTCCGCGAAATATGTCTCAAGTTCATGATGTGTTTCATGTATCACAACTAAGGAAGTACATACCATACCCCTCACATTTACTAAACTCCTAGGTGGTGCAGTTGGAAGGTGATATATCCTATGAGGAGAAACCAGTAATGATTCTAGACCGAAGTGATAAAGTTCTACGCAAAAAGACAACCCACCATGTCAAAGTGTTATAGAGGAGCCATAATTTTGTGGAAGCAACTTGGTAACTGGAAGAGGCGATGAAGAAGAAGTACCCTCCCATATTTATGTAAAACAAAATTTTGAGGGTTATAATTATTAAGGTGGGAAAAATGTAACTAACCAATGTTTTTCAATGAAACTTCCCTTCTTAAAATTATGTCATAAAATCACTTGAATGCACAACATAATGAACTACTAAGCGATAAGTGACCTTTAAACATACGTTTGTCACTTCTGTGTTTGGAATTCTGAAAATATGACATACTCCGTTGTGTTCAAGATGATTTTTGGAGTCTGATAGAACAAACGTATTTTTTGGGTCAATAGTAACATACCCTTATGAATAGTAACATGAATCGTAATATGACCCTTATGAATATTAAATAATAATATTATTTTATTTTTTTAAGCCAATAAGATAATGAGATCTTAATTAATTTTTCAATGAGAAATAAATCTAAGTGCACCTTTAAGATTGTTATTTTTCTAATAAACTATGAATTTATTTAAAAATAAAATAATATTATTTAGAAAATTAATTTTGAAAAATGGACTTCATTTTTTAATTCTACACGTCGAAAAATGGGTAGGTTAATTTTTTTTTTATTTTTCAGAAAAACTTGAATTTTTGATGAATAACGAAATTTGGTAAAACACCGTATATTCAATTTAACAGTTAAATACATTATTCATGACATCACAATTGATGCAAGGCCACTTAGTTCGAACTGACATGAACTTGTTACTATTAGGGGTCACATGAAACAATACTTTTGGTTGTATTGATGGAAATAATAAAATAATGAATTAAATATTCAAAATTTACCCCTCCCCACCACTAAAAAACCACCCTTCACACCCCCATTCCCCCACACCTCTCAAGCTCCAAGACATCTCTAAAATCTGCCCAAAAAATCCTCCCTAGCCACCCCCCCACGTCCATGAGCTTATTGTCTTATCAAAAGACCAATCTTAGGCCCTTAAGGAGGTTTTCAAGAGAAGTAATCAAGAGGTAATTTCTCTCCCTCTTCTCCTTCAATTTACATTCATGTTCATGATCATTTCTTGATCTCTCCCCACCTATATTCACCCAAATGGTATTGTAACTCCAGTATTATACATATACTATAATGTTATGTTTCTAATGGGATATTATATCATCCAACCTCCCTTTCTCTCTTTCTTTTATTTTATTAAAGAGAACGTTGTTCGTGAGGTGTTAATTTATCACCTTCAAGAGGGACAAGATTTCTTATTCCATTTCTACCATCAGATCTGGTCATGAAAAAAAAATTATGGTTAAACCAGAATAAGGTATATGTATTATGTACTATTTAATGTTCTATAATGGACTTATGAACATATGACTAAGTGATAAATTAGAATAAGTTAGTAGTGATCGAAAAACCTCCCAAATTAACCCAAACAATCATCATTTAATTCTTACCTAATGATTCATCCACATGGATCTAATATAATTAATTATAAGATCATTCAAAATCCTGTAATATCATTAATAAAATTTAACATCATTTATGGATGATTACCCATGTTCTACCCGAATATCAATTTAAGAATACATTTGAACCACTCATGAAAACCATAAAAACAAACATTCTCGATTAATGTTTCTAAACTCCATAACTCATTCCAAGGAACACAAAATAACATAATGAAACCATAATGAACCCTATTAATGTATAAAAGGTTTTGTAATTTCTAATTAATGAATATAATGTCATTATAATGGACATTAAAGTGAAAAAATCATTCAGATACAAGGTAAGGGGAAATCTCAAACTCAATTTTCTTCCTTCGGGTTCTCCCTCTTTCACTCTATTTTGATATGGTTAATCCTTAAAGATCATTTTTTCGTAGTTATCTTACCTTTTCTGGGATATATATGTTTTCTAATGAAGTTTATGTCAAACTGAATGTTTTCCAAAAGGGGAATCATTTTAAGAACTCAACTTTTACCTCTCATTCATGTTTGATGGTTCTTGTATCAAGTATATTGTTTCATCTTTATTTTGGGAACCCAAATCTTATGAATGTATTCTTAGGAGATGAAACTCATTCCTATACATGGGTTACTTATGTTCACTTTTGATATGTGTTCTATATGGCAATCATGATAATGATAATGTTATGATGTGATGGGTGCGCCCGGAATTATATAGCGCAGTATGAATGTTTCAAAGTGACGGGTGCACCTGGAATTATATAGCACTCCAATGAATTGGGTAAAGTAATGAATATCATGATTATAAGTGAAATGATGTGTGAAAAAGATGTTATCTTGGTTCACAAGTATTTGTGGTATTTAACCATTAAAACATGACGTTTCATTTTTTATGCATTGCCACATTTCAAGTCTTTTATTTATGTTCCTCTCATGTTCATGATTTCTTTACATATGTCAGGATTATAATCACCCCATGCTATATTATTCTTATCTATCCTCTTACTGGGCTTTCATATCACCCCTTTTAATGTATATCCTCAGGTGGCTACATATACTAAGGACAGGACAAGTGACAATAAGAAGCTAGAGAAGAAGAAATTAAATAAATGTTTATTCATGATGTTGTAATTTCTATGTATGGTCCTAGTTTTCCCAAGAAACTAAACCGTTGGATCCCCTATGTGTAATACTATTATGTTGTTTACTTTTAAAATTATGTAATAGTAATGTAAGAAAACGCTGGGATGCTATAGCAGAGGCACGAGCAGTACCACTAACCGTTGGGCTACCATTGCTATCAGCCCCAGCAGAAGAGGGTGAGCTCCAATTGAGCACGTTGCACAGGTTACTACAACAGAGGCCTCTATGGTTTTGAGGTGAGACGGATTTTCAAACAGCTGGGTACTGTCTAAAGTTTGTAGTGTGAGTTTTCCACACCGTTGGGACACCCGCTGACTTGTTGGTGCACCTAGTTGTTAATCTCTTTCAGGGAGCATCTGAGCGGTGGTGGAGCCTGATGCTCCAATTTTATTGATGAGGCGACCCTCACCTGGGGAATCTTTGAGGGTCATTTCAGGGCGGAGTTTTTACCAATGAATCTACGATCTGTGCATGCTCAAGAGCTTCTACACTTGTCACAGGGCATTCGAACAATAGTTGAGTCATTTGTAGTAGGCAGTAGGTAGATGAAACGGGGGAACAAGTGGGTTAGATCTACTGTTAGATGGCCCCAAGATGTGGCATTGGGGGTACGGGACACCCGAGGCTAGGGAGATTTGAACAGAGAAGGGTTTGTTTTTCCTGCATGGAACGGGGTCATAGAGCACTTGACTGTTCGACTCCCCGCATGGTTGATTAGCAGGCATTAGGGGAGCCACCAAGACAGAAGAAGCGACATGAGCTAGAGCATCAATCGGTCAGTGGATGAGGCAGTGGAGCAGGTCCTTCAATGGATGGTGGTTAGAGTCATCGAGCACTACTACCACCACCCCTAGAAGGTTCACCTTGAGCTCTAGAAGTAGGCGGATAGGAGTGGGACTAGCACTAGGCATAGAGGCCTTTATTCATGATTCTTCTTGCTTTGTTGATGTCCTTGTTTTTGGTTTCTTTGTGTCTTTGTACTTTGAGCTATAGTAATAAAAGACATGTCCTTGTGACGTTCGCTTTCCTACCTTTTTGTGTGGTTGATACTGAGAGGTTCCAATTAAAACCGTTGACTTGACCCTCACATTTTAGATTCCTACTAGAGGAGACCCAGTGACCAAACACTAATGCCGATAGTGTGACTCAACCCTTGGAGGGGAGAGTAACATTTGGATCTCTTGGAAGTAGCGTCGAGGCATTACGACGTCGTCCATGGCATTAATTAGTACCGTTCATGTCAGGATTGACTGTATTAGGTAAAGGGTGTGGTTCATCCAAGGGAAGAGACTGAATTTTTCTTTTTGGAAAAGGATAAATCATAGCAGCTCTTGTAGGACGTAGGCAAAGAAGGGTGTAGTTGTGTTCTTTAAAATTGGATAGTATCGTCCATAATTCGTTGAGCGAACGGTTTACGATTTACTCTAAAATCAATAGTCTCAGGTATATATTCTCTCAGAAGGGCCTGAACCTGACGCAACACTATTGGATTAAGTTCCTCCAGGACTATGATTTCAAGATAGTCTATACTCCTAGGAAGGGTAACGTTGTAGCAGATGCTCTCAGTAGGAGATCAGGTAGTCAGCTACTAGGAGAGGCATCAGTGCAGCTGGCCGCATTGCAGATATCCTTTGTGGATTGTGATGAAGCAGCCTTTATACAATCTCTCACATTCACTCCTCTACTTATTAAGCGAGTCAGGGAGGCACTTCATGTGGACATTGACTGTTAGATGCGACATGCTCAGAAATCCACAGGGCAGACACCTGATATATTTTCTGAAGGTGGGGAGCATGTCATTCTCTTTAGAGGACGTACCATGGTACCAGTTTCACATTAGTAGGAAGTGTTGATGGAGTGCCACACATCATCTTTATTGGTATATACAGGAGTGGAAAAGATGTATCTGGACCTCCAACGACAGCACCAGTTGTTATGTTTAAAGAAGGTAGTAGAAGATTTTGTCTCACGATTCCACACTTTTCAGCAACTGAAGGTGGTGCACCAGGTTCCAGCAGGATTAGTTCAGCCCTTATAGGTCCCAGAGTGGTAGTGGGATGATATATTCATGGATTTTGGGATGGGAAATCCACGTACATCAATATAACACAAATATATATGGGTGATCATTGACTGAATCACCAAGTTAGTCCACTTGTTAATGATCAGAGAGTAGGGTTCAGTAGAGAGCCTAGGAAGCCTCTACGTACAGGAGATCGTACTGCTTCATGGTGTGCCATCGATGTTCATCTCCGATCAAGATACTCATTTCACTTCCCGGCAATGTAAGGGGTTGTAGGAGGCTTTTCAAGACGCAACTTCACTTGAGCACCGCCTTCCTTCCTCTGACGGAAGGTCAGACTGAGAGGACCATTCAGACTCTCGAGGACGTGATTCGTACATGCATCCTCGACTTCAGTCACAGCTGGGAGAATCACATACCCTTGGAAGAGTTTGCGTATAACAATAGCTACCACTCCACCATCGTGATGACACCTTTAGAGGCACTTTACGACCGACCTTGCTGATCGCCTTTATGCTAGACTGACCCATGAGGGTCAGCACTTCTAGGACCAAATATGGTACAGGATACGATGGAGAACATGCAGATCATCAAGGAGTGGATGAAGACTGCACAGAGCTGGATAAAGTCTAATTATAATAGAATATGGAGACCACTGGAGTTCAAGTATGGAGACCACATATTTCTACGGGTCTCACCTCGACGAGGTATTTGGAGATTTGGACGAGGCGGCAAGTTAGCTCCAGGATTCATCGGACTTTTCCAGGTCCTCACCAGAGTGGGTGAGGTGGCTCACTGCTTGGCTTTTCCTCCTCAGTTGCACCGGGTGTACGACATTTTCCATGCATCTCAGCTGGGGTGATACGTGCATGACCCTTCTCACATCATCGACCATGGGGAGATGGAAATCAATGATGGGGAGATTTTCATGGAGGTTCCAGTGGAGATTGAGGATAAACAGGAGTAGGTCCTTAGTGGATGGTTGATAACTCTTGTGCACATTCACTGGTAGCAGGGGATCCTCTAGGAGAGCACATGGGAGCAGGAGGCTCAGATATGTGCTCAGTACCACCATTTTTTCCCTTAGCATGAGTTGTAGGTTACGAGGATATAAAGCTCTGAGGTTGGGAGAATTTAAAGACCGAGAAATTCCATGGAAATTTTTTTTCTTAAATTCATGGGAATTTTTACGAGTCTGCAGTTTCTAACGGAGCATGTTTCTGAGACCTGGTGTGCCCAAAATCAATTTCTGGTTTTTTGTTCGTGTACGTTTAGTAAATTCATGAGTAGGATTCTATATTTTTTGACCCGGTGCACTTAACCGAAATATGAGGGCACTGTTGAACTCGCAGCTTCGGTGAATGCATAGTGAGACCATCACCGCAGTTGCATTTAAACGAGAATGGAAGTTAGTATTTGGGGTTTTTAAATAAATTAAATAAAAATAAAAGTGTTTTTTTATATTTATTTGTGGTGGTTTAATCTTATAAGTGGAGGTTGGAGGTGGGGCCCACCCATGAATTACCACCCTTGGGAGGATAATATTTGGTTGGGCCCACACGAGCATTAACCCCCTTTTTATCTCTCCATAATGTGGTGGAACCCCTTGAAATTACCCCACTAATTAATGTAACAACCCACTTAATGAATTAATTGAATCTCTTTTAATTAATTGTCACCCATTTGAATTCTATTGAATTATTGAAAAAAAATTAAATAATGGTTTTTCATAACCCATTATTTTTTGTGGGCAGATCCTTTGTTAAAATTTTGAGCGAGGAAGAACTTTTGGAGAACCGTTTGAGAAATATCATCCAACAAAGAACAACTTCCGAATGAAAATTGAGAACGACACTTGAGCCCAGATTGGGAGCATCTTGTGGGGGTGATGAACGCCTACGAAATCATCTTCGACTAATCTTCTCCGAACTCTTCATCTTTCGGCATTGATGAAATGATGCTACCTTTCCGCGACTTCGTCAATGATTATCATCAAGTGAGGTAGGGGATTTGTGTTGTTTTTGTACCCGTTCTTCATTGTACTAATTTCAGAATGTGAATTTCCCATTGTAAAATTCATAACAAGGATGGTTTGGAATCCACGAACATGGCCCGAACCTCCACCTTTATTGATCTCTTTTGTTGGCGATGGTGGCAGTGAAACACCATCACCGGAAGAGCGGATCGCTGCCAAAGGTCCATTGTGGTACATGCGGCAACTGAGAATGAGCCGTCCGCGGAAGAATACGATGGCACAATGGCCGCCAGGCCGCTGAAGGGGTGCGGCGCCGTTGCACCATGAAGTGAACTGAACCGTTGCCAAGCGGGCCATAGGAGTTCCAAAGGGGTGCGGTGCCATCGGACCACGCTGGAAGAAGAAGTCGCATCCAAGAGGGCTGCGACGGTCGGGCGAGCTGGGCTCATCGCCATCGCGCCGCGCCATAGGGAAGAGACGCGGCCATAGGCCGCGACGGTCAGAGGAGGGTGACTGGCTGAGCCGGTCATCGGTGCGTGCTATAGGAAGGACCATTTGTGTCCCACAGATACCAGGCCAGTTTCATGCACCAGCCGTTTCAGAAGATAGGGGGTGTAACCCCCCCCCCCCCCCATGCATGGCCAGCCGGCCACACGGGCCAGCCGGGCCGCCCTCGGTCAGGCAACCACCTCGGGCCAGGCCGCTTCCTCATACTGGGTCAGACCTGCAGACTGGGTCAGACCCCGGAACAGACTGGGTCGGGCTGGGTCGGTCTGACTGAGTCGGACCGGACCCGGACCCATTTGGCCAGTTTACACATTTTCGCCTCTATCTTGGACTACGGGAGTCCGTTTGACGAACCACTGGCTGTGATGGAAGGCTTAGAGCGAGACAGTTCTTTTGGCATACCATAGCTGAGGTTTGGACACAAGTGGGGTATGTTCGGGTTGGACTGAACCTAAAAACCAACCAGGTCCCTCGAACGGAAATGCCAATAACTCACAGACCGGGCGTCCAATTGACGCACCGTCTGTCACGTTGGGTTCCATATGATGTGGCGCAACTACAAGATACATCAACTCGAGTTTTCATTTTAGTTGATGTATTGACACTAGGCTCAAGGATCAGACCCTTCCAGAATCGAGCCAGTTGAGTGTAGGAACCCAATGGCGGGTTACGACTGAGATGATAGGATCCTACGTGGACCTACAACTAGACCTGGATCCTCTGTGGGTTCACCAATGATGAGACTGGTCTCGGATCCTCCATGGGTTTGACTGTTATGATGACTATTCCTGGATCATGTGTTGGTCTGACAGTTTTAACTTCTGCACCTGGATCATGTGTTGGTCCAACAGAATAGCTGGACCTGGATTATGTGTTGATTTGACAACTCTAATGACTATTCTTGGATCATGTGTTGGTCCGATAGTTCTAACTTCTGTACCTTAATCATGTGTTGGTCTGACATAGTATCTAGACCTAGATCATGTGTTAGTCTCACAGCTCTAACGACTGTTCCTGGATCATTTATTTGTCTGAGAGTTCTAACTTACATACCGGGATCATGTGTTGGTAGGACAGAATAGCTGGACCTCGATCATGTGTTGGTCCGATAGCTCTAACGACTGTTCCTAGATCATGTGTTGGTCCGACAGAATAACTGGTCTAGTATCATGTGTTAGTCCGATAGCATATATGACTCTATGTCTATATCTGATCATCTGTACCTCTCTAAAAAATTTGTATACCTTTGTGAGATGAGTCATTACCTTCGTGTCTACATCATGTGTGAGATGTGTACTCTTGAAAACTTAGGTATATGTATGGGCATATACCTAAGTAAGGGTGGAACTTTCTTCAAGGATGTGTTGTCGTGAAGCCCATGTGGCTTTCTTCTATCAGTTGTTCCTATGGGATTCTCCTTGTGTTTTACTTTCTTTGTGGAGTGTTTCTACACTTTTGGAACAGAATTTGGTCAGGATTATGAGTTGGAGCCAGTTGTGAATGGTAACTAAGGTACATGTATGTTCATATACCTAATTAAAAATGGTTGATACTTCGTGATTGTATCTTACTACTGTGTCTTATCCTTAGTTGATTCTGGGAGACCTTCGGGGGTCTAGGGGTCCCCTAATGAGTATTGTTATACTCACCCCTGCATGGGATTCGCCCGAACCTTTTTGTGTTCTTTGTAGAAAATAGTCAGCAGCGATCAGGGCTGAGGGTGATGGACGGGAGGCTGCTCAGAGTTGGACTAGATGGGATACACCTCATGGATGAGTTGTTTGAGATCTGTACCTACCCCTCAGGTACGATTCCCTGATGGACGATCTAGGAAACGTTTTCCCTTTTTACTTTTACTTGTACTTGTTGTTCAGTTGGGTTTGTATACTATCCCACTTACATTCAGCACACCTTTCTTTTCTATTTTAGCTCTTGTTGCTTCTACTGCTTGTGTTCAGACTGTGTGTGTTACAGGTTTAAAGGAAATGCCTTCCATTTTTTTCAGGGATTCTCTTTTGGTGCCAGTTGCTAGCCCCTGGCCTATGGTAGGTGATCATGGGGCAGTCACGACATGGGCCTCGAGGACGAGTTGTGACATGATCAACATTCAAATAAATGTAGTTAATCCTTTTAATAATTATTCAAAATTTCATTTATTTTGGAGGATATACTACAATTATACATTTAATGACTTATAAATTTGACTCATTCGTATGACTAGATTCATTACCATACTTCTTTAACTAATAGAATTCATTATCTATATTCATACAGAGAACAAAAACTATGTATATGTCAAAAAACCTCCTTCAAAAAAATTTCCACTACATAGAGTAAATCAAAAACATATTGCATCATGTTCTAATTAATAGTCTTCCAATAATATTTTTTCTCATTATAAATGATCAATTTATGATAAATGTTTTTCTTTTTATATACACTGGATAATATAAAATATCATTTATTAGGTATTTCTCTATATCAAAATAATTAGTGGATTTGTGGAACAACAATAATAAGGTGTATTTTTATTTGAAAGACTCAAAATAACATTTTCCCCTTCATTTCTCAATTACAAGATCATTATATCTCATATCGAGAGTATATTTTGTAAGATAAAAAATTATATATTTAGTTATAGATCTTATAAAATTTGATATCTCAAGAAGAAAATAATATAAACATCTTTCATATTCGTCATTATAACTATTCCATCAATTCCTTGACATTTTTATAACAAAAGGAACTAATTAAGAATAAATAACCATAGATGGATCCATATAACCATACATGTCATTTATAATATCTTAAAATCATAAAACGTTATTATCACTTTATGAAAAATTAGTTTTATCATAGGATATTCAATTTCATAATGTATCTAATTCAAAAATAATGTATCATAAATAAAATTTTAATTGACAATAAAATAACCATCGGGAGGTTCTTTTCAATTTTTAGGTCTTTGGCCCACATATCCTGAAATAATTATGATCCTGATAATAAATAATACACCCCTTTTGAGTTGTTACAGCAATGTGAGTCTACACCCTAGCAAAATCCACTCGTTAGTGAGTAGGAACGATTATATTTTATAGGAAATTGTGATCATTTAATTATGACGAGAGGGGAGAGGGGAGAAGGGATGGATACTCTCGAAGGGGCGATCAGCGATGGGGCGAGCGGTGAAAACACTATCCAGGGTGATGCTGTTCGTGCGGGGAAAATTGATGCTGAAGGGAAGGATGTGGATCTGATAGGGCATCGAGATCATTTTTCACTCTGTGCGAAGCGAATTATTGGAAAATCGAGTGGAAAAGATGTCTCGAACCAGGGGAAGAGCTTCGCGGAGGTGCTAAAGCAAAACAGTGGATTTTCCTTTATGTATTGTGATGCTGAGAGTTCTGGGAGAATCATCAGAAAAGGGTGCATCGCCCACATATCCGCAAATCAAGCTATAGTTGAGGAGCATGTAAGGTTATGTAAATTCTCGATTATTTCACGGGTGATTATTCCAAAAGGTGTTAGGAAATGTAAGTTTCATGAATTGATAAGTTAGTTAGCGGAGTTATAGGGATTAAGTGACTGGAAGATGACCGCTATGGGGAAAGGGTTCTACCATATCATCTTCCCTACTGATGAATGTAAGCAGTGTGCTTGCAGTCTGGGGTCTGTCTCGCTGAACCCTGGGTATCATCATATTCATGAGTGGGACAAGAATTTTGATCCCAACTCTTTCAAGAACACTTTCTCACAGGTATGGATAAGAATTCATAAGCTTAGTTGGTTATATTGGAATCCCCATATTCTTCAAGATATTTCTTTGTCTTTTGGAAATACAATTAGATTAGACAAACAGACTTATTACCCCAACTTTGGTCATAATGCTAGAATACTGGTAGAGGTTGGCATCACTGGTATTTTAGTTGAACATGTTTTCTTCACTACTAGGGATGATAGTATCACTGTAGAGATTGGATACAAAAGGAAAGCCAAATTCTGTCTAAACTATCACATTTTTGGTCACACACATTCTGAGTGTAACAAAAATAAATTTTGTTCATCATGAAACATCAAAGGTCGTGATGACTGACACTATCGAAGGAAAGGGAATGACATGGGTCAGCCTGAGGCCACTATGGAGGCTCTTACTTGTGAATAGAATGACAATCTAGAGGTTCATAAAGAACTAGTGGTAGTTACTGTGGTGGATCATGTCGGTGAACAGAATGACAATCAAGATCCCACCAAGAAGGATGGGGAAGGGAAAAGCCCAAATGCTAGTGAGAAGGTACAAGGGGTTGAGGAGAATTCTGAAATGGTAAATGCTCAAGTTGATGAGAGGACTCAGGATGTGCTTCCTTCTGAACCCAATGTTAATTCTATGCTTCCTGGTTTGAATGAAGATCAGGTGGCTGAGAAGGATGAGCAGGGGAAAACCATTAATGCTGGGATTAATATGATGACAGTACAAGGAACCAGTTATAAAACTGGGGAATTCTCCCAAGTGCAATCCTTGAAGGCTGCAAGGAGGAAACTCCTTTCTATCGTGATATTTCCACTCAGTTCAGACAATAGGTACTCAACTTTTTCTGATGATGTTGTTTCCAATGCTCCTGATAGAGGCCCTCCAAATGAAGAAGGAGTGGATATTATAGAATAATCAATTGAAAGCATAATACCTGGTTATGATGGTCCCTGGAATAGGCAACAAGCCTCTCATCAATGAAAGCCCTCTTCTGGAATTGTCAGGGTCTGGGAAATTCCCCTACAGTCAAGGCCTTAAAGCATATTATTTTGACCAAAAAACCAATGTTGATTGGCATAGCTGAACCCAGAATGAAGTTTTCCAATTGGATGGCCTTCAATTGGTTGACTATAGGATAATCATTTATTGTAGAAAATCAGTATGAATGTGATACAAAAGCTCTATGGGTGCTAAATAATAACATTGTGACTATTGAATCCTTTCAAACTGATCGCCAATTTGTTTCTCTAACTTTACTTTTTCAATCAGGTTTATTTTTTGTAACATTTGTCTATTATTTCAATCAGTATATCAAGAGGAGAAGTTTATGGAATATCCTTTTGGGAATTGCTGAGAATATAGAAAAAATATGGATCATTTTTGGGGATTTCAACACAGTTTTGAGGCCAGAGGAGAAAACTGGGAGTAAGAGTTGTCGTGCATCAGCCAGGGACTTCTCCATATGTATCGATCAATGCAGATTGATTGAAATACCAATACTGGGTGCTGATTATACCTTTCATAGGTACACTAACAATGGAAGACAATATAGTAAATTTCATAGAAGCTTGGTGCGGATTGATGAGCAATGTGAGGAAATGGAAGTATCTGGCATCACTTTGTTTAGATTACAATCTGATCATCACCCGATTTTAATTAATATTTGTTCTTTCACTTTAAGGTCAGCACCCCTTCCATTTAAATTTAACAATTCTTGGCTAATGGTTCCTGGATGAAGAGAGATTGTTTTGGAAGCATGGATGGATACTGTCCAAGGCCGTGATTTACATATTCTTGTTAGTAAACTGAAAGTTGTTAAGGGTAGAATAAGGGAATGGAGTAAAAAATCTTCCTCCAACACCTATATGACTGTCAACAAGGTAACATGTACCAAGATACAATATCTTCACAAGAGATACAGGTATCCTCAAGGCTTGATAACTTGTTAGCTCTTAAGAAAAACTTGGCTAGGAATAAGCTCATCCCAAGATTACTGAAAGAAGGGGTAGGAACTCTTGGTTCTTTCATTGCATGCTGAGGGAGAAAAAATTAATAAGGAATATCAAGGATTTAGGAATTGGGGATAACATGTATACCTCTGAAAATGACATTATTAACTCTATGACATACTATTTTGAAAATATATACTCTGAATCTAGGGTATAAAATTGAGATAAAGTTATAAGATGCATTCAACCAATCTTGGATGATGTGAAAAATAAAAAACTTGCTAACAATCCTACCACAAATGAAATACATGATACTCCATTTGCTCTGAATATGGATAGTGTGGCTGGGCCTGATGGTTTCTCTTACAAATATTTTTCATGTTTTACTGGGATATTTTACATAAGAAAGTTACAGAAGCAATAAGAGGGTTCTTCTATCATTCCTATATGCCTTTTTGAATGAATTCAAATTTTATTTCCCTGATACCCAAGAAGGAAAATTCTCTTGATATAAAGGACTTCAGACCAGTTTCCATTGGGAACTCCACCCCCAATGTTATTAGCAAAATCATGGCAACAAGACTTGCTGATATTGCTAGGTCTCTTATCTCCTTTAATCAATTTGTCTTCATTCCTGGTAGAAATATACATAATTGTCTCTTTACTGCCTCAGAATGTGGCAACATAATGAGACCAAAGGTCAGGAATGGTTATATGACACTCAAGGTGGACATATCAAAGGCATTTGACACTATCATATGGGACATTATCTTCACTGTTTTGAATATGCATGGTTTTCAGGTAATTTTATTGGCTCAGTTAAAGCCATTTTGGAAAGTGCTAGACTATCCATATTGGTCAATGGTTCACTGAGGGGCATTATCTTCACTGTTTTAATGAAAATTTTGTGTTTTGTATTATGTAATATATTACAACATTATTTTGATTTTTTTATAATGAAAATAATGGATGAAAGTTTTATTCCTTGCATACAATTGTATTTCTCTAAATTGGGTTTCTCTTACCGTTTGCGTGCATGTTTAAATTTTAATTTCTCCACTTATAGATATTAAATCTATTATAGTGGATTACATATTTTTAATAAAAATAATTTATATATTTAAATATATACATCTTTTTTATTTTACATAGATAACAGTGAAAAACTTAATTTTTTTAACACAAATTATGTTAAAACAACTTAATATAGGAGATATCCCAAGATATAATGGTAATATTGAATCAAAAAAAAAATATAAATTTTTTTCTGAATAAATATATATCTTTTCATTTCCAAGACTCTATTAATTTAAAATCCAAATACATTTTCCCAGGAAAATGTTCATATAAAACTGAATTCTTTTATGAAATTCTCTTTTTTTCCATCCACTCACAATGAAAATGGAACATTTACTTCTCTATTATTCACTCTGTTTTATTGTTTTAGCTTTACCAAGTCCGACACTAATACCTTAATTTATTTACTCCATTAATAATATGTCATAATTTCTACTCTTATGACCAATCAATGTGGGATTATGTTGCAGGCCAAAGGGGGTCTCTCATTTTGAGGTATAAATCATAACCTTTCCCATTATATTTTATTAATTTTTACACCTTTTATTTTTTTACTTTACACAAAAATATTTTTTCTTCCAGTATTACCAATTTTATGTGATTTTATTATGATTATGAAACAAAAATTTCAAAACCTTCTCAAAAAATTGGAAATAAATGTATTTCTCATGCATTCATGTAGAATTCCTCATCCAAAAATGATAAAAATAACATCCCATCATCATATTTCATAAGAAGTTATAATAATATATTTAATTTCAAAAATTAAATTTAAAAAATTATATTCATTAATTAAAATATCAAATAATCCTCCTTTCCATTTAATTCATTGGTAAAGGATAATTTTGACCATCCGTATGACTTGACTACCACCTTGACAAAGTGAAGTGATTTTTATCATTTATTAATTATGTATAGACCCGGAGCTTGACGTACATGGACATTACATTACTTTTTTGGAATAATTAATAAATAAAAAAACAGACACACAAGGATCGTAATAGTTTAGTGTCTTTGGAAACATGGAATATAAACTTCTAATCATGTTGAAAGATCTCCAACAACTCACATAAAGATCTTCCCCTTTTTGATTCCTTACCTAAAACCTTTCCTTATTTCCTAGGGAAAATAAAACATAAAAAGGGTGAGATCAGATGCTTTTTAAGGGAAAACAAAGAGAACATAAAACAATCCATAAACATTTGAAAGGAAAAACATGAACATGAAATTTAAACATCAAAATCTTGAGCAAAGACATAAATTGTGGAAGTACATAAGTCATATATCATAATGGAACATAAACCATGATAAAATATACTGGGAATAAAACATGTAATTGTGGAAACCATTCAGTACATGTTATGATTTCCATAGTAGCCAAGGCATTGCTGCCAAGACCATCTTAGTGGACAAAGTCGCTTTCTGAATCAAGTTCACTCCTCGTTTCAGTCCTGTAACACTGAACCAGATTAACATAACATTACAGAAATTTCTATCTCATTAGATATAAATCTATACCCAATGCATTGGAGGGAGATATAGGTCCCACCCATCTCATAATGAAATCATTCTTACTTATTCCACAAAATAAACTTACATCATTCATAATAACCCAAAGAATAAAATGGGTTTCATAAACATCATCCCATCATCACATAATCTACATAAAAGTAATGGATATCATTTCATAATAATAAAAGTGAAACCATGTAAACCATAGAGACATTATACTTGAAACATACACATATGAAATAATTTTATCTTAGATGGAAAAATGGTTTTGATAAAACACTTGAAATGAATTCTTGAGGAAAATATCCTTTTTTCTTCAAAATCAATTTCTTTTCAAAAAAAGTCATGTAATTTTAAAATAAAGAGATTTTTTTGGAAATAGTCATGATATCTTTTGGAGGAAGCTTCATGAAAATAAGGATTTATAAAACTGTAAAAATACTTTCATTCCGTATACGTTAAAAAAACATTCTTCTCGTACTTTTGTCGGAAAAGTCAAAAGGTACATTTTAGGGTAAATAAAAGAAAGATTCCTTCCATACCACGGGGTAAAAGTGAAAATGGGTAAAAAGGACTTTAAATATACATGAATATACTTTTATAAAACATGGACATGGATGATTGCAATAACCCTAGTAAATACTTACGAATAAGAAATATCGGATAAAAATGAGATTTGCAAAATAATTCCTTACCTTATGTCTAATATGCTTTTTATGGATATGAATCTCCTGTATAATTATTTAAATAATTTCATTGACTTATTAAATAATAATATTCATTGTTATTATATCATATATGTTTCACTTATGACATTATATTACCCGTTCTTTTGTAAATTCCATGTTAAAGCAGCGTTTTGGGTAAAATCATTTCATTTATCCTATGTGTTTCGACTTGTTCTTCATGATATTATTACTTATATCCTTATTTACATAGTTCCAGAATGTAAAACATGATTTATATATAATATATATTCATCATACACATATATATTATAGATCGATAAAAGGAATGAAATACACCGTTCATGGATACGGTAGGCCGTACGTATGCATGAACGCTGTTTTCATTTCCTTATTGAATTGAATGAAACTAAATAGATGACATAAATATATATATAAATAAATCCAGTAGAATTATTATTTAATATATTTCATTATTATTCATTATATAAACATTATGATCATTCATGTATGGTTAACATGGAGAATTAATCTCATCGCGTCGTGGAGACGGTAGTCCGTACGTATGCACGAGCGATGATATCATTCTCATAATTATTTAATAGAATTTGAGTGGATGGTATAATATATAAGAATAATTATGATGTTATAATAACCATATATAGTTATTCTTTACACCATTATACCCATCCATGTAAGGTGTTGGTGGAAAAACAGAATACACCAGGGTGTGGAGACGGTATTCTGTACGTACGCACGCGCGGTGATTTTGTTTTCCGTAGGATGGATAGAAGGTAAAATAGGGTTCTTTCATATTTATAATAAAATATCAGTATATTAGGGATACTGATGTTATTACTTCATAATGAAACAACTAATGAAGGGGTAGTAGAAGAAGAATGGAACTTGAAGAAAACGGTTGAAGGTATTACCTCTCTCTCAAAGTGCCTCCTTTAAACATTCTCTTAAGGCACTAGAGTGGGTCTTTTGAAAATACCAGTACCTCTTGTAGGTTTCAAAGGAAGTGGGTAAGTGAAATGGGCAGGGGTTTTCCGAGCTTGAAGGCTCAATGTGGTGTAAGGAGGAGAGGGAGGAGGTTCCCTTTTATAAGGGAGGAGAGCAGCACCTTTGGAATCCTCAAAAATATTCGTTTAATATAAATTTAATCCCCACATAAAAACCACCAAAAATGACTCAATTATAATATTATACAATATAGAGTTGTAATATCATCATCCAATCAAATTTATACTTGTTTTTATCTTATTTTCATCCTTATCATTTTGATTTATCATTATTTAATCTATTTTACGTTTATTTGTGGTAATAAAATTATAAATTATAAATGGTTATAAATAATCACTTATGTGTTGTTAATTTGCCATAATTGGAAACTTTATGCCATTTTAGACAACATAAATTTCAATTTAAAATTTTTAAATATTTTTGTGATTTTTAAACAATTTAATAATATGTTATTTTTATAAAATAACAATAGTGTCAATTTTGACACTATTTGTTTATTTCAATTTAAATAAAATCTAAAGAGATGATATATTCAAAATAAAATATTTACTAGATTACTAACATGTCAAATTTTACTAGAAAATTCGTGGATCACATTAAACAGTTCATATAATATTTATTTTAATATTTTTAATACCATTTATTTTGTATATCTCTTAATAAAATAATTAGTACAACATTTTTTGTATAATTATTTAATATACTTATTTTTGCATAAAAATTTAAAATAAAATCCTTTGATGAAGATAAATATCAAATATTTTATAATAATAATTTTACTCAAATTTATCATCTTAAAATAATAACATGTAAATTGTTATCTTTACTAAATTATGAAAGTGACAACTTTGGAATCAATTAAAATAAACTATTTTAAGTGTCATAATCACCTTAATAAGGATCCAAATGGTCCACAATTCTGTCAGTGTATGTTTAGGGTTTATATATACACTAATAATAAGTTTTCTATAGATTTTTGGGCCTTTTGATATGTATTACTATTTCAATAAAAACTGTATTATTGATTTTTTGCTAAATAAATAATTTCTGCATCATTAATGTATAAGATAATAAGGTAATTAAATAATTCTTAAAAATTAAAAATAAATTACCATGATAAAGAAAAACATTTTATCTTTCAAATGAGTATTTATAACCTAATTTATATTCTGTATAAATATATATTAAAAATACTTTAATTATTAAAGTTGAGTGAGACATATTTCACTTTCCTTTAAATAAAATAAACTAAAGGTCTTAATCACCTCCATGTGGGTTCCAATGGATTCCATTTCGACAAAAATATGCCTTAGGACAAAATATAAGCATCCAATTATATTATTACAAGTGTTAGGGTAATTTTATAATATTATATTTACCCTTAATTACCCGATTTACATTTTACTATGGTAAATAAAATTTACCGTAGTTACTTTCGTAATGCCCAAAAATAAAAAGTAGCTTATTAACACAATTTAGACCCACTAATTCAAAATATGGAATCAATTTTTCTAAATTCAATACACAAATGTTTCAGAATTTAATTTAAAATTAATCTCATTTTTAAGAAAATGTGTTTTAAAAGTTATAACATTGCAAAAGATTGAAATGTTTTTACCTATGAATTCAATGTAAAATTAATGTTAATGAAATAAATTATTTTAAATGGTAAAAATATATTCTATTTATACTTTAAAAAATTAAATATTATAATTTAACCATATAAATTATTACGATGAAAAAATTTGTTTTTAATTAAAATATATAGTGTTTTTACTATTCATCAAAATATGAAAGTTAACAGAATAATATGGAAATTTTATCCAAAGTAAATTTTTATTTCTTGATTCCAAAGAAGAATTTTATTTTGTCAAATTGAACTTATAAACATATCAATAACTATATTTAATATGGGTGCACCATCAAAAGGTGGCAAAACTGCATTTTTTTTAAAATACTTATTTTACCTGAAAAATTTATTTTGTTCTTGTACCATGTTCTAGAAAATGTGTAAGATGAATAATAATGTTATAAAATTTAAAATATAGTTAATACTATTGATAACGGCTAGTTCATAATAATATTATAACAATATATCATTGTTTTGTTAAACTAGGTATTGCGTACAACACACGCTATCGAGGAAGGTCGTGATTGCGTGTAATGCAAGCCAAGTAAGGGTTGTGTTTAGTGCATGACTCCTTTGTTGTTGTGTATAACAAAATCAAACAATATTTCATTAATACATTGAATATATATAAATATACTCAATGTTGTGTAGAATAACTATTAACAAACAAACTTGAAATTGTGTGTAACACGATCCAAGATTAGTGTTGCATATACTGCAAGCTAATACGGTGTCGCGTATAGCGCAAGATAATCTTTGTGTAGCGTAAAATAGAATAAATTAAAGATATTAAAAAGAATATATCTTAAAAACTCAGGTTGTAACATTCTACCCCCCTTAAAATGAATTTCTCCCTCGAAATTCGTCGGGGTTATAAATCGTTTACTATTCATAGAAACCCACATCGTAAAAAGGAATACTAAAACTTAATTTTAAAAACTAAGGTATGAAACGCAATGATTACCCAAAGTAACTCATCACTGGGTTTCTATATAAGAGAATATAGGTTAAAATATGGATATAGAAGAAAAATCTAACCATCAAGTTCTGATGTAGAGTGGTAGAGAACATGGCTATGAAAAATCCATCAATCACAAAGCCATAAATTTGTGATGATATAAGGTACCATCTAATTCATCAGATATAAGAGCACTAGGACAACCTTTTTGCTTTTCAATATCATTTCCCTAAAGTTGAAAATTTTGATTTAGAAGAAATACTTACTTGATTTTGGTACAATCTCACTATTGTTCGTGCTTTGAACAATTTCCACGTCATCTCTTAAAGAAATGAAGTTGAATTTGTTATTTGGGAAGTGATAACAGATCAGTGATAGAATGATGGTTCATTCCATTTGTTTCAAACAAAAGGTTATCAAAAGTTATCAAATATACATAAGTCCATCTATGGTGAGGTTAGTCGTATACGATTCCAAAAATGAACTTATACTTCATCTATCATGCCACTTAATAAAATAAAACTTGTTTCTACTAACTAGGGACTTCCTGTTGGCTATTGGTATGCGATAAAGGTCAGTCTCACTTCAGTTGTGGGTTCGATTCCCAGAGCCTTGTCCGACGCGATGGGTTGTCGCCCGTCCTACAGGTTGTCCTTTTTCTAAAACTTCATTACTATAACATCCCATCAATAATATCGAAAAAGGTTATATCCTTAAAAAATACTAACTTATGTCCAACATAATCCATTACAATCTTTAGGCTTATCTAAAATACTTTAGTCCAATCTCATAGTATAAAGAAAACAATTAATAGAAAGGTTATCTACGAAGAATGTGAATACAAGCATTTATCCCACATATATCATAAGATATATCTTGTTGGTTGCATTCCAAACACATGAATACCTTAGTCATATATTCTCTTGACACATAAATTACAATAGAACCATAGTTAAAAAATGAATACTGTCAAAATGTAACTGTTTCCGCATACTAAAATCCCAAAAAATCTATATAATCAAACCATAATATCACTTAGTCCTTATATCAATAATGAGCTCATGAATACAATCAAACATCTAATTATCTTCTTATCCCTTCATTATGCGTATATCATCTACTTTCCAAAAATATCTGAATAACCTTCCATGGTTACCGGTACCATTCAACATATACTTTCAAATAATTTAGGAAAAACAATAGTGTAACAATACTTAGATGATTCTTTATTCCATAGTACCGTACATTATTTTTTATAAACATACAATCATTCCACTAACTTCTTAAACCACTTACTGAGCGTCATCATTTAATTTATCTCATATTTCATTTTTAGTCTCTTCATCATCATCCACATAAATAATACTCATATGACCATGCTGATTCTCTTGATGAGATTTTCCCTTAGGGAATTGGTTTGCATAATTCCAATACATTCCACATTTAAAACACCTAATCATTGTTGATGTCGTAGCAATACCATTATCTATGTCCATGGTGTTAACTGAACCTTTTCCTTTGCACTTACTAGATTTGTTTCCTTATTTTCCACACCCAAAACATCTTCTAGTTCCTTTGAAACAATCTCCCTGATGCCTCTTCCAACATGATTTACATGAGGGAAATTGAACATTTTTTCCTCTATGATCATCATGAAACTCCATCTTTCTCTTATTATCTGAGTCGGGAAACTTACCAAAGTTGAGATTATTGATCATATTATGAGATTTATGATTAGGCATAATAATGATGTTTGGACTTCCAAATCTCATTTCATTTGGTTGCTCAGGAAGAATATCATTCCATTGTCCATCATATCCTCCATTATCGTGAATCTTCTTGTTTCCAGCCATTTTTTAAATCCCAAAAAGAATAGTGTGAGAGGGAAATACCAAGACATACCTTAGAAATATCTCTTGGGATCTCACTAACGTTTTCGCATCCTAGTTTCCAAAGGTTGACTAAACCTTTCCTCTGATACCAACTATAGAGACCCGAATCATGACGTACATGGACATTACATTACTTTTTCGGAATACTTAATACATAACAAAAATAGACACACAAGGATCGTAATAGTTTATTGTCTTTGGAAACATGGAATATAAACTTCTAATCATGTTTAAAGATCTTCAACAACTCCCATAATGATACTCCCATTTTTGTTTCCTTACCTAAAACATTTCCTTATTTCCCGGGGAAAATAAAACATAAAAAGGGTGAGCTCAAATGCTCAATAAGGGAAAACATAGAGAACATAAAACAATCCATAAACATTTGAAAGCAAAAACTTGAACATGAAATTTAAACATCAAAATCTTGAGAAAAGACATAAATCATGGAAGTATGTAAGGCATATATCATAATGGAATGTCAACCATGATAAAATATAATGGGAATAAAACATGTAATTTTTCCAACAATTCAGCACATGTTATGATTTCCATAGTAGCCAAGGCATTGCTGCCAATACCATCTTAGTGGACAAATTCCCTTTCTGAATCGAGTTCACTCCTCGTTTGAGTCATGTAACACTGAACCAGAATAACTTATCATTCCATCCATGTCTATATCATGAGATATAAATCTTTACCCAATGCATTTTTGGGAGATATAGGTCCCACCCATCTCATAATGAAATCATTCTTACTTGTGCTACAAAATAAACATACATTATTCATAATAACCCAACGAATAAAATGGGTTTCATAAACATCATCTCATCATCACATAATCCATATAAAAGTAATGGATATCATTTCATAATAATAAAAGTGAAACCATGTAAATCATAGAGACATTATACTTGAAATATACACATACTAAATAATGTCATCTTAGATGGAAAAATGGTTTTGATAAAACACTTGAAAAACATTCTTGAGGAAAATATCTTTTCTTCTTCAAGATCAATTTCTTTTCACAAAACGTCACGTAATTTTAAAAGAAATATATTTTGTTGGAAATATTCATGAAATATTTTGGAGGAATCTTCCTGAAAATAAGGCTTTATAAAACCGTAAAAATCCTTTCATTCCATATACGTTAAAAAACATTCTTCTTGTACTTTTGTTGGAAAAGTCAAAAAAGTACCTTGTAAGGTAAATAAAAGAAATATTCCTTCCATACCATGGGGTAAAAGTCAAAATGGGTAAAAAGAACATTAAATATACATGAATTCACTTTTATAAAACATGGACATTGATGATATAAATAACCCCAGTACATACTTATGAATAAGTAATCTCGGATAAAAATGAGATTTGCAAAATTCTCCCTTACCATAGGTCTGATATGCTTTGTATGGATCTGAACCTCCTGTATAATGATTTAAATAATGTCATTTACATATTTCATAATCATATTCATTTTTATGATATCATATATGTTTCACTTATGACTTTATATTACCCATTCTTTTGTAAATTCCATGTTAAAGCAGTGTTTTGGGTAAAATCATTTCATTTATCGTATGTGTTTCGACTTGTCGTTCTTGATATTATCACTTATATCCTGATTTAAAAAATTAAATAATATAAAACATGATTTATATATAATATATAATCATAATATACATATATATTATAGATCTATAAAATGAATGAAATACACCGTTCATGGAGACGGTAGGTCGTACGTACGCAGGAACGCTGTTTTCATTTCCTTATTGAATTGAATGAAACTAAATAGATGAAATACATATATATATACATAAATCCAGTAGAATTTTTATTTCATATATTTAATTATTATTAAATATATAAACTTTATGATCATTCATGTATGGTTAACATGGAGAATGAATCTCATCGCGTCGTAGAGACAGTAGTCCGTACGTACGCACGAGCCATGATATCGTTCTCATAATTATTGAATAGAATTGGAGTGGATGGTATAATATATCAGAATCATTATGATGTTATAATAACCATATATAGTTATTCTTTACAGCATTATACCCATCCATGTAAGGTGTTGGTGGAAAAAACAGATTACACCACGGCGTGGAGACGGTATTCCGTACGTACGCACGCGCGGTGATATTTTTTTCCATAGGATGGTTAGAAGGTGAAATAGGGTTGTTTCATATTTATAATAACATATCAGTATATTAGGGATACTGATGTTATTACTTCATAATGAAACAACTAAAGAAGAGGGAGTAGAAGAAGAATGGAAGTTGAAGAAAATGGTAGAAGGTATTACCTCTTTCCCGAAGTGCTTCTTTTAAACTTTCTATTAGGGTACTAGAGTTGGTCTATTGAGAAGAACTGTACCTATAGTAGGTTTATAAGGAAGTGGGGAAGTGAAATGGGCAGGCGTTGGCCGAGATTGAAGGCTCAATGTGGTGTAAGGAGGAGAGGGAGGAGGTTCCCTTTCATAAGGGAGGAGAGGGGCACCATTGGAATCCTCAAAACTATTAGTTTAATATAAATTAAAACCCCACATAAAAACCTAAAAAATGACTCCATTAGATGATTAGATGAGATAGGGTTGTAATATCATCAACCAATCAAATTTAGACATGTTTTGATCTTATTTTAATCTTTATCATTTTGATTTATCCATATTTAATCTATTTAAGTTTATTTGTGGTAATAAAATTCTATATTATAAATGGTTATAAATAATCACTTATGTGTGGTTAATTTTCCATAATTGGATAATTTATGCCATTTCAGACTATATGAATTTCAATTTATAATTTTTAAATATTTTTGTAATTTTTAAAAAATTTAATAATATGTTATTTTTATAAAATAACAATAGTGTATATTTTGACACTATTCATTTATTTGAATTTAAATAAAATCTACACAGAGGATATATTCAAAAAAAAAGATTTAATAAATTCCTAACATGTAAGATTTGTCTAGAAAATTCGTGGAGAACATTAAACAGTTCATATAATATTTATTTTAATATTTTTAAAACCATTTATTTGGTATATCTCTTAATAAAATAAATAGTACAACATTTTTGAATTATTATTTAATATACTTATTTGTTGCATAAAAATTTAAAATAAAATTCTTTGATGAATATAAATATCAAATATTTTAAAATAATAATTTTATTCTAATTTTTCATCTTAAAATAACAACATGTAAATTGTTATCTTTAATATATTATGAAAGTGAAAACTTTGGAATCATTTAAAATAAAATATTTTAAGTGTCATAATCGCTTTAATAAGGGTCAAAATGGTCAAAAATTAGGCCAGTCGATGATTAACGTTTATATATACACTAATAATAAGTTTTGTGAAGATTTTTGGGCTTTTTGATATGTATTACTATTTCAATAAAAACTATATTATTGATTTTTCACTAAATAAATAATTTCTGCATCATTAATGTATAAGATAATAAGGTAATTAAATAACTCTTAAAAATTAAAAATAAATTACCATGATAAAGAAAAACATTTTATCTTTCAAATGAGTATTTATAAACGAATTTATATTTTATATATAGTTATATTAAAAATAGTATAATTATTAAAGATGAGTGAGACATATTTCACATTCCTTTAAATAAAATAAACTAAAGGTCTTAATCACCTCCAAGTAGGATCCAATGGATTCCATTTCGACCAAAATATGCCTTAGGACAAAATATAAGAATCTAATTATTTTAATACAAGTGTTAGGGTAATTTTATAATATTATATTTACCCTTAATTACCCGATTTACCTTTTAATATGGTGAATAAAATTTACCATAGTTACTATTCATAATGCCCAAAAATAAAAAGTATCTTATTCACACAATTTGGACCCACTGATTCCAAATATGGAATCCATTTTTCTAAATTCAATACATAAAAGTTGCTGAAATTAAGTTAAAATTAATCTCGTTGTTAAGAAAACGTGTTTTAAAAGTCATAACATTGCAAAAGATTGAAATGTTTTTACCTATGAATTAAATGTAAAATTAATGTTAATGACATAAATTATATTAAATGGTAAAAATATATTCTATTTATACTTTAAAACCATTAAATATTATAATTTAACCAAATAAATTATTGTGATCAAAAAAGTTGTTTTTAATTAAAATATAGCGTGTTTTTACTATTCATCAAAATATGAAAGTTACCAGAATTATATGAAAAATTTATCCAAAGTAAATTTCTATTTCTTGATTCCAAAGAAGAATTTTATTTTGTCAAATTTAACTTATAAATATGTCAAAATCTAGATTTAAAGTGGGTGCTCCATCAAAAGGCGGCAAAACTGCATTTTTTGAAAAATAGTTATTTTACCCGAAATATTTATTTTATTTTTATACCATGTTCTAGAAAATGTGTAAGATGAATAATAATGTTATAAAATTCAAAAAATAGTTAATAATATTTATATCTTCTAGTTCATAATAATATTATAACAATATATCGTTGTTTAGTAAAACCCGGTATTGGGTACAACACACGCTATCGAGGAAGGTCGTGATTGCGTGTAATGCAAGCGAAGTCAGGGTTGCGTTTAGTGCATGACTCCTTTGTTGCTGCATATAACAAAATCAAACAATATTTTAGTAATACATTGAATATATATATACATATACTCAATTTTTCGTAGAATAACTAATATCAAAAAAAGTTGAAATTGTGTGTAACACGATCCAAGATTACTGTTGCATATACTGCAAGCTAATGCGGTGTCGTTTATTGCACAAGATAATCAGGGTGTAGCGTATAGTAGAAGATATTAAAGAGTTTAAAAAGAATATATCTTATAAAATCTTGGGTTGTTACAAATTACTTGTATGGTCATAATATTATTTTTAATGAAGATAAATGATATTTCTGATATAATAATGTTTCTATAATTGTAATTTTTCATTTATATTCCCTTCAATACATCTATTGAAAAATAGAATCATCACATTTATGTAAGTATAGATTATCAATCCATGAATTGATGAAATTAATTTTTCATCACAACATAATATGTATGGTTATAAATTTGTATATAATTAATATATATTATAATTAAATATATATTAACCTTATGGAGATGGAGGAACCCTAATCTATGTGAATTGGTCATCCTTCCATGTATATGAATACATGTAAAATTAATAATTTGACACCCAAAATGGTGACTATAATAGTGAATTGATAATATTAGTTGTTGCAATGATGTAATTGCTTCAGAAATGTTATTATATATACATATATTATTAAGCTAGGGAATTATAATAAATTAATTTTAATTTCATAGCTGTTAAGAGTGCTTTAAAATATTTTTAGATATATGTTCGGGGTTCACCACAGTTTATCTTCATAGGGATATGTTTTAATGTAATAGGAAAACTTATTATTTATAATCTGTATGTATGTCTCATGAATGAATATTTTAATTTTTTAATATTTAATTCATGTAATTCATAGAACCATATAATTTTCAAACATATAATGAATTTCAATTACAAAATTTAATATTCTATAATGGTTCATCATACCAATTTTGTTTCATTGATAAAATTTTGATGTTATGAATCTATTTGTATTTATGAGGCATGTAAAATGATCCACCCACATGAAATACATTGTATTTTTATTTATTAATGTTATTTAACGTTACAATTAAATTTATTTCTTCCATGGGGTTTTATTTTAATGTTACCAATATTATAAGCATTTATCATAGTAAATTGTATTCTTTGGGAGATATGTTTTATTATGGAATAATATGAATTTATGAGATTTTTCTACTGAATAATTGATAGTGTTTATCTTGAGAAATGTTATATATATGGTTTTTACTTTTTTATTGGAATTTATATTTTTAATTAGTATAGTGTCATCAATTTTTAAGTAAATAAAAACCAATATTGTTTTAAAAAAATCGATTTAAAAAAAATAATTTTAATTTCATTTATTTATTTTGGATTTGTAAAATTTTAAATTCTATATTAACTCCTTGATTTATTCTATGTAAGATTTTTAATTTTATACACCGAGTTAAGAATGTGATTTTGATGCTTTATGATCATAAATGTTGATTAAATAATATTATTATGCATATATTATTTACAAGTGAATTTTTTCCAAAAAAAAAAGAAGTAACTCCAAAAGAATGACATGTATGAGAAATAAGAGAATGCCAGTTATTTTGGGATGTGGTTTTTAACCAAGGCATGGGATAATTTTTTTTATATGATGTTTAGTATAATCATATATAAATAAAATTTATTTAATATTTTCTTCAATATTAAACTGAAAATAATGGAATATATCTGGAATGGTTTTTTCAATGGAAAATAAGATACCACTATAATTTTGGATTGTGATAATAACACTAGGAATGATATAAAAAATTCAGCATCATGTATTTAGAATTATTCCACAAAAGGGTGATAATAATTTTCATATATATAGGCTGATAGAAATAGAAATAAATTTATTTTTTTATTGTTATTATTATTATTTCAATGAAAAAATGAATTTATATACATCAGTGATTAATAATTTTGTAATGGATGAAACAATGAGAGGAAAATGTTATAATTTTGATATTATTAATTGTGTTAAATAAATGACATTGAGGGTGGTTAATTTAACGTATTGATAAATTATTCAAATTAAAGAAGGTTTATATTGAAATATTTATGACAAAAATGATTTTGGTGATTCAGTAATAATTTTAATTATTTTTATTATATATTATTTTTATTATTATTCCTATTAAATTATGAATATTATATTTAAAAGAATATGTATATATATTACATGCATATATGTAAGGGTAAATATATATATATATATATATATTTAAACATGTGGAGGATTATATATATATATATATATATATATATTGGGATGCATAAGTAAATATAACCGGAATATATATGGGTTAAATAAATATAAATATATGTGTCTGTGGGTGTGGGTGCATATATATATATTTGTGTGTGTGTGTGTGTATAGATATATATATTAATGAATTTTAATATATATTATTTTTTGAAAAATTGGTGAAAGGCGATTAAATAAATAATTTTTTTTGAAAAAATAAATTAATTGGGGGCCATGTGGGGGATCCACACAAAAAGTATGAGTTTTTTTAATTTTTTTATTCTTAATGAAATGAAAAAAATGAATAAATTTAAAAATAAAATTAAACGGTAACAATTATAATATAAAGGTGAAATGAGAGGCTCATGGTGACTTGTATACAAGGGAGGGATTTTTCCACCTCACCAGATATCACTCTCTCATTTTCTCTCTATTATTATCTTTATTGTAATTTTTATATTTATTTTAAAAAATATATCTCAGTGATATATTCTATAATATTGATCAGATTGATTCTTAGTTTCTGTCATCGATTTTTTGTCAACGATTATTATGTCAAAATATTATCTTTCCCAGGGATGTAAGTCTTCAATAGTGAATTTAATCTCATACATAATTCCTCATCTCCAGTTTTTATTGAACATAGGTTTGAAATTCATTATCATATTTTTATGATTTATATGAGTTGTTAGAATCATTAATTGGTGTGTGTGTGTGTGTGTGTGTGTGTTTAGACTATGAGGCCTATGTTTTATTCTTGATCATAAGAGTTTTTCATTTTGTACTTTTAAATGTTCTTTTTTTTCTTCTATATTGATTTTGATGATTATTATATTGTTTTATTGATATGATTATTTTTCATTCATGTGTATTTGTATAGTTTTATCTATTATTATATATTTTGTAGCTGAGTGTGCATGTTGGGACTAAATAGATGGTATGTCATATATGGGGAATGTAGTAGTCAACATTGGATGTTCGGTGAGACATGACACATAATTTATGACATGAGATAATTGACACACATTGGATATTATCCTCTAAGAGGGATGTTCTGTTCTTCGGTTAGAAAGTTATTCAACTATTCCAATCAACAGAATGTGTCACAGGATTTAGGATATCAGGATATAAGGTATGTGGGAAAACCTTAGTTTTCATGTTATATATGATGTATGATGTTTTATATCCAATTGATATATATGTTATATGTCTATAGTGGTTGGCATCAATTTAGACTAGCCTGACCACTAGAATGTGTAACATGTATGGAGATATCCACTCTAGGATGATTTGTTATAGTAGTTACAGATGTCCCCTATAGTATTATCCCAATATGGGTTTGTTTTACCTAACATGGTGATGAATCATGTAGATCATGTTCCAATGGTCCCAATATGTGTTGTAATTTTGGGATATATTATTTTCATATTGATACCCTATTTGTGATCATAGAATAAACAAGTATGTTTTATGCACGAATTTTAAGGTACATTGGTGCTGTGCTACTGAGCCTTTTATTCTAATCCTAATCATGAATATCGATGTTCTTATAAACATCATGAAAAGAGGACCAATTAAGGGTATAATCCATGTGGTTGAGGGCTAAGAATATTGAGTATGAGGATGCTAACATTGCAGATAGGGTAGGGATGGGATTCCAACTACTATATTTTACATGCATTCCATGTAGCTAGGATCTTTGTTTTATTTTTATTATTATATCATATATTTTATCTTCTATTTTTCCACATTTTTTCAAATTAATACATTTTTCAATATTCTGTTGTTATTATTTATTTCTCCCATGACATGATACATAAGGTATAATTTATCCATGGTTCCGCTTGTGACTCTTGCAACTATTCAACACCCTCAACTGTATGGTGAAGTGATCCGAATGTCAGTGGAATACCATCTTAAACATAGATGTTTGGGATTGGATATTAAATGTAACAATTATGTCTTGAAGAATGTTTAGACACCCCTTAGTAACATGATTTTTTAGTACATGACCTCCAGGAACCACTCGTTTCTCTATATAAATGTGGTCCCAAACTTGAGATCCACACACATACCAAAACATATCATTAGATTAATCATAGTACACATTAGAAAAAACATATTCAATCGGTGTTCTTGTTTTTCAATCACACACACACAAGTAAACGTCCTAGGAGGTCACCCATCTTAATCACTACTCCTTTCCAAGAAAGCATAACTATGGAATTCTAATCATGCAGTCACCTGAAAAGAATGTTTCTCTTTATTGAAAAGATTCATAACATTTATTCATTTATCCCCTTACCATTCTTGGATGTTACATTAACCCCCACCATATATCACATGGTCCTTATTCTGGAATCTATATCTCATCCCAGGTAATTCCACTGAACATCGAACTGGGTTATTTTATGATACCAATGTAACAATAGGAGCTCATAGACAACTCAAACACCCATCCATAACATGTGCATCTGGTCCTAGACCTACAATTACCACTAGTTTCCCCAAATAGATGTGATCACCAACCAATGTCATACCCAGGTACCTAATTGGATCATCATACTAATTAATTCCCCAATATGTCAACACTTGTTTATTCATTTGTTTTTTTATTCACACAAACAACCACTAGGAAAGGTCAAACATCATGATGAATACTATATTACAAGGAATCATAACTATGTATTTATAATTATGTAGGCTCCAAAAATTAATGTTTATCCATGTTTACATGAGTCATTTAATTTATTTAACTAACAAATTAAAAATTATGCAAGGTTATAATGAGGTTTTTGAATAAAAAAATTACAAAAACATATGGTTTTTATGTTTCAATATTATTTTACAATGATTTTTTATAATTACATTTCGTTTCCTTAAATTATAGGATCTATCCCTACTATATGTTGTTTATTTTAATCTCATATATTTATAAATTAATATTACATTTTTTGATACTTTTCCTCTCATTAAGTATCAAATAAATTGAAATTATATTTCTTAAGAACTCAAACAAACGTTTTTTTCTTAACTCAGGAATCATTTCATCCATTTCAATATTTCTAATAAATATTTTATTCAATTTTAATAATAGTCTCATTAGTTTTTTGAGGTCATTTTCAGGATATTTTAAATTATTTATAGACGTTCGAAATAGAATCTTCTTGTAGTTTTCCATACTAGGTTCCTTTGACATGTCTCTATAAATATGATTTGAATTTTTTATCTAATGAACAATGAATTAACAGAATTCACCACAATAATTAATAAAAATTTACATGAAGACTCAATTATATGATTCCTAATCTATTAAATATAAAATATTTTACTTAAAAATTTATAATCTTTTATATTTTAAATAATTTATTTCAAGATAGAAAGGGTATTTTCCTTAAAAAATATTTCAGAGATCCCTTAAAGGTATTATTCAACTATAAAAAATTATTTTCTATTTATTGTATATTTCATGGGATATGATATAATTTTATAGTCAATATTCTCTATCTAGATGGGTTATATATATAATTATAAGATTTATATAATACATTTTCTAGTTAACTTAAATAAACAATAGTGTAATGATAAATAACATCATGATACAGTGAAATACATATAAAGATATTATGATTATGTGATAGGTAGTTATGTTATAAAATATTTGTGTGTGGTTTAGTAATAAACATAGCACATGTGGCACTATTATATTCCAACAATACATTGGGTAATGAGGAAAAAGTTGATAAAATCCTAAGAGATGTTAACGTTATTTAAATCCTAAAAGATGGTAGAGTTAACTAGATAGAATTTACTAGTATGATAATTTTAGAAATTAATATATAAGGATTTATATTAGGTTATATTTTCTATAATTATGGACATCATGGTGAACATTGACAAATGATGTTACATTCTATGCTTAGGTGAAGCCATAAATTTGTGTTTTATGAATGGAATATGTTCTCAAAAAACATGATTCTTTACTGATGATTCTAAAAACATATTTCAAATGTATTATGATTAATAATGAAGCTTAACATGATTCATGTTCATGAACTATGAATTATAGGTAATTTTTTCTATGATATTCTCATATTTTTAATCTATTATCCTTATAATTTTCATATTTTTTATCATGGATAGTCATTTCCATTTAAAACCCTTACTAAGTATCTATGATCACACATCCTTTTTTACATTTTAAAAGGATATGATTAATGGTTAAAATTATAATGTGTCTAATATATCTTTTATTTATGAATAAATATGTGTGAGATGATGTAGATTATTGATTTTGTAGTTTTGTAGGTATCCATTTTTTGAAAGACAAATTTTTTTTATGGATTTTAGTTTTATTCAAATAATATTTATATATTATGATGTAATACATATGTATGAAACATTTCAGACTCTATATAGAAATATTTAGATTATCATCTTATAATTGTGTCATTTTTAGTTTCATCATCTTCTTATATATTTTTAATGCAATTTATACAAATTATTATGATAAACAATTCATCAAAAATATTGATTATAAAATAGGAAATCATTTTGTATCAATGACTACATTTCATTCACCATTAGTAAAATTATTTATATTTTGAGATATTAGATTTATGGTAGATTTTAATGAACCACTCCATGTTAAGGGATTCAATCCATCATTAGAATATCCTGATAGACATTTAATTAATTTTTTTTATAGAATTACATTTGGTATATTATAAAGAAATTATGATATATTTAGGTATGGATTTGTTAATTTATCATAATTATTTTATTAGTAATACATATGAGAACTATCATTAACATAAATTATGTTCAGTAAAATAAAATAACAAAATATATATGATTTAGAATATGTGGACTTTAATTCTCACCAATTTTAAATGATGGAATACGATTTTCTTCTTGAATAGTTTTCACATTAAAATTTTTCTCTATTTACATATTGATGCTTCATAAATTCACTAGTATTCAAAAAGTCTAATTTTTCTTTATGAATCACAGTTACACTCATTATCTCCATATGTGGGATATTTTTTAATAAAATTTATCAAGTCTCTTGTGTCACATGGTGAACCATCAATGTTCAATAATAATAATAAATGTGTTGTTGTTAGATTGAGTGATTAAATTTAATGGTGTCTGAGCTACATTCACAACCCACATTCCACTATATTAAATATAAGGATATACCATTTTGACAAACAATTATGGAAATTTGGTATCTTCATCATTCGCATGATTTTCTTTCCTGTGGGAGTTTTCTAGTACCTAGTCATCTTGTTGTTAGTAATTCAGAAAATCAAAAGTTTATGTTCCAAAAAACACTTTTGTTAGGAATAAAAATAAAGAAAAAAATATAAACTAGATCCTCAACCACATTAATACATTTCTATTGGGTTTCCTGATCCCCGCATCTTATTTTATGGTTCTTGGTTATAAACAAGGAATAATCCTAGGTAATGATTTTTCCTTAAGGAAAAAAAATATTCTAGGGTAGAATATGAGAAACCATAAAACTGTTGGCATTCCAATAAATTCAATAAGGCATAATTAAGAAATATATTTACTCAAAAAAAAAGTGTAACCACAATTTAAGAACATCACATTATCTAATGAAAACATCACTATTAATATCTACTCATAAATTGTGGATCACATAATCTGCATGCAACCATTAAGTCCCATGGTTCTACAATCAGGTACACCAAAATCATCAAAGTAATGATTTCCCCATTCACATAAATATGGAAAATATATAAATTATATCAAAAGTATTTATATTTTGTGCGAAAAAACCCAAATTCATCCCAATATTAATTCTATAAGTATTACTTATCAAATATACCCAAAAATACCAATATCAAAAAAAATTGATTATTAATTCCATTGAAAATCCATAATAAACCATTCCTTATAAATTATTTCAATGTTTCTTATAAACTTGGTATAAGTAATAATTTCTATCTAGAAAATCGTGAATAATAATCTCAATAAATAAGTAAATGAATACATATTATTTTATTAACTGACTTGTAATAATATGTTCTCAATAAATGTTACAAGGTAATAATCTTGGGGTTAGTCATATTATAGATCAAGGATCTTAAAAACAAAGGGTGGCATGGATGATGGTGTGCACACATCACTATAATTGGAATATAGGGAATATGATTAAACATAAATGGATTACCACATTCCCTCATTAATGATTAGTATTTTTGTCATCATTAATCAATTTCATGGTAGAGAAAATAAATTCATTTTATGTGTGACTTAGAGTACCCCGCAAACAAACTAGGATCCTAGGAATTTCAATAAAATTACCCAATAATGGGGTAATTAATTATTCTAAATTTTTTTCAAGAGTTATTAGTCATGTATCCCATGTTTATAATTAAAAAATTACACTGGTCATAAATAAATATTGTTAAATTAATTTCATCCAAATTCATACATTTTTTAAAAAAATCATTCATTTCCAATCAACATTTAATGCCTTCACATCTCTGAATGATCATAAATGTTATTATTAAAATCAATTATCTTAAATATAGATCATTCTAAAATAACTAACACTTAATTTTTTAAAAAAAATCAATGAGGTGGCATTATACACCATTCCATTTGAAAATAATTATCAAGAATATCAATTCATGCATTGGAAATCAATTTTAAAAAAATTTAATCCATTGAAGATATTTTTTAAATGATTTGGATATACTATATTACCACATACAATAATTCATGATATCATAAAAAATAATCAACAGATATGTAAAGAGAGATACAAATGTAAAGAGAAACCAAGAGTAGATCCTAGAAACATAATTCAAAAATCTAGCTCTACATCAATCTACAAAAAAAGACTCACTACAGATGAATTAGAAGAGACATGTTGAAAGTAAAGTTCACAATCATATCAAGGATACACATTCATAATGAGATTTTATTTTTCAATATTCATGTAGATCTACTATGTTTCCTTTTTGGTAGGGCCAAAATAACTTCACTAGAGATTCAATGGTAAAATTGTTCAATTAATCTCAAGGGAAGATGATAATGAAAATAAATGAGTGTTTCCTGATATGAATTTAAAATATTTTCCATAATTAATATCCTAAAATGGCATAACTATATTTACACTATCAATTAGTGGCTAGATGATGGTGCTATGAAGAATTATTAGGCTTCTAAATACACCATTATATTATAGATATTTAAATGCATATATAACAGTTCACTATAGGTATCATTATATGTGTCGTGGGAATCCAATAGGAATACATTACCCCTAGTAAACCACTGGATAGAAAATGAGTCTCATAGGTGAGCATGTGGACTCCCTTCAGTTTTATAAAATATAAGACATAACCAACCTAAAATAAAAACACATGGACATCTACATACCTCTAAATCAAGAACCAAAGCCATGATCATAAACCCTAAATGGATAGAAAATATTATTAACAATACAAAATAAATATAAAATAGAAAAAGAAAACTATATTAGATATCAATCCATAAAAAAATTGATTATATAATTTAATTATCTCCAACATACACCCTTTTTAGGGCTTCAAATAACATTCAATATTATTTGTATTTATATTGATAAGGACACTTATCCTTCATTAATGACTTTTTCCCTAACCATTCATGAAATTGAAAACCATGGTACCATATATATCCCTGATTAATAGAATATACATTCAATAGAGAACATTCATATGTGAATCAAAACAATTGCCTACTGAATAATGAATATATTTGGTTCCACATCAATGGACTTGTTATTCAAGACAAGATTTTGGTTTGTATATTTATTTTTTGTTCCAAAAAATAAAAAATATATGGATCTATGCCAATTTTAGTGGATGTGAAAATTATCTTTCCCCTATTAAAATAAACATATAAAAACAAAACACCCCACGTATCTTATTTATAATATATCTTATTTATTAATGCATTTGTGTCCCAACTAAGGTATCACTCGAAAAAAAATATCTATCATAAAAAAACTCCCATAGACATAGAATATGGTTTAATAATGATTTATAGATGATCAAGAACATTCCCAATATCTTAACAATCATAGATCTCATCATTATATTTTCATGAAAAAATAGGGGTCCAATAAGGGAAGCTTGACCAATGTCAGTCCAAAAAAATAATAATTTATAATGATGAACATACATGGCATCAAGGGGTTGAATTGATGGTTAACTAGAATATATTATTTTATAAAAAATCAACCAATTAAAATTGATATCCCACACTAATTTAAATTCAATGATTAAATAATTATATATTTCATAAAGCGTCTATTAAGCTCATTCTATTAAAACATCATTCATAGGATGGTATATTACACACTACCTAATATTATATTCCATTACCTCTTGGAGAACTATTCAAAACAATGTTAAATTGTATGATCCATATCTATATATTGTGCAACGAAATATGATTAACATGAAAATATATAGAACATACGGATATCCTAAATGATTAAAAATGGTAGAATCATAAATTGGAATAATGTGAGATGATTTGGAAAATCTGTAAATAATAACCAAAATAAAAACCATTACATGAGAAGGAACATAAAAAAACTATCGATATTTCTTCCCAATCCCAATTAACCATGAGTATAGGTTGAAGATAACCTAAGGGATTTTGTGTCCTTATCATAATCTACTAAAAAGTATACAAATGTGAAACAAAATCAGTGAATTCAAATTTCATACATGGATAAAAATAATAACACCCCATACCATAAAAAATCATAGAATGTTCATTGTAAATTTTCAAGTTAAAATGATTATAATCACCCATTAAAACCTTTTTTATAGATTATTTACTGATATATCAATTCCTTAAGTAAATAATTTCCCTTATAGATAGATTCCTTCATAGATTGTATCCATTCTATAAAAATAATTCATTATAGCTCCAGACTCATCATATTTCTATTACACATGTAGGCTCATTTCATGAAGAGAGGATTTCAACTCAAAACCTTCTAGAAAAAATAACTTATCATTCCCCTACAGTACTAAATGAATATGAGAGAGGAATAGAATGAGTTTCCAATTCTCTACCAACTCCTTCACATCATGGGACTGAAACTTCTTATAAGGACAACCAAAAATAATGTTTCTCCCTCAAGGGGTATGAAAATTTTCAATTTTTAATGTTTTTGATTAGCCCACCCATCACCTTTATAGGATATTCAATTTTCAATATAAAAATCTATAACTCAATTTTTTTATCTCCATAAATGGAAATAATTCAAAATAATGGGTAGTATCCCCAAAACATGAGGGTGAGAATCATATCCAAAAGATCTAAATCAGGTGTGTGGAAGTTATTATCATTTTGTAGAAGCTAATAATAACCTTAATGCAACACATGAGATCCACTCTTGAGATAATATCCAACACACAAACCTGGAGAATCATAAATGAACACATAGTATAACACAACCTTTATATGTTTTAGAATTAGTAATTAAGACAGATAATATTAAAATCAACACTGGATGTTTGAAATGTCAAATCATAAAATAAAATCACTCTCTTTTTATTGAGAGAATTAAATGTAAAATCCATTGTGGTTAAATAATTCACAAACCAAAAAAATACCTTTACAACACCAAGTATCTAGTAATTTAATATTTTTTGAAGTTCCTCCTAGTAAATAAAAACATTCACCTAATATGGGTAAATAGCGAAACCATGTTTTGATAACAACTTTATTATGAAACAAACATCACAAATATAGAAATAAAACCCTAATAAAATTAAATAAAATCAGTTATTGTTCAGTTTATACAAAAAATATGTAAAATGAACTACATAATCTTCTTTCGTTATTCAATAAATGATGACTTCATCTATTAATACCATAATGAAATTTTAATTATACTAGTGTGTAATAATAATAATCCTTAAAAAAATATAATAGGATTTTTTGTTAGCCAAAATGGCATAAAAAAACTCAAAGTAGTTGAGAAAGATATTGAATGTAATATTTAGAATATAATTCTCCTTGACCATGTGTAAGTGGAAACTCGAACAATCCTCATTCATAGATATTGAATTTTCCCCATTCAGCTATTCATATAAATGATCAATATGGTATGTGAATACTCTATCTTATTCATTACAGAAATAAGAATCCTTTTTTCAGTACCTATAACCATGGTGATAGTGATGCCCGCCTACCTCTTTGGTGATAGAAAAAAAATATGGACAAATAACGGTATTCAATAGCAACTGGATGTAGTAATATATAGGAGGATTCATACTCCAATTTAATAACCTAAATATATATCATCCTAACCATATTCATATGACAATGACTAATTCAGTTAGATCTTGGGACCCATTCCCACGAGAATATTTATAACTCCCTATCAGAGTTATAAGGAAACCCAACTGATGAAAAAATTAATTTCAGGCTCTATGAGTGACCAACCAGTCAATTCCATGAATGTAATCTAGATGATTCGTTTCAAGAAAGATATACTATAACATTCTTGAACTCTTTTAATGTTAAATCACACTACAAAACCACTGACCATGATCCCTCTATGTCCCATTATGTTTTTAAATATCTATCTGATATGGATTAATATACATTGGATGATTATAGTTGTCCGCAAAATGGGTCGATAAAAAATTGAGAGGATCAAATATCATATAAAATAGAATGTAAATATACTTAAATATTAAAGGTATATACACTCTTTCAAGATCCCAATAGATCTAATATGATACATTTCTATTATGTGAAGTTTCGTGGTCATTTTTTCCTATTATTATAACCCAATTTTTATTTACTAATATAATTATATTACATATCTTCTTAATAATAAATAACTAATTCCATTACATGTGGGATTAGAAACATTGGAAAAAATCTCTTACTGAACTGATCATCTTTGTGTGATGAAATTATTTGGTGAATATTTTCAAGAATGTTTTATGTTCCCAATCATGCCACATTAGTTGCATGTCAGTGGGCCTTTACCAAACACTATAGATGATCTATATAATGCTTCCTCTCACAGATTACCAGTAGTATTTACAAAAAAATATATTATATTATCGCTTCACCTTAAAGGGATAAAAATATACTACTACAAGTTGATCTAACTCTTGAAAACCTCAATATACCATCCAAGAGTATTTCATCCATAAATACCCTTTCATGAATAATGGATTAATAGGTATGATTGAACACAAAATCCAATGTAAAAATATATGAATGATCCAAAATAAAATATCAAATTGCCTTTATATTTCAATTTGAATACATCTCATTTCAAAACTGAGTAGGTTCATTAAAATTAATGGTGCACTGAGACACAACCCAATTAACATTGTACCAGTTGAGTAACTCTGTACGAATTTCCAATACCATCATCATTTTGTTGAATTAATCCATAAAAATAGCCTTTAAATATTTCAAATCAGAACCATCATTCCACATGTTTAGAAATATATCTTGGCCCCATATCCAACTAATGCCATAATTTTTTAATAAGAAGACATCTATGTAATGGAATTTATTATTTCCATGAACTTGAAGAGTCATCCTGTAATTTCCTGGCCTGGATTACCAGTGAACCTGTTTCCGGACCCGTCCTCAAATGACATCATGTGCATCTCCCTACAAACCAATGGTTGCCTACTAGAAACAAGGTTATATGGATTGTTAGAGGGGAGACTATACCCTCATATTAAGAGTGTACAATGGTAACAAATAATAAACTCAAACAATAGTGGAAGAAGATATAAACCAATAGTCATTTGAATTATAAAAATTGTCAACACTGGTTTATACAATGAATGTATTTCACGGTCATACATATCTATAAGTTGTAAACAAAGAATCATGCATTAAATATCAGTATAGAAATAAAGAAAAGACTCAATGCCCGAAGGGTGATCTCACGAGCATCCTGTGATCCTTCTAGGTCCTTTGATCTTTTCTCCCATTTATAAGCTAACTTCTAAAAGAAATATCCAAGGTCCAATAAACTCGTAGAGTCTACTCGGGAACCCAAGTGTAATGGTGGCTTGAGTCGGGTGTGAGATATGAATCTCAGTATCCCGGTCACACCAGGGTCTAGATCAATTATGACAATTTATTATGATTAAATAGTGTGTATAAATAACAAAGTAACAATATAATAGATTAAATAAACTAAAACACATCCAAGAATCTATGGGACACCTAATAGAGATACCTACTTCATCTCATAGTTGGATATAATAGTCTGAACAATAACTATATATATTGAATGCATAAATAAATTATTTAACACATTTTCTGATATTCATTATATAAAATTATCGCGTTACCATGGACACCATTAAATCAATACATGTCTCATTTGTGCTGGTGTATGATACATTTCTCATATTGAAATCACAAATCATTACATCACAATGGATTTCGATAACCATTTAATTCAATTTATGTATGAATAATAGTTCTATAGTCCAATGTCAATTAATGGGTGTATAGGGTCATGTCTAGAACCGTCATGAGTATTTGGAGAATAATTCCTTATCCCAAAACCCATGGGTATTTGGATCATCAACCCCTATACCATAAAATAATTCATACATGCTGGGTATACAATGCCATGTCTAGCACCTTGTGAGTATTTGTAGAATCAGTCCCTATCTCACATCACATTTATCAATCATAAATATATATATCATGGGTGTATAAAGTCATGTAAAGCACCAAAATGATCATGTACATTAATTAATTAATTAATTAATAAATTAATCAAGACAGTTAATTAATTCAATAAAATATTCACAACAATGTATTCACTACAAACTCAACAAATAGTTAAACACCACAACTCCATTAGTTAACTCATCAATTAACTAATAATTACTATAAAATTAATTAATTCATCTATTAATTAGTATCATCATTTTCTCAAGTCAATTTATTAATTAACTAACAAAAAGAAAACCAGGTAAATATTAAACAATTAATTCATAAAATTATTATCCCATGGAAACCATCCCAATGCCACATTATTAATTTATAAATTAATAATCTCTAAAGAAATCGATTCAAAATCAACTAATTAAATCACAAATTAATTAGCTCATCTTATCCCAAATAAATATAATAACTAACCATCGATTAATTATCTATATTATAATATTACAACACATAATTAATTCTCATTTAACTATCACAACCCAACTTCTTCAATACCGCATAAATAATACCCCTATTTAATATCAACTCATAGTACATATTAAATTCATAATTATTTATCTCAACTTAACAAACATAACATATTTTAATTAATACAAAGATTAATTAACATCTCAAATTACATAATTAATTCAAAATTAGTAACTTGAACATAAAAAAATTAATATTTCATAATTAATTCCTTGTTAATTATCATCTCAAATAAGATAATTAATTCATAATTAATTATCTCAACTCAACCAAATTAATTACTCATAATTAAACCCAATTTTACTTTTCATCCCAATGCACATAATTAAATCGTAATTAATTATCTAAAAAACCAAATTAACTACACATAATTAATACCTCGATTAATTATAATTTCAAATAAAATAATTAATTCATAATTATTTATTTCAACTTACCCAAGATTATATCTCATAAATAATTTCTCAATCAATTATCATCTTAGTCGACCAAATAAATTCAAATTTAATTATCACAACAGAACCAAATTAATTACACATAATTAATCCCTTGATTAATTATCCATTTACCACCTCAAAGTATATAATTGACCAAAAAATTAATTATATCCACATAGCCAATTATTATCTAATTGTTAATTCCCTAATTAATTATCCCTACTTATTCTATCCAATATTCATAATGACCACTTATCCAAAGTGTGTCAGCATGTAAGAGGTCCAATAATAGAACACCGAGCTCCAAGCAAAAGAAACAACTCAATATAATCACTATATTTTATCTTGATGGCAGTGCACCTCGATTGAAGGGTTTTATTACAAAAAAATGATTTTGTAATCTAAAAAAATGTTTTATACCATTAAAAAAATCATTCGGAGATTACAGTCAAATCAATCATCAATAGTCATTAAATAACTAAAGTGTTTTATTAATTGGGAAAATTTGACGTCCCTACCTCAAGGAATAGACCTAGAAAATGGATTCTAACTCAATCCACTACCTGATCGTATATACACACTTCCACAATAATTCATGCACATACATGAAATTGATCCTAACACCCAAATTTAATGGTAATGAACCAAAACAATCTACGTCTCTTACCCTTCAACAGTGTTCGTCGAAATATAGACCAACATGTCCGAACACATTATTCACAGCACCTCGATGAGGTAGACAACTTCCATTAAGGAACCATCGTGATCTGTAATGAGGATAGGGAGCCAGGAGAGGAGGGTAGTGAGTTTCCCATGGTTATTGCACCATGGGTGTGTCGCTCCCCCTATTGAATGGGGGAGATGTGTGCCTCCCTCTTATTTTACCCCTAAAAATTTAAAATTCTAAATTTTAAATATAGTAATTAATGTAATAATAATAATTACAACCATTATATTATTATTATTATTACCATTTAATATTATACCCCATTGATAAATTCCAAACACCCATTTTCAGGTTATTTAAATCAATTATTCACAACCGAATTAATTTAAAGAAATCTTCAACTCATACTGTTGAATTAAACACTCTCAACGTTCAATTTATTTAAATTAAAACCCCTAATTCACATCAATTAATTAAATTTTTCTGACCATGAATTTAATTAAATAAACCCCTCTTAATAATAATAATTAATTTTATTATCATTTAATAAAACACTACTTGGAAAAAAATACCCCATTTAAACATCATATGATTAAAATATTCTAAATAATTTTAATTAAAAAATTCCCCCACTTCACATAATTTAATTAAATTCTATTAATCTAATTTAAACAAAAGAAAAATTATCCATCTCGGATCATTTAATTAAATTCATCAACCACATTTTAATTAAATAAAACTACCATAACAGTAATCATTAATATTATTATCATTTAATAAAATGCTTCTTTGAAAAAATAAAAAACTCTACAATTAAACATCATTTAATTAAATTATTCTCCAAATAATTAAGTTAAATAAATTCTCCCACAAATCATTATTTAATTAAATTCTCTCAATACAATTTAATTAAATATAACTATCAATTTTCATTAAATAATTAAATTTATCTTAAGCTTGAATTTAATTGGATAAACCCCTAACTCGCCATTTTAAACATCATTTAATTAAATTATTCTCCACTAAATTTAATTAAACAAATTATCCAACACAAAATTATTTAATTAAATTCTATAAATACAATATAATTAAATAAAAACCCCATTTTTTTATAAAAATAATTAAATTCATCCTAACCGTGAATTTAATTAGATAAAACCCCAACTCCAAATTCAACACATCCTTTATTTAAATTCCATTCCAACCAAATTTAATTAAATATATTTTCCAAGTCATTATTATTTAATTAAATTCTCTCAAAATAATTTAATAAAATACCCTAGAACCTCATAAATCATCATTAAATTAAATTCAATCAAATTGGACAAAATTAACTAATTTCTTAAATTCATGTAATTTAATTATATTATCTTAACATAGTTTTTTTAAATTAAAAACTCAAACCCTTCAACTTTATTTAGTTAAAATCAATCCACATCAATTTATTTATAAAATGTTCCCCAATTTAGCAATTACTAGTTAATTTCTTCTTAAACAAAAAATTATTTTAATAAAACCTCAATTTCACATTAATTATTTACATCACTTGTTGCCTTGAATTTAATTAAATGAATCCCCAACTCCCCAGTTATACATCACTTAAATTTTACCATTTAATATTTCTCTTCTTAGACAATCCCCCAATTTCTCATTTTCCAATCATATAATTAAATTTCTATCATCTCAATTTAATTAAATAAAGACTCCAGCTCATTATCATTCGAAATAAATTAAAATCTTTTCATATCAATTTAAATAAATCAGTACTCCATCTCAGCTAAAATTAATTAAATTCTCTCAGTATTTAATTAAATAATAGAAGCACCAAAATTCTCATTAAATTAAAATACTTTAATACACTAATATAGTTAATTTAATTTAACATGAAACTCCAAAAATAGTAGGCATTATGGTTTGACTTGAAAGGTCTGACACACTGTGTGCAGACCCTATTCCCACTACTAGACACCTTCTTTATTATGTTTTGATGACCCTAACAGTTTTGACTAATCATGTGTAGACCATACAAACATCACAGCTTGGTTGGATTCCCTTGAAAACGTAATGACATCCACAATACTCCTTCCGTCTTTATCCAAGCCCGTTATCAACACATTAAAGGATCCAAACAAGTGAAACTTCTTTCGGAAGCATGGTTTTAATACCAAACTATGCAGTAAATAATAATGTTAAAAAATATTCATATTTTTTCCCAGTCAAAAAAATGGTACTTTACAATTTACCCACCTTAAAAACTTCTTGTCCCTAAGAATCTATCAGGAGCTACTATAATACTATCCCACCGACCAAGGCCAAGAAATATGATTTGAACAATTTTGTTGCCTTGAAGAACAATCAATGCACCTTTATAGTGCACATACACCTTACCACTAGCATTTTGATCCCATTTATCATATCATATTTCCATTTATCCTTTCAACTTTAGCAGCAATTTTCAATTGATTGAAAATACAGGTTACCCTTTACACAATTTTATAGTGCGTTTACATCTTACAACTGACTGAAAATTAACTTTTTTTTATTATCAAAACACTTTTGATGAAAAAGTGAGAAACTGCAAGATCCGTACAACCACTAAGACCTTTAAAAAGGAAAACCAGAACAAGACTACAAGATATTCCCATTCCCAGTGAATCCGATACAGATCCACATAGAATGTTGGTTGCCAACACACCAATGATTCACATCAAATTCAGTCCGAAGATTCTCATAAAGAACATCAAAAAAACATAGGGTACACTCACATTCAACCAAAACCAACAGCAGATTCCTCAAAGGCAATTAAAGATTCCTCCATAACAAAATCTGAAAAAATATCCAAATCACACACCCTTACAATGAAAATAGGTCTAGTTATAAATGAAATAAGTCATTGTTCCACTATTTCATTAATTTACAAATCCAAAAAACTCTACCATGTTTTCATAAGCACTAACACAATGTCATGTTATAACACATAATCATGGAAGAAAAGAAAAACATGCTAATTAATAAAACGCATGGCATATAAACACCCCATCAAGTTATATATATCCTTAAAACATGATATATAAATGTAAATGATAATAAAAATAAAAACCTGGCATTTCAAGTCACAAAATCAAAAATAGCAGGCATCTTACTAATTCAAATACATGGAATCTCATATGCATGGAATGTGAATCTCTAACTTCCTAAGATGATGGACATAATGCAATTTCCATTCCATATCATGGTAAAGAAAATTATCAATATTCTTGAATCAATAACCAGCAACAAAAAGACCAGTCACCCAAGTTGAAATCATATCAATTATAACGAAGAACCATATAAACATCAATTCCCATCCATGGAAACATAGTAATTTCTCGTATATGGGGTCATCAGTCCCGAATATGGATATTATCCAAACATAGAAACATTTTTAATATATTTTACTCCAACAAAAAATAGAAAGATAAAGGAAAAAATAAAAAATCATGAACCATTGATACCACATTGTAACGTCCTAACCCAGCTTTCCCTCGAACTGGTTTCCGGACTGGTTTTCACATGCCATCAAGAGCGTCTCCCCATATGCTTGGGGCCACTGACTAGCAACGAGGGTCTATGGATAGTCAATGGGGAGAAAATACCCTCGTATTTAGAGTGCACAACAATAACAAGTATTAAATTCAAAAAATTTCAGAAGAAGATATAAATTTGTAGTCAAAAGAATAATGAAATTGGATAATGGAAGTTTATACAATGAATGCATGTTAAGTTCATACATAGCTGAAATTAGTAAACAAAATATAACTTGTTACATATTAGTATTGAAATATTTAAAATAATCAAAACCTGAAGGTCAATCTCATGAGCATCTAGACCTGTTGGTCAGTCCATTCCTCATAACTCCTACGTAAAAGAAAACAATAATAGAAATATCCTAGGACCTCCCAAAAAGTAGGGCCAAATCAGGCACCCCAATGCAATGGATTCCAAAGTAGGGTGTGAGATAAAAATCTCAGTACGCTTGGACCACCGTTTTCTAACTCAATTAATCAATTCCTTACAATTAAACAGTGTATAGGTATAACAAAGTAACAATATAATAGAAAAAATAAACTACAACCCATCTAAGTTCATAAGGGACACCTGACAGAGATACCTACTATAGATCATAGCAAAAAATAAGAGTCTGTAATGGATCTATGTAAACATAATGCATAAATAAACTAGTAAACACATTATTTGAAATTATTGAAATAACCGCAAAAATAACTGGGTTCCCATGGACACCTGTAACTCAAAATATGTCACCGATGTGTGGGGGTCTGGACTGTTTCTTAAATTCAAATCACAATTCATTACATCAAATTGACTTTCATTGACCATTTAATTCAATTCATGTATGAATGATTGTACCTATAGTTTAATGTCAATTAAAGGGTGTAGAATTTCATGCCTAGAACCCTCAAGAGTATTTGGAGGATCAGTCCTTATTTCACAACCCATGGGTATTTAGAGCCTCAATCCATGCTCCATAAAAATATTTACATGAATATTAGGTATAGAACGCCATTTCTAGAACCTCGTGAGTATTTGGAGAATCAGTCTATGTCACACAACCAATTTACCAATCATATATATATATATCATGGGTGTGGAATGTCATGTCTATAACACCATGATCTCATCCATTAATAAATTCTTAAATTAACTAATCAACTCTATTAATTAATTCAATGACTAATTAACAACATTGCATTCTCTATAAACTCAAAAAATAGTTAAACACGAAAATTCCAATAGTTAACTTAACAATTAACTAATAATTACTATAACATTAATTAATTCAAATATTAATTAATCTCACCAGTTTCACTAGTTAATTAAAAATTACTACTCTAAAGGGAACCATCTCAATATCAGATAATTAATTCACAAAATATTTATCTCAAGGAAACCATCCCAATTCCACATAACTAATTTACAAATTAATTATCTCTAATGTAACCATTTCCAAATCACATAATTAATTCCCAAATAAGTTATATCATCTTAGCCCAAATCATTATGTCGTAATTAAAACTCGATTAATTATCTATATTATAATCTCATAACACATAATTAGTTCACCATTAATTATCTCAAATTAAACAATTTAATATGTTATTATTAATACCCCAATTAATTATCATATAAAAGTAGATAATTATTTCATAATTAATTATCTCAACTTAAAGAATAATAATATCTTATAATTAATCCCCCTATTAATTACAATCTCAGAGGACATAATTAATTGTTAATTAACTTTTTCAACTAAACCAAATTTATATCTCAAAATTAGTTGCTCGATTAATTGTCATCTAAAAGCACATAATTAATTCAAAACTAATTATCACGACTATCCCAAATTAATTATTTATAATTAATCCCTCGATTAATTATCATCTCAAAGAATATAATTAATTCATAAAAAATTATCTCAAAAACACAAATTATTTAATCACAACTAATACCTCAACGAATTATTATTACAAATAACATAATTAATTATTTCAACTTAATAAAATTAATATCTCATAATTAATTCATCTATTAATTATCATCTGAAATAACTTATTTAATTCTTATTTAATTATCTCAACGAAACCAAATTAATTACTTCAGATTAATCCCTCGATTAATTTTCCATTTTACAACCTCAAATAAAATAATTAATTACAAAATTAATTTTATCAACATAGCCAACAAATATCTCATAATTAATATCTTAATTAATTATCTCAACATATTCCGCCCAATATTCATAATTACCAATTAACCAAATTGTGTCAGCATTTATGAGAGGCAATAAAAAATGGATACAAGATAAACAAACATCCCTATCTAATCAGTATATTTTATCTTAATGAAATTATACCCCGATTGAGGGGTTTTATTACCAAAACATGATTTTTTAATATAACAAAACTTTTTATACCAATCAACAACATATTCTAAAATTTTAGTAAATTTCATCATCAATATTAATGAAACTACTACTACATTTTATTAATTGAGAAATATTGAGGCCCCTACCTCAAGGATTTGGTTGAGCCTATGGTTTATAACTCAAACTGCTATGCACTCGCGCATATGCACTTCCACATAAATGTGTGCGTGCACATGGAATTTGTCACACCACCCAAATATTAGGGCGGTGAACAAAAAAAATGGAGTCTCTTCGCATTTGGTGATGTTCATCAGAATACGAACCAACTTCTCCTGAGATATCTTTCACACCCCCTTGACGAGACATAAAACCTCTCTGTTGGAACCTTCGTGATCTCGCACGTAGAGAGGGATCCAGGAGAGGGGGTTGGTGCACCACCCATGGGTGTTTCACCATAGAGTTTTCACGCCCCCTTTTTTAGAAGGGATAGGTTCACCAGCCTCTTCCTGTCTCCCTTAAATAAATTAAATTCATATTTTAAAATATATGAATTAATATTATAATAATAATAATAATAATAATAATAATAATAATAACCATTAGATTATTATTTTTACTCTTAAATATTATACTCATTTGATAAAATCCAAACTCCAATTTACACAATGTTTAATTAAATTCTCCTTAACTGATTTTAATTAAAAGATAATTTTAACTCATGCCAGTTAATTATATTCTCTCAACATTCTATTTTATTAAATTAGAACCCCAGTTCTCAGTAATTAATTAATTTTTTCATAACCTAGAATTTAATTATATAAAATCCTGATAATAATGACCATTATAGTTATTATTATTCAATAAAATCATTCATTGATAAAACCAAAAAATCCTTATTAAAACATTATTTAATTAAATTATTCTATGCCATTTTAATTAAATTAAAACCTCACCGCACATAATTTAATTAAATTCTATTTAACATTATTTAATTAAATAAAATTATCCATATAACCTCATTTAATTATATTTTTCAACCTGAATTTAACTAAATAAAACCTCCATAATAATAACCATTAATATTACTATCATTTAGTAAAACACTTCTTTAAAAAAAGATAACACTCCACAACTAAACATCGTTCAATTAAATTCTTCACCAAAAAAATTAATTAAATAAAATTCTCACACATCGTCATTTATTTAAATTCTCTAAATTGGAATTAATGAAATATAATCCTCATTTTTCATCAAATAATTAAATTCAACTTAACCTTTAATTTAATTGGATAACACACCAACTCCACATTAAACACATCATTTAATTAAATTATTCTCTGATTCATTTACTTAAATAAATTTACCAACACATAATTATTTAATTAAATTTAATAAATAAAATTTAATTAAATAAAAACCTTCATTATTCATCAAATTATTAAATTCATCTTAACCTTGAATTTAATTTGATAAAACCCCAAATCCAAATTTAAAATATCATTTAATTAAATTCCTTTCCAACCAAATTTAATTAGATAAATATTCCAACACCTTATTATTTAATTTTATTCATCAAAATAATTTAATAAAAAACCATCCCACCTTATCAATCATCATTTAATTAAATTAGTTCAAACTGAATTTAATTAAATAATCTCACCAATTAATGTTAATTAATTAAATTATTTTAACACATATTAATTATATTAAAAATACCACTCATAACCATAATTTATTTAAAATCTCTCAACCTAAATTTTATTAAAAAATAATCCCCCATTATGCAATGATGAATTAAATTCTTCTTAACAATGAATTTAATTAAATAAAACCTCCATTTTTCATTAGTTAATTAAATTCATCTTTCATTGAATTTAATTAAATGAATCCCCAACTACTTATTTACAAATTATTTATATTTTACCATTTTATATTTCCCTTCTTTGGTAGTCTCCCAAATCATCATTTACTAGTTATTTAATTAAATTTCTCTTATTTTAATTGAATTACATAAATACTCCAACTAATCATCATTTAAAATTTATTTAATTTTTTCATCTCAATTTTATTAAAAAACACCTCAATCTCGACTTCAATCAATTAAAATCTCTCAATGTTATTTTAATTAAATGAAACCACAAATACCTAATTTAATTAAATTCCTTTCAACCGTGAATTTTATAGAATTAATTTAACAAGAAACTCCAAACATGGTATACTATATGGTTTGACATGCATGGTTTGAAAGACTATCCGCAAACCGTGCAGCTACTACTAGAATCCAGCTTTATTATGAAAAACAGAACTTTAGGAGTTTTACTAACTATATGTAGACCGTGCGAACATCACTTCCTGGTCTGGTTCTCCTCAATCCCACACCACCATCCGGGAAACTCCATTAGGATATACCCAATCTCGTTATCAACATATTAAACAAACCCAACTCAGGAAACATATTTCTGAAGAATGGTTTTAAAACCATACTAGGCTGTGTATAAAAAAGTTCACAAATATTCCTATTTTAGACCAGTCCAAAATCTTGGGACTTCACCCATAAAATCTATCCCAACTAATCCTCCACCATTAAATGATAATTCATTACATAATATTGTTGTTTTTTATGAAATAAAAACTATATGGATGGACATATTCAATCATCCACTTAATGTTCCTCCTCTATAGAATAAATGGGGTTAGGTGTGACCCCTAATCCCCATAGTTTGACCACAGAAACTATATCCAGTATGATTTTCAAATGAACTAAATTATTATCATCGTATAGTTTATCTATTGAACCCTCTTGAATCCTGATCAGTTATCTTCCTGGGAAATATACTACAATATGTCCACAAAAAGGAAACAATAGTAAATAAATATATGAACATCGACCCTATCAGTTAAAACAAATAATTAGAATACAAATCACGAAATATATCATTGTAAAGTTTAGTATTAATATCAATTAGTTTACCAATAATGACTTTTCCGCAGAACAATTCTGGATATGTTGTGAGTTCGTCGGGAAATTGCTCATAACATAAATATCTTTTCCTGATAATCTTATAACCTATTTACCGATATATTCAACACTACATACCAATATATAGAAAAATACACAAATTCATTTAATGGTAATTTGTCACAAACCAAAAAGATAACCCACTAAATGAAAAATATTTCACAAATAACTCTTGTTCAAATTTATATGGTCATCCTTTTTTATTAGTAAAAATTATTACATAGTAATTTCATTCAGTATACCAATCAACTTACTTATTTCATGGATTATATAATTCCTATATGTTTCGATCTTTTTCCGATTAGATTTAAAATACATGAATTTTTTTAAAAAATTCTCGGACATGTACTACACATCAACTTCATATGAAAGTAATATCTAATAGTGTGACCACATTCATGGTAATTTTTTCTATGCATGATTTAATATATCTTTTTTTCTCTTAAACCAAGAATAACCCACTAATATTATTCACAAAAATTATAGTAATATTTATTTTCAATATTATTCTCATGATTCATTTCTATGGAATAATTACCAATATTCTTCTTCTTCTATGATATTCAATTTTAAAATTTCTTATTTTCATTCAAAATATTTCACACATACAAGAATATTCACTATGACTACTTCCATTATAAAAAACGCAAAAAATTATGAGAGTTATAAATCTATTTGTTTTATAATAATTTTTCACCATCACCAATGCTTTTTCAATCATCTAGGAGATTATCTACCTCGAAATGTGATTCATCTACCCCTCTTGGATTGATGGACTATTCCAAAAAATCGTTTACCTATTCCTAAATATGTTATAACCAAAACAAAAACCAAAAATACCATGTTAAATTATTTTAATAATATTTTATATTAATTTTCCATAACTCGTAGATCATTACTTTTTTATCATTATCATCATCTTTTTATTCGTTATTTGGGAAAAAAACTATTCATGTGCAACCCCCATAATTTTTGATATTGACGTCAGAACCTCATATCATTATATTAGTTTTATTGTTTTTTATTTCATATTCACATCTACACTTTGTGTAAAACAAAAATTATCATAGTTATGTTTTTGTGACTAGTATTGTGTCTTTGCATTTATTTTTATATTAAAATAATCATTAGATATTATAAGAATTTTATTTGATCCAAATAAATTACTTTAAACATAATATTCTAACATAGTATATTTCTTGGCAAAAAAAAATTATTTTTCTCTTATTATTGATATTTTTAATGAGTTTTTTTTAAACATTTTACAATTTCACATGAATATCGAATCAACTAATATTTAGAATGTAGTTCTCCTTTTTCATTTTATTCATCTGAAATAAAATTATAGTCCATTTTTTAATAATGAAATTCAAAAAAAAATCAATGTTTCCTATATATTTATTTAATGCTATATACATATATTTTCATTGATAAATATATTTGAATTATTGATATAAATTATTTCATAAAATGTATTGTTCTTTTCTTCACTCCTTAATTTAAATTCTTATAACTAAATAATTATAATATTCCATCAATTTTCTAATCTATATAACCTTTGATATTGAATTTAATTAATTTAATTAATTGATATTACCTCTTTCAAAATAATTATAATAATTTTCATCTATATTAAAAAAACAATTCCTTAATTATATGTTTTATTCAATTTTGGGGATCTCCTCTTGAATTCATATAATAGTTCAATAAAAGTGATGACATCTCAATTAATCTTATATTTATTCATCATAAAATAATAACATGATTTATTTTATGCCCTCTCATCTGATTCATCAATGATATGATCTTCACTAATTTTAAAAAAATATTTTTATAGGATTGTTTTGGAATGAATCATTTAGTACTCCTTTTTATTATAGAGAAGTTTTAATAAAAGTGGCTATATTAATCTCAATTACCTAGACATAGATTCATATATAACATATTCATTTTAAATGGAGGATCATTCATTATAGGGAATTATATAGGGTGAAACTAATTTTAATTAAATAGTAATTTATAGTTATATCATCCGTTATCATGTTTCATTAAGATATAGATTATGAAAAATATTTTTGGGATGATTTATATATTAATTTACATTATTTATTTTGAGACATTATTTTTATATTTCATAGATGAGGCTTTTCTCAACACTATTGCATTTCTCCACTTCCATTTCATTGTATTCATGGAAGAAAAATCATCTATATTTTTTTGATAGATAGTTCACATGTGTATTCATATATGATCGTCATCTTGACTTAAAATATAAATACATAATTCCTCAAAAAATATTATCCAATTATGGTGTTACATTATTTAATAAAATTTTGTATGATCCTAATGTGATTTCTCCAACAATTGAGGTGAATTAATGTCAGTTTAATTGTACTCTATGATTAATTTTTCCACCTTCTAACCTACTCACATATTTAGTGGTCATGTAATTATCTATTAATAACTCCTTAAATATGTATAATAATTTTTAATATGAATGAAATAAAAAAAAGAACAATAAGGGGTTTAAATGATTCTCTCCTACCAATGCATGACTACATAACCATTGTATTTTTGTTATTAACACAAGCACAAAACATCTTAATTTTTATCAAACGAATCATTGGAAAGGGTATAGGCATTGACCTATTATATTGACACTAAATGGGTATAATTTAAGAAATATATTTCCATTATAATTTCAATATAGAATGTAGGATTTACAAATATCATATTGATGTTGATAAATAATAAGTCTTGTGTGTCTATACTAAAAAATTTGAATCTCCGTATTTCATGAATATATCAATAATCCATTACCCCATAGGAATCAACATAGAATTGTAAAATATAACTATATTGTGGGATTATTGTACACACTTAGAGAAAATGAATTATCTTAATAGAGATCGAATCCACTACTCTAAACTTCTTCTTTAATAGAGTACAAATAAGAACTTTTTTTGTAATGATATACATTATTCTTCTCTCTATGACATAATATATTATAAAGTAATATTTTTATTCTAATCTATCAGTTTCAGCATCATCATTATACATTTATATAAATACTAATTTAAATACATATTCAATATTTTACATGTTTATTATTTTTCTATGGTAATTTTCACTAAAATTTGTGAATATAGCGCCATTAATTTCAAATATTCTCTGTATTCAACTAACTAAAATGTCACCCTTCTAAAAAATACATATATTCTATCTCCTTATATTTCATCTACCTCTTAAAAAGAAATCTGAAGTCCCAAATATTTCTTTCCTCAAGATATTTGGTAAGGTTGTTTACTTCTCTCTATTTAAATTGTCCACAATTTAAACATATGCAGGTTCCAAATTTTTATAGGATATAGTTATTCATCATTTTTTCCAGTATATAAAACTATAATTTGACATGGATCTTATTTATGGGGTAAAAACCCCACCTCCCCATGTAGTGCAAATCATCATAATAAACCAACACTATTCACCAATTCTTCTCCATTTTATTCTACATATAACATTATCTACTTGTGATTATGATTTTCAATCCATGATTAAATGGACATCTACATAGATATATTAGTATCTTAAATGATAATATAATTTTATAAATTACAGAAAAATTTTACTCATGATCATGATGTCCTTTATTATTGTCGATAAGTCTTTTACATATGAAAATATGACTTATATAAAACTCACCATTTTCTAAATATTGGTTCATATAAACCAAAATAACCTTTGGGAAAGTTGTTTTACCCTCATGTAGCTAGCATCAAAAGTATATTACCATTAAAAATGGTCTAGTTTATTGATATGTAGAACATTATACCTCAAAAATACCTATTAATAGATTATGTTCTTTATATTACATTTACATAGAACCCAGTTTAGCCTTCCATAAATTTTACAACTCACATAATACCCTTATACAGATATGAAATAACATTTAAAAAAAACATAAATAACCTAAAAAATTCTTAATGATTATGTTGAATCATTTGAATTTTTTTTGAATTCAGAACATTTATTTAGGAGAAAACATTGGAAAAAATATATACACTGGTATTATTATTACATTATATGGTTAACATAGAATCATCACCATTAAATGAAATTTTATATAATTGTTTGAAATTTTGATTCTTATAATTTTTAACTAAAATTTGTCCAGAAACTTTATTAATTGTCGTAGTTATGTGGTATAGTTAGAAGTCCATTCAAATTAATTACAAATTAGTTTTTAATTCATACAACGAAAAATAATTCATTTCATAAGACATATTCCGTTTTTGGATTATATTATATTGTCATACCATAAACATGATGTCATAATATTGGATCAACTACTTATGAATAATGCATATTATTTAATTATATTTATGAAATTTAATAATACTTTGGACATCATATACTAAATACATGAACTCACATTGTTTTCAAAAATACATATACTAAAGACATATAATCATGAAAAAAGTCTAATGATTATGTTATTACTTCATGTAAATATGTAATAATGAGTAAATGTTATATGGAATCAAAATGAAAATTAATTCTCATAATATAACCATAAAATTAATTAATATTAATATTTAAATTTGAATGGATTAGGTTAAAGAAATATAAAATTAAAATGAAAGGAAAATGAATTTCATATAGGAGTCTGGAAATAGTCTATAAAGGGATCCCTGTATCTAATTCCCTCATTCTACTTGAGTGGTTTTGGCTTAACCATTTAATTATAATCTGTTTAAAAAGAAACCAAATATACAAGTATTTTTATTATTTGTAGTTAGAAAATAATTTTCAAATGTAAGACCCTTTGATTTTAGATATTCTAATAATAAAATATATCTTAATTTCTTCTCAGCAGTTGAAGAAAGAATATTTTTACATTTTTAGTTGGTCTAGACATCAACCCACTCTCCAACACTATAAATTGCAGTGAAAAAAAATTCTCGAACACTATATGGTTGTGGTAACCCAAACCTTCTTGGCCAATTATAGTAAGCACCAAAATCACCACACTCAATTGTTGTGATAACCCCATAGGGAAAAAGATAATTTTTATATGTAGTCACTTTGAAGAACATCATAAATACCCCCAATATGTGTATAATATAAATGTTAATGATGAAAAGAGATATGAGTACAAGATATCTGGAGAATAAAACATAGACTAAGAAAACATTTCTAAAATGATAATAATTATAACCATATATGTATAAAAATCGTAGAAGACTATTTATGACCTAAAATTTTATTTGAATCATTTTACACAAGTCGGTGGATGAATATATTCATTAGGAAAATAATTAAGGTTTTGGGGACCACCACGAAGGGATATATTATTTCAAGAATAGAATAACAGGGAATTTGGTGGGTAGAACCATTCATCTTATGGCATTTAGAAACAAAAAATGTTCATTACTTCATAAGACCATTTTCCAATGATAAAAAAATAAGGTATTAAAACATTTATTGATAAATATAAATTGAATATAAGATTAATAAAATGTTGTAAAAATTTTAAATACTAAAAGTAATGAATTTTAATGATTTGATATAAAATTAGTTCTTTTTATCATTTAAACAAACAAGGAGAATGAGGTAACACATTCTACCCCATTGAATTATTTGACAAAAAATTAATCAATTAATCAATAACAAGGTATTATTGATGCATTTTATGAGTTTAAAAAAATATAAATATTTTATAATGAAATTTATATTATATTTTAGGTGAATTTGCACAATTTTAAAAAATAATGGTCATTATAAAAACACAATTACTTATTTTACTATGAACTAAATATATGAACTTTTAATATTTTTATAAATTTATTCTCCCATTAAGTGATTCTGAAGAATCATTGATAATATAATAATAATAAATCCTTGAAATAACATTCAAGGTGAATGTTATTAAATCACATTCAGTTAAAAAACAATTTTGAATCCTCTTGAAAAAACTAGATACAAAAATACCCCCAAAAATACCATCCAATATGCACTACTTGTATAGAAATAAATTATGGTGGATACATAAGTCCATCACAAAATAGTGTCACGACCCGTCCTCGGGGCCCGTGCCATGACTACTCCAAGCCCGCCATCCATAGGCCAGGGGCTGGCGACTAGCACCAAAGGCGTAAATTCCGATAACTGGGAAGGCATTACCTTTATAAAAGTAAACAAACACGACAGAGTATAAGTGGAAGTAAACACTAAGTACAAAGAGAAGTGAAAAAAGGAAAAATGGGCCAGAATACAAACCCAAAAGAAAGTACAACTACAACTAAACAAAGTACAATAGAAAAAGACAACAGCTGGTGGGACGGAAGTGGCTCCTGGGTCGTCCTCCTCGGATCCTACCGGAAGGGTAGGTACAGTTAGCGCAGCTCCTGGATCGTCCACCATGGATCCTACTTGAAGGGTAGGTACAGATAACCTCCACAATTCTCTCGCCCGCCAACCACCTCTGAGTGTCGTCTCGCCGTGAAGTCCACCTCCGGATACTGACTCGTCGAGTAGTCCACCTCCAGGTACCGTCCAGTCCTAGAACACTTAGCCTCCGTCAGCACTGCCCGTCGTCTGTAACCAACACAACGAGGTGCGGGCATAGCCCGTGCAGGGGAGAGTATAACGTTACTCAGTAGGGACCCCGAGACCCTCCCGGTCTCACTAAAACCAACAAGGATAACCACAAAGAAGATATCAACAGATAACCTCTACTTAGGTATATGCCCATACATATACCTAAGTTATCAATTAACTCATCTCAATCATGAGGAAACACATGGATCATGAAATCAACGGATAACCACTACCCAGGTATATTCCCATACATATACCTAAGTTATCAAGTGACCCATCTCAATTATGCAGTAAACAAAAAGGTCAAAAGTCTCAGCTCAAACCAGGATTTTCATTATCGAAACCGTAACTGCTGAAGAGCTCCGTCTCTAGAGTGTACAGTGGTCCTTTCACGACTCCGAGGTACTGCTCACTAACCTAAGACTGCTGAAATACTCCTCCTATCGAGTACCGCGGGTCAGCCACCCAGACACAGTAGTGCTTCCCGCCGAGGTATGTCAACCAAACACAATAGTGCACACCCCCCTAGTAGCCTGCTGAGGTACTCTCCGGACGAGTACCACATGTCTGCACTGTCACACAGGTAGTGCTCCATCTGCCATGGGTCTGCACCTCAGAAAGTAGTGCTCCATCCACTGGTTAGTCGACTCACTCCATGTCGAGTCGGTCAAGCAGTCGTCAGGTCTCAGCCAGTTACACGGTCTTCATACTCCGCACGCTCGTCACTGGGAGGGTCCGCTCCATGAGCTACAGGTCGATACTCCAAGTATCTCAAATTCCCACGAAGATGTATCACAAAGGACCGCCTCGTCATAGGGGTCTCAACACAACAGACATCGCGTCAATCGGACGCCCAGTCTGTGAGTTATTAGCCTTTTCGTCCCAGGGGCCCGGTTGGTTTCGTGAGCGAACCAAACCTGGCCGTATCTCAACTATACCGCGAACTCTCATAGGGTATACTCATAGGGACTGTTTCTCAATGAGATCACCAACGCCGCTGACGGTTCGACAAATGGACGTTCTGTCAGAAAGGTATCATCTTTTCCGTTCCAGGGGCCCGGTTGGATTTCTGTGCGATCCAACCCGGCCACTATCCATCTGCATCCAAATCGCGGGCAGAGAATGCCAAAAGTTCCGTGTCATCAAAAAGAACTCATTGCAACAGACGGCGCGTCAATCGGTCGCCCGGTATGAGAGTTATTGGCTTTCTCGTTCCAGGGGCCCGGTTGGTTTTAAGGAAAAATCAACCCGACCGTACTCCACCTACGTCCAAACCTCGTGCGGAGTATGCCAAAAGATCTGTCTCATCAAGATGAATTCAACAAAACAGACAGCGCGTAAATCGGACGCCCGGTCTGTTAGTTATTGGCCTTTCCGTCTCACACCCACCCTGGGAAACTTTCCATGAGGTCACCCATCCTGATCACTACTCTTGGCCAAGCACGCTTAACTATGGAGTTTTAACCACGTAGGCACCCGAAAAAGAAGGTGCACCTTGAGTATAGTATACCGAAATGACCGTCTCGATCCAAGGATCGCGTTGCCGCTGATGGCGAGTCGTTTGGAGGCCCGTAGCCCAAGATACAGGCATTTGACCAAAAGTGGTCCGAAACTGGGGGTCTGGGCCCGGGCCGACCGGCCCGACCCCCCCCCCCCCCCTGGGTCAGCCGAACCGGGTCGACCCGGCCCGGGCGGTGCGGTCCGGCGCGGCGGCGCGGACCGGCACAGCGGCGCGGACCGGCACGGCGGCGCGACCTGGGCGCCGTTCACGTGCCGCGCGCGGGGGGCAAAGCCCCCCCCCCCTTTGAGATCCATGGCCCCTTAATTGGGGCCGCTTTTGAGACCTGGTCGAGGGAAATTAATTCCCCCGGTCTCCACTGCCCGGCCGACCCGCACTGGCCGGCCGGTTTCGCCACCAAGGACCGACGATGGCCAGTCCTTCCTTTGCCGACACAGGCGGCCCGGTGCCGGCCGCCGGTCATCTTGCTCTGCCGCGGCCCGGAACCGGCCGCGGCCTATGCCGTTCGGCGTGATGCGACGGCATCGCTTCCCTCCGCCACGGCACCGCTCTGGCCGCGGCGCCTTTGACTTTCTTCGACGCAACGCAACGGCGTCGCGTTCTTGGATTTCTTTCCACGGCGTAGCGCGACGGCGCCGCGCGTATCTTCCGCAATAAATCACGTTGTGCGACGACACCACGTTTTCTCGTATCATCCTCAAGAAACGATCACGAAAAACAAAGGAGGAGGGTCGGCCGTGTTTTTGCGATCCGACCCCCTCGCGTTATTCGATAACAAAAAGGGTTCTAATCCACGATCATCACCAAGTTTGTATTCACGAACAATTAAATAAATAAAACCCCTCAATCATCAACCGCTTGATCGGACGATCCGCGGATCAACCCGGTATTGGTTGGTCCGCGCTCGTCGTTTTTTTCCTCAAAAGATAAAAGAATTCCAAAATAAATTCCCCTACCCCGGCTTCAAGAACGGAGTTATTCAACGTCCCGCGGAAGACAAGAGTCGCGGAGGTCGGGTGTCGTTCCGTCTAGGTTGGTGGGAGAAGAGCACGGTGAAGTTGAGCCGAGACGTCACCCTCTGTATACTTAGTAGGCAGTGGTGCTTCCCTTCCTTACTCCGGTTGAAGATGGTCGGAGGTGTTGCTTCACGTTCTTCGGAAACATGGAACGTTCTTCCTCGAGAGTTTGGTGATCTTCCAAGAGTTCTTCTCCTCCCCTTAGTTCTCCCCACAAGGTTTATGCCAACCCAAAAAGAAGAATATAATCTCTCTTTTTAATGTTGGTAAAATGAATTCAAAAGAATTCAAACACTCAAAATATTTAATTAAGTTGGTTTAATTAATTAATTGCAAAGTGTTGGCAAAAATTTCAAAAGATTGAAATTCAAATAAACCATACTTAACTCACCTCATTAATTAATCAAGTTGTCAAATATTAAAGAATGTGAGTTAATGGGGAGTTGGAAAGTGAGGGGTTAAGAGGGCTAGGGAGTTTAAGGAATTTGAAAAGGTGGGGGAGGGGGGTTTGTGTGGGCCCCACCCTTTCAAATATCCACACATGGGAAGTTGGATGGATGTGGGCCCACCACCAACTTCCCATGGGAGAAGTTAACCACTTAACATTGTTAAAATTTGATTTAACAATTTTATTCACTTTTTTAATTAAACTCCAAAAATTAACTTCTCCTTCCGCACAAAAGCAACTACGTTAAAGGTTCTCTTAAGTGATTACCGGCGTTGCAAGTTCATCGGTGCAATCAGATTTCAATTCCGAGCACCAGTTCAAAAGATAGAAATTCCCGCTCGCTCGTTCACTGAACATACCCGAGCCAAACTTCAGAAATTAATTCCGGGCACACCGGGCCTCGGAATCAAGCGCCGCCAGAAACTGCGTTCTTCTAAAATTCCAAATAAAATTAGGAAAAAAATTTCCTTGAAATTTCCGGGTCTTTACATTACTCCCACCTCAGGGCTTTACGTCCCCGTAAAGCTTCAACACAAACTAGGGTCACAAAAGTGATACAGAGCACGCATCTGAGCCTTCCGCTCCCATGTGCTTACCTAGAGGTTCCGTACTTCCAAAGAAAGTGCACCCGAGGAATCGATCGTCCTCGTAGGATCTGCTCCTGTCGATCCTCGATCCACACTTGAACCTCCGTGAAAGACACCCCATCGCCATCGTCCAGCTCCTCATGGTCGATGGTATGCGAAGGGTCGAGCACGTATCTCCTCAGTTGAGATACGAGGAAGTCGTCGTGCACCTGGTGAAACTGCGGTGAATGGGTCAAGCGGTAAACCACCCCGCCTACCCAGTTGGGGATTTAAGAAGGTCTGCTGAACCTTGGAGATAACTTTCCGCCTAGGCCACATCTCCGTAAACCTCGTCGAGGTGAGACCCGTATAAGAACGTGGTCGCCATCCTCAAACTCCAGAGGTTTCCAATTCCTGTTAGAACTAGAACTCAAACGACTGCTACCATGAGGGTAAGGTTGGCCGATTCAAGAGTGATAGGTCACACCCTCCCGTGAAAGAGTTTATCCCGTGCTTCCTGGGGTTTCCTTTTCGCCGACCAAGGAAAACCCATCCCGACGTTTGCATAAAACCGTCAATTTGAGTATGAACAGTTATTGCCCATTCCATACTCAAACTAACGTTGTAAGGCCTCGATGCTGTCACCAAGAGATTCCAACCGAAACTCTCACCTCGAGGGTCTGACCACACCGTCGGCGTAAGTGTGATTATCGAGTCTCCTCCCAAGGTATCTCCAGACGTGATGGTCAAGTCCACGTCTTACCAGAACCTCTAGGTCTGGAACAAGATTTGTGAAAGCAAGAAATGATTCACATCGACGTCCGTTACTACAACAGCTAGTAGTGGACACAGACTGTCCCATGAATCATTTCTAGAGCCATTGGGTCACCCTCCTTGACCGCATGTAGTCACAATCTTCCTCCGCCCTCCAGCTCCCTGAGCCTGGCAGGAATAACTAAGGCAGGTGGTTGTACAATGAAAGGATGTACACCACCTCGTGCTGCTCTCCTAGCTCTGCCTCCACGTCTGCTGCTTCATAGACTCATCTCTCCTTTAAGCTTCCTCTTCTTTAACACGCTCGAGTCTCTAAGACTGGCACCGGTTTCCTGTTTCTTACTGCACTGTGCAGTCTTCATCCTCTCTTGGATGTCCTGGACCTCATTTAGTCTCACAAGAGCTGCTATGATTTCTTCTTTGCCGATAAGAGAAACCCGGTCTCATCCCCTGGATGAACCACATTTTTTGCCTAATACAGTCAATCCTAACATGAATGATGCATTCATGCGATGGATGGCGTTGTAAGGCCGCGACATAACTACTAAAAGATCCAACTATCATTCTCACCTCCAAGGGTCGAGTCACACTGTCGACATCAGTGTGAGGTCACTGGGTCCCCTCCAGTAGAAGTCTCGAAAGTGAGGGTCAAGTCAACAGTTTAACTGGGACCACTCAGTATCAACCAAACAAAAGGAAAGGAAAGAAAACATCTCAAAGATAAGTGTCTCGAAGTCTTCCCATGCGAAGGTCATCCCGTCGCAAAACTAAAATAAGTGGCTCTACCACCTGCCTGCTGCTGCCTGAAGGAGGCTGGAAGCAAAGATCACCATGATGTCTGTCGGTGTCCCCACTAGCCAGAAGACTCTCACCACAGCCTCCAGCCAAACTTCAGCCGCCTGCGGGTCCGCCTCTCCCCGGATCCTGGGTGGCCTCTGGCGTTGGAACTCATGCAGCGCTCTCAAGCGTCGTGCATCGCCTACTGCTGGGGCTGGTGGCATCAGTGGCCCAACATATGGTAGTACCGCTGGTGCCTCCGCTGGTGCCTCAACTGCAAGAGGGACCTGCACCGAAGCCTCGTCACTCGACAGTCTGTCAGCATGCACATCCCTCTGGGCTCTAGCTGGTCGTCTGTGAAAAGGCATCCAGATAGAAACATCGTGACACGGTCAAACGTTTATACCTGGTGAGATGACCTGGTTTGAGCTGTTTTAAGGGGAAACCTTTGAAAACACACACGCAATCAGTGTTTTCATGCACAAAGTCGGAAATCAGTTGTCAGGGTCCTGGTGTATGGATACGTCGGCCGCCCACACCAACACTGGACTCCCTGAACTGAAATCCACACTCGGTACTCTTAACACTATTGCTTCACAGAAAGAAAAAGTCAGAGTCATAAGTTCTGCGGTAGAACCGAACTCCTTTGATACTAAATTGTCACGACCCGTCCTCGGGGCCCGTACCGTGACTACCCCGAGCCCGCCTTCCATAGGCCAGGGGCTGGCGACTAGCACCAAAGGCATAAATTCCGATAACTGGGAAGGCATTGCCTTTATAAAAGTAAACAAACACGACAGAGTATAAGTAGAAGTAAACACTAAGTACAAAGAGAAGTGCAAAAAGGAAAAATGGGCCAGAATACAAACCCAAAAGAAAGTACAACTACAACTGAACAAAATACAACAGAAAAAGGCAACAGTTGGTGGGACGGAAGCGGCTCCTGGGTCGTCCTCCTCGGATCCTACCTGAAGGGTAGGTACAGTTAGCGTAGCTCCTGAATCGTCCACCACGGATCCTACCTGATGGGTTGGTACAGATAGCCTCCACAATGCTCTCGCCCGCCAACCACCTCTGAGTGTCATCTCGCAGTGAAGTCCACCTCCGGATACTGACTCGTCGAGTAGTCCACCTCCGGGTACCGTCCAGTCCTCGAACACTCGGCCTCCGTCAGCACTGCCCATTGTCTGCAACCAACACAACGAGGTGCGGGCATAGCCCGTGCAGGTGTGAGTATAACGTTACTCAGTAGGGACCCTGAGACCCTCACAGTCTCACTAAAACCAACAAGGATAACCACAAAGATGATATCAACAGATAACCTCTACTTAGGTATATGCCCATACATATACCTAAGTTATCAAATAACCCATCTCAATCATGAGGAAACACAAGGATCATGAAATCAACGGATAACCACTACCCAGGTATATTCCCATACATATACCTAAGTTATCAAGTGACCCATCTCAATCATGCAGTAAACACAAAGGTCAAAAGTCTCAGCGCAAACCAGGATTTTCATTATCGAAATCATAACTACTGAAGAGCTCCGTCTCTAGAGTGTATAGTGGTCCTGTCACGACTCCGAGGTACTACTCACTAACCTAAGACTGCTGAAGTACTCCTCCTGTCGAGTACCACGGGTCAGCCACCCAGACACAGTAGTGCTTCCCGCCGAGGTATGTCACCCAAACACAGTAGTGCACACCCCCTAGTAGCCTGCTGAGGTACACTTCGGACGAGTACCGCAGGTCTGCACTGTCACATAGGTAGTGCTCCGTCCGCCATGGGTCTGCACCTCAGAAAGTAGTGCTCCGTCCACTGGGCTAGTCGACTCACTCCAAGTCGAGTCGGTCAAGCAGTCGTCAAGTATCAGCCAGTTACACGGTCTCCGTACTCCGCACGCTCGTCATTGGGAGGGTCCGCCCCACGAGCTACAAGTCGATACTCCAAGTATCTCAAAGTCCCACGAAGAAGTATCACAAATGACCACCTTGTCATAGGGGTCTCAACACAACAGACGGCACGTCAATCGGACGCCCGGTCTGTGAGTTATTAGCCATTTCATCCCAGGGGCCCGGTTGGTTTCGTGAGCGAACCAAACCCGGCCGTATCTCAACTGTACCCCGAACTCTCATAGGGTATACTCATAGGGACTGTTTCTCAACGAGATCACCAAAGCCGCTGATGGTTCGTCAAACGGACGTTCTGTCAGAAAGGTATCAGCTTTTCCGTTCCAGGGGCCCGGTTGGATTTCTGTGCGATCCAACCCGGCCACTATCCATCTGCTTCCAAATCTCGGGCGGAGAATGCCAAAAGTTCCGTATCGTCAACAGGAACTCAACGCAACAGATGGCGCGTCAATCGGACGCCCGGTCTGAGAGTTATTGGCTTTTTCGTTCCAGGGGCCCGGTTGGTTTTTAAGGCAAAACCAACCTGACCGTACTCCACCTGCGTCCAAACCTCGGGCGGAGTATGCCAAAAATCTGTCTCATCAAGAGGAATTCAACGAAACAGACGACGCGTAAATCGGACGCCCGGTCTGTTAGTTATTGGCCTTTCCATCTCACACCCACCCTGGGAAACTTCCCATGAGGTCACCCATCCTGATCACTACTCTTGGCCAAGCACGCTTAACTATGGAGTTTTAACCACGTAGGCTCTCGAAAAGGAAGGTGCACCTTGAGTATAGTATACCGAAACGACCATCTCGATCCAAGGATCGTGTTGCCGCTGACGGCGAGTCGTTTGGAGGCCCGTAGCCCAAGATACAGGTATTTGACCAAAAGTGGTCCGAAACTGGGGGTCTGGGCCCGGGCCGACCCGGCCCGACCCCCCCTGGGTCGGCCAAACCGGGTCGACCCGGCCCAGGTGGCGTGGTCCAGCGCGGCGGCGCGGACCGGCACGGCGGTGTGGCCTGCGCGCCGTTCGGGTGTCGCGCGCGGGGGGCAAACCCCCCCCCCCCCCCCCCCATGAGAACCACGAACCCTTAATTGGGGCCGCTTTTGAGACCCGGTCGGGGGAAATTAATTCCCCTGGTCTCCACTGCCCGGTCGGCCCGCACTGGCCGGCCGGTTTCGCCAGCAAGGACCGACGACGGCCAGTCCTTCCTTTGCCGACACCGGCGGCCCGGTGCCGGCTGCCGGTCATCTTGCTCCGCTGCGGCCCGGAACCGGCCGCGGCCTATGCCATTCGGCGCGATGCGACATCATCGCTTCCCTCTGCCACGGCCCCGCTCTGGCCACGGCGCCTTTGACTTTCTTCGACGTGACGTGACGACATCGCGTTCTTGGATTTCTTTCCATGGCGCGGCGCGACAGCGCCACGCGTATCTTCCGCAATAAATCGCATGGTGCGACGGCACCACGTTTTCTTGTATCATCCTCAAGAAACCATCATGAAAAACAAAGGAGGAGGGTCGGCCGTTATTGTGCGATCCGACCCCCTCTCGTTATTCGATAACAAAAAGGGTTCTAATCCACGATCATCACCAAGTTTGTATTCACGAAGAATTAAATAAATAAAAACCCTCAATCATCAACTGCTTGATCAGATGATCCGCGGATCAACCCGGTATTGGTTGGTCCGCGCTCGTCGTTTTTTCTCAAAAGATATGAGAATTCCAAAATAAAATCCCCTACCTCGGCTTCAAGAACAGAGTTCTTCAACAACCCGCGGAAGACAAGCGTCGCGGAGGTCGGGCGTCGTTCCGTCTAGGTTGGTGGGAGAAGAGCTCGGTGAAGTCGAGCTGAGACGTCACACTCTGTATACTTAGTAGGCGGCGGTGCTTCCCTTCCTTACTCCAGTTGAAGATGGTCGGAGGTGTTGCTTCACGTTCTTCGGAAACGTGGAACGTTCTTCCTCGAGAGGTCGGTGATCTTCCAAGAGTTCTTCTCCTCTCCTTAGTTCTCCCCACAAGGTTTATGGCAACCCAAAAAGAAGAATATAATCTCTCTTTTTAATGTTGGAAAAATGAATTCAATAGAATTCAAACACTCAAAATAATTAATTAAGTTGGTTTAATTAATTAATTGCAAAGTGTTGGCAAGAATTTCAAAAGATTGAAATTCAAATAAACCATACTTAACTCACCTCATTAATTAATCGAGTAGTCAAATATTAAAGAATGTGAGTTAATGGGGAGTTGGAATGAGAGGGGTTAAGAGGGTTAGGGAGTTTAAGGAATTTGAAAAGGTGGGGGGGGGGGTTCGTGTGGGCCCCACCCTTTCAAATATCCACACATGGGAAGTTGGATGGATGTGGGCCCACCACCAACTTCCCATGGGAGAAGTTAACCACTTAACATTGTTAAAATTTGATTAAACAATTTTAATCACTTTTTTAATTAAACCCCAAAAATTAACTTCTCCTTCCGCACAAACGCAACTACGGTAAAGGTTCTCTTAAGCGATTACCGGCGTTGCAAGTTAATCGGTGCAATCAGATTTCAATTCCAAGCACCGGTTCAAAAGATAGAAATTCTCGCTCGCTCGTTCACTGAACATACCCGAGCCAAACTTCGGAAATTAATTCCGGGCACACCGGGCCTCGGAATCAGGCGCCGTCAGAAACTGCGTTCTTGTAAAATTCCAAAGAAAATTAAGAAAAAAATTTCCTTGAAATTTCCGGGTCTTTAGTATATATTAAGTATCTATTAGATTTTAATGATGATATATTTTCTTTTCATTGTTAATTAAGTGTTTGTGGAATATATTAAAATATCCTCCTAGAAATATATATTTTGTCAGGGTCCATTAATTTACTGCTGAAAAAATTAGTTCATATATCATTATGGAACTCATTTATTCCTCCTTAATGACATGATTCCTAGACCAATACCACTCATGGAACCGAATCCTCGATGAAATATGATCCACTCAAATATTTCCTAAATGAATAGGACAACTACTCATGGGATGAATTTCATGAATCAATATATCATCATCATCATCCCCTTTTGACAGACATTCAATGAAAAAATCCCCACTCGATTGTTGAATTTTGGTTAAAAATTATTTTTTATCTAAAGTCTAATAAATTAGTGCTTTATAAATTATTGAATAATTTCTAATTTTTTTTGTGTTATAATTTACTAGAAGTAATCATTTTATTAATATTTTAATTTTAAACAATTTATAGAAAGAGACTATTCCCAATATAGGATTATGTTAATAAATCTATTAATTTATCATATAAACATGTGGTTTTTTGTTAGCCATTATTTAAAAAATCACATCCATAGTTTATCAATCCATCACATTTGATATTTAACAATATTGATATAATTATTCAATTCTATTTTAGCATTAATCCTAATATGTGGTGACTTTTACATTAATTCTATAAATAGACCATTCTATACAATAACCACCTTAGGATATTTTCTTCTTGCAATAATCATTTTTTCTTTATAAATAGTCATATATATAATACTATCCAAACAAACATACCCAATTTTATATCGTCATTTGGATATATAGTTATTTTTTTATTGTGACCTCTTATATTACCAATTATCTTAGTTATATCAAATTATAATCAAACAACTTGTTACATTTAACAAAAAAAATTATAGAATATATTATTTATTAAAACCTATTTAAATATTTCATTTCATATTATTTAGTAATACTTAATTTATATCTTCATTTTATTTGATTATTTTTTCAGGAAAATTTTAAATTGATAATTTTTTATATTGATATTTTATTATTATATAGAAAATCTGAATTATTCTTCTGATGTTATTACCTAATTATAGGATGTCATGTTTTTTATATAAATATTTTTTTATTTCATTTAAGTGAGAAATATATATATTATTACACTGGGAAATACATATCAATATATTATAGGGTTGAGGTGATTATAAATTTTTGAATTTCAAGTTGATCTGTAGATTGGAAATTAAAATATCCATGTCATGATTAAAATATCATATGATGGTTAAAAAATACATCATGTTTTGGTCCCATTATATATACACTATTTGCTACTGGATTTGTGAGATAGATTCAGAACATATAATTAGATATTAAAGAAGGTTCACCATCTAAACATTATAAAAATCTACAACGTACAACACCAATAGTGGATAATAAGATTCCAAAATGGATTAATGATGTTTTGCAAAGAATTATAATAATTGTAACATATTATCTGACCCACTTAATGATTTTATTGGGATTAATACATGAGAAATTTGATAAAATAAGTAAAATTTTTATTATTGATTAATTATTTATGGAAATTATTTTTTATGAAAGTTGTATCAAATATAATAATTTTCCATTTCGCAATGAGGTTGTATAATACCACGGGATTTGTTGAATTAATAAAAAATGTAATGTCATGGATAGGTAATTTTCTACATGAGGAATTTTTTCATCATAAAATCCATTAATAGTTTTATCATATTATGGATGTTAATTAAGAAGCTCAGTATAAATTATTCCTTCAAAAAAGAAAATCCAAATTTAGACTTATGATAGTAGAGTGAAGATTAAAATATAGAATTGAATAAATAAATTTATAACTCAATATGGATATCAGTGAAAATTTATTTATTTATGAATGGAAGAAAGTATATTTAAGTAGAGAAAAAAATCTATTTTTAGGATTTTATGATACTATGAATATATACCAAGTTTAAAAATAATATTCAAGTCTTCTAAAATAACTGAGAAAATAAATTTGAATTCTATGGAAAATTCTAGTGAGGGGTTTGTAAAGTATAATAAATTTTTAAATACATGGAAATTATTTTACTAAATATATATAAAATTATCTTCAGATCCTACCATAGTAATATTAATCCTTTATAATAGACTTATATTGATTGTAAGAACAAAACATTCATTATTTCGATGATATTTCAATAAAATTAAATTTCGATAAATGACATCGATATATGTTCTCAACAACTTATAAGATACTTTAAATAGTTATGGGGATGAGGGATGATACATCTTATTAATTAGAAACTAAATATTTTTTTATATGTGTTATAATAATATGGATGACTAGTGATATTTTTATTATAAATATGTCAACATGGAACAATCAATCTACACAAGAAAATCAAGTTAATGACATTGTGTTCGAGTGGACTATATTACCAAGTATCTTAAAGTGTTGTATCACATGTCACACTCAATTAATGGATTCATATGATTGATATGTGTTTAAAAAATCAGGATTTGAGTGAAAAAATATATTGATTTCACTTCCAAAATTATAATCTACTTAAAAAAATCCTTTTAGAATTAACAATTTTCTATAAATATTTTGGGAAGGAGTATGAATTTGTTGTTACTATAAGAATAGTTCAACGATGATTAGATATAGTTTATAATCACAAATATAAAAAATAGAGTATTTTTTTCAATACCATATTTGTAATTTAAAATTTTATATCATAATCATGGAATTATTAACATTGAAACAAATTTGTCTCTCATTTGGTTTTTAAGATAATCAATTATTTGGGAAAATAAAAATAGCCACATTTGTTATGTACAGACACAGATGAAATGAATATAATGCATGATCTATGGAAAATTGATAATGGAAATTATCCTATGATAGGTTTCCATGGTAAAACTATGAAAATTATGTTTTCAATCGAAGGATAAAAAATTCATGATGGATATTCAAGTGAGATTTCAATTTTTATTTAATTAAAACATCATATGTTACATGGATATAAAATACATTACTCATAAATTTTGAGGCTGAAATTTTTTTCTTTAGAATTGCACATATTTTTACCTTTTAAAAAATGATTAGTTAATTTTATTCCACATTAATCAGATATATTTTCTTGAAAAAATTTATTTCCATTGAGATTGAAAATAATTATAAATGAATTTGAATATTATTTTTTCATTTGATGATTATATTTCTATAATCTTTTTTCACTGTGATAATTCTTCTAATAGTCCACTATATTGGGGATGTATTAGTATGAGAACTCATAATTTATCAATATATGTATCCCACATTGGGGAATTATCCTCTTAATTTTTTATTAATACTATATTTAAATTTTCAAAATCATTTCATATGTTCTTCAATTGTCTATGTTGTGTTACTTTATTAGGTATATATGTCATTTGAAGTCATTTATGAAAAAAATTATCTACTAGAAGAATAATTTAATCAAGTTTATATGTTTTAATAGTGACTCACCATTTTTTCAGTATTTATTAAATATTGATACATCTTAAAATAAGTTGGATGGGCTAATTACAATGGAAATTAAATGACATACTATTATAATTCTACAAAATTTCCTGTGTTGGGATACTATATTGGAAAAAGAATCAGAACTTTTATTAATAAAAATACTGATCATAATACAACTTAGATATTTATTATTCATAAGGGGTATTATAGGCCATCTTATTGAACAATTGAAGATAAATAATATAAGACGTCTAATTTAAAGATGGAATGATAAAGAGATAAACAATCCATTTACAATGACATTATTAATTTGTTTTCACATTTTATTTGATCATATAGAATTTCATATTCATGAAATATTGACACAATAATCTTTTTTAATAAATATTACTTTATATTTATAAATGTAAATCATGAATGTTGATAATGATTCTAGAGATAAAGATGATTTTAAATATTTGGAGTAAGGACCTTTGAAAAAGTGTTCTATATTCTATTCTAATAATATTATGGGCCTTATGATTCACACACTTTTTTGATGTTTTTTTAATGATCGTAATAGATGGATCTGCACATAATTCACATAAATGGGACACTATTTGATTGTGATTAAAATGAATGAATTAATTGTTGGGGATCATCTTCAATATTTTTATATAAATGATTTTTTTGGGGATTTCTATAATGCATAAATAATTATTTTCATTAATTTAATTATGTTACCTTATCACATATGATTGATATTGGTTAGCATGGATATCATGATCCACATATTTTTGTTTCACAAGGTAAAATTTTTTATTATAAAAATCATAGATTCAAGGAAGTTTGTAGTGTTGTAATCTCTTAAAAACCAAGAGAATTATATGATATGGATGATGAATTTGATGAATTGTTTTGTGAAATTAAAAATATTCAAAAATTTGAGTTTGATCTAACATCCCATATTGATATTGAAATAGTTTCTCTTACAAGGTATTTTGAATATGATGATATCATGTTAATAGTAGATGATGGAAAATATGTGGATATTGATGAATTAATGGGTTGTATGTTCAATAATTTATCATAAAATTTATATTTTGTATTTAAAATACATGAATTTATTTAATCATTTGACAAAATAATAAATTTTAAATATTTTATTAAAAGATATATTATGTAAATTTTTTGATGGATATAGTAATTCTAAAAAATGATTTTATGATGTAATTCAATAATCCATTACTCTTAAGGCCATGAGTAACCCTTCTTATTCGATCGAACATATATTAGCAGTGCTCCCCTTTTTGTTTTCTACTATTGAAATCATGTGGGTAGTTCATTCTCACTATTATTATTATGTAACTCTTATTAAGAATATAAAATTTATTATAACTATATTATACTAGATGAATGTATTTATTGGACTTATAATGATGGTATAAAGATATAATTGAACATGAATACATAAAATTATTGTAATTTTAGTTATTTAAATGTATTGGAAAAAATTAAACTATTTAGAGTACCAACATATGATGAACAATTATTATATGGTTTGTTATGTGTTAGTTAGAATGAGAGATAAGAGTCTGAACTAGAGATACCTACTTCAGATCATTGCAAGAAATAAGAGACTGAACCAGATCTATATAAACATAATGCATAAATAAACTATTAAACACATTATTTCAAATTATTGATATAACCACAAAAATACCTAGATTCCCATGGACACCTTTAACACAATACCTGTCACTTATGTGCTGGTGTCTGGAAAGATTCTCATATTCAAATCACAATTTATTACATCAAATTGAATTTCATTGAGCATTTAATTCAATTCATGTATGACCAATTGTACCAATAGTTTAATGTCAATTAATGGGTGTAGAATGTCAGGCCTAGAACCCTCATGAGTATTTGTAGGATCCGTCCTTATTTCACAACCCATGGTTATTTAAAGCATCATTCCATGCTCCATAAATAAATTCATGCATACTAGGTATAGAACGCCATTTCTAGAACCCTGTGGGTATTTGGATTATCAGTCTATGTCACACAACCAATTTACCAATCATATATACATATATATATATATATTGTGGGTGTGGAATCTGATGTCCAGCACCCCAAGATCCCATCCATTAATAAATTCATAAATTAATTTATCAAGACTATTAATTAATTCAATAACTAATTAACAAAATTGCATTCACTATAAACTCAGAATATAGTTAAACACAACAATTCCAATAGTTTACTCAATAATTAACTAAAAATTACTATAACATTAATTAATTTAAACACTAATTAATCTCACCAATTTCACTAGTTAAATAAAAATTTACTAATCAAGAGGGAACCATCTCAATATCACATAATTAATTCACAAAATATATTTGTCAAGGAAACCGTCCCAATACCACATAATTGATTCACAATTTAATTATCTCTAATTTAACCGTTTCCAAATCACTTAATTAATTCCCAAATTAATTATATCTGCCTAGCCCAAATCATTATCTCATAATTAAAAGTCAATTAATTGTCTATATAATAATCTCATAACATATAATTAATTCACTATTAATTATCTCAAATTAAACAATTTAATATGTTATTATTAATACCCGAATTAATTATCATATAAAAGTAGATAATTAATTCATAATTAATTATCTCAACTTAAAAAAATTAATATTTGATAATTAATCCCCCTATTAATTACCATCTCAGAGGACATAATTAATTCATAATTAATTGTTTTCAACTAAACCAAATTAATATCTCAAAATTAATTGCTCTATTAATTATCATCTAAATTCACATAATTAATTCACAATTAATTATAAAAACTATACCAAATTAATTGTTCATAATTAATCCCTTGATTAAATTTCCATCTCAAAGAACATATTTAATTAATAATTAAATATGTCACCAAAACCAAATTAATTAATCATAACTAATACCTCGATTAGTTATTATTTCAAATAACAAAATTAAATTATAATTAATTATTTCAACTTAAAAATATTATTATCCCATAATTAATTCCTCTATTAATTGTCACCTGAAATAACATATTTAATTCTTAATTAATTATCACAACATAACCAAAATAGTTACTTCAGATTAATCCCTTGGTTAATTATCCATTTTACATCCTCAAATCAAATAATTAAATAAAAAAATAATTTTATCAATATAGCCGACTAATATCTCATAATTAATTTCTTAATTAATTATATCAACATATTCTGTCCAATATTCATAATTACCAGTTAACCAATGTGCATCAACATTTATTGGAGGCAACAAAAAAATAGGTGTAAGATAAGAAAACATTCCAATATAATCAGTACATTTCATCTTGATGGCATTGCACCTCGATTGAGGGAGTTGATTACAAAAATATGATTTTTAATATAACAAAACTTTTTATACCAATCAACAATTAATTCCAAAATTGTAGTAAATTTCATAATAAATAGTAATTAAATTACTACTACATTTTATTAATTGAGAAATATTGAGGCCCCTTCCTCAAGGAATTGGTTGACTCAATGCATTATCACTCAAACCGCTACCAGCTCGCGCATACGCATTTCCACATTAATGCATGTGCACACATGGAATTTGTCGCAACATCCAAATATTAGGGCAGTGAACCAAAAGAACTGAGTATCTTTGCCTTTAGTGATGATCATTGGAATATGAACCAACGTCTCCTGAGACATCTTTTTCACCACCTCGATGAGTTATAAAACTTCTCTATTGGAACCTTCATAATCCCGCACGCAGAGAGGGAGCCGGGAGAGGGGGTGGTGCACCACCCTTGGGTGTTGCACCATAAACTTTTTACGCCCACTTTTGGAGGAGCAAGAGGTGCACCACCCACATCTATTCCCCCTTAAATAAATTAAATTCTACTTTTTAAATATAGGAATTAATAGTATAATAATAATGATAATAATAATAACCATTATATTACTATTATTACTCTTTAATATTATACTCCTTTGATAAACTTCATACTCTAATTTAAAAATTATTTAATTAAATTCTTCTTAACTAAATTAAATTAAAAGAAATCACTAACTCATTCTAGTTAATTATATTCTCTCAAAATTCCATTTAATTAAATTAAAACCCTATTTCTCATCAATTAATTAAAATTTTCATAACCTTGAATTTTATTAAATAAAATCCAGATAATAATTACCATTAGTATTGTTATTATTTAATTAAATGATTCATTGATAAAACCAAAAAATAAATATTTAAAAATCATTTAATTAAATTATTCTGAGAAATTTTAATTAAATAAAACCCCCACTTCACATTATTTAGTTAAATTCAATTTAACTTTATTTAATTAAATAACATTATCCATATAACCTCATTTTATTAAATTTTTCAACCTGAATGTAACTAAATAAAACCTCTATAATAAAATCAATTTATATTATTATCATTTGAAAAATCATAAATTTTATAAAAGACAAAACTCCACAACTAATCATCATTCTATTAAATTCTTCTCCAAAAAATTTAATTAAATAAAATTCAAACACATCGTCATTTAATTAAATTCTTTAAATATGAATTAATTAAATAAAATTCTAATGTTGCATCAAATAATTAAATTCATATTAACCTTTAATTTAATTGGATAAAACACCACCTCCACAATCAAAACATCGTTTAATTAAATTATTCTCTAATTAATTTAATTAAATAAATTCACCAACACATAATTATTTAATAAAATTCAATAAATAAATTTTAATTAAATAAATCCCCCCATTATCCATTAAACAATTAAATTCATCTTAAACTTGAATTTAATTTGATAAAACCCCAAATCCAGATTTAACATATCATTTAATTAAATTCCTTTCTAACAAAATTTAATTATATAAATATTCGCACACATTATTACATAATTATATTCGATCAAAATAATTTAATAAAAAACCATAACACATTATCAATCATCATTTTATTAAATTCGTTCAAACTAAATTTAATAATATAATATCTACAATTAATGTTATTTAATTCAATTATTTTAACCCATATTAATTAAATAAAAAAATAAAAAACATAAACATTATTTAGTTAAAATCTCTCAACCTCAATTTCATTAAAAAATAATCCCCCATTTCGCAATGATGAATTAAATTCTTCTTATCCTTGAATTAAATAAAATAAAACCTCCATTTCTCATTAATTAATTGAATTCCTCTTTCATTGAATTTAATTAACTGAAAACCCAACTACTCATTTACATATTATTTAAATTTTGCCATTTAATATTTCCCTTCTTTGGAAATCCCCCAAATCCTCATTAACCAGTTATTTAATTAAATTTCTATTATTTTAATTTAATTAAATAAATACTGCAACTAATCATCATTTAAAATTAATTTAATTAGTTCATCTCTATTTAATTAAATAACACCTCCATCTCAACTTCGATGAATTAAACTCTCTCAATGTTATTTTAATCAAATGAATCCCCCAATAGCTTCTTTAATTAAATTCCATTCAACTAGGAATTTTATTTAATTAATATAACAAGAAACTCAAAACTTGGTATACCGTATGGTTTGACATGCACGATTTGAAAGACTATGAGCAAACCGTGCATCCACTACTAAAAGCCATCTATACTATGCATAGCAGATCCGTAGGATTTTTGCTAACCGTATGCAGCCCATGTGAACATCACTACCTAATCTGGTTCTCCTAAAACCCACACCAACATCCGGGAAATCCCATTAGGCTTTACCCAATCTTTTTATCAACATATTAAACAAACCCACTCGGGAAACATATTTATGACGCATTTTTTAAAACTGAATTGTCACTAACCGTCCTCGAGGCCCGTGTCGTGACTACCCCATGCCCGCCTTCTATAGGCCAGTGGATGGCGACTAGCACCAAAGGTGTAAATCCCAATAACTAGGAAGGCATTTCCTTTATAAAAGTAAACAAATCACCATAGAGTACAAAAGGAAGTAATAAACTACGTACAAATGAAAGTGCTGAAAAGTAGAAAGGGCCAGAATACAAACCCAACTGAAAAGTACAGATTCAACTGAAAGGAAGTACAATAGAAAAGACAAATAGCTGGAAGAATAGAAGTAGCTCCTGGGTCGTCCACCTAGGATCCAACCTGAAAGGTAGGTACAGATAGTGCAACTCCTGGATCGTCCACCACGGCTCCTACCTGAAGGGTAGGTACAGATAACCTCCACAACACTCTCACCTGTCACCCTCCTCCAAGTATCATCTCGTCGTGAAGTCCACCTCCAGATACTGAATCATCGTGAGGTCCACCTCTGGGTACCGTCCAGTCCACGGACACTCGGCCTCTGTCAGTGCTGCCCGTCGTCTGCAACCAACACAATGAGGTGCGGGCATAGCCCGTGCAGGGGTGACTATACGATACTCAGTATGGACCTCGAGACCCTCAAGGTCTCGCTAAATCCAACATGTATAACCTCAAATAAGTATCTCAACAGATAACCCTTACTTAGGTATAAGCACATACTTATACCTAAGTTATCAAGTAACCCATCTCAATCATGAGGAAACACAAAGGTCATGAAATAAATGGATAACCACTACCTAGGTATATGCCCATACATATACCTAAGTTATCAAGTTACCCATCTCAATCATGAGGAAACAAAAAGTCATAAAATCAATGGATAACCACTACCTAGGTATATGCCCATACATATACCTAAGTTATCAAATGACCCATCTCAATCACGAGGTATACACAATGTTCATAGACTCAGCTCAAACCAGGATTTTTATTATCGAAACTGTAACTGCTGAAGAGCTATGTCTCTGATGAGTACAGTGATCATGTCACGACTCTGAGGTACTGATCACTAACATAAGACTACTGAGGTACTCCTTCTGTCGAGTACCACAGGTCTGCCACCCAAACACAGTAGTGCTTCCCGTCAGGGTCTGCCACCCAAACACAGTAGTGCACTCGCCCCCCTAATAGCCTGCAGAGGTACTCCTTCTATTGAGTACCACAGGTCTTCACCCAAACACAGTAGTTCTCCATCCCCCATGGGTCTTTACCCAAACAAAGTAGTGCTTCGTCCACTGGGCTAGTCGACTCACTCCAAGTTGAGTCGGCCAAGCAGTTGTCAGGTCTCAGCCAGACACACGGTCTCTGTACTCCGTACGCTCGTCTCCGGGAGGGTTCTCTCCACAAGCTACAGGTTGATACTTCAATTATCACAAGTCCCATGAAGATCTATCTCAAAGGACCGCCTCATCATAGGGTCTCAACGCAACAGACGACGCGTCAATCGGACGCCCGGTCTGTGTGTTATTAGCCTTTTCATCCCAGGGGCCCGGTTGGTTTCGTGTGCGAACCAACCCGGTCGTATCTCAACTGTACCCCAAACTCTCATATGGTATACTCAGAGGGATTGTTTCTCAACGAGATCACCAACGCCACTAATGGTTCGTCAAACGTACGTCCGGTCTGAAAGTTATCAGTTTTTCCGTTCCAGGGTCCCGGTTGGATTTTGGGTTCAATCCAACCCGGACACTATCCAACTACATCCAAACCTCAGGAGAAGTATTCCAAAAGCTCCGTATAATCATGATTAATCCAACAATGTTGACGACACGTCAATCGGACGTTCGGTGCTCAAGTTATAAGTGTTTCCGCTCCAAGGGCCAGGTTGGTTTTGGGTTCGAACCAACCTGGCCGTACCCAAAGTTCTCCGAAACCTTGACTGTAATATACATAAATGACCATATTGATCCAAGGATCGCATCGCAACTGATGGTGTGCCGATCGGAGGTCTGTATCCCATGTTAAAGAATTTTGAACGGATCTGCCCGGAAATAAGGGGTTCTGGCCTGGTCCGACCCGGCCTGAACCCCCCCCCCCCCCCCCCCCCCGGGGTCGGCCCGAACCGGGGCGACCCGACCCGGGTTTGGGTCTGGCCTAATAGGGCGCGGCCCGGCCTGGGCGGCCTGGCCGGGCCCGGCGTGGCACTGGCGCGGCACCCGCGTGGCCAGCGGGTGCGGGGGGTTACACCCCCCCCCCCAGTTGAATGAAAATCGGCGCGTCATTAAGCCGTGTCGTTCTGCCTCCAGAACGGCTTAGCCATTCCGGTTTAGCCCACCGCTTCGTCTCAGCCGCGACGGTTATGTTCTAGCGGCGCGCCACCGCCCCGGCGTGGCGCGTGGCCGCCACCTTCCGCGGACCACAGGACGCGCTCCAGTGGTCTGTTTCTCCTGCCATCTTCGCCAGCGGTCCTCCCAAGACCCGATCATCACTGCGATGGATTCAAATCACCTCTGCAGCCCATTCCATCATCGCCTGTCAATCCGCACGTCAAATAAACAAACAGCGGCCTCTTCGTGGTTTTCCGGCGCGGTGTGACGGCGTCGTGGCTTTGTTCATCCTCCACGGCGCAGCGCGACGGCGCCGCGCTTCTTCTCCCATTCTTGTTTGTTTTCGCGCGGTGCAATGGCACCGCATCAACTTCGTTCATGTCGCAAAAAAACACTACATCGAAGGGGGAGGAGAGTCGGCCGTGTTCGTGCGGTCTGACCTCCTCCCATTATAATGATAACAGGCGGCGCAAGAATAATACGATGAACGACAAGGAAAATATTCACGAATAAGAATATAACCCCTACATGGATATTTGATGTTGCACATCTAGCGTCGTGGAGAACGGCGTTGTAGAGATCGGACGTTGATTCTGTGGACATCGAGGTGCATCCAAGGAGGAAACGACGTCTCCTCACTTATTGTGGAGATGAAGAAGGAATGTACGTTGTCGTTGGCAATGATCACCGTGGTCGGCGACTTCCCCCTTGTCGCAGAGGCAGAAGAGGATGAAGAACCATTCTTCGCTGGAGAATGAAGTTCTTCAACGAAGGAGATGAAGTGCTCTTCACAACTCAAGAGCTTTTTCCCCAAAATCTCCACAAAACCCAAGCAAAAATAAAATATGGTTTCTCCCTTATTTTATTTTAACCATGCCATGCATAAAAAGTTCAAATTTCAAACACTTCATTGATTAAGAGTTTCAATAACATAATTAAAGTGTGAGTTGGCATGATTTCTGAGGTAGAGAGGGAGAGAAGGAGTTACCCAAATAATGGGGGAGTTAGGGAGTTATACAATTAAACAAAAGGGGGTGTTAAATGGGGAAAATCTCATGGGAGTTAAAAGGAAGGTAAAGGGTTGGGGTTTCATGTGAACCCCACCACCCTTGTTCATACCCGCTCTTGGGAAGTTAGGTGGGGTGTGACCCCACCTCCAAATTCTCTATGGAAAAATTACCTTCCACTAAAAATAAATTGTAACACTACAATTCAGTTAAGACTTATAGAATACCCAAAATTATCTACCTCATGCGACAAAACACATTTGCGCTTAAGGTCCCCTTAAGTAATTACCGACGCTGCAAGTTCATCGGTGCCCTCAGATTTCAATTTCGAGCACTGGTTCAAAAGTTAGAAAAACCCGCTCGTTTGTTCACTGAACGTACCCGAGCTAAACTTCAGAAATTGATTCTGTTCACACCGGGCCTCAGAATCCGATGTCTTCAGAAACATCGTTCTTGTAAAATCCCAATGAAATTAAGAAAAAATATTTTCCTTGAAATTTTCAGGTCTTTACATTACTCCCACCTCAGGGCTTTACGTCCCCGTAAAGCTTTAACACAAACTAGGGATACAAAAGTGGTACAGATCATGTATCTGATCCTTCCTCTCCCATGTGCTCTCCTGGAGGTTCCCGTGCTGCCAATGAAAGCTCACAAGAGGAATCGATCATTCCCATAGGACCCACTTCTGTTGATCCTCAACCTCTACTGTAACCCCACACAAGTCACCCCATCGCCAAGGTCCAGCTCCCCATGGGTGATGATATGCGAAGGGTTGTGCTCGTATCTCCTCAGCTGAGATACGTGGAAGTCGTCGTGCACCTGGGGAAACTGAGGTGGATGGGTCAAGCGGTAACCCACCTCACCTACCCTGCTGAGGACCTTGAAGGGTCTGATGAAGCGTGGAGATAACTTGTTGCCTCAGCCAAATCTCTGTAATTCCACGTCGAGGTGAGAACTATAAGAAAACGTGGTCGCCATCCTCGAACTCTAGTGGTCTCTGCCTTCTATCAGTAAGACTTCTGTCGGCCCTGAGCTGTCCTCATCCACTCCTGGACGACCTGTACCTTCTCTGTCGTGGCCTGGACCATCTCTGGTCCCATAAGAGCTGATATTATTTCTTCTTTTCCGATAAGATAAATCTGGTCTCATCCTCTAGATGAACCATGTTCTTTGCCTAATACAGTCAATACGGACATGAATGATGCATTCATGCCATGGATGACGTCGTAGGTCATCAACATTACTACCAAGAGATCCAACCGTCACACTCACCTCTAAGGTTCGAGTCACACTGTCAGCATCAGCATGAGGTAACTGGGTCTCCTCGAGTAGGAATCTCGAACATGAGTGTCAAGTCAACAGTTTTTAACTGGGACCCCTCAGTACACAAAAAGGAAGGAAGCAAATGTCACAAAGATAAGTGTCTTTTATTATAGAAGCTCATAGTACAAAGTCACAAATACAAAAGCAACATGGAACTAGAAGTACCAAGATCAAAAAGTAATCCAGTAGTTCTGCTCCTGTCCACCTGCTTCCGGAGCTCTACTGCCTTGTCCACTACTCAGCTGTTGCTCAAGAACTTGCCGCTGCTTCTATCTTGGTGGCTCCTCCAATGCCTACGGATCAACTATATGGGGAGTCAGACAGTCACGTGCCATGTGACCCTTCCTTCCGCAGGCGTAACACTATCCATTTATGGCACGTCTGGCTTTGTCCCCACCCCTGGTGCCCCGCACTACCAATCCTAAAACCTGAGATAACCCATATACTGGTTTGGTCCTCCTGGACCTCTGCATCATCTATCTACTACCTACAGATGACTCATCTACTGATGGAAAATCATGTGGAAAAGGTATCAGCTCCTGAACACGCTGGGGTGTAGATCCACTGGTACAAACTCCACCTTGAAAAAGTTCTCGAAGTCTCCCCATGTGAAGGTCTTCTCATCGCAAAACTGAAGCATCCGGCTCCACAATCTACCTGCTGCTGCATGAAGGAGGCTGGTAGAAAAGATCACCATGAAGTCCGCTGGTGTTCCCACTATCCTGAAGTCTCTCACCACAGCCTCCAGCCAATCCTCAACCGCCTGTGGGTCTGTCTCTCCTCGAAACCTGGGTGGCCTTTGACGCTGGAACTCGTGCAGCATGCTCAAGTGGCATGCATCGCCTGCTGCTAGGGTTGGTGGCATCGGTGGCCCAATGTATGGTAGTACTGCTGGTGCCTCTACTGGTGCCTCAACTGCAAGAGGGCCCTATACCGAAGCCTCGTCGCTCGGCAGGCTGTCAGTACGTACATATCTTGGGGATCTAGCTGATAGTCCGTGGAAAGGCATCCTGAAAGAAACATATGTGACACGGTCAAACGATTTATACCTGGTGAGATGACCTGGTTTGTGCTGTTTTAAGGGAAAACCTATGAAAACACACACGCAATAAGTGTTTTCGTGCACAATGTCGGAAATCAGTTTTCAGGATCCTGGTGTATGGTTACGTTGTCCCCCCGCACCAACACTGGACTCCCTCTACTGAAAACCACACTTGGTACCCTTAACACTATTGCTTCACAGGATATAAATATCAAAGTCATAAGTTCCGCGGTAGAACTGACTCCTTTGATACCAATTTGTCACGACCCGTCCTCGGGGCCCATGTTGTGACTACCCCAAGCCCATCGTCCATAGGCCAGGGGCTGGCGACTAGCACCAATGGCGTAAATCCTGATAACTGGGAAGGCATTGCCTTTATAAAAGTAAACAAATCACCACAGAGTACAAGAGGAAGTAATACATTATGTACAAATGAAAGTGATGAAAATTAAAAAGGGCCAGAATACAAACCCAATTGAAAAGGTACAACAACAAATGAAAGGAAGTACAATAGAAAAGACAAAAAGCTGGAAGAATAGAATCAACTCCTGGGTCGTCCACCTCAGATCCTACCTGAAGGGTAGGTATAGATAGCGCAGCTCCTGGATCGTCCACCACGGATCCCACCTGAATGGTAGGTATAGATAGCCTCCACAATGATCTCGCCCGTCAACCTCCTCCGAGTATCATATCATCATGAATTCAACCTTCGGATACTGACTTGTCGTGAGATCCACGTCCGGGTACTATCCAGTCCTCGAACACTCGGCCTCTGTCAGTGCTACCCATTGTCTGCAACCAACACAATGAGGTGCGGGCATAGCCCGTGCAGGGGTGAGTATACGATACATAGTAGGGACCCTGAGACCCTCAAGGTATCACTAAATCCAACATGGATAACCACAATAAAGGATCTCAACAGATAACCCTTACTTAGGTATAAGCCCATACTTATACCTAACTTATCAAGTATCCCATCTCAATCATGAGGAAACACAAAGTTCATGAAATCAACGGATAACCACTACCTAGGTATATGCCCATAAATATACCTAAGTTATCATGTAACCCATCTCAATCATGAGGAAACACAAAGGTCATGAAATCAACGGATAACCACTACCTAGTTATATGGCCATACATATTCCTATGATATCAAGTGGCCCATATCAATCATGAGGTAAACACAAAGGTCATAGACTTAGCTAAAACCATGATTTTCATTATCGAAACCATAACTGCTGAAGAGCTCTGTCTTTGACGAGTACAGTGATCCTATCACGACTCAGAGGTACTGCTCACTAACCTAAGACTGCTGAGGTACTCCTCCTGTCGAGTACCGCAGGTCAGCCACCCAAACACAGTAGTTCTTCCTGCCGAGGTCTTCCAGCCAAACACAGTAGTGCACCCCCCCAATAGCCTACAGAGGTACTTCTTCTGTTGAGTACCGCAGGTCTGCACCCAAACACAGTAGTGCTCCATTTTCCATGGGTCTGCACCCAAACATAGTAGTGCTCCATCCACTTGGCTAGTTGACTCACTCCAAGTCGAGTCGATCAAGCAGTCGTTAGGTCTCAGCCAGCCACACGGTCTATGTAATCCGTATGCTCATCTCCGGAAGGATCCGCTCCATGAGCTACAGGTCGATACATTAAGTATCACAAGTCCCATGAAGAAGTATCTCAATGGACAACCTCATCATAGGGGTCTCAACGCAACAGACAGTGCGTCAATCGGATGCCCGGTCTGGGAATTATTAGCCTTTTCGTCCCAGGGGCCCAGTGGGTTTCATGTGAAAACCAACTCGGCCATATCTCAACTGTACATCGAACTCTCATATGGTATACTCATAAGGATTTTTTCTCAACGAGATCACCAACGCCACTGATGGTTCGTCAAACGGACATCAGGTCTGAAAGTTATCATCTTTTCTGCTCTAGGGTCCCGGTTGGATTTCGGGTTCAATCCAACCCTTCCACTATTCAACTACATCCAAACCTCAGTAGAAGTATGCAAAAAGTTCAGTCTAATGAAGAGAAATCTAACAAAGTCGACGACACTTCAATCGGACGTCCAGAGCTCATGTTATAAGCGTTTTTTCTCCGAGGTCTCGTTTGGTTTTGGGTTCGAACCAACCCATCCATACACAAAATTCTCTGAAACCTTGAGTTTAAAATACCAATATGACTGCCTCGATCCTAGGATCACATCTCAACTAACAGTGCATCGATCGGAGGTCCGCAGCCCATGTTATGGGCGTTTGAACAGATCTGCCCGAAAATAGGGGTTCGGGCCCGGTCCGACCCAGCCCGATACCCCCCCCCCCCGGGTCGGCCAGAACTGGGTCTACCCAACCCGGGTCCGGGTCTAGACCAATAGGGCCCGGCCACCCCGGTAGGCATTTCCCGGCCCATCCGGCGTGGCGCGGCCCGTCCTGGGCAGCCCGACCCGGCCGGCCTGGCACTGGCGCGGCGCTCGCATGGCCAGTGAGTCCGGGGGTTACACCCTCCCCCAGTTGAAAGAAAACCGGTGCAACATTAATCCACGCCACTCTTCCTCCAGAATGGTTAAGTTGTTCCGGTTTGGCCCGCCCTCGCAGATCAGCCGCGGCGGTTATTTTCCGGCGGCGTGCCGCCGCTGCCGGTCGCCGGTGCTGCCGATCGCCTTCCGCGGAACGTCGGGCACGCTCCGGTGGTCCGTTTCGCCTTCCGTCTTCGCCAGTGGTCCTCCTGGGACCCGATCTTCACTGTGATGGCTTCAAATCGCCTCTGCGGCCCGTTCCATCATCGTCGGTCAATCCTCACTTCAAATAAACAAACCGGGGCCTCTTCGTGGTCTTTCGGCACGGCGCGACTACGCCGCGACTTTGTTCGGCCTCCACGGTGCGGCACGACGGCGCCTCCCTTCTTTACATGTTCTTCTCTGTTTCCGCGTGGTGCGATGGCACTGTGTCACCTTCATTCATGCTGCGAAAAACACCACATTGAAGGGGGAGGAGAGTCGTTCGTGTTCGTGCTGTCTTACCTCCTCCCGTTATAATGATAACAGGCGGCACAAGAATAATATGATGAACAGAAAGGAAAATATTCACGAACAAGAAAATAACCCATACATGGATATTTGACGTTGCACGTCGGGCGTTGTGGAGAACAGAGTTGCGGAGATCGGACGTCAATTCTGTGGAAGTCGGGGTGCTTCCAAGGAGGAAACAACGTCTCCTCACTTGTTGCGGAGATGAAGAAGGAATGTACGTTGTCATTGGCGATGATCACCGTGGTCGGAGACTTCTCCCTTTTCACAGAGGAAGAAGAGGATGAAGAACCGTTCTTCACTAGAGAATGAAGTTCTTCAACGAAGGAGATGAAGTGCTCTTCACAACTTAAGATCTTTTTCCCCAAAATCTCCACACAACCCAACCAAAAATAAAATAAGGTTTCTCCCTTATTTTATTTTAACCATGCCATGGATAAAAAGTTCAAATTTCAAAAACTTAATTGATTAAGAGTTTCAATAACTTAATTAAAGTGTGAGTTGGCATGAGTTATGAGGGAGAAAGGGAGAGAAGGAGTTACCCAAATAATGGGGGTGTTAGGGAGTTATATAATTAAACACAAGGGGGTGTTAAATGGGAAAATGTCATGGGAGTTAAAGGGACGGTGAAGGGTTGGGGTTTCGTGCGGACCCCACCACCCTTGGTCATACCCTCTCTTGGGAAGTTAGGTGGGGTGTGGCCCCACATCCAACTTCTCTATGGAGAAATTAACTTCCACTAAAAATAAATTGTAACACTACAATTTAGTTAAGACTTATCGAATCCCCGAAATTAACTACCTCATGCGAAAAAATGCATCTGTGCTTATGGTCCCCTTAAGCAATTATTGGCGCTGCGAGTTCATTGGTGCCCTCGAATTTCAATTTCGAGCACCGGTTCACAAGTTAGAAAAACCCTCTCATTCGTTCACTAAATGTACCTGAGCTAAACTTCAGAAATTGATTCCGGGCACACCGGGCCACAGAATCAGGTGCCGTTAGAAATGGTGTTCTTCTAAAATCCCCAAGAAATTAAGAAAAAAAAATTTCCTTGAAATTTCCAGGTCTTTACATGAATTGTGAGGTATATGAAAAAGTTCACAAAAATTCATATTTTAGACCAGTCAAAAATCAAGGGACTTCACACATTAAATCCATCCCAACAAGTCCTCAACCATTAAATGATCATTCATTACCTAAAAATGTTGTTTTTTGTGACATAAAAACTCTATGGACTTACATATTCAATCATACCATTAAGGATCCTCCTCTATAGAATAAATGGGGTTAGGTTTGATGCCTTAGCTCCTTGGTTTGACCACATAAACTATATTCAATATGATTTTCTAATGAAATAAATTATTGTCTTTATATAGTTTCTCTATTGGACCCCCTTGAATCATGATCAGATGTCTTCCCAGGAAATAAACTACAATATAACCTCATAAAAGGAAACAATAGTAAATACATACATGAATATCAACCCTATCAGTTAAAACTAATCATTGGAATACAAATCACGAAATATATCATTGTAAATTTTTGTATTTGTATCAATTAACTTATCAATGATGAATTTTCCACACACTAATTCTGGATATGTTGTGATTCCGTTAGGAAATCATTCATAACATAAATATCATTTCTTGATAATCCTATCTCTTATTTACTAATATATTCAACACTACATACCATTATATCAAAAAATACACAACCACCTTTAATGGTAAAATGTCACAAATCAAAAATGATAACCCACTAACTGAAAAATATTACACAAGTAACTCTTGTTCAAATTTATAAGGACATTTTTTTATTTGTACACATTATTACATAGTAATTTCATTCAGTATACCAGTCAACATACTTATTTCACAACTTATTTAATTCATTTATGTTTCCATAATTTTCCCATTGGTTTTAAATTCCATGGATTTTTTTAAAAAATTCTCCAACATGTACTACACTTCAACATCATACGAAAATAACATCTATTAGTGTGACCACATTCAAGGTCATTTTTTCTGTTCATCATTTAATATATATCATTTTCTCTTAAACCAAGAATTACCCACTAATATTATTCACAAGAACTATAGTAATATTTATTTTTAATATTGTTCTCATTAATCATTTCCATGGTTGAATTACCAATATTCTTCTTCTTCTACGATATTCAATTCTAAATTTTTTTATTTTTATTCAAAATTTATTTACACATACAAGCATATTTGCAATGACCACTTCTATAAAAAAATCTCAACGATCAATGAGAGTTACAAATATATTTTTTATACTAATTTTTCACCATAACTACTGGTTTTCATTTATCTATGAGAATATATCCCTCAAAATGGGATTCGTCTACCCCTCATGGTTTGATGGACTGTTACAAAAAATAATATACTCATTCCTAAATATGTTATAATGAAAAAAACCAACAATACCATGTTAAATTATTTTAATAAAATATTATATTAATTTTCCATAACTCGTAGATCATTACTTTTTTATCATTATCATCATCTTTTTATTCGTTATTTTGGAAAAACACTACTCATGTGCATGCCCCATAATGTTTGATATCGATTTGGGAACCTCATAACATTATATTAGAAATATTTTTTTTTGATTTCATATTAACATCTACACTCTGTGTAAAACCACAATTATCATAGTTAATGTTTTGTGACTTCTTTGGTATCTTGCATTTATTTTTATATTAAACTAATGATTATATATTATAATAATTTTATTTGATCCAAATAAATTACTTTAAAAATAATATTCCAACATAGTATATTTTTTGGCATAAAATTCATTTTTCCCTTATTATATAGATATTTAATGAGTTTTTTTAATATTTTACAATTTCACATCAATAAATAATCTACTTATATTTAGAATGTAGTTCTCATTTTTCATTTTATTCATTCTAAAATAACATTCTTGTCCATTTTTTAATCATGAAATTCAAAAAAAAAATCAATGTTTCATATATATTTATTTCATGCTATACACATATATTTTCATTGATAAATATATAGTGTTATTGATAAAAAATATTTCATCAAATGTATTGTTCTTTTCTTCACAGCTAAATTTAAATTCTTATAACATAATAATTATACTATTCTATATATTTTCTAAACTACATATCGTTTGATAAAGATTTTAATTAATTAAATTAATTGTTATTAACTATTTCAAAATATTTATAATAATTATCATCCCTTTAAAAAAATAATTCCTTAATTATATGTTTTATACAATTTTGGGGATCTCTTATTGAATTCATAAAATATTTCAATAAAAGTGATGAATTCTAAATGATTGTTCTATTGATTCATCATAAAATAATAACATGATTTATTTTATGCCCTATCATGTGATTCATCAATGATATGATCTTCGCCAATTTTACAAAAAAAAATTATTAGATTATTTTGGAATGAATCATTTAGTACTCCTTTTTGTTATAGAGATGGTTTACTAAAAGTGGATATATTGATCTCAATTCCCTAGGCATAGATTCATATATAACATTTTTACCTTAAATTGATGATCTTTCATTATACTGATTTATATGTGTTGAAACTAATTATAATTAAATAGTTATTTACAGTTATATCATCCCTTATCATGTTTCATTAAGATATAGATTACCAACAATATTTTTGGGATGATTTATATATTAATTATTTTTAGACATTATTTGAATATTTCATAGATGAGGCTTTTCTCAACACCATTGCATTTGTCCACTTCCATTTCATTATATTCATGGATGAAAATTCATCCATATTTTATTTGATAGATAGTTCACAAGTGAATTCATATATGAGCTTCATCTTGACTTAAAATATAAATACATAATTCCACAAAAAATATAATCCAATTATGGTGTTGCATTATTTAATAAAAAATGTTAAGATACTAATGTGATTTCTCCAAAAATTGAGGTGAATTAATGTCAATTTAATTTTACTCTATGATTAATTTTTTCACCTACTAACCTACTCACATATTTAGTGGTCATGTAAGTCTCTCTTTATATCTCCTTAAATATGTATAAAAACATTTAATATGAACGAAATAGAAAAGAACAATAAGGGTTTAAATGATTCTCTCCTACCAATTCATGACTACATAACCATTGTATTTTTGTTATTAACACAAGCATAAAACCTCTTAATTTTTATCAAAAGAATCATAAGAAATGGTATAGGCTTTGACCTATTAGATTTACACTAAACGGGTATAATTTAAGAAATATATTTCCATTATAATTCAAAAATAGAGTGTAGGATTTAGAATTATCATATTGATTTTGATCAATAATAATTCTTCTGTGTTCGTACTAGAAAACATGAATCACCGTATTTCATGAATATATAAATAATCCATTCCCCCAAAAGAATCAACATAAAATTGTAAAATATAATTATATGGTGGGATTATAATACACACTTATAGAAAATTAATTATTGTAATAGAGTTAGAATTATATATTCTAAAATTATTCTTTAATAGAGTACAAATAAGAACCTTTTTTTATGATATACATTATTCTTCGCTCTCTGATATCATATATTATAAAGTAATATTTTTATTCTAATCTCTTAGTTTCATCATCATCATTATACGTGCATATTATATGCTAATGTAAATACATATTCAATATTTTTACATGTTCGTTACTTTTCAATGGTTATTTCCACTGAAATTTGGGAATATAGCGCCATTAATTTCAACTATTCTCTATATTAAACTAACTGAAATCTCACCCTTCTAAAAAACATATATTCGATCTCTAGATAATTCATCATCCTCTTGAAAAGAAATCCGAAGTCTGAAATATTTCTTTACTCATTATATTTAGTAATGTTGTTTACTTATCTCTGTTTAAATTATCTGCAATATAAATATATGATTGTTCTGCATTTTTATAGGATTTTTTTTTCATAGTGTTTTCCAGTATATAATACTAGAATTTGACAAGGATCTTATTCGTTGGGTGAAAACCACACCTCCCCGTGTTGTGGAAACCATCACAGTCAACCAACACAATTCGTCAATTTTTTTCCATTTTATTCTACATGTAACATTATCCACTTGTGATTATGATTTTCAATCCATGATTAAATAGACAATTACATAGATATATTAGTATCATTAATTATAATATAATTATATAAATTACAAAAAACATTGTACTCATGATCATAAATTCCTTTATAGTTTCCCATAAGTCCTTTACATATGAAAATATTACTTATATGAAACACATCATTTACTAAATATTGGTTCATATAAACCAAAAGTCTTTAGGAATGTTTTTTTACCCTCATGTTGATTACATCACAATTATATTACTATTAAAAATGGTCAAGTTTATCGATATGCAGAACATTATACGTCAAAAACACCTTATATAGAATATGGTCTTTATATTACATTTACATAGAACCCAGTTTATCCTTCCATAAATTATACAACTCATGTAAGATGTTTATACAGATATGAGGTAACATTTACACAAAACATAATTAACCTAAAAATTCATAATGATTTTATTGAATCATTAGAAATTTTTTTGAATTCAGATCATTTATTTAAGAGAAAACATTGGAAAAATATTTGCACTGGTATTTTTATTACATTATATGATCAACATAGAATCATCACCATTAAATCACATTTTATAGATTTGTTTAAAATTAGGATTCTCATTTATTTTAACTAAAATTTTTCCTAAAATTTACCTAATTGTTGAAGTTATGTGGTATAGTTAGAAGTCTATTGAAATTAATTTCAAATTAATTTTGAATTCATACAAAGGAAAATAATTCAATTCATAATCAATATTACGTTTTTTATAATACTATAATGTCATACCATAAACATGATGTCATAATATTGGATCAACTACTTACGAATATTTCATATTATTTAATTATCATTATGACATTTAATAATACTTTGGACATCATTTACTAAAGACATGAACTCACATTGTTCTCAAAAATACATATAATAAAGACTTATAATCCAGATAAAAGTCTTAGGATTAGTTTATTACTTCTGGTAAATATGTAATAATGAGTAAATGTTATATGAAATAAAACTAAAAATTAATTCCCACAATAGAACCATAACATTAATTAAAATTAAAATTTAAATATTATTGGATTAGGTTAATTTAAAATTAAAATGAAAGGAAAAGGAATTTAATATATGAGTCTGGAAATAGTCTATAAAGGGATCCCTATATCTAATTCCCTCATTCTCCCTGAGTAGTTTTGGTTTAAACTCTTTCATTCAAATGCTTCTAAAAAGAAACCCAATATACAAGTATTTTTATTACTCGTAGTATGAAACTAATTTTCAAATGTAAGACCCATTGATTTTAGATATTTTAATAATAAAATATATCTTAATTTCTTTTTAGCACTTGAAGAAAGAATCTTGGAACATTTTTAGTTGTTCTAGAAAACAACCCACTCTCCACAACTATAAATTGTAGTGAAAAACAATTCTCGAACACTATATGGTAGTGGGAACCCACACCCTCTTTTCTCATGATATGAAGAACCAAAATCATCACACTCAATTGTAGTGATTACCCCAGAGGGAAAAAAGATACTTTTTATATGTAGTCCCTATGAAGAACTGCATCAATACCCCCAACGAGTTATAATAGGAATGTGAAGGATAAAAAGAGACAAGAGTACAATATATCTTGTGAATAAAACATAGTCAAACAATACTATTCTAAAATGATAATCATTATAACTATATATTTATAAACATCCTACAGAACTATTTATGACCTCTAATTTTATTTGAATAATTTTAGGCAAGTCGGTGGATGAATATATTCATTAGGAATATAATTGCGTTTTTGGGGATCACCGCCAAGGGATATTTTATTTCTAGAAAATAATAACCAGGATTTTGGTGGGTAAAATAATCCATCTTATGGCATTTAGAAAGAAAAAGTGTTCATTACTTCGTAAGACCCTTGCACAATGATAAGGATACAATTTATTAAAACATTTATTGATAAATATAAATTGAATATAAGATTAATAAAATGTTTTGTAAAATTGAAATACTAAAATTAATGTATTTTAATGGTTTGATATAAAATTAGTTCTTTTTATCATTTAAACAACCAAAGAGAATTAGGTAACACATTCTACCCCTTTTGATTATTTGACAAAAAATTAACTAATTAATAAATATCAAGGTATTCATGATGCGTTTCATGAGTATAAAAAAATATATAAATATTTTATAATGAAATTTATACTATATTTTCAGAGAATTTTCACAATTTAAGAGAATAATGGTCCATTATAAAAACAAAATTTCTTAATTTACTTATGAACTAAATAAATGATCCTTTAATATTTTTTTGAATTTATTCTCTGAATAAGTTATTCTAAAAAATAATTGATAATATAATAATCGGAAATCCTTGAAATAACATTCAAGGTAAATTTTATTAAATCACATTCAGTTAAAAAACAATTTTGATACCTCTTGAAAATCATAGAAACAAAAATACCCCCAAAAATATCATCCAATATGCACTACTTTAATAGAAATAAATTGTGGTGGATACATAAGTCCATCAATAAATTGTATAATTTAAGTATCTATTAGTTTTTAATAGTGATATATTTTCTTACCTTTGTTAATTAGTTCGTTGTGGAATTTATTAAAATAACCTCCCTAAAATATATATTTTTTCAGGGTCCATTAATTAACTACTCCAAAAATTAGGTCATATAACATTATGAAACTTGTATCTTCCTCCATAATAACATGATTCCAATACCTATCCCACTCATAGAACCGAATCCTTGATGAAAAATGTTCCTCTCAAATATTTCCAATATGAATAGGACAACAACTCATGGGATGAATTTCGTGAATCTATATATTATCATCAGCATCCCCTTATGACAAACATCCAATGAGAAAATCCCCTCCCGATAGTTGAATTTTGGTTAAAATTATTTTTTATCTAAAGATTAATAAATTAGTGTTTTATATATTATTGAATAATTTCTTGAATTTGATGTGTTATACTTTACTAGAGTTAATCATTTTTTTAATATTTAAATTTTATACAATTTATCGAAAGAGATTGTCCCCAATATAGGATTAGGTTAATAAATATACTAATCTATCTTATAGAGCAGTGTTTTTTTGTTACCCATTATTTAAACAATCCCATCGATAGTTTATCAATCCCTCACATATGACATTGAACATTATTAATATGGTTAATCAATTCTATTTTTACATGAATCCTAATATGTGGTGAATTTTAAATTAATTCTATAAATAGATCATTCAATACAATATGTAAATTAGGTTATGTTATTCTATGAACAATCATTTTTTATTTTTCAACTGTAATATATATATTACTATCCAAATAAACATACCGAATTTTATATTTTCATTTGAAAATATAGTTTTATTTCTTATTATGACCTCTTTTAATACCAATTATCTAAGTTATATCAAATTATAATAAAACAACTTGTTATATTTTACAAAAAATTATTATAGAATATATTATTTATAAAAAACTATTTTAATGTTTCAATTCACATTAATTATTAATACTTATATTATATCACCGTTTTATTTGATGATTTTGTGTCAGGAAAATTTAAAATTGAAATTTTTTTATGTTAATACTTTATTATTATATAGAAATTATGAATTATTTTTTTGATGTAATTATGTAATTAAATGATGTCATGTTTTTTATATAAATATTTATTAATATAATTTCTATGGGTAATATATTTATTATTATGGTGGGAAATACATATCAATATATTATAGGTTTGAGGTGATTATAAATTTTCCAATTTCAATTTGATTTGTAGATTTAAAATTAAAATATGCATGTCATGATTTAAATAGCATATAATGGTTAAAAATATATCATGTTTTTTGTCCAATGATATATAAAATATTTTTGACTAGATATGTGAGATGGATTCGGAATATAGAATTAGATATTAAAGAAGGTTCACCATCTAAACATTAGAAAAATCAATAGCATACAACACCAATAGTGGAGATTAATATTCCAAAATGTATTAATGATGTTTTCCAATGAATAATAATGATTGTAACAAAATATATGACCCACATAATGATTTTCTTTCTATTAATACATGAGAAATTTGTTAAAATAAGTCAAATTTTTATTAGTAATTAATTATTTATCGAAATTATTTTTTATTAAAGTTGTATGAAATATAAAAAATTTCCCTTTCGCAATGTGGTTGTACAATATCATGGGATTTGTTGAATTGCTAAAAAAAGTAATGTCACTGATAGGTAATTTTATACATGAGGAATTTTTTAATCATAAAATCCCTTAATAATTTTATCATTTTATAGATGTTAATTAAAAAGCTCAGTATAAATTATTCTTGAAAAAATAAAAATCACAATTTATACATGTCATAGCTGAGTGAAGATTAAAATATAGAATCGAAGAAATAATTTTATACCTCAATATGGATATCAGTGAGATTTTATTTTTTTATTAATGAATGAACTACATTTAGGTAGAGAAAAATATATATTGTTAGGATTTTATGATACTATACATATATAGAATTTTTAAAAATAATATTCACGTCTTCTAAAATAACCAAGAAAATTAATTTGAATATTATGGAAAAATCCAGAAAGGGGTTTTTATAATATGATAGATTTTTAAATACAGGGAAATTATTTTACTAACTATATATAGAATTCTATTTAGATCCAACCTGAGTAATATTAATGTTTTATAACTGACCTATATGTATTGTAAGAACAAAACATTCATTATTTCGATGATATTTCAAAGAAATAAAATTTCGATAAATGACATTGATATATGTTCTCAACAACATATTGGATACTTTAAATAGTTATGGGGAAAGTGGGATGATAGATATTATTAATTAGAAACTCAATATTTTTTTTTGTATGTGATACATTAATATGGATGACTAGAGATATTTGTTTATTAGAAAAAATTTCAACACGGAACACTCAATCTGCACATGAAAATCAAGTTAATGACATTGTGTTCGAGTTGACAATATTACCATGGTGGTTAAAGTGTTGTATCACATGTAATACTCAATAAATTGATTCATCTGATTGATATGTGTTTACAAAATCATGATTTTTGTGAAAAAATATCTGGATTTAACTTCCAAAATTATAATCTACTTTAAAAAATCTTTTTATAATTAAAAATTTTCTATCAATAATTTAGGAAGGACTATGAATTTATTATTTCTATTAGAATAGTTCAATGATAATTAGATATAGTTTATAATAATAAATAAAAGAAATAGAGTATTTTTTCACTACCATCTTGGTAATTTAAAATGTTACATCATAATCATAGATTTATTAACATTGACAGAAATTTGTCTACTCATTCGGATTTAAAATTAATAAATTAGAAAAGACTATCAAAATAGACACATTTTTTATGTAAGTACATAGATGAAATGAATATAACACATGACCTATGGAAAATTGATAATGGAAATTATCCTATGATAGTTTTTCATTGAAAACCCCTGACATTTATGTTTTTAATTGAAGGCTACAAAAGTTTATAGTACATGATGGATATTCAAGTGAGATTTCATTATATATTTTACTAAAACATCATATGTTACATGGAAATAAAATTCATTACTCATAAATTTTGATGCTAACATTTTTAGCTTTAGAATTTCACAAATTTTACCTTTTAAAAAATAATTAGTTAATTTTATTCCACAATAATAAAATATATTTCCTAGAAAAAATTTAATCCCATTTAGATTGAAAATACATATAAATGAATTTGAATAGTATTTTTTCATTCAAAGATGTTATTTCTCTAATCTTTTTTCACTATTATAATTCTTCTAATAGTCCACTATATTGGGGATGTATTGGTATGAGAACTCATAATTTATCGATATATGTATCGCACATTGTGTAATTATCCTCTTAATCTTTTATTAATAATATATTTAAATTTTGAAAATCATTTCATATGTTCTTAAATTGTCTATGTTGTGTTACTTTATTAGGTATATATGTCATTTTAAGTCATTTTTTAAAACAATTCTCAACTAGAAAGATAATTTTCCAAAGGTTATATGTTGGAATAGTGATTCACCTTCTTTTCAGTATTTAGTAAATATTGAGACAAATTAAAATAAGTTGGATGGGTTGATTATAATGAAAATGAAATGATATACTATTATAAATATACAAAATTTCATTTTTTGGGATACTATATTTGGAAAACATCAGAACTTTTATTAATAAAAATACTGATCATAATACCACATAGATATTTATTACTCATTAGTACTATTATAGGAAATCTTATTGAATAATTGAAGATAAAAAATATATAACTTATGAGTTGAATATGGAATGATAAAGAGATAAAAAATCCATTTACAATTACATTACTAATTTATTTTCACATTTTTTTGATCAAAATGAATTTCATATTCATGAAATATTGACACCATAATCATTTATAAGTAATATTATTTTATTTTTATAAATGTAAATCATGAATGTAGAAAAGGATGTAAGAGTTCAAGATGATTTTAAATATTTGGATTTTTGACCTTTTAAGAAGTGTTGTATATTCTATTATAATAATATTATTGGCCTTATGATTCACAGATTTTTTAATGAATTGTTTAGTGATCATAATAGTTGGATCTTCACATTATTTTCATAAATGGGACACTATTGGATGGTGATTAAAATTAATGAATTAATTTTTGGGGATCATCTTCAATATTTTTATTAAAATTATTTTTTGGGGATTTCTACAATGCATAAATAAGGATTTTAATTTATTTACTTATGTTAACTTATCTCATTTGATTGATATTGGTCAGAATGGATATCATGATCCACATATTTTTGTTTCACAGAGTAAAATTTCTTGTTATAAAAATCATAGATTCGATGAAGGTTGTAGTGTTGTAATCTCTTAGTAATGAAGAGAATTGTATCATATGGATGATGAAGTTGATGAATTGTTTTGTGACATTAAAAATATTCAAAAATATGAGTTTGATATGACATCCCATGTTGATATTGAAATAGTTTCTCTTACAAGGTATTTTGAATATGATGATATCATGTTAATAGTAGATGAAGAAAAATTTATGGATAATGATGAATTAATTAATTTTATGTCCTGTCATTTATCATAACATTTATATTGTGTATTTATAATACATGAATTTATTTAATCATTTTAAAAAATAATAAATTTTTTATATTTTATATCAAGATATATTATTTAAAATTTATGTTGGATATAGTAATTCTAAAAAAATGATTTTGTGATATAATTAAATAATCTATAACTCCTAAGGACATGAGTAACCCTTCTTATTCCATCCAACATATATTAGCAGTGCTCCCCTTTGTGTTTTCTACTATTCAAATCATGTGGGTAGTTCATTTTTACCATTATTTGTATGTAACTCTTAATAATATAATACCATTTATTATATATATATTATAATATTTGAATTTATTTATTGAACTTATTATGGTGGTATTGAGATATAAATGAACATGAATACATAAAATGATTGTAATTTTAGTTATTTAATGGTATTGGTACAATTTAAACTATTTAGAGTACCAACATATAATGAAAATTTATTATATGGGTTGTTATGGGTTAGTTAGAATGAGAGATAATGTCCCTTACCATCACTAATCATAACTAGATTCATATTCCCATTAGTAGGAATAATGATATTATTTATAGAAAATTTAATATAAGTAAATATTAATATTTATAGATTTTATCTACCTTTCCTATCAAATGAATATTTTTGTATTTTTCAATATTTAATATCTGGATTAATTTCTAATTTTATTTTAACAATTCAGTTATTTTTCAATGATCAATGACTGTTATAGGTGAAAATGAATGACGTTGTGTACAGTATGTGGGTAGAGTTCAATGGATCCCCCATAATAGGTCAAATTCATATTCACATTTTATCTCATATACGATAGACTATAGAGGTAGAAAATATTGCACATATTCTTTAAAGATTATATATTATTTTAAAAATATTTGACATATTGATTTATGTATAATATCATTATATAAAATTTATATTACAATATATATTTATTTTATGAAACACATGTAGTGTAAGAAAATAGCCATCATGGAAAATATGGAGCTTGTATCATCTTGGGGGCGTTTTCGTAACATGTGAGATTTGTGAAGATGATGGATGCATTTTTAGGTAGATTATATTTGTAAAAAACATAAATATATTACATGTGAAATATATTACTAAAATATATTAGGTTTTTATGGTCTATGAATATATGTAGAAGTTTTATTTTTCATGTTATATTTGAACATTAAATTTTGTACTCTTTTATATTATAGATATATGTATATTTTTATTGGATGAGAAAATATAATGTAGATTAAAGTGGATAATATGTTTTTCATAATTCTAAGTTGTTAAAATGACACTAAATTCAAAATCCATAAATAATTAATTAATAATGGTTATAACCAAACTTATGAACTGTCAAAAAATCACTAAATACCTCTGAGACAATGCTAAACAATTTAGTAGTTGTTATATCCATATCTATATATGGTGAATGTTTCTATAAAAGAAATCTCCACATAAATTATCAATTGTTTTTTCAACATTGTTAAATATATAATATGCTACCCAATAATAATCCACATACCTTTTTATTGTTGTATCAAAAGCACAATGATATATGGATGTCAAATGGTTCTATAGAACCTCCACACACCCGATAAAACCCATTGTGAGTTAATTTAGGGCTAAAAACATGAAATTATTTTCAACATCTATCTATTGATGAATGGTTGTTTTAACCTCATACATTATGATATAAATTTAATGATAAAGGATGCATTTCATACATACATCGTCTAATATAAAAAATTCTAATAATATTATCCCCATCAATTGCATCTCACTCTATATTTTTTATCACATATCTCAAAATTTTATTCACTAGAATATGAAAAACTCATCCATAATTGGATGATGATCATTCCTAAGAGTTACAAAATGAATGTTAAAATTTTAATATCCTATAATATTCCATAAATATAGTTCAAAATAAATAATAATTTGAAATCTTTAATTCATTAAAAAATATAAAACATTTTTATATAACTAATAATTCGAAATTAAATATGTTGAAATATCAATAATCATCATTAAATTTTCATTGAAAACTAACATAAATTCATGTTTAAATAATGATAAAATTTAAATTTTATAATGCATGAGAAGTTTTCTAAAAATTTATTCTCATTAGGAATTGATTTAGTTATAAGAATAACTATGGATTCCTCTCAATTGGATAATTAAAATAAAACAAATGATAAACTATGTTTAATGATGTTCTATAATAAAAAAATAATTTTAATGGAATTCATCAAACATTACCCGAAAGGTAGAATTTAAAATAAAATTTCAAATATGAAAACGAATCCATTTTTAAGAAAACAATATAAGAAACAATACCTGAAAACCAATTCTCATTGAAATAAATTTATTTTAAATTTATTTTCAAACTATATAACAAGATATTTATTTTATCATTATATATTTTGTTTAGAAAATTGATTATTTATTTAATAAAAATTTAGAAAAAAATGTTACCCTTCTCATCCAATTATGAATACATTGATTGCATTGTGGACACAAAGGAAACGAAAATCATGTGATTAATATATAATGAAAAATAACACACAAATGAGATTTAAATTAAATCAATAAAAATTTGATATATTAATGCTATAAATTGGTCAATGGTTTGATGATTGAATATAAATAAAAAATTAAATGAATATTTTATCTCTATATAAAAATATGAGTAATATACAAATATCAATGAGTTAAAATGGATAATATAATTTAAATAACCTCTATGTGAATGCATTGAATACCTCGTCAAAGGTAACAATTTGAAAATTTTTAAGGGAGGATACTTCATTAAAAAAATTACAATTTTTTTCAATTTAAATAATTAATGAAAATCAAAAGAAAATGTTTAATAATATATCATTAATGTTCAAGAGGATTAAAATAGGGGTTAAAAAAATAAAAAATTCTATTTTTAAATATAATTAAATAAATATATAAATAAATTCAATGGAAAAAATAAAAATAGTACTATGAATTAAATTGTAAATTTATGTTAGATCGCTAAATTCAAGATATTTTTCAAAATGAATGTTTCCTCTTGAAATTTTTGTTTTTTTAAAAAATTCTTTTCTCCCCTAAAATAGGGAATAATAATATTTTATTCCATGAAAAAATTACTATAAATATTGAAAATTAATGTCTATACAATAGAGGGTTTTAAAATATTTTCAATATATCATTATGTTGTTCACATTTATTATATAAATTGATTTAATGTGTAACTAAAAAATTTTCATAATGAAATTATTTAAATCAATGAAATTTTATAAATCTAATTTACAATAAGATATATTTTAATAATTGATATGGGAAATCCATTTGAGAGAGTTAGGTTCATTTAATTCCATTAATTCACTTTTTCATTTATTTTAAGAGTTATATTTATAATAAAATTAGGAGATGAATAATTTATAACTTGTACTTCATAAGATTCATTAAAATTAAAATGATATTTTCTAATTAAATAGTTTTTAGAAAATTAAAATCATGACTAATAGATAAAAAAATATATAATACATAAATTTAATTTTGAAAATGATTTTTAAAATATTAAATATGAATATTATTAGATTTAAATATTTCAATATTTCAAAATTTTGGACTTTTATTCAAAAAAAATTCATAAAATAAAAATAAAAAATTACAGAAAAGATTATTTTGAATATAAAATAACCCTTTATGAGAAAATAATGGAATATATATTTTATGAAAAATCTATAGTCATCTTTCAAATCAATATGATTTTAGTGAATAATTATTCCTAATTTTTTAAAAATACTATCAAACTAAAAAATGTGTGATGGAGGGATTGGGAGTAGTAATACATAATATAATCCATCTCATTGGGGGAGTCTAAAAGGGACAATAAATAGTCTACCAACTAGTCGACGAGAAATACCCACTAGCTAGTGAAAATTAAATATAAACTTGTTTCTGGAAATCAAAACTTGTAACCTTGTAAGGAATAATTAGATAGTCAATGTTCTCCTATAATGTTCAAATGATATTTTTATTTAAAAGACATATATTTTCCAAAAAATAGGTAAATAATTTCAAATAATATGATATTAAAATACCAATAAAAATATACATTAATGAATTTCATATGATATGGATAAAATTTCATTTGTGGAGTAAAATACCAACAAGTGTATTAATTATCTATATAATAGAAAATGAATAAAAAATTTAGGGAAAAAGTGTTCAAACATTAATGTACATTTAATTTTTTTGAAATAATATTTTTAAAATATATTTCTTATAATTAATTATATATAAATATAATTTTATAAATCAATGAATTGGTAAACAATATTCTTGTGAAATGTAAATCATAAAAAATATTTATACATATAAAACCTTTAATAATATTATAATTTCATTACCAAAGGGGTTTGAATATTTTAAAAATAATAGTTTTTTTAAAATTTAAACAATTTAGTTAAACAGTTGTCTAAATAAATAAATACATTTGAAATGTTACATCATAGGTGTCTGAACCAACCGATATCCTTGTACACTGTGTTTCATTGATAATTTCCATTGAGATATGTTCCAGTGAAAAAAATTATGAATCAAGATATTTTGGAACCCGGATATATGTTGAAAAAAAATTAAAAATAAAGAAATAATAAACTAGAATATACATGTAAATGAATTTTCTTATGAAACGTGACATTTAATATAAAAAATATTTTATGATACATGAATAGATTTGGGCCCCTTATAATGATAATATTTCAAATTGAATACATAAATATTGTTCTTGCTATTAATTTACTAATTTAAAAATTATAAGTATTTAAATAAAAAAACATTCTTTTGATATTACATGAGGATCATGATTGATTTAAGAAATGAAATGAATAATTACAATTAACATGAAATAGTAAAATCCAATTAAATGGTAAAACATATCATCTGGGGTGAATTTTACAATAGATTATTTATGATTCATTTTTTGTTCTCTAAGTTTTAAACATTGGGATAGTCCATTTTTTTTAAAATTATATAATTTAACTTCTAATCCATAATTTAGAATAATATAAAGTAGACTATTAAATTCTTGATATTTAATTTTTGTATTAATATAAATTTATGTTTCATTCCCCCCATAATATTCATTATTAATATCAAAATATTGTCATCCTAAATACTAAAAAAATTATTTTATTTTTATGATCAATGAATAATAAGGTGATTTTTGAGAAAACTCTTATAATTGACCATTATAGAATCTGTTATCTATATAATTTAATAAGATATAATAACAAGGAGAAGTGTAATAACATTATAATATGGTGGAATTTATATCAATGTTAATATTTCCATGGACCTAGAGACATTTTTGTATAGAATCACTTGATGTGGTTGAAGAGAAAGAATCATCACTTTCAATCCATGTGTACATATTGAAAAACAATATTTCTTTTATTCTTATACATCATTTTGATAATTAATTATTAATTTTTAATGTGTCTATAATGTGTAACAATGATAAATTTCAAAATTTAATGAGAATTGTTACACATGGGAATTTTTGTGAAATTCATTCAAATTTATTCTGAAATATATCAAACACATCACATATATATAAATATCAAAATTAAATTTATCATAGGTGTTAAATTTTTTCAATTGAATCATTATATAATGTGTATCTCAGAATGTATATCTTCCAATCGGGATAACTAATAATTCTAAAAAATATAGACACTATAGTCCTCCGAAAATAATATTATGATCTATCAATGTATTGAGATCTGCCAATTATTTTTAATTATGATGAAACATTGATATTTGAGGTAGAGGACATCTTTAAATAATACTTCCTTTAAATATGTTATGGCTTGGAAAATATGTTTTATCTTATACCATTTATTTTAATGATTAAATATATCAATATAGAGGGTGAATTTACATTTAAAATCATTTTATAGATTAAATCTCAAAATATATGAATTACATTAATTAAACCAATAATATAATTTTTTAATGTTATATATTCTGGAAATAAAAGAATAAAATATAAGAAACATGAGTTTGACAAATGATTGCAAAATATACATATAATGTTGTTCATATTCCTCCTTCCCTCAATATCATTGAGTTATATTAATTGAAAACCTCTATTTCCCCTAGTTGTTGAAAAGACCCAATTTCCATTTATTTTTAGATGTTATAGCATAAAATAAATTCTATAATTCATTCCTTTGTTTTTTTATTATTGAACCAATAATCTCAATCTGATTTTATATTAGTTTGTTTTTAGAAAAAACATTGTATACATATAGTTGTTGTGCCCGAATTTCCAATATCTCATACTTTTAAATGTTGTGTGCACCAACACCTTCGTACCTAGTGTTAGTTAAACCCTAAACAATCATATTCAATGTCATTGATAATAGTAAATAATGAAAAAATACTGAAGATACGTTCTATAAGTAATCAACATGACTTACATTAATAAACATCTAGAAAAATGATATATCAGGAATGAGTGGGTTAAAGAGAGATAAGAGTACAAAAAATCTTGATAATAATGAAAACTGAATCAATAGAGATATAAAATAATCTCCAAGGAAACATGAGTCTTTCAATATCACAGGGGGAGAATTTATAGTCAGTTAAGACATTTGGATCATTTTGGAGGGGTTCAGTGTTGAAGAGAGTGAAAAGAATAATAAATAAGGCTATAAGAACCACCACTAACATATATATATATATGGAAAGGATCCTCTAGGAAGATAGTTGGTAGAACTAACAAGCTAGTGGAACATTGAATGAACTACTGATCTATGAAGAACATACCTATTAGTACATTCCATTAAAATAAGTCACCAGTAGTTACAAATATAATTTTCTTTTAGATGTCACTAATAAAACCTAATAGTGTGGGTTAAAATAGAATTTATACAAAAATTGTGTTGTCTTATAAAATACCCAACACTATAGAGTCAAGAATTTTTAATTTTTTTCCTTATCAGAAAGTTATTGGAACCCAAATATTTTTAAAACTATCTATGTGATGCCTTAGGATAGAGACAAAAAATATTCCAGAAAATTCTTATGGTCCTGGAATATTCAATTTTCTTATTTTAGATCTATAAATCTGGATATATATATAACTCTATTTAAAAATCCAACCTTATATAAGCCTTATAATGCTTCAAAAAACATCATCCATGTTATTTTTTCATAGACAATATTGAAAATAATTCTCATTACACAATGGAAAGGGTTATCATTAATTTATATCAACTATCACAAATTCTTAAATCTAGATATTATTTCTCTAAACACTTCAAATTGAAACAGGACCAAACATTCACATTACTACATGGTAATTTTTTTTATTATTTAAAAATGATTCTATTAACTCCTATTATTAATTCATTGTAGATTCATAATTATATTTAAATATTTTTAACTAAGGAGTCTGATTCATCTTATTTGGAAATAAAAACTTCTAGGATTCATTTTATTCATTTAAGAAACACATTTCATGGGAACAACCTGATTCATCTAATGAATATGTTTCGAGAAATCAATATATGTTAAAGGAAATGGTTATATATTGCTTCCCTCATTTAAAATAAAATAATTGAAAATAATTTGTCTTGTTAAGATTATATTTTTTCGATTAAGGACAATGTTTTGTTTAGGGTTGAAGTGTTATTCGATAATATGATACATTAGGAATACTTCATAGAGTTTTAAAATATCTAAGATAATGATCTCATGACATTAAAAATTATAGTAGAGGATTAAGATATTATTTTATAGTTTATATGGTAATAGAGTTTAATTAAACTACAATTTTTGGTATGTAGAATAAGGGATTAAATATGCATGTTGACTTTTTTGATTGGTTTATTTTTTTGGGTATAATTTTTATTTTTTATGAGAAAATTTACTATAGAATTCCTTGCCTCTCTATAAAAACCTAGTGATCTTATTGGTTGAAAGATGGTTTGAAAATTGGAATCTATAATGAGATGATACTAAACATTGTATTAAGAATAGTTTATTATAAATTTCTTCATCTATTAATACATCAATAGATTATGATGAATGGATATAGCCATTAGTTTTAAACCATGTAAAATCCACATTTAAATATTATTTTATTTTTATAGTTATGTATTCATTATTTTGGATATAAATTTAACTGAATGAGTGTTCTGACTATCATGAAGACATAATCTGTTTCGAATGAATAGTTATACACCCTAATTTACCCACTATTAGAATTTTTGATTGTTTATTCTTAAAATAAGTTATTTTATGCATGAATTTTTTATTATTAAATAATTTTCTTCAATATTCTCTTTTTATGGAAAATTTACTCCATGAAAATAGCGTTTGTGCATTTAATGGATGAAATTAGTAGATCTTCATGAATTTAATGAGATAACATCAATAATAACATAGATGAAATGTTCTATTCAATGATATTTATTTAATATAATTAATCTATTATATTTGTATATCCAAAATTAAAATAGATAAAAATTTTGAAACACATTTTCAAAACTAAAAAATTTCATACTTTATAAAATAAATTCTGTATTATAGGGATTAGTTTCAAATATAAAAAATATATTATTAATGTTTTTTTAATACTTATAATGTTTTAAATAATTTGAAGGAACTGATGTCTTATGAGTTGTATTATAAGATTGATCATTTAAAGAAAAATATAAATGGAAATGTTTATTGTCTCTTTAATTGAATATTTAATGTTAATGGATCGATACATATAATTAGTGAAAAATAGTAAACAAAATGACTATAAAGATGGCTCAAAATGTATTAAAACTTTAATGTAATCCAGTAGACACTATTCATGAATAAAATAAATATCAGTTCTTTCAATCGTTGATTTACTTATGATAATTATTTTAAACCAAAATTTTGGATGATTCATCCATATAAGAAGATATAATTTAATGAAATAGAAAAATATGACCTATGTCATTATGATGATGGAGAAAATAAATTATATGATTCATTTTATATCGCACGCTACTATCAGTTTTAATGTTAGAGAAGGCATATAATAGGTAATTATATCATTATAATACTTAATATGTGCAATGGTTTGTAACATATATATACTATGAAAAAGAGTCATTATAATCAATTTTTTATTCCTGATAATTCAATGAATTAGTAAAGTATCATTCTCTATAGAAAACAAAAAAAATCAATAAATACATCAAATACGATTTTTAATGAAAAGTATTGATTTTCAATGTTGAATACAATAAAAATGTTTTTATAGAATAAGAGAAAGTTGAATATGAAAAATATCAATGGAATCAATTGATGGTAAAATATAAGAAAACATAATATATAATTATAGTAGTATAGTGACTATAAGGGTTTCTTAATATCATGTTTATGCTCATGGATTAACATTAGGATATAGATTTCCAAGGGAAGTGAATTTTTCAAATTATTGTATTATATAAGGATTCATTAATACATACATATATTGTAACATCACAAGTAACTATAGAGTAATAATTATTCATATATATTAATATTTATGAATTATATTGTAATATTACATTATAAGGGACACTATTTCTGGTAGTGTACCTGATATGCACCAATATATTACTCTAACATCTTACATTGCCCAAAAGATGTATTTATACAAAAAAGTAATATATTATTATTATTATTATTGTTATAATGTTTTAGTTATCACATAACCATTAGAATAGTGGGAATGAACAATATTATAAGAATTATGAAAATTCCAATTATACTTTTTTATCAGTTATAAAATTATTTAGAAATGAAAATTAAAACCAATTGTATATAAATGATGTGGTTTTATGAAAAACTATTAATGTGTTAATAATTATATTTATGAAATAATCAAATCAATCATGTTGTGTTTTATTAATGAAATATAAATCAAATATGGTGTTTTAAATTCATCTTATATACTTTATAGACATTATATAAGAAAAAATACAATTCCTCTGATAAAAATAGAGTTTTTTTAATGTCAATTTACTACCTTTTGATGGAGATACAATTTTAAATATATTTTTTTGACAATTTTAAAATTTATATTTTAAAAAAATAAATATATTATTTGGATGATATACATAAATATTTACTTTCATTGAAACATGATATTTTTTTGATAAAATTCACATTTTAATGAATAGTGAAAAATATTGCTTTTTAAATCTATATTGCTTCTTTTTCTAATTAATTTGTATTTTTAGATTATATTTTTAATATATTTTACAGAGTATTTGTATTATTTTTTATCATTTAATCTAATTTTTTACATTATAATCAATTTCACAATGATATTGGATATTAAAACATAGTGAAATTTGGAATATTTTACATAAATAAACTAATTTTCTTTTTCAGTCAACCAGATTAATTTTCTTTTAATTTCTACCAATTATATGTTTCGAATTTAGAAAAATGGATTCAATATATTTAACAATATGGTCCAAATGATGTAAGTATGACCCTTTTATTTTTTCGCATTCTGAATAGTAGCTTTGCTAATATATTTTATTACCACTATTAATGGTCAATCAGATAATTAAAGGAAAAAATATTATCATAATAATATAAAACTATCCAAACACATTTTCTAATTTATTTTTATGACTTTATGCCAACTGTGATTATACTTGGGTTGATTTAATGACCCCTTGTTTCCACATTGATGATTTTAATGTATTTATAATATTATATTCAATGAATAGTCATTTTTCCTGCACTTTGGTTTCTAAAGTGGTAAAGTATTTTTATATGGAGTTATAGAGGGTATCTCATCGAATATAAAAAGTTTTTATAAATATAACATGATGACCTATATCATGGTAATTTATTTATAACATTGAGGAATTAAGCTATTAAATTTAATTAAAACACATATACGATGTAGTAATAGATTTATTAAAGAAAGAATCAAATAAAAAATTAATAATATGAATAGAGATATAATATGATATATTTTAAACTATCCACGAATATTTAGGATTAATATGACATTATTTTATTTAGTTAATGTATTATTTTTACAAAGGAATAAAATTGTTATGATTTTTTTTAAAAATCATGTGATGAATAGTGTCGAAATTGACATAATTCATAACATAAAATTTAGGAAATTTAATTAAATGAAATAAAATATATAAAAATAAATTATTATTTTAAAAATATTTTATATGTATTTAATTACACTAAAGACTCATTTATTTGACATTTGTAATGATTTGATAATTACTTGAACACTCAAAATGTAAATTACATATGAAAAGGTAAGAGTGAAAAGGGATAGAAACAAAAAGATAAGTATTAAAAAATATTCAAAACATATATAATTATAATTTGAAGATTATTATTCTACATAAAATTATCCTATATTTTTTATAAATAATTTCAGGGTCATTTATGATCAAAATTAAATTTATATTAATTAAATATTTTTTCTCATTACAAGGGTACCCCTCCCCATTCCTTTAAAAAAGAACTCATTAATATCTTTTACTCACACTACAAAAACAATTTGGGTTGGCCACCGTATAACCAAAAAACATCCTATAATCATTGCCCACATTATTGAGTCCTTATATTAGGCAAAACATGTCACGACCCCCTCCCCACAAAGTGTACCCCTCCTAGGTCGGCAATGTGAAAAGGGAGATAATGACCCCTGAGTCCCGTCCCCAGTAGGCCCCGGGATGGTGACTAGAACCGAATGTATAATAAAAACATAAATGGGAGGAATTACCCTCAAAGAGAACACATTAGGAAAATAGAGATAAGATAGACACCATCCAACTCCAACTCAGAACTGAAATATAAAAGAAACCCAAGTGCACATATGTAATGCCAAGAAAAAGTACTACAACTGAAAGAGAAAAACTGCAAGTACCCAAACGAAAGTAAAAATAGCAGCAACCACAATCTCAAATAGCTCCTCTAACCACAAGGTAATAGTAACCAGCTAGATCTCCAACTTTCTCCAAATGACCTGGAAAATAGTTTATATAAAAATAGGGTGAGCATAACTGTATACTCAGTAGGACCCTCCACGAAGCCTCTTGTGAAATAAGAAAATTAAAGCATGCTAAAGCAATGTGAACAACAAGTGAAACTAACTCATCACCTAAATAGGTATACTACATTCCCAACCTCACCATGTCTACTCTCACCATGTAACGCATAAAAGAATATAGCATATTGAATGGAATATCAAGGGTACCCTACTATTACTTCCCCAATGGTTTTCCACTTTGCCCGAACGTCGCAGGTCCAAAGCATCTCTCTCAAAAAAGGCTTTCCCAGAGAAACCTTGGTGAAGCACCACAATATGAACCTCATGCATCAAAAAATGCTTTCCCTCAGACACCTGGGTGATGCACCACACTGTCCTCACAACCAAAAGTAACCAGTTAGGTTCCGGGATCCAGCACAGCTCGAATAACGTGTATCATACGTCATGTATTATAACTCAAGCCATTATATCCCATACACCAAGTTAGGATCCTCAAGCCATCACAACCTATACAGGTTACACCTATAGTATTCCATAGGATATTATATCCAGAATATATGTGTGGGAATAACCACAAGCCATTACAGCACTCTACACACATATATGGGGAAAACTAACCATTGTGCCTAACGGCACAAGTATTTACCAAGAGAAGAGAGCGGGGACAAAGGGAGTAGTCATCCATTCATCCTCCAACTAGAATGTTGGGGAAAACCCTCCCCCAGGGCTCAGAATCCCCAGGGTGTCAATTTCCCTTACTTAAATGGTGTAGTATCATATAGAAACACAAAATGTAAAGAATATATTATATCTCACAACCACACTATGGGAATTACCTAGTCTTAGACACAAATGCAGCTAACGTCTCTCAAACTCTCAGGTGCTACTTCTAAGACTAGGTATCATATAAGCACACAACCATTTAAAGAGATTTATTATATTACTTCATTCCATTTTTATCAGTTCCACTGTATGTTAATTAATTCTTTAAACATTAATTAACCATAAACAATTCCACATTAAATTTCATTCGCATCACACCCAATGTAAATTTTTCCTTCAAAAATTACAACCTCATCATTATGTTCCAGCATCTCCATCCCCATGGGTTAACACCATTTATTCAAATATTAATTACAGAAACACTTTCCCATATTCCCAGGCATTCTATAAAATTATTCTATGCTACTAACACAAGGGGATCAACACGGTGAGTAGATGTATTACGCATCGAGTCTTTGCAGCCTATACCAAGAGCATAGACCCATCCTCCCTGGAGAAGCTAAACACGGAAATGACATGGTATACCACGCGTTTCTCCACCTCTTTCAGAAGAAGGTTGACCAAGACCCACTGCCTTTAGCAGTGGGGAGAAGTAAAGCAGATAAACAACCAATCAAAATTACAAAGCATCCAAAAATCACATCCATCCCATTACAGCGTCACTGGTGTCCTCTCTGATACCCACATGCATAAACCAATGCATCTCTCCTCTATAGGCATCCTCTGCTACCACAACCAAAAAGCCTTTATGCCCCCACATATCACAACACCCCTCTATGGTCACGTCTCAACACAAGCTGCAGGAGAAACAACCATCACATCAATTGTTCTATGGCCCTTTAACAATCAAGAGGGTAACTCATAACCCTTAATGTAATTATCAAACAATCAAACTCTTTAATCCATCTTGAATTAACAGATTTATAATCTGTTGGTTCCAACATCGAGAAACCTAACCAGTAAGCTATCACAAAAAGTTTAATCATGCTTACTATGCCAATTTGATTAACATAAAATTAAAACAAGAACCATATTCATTTTCATGCCTCTTTATCTATAGCCAACATTTATCAATTAATCCCGGTTTACGTTCTTTACCGATTTCCATCAAAAACAAACAGCTAAGTAAAGCAAGCATAGATATCACACGATCTAGCAAAACAATAGGCAATAACATATGATTGAAAATAGTTTCTTTATCTAGTTTATGATATTTATTATGTCAATTCCATTTTCATCCTATGAGATAAAACATTCTAAAGATAAAGTTTCACATAAAAGAAAGAGAAGCAACAAATCCTCTACCTCAATGGTTTTTGATGAAAACCCCAAAAAACTAAGAACGCATAAGAAAGCCGGGTTGATTCTCTAAGAATCATCCTTAAATATCTTCTCCTAACACAACTGAGACCAAATATAATCATATTTTTTATCCGAAGACTTATATGTACCCATAACATGCGTAGATCTATGAAACTGAGAGAAGAAGAGAAGTAGATCTAAGTATATCTAAGAAACTGAACAAGAACGATCATATACCTTAAGAAACCGACTTCAATTTACCAAGATAAGCCATTGGATTTCTGCCAAAATGTTTGGGAGAGGTTATACTACCTTCAAGAGAGGTTAATCCCAAGTTATGGACGCTTAGGGGAATAAAAAAACATTTAGTGGGAAAACAGTTGAGAACCACAATTTTAGGAACTGATTTTAGGGCGCGCACAGTTTTCTCGCACGGTTAGACAAACTGTGTGCTAATCTTGATGTCTCTACTACCTCATCAAACACTCCTCGCACGGTTAGACTACAGGGTTAGACAAACCATGTGCTAACTGCGTGTTAGACACTATCCTAAAGACCAACTATGCACGGTTTGGCCACACAGTTTAGACAAATTGTGCGCCTCCCGTGCGGAAGCTACTGCCTACAAGACCGACTATGCACAGTTTGGCTGCACGGTTTAGACAAACAATGAAAATCCCATGAAAAATCTATAACCATTTAGTTTTCCTTAAATTTCCTCCCAAACGCACCCCCAAATCACTACTCCAAAACAAGTGTTTTTAGAAAAACCAAAAGTACATGAAGACGTTACGTGATGTTACAGTTCACAACTGTCTACCGTTGAAATGGTTCATCGAAAAGGAATATTGTGGCGAAGCATTGGGGATAAGTTACCTTGACCTCCCAGTACACCTCTAACAACGTATTTCAAAAAGTAATGGACTGGAGAGGTCTGGTCCATTACATCAGATACCTCTCAAAACATTCTCATCCTCAAGAATCTGAAACCCAGATAAAGAGAAAACGAAATAGGGTCTGAAAAACCCACCCAATGAGATACCTCTCAAAAGAGAGCAAGCCACCAATATCAACAAAGGGATCCATCTCATAAACATTAAAGTTTCATAACCACAAAATCTACATCTATTTATGAAAAGATTTAAACATCAAACAACTCTAGGTACTGAGCACGTATTTGTGACTCATGTTCCCAAGTACTCTCCTCCAAGCCACCGTGTTGCCACAAGACAAGAACTAATGGAATAGAACGCATGGGAAACACCTTATCCTTTAGTTCTTGGATCTCCATAGGTCGCTCCTCAAAGTTTGCATCATTATCAACATCAATCTCTCCCCTATCGATGATGTGAGAGTCTTCATGAAGATAACGACAGAGCTGTAATACATGGAAAACATCATGTATCCGACTCATCTGTGGGATAAGTGCTACTCGATACGCCACAGCTCCAACATGAGCAAACACCTCGAAAGTCCCAAAAAGTCGGGGAGAAAGCATGCTTCCATGGCCAAACCATCACTACCCATGATGGAGAGTCACCTTCAAAAACACATGAACCCCAATATTAAATTCTAAGGGCATCCTTCTTTGATCAGCATATGATTTCTGACAATCTTGTGCAGTCTTTATCCTCTCTTGAATCACCTAAACCATCTCTGTTTTATACTGCACTATTTCCGGTCCGAGAATTGATGACTCTCCGACCCCAGTCCAGCACAACAGAGAGTGGAAAGGTCGGCCATACAGGGATTCTAACAGCGCCATATCAATGGTGGAGTGAAAACTACTATTGTAAGTGAACTCCACCAAGGTTAAGTGCCTCAACCATGAACCTCTAAAATCAATAACACAAGATCATAACATGTCTTTAAGATTCTGGATGGTTTGATCTGTCTGACCATCCATTTGAAGATGAAAAGAAGTGCTAAGGCATAGTTGAGAACCAATATCATGTTGGATACCTCTCCACACCCAGGAGGTAAAATGAGGATCTAGATCAAAAATGGTCATCCTAGGGACTCCATGAAGTCTCACCACATCCTCTAGATACTGCCTCGACAAAACTTCCACTGAGCTCGACTCCTTGATCACTATGAAGTGGGCTGATTTTGTTATATGATCCACTACCACCCAAATAGCATCATGTCCTCCCAGAGCTCAGGGTAAACCTGTAACAAAGTCCATTGATATGTCATCCCACTTCCACTTAAGTATCTCTAATGGATGGAGAAGACCACCCAGAACATAGTTTTCGGCCTTCACCTTATGGCATACTAAACATAGAGACACAAACTCCGCAACCGCATGATTTAGCCCAGTCCACTAAAAATGACACCTCAAGGATCCATACATCATTTCATGACAGGATATACTGCTAAGGGTGAACTATGGAACTCTCTAATAACTATCTAGTGCATCGTAAAGGGAACAAAAATCCTTCCATGATACAACTCTTGATGTTGTTCATCCTCTGACCAACCATCAGGGGCCTCACCACAAACAACTTGGTCTCTCCAGACCTCCATCTCTAGATATCCCAACTGGGACACTTCTACATTATACATCAGGGATGACTACACCATCATCTATCAAAGATATCCTCCACCCCCAACTTCCTCCATATCAATATGTAATGCTGAAAGTTATTCCATTACTCTCCCGGAATCACCAGATTCACGCAAAGCATCACGACGGGATGTTCGTCTCAGTGCATCAGCCACAATATTCCCTTTTATAGGTTTATATGGTATTTCAAACTCTTATTCATGTAAGAACTCCATCCACCGACGTTGTTGTGAGTTCAAGTCGCACTGGGAGAAAACATACCACAAAATCTTATGATCGGTGAAAACCACAAAGTGCTCACCAATGAGATAATGTCTATATAACATCCGAGAAAACACAAAGGATTCCAACTCAAGATCATGGGTGGCATAGTAGCATTCATGGGGACACAGTTCTTGAGACCCAGAAGAAACAACTGACCTCTGCTCCCTGAGAAAACAACCTAACCCCAGATGTGAATCATCGTAGAAAATATCAAACTAGACTCCCTCAGCTAAAATACAAAGGACTGGAGAACTTACTAACTTCTCCTTTAGATACTCAAAAGTTTCCTGAAACTGATCAGTCCATATGAATGTCTGATCCTTCTTGGTCAAAGCTGTCAGAGGAGTCGCAACTCGTGAGAAATTGGCTATGAACCTCCTGTAGTATCCTGCGAGACCAAGGAAACATCGCACCTCTGACACTATCTTGGGGGATTCCCAAGACACAACTACTTCTACCTTCGATGGATCCACAGCTACTCCCTGTTGGGACACAACATTCCCCAAGAAACAGACTTCTCGATCCCAAAAATCACACTTAGAAAACTTCCCAAAGAGCTGATGTTGGCGAATAACTCCCAAAATGGCTCATAGATGTTGTGCATGCTCCTCATCAGATTTGTAGTACACAAGGATGTCGTCAATGAAAACTACTATGAACATGTCCATGAACTCTCGAAACATAGCATTCACCAATCCCATGAATACAGCTGAATAATTCATCATGCCAAACAGCATTAAAAGGAACTCATAATTCCCTTGACGACAATGGAAAGTAGTCTTCGGGATATCCTCATCCTTTCACACGCATCTAATGATATCTTGACCGCATGTCGATCTTTGAGAACTAACTTTCACCCTATAGTTGATCGAATAAGTCATCAATCCAAGAGATAGGATAGTCATTATTTATTCTCACTTTGTTTAAGCGACGATAATCAATAGACAACTACAAAATGATGTCGGCCTTCTTGATGAACAAAACCGGTGCACACCTCGGTGACACACTTGGCCGAACAAAACCACACTTTAAGAAACCATCAAGCTGTATACGTAGTTCTCGTAACTCATAAGGGGCCATCCTATATGGATACATAGAGATAGGAGATGCTCCTCGCTGTAGCTCGATCCCAAACTCGATCTGTCATCAAGGGGGTAATGCTAAAACCTCTTCTGGAAAGACATCAGGGTACTCCTCTACGACCCTAGGAAACTCCAACTGCTGAAACTCTAAAAAACCCAGCCTCAACCCATCCATCATGGATGATAAGGATGGAACACACCTATGACCCATCTGAGGGTCTCGCTCACCAACAAACACCACTTTCTCTCCATCTGCACCAATTAAGAAGACCTTTTTCCTGCAGTAATTCATTATAGAATTTACCGAATACAACCAATCCATGCTGAGGATGAAATCATATGGTTGTATTCGTAAACATAGGAAATCTCCCAAAGAGTGATGTTTCCCCAACACTAACTTGTTGTCTCTACATACTTCAAACAAGTCAGATCGACCTCTAATTGGCGTAGTCAATGCCAAGGGAATTGGAAGCCTCTCTACCTCAAGTCTCAAATCATGGACATGGGTAGGTGATATGAAGGAGTGTGTCGCTCCTAAATCAAACAAAGCATACACCATGTTAGAAAACAAGAAAACGGTACCTCGAACGATGTCTGGTTCACATAGAGATGGCAACGCTAGAGCATGAAGCTAGCCATGACCTCCTCCACGGCCACTCTAACCCTGATGGCGACCACCACCATGGTTGCGCTCTGCTCTCTGAGGATGAGGAGCATCATGGGGATGTCCTCTACCTTCCCCATATACCCTCTGTTGATCTAAATCTGGCACAACTAGTTGTTGCTCCCTTAGATGGAACTGCCTCAACAGAGGAACCTAAAGCGTAACACCCGGTGCATGATGACCACTCTGAAAGGATTTTCACTCCCACTGCTGATGGCCACGACCACCACAAGAAAAACAACTTCCTGATTCCTTGGCATAGGCATGAGAGTTTCTGCCTCTAGAGAAACGAGATGTGAAGGGCTGGGGCATACCCCAGGCTGAACGAAAACTCTTTTGTTCTGAAAACTAGAAACCCTGGACCACAGCTCTACATTGTGAGTAATCGTGCAAATTCCCCTCTCATGATGATCCATTCCTAGCCAAATTCCTCTCGATAACCTCTGCCCTCACCAGTACCTCAAGATATGTCTTTAGCATAAATGGGGTGACCTTACACTGGATCTCTAGATGTAAAGCCTCCGAAAAGTTCCTTGCCCTGGCCTCCTCATCTGGTAATAGGTCCGAAGCATATCGTAAAAGGTTCCAGAAATAGATTCCAAACTCTCGAATAGTAGAGCTCCCATATCGAAGGTTAAGAAGCTCCTGGCGACTAGACGCCTTCCCAGTCGAAGAAAGGAACTTGACTCTAAACTTCTCTCAGAACTCTTCCCATGATAACACTGAATCCTCACGATCCCTGAGGAACAAGAACCACCACTGCCTTTCTACTCCATGCAGCATCATCACTACCAAGGACACACAGTGCTCCTTCCGAGCATGGATCGAACTGAAGCCCATCTTGACCTCCTCCAACCAGTCTTCCGTGACTACATCTGAAATGGAGCCCTCGTACTTCTATAGACTCTGGCACTAAATCTCTCGGAGTGTCTTCCTCCATGTGTCATCGTCGTCATCCTTTACACTATGGAGATCTATTTGGAACAGCTTGGTTGAAAGTTTCTGCGCAAACCTGACAAGGACGTCGACCAAGAGCCATACCTGTAAAATAAAAAACCGTTAGAGCTCCTAAACTTGGAATATGGAAGACTCAACATTAATTAATAAATTGTTTTATTTTATTAATTTCAGGTTAAACTATCCCAAGGTCTATCCATTCATGCATTTGCAACATTTCGAGGAGATCATCAAGGAAATATATAATTCTAAAAGATAAGGAAACTCTAAATTTTTGACACCATTAATTTGGAAAACATTTGAGAATAGTTCCACCATATATCTGTTCATTTTATTCTACCACCAAATCTTCCATTACTTTTTCATGGTTCTTTTTCATCATGGGTTCTCAACAAGATCTCTGTAACTCAACAATTCACCATGAAATCTTACTTTGTCAACAAAAAACAGCTACTTAAAAATGTTGCAATGTAACCTTGAGGGATTTTTTTCCCAACAATATACCCATTTGTGGTTATGGACAACTCTTCTCATAATGATTCTCCATATATTGATCCCACATTAAAGACTCTTCCACCGTCAACCACCATTGACCTTTTTCAATTTATATAGAGATCAATGATTCACTCAACACCGAATCTAATCCCACATTAGAAATGCTTGTTGTGAGAAAAAATAGTAATATGAAATGTTCATTAATGAGTCGCTACATTCCAGACACTAATTTTTTATACAATTCCAATTGAACACTTATGATTTCATCATGAGCCTCAGTTGTCGTGAAATCTAATCTTTGATCAATCACATCAAGCATTGCCAGAGTAAAAACACCTCATCACCCTATCTTATTGTTCTCCCCCTATCTCACTACTCCACCTGTATGGTTCTCCCCTTGTCTTTGATGAAGATATTTTCTCCCTCCTTTAGCCAGAGTTTCTACCCCTTTAGGATACACTCTTTCCCCCACATTTGTCAATGAACCCATAGGTCACTATTTTGTGGTCTGTAGTAGAGTAGAGAACACATATCAGTACATTAGGGAAAAACAACATACCTAAGGGAGAGGGGGTCCAACATCCACAATTTTTATTTGTGGGGAGTTGAATGAACTCACAGATCCATTCAATTCCTTTCAAATTCATCATTGGTTAAATCCTTTTTTATAATTTCCACAACATTTTAGTTAGTGGGAACATACTCCAACATTACAATCTCATGTTCCACCTTCTCCATGAAAAAGTGATATTTGATCTCAATTCTCATTGTCCTTAAGTTATAGACTATATTTTTGCAAAGGTTTATAAAACACAAATTATCACACTGGATCCTGATCTGAGACTTCACTCAACTCCCATATCATCAAACTGTTGTTTCATCCACAATAATCTTGTGTATAATTGAGTAGTGGTAATTTAATCAGATTCTATAGTTCTTAATGAAAAACAAGTTTTTTTTCTTATCTAAGAAATACATAAACCACTATGATAGAACACACATCATATTGATGATTTTCTGTCATCTGTTGATCCGAACCAATCTACATTTGTATATCTCAATAGATTTGGCTGAGATTTTTTAATATACATAAAACCTAAATCCCCAGTTCCTTTGATATACCAAAGTATTCTTTTAATTATAATCATGTTTATTTCCTCGGTATTTCTTTCATATCTTACTTCTTAGAATGTGTAAAAACAATATGAGGTCTTATCACTGTCAGGTATAGTAAACTTCCAATAATATTTATTTATTTTGTGATATTAACTTCCTTAAAATATTTATCTTTTGATAATTTCATCCTGGTAGCATCCAGAGTCTTCAAATCCTTGTAATTTTCTATTCAAAATATTCTCAGAACCTCCATGGATTATTTGGAATGAGAAATGAATGTTCCATTCCTTCATTGTGACACCTTTAAACTAAGAAAAAACATTATATCACCAATCATAGACATTTCAAACTCAAATTTCATGAATTCAGAAAACAGTTTGCATAGAGCTTCATCTGATCCAAAAAAGTATTATTTCATTGACATAAACCATCAACATCATCCATTTATTATGATCATTCATGAAATATAGATTGTAATCAAATCCACCATGCTAAATGAAAGACTTTTTCAAATACTAATCATGCCTAAAATACCATGCTCTTAGTTCATGTTTTATCCCATATAGAGATTCTTCAGTAGAAAATTCTTTTGTTTATCTTCATAAATGATATGAACACATGTCTTCTCAATATACACTTATTCTTCCAAAACACCATATGAAAAAGAAGATTTAACATCCATATGGAACACTTTGAACTTCTGTTGTACTACAATGGACATAAATAACCTAATTGTCTCCATCCTTGAAACAAGTGCAAACATTTCATTGACATTGATACCCTCTATCTTGGACTAACCTTTTCCCACTAAATTTGATTTATTTCAAATCAATGTTCCATATGTATTATTCTTGTTTTGAAAGAAACATTTAGTGACAATGAAATTATTATCTGTTGTCCTCAAAAAAATCTCCCGCATATGGTTCTTATCAATATGATCTAGCTCTTCATTAATAGCCTAGACCATATTTTCCTCATCAGTTGCATTGGAAAAACATTTTGGATTTACCAGAGATAATAAAGTTTACTACTATAATGACTTCATTCATCTTATTTGAATGGGCACTGTCTGATCTCGATTGATATTTTTCTTGATAATTTCAGCTAGATTCATTGGCTTCATTGTAGATAAAAACTTGACATATTCTATCTCATCGTCAGTATCTTATTTTGAATCATCATCTTGTACTTCTGTTCCTCCTTTGCTACTATCCTCCTCCTCGCTTTCATTAGAAAACTGTTCATTGTGTCATTGAATATTCTCTTCATTATCAACTATAGTGACATAATTTCTCTTAACTACCTTTACTAAGATCTTATTAAAGAAATTATATGCATTTATTTTTCTTAATTTTCCATGGATTATCCCCTCATCTCCTATTGTCTAAAATTTCCTATGTGTCTCTTTTTTTGAGATTAAAGGACTAACTTAAAAATATTCAAAAGTATTTCATTATTATGTTCATTATATATCGCATCTGATATGGAGTATTTCCTTCCTTTAGAGACAAAATATACCTATTAGAAATGTATACTGATGTTAGTATTGTATCCTTCCAAAATTTCTTTGTTAGGTATTTTTAAATAGGCGTCATTCTGGATATATTGTTGATGATCGTATTTCTCCTCTCAACCACTCCATTCTGCAACAATGTTCTCAATAAAGAAACATTATCCATTATCCCGTGTTTCTCAAGATATACTTCAAATTGACTATTTTTGAATTCTATACCATTATCAGGACGAAACATATGAATTTTTCTATCCAATAATCCTTTCAAATTCCCTATGATGTTGTTTTATGAAACTAAAAACTTACAACTTATGGTAAATGCAAACACCCATGCCATTCTCAAATATTCATCAAGGAAAATATCATAATACCTCTTCCTATAAATGTTTCTTGGTGACATAGGTCCTCAAACATCAACATTCACCAATTCAATCACTCTTTTTGACTTCTTTTACTTTAATTTATATGTATTTTTGTTTATATTTCCTTGTATAGAAGAAACTCAAATATGTGTATGATCAAAAATTGCTTAGGGAGGACTTTATGTTCCTAACAATTCACCTAATATTCTATGTATAGTTGACATATATGACCTATTCATTAATACCAGCTCTTATTTTCTTCATCTCTAAACAAAAACACATATCTTCTTCTCCACATAAATGGTAGATATTTTCCATTGTTCCTTTTCCCTATACAACAACTACTCCATATCTTAATTTTAAGATACACTTATTCTTAGTAAACCTTATTCAATTACCTAAGTCACATAGTTGATTGATGGTAAGAAAATTGTGACTAAGACCTTTTACTACCAAGACATCAGTACACCTCATTTATTTTCCCCCATACCTGGCCTCTCCCGAGCCAATAATCTTTAGTCCATCATAATTCCCAAAATTGACAACTCCATTTTTTTCATATTTTTTGCCTATAACAAGGTCCTTATTTCTTTTCAAATGGGATTTGCAACCATTATCATGGATCAATAATCCTGTGTGATCTGATGCTTTAAGGGTTGTTTCTGCTACAACTACCTTCTCATCCTTTTTCTTTTTGATCCTTCTCATTGACTTCACACTTGATGTAGTTTTAAAATCTTGATCTTCCTCAGATTATGATGGACCAACTTCATCATAAAGTTCTACAAATTTATTTTTTGTTTTTATCTCACATGTTAATTCTCTAACTTGTTTCTTGCGACTCTTCTATTCTACTTTGGCACATTCCTCTTCATGATTGATTTACAGTATTGATCCATGTTCCAAATTCATCTACACTAAAAATTATGTCTCTAGAAATATGTTCTATAATTCTGATCTCTATTTGGCTTCCACAATTATTCATTTTACCTTACTTATCTCTTGTCAATAGAAAACAAATTCTGTGAATTTTCCATCATTCCACAGAAATAACACCTGATATAGGGTGAATTTCTGCATGTCACTTATGAACTCCAAGTTTTCCTTTGGTATTTTTCAATATTCTATTTCTTCTTCATAGCCAAATCAGCCTTCAATCTTGAAATGGGTGATTATAGTCTGACTTTAACTTTCACATCTTGTTCTTTCAGTTAGGCCCCATATTAGTCATAACATTTGAACATGATAGTTTCTTTTTTTCTGCTAGACCACTATTCCTTACTTCCAAAATTTTCATCTTCTATGTAATCTGCTTCGCTTATGTCATATCGGGAGTCATTATTTTTCAGGGATACTTAACATTTCATCATAGATTGATAATTTCATCTTCAAGTACCTAAAAGGGTTGATTGTTTCTTTAGTTGTGTTATTCAAACCATCGATCACCATTTTCTATTATTCTACTCTGAGTTTGTAATCATCAACTTTTCCTAATTCCACTGGTAGTGAAGACATAGTATTTTCAATTTCATTCATCAACTAAAACATTTATTATTTTTCCTGTTGCATATAGAGTTTACCATCATGTACATCTTTTTTGGAATTCTTTATTTTCTCTCTCTAAGAATCTATCTCCTAAATAGATGCTTCTAATTAAGCTTCCATATCAATTATTCCTTCAAATTCTTCTTCTTCTTCTCTATCGTCAGTTTCTTCCATTTTTTGAGAACTATTGACAACTGCCACCATAGAATTTTCTCCAGGATAATTATAGTTCTTTATCTCTTAAACCTCTTCAACCTCAGACTCATTTGAACTTTCACATTCCGGTGAAAGAATATTATTTTTTCATAAATAGATTTCGCTTGAACTATTTCTTTCCTTTCACATTGGCTTTGGAATTCTTCTTGGAGATTTGGAGTTTATCCTCATCATGTTCTTCGATCTTCATGGGGCACCATTCCACAAGATGTCCAACATTTCCACATCCAAACACACTATTAAAAGTTCCCCCTTGAACATTCATTTTCCTATTTATAGAATTGATGTTAGGATTAGCATCACATCATCTATTTCTTCTTCTTCATGAGAGTCTTCAATGTTGAGCCTCTTTATGGCCTTAAATTCTACCTCGTTAGATTTCCCCTTTTCCACAGCATCTTTGTAAGCATTTTTCATTTCATATGCTACTGGGGTACTATATATGTTATCCATTTTCATCACATTCTTATCATTATCTTCCATAAACGAAATATTAAGATTGATCCCAAAAGGAATTTTATTCAAGATGTGCTTCACAATATTTATGTCTTCAATTACTAATCCAATACCTCAAATTTATTCCATAAATTATTTTACCCTATCATATAATTCGTTCAAATACTCATTTAGGTTCATTCATATATCATTATATTTGTTCCATAGAGCTTGCATCTTTTCCTCTCTAAACTTTTTCTCTCCTTCATATATATTCAATAAATTTTCCCAAAAATCATGTGATTTTTTTCATGACATAATATTTGTATAAACAATATTGGATAGGGATCACCCTAAAGAATTCATTCCCTTAATGTTAGCATATTGTTCCCTTCTTTCATTCTCATTTAATGAACCACTATTGATGTCAACTGAGATACCTTGTACTACTACTGTAAACAAATCCATTCCCAAAAATCTGAAGTAGTGTTTCATCCCATTAATTCATAATTTAATGTTTCTGCCATAGAAGATAGGAACCATATTATGATTAGTGACCTTCATTGAGGGAGAGAGTCACTAATATCATCCTTTACATCTGAAAGCAATTATTTTTTCCACAACTATGATGTGAATCTGGTAATGGAACATGCTTATTTCCAAGCCTCAACAACACATTTCAAGTACCATAACTCAATAATAGATGAGTCTAATTTTCCATTCCATATTGTGTGGAAGAGTATAGTCAGATTTATGAAATGGGTTAAGATTCCATATATCCCAATATAACACATTATATTTCCCCTTAAATTGGATTGGTTTAGTCAGAAGTAGATTTTCTACCTCATTATTCCTTGGTGGGGATGTAATTTCATCAATTGGGACTAAGATCCCAATAGGAAGTTGGTACCTCACCCATGTAAGTGTGATGCTAGGATCCTCTAACTATAGAATTAGATAGCTTATGTACTTCACCCTAATTATGGTGAAGATATCATCTCTCAATGGAGTTGGTATTTCATTAGGTTATAAATCTTGAATGAGATAGGTATCCTATACTAGATTCATTATTTTGTTCATCATCATAGGGCAGAGATCTTCTAATATAGCTTTAGGTAATGACCATTTGAGATTCATGAGACTTATGGATCTGAAATTTGAAACATAGGGTTTGTTTATCTAGATAATATTTACTACTATACTTTTGGATTTTTTTTTATTTCCATTGAACATGTCTATGTCATTTTCTTTATGACCTCTTGGTAATGGATTCAAGATGACCATTTCTTTTGATTCTTCTATTTGCCCTACTAGGTTTGTATATACTTACCCCAACAAGGGATCTACGGACATATTTCAAGGCTTGTGAATTATAGTGTATTTTATGGAGATCTTGGGGACCTTGTGTGTTTGGTTCTAAGTAGTAGTTAGAGGACATGGTAAGACTGCTTTCGGGATGGTGGTGGTCTACGGATACCATTTCCCCTCATGTTGATTGTTTGTACCTACTATCTAGTTGTTGGGCCAATATTTTCTCCTCTATACTTTATTATATATTCTAAGGCTAAATTATTGTATATTAGAGGTCATTCATGAATTTTTTTACCATTTTTTACTCATCACATTAATAAAGTGTGTATAGAGATATGTGTGTGTGGTGGTAAATATGGATAAGGGCTATAAGATATGTTATATTCATACTAAGTGCCAGTCAACTTCCCTAGGCCTATTGAATGTGGGATTGGTGTGGATGACTCGGCATACCACCATCACAGGGTTGGGGCTGATGGGTCAAGTCATGCCAAGTGGAATAAGAGCTAGGTTGTGATATATTACTTATCAGTATTGGTTTTGGATTTAGGGAAATTATGTTTAATGTTTTTAGAGTTCTTCACTCAGTCTATGGACACCAATAACGGTTTTGATGTTGATGTATCAATTCACAGGGACTCTGATAACCACCTTATTAAATTGGTTCACATTGGCCCTAGTTGTAGGGGAAAATTGAAAATGAATCATATTGGACTGTATTGTGTTGAATTGTTATTGTTTATTATGGATACTATATGGGGGTGAATTGTAGTTTATAAAACATAGAATAAGAAAAAACACAAATCGTATTATATCAAATATGTCAGAATCATACATTGATTGATGATCATAGTATTAAAATAGAATCAAGAAACTTTTTGGTAAAATATTTTCCATTATCGATCTCACAATTAGTTTGTTAAAACAATGTTAGAAAGATTATTAAAAACAAAATATTTAATGAATACTTCCAGTGGAATGTAAAACGTGTATAAAAAATACATGTAATAAGATTAAATTTGTAAAAATGGAATAAAAACATCATTAAAGAATTTAATATTTAACATTACGAGTCAAGTAAGTCATAAATCTTTACTTTAGATATCCATAGATTCATAATCGACTATAAAGGTTTTTTTTCCATACCAAGAAATCACTCAATATGGTGATTGATTTGGATATTTCTTCCTATACCCTAGAATTCGTTGATTCGATATACCTATGTGATCTCTATCTTTCTTGAATAATAAATCCTTCAAACTGATAGATCAACATCAACTTTATCTCCATATCCTAGGAATCCCTCGATTTGAGGGATTAGATTCATCAATCTTCATTTTCCCAGATTCCCTTGGTCAATACCGTGATCAGACACAATGAATACAAAAGCATTGTGTTCTATGTAATTTATAATCGTTATATGGATTTCCTAGAACCAAAAATATATGAAATATTTCAAAGCATATGAACATGATGTTCACAAAAAGAACTCTTCAGACATGTTGTGTTAAAAATGGGTCAGCTCCTAGCTCTTTAAATGTCCTTCTATGTTAAGGAAATCCTCCAACATTCATATTTTATTGTTCTTCGCAATGACCATTGACAACTATTAACATGATTTCTCATAATAATATGGATTATAATCTTGAAAACCAGGCATGAAGTGTACTTTATTTTTCTCTTGTCATTTTTTGAGCCTCATTATAATGTTATTAGGAATTTATTTTGATAGAAACAATTTTAATTACTCTAATTATAATAATTTTATAGTTATATGGACGTCACAATTGTTTTTCAATCCATTAATCTAAACAGAGGTTAATTGGATGTTTTGATACCAATATCTTTCTAATGGTTATGACTTCTGTTAGTCTGATAGACATGACTTTAATCTGACCACTTTTCAGAGCAATCATTCATCTGATGTAACAAATTTACATTCAGTATGATGGATCAGATTGAATAACAACTATTTATATTCATTTTATATTAGAACAATTTCTTTGTTCAGTAGAAAAATGTTATTTCTACAATATCATTATAAAAGAATTGTGATATATAAATTCAATAATTGTTTTTTAAATAAAGTGTTATTGATTTCCATAACTAATGTAAGGAATATAAGAATGTAAAAATATTGACTCAATAATATTCCCAAGGAATGCACAAAATATTAAACTTAAAATAAAAATAAATAAATTTTATATACTTACAGCCCTTTTTAATTTTATGAACATCAAAGGTATATAAAATTTGTTTCTTCATCAAATTTAAAATCCTCACATGTAAATGCCTTATTTTTATTCATCATTGTCGATTAGATGTAAAATATTGATAATTCATACCCCCTAGGTAAAAACTATTCATTACAAATATTTACCTTTTTTGATAAAATTTCTCTTAGGACTTATTCCATTCATTTAAAGAAATTATCCCCCTTAAAATAATTCTCTAAAAAATATCCACTTAAGCTTATCTCCTTCAAAATTCTACACCATTTTGATTTCTATAAATATATAAGGGAATTATATATCATCATTAAATGTTAGAAAATTATATCATATGAAACAATTATATGTGAATTCGTTATTCATCCAATAAATAAATTATATAAAATACATAAAAAAAATTGGAATACATTCATACATATAGTATTTGGAAATAAATTCAATCATATTAACCATTCATTAAAAACTTTTTTAATTACATTAAGAGTTTAAAAAACAAAGATCATTCATTATTATATAGATTTTGGATTACTTTTTTCATATTCATAACATCTTTATGATCCATTTTATCCATAATAACTGATAATTCATGTTTCACCATCCTCTACTCCCTAACTGATATTATTTTATTCTCTTCCATTAACTTCTTAATATTCTCATAGATCTATTTATATTTTTAATTTATAGTGAACAACCCATCTTTGTAATATTTGTGTCTTTTTCTTTTTATTTATAACTTGTGAACATCTTATTTAATACACTAACTTCCTCATCCTGATTTTTAGTCTTGTCATTGAACTCTTTAACAAACTTTACTCGATCACAAATATCGGATGAAATGTTTTCCAAATATTTAGAAAAGTACAGAGAAACCATATTCATTTAAATTCTTTTATCATCATCATCCTTTAACCAATTGTCAAATTATCTTGACCATATGACCATCAAATTGAAATATCTCTTGTGATCCTTTATTTTAAATTTTAAGGTTTTAATTTCTTCCTCATTCTACATAACAATCTCAGTTAACATCAATAAGGATCCTAATTTTCTATTCATGGAGTAATGAATTTTTTTACATCTGAATTCAATACTCATAAGTTAATGTATTGAATCACTTGACCATTTCAATTCTAAGAAAATGTAAAAAATATTATTTTTTTCATATGTATTTTAAGATTCCAATGACTCTTATTGAACCACTGAAACATGTAGTCTAGAAGCACTAACATCTAAATTTTTATCATCGTTAGGTATTCCTTTCTCTGAAACATTCATAATATCAACATATTCATGTAACATGGCCTTGTTTGATAAATTTCTATGAGAATGTTTAGCTTATTATTCATCATTTGAATATTATTATCTTCCCCTGATAGATCTATTGCTATATTTTTATCAGACTGGGAAGAAAAGAAGATTTTTAGGAAGTTTTCCACAATGTAAATTTTTGATTCATTACCTCTTCTTCAATTTTAGTTTCTTCTTATAAAACTAATTATTCTTCTTCTTACGCTTCCAGTTCATACTCCATGTGCCTCCTATTTTTAAGAACATATTTTTCCAACTTTCATAACATATTGAGTTTTTTCTTTCTCAACTATCTTTTGAAATTGTTTTGGGATCAATTAATGATGTGATTATATAAACTCTTTACCTTTTACTTTATCATTAACAGATAGAGATGATTGTGGAAATATTATTGTTTCAAAATATTCTACATTACTGTAAAAAATTTCTAATCGGTGTAAGGAACTATTATTGACAATTGAACTGATTTTATAATTGATAAATTGAAAATTGAAACTGGTGGAACTTCTAAAGATCTTACAACTCCTTTTATTAACCTTGCATCCATTCTAAATTATTAAAATATTTTTTTGTTTATTATTATTTTTGGATTCCATCTAGTCATTAAGAAATATATATTTTTATCACAAAGTCCTCAACCTTATCAGGACGAAAAAAGATCACCTAGTATCTTCTGATCATTTTGGTGAGAAAAATTATTTAATTATTTATCAATCATTTTTTCTCTTTATTTTGTTTTTTTTTTGGGTGAAGAATGAGCCTTTTCCTTTTTGGTCACATATTATTTCACATTTAACATTTTAACATCAAAAATGGTCCTACCTTTTTTATACAAAAATATCTTTAACTTGTAAAAAAACAAGATTCATGCTTACCATGTTTTCTTCACTAATCAGAGAAATATTTTCCCTTAAATGGTTTTTTAATAAAAAAAGTACATCAAATTTACAATCAATTTGTGTATGGAGAAAGGGTAAATCCAAATCATGTACTTCATTAACTCTATAATAATTAAATTCAATTATATAAAAAACAACTTGACCACGTCGATTTGTCTCATATTCATTAGAAAATGAAGGAAAATTATATCATGAACATATAGGGTACCCACATAACACTGAATCCATAATTTTTCAACCCATGTATCTAGTTTATATGAAAACCCATTATTATTTCTCAAAAAATATAAACAAATATGCATCAATTTTGTTTCACGAATCCTTCATGCTTTCCTGGAATCTTGTGAGAAAGAAGATAAGCTTCTCTCTACAAGGTTACTTCTAATAAATCATATACTATTTTATAATAAATTTTATAATTTTCATTATAAAAAGTAAAAGAAACTTATTCCATATCCTTATAAAAAAGAAACTCAACTCAGGCATAAAACAATCTTGTTGTTTCTGGGTGAAACAGTTCGAAATCATTTTTCTAGAGTCATATATTTTCCCGACACTGAATTTTTTTATTTATCTTAAATAAGGAACCATATTTCTCAATCCAGGATTTCTTGATGATTCATTCTCATAAAAATTATCCTTTTAAAAATTCTTCAATAGTGGCTACTATACTGAGTCTGGTATCAGAGATCAGATGAATAGAAAATAATTAGACTAAGCAGAAAAATAGCTGGAGGGAGTCGATGTCAAATTATTTAAAACAAAGTATGGGACATGAAACGAACCACATTTATATAGGTACATGATATGACATTTCAAATTTTAGATAAATAAATGGTTGGTATTGAATATCCTTTTTAATCATATGATTGAGATTTTATTGAAGAATGATTTTAAAAATAAATCTGGACTCATATTGATTTTTTAGAAAACTTTTCATTTAAGTGATAATAAATCAAAGTTAGGAAAACTATTATGTTTGTAACTAAAAATATATAAATGAAATATAATATTTATAAAAAAAATAAAATGTTAAATTGATGGATTATAATAAACAAATAAAATATTCTATGAGTACCTTTTGGGGTGGAAGTGATTACTCAGTATGAGTAACCTATTCTTCAAGTTTCTGCATTATAAACTTATTATGATAATGTTTATAACAAAAGTATTGTTTTTAATAATTTTATAATAATTGTTTAGTATGAAAAAAAATTAATTCATAAATCTTCTTTATGATATTTTGGTTCTAGAGTGTTTATAAAAATGATGACCCTATAATTTTTATAAAAAATTTTAATCTGAAATAATTTTATTTAAATCTTATTTCATAATATTTTATAAAAAAATATAACTCGGAACATGTTTATCAAAATTTTGGGCCCAAAGTTGCTATAGAAAAAAAAATTATAAAATTAAATTTTTAGAAAACATAATTATTTTTTTAAAATTTAATTTTTTTTGAAAACTAAAGAAAACTAAAAAATTTAGATATCAAAAATCTTTTAAAAACCATAACATATATACACATACATTAAAAAAGATCATTAATGTAAGGATTTTGGTGTGAAATAATTAGATATGAATAATACCTTGACATTAATCATTCCATGCATTAATTTAATATATTCAAATCTATCGAAAAAAATAGGTTTTTTAAAAATATCACAAATTTTTTCTTGAAGTCTGATAAATTGTAAAATCATATCACCATTTTGTGTGTGATCCTAAATGAAATTTTGTCTCAGGTATATGTTCTTAGTATGAGAGTGATATTATGAATTTTAACTTGTGGAAATTGAACTTATGTTATCACACAAAATTTTAGTTTTTTAGGGAGTTTGTTTTGCATCCAGAACACTTGAGCATAAAAACATCAAAAATTATACATATTTAGATTTAGTAGTGTAAAGTTATACTGATTGTTTTTTCTTAAAAGACCATGAATATAATGCTTCTTATAAGGAATGAAATGTTCTAGAGAACATTTCCTACCATTATACATCCACCAAATTCATCATCTAAAAAATTTTTTAACTCAACATCATTTCAAAAAGATTTGAATAAGTATAAATCTACATTTCTCTTAAGAAAACAAAAAAATCTTCTTATTCTTTAAAATTGGAACCTTTTGTGTTGGAATGATATCTATCATATAAACATACTGAGAACATTAAATCTGTATAACTATCTATCAAGTAAGGTAACCTTTTAATCATACCTCTAAATATGTTTTGATGAACTAGTATCATTGCTTCATCATTATTTAATGTATTAGAGGTTATTATAGGAGTATTAATATATTTTTTGTTTTTATACCCAAATTTATTAAGAATATGTTTTATATACTTTTATTGATATATAAAAGTTCCTTATAAATTTTTTGAAATTTGAAAACCTAGAATGTATTTTAACTAACATGTCATACTCATTTCAAACATTGACTTAATAAGAATAAACAAATATATTAAAATAGTTTTACTTTAACCAAATATAATTTCATCAACATGTTATTTTATAATAATAATTTTTTATTAGTTTATTTAATAAAAAGGGTTGGATAAAAAAGTCCCTTTAAAATTGTTTTATAAACAAAGTTGTTAACCTATCATACCAGGCTCTAAGGGCTTGTTTAAGCCAATATAGTTCCATAGTATGATTATAAAAATGTTCTATTTTTTTTCAAAATTGAAATCTTGTTCTCTAAAAAATTCTTCTTGAACATAAATATTATGGAACAAACAAAAATGATACATTTGATAAAAAATAGCATGTCAATGCTCCGAACATCCTACAAGAGGATGTCTCATACACTAGGAATATCTATGTGATTGGGGTTTTTAGTTTCTCACTTTAACTACTTTTATGTAATCCTAACCCGTCTATGTAGAATAGTTACCCAAGATGGAAGGATGATCTTTTTCTACTCAATTCCATGCTTGTTATCTTCTAACATAAATGCTTTCCCAAAGACAATGCCAAAGGAAGAGGAGGTCAAGGGTGCCACAAAATATATGAATTATGAGAGTGTTATAGGCCTAGATGGATTCTAGGTGTCCTTTATTAGCTCCTAGGAAATAATCAAGAATTATCTCATTGAAGATGCTTAGGACTTCTTTCGAGGTGGGCCCCACCCTTGGGGTTCATGTGTTACCACCATGGTCCTTATCCCGAAGGTGAAGGATCCATTTTCCATCTCTCAATATAGGTTCATCAGTATGTAAAATATGACCAATAAGATCCTAGACTCAATCATCAATAGAAGGATCTCACATTTCATCAATTCATGGATCTCTAAAGAGCAACATGCCTTTATTCAAGGCTAATCCATCCAATGAGCAATGGGAATTTCACAAGAGATGGTTAGTTACATCAATAGGAAGGTGGTGGGGTCCAATGTTTTAATAAATATGGACATGGAGAAGTCCAATGATCACCTTTACTAGAGCTTCATCGTTAGGGTTATGCGAAGCAAGGGGTTCTCAAAATGGATCATCAACCTGATTTTCTAATGTTACACCTCGCCATAGTTCAATATTGAATTCATGGGGAGGAAATGTGGGTTCCTTAAATCATGTATGGGGCTATGGCTAGGGACCCCATATCTCCCACCATCTTTATATTGGCCCAGGATTCCCTTAACAGATTGGTCAGATCCTCCTTCCATCGTAGAATCATCGAGCCCTTACAATACGGGGCTCACCTTGGGGTTTCTCATCTTCTCATAAATGATTAAATGATATTCTCTATTAACAGGTTTAGCTATTCAATCAAAGGTTTTAATAAAATCATGGAAGAGTACATGAGATATAATTTCCATGTCATTAACAATAGAATATGTCAGGTGTTTATTCCCCCTACTTGCTCTCACATATGTAGTGACAGAATTGTTTCCATTTGGGGAATTCAGAAAAAGAACATCCCGATAGAATATATTTTTCTTCAATTTCCCCTAGCAGGATCTATATTTCTTAAATTTATGGTATGGTTAATAAGATGACCAACAAGATTACTAATTGGAATAATATGTTCCTATCCATTGGCTGTAGGATTTCCCTCATGAATTATGTGCTAAATTCAATTCAAATACACATTCTCTCAGTGCTCATGTTTCCAATAGTAGTTTTGAAAGATATTGAAAACGTCATAATCTTTTTTATTTTGGATGACAATGTGAGGGGTCGTGTCACAAGGATTCATGAAAAAAACTCTCAAGACTAGAGGAAAATGGAGGTATCAACATTCATAATGAGACAGAGACAATATATCACCTTCAAGGTAAAATTGCATGGGATTTCATCGAAGGATGATCCCATGTGGAGTTAGTTTACAATGTGAAAATAAGGAAGATACCTATGAACGGCCAGGATTCATCCCTCCTCATTATAGAAGTCCCTTCAGGTTCATTTTCTAGTACTTCTCTAGTACTCTAGTTGGATTGCTGGTTGTGGAGACTTAATCTTTTAGGATTGAAACTAGGTTGGAAAGAGTTTGGGATATCTAGGTATTCCCATTCATAAACTAACTTTCAATATATAATTCAAGTTCCCCTCTTTTGTTCATGATATTCTGGATCCCAACCATAAGAGGGTCTTTGACAACATTAGAGTGGAATACACACCTGATGTCGACATTTGCACAGGTGCTACGTCGGGTGCTTTCACTACTAAAGCATCCAGGAAGGAAACCTCTTAGAATAACATTAGTTATTTGTAGGGTGAAATTATGTGGTGAAAAACCATTCCTACAAAATTCTAATTTCTTATATGGAGGATTTGGAATTATTCTCTTCCCACTGAACTAGCAATCAAACGTAAATGTATCTAATTGTTCTCTCAATGCTCCTATTGCCAATATCCCAGAGAGTGAACTAGAACCCACCATTTCCTTCAAATTGAGTGGTCTAGTAAGGCATGGATGATGTTGTTTGATTCCTATGGTTATAAATCGGTAGTGTATTCTTCGATGTATTTTCTACAGAATTGGTTTAGTGGTCGAATAGAAATAACCAAGAGGCGAGAGCATGTTCCCTACTACTCATTTGGGGATGTTGGTGTATCTAGGAGGTGAGGAACCACTCCATCCCCAATTTCCCACCCTCTGAAGTTGGACTAAGGGATAGAACAAAATGTCTTGTGGTGGACTTGGACAAATTATTGGGAAGATTATCCTTCTTTGAGGCACTTCATGATGAGAAGGCATTGTCATGTTTTTTCCAATCCCTAACCGGTGGGTCATTGGGTTAAATGGACTCCCCCATCCCTCGGTCTTAAGTTAAATATAGATGGATCATACAGAAAAGGTTTTATGCGAGGTGGTGGTGTGGTCTGCAACCAAATTGTAACGGTGATTCTTGGGTTCAATTTTTCTAATGGGGATATAAACTTGCTATGAGCGGAATTAGAGGCCTTGCATAGTGGTATGGTTTTATGCTTCTCTAGGAATGTTTCCTTATTGGTGATTCATATGGATTTGATGATAATATAGAAATCCCTAAAATCCAACTCTTCCACTCCTTGGGAAATCAACTATTTGATCCGGAAATGTATGTACTATATCTCCCTTGACATTGAGCTTTCACATATGTGGTGAAAAGGCAATTGAGTTGTTGAATTTTTGGCTTCAAAGGCTTCCCAAGAGCCCCCCCCCCTCATGGTGTTTGATTTAATTGGTTCCCTTCACCATGGGGGTAGGGAAATTTCTATTGGTGATGCTCTGGGCCTCTATTTCTACAGACCCCCTTGATGTCCATGTGTAATTGTGATCTAATTTATATATATATATATATTCTATCAAAAATATATTTAGAAATTTTTAATTGATTCATAAGCTATAAATATTCAAACAACCACAATTATAGCTATGAGGGAATAACATTCTTCATAGGATATTCCCTATTTTTGATTATATCCCATAGAAACAAGTCTGGATTGATTTTGAACTATCATTCCATTTTCATCACATTTGTTCTGAAAGACCCATTTTACCCTAATTATACTAGTATCGTTAGTTCATTCATCCAAATTCCAAACATTTTTTCTTTTAAACTAATTGAGTTCATCTTGCATAGATTTTATCCAATCCTAGTCACTTAAATACACATCAGGATTTTTGTTTCCAAATTTTGATAATAATGGTAGTTGTTCAATTTCATTTCTCAAGTAACATATAGTAATAAATGGTTTATTTACATCACCAACTATATTATCACAATGATAATCCATATTAAATATATGACTTCATTTATTTGTAAAACATTTTTCTTCAATAATAGGTTGAAAATATTCTTAAGCGATAAATTAAAAATATATTCTTCAATTGTTTTTTGATGAGAATAACATCCCAACATAGATTGAAAATATATTTTAGAAATAACATCTAAATATGTAGGTTGATGTTATTTGAAAACAAAAGGATCGGTTTCATCAAACATACCATGTAAAATTTCGTCAAATGTTCCTATATTTTAATTAAAAACAATATCATTCATACTAGTTGTATAATAACTATAAAATATTACTTTAGTATATTTTTGATCATATTGACGTAACTTATCATTAGTGATCATAATTAATACTTTTCATCCAAAAAATGAAGTAATGAAGTTCTGGTTTCTTTCCTCTCCACAACTCGTAAAGAGTTTTACAATTAAAATGACTTATTAAAACTCAATTTATAGTATATCGGATAGTACTAACTATTTCCACCCAAAAATTCCTAGCAGAAGAGAACTCACTCATCATGTTTTAGTAATATATTGAATCCTTCCAACTACTCAATTTAACTATGGTGTTCTAGATACCAAAACAATTTGTATAATACCTTTTTTATTATAAAAATTTTCAAATTTAGAATTCATAAACCCTCCACCGTGGTCACTATAAATAGTTAGAAAGGATTGGTTTTTCTCATTTTTAACACTCACTACAATAGTTTTAAAACCACTAAAGGCTTATTATTTTCTTGCTAGAAACAAACCCATGTATATTCAGTATAATTATCACCTAAAAGATATCCATAATAATTTCCATTGACACTTCCAATTTTTTTAAAACCAAAGAAGTCCATGATCACTAACTATATATCATTATATGTTGATACATCACTAATATATTTAAAACGTGACTTATGTTTCTTACCACGTTAACTAGGATCACAAACTTCCGAATTATCAATCCTATGTTCTAGTAGAACCTTAATAAGTCATTTCTTAGGAAATATAACTAATGTTCTAAAACTATAGTGACCAAATATTCTATTCCATAAATATGATGAATCTTTTATTATAAAATGGAATGGTATATCATGGCTCCTATGGTTTTCTATGATCAAAGTGTAAACATTATAATGTCGATTGTATGAAATAATAAACTCATCTTTAAAACTATGAATAATTAGTCTATCATTCCTAAAGATCTCAAGATAACCCTTATTACATAATGGTATTATTCTTATTATGTTATTCTTAAGTACATTAAAAAATAAAAAATTTTATATTAAATATTTACTAAGAATAATAATTTTACATATAACCATAATTTCACCTTGAGAATTATTTCCAAAAGTGACTCTTCGACCTTTCATATTTATCGTCTTCTTAAATAAATCTTTTTTTACAGTCATATATCTCAAAACCCCCTATCCATGTATGAGATATTATTTTCATTAGTACATTATTAATTCTCCTAAAAACAAAAACATTAGTATTTTTGAACCCAAACCATCTTAGGTAGAGTGTTATATGATAGTAATATTTTTGGTAACCACATTTTTCCAACATTACTATATTATAAAAATTACATTTATTTGGAAAAATATGAATTATAAAAACCCCCAGAATGAATATTAATTAAATAAAATTTGATCATCTAGTTTCTACCACATTAAAATTTAGTGAAATATGTGGCACTCTTTATAACAATGTACGTATTACTAAAAATATTTTTTCACATTAACACCAATTCCAAAAATGTCCCTATGGGGTATGATTTTATTGTGCAATTTTCAATGTTTTCCGTCCCATTTTAAAACTTATAAAATAGTTTCATCAAAATATATATTTCAAATTATAGTTTGACAACTATGTTTTTCTCCATAATAGAAATTATATCGGAACTAAGATTTAAAAATTCAATTTGTAAACTATTTTTCTCAAAAATACATTTCTCAAGATCTTTAGAAAGAGTTTATTTTTTTTATTTTAGACTTAACAAGATCTTTAGAAAGATATTATATTTCTTTATTTAATATATAAATTATTTAGTTTCCCATTATATTATTTTAGAATTACCATGTTTTTTAGAAACATTTCAATATTCAATTTTAAGATGTTTTCTAAACCTTCGTACATCTTCAAAACTTGGTATAGTATTTTCCCCCATTATTTATGGAAAATTATTTAACCAAATATTTATAATTATTCTCATCATTTTTAGAAAGGTAATTATAATATAATGTACAGTTTTTAAGGGATTTAGTAGTAGTTAACTTTTCCATGAGACATTTATCTAATTTTGTTATATCTAAAAACATTAATTATCTATCCAGAAGACTCATTGTCCAAAAATTATCATTTGAACTATATCTTATACTGTCACTATAATTTTCAAAAGATTTCATACTTTTATTTCTCTAATTATTATAATACTTTTTATCATTCATGCCAAATTTATTTCATTATGATCTTTCCTTTATGGTTAGTTAAATTAGGTCTTCAATTTTTTTCGTTTTTTCATTAATAAAAGTTTACCTCTGTATATTACATCAAATAAGTTTAATTATTATAACTTCTCCAATATCTCTATTGAAATGTATTTTTCCCAAAAAAATTATTCATAATTATTTGAAGGAATTTTCCATTAATTTTCCATTTTTTCTAATGAAATAGTTTTTGATTCAATAATAACTATATTCTTCTTAGATAATTTCATCACATTTTCATCAGATAGAGATTTAATAGCAATAAAAAAAAGTTGTGTCAAAATAAACTAATCCATTTTTATTTTCCATATTATCTACATCCCTTTTCAGTCTACACTCATATTGTATAAGGTTTCTAATAGCATCGTTAATGGTATGATTTTTAATCATTCTCATGTCATCCAAAGAATTCCTTTATTATTCCCATTCATTGTGAATAATCACTATGTTATTCTCAACTAATATAATATCTATTAAATATTTCTCACCATGGGAATGTTTACTATTATCAATGGTCATAAATCTCTAATTCATCTTAGCTATTGATTCTCTAGTTAGGAAATTAAAATCAGGATAATCAACTCTAAATATATCCCTTCTATTTTAAATGATATTCAATGATCTTGTGTGGGTAACTTCTATATTTTTAAAAATACTATTTTATAATTCAAATGATGAAATTTGACTATAGATAGTTATTTTCATAGAATAAAGTAGAGTATTAATTCTTCCATAATTCAATCTATATTCTGGATTTTCCTGATTTAAAAAATTAGTTACTTCCTTCTCTATAATATTATAATATTTTGTAAACATGAAGAAGTTTTCAACCCCTGTATTGCTAAAAAAGTTATTCATTCTATCTATCTAGTATTCACAATCATTGCTATAAAAATTATATTGTCTACTAGGATTCAAATTTTCTAATGTACCAACATTCAAACTGGTCATCTTATAAAATATTGAAAATATTTTCTGAAAAACATGTTAGTGTAGTACAATTTATAAATAAAATATTATAAAAAACTTAATAACTTTCTACTAACAAAATTTATAGCTGTATAACCTTCTTAGTTACCAATAGTTGGATAATAAGATCTATGATGGCTATAATATGGTGTGAACGGTAGTTTAAATTATTTAATCATAGACAAAACATAAATCCTCTTAAATAAATAATATCTGAATCATAAGTTTTCTGATGGTTAGAGTATTAAAATTCCATCTAAAAAGGTTTGATAAAATTAATTATGGCTTCGGTCTTATAATTAGTTTGATAAAATAATTGATAGAATGAAAAATAAAAAATAACTTTTGATTTAATATATAATGTGGAATGTAAAACATGTAAAAATATGAAATAAGAAACTATTATTAGTAATAATGCCTTAAAACATTTACAAAATAATTTACTCTTTAACCATAATAGTTAATAAAGATATAAATCTTAACTTAACATATCCATATTTTCAATACCTATGGAAAGGTCATGTATTTCCTTGATAAGAGATTCCTCAATATGATGATTGGTTTGGATCTTTCTTCCAATGCACTAGAATCCCTCGATCTGATAGATTGGTGGTATCTCTATCCTTCTTGAGTATGAAATCCCTTGGAATGTTAGATCAGTATTTCCTCAATCATCCTAGACTGGAAATATCTCAATCTATTAGATTATATCCCACTGTCTTTCTGTCCCGAAAATCACTCGATCAATACCATGACTAGACATAGTGAATATAAATGAAAAGTGGTACAAGGAATTTATATTCCTAACATGGATTTCATAGAACATGAACTCTATGATAAAATAAAATGTTATTAATGATGTGTTCATGTTGAGCGATCATCAGACTTTTTGAGTTTCAAAATGTATCTTATCCCCAATCTTGAAATAACCTCTTATATATATGAAATCCTCTAACGGTTGTATTTATAATTTGGTTATAAGGTCCACAATGTGCATTCACTTTAACATATCATAATAAACCCAATCATGATATTAATAGTTAATAATGGACTATAATATATTTTTCCAACATCATTTTTTTGAACCATTATAATTCTATTATTTTTTAACCCATAGAAACAATTATAAATACTCTAGTTATTAAATTTGGATTGTCATATGGACATCACTATTATTTTTCAATATGATAAACTAAAAAAGGATAATATGATTTATCATTACCAATTTCAGTCTTTTGCTTATGAATTTTGTAGTATGATAAACAGGACATTAGTCTAACCATTGGCTATAATAAGTGTTAGTATGATATACCTGATGCACCTCCAATATGATGGATTGGTTTGAATACTCAATTTTTTTATTCGTTTAATATAAGAATAATTTAAATGTTTGGTATAAAAATATTTTAAAAAAAACAAAATACAACACTTTGAAAATAAAATGCTAGTAAAATATAGTGTTTTAATAGTGTTTTTTGATTTCCGAAATTAAGAAAAGTAAATGTAGAAAGAAAAACAATTGACTAAATTGATTTTGATCTCAATGTCCTTATTAAGTCATCTCCATATATTTTTATTTTATCATGGTATGTCATGAATATTTTTGAATACCTCTATAAAAGAATCTAGATATAATTCCATAATAGGATCATGATGAGTATCATCTCAGTGATGAGGCGTCACTTTAAGGTCTGATTCTGGAGGTGTTCCCTCAAAAGTGGATAACGAGATGTACATTCACAACTTGACTAGTGATCAAACATACCTCTGATATAATAAACTATCTTTTTACCTATTTCATGGGAATATATCATTATAGATATAGAATATAATGATCTGTGTAAGATAATTACACTCTCTAAGTTTCAAAGGAAGATACTACCCAACCTTTTTGGTGATGAAAACCCACAAATATTAATGGAATTTTCATATTCCATGTACAGAGTATTATGTCTTATCTAAACCCCTTCAGAGTAGATGGTGGTTCTCTTGGAAAATTATTTCCATGGATTAGTAGGATGATGGTGGAATTTAAAAATACAAAAAAATGATATGGTGAATCATACATGGATTGAGTTTCAGAATCCGGTTCAAGAGGATTATTTTACAATGACTCTATGATTAATGTGAATCATTAATATTATCAATCATTATCATGGGAATATGTCAGTTTTTGTGTATGTGATAATGTTTAACAACATCACATGATACTCTCCCTACATGTTTTGTGATGTTTATTTATATATGAGAAATTTAGAGAATGATCTATATAGAGATATCTATGATTCAGTTGATCCCCTTAACATCACCATTTATGATGGGTACTGGTGTGTACCATATTGGTAGAGATATTTTTGGTGGAACAGTTAGATCCAAAAGATATTTATAATTCTCATCAGAGAGAAGAGAATTCATCAGTAGTTGTATGATGTTGATATTATGGTTCATTCCACTCAAAGAGTCGACATGTTTAATATCAAACTAGTAGATCCACATATTTCTATTGAATGATAGGTTCTAGCCAACTAAAGAAGTGGAAATACATTTTTATGATGGGAAATATCATATTGCTTCTGACTGTCGAACCTAGTATATGGTAGAAACTATGAAGGTAATAGATAAAAAATTTAGGTAGAGACAATGATGTGATATTAAAGAACCATAGAGAAGAAGTTATGGTATAGTATATATGAGGGATAAACAAGTCGGTCAACATTTTGATTTTATACCTACACCACCACCTCCTTGTTTTGACCATCTCTCCTAGGGATCTAGTGGGTAGAGACCTAGTTAGTTAATGTTGTTTGAGATTTATGACCCAAAGTACTCTATCATGATCTAAGGTATGATATGTTTCTTCAATACCCATGATTTAGTTTTCCTGGAAATAGGACACAGTAATGAGTTATTCCTTTCTATACTTATCTCTTGTTCAAGAGATAGAGATTCTTTGTGTGCCTCTATCCTAACCCATATGGATAGTGACTCATACTGGATGGTATTTTTCAACAACATGATTATATAAATATAGGAACTTGGAGCTTGGTTGTTAGAGATTATCATGTGACCTTTTCAGGGATACGACTAGACAATATGATTTCAATCTTGGTGTTGATTGAATATCCAACATCAATACCAATATTGATTATTTTTGTTGTGAAATGTGGTGAACCACAGTATATAGGTCGATATTTACATTCACTAATGAAAAGGAATTTTAGTTAGAATATGGTAAGCTCATGTCAAAGTCAATGTAACCAGTTTATCATCATTTTTCTGACCTACATCTTGGTGAAAAAATGCAGCAGATTATTTCTTCCCGACATTAGTAGAGTTGTAACCATATGTTTTCATTGGGGGAATACCTTAGTTACATCTTTAGTGGAAGGATGAATTCTATATTGACTTGCATACCTTAATGGCTCTCATATTTATAGTGGTATATCATATGGCTCCCAAATAGATTTGATATTTTAGGTTTTAGTTGAAGGGACTTGATAAGAAAGGCTTTATCCAACCCAATGTTTCCCCTAGGTATCTTCGATACCTTTCACCAAGAAAGAAAATGAGAACTTGATGTTGACTTTGGAATATGATCATATAAAATATTTAACTATTAATAATAATTATCCCCTACATAGAATTTAAAAAATATTTGATTATTATAAATAGTAAATGTGGTTATTAAGGTTTTCATTAGGGTAGGTTATCATAAATTGTGGGTATTTGAGGGGGATATACCTAATAGGACATTTGGATATCACTATGGTCACATATATTACCTTTTGATTCCTTTTTTCCTAATGAATTTCTTTGTGTTTTTTATGGGACTAGTGAAAAATATATTCTATACTTTCCTAGACCAGCTTTTTTTGGCCTATATCGATCAATTACTCAAATAAATGGTATCAGAGGATTATAATGTTGGAAATTTGTGGATGGTTTAAGAGATCCTTCAATATAATCATATATATATATATGAATCTCTAATTTCATATTGTATATTGTAAATGTGCACTTTTTGGGAAATGTTATCTCATAGGAAGGATTAATTATGGATAGAATGAATATTGAGGTGGTTCTAGCTTAGAATCTACCCATGAATGTGATAAAGGTGTGGAAGTTCCTCAGGTTGGATGGATGATATTAAATATTCATGTTGAACATATCCATGATTGAGAACTCCCTTAATTTCATGACTAGAAATAGGAATACTATTATATAGACAGATTTTTTCAATAATTCCTCTGATTAGTTTTGGTGGTTTTTAACTAGTACAGTCGTCCATAGATTTCTAGAAGAGGGTTTTAATTACATAGTGTTTTTTGATACCTTTGAAGAGGGTATCAGGTTTGTTTTAATGGAGAGGTTGGATATGATAGACTACATATCTTAGAAAATGATGCCCTATAATAAGAATAATGAAACACATGAATCAGTGCTGGAAACTATTGTTTGTTCATTGAAAACTTGGAGTCACTACCTTCTGGTTTAGTTGTTTTTGTTTATTTTAACCAAAAGTTTCCTAGTTGTAACATTACTCAAAGAGATCTCGATCGGGGGTCGTGATGGTGGATAGTGTTCATATAGTAATATGACTTTAATATATTTTATACTCTTGGGAAAGGGATTTTTTTGGAAGATTCTCTCTGTCTGAAATCTCAATCCAAATTACTAGGTGTGGGATTAGAGATATTGTCCTTGTTGCAGATATCCATGGTGGACGAGGGTAGATCATTATACCTTAGATCAATGGTTTTTACCCCTCCACTACTATATAATGTGAGGGAGGCACAACTTGGCGATGATGACTTTGAGGTATTTAAGGTCTACATATTCATATTACAAGAACCTAATGGAATTTTGAAAGGTGGATAACATGTTATCCTCTTCTAAGGGTGAGAAATAGTACCATCCCTGATTTGGGAGTAGGTGCATAGTGAGTTCCATACATCACCTTTATTTGTATATTATAGGGTAGAAAAGATGTACTAGGACCTTTTAATGTAGTTTATGTATCCATGGATGAATAATAGTGCTATAGAGTTTATCTCTCAATTCCTCTCTTCCCCAAATGTGGTGATATAGTATCAGGTGCCAATGGGTATGTCACATCCCATTAGGACTCTTGAATTGAAGTGGGACATCATATAAATAGATTTCCAAAGGGGGTTTCCATAGAATTTGATAGGTCGTGATTCTATCTAGGTGATCATGGATCCACTCATTAAGTTGGATCACTTACTCGCCATCAAAGATAATAGTTTAGTGGAAACCTTTGGACACTTGTACATGCAAGTGATTTTCTGGATTCATTTTATCACCTCAATGACTATCTCAAAACCTCTATTCTCATTTCACATATTGAATTTTTGGTGGATTAAAGGAGGCTTTTCGGACTCAATTTTTCTTAGGGAATGATATTCCACACCAAGAAAGATTGCAATACGAATCATACACTTAACATCCTAGAGAACACGCCACGAGATTTCTTGTTGGACTTTGGATAAAGTAAATATTATAAAATTCCCTTAGTATTATTTTCATATAAAAAAACTTCACTCAAATGTCAGTATAAAACCTTTTGAGGCCCTTTATGGGAGACCTTATTGGTCACCACTGTAATATTTAATTTTTATGGAATAAAAACTGATGGTCCCAATGTTAGTTTGAGAAAAAAGAATAAAGGTAATGCCTTTTGTATGATGATTTTGATAGCTCAAAGATGTCATAAGTCATATATATAAATACATGGAATAACCTTTGAGTCCAGTGAGGGGGGGAATGGGTTATTAAAGGTATCACATCAGAATGGTTTACAGTGATTTTACATGGGTAGAGGATATCTCTAAAGATCAATGGCCTCCTTTATATTCATAGTAGGCTTAAAATTCTTCAAATCACCTATAATATCTATATATTTTAACCAATTTCATGATGTCTTCATCATTTCATATATGAGGAAGTGCATTCATGTTCCATTACACATTATTGATTAGGGTTAGGTAGTAATCGAAGACAAAGGCACATTTTCAAAGTAACTGGTGGTGATATAGGATTGATAGGAGAACATTTGTAAATTGTGGATAATTCCCCTTGTTTTACATATATTGTATCAATGGAATATTTAGTTGGTCTCATGGGAATGGGAGATCCAAATTCAAGATTCGTGCCCTCAACTATTCTAGTGGTTCGTCCATTGAAAAATGAAAAATCCTAAAATGTCGAGAGTGTGTAAAAACACTATTTTTTATGATCATTCACATTTAATATTTCTAATAATATTTTAAGATCTAGTCACGATGTCACAGTGGAGTTTCGAGTAGCTTGTGGCATCGATATTGTTGTATAAAAATTATTAAATATATTAACTCACATGTGTTCATAATTATAGGCATAATGGTTTTACTATTTAATGGAACCATTGATGATTAAAATGAGACCTCCATTGAATATGGAGTGTGGTATTTACCCAAGATGAATCCTATGTTTTGTTCTCGTTTTGTTTTAGATTGATTTGCATCACAAAGAATAATAGACAAAAATAAATTGGCAAATTAATTCAATTTTTTAAATTACCTCTAAAGTATTGATTTTTATACATAAAACGTTATATGGTTATTGTTTGGGTTAAATTCCCAACTATATATAATGGAGATTGATTTTTATTTGAACCTTGGTGATTAATGAAATGATGGACGATCCCAGACTGAATAATCAACATAATAGATTCATCAGAAACATCACATGTCAATTCTATCTTCTATAAGATAGATCCATTCTTATTACAAGTCATTTTTTATACCTACATTTTATATTGTTTTTATTTTATATTACCTCATATAATTATAATTACGAATAAACCAGTGTTTATCATGGACAATTTTTATGTTTTATGAAGATTCATTTAGTTGATAATTGTTTTTATTGAAATGATGATTTCAATATTGTTTCATTTTCATGTTTTTGAACACTTTCAAATAAAAATTTCCTAGTAAAATATGTCCATCATTAGATCATCACTTTGTTTTGTATTTCTCCCTCTATACTACATTCATTCTTCACCAGTGTCTGTTTGACTGATGGATGAACTATTTTTATGGAACCAATCAATTTAGTAACTTATCATTGGAGCCACAAAACATTGTTTTAGGTTCAATAAAAAAAATTATAGAATTGTGAGGGTTTGATGATGATTATTTGTTTTGTTCAAAGTGTTCATCTCAAGAGGGGGTTGAATTGAGTACCCAATAAAAATTTCTGTCTAAAATGGATTATTTTAATTCCACTAAATATTCAAAAATAGTCCATCTTATCAAAATAAGTAGTATGATATATATCATAATCCTAATTTATATTTATCTTAATATTGATTTGGTATCTATTGAATAATATATATAATAATATTGAATACTTTGAAATCAATTTACATGATTAAAATACTATTTTATTACAAACTAAGATAAACAATAAATGTATAAATTCAATTTATAGTTAAAATTGTTTTCAATTTTAGAGCAAAAAAATAAATTAAAAAAATTTAAAAAACACACAAGGAAAAAATTAATACAAGTGGTTCAGTCTCAAGTTGAGAATTAGTCTTCTCCAATTAGAAATCACCCACCACAAAGTCATTTATAAAATAAAAATATGATCCAAAACCATGATCAGGATTTACAACATATTACACTATTCAAGTCACACACAACCTATTCTATAGATATTAGTGGGAATGAAGATAAAATGGTCACACAGGGACCTCTACCACTCTTATTTGGGTGAAGCACAAATAAGAAAAAAAATTTAGAAGATATCTTGTATCTTCTAGTTTATCTAAGGAGACAATGTGCATATAAAAAATAGAGTATAGAACGTGCTTCTGAAATGTAATAAAATATAAAAATAAATGATAAATTTTGGATTATTGGGTTTAGAGATGCTCGGTATATTTAAATGTAGGTTTTGACTCATTATTTGATTCAGAAATAAGGATCGACTTGAGTTTTCAAGAAATATTTAGAAAAATAGAGTGTCACGGACTCTTGTTTTTTGACTATAACTATGCACTGAATGAGATAATGTGGTTCATCTTCCTCATCAAGATTTCATAGCAAGTCATATCTTTTAAGTTCAACATGATACTTTTGGTACGTTAGGCTTCTCTAATATTCCATTCCTGTGTTATTTTCCCTTGTCCACATATTAATTAAGAAGTGCGGTGTTCTTGTTATCAACAATAGAAGTAGAGAGAATATCTGGATATTATTCCTTGTACTCCACATTCTTACATAATTTACCTTTGACATTTAAGGAACAATCATTAAAATATAAAATTCCATTAACTTAAATAAATATATTTGTTAGAATGATATAAGTAAAAACAAAATAAGAAAAGTAATATATATATTGATGGTGTCTTTGGATCAAGCATTGTCTCGTTTTCTTGTGGTGTCTCATGTTCTGGCATCATGTAACTAGTTTTATGCTATTGATGGTATGTGGCTCTGGAGATATGTTGTTATGGAGTGACAATGGTAGTGTCTTATACTTAGCAAAATTGTTAGTGTCAGCAATATGAGTCTAACAACATGATATTGATGGTATCTCTTCTTGAGGTATATCATATTTTTTTTCAGTTTTACATTCTAACAGCATGACATTCTGGTGGTGGGTCGATCAACAGTGTCTGAATCAACTTTGTCTCATACTTTGCCAGTTCTTCAGTTCAGCTCTATGATAGTGTGATGGAGTGATGTCCTAGCGATATCGTAAACTTAGAGAATTTTTGAACTAGTGATATGTCATGACCAACGGTCTTTCATACTTATAGATTTATCATGTGTTCCTATAATAAGGATTCCATACATGTAAATATCAAATTCATTAGTAGTATTAAATACATGATTTTGGTATCATTAAAACTATGAACTCAATAATCTATACATTTTTATGATCACAAATCACGGTTTGAAAATAATACTACAAAAGTAAAAACAAGTTATCATTGTTATTAAATAACAATAAACATGATATCCAATAAGAAAAAAAGAATTATTATTCATAGATTTCATATATGGTATCAAGGATACAATAATAAAATATTATAAATTTTGAATGATGTAAAGAAGGTAATATTAAACATACTGATTAATTAAGCCATGGAGAGATGTAACGAATATGATATTAAAGATATATATTAATTAATCCATAAAAATTATCCCCATTTTGGGATTATTGAAATGGTAAAGTATAGTAGAAAAAACATATTAAGAGGTAGATAACAGTAAAATTGGCAAAATAGGAAGTAAGAAATATATGTGGAGGGGTGAAAAAAATGCTATTACAAACCAGATCCCATCAATGACAGAACTTTCTAATCTAGAAAAAGACAAAAATAAAGGGTTGGAAAAGGGGTCCAATGGTTCTGTTAATTTATCTTGGGCTTGATCTTTGTTTTTATCCAAGGTAGGTGGATCATCCCAACACAGAAGATATGGGACACCAAAATAATATTTTGTAATAGTTCTAGGATGGAATTCTACCATCACAACTAGACAAATATGTCTAAGATCTTTAGTACGAGACATTGGGAATGGTTGAAATAGAGTAAGTAAAGGTCAAAAGGGATTAGTTATCATAGATTAATGGTATTGGTGATGAGGTTAAGTGTACATTGGTCCGGCATTGAGTCAGGAAGAGGTTGAAGGAATAGTAATGACATCCAGAGCTAAAACTACAGAAGTTTGAACATGTATATATGTATTTATAAGATTGATAAAATCTATAAGAATATGTCCTTCCTTTTACATTTACTTACATAAGTCATCTTTATTCGCCTTGAAGGATTGAAGAGAATGAGTGAGTTCCTAGAGTTTCCTAACATGTCATTGGAAGTCTTGAGTTGCTGGAGGCAATCTCAGATTCTCATCCAATAATTTAACATGAGCATCCATAGCATGTTTTGTATAGATTCTCGAGATATATCACATGATGGAATTTTTTATAGTCAACATATTAGCATTTAAATCCATGGAATAATTTCAAATTATCATGTGGTTATTCTCATTTCCATGTTAATATTTCCAAAGAATTTATAAAGGAATTTTATGTTCTCCACTAGAGGGGCCACTGGAGGCAGCTGCAAATTCATCTATAAAAACTAAATGGATGATATAAGCATAAAACAATAGAATATTGAAAGAATAAACATATGTATCTTAGTATGAATCCCCAAACTTTTTGTGAATACCAACCATGGAATCTTGAAAGGAAAATTTAATTTCCTCAACCAATTTTTTTAGAGAATTCAGTACGATTCCAATGTGATTATTTTCAATTTCCATAGCCTGAATGTGATGCATCATTTTTGGTTTTATATAAATAACATCCATCTCAATTAAATACCTTTAATTTATTTCAATAATATTTTTCACTAGGGGGTTTGAGATCTTACAGACTTGTGAAACTCAGACATAATCCTTTCACTAAAACCTTTTAAATCCTCTTGAGTGAGGACCTCCAAGGAAAAAAACTTAATGAACTGAAGCAGATACAAGAATATGAGGTAGCAAATAACTGAACTTCTCAATAATTACTTCAATATCAACATGGGATATATTGATATATTAGGATCACCTTCCATACTTACTTTATGTTTATTAACCCTTTGAGGGGTTTTTTAACAGTATAAAATTTCCCCCACTACTCTTCCATAGGGTCAACTCATCTCATAGAAATAAAAACTATGGAAGTAGGTACCACGTGAGTAGAAAAAATAGAAACCTCGTGATTTCCTTTATTTAGTAAACTCTATGCAATCCTTGTATATCCAACACTATCTAGTTTGGCTTCTAACTATGTATTATTATTGGTTACATCTTGCATCTTAACATCTCTCAAAGAATCAATAGTAGTGGACTCACCTTCCACATTTTCATCCAAAGGGGATTTATGAACCTCAACCAATTTTTCATTCCCAAAATCATCATAAATCATCTCCTTTTTCTATTTATCAGCAATATTATTTTCTAAATAATCTTAAACACTAACTAGTTTAACCACAATATAATATGAAACATATGGACTAATTTCAACTAAACTAGCCTCACCAAAATTACTAGTTGGAGTCTCATTAAAAAACTCTAGTGATTGGGAATTCTCCCTCAAAAAAAAACTTTCATCACATAAGGAACCACAACATCGTTCTTCTTGATTCTCCCACTATCATTATCAGATTTAGAGTCACATTAATCATTTGTATCCTCATTTTCAATAACATATTTTTCTTATTTTTCTTTATCATCATCATCATCATCTTATTCTTTACTTGACATTGAACATGTATATTGTTATCCTCTAGATACCCCAGTCTATTCTACAACACCTTTGATGAATTTATCTCTTATAGGAAATATCCTAGGAGGACTAGGAACTCTATTGGTGATGGGAGAAGCTTTGGGAGATAGATCAGTATCACTAACTTCAACAATAGAATTTTTATTTCTTCCATAAATATATAATATTATTTCTCTTCATCATAGTAGATCACAACCTCATAAGGTTCAAAACTAGGATCAACAACATCCTTATGTTTTCTAGGATGATCAGCTGGATTGTAATCTTTATACAACTTTTCATAATCTCCATCCAAATGTCTATTTAATAGATTCTATCTTAACTTCATTCTATAGATATTGGCACTTATTATATAGAAACCACAATAATCAATGACTGATTCATCATTATAATGAACTAGTCCCTTGGTACTCAAAAATTATTAAATAATCTTTAGGTAGATCAAAAAATTAGATATATATGATTATTTAGTCATCTCCCAAATATATACCATTAGATATCAATAAGGATTAATCTTATGTCCTTCTATCATTAGGGATATAAGATACACACTATGATACCTCAAAGTAGAAAAATATACCATCCTTGGAAAAATAATATGATTTGAAAATTTGAATAGAATCCTACACTATCAATCATGATCAGTGGTAAGAGGGATGGACATTTCTTCTACTAATCTTGAAAACACCCCCACACTCCTATGTATTTTCAAATTCACTCGACTGGGGCTCCTATGTCTGTACTCACCCTAGCGATCTCTTCCAAATTAGAGACCTTAGATCTGAGACCTTAATCCATTTTTGAATCCCCATAACCACACCTATTTTCTCTCAAAGCTTACCCTAGGGGTCACCATGTTAGACCTTCCTTTAAGTATGCATTATGTGGCTCCTCTCTCAGTCCTACGTGACCATGCTTCTTGGTGGTTCGCCCTGTAACCTCAATGTTGATTATATATTTTTCCTACTAGTTAATTGATATTCCATCATAAGCCTATGAAAATATTTTTGAATTCCTAAAATGGACCCTCATCGCACATTTGGGTTTTATGAAGCTATCTCTCTTTGTATTCAAGTGATTAGTGGACTCCTAGGCTCTTGATGCTCCAGCACAAATTTCTGCAGTTCCTTGTAACTCCTTCTTTCAGATCCTCATGTAAGAGGTAACTTTCATCCATTCCTAGTTTGAAGCCCCTTTTATCATCGGTTGTTGTCCTTTTTACTTGGTCGGGCAGTCACTGGAAGTTCACAAAGGGAAGGAAATTCCTTGAGCCTCCATGTGGATCAGCCTTCTAGACCTTCCGCTCTCACATCACTGTGATTCTCTCCTTAATGGTTTAGGGGACTCCCATGGTGGATTTATATGTGTGTGTGACCACACTAGGTGTTGTGTTGCTACTTTTTTAGCCCATATCTATGTGGATCTTGATCTCCCTCAACCTAACATAGAAACAATATGCTTCATTATCAAGGAGATTCTATAACGGAATTAGGATATTATTAATACAGTGCTTCTTAGGTTTTTCTCCTATTTCTCTCCCCTGTGACATTATGTGTAGGTGTGAAGGAAATATAATTGAGGAAGTCAATGCTAGTGCATCACTCCTCCTAGAGTCGCTGCTATTAGCATATTTACTCAAAACCATTCTGTGGGAACAATCCCAAAATCTGATTAAGAACCTACCTAGGCTGATCTTGCAACCCCTACTGTAACCATTCTTTCTACTCTTTTGGGTTAATTTTCCCATTTTTGTTATTAACCTTCCAATCCATATTTATTTGTCCTTTTCATCACCCCTACACATTTCCCACTCATACCATTTTTGGATACTCCTTAAATATCATCCAGTTTATCTATAAGGATTGTTGGGTGAAGGATATATGGAGCTTTTTTCCAAGTATTCCCTCCCCTATGGAATTTCTCCCTCCTCCCCCAGCACCCCTCAACTGCTCAACAGTTTCTCAGAAAGGCTTCAATCAAGTGTGTCCTTCTCCTTCTCTACTGGTTATCCTTCATCCTTCTACTAGCATCCCTAGTATATCTATTGATATGATTTCTTCTACTATATAAGGCCTTCTACCATTTCCTCCCCCCATGTTATTATACTTCCCCAGGATGAAAATGATGGTGTTTAGAATGAAGGTCTTGTTACCCAGTCCATCAAAAACATTTCAAACAATCCACTCCAAAAAATTATAGAGGTTGGTCCCTAAGGATGTGTTCTCTATCAGCCTCTCCAACAAAGCCATCCGCATCATCAAACACTAGAGTATGCATAAGGGAAAAACATATTTATGAGTTTTCATCCCCCAGCATGATTGATACCAACTATCCTAGGGGAAAATCCAGGCCATCGCTACATCAATGATTCCTATTATCACTTGGAACACTCTTGGCATAAATGCTTGGGTAAATATTGACTTCTTAGACATGGATATCAAAAATCACAATTCATTCACTTCTGTTGTTCTAGAAAAAAATATAATCCTTTATAAATCATGAAATTTACTCGAAAACTTATAATGAATGATTCCATGCATGCAGACCTGAGTAATCAACATATATGGATCTTTTGTAACATAGATGTTTTTGTGGATATAGTTCAGTTGAGAGATCAATATATAACTGTGAATGTGAATACTCGTGTGGATCCCCTATTTATCTCTTTGTGCATGGGATTTGTGATGCACAAAGAAGATAAATTTTGTGGCATAATATGAATAATTTTTAAATATATGAATCCTCAGGGATCTTTGGGGGATATTTCAATATAATAACTGAATATGATGAGAAGATAGGATGGGCCGATTTCCCTTGAAAGGACATATTTAATTTTTTCCAATTCATGGTAGGTAAATGTATCCTATATATAGTGTTTTTTGGTAACCATTTCACATGCTGAAACAGTCAATAATGGAGTAGATGTTGTTGGAGTCACTTTGATCGATTCCAGGACAACATCCACACCATCTTTATGTTTCAAAATGCCAAGGTTGATAATATTTTCGGTGGAATCTCTAATCATTCCCATTTTTTGGATTCCTTGGATCCCATACAGAATGGTTGTGACCGCTTTATATTCTATACCCAAATGATTTAAACTCTCTTCTATCATAATTTGGTGTGTGAGTTCTGGGGAAAGCCTACTCAGAGTCACTCATGGGTATCAATTCCGTAAAATCTATGGTGGGTTAAACTCATTTTACAAGCATGGGATAAGGTTCTGCCTCCAATTAATTAGGACATATACACTCTCAAATAGGATGTTGATCACCTGTAAAATAGAATGGAGGATTCATGGAAAGACTCTGTCTTTGAGGATCTATCTAATAAGATGAAAACCCTGGAGAATCAAATCTATAACTAGGATCACACATGTTGGGAGAGCTCAAGAGATAAATGTTTACACTAAGGTTTCAAAAAAATAGCCAACATTCATGCATGCATCAAATAAAAAAGACAACCAGTGAACCCAATATCATTATTGAAGATGGTTCTTATTCAGATGACATAGATGATTTTTGGGGTATGGAATTTTCTTTCTTCAAAAAACCTCTTGTAGGTCACAACATTAACATTCCAAATGGATATCCAAGAGGGAAAGCAGATCATGTGGAGCTGATTCCTAGTCTAATATCCAACCAGGAAAATTCTGTACATAATGCAATACCTGATGGGAAGGAAGTCTATGAGGTAATTTCAAACCTCAACCCATAGAGTCCACTGGGAAATGATGGCTTTCTAGGATAATTCTATACGTGATTCAGGGATGTAATTGAAGAAGATATTATTGTGTTCATCCATGATTTCTTTTTCGATGGAGAACTCCCATGGATTTTTGGTTCTACGACTCTTGTCTTGTTACCAAAGATCAATGATCAATCCTCTATCTTCCATTACAGACTGGTAAGTATGTGTAATTTTCATTACAATTTTTTTTTCAGAATCATCAAATGAAGAATCTACAAGAACATTTCTCAGTGGATTTCCATAGGACATCATGGTTTGTGATGGGATAGTCTATATATATAGATATCGCCTTAGCATAAGAAATTCTAAAATATATCAACATAAACAGCCATGACTCAATCATGGATTTAGAGTAGGATATGAATAAGATAGGTGATATAATGATATGGGGATTCATAAATATGGTACTCATGGGTTTGGGTCTCTCTTATGGGGATATAGATCTCACTTTTAGATGTGTTATCTCCCCAAAGATGGATGTAGCATTTCGGAGAAATTCTCATGGAATTTTCAAGGTGACCAGCATGCTTAGGCAAGGGGAACCCATCTCCCTGACCATTTTTTTCTCATTCAAGATAACCTTATGCACATTGTCAAGAGAATATTATATACTAGCGACATACTTCCTTATCGTAGGAAAATTAACCTTCCTCTTATATCCAATTTTATATTTTAAAATGATTATACCATCTTCATTAATATTAGAAGAGGATCGGTTTGTGGTATCAACAAAATTATTGAAGAATGTTTCTACTGGACCAGCTAGGTTATTAGAAAATCAAGGCGTAACCCCTATATATCAGGAAGATGTGGCACCAGATGAGTAACTTCCTTGTGAAATTAGTTATACATGTAGAGAAGTTCCATTCCATTAGATTACCTTGGCACCTCGGTCTCTTCTAGAAGAACATGAATTTGTGACTTTGATCACTCACTGAACAAGATGATGAGTCGCATGCTCAACCAGAAAAAAAAACTACCTAGATTTTGTGGTTGGATATCCTTAGTCAATAGTGTACATTCTGCCATCCCTATCCACTTTCTTTCAACCATCAAAGTTACAATGGGGTTCATTAATACCGTTAATAAATTATTGGAAATCTTTTTTGGGATACATTATCTGAATGTAAATGTCACTAGTCCTCATGGGGAAGGATGGAAAGGCCCATAAATGATGTTGGAATTATTTTACGGAACCTATAAGATACTATTCACTAAATGCATGCAAAGATCACATGGGAGATCGTGGAAGAGCACACTCTCTTGGGTAAAATAATGGATTATAAATTTGTTGGGAAGGTGGAAGATGTTTGTGCTCTTGCATCCCCTTTCTATTATATGATTTATCCACTCATCCTGACCCTTCAACGACACTCTTTATGGATTTTGGGATAAGGTGACATACTGTTTTGGAATCAAAACATGTCGGGTTCTACGATCAGCATTTTAGGGTTCCAGGCCCTGTTGATTTCATTTAGAGAGGCCAGACTACATCTATAGTTTATCAATGATGTTGTAGAAAAGAATAAATATGATGTGTTTAATCTCATTAGAATTAATTATGATCTAGACAATTGTGTGTTTACTCCTTCCAACTCCAGGATTTCCACAATAGAGGACTTCTGAAGGATATCGATGCCTCGAGAGCAGTGGGTAGAGGTAATATAATGATCTGCTGCTATAAAATTCCAAAAAAGTTTGACTTTATAAATTATAGGATAAGGAACCATGCATTTCCCATGGATAAAAACGTTAAAAAGATGGGTTTCAACCTAGCCTCTAGATGCCACTACTGTAATACCAACCATGAGGAAAATTACAATCACATATTCTTTTAGGGAGAATGGGAACTAGTTGTTTGGAATTTATTTGGTGATTTCACTACCCTCTCCTATAAGGACATCATGGAAACATTTTTTTAGTGATTTTTTCATGTATTTAATGCCACAGACATAGAAAAAATGGAAAGATCTATTATTCTGAGCACAGGATGCTAGTGCATATTGAAGAACAGGAATAACTCCAAGTATAAGGGAATTCAATCCACACGAAGATCCCTCGTTATGAGAAAAAGGTACCTCTTCATCAATGTAGCCAGTGCTATCATAAACTGGAAGGATTCTCCCTCTCTAATATTTCGTTAGGTGTGTACATCTCAGGGAATACCTAACAATGTTGGGCCTTAGGTCCAATGGGAGTGTTAGAAACCACCAGTCACTGGTTTAAAACTCAATATAGATAGTTTATGATTTTTGGAGGTCATGCGAGGTGTATGGGTTTTCCACTACTATAGAGGTAGTGTCTTACTTGCTTTTACTACCAACTATGTACATTGAGGCTCTATAAGGGGAGAGGCCAAATAATTGTACACTATGAAGAACCTAATTGGCCAGAATAATATCATCCTTACCTAAGTATGAACTGATTCCATTATCATTTGTGACTCTATGCATGGAAAAGGTTCCACACCCTTTTCAATAGGCTGCATCATCAAAAAAATATAGATCAATACTCAAGAACAATATTCTGGTAGTCCCTTCATTGTGGGAAGGTAACAGCGTAGCAGATCATCTTTCTTCCATGGTAGTGGATGATTTGGGATCCAACGACTCAATCTTCCCAGTCACACATTTCATGAAAAAAGAGGGGGTTAATATTGTATGGTGGGAAGAACTCGGTCTTAATTACATTAGTACAATATATGCCTTATTGTTTTTTTGGTCCCTGTTATGGTTGGATAACTTTCCTACTTAATAAATATATAAGGATGATGATGATGATTTGAAATTGATCTTCCTTTTGATCAAAATACTATTAACACAGCAAGGCATTCCTCATAAATGAACAAGTCACCATCTTCAAAAATGTTACTTTTATGATCATAAAAAATCCATCATGGGGTACATTCAAACACTAATTCCACTTTCATGAAGATAAACCAAATACCTGACCTCTTACACTACTCTTCAACTAATCTGTACCATCTTGATTGAATGAAAACTGAAGATGTTGATAGAAATCATATTCTAATTTTGGGTAAAAGGGTGTCTCATTTGATGATAACCATTCTAAACATACTTTGTTTTGGAGAACCTTGATTATTGTAGACTTCCTCGATAGGAGCCTCTTTGAATCTAATACATTTTCTATAGCAACAACGGAGCTATAAAGATCACAGTTAACTAGAGCAGACGGAGCAGGTGCCTTTGTATAATTATTCTTTTTCATTGAATATATTGACATAAATAGAGAATACACTAATGGTCATTGTATTCCTATAATTCAGATTATCTTGGTAGACTCAGTTGAAGGTAAGTTGAATGTTTGAAATGAAGAAGGAAAAGATTTGTGCTTGGCTCGAGAGAGATATGTGAAATATTGTGTGGGGCGAAAGATTTGTTTGTACAAAAACATATGTCATAATCATATAATTTATGATGTTAGGAATTCAAAAATAGGAGTTATACATGAAATTGAAATTAAAATTATGATCGAAAAATACACATTCAGATTTAGTAAATAAACTAAACTGGGAAATAAAGCAGTAGTTCGTAATATCAAAAATATATTGATTTTGAAAAGTCATAGAATCCTCAGAATTACAACCAATGGTTTGAAAATAATGGTATGAAAATGTAGGATATGACAACCAATGGTATAACAACAAATGGTATGACAACCAACTGTATGAAAACAAACGGTATGAAAACCAATGGAAAACTTATCTAAAGTTTTATCATTCCTAATTCAAGTATCATATAATTCATTCTCTTTAAATTCAATGGTTTGGTTAATATATCAGATAGTCTATTCTCACTAACAATAAATTATAGAGTGATATATCCTTTTCAGAAATGATCTGTCAAAATGTGATGTTTTATATCAATATGTTTTTTTCAGTAATGAGAAATGGGTTTTGTAGATGTTTTTATCACACTTGAATTGTCATGGTTATAGGGAGATGTCATAATTGATATAGATATTCTAATAGTGTGTGTTTAATCCAAAAAATGTGCACACAACAGCTACCTGGAGCTATGAATTCATATTTGGTTGAAGGTAATGAAACATAATTTTTTACTACACCATGAAACTAGAAACATTGCCAAAAAATTGACCTATTCTAGAGGTTCTTTTTCTATCTAACATATATCCACAAAAATCAGAATTTTATTAACTTACAATATCAAATGATTTTCCTCGCAGGTACAAAAATCCCATATTAGAATTATATTTTAGGTATCTTAAAATACATCTAATATCCATTATGTGTGACTCCTTGGGATTTTCTTGAAAACAAGCACACATACACACACTAAACATAATTTCTGGTCAGCTAGCATACATTTTGAGAAGACTTTAAATCATACCTCTGTAACATGTTTGATCAACGGGTTTCTTAGTTTCTTTAAGATCCAATATATTGGTTGTACTCAAAAGAGTATCACCACTTTTAGTATTATCCAGATTAAAATGTTTTAAAAAATATCATATATTTTTAATTTGGTTCAAAATTATTCCATCATTGTTTGGAAAGATCTAAATTCCAAGAAATAACTTGAGTTCACCCATTAATCTCATTTCAAATTAATTTTTCATCATTTTAGAAAAATTAGTAAAATGAAAATTTTTTGAAGATCCAGAAATAATATAACTACATAGATTTTTTCTACTAATACATCTTTTGAAAAAAAATTATAAAATGGTAGGATTAGATATTCATTTTTAAAAATACTTTTTAAAACAAAAAATTGTGGATCTTATCATACCACGATCTAGGTTCTTGTTTTAAACTATATAAAGATTTTGTTAATTTATAATCTTGATTCCAAAAATGAGGATTTTGAAAACAATGGGGTTATTCTATAAAAATCATAAACTATAAAAAGATTAATTAAATCACTCTTGAAAACAATTTGATAATGATTTAAATCTATATGAGACTCATAAAAAAGTAGGATTCTTGTAGAATCATGTCTAGGTACCGATGAAAAGGTTTCCTCATATTTCATTCCTTCTTCTTAGATATAACCTTGTGCAAGAAGTCTATTTTTTCTAACTATATTACCCAACTCATCAACATTATTCCTAAATACCCATTTGGTGACAATAGTCATGGTGTCCATGGGTCTATCTATAAGTTCATGAACATTGTTTCTTTTGAACAGATTTAACTATTCTGGTATTTCTACAACATAAAATTCATCATTAATTGCTTCATTTATGTTCTTAGGTTCATGGTGAGAGTAGAAATCTTCATGTTCAACCTGATTTATAATATAAGCTCTAGTTTTTGGTTCCCCTATATAGATCACCTGTAAAAGAATATAACGAATGATTCTTGAGAGTTATTAAAATTTTAGAGAAGGTAAGAGTAGTTAATTCTGTATTTTTAGGTGGATGTTCTAGAAATTCTTCAAAACTAGAAAATTCTTCAACATGTTTTAATATGGAATCTTATGGTTTGGAATTTCTTTTCTGAGAAGATAAATCATCATCATGTTTTATAAAGCGATCTTAGTATCATGTGGACCATTTTCAACAAATTTTACATGGATAGATTCATCAACAGTCTTAGTCTTCTTCTTAACCACTCTATAGGATTTACTTGAAACTGAGTAACCAAGAAAAATTACTATGTTTCTCTTGGAGGAAAATTTGTCTTGGTGTTAAGAATAAATACTTTATAACCAAAAAATATAAAGTAATTAAACTTTTGTTTCCTATTATTCCACAACTCATAAGGGGTGGTCTTAATAATATGTCGAATAAAAACTCTATTTATGATATAGTTATATTTATTGAAAGCTTATTCTCAAAAATAGATAAGTAGGTCATACTCATTCAACATAGTCTAGGCAATCTCTTATAAGGTTTTACCTCTTCTTTCTACAACGCCATTCTACTTAGGAGTCCTAGGATGAGGGAAGTTATGATCATAGCCATTTTGGGAGAAAAATGATCCAAAATCGTGATTTTTGAAATCAGAACCATGGTCACTTCATAAGGTTGTAATCCTAAGTCCACTAAGATTTTATAAAGAATAATCATGATTTATAAAATAAAAATAGGCTTCACTTTTGTGAGTTAGAAAATATACCCATGTACACCTAGAATAGTCATCTAAAATAACATAAACATAGTACTTCTCATTAAGACTAGAAACTCTAGATGTTTTAAACAAATCTATACTCAAGAGGTTGGGAAGTTGACACTTATTTATTTAGTTTACAAGATATTTTGTGTTTATCCTTTTTTGATAAGGGTTACATACTTCATCAGTTGCGAACTCAATGTTTTATAGATCTCAAACAGACCATTTTCTATTTGTCTTTCTAATTGAGTAAATTTTACAGTGGCCTATTCTCTTATGAAGAATACAAGATCCATTATGGAAAACACTCATGAATGAAACATTATATGAAACTTAAGAATCTAAATCTATATCATTTTCATTTTCATTTATTAAAGGAGTAATGATTAAAGAATTTTTAGAATTAAAAGCATTACAATAAACAACCTCAAACATAATATGGAAACCATTATCACACAACTGAAAAATACTAAGCATATTATATTTTAAATAATAAAAAAATAAAACATCTAAAATTAAAATAGAATTTTTATTACCAATATTTCCAGGGACAATGATTTTATCTTTTGAAATGTCACTAAAGGTGACATGGACACCATCATCCTAGATTAGACTCTTAAAAAAGGAATAGTCTCATGTAATATGTCTTGAACAACCATTGTCTAAATTATATAGGCTTTTACTAGATATCATCAAGAATTTTTCCTACAAAATAGGTTTTAAGAAAGAAAATATATCGGTACCCAAATCTGTTAACGTCTAGAAATGTTAGTAATAAGGGATTTGGGAACCCGTATTTTCCTCATGGGTTTCTTATATACAAATTGAAAACACTTAGAAATAAATACTTTTTGGGCCCTTTTGAATATTTTTGGGTAGTAGAGTTTTTAGGTCTGGATATAGGAATAAAATTATTTTCAGTTATTCTCCTCTATCCAGGTTCATATCTTATTCCAGTAACATATTTATGGGAATATTATTTTCCCAGGATTTGTGTCAATGTATTTCTACCATTTGAAAACTTTTCAAGTGTTGGACCACTTTGTGTATGAATATTGTATTTGTTGTCAATAGTTGTCAATAATCGTCAAAATGAAGAAGGAGATGAAGAATAACTAAAAATTTAGTTGATATTGGGTGAAGTGAAATTTCCTAGAGAATTATTATGGAATCATATCATTGGATGTCATACTTGAGAAATTCTCTAAGAAGATCAATTCAGATGATTGTTGAACAAATACTAAGTTCAAAGAACTTATGTCAAAGGTGACACATTGTCTACAACAATGAAAAATGGTGAATTATCATCCATCTAAGGATGAATGAAGAAGAATGAGGATTTAAAGAAGGCCATGCAATGCTTCACTATTGAATGAGAACTATGCCAGATCATACATGAAGAAAATAATCATATTATTTGAATGAAGTATAGAATGATGGCTGAAGAAGAAGAGAGAGTGTGAAAGGACTTGGCATTCTAAAAAGGTCAGGAATTACACATTTCCTTTAAACATCCAAATACATGTATCAAAGGTGATACATTTTATGCATCATTGAAGGTATTTTAATAAGCTTCAACCATCCACTTTTGGATGAAGAGAGATGATTGGAGTTATTTGGAATTAACTTTCCAAAAGTAATAGAGGATTTTAAGTGAGGATGAAGAAGTACTTTGGAAGTAATGAACCAAAAATAATGGACCAAACTATGATGATGCATTGTTGATTTTTATTTCACAAATATCATAAGTTTGGTGAACTTGTGATGCAAGCCTTATGGAGGATCGAGAGAGTAAATAAGTGTTTTTGGAATAGGAATGTAAGTGGCACGCAAGTCAAAAGTGGCGCACAAGTGTGGCACACAAGTATATGTGGCGCAAAAGTGTATGTTGCGCACAAGTCATATTTCAATATAATCCCATCAAAATATGACAAATAGAAATTAAGTGGTGCGCAAGTTAAATATTGGCACACAAGTCAAAAATCGGCGTGCAAGTATAAGGGACACGCAAGTGTGTCAAGAAAGTGTATGTTACACACATATCATATTTCAACATTATCATATCAAAAAATTACAAAGGAAAGAATGTGTCACACTAGTGAGGGAATGTCGTGCAAGTGATAGAGCGGCGTACAAGTGCTGGAGTGGTGCACAAGTGCTGGAGCGGCGCACAAGTGTATGTGGCGCACAAGTCACCAAAATGCCTTTAAATAGATGATTTGGATCCTCATTTTTTAAAGCTCAAAACATATGTGAAAATTTGAGGTATGATCACACAAGTAGTATATGTAGCCTGCAAGCTAATGTGGCGCGCAAGATGAGGGTTATTTATAAGGCGTGGAAGAAGGAAGTGGCATGAAAGTTGGGTGGAGTGCTAGTAGAAGTGGCACTCAAGTTGTCAAAGGTGAGCAAGCAGGGAGGTTTCTTCGAGAAGTGTGTTGTGTATAAGACAATAGTGGTGTGAAAGTTGTGAGCTGTGCATAATAGAGGCACACAAGTTTTGGTGCGCAAGAAGGGGGCACGCAACTAGAGTGGCATGCAAGAAGCATGGATTGCAAGTTGTGAGTAGTGAAAAATTGTGCCGTTCAAGTATTTTATGGAACACAAGTAGGGTGGCGTGCAAGTAAGGATTTTTATGCAAGATGTGAGTTGTTCCAGAAGTTCTTACCAACTTATGTTCAACTATGATGATTCTAAGTTGATATAGAGTTTATTTTTTTTAAATAACAAAGTGAAATTGACATTCTATCAAGAAGAAGAAGATGAAGAAGAGCTCAGTGTAGATGGTTTTGCACGGAAAGAGAACGAGTGAAGAATAATAGGTTTTAGTGAAGCTGGTTTTTCATTGAAGAAGTAAAAGAAGAAGAAGAAGAAGAAGAAGAGTGTGCAGCTTACAGGTTTTTTGCATAGATATAAGAGAAGAAGAAGAAGAAAAATATAGTATGCCCAATTGAAGCCTATAATTATTTTCGGAAATTTAAATTAGATAATTCCATGTTAACTGATCTCCACTTCCAGGATAATCACATTAGTATATGTGATTCTATCCAATAAGAGAGAGGAAGTTTTAGTGCAGTTGGTTGTTGCACTAAGAAGAAGAAATAAGATACCTAGTGCAGTTGGTGTTGCACTAGAAAATAAGAGAAGGAAAGAAGGAAGAATTGCTTGCCTAATGCATTGCAAGTAATCAAGTGAAGAGCATTAAAGAATACCAAGAGCATAACTTACCATTTGAATAAGGATGAAGACTATCTCCATATGTAGTATAAAGAACCAGCTAGACACTGCAAGTTGGGCTAGGTCATCACCAGTCCAGGGAAGAGGATTGTTTCCCACATCCCTCTAAAGTGTAGGGACTCACACTGGCTAAAGGATTGTTTTCCTAGGCACTCCACTGTAATTTCATATCACATCATAGTGGAGAATCCATGTACTGGTCATACCCATGTATGGAAAGGACGTAGCTACTCTTATTGAGTGGTGAACCTTGTAAAAATATCATGTGCATATTTTTACCTCTTTCTATTATTACATACGACAGGGGAAAAAGAATAAGAGAATCAAGATCCTAACAAGTCAATATGTACAGGGATAAAAGCTGGAATTGGTTTAAAATGTCCCCAATAATGATTCCCCCCCCACCCCTCTCAGTGTTATGTATATCCCAAATTGGTCCCCTTAATTGGTATCAGAGGGTAGGTTAACCTCTGTTGGATTATCTACAGTGATGTTATTCTCTTTGGAAGATTTTAGTTTATTTCCAGAATTATCAATGAAGTTCAATTTTAGTGAAGATTCGGTTATCTCTAGACAGAAGTCTATATATATCAAGACCATGATGAATATGAAAAAGAAAGAGAATAGATAGTTGAAGAAGAAGTCCCTCTTATCTAAAGAAGATGATGTATCTAGTTCTCCATATCTGGCAGACATTGAAGACACACCAGACATGAAAATTTATGAGAAGGTGGATCAAGATTCCACTAAGAATATGGATAACCTTCCTTCCTCAAATGATAAGGATGTATGTGTTAGTACATTTGGAAATTATTCTCATGATGAAAATGTTGTCACAAGTGGTGATGATCAATCTACAACATCTCAATAATTATCCGATGATAGATTTAGAATCATTTTTCATGGTATTCCTGAAGAGAGTGCATCTTTTGTTTGTGGATTATTTCAATGCATTCAAGAAAATATCACTCAACTAGAAAAAGAAACTGATGCTTTGGATAAAGTCTTACAAGGAAACAAATCGAATATTTAAAGCTTTCAAGAAAGGTTTGATCCTTTTAATAAACAAAGAGGGTATTTGAAGTATGTTCTTCAACGTGGTTCAAAGATATTGAATAGAAAGAGGAATCAACAAGACTCTAGAAGAGAAGATCCACGCACTTGAAGATGATCTGAAAAAGAGCAGTGATGTCAAGGAGATATATTTGGAAGAAAACTCCAAGAAGATCAAAGAACATGACTCTTTATTACCAAACAAAGTAAAGATGCATGAAGGTGAAGTTGAATTATTGAAGAAGGCTTGTGATGAGAACATGACTATGACTGAAGACCAGGAATTCATCCTCAATATGAGATGTCTAGAATTGGAAGCTGATTTTACCAATCTTGTGAAGACACATATTGAGTCTCCATGAAAGAAGGAAACAGTTGTTGTCAGTATTCAATGCGCAATGGAGGATTCTATAGTAAAAGTACCTCCATCATGTGATAAGAAGATCGTGGCTTCCCTCATTGATCTATCAAAATCAGTTGAGAAAGTAAAGGTACCATCCATACCAACTTGTACTGATGTTTTTGTCTCTACAAAAAGTACAGGTTGGAATAAAAATTATAAACAATATGGATGAAGAAAATTGAGAAGAAACCTACCGCCATGGCAAAGGTGGATAAGAGAAATAGTGTGGAAGATATCTCCCCACACAAAGCAAAAAATACCAAGAAGAAGATTCATCAACCTTATAAAGATGATGGGAAGAAGTCAAGGTTTTTTGGTCAATGCTGGTGTTGTAATAGATTTGGGCATTGTGAACTAGATTGTTGGTACAACCCCATAAATGTAAAATCATAGAGAAAAATCATCAACGCCTTAAATTTAAAAGCATAGAGAAAGCTCATCTCAAGGGGGAGAAATCCAGAGAAGAAGAAGAAACATCCACAGATCCAAAAGGATCTATATACTAAAAACAGATTTGGAATGTTAGCTAACCTCTTTGATGTATGCAATAGGAGTGGTCATATGAATGGTGCATGTTCATATAAGAAAAGAAGACCACAGAAGCTGAGTAAGAATGAATAAGATTATTTGGGAAGAAATCAAATAAATAATATGAAAAAAATTCACTCAGGAAGATTTCATGAAGGAAAGATGAGAAGTACTTGGATTCTATATCCAAGAAGTTGAAGGGTTGTGCATCCAAAATAACAACTAAGAAGGAAGCCACTAAGAAGATGTCATGTAGAAGATCCAATCATGATGCCTCAGTCCTTAATGATATTTTGGTGGTTTGGCCAGAAGATTTGGAAATAATGAGAAAGATGGAAGATGCCCAGGCTAATACTTGTGCTAAAAGAAAAAGGAAGACTATATGTGAAGAATAGGAGGTTATGTTTGTGAGTTGCAACAAGGCTGGTATTACTATTTAAAGATTCTTTTAATTTACTCCATCCTAACAAGAATTCCTCAAAAAGATGAAATTTGCACAAAGAGATTCTAGTTCTTTGAAAGCCCTTGAAGAAAGATTATTCACAAACAAAGAGAAGGAAGAAATAGTGAGTTACACCCAATCATAGTCATCATTGAAGATCAGTTGTGAATGTGTGAAGAATGGAGCATCTGGGTTGAGAAGATCATCTCAACCTTGTTTTTCACATTGATAGAGAAAAGAGGATCCACCTTATTGCATTAAATATTTGTGTATTGTTTTTGTTATTATCATACAAGGAATTGAAGGTGAAGTAAGATATCAGGGGGAAAACCTGGGATTCAGTGAGGAGAAGTGTTCCCTTGAGGGGGAGACACATGAAGAAGCTGTCAGAGTCATTATCTCAATCAGTATCAACATCAGCTGGTATAAAATTCAATTACTCTGAAGATTGTCTGAAGATCATGTCATTGGAAAAGGTATTTCGTTTCTTAATCTCTCATCCTTGGTTACTTATAATAAATATATTTTTACAAATGGGGAGTAACTAGGTCAATTAGTGAGATAAGAAGATTGAAGGTTCCCCAAGGCCACTTATCCTACTAATTGAACTTGAATGTTTTTGATCCTTTTGTTGAAGTGAGTGCAGGAATTTGAGGATCGATTATTTCCTTTCACATTCAATATCATTGTTCTATAATGAAGGTGTAAAACCCTTGAAGACAAGTTTTGGAGATCTCATCTCATGTGGTATCGCGATCAGTGGATAATGGACAGCATTGTGGTCTAAATCAAATTCTCTTGTTTTCTACATCATGATTTGCTCAAGTAGACTTAGAGTAAAATGATTTATGGCATGTAACACCCCAATCTTCGACGGTACGTTTCCCTTTGAATAATGCAATGACGTGCATTGTACGCAACTTCGAGATTCTAACACACCACAACCAATCAAACTAGCCGTTATGAATAGTAATACCTACTTTTTAAAATTTTAGAAATTTTATCTCTCAAAATGGACTTCATTTTTGGATTTGGAGTATCGAATTTAGCCTAAGGTGAAATTTTGGTACTTTTCAGATAACTTTAATATTTTGATGAATAGTGAAAATTACTAAATTTTAATTAAAACATACTTTTTAATCAAACTTATTAACAGTGATAAATTATGAATTTTAGTGGTTTTAAAATATAATTATAATATATTTTTACCTTTTTATCCAATGGTGTTCATTAGAAATAATTTCACTTTGAAATTGAAAATAAACAATTGTCAATCTTTTGATATATATTGTTTCTTAAAAACATGCTATTTGTTGTGACAACGGGAATCAATTATAAAATTAATTAATGAAACTTATATTTTTGTAATTTTGTAAAATAGACAACATTTTTGAATTCAGAATATCAATTATAGCTTATGGTGAAATTTTGGCATTGTTCTGAAAAACATCAATTTTTGACGAATAGTGAAACCACTAAGTGGTAGTTAAAAAATTAAATTTTTCATAAAAATTAATTTTACTGCTTCTGTGAGTGGAATATCGAAAAATCCGAGAGACACGGTTAATATCAAAGAGTAAAATGTGGTTCAATGAGATGAAAATAAGTTTTGGCGAATAGTAACTTTTTACTTTTATTTACCATGGTTAAAAGTAAATAGGGTAATTAAGGGTGAAAATGATATTAATATTACCATAAAACATGTCCTAATTCTATTGTACAAGTTTATATAGACCAAAAACAACCTTAGGAATAAAATATTATCATTTAGGTCCACTGGGATTAGATTAGGACATTTATTATTATTTAATTCAAAGAGGAGTTAAAAGAGTTAAAATCAAAGTTTATTTACTAAAACATTTTTAATATAGGGTTACACATAATATAAATCTGATTATAAATATTAATTAGAAAGATAAACAGATTTCCTACATAATGATAGTTTATTTATAATTTTTAGGAATTATATAATCTAATTTATTTATGACACAATGATGATGCAGTAATTACCATAATAGTGAATAATTAAAATAATTGATATTATAAATACAAAAATAAATATAATTTGAGACTTTTATTGAATTACACTAATTTTATAGGTTAATATGACATATTAGGATTGATTTAATTGTCTTTGTTCGAAGTAATCATTCTGATATGAGTTTCAAAAAAATCAATTATTGAATAGTGTCAAAATTGACATAAAAGAGTTTTTAAAACAAATATTATATTATTAATTGATATTAAATTCATAAAAATCTAAGGTTCGGCCAAGAGACTTATATCATGATAGGTGTATCATTAATGGACCACTTGGGGGTCTCTTGGATGTATATAGTATGTTTATTAACCATATAATATAAAAATACAAAGAGACATTGTAAAAGTGAAACTAATTAACTAAGAGTTAATACTTATAGATAAGGTTAATATAATGACCCAAACCAGTCTAAATTCTATTGGTTGAGTGGTTTTCGACCTATCCCCACCTTAAACATTAAATAATCCACATTTGAGCCATTAGAAACCGAATATGAATTTATTATAAAATAAACTTTCTTGCTTTTCCAAAGGTGCCCCTCACCCCTCTTATAAAAGGTCACTCCTCCTTCTCATTACTTCACACCTTCAAAACATTTTGGCTCGGAAAAACTCTTCCCAAATACTCTCTAAAATTCCCTCACTTCATCCTAGATGCCTTACTTTAGTCAGAAGGCCAACATAAGGAGCCCGTTTGATTAAATCAAAAGGAAGAACCCGAAGAAGAGGTAATGTTTTCACCACCCGTTTTCAAGTTCATATCTTCTTCCACTTCTTATTTCTTTGTTATTACCATTCTAAAATAATAACTCCAGTATCCTATATATACTATTATGTTATTATAAATATGGTACAATCATATTAAGTATTCTATCCATCCTTTGAATAACATGTCACCATACGTGCGTAAGTACGGCTTACCGTCTCCACGTCGTGGTATAATTGTTATTCAATAAATCATTATTTTGATGGGTATAATAATGATGTGTAATTCATGTAAATAATAAATATAACATGATAATGATTCTTTATATATTATATACCATCCAATTATATATTATTTTAAGAATTATATTGTAACTCGTGTGTACGTACGGACTACCGTCTCCACGAACCTGATGAGATTCATTCTCCATCATATCTATTCAAGTATAATTCTCATTTTATGATTAAAAATAATGTTTAATGACTTGATATAATTCTGGATAGGAATAATATAAAACCTATCCAAAAAAACAGGGCTTACGTAACAAATAAAATAATGGAAAATGAGTAAGTTAATACCCAAAATGATGATAATACTAAGATATTATTAAAAATAAATGTTAAAAGATCTTATATGATATCATATTAATGTAAATGATTCTTGTATAATTCAATAACAATTATTTAAATATTATACATGATGTTAACCAAATGTCTACCAAGGAAAAATGTACAAAGTAAGGGGTTTCTTCTCTCACTTTTAATTCCGTGAGAATTCCATTGTTCACCACTTATTTATTACATGTGGTGTGTGTATTGCCCATGTTTGTATTCATTGTGTAATATAATTTAATTCATGTATATTTACATCATCATTGTATGATCCTTCTTTCATGGGTGCATGTTTCATAACTTACCAAATCGATCAGGGAATTTGAAATTTCAATTTCCACTCATTCGGCTTTACGCATACTTCATTTATTATTTTACTCCAAGATTATGTGTGGAATCACCATTAATTTGCTTATGTCAAAATTTCCACTCCCCTTTCTATGGATATAATTTTGATACACATAATCACTCCATTAGTAAATTATCAAGTGATCGGTATGAACTTGATACGAGTAATTTTTAACTCATTCTCTATTTGTTGAGTTAAATATCCAATAAATTGGTGTAGTTTTTACAAGAATATGTGTGAATGTCCTATGATTGAATTACACTAAACATCCAATCATATTGAGTGTATTTATATTTTTCACACATAATTATGTCTTTGATTTATCGTTATCCTAAGTATATGGTCTTTATAAGAAATTTCATCTCAATTTACATTCCATTGAGTCTCCTTTATTGTTATACACCAAATCACTTTTATATGGTGTATATAATGTACTTTGACATAATATATCATGAATGCCTTTATTCTCATGATATTACAAAGTTTTAATTTCCTCAATTATTTTTATTCAAGTGTCTCTCTTTTGGTTAGGAACTCTAACTAAAATGAAATTTTAAAATGTTTTAAAGATTGATTATTCTAAATATTTCTCATTAATGTCCATGTTTTAAAAATGGTTTTAAGGATTTATTTATATGGATATTAATGTTTTAAAATCAAAATTCCTTTTACAAGTTTCAAAGTGGTATGGGACACTTTGATTCAAAAATATATTTTAAATGGATTCCTGATAGATAGTGTGACTTTTAAATGTTTTCAAGAAAAATAGGGATATTTGTATCAATATTTCTGATGATTATTTTCATCTATGTCAATATCCTTCATCATTCTCGATTGAGGTTAATCTGATACAATACAATCTCCCATATTGTATCAAATTAGTTATGTTTGACTGTGGATGTGCTATTTTTATACCATTCATGGTTTGTGGATAAAGTATTGACATTTCGTATGCTAGTTTTAATACGATTGTTTATGTTATGTTTCAAACTTTAAATATGAGGAATGCATTGGACTTAGTAAGTGATGCGTGGAGCCCGCTATAGCTCATCAATGCATCGGTAGGTCTCATGAGACAAACTAGTGTCTTGGCACAAGGCCTTGGTAAAATCTTATTTGTAGTCTTGGCACGAGGCCTTGGCTATGTGGTTATGGTAGTCTGGCATTATGCATTCCATCATTATGAAAGTAGTAATTGATATTGCATGTTATTGTTCGAATAGTAGAATATCCATGTGAATAAGTAAATGGCATTATTTCATTTTATCTTTTCCATATTATACTGAAGTTAAAGTATAAAATGCTTTTGTTTTAGTTATAAATTGCTTTAAGTGTTTATGATTATTTATGAAAGCTTCTGCTATATTGTTATCCTTACTGAGCATCTGAGCTCACCCCTTTCAATGTTTTATCTTTTCCCATGATGTGAAGAAGTAATTTATGAATGACCTTCACGAATAGTATGAGTGTGGACTATGGAGACTATGTTGTTGTTGTTTTCAGTTTATGATGTAGTTTAAGACTTATGAATATATATAGTGATTCCAAGACTACTAAACTAATTGGTCTTTCGAGACTTGATCCTTTGTGATCATGCCAATGTTATGTAATAAGGCACTGACTCTGGGTAACATGGTTTGGGGCGTTACAGTTGGTATCAGAGAAAGTTTAGTACAAACCTTGGAAGCTAGATTTAGATAAACTCTGATTAGAGCATGTAGACCTAAGATGAACTTTGAGGATTAGTATAGATGAACTTCCTAGAATTTTGGTATTATAGAGATTTTGTGAGTTTTCTGAGCAATACATCCCTATCTGGATATGAGCAGGTATAGGTGGCTCTGTCACAGATGTACCTAGGGGTAAAACCCGAAAAGAAAGCTTTTAGATAGACTCGAATGGGAACTCGTGCACGATAACGGGCCTTGCTGCACTCTTGGTTACGACACTCCCGGGGGATATGCTTAGGATAATTTACATTTTTTTACTAACCGATTTGAAGTATTAAATATATAAGATGAGAGTAAATGACCTTGGTTAATCCTAATGTGTTTCAAATTTGGAATATGGTGACATGTTAATCTCTAAATGATTTTATGAATACTGTTACTCACACAATGCTTTCTAGTTTTAGTCAATGGATGGATTCCCAGAAAGTCATAGTGACTTTGAGAATGATGTACAAGGTGGGAACGGTGGTGGAAATGAGCAAAAAAATGGAATGTTGATAGGCGTAAAAGATATCATCTTTAGGCCAAATCAATTTTCCAAAAATATGATCAACAATATATATATTAATCAATTCCCAGACTCAAAAAAGAAGAGAAATGTGATGAATGATAAGAGCTCTAGCAGTGGAGACCATGGAGAAATGAATCTTCAATTTCCATCATACAGGAAATGTGGAAGGAGACACCCAGGAAAGTGTCTCAATGGGACAAAGAAATGCTTTACATGTGGGAAGGAATGACATAAAGTGAATAATTGCCGAAGAAAAATGAAGAGTACTATGGAAGAAGATAACAATTGTCCCAAGAGTCCATTTACAGTCATTTTCTGAAAATGTAGGGGACCTGGCCATTACCTGAGTGAATGTCCTATTCTATAGGATATTTTCTTGGTCAAAGAAGAAACTATGTGGAAATAAATGGTTGGATAAATGCTTAAAAAGTATTAGTGCTCTTTGTTGATGGGTTTACTTTGGAATAATTTTTTCTTGTATTTGTAACCTCGCAGTTTTCCATGTGAGAATGATATTTGAGGAAGAATTATCTCTTCTCTTGTGGATATAGTTATAAATAACCATTTGGTTTTATATTATCATTGGGGTTTGAGAGAATTATAAGTTATTATAATTTGGGATGAAAATTAAAGGTATGATATAACATTTGTGGTTAAATTATGATATGGTATTTTGAGGAATTTATCTCATTTTGGTAATATTATAAAATATAGTTTTTGAAAAAGGACAACACGTAGACCATGTGACAACCCGTCGTGTTGGACAAAGTTGTGGGAATCGAACCCACAACCAAAGTGCGATTGGGATTTATCGCCTACCACTGGACTATGTGAAGTCCCTGGATAGTGTGAATAATTATTTTTAGTTAAATGGTTTTATTTATCAATAATCAATCGATTTGGGTTCTTATGTCTTATTAAATGAATACCCTTGGTATACGAAAATGATTTGGTGATTAAGTGATAGATATTATTTTGGAAGTTGTTCGCTTTGTTGTGAACACTATATGCCCAAGGAAAATAGAATAGTATGGGATTTCATTTGAGGAATAATGGTGGGTTTTTATCTATGTTTTTATTATAATTTGGGTTGTTTATGGAAATTATTAGGTTAATTACTTTTAAGTATTTGACTTTAAGAGTAATTAATGTCATTTGGAGATACAATTTAACATGGAAGACTACATTCTTATAAGTTTTGAGTTTCAGTATTATTTTGGATTATATTGGATGATTTTAAGGACAATTGATTATTGAATGGTATTTATTTAACTTTGGGGTATTGATGGTTTAATTTTAGAAATTAAGATTAGTTTTTTTTCTCTAATGGAATATCCATTTGGGGGGCGGTCATAAGGTATTATACTAACCATTTTGGTTTTGATTTTTCTCTAAAGACAAGTTAAATATATAGTTTATCCTACATGGATCATGTATTTCTATAGAATTTTATTCTAGCTCTTTCATTGTGACAAAGTCTTCTTGAATACTCATTGTTCAAAAAATGAGTTAATGGTAAAAAGTTATTAAATAATGAAACTCTACTTAAAAAGAAATTATATCTCTTTATGTTCTTAGTCAATATCATAAATGAATTCATAGTCCTTATGTAATGTAACTTAAAACAAAAAAAATGTTGTCCCTTTACTTTTCCTACTGGGAGACTAAGAACTGTTTTCCCAACACAAGTTTGTGATTTTCTTATTGTTAACGTTCTCCTGATCATGTTTTCTATCCCTCTCCATCAGAACTGAACAATTAGTTTATCGTCCATATCCATGTTTTCCTACATGGAATCCTAGTATGGGTTATCTTGTATAACCTTTATACCTCTCTTCCTTTCTTTTAAAGTGATAGTTTTGTTGACTCTTTTTCCGATGTGGGACATTCCATTATATTCTCAAGCCCAATTTTAAAAAATTGCGAGGACGCAATTTATTGAAGGAGGGGAGAATGTAACACCCCAAGCTTCCACGGTACGTTTCCCTTTGAATAATGTAATGACGTGCATTGTACGCAACTTCGAGATTCTAACACACCACAACTAATCAAACTAGCAGTTATGAATAGTAATACCTACTTTTTAAAATTTTAGAAATTTTATCTCTCAAACTGGACTTCATTTTTGGATTTGGAGTATCGAATTTAGCCTAAGGGGAAATTTTGGTAATTTTCAGATAACTTTAATATTTTGATGAATAGTGATAATTACTAAATTTTAATTAAAAAGAAATTTTTTAATCAAAATAATTAATAGTGATAAATTATGAATTTGAGTGGTTTTAAAATATAATTAGAATATATTTTTACCTTTTTATTCAATAGTGTTCATTATAATTAATTTCACTTTGAAATTGGACATAAACAATTGTCAATCTTTTGATATATATTGTTTCTTAAAAACACGCTATTTGTTGTGACAACAGGAATCAATTATAAAATTAATTAATGAAACTTATATTTTTGGAATTTTTTAAAATAGACATAATTTTTGAATTCAGAATATCAATTATAGCTTAGGGTGAAATTTTGGCATTGTTCTGAAAAACTTCAATTTTTGATGAATAGTGAAACCAGTAAGTTGTAGTTAAAAAACTAAATTTCTCATAAAAATTAATTTTACTGCTTCTGTGAGTGTAATTTCGAAAAATCCAAGAGACACGGTTAATATCATGGATTAAAATGTCGTTCAATGAGATGAAAATATTTTTTGGTGAATAGTATCTTTTTACTTTTATTTACCACGGTTAAAAGTAAATAGGGCAATTAAGGTTAAAAATGATATTAATATTACCCTAACACAAGACCTAATTCTATTGGACAAGTGTATCTAGACCAAAAACAACCTTAGGAATAAAATATTATTATTTAGGTCCACTTGGATTAGATTAGGACATTTATTATTACTTAATTCAAAGAAGAGTTAAAAGAGTTAAAATCAATGTTTATTTACTAAAACATTTTTAATATAGGGTTACACATAAGATAAATTAGATTATAAATATTAATTATAAATATAAGAAGATTTCCTACATAATTATATTTTATTTATTATTTTTAGGCATTAAATAGTTTAATTTGTTTATGACACAATGATGATGCATTAATTACCATAATAGTGAATAATTAAAATAATTGATATTATAAATACCCAAATAAATATAATTGGAGACTAGTATTGAATTACACTAATTTTCTAGTTTAATATGACATATTAGGATTGATTTAAATGTCTTTTTTCTGAAGTAATCATTCTGATATGTGTTTCAAAAAAATCAATTATTGAATAGTGTCAAAATTGACATAAAAGAGTTTTTAAAACAAATATTATATTATTAATTGATATTAAATTTCTTAAATATCTAAGGTTCGTCCAAGAGACTTATATCATGATATTTGTATAATTAATGGACCACTTGGGGGTATATTCTATGTATATAGTATGTTTATTAACCATATAATATAAAAATACAAAGAGACATTGTAAAAGTGAAACTAATTAACTAAGAGTTAATACTTAAAGATAAGGTTAATATAATGACCCAAACCTATCTAAATTATATTGGTTGAGTGTTTTTAGACCTATCCCCACCTTAAATTTTAAATAATCCACTTTTGAGCCATTAGAAACCGAATATGAATTTATTATAAAATAGTATTTCTAGCTTTTCCAAAGGTGCCCCTCACCCCTTTTATAAAAGGGCACTCCTCCTTCTCATTACTTCACACCTTCAAATCCTTTTGTCTCGGCCAAACTCTGCCCAAATACTCTCTCAACTTCCCTCACTTCATCCTAGAGGCCTTCCTTTATTCATAAAGCCAACTTAAGGAGCCCTTTTTATCAAATCAAAAGGAAGAACCCGAAGAAGAGATAATGTTTTCACCACCCTTTTTCAAGTTCCTTTCGTCTTCCACTTCTTATTTCTTTGTTATTACCATTATAAAATAAAACTCCAGTATCCTACATATACTGTGATGTTATTATAAATATGGTACAACCATATTCAGTATTCTATCCATCCTTTGAATAACATTTCCTCATACGTGCGTACGTACGGCTTACCATCTCCACGTCGTGATGTAATTGTTATTCAATAAATTATTATTTTTATGGGTATAATAATGATTTTTAATTAATATAAATAATAAATATAACATGATAATGATTCTTTATATATTATATACCATCCAATTATATACTGTTTTAATAATAATATTGTCGCTCGTGTGTACGTACGGACTACCGTCTCCACGAACGTGATGAGATTCATTCTCCATCGTATCCATTCAAGTATAATTCTCATTTGATGATTAAAAATAATGTTTAAGGACTTGATATAATTCCGGATATGAATAATATACAACCTATCCATAACAAACACGGCTTACGTAACAAAGTATATAATGGAAAATGAGTATGTTAACACCTGAAATGACGATAATACTTAGATATTATTAACAAATCAATGTTAAAAGATCATATATGATATCATATTAATGTAAATTATTCTTGTATAATTCAATAACAATTATTTAACCATTATAAAGGAGGTTAACCTACCTTATACCAAGGAAACATTACAATGTAAGGGGTTTCTTATCTCACTTTTAATTCCGTGAGAATTCCATTGTTCACCACTTATTTATTACATGTGGTGTGTGTATTGCCCATGTTTGTATTAATTGTGTAATATAATTTAATTCATGTATATTTAAATCATCATTGTATGATCCTTATTTCATGGGTTCATGTTTCTTAAGTTACCAAATCGATAAGGGAATTTGAAATTTCAATTTCCACTCATTCGGCTTTACGCATACTTCATTGATTATTTTACTCCAAGATTATGTGTGGAATCAATATTCATTTGCTTATGTCAAAAATTACACTCCCCTTTCTGTGGATATAATTTTTATACACATAATCACTCCATTGATAAATTCTCAAGTGATCAGTATGAACTTGATAAGAGTAATGTTTAACTCAATCTCTATTTGTTGAGTTAAACATCCAATTCATTGGTGTTGTTTTTACAAGAATATGTGTGGATGTCCTCTGATTGAATTACACTAAATATCCAATCATATTGAGTGTATTTATATTTTTCACGCATAATTATGTCTTTGATTTATCCTTAACCTAAGGATATGGTCTTTATTAGATATTTCATCTCAATTTACTTTCCATTGAGACTCTTTTATTGTTATACACCAAATCACTTTTATATGGTGTATATAATGTACTTTCACATAATATATCATGAATCCCTTTATTCTCATGATATTAAAAAGTTTTTATTTCCTCAATTATTTTTATTCAAGTGTCTCTCTTTTTGTTTGGAACTCTAACTAAAATGACATTTTAAAATGTTTTAAAGATTGATTATTCTAAATCATTCTCATTAATGTCCATGTTATAAAAATGGTTTTAAGGATTTATATATATGGACATTAAAGTTTTAAAATCAAAATTCCTTTTACAAGTTTCAAAGTGGTATGGGACACTTTGATTCAAAAATATATTTTAAATGGATTCTTGACAGATAGTGTGACTTTTAAATTTTTTCAAGAAAAAGAGGGATATTTCTATCAATAGTTCTGATTATTATTTTCATCTATGTCAATATCCTTCATCATTCTCAATTGAGGTTAATCTGATACAATAAAATCTTCCATATTGTATCAAATGATTTATGTTTGACTGTGGATGTGCTATTTTTATACCATTCATGGTTTGTGGATAAATTATTGACATTTTGTATGCTAGTTTTAATACGAATGTTTATGTTATGTTTCAAAATTTACATATGAGAAATGCATTCGACTTAGTAAGTGATGGGTGGAGCCCGCTATAGCTCCTCGATGCATCGGTAGGCTCATGAGACAAACTAGTGTCATGGCACAAGGCCTTGGAAAAATCTTATTTGTAGTCTTGGCACGAGGCCTTGGCTATGTGGTTATGATAGTCTGGAATTATGCATTCCATCATTATGAAAGTGGTTATTGGTATTGCATGTGATTGTTCGACTAGTAGAATATCCATTTGAATAAGTAAATGGCATTATTTCATTTTTTCTTTTCCATATTATGCTGAAGTTCATGTTTAAAATTCTTTTTTTAGTTAAAAATTGCTTTAAGTGTTTATGATTATCTACGAAAGCTTCTGCTATATTGTTATCCTTATTGAGCATCTGGGCTCACCCCTTTCAATGTTTTATATTTTCCCAGGATCTGAAGAAGTAATTTATGAATGACCTGCAGGGATAGTATGAGTGTGGACTATGGAGACTATGTTGTTCTTGTTTTCAGTTTATGATGTAATGTAAGACTTATGAATATATCTAGTGATTCCAAGACTACTAAACTAATCAGTCTTTCGAGACTAGATCCTTTTTTATCATGCCAATGTTATTTAATAATACAGTGATTCTGGGTAACAGGGGTCTGGGCGTTACATGGTACAATGCTTAATTATGGACTGACACCCTCTCTACCATGCACATTGTATTTCTTGTAAATAAGGGGGAGAGAAAGTGAAATAAATGTTTGAAATGAAAGGGGGAGAGAAACAAGTAAATGGGAGAGAGAAGATTATTATTTTGACATTGACACATTCATTTGAGGAGACTTTGTGGTATTGACAACTGAATAGAAAGGGGGAGATTGTTGGGACCACTTTGTGTATGAATATTATATTTGTTGTTAACAGTTGTCAATACTCGTCAAATTAAAGGAGATGAAAAAGGACATAAATGTTAGTGGATATTGGCTTGAGTGAGTTTTCCTAGAGAATTGTTATTTAATCATAAAATTGGATGTCATACTTGAGTAATTCTCTACGAATATCAATTCAAATGAATGTTGAACTAATACTATGTTCAAAGAACTTGTGTCAAAGGTGACGCATTGTTTACAACAATGATGAATGGTGAATTATCATCCATATAAGGATGATTGAAGAAGAATGAAGATTTAAAGAATGCCATGCAATGATTTACGATTGAGTTAGAACCATGCAAGAGATTACTTGAAGAAAAGAATCATATTATTTGAATGAAGTAGAGAATGATGGATGAAGAAGAAGAGAGAGTGTGGAAGGGATTGGAATTCTAGGAAGATCCTGAATTACACATTGCCTTTAATGTTCCTAATACATGTATCAAAGGGGATACATTTTCTGAAACAATTAAGGTATTTGAATAAGCTTCAATACCCCACTTTTGGATGAAGAGAGATGATGGGTGTTCTTTGGAAATAACACTCCAAAAGGAATTGAGTATTTGAAGTGAGGATGAAGAAGTAATTTAGAATTCATATTCCAAAAATAATGGACCAAACTATGAAGATGCTTTTCTGATTTTTATTTTACAAATATCATAAGTTTGGGGAACTTGTGATACAAGCCTTATGAAGGATAGAGAGTGTAAAGAAGTGTTTTTGGAAAAGGAAAAAAGTGGCACACATTTCAAAAGTGGCGTGCAAGTGTGGCACGCAAGTATATGTGGTGCGCAAGTGTATGTTGCACGCAAATCATATTTCAAGATCATCCCATCAAAATATGACAATGTAAATAAAGTAGTGCACAAGTTAAATATTGGCATGCAAGTCAGAAACCACCGTGCAAGTATAAGGGGCATACAAGTGTGTCATGCAAGTATATGTTATGCACATGTCATATTTCAACATATTATTATCGAAATATGAAAAAGGAAAGAATGTGCCGCACTATTGAGGGAATTTCGTGCAAGTGATAGAGTGGTGCACAAGTGCTCGAGCGACACACAAGTGCTAGAGTGGCACACAAGTGTGTGTGGCGCACAAGTCACCAAAATGTCTATAAATAGATGACTAGGATCTTCATTTTTTAAGGCTCAATTATTATGATAAAATTTGAGATCGGATCGCGCAAGAAGTTGAAGTGGCGCGCAAGCTAAACTGGCATGCAAACTGAGGGTTATTTATAAGGTGTGCATGTAGGAAGTGTCTCCCAAGCAGAGTGGTGCACAAGTAGGGTGTCATGCAAGTAGAGTGTCCATCAAGCAGAAGTGGCGTGCAAGTTGTAATAGGTGTGAAAGAAGGGAGGTTCCATTGATGAGTGTGTTGTTTATAAGACAAAAGTGGTGTGCAAGTTGTGAGTTGTGCACAATAGAGGCACTCAAGTTATGGCACACAAGATGGGGGTGCGCAAGCATAGTGTTGCGCAAGCAGCATGGAGTGAAAGTAGAAGTGGCCCACAAGTTGTGAGTTGTGAACAATTGTGCCGCCCAAGTATTTGATGGAACGCAAGTAGGGAGGTGTAAAAGTAGGGTGGCATGCAAGTAAGGATTGGCGCGCAAGAAATGAGTTATTCCAGAAGTTCTTACCAGCTTCTGTTTAACTGTGATGATGCTAAGTTGATCTATAATTCATTTTTCCCTATAATTACAAAGATAAATTTTGATTCTAGCATAAAGAAGAATAATAAGAGCTTAGTGCAGATGGATTTTCATATAAAGATAACTTGTGAAGAAGAATAGGTTTCAGTGCTGTTGGTTTTGCATTGAAGAAGTAGAAGAAGAAGAAGAAGAGTGTGCAGCTTACAGTTTTGCTGTATAGAAAGAAGAGAAGAAGTAGAAGTAGAACAGAGTATTCCCAATTGAAGCCAATAATTATTTAGGGTAGTTTAATTCAAATGATTCCATGTGAACCGATCTCCACTTCCTAAATAATAACATTGTTATATGTGATTCTAGACAAGAAGAGAGATGAAGTTTTAGTGCAGTTGGTTGTTGAACTAGTAAGAAGAAAGAAGAAGCCTAGTGCAGTTGGTGTGGTACTAGAAAAGAAGAGTAATAAAGAAGGAAGAATGGTTTGCCTACTACGTTGAAAGTAATCAAGTGAAGAGAATTAAGGAAAAATAAGAGTAGAACTTGGATTTTGAAGAAGGAAGAAGATTGTCTCCATAGGAAGTATAAAAAACCAGCTAGACGCTGCAAGATGGGATAGGTCATCACCAGTCCAGGGAAGAGGATTGTTTCCCACCCCCTCTAAAGTGTAGGGACTCACACTGGCTAGAGGATTGTTTTCCTAGACACTCCACTGTAATTTCATATCACATCATAGTGTAGAATCCATGCACTGGTCATACCCATGCATGGAAAGGACATAGCTATTCTTATTTAGTGGTGAACCTTGGAAAATTATCATGTGCATATTTATACTACTTTCTATTATTTCATGCGATAGGGAAAAGAGAAAAATAGAATCATTATCCTAACAGGTCAAGAGGTATAGGGATAAAAGTAGGAACTGGTTTAAAAAGTCCTAAACACAGATTCACCCCCCCTCTCAGTGTTAGGTATATCACAAACCGGTCCCCTCATCAAGGCCTTTCTTTAATTTCTCATTTTGATGTTTAAGTTCATTATTTTATTTGAGAAGTTGGATATTATTCTCTTTTTTTATTAACAAGTTAGTCTTATAGTTTACAGTTATTGCATACAATCTTTTGAAAAAAAAATTATATATCTTTTATCTCATTAATGGTATCTTCCAACGTATGGCATTAGTCCAATAATTCTTTGTTTTTCATATTTTCAAAGTCATGAGTTTCATTATCAGACTCATCAGATTCATCACACTCATGCTTAGGAAGAATATCAGAAATCTGGGGTAAAGAAGATCCCCCATTGACCTTAGTCATAAAGAACTTATTTTATCTATCTACCTTCTCTTCATGTGAAGAATCTGAGTCACTTGAACTATCTTCAGATGAACTCCAGGTGGCTTTCATGGACTTTTTATATCTTCTATCTTTTTCTATATATTTCTTTTTGAAATTGAGATTAGGATAATTAGATTTTATGTGACCTTTTCTTTTTAATTCATAACAGTCAAATTCTATTGAATCATATTCATTTTTCTTCCAATTCCCTATATTTTCATATTTTCATTTATAGTTTTGTTTTCTAAATGTATTTCATCAAGTAGGACTTATTAAATGTTCTATTTATGGGAGCCATTTCCTCATCACTGTCAAAAGAAGATTCATTATCACTTGAATCAATAGCTTTTATGTTTTATTTTTATTTCTCCCTATGTTTCTTAGGTGTAGTATTATTGAAATCTATTGACATTCTCTTTGTATCCTCATCCTCCTCACAGTTTACTTTATGTTCTTATTTGTACATCATAACCACACCTATCGGTTCATTGACTAGAAACATACTGATATCACGGGATTCTCTGATTGACATTTAATTGCCTCACCATCTTTCATGTAGGTATCTTGTAACACCCCATGCATCCACGATACTTTTCCCTTTGAATAATGTAATAACTTTCATTGTACACAACTTCGAGATTCTAACACACCGCAACCAATCAGACTAGTTGCTATGAATAGTAATACCAACTTTTTGATATTTTATAAATTTTATATTTCAAAATGGACTTCATTTTTGAATTTTTAATTTCAAAATTAGCTTAGGGTGAATTTTTGGTATTTTTTTTTAAAACATTCAATTTTTGATGAATAGTGAAAAACACTACGTTATTAGTTAAAACCGAATTTTTATTTACATAATTATTTATTTTATTTAAATTTATTTTTGGTCGTAATAGATACATAATACATATATAAGTTCAACACAATTCATTGGAGTCATTTTATAATAAGTTTAGATATATAAAAAATTTATTGAACTTTTTACCTCCTTTTACCCACCTTCTTGGAGCATTTGCAAATTTGCATAAAACATAATTTTACAACTTCTGTGAGTTGAATTTCAAAAATTAGAGACACATGGTTAATATCATTAAGTAAAATTTTGTTCAATAAGATGAAAATGTTTTTTGGAGAATAGTATCTTTTGACTTTTATTTATTACGGTTAAATGTAAATAGGGTAATTATGGGTAAAAATGATATCATAATTACCATAACACATGTCCTAATTCTATTGGATAAGATTAATTTGACCAAAAACAACCTTAGGAATAAAATATTATTCCCTTTGGCCTAATTGGATTAGATTTGAACACATATTATTATTTTATTTAAAGAAGAGTTAAAAGAGTTAAATTCAAAGATTAATAACTAACCCATTTTTAAAATAGGGTTACAAAAAATATAATTTCGACTATAAATATTCATTGGAAATATAAAAATCTTTCCAACATAATATTATTTTATATATAATTTTTAGACCTTAAACAATTTAATTTGTTTATGACACAATGATTATGTAGTAATTACCTTATTAATGAAATATTAAAATAATTTGTATTATAAATATCCAAATAAATGTAAATTGAGACTTATGAAAAATTACACAAATTTTAGAGGATAATATGAAATTTTAGGGTTGGTTTAACAAATTTTATTCTAAGTGAAAAAGTTTTAATGTATTTCAAAAAAATCAAATACTAAATAGTTTCAAAATTGACATAATTGGGTTTTTAAAAAAAATACTGTATTATTAATTTATATAATATTCATAAAAATCTAAGGTTCAGCCAAAGGACATAGATAAGATTATATATATTAATAATGAACCACTTAGTTTTCGTTTGTATTGTTATAATATGATTATTAACCATATAATATAAAAAATACAAAGAGACTTGGTAAATGTCAAACTAAATAACTAAGAGTTGAATCTAAAATATAAGGTTAATATGGTGACCTAAACCAGTCCAAAACATATTTTTGAGAGTTTAGAGACCCATACCCACCTTATCCTTTAAATAAATCATTTTGGATACATTATAAACTGAAAATGAATTTATTATAAAATAATATTTCAAGATTTTCTTAAAATGACCCTCACCTCTATTATAAAAGGGTACATCCTCTTCTCTTAATTTCACACCTCCAAACCAGTTTTCTCAACCAAACCATGCCCAAATATCCTCCCAACTTTCCTACCTTCATCCTAAGGGCCTTATTTATTTCAAAAAGCCAACCTGTGGAGCCCTTTTGAGCATATCATATGGAAGAACCTGAAGAATAGGTAAATATTGCATCTCCTCTTTCAATTTCTTTTCTTCTTCCACATCCTATTTCTTTATTGTTTCCATTATAAAATAATAACTCAAGTATCTTATATATACCGTGATTTTATTATAAAAATGGTACAACCATATTAATTATTCTATCCATCATATGAATGACAAAGTCACCATACATGCGTATGTACGGATTACAGTCTCCACGCTGTGCTGTAGTTTGTTATTCAAACACTTCATTATTTGGATGGGTATAATAATGAGTATAACTAGTGTAAATAATAAATATATCATGTTAATTATTCTTTATATATGATATAATATCCAATTACATACTATTTCACAATCAATATAATGATATTGTTGCTCGGGTGTACGTACTGATTACTGTCTCCACGAACACAACGAGATTCATTCCCCATCATAATCATTCAAGAATAATTTTCATTTAAGGATTATAAATAATGTTTATGAACATAATATCATTCAGTATATGAATCAAATATATCCTATCCATAATAAACATGACTTACATAACCAAGCGTATAAAGGAAAATGAATCAGTTAACACCTGAAATGATGATACTACTAAAATATTATTAACAAAGAAATATTATAATCTCATATATGATATCATATTTATGTATATGATTCTTTTATTATTTAATAACAATGTTTTAACTATTATACTAGAGTTTATTATACCATCAAATAAGGAAAATTATTAGGCAAGTCTTAATTTCACAATCTCTTTATTATCTGAGGTTGTTTTTACATAAATATCTACTAGGACCCCTTTATCATCCACATTCATGTTTTCTTAAAATTGTATTTCCAAACATTTTTAATATTTAATATGTTATGGGTTAATGTAATTTATAACCTTATTTGACTATATATTTTTTGAAAGGAATCTTTTCGTTATTTTCCAATCAAGGTACTTTATGACCTTTTTGAAAAAATTAAGGAACGAATGTTTTTTTAACTTATACGGTAGGTGCAGATATTTTCTTCCATTATAACATCATATAGGATTCCCTTAAAATCTTATAATAATATTTTAAAAATAAATGTTTAATTTCATAATTATTTTACTCTTAAAGGGTTTCAAAATAGAACGAGGTATTTCTTTCAAATAGTTTTCATTTAATATATTTCAACATCCTTTGAGATATTTTAAACTTGTTTGAAGTTGATTTATAATGATACAAATCTTCCATATTGTATTGAAGGTTGTGCAATATGTTTATCCATGGATGTGTTATTTTTAGACCATTCATCGTTTATGGTAAAAGTATTGACATTTCGTTTGCTAGTTTTAATACGAATGTTTATGTTATGTTTCACCCATTTTATATGAGGAATGTATTGGACTTAGTATGTGATGGGTGGATCCCGTTATAGCTCCTTGGTGCATCGGTGGGTCTCGTGATACAAAATATGATGTGGAATTGGCCTAGGGCTTTCCAAATTTGATATATGGTTTTGGTCAAGGCCTTAATCATTTTTAGAAATCTTGGCCAAGGCCTTGAAAACATGTTTCAGAATGTCTGGCATTATACATTCCCTCATTATGAAAATAATAATGATGGTTCATGTGGTTAATCGACTAGATGAATACCCCAGACTATGTTTTATTATTGAATTATTTAGTTACCTTATATTCCTTCAATAATTTGTTCATTTTTATTATTTTTAAAGGCATGTATTTTTAATTATTATCCATGCCTAATGATTATGTTATCTTCGGCAGTATTACTTACCCTTACTGAGTGTTTAAGCTCACCCCTTTCTTATGTTTCATTTTCCCAAGATATGAAGAAGATAGTTATGAGTGACTTGTTGGAATAATCTAGGAGTCTTGGATCATTCTAATGGAATAAATTAGTATTGTATTTCTTTTCAAGTTGTAATGTTGAACTTATGAATGTATCTAGTTTCCAATAATACCAAATAGATCGGTCTTTTTGGACATGATTCCTTGTATCATGCCAATGTTATGTAATAAATCACTGACTCTGGGTAACTGGGGTTGGGGAGTTAGAATTGGTATCATAGGAAGTTTAGTACAAACCATGGAAACTAGATTTAGATAAACTATAATTAGAGAACAATACCCAAAGATAGACATTGAGGATTGGTATTGAAGAACATCTTATAAATTTGGTAATGTATATATTTTTTCTGTTTTCCAAGCAATACATTCCCCTCTGGATACGTGCAGGTAGAGGCGGCTCTGGGATAGATGTAACTATGAGTGAAAACTCCGAAAAAGAGTATCGGGCTTGACCCAGGGTATCTTGGAAGATGACAACGGGCCTCGCTTCACTCTTGGTTACGAAACTCCCGGGGGATATGCCATGGATAATTCACACTTTCTTTTCAAACTATTATAAAAGATTTTTTATTATATACCTCCTTAAAGAAAACAGTTTTTTAGGATTATGGATTATATAAATAAATTTCTCAATTTAGGTTATTTGTTTTACATGTTTGTAATTATGTATTGGGATTCATAAACTAATATAGTGTATTACGTTGTTTAGAAATGGCACCTAGTTGAAGGAATGGAAGCTGTATCAACTAACGTAATACGTGTAGGTATTTTCCTCCAAATCAAGGTAATTATATTGGTGTTGGGGATGCAAAAGGTACTGATCAGCTTATCACCATACTGGAACAACATACTCTGGTAATGAATAATAACTTTACCCATATGGAGCCCCCTGATCCACAATGCGGAGGATCAATGATAGAACACATCATGTGGAAACAACCACAAACATTCAATTCGTCTAGAAATCCATTTGTAGCTGAGAAATGGATAAGTTCCTTAGAGAAAATATTTCATGCTTTGGTGAGTACAGGAATTGAAAAAGTTTTCATGGAAGTTTATCGCCTCATAAGATATACATATCAATAGTGGTCATTAATTCAAAACACACAGGAGAATGAAGAAGTATCATGTATTGAATGGAGGGTGTGTAACGATCTTTTCATAGAAAAATATTTTCCTCATGATCATCGAGCATATATAGAAAGGAAATTTCCGAGTCTAAGACCAAAGGAGGATGAGAATGTCGCAAAGTAGGAAGCTAAAATTACAAGGTTATAAAGCCATTATGAAAATTATATACATAACCTAAGAATTAAGATTGATCGTTTCATTGATGGGTTTAGACCATTTTTCTGTTGAGCATTAGTCTCGCAATCCTTTTCATCGTATGAAGATATTGCCTCATGTGGTATCAAGATAGAAAAGTAATTCTCTATGTATTACAACATTAAAGAAAAGTAAGAGAAAAAGATATCTATTGAACACTCTGGGAAATTAAATAAGGGAATAGGGAAGAAGGGACGATTTGAATTTCAACCCTGTGATAATTGTGGAAGGAAGCACCCTGGTGCCTATATAAAAGGAAAAGGAGTATGAAACAAATGTGGACCGAAATGCCAACTAGTTGGTGATTGTAAGGGGAAGAAAGAAGTAACTAATGTTCAATGCTACAATTATAGGGAGATGAGACATTATTCAAATTAATGTCCTAAACATCGGGGAATCATACCTCAGAAATGGCCAAGGGATGAAGGACAAGATTATGCGAATACTACTACTGAGTTTAATGCTCTAAAAGACGTGGTAGTAGAAAATTTAATGTATTCCTCAAGTTTAACCAATGCTTTATTTTATTCTAGATCATCGCATCATTTCGTATCTTCCAATTTTTATAAGAAAATTAGATATTTCAAATTCGATTTAACAAGGGAGTTTTAAGTCAAAACTCCCAAGGGAAGTATCATTGCAACAATGTTTTGTGATTCAATCCCCATTAAGGCATATAATAAATATTTATATGTTGATCTAATCAACATACCAATGACTTAATTTCATATAATCCTCACTATGGATTTGATTTTGGACCATGATTCGAAAATTTATTGTAAGAACAAGGATGTTACAATTCTCGATGATGATAAGGAGTACCATATCTTTAGAGCAGAAATGTCACCGTCTGATTCTTATCTAGTTCCAACCCCAATAGCTCTACTAAATTAAATTATTGGGGGGGGATTAGAATGAAATAATTATGGGTGAGGAATAAAATTTTCAAATAGAGGACGTACTTATTATGCAAGAATAGGTTGATGTGTTTCCAGAGGGTTTACCTGGAAATCCTCCAGAACGAGAAATTGAGTTTTCCATTGATTTAATTCTTAGTTCAAGGCCCATATCAAAGAACCCTTATTGAATGGACACTAGGAAATTAGGGTAACTAAAGAAACAACTAGATGAATTGACTAATAAGGTATTTATTCATCCTATTGTTTCTCTATAGGGAGACCCTTTCCTTTTTGTTAAGAAGAAATATAAATCTATGATGATAGTGCATTGACTATAGGGAGATCAATGCTATAAAAATAAAGGACAAGTATTCGCTACCTCACATTGATGATTTATTCGACCAACTTCATAGAGCTCAATATTTTTCAAATATTGACCTTCGATCTGGATTACTTCAGTTGTGTTTGAAGAAGGAAAAAATTCCGAAAACATCATTTTTAACTAGGTACGGGCATTACAAGTTTATAGTAATTCATTTTGGATTGACTAATGCACCTTCTGTCTTCATTGATCTAATTAATTGAGTATTCAAAGAATATCCTGATGGATTTGTAGTGGTATTTATTGATGATATCTTGGTATACTCCAAAATCTATAAAGATCATGAAAATCACTTACGCGTTATTCTAAAGACTCTTAGAAGAAATGAATTATATGGTAAGTTTAGAAAATTTGAATTCTATCTTCAAGAGATTTCATTTCATGGCCATATTGTCTTTAAGGATATAATATAAGTTGATCCTTCAAAGACCAAGGAAATCCATGAATGGCCAGCACTGACGAGTATAACAGAGGTACGTATTTTTATTGGTTTAGTAGGTTGTTATCGACGTTTCATCTGTAATTTTGCTCGGTCGGCTAACCCATTAACCAATATCACATGTAAAGGGGTTAAATTTGTTTGAAAAAAAGAGTGTGAAAAATGTTTTGAATAACTGAAGAAAATATTAGTCAGTGCTCATATATTGACTCAACCATCAGAGAACGATGGGTTTGTTACATTTAGTGATTCTTCAAAGAAAGGACTTGGTTGGGTCATTATGCATAATGATAGAGTTATTTCATCTGCATCACGACAGCTAAAAATTCATGAGAAAAACTATCCCACTCATAATCTTGAGTTAGAAGATTTAATCTTTGATATGATGATTTGGAGATAGTATCTCTATGGTGAAAAATGTGAAATTTATACTAATCACAAGAGTTTGATGTATATTTTCTCACAAAATGAACCAAACATGAGGAAAATGAGATGGCTTGAACTAATCAAGGATTATGATTTCACAATACACTACCACCCGAGGAAGGAAAATAAGGTGGAAGATGCATTGAGCAGAAAGGATCATGGAGTTTTGAAGAAGATAAGAGTTGAAAGGGATCCTATTTTCAAGGATCTAGTAAAGATTGATATGTGAATAACCATGGAGGGTGAAACATCAATACTTTTTCAAAAATTTTCAAAAACATCATTACTAGAAAAGATAAAAAAATCTAAGACTGATGATGAGGAGTTTTAGAAGAAGATTAAAGATGTAAATGAAGGGAGATTGAGTTACTTCATATATAAAGATTGAATTTTGAAATTTGGGAAGAGAATTTGTGTTCCCAATATACCTGATCCAAAAAGGGAATTGTTAGATGATTCTCATAGCTACAATTTCTCAATACATCATGGGAGCACTAAGATGTATAGATATTTGAAAGAACATTTTTGTTGGGAAAACATAAAAAGAGAGATTGCTGATTTTGTGTCAAGGTGTATGGTTTTCCAACAAGTAAAAGATGGAAGACAACATCCTATAGGAGTCATGCAACCTCTTCCCATACTTGAGTGTAAATGGGATGATATTATGGTGGAATATGTCTTGGGGATACCAAAGACTCATAGAAGGAATGATGCAATATGGGTCATTATTGACCGGATTATAAATTCAGAACATTTTCTTGCTATAAGAGGAGATTTACCACTTGAACGTTTAGCAAGACTGTATATTAATAAAGTTGTAAGTCTTCATGGAGTACCCCTATAGATTGTATCATATTGTAATCCCTATTTTACTTCAATATTATGGAAAAGTATTCAAAAATCACTGGATACTGAACTTTATTTGAGCACTACCTACCACCCTCAAACTGATGGACAATTAGAATGGACTATTCAAAACATATAAGACATGTTGAGATCGCTATCACTTGACCATCAAGGTATGTGTGATCAATATTTACCTCTGGTAGAATTTTCCAATAACAATATCTTCCATTATAGTATTCAAATGGAACCATATGAAGCATCATATGGATAGATTTGTCACACACCAACTTTTTGGGATGATGTTGGTGACAGAAAACTCATAGTCCAATAACTTATTGAGGAAACGATGGAAACAATGATGGTTATCCAAACCCACTTCAAAGCAGCTCAAAGTGGTAAAAATAGCTATGCCGATAACCGAAGGAAGGATTTGGAATTTCAGGTCGGAGATTGTGTTTTCATGAAGGTATCTCCATGGAAGGGAGTTATACAATTTGGTAAGAAGGTCAAATTAAGTCATAGGTACATTGGACCTTTCGAAATTCTAGGACGAATTGGGGATATAGCTTACCATTTGGAAATGCCTCCAAGTCTCCCCAAAGTGCAGGATGTCTTTCACATTTCATTGATGTGAAAATACATTCTGGAACCAATGTATGTACTCACCTATGACGAAATTGAACCGGTACCTAATCATTCTTATTGTGGAGAGCCTGTCAAGATTCTTGATACTAGAGAACAAGTGTTGAGATACCAGAAAACTCGTCTGGTAAATGTTCTATGGAGAAACCATAAAATGGTAGAGGCAATATGGGATCCAGAGGAACTAATGATGAAGAACCACCTGAATCATTTTGTGCGGTAGTATGATAGAAATTTTGAGGATGAAATTATTTGGATGAGGGAAAAATTTAACACCCTATGATTCAATTCTATGTTTCCCTTTGAATAATGCAATAGCTTGCATTGTACGCCACATTGAGATTCTAACACACTGTGACCAATCTAACTAGCTGTTATGAATAGTAATACCCACTTTTTAAAATTTTATAAATTTTATTTTTCATAATGGACATCATTTCTGAATTCATAATATCAAAATTAGTTTACGGTAAATTTTTTGTATTTTTATGAAAACTATCAATTTTTATGAATAGTGAAAAACACAGCATTATTGGTTAAAAGAAACTTTTTAATTAAATAATTATATATTTTATTTAAATTTATTTTAGGTCAAAATAGATACATAATACCTATATATGTTCAATGTAATTCATTGGAGTCATTTAATAATAGGTTTAGATATATTAACGTTTTTTAACTTTTTACTGTCTTTTACCCACCTCTTAGGATCATTTTCAAATTTCCATAAAACATAATTTTACCGCTTCTGTGAGTTTAATTTCAAAAATCTAAGAGACAGTTAATATATGTAAGTAAAATTTAGTTCAATACGATGAAAATAATTTTTGTTGAATTGTAACTTTTGACTTTTATTTACAACGGTTAAAAGTAAATTAGGTAATTAAGGGTAAAATTGATTTCATTATTAACCTGACATATGTACTAATTCTATTGGATAAGTATAATTCAACCAAAAATAATATTAAGAATAAAATATGACCCCCTTTGTTCCACTAGGATTATATTAAGGCATTTATTATTATTTTATTTAAAGAATAGTTAAAAGAGTTAAACTCAATGTTTAATAACTAAAACGTTTTTAATAGAGGGTTACACATAATATAAATTCAACTATAAATATTCATTTGAAAGATTAAAAGATTACAAACATAATGGTATTTTATTTATAATTTTTATACATTAATTAATTTAATTTATTAATGACACAATGTTGAAGTAGTAATTACCTTATTATTAAAAATATTAAATTAATTGATATTATAAATATCCAAATAATTGTAAATTTAGACTTATGATAAATTAAAATAATTTTATAGGTTAATATGTCTTTTTAGGTTTGTTTAAATTTATTTTATTTGAAGTGATAAAGATTTAATGGCTTTCAAAAAAACAACTACTTAATAGTTTCAAAATTAACATAATTGAATTTTAAAAACGAATACTATATTATTAATCGATATAATGTTCATAAAAATCTACAGTTCGGAAAAAGGACTTAGCTAAGGTTATATATATTAATAATGAACAATTTGGGGATCAATTGGCTTGTAATATTATGCTTATTAAACATATAATATAAAAATACATAGAGACATGGTAAATGTCAAACTATTTAACTAAGAGTTAAATCTAAAATATAAGGGTAATATGGTGACCTAAATCTGTCCAAAACCAATTTTCTGAGATTTTTTTGATCCATCCCCACCTTATACTCGAAATAAATCATTTTGGAGCCGTTAAAAACCGAAAATTATTTTATTATAAAATAATATTTCAAGCATTACCTAATCTGACCCACGCCTCTCTTATAAAAGGGTACTTCCCATTCTCTTCATTTCACAACACCAAAGTCATTTTTATCGGCCAAATACTACCCAAATATCCTCCCAACATACCTACCTTCATCCTATAGGCCTTACATTGGTTATAAAGCCAACATAAGGAGCCATTTTGATCAAATAAAAAGGAAGAACCCGTAGAAGAGGAAAATATTTCATCACATCCTTCAAGTTATTTTCTGTTTCCACTTCCTCTTTCATTGTTATTTACATTATAAAATAATAACTCCAGTATCTTTTATATAATTTAAGGTTATTATAAAAATTGTACAACCATGTTCATTATTCAATCCATCATATGAATGTCAAAGTCACAATATATGTGTACGTACGGCCTACCGTCTCCACGTCGTGGCTTAGTTTATTTTTCAAATAGTTCATTATTTGGATAAGTATAATAATGAGTATAACTAATGTGAATAATAAATATTAATTGTTAATTATTATTTATATAGGATATACCATCAAATTACATAATATTTCACCATCAATATAATGATATTTTTTCTAGTGCGTACGTACGGATTACCGTCTCCAAGAACACGATGAGATTAATTCCCCATTGTAATAATTCAAGAATAATTTTCATTTTATGATTATAAATAATGTTTATGAACATAATAAAATTCTTTATATGAATTAAATATATCTTATCCATAACAAACATGACTAACGTAACCAATAATATAAAGTAAAACCAATCAGTTAACACCTGCAAAGATGATACTACGAAAATATTATTAACAAAGAAATATTATAAGAACATATATGACATCATATTTATTTTTATGATTCTTGTATAATTTAATAACAATGTTTTAACTATTATACCATAGGTTAACATATAATAGACTTAGTTAAATTACAATATAATTGTTAATTTCACAATTACATTATTATCCGAGGTTGCTTTTACATATGTATCTACTAGGACCTCTTTATCATCCACATCTGTGTTTTCTTAAAAATTAATTTCAAATAAATTTTACTCTTTAATATACTATTTGTAATGTCATTTATCCCCTTATTTGACCATATATGTTTTGAAAGGAATCTTTCCATCTTTTTCCAAACAAGGTACTTTATGAACATTTTGACAAAATTAAGGTAAGAATGTTTTTTTAACTTATACGACGGGTGGGGCTATTTTCTGCTGTTATAACATCATCAAAGATTAACTTAAAATATTTTAAGAATATTTTCAAAATAAATGTTTTGTTTTATAATTATGTTTCTCTTAAGTGGTTTCAAAATATAAAGAGGTAATTCATTCAAATAGTTTTCATTTCGTCTATGTCAACATCCTTTAGGGGATTTTAAATATGTTTGAAGTTGATTTATAATGATATAAATATTCCATATTGTATTGAAGGTTTTGTGATATGTTTGACTGTGGGTGCTTTATTTTTATACCATTAAGAGTTTATGGTTAAATTATTGTCATTTCATATGCTAGTTTTAGTAAAAATGTTTATGTTTTGTTTCAACCATTTCATATGAGGAATGTATTGGGCTTAGTATATGATGGGTGGATCCCGCTATAGCTCCTTAGTGTATCAGTATGTATCATGAGACAATTATATGTGGAATTGGCTGAGGCATTTCATTATTTGATATATAGTTTTGGTCGAGGCCTAAATCATTTTTATATGTCTTACCTAAGGCTTTGAAAAGATGTTTCAGAAAGTATGGAATTATACATTCCCTAATTATGAAAATAAAAATGATGGTTTATGTTGTTATTCGACTTATAGAATACCCATTGCAATGTTTTATTATGGAATTATTTACACAACTCATATTCCTTCCATAAAGTGTTCATGTTTATTATTTGTACAGGCGTGTATTTTTAATTATTCAACATGCCTAATGTCTATTTTATCTTTCACTTTATTTCTTACCCTTACAGGGAATCTGAGATCACCCCTTTCTTATGTTTCTTTTTCTTAGGATATGAAAAAGTTAGTTATGAGTGACTTTCAGGAATAATCTAGGAGGCATGGATCTATCTGATGGAATAAATTTGTGTTGTATTTATTTTCAAGTTGTAATGTTGAACTTATAAAAGTATCTTATTTACAATAATACAAAACTAGTCGGTCTTTCAGGACATGATTCATTGTATCATGACAATGTCATGTAATAAAGCTCTGACTCTGGGTAACTAGGGTTAGGGAATTTCATATCCAAGCGGTCTCATTATCTGACCCTTGTTAGATCAAGCATTCACAGTGATCTCATGGTATCAAAATTCTCATTAAACATCAGGGTCATATCATAAATAGGCACATTAGGATTCATTTTAAAATTATGATATTTAATAATGTAAGTGTTAATACTAATTTCATTATCATTAGTATTTCCTTTATGAGATACCGCTAGAGTATCCATAATCTCAAAAGTTTTTTTATATGAAAAAATTATATTAAAAACATATTCACCTAAGGCATAGTATAAGGAATTCATGGATTTGAAAATATTGTTTTTAAATGTGTCGAAGACTCATTCTTTTTAATAAAGTAATGAATTCTTTTTTTATTGGGTAGAGGGAGACCCATTACATAGCTCTTTGTCCTGGGGGCATGAAAGCCCAAATATAAGGTCCGAAAGCCCATTTTTTGGCCCAATTGGCCCTTCATTAAATAGTACTGCTACAGTAATCATGCTTCTATAGTTCCACCACCGCTACAGACTGCTACTGTGCCTCCAGTACTACAATTTCACCATATCTACTATGCTGATATAGTAACCCAAAAATTTGTCCCTACCCAGATTTGATTATGGATCTTTTGGATGTTAAGAAGTAACTTTTACCACTTGGGTATAGGTACATCGAAACATGGATTTCAAATTAATATTATATGAATCTGTAGTGGCATCATCCCAAGTATTTTTATTAGTATTAGTATTTTCCTAACTCATCTATTATATAATACCAAATATCAAAACCTGTAATTTCAATATGAATTTTCCTTTTTATTTTACATTGGGAATAATAATTCCCATTGAATAAAAGATGTATGTTGATAAGGGAACCTTCCTAACTATTATCTATAATAAAACTCTTGGATATATATATATATATATAAAGATCTAAAAATTTAGAACTAATAGAAATGTTACAGTCTTTAACGTTGATATAAAATCATATTTCAAAAAGATATTTATAAAAGTTTTTATTTCCTCATGTTGGCCAGAGTGAGTTTCTCAAGAGGGGGTGAATTGAGTAGCCAATAAATGTTTTTGTCTAAAATGGATTATTTTAAATCGCCAAAATATTCAAAATTATCCTAGTTTTTAAAATTATTCATGTGATATATATCTTAATTGTTCTAAATATTTCTCTTATGATTTATTAGGTCATGGATGAATAACATATATAATGTTATTGAATCCACAGAAATCAATATACTTTATTAAAATATATATTTACAAAAATTAAGAAAACCTATCAAAGTATAAATTTAATTTATATTTAAAAAAAAATCAATTTTAACTAAAGACATGTAAAAAAATTAAAAAAACACCCAGTGGAAAAAATGAATACAATATGTTCAATTTCAAGTAGAGAAATTGTCATCTCCACTTAGCGATCACCCACCACCCATAGTTTTATAAAATAAATATATGATCCACAACCTCGATAATGTTTTATAATATATTACATTGTTCATGTCATACATGACATCTTCCACAATTATTCAGGGAAATAAAGACAAATAGGCCACACTGGGAACTCTACCACACTTTTTTGTGGAAAGAATAAATAAAAATAATGTTTCAGAATATATATGGCATCATCCAGTTTAGATCCGGAGAGAGTGTGCATATATAATGTAAATTATAGAACACAGTACTCAAATTTAATAAAATAAAAACATAAACAAGAAATCTGTGAGTATAGGGTTTAGATATGCTAGGTCTATTGCATTGAAGTGATTAACTCTTGATATAATAAAAAATAAGGCTCGAGTCATATTTTATTAAAATATTTACAAAAATATATTGTCATAAACTCTTATTTTCTGACTCGAATAAAAAACCAATTGAGATGATGTGGTTCATATTCCTTATCATGATTTCACAGCCAGTCAGCTCTTTTGATTTTTCAATAGGTTAAGCTTAATACTTTTGGTACTTCATGCTTCTCTATGATTTCATTCATGTGTTATTCAATATTTTCCAAATATCAATGATGAAATGTGCTGTGATTTTTATCAACAATAGCTACATGGAGAATATCTAGAGCTTCTTTCTTGTATTTCTCATTATGACATGGTTTGTGTTGATCATTTAAATCACAATAATTAAAATTGTAAATTTTATTAACATTAATAAATTTATATTTTAGAATGATATAATTAAAAACAAAATAAATAAAATAATATAAATGGTGATTGTGTCTTAATCTTTGGCAGTGTCTCATGTTACAGAAATGTCTCATGTTCTGGTATCATGATACTAGTGGTATGATATTGATAGTACACTACTCTATCGTTATGATGTTCTAGCGGTGTCACACAAGAGGTGCCTTAGAATTAGTAAAATTTTCAATGTCAGTGGTATGATATGTATGTCAATTCTTTTGTCTAGTAGTATTACATTCTAATGATGTGATTTCCTAGTAGTATCTCATATGTAGAGAGTTTTTGAACAAGCGGTGTGTCATGACCAACGATGTCTCATACTTACATATTTATCACCTTTTCTCAAAATATAGATTTCTTATAATAATAACATGAAATTACATATTATTATTAATTAAATGATTTTGGGATCATTAGAACCAAGTGGTCAAAATTTTGTAATCAAATAAATTTTAAAAATGGGTTTTTTGTAAGGTGGCTATGTGGGGTGATGGATCTTCCATGAGAGGACACAATGCTTCATTTTTCTCAAAAAATAGTAGCTAGAATCCAATTTCAGGAAAGGTATTTATGAAGGTCAACATGTGTTTATTGGATTTCTAGCTTATATCATGGTAAAGTTGACGGTGACTTTGAATCTTATAAAATATTCTATTTGGCTGGAAAATCCACAAGTACATAGAATCTAGTTTAGAATAACACGAACTATGTAATCCATTTTTTGTGGTGTTGGATTTTATAGTTTGGAAAAATATAAAATAACCATGTGGAGGGCCCACACATCATGTGTCCTTACACGACATGACTAAGCATTCATAGGTAGTTCACACCCAGAGAGGTCACGGTGCCTCACATTCCATGTAGGTCGAGTCCATACCACATTTACCACTCGGTGGGACACAGCTTGAATAGTGTCACATTTCATGTGCCAAGCCCCAATCCAACACACCATGAGACTTAGATCACATGTAATGTATTTAACCTTTACATTCTATGATGGTATGTAGAACATGTCATCTTGGCTAACATTGAAAAACATGTCATGTACCCCTAGGATACGTCTTGAATTCTCCCTTTTTATGTAATATATCGATTAGATGTAAATTATCCCAACACATTACTCCTAGGTGGTGTAGATATATCATCTGTTGGGACTGGGATCCTCCCGGATAGTAAGCTTTTCACCCATGTAAGTATAGAGATGGGATCCTCTACCTGCATAATTAGATAAATTCAGTATTTCAACCATATTATGGGGTACAAATTCTCTATCTATGGATTTGGTATTTCTCATGTATTTGTAGTTTGAAATAGATCGTGACTCTCTATTGGAATCATTATTTATTATATCATCATGGGCTATGGATACTTCAACATCATATGACACAATTATTTCAGGATTTTCTTGATACAGTTGGATCAGATGATGGAAACACAATTCTTGTTTGAATTCTGATAGTTGATACATTACTCCAAGACATTAGTATCTCTTATTAGAATATCTGGGTTTCAACATTACTTTTCTCTTTTGGTAATGGTTTTGAGAAAAATCTTTATTTTTTTGATTTTATTAATTGTGATTTAGGGTTGTCCTACTGGGTATGTATATACACATCCCTACATGGTATCTACCTACATGTTTCATATCTTATGTAGATGGTAAGCTATTAGATTGAGAAATAGGGGAGCCTATTATGGGTGGTTCAAAGTGGCAACTAGAGACCGTGGTTAAAGGACAGTTGTCGGGTTGGTGGCTAGAGGTTGAGAATATTTTTCCATATTGATTAAAGGCTGGAATAACCTTCCCGATTGTGTTCCTGAATTTTTTTTCATCATTAGATTATGAAGTATTCTCCTAATTGTTAGTAGGTTATTTTAGGTCATCTATTCCTTCATCATACTAGTTATTTAATTTTTTCATTAAACTGGTGTATATGGAGATATGATTGTGTGTTTGTGTGTTTGTGTGTGTGTGTACATCAAGTTATGTCCTACTATATATATGACATACCAACACTCTGCAATTAACTATACCCTATCCTATTGGAGGTGGGTTTATTGTAGAACACTTGGCCTACCACCATCTAGGTGTTCCTTGAAGGGTTGGGTCATTTCACTATGTGAGATTATGTTATAGAGAACCTTTCTCAATGAGAATAAATCATCCAAATATATTGTGTAAGAATCATTCCTAACATCCATTTGAGTAAAATTAGAATAAAACATTATATGTAATAATTATTTTCTAATTAAACTCATTTTATAAGGATGAATTATTTTAAAAAATTACCCAATATAAGAATAGACAATAAACTTTGTATGTCATATAAGAAAGAAAACTATTCTACGTAAGAATAATTTCATAACACCATAGCCCACGTAGTAAGTGAAAAACATAGATTAAAAACTATAAATGGTGTATCATATTAACCCAAGAGCTCCATGAAATGCCTAAGAGTAATTAGGAACTTTCATAAGAAAAAAAAGTTTCTCCAAAAATAAATATGTAACACTAATCTTTTCTTAGATGTGATTTTTAACTTAACTATTTGTGAAAATAAAATCAGAATAATAATTCTATGGAAAAACATTAATAAATTAATAAATAACATAAAATTTACATATATTTATATCATGAGAAATAAAGGATTTTATGAGCATCAAAACATAGGATATGATATTATGTTTGAACATAAATAAAGAAGAACAACGTAGTGCAACAATATCACACTTTTTTTTATAACGAAACCCATATATTTAAAAAAAATAAAAATTATCTGAAATAAAATTACTAATAAGTGTGGATTGAGGGTAGTAAACACAAATCAGAATTGAGAATAACAGGGTAAAATTTTAGTTTCCCAGTATTCACCCCTTTTGTGATATTAAAAAAGAAGGATAATGGAAATAGATAACATAATTATTTTTTCACACTTAAATAAAACTATAGAGATATAACACTTAAATGAATATTTATTTAACATTTTATTTTATTAAATATAATGAAAAAAATTCTTATATATAAAATAAATAAACACATTGAAAAGAAAAATTACGTGTAAAAATATAATAGAAACTCACCCTTATAATTATAATTTTTTACTTGAAATAAATTTACAAAGGGTATTCAATGAATTAAAAAAATATTCAAATAATTATATATAAACATATTATCACATTTCATGCATAATAAATTTAGGAAATAACCAATAGGTAATGACCAAAATATAATAGATAAATTCCAACCAATATTCCATTTAATTAAATAACAATATATATGGATGATGGTCAAGAAATAAATATGTATCCAGTGAAAAAAGTTAATGATCATTTAAGAATAGTCTCACTAGTAATAGGAATAAAACCTATAAAATAAGAAAAATTTGGAAATGGTAGTATTTTTTATTAACAAAAGGTGAATAAGAAACGAGTAAAACTAAATATATATTAATTATTTGAATCATCATGTTGGTGTAGGTTTAGTAATTATGTGAAGTATGTAAGATTCAAAAATTAATCAGAAAAATTATAACCATGATAAAAAAACAAAATAAACTCATTTTATTTCAGAACAACATAATTAACTATTAAAAAAATCAAAATGATCAGGAAAAGATGGCTTAATGAAAATATCTATTAACTGGTGTTCACTCTTAATAAACTTATGAAATATATCACATTTCCTATAATGAACTCTATGTAAATGATTCCTTATATAATTATTATTGTTCCTCGAATGGATTATTGGAATTTTTGAAATGTTGATAGAACATATGTTATCACATTTCATTGTCACATGTTTAAATTAAAACCAAAAACCCCTAAAGTGTGTTTCATCTAGAACACATTATCACAACATCTACTAGCTCCAAAAAACTCAAACATAACAGTTGATAGGGGATAGAGTGTTACTTCTTACTATCCAATTAACTAAAGGTATTCCGAATAAGTGGTAGGTTTATTTGTTACTTTTTTTATCCATTCCACATCCCCTATAGTCAGTATCAGAATATGAAATTAAATCACATCCATAGATTTTTGGTAGTAACAAGAAAATAAAAATGGTACCATTAAAATATAATAAAATACTTTTGGTGGATTTTAGATGATATTCCTTAGTATTTTCTTGAAACCCAGAAAAAAGAATACAAAAAAACAGATGTCTTGTCTATTGGAAGTAAGATATAAAAATAGATCAATTATTTCTCTATATAACTTGTTTTCCATTTGTTTCACTTTCTTATTTATATAATGTTAAATATTAGGACTCATTGAAATTTTATATACTTTACTATTTTCAAGTAAATTTTTGTTAATAGTTAATGTATGATTTTTCATTGATTTTGAACAATCCCAATGTTTGTTAAAAATATTTAAAGTCTAATATAAAAATTAAACTCAACCACCTTGCTCATATCAAACTTTTATTTCTTATGTTATGAAAATTCAACACATAAATTAAGGTTAGTTAACCAAATAACACATCATAAAAATATATTTAAATAAGAAAAATATTAATATATGATGTTTTCTTAAATAATTTAGGATCTTTGAAATTAATAGAAACATCATTTAATAAAAAAAATATGATCCCCTTATTCAAAGTTCTATGTAATTATTTAAGACCATATATTTATTTGGTACACTTGAAAACAAAATTTCGGAAATGCATATTTTGAAATCTAGGATTTTGTTAAACATAAGAATCCTATAAAAGGAAACCATTTAAAAAATATGAATGAATATTCTTTTGGAACTTTTTAAAAGTCATACCTAATGAAAAGGTTTTTTTAAATTCTAATAACTTCTAATCCAGCTAAATTTGAAAGGAATTTTCAAAATCTATACCTTCCCCTTGATTTTAACCATTATTCACTAATCTAGACTTATTTCAATAATACAATTTTTTAACTTCCTTCTTATTTAGATAAACACATTTGGTACCTATAACATGATAATCAGTGGTTCTATAAACAAATTTTCAAAACTTATGTCTTTCAAAATGATTTAATTATTCTTATATTAATACAACTTGATATTAATTATTTAAGTATTAAATTATTTTTTAGGTCCGGTTTGTAATATAAAAGTAGAAGAATATTCAATATTTACATAAATTATTCTAGTTCTAACACCATCATCTAAAGCCCCAATAATAGTTTCTAAGTGGTGGTAATTTAAGGCTATAGGAAATCTACACCTCCCTCTTTTTAAAACTAAATAATCTATTTAAGAAGGATATGAGAGGAATAATATCCAAATAATAATAATTTATGTAGAAAATATAATATTTTAATATGCATTATATTTTTATGAGACTAATTTTAGATCATTGTACAACTACACTATTTGACAGTGTGTGAGAAGTTACGTGAATTGAATTCAATGAAACTGTGAAACTATCCCTTACATTAGAATAAAAAATTTACACTATATTCCACCCACCACTATCTTAAGGACATTAAATACCCATATACTTTACATTTTTAGTTTTCAACCATTTGGATTATAAATTTCAAGCTCATTGATCATGAAATTCATAATTCAATCATTTACGCAACCCTAAATACTTCCATGGATTAAAAAGGATGAGAAATTACATATATTACCACACTAATATTCTTCAATGTGTTGATGTATGCTTTATATATTCCTAACAAAATATCTTCCATGAAGAAAAACATTTCCTAATGTCCAATATTTTCACATAATTCATTGTTAAGTGCAAAAATCAACTTACCGAAGTCCTATATCGTAGCAATGAACTTTAATTCTTCCTTCTATGAGACTAATATTCATAGACGTTATGGTCTCGTGGGTCACACACCTATCTAATATAGTTTACTTTAGGAAAACTCTATACACCATACTAGTATTATTGAATCTCATTTGGAGACCCTCTACACCCAACCAACACTAATTAGAATTCATTCTTATTTTTTCCCCAAAACTGGTCATGTAACACAACACACATGTAAGCCACGCTCATTCTCTACCTCCTCCCAAGATTCACCTCAAGCCTCCTAAAAGGTTTAAATCCCAAATTATCCATACTATTATATGAGTCTACAATTAGTTTTTCAATCCATGAATCTTGACATGTAATATTTATTCTATCCCTTGATGTTTACTTTTCCAAGACATAAGCATCATTACATCAAGATTTGAAAATGCATGATACGGTCCTATCACACGATTTCAACTACATAACCCAATATATATAGATTTAATTTCCGATTCAATTAGAATGTTTATGATTCTTCTTGGTGGTGTAATTTTTACGTAACCATCATTCTATCTCCCCCTCTCGTGGTTTAATCTCTGAGACTTGATCCTCTATCTAGAGTATAAAAAACATTTAAAAATTATACACAAGAAATCGAACAATTGGGAGTCGCCCCTATAAATTATACTATTAAATCCCTTACATATGAGTTTATTTGGATCATTCCTTATTGAACAATAACATATAAATAACCTTATATGATGACTATATGTGGACCAAATTCTCTTCTGTGATGAGACGATGAAAAATCCATCCTTTGGTTATGAGGTTGAGGAACCCTATGTGATGAGCATTGGGTGAGTCCCTTTTTAAATTCCTCAGATATCCACCTTTCCTCATGTGATGATCATCGGTATCCCTAGTAGATGACCCTTGGGTGTCATAGTTAATGAGACTAAGATTTTTTATGTGATGAGTGTAAGAAGTATATTAAATGAGAAAGGGTTTTCCCTAATTTTACCTTACGAGATAATCCTAATATTATTTTATTTTTTGATATGTATGAGATTAATCATGTGATGAGAAAAATATTCCTTATGTGGGAATCATAATAATCCTATGTGATGAGGATGGGGTCTCTCTATTCTCCCCTTAAATGAGGAGCCTAAGATTCTACAATTCCCCATGTGATGAGCAAGGGAATACTTATGTGATGACCATTAGTTTCCTTAAGTAACAAGAATGGGATACCCTACAAAAATATGTGTTGATTCCTTATGTGATGGGTATATGAAACCTTGAGTGATTATCCTTGGATTCCTTATGTGATAAGAATGATTTTCTTTATCTGACACGAACATGGTTCCTTCAAGGACAAGCTTAATATTACTTATGTGATGAACATAGGATATTCTCATGTTTTTTCATTATGAGAATATATTTTGATACCCAATTTCCCAAACAAACCCATTAGCTCCATCCATGAGTTGGTCACCCTGGTATAATAGTAAGTGATGTAATAAACTGGTTTCAATAATAATATTGCATCGGTAAGAATATTTATGAGTTGGTGTGAAATTTTTAAGGGATATCCCGATGTGGAACGGAACTCCATAGGGGAATCCATACAGGTAAGAGTTGATATCCCATCATCTAATTGTAATCACTTAACCAAAACTGTTAACCTTAAAGGAGATAGGCCACATTCCTTTCGAAAGTGAGAATGTGGGGATAAAATAATGACCCTCTAGGATGTGGTTTGATGAAAAATATGAACCCAATGGAAAATATCACAAAATATAATATGGTAGCGAATATGAATATAATATCCAATAAAAAAAGTGGATATGTAAAATTTGGAACATTGGGTAATTCCATCATCATATATATACTAATAGTGTTCTTCAAATTATCTTGTAGAATGTCAGTTGGTGGTAGTGCTCATCAAACCACCCTATCTAAAACCTGCTAGTGTGGGTACTCAAGAAAATCCCATGTAGAATTCATTCATAATTATGACCAAGAAATAAGGACAACATATTTAATGTTTCCTAGAAACCCTCACCCCATTTCACTATCGAAAATCGCTCATCAAATGGTTATCAATTCCCTTATCCTATATAATGAGTGAGATGGGGTCATCCCCACTCTAGAGATGGCTTGAGAATTCATGGAAATTACAATGCAATTCAGGAGCCTTTGGTGAAAAAGATCGCATTGGGAAAATCCCCAACCCCACTACCACTGTCAACCATTATGGGATTTCTTATCTAGAATAAACCGATTGAATATTCCCTTACACCATGATTTTAGTGGACATTTTTATTGTTCTCACTACAAATACCACTAAGAAGTCTCCAAGGATGGATCCCACCAACTAATGACACAATTAGTGTAGGTACACTAGACAAGTAGCTTAACAGGTTGATCATATACATTCATAAGCTAATATGGTCTAGGAAGTATGGTTCCCACACCCTCGAAACTCCACTAATCCTACTCTGTGAGTGACCAATCCTTCTACATCTTTGGCTAATACCATCATCTATGCAACTCATGTCTCTCAGAAATATAAACAGTATTTTATCCATTCTAGGTAGGTCATCATATCCTAACCACCCACCAAGAATTTTGGCTTGACTATCCTTGATACTGGAACCACCACCAACAATCACAGATGTTTTCTCCATGCCAAAGTTGTTTTAATCCCTAAAGGTCCTCCCTAGGGTAAACTATCTACCAACCACCCTGGATTTCCACCAAAAAATATAATCAACAATTCCCATGAAAATGATCCATGTGACTATAAAAATCTCATTCCCAAGGAACATCCACACCAGCACTAGAGTAATTACAAGGGGTACCAACAACATTACACCCTCAATAATTGAAAGATAGAAAACTTTGATGATTCAAAATAGATACTCCCGCCTTCGTCAACACAGTCAGAGGAAGGCTCTCATTGGTTGAGGATGACCATTCATGATGTCAAAGTACACAATGTCTTAAAGTCCACCTAATAATACTTGTATATGGATTATATTTTTGATAAATTCATTGTATTATACCTGGAACTATACCTAGATCCCTTAATATCACTTATATCTAATTCTACCCTGGAAGTAAGATATATGTCAGGATATTCCCTCATTCTCATAGATGGGGAGAAACATATGGTAAAGCCTCAAGAACCAAATTTACATCCTTAAAAAGAGTATGTAAAATATTTTTCCTAAACGGTAATTCTAATGAATATTTCTTCACCAGAATAAGACACCTCCTCACCTTAGGGACAAGGGAATTTGGTAATGGAACCCAAATCTGATGATCTAAAGTATAATTGTTTCTCATCACTCACTTCGGTGATTTCCAAGAATCTCATTACCTCCTAGTAGGATTCCCCCTATAATAGAAATTATTGGTATGAGAAAACCCTTTGTGAGGCCTTGGTTTTTAACTAGATTCTGATCACGTTTGGCCCGCATGTGACCCTTTACTTCTTAATCCAACAGTTCCTTATAGAAATATACACAAAACATCTTTGGAAGAATATTTTGGAATCATTCAGTTGCTTTTATGGTCATCATTTGACCTACCTTTAAATATATAACCACCATCACTCCCTAGGATATTGGTTAAAAAATATCTATATCATAGTACATCTAGTAACTCTATATTCTACCTCTTGTGGATACTATTAGATATTCTATAATGTTTTCACTAAATGTATCATACTTTGGCACTATATTATGGTATAAAAATATATCCACGAGACAAATAGTATTTGGGGTTAGTATTCAACTCTTTAGTTTATCCAAATCTTTCTCTAATATAATATTTATCATTTTAGTCCCTCAAATGATTCATTATCTCTCCACCACAGACCAACAACATAGTGAATGTCATCATGGTCAATAAACTAATGATCAAGAGAATGATGGTAGTGATGAGGTACATGAATAAAATACTACCCAACTAGACAAGAAGAAACTAGTGAACTCTCATATATGTGCTAACACCAATTAATGAAGAAAATATATGTGTCTCAGAATCCCTTTTGACATACCACTCTCAAACACCCATCAACACCTCAGTAATGGAAAACGAGAGGCTAATTCTTATAGTGAACCTGATATAGCTGATGAAACTGAGGTCAATGTATGAATCATAATGTTTCTATTGTAGCTTTAGGTTTCTAATAACAATAATCTTATTATTCACTAATTATATTTTTCGGGATAATATTATGTTCAAGATGACCTCATCATGATCCATACATAACACCTATAATTTGTAATCCTCGGTCAGTAATCCAAGCATGAAGATGGGGGTGATTCTTATCTAACCAAGAAGGAGGTAATATGTTCTCTCCACACATGGAATAGTTCAATATGTCCTATTTTTCACTCCCCAATTGATCAATGAAACTTTACACCACTAGATCGTGGTTTCTCAGCTTCTATAACTATCCTATCAGTTTGGGGGAAGATGCATAATAATTCCCCTTGTGATGGAATGATTGGTGTTCTCACCACTCTCCTAGAATTTATAGAGACACATCATGATATAGTAAATATGAAAAAAAAAATCTATCCCCATATTGGTTGGATCATGTTCACCCAAATCCATATTTTGATCATATGATCATTTCACCTTTAATGATAGGTAACCAAGAGTTTCACATTGATCATTTTCTATATATCCAAAACATGGGAAAACTTGAGAAATAAGAGGGAGAAAAAATTTATAATTCCCCAAATCATTTTAAGGCCCTACCTTCATTTACTATATCCATATACTTCTAAAACCCACCAATAACAAGTAGGATCTCCATAGATAGTTCCTCTACGAATTCATCTCCTCTATGTGAAGATACCATGTCATTGAACTGTCCAAAAACTAGTAGTGGGAGAATGAATGTGAATCCAACATCATTACTCATTGGAAGGGATTAAAATACTCTTTCAATGAATAAATTTCCTCATAAAAGTTATTGAGGTTGTGAATGCAGAATTTCTAGGATTATTTATTTTTGAACCTTATATCCTTGATGTATGAAAACATATTAGAGTAATTTACTAAGAGAGATCAATTCTTTGAGGTTTTCAATTACAAAACCATGAATAATTCAATACTAATAATAATTTATCATAAATTATATTCTAGGAGAGTAGAGATGGTTTTTTCATGTAGACCAAATCCTCACGGCCAATCAATCATTAGGTAGACCAACAGGAAATGACCTTTTATGAACTAACTCGATTCAAGAATGTCTCTCAATACCAACATCATGGATAAGAATAAATATCTATTATTGAATAAAAGTATAGGTTATAGTAATTATACTATGAAAAAGTGTCTTTATTATATATCGATTTCACAGAGAAGAAATTGATCATGATTCTATAAATCAAGAAGTTGTTAGAGGATGAGTTGAGGAACTATTCCAACTATTTTTCTAAACACATTTTCCATAGACACGACATAAAAAAGTATTTTTTCATCAAAGAAATATTTTATGAAGTGTAAAGTTTTTGTGTAGTGAAACTGGTAAACCCTCTCATTTATGTCACTCTCATTTCATTCAGCCCTAAATATGATTGGAATTAATGGTAGTTAAATTTATGTCTCTAAGAAAGCATCATTTAATTAAAGTGATTAGCAAACAAAAAATTTGATCACTTGATCCCATGAGATTCTTATACGCTTCATTAAAGGAAAATGAAATTAATAATTAATTTTAGGAGGTTTATACCATGCCAAGTAGAGATCATCAATAGATATCAATTCTCCCTCATCACAAGTAATGGATTCACTACTTTTGTCCCACCAAAATTTGTGACTATATATAATTCACAAAGAAGCTAGGAATTCTAGATTCGTTCAAACTTTGGGTATCATGCGCTTAATATTTTGGGTTCTACCGAGTACTATTTCCCCTTCACTGCATGGGAAATATATTTCATGGACCCTTACCCACAAGTGGCATCCCTATCGTTCTCTTTCTTATAAACTCCACCAATTTATTCTCAATGTGGGAAGAATTCATTCCCCACAAATATTTCATGTTAAAGTGTTTGATTGTATTTATGAAATAACACATCATCCATATGTTTAGGATCTCTCAAATAATTCTCATAGACAAAAAAACCAATATTTGAGCCACCAATCTAATGATGGTCTCTTCCAAGTAAATCATCTAGTCCAATAATAAATATCACTATCATGCATGGGAGAATTGAAATATTAAGACATTCATATACAAATTCTATAAAATAATGTAGAATATGGTGGAAGGGAACATGAAGATATAGGTTGAAATATTTCCAATTTGTGGGGGGGGGGGGGATATTTCACAATGACCTAGACTTCCACCCAAGTGACTACTTATTCCCTGGTGTATGAAATAAAACCAATACCACCCATCTATTTTCAAATACCTTCACTCTAGATGATCATCTATGTCTAGTTGGTTCAAAATAAAATATCTAAAATCCATCTAACCTATTTAGATTCCTTTAATGGAAATAGCCTCTATGTATAGAAAAACATCAAGGTATATAAAAATAGAGTGGATCTAGTGTTCAATATAATGGGGTTCCTGTAACATCCCAAGTAAGTAATGAATAATAGATATTTTTATCTATGGCTATTAATGAATAAGATAGTGTTATAGAGGATTAAAATGAAAATAAATACAATCTTATGCATGGAATACACTAATATTCTTAAAAGATTGTTTTACTGCCTTTTAATGGAAAACCATTTTTGAATCTATATTTTGAAAATTTTATAAACTATGTTTGTCAAAATAAACTTATCCTTTATGATTGGGACATCAAAATTTACTTTGTGTGAATTTTTGGTATTTTTCTGACAATGTTCATTTTTTAATGAATAGTGAAAAATACTGCATTTTACATCAAAACTGCTTTTTAATCTAATTTATTTATATGATTAGATTATGTTTTGAATTGGTTTTGAAGTGAAAATAGAATATATTTTTACCATTTTATCCAATGGTGGTCATTGGAATCAATTTCACTTTGAAATTAGACTTAAACTGGTGTCAATCTTTTGATACTTATTGTTTTGTAAAAACACGCTATTTGCTCTGGCAGCGGGAATTAATTATTAAATTAATTAATGTGACCTATATGTTTTGAATTTTGTAAAATAGACTTCATTTTTGAATTCGGAATATCAAATATAGCTTAGGGTGAATTTTTGGTAATTTTCTGAAAAACATCAATTTTTGATGAATAGTGAAACCACTAAGTGGTAATCAAGCAAACTGATTTTTCAGTTAAATGAAATTTTACCACTAATGTGTATTGAATTTTGAAAATCCGACATACATGGTTGCCATTAAGAAGTAAAATGTGGTTTAATGAGATTAAAATAATTTTTTGGTGAATAGTAACTTATTATGTTTTTAATCGCGATTAGTGGTAATTAGTGTAGTTTAAGGTATAAATAATGCTTTAATAATATGAAATGACCTAGACACATGTTCCAACCTCATTGTTTGTGTCATGGCCGACCATGAAATTCCATGGGTCAACTTGGGGACCCCATGGATCCACTTTTGTTGGGAAATGACATAAATTACTTTTTATTTAATGTTAAAGTGAAAATGACACAAACATGATATGTTTTGCGAAAACCATTTTTAAGTGGGGTTATATAAGTCCAAAGTTTGATTATAAATAGTAATTTGAAATATAAAAAGATTTTCTATATCATAGTATTTTTTTTATAATTTTTAGACATTAAATAAATTTAATTATTTATGACATACTAATGATGCAGCGATGCCATCATTATTTGACGATTAAAATAAAATAGAAAGATAATAAAAAATCTATGAACTACACATGTCCAAAACCAATTGTATGAATGGATTTCGAACCCTTATCACCTTATCCACGAATTATATCAATGTGGGACCTTTTAAAACCGAAACACATTTTCAAATAATGTAATATTTCTTTACTTTCCAAAAGTGCCCCTCCTCTCCCCTTATAAAATGCCCCCACCTCTACCTCATTTCACACACTCTTCAAGCCTTTGGCTCGGCCAACCCCTGCCCATTTACTCTCTCCACATCCCTCTCCTCATCCTAGAGGATCCCCTTTGGGCAGAATCCTTTCAAAGGAAGCCTTTAGGCTCAACTCAAAAGGAGTTACACTTTTAATGGTAATTCATTCTCTCATGTTCATTCGTTTTATTTTGCTTCTCCAACCCCCTAAAATCTTTTTATTTACTTCTTTTGTAACAACACCAGTATCTTCAATATACTAGGATGTTGTTATAAGATATATTTGAGCTACACTCTCACACAACTACATCAAATGGTTAAAGAACATACGGTTTCCGTGGATGGCGAAATTCTGCCTCCCGAAACGATGATTGTTCAACACTCATTAAACACCTTCAAAGGTGGCCATTATGATGTCACTATTTTTATATATGATATATAACATGTTTATGTTTTCCTTAAGCTTCTGTGTTTTCATTTTGGGCATACCTTTATGGTTTCCATTATGGGTAAAACACGATATCTTCATTTTAGGAAGTGCGGACTACCGCCCCCTAAAAGTGATTTGATTCGTTAATACCATATGTGGGATGTGTAAAGGATAAAGTTAATGATATTATATATGTTATTATACTATAATTATAATATACTCTTATATCATTATGATTCCATTCCAGAAAATATGAAATAGAAATGGAAGTAGCGTTCATGCGTACGTACGGCTTACCGTCTCCATGAACGGTGCATTTCATTTCTTACCTCTAAATGTGATGTAAGATTATAAATGAATGTATGTACTGGATATACATGAGATATATGATATCTACATCATGAATACCATTCTGGATATAATGAACCTTTGACCAAATTAACAACATGTAAGTATAAGAAGTCTATTTTTGACTTAAGAACCAAATACCGACAAAATGAACATTATTAACATAAATGATTACATGATGTCCATAACATGGTATAAAGGGAATAATGAACTTGGAAAAGGTTCTTAAGAAAGTAGAGATTAACTCAAGTTTATTATTCAGGAGATTAAAGAACGGTCGGGTCAAGTCGGATACGAGGTATGGGACTTCGTCTCAATCTCCTTTCGTTGAGGCATATTTTATTTTATACACAACTTTCTTTTAGACGGTGTATAAACCCCTTTGACTTTTACGTTTATTCAAAAGGAATCTTTTTTATACAAAGCGTTTACTAAACGACAAAAGGGAATGTTTTTGTCGTACGTATGCGGCGACAACGACTTCTCCGCCGTCGAGACCGTTATTTGAGTTTCAGCTTCCTCTACAAGCCATACCTTATTTTTAAAAGAAAAATAAATACCATATTTTACTTTTCATTTATTTTGGTATTGAAAATGGTTTTCATAATATTTTTATAGCAATGTGTTGTATTGATATCTCGTGATTCAAATGTGGAAATTTTATGTTTCCTTTATGCATGTTTTATGTGATATGATTATGTTATGGTTCTTGGGCATTATTATGAAGACGGGTGGTTCCATGATAAACTAAGGGCGGGTGAGCCCGTTATAGCTCTCCAATGCATTGGGTAACGCGAAGGAGTGAAGCGTTAAGGTTTCTCCGAAGAGATTTTAGGGAATATACTGTGATGGGTATTCCAAACGTAACCAAGAGGGTTACTCCCTACGTAAGAATGTTATGAATGCCTCAAGTTACCTTTATGTCTTATGATTTATATGATTTATTCATGATTTTATGAGGTATGTTAATGTGCCTATGTTTTATGGGTAAAGTATGATTTCATTCTTATGTATCTACGAACTCATGTTTCCTTTCCATGTTTTTTTTATAACCCATACTGAGTTTTTATGCTCATCCCATGTTTTTGAAATGTTTTTCACAGGTCAAGGGAAAGGTACATGATAAGATGATAGAGTCAATGATGTGTCAAGAAATAATCCATGTTTTATTTTAAATGTGTTTCCATTGATGGGAATGAAGAATACTATTTTTATGTAACCACTTTTTTTATATGTGGAATGTAATGCAAGTTTTATGATCTAATTCTCTAAAACTCTAAACCTGAAAAGATCCTCAATGTGTAATCTTGTAATAACTCACGATTAAGTAAGGTTTAAGGCTGGGGCCTTATAGTTGGTATCAGAGGTCAGTTTAGATAACTTTAGGAGTTAGAATTCTATTAAATGATTATCCAAAAATATTTTTTTTTTAAATGATATAGCATTTAAAGATTACCATGTTGCTTCATCTAAGACATGTTTGTTCAGAATGGTTTTCCGCAGAGGAAACAGGGAAGCAGTGATAGGAAGGCATACAGAAGGAAATAACCTTCCGAATCAGCATCCAGAAATGGTCGGAATTGGAACTGAACAGTTTGTTGCAGTAATGGCACAGTTGACTCAAGCGATAAATGGCGGTGGTATCCATGCACGAGATCAGACAGAACAACCGCAGAGGAACATGTCAGTGGTGGAACATTTCATGAGGCAACATCCACCATCATTCAGAGGATCATCTGACCCTGTGCTAGATGAAGGGTGGATTAAAGCACTGGAGAAGATTTTTGATGTCATGGGGTGTTCAGACAAACAAAAGGTTAGTCTTGCTATTTACCGTTTGGAGGGTGAAGCAGATCAGTGGTGGTCTATGGTTAAAAATATCAGGGACGCCGATGAGATTGATGCTCTTGACTGGGATGAATTCAAAGGTATGTTTCTTGACAAGTATTTTCCTAAGGCTGTTCGACTTAGGATGGAAAAGAAATTCTTGGAATTGAGGCAAGAGGAAGACTCAGTGGCTGCCTATGAAGAAAGGTTCACTCGATTTGCAAGGTATGCTCCAAATTTTATCCGGGACCTTGATAGTAAAATCAATCGTTTTTACTCAGGATTAAAGCCAAAATATCGAAGGGCATTAGCTTCTCGTGAGTTTAAAAGTTATGAAAAGCTTGTTCGATGTGCTGAGAAGGTGGAAATGGAGTTTGCCGATGACCAAGTTTTCTTTAACAACCAGCAAAAGAAGAGACCGAGGTGGCAGGAGAAAGGTAAGAATTCTTCAAAAAAGTCTGATGGTAAGAAAACTAAGTTTCCAGTTTGTGATAAATGTGGAAAAAGGCATGCTGGGGAATGTCTTCTGAATTCTGGGAAGTGCTACTGATGTGGTAAGATGGGACATAAGGCTCGTGATTGCACTGAAAAGGATCAAGGTGAAGGTAAGAACAAATTTGATTTACAGTTAGTGAAATGTTATAAGTGCAATGAGATGGGTCACTATGCAAACGAGTGTCCGAAAAGGAGCTTGAGTGATGGGAAGCAGTTAGACTACAAGCAGAAAGGGGTGGTGAAATCCTTTGCAACTACTTCAGCAGATGTCGGGCCATCAAATGATGTTGAATCAGGTACCTTGTTTGTTTTTTCAGATTATGCCAGTGTGTTGTTTGATTCGGGGTCTACACGTTCTTTCATCTCTGAAACCTTTTCTAGTAAAATGGGAATACCGTCTCAAGAAATGACTCCTGAACTTTTGGTAAAAACACCTGGGGGAAATGTCGAGGCAAAAAGAATTTATAATAATCTTCCTATACTTATCTGTGGAAAGAACCTACTTGAAAACCTTATTGTTCTACCTCTCGTAGAGTTTGATGTTATCTTGGGTATGGATTGGCTCTCTATTTACCATGCTAAGATTGACTGTAGAGCTAAAGAAGTTTCTTTTCAGAAAGACTTTTAGTTTGTTTACAAGAATGAACCCTTACTTTTGATAACATATCAAGAGGCCGAGAAACTTGTAAAAGATGGAAATGAATGTTACCTTGCACACGTCGTTGAAAATAAAGGAACTATTCAGATTAATGATGTGCCAGTGGTAAATGAGTATCCTGATGTTTTTCCTGATGAGTTGCCTGGAATAATACCAGATCGGGAAGTTGATTTTACTGTTGACTTAGTTCCTGATGCTAAGCCAATTTCAAAACCCCCTTATCGAATGGCACAAATTGAACTTTTAGAGTTGAAGGAGCAATTGCAAGATTTATTAGAGAAAGGTTTCATTAGACCTAGCACATCACCATGGGGTGCTCCTGTTTTGTTTGTTAAAAAGAAAGATGGTTCTATGAGACTTTGCATTGATTATAGAGCCTTGAATAATATCACTGTTAAGAACAAATATCCTTTGCCTCATATCGATGATTTGTTTGATCAGCTCTAGGGAGCTCAGTTTTTTTCAAAGATTGACTTGAGATCGGGGTACCATCAGCTGAAGGTAAAGGAGGCAGATATTCCGAAGACCGCATTCTGTACGAGATATGGCCATTATGAATTTGTAGTAATGCCTTTTGGGCTAACCAATGCACCTGCTTTATTCATGGACATAATGAATAGAATTTTCCATGAGTTCTTGGATAAGTTTGTGGTGGTTTTCATTGATGATATTTTGGTGTTTTCTAAAAGTAAAGAGGAGCATGAAAAACATTTAACGGTTATCTTGCAAACCTTAAAAGAAAAGAAATTGTATGGGAAATTCAGCAAGTGTGAGTTTTGGTTGCAACAAATTTCTTTCCTTGGTCACATTGTTTCTAAAGATGGAATAACTTTTGATCCTGCAAAAACAAAAGTTATGGAAGAATGGCCAAGACCCACAAATGTAACCGAGATTCGTAGCTTCCTTGGTTTGGCGGGCTATTACAGAAGGTTTGTTAGAAATTTTTCACGGTTATCTAGTCCAATGACTAAGCTAACTCGGAAGGGTGTTAAGTTTATCTGGACAAAAGAATGTGATGATTGTTTTCAGGAATTGAAAAGAAGATTGGTGAATGCTCCAGTTTTGGCACTACCTTCCAGGAATGGTGAGTTTGTTATATACAGTGATGCTTCATTGAAAGGACTTGGTTGCGTCCTAATGCATAATGATCAGGTAATTGCTTATGCTTCACGACAGTTGAAAACTCATGAGGCAAATTACCCTACACATGATTTGGAATTAGCTGCTGTTGTTTTTGCTTTAAAATTTTGGAGGCATCATTTGTATGGAGTAAAGTGTGAAATATATACCGATCAAAAAAGTTTAAAGTATATATTCACTCCGAAAGAGTTAAACATGAGACAAAGGAGATGGCTGGAATTAATCAAGGATTATGATTGTACAATTCATTACCATCCAGGAAAAGAAAATAAAGTGGCTGATGCTTTGAGTCGAAAAAGTAATGCTTCATTAACAATGTTACGTTTGGAACGTGATCATTTGGTTAAGGATTTGATGAACTTTGGCATAGAAGTTGTTGGTGCAGGAAGTCCTTCTGTTTTGTTTCAGGTATCAGTGAGATCTTCTCTATCAGATAGAATCAAGCAAGCACAGAAGCAAGACAGTGAGTTGCAGAAAAGGGTAGAGCTGGTTCAGAAAGGTAAGTTGCCTGAATTCAACATTGATAATGATTGCGTTTTGAGATTTGGGAAGAGATTGTGTGTGCCTTATGATTCACAGTTGAAAAGAGAGTTGTTATGTGAAGCTCATAGTTCTCCGTTTTCAGTTCATCCAGGCAGTACTAAGATGTATAGAGATCTGCGGGAGTATTACTGGTGGGATGGAATGAAAAGAGATATTGCTGATTTTACTGTGAAGTGTTTGACTTGTCAGCAGGTTAAAGCAGAGCGGCAGTTACCGAACGGGATGCTTCAGCCTTTACCAGTGCCAGAGTGGAAATGGGAGAATATATCCATGGACTTTGTTGTTGGATTACCGAAGACATCTCGAGGTAATAATGCAATCTGGGTTATTGTTGATCGCTTGACCAAATCTGCTCATTTCCTTGCTATACGAGATACTTTCTCTCTTGATCAACTTTCCCGTTTGTATCTTAAAGAGATAGTCAGGTTACATGGAGTTCCTCTCTCCATTGTATCGGATCGTGATTCCAGGTTTACTTCTAACTTTTGGAAAGGCCTTCAGAAGTCGTTGGGTACTAAATTAAATTTTAGTACAGCTTTTCATCCTCAATCAGATGGACAGTCAGAACGAACAATTCAGACATTGGAGGATATGTTACGAGCTTGTTCTATGGATTATCAGGGAAGTTGGGACCAACATCTTTCTTTGGTTGAGTTTTCATATAATAACAGTTTTCATTCCAGTATACAGATGGCACCATTTCAGGCATTATATGGGAAGCGATGTCGAACTCCAGCTTTCTGGGATGAAGTGGGTGAAAGGAAGTTGATGGGACCAGAATTGGTAGAAGAGATGGCCGAAAAAGTCCAGCTGATTCAGAAACACATGAGAACAGCTCAGAGCAGGCAGAAGAGTTATGCGGATAACCGGAGGAAGGATCTATTTTTCGAGGTAGGTGATCATGTTTTTCTCAAGGTTTCTCCTTGGAAAAGTGTGATGAGATTTGGTAAGAAAGGAAATTTGAGTCCAAGGTTCATTGGACCATACGAAATTCTGGAGAGAGTTGGATCAGTTGCATACCGAGTGGCTTTACCTCCGAGTTTATCTCAGGTACACAATGTTTTTCACGTTTCGATGTTGAGAAAGTACATGCCAGATCCATCTCATGTTTTGAGTCCAGAGGTAGTTCAGCTGGAAGAGAACCTATCTTATGAGGAACAACCAGTCCAGATTCTTGACCACAGGGAGCAAGTGTTACGGAATAAGGTGATTCACCAGGTAAAGGTTTTGTGGAAAAACCACATGATTGAAGAGGCGACATGGGAATCTGAAAATGCAATGAGTGATAAGTACCCCCATTTATTCGATAAGTAAATAAATTGTGGGGACGCAATTTTCTAAAGGGGGGAAGGATGTAACATCCCAAGTAAGTAATGAATAATAGATATTTTTATATATGGCTATTAATGAATAAGATAGTGTTATAGAGGCTTAAAATGAAAATAAATACAATCTTATGCATGGAATACACTAATATTATTAAAAGATTGTTTTACTTCCTTTTGATGGCAAACCATTTTTGAATCTATATTTTGACAATTTTATAAACTATGTTTGTCAAAATAAACTTATCCTTTATGATTGGGACATCAAAATTTACTTTGTGTGAATTTTTGGTATTTTTATGACAATGTTCATTTTTTAATGAATAGTGAAAAATACTGCATTTTACATCAAAACTGCTTTTTAATCTAATTTATTTATATGATTAGATTATGTTTTGAATTGGTTTTGAAGTGAAATTAGAATATATTTTTACCATTTTATCCAATGGTGGTCATTGGAATCAATTTCACTTTGAAATTAGACTTAAACTGGTGTCAATCTTTTGATACTTATTGTTTTGTAAAAACACGCTATTTGCTCTGGCAGCGGGAATTAATTATTAAATTAATTAATGTGACCTATATGTTTTGAATTTTGTAAAATAGACTTCATTTTTGAATTCGGAATATCAAATATAGCTTAGGGTGAATTTTTGGTAATTTTCTGAAAAACTTCAATTTTTGATGAATTGTGAAACCACTAAGTGGTAATCAAGCAAACTGATTTTTCAGTTAAATGAAATTTTACCACTAATGTGTATTGAATTTTGAAAATCCGACATACATGGTTTTCATTAAGAAGTAAAATGCGGTTCAATGAGATTAAAATAATTTTTTGGTGAATAGTAACTTATTAAGTTTTTAATCGCGATTAGTGGTAATTAGTGTAGTTTAAGGTATAAATAATGATTTAATAATATGAAATGACCTAGACACATGTCCCAACCTCATTGGTTGTGTCATGGCCGACCATGACATGCCATGGGTCAACTTGGGGACCCCATGGATCCACTTTTTTTGGGAAATGACATAAATTACTTTTTATTTAATGTTAAAGTGAAAATGACACAAACATGATATGTTTTGCGAAAACAATTTTTAAGTGGGGTTATACAAGTCCAAATTTTGATTATAAATAGTCATTGGAAAGATAAAAAGCTTTCCTATATCATAGTATTTTTTTATAATTTTTAGACATTAAATAAATTTAATTATTTATGACATACTAATGATGCAGCGATGACATCATTATTTGACGATTTAAATAAAATAGAAAGATAATGTAACATCTATGAACTACACATGTCCAAAACCAGTTGGATGAATGGATTTCGAACCCTTATCACCTTATCCACGAATTATATCAATGTGGGACCTTTTAAAACCGAAACACATTTTCAAATAATGTAATATTTCTTTACTTTCCAAAAGTGCCCCTCCTCTCCCCTTATAAAATGCCCCCACCTCTACCTCATTTCACACACTCTTAAAGCCTTTGGCTCGGCCAACCCCTGCCCATTTACTCTCTACACATCCCTCTCCTCATCCTAGAGGATCCCCTTTGGGCAGAATCCTTTCAAAGGAAGCCTTTAGGCTCAACTCAAAAGGAGTTACACTTTTAAAGGTAATTCATTCTCTCATGTTCATTCGTTTTATTTTGCTTCTCCAACCCCCTAAAATCTTTTTATTTACTTCTTTTGTAACAACACCAGTATCTTAAATATACTAAGATGTTGTTATAAGATATATTTGAGCTACACTCTCACACAACTACATCAAATGGTTAAAGAACATACGGTTTCCGTGGATGGCGAAATTCTGCCTCCCGAAACGATGATTGTTCAACACTCATTAAACACCTTCAAAGGTGGACATTATGATGTCACTATTTTTATATATGATATATAATATGTTTATGTTTTCCTTAAGCTTCTGTTTTTTCATTTTGGGCATACCTTTATGGTTTCCATTATGGGTAAAACACGATATCTTCATTTTAGGAAGTGCGGACTACCTCCCCCTAAAAGTGATTTGATTCGTTAATACCATATGTGGGATGTGTAAAGGATAAAGTTAATGATATTATATATGTTATTATACTGGAATTATAATATACTCTTATATCATTATGATTCAATTCCAGAAAATATGAAATATAAATGGAAGTAGCGTTCATGCGTACGTACGGCTTACCGTCTCCATGAACGGGGCATTTCATTTCTTACCTCTAAATGTGATGTAAGATTATAAATGAATGTATGTACTGGATATACATGACATATATGATATCTACATCATGAATACCATTCTGGATATAATGAACCTTTGACCAAATTAACAACATGTAAGTAGAAGAAGTCTATTTTTGACTTAAGAACCAAATACCGACAAAATGAACATTATTAACATAAATGATTACATGATGTCCATAACATGGTATAAAAGGAATAATGAACTTGAAAAAGGTTCTTAAGCAAGTAGAGATTAACTCAAGTTTATTATTCAGGAGATTAAAGAACGGTCGGGTCACGTCGGATACGAGGTATGGGACTTCGTCTCAATCTCCTTTCATTGAGGCATATTTTATTTTATTCACAACTTTCTTTTATACGGTGTATAAACCCCTTTGACTTTTACGTTTATTCAAAAGGAATCTTTTTTATACGAAGCGTTTACTAAACGACAAAAGGGAATGTTTTTGTCGTACGTATGCGACGACAACGACTTCTCCGCCGTCGAGACCGTTATTTGAGTTTCGGCTTCCTCTACAAGCCATACCTTCTTTTTAAAAGAAAAATAAATACCATATTTTACTTTTCTTTTATTTTGGTATTGAAAATGGTTTTCATAATGTTTTTATAGCAATGTGTTGTATTGATATATCGTGATTGAAATGTGGAAATTTTATGTTTCCTTTATGCATGTTTTATGTGATATGCTTATGTTATGGTTCTTGGGAATTATTATGAAGACGGGTGGTTCCGCGATAAACTAAGGGCGGGTGAGCCCGTTATAGCTCTCCAATGCATTGGGTAACGCGAAGGAGTGAAAAGTTAAGGTTTCTCCGAAGAGATTTTAGGGAATATACTGTGATGGGTATTCCAAACGTAACCAAGAGGGTTACTCCCTACGTAAGAATGTTATGAATGCCTCAAGTTACCTTTATGCCTTATGATTTATATGATTTATTCATGATTTTATGAGGTATGTTAAAGTGCATATGTTTTATGGGTAAAGTATGATTTCATTCTTATGTATCTATGAACTCATGTTTCCTTTCCATGTTTTTTTAGAACCCATACTGAGTTTTTATGCTCATCCCAAGTTTTTGAAATGTTTTTCACAGGTCAAGGGAAAGGTACATGATAAGATGATAGAGTCAAGGATGTGTCAAGAAATAATCCATGTTTTATTTTAAATGTGTTTCCATTGATGGGAATGAAGAATACTATTTTTATGTAACCACTTTTTTTATATGTGGAATGTAATGCAAGTTTTATGATCTAATTCTCTAAAACTCTAAACCCAAAAAGATCCTCAATGTGTAATCTTGTAATAACTCAAGATTAAGTAAGGTTTAAGGCTGGGGCCTTATAGTTCCTATACTCATTCCTCTAATGTGATTTAGTTATGGTATTAAGAGCACCAATGATAATGGGAATGAAATTTCTAATGTTTCATCCCTAATTGAAATTCATCTATTCCATTCAAAATTTCAAATTCAATGGTGTGTGATCATTGAATTACATGTATGGGGATAATGTCACACCTCTCACCAAGGTATTGTTTATTAAAACGAGAATTGCATAATTTTACATCATGTTCATTATGCCCTAATTTTATGATGTTAAACTGGATGGTTTATATCCTCAATGTTAAATGGTAAAATAGATAGTGAATTCCATTCTTTATGAATTTAATCTACATGTAATTGTTCTATGTCACGTGATCTGAAATAGCATCAAACATTGGTCTTGGTAACATGGAACTAGATTACCTAACATTTGAGTCCATGTTGAATGACCATAAACTGCATGAGATTACATCTTCACCATATCATTAAAATATATTATCAATATCCAATCCACATGATGTTAATATATATTGGATTCCGCCCAAGATTTATGAACATAATCTGCATAACTAAAATCTTTCTATGTGATTATATATCTCCAAAATTTGTTCATTATCCTTGACCAAGAGGATATACACTTTCGTGTTGGTATCTTACTACACTACCCCCAAGAACTAATTGTGTCTGGATTCCTACTATATAGAATGCATTGTGATTTTAGAATGCCTTATATCAAGACCAACCACTATTTCCTTTCCCCAACTTATCTAGATTACAAATCCTCTTTTATCTGGCCCTCTCATCTCATCTAACATCAATGAAATACTCATATCATGTGACAAGTTTAACCCTTTATTGTTCTAATACACCTCTAAAATTTTTTCAATTCATATATATATAACATCCACATTGTTTAACACTAGTCAAACATCATATTCAGTATGAATTCACAATTATAGTCATCCATTATTTTAATATTTTATAACCTTTGATGTCCAAATAGAATCCCCAATTGTGATGTCCCAATGCTACAAAGTCCCACCTCTTATCTAGGGTACACATCCCCAAAAATTCATAAAATCAATTTTTATAGGACTTATATTGAAAATAATTGGATAGTGGTCAAACATCATTTTTTACCATATATGGGGGTGTAATAGTAGAACCTTCATTTTTAACATGGTAAATAGTCATCATAAATCCATTTTCCTCTCCGTTTAAATTCAAATCATGTAATTCATGGTTTTGTTTTCTCCTACCCTCCTTTTTGTGGTGGAACTAAAATACCCTCAACATCCCCCAATTTTGTATTGACACAAATTGGTAGGAAATGTTTGTATAGTGGGTTTTCCATAGCTAGATTCCCTTCTAATGGGTAATTTAAGGTATTTGATGAAATATTTCAGCCAGGACCCATACCTATATTTCATATTCATGTGACAGGTGTGATCTTATTTTGTACCATGTTTCCTACACCAATAATGACTCATGTGGGCTTAGGAGTTTTATTATATTCTTCCCCAATAAGATCCAGTCATGTCATATTCACAAATATAAATTGGAATTTCTATACTCATAACATGTTATTAAACAAAACAGCACAAGAATTAGATGTGGGACATGAAAAATCCCGACATGGTCTAAACATCCTGAGCTTAAACAATGTGAATACCCTTGGGAGGTTTCTAATGTAGCATTATGATCTCTATTCACACCAATATTTTCATTGATTTTTGTGATGTATGGAATATATAAACCGTTTTGTTAATGAAATATCAAATTTAACCTTTTTTGTCCGTTTTCAACTTTATTGTAAAATGGAAAACAATATATTCAATTTCCTTTATGTATGAAATTAAATTACCTGGTTTGGTTTGTATCGCATGACTTGAAATAGTATAATACAATGGATCCTGTCTTGAGAAGATTCCTCTATTATAGAACTATTCTCCTACCACACCACTCTCGAGAACTAGGTGTGTATTCATTCATATCTCATGGGATATGAATATCACACCATAATATACAATATTTGGCCCAACAATAGATTTTTTTCTCTCATCCCCCTTTTCATATCTTGGTGATGAGACTTATAATGGCCCTAGTTATTTTTAGTCAACCCCTTCTCACTAGGTCACCCATCTTTTCCATTAACTCTTATGTTCATAAGTTAAATTTTTACAGAATCCATTCACTCCTATGAACTACACGTGGCTTGATTCACACCACACAGGATATGAATTGAGGCCTATATATCCTATCTCAGGCCCATCAATAAGTCTCTCATTATCTTCACGAGTTTTGGATCTTGATTTCTTCACCATATTTATATTACCCTTCCTAAGAATTGAAACAATGTTACATATAGTAAAATATGGTCAAAATTATATGGCCCTATAGTAGTTTTAATTTTTTGGTCCATGCATCGGGTCATTAAACTGTGTGTAGAATTTTTTGGTTTCCCTACAAGGAAATTGGGTCTCCAATTCACATAAATTTCATCATCCTACTCATGCATGTAAAGCAACCCTCATTGGTTTAGGAATGATGACCATAATATATGATTATCCATCCATGATATGGTACTACATGATCATTATGTTCTCCAATTCACATCAAACATTTTTTATACTTTGTGTTATTATAGATTACCTCAACTCCCTTAGTCTAATCTATATGGACATGAAACGCATAATTACCTATTGATAAATGAATCATAACCACAAATATTGTTCTATATAACCCAAAGATAGTATTAATCAGAGTCTTTCCATAAATTCACAATGGTTTTTCCCTACTTTGGTATCTTGTCGATTATCTTCATACACCTTGACCTATGTTGTTCGACCTTAAAAAATATCTATCTTAGATTCAGCTGTATGACCTAAAATACCATAAAAATAGTTTGATTTATTTTACCTTAAACTACATACCCCATGGATTAAACATTGTGATTATAAAATATATATATTTTCACATGATTTTTTATATTGTAATTGGGCTCTCAAATTCATTTTGGGATTTATTTCATGAATAGTTCTACATAGGATACCTCTGCCCCCATATGCTAAGCTGCAAGGACACCAAGCTTATAAAAACATATTATCTATTTTATAATACCTTAATTAATATTAAAATATAGTTTAAATTCCATGAACCAAACTATAAACCCATACCAATAATGTTTTATGTCTTATCATTAATTCTTAAATCACCTTCTTTAGGTTTTCCTCTCCTCCTTACTTTATAGAGTGACATACCATTGGTCCATGATAGATGGCCTTAGACTCAAAAGTAATAGAGACCATATTGGTTTCACCCATGGAACAAATAAATATTTATTATACACCCTATTATTTCAATACTCCATCAGGCCATGTTCACTTTGTAAATATAATAAACATTATATGGTGTAACCCCAAGGTTCACATGCCTCACATTGAGTATTTTTTCTTCCTTCATCCAAAAAATTGGTGTCCCTAGAGTTTAAAATTACCTATAATTATTAAATTATAAATAAAATCCCATATAATGATGTCCCAATGCTCCAAAGTCCCACATACTATTTAGGGTACATGTCTCATAGGATTTCAGATAGTAATATGACACATCACATTTTTTTCAAAAACATGGACAATGGTAAAACCATATTTTTTCCATCATTATTGATGATGAGGTAGTGGAATCGATTTTTTGTTATGTTAAATGGTTATTATAATCTTGATGGGTGAAAATAATAATATAAATAAATATTCCATCATTTTAGATGAATAAACAATACATAAAACTATTATAAATTCCCCAGAACCCTAATGTTTTACTGTATTTGGATACTAGAAATGTAAAAATCTTATTTGATAAAGAATAATTATTGTATCTCATAGATTTCTTCTTTTTAAACCCATTCTATAAATATCATACTTATAGCCTTCCAATAAAACCTAGGGATGAAAAACATAATAATGTGTTATCTTGGATGATCAGTACAAGTTAATATATGATATATCAATCAATGACCCAAAATACGCATAAGGGTATAATAATAAGATCATAAAATTAGAAATTCATACATAATAATTGAATATATTAAATAATTATTTTAGGAATGTGGATTCTTTATAATAAATTTAAATTATAATAATTTTATGGAATCATAAACAATCATTCATGTGTTATGATATCATATACCAAAAATAATTATGTTGAAAAAACATAGCCTTCTAACACTGTGAAGTTGTATAAATTATAATAGTTTCAGTTGTTATGATAAGGACATGAAATCTGGTTCTTACATAAAATTATGTACATAAATTCAAAACCATTTATAAACTTATATACACAAAACCAGGTCCACACATAAACTTATGGACAAGAGCATGGTCTACACATAATGTTGTCACCTTGTAATCAGGTTCATGTATACCAGAGTTATGTCATGAGTTGTCCATATATACATTATAAATTGGAGATATATAATGGATCCACCAATTACATGACCTTAAAAAAATATTTGTGCCACATGATCATAATACACTCATCATTTAGTCCTAAAATAATTGATGAAATTAATTGGTTTTTATAATAATTTCATCATAAAACAGTTAACACATTGGAATGAAAGGGGTTTCATAGAATAATTCATAAATAATCATCATAATAATCTATCTGGATATCCAAATACAATGGTATTATAACATCAAATCCCTAGTATATAATAAAAAATTTAGAATATATTTATATAAATGAAACATTAATTTAAAAGATCATTCTAACATTTCTCTGAAAACATGATAAAATATCATTTTTCAATAAAATTTAAATAAAATATCATCGAATGTTGTGAATATATCTTAAATTGAAAATAAAAAAAGAAAAATGTATATTAATCTTCAAATCCAAGAATAGTCATGATGATCAAAAAATATGATCTTATCGTATATAATGAAAGAAAATATTTTTTTTACAGTTTTTTAAAAAGTCTAAAATTACTTGTATGGAAAACAATTAGAGAGAATAATTTTTAAAAAATTTTAAAAAAGTAAAAGGTAGTGAAAATTAAATTTTTAAATCTTTTAAATTATTGGTATGAACTTTTATAAAATAACTTTCATGAGTATAGACATGAGAGGAAAAAAACCGACTAAAAGAAAAATAAGGTTCATTTAACTTTAAAATAATTTTTCAAACATTTTATGTACAAAAGGGAGAAAATAGTACTAGAACATAAAAATTCATTTAATAAAAATTTGAGAAAAAATATATGTGGTTTAAATTATATGATCTCTATAATTACCATCAATTGAATTTTAGCATAGACAATCATGAAATGAAATGACATTATAATATAATCCCTAAACTCAAGTTTCACCTTTCATCATATACGTAAATATATTTTATATAATAAATATATTAATTATAAATATATTATATATCTATATTCATATATAAATTATTACATATAATTCCTCTATAATTTCTAATTATCCTTTTATTGAAAATTGCATCATTAAAAATATTTGGATGAATATTGGTATGTTTTCCATTCATGTTTTGATTCGATGTTTCTGGTACTTGCATCTTGGTTAGGGATTCATCATCAGAAAAATATTAATCATAAAATATATATAATATTTATTAAACAAATAAATTTTTATAATCATTAATATAATGTAGTGCTGAAAATAAAAATATATCACTTCATGGAGATGGTAGTTTTTATCTACACAAGTGTGGGTTTTCTACTTTTCATTGGATGGAACAAAAGAAATATAATGGAAAATTACTCTTTAAAGTATTATAATTTTATCCTAATATCATATATAATAATTAAATATATCGTTATTACCATCCATGTAATTCAGAAATAAAAAATAAATAACATCTCTTCATTGAGGAGGTAGTCCAGTCATACACACGAGTGACATTATCATTTTCAAATAGTTATAAAGGTAAGAAGTTAGAGAGTAAATTATAATTATTGAAGAATAATTAGATCATAAATATAAAATATAAACATTAAACCCATATTTTTATCCAACTATTAATGATAATGATGGAAAATGAATAATATCGTTATGTGCATGTGGTAGTCCACACATACACATGAGAGATACATTCATTTCCCATTTAATTTAGAATGAGAAGAATAATGGTTTCTTCCTCAAAATAATTACATATTATTAAATTTATGATAAAATATTAATCATGTTATGTTGAATGAAATTGGTTTAAAGATGGTGGTATAATAAATAAAATTGAAATTACTCAATTAAGAGTTGTACCTCTTTGTTGAGAACCCTCATTTAGAATACACCTTAAGCCTTAAAAAGATTATATTATGACCAAACCAAGACCTCTATGATGTGGTAATGAATTTTTTGAATGAATTAGTGTTATTATTTTCTTGTTAATAATGATCATGGAGTGTGAGGAATAGATGATTGGTGGTATCCTTTTATAAGGGAGGGAGAGGACACACATGGAATTTTTCAATGTATTAACATTTATTGAAATGTTACCCATGTTAAGTGGCCTAAAAATGAAAAAAAACATAAAATTTAAGAGGAATAAGTTAGAAAAAAAATCAATAAATCAAATAAAACATGTTTATTTTTTGATATTTTAAATCATATTACTTAAGTTACCCCTCAAGGTAAACTTCTTTCAACTTTAACCATTGTAACAACTTTTTACTATTTTTAATATTCATTTGACCTAAAAAATTATCTAAATTAATTATTATAATTCCAAATTTGTAAAATAATTTAAAAAATTAATCTTCTATAATTGGATGAAATTAATTTAAAAATAAGTGGGAAAAATATAAAGAAATTATTTTTATCAAAAATAAATTTTAAGCATAAAATTTAGTGAGCCTTCATTACATCCCATTTAAACACTATAATTTGATTCAATAAATAATTTATTAACATATTATCTTAACATTAATTTAAAATCATTTATAAATAGTTATTAATTTAATTTGTTAATATTAAAACAGATTGTTTGAATAAAAAAATTTATTTAGAAAAACAACTCTTTTTAACAAAAAATAATTTTTTTTCAAGACAATAAAAAATAATTAATTAGTTTTATACATATCTAAAAATTAAATTATCAAAATTTAATTATTCTTATAATTTCCCATTAATCTGACACCTAGGAGATGACTATATTATTAAATAATAATTTTTTAATAACATATTGTGGTTTATTTAAACTCATTATTGCATGTAAAGATTGATATCCAAAAAATTAAATATATATAAAGAGAAATATATAATAAAATATAATTTTATTGAATTATACCCCCTTATATTAATTTTTCCCTCAAATTTATTTCAATCTAATACAAACGGATAAGGATAATTCTGCCTCATCACATTTTTAGGATCCCGTATAGCTTCTAAAAATTTAGAGTTTTGCCACAAAGCAGTAACCAGGTGAGTGGTCTTGTTTCACAACGCATTATTTTATCAATCTAAAATATCCACTAGTTTTTCATCTTATGATAGATCAATATCTAGTGGTAATATTTTTTATTTCAGTATATGTTAAAGATCAGGTATGTACTTCCTTGGGATTGATACATGGAATACCTCGTAATATTAAGATAGATTTAGTGGATGCACCATGTAATAAGTAACCATTATTATATGATCAATGATTTCAAAGGGACTGATATTTCTTAGTCTTTACTCTTCATTCATTCCCAATTTCATATCCTCTTTTTGTGGATCTATTCATTGGAATTCCTTTTCACCAGTTTCTAACTCTATATATCACCCATAATTATCAGTAACCATTTTATATTGAATATGATACTCTCTAATACGATACAGAATAACACTAACCATATTTTCTATGTCATCATCTAGTTCAAGTCCCAAAAGATTTATTTCTACCACCCCACCAATCACATTGGAGTTCTACACTTAATTCTATAGAGGGGTTAATACGGATCCATATGTATTCTAGAGTGGAATATATTTTTTAATTAATTTCTAAAAAAGGAAGGTGTTGATCCCAACCACATTTGAAATCCATGGATCAAGTTGTCAAAATCTCTTACAGAGTTTTAATTTTCCTCATATACTGACCATCTATCTAAGGTTTATATGCAGTGCTAAAAGTCAAACATATATTCAAATCATACTGTTGACTTCTCTAGAGATTTATGGTAATATTTGGATACTAATAAGATAAAAAATAGTGTGGTGCCATTTACATAATGTATATATTGTTAATATGACCAAGAAAAAAACATTATTAAATTTAAAATAAATGTGATGATTTTTTTAATGTCATTAGCTACAAAAAAAATTAATTATTCAATTTAGATGTTTTTGTTTGTATGATGATGAAATATATGGTAGTATTTTTTCATTTATATTTTATTATTCATAGTGGTTGCAACATTGGATTAGATATATATCTATCCTAATTAACTTTTTTATAGACCAATCATATATATTCATACTCTAAAATATCCCTTTTTATATTATCCCACTTGAAATACTCTCACACGTCACTATAAATTAGTTTACATATTGGATGAATAAAGGGTTATGAATTATAAGGTTCATCCAACAGTTCATCGTTTAATTCTATTATCTAAAAAATACATACATAATTCTATAACCCTATCATTCCATCAAAATCACGGTTGCACTTAGGAAGATTCATGTCTTTCTTCAAGAGTTACACATCCTCCTCTTATGCCTCTTTAATCCTCACATGAATAGATTTTTGAACATTCATCTGGGGAATATATGATATATCCCCTTTACATATGATTTCAAGATCTATCTTCTATAATCTATAAATATTTTATCTCTTTCAATCCACATCATACATAAAATATAGTGGTATTTATGAATCATATCATAACCCACCTTATTTTCCTACCTTTGGTGGAAGTTTATTGACAAATCATATTCATCAAATCAACTATAACCATATGAATTATTTCATATTCAACTATTTTTGTGAAAATATATAATTTAATATTTTATGATTAGTATATATATCACACAATTCACCATTAATATACTGCCTTTATATTTTAGTGTAAAACCAACCACTGTCAACTCTAAATCATGATTCGGGTAATTTTTCCCATGAATTTTCAATTTGGATGTTGAATAATCAATCATCGTATCATTTATCCTGAGTATAAATCCTAGTCCCTTTTTAAATTCATCACTAAATATCACTAAACAATCTCCTCTATAGGATAGTATAAGCCCAAGTGAGTTGACCATCCCTCTTTTCTACTACTTTAACTTTTCATACAATTAATCTATCATAAGAACTTAGTTCCCTTTATATTCTACTTGTTTATGAGATTATATATCTCTAAGAAAACCCTCATAATGAATTTTTAGTATCTTTATTACCCACGTAAACTATGGGTCTCAGTTACCATAGTTTTTCTATTACATTATTAAATAACTTTCTTCTTTATTAGACCCACTAATATACCAAAACATGTGATTATATGACCCGATAATATTAATTTCTATAACAAAAATTCACCCTTATTAATAATATAGATTCTCTTTCACTAGGGTCTTTAGCACAATCCTCAAAAATTTTATATTAATCTTTATTTTCTCATAGAATATATAATAATATCCTCAATAAAAAAATATCAAATACTAATCAATTTAATCTTAAAGGTATCTATTTTATTAATTCATGAACATAGAAGCATCATTGGTAAGTCAAAATGGAATTACTATAAATTCATAATGATCATACCTCTTAAAAAATGTTTCCTTGGGTATATCTTCCTCATTGACCCTTAGTCATTTATATCCAGATTAAATAAAATATTGGGGAAATATTGAGTTCCCCATAATTGTTCAAAGAGATCATTGATTGTAATACCCCGAGATTTTACAAAAAATATTCTTTCTAATTTCATTAATGTCTTGTGTTATACGCTACACCAAAAGGAGCTTTCACAACCTGTATCTCTGACATGGCTTGAATTACACGCAATCGCGACCTTCCTTGATAGCGTGTATAGTACGCAATAACGAGTTTCACTAAACAACAATATGCTATTAAAATATTATTAAAACTAGCCACTATGAATAGTAGTAACCAATTTTTGATATTTTTTAAATTGTTTTTTCAATATGGACTTCATTTTTGGATTCAGAATATCGAAATTAGCTTAGGGTGAAAATTTGGTACTTTTCATATAACTTTCATTTTCTGATGAATAGTGAAAATTACTAAATTTTAAATAAAAACAACCTTTTTAATCGAAATAATTAATAGTGATAAATTTTTAATTTGAGTGTTTTTAAAGTATATTTAGAATATATTTTTACAATTTAATACAATATTTTTCATTGGATGTAATTTCACATTTATACCAGACGTAAACAAGTGTCAATCTTTTGATAGTTATTATCTTTTAAAAACACGCTGTTTGTTTTGACGACGGGAATTAATTTTTAAATTAATTAATGCAACTGATATGTTTTGAATTTGGTAAAATAGAAATCATTCTTTGAGTTCATAATATAAAATATAGCTTTGGCCTAATTTTTTGTATTTTTCTGGAAACTTTCATTTTTTGATGAATAGTGAAACTACTAAGTGGTAGTTAAAAAAATGAATTTTTCATAAAACTTAATATTACCACTTCTGTGAATGGAATTTCAAAAATCCGAGAGACACGGTTGATTTCAGTAAGTAAAATGTGGTTCAATGAGATGAAAATAATTTTTGGTGAATAGTAACTTTTTACTTTTTTTACGATGGTTAAAAGTAAATAGGGTAATTAAGGGTAAAAATGTTATTATTATTACCCTAACACATGTCCTAATTCTATTGGATAAGTTTAATTCGACCAAAAACAACCTTAGAAATAAAATATGACCATTTAGGCCCACTTGGATTAGATTAGGACATTTATTATTAATTTATTTAAAGAAGGGTTAAAATAGTTAAAATCAAGGTTTAATAAGTATATCATTTTTAATATAGGGTTATAAATAAGATAAATTCGACTATAAATATTAATTATAAAGATAAAAATATTTCCTACATAATGGTAGTTTATTTGTAATTTTTAGACATTATATAATTTAATTTATTTATGACACAATGATGATGTAGTAATTATCTTATTAATGAAATATTGACATAATTGATGTTATAAATACCAAAATAAATGTAATTTGAGACTTTTTATGCCTTACACTATTTTTCTAGGTTAATATGACATGTTATTATTGATTTAATTAACTTTTTTCGAACTAATCATTCTTTTATGAGTTTCACAAAAATCAATTACTAAATAGTGTCAAAATTGACATAAAATAGTTTTTAAAACAAAGATTATATTATTAATTGTTATTTTATTCCTAAAAATATAAGGTTCAGACGAATAAATTAGATAAGGTTATATATATTAATAATAAACAACTTGGGGTTCGTTTTGCTTCTTATAGTATGTTTATTAACCTTATAGTATAAGAACACAAGAAGACACGGTAAAAGTAAAATTATTTAACTTAATGTTAAATCTAAATGATAAGGTTAAAATAGGAACCTAAACTTGTCTAAATTTTATTGGATGAGAGGATTTCGACCCATGCCCACCTTAGCTTAGAAATAACTCAATTTGGAGCTATTTAAAACCTAATTTGGCTTTATAATAAAATAATATTTTTAGTTTTTCCAAAGGAGGCCCTCTCCTCCCTTATAAAAGGGCACCTCCTCCCTCTCTTCCTCACAGCACATTGAGCCTTCATGCTCGGCCAAACCCTGAAAAATTCACTTCTCCACTTCCCTAGAAACATCCTAGAGGTTATGGTCTTCCTCAATGTCCAATTTTATTGCCCTAAAAGGAAATCTCATAGAGGCGCTTCAAAGAAGAGGTAATGCCCGTTACCGATTCTTTCAACTTTATTTCTTCTTCCACTTCTTCTTATTAGGTTGTTTCATTATGAATTAATAACATCAGTATCACTCATATACTGATATGTAATTATAAGTATGAAACAACCCCATTTCACCATCTATCAATCCTACGGAAAACGAAATCACCGCGCGTGTGTACGTACTTAATACCGTCTCCAGGCCGTGGTGTAATCTATTTTCCACCACCACCTTACTTGGATGGGTATAATGGTGTAAATAATAACTATATATGATTATTGTAAAGTGATATTGATTCTTAAATAGTATACATACACTCAAATACAATTCCACGATCATGAGAACGATATCATCGCTCGTGCGTACGTACGGACTACTGTCTGCACGACGCGATGAGATTCATTATCCACATTAACCATTCATGAATGATTATAAAGTATATATAATAAGTAATCATGAAATATATGACATAATAATGATACTGGATTTATGTTTATATATATGTATGTCATCTACTTAATTCCATTCAACTCAATAAGGAAACGAAAACATCGTTCATGCGTACGTACGGCCTACTGTCTCAATGAACGGTGTATTTCTTTCCATTTACTGATCTATTATATATATTTATATTCAGAATATATATTATATATAAATCATGTTTTATATTCTGTAATTAAGTAATCATGATCTATGTAATCATATGAATAATTACAAGTCAAAACATGGACGACAAATAAAACTATTTTACCCAAAACGCTTTTTAACATGGAATTTACAAAAGAACGTGTAAAATAAATACATAAGTGAACCATATATGATATCATAACAATGATTATGATTCTGGAATAAGTCAATGACATTATTTAAATCATTATACAGGAGGTTTGGACACTTACGAAGAAAATCGGACCTAAGGTATGGGAAAATATCACAATCTCATTTTTATTCGAGATTGTTTATACTTTTGTATTTACTAGGGTGTATTTTATCATCCACATCCATGTTTTCTCAATATGTAATATTATTTCCATCCGCCTACAATTTTTATAAATCCATTTTTACCCTTTGGTGAGTTTTAGTGAATGATATGAAAGGAATCTTTTGTCATTTTTCGTACAAGGTACTTTTTGACTTTTCCGAAAAAAGTACGAGAAGAATGTTTTTTTAACTTATACGACATGAATGGATTTTTAAAAAATTATTTCCAAGAGGCTTCCTTTACAAGTTTTCAAGTTTATTTTTAATCAACTTCTTTTAGTTTAGAATTGTATGACATGTTAATAAAGGAAAAGTGTTTTTGAAGTAGAAATGATATTTTCCTCAAAAATGGAGTTCAAATGTTTTATCAAAATTATTTTCCATAAAAGATAATAAAGGGTTCTGTTTCTATCCCTATTATTACATTGATTTGATTATGTTGTGATGGAATTAGATTTATGAATTCCATTATCTTATATGAATTGTTTCATGATGACATGATGTTTAAGATTCCCATTTTTATTACATGGGTTATGCAATGATGTATGATTTACGATTTTGTGGCACACATAAGAATGGTTTCATTATGAGATGGGTGGGACATATATCTCCCTCCAATGCATTGGGTAAAGATTTTATATCTCATGAGATAGAAATGGCTGGAACGGCAGGTTGAACCGATTCAGTAAAACAGGACTGAAACGAGGAGTGAACTCGGTTCAGAAATGGACTTTGTCCACTAAGATAGTCTTGGCAATGAGTCTTGACTAGTAAGAAATCATTCTCTATGATTATGTGTGCATGCCACAAAGTTTCATGTTTTATGTTATGATTATTGGGATTACATTTCACTACCATGATTTTTCCCATGTTATGAAATTATGATCTCTTTTTCAGGGTATGATTTCCAAATTGTTATGTTCTTATGAATATGATGTGATTGATATTTCTTTTGTTTACCCTTTCTGAGCATTTGAGCTCACCCTTTTATGTTTTCTTTTCCCCATGATATAAATAAAGGTTTTAGGTAAGGAAACAAAAAGTGGAAGATCTTTATGGGAGATTTTGAAGATCTTTCACCATGATTAGAATATTACGTTCCAAGTTTCCAAAGACACTAAACTATTATGGTCCTTGTGTGTATGTTTTTGTTATTTATTAAGTATTCCGCAAAAGTAATGTAATGTCCATGTACGTTAAGCTTCAGGTCTCTACAGTTGGTATCAGAGGAAAAGGTTATTCAACCTTTGGAAACTTGGATGCGAAAACGTTAGTGATATCCCTATAGATATTTCTAAGGTATGTCTAGGGATGTCCCTATGGATAAGTATATGTATAAGATATAGTCCTAGAACTATGGTAACGATATTACATTAAACCAAAGATGTTAGATATTGAAGTTACTCCCCCTTTATTATGATTTTTTCCTCTCACACTATTCTTTTTGGGTTTTAGAAAATGGCTGGAAACATGATGATTCACGATAATGGAGGATATGATGGACAATGGAATGATATTCTTTATGAGCAAACAAATGAAATGGGATTTGGAAGTCCAAACATCATTATTATGCCAAATCAGAAATCTTATAATATGATCAATAAAGTAAAATTTGGTAAGTTTCCGGACTCGGTTAATAAGAGAAAGATGGAGTTTCATGATGATCATAGAGGAAAGAAAGTTCAATTTACCCTATGTAAATCATGTGGGGAGAGGCATCAAGGAGAATGTTTCAAAGGAATTGGATGATGCCTTAGGTGTGGAAAAGAAGGACAAAAAGCCAGTAAGTGCAAAGGAAAAGGTTCAGTTAACACCAGGGATGAGGATAATGGTATTGCTACGACATCAACAATGGTTGAATGTTTTAAATGTGGAATGTACGAGCATTATGAAAACCAATTCCCTAATGGAAAGTCTCATGAAGAGAATCAGTATGGTTGTATGGGTAGTATTTATGTTGATGATGATGAAGAGACTACAAATGATATGTGAGATGAAATAATTGTTGATGCTCGGTCAATGGATTAAGAATGTAGTGGAATGATTACATATTTATCATGTGTAATGTTGTATAAGTAATCTCATGGGGCTATGGAATAAAGAGACATCTAAGGATTGTTACACTGTTGTCTTTACTTGAGTTTTGAAAGTGTATGATTAATGGTACGAGTATCCATGAAAGGTTATTTAGATATTTTTGGAATGTAGATGGTATGCGCATAATGAAGGGATAAGGAGAAAATTAAATGTTTGATATTATTCTTGAGATCATGACTGATATAAGGAGAAGGTTATATCATGGTTTGAATATATAGAATATTTGGATTTTGGTATGTGGAAAGAGTTAAATTTTGACAGCATTCATGTTTTCACTAAGGTTTAATGGGTATTCATTTTTCAAGAGAATACATGATTAAGGTATTCACATGATTGGAATGTGACCAACACGATATATGGGGGATAAATGATGGTATTCACATGCTTGGTTGATGACATTTCAAGTAATCGTTTTCTTTATAAAATGAGCTTGGACCAAAGTATTTTAGATAAGCCTAAAGATTGGAATGGATTATGTTGGACATAAGTTAGTATTGTTTAAGGATAGAACTTTTTTTTGATGTTATAGTAATGTAGTTTTAGAAAAAGGACAACCTGCAGGACGGGCGACCGCCCATCGCGTCGGACAAGGCTGTGGGAATCGAACCCACAACCGAAGTGCGATTGGCTTTATCGCCTACCACTGGCCTACAGGAAGTCCATGTTTGGTAGAAACTAGTTTTATTATATTAAGTAGTATGATATATGAAGTATAAGTCCTTTTTAGGAACCATATATGATTAATATCACTATAGATGGACTTATGTATTTTCGATAACTTTTATAACCTTTTGTTTGAGATAGATGGAATGACCCATCATTCTATCACATGATCTGCTAACACATCACGAATAACAAATTCAACTTCATTTCATTAAGGGATGAAGTGGAAATTGTTCAATTAACGAACAACAATGAGATTGTACCAAAATCATGTAAGTATTTATTTTTATTCATCAACTTTAGGGAAATGATTTTGAAAACCAAAAATGTTGTCCTAGTGCCCTTATATCTGATGAATCAGATGGTACCTCAGATCATCACAAATCTATGTATTTTTTATTTCTATATTTTCCATAGCCATGTCCTCTACCACTCTCCATCAGAACATAATGGTTAGATTTCTCTTCCATATCCATATTTTCACCTATGTGGAAACCCAGTGATTAGTTTATTTGGGTAACCGTTACGTTTCATACTTTTGTTTTTAAAGATTGGTTTTGGTATTAATTTTTACGATGTGGGTTTCTATTAAAGAAACTTTTAAGTAGTAAACCATTTATATACCCGACGAATTTCGAGGGCGAAATCCATTTTAAGGGGGGTAGAATGTAACACCCCGAGATTTTACGAAAAATATTCTTTTTAATTTCATTAATGTCTTGTGTTATACACTACACCAAAAGGAGCTTTCACAACACGCATCTCTGACTTGGCATTAATTACACGCAATCGCGACCTTCCTCGATAGCGTGTGTAGTACGCAATAACGAGTTTCACTAAACAACAATATGCTATTAAAATATTATTAAAACTAGCCGTTATGAATAGTAATAACCTGTTTTTGAAATTTTGTAAATTTTATTTTCAAAATGGACTTAATTTTTGGATTCGGAATATGGAAATTAGCTTAGGGTGAAAATTTGGTACTTTTCGGATAACTTTCATTTTCTGATGAATAGTGAAAATTACTAAATTTTAATTAAAAACAACCTTTTTAATCGAAATAATTAATAGTGATAAATTATTTATTTCAGTGGTTTTAAAGTATATTTAGAATATATTTTTAAAATTTAATACAATGTTGTTCATTGGATGTAATTTCACATTTAAACCAGACATAAACAAGTGTCAATCTTTTGATAGTTATTATCTTTTAAAAACACACTATTTGTTTTGACGACGAGAATTAATTTTTAAATTAATTAATGCAACTGATATGTTTTGAATTTGGTAAAATAGAAATCATTTTTGAGTTCATAATATCAAATATAGCTTAGGCCTAATTTTTGGTAATTTTCTGGAAACTTTTATTTTTTGATGAATAGTGAAACCACTAAGTGGTAGTTAAAAAAATGAATTTTTCATAAAACTTAATTTTACCGCTTCTGTGAATGGAATTTCAAAAATCTAAGAGACACGGTTGATGTCAGTAAGTAAAATGTGATTCAATGAGATGAAAATAATTGTTGGTGAATAGTAACTTTTTCCTTTTTTTTACAACGGTTAAAAGTAAATAGGGTCATTAAGGGTAAAAATATAATTATTATTACCCTAACACATATACTAATTCTATTGGATAATTTTAATTCGACCAAAAACAACCTTAGGAATAAAATATTACCATTTAGGCCTACTTGGATTAGATTAGGACATTTATTATCAATTTATTTAAAGAAGAGTTAAAATAGTTAAAATCAAAGTTTAATAAGTATATAATTTTTAATATAGGGTTATACATAAGATAAATTCGACTATAAATATTCATTAGAAAGATAAAAAGATTTCTTACATAATGGAATTTTATTTGTAATTTTTAGACATTAAATAATTTAATTTATTATGACACAATGATGATGCAGTAATTATCTTATTAATGAAATATTGACATAATTGATGTTATAAATACCAAAATAAATGTAATTTGAGACTTTTTATAAATTCCACTAATTTTCTAGGTTAATATGACATGTTATTATTGATCTAATTAACTTTGTTAGAACTAATCATTCCTTTATGAGTTTTAAAAAAATCAATTACTAAATAGTGTCAAAATTTGACATAAAATAGTTTTTAAAAAACATATTATATTATTAATTGTAAATTTATTCCTAAAAATCTAAGCTTCGGAAAAATTACTTAGATAAGGTTATATATATTAATAATAAACAACTTGGGGTTTTTTTGGCTTATTATAGTAAGTTTATTAACCTTATACTATAAGAACACAAGAAGACACGGTAAAAGTAAAATTATTTAACTTAATGTTTAATCTAAATGATAAGGTTAAAATAGGAACCTAAACATGTCTAAATTCTATTGGATGAGAGGAGTTATACCCCTCCCCACCTTATATTCTAAATAACTCAATTTGGAGCTATTTAAAACCGAATTTGTCTTTATAACAAAATAATATTTTTTGTTTTTTCAAAGGAGCCCCTCTCCTCCCTTATAAAAGGGCATCCCCTCCCTCTCTTTCTCACACCACTTTGAGCCTTCAAGCTCGGCCAAACCATGCCAAATTCTCTCCTCCACTTCCCTAGAAACATCCTAGAGGTTCTGGTCTTCCTCAAAGTCCAAATTTAGTACCCTAAAAGGAGATCTCAAAGAGGCGCTTCAAAGAAGAGGTAATGTCTGTTACCGATTCTTTCAACTTTATTTCTTTTTCCACTTCTTCTTCTTAGGTTGACTCATTATGAAGTAATAACATCAGTATCACTCATATACTGATATTTTATTATAAGTATAAAACAACCCTATTTAACCATCTATCCATCCTACGGAAAATGAAATCACTGCGTGTGCGTATGTACGGAATACCGTCTCCACACCGTGGTGTAATCTATTTTCCACCACCACCTTACTTGGATGGGTATAATGGTGTACATAATAACTAAATATGATTATTGTAAAGTGATATTGATTCTTAAATAGTATACATACACTCCAATACAATTCCATGATCATGAGAATGATATCATCGCTCGTGCGTACGTACGGACTACCGTCTCCAAGACGTGATGAGATTTATTCTCCACGTTAACCATTCATGAATGATTATAAAGTATATATAATAAGTAATCATGAAATATATGACATAATAATGGTACTGTATTTATGTGTATATATATGTATGTCATCTACTTAATTCCATTCAACTCAATAAGGAAACGAAAACAGCGTTCATGCGTACGTACGGCCTACCGTCTCCATGAACGGTGTATTTCTATCCATTTACTGATCTATTATATATATGTATATTATGAATATATATTATATATAAATCATGTTTTATATTCTAGAATTAAGTAATCATGATCTAATTAATCATATGAATAATTACAAGTCATAACACGGACGACAAATAAAACGATTTTACTCAAAACCCTCTTTAACATGGAATTTACCAAAGAACGTGTAAAATAAAGTCATAAGTGAACCATATATGATATCATAACAATGATTATGATTCTGGAATAAGTCAATGACATTATTTAAATCATTATAAAGGAGGTTCGGACACTTAATAAGCAAATCGGACCTAAGGTAAGGGAAAATATCACAATCTCATTTTTATCCAAGATTGTTTATACTTTGGTATTTACTGGGGTGTATTTTATCATCCACATCCATGTTTACTCAATATGTAATATTATTTCCATCCACCTACAATTTTTTTGAAACCATTTTTACCCTTTGGTGAGTTTTAGTAAAAGATATGAAAGGAATCTTTTATCGTTTTTCGTATGAGGTACTTTTTGACTTTTCCGACAAAAGTACGTGAAGAATGTTTTATTAACTTATACGGCATGAATGGATTTTTAAAACATTATTTACAAGAAGCTTCCTTTACAAGTTTTCAAGTTTATTTTCAATAAACTTCTTTTATTTTAGAATTGTATGACCTGTTAAGAAAGGAAATGTTTTTTTGAAGTATAAAGGATATTTTCCTCAAGAATGGAGTTCCAATGTTTTATCAAAATTATCTCCCATATAAGATAATAAAGGGTTCTGTTTCTATCCCTATTATTACATTGGTGTGATTATGTTGTGATGGAATTATTTTTATGAATTCCTTAATCTTATATGAATTGTTTTATGATGTCATGATGTTTAGGATTCCCATTTTTATTACATGGGTTATGCAATGATGTATGATTTACGATTTTGTGGAACACATAAGAATGGTTTAATTATGAGATGGGTGGGACCTATATCTCCCTCCAATGCATTGGGTAAAGATTTTATATCTCATGAGATAGACATGGATGGAACGGCAGGTTAAATCGGTTCAGTAAAACAGGACTGAAACGCGGAGTGAACTCGGTTCAGAAATGTACTTTGTCCACTAAGATAGTCTTGGAAATGAGTCTTGACTAATAAGAAATGATTCTCTATAATTATGTGTGCATGCCACAAAGTTTCTTGTTTTATGTTATGATTATTGGGATTAAATTTCACTACCATGATTTATCCCATGTTATGAAATTATGATCTCTTTTGCAGGGTATGATTTCCAAATTGTTATGTTCTTATGAATATGATGTGATTGATATTTCTTTTGTTTACCCTTACTGAGCATTTGAGCTCACCCTTTTATGTTTTCTTTTCCCCAGGATATAAATAAAGGTTTTAGGTAAGGAAACAAAAAGTGGAAGACCTTTATGGGAGATTTTGAAGATCTTTCACCATGATTAGAAGATTACGTTCCAAGTTTCCAAAGACACTAAACTATTACGGTCCTTGTGTGTCTGTTTTTGTTATGTATTAAGTATTCCACAAAAGTAATGTAATGTCCATGTACGTTAAGCTTTGAGTATCTACATTGATAAAGGGTGTAGGATACATTTTATTAATAGTAATATTCTTATGTTTGTTGTAATAATTTAAAATATCAATTGGGCCATTTTTATTATTAATTAAAAAAATAATATTCATGGTGATACACTAGGTCTTATGAATCCTTTAAAAATATTCTCTTAGAGTATCTTCTTCAATTCTTGTAACTCAATTGGGGCTATTCAATATGGAGTCTTTGAAATAGGTGTAATACCAGGTATGAGTTCTATTGAAAAACCAACATCGTGATTTGGGGGATGACTATGAAATTTTTGAGTAAATACATCAACATAATCCCAGAAATAGAAATATATTCAATTTTATGTTTCTCCCCCAACATATGAGATAAATATCCCTTATAAATATGAACTAATACCCATATAATGGATGTAACATCCATTAGATGTTCATATCCATCCTTCCACCAATAGTTGATAATCCGTTGATTTAGAAAATCTTACAGCACGTCCTTTATTTTTAAATTTATATGGGCTATATGTAGGGAGATCAAAACCATTCCCAAAATCACATCATATTTAACTAGTTTAGGAATAATAATTTTTTAGGAAATTAAATCCAACACACCTATGTCAGTGTATAGATATAGACATGAGAAGTAATAATTATACCATTATGAGTTTTCACTACTAACTCAACATCTAATCATTATGGTGGAAATGTGATAGACTAATCAAATTCGATTGATATAAAATACTGGGTATATCTATAAATAAATAGAACATTTCAAATTCTAGAGTGGATGATAAGTGTACCTTTTACAATTTCATTCTCATAACCCACTTCAACAGTAATGAACAACTATGATTTCCATTTTTCCATCACGTTTATAGGTTTTTGAGGAATATAATACTCATTATCCATTGTATTAGGGAATTAATTTTCATAATGCCTAATGTCCTTATATCTAAAGAACTAGAGTGTGGGTGATCTATTCCATTTAGTTTTCCCCCTATTCATTTCATTGACTCTACTCTTCACATAACCTTCAAATTCTTTTTCTCAAGGCCCTACCCTCCCATTCATGATTTATCTTACCATTCTTTTTTGGTAACAACTTTTGTTCCCTGACATAAATTTTTGTAATTTAGTAGGTTTAAGATTATTCTTCCCTCAATGTGACATACCACTGTAGCATCCATAAAAATGTATCTTCCTTTTCTTATCACTATAAAAATTAGGGATTTTATATTCTATTTACACTTTGAGTTCACGTAATATGATTTCTTAGTAGCTTCTAACAACTCTTATATCTAACACCATTTAAAGACTTCGATTCAAACCAATAAATATTCAATGAATTGTTATTCATTTTGGGTCAATGATATAACCATAATTATACCTCAAAAGTATTTTTAAAGAATTTTTAATAGGTACCAATGGATTCATCATCCTTATATTTCAACTCAATAATGTTTCTAGCCATTTTAATAGGAATTGTTTTTGGAAATTCCTTATTGAGGAATACCATATTAAACTCGTATCATTCCATGGAGTTATTTTCTCCTTCTTGGTGCATATTATTAATACTATTTCTACATTGATTATCATTTACTTCCAAATTATATACTGATAAGAGAAAATTCTTGTAAAAACTCGGGTTTTTAGAAAGGGTACAAATCCCGACCATGTTTGAATTTTTGACTTGTTTCTAAGAAACTGGGAAAAATATATGATGTTCTAGAAATTTCCTAACTACACATCATGTACTCTAAAGTACGCACTATGTATGGGTTAGGCACATACCATCCATGTGCTCGTTGAGTAGAAGTCATGGGATGACCGTGTAGAAATTTCATACGACACAACGTTTAGTGTTTCTTGACAGGCTGTGTATCCTCCTTTTTTCATACTAGCTAAGTTAAAGATGTGTGTCGAACTGTGTGGAGTTTCCATGCCGTGTGGCTACCTCCACTTAAGTCAGAGTATGGAAAATTCCACTACATAGAATTTAGTCCATACTACAAGTCGTGTAATTTTATATTTATTCACTTAAATGAAAGAGCATCGCATCTTATTTCAGAAGATCTCTTCTTTTTCCCCAACATCGGAACAATTTCGTTCTGAAAAATGAAGAAAATACCTTACACTAGAATATTCATCCAGAGTCCATTAGTCAATCCAGCGGTGGATGTGAGAACGCAATAGTGAGGCTAAACCCACACACCATGTTTAGTTCTTGATCCTTTTCCTCACATTTTGTAGTTTCTATGTGATTGGAATTTCTAAGATATGATAGAAACGTAGATCTATGAAGTTTGGCGTCGAATTGAAGCTCGATATTAGATATTCATACATCTACGAGTCTCGGTTGTGTAGTGCATAGCTATTTTTGTGTTTTCACATAATTTTGGGGGGTGAGACCTTTAGCGTGTTTTTGGGTATTTGACTGTGACCCTGTTTTACTTGTTACTATTTGATTAATTGTTTATTTGACCTATGAGATGCCTTTGAGTATGTCCTGATACCTATGTTTCCTGAGTGGGGTCTGGAAAGTTTTTTTTCTCATTAGGGAATTTTGGTCGAGGGATTACAAAATGGTTATAATTTAATTGTATTTTTTTAAAATGTTGAGTTTAGTTTATTAAACATTGATATGAATTGTTAGAGGCTTTAAGGACCTCAGAACTGGTATGGGATAACACTTGGTTAGTGGGTTTAAACTGTTTAGTTTGTTTTCCCTATTTGGAAGTGATTTTCTGATTATATATGTAATTTCTAAATTGCATATGTTGGAACCCTTGTGGTTGTGTTGGGAATGGACCGAATATTCTTGAGTGATGCTGACCATAGGTTGGGCTTGGACCGGGTAACATTGGGTGGTTCTGACCATGGGATTGGGCATCATGGGCAATGGCTTGAGGAAAGGTGACTGTCAGGTTGGGCATGTCCCTGGTTACATAGATGACGAGGTCGTCAGACTTGAGAAGCATGGTCTCCGGGACACGCGGTGTTAGAGGTGTTATGACTTGGGTACTATTTTGGGGATTAACGCTCACCTAAAACATTGAGAATTGTGCACATAGAGAGACTCTGTGAGGATTTGGTTTTGACCAATCATGTGGGTAGGGGCCCCCGTTAGTTTTGGTTTAGGTACTATTTGTTTGGGTGTGCTTTTCATAGGAATCCACATGGAAGGTGAGAGGCTTTTAGGGGAAAACATTGACGCTATTGGGTTGGGGTACATGATCGCCGTTATTTGAGGGAAACCATCATTGTCCCTTCAGTTACTCATTTGAGGGCGTACATCACTGTCCCACCAGTTACCTATTTGAGGACAGACATCATTGTCCCTCTGGATACTACTTTGAGGATAGGTATCACTGTTCCTCTAAGTCCCCACTTCTAGGGTGTGCCTTCTGGAAGTCAGTACTTGAAACACATGGGGTTAGGCGGCGCGAGGTGCTAGGTTACATGACAGAGATTCCAGCGTTGGCTGAAGTAGGTGACACTCCATGGTGGCTTATGAGCACCATTGAAGTTTGTGTTTGTTTGTGTGCATTGTACTGTTTAATTTTTTCCTTATAATTGCATTCCTGAATAAACACTTATATTTGGTACACTCTATTGGGTGGTATCATTCTTATATTCATCTCACACCATGCCCGGGCTCTTCGGGATGCATGTAGACTTTATAGATTTACGTGTAAGAAAGAGGTCAACCTTCGGATCTAGACTACTTTAGCTGTTGCATGGAGATGGTATGGACCTTGAGGTAATTCATAGATAGATTTTACTTTTCTGTTGTTTCTTTCTTGTATCAGTACACTTACTTTTTTTGTACCTACTATTGGTTATCCATTGGCACCACTTTTTTTATATTGACATGTTATAGATGCATGCTTGGTTTGTTTAGTAGTTAAAATTGGTGTTCTACAAGATGTTTTGTTTACTTCTACTACTTTTGTTTATATATATTGATTCCATTGTTTATCTATTTATTTCTATTTATTGTGCTTCTGCTCTGCGGGTCTGGTTCAAGTCTGCTGAGTCTTTTATTTTTGTTATGTTCCCTATATTATTTCTACGACCAGTACCATTGTTTTCTTATGAGAGTTTATATCCTCCCCACTATACCTATCAGTCCTTTGCTTCTAGTCAGTAGCCTTTGGTGTTTGGGGAGATCCGCATAAGGTAGTAACACCCGACCCGTTTTTCACTGTTTAGGTGGCGGTTCAGGTTAGGGTCATTACAAAGTGGTATCAGAGGAGTAATTGATAGGGATTTTGTTGCGTTTTATTGCTGGATAGTAATGATATTGAGGATTATTTTATTATTTTCTACTAGTTTTACTATTTAGGATAAGTAAAGTGGAGATAGGTTGGGACTAGAACTGGGTTTTTAGCTTATGTATGGGAGACTGCAGCCCCAGGTATGAGGGATGGACCAAGTTTCCATCGGTGGTAATTGCTGTTTTCTTTTTCTCAGATTACAATTTATATGATTTCCACTTAGGTGGCTCACTTGGTGTGTGATGTTATTGATTTTTATATAAAACCCTTGACCCAGTGCGGTATGGGAGAATTGGACCATGGCCTGATATGGAAATGCGTGATTTTTTTGTCTTTTGATAGGAACATTTTTTGGGTATTTCAATTTCATACTGCACGTAATCTTTGTGAAGTGATAATTACTTGTGAATAATATCAAATTTCCGTTATTTGAAAACTTTGAAATGTGAATATGTGAAATTTCTGATAGAATTTCCTGTTGATTTCAATGTGTTATGCCATGATTTTTATATTTTTATAATTTCATGTGGTAGGGTATTTGTGTATGACTCTTATGAGAGTAGGCATGTACTATGGTTGAGGTGATTTTGATCACTAAGATTGGGTGACTCGGTCATCGGTTTGAGGAAACATTAGTTTTCTGGGCGGGTATGACATATGATACTTTTGAAAATTGGCTCTGTTAAGGGTGGGTAAGGAGGCCCTGAGTACAGGATGTCGTGGGCATGGGTTGCGATAGGGGAGAGTAAGGGTAGCTGTTTTATGCTGCCTCATAACTTATTTCCTTATCTGAATTGAATATATATTGTTATATATAAGGGTTGTATAACCATTTATGGTATTCAGTGGGTTCCTTTTAGTTGAATCAGATGGAGCATCAGGCGGGAGATAATATAGTTCCATAGGATTAAGATCAGGTTCAGGATCTGGTGTAGGAAGAGTAGGAGCCGCAGGTTTAGGCTTAGGGACAGGAACTGATCTAGGATCCAGTGCAGGCAGGACAATAGCTGGGTTTGGAATCATTCGGACCATGTTCTACAAGAAGCTTTGAGCTAGCATGATATATTTCTTGCAGGGGATCGACGAAGGTGTCCAGGGTATATATCCATCTATGGAATATCTGACACAGGAGTTCTAGTCGGATCACCTACTATTTTTTAGGATGAGGGTGGTCTATATGCAGTTGAGAACTAAATAGAGAGCATGCAAATGATCTTCTAGAATCTTGAGATGCCATCCGGGCGGAGGATCAAGCTAGCGACGTACATGATGCGAGGACCGGCAAAGCACTAGAGGGATGTGGAAGTTCAGGCTCATAGGAATGAGGGACTAGTATGTAAAGACATCAAGGATAGGTTATTAGTTATCTTTTACCCAAATACACTAAGGGCAGAGAGAGCTCTGGTTTCCTTGAGCCATTAGTAGGGAGACATGTCTTTAATAGACTATGTAGCTACTTTCACTGATCTTTCTTGCATTGCACCTGGCAGGGTAAGCAATGACTGGGCAAGGGTGAGGTTCTTCAAGTATATCTTATGACACTCTATTAGAATCTAGGTAAATATCTTCAGGATTGGATTATTCATAGAGGCAGTAAATAATATTCTCATAGTGAAGGGAAACCAGAGGAATAGGGCCTAGGTTAGCTAGACGGTAGCTTCAGATGTTGGTTCAGATAGCATGAAGTGAGGACGGGATGAGTTCCAGCATGGTAGTCAAGCCAAGGATTTAGCAAGACCACCTCGTAGCATTTCTTCAGTGGTTTCCATTTAACGTAGACAGACATGACATGTTCGAAATTAGTGTTATATTCTTCCAAAGGAGTGTCAGACATGTTTATAGGTCAAGCATCTTGAGAGGTTCTATAGGGAGCCATCTCAAACAACTGGCAGGCAGGGACCAGGATAGATGGAGGAATTTGGAGTTGGTTCAGGTTCGGTACGAGGAGAGGGTATCTGAGATTCACCTTCATGTGGAGGACGTGATAAAGATAGTGGGACCCAGTTGAGGGGTTAGTGGCCGGTGAATAGAGTTGCACCGTAGGGAGGTCAAGCATCAGGCAACCATACTTTTGTCCAGGTGCATGTCGTGGAGCTGCGAGGGGCTGAGCAGGCTAGTGATCCGATGATGGTTAGTGGTACACAACGAGTGTGTCTTTGATTTTCTTATTTTATTTTGGCATGACCTATTAAGGCATGTCTATTTTGAGTGCACGAGGTGCACTGGATTTATATGGACTGACTAGATGATTTTCAATGGGATTGTCACCATATCGGGTGTGTGATATATTTATACAGATGTATGATATGTGTGGAATCATGGAATCGAAGATAAGGTTTACTTGAGATCCAATGGGCATCGGGGCATTAAGAATGAAGGTTACTTGAGATGTAGTGGCATTGAGGAATCATGGATGCAAATCCCATGAGGTTTCAGGCACTAGGTTCATTTTGAGCATCCATGGGAAGCAAGAACTCATGGAGGCAGGCACTTATGCGATACGGGATATTTTGGATGTTTGAAATGACACAGGAGCATCAATGAGGAATAAGGGTGATGATGAATCATGATAAGACCATGATTTTGGAAATCTGTTAGTAAACCCTTTCTTTGTTGAGTTTTGTAGGGTTGAGACTGAGTTAGGCTATTCCTAAGGTAGGGATCCCTTTTAGGATTTTATCTAGAACCTTTGAGACCAGGGATGTCCGGGTTACTTTGATCAGGGTGAAATGTTCAGTTCCATATTTGGGTTTCGTTTGATAACTCGGGGATGAGCTATGTTAAGGAGGGGAGATTTTAAGAACCCAGATTTTTAGAATGGGTCCAAATCCCAACCCTGTTTGAATTTTTGACTTGTTTCTACGAAACTGGGAAAAATCTAGGAAGTTCAGGAAATTTCCAAACTACACGCCATGTAATCTATAGTACACACCATGTAGGGGTTAGGAGTATACCAGTTGTGTGCTCTCCAAGTACATGTCATGTGATGGCCGTATAGGAATTACCTACTACATGGAATGTAGTGTTGTTCGACACATCATGTATCCTCCTTTACCAATACTATCTATGTTAAAGTCATATGTCAACCCATGTGGAGCATCCAATCAGTGTGGCTACCTCTGCTTAAGTCAGAGTATGGGCAAGGCCAAAACATTGTGTGTAGTCCGTAATACATTCTATGTACATATATTTTTATTGGCTTAAATTAATAAAAGTCACATATTACTTGAAAAAAAACTTCTTTTTCCCCAACTTTAGAACAGTTTGGCTCCGAAAACCAAATAACATCCCTTTCCCTAGAATCTTCATCTGGAGTGTGTTCTTCAAACCATTTGTGGATGCGGGATCACAATAGCGAGACTAAATCCACGAACCCAGTTCCTTTCATGATCCATTGGTTCACACGTTGCAATTTCCATTCGAGTGGAATTTTTGAGATTTGACATAAACATAGATCTATGAAGATCAGCTTCGAATTCTAGCTCAATATCAGACATGCCTATGTCTACAAGTCTTAGGTAGGTGGTACATACCACTTTTTGTTTTTTTCAGACTATTGGGTGGTGCGATCTATGGCTCATTTTTGGGTATTTGAGTGTGACCTTTTTTACCTGCTATTGCCTAGTTAATTATTTATTTGACCAATGGGATACATTTGGGCATGCCCAGATACATGTTTTTCTTGAGCAAGGTCAGGTGAGTGGTCATTTCCCATCGGGTCATTTTGTCTGGGGGATGTCAAAATGGTTATAATTTAATTTTATTATTTTAAACTATTGAGTTTTTTTTATTAAACATAGACATGAATTTATAGAGGCTTTAAGGATGTCATTGCTGGTATGGGACAACACTTGGTTAGTGAATTTCATCTTTTTAGTTTTTTTTCTTGTTTGGAAGTGATTATTTTGATTATATATGTAATTTATGAATTGGATATGGTGGAACCCTTGGGGTAGTGTTAGGTGTGGCCCAAAAATTCTTGAGATATGTTGATCACATGTTGGGCTTAGCCCAGATTACATAGGGTGGTCCTGATAACAAGATTGGGCATCATGGACGTCAGCTTGAGGTGGGGTGACTGTTAGGTTGGGCATGTATTGAGATACATCGATAACAAAGTTTTCAGAATTCAACAGCATGATTGCAGGGAAACGAGATGTCATATGTGTTGTGGCTTGGTACAATTTTGGTTATTACTGATCACCCCAAACATTCAGTAGTGTGCACACAGAGAGACTCTGTGATGTCGTGGTTTTGACAACATGTGTGGGTAGAGGCCCCTGTTAGTTATGGTTTAGGTACTATTGGTTTGGGGGTTCCTGTCGTAGGAAGCCACATGGAAGTTTATGAGCCTTCGGAAGATAGAATTGAGGATATCGGGTTTGGGGAAGAGGCTCATCGTTATTTGAGGGTAGAAATAGTTGTCCCTCTGGTTACTCAATTGAGGGCAGACAACGTTTTCCCTCTGGTAACATATTTGAGGGCAGACATCGGTGTCCCTCTGGATACTTTTATGAGGATAGGTATCATTGTTTGTCTGAGTTCCTACTTCTTGGTCATGCCTTCAGGAAGTCAGTACTTGAGACACGTGGTGTCAGGGGGCACATGGTGCCATGTTATAGGATAGAGATTATGGAATTGGTCGAAGTAGGTTACACACCATGGTGACTGCTAATAACTAGTGGAGTTTGTGTGAATCATATTGTTTACTATTTTCCTTATAAATGCATGCCTACAGAAACACATATATTAGGTACACACTTTTGGGTGGTATCCTTATGAGATTCATCTCACACCATTCATGGGCCCTTCGGTATGCGTGTAGACATTATGGATTTACGTGAAATAATGTGGCATGCCTTAGAAGCTGGACTGCTTTAGCTGTTACATGGAGATAGTATGGACCTTGAGGTCCTGCCTGGCTAGAGTTTACTTTTTTTCATTGTTTCCTATATTAGTATGATTACTTGTTTTGAAGTTAAATTTGGTTATACATTGTGCCAATTTTTATAAATTGACATTCAATAGATTCATGCATGGTTTGTTTAGAAGTTACAGTAGGTGTTCATCAAGCTTTTTTGTTTACTTCCATTATTGTTGTTTATATATATTGCTTCTTGTTGTTTATCTATTTATTGCCATGGATTGTGCTTCCTCTCTGTAGGTATAGTTTGAGTCTACTACAACATTTACTGTCATTTCATGTCCTATATTATTTCTCAGACCAGTACCATTTTTGTCCTCCTAGAGGTTATATCCTCCCTACAATACATATTAGACCCTCACTACTAGTTGGCAGGCATTGGCATTCGGGGAGGTGCACCTAAGGTTGTAACACCTGACCTATTTAGCACTGTTCGAGTGTCTTTTCAAGTCCATATTATTACATTTCTCTTGGTATAAACATATAAGAATAAAAAATATAATTTCCATCACATTGATCCATTTATTTCGAACTAATGTATCAGAAGACCCATTGAAAAAGTGTAGATTTTGTTCTCAAAGAGTAATAAATTTCATATGTATCCTTCCTTCATGAATTTGGATTTACAACATGATATAAATTATTTTTCATCACATGGGATATATTATTGAGTGTAGTCATAATATATTACATCCCAACATTGAATATATTTGGTTTCTCATGAGGATGGTCATTTCACTAGCTGTCACATTTATTATTCACAAAATTCTTTATAGTTTTATCCATTGACGAAAACCAACAACAAAGTGTTATTATCCAACCACTAAAACCTTAGTGAATAATCATATCTGAAAATAGTTCATAAAAGTCTTAAAATTACGATATCTTCTTATCAATCTATTACACCTTAGGATTAACCTAATTCATTCATGATCTTCATCTATTTAAATAAATCATAATGGCTTATAAAAAACTATGAATTAGTACCAGCATACCCCTTGAAAGTGTCTATCTAGGTATGTGGCCATAGGTGCACTCATTCTAAATAGGTGAAGATTTAGTAAATACCCAATCAAGCCCTTTCAGAGTTTTCACCCCTAGTTAAATCTATGCCACAACTAAATCCCCTTTCTAGTATCTATATAGGGGTTTATTTTCTAGTAAAATCATTCAATCAATACTTTATCAAATCATATGATTTTTGTCCTATAGGTATACATTTCCATGGGGTTTTAAGTAATGTTATCTAATCTAAATATCAATAAAATCTAAACCCTACTCTAATACAAACTGAGGAGACCCAATCATAACATAAATCTCTATTGCAACATTTTAAATTAATATACAATATATAATAGAATTATACATACCCATGAACAATAAATTTTCAATGTATTTTGAGATTAGATACATAATTATCATATTTCCTAAAATTTCATCAAAAAATCTAACAATGTTCTACATATTCATACCCCTCTAGACATATCATTCTTGGAACCTTCTACCAACACCAAGGTAATGAAAACATAAGAATGGTTGAGATCATATTATCAAAAATAGTAAACATAATAGATTTGAACTAATGATCATACATGATTATAAGTGTATGAGATCATGATAATAACATAAGAGATTCATACCCAATCAATAAAATATCACTAATCAGGGGCCATAGATTAAGTATTTTTTATAAAAAAAAATATTGAATTTTTAATAGTATAGAGTCCTAAATAATCAATCATTATCCATGAGAGAATTTTTTGAACATAATTATGTATAAAAAACAAAAACCTTTAAAATTTTGATCATGAATAAATATAACCTTGTTCACTAATTAATTTATGGACTTGAAATATTATCATTTCATAAAAATATGGACATGAAAATAGTCTATTCCTAAACATATGGACCTAAAACTAGGTCCATGATTAATATTGTGAACATGTAATTAGGTTCATGGAAAACATATTTATCTCATGAGCTATCTATATTTACCTAGTTTGATAGACTGATTTTGTAGTATCACTCATCACATAACCTTAAATCATATATATGTTCAACAGAAGATCATAAAACATTATATATTAACATCATATAATAATAAATGAATGGAAATTTGTTTTATTTCCAGTTCATCATAAATTCATTATCTCATGGGAAATAAAATTTTCATAGAATCATACTTAAATAATAGTAATCATAATCCATCCAAATAAATAAATTGAATTGTATCATAATTTTATATTTTTTTAAGTATAACAATACTTAATGGATATTATAATAGATGGAAATTATCATTACGAGATCATTCAGACCATTATTTTAAAACATGAGGTAGTATTGTTTTCTTTTGATAACATTTTAACAAAAGATTCCCAGAATATTAGGAAAATAATTTTATTTTATAAAAACAAAAATAAATTAATGGAATCTTTAATGAAAATAATGGTCAGGATAGTGATAAAATATAGTCATGTTCTAAATACTAAAAGAAAACATTCATTTCACACTTGTGTATACACTCAAAAATGTCATGTTCCAAAAAAAGTTAGAAATATTCATTTTAAAAAAATTTAAATAAATTAAAAGGAAGTGAAAAAGATATTTTTAAAACATTTCAAGTATTGTTAAGAACCATTATAATGAAATTTTAAGTATTATATATTTTAAAGAAAATGTTCAATGACCAAATAGAAAGTATTGTTGGACATTATTTAAATAATATTTCCTTGATCATTTTATGTTCCATATATAAAAAAATTGTATTAAAACAAAAAAGTTATAGGAATAACGAAAGAAAAAATATATATATTTTGTTTAAAGGATAAAATCCATTTAATTTTCCCCAATATAAATTTATCATAGGTAATCATTAAAAGAAATGAGATTGTATCACAAACCCTTACCTCAAGTAATGTATTACTTTAAATGCATCTAAATATAATGTATATTAAATATCAATTTATTATAAATATATTCCAGAACCATATTCTTATATAAATTACTATTTATTATTCATTTACTATTTCTTATTATCCATTTTATCAATTTCTTCATTAAAAATAGAACTATTTGAAAATTGGTCTATTTTTCGTGCATGATTCGGTTTGATGGTTTCATTACTTGCAACTTGGTCAAGGTTTGATCATTTTAAAAATATTAATCATGAAATATATATCAAATTTATTTTTTATATAAACTTTTATAATCATTGTTTAAATGTTGTGATGAAAAATGAATTACATCACTTCATGGAGACTGTAGTATATACATATTAAAGAGTAATGTTTCCCCCTTTTGATGGATTGAATGAAGGAAAGGTAAATAACAATTCACATTTAAAAAATATTTATTATACCATAAATATCATATATGAATATTAAATACATCCTTGTTGTAATTAATTTAAAGAGGAAATGAAACATGATTCACACCTCTTTGTGGAGGTGGTAGTCCACATGTATGCACAATAGCTATTTTCATTTTCCAATGGATATAACGGTAAGAATGTAGAGAAGATATTATAATTATAAAAGTAAATTTATTTCATAAATATCATATATAAACATTAAATCAATAATAGTAACCAATAAGGAGATATAGTAACAGAATATGCATAACCATGAAAAAGAATTACCTGTTACGTTGGAGGTTTAACATCATATTTTAAATAACCATTGTTAGAAACATTCAAGTTCGGTTTTTAATGTGATTTTTAAAATAACCAATGTTAAAATGGATTTTTAATGTTTTTTAAAAAATTAATGTGAAAAAACATAATTTCTAAAGTCAATTTTTTAAATAACCTTTTTTAAAAACAACTTTTAATAATTAGTTAAAATATGACTAATGTGAAAGTTAATTTTTGTATCGTTTCAATAAGGAGTTCCTCTTTTACTATAAAAATTTTAAATTTTCAAATTCTTCCTAAATTTTATAATTTCATGGTTTCCTTTTTCATTTCATTTATATGTTTTAGTGATCCACATGTATTCATTTCACGATCAACTCTTTTGATCATCCTCATAATTTCACCAATTCAAATCATTAAATCATCTTTATTTCCCCACTAATTCTTATTTTATCATTCTCATCATGGTATATTTAATTATTTTTGCATGATTTATTTTTTTTGTGATTTTTTTTAGAAATTGATAAATTGTTTAATGAATCCTTTTTTCTAATAATGATGAATCCCCAATATGATCATGTTAAAACAAGGGATATTAAATCATATAATAAAAATCCTTCTAAGATGCAAATTTATATCCACCATGATATCTTTCCTAAAAATAAATTTTAGTTTTTGAAGACCAAAACACACTTTAAAATTACATTAATGAATTAATTTTGTTATTATGGATTTCATTTGGTTCCTATGAAGTTTTTCCTCTTATCGATCTTGTATTTTCATCAGATGGAGTAATCTACATTGAAAATTTTAAATAATATATACATATAGTTGTATACATTATTTATTATATAAATGTTGTAAAAAATTAAATTCAAAAAACTTTTTTTATGATCGATGTTATATGTAACTTTTTACAATGGTTATATAATAAATGACATTAACATTATTTGAAATAAAAAATTTTAACATCATTTTACTATAGGAAATCTAAGCTATACCAATGGTTTTATACCAATTGTTTGAAGCACTTTTGGTATAGGAAACTAATACCAGTTGTTTGGGTAAACCGTTAGTATATGCATTTATATGGAAACCAATACGAATGGTTTTACTAATGAATTATTATATGTTATTTTTTAGGACACTGATACTAATGGTTTGGTCAAAAATTTTCTCTAGGTAATTTTTCAGGGAACCTATACCAACAGATGGGTCAAACTACTGGTATATGTGATTTTTCTGGACCCATATTCCTGTAGTTTTCCCAAACCAGTTGTATGAGTCCTATATTGAAAAAAATCATGTTCTGGTCAAACCGTTGGTATAGGTGGTGACATTATTTATGTATGAAAATAATAATAAATAAATAATTTTACAAAAAATGTACATTAATATATTCATGTATTTTATAGGATAGTGGTAAAATAATTAGAATATAAACAATAGGAGTATGAATCAATACCCAACGCATGATTTTTTTTTATTTTTATGGACACTTATACAAATAATTTGATCAAACCATTGGTATTGGTGGTTCCATTATTTATAGAAAATAATAATAATAATAAATAATAAATGTTAAAAAAATTATACATATATATATATAGCAACGTATAAGTTGTTGTAGGATACTTGTAATTTCATTGAAATATAACCAGGAGGTTCTCAGATCAATACCTAGTGCAGAATTTGTTTTTCTGACACCTTTGCCATAGGTTTGGTCAAACTGTTGTTAGAGGTTTTGCAATTATTTTGGAAAAATAATAACAATAATAATAAATAATTATTTATAAAATAATTATATATATATATGTATATATATGAACATATAATTTTTTGTAGGATAGTGTTAAAATCATTATAATATAAATAGGGCATGCTTATATCCAATAGAGGACTTATACAAAAGGTTTGGTCGAACCGTTTGAAGAGGTATTTCCTTTTAAATTATTTATACAAATGGTTTGAGAACCATTGGTATAGGTATTCTCTACAAATAGTTTTTTCAAACTGTTGGTAAAGCAATTTTCTTATAAATTACCTATATTAGTGGGTTGAGAACCATTTTAAAGGTATTCTATACCATCTGTCATGAAAAGTCCCTCAACACCCCTTCTATCACTACCCCAAGCCTACCTCCCATTGTCCAGGGGCTGGCGACTAACACCAAGTACGTATATCTTAAAACGGGGAGTCATTTTCCTCTGTACTTGTACACACATACCGGTCTCTATGAAATAGTTATGAAACTAAAAACACTTGGTAAAGAGGTATGCATCCCACTAAGACAACCAATGAGAGTAACAGTACAAGACTAAAAAGTAAATGAGATAGAATACAAGGCAAACTGAAATAGAAAAGTACATGCACCTGGATCTCGTTCATAGAAATCCTTACTAGAAGGGTAGGTACAGTGAGTATTCTGAATGTTCCTGAAGCCTACCACGTCCATCAGGTCACTCGGAAGCACCACCTATCTCCATCCCACTAAGGGCTCTGTCAAGGATATTGATTGTATGTACAGGACATGACACATGTCGTCAAAGCCCATGTAGGGGTGAGTAAAAAATACTCAGTAGGGACCCCAAACCACAAAGATAAACCACAAATTCTGACATAAGGAAGACAACCAAAGAGGTACATGAAGTGGAGCCTTTAAGAAGTACAGTCCAGAGAGTCACTAGAATCATCTCACAGTAGGATACAAATATTAAAAAAGTCAATGAATATCAAAATCCAATGATATATACAGTCTTCGTTGGAGACCTACTCTGCACCCTTGTATGATTCCTACTTCGTGCCCTCACTGGAGACCAACTCCTCATATTAAAATGAGACCAACTTCATGACTTTGTAGGTGACCAAATACAAATCTTTGAAGGAGACCAACTCTATGATTTTTCAAGAGACCAAAACCATGTCTTTGTAATAGACCAACTCCACATCTTTGCCACAACTATTCACATGATTCCGTCTATTTTGTTCTCATTCCGAGAGCACCTACTCCTAGATCCAATAGGTCATATTCTAACATACCCACTAAAGATCATGTAGAGTATTCCATAAGGACCTTCTCATCAAGAGGGTCACAATGCCACTGTTGTGATGTTATAGCCATTTATGTAAAAAGGGTATGGTTTGGTTCGGTTCCCACCTGACCTGACCTTCCAGGTCTTACCTGACCCGCCATGTTAATCGGGACCATTAGGCTCGACCTGCAGATGGTCCAACATGTTTTCTCCAGTGTGGACTGCTCAAACAGGATGGTTCGTCCACCAGAGATGTGGCGGCTGTCGCAAGGTCTCGCAGCGGTCCAATTAGACTGTGACCCTCTGATACATCTCATATCCCCCTTCCTCTTCCATCTAGTGTCCTTGTTGGTATCCCACATCCATTGTGATGTGGATTCCTCTCACTGGGTGGCTGGGCCACCGCACACCACCACTGCGCACTGCCGCTACCTGCTCCCTCTTCTATGGTCCACCACCGTTGATGTGGTGGTCCATTCTTCAAAATGAGATTTTTTTTCAAAGTTATGGTCATTATAATCACTTCCATGGTCTCATGATCATATTTTTTATCTATAGTTTTCTAGTCACATTCAAAACCTCATGGAAAATCCCAGTGCGACCACTTGGGTCCATCAGTGAAGAATTCAAGGACAAGGATATGAAAGGCACCAAAAACACCCAAGGGATGAATGCTAGCCTTATTCATTTTGGCCTTAATTAAAACCGTAAAAAAGGAAAAAGGAACAGTAGGATAAAAATCATGTTTCTAACCATTCAAAACCCCATAGTAGATTACCCATCCCACATGAATGATCAACCATCAGATCAACCTGTTTATGTGTTGGTCTGTATTCATTGTTGGGAAAAATAATGGGGAAATAATCACATGGAAATAAATCCTCTACATGGAAAGATGATCATTTGGAGGAGAGTATTTTTCATTTATGGTGATCCATACATGAACATCCTCGATCCATCATTCATTGATGCTCGATCTAAGCTCTGATCTCTATACCATCATCACTGATGAGAGAGATTCATTATCCTTTCCCCAGGGAAACATTCAAGATATAGGTAAAATTCTATAGTATTATGAAGTCTATCACTGTTCCATAACTCCATTTAATGGAAGAAACATATTAATTCATTTTAGAATTCTAAACATGTTTCATCGTTGACAAAATGTTGCATTGCAGTTTCACGGAGTCTCCATCACACAATGATGTTGAGTCATTGCATAACATTGAAGAAAAAAAGTAAAATAACATGTTAGTTATATTTCATAATTCTCTTAAAACATCCATAAAATTATATTTTCCTCCAACCCATGTTGGTCGGTGTTAGGCTCTACATAAGGTAAACTTGCAATTTTGAGCTCAACTGTACCCTCGTATTTCCAATATGGTCACCCATTTAGAAGTTACTAAAACCGAAATTGTGTGATATTTTTAAAAAATTTAATAAATAGTTTAAATATTTAATCCAGGCACCCTAGTCCTCGGAATCACGTGTTGTCTCGAAAAAATAAAATCCCATTTAATTTTGGAAAAAAATACTTGTAAAATCCAGGACATTATATTCTCCCCGCCTTAGGGATTTATGTCCCTAAAGTACAAAAAATGGCTAAATAAAAAAATCATGATACTAAGCATTAATATGAGCCTCATTCTCCGATGTTATCTCTTAGATATTCTTCTGATGGTACTGAACATGCACTAGAGGAATAGATTCCCCAGAGAGTTTCCACTCTGGTTGATCCACTACCTCCACTGGGAACTCCAAAAATATCACCTTGTTGTCAATGTCCTGGTCACCCAAATCAAATATATGTGATGGGTCATGTATGTATCTCCTAAAATGGGATACATGGAAGATGTCGTGCACCTGCATTAACTGCGAATGTAGAGAGAAGCGATATTCCACCTAGCTCGCTCCACACAGTATCAGAAAAGGTCTGATGAACCGTGGAGATAACATGCCTCCTAGGATAAACCTATGTATCTTACATCGAGGAGAGAGCTGAAGGAAAACTTGGTCCCCCTCATCAAGCACTAATGGTATCCATCACCTATCTTCATAAGGCATATAATAGATCTATGTAGTGTTATTCTGCTCCTGGATGACTAGAAGCTTCTCTATAGTAGCCTGCACCAACTCCAAGACCATTAGTGCTCACTCTCTAGGGTCATTCTAGGAAGGTGTTGACCTACTGGGTCACCCGTACAAGGCCTCAAATGGTTCCATAATGATGGTGGAGTTGTAATTGTTTTTCTATGTAAACTCCACCAGGGGTAGGAGATCATCCCAACTGTTGCCAAAATCGAGGATGCAATCATGTAGCAAGTCCTCTAGAACCTAAATGGTCCTCTCCATCTAGATATATGTCTCCCAGTGAAATTATATTCTCAAGCGCGGCTGAGTCCCAAAATCTTCTTATAATCCATTCCAAAATCAGTGTATAAAGTGTCAATCATGATCTTCGACTATTGTATATGGGACTCCATGGAGTCAAACTATCTCATGTATGTAAAGGTGTCTTAATCTCTCTACTAAACCTTATTACCAAATTGCTAGGAATTGGGCCAACTGGGTGAGTCATCTAACGACAACACATATGGTATTATTCCCCTTGGATTTACACTGTAAATATATAACTAATTCCATTGATATCCCATCCCAATTCTTCTATTGCATATTAAGGGGTTGAGTCAGACGTGCTAGACCCTAGTGCTCGATGTTCAATTGCTGACATGTGAGGCACCTTGAAATAAACTCTAACAATGCCTTCTTCATCACCAGACACCAGCACAGACATCTAAGGTCCTAGTACATCTTTTCAATAGCTGGATTCACCTAAAAAGGGGATGTATGGTACCCCTTCAACACCTCCACTTGTAACATCTCCAAGAAAAATGTTCATCCTCTAAAAAAGAATTTTGTGATCACCACCTTTCGAATATCCATTAGGGGCATAATCTGTGGGCATATGAGCATGTGTAGTCTCACAGCTGGTATCTCTGAACTGTGCATCCCTGAATCGATGTAAGAGTGTATGGGTAACTACCATAGACTAGAGATAAGATACTCCATCTCCATCCACAATGGATATCTAATGCGAGGCTAACTACTCTAAGGCATCTTTTAGTTGTTGTGATCTCAATCTAAGGCTGAGATCATCTACCACTATGTTCCCCTTACCAAGAGTATAGACTATCTTGAAGCCATAGTCTTATATGAACTCTAGCCAATGTCGTTATCTCATTTTCAGATCCTTTTGAGAAAATATATAACTGACACTTTTTTATTTGGAGTAGATGATAAACATATCTTCACAAGGTTGTTTTTCCACATCTTCGTTGCGAAGACTACCACTTCCAACACTATAACATGGGTCACATAGTTATGCTCATGTGGTATCACTGGCCATGAACAATATTCAATCACTACATTCCACTACATCAGGACATAACAAATCCCATTACCTATTGTGTCACAAAACCCCATATATTCGACATCGACTTCTAACAATCTCAGGATGGAAGTGCTCATCAAAATCAACCTTGTCGACTGAAATCTCTTGTTGAACTTATCCTTTCACATGAAAGGTATCCCCTTCTATTTCATGGATTTCATGGATTCTACTACTCATGAAAATTCATCCATGAACCTTTCATAGTACCCAGCGAGCCCTAGGAAACTCCACACCTTAGTAAATCTTTTGGGTGGCTCAGAAGCAAGAACTACCTCTATCTTTGTTGGATCTATTGAAACAACATCCTAAAAAATGACATGTCCCTGAAAGTGGACCTCTCATATCTATATCTTATACTTCGAGAGCTTCTTATAAATTTGGTGATCTCAGAGTAAGTCCAGTACCTTCCTCATGTATATCACGTGCTCCTCCTAAAATTTAGAGTACATTAGGATGTCATAAATAAAGACCACTTCAAACCGGTCTAGGAAAAGATGGAAGATAATGTTTAGGAGTCCAATGAAGACTGATATTCCAGTCATCATTCCAAACTGCAACACTACATACTCATGGAAGTTGTAGTGAAACATGAAAGCCATCTTCAGAATGTCTTCATCCCGTACCCAAAGCTGGTGATAACCTGATATAAGGTATTTCTTAATGAACCATATTTCTCCCATCAGCTGATCGAGGAGGTCATCAATCCTTGGTAGTGGATACTTATGCTTCATGGTCACCTGATTCAGGCATTATAAATCCACATATAACATCAAGCTCACATCTTCCTCCTTGGAAAATAATACTTGGGTTTCCCAAGGTAAAACACTAGGCCTCACAAAGCCCTTCCTCTACAAGCCCTCCAACTGTACCATCAATTCATGAAGCTCTAAGGGATACATATGATATGTCGGTGTAGATATCAATGTCATCTCTAGGTATAAATCAAAACATAATTTTACATCCCTGTGTGGAGGTAATCCTATAACTTCTTCCAGAATGATGTCCTTATACTCATCCACCACTGTTGGAAACTGATGAGTCATATCATCCATTGCACTAAGTTTCATGCTATCCTACTAATGTGGTATCATCTAAACCCTCCTATGTGGAGGTACATCAAGCACTACTCCAGTTTCATTTTCACTGGTAAAGGAAAACCTTGTCCCATCCCCATGGATACATCATATTGTGTGCCTAGAATAGTCAATCTGAGCATGGACTATGTATAACCAGTCTATACCTAGAATGATGTTGTAGGCCTTTGATGCTTCTACTATAAGATTCAAATGAAAACTATTTACCCCCCCCCCCCAGATTAAGGGAAAAATATTGGCACCAGTTTGTGGTCACAAAATCTTCTCTGATGGGAGTCTCTAAGCATAGGGATCGAGTCATCGGTTCCACTAAAATATCTGGGTCTCGAACCAGGGTAATTACAAGGAATAAGTGACTAGAAACTATGTCTATTATAACTATATATGTGGTGGAAAAGATGAAAATCGTACCTATAATAATCTTGGGAGTCTCAAGATCACAATATTCCATTGCCTGGAGCTAGCCTCAGCTTTTTCCACTAACTCCTTGAGCTCGTGGTGAATGACCTAGGGTGGTGGTGGTGGTTCCTCGAACCATTTTACACCTCAAACTTCTTGTACCAATCCTCTTCCATGTCTTCCACTTGGATGACTTCCCTATTCCTTCCTCTTATGCTACATCGAAAGCCCCTTGAGAATCTCCTAGTCGGACATATGGTTGGTTGGATAATCATTAGCCATATGCCCCCAACCGCCGCACGTATAGAATAAACCTTCCTCCGGCAAACCTCATCTACCTTGGAAGCCCCACACTACTGATCCCTTGTCATGGGGTTGTACCCTAGACTGTCTGGTACTTTTGAACCCATGAATCAGTTGTTGGAAACCTTTTACCGAATATGCAGCTACCAAATTCCTGGTTGTTGCTCCCACCATTGGTGTATACTCAGAAAGAAAGATCTCTACCAGAAGGGCTCGCTCCAACATCCTATCATGTGTAGGATTGTGAAGGAATATCATCGATGCCTTGATATCCCAGTGTAGTAACTACTCAAATGTCTGGGCCCTGAGGAATGGGTCATGCACTATGTATGTATATTAGTGAGAAATATATGTGAATATCGCTGAGTAATATTCTACCATATAGATACCCTGCTATAGGTGAATTAGCTCCAATAAACGCATATACTGTAATATTTACGTAATAACTCATCTTCAAAGAGTCTCTCAAAGTCTTCCCAAGTCAGGGTTTCATCGTCATGCATCTGGATCATAAAGCTCCACCATCTCCCCACCGATCACTATTGAAGGCTCATGGAATGAACTTCAATCTGGTCGAGATGTATCATCACTAGGAAAAAAAATTGTAACTGCATCTATCCAATCCTCAGATGGTTGAGGATATATCTATCCTCATAACCGAGATGGTCTTTGTCTCTATAACACATGAAATGAACTAAACCTGCATGTATCCTCTAACAGCAATGTTGGGAGGAACTACTACTCTTCGGGTAGTGGTACCTCGGGTACACCATTATGAGGTGCTATCTCTGGAAATGGTCCCTGCACCAATTCATCATAACTCAGAAAACCATACTCATTGTTACGCCTCATAATCCTAGCCAGTTTCATGTGTGGATGCATCCTAAAGAGAAAATGATATATCACGGTCAATTGGGTTTACCAGGTGAGATGAATCTAACACAAGAAGGAAAAGAGAACATACTCATTTAAAATATGATGCAAGCAATTAGTGTTTTCTTTTTCTGAGTTGACAAGAAGAATTAATGTTCCTGGTGTATGGATAAATTATTCATCACACTAACACTAGACTCCTTAGCCTGAAATTCGAATCGAAACACATTACACTATACCCCCCCCCCCCCCATTCAAAAACTAACCAGCGTTTGATAACACTCAGTCGCAACTCATCCCCTGGGGCCTAAGTCATGACTAACCCAAGACTACCTCCCATAGGCCAGGGGATAGTGACTATAATTGAGTAGGAATATCCCAGACAGGGGAGGAATTTTCATAAGTACCTATACACATGCTCCCATATCTAAGAAAAAGCACTGAAACTAAAAACACTGAGTAAACAGTTATGCATCCTACTAAGACAACCACTGAGATTAATAGTGAAAGATTGATAATTAAATAGTCTTGAATACAATCCCAACATAAACAAAGAGGTGTGAGCTCCTGGATTTTATTTGTAAAAATACCTACCTGAAGGGTAGTTTCGGTAAGTTGTCTTAATATCATTGTGGGATACTAAGTTTGTCGGTTCACCCTTATGCATCACCTACCTCTGGCACACCTAGGACTCTATCAAATATATCGACCATCTGCATAAGACATGAAATGTGTAGGAGATCCCCATGCAGGGGCGAGTAAAATAATACTCAGTTGCAACCCCAACCACAAATTTAAACCACAAAGCAAGAATCAACACAAACTACCAAAGAGGTACACAAAGTTTATCCTTTAATAAGTACAGTTAAGAGAGTCAATAGAGTCAGCTCACTCCATGATACATATACTATAAAAGTAGAGGAATACCCAAATCTAACCAGTCATAATTTATTTGTGTGAGACATATTCCACATATCCATAGGACACCTACTCTCCAGCCTCACAAGAGACCTACTTCGTTCACTCATATGAGACCTACTCTGCTTCTTAGAAGGTGACCAACTCTACATCGTCGAAGGATACCAAATCCACCTCTTTGAAAGAAACCAAATTTTCATAATCCTAGGTGACTAACTCTGCATTTTCATAGAATACCAACTTCACATCATCACAAGAGACCAAATCTGTGCCATTTCCAAAACCAGTCACATGATTCGGTCCTTAGTGCGCTTGTTCTGGGAGCACCTACTCCTCGATCCAATAGTTCATAAACCATCCTCAATGAAAGTTCATGTAGAGTAAATTAATTGTAATACCTCGTGGTGAGGGTCCCAACGCCATAAAAAGCATGTCAAATAGACTTATGGTTTGAATGTTATGGTGATTTATGTAAAATGGGTCTGGTTAGGTAATGGTTTGGTCCGCCCGGGACTCGACAGGCACCACGTCCCTTCCTAATCAATGCGAGATGGTCGCCGCGTTCAATGTGACAGTCCACCATTTTTTGTAGCCTCCTGCTTCATCTGGTCAAGGCTACCGCCTGGAATCAAGATGTTGGCCCTATCTACCACCCATAACTGATGTTCCATGGGTTCCTCCCACCGATTAGCCACGCCGCTGCACACCACCACCAGCGTTGTCGCATGCCACCACGTGCTGCTGTCGTGCACCACCGGTGACACCATCTTCTGTGGGAAGCCACCAATTCTATGGTGGTCCGTTCATAGATCCAAGGATGTTGTTTCAAACCTCAATCATCACCATCACTATGATGGTCTCAATATCATTCTTACTTTGCTCTGGGGGTCTGATCACATTCAGAACCTCCCATCAAAGCCCGATGCGACCATGTGGGTCCATCTGTGATGAATGCATGTACAGGGATAGGAAAGGCACCAAGAACACCTTAGGGAAGAATATCATCCATACTTGTTCCATCCTTTGTTCTTATTGTAATGAAAGGGGAAGGAAGAACAGGTTAACCACCATGTTTTTAACCATTCAAAACCTTGGAGTACATAACTCATCCCACATGAACTATTCACCCATAGATTAACATATTTGTGCGTTGTTCCATTTTTGTCACATGGAAACAAGAATGGGGAATGAACCACTTGTAAATAAACCCCCTACCGGAAAATAGGATCATTCGGAGGAGAGAATTGGTCATTTATGGTGATCCATCTATGAACATCTTAGATCTATCATTTTTCAGAGTTTGTTATTCGTCAATTCTTATTCCGAGCATTGATCTCTAAAACATCTTCACCAGTGAAAGAGATTCCTTCTTCTTACCTTAGGGAAACCTCCGAACTGTAGGGAAAATTCACCAGTATTATGAATTCTAACATAATCTGTAACGGCCCGAGATTTTATGAAAAATATTCTTTTTAATTTTATTAATGTCTTGTGTTGTACGCTACACCAAAAGGAGCTTGCACAACACGCATCTTTGACTTGCCTTGCATTACACGCAATCGCAACCTTCCTCGATAGCCTGTGTAGTACGCAATACTGAGTTTCACTAAACAACGATATGCTATTAAAATATTATTAAAACTAGTCGTTATGAATAGTAATAACCACTTTTTGAAATTCTGTAAATCTTATTTTTCAAAATGAACTTAATTTTTGGATTCGGAGTATCGAATTTAGCCTAAGGTGAAATTTTGGTGATTTTCGGATAACTTTCATATTTTGATGAATAGTGAAAATTACTAAATTTTAGTTAAAAACAACTTTTTCAATCGAAATAATTAATAGTGATAAATTATTAATTTGAGTGTTTTTAAATTATATTTAGAATATATTTTTACAATTTAATACAATGTTGGTCATGGGATGTAATTTCACATTTAAACCAGACATAAACAAGTATCAATCTTTTGATAGATATTGTTTCTTAAAAACACGCTATTTGTTTTAACAGCGGGATTTAATTATAAAATTAATTAATGCAACTTCTATGTTATGAATTTGGTAAAATAGACTTCATTTTTGAATTCGGAATATGAAATATAGCTTAGGATGAAATTTTGGCATTTTTCTGAAAACCATCAATTTTTGATGAATAGTGAAACTACTAAGTGGTAGGTTAAAAACTGAATTTTGCATAAAACTTAATTTTACCGCTTCTGTGAATGGAATTTCAAAAATCCGACAGACACGGTTGATATCAGTAAGTAAAATGTGGTTCAATGAGATAAAAATAATTTTTTGGTGAATAGTAACTTTTTACTTTTTTTTACCGCGGTTAATAGTAAATAGGGTAAACTAAGGGTAAATATGATATTACTATTACCCTAACACATGTCCTAATTCTATTGGACAAGTGTAATTCGACCAAAAACAAACTTAGGAATAAAATATGACCATTTAGGCCCACTTGGATTAGATTAGGACATTTATTATTAATTTATTTAAAGAAGGGTTAAAATAGTTAAAATCAAAGTTTAATAAGTAAATAATTTTTAATATGGGGTTATACATAAGATAAATTCAACTATAAATATTCATTAGAAAGCTAAACATATTTCCTACATAATGGTATTTTATTTATAATTTTTAGACATTAAATAATTTAATTTATTTATGACACAATGATGATGCAGTAATTATCTTATTAATGAAATATTGATATAATTGATGTTATAAACACCAAAATAAATGTAATTTGAGACTTTTTATGAATTCAACTAATTTTCTATGTTAATATGATATATTAATGTTGATTTAATCAACTTGGTTCGAACATTTAATTATGTTATGACTTTCACAAAAGTCATATATCAAATAGTGTCAAAATTGACACAAAATAGTTTTTAAATCAAATATTATATTATTAATTGTTATTTTATTCCTAAAAATATAAGGATCGGCCAAATGACTTAGATAAGGATATATATATTAATAATAAACAATTTGGGGTTCGTTTGGCATGTTATAGTAAGTGTATTAACCATATAGTGAAAGAAAACAAAAAGACATGGTAAAAGTTAAATTATTTAACTTAATGTTAAATCTAAATGATAAGGTTAAAATAGGAACCTAAACTTGTCTAAATTCTATTGGATGAGAAGATTTCGACCCTTCCCCACCTTATCTTCGAAATAAGACCCTTTGGAACCATTATAAACCGATTTTGACTTTAATATAAAATAATGTTTTTAGTTATTCCTAAGGTGCCCCTCTCCTCCCCTATAAAAGGACACCTTCTCCCCCTCCTCCTCACACCAATTTGAGCACTCAAGCTCGGCCAACCCCTGCCATTTTCTCCTCCCCACATCCCTAGAATAATCCTAGAGGTCCTGGTCTTCTTCAAAGACCAATCTTAGTTCCCTAAGTGGAGGATTCAAAGAGGCCTTCCAAAGAAGAGGTAATATCCATTACCGATCTTTTCAATTTCTTTCGTCTTCAACTTTTTCTTCTTTAGTTGTTTCATGACAAAGTAATAACATCAGTATTACTTACATACTGATATGTTATTATAAAAATGAAACAACCCTAATTCACCATCTATCCATCCTACGGAAAAAGAAATCACCGCGCGTGCGTACGTACGGAATACCGTCTCCACGCCGTGGTGTAATCTATTTTCCACCATCACCTTACAAGGATGGGTATAATGGTGTAATGAGTAACTATTTATGAGTATTATAAAGTAATATTGATACTGAAATAATATATATATACTCCAATACAATTCCACGATCATAGGAATGATATCATCACTCGTGCGTACGTACGGAATACCGTCTCCACGATGTGATGCGACTCGTTCTACATGATCATCATTACATAGTAATTATATAAATGAATTGAATGAATAAATATGATATATGTTACACTAATACCATTCTGGATATAAGGTATACATAACCTTAAAAGAAGAATAAGAATGTATTCGGCAAAACACGCATAAGAACAAAAGGAAATAAAGACCCGAGTAACAAGTAACAATGAAATATTACCATCAAGAAGCTAAGAATATGACCATATATGATATCATATCAATATGTATGATTCTGGAATAAGTCAATAACATTATTTAAACCATTATACAGGAGCTTCGGACACGTACAAAGCTAATTGGACCTAAGGTAAGGGAAATATCACAATCTCATTTTTATCCGAGATTGTTTGTACTTTGGAATTTACTGGGGTGTATTTTGTCATCCACATCCATGTTTTCTCAACATCTAATATTATTTTCATCCACCTACAATTGTTTAAAACCTATTTTACCCTTTGGTGAGTTTTTAGTAAAAGATATGAAAGGAATCTTTTATCGTTTTTCATACGAGGTACTTTTTGACTTTTCCGACAAAAGTACGAAGAATGTTTTTTTTAACATATACGACATGAATGGATTTTTAAAACATTATTTCCAAGAAACTTCATTTACAAGTTTTCAAGTTTATTTTTAATCAACTTCTTTTATTTTAAAGTCGTATGACATGTTATGAAAGGAAAAATGTTTTTTAAGTAGAAAGGGTATTTTCCTCAAGAATGGAGTTCAAGTATTTTATCAAAATTATTTTCCATCTAAGATAATAAAAGGGTTCTGTTTTTATCCCTATTATTACATTGGTTTGATTATGTTGTGATGGAAATATTTTTATGAATTCCTTTATCTTATATGAATTGTTTTATGATGTCATGTTGTTTAAGAATTCCATTTTTATTACATGGGTTACGCTATGATGTATGATTTATGATTATGTGGCACACATAAGAAAGGATTCATTATAAGATGGGTGGGACCTATATCTCCCTCCAATGCATTGGGTAAAGATTTTATATCTCATGAGATAGACATGGCTGGAATGGTAGGTTATACCGGTTCAGTGAAACAGGACTGAAACGAGGGTTACTCGATTCAGAAAGGGACTTTGTCCACTAAGATAGTCTTGGCAATGAGTCATGACTAACAAGAAATGATTTTCCATGATTATGTGTGCATGCCACAAAGTTTCAAGTTTCATGTTATGATTATGGTGATCTCATTTTCACTTCTATGATTTGTTCCATGTTAAGATATTATGATCTCTTTTGCAGGTTATGATTTTCAAAAAGATATGATATGATTTTTATTTCTTTTGTATACCCTTACTAAGCATTTGAGCTCACCCTTTTATGTTTTCTTTTCCCCAGGATATAAAGAAAGGTTTTAGGTAAAAAAAAGGGAAGATCTTTATGGGAGATATTGAAAATCTTTCACCACGATTAGAAGATTACGCTCCGAGTTTCCAAAGACACTAAACTATTACGGTCCTTGTGTGTGTGTTTTTGTTATGTACTAAGTATTCCGCAAAAGTAATGTAATGTACATGTACGTCAGGCTTCGGGTCTCTACAGTTGGTATCAGAGGCAAAGGAGGTAGGAATGTATCCGATCCTTGGGAACTCTCACATGTGAGCGTTGGACGAAGCATGGCTCTCCGCCCAAGGGCTTCATGAGGAAATGGCTGCCACTGGGGATGGTGGTGTGTCCCGCCCAGGGGGTGTAGCCGCCCATGGAGTGCCCTGATAGGTATCAATTGCAGTCCACTGGAAGTAATTCTAGACCGCTACAGTTGGTATCAGAGGAAAGGTTTAGTCAACCTTTGGAAACTAGGATGCGAGAACTTTAGTGAGATCCCTAGAGATATTTCTAAGGTATGTCTAGGGATGTCTCTAAGTTTAAGTATACGTATAGGTTATAGTCCTAGAATTGCGCTAACGATCTTAGAATTTAACCTAAGATGTTAGATATTGAAGTTACTACCCCTTAATTATGTCGTTTTCCCTAGCATGATTTTTGCCTCTCACACTATTCTTTTTGGGTTTTAGAAAATGGCTGGAAACAAGGTGATTCACGATAATGGAGGATATGATGGACAATGGAATGATATTTTTCACAAGCAACCAAATGAAAGGGGATTTGGAAGTCCAAACATCATTATTATGCCGAATCAGCAATCTCATAATATGATCAATAAAGTAAAATTTGGTATGTTTCCTGACTCAGCTAATAAGAGAAAGATGGAGTTTCATGATGATCATAGAGGAAAGAAAGTTCAATTCCCCCTATGTAAATCATGTGGAAAGAGGCATCAAGGAGAATGTTTCAAAGGAACTGGAAGATGCTTTGGGTGTGGAAAAGAAGGACACAAAGCAAGTAAGTGCAAAGGAAAAGGGTCGGTTAACACCATGGATGAGGATAATGGTATTGCTATGACATCAAAAATGGTTAAGTGTTTTAAATGTGGAATGTATGGGCATTATTCAAACAAATGCCCTAAGGGAAAGACTCATGAAGAGAATCAGTATGGTCATATGGGTAGTATTTATGTGGATGATGATGATGAGACTACAAATGATATGTGAGATGAATGAATTTTTGAAGCTCGGTCAATGGTTTAAGAATGTAGTGGAATGATTACATGTTTATCATGTGTAATGTTGTATAAGTAATCTCATGGTACTGTAGAATAAAGAGACATGTAAGGATTGTTACACTGTTGTCTGATTAATGTTAGCAGTATCCATGAATGGTTATTCAAATATTTTGGAAAGAAGATGATAAGTGCATAATGAAAGGATAAGAAGATAATGAGATGTTTGATTGTATTAATGAGCTCATGATTGATATAAGGACTAAGTGATATCATGGTTTGAGTATATAGAATTTTGAGGATTTTGGTATGTGTAAAGTGTTAACTTTTAACTGCATTCAAGTTTTCACTAAGGTTCAATGTGTATTCAAGAGAATAAATGATTAAGGCCTTTGAATGTTTGGAATGTGACCAACAAGACATATCTTATGATATATGGGGATTGACGATGGTGTTAAATCTCTGGTAATCATTTTCACTATGTTATGAGAGTGGACTGCAGTATTATGGATAGGCCTAAAGATTAGAATGGATTATGTTGGACATATGTTAGTACTGTTTAAGGATATAAGTTTTTTCGATATTATTGATGGGATGTTATAGTAATATAGTTTTAGAAAAAGGACAACCTGCAGGACGGGCGACAGCCCATCGCGTCGGACAAGGCTATGAGAATCGAACCCTCAACCGAAGTGCGACTGGCCTTTATCGCCTACCACTGGCCTACAGGAAGTCCCTGGTTAGTATAAACTAGTTTTATTTTATTAAGCGGTATGATATATGAAGTATAAGTTCATTTTTGAAACCATATACGATTAATCTAACCACAAGATGGACTTATAACTTTTGCTAACCTTTTGTTTAAAAGAGATGGAATGACCCATCATTCTATCACATGATCTGCTAACACTTCACGAATAACAAATTCAACTTCATTTATTTAAGAGATGAAGTGGAAATTGTTCAAGGCACGAACAACAGTGAGATTGTAACAAAATAAAGTAAGTATTTATTCTAATTCAAATTTTCAACTTTAGGGAAATGATCTTGAAAACCAAAAATGTTGTCCTAGTGATCTTATACCTGATGAATCAAATGGTACCTTAGATCGTCACAAATTTATGGCTTTATTATTGCTGGCTTTTCCATAGCCATGTTCTCTACCACTCTCTATCAGAACAAGATGCTTAGATTTCTCTTCCATATCCATATTTTCACCTATGTGGAAACCCAGTGATTAGTTTATTTGGGTAATCGTTACATTTCATACTTTAGTTTTTAAAGCCAAGTTTTGGTATTCCTTTTTACGATGTGGGTTTCTATCAAAGAAACTTTCAAATAGTAAACCATTTATAACCCCGACGAATTTCGAGGGCGAAATTCATTTTAAGGGGGGTAGAATGTAACGGCCCGAGATTTTATGAAAAATATTCTTTTTAATTTTATTAATGTCTTGTGTTGTACGCTACACCAAAAGGAGCTTGCACAACACGCATCTTTGACTTGCCTTGCATTACACGCAATCGCAACCTTCCTCGATAGCGTGTGTAGTACGCAATACTGAGTTTCACTAAACAACGATATGCTATTAAAATATTATTAAAACTAGTCGTTATGAATAGTAATAACCACTTTTTGAAATTCTGTAAATCTTATTTTTCAAAATGAACTTAATTTTTGGATTCGGAGTATCGAATTTAGCCTAAGGTGAAATTTTGGTGATTTTCGGATAACTTTCATATTTTGATGAATAGTGAAAATTACTAAATTTTAGTTAAAAACAACTTTTTCAATCGAAATAATTAATAGTGATAAATTATTAATTTGAGTGTTTTTAAATTATATTTAGAATATATTTTTACAATTTAATACAATGTTGGTCATGGGATGTAATTTCACATTTAAACCAGACATAAACAAGTATCAATCTTTTGATAGATATTGTTTCTTAAAAACACGCTATTTGTTTTAACAGCGGGATTTATTTATAAAATTAATTAATGCAACTTCTATGTTATTAATTTGGTAAAATAGACTTCATTTTTGAATTCGGAATATGAAATATAGCTTAGGATGAAATTTTGGCATTTTTCTGAAAACCATCAATTTTTGATGAATAGTGAAACTACTAAGTGGTAGGTTAAAAACTGAATTTTGCATAAAACTTAATTTTACCGCTTCTGTGAATGGAATTTCAAAAATCCGACAGACACGGTTGATATCAGTAAGTAAAATGTGGTTCAATGAGATAAAAATAATTTTTTGGTGAATAGTAACTTTTTACTTTTTTTTACCGCGGTTAATAGTAAATAGGGTAAACTAAGGGTAAATATGATATTACTATTACCCTAACACATGTCCTAATTCTATTGGACAAGTGTAATTCGACCAAAAACAAACTTAGGAATAAAATATGACCATTTAGGCCCACTTGGATTAGATTAGGACATTTATTATTAATTTATTTAAAGAAGGGTTAAAATAGTTAAAATCAAAGTTTAATAAGTAAATCATTTTTAATATGGGGTTATACATAAGATAAATTCAACTATAAATATTCATTAGAAAGATAAACATATTTCCTACATAATGGTATTTTATTTATAATTTTTAGACATTAAATAATTTAATTTATTTATGACACAATGATGATGCAGTAATTATCTTATTAATGAAATATTGATATAATTGATGTTATAAACACCAAAATAAATGTAATTTGAGACTTTTTATGAATTCAACTAATTTTCTAGGTTAATATGATATATTAATGTTGATTTAATCAACTTGGTTCGAACATTTAATTATGTTATGACTTTCACAAAAGTCATATATCAAATAGTGTCAAAATTGACACAAAATAGTTTTTAAATCACATATTATATTATTAATTGTTATTTTATTCCTAAAAATCTAAGGTTCGGCCAAATGACTTAGATAAGGATATATATATTAATAATAAACAATTTGGGGTTCGTTTGGCATGTTATAGTAAGTGTATTAACCATATAGTGAAAGAAAACAAAAAGACATGGTAAAAGTTAAATTATTTAACTTAATGATAAATCTAAATGATAAGGTTAAAATAGGAACCTAAACTTGTCTAAATTCTATTGGATGAGAAGATTTCGACCCTTCCCCACCTTATCTTCGAAATAAGACCCTTTGGAACCATTATAAACCGATTTTGACTTTAATATAAAATAATGTTTTTAGTTATTCCTAAGGTGCCCCTCTCCTCCCCTATAAAAGGACACCTTCTCCCCCTCCTCCTCACACCAATTTGAGCACTCAAGCTCGGCCAAACCCTGCCATTTTCTCCTCCCCACATCCCTAGAATAATCCTAGAGGTCCTGGTCTTCTTCAAAGACCAATCTTAGTTCCCTAAGTGGAGGATTCAAAGAGGCCTTCCAAAGAAGAGGTAATATCCATTACCGATCTTTTCAATTTCATTCGTCTTCAACTTTTTCTTCTTTAGTTGTTTCATGACAAAGTAATAACATCAGTATTACTTACATACTGATATGTTATTATAAAAATGAAACAACCCTAATTCACCATCTATCCATCCTACGGAAAAAGAAATCACCGCGCGTGCGTACGTACGGAATACCGTCTCCACGCCGTGGTGTAATCTATTTTCCACCATCACCTTACAAGGATGGGTATAATGGTGTAATGAGTAACTATTTATGAGTATTATAAAGTAATATTGATACTGAAATAATATATATATACTCCAATACAATTCCACGATCATAGGAATGATATCATCACTCGTGCGTACGTACGGAATACCGTCTCCACGATGTGATGCGACTCGTTCTACATGATCATCATTACATAGTAATTATATAAATGAATTGAATGAATAAATATGATATATGTTACACTAATACCATTCTGGATATAAGGTATACATAACCTTAAAAGAAGAATAAGAATGTATTCGGCAAAACACGCATAAGAACAAAAGGCAATAAAGACCCGAGTAACAAGTAACAATGAAATATTACTATCAAGAAGCTAAGAATATGACCATATATGATATCATATCAATATGTATGATTCTGGAATAAGTCAATAACATTATTTAAACCATTATACAGGAGCTTCGGACACGTACAAAGCTAATTGGACCTAAGGTAAGGGAAATATCACAATCTCATTTTTATCCGAGATTGTTTGTACTTTGGAATTTACTGGGGTGTATTTTGTCATCCACATCCATGTTTTCTCAACATGTAATATTATTTTCATCCACCTACAATTGTTTAAAACCTATTTTACCCTTTGGTGAGTTTTTAGTAAAAGATATGAAAGGAATCTTTTATCGTTTTTCATACGAGGTACTTTTTGACTTTTCCGACAAAAGTACGAAGAATGTTTTTTTAACATATACGACATGAATGGATTTTTAAAACATTATTTCCAAGAAACTTCCTTTACAAGTTTTCAAGTTTATTTTTAATCAACTTCTTTTATTTTAAAGTCGTATGACATGTTATGAAAGGAAAAATGTTTTTTAAGTAGAAAGGGTATTTTCCTCAAGAATGGAGTTCAAGTATTTTATCAAAATTATTTTCCATCTAAGATAATAAAAGGGTTCTGTTTTTATCCCTATTATTACATTGGTTTGATTATGTTGTGATGGAAATATTTTTATGAATTCCTTTATCTTATATGAATTGTTTTATGATGTCATGTTGCTTAAGAATTCCATTTTTATTACATGGGTTACGCTATGATGTATGATTTATGATTATGTGGCACACATAAGAAAGGATTCATTATAAGATGGGTGGGACCTATATCTCCCTCCAATGCATTGGGTAAAGATTTTATATCTCATGAGATAGACATGGCTGGAATGGTAGGTTATACCGGTTCAGTGAAACAGGACTGAAACGAGGGTTACTCGATTCAGAAAGGGACTTTGTCCACTAAGATAGTCTTGGCAATGAGTCATGACTAACAAGAAATGATTTTCCATGATTATGTGTGCATGCCACAAAGTTTCAAGTTTCATGTTATGATTATGGTGATCTCATTTTCACTTCTATGATTTGTTCCATGTTAAGATATTATGATCTCTTTTGCAGGTTATGATTTTCAAAAAGATATGATATGATTTTTATTTCTTTTGTATACCCTTACTGAGCATTTGAGCTCACCCTTTTATGTTTTCTTTTCCCCAGGATATAAAGAAAGGTTTTAGGTAAAAAAAAGGGAAGATCTTTATGGGAGATATTGAAAATCTTTCACCACGATTAGAAGATTACGCTCCGAGTTTCCAAAGACACTAAACTATTACGGTCCTTGTGTGTGTGTTTTTGTTATGTACTAAGTATTCCGCAAAAGTAATGTAATGTACATGTACGTCAGGCTTCGGGTCTCTACATAATCCCTTGTCTCTATTTAATGGAGGAAACCTGTTAACATGTTTCTGCATTTTAAACATGTTTCAGGGTTTCCACGATGTTGGATTCACTACTAGAAATATGAATTTTACCAACGGTTTTGGCCAAACCGATGGTATAGTTCATTAATTTGGACCTATACCAATGGTTTGGCCAAAACTGTTGGTATAGGTCACTTATATGGACCTATACCAACGGTTTTGGACAAACCATTGGTATAGGGGGGGACCTATAGGACCTATACCAACGGTTTTGATCAAACCGTTGGTATAGGTCCATTATAGAGACCCTATACCAACGGTTTGGCCAAACCGTTGGTATAGGTCCCCCCTATAACAAAGGTTTGTCCAAAACCATTGGTATAGGTCCTAAAATCAAAGGACATATACCAACGGTTTTGAGAACCGTTGGTATAGGTCCTTCAATTTTTAATCAAATATTCTTACCGAGAACATTATATAAATCAAAATTTAAAATTATTATAACAATACATATATATATTTATGAAATTATGTTCACAAAAGTCATGTTAGGATAGTGGTTAAGTCATTCAATTATAAACTAGAGGTCCTGGGATCAAATCCCACCAAATGTTTTTTTTTGAAATACATATAACAACAGTTTTGAGAACCATTGGTATAGGTTTTCATATTACTTATACCAACGGTTTTCAAAACCGTTGGTATAGGTCCATACCAACGGTTTTCCCTAAACCGTTGGTGTAGACCTATTGTCACGGATTACTTGCCAACGGTCCTCCAATCCGTTGGTATAGCCTATACCAATGGTTTCAGGGACTATACCAACGGTTCCAAACCGTTGGTATAGGGTATTTTTTCAGTAGTGATTACAGCACCGCAAAGTCACTGCATCGTAGTGTTGCTAACTCACTACATAACAATGAATAAAAAAAATAAATTAACATTTTCGGTATATTTTTTTCTCTTCAAATGTCCATAAATTAACTTTCTCAGTTGACCCATGCCAACTGATGTTAGGCCCCTCCAATGGTAAAATCATTTTTCCGAGATCAATGGTGCCCTAGGATTTCCAATCTGGGAACCCATTTAAAAGTTACTTAAACCACACACATGCTCTATTTTTTTCTAAACATAAAAATAGTTTGAACATTTATTCCCAGCACCCCGGGCCTTTGAATCATGTTTAGTATCATCACCTAGTCTCGAAAAAATAAAATCCCTTGTAATTTAACAAAAATAAACGGAAAATATGAGACATTACACAAATTTTTTTGTGAAACCATTGGTATAGCTCTATACTAATGGATAATCACCCAATGGTCACCCAAATCCTTATTATAGGGTATATAAATGGTTTGGGTGATATACCAATGGTTCTAAAACATTGGTATAGAATTTTTTCTATGGGTTATTATAATTAGCATTAAAAAATCAGTTTTTTATATCACATAAAATAACTTCAACTATATAACTAATATTAGGAACATAAAATCCCTAAGGTAAGAAAACATATTTTCATACTATTAAAAATAATGCTATGTAGAGGCATTATTGAAAATGTACACAAAATTGATAAATTCATTTCCCATTTGATGGAGAAGAAGATGAATAAAGGATGGTCTATCAACATGATAACATTTTAGTATATAGATTATATAGTATTCATCATGTGATTATGGATACAACTAGATTTAATATTGTTTGAATAGAAATAAAATTTAATGTACTCGTTCAAGGGTTATAACTCTTCCTAGAGAATCCTCCTTTTGATAAAACCTTAATCTTTGAAAGGATGGTATTTGAAAAAACAAGGAAATCTAGGATATGTGGAGGGTTATTAAGAAGGGAATGGGTAACAGAATGGCTAATCTAGATGGATAATAAGGTGTGGGTAAGATGGGATAAGTGGTTGTCCTTTTATAAGTTTGGGAGTAGAAACACATGAATTTTTCAAAAGATTAAAATTTATTAATTTCTTACTTAGTTCAAGTATCTATTAAATAAAAAATATTTGAAGATAATAATAAAAAGGTCAAATCCCATCAACCAATAAAATTAAATAATATGTTTTGTGATCTTTTTAACCATATCTCTTTGGTTAATCACCTAAAAACCCATTTTAATCATAACAGTGGTATCAAAATTTTCCTATTTTTACTATTCATTATGTCAAAAAAATTATGTTGGACTTATAACATAATATTAATTTTGATGATTAAAAATATTTATTTCATTCTTCAATTTTTAATTTATATAATCTCTTTTTAGTAGTGGTTTATCTTATTGGAAATTGTATGATCGAAATGATACTGATTGTAGTATCAAAATAATGATGTAGATGCTCAATATATATAAGGGGGGTGAATTGTATACTTTAAAAAATTCTTTAGGAACATTTAATGTTGGTTAGACACCTTTCTATTGTTTAACAAAGTTAAACAAGGTAAATTCAAAAAACCATTTTGTTCTAAAAACTTGCTTGATTCTGGAAATGTAGTTCTAAAATTGAGATTCCAGAAATGTGGTTCTAGATATGAAACTAGTTCAGCAAACTAACTAGATTCCGCAAATGGAAGTAGCTCAACAAACTAACCAGATTCAGGAAATGTAGTTCTGGAAATTAAACTTAAAAGATGTTTACAAAAAAAAGATTTTCCATTAATGTTTATAGAACCTTATTTAATCAGAGTAAAAATATAAAAAAGTATAAGATAGTTATACTTTCCTCAACAATAAAAATATAAGGGAAAAAACTTGAAATAGTATAGGAATCAAGTATAGAAATCTTTTAACCCAAAGAGTAGGGTATCCAACAACTTTGGATAAAGGTCCCTTGATTTATCCATTCAAGAGAGTATGTCTTAGACAAACCTAGGTAAGCCCTCAATCTGAAGATCAGTATCAGTCTAGGATAAAGGTCCCTTGATTTATACTTCAACAACATATAATATCTCGAATCATATAACTATTCATCAGTCTTCCAAAAGTCCAAATGTCTTGAGATCATTCAAATGAGCTCCTATTTATAGGTAAATCTTCAATGGTCAGCTCCCTCCTCAAATAGTCATATTTTTTGTTGAATTCCATAGATACCTGTATACATGTCACTCAAACAATTGTTAGTAAATTAAAAAATGCATGAAATCGCTTTATAACACAAACAATAGTAAGTAAAAATATGGTTGTTCAACCAAATTCATTTTTCGGAGTCTAAGGAAGTTAACCTTCATAGTCTATATTACATGGATATTTGGATTCTGTTTCTCATGAATTTGGAATCATAATTATATAGAATGTTTAGTCTGAATTCTAAGAAATTTGGATTCTAAATTATAAGGAATTTGGAGTATAAACTTAGAAAGTTCGGAATCTTAAATCCAAGAGTACGGAGTCTGAACATAGAATGTTTGGAGTCTGAATTCAGAGAATTCGAAACCAGAATTCAGATACTAAAAATAGAATTCTCTATATCTAAGTATTTATAGGATTTTGACGGTTTATATGTGAAAATAAATTTTATACTTAGAAAGAAAATGTGTTAAGTTATAATATAAACAATGAAAAATAGGTAATGATAAATTTTCCATGGGGAAGTAAAATTTTCATTATCAAGTAAAATCTTAGGGAAATTGAAATTTACCATCAGATAAGGTGTTTGTGATTTTCAAAACATGAAGGAGTGAAGAAGTCAGAAGTAAATATTATTGACTCAACAATCTCCCCAAACCTGAAGGGAAGGAAAAGTCATAAGAAAAACTTATTGACTCAACAATCTCCCCCTTTTGGAAAGAACAAACATCCTTATGAAAAAAAATATAAGGAATTAGAAATTTTATGGACTTGTAAATAAAACATATCTCTCTTTACACATGGCATTAATGAATATGACTAACTCCCCCTTATGCTTTGGAAACATTAAGGATCTTATTCATGATTTCCGGATTCAGAAATAGAATTTTATTTCATCCAAAAATCATATTTGATAAGAAATCCCCCTTAGATGAACTCCCCACTATGTTGGGAAATTTCTTCTTTTACTTTGTAGTCTTTTTTAATATTCCTTTCTCCCCCTTTGTGATTTTCAAGAAGGAATATAGGGAATTGAAAAGAAAATGTGATACATGAAATATTAGTACTAAACAACCAAAAATATAAATAGAAACCCAAAATTTCATTATGATTGGAAAAAATTATAGAAGGAATAGAAAAATATCAGAATTGAATAATATTATCCTTCCTTATCCTTCGACATCGACCTTTTTACTATGGTTTTGAGCTTCTTGAGTTCATTGTGGTCTTCCACTGTACATTTAACCAGCTGATCTTGATCTTCTGTTTTCTTCTCTTAGGATTTGATTCTTTTTTCCTGAGCCTTAAGCGATTCTGCCTGCCCCTTTAGAACTTCTTCTTGCTTAGAAATGTTTTCCTCAAGTTTGATTCTAAGATATATTTCTCTCTTCCAACTCTGAAAAACTGAATATAACTTCCCATTCAGATCTTTCACTTCTTGAATCCGAGAATTCTTCTCCAGAGTTAGCTTCTCCTCAAAACTATCGGTGAGATCCTTGATCTTCACATCTTCGATGTCAAATTCATCCTTCACTCAATCTTGGAACTCATCAATAATTCATATATCTTCTATATTTTTATTTGACCAGCTAGAAATTTTCTTGCAGAATCATCTGTGGGCTTCATACATTTTGAAGAAGGTTTAGAAATCGGCCTCAAGCTTGATTCACTTATCCATCACCATGGATACTGAATCTGATTTCTGATTTAAGGAATATTGAAGCATCTGGCATTTAGAGTCTATACTGGGAAATATTGCAAAAGTTCCAACAAGATTCTTCAAGGACTGAACTAAAAAATCATGTCCTAGAGAGGATGATTCCAAATCAGATATTTTTCATGGTGAGGATTCTTTTTCTATCTCGGTATCTTTCCTCTTTGATGATCCACCAACATCTTTCTTCTCAACCACAACCCTGGTAGGTGTATCAAATACTACCTTTTTTCCCTTATCAACCTTCGTAATGACTCCCTATTGATCAGGTGATTGATGCTCACTATCAGATAGCTGTACAATTTTATCTTCGACTATCTCTTCTTTCTTAGCTGCTGCCTCATCATCCTCTAGATGAATGAAATATTTATTGATGCTTTCTTCTTCAGACAGCTTATTTACATCATCTTTACCCCTCTATTTATCCTTCCTAGGAGTAGTAGGCTTTGATGATTCATCTTGAGAGGTTCGGAATGATAATTTCTCAGAAGGTCATTCCTTCTCATGATATTCCTTAACTTTCTTTATCGGATCTTCGGTGTCACCACTCCTTTCATCTTCTTCTTATACTACTTCTTTTTCTTCTTCAAAAACATCTTCTTGGTGTTTCTCTAGAATTATAGACTTTTTTACCAGAGTCCCAGGAAGTGGTTCTTGAAGAAACAACTCTGCTACCTCAATATTCTTAGAGGCTTTCTCAGTGGCCTTCAGAAGGGATTGTACTATTTCATCCTGAGACAACTTCTTCTATTTCTTCTTTTATTTTTATTGCTTCTCAAGCTCCCCGGTTATCTTTTATTTCAAAGAATTTGCTTCAGCAGGGTCTAAGCCAAACTTAATCTACCATTCTTTTTTATTTTTCTTGGCTTCTCTCTACTCTGATACAACTTCATCAGGATAAGATTTGTGTTTCTTTGGCTTCGGTGGTGTGGATTGGGTTTCCTTGTCCATTTACATTTTTTCCTTCTCTTCCACATCATTCACCTTCCTCTTCCTTCCTCCCTTCTTATAGGTCTCAGCCACCTCCTCTTTATTGGAAATGTCTTCTACTTCCTCTTCGGGAAGGTCATATAATTATTAGGATTCTATGGAAAATCCAACTTTCATTCTTCTCAAAGTGTAATCATTTAACAACATAACCTTGAAATTCCTCAACATAGATCTACATAGAATTTTGAAAGATTCTAGACACTAAACAATCATCTTTGAAAGAATGGATGGATACATAATAATTTGAGCCTTCATATTTCTATTCTTTATGTTCCCAATCATAACCAAAATATTTTTGACCATGTTTATTTTCCTTTGGTTTACCAAGACATCTATAATGTACATATCACTCTTTTTCAAAGTATCCTTGTCTCTTTTTCTTGGTATAATAAATCCTTGAACCCACAATTCAAGAATCCGATAATTTGTAGTCAGGTGTAGAACCTTCAGAGTCTTTGCTTCTAAAAGTCTAAGACAAGCCATGGCCTTTACCTTATCAAAACTTCCTTGAACATTAGACAATTTATGATAACAAAACTCAGCTTCCCCTTCATACAGCATACCAACCAAGTTTGCAGCCTTAGTTTAAAAAGGTGAATAAGTTTTTTCATAACACCTGAAAGAAAGTTTTCTCCTACCTTCTTCATTGAAGAAAGTTACTAACACATAGAATTATATTAAAAATCTATATAAACAAAATCCTGAGCTTTTAGCTTTAAAAGGAAAACACTTTCCCACACATTCATCTTTATATTCTGGGAGATAATAGAGTCATACTTGATGAAAAACATCGGATCAACTAACCTTTCTCTGTAAATTTTCCATTTTAAGATTGGCTTCATAGTTGAAATATCTTTCTTAGAGGAGACATTGGCAAAAATTCAGAGGTAAGAAAGATCTGAGATGTTTGGAACATGATTTTGTAGGAGGGCAGAGCTTCAGCACACATGATCTTGAGTTTCATTGTGGGATATCCATCAAGGGTCTGTTATATAGGAAAGTGAGACAATAGTTCATCTTCCATACTAAATCCTATGGTTGAAAAACCTTCTAATTAAATATGATGGTTGTGATGATTTCCAGAAGGAAATTTAGATATAATGTGATCTTTTGAGGTTTTTTAATAAAAACATTCAAAATCAAGAAAAAAAGTAAAGAAGAAAAATTTTAAAAACAAATAAAAATACCAACCAATAAAAGCTGATTATGAAAATTTAAGAATCGAAATAAACCTTTAGTATTTCTTGGAATATTATTTGTAATGAAGAAAATATTTCTTTAAGAGCTTTAGATTCTGATAATTTTGATTATGAAAAGTTTCAATACTCCATTACGAGAAACACATTATGAAAATTTCAAGTACCCAAATTCTTATTACAAAATTTTAATTAAGAAAACTTTGGACAAAAAATTTAGACTACGAAAAAATTTAAACTACGAGAAATTTTAGACTACGAAAGATTTTAACTACGAAAAAAAATTAGACTAAATTTTTTTTGACTACAAATAAATTTAGACTACGAAAACTTTTAGACTACAAAAAAGTTAGAATCAAACAAATAAATGTACTCCCCCTATGAAAAAGGGTTCCTTACTGTTTGGAGATTGGTTTCCATAGGAAGATAACATGGAGTATTACCTTACATTTATCATTCCTAACAACTGTTTAATTTATTCAAATCTATCGGAGGGTAATGATTTAGTGAAAATATCTGCAAATTGATCTTGTGTTCCGATAAATTGAAGAATGATATCTCCATTTTGTGTGTGATCCCTAATATCTAGGTGTTTTTTATGAGAGTGATGTGCAGGTTTTATAATTAGGGAAAGGTCACTTGTATTATCACAAAAAATCTTTTGTTTTGGTAAAACTCATACAATAGTCTTTGAGTGTGTGTTGCATCCACAATACTTGAGCTCAACAAATTCTAGCTGCTATGTATTCATCATCAGTAGTAGAAATTGCTACTGAGTGTTGCTTTTTGCATGGCTAAGAAACTATTAAATCTCCTAGGAAATGACAAGTTCCAGATGTACTTTTCCTATCAATTCTATATTTACCAAAATCAGCATCCGAAAAACTTTTTAAATCAAAATCATTTGCAGAAGTTTAAAAGAGTCTTTGATCCATGGTTCCCTTTAAGTAGAAAAAAATTCTTTTCACTTCCTTTAAATGAGATTCATTAGGATTGGATTGATATCTTTTACATAAGCATACTGAAAACATTATGTCTTAACGACTAGATGTCAGGTAAAGTATACTTCTTATCATACCTCTAAAAAATGTTTGATCTACTGGTTTCTCAGTTTCATCAAGATCAAGGGAATTTGAGGTACCAAAGGGAGTACGTATACTCTTATTGTTGTCATATCCATACATTTTAAGATGATATTTAATATACTTATGTTGGGATATATATATTCCTTCTGGTTTTTGAAAAATTTGAAAACCAAGGAAAAAAGTTAACTCACCCATCATACTCATTTCAAACTCATATTTCATTAGATCCACAAAGAAATTAGTTAGGGATTGCTGAGTTGAACCAAATATAATGTCATCAACAAAAATTTTAAAATTCAAAACTTTTTTCTTATGTTTTTTTATAAAAACGTTTGGATCATAATTTCCCTTAAAAAATTATTTTGAAGAAAAAATCTTGTGATTATATCATACCATGATTCAGGGGATTTTTTAGTCCATAAAAAGCTTTAGTATGTTTGGAAACATTCTCAGGATGTTTTGTATCTTCAAAGCCAGGAGGTTATTCAACAAAAACTTCCTCTTGAATAAAACCATTAATAAAATCACATTTAACATCCATTATAAAAAGTTTGAAGTTGAAGAATGCTGCATAGGCAAGTAGAATACGAATATATTAAAGTATAGCTACAGGAGCATTGGTTTCTTCATAGTCCATTCCTTCTTGTCGATTATAGCCTTTTGAAACTAATCTAGCTTTATTTCGTACAATGATTCCATTTTCACCACACTTATTTCTGAAGACCCAATTTACTCCAATAATAGAAGTTTCCTTAGGTCTTTCAACCAAGTTCAAGAATTTATTCCTTTCAAATTCATTTGGCTCATCTTGCTTATCGTTTCTCCAATAATCATCACCTAAAGCTTCATCGGTGATTTTTTGTTCTAATTGGGAAAGTAATGCTAGATGTTCTACCTCATTCCTTAGGAAACTTCTAGTCCTTACAGGTTGATTTACATCACCAATGATACTATCACTGAGATGATTCTTTAGAAACAACTGATTTTGGTTTTGTAAAACCTGTTCATCAACGTAGTATAGGAATTCATTGGGGTAAATCCTTCCAAAATATTTTCTTGAACATTTTCCTTATCATAAGGATCTTCTTACAAATGTTGACAATCAGTTTTTGAGAACACATCCGGAGATGTAGGTTGAGGTTGTTTAAAAACAAAAGGATCAGTTTCATAAAATTTAACATGTACTATTTCTTCAGCAGTACATGAATTTTTTTTGAAAACTCTATAATCCTTAGAAGTTGTGGAGTAGCCTAAGAAAAATCCTTCATCATATTTTGGTGAAAATTTATGTAGATTATATTTAGTATTAAGAATGAATACCTTAAACCAAAAACTGTGAAGTAGGAAATTCTAGGATTTCTACCATTCCATAACTCACAAGGAGTTTTATTAAGAAAAGTTCTAATCAAAACATGATTTATAGTATAACAAGCTATCCATACAGATTCAGCCCAAAACTTTTTGGCTACCGAATATTCACTCAACATGGTTCTTGTTATCTCTTGAAGAATTATATTTCTTCTTTCAACAACACCATTTTGTTGAGGTGTTCTGGATGCAAACAAGTTATGATTAATGACTTTTCTACTATAAAAAGTTTCAAAATACAAATTTTTAAATTCTCCTCCATGATTACTATGAATAGTTATCAAAGGAAGGTTCTTATTATTTTTAATTTGGGCTCTAAAACTTTTAAAATAAGAAAATGATTCAGATTTCTTTGATAGAAAATAGACAAATATTAATATTGTGTAATCATCAACTAAGAAAAATACATAATATTTTCATCCAATTCTTCCAGTTTGTGTTGGACCAAAGAGATCCACATGCACCAACTATAATGCATCCATGGTTGAGACTTCACCAACTAACTTAAATCTTTATTAAAGTTTATTTCCATATTGAAAAGGATCACAAACTTTTGAAGAATCAAATCTAAGCTCTGGTAGAACATTAACTAGTCTTTTCAAAGAGAGTTTGCATAGGTTCCTAAGATTACAGTTTCATAACCTTCTATGAAACAACTTAGAATGATCTTCCATTGCACTGAGACAATGTAGATCTATGATCCTACGGTCTTCTATGTTTAGTGTGTAAATATTCTCTTTCCTAAGGGCAGAAAGAATAAACTCTTCCTTGGAATTGTGTACTAAGCATTTATCATTCCTAAAATTTACAAGGTAAACTTCATCACATAATTGACTTATACTAATGAGGTTTTGATTGTGACCCTTAACAAATAAAACATTTTAAATAAAAGTTTTTACAAGAATAACAATGCTACCTATACCAATAATTTCTCCCATAGCATTGTCTCTCAAAGTTACTTTTCCTCCTTTCATCTTGATAATCTTTTCAAAGAAATTTTTGTGACCAGTCATATGCTGGGAAAATCCACTACCATGTACCAAGTATTGATGTTGGTACATTAATTATTTTTTTGAAAATAAGAGTTTTAGACTATCTGAATCCAAAATTTCTTGGATATGGAATTTTTAGACAATAAAATTTCGGGTATCCACATGTGTTTAGAAAAGTAAGATTTATGAAACCTAAGTGATTAAACGTTATTTAAAGAACAATTCTTCTTCTTATTACCACCACTTTGACATTTAGTAAAAAAATGGACATTAGGAGGAACAAAAAAGTGGTTTCTAAAAACAGGTTTTTCATGATAATAACCTAATCTTTGATTATTACCATGAGGTCGGATCTGAGAATACATCTTGTTAAAATTTTCCTTATCGGAAGTAAAATTTGAATGAAGTTTCTCCAAAGAAAAAATTTCAGACATTATTCTAATAACTAAATTCCTATCCTCTAGAATAATACACGTAGAGTTAAGTTAATCCTCTAAAACATATTTTTCTAAAAATAGTTTTTTAAGATCCTAAGAAAGCTTATCCTTCTCAGAATTTTCTTCCTCATGTTTCTTAGAAAGATTTTCTAAAGCATCCTTTTTCTTTTCAAGATCATTGGTATGATACAAAATTTATTTTTTTTTTTGAATAAATTCTCTATAATTTTCTTTTTGTAGTTTCTTAGAAAATTTAAAATTTCTTATCTCTAGAAACATAGCAAACCTAGAAAATTCCTAAAAGGAAGGAAAATCATTATCATTATCTGATGAAGAAGATTCTTAATCTGAAGAAAAATCATTATTAGGAAAATTTTAACTCAAATTAATTTTTGATAAGGATTCATATGTTCATACCTTATCCATAAAACATTGATTTTAAAATGGAGCTCGACAATTAAATCAATATTTTTTTCTCATAAGATTCAAAATATGAAGAATCATCAGAAGAATCTCCACCAGTAGCACTCCAATTATCATTAGCTTTTAGGACATTCTTAGGATTTGATCTATAGAACTTCTTCTTGTTTCTCTCATAATTCATGTCCTTCTTGTCTCTTTTCTTGAGTATGGGACAATATTGTCTAATATGACCAGGTCTTATACGTTCATAGAAAGTCACATCTCCATCTTTATTATTTTTTCCATATTTTTTCTTATATCTATATTGAAAGTTCTTCTACCCCACTATCTTGTTCATCCTTTGAGCAAGATTAGCTGGTTCATTCTCAAAATGTTCACTTTCACTAGATTCAGATTGAACAACAAATTTCTTCGATTTAGATCTTGTAATTCTCTCTGGAGTCTTGGATTTCATATGTTTTAAAGATGTCATAAAAGAAAAACCTCCATTCCCATTCTTCTTCTAAATATTATCAGCATCTCCCTTAATTCTAGTCTCATGTTGAAGAAGAGTTCCAAAAATCTCATCAAGTGTAATCTGTGAGACTTTCCTATTTTCATCTATAGTTGTTCTCTTTGATTCCCACTCATTTGGCATGATGACTATAATCTTGTCTACAAGTGCCTCATAATCCAAAAACTTTTCACCCATGGATTGTAGGAAATTGATAACAGTCATAAATCTATGTTGTACCTTACTTATAGGTTCTCAATAAGGAATGAAAAAACCGCAGTACTCAGCTCTAAGAAAAGCTCTTCTTGTTTCAATAAATTTGGAAGTACCAAAATGTGTAACTTCTAGTTTCTTCCAAATACAATTCTCAACTTCACATAATGAAATCTAGCTATATATATTCCTTTTCATGGAACACTACAAAGTATAGTGTACCTTGTAGTTATGTTGATATTCTGACTTCTCTTGATCAGTAAAATTTCTGACTTCTTTATCATGAATCTTCTAATCTTCAGTAAGCATAACTATGTTTTCCACTCCAATGTTATTGACAAATGTTTTCATAAGATCTATCTAATATTTGTAATCATTCCAATAAAAAATAGGTGGTCTTGTAGGATTAAGATTTTCAATTGAACCAATTTTTATTTCTTCCATACTTAAGAAAAATTCTTTCCACACAAACTTGTCAGTAATAAAAGTTTATAAACAAGGATAAAAATATCCTAAGCAAGGAAATTATAGAACAATGAAAAACTTGAGAAAGAAAACTTATATGTGAATATATGTACTTAAGAGGACTCCTATGATACCAATTATAGGATAGAAATGATACTGATTGTAGTATCAAAATAATGATGTAGATGCTCAATATACATGAGGGGGTGAATTGTATACTTTAGAAAACTCATTATGAACTTTTAAAGTTGGTTAGAATCCTTTCTATTGTTTAACAAAGTTAAACAAGGTAAATTCAAAAAACCTCTATGTTCTTCAATCATACCTGATTCCAGAAATGTAGTTATGAAAATGAAATTCTGAAAATTTGGTTCTGGAAATGACACTAGTTCAACAAACAAACTAGATTCCAGAAATGGAACTAGTGCAACAAACTAACTAGATTCTGTAAATGTAGTTATGGAAATGAAACCTAAAAGAAGTTTAGAAAAACAAAGATACTACCTTAAAGTTTATAGAACCTTATTTAGTCAGATTAAAATTATAATAATGTGTAAGATAGATATACTTTCCTCAATAATCAAAATATAGCATAAATAAACTTGAAACAGTACAAAAAACAAGTATTGAAATATTTTAACCAAAAGTGTAGGGTATCCAACAAACTTGGATAAAGGTCCCTTGATTTATACTTTCATGAAATTATGTCTTACCCAAACCCAGGTAATCCTTCAATCCAAATATTTTTATCTCTCTTGATATCCCTGCAAGTGCTCGATTTAAAAGAAAACTGGAACCTCTATCTTCCTAACCTAGAATCCCACAATCATCACGATCAGAGTCTACACAAAGCAAGTCTGAACAAGTTGTTCACACCCAAATAAGTTGTTCACAACATCTGCATGAAGCATTGAGAGTTGAAAGAGCCTCTCTCTCTAGAAAACACTTCAACGATATATAATCTCTAGAATCATAGAACTATTCATCAGTATTCCAAAATTCCAAATGTCTTGAGCTCATTCAAATGAGCTCCTATTTATTGGTACATCTTCAATGGTCGGCTCCCTCCTCCAATAGTCATATTTTTCTTTGAATTTAGTAGGGACTTGTATATGTGTCACTCAAACAATTGTTAGTATATAACAGAATGCAAGACATCATTTTATAACTCAAACAAGAGTATGTAAAAATATGGTTTTTCAACCAAATTATTTTTTCAGAGTCTAAGGATGTTAACATTTAGAGTCTATATTACAAGGATATTTGGCTTTTATTTCTCAAGAATTCAAAATACGATTTCTATAGACTTTGGAGTCTGAATTCTAAGAAATTTTGATTCTGAATTCTAAGGAATTCAGAGTATGAACTTAGAAATTTCAGAATCTAAAATAAGAGTGTTCGGAGTTTGAACTTAGAATGTTCGGAGTCTGAATTCAGATAATTCAGAACCATAATTTGGATCCTGAAAATAGAATGCTATATATATAGGTATTTATAGGATTCCAAGGTTTTAGATGGAAACCAAATTTTATAATTAAAAATAAAATGAGTTAAGTTATAATATAAACAATGAAAAACAAGTAATGATAAATTTTCCTTGGGGATGGAACATTTTCCTTATCAAGTAAAATCTTAGAGAAGATGAAAGTTTCCTTGAGATTGGGTGTTTGTTATTTTCAAAACCTGATGGAATGAATAAGTCATAAGGAAATATTATTGACTCAACAATCTCCCCAAGCATGAATTAATGGAAAAGTCATAAGTAATCTATATAGATTCAACAGTAATCACCCCATAATACTGCATCCAATGTTGGGGGTTCAAATCCCAGGGAGTGTAGGTACTGTAGAAGTACTGTTGAGGCACTATAGAAGAGATCATGTACTACTAATTTATTAGTGGGGGGAAATACTATATAATGGTGGGTACAATAGGAAGTACAATAGTGGTGTAATTACTATAGAAGGTTGGGAACTATAGTTTCACAATTCAAAAATTAGGCCTTTGGGTCCTATTTGGGGCTTTCAGCCACAAAAGCAGGGCTTACAAGCCCCGGGGCCTTCGAGATATGTAATGTTTCTCCCTATACCAACTATAAAATATGTCATTCATTTATTTAATAAAAATTTCCTTTTTTATCAACATTAAAAAAAAGTGGTATAAGTACAATTTAAAATAAGTGTGCAAAACACCACAAAACTCTTCTCTAAAAATTTTATTTTAATAATCAAATTAATTTTCCCTGTATTTCTTATCATGGAAAAATAATGAGATGAATGTTAAAAATGTTGATTGAATATATTATGTATATATTTAATTAAAATCAGTAAGTAATATTTTTAATAGTTATTTATTAAGATAAAAACACATTATACATTTAATTTTTTTTAATGATATCTCTTTTTACCATAAAATCATTTTATTTTCATTTTTTATAAATTAAAAATACAATGAATTAATTTTATACATATAAAAAAATAAATTTTCATAATATACAAAGTTGTGTTCATACCCACAAATCCAAAATCTATGAAATAATTGTCACATTAAATAATAATATTTTAAAAGTATATCATCGTTCGTTTAAAATCAATGTTGTGTGTAAATAACGATATAAAAGAAATTAAATCTATATAAAGAAAAATATGTCATAAAATATTACATGGAACAACCTATTAGTTATTTCCTCTATAATTCTAAATTTGGATTTCATAAATCACCTTCTTCCTCTCCCCTTGATCAAGAAGATTCCTAACACCCTTGGTGTTACCCTCTCATATATTTCAATATGTTGTCATGGAGTAATTCACCCACATGCATTGTTTAGTTTTTATAATATGTGATCAGATGGGAATTAATTTTTATCCCAAACATCACTTTCTACAATTACATAGTATACTTCTAATGCTTGGTTGATCCCACGGGTAAATTGTTCTGCATACATTGAACTAGGACTTTGAACCCTTTGTGTAGGAGTCATCCTGAATTTTTTTTGGGAATAGTATTCGATTAAATATATTGATTTTAGTTTAGGATTCATTAATAAGGTATGTATTATGATCAATTTCAGGGTTCATGTAAAAATGATAAAGTTTGTCCTAACATGGAATGGTCTTAAGGCTTAGGATGTCAAGCGGTGCATAGTGCACTTGTTGATTATAGTCAAAAAAATAAGATCTATCTATAATGAAACTATTACATAGTCTAGATATAGCTTACAACATGGATTAATTAATCCTAGCTTCTATGGATGAAACTATCACAAGATACTATATATTTCCTAATCTACTCCAATCAGGTCAGGTTTGCTCATGTAAACTTCTTGTTCCATGGTTCCATAAAATAATTGAATATAAAATCTTATGTAATCTAATTACTATCATTGGTGTTTCCATGTTATGAAATATAGAATCATTTAGTTTAGAACACCCTTAATCTTAACCCTTACCATCAACAATTTATCCACTCATAAGGATAATAATCATGATTGTTGAAATATCGATATTGAGGCTTGACAGATTATGAAAATAGATTAAATTTGAATTTTTTCATGTGAGGATTTAGGAATCAGGAAATTAAAAATCATATTAACTCATAAATATTTCAATTCAATTACTTGAAATGGTAAACAAGCAATAATGTATGGTGAAACCTCTATCGAATGAAAATGGAAATGGTAAACAAACATAGGATGGTGAAAATGATGAATTGAATGAATAATGGGTATATAACAATCAAAGGAATATTGATTCAGTCAAAGATAAAAATGTAATTATTTATAGTTTAGTCCAGAAAGAATTTAAAAGAGTGAATCAAGATAGAAATAGAGAAAATTGAGAGGGGAGAAAATTATGCATTTTTTTATGCATGCTGGAATGTAAATAGTCGGGATATTACATGATGTGTAAATTTTTCAAATCATGTAATATCCATCCATGGTATTCTATGTGTATCTTTTATATGGAATGAATCTTGGACTATATCATCAAGTTTTAGATATTTTTATCCACTAACTGTGTGTATTTTTAACACACTACATGCTTCTTCCCATGACTTGAACTTTAAGCAGGATGTGGCCTTTGAATCTTACAAGAATTGTATTGGAGATTCATGTTATTCAATATTTTCTTGCCCTGTAATTTCTTCATGACTTTCTTCATGACTTTTAAGACACTGTGAATGATTCCTACATGTTGTGTATGTTATTCATGATATGTAATGTTCACTTTTTTCAATTTTCATAGCTTTCCCTTTGGAGTCATAGAATCCTATTCTCTACAATAATAAACACATATCTCATGAATTTTCTAATAAAAAATGAATAATAATTATTTAGATAACTCCAAAATTTATATAACATTTCATCTTATCAAATCCTCCAATAATTGGACAATTTATTTTCTTCAGTATAAAATTATCATAATCGGGATTCAGAATGAATTTTTTTTAAAATATGGAACATAAATTACAATAATGAAAATAAATCTAATTGTAAGTATAAATATTCAGTCCTCCAGAATCATTCATATTGAAAAAATAATTCATCTCCCATGGTTTATTTCGTTATTCAGATTCAAAAACACTTAATTATAATATCAAAAATTGTTTCTTAAATTCTAAACCGATTTTTCAATTTACCTCGTAATGAATTTTCACTCATCAATCAAGGTAAAATTTAATAGGAGTTATTATCATACCCTAATTACATGTTCCAAAACACATGCTTTCATCTGTTATATCATCACCACTTCATAATGAAAAATAAAAAATTAATCACCAGGGCTTCATAAAAAATGTGAAAACAACTCTAATTCTAAGGGTAGTGGGTAGAAATTGAAAATCAAGCTTCAAATAAAGGTATGATTTAAATATTAATTCATAATTAATGGTAAAAGTGATGTAGTGTTACTCCTTCCATATAAAAAAGTGTACATTCTCTATGAAGCTCAAACTGGATCCTTAAGTGTATCATTTATTTATCAAAAATGTACTAAGATCCTTTCCTTTTCTTTTTATTTTAATTTATTTTTCATAAATCCTGTTTTGGCCAGATCTCACATCTATCCCCAGACCACATATAATTCTCCATGTGATTCATTGTTCTAGAAATTGTGATTTTTGACCTCACTAAAACAAAACCCAAAATTGTTTTCTTTTTATTTTTTATTTTTTAAAGGACCGGGATAAGAAACAAAAATTCCAAAAACTCACCTGGATCAAAAAAAATCATTTTTATGTACCAAAATACATCTTCTCAATCAAAAAAATCTATTTTACATAAAATGAAAATTACCCCATAGTTTTTCAAAGTAAAATCTTACATAAAACATAGAGTAGGGATGGAACAGAAAATCATGATGGAATTTTTGTATCCTAAACAGTTCATTCAGGGAAACTACATGCTACATGATGGAAAAAATGTAAGGAGGGTCTTAGGAAAAACTGTCTCAAAACATACTACCTCAATCATATTAAAATTTTATTTGTTTATCCATAGACTCAAAAATATCTCAATAAAAATTATGAATGATTTATATATCCCAAGTGTTACAAAATAAAAGATATCTCATATACATATAGAATTATCGGTACAATGAAGTTCAAAGTGAACGATGATAGAAAATTATATTAAAGGGAAATATAAAATCCTAAGTTATATATTAAAAATTTATAATAAAAATGAAATATGGGATTTATCCCATAAATCACTAAATAATTCATCGCCAACTAAACAGATGGAAAAAAGAATCAATCAACTATGGTCCATCTACTCAGAATTCTTCTTATGCATGTTGGAACAGGTGGTTGTGTCATTGAGCTCATGTGTTAATATGGTAGGATTAAGCACCACAGAAGTGAACTAGGCATGAATTTAGTGTGGAAGGAATATAATTTTTCCTTTCTATGGTATATATGGGTACAAAATAAGGATTTCATGTGATATCTCCACAAATTGGTTCTCAAAATCAGTTTGATACTGATTCACCCATAGTATGAGGGAATATGATGATCAAATTGGTGTTTTGATGAACATAGAAGATAAAAATGAGATAAAATTGCCCAATATAGAATAGTAATTAAATTTAAAATAATCTACAAAACAGTGATGCAATAATAGTATCCTATGATTATAATAATCACAATAATACTTTAGTGATATGGAATAAAGATTGTATAAAAAATATTATCACTCAGACAGGGTCCAAAATGGGGGAGGGGACTGGGATATGCTAAGAGAAATCATAATCATCCAAGTTCTCATCTATATTCCTCTACCAAACATAGGATTCATGTAGCTTTCCTGGATGGTCAATCATAGTAATGAATGAAGGGGCTAGCAGATCAATGGTTGGAGTGGGTTCAATGATTCTAGAAGCTGTCTCAGTGCCAGGAGGTGGTAAGGAAATGATCTGAATTGTTTATATCTTCTGGAATAGGGGTTAATGAATAGAACCCTAGTGGATAGGGTAAAGTTTGGGCACTTTCCTCTACCGGATTTCTTTAACAAGAAACTATGATGGGCAGCAGGGTTTGTCAGCTCGGAGGGAAATTCCACCTAGTGGTTTCTGGGGAAATAATGATGGATGATGATGAGATGACTGGATGTGGAGGTTTAGAGGATGCAGTGGTAGATGGGGATGATTTTTTGGTAAATAGAGAAATCTCTCTAAAGGGGATTCCCTGGTGAGGGGTAATCTGGTTCATATTCTCAAATATGAAAGGGTGTATACCCCATAGATCTTCTAGATAAGATGGGGTGGTTTGGGCAGTAGGAGTAGTGCTGCTGGATGGGAAATGAATACAGGTGGTTCCATGAGTAGGTAAAGTATTGGTATCCATAGGGGATAGGGAATGAGTGGAAGGGGTATGGGTGGTAGATGGATTTTATGTGCTAGGAGAAGGTTCTGGATTAGTTTCATGATCTCCATGTGCCTCCTTACCACCCATAAAGCAACCTAAAATCCATCGATAAATTTCATCATCCTTCATTAGTATTTTCATCATGTGTAGTGGGAAGAAGTAAATGGACTCTATGGGACCATGATATTTGAGGGTAAGGGAGGTATGGGAAATGAAGAGATGATGGGAGAAATGATTAACAAAATACCCTCCCATTAGTGTACCTCAGGTCTGTTGTGCATGCACCGTGAAATATAAGGAAAACATTTATTCCAAGTAAATGGTAGGTCTATCCATGGAATCAATATATATCAATACATATAAATGGTTGAAGCTATTATGAGACTCATCAGAAGAAAAAAACCATGAGTTAATTAACAATATCGAATATGGAGTGCTACACCTCTGAGATATTTGGATTTGGTAATATGAGGATCATGCTCACTCTAAGTGTCCCAAAGAATCATCCTCCATTTTATTTTTTCATCCTCCTTATAAGGATAGAGTTATAGTTTCATGAATTCATCATAATTTATGAAGTCGGAAAAATAAATACCAAGCCCGATGGAAAACTCTAAAAAAAAGATATTTTGTAGTCTTACACAGAGCCAGATTGTGATGTTATGGATAGACACCTTGAAAGTCTCCATAAACTTGAGGAATGCCTCCGTATAGGTATCCTCATGAATGTCGACAATGGTGGTGATGAACAGGTAGTCTAAGATGCGGATGACCTCCTAGATGATGTGCATGTGGTATAGGATAACTAAATCCTACGTTTTGATGGTCTACATGAACTTTTATTATAATTGGATCAAAGACACATTATGCTTTGGGATGGAAAAATAAAGGGTGGGGTGTAGTTTGGGGAGTGTTGTCTTGTGAACCATAAGACACTGAGTAGAAGCATTTGGTGGTTGACGGTGCTACAGAGGCATAATAGGAGTTTTTGGATGACGGCGTGAGAGGTTTTGGAGGTATGACACTCCTTATACCCTTGACCATAGGTGGATCCTTGTACTGAGGTGCAGGAATGAAGTAGGAGTGTGGATCATATTTTTTTGGGCCATTTTTTCTCATGGATTATTATAGAAAGAGGAAGATGAGGAAAGGTATGGATGAGATAGAAGATCTACAAGGGGAGTGGTGAGGGAGAGGCGTGGTTGAAGGGTGGGGGGTCATAGGGTGTGAACGGCATGGGAGTGGGTCATGTGATGGGAAATGTTTAAGGAATAATGGGTGGCGGGAAAGCACTGTGAACCTTGGGTTACCAACATAAATAAGCCATGAAATTATATGACAGGTATTCAGGTACATGAAGGGTAATTCACAATTTAAAATTTTTCAACCCATGAACCAGACACATCATGTAGTTTATTACACTATGTTTAATTGGTGATTTTCAGAATTTTCTATCCATATATCGATCCATTTCTATTAGAATTCCCCATGGGACCCTAAACATTGCTCTATCATATTATATCCTACAGTGTCCTATCTTGGGTTTACTCCTAGTTATGGATTCATTTAATGTTGAGATCTTGACTCAATGGAGCATAGATTAATTTCAAAGTGATGACACATCCCTCAAAGAATTTTTACTGTTAATTCCTCAATCATTGAACATTGAAATTGAATAGTGTTTCTCCTCCTTTTTGTATTTCAGTGGTCTGATAGGGGAATACTTTTATGACCCCTAAAGGGCCTTACCATCTTGATTTTAGCTTCCTAGGGAACAGTTTTAATCAGGAGTTGAATAATAAAACCTTATTACCTTGTAAAAATGTTTATCTCATAATCCATGGATCATGAAATTTCTTGGTTTTATATTTATTAATTTTGGAAATTTCAAAGGCATCATTTCATATCTCTTCCAATTCATCAAGCTCTAGCATCCTAAATTATCCACCTTTATTAGAATCTATTTTCAACTTCATAGTTTCCCAGTACAAGGGATTCCCTTCTTCTATGGGAAAATAACAAGGCTTGTCGTAAAAAATAAAACAGAGGTGGTGTATATGGTTTTTTTACATAGAGGGGTATTCCCAGAGTGTGTTATCTAACATGAGGCTCTAGTCCTTTCAATTTTTGTGAATGGAATTTTTAGGATTTCTTTTCTCTATTTGACAATTCATCTTCTTGTTTGTGGGTGGTAGGTAGTTCTAGTGTTATATCAATTTTTTTTACTTCCCCATTATCCCTTTCATAGCATTTTTTGTAAATTTTGTTAATAGATAAAAAATGATTACTCAGGGTGATGAAAATATCAAAAAATATTTTTCCTTAAGAAATTCATGACTACCTTTTCTAGTTCATGAGTGGTCTCTTTATCTTCTACCCATTTCAAGTCATACTCAATTCCAAAAAGGATATAGAGCATTCCATATGAATTAGGAAATGGTCCCATGAAGACTATTCCCCATACATTTAAGAGTTCTACATCCAAAATCAGGTTTCGGTAATTTCATTTAATTTCCCAATTAGTGGTAGTTTACTAGAACCTATCACAACATTGAAAATAATTTCACGATTCATGTTGATTTATGGGCCAAAAGAGTCCACATTGTAGGATTTTTTTTGTAGTGTGTCTGGGTCCATGATTCTAACTATTTGGAGATGTGTGACACATTTCTAAGACCCTATGGATCTCATCTTCTAGTATGCAGTTTCACATTAATCCATCCGCACAATGCGTAAAAATTAGTGTCCTATCCCAGTAGTAGTGTGATGTCTCAACTAAAAATATCCTCCTTTATTGGTAGGATTAGTCTTGGTAAATGAATCTAATGGATATATATTTTATATTTCTAAATAAACATATTCCTTCCATTGTGTTTACGATGAAGAGATATTCATCAGGGAAGTATCCAATGATGTATAGTTTATCATCTTCCTTACTGGGGGGTAGTGGGAGTAAGGATAGATGATCTATGACACCATTCTCCAAACCATTGGTGTCTTTGTTGATGATGTAAAATTCTTGCGACAGTATGATCCACCATATCAATCTTTTATTGGAATCCTTTTTACTCATTAAATATTTCATGGTATCATAATCAGTGTAAATAATCACATTAATAAACACTAATTAAGAGAAAAACATTTTTGAATAAAAGATAACTATCAAGGGTTATTTTTAGGTGGTTTTGTAGTTCAACTGAGCATCATTGAAATAATTCCTGGAATAATTTATGGGATAGAAATTTTTTATTTTTTACTATCCTAAAAAAGCACCAAGAATGATGTTTCTCGCATCACACACCAAATAAATTTTTTTTCCCAATCTGGTGAAATGATAACAAGAATGTCTAATAAGATTTTAATTAAAATGATAAATTTTGACAGAAACACTTTAGTGAATTTAAAAGTGGCATCCTTTTCTAATAGCTATGTCATAATGTGGGAAACATTTGAAAAAACTTTCATGAAACTGAGGGAAAAACCTAGATGGAATAGAAATCTAGTTATTCTTTTAACATTTGAGATTTTAGGTTAATATGTTATCACTAAAATTTTTGTGGGATTAAATTCCAGACCATCATTGGAGATCTTGTGTTTAAGGCCTAAGCCCCATTGAACCATAATGTGTAATGTTTTCCAATGTAAAACTAATTATTTTTCTTTATAGCATTAAAGGACTAGTTCAATATTTCATAAGCATACAATAAAAAATATTCTATATATAGATAACCATTCATAAATACTTCCATGAATTCCTCCTCCATATTGTTAAACATATGTTTTATACATCTTTGGAAGTTCACTGGTACATTACACATATCGAATGAATTGTGATTGTTTGCAAAGGTACTAAATGGATATGTGAATTTTTTTGTGATAAATCATCTGTGTCAATTTTAATCTAATTGTATCCTAGACATAAAGGCATGAAATAGTAGACTATTTTTCTTGTGAGTCTCTCCATCACTTGATCCATGAAAGGTAATGGAAAATGGTTTTTTGTAGTTTCTATATTTAAGTTCTTGAAATCTATGCATACATACCCTCCAATGAGGGTGACATTCTAAATCAATTAATTTTATTCACTCTTGAAAAATGTGAGGTGATTTTATTTAGATGAACTTTTAGTAAACTCACAAAATATCTATAAATTATTGAGAAATTTATTCAGTCATCCATAAGATACAATACTTCTTTCTCACCTACCTCCTTCATTTGTGGGTTGGGTCGCCTTGGTTGTTAGAGTTTGGGTTTCATGATTTATCTTAAAGAAATTATATGAGTTCATAAATTTGGGATGATTGTTATGATGTCATCCACTCCTAGAAAATTGGGGTTTATATTCCTTTTTAGGACTTTTATTAACATGTCCTCTTGTGGCTGTGTTAATTATGATTTAATAATGACTAGAAGTGGAGTTTTTTTCTCTAGAAAATAAAACTTAAGTGTGGTTTGGAGAGTATTCATCTCTAGAATTAGTGGATAAATTAATTATGGTATGAAATTAGGGAGTAATCCCTTATAAGAGGTTCTATATAGTTTGTTTTCTCAATTTCATACACTTATCCTTCAATTGAAGAATGTTCATCATTATTTTCCTCGATGGCCATGTAGTCATTCATTCATTTAGTGGGAAATATTGAGTATAAGTCAAAAGAATCGTCTTTTTGTTTTGTGTATTTCACTAGTTCAAACACCACTTCTTCATCACCTAATCAATATATCAATCTCCCTTGATTCACATCAATCGGTACCTTCTCGGTGTCTAGTAATCATCAACCAAAGATAATGGGAACGTAACTTTCTCCTCCATGTCCAAAATGAGGAAGTCTAGTGGGAAAATTAATTTACCCATTTTTACTAGGACATCCTTAAGAAGTTCTCCAGGATACTTAATAGATCATTCATCTAATTAGAGTGCCACTCTAGTCGAATAGAGTTCCTCGAGTCAATTTTTTTATATTATACTCACTATAATGAGGATAATGTTTGATCCTAAGTCTCACAAGGCTCTTCTGATATAGCATTCTCCTATGTTGAATGTAATAGAGTAACTCCCAGGATCTATCTTATATGGTGTCATTTTCTTTTGAACAATTATTGAAAAAATTTCTTTCTTGGACATGAATCAAGAGCCCTCCATTTTGTTATTTTAGAAAGAGTGTCTTGTGAGTTTTTTCATATGGAAGAATTTGGTCAATAGATTCAGTGAATGGGATGTAGATGTGAAATTTCCTGAGCAGCTCTAAATTTTTTTAATATTTCGTTTTAATACATCCTTATATCATTCTTTCTGTAAATGGAAAAGGTTGTTTATAATCTGGTGGTGAAATGTAGATATCCTCTTTTGGCAGCTCTTGTGTGAGACATTTTTTATGTGGTGGTAATTAGATAGGTTTCTCTTAATCAATTGGATTCTCCATTTTTTCATCTTCTTTATTGACTATTTTAGGTTTCTTAGGTTCCCTAAACATTTTTTCTTATCCTCCACATGGTTGCTGAAAATCCATTCCTTTTTTTCTTTGTAGTACCACTGCCTTCAACTCTTCCATTAGGTATGTCTCAGTATTACCAGTCAGTGTACCTAGAAATATACTAGATAAGGTATTCATGATTTGACCCATTTTATGTAATAGATTTTGGAAGGAAGATCTTTGATTTTTCATTTCATTTTTTTGTGTGTTCATCCTCTAGTCATCATTTTGAAGGAAGGGTGTATGAAAATATTCAAAAAAATTGAATTGGTGTGTCCGATTGTGGTGGTATTTGTGTATCTATGGGAAATTTTAATTGGCTATTATAAAGGAAAGGTTTTTGGGGTACGTATTGGGTAATCCTATAAATAGTATTTATATGTGGATTTTCAGGTGGTCATTTTCTCATGAGTGGTGCTTGATAACTTATCTACTTGTAGTACCATTGATTATTTTGTTGTGTCTATTATGTCGAACTATGTTAATAATATTTTTTTTGGTTGGTGGTATTGTTGGTTTTTCTAATTGTAATTAACGTAACTAAAATCACAGATTTTTTTATCATCAAATCCTACCATAAAATCTCTACATAATGGCGGAGTGCCACACATTTCACGAGATTGAATATCCATTACTAGAGAAAGTGGGGTAAGTGGTGTAGAAAGGTAGCTGAATCCTCATAGATAGTCCCAATACTTGTGAAGCTAGAGGGGTGTTTTATTCAACTTGGTAGATTTCACGTTGACAAAGTCCATGATCGCTCTACCATAGACTATCACTATGAAAGAACATGTCTTGCAGTTCTCATCCTACTTCTAGTTTTTTAACCATTAGTCCTATATCATTAATAGCATCTGAAACTATGAGAGTGGTGGTTTGGATACCATGATATAAGGTTTTTAGCAGTATCCACACATCAATTCTATAAGGTGTGAATTTCCTAGTAGGATTCCCGAGTTGATTATCTATCAATTTGAGAAAAAAGTTTATATGATTATGAATTTTTCAACTCTGTATAAGTGGAAAATATTTATCTAGAAATATCTTGGATAATTATTCCCATGTATTGATTTACATTGGAGCCTTATTTTTACCCCATCCTTGGCTCGATCGTGCTAGGAGAATGGGAAGACTGGAAAATAAAATTCATCATAGGATACTCCTTCGTATCAAAATCTATCACAAACTTCTAGGAAGTTGGAAATATGTTCATGAGGATCCTCACACTGGATTCTAATGAACTGGCACATTTTTTGGATCATAATGAGGGGTCTTGGTTTTATTTCAAACATCTATTCCTAGAAAACAGGGTGAGAAATATTGGGTGTGACACCATTTATTGAACATAAGTTGTAATCCATAATAGTTATATCTAGTTTCATGTTTGGTTGATATCTTTGAGGTGTAGGTGGAACATTATTTATTGTTAGGGGGTTGGGACCTATAGGATTTCTACGTTCTTCCATATTTGAATGGTGGCATGCAAAATGGTTCCTTTCGATTTCGAGAATGAAGGTAAGAGGTTATTTTGCATCAATTGTTTTTGAATGAGTCAAGGGGAACTAATGCATGCACTATGAAAAAATAATAATTTTTATATAGAATCCAAAATAAAAAGTAAAGAATAAAAAAAGAAAGGTGGATGGGTGAGGTAACTCAGGGTTCATGATGTAGGTTCCTATGCCTACGAAGATTACAACTATTCCTCTGAAACAACACACAAATTTGACGTGCTCAAACATGATGTTTAATTATTGTGGGTTTTAGTCATAAAATAATTTCTTTTTATCATAAACTATACTTTTTACAATGATCTTGAAGAGTTCTAGTTTGGGGTCGATCCCACGGGGTAATTTATTGAAGACAAGGAACCAAGACATCGAACCATTTGTGTAAGAGTCCTCAAGAATTAGTTTGGGTTTTAGATTTAATTAAAGGTATTATATTTGGTTTATCATTCCTGAAGATGGTAGGGATCCGAATCAATTTCATGGTTCAGATAAAAAATATAATTTTGGTCTTAATTCACAATGATCCTAAGGTTTGGGCTACGAAGTGGTGCATAGAGAACTAGTTAATTATGGTAATATCAACAAGATCTATCTAAAATGATATTATTCCTTAGTCTAGATGTATCTAAAAACATATATGAATTAATCCCATATTATATGGAAGAAAGTATCATAGACTACTAGTTATATCCTACACTACTACAATTAGGTCAGGTTCATTCATGTAAACATCCCACGGTCAGGTATTCCTAAATTAATTGAATATAAAACTATTATGTAACCTGATTACTAGCCTTATGGTTACCAATTGACGATTTAGAGATTAATTAAGTTCAAAAATAGTTTTCAAGATGTTTTTCAAGAATCAAGAAGCAATAAACTAGATTATGAAATAAATAAATCAACCACTTAATTGAAACAACAAACAAGTAAGAATGTATGGGGAATCCATTATTCAATGTGACATATAATAGTAAACAGATGTCGAACGGTGAACGGTGATGAATGGGATGAAGACCATGGGTAGAAAAATCATCTGACCACATATTCAATAAAAATATAAAATTAATTGATTATATTTTAGTTTGGAGAAAATATACTAAAGAAAAATGAGAGTTAATGATAGAAAATTGAGATGGGGGAAAGTTATGCATTGTTATATACGGGCTAGAAAGTAAATAGTATGGATATTACACAACGTGTAAACTTCTCACATCGTGTAATCTTTATCCACGGTTTCCTTTTCATATCTTGTATTTTTCTTGAATCTCATAATATATCTTTTGGTTTTTTATATTTTACTTCTCCCATGAAATGTAATTTCAACTCGTGACATGCAATTTCTCATGGCTTGAACTTTAAGTAGGAAGTGGCCTCTGAATCTTACATGATGTTTATTGTATATTCACATCATGAAATATTTTCATGAACTCTAAATTCTTAATTAGTTTCTTCACAACTTTTTACATATTTTGAGTGATTCTGACATGTTGTTTAAGTGATCTGTGATGTCTCATGTTCACTTTGGACTAGTTACCACATCTTTTCCGTTGGGGTCTTGGAAACCTATTCTATGAAATAATAAAAACATATCAATTGCATTATAAAATAAAACATGAATAATAATTAATTAAATAACTCCAAAATGAATATAAAATTTCATTTTATTATGTTGAATTGGCCTTGTGTCACCTTGTCCATCTGGTCTACCCATTCGCACGGGTTCATTCAGTAATCAATGTAACATTTCATCCCTAATACATTATTTTTTATCAGATACTCTCACGTGACATGATTAAACTTCCATTTCACATTTTTCACACATCGATCATGAATAATGTGAGCTTATGTGTTTTTTATATTGTCTTATTATACTAATTTTGATACCACTATAGTCTTAGCTATAGTAATTTAAACTACACAACCCCCCGTGTTCTCACTATATGATGTTAAATTATATGATATACTTCATTTCCATATGATGTTATGTTGTCTAGTACAATTACTATCACATTACTTGAAACTACTTATTATATTGGTCCTCCCCCAAGAGGACACCAACTTGTCAAGGGTTGGATTCAAACCATCCACAACCTTCAATGTCGATCATTTATTACACCCCTATAGAACTATGCATAGCTAGATTCCAACTCCATGTGATACATAGTGATGTCAAGATTTCTTTTATTGGGATCAACCAAAAAATTATTATATATAACTTCTCTTAATCTTGTAACATTGACATTCCTAATTTATTTTTTGTCTTTTACTTTTTCTAACGAGATTATATAGTCTTTTCAAAGCCTTATTCCATTCATAATCTAGATAAGTATGAGGATATCTCACCTCTAATAATTACCTGTGGTTGGTTACCATGTAATGGGATATTTAGATGATACTTTAATATCTTTTCATGGTCCTGGCCACAAATTCCATATAGAAGATATTTTTTCTTGATGTTTGATTCCTCACCGAGTTACCAATGTCTTCTTTGTACCAAGACAAAACTACTCTTCAAAGGGATTGTCTAAACACGATAATATTAAAAAACAATAACCATTTTGGGATGATCCTTCCTAGAACTAAGAATCCATTCATTTTGGGTTTATACTCACTTCTAATCGATGGATTATCACACCCTTGGTCCAAATAATGTGAATTAAAACCATATAATCCCATTAATAAAATATATAAGAACATAAAATTTATCGCTCGGTATAATGACTTGTATAACTCTAAAATCCATAAGGAAAAATATACATAAATTCTTGTAAGGTTGAAATCCAATAAAATGAATCTTAATTAAAATCCAATCCTCAACATACAAGGTCAACACATTACAAGACTTCAGAAAATGTTTGAGAATATATGGAAAAAGGAACAATGTCTATGAGGAATTCCATACATCCATAGAAGAATCAAGGTTGTTCGTATTAGACCCACTAGTCTAGGTAAAAGTTAAAGGAAATCCTTTTCCCATTTACACCATAGTGTTGTTTATATGACTTTAAACATCATAGCCTATTTTCCTCGCCAAATTGTGTTAAGATGCACAGTCTCAACCCTATATTCATGGTGTAAAAATTTACCTAAATTTTATTATACATTGGGAGCATTAACTATGTACATTCCCCCATTGAGACGATCCACACGACCATCAGGTTTTCTCCATCCTAGCTAGATAGGTTGTTCCCCATTATTATCAAAGATATATGATCTTATATTTCAATAAACCATGGTCCAATAATGATAAAACGAAACAATATACACCTCCCTATAAACTATATTTTATATAATTAGACATTCCAATTCAAATCAGGTATTATTTTCATAAACTAGATAGGCTATTATTTTCTATATTCATGTCTTTAAAACTGTAAATTTTAGAAACCGGTTAGTCCTAGATACATGAAGTTAAATGAAACATCCCCTTTGTATTTGAAGAATCACATTAAAAGAAAAGTTCCAATATTTCAATATATAAATCCATAAACTATCAGGGCTTATGGTCATGGAAATGAGATCTTAAAATAATGATCCACATGGATAACCCAAATACCATCATAGATCTCGATCAAACTTCATTCCTGTGTCTCACATGGGTTGGAGCCTATGATTGGACCACTGGCCCCATTCCTTACATTTTTATACACCCCATCTATATGTTTAATATGTGGAAGAATGCATATAAGTGTGATCATAATATTTCTAATAATCCCTATTATTAATCATAAACTATTTATGTTCCATGGTTTTAATGAATAATTTACTTCATTTTCTAATGGAAATCCCAGTTGTGATGAACAAATGCTCAATATTATTTCCTCTAGCCTAGGGTGCACATCCCATAAGTTCCATTTTAATTACTTATATAAAATCCCCTATGAGGATAGCATAAAGCTTCAATGTCATTCTCTAATTCATGGTGAACATCATATAGGGAATATCCTTGAACGTAAGGGAGTGGAACATTTGTTTTTAATGTGTTTAACAATCATCCTTAACATTTATTCTAATTTTAATCATTGTTTCATAATCATTGAGTCATTATTTAACTTTACCAACATTCCCTTTACTCAATTTAAGTTCTAACACCATTTATTTTGTTCCATATGTTTCCTATATGTTGATAATACATTATTTCTTTATAACTACACTAATCGAGTTCCCTAGGCTTTACTGCATTCCCTCACAGTGGTTGATGAAACATTCTGATCCCAGCCCATCCACCCCCATCTGGCACTCTTGTGTAATTGAGTGTTCCTCTATTATCAATTTTTCCTATAAATAATCAAGGATCATGTGTAATTATATATTTTTATTTATTTTTTCATTATCGTGGTCAATATGATGAACTCATCAAAAATTGAGAATGAAAAAAAGTGATGATTTCTCACTTAATGAAAGGAGTAGTAACATCCAAAAATTAAAGACTCGTCATTTTCACAAAATAACCTCATATGTATCATAATGTTCCATTGAATATTCATAAATTTCCATATTGTTTCATGATAATTCAACAGTTTTCTATATACTATCAATATCCTCTATTCCCTCCTCTTCTTGGGGATGTACTTTAGCCACCAGTACGTGTAACATACCATGTTCTGCCATAAACTCCACCACCTGAAACATTACATGGGATAAATTTGTATTAGTAATCACCAGTTAGGCATCAATATGGTTAATGGTCTCTTACCTAGTAGAGAAAATTGATCACTATTGATGCTTCTCCTCTTCTAATAGAGAAATATCTTATTCAGACAGCAGAAAATAGGTTACACCATTGAAGAAAGACTTGTACATATCGATTGAAAACTATTCCCACTCCAAAAATTCGTACTCATCTAGGAATTACCAAGATAATTCATTTATTTAAGGACAATTTAAATCCTTGATCTTCTGGATCCCTAGCTAATAGTGAATATATTTTTTATGGTACTTCACCAAGCCCTATATCGTGCTAATGATGATTTTACAGGAATTTATTTATGCTTTAAGTAATACCATGCAACTTTCCACAATAAAATATGATCCTAAGATGTCCAATTCATAAGTATTATTCTTTTATTTAGGAAAAAACTTGAGCAGTTTGCTATTAGGATCTAATTCAGGAATCATGTCAAATGGGTTGGATCCCATGTCATGTTTAAGGTTCAAATCACTAAATTCCTCTTCTATGGGAGGGGAATATATTGTTTACCACTCTAGAATTTATAACTCCACTGAAAACCCATAAATAATCATCTTATCTTATCAATTCACTGTAGGTGTATATTAAACTTCTACTGCATCTGAGACACTTTTAATCACTATAGAATTAATGGGATCACCATCACTAGAAGTAGATGCTTCTGGGGCCAACTCCGTCCCTTAAACCACTGGAGTGGTGGTGGGAGCATTAGTACTATAGTCACAAAAATCGTTTATTATCCTATAATAAATATATCTAGGGTGAGAACTAGTTTTGAGTATCATGTGGCAGACTCCACTACCCATGTTTCTCAAGCATGGACTAGATTCCCCACATCCATCACATGAGACTCTTCAGTTTGAAGTGATGACTCTACATTATGGGAAAAAATAGTCAGTATAGAGTGAATATATATATATATATATATTCTCAAAATAATGATAATGTGGAACATTTCTTTCTAGGTTCACCTGTAGTTATCCTGTCATCTCAATTGGATGTTGAACCTTGTCAATGGGTGAAAAATCCCAAACAACATTAGGAGGTGATACCACCAACATTTCATGTTCTCCTTGGAATATATCAACATCCATCCTATATTTTGACTGATTTTTAGTTTATTCAAAAACCTCCTCTTACTCCTCACATTACAATTCATACACAAAATGGACAAAGGAATTCATTAACACCTGAGACCTAGCAGTGGAACAATGAGTTTTTAAGGATTATGATTCAATTTACACATCAATTGTGGGTTCTCCGGATTCATTAATGGGTGGAGTCCCCCTACCTTAATCAGAGGATACTCAGTATACATCTCTTACCAAGGATTATTTATCATCAGAATCCCTCGATTTTATTCTTTTGACAGGCTTGGTCTCTTAGATAACCAATACAGGCTGCCTATCTAGCAGCAGTCTAACAAGATCAGTCAATGTATTAGTATGGAGAGTGTATTTAATCACCTTCTCCAAATTGGTGATATTCACCCAAGAATACCATCAGATTACAAAAAATATAGACCAAGAATGATAGTGTTTATGAAGCCATATCCCATGGATATGAAGTTATCCTCACATTTTTCACTAGGGGAACTGTCTCCAAAAGTGATCCTAGATCTACCTAGCATTAGGGAAGGCCATGTATTTTTAAATATTTATAGTATTGTATAGGTGCATACATGGATCTGTGTAAGGACTATGTGGATTAATTCTAGATGCTTCTAGAATTAATGGCCTATTGTCTCGTATCTACTGTTCAAGGTTATGGTGCTCTACTAATATATATAGTAGCACTCGGGTCGAATCCTCAACTATGCTACTTTATATAGTCAATTGTTTTTAATTTATTTTGTTTTGATTGGGGGGGTTGCAGATATTATGAAATAATTTATGGATGATGTTTGATTTAACAATTTTATAGAGATTGGAGTGAGTTCATTAATAGAGAGTTAAGCTTGCAATGTCCTTAATCTTTTATTTATACTACATTTAATTAACATCCACTTTACAAGATGACGTTCATTAGAATTCCTATGTGTTAAGGTTTTAATCCAAGACTTTACAAAACTTAGTGTTCAAATCTTAATCAAATATTGTTTGTGTATTTTATTTATGGTTCCAATAATCCATGGAAACTACACGTCAAAAAAATCATGTCATTAATCCATTAAATTTTATGTTTAACATACACAATATTGATTTAAAGAATATTCATCAAGAAGAAGCTCTCAATCACTTAACATACCCAAATAATGACTCTCCCCAATGGTATATTAACTCATCCATTAATATGTTTATTTATCTAGAAATATGTTTTTATGGTGATGAAATAAAAATAGAACAAAAATAATTGGATGAGAAAATATTTTTATGTTGAACCCACACACACGAAGGGTGATGAAAATTTAAAACGAACCTTAGATTGAATGAGAAAGAGAAAGAAGGGAAGGGGTTTCAACTTGATTTCAAATATTTTAAGATAATTAATAATTAAGAATAGAGGGTGTATGATTAAAAAAAATATGAAGATTAAACTTTCATTAAAATAGAATTACAAAAACAACACTTACAAAATTATGAATGATGGAAACAAGTAAATGAAATCAAAGCGAGGAGGAAGGGTATCTCATGTGAAAATATGAGTTTAGAAGGTCCTCCAAGAATTTTGGCAGTGAATTGGTCATTCTAATTTATCCTCCTCTATTCTGAATTTCCAACCACTTTCAAGGAGAGGAGGGGGTGTATTTATAGCCCAATGTTGTGGGCTATTTGCATTCCAAAACTGCCCCTACACTTGGATAAAATATTGGACAATCCAGATAGCATAATCTTGAAATATCTGTTTCTTAAGTGTTTTATATATACATGTTTATAGTCTACTATTAATCTTTGGTGACTATTGGACTTGTAGATCCAATTTTATGGTGGTTTGATTAAACAATGTCAATCATTCCATTTCAATCCAGACTTTTACAAGGCCAAAATGTGAAAGGGTTTTTGAATAGGAAAATGCCCTCGAATAAAAATTCATTCATCAAAAAAGTCATCCACATATATCTCTTATTTCACAATAAAAAATATAATCTCTAATGGTGTTATCTATCATGAGAGATATCAAATTTGGTATGATGATCTCAATTCTAGGACAAAATTGTGGGTTAGACATAAAAAATTCATTTGGGACCTTTGTTTTTGGATTTAGGCCATGAAAGTTTTAAAAAAAACTCCTTGAATTTTTCCAAGAATGTTTTAGGAGAATAAAATAATTTGTAATTCTGGATCGATCCTAGTAGATCAATATTCATGGATGGTCTAGTTTCATCACAGATTCATTAGGCCTTTCTATGAGGACCATATGACCCTTCAAATGGAACAATTTGCCACTGATTTTTTCTAATGATATGTATTCAATTGAATAAGGAATACTAATAAATAGGAAACACACAGTTTTGATTAGTTTGAGGATAGGTATTAATAAAACATTAAACAGACCAGAATCTGAATAAATTCAAATAGTGATCAACGTTTTATTTTATATTTAAACAATAATATTTCAAACAAATTATGCACATTTTATATAAAATCAGTAAATGAAGTGTATAATAAATCATGAAAATGTTAATAATAGCAAATCCACCACACATATTCTTTTTCATGTCCTCGTGTGCAATAAATATAAAAACATAACAAAATCATTCTCACCTTCCAACAAATATTAAATTTTTTCCCCAATAAGGGGAGGTTTAGATCATTTCACTCATCCATATTCAATTCCACCACAATCTTTGAAAAACAAAATGTTCCAAAAAATTTCATTTTTCATGCTCAAATTTAGAAATGTAAAATGTGGAAACTCAAAACTCACACCTCTCAAGATGAAATAAAATTCATTTATGGAGGTTTACTATTTCACCAAAAAAGGTGAAAATATAAGAGTTTAAAAGAGATATCAGCTTCCATTCCCTGTCCTAAAGTTCACAAGAATCAATAGTTCTTTTTTAACAGTTTTTCTATGGTTTTGGGATGGTAGAAAAATGACATCCAAAAGATTGGAAAAAATGGGTAAAACACCAGCCTATAAAAGGCATTGCATAATTATATTGTTTTGAAAAGATACATAAAAGAAAATGGAAACACATATTTACATGGGAATGATTATGTGAATCAAGACACAAAAAAGGACAGAAATTTGAAAGGTATGAGAAGATTATATATTTAAAAAACACCAAACTTCTCCCAATGAAATAAGTGTTCTTTTTTTTCTTTTTTTTTCTTTTTTTTAATGTTTAACTTGAATGAGATCTCACAATCAGCTCCCAACCCATGTTTTATCTCCCCAAGGAAATAATTGTAATAGTATTAACAAGACCAAAGGGTGATAAAGTGTAATTTTTGACAGGCCCAACACACAACCTATTTTTTTGTTTTTTTTTTGTTTTTTGGTTTTTTTCATCATTTTATTAACACTTTTCAATAACATTTGAAAAAGTTAAAAATATATACATTCCCAAATCACACTTAATGTCAACCTTTCCCCCACACCAAAATGGAGGATTTCCCTCAAGAATATGATAACATGGTGATACCAATAAAGGGTACCCAAATTGAAATCCATTTCCCCCACAAATAAATTTCATAAAATTATGAAAATCCATGTAGATATTGGGTAGGATAAGGTATTGTGCTTGTAATTTGGCCATCAATGAAAAGTATTTCATAGGCTCTAAGGGGATTTCTAAAGGAGGATTAATGTAATGTTAAAGGGAGGCTATTTTGTTATTGTGATTACCATGAGGTTTAGAAAATACCTCTATCATATTAATGTACACTAAAGTAAGAAATTCAACTCAAAGGTCCAGAAACTCAGGACTCCTAAATGTTGGTAAAAACAGACATTTTGAAAAGATGGACATAGGTGGCCTTGGAATGTAAGTTAATGTTGTTCCTCACGGTTGGGGAAAATCATTTTCCAAATCAAAAATTGAGCATTCAAATTTTTTTGGTTTTGACACAACTTTATTTAACCGAAATTTGGATGAAAATACAAAATTTTTTAGATGAAAATATGTCTTTTGACTCCCCAAAAATATTGGATGAAGTTTCAAAACTGGATGGTGAGTAAGTATGACACTTTTGGATTTTTTATTTATTTTTTAGTTTTTTAGTGTTTTTAAAATACAAAATCACACAAAAGAGAAAGTGAAAAAGAAAGGGTTTTATGAAGAAAGTGGTAAAAAAATTAAAGAGATAGGAAGAATAAGAAAGAGGTAGAGAGATGAATAGAGAGATATAGTTAAAGGGAAAGAGGTGCCCCATGGTTTGGATTTGGTGGGTCATCGTCTCCATCTAGTGGTGTGTCTACTATATAAGTTATGGATTTAGTGGAAGTCAATTTTGTTTCATGATTGTGTGTCCTCTCATGGTGATTCTTTAACCGATGTCCATAAACGATGAATGTACTTTTGGAAGAGGTGTCTTGGACTTTCACTACACCAAATGGGTAAACATGAGAAACAATAAAAGGACCTTCCCAATGAGATTTATGCATACCTGGGTAAATATAAAATCATGAATTAAATATAATTACCTTTTCACCTTCTTGAAATGAATTTCTTAGGATTTTTTTTGTCATGAAGTGCCTTGGATTTTCCTTTATAGAGACTAGAATTATCAAAATAATAATTCCGAAGCTCCTCCAGTTCAGCCAATTGCTACAGTCTTTCTTCACTAGATTTTTCAAAATCAAAATTAAAAGTTTTCACCACCCAAAACGACTTATGTTGTATTTCAAATGGAAAATGAAATGATTTACCAAAAACTGGTCTAATAGGAGAAATCCCAACAGGTGTTTTATAGGTTGTTCGACAAGCTCAAAGTGTTTCCCCATGTCTTTCAGGTAAGTATTTCCACGTGAGATTACCAATTCTCTCAAGAACTCTTTTGAATTATCTATTGGAATGTTCATCCATGCCATTTTTGTTTTTGGTGATATAAAGTTGAATTTTTATGTACAAAACCATTCTTTTTCAAAATATATTTCATGTATCTATTACAGAAATGGCTTCCTAAGTCACTGATTATGTCATGGGGAGTTCCAAATTAGTGGAAGATGTGGTTTTTTAGGAACTCACTGACAGTACATGAATTATCCTTTCCAGTGGGGTTGGCCTTGACCCACCTAGAAACATAATCAACCACAAGAATTATGTTTGAGAAACTATTGGAAGGAGGGAATGGTCCTATGAAATTGATGCACCAAACATCAACAATCTCATTAAATATTAAAGGTTTTTTGGTAATTTTATTTCGTTTTGAAATTGTTCCAAACTATTGGCAAGTGTGACTTGATTTAAAGAACTCATGTTAGTCCTTGAAGAGTGAAGGATAGAAGAATCCATAGTTTAGGACATTTTGGGAGGTCCTTTATGGTCCAAAGTGTCCACCTCTGGGAAGTGATTGAAAAAATTACAAGATGGAATAATGTTCATATTCATCGACAAATCTCCGGATTACCATATCGGCCCTAGTTTTCTAAAGATTATTTTCTTCCCAAAAATAGTATTTTAAATCCCTTTTCAACTTCAATTTTGGTTCAATTGAAAACCATTAATGAAAAACACCAAAAACCAAGTAATTTACAATTGAGGAATATCATGGTGAATTTGGAGTTAGAGAAGAAAGGTGCTAAGTGGGGAATTCTGGATCAATGATTTCTAAATGAGAAGAATTAGAAATTCTACTCAGGTTATCATCCACATAGTTTTGTTTTCTTGGTCTATCTTTGATTTCAATGTCAAAATCATCGAGCATTAGAATCTATCTTATTAGACATGGGTTGGAATCACATTTCATGAGTAAGAACTTTATAGAAGAATTATTTATGCAGATGATGATTTTGGAACCTAAGAGATAGGGCTAGAATTTATCTTAATAAAAGACAACTGCTAAAAGTTACTTTTCAGTGGTAGTGTAGTGATATTGAGTTTCATCCAATGTTTTGTTAGCATAATAGATTACATGATGTTTCTTTTCACTTATTTGACCAAGAACAACCCCAATGGCTATATCAGAAGAATCACACATTAACTCAAAGGGTATGGACTAGTCTGGGGGTTGGATTACTAGGGATCATGTAAGAGAAGTTTTGAGTTCAATGAAGGCTCTCTTGAAGACCTCATCAAAATGTAAAGTGACATCATTTTGGATCAACCAAGTGAGTGGGATGAAAATCTAATGGATTTTATGGATGAATCGCTGATATAAATAGGCATGACTGAGGAATGAATGGATGTACTAAAAATAAGTGGGTTCAAGAAGTGATTGGGTCACTTCAATATTGGTAGGATTGACTTGAATACCCTCTTTTGAAACAATGTTCCCTAGTAAAATCCCATTTGCAACCATGAAGTGACATTTTTTTAATTTAACAGAAGGTTAGACTTCACACACATTTGAAGAAATAGAGAGAGTGAATTAAAGAAGGAATCAAATAACTCACCATAAATGGTAAATTCATCCATGAATAATTTCATGCAATGTACAATGAATTCATAAAAGATGCACATCATACACCTATGGAATGTTGCAAGAGCACTACAAAGGCCAAATGGAATTTTCCAATATGCATATTTTCTAAAAGGGCATGTGATAGTAGTCTTTTCTTGGTCCGAAGGTGCGATTGGGATTTGGATGTAGCTGGTGTATCCATCAAGTAATCAATATTGTTAATTTCCAGCTAATCATTCTAGCATATGATCAATTAATGGAAGAGGGTAGTGATCTTTTCTTGTTTCAACATTCAATTTCATATAGTTGATGCACACGTGCCATTTTTTCTTCACTCAAGTTGTGAATACCTCCACATGTTCATTTGTGACAACAGTTATCCCACCTTTTTTATATACAACTTGAATTGGACTTACCCATTAACTATAAAAAATTGTGTAAATAATACCAACTTGAAGAATCTTGGTGATCTCTTCCCTAACAACCTCATGTATGAGTGGGTCAAATATTCTTTGGGGTTATCTAATTGAGTAGGATGATTCTTCAATAAGGATGTGATTCATGCAATGATCATGGTTGATTCCTATTATGTAATTTAGGTTCCAACCTATGGACTTTTTTTCCTATAACACCTGATCAAATTTGGACTCCTTAGTTTCAGTAAGTGAAGCAGAGATAATGATAGGATATGAGTGATCATGGAAAAGGAATTTATATTTCATGTGTCCAAGAAGAGGTTGAAAATGAGTATCATCTCTCATTTATGGGTTAGATAACTCCGCAATGGAAGAAGTTCATTCAGTTGCTTCCGATTAATTTTCCATAATACTGTCCAAGGTGGAGAAGTAGAAATCAGAGTTGATGTGGTAATCAAGAGAGTTTTCAAGATCCTCAAGATGGATAGAATCTATGAATTAGAGGTCCACATCAACTTCAAAATTTATGACTTTTTTAATCATGGGGAATATTTCACAAGATCTTTTATCATTATAACATGATGAACGTGATGGATTGGGGTTCAATTGACTCTCAGAAGTGTCCTTAGAAGCATAGATTGAGAATGAAGAGTGGTCCTCAGATGGGTATCACATGTCTTTGAAAATGTTGAACATGACCATTTGGTCACCAAATTCCATGGATAGGATTCTTGAATGGATTAAAATCTTGGTTCTCACTGTCATTAGAAATGGCCTTACAAGAATTTGGGGAGATCAAGAAGAGTTCATCTCACCTTCCATGTCAAGGACATAGAAATCAGCAGGGAAGATAAGATCATTCAGATGAACAAGGACATCCTCAATTATACCCTCAAGAATAGTAGTGATTCTAATGTCTAATTGAGTGACAAAACTTGATGGATTTAAGGGACCAATACCATGGTTGGAGAATATGGATTTCGGCATGACTTTAATTGAGGCTCCTAGGTTTATGAGTGCATCATTGAAGTTTCAACTTCCAAATTTTCAAGGAAATGTAAAGGTCCCTGGATCTTTTCACTTGATGGGAATATACTGTTGGGTGGAAAAAACTTTTAATATCATAAATTTCCTCCTATGGGTGAACAATTACTTATGAAACACGACATACTAAGGTTATTTTTTTATGAAATCTAATAGGGGAATGTTAACTTCAACACATCTAAACATGTCAACCATTTTAGGATCGGGTTCAAAGGACTTCATTGTTTTAAAAAAATCTTGAGGAAAATGAATTGGATTCCTAATTAGAATAGAAGAATTTGAGGGAATGGCTTCAAATTCCTTTTCATATTTCATTTTATTTTCATTTCATAGGTCAGCATTCAAAGGGGGTTTAAGTACTTATCTTGAGCCATAGAAATTACATTCTCCGATATAAGTGAAATTTCAAATACATTTCCCTTGGGGTTGGGTAATGGTTGATCTTGGAGTTAGGAAGAATTTGATTATTGTCCCTGGCTTAGGTGGGATGCAAGTTGACCAATTTGGGATTCAATTTTTTTGAGTCTGGAATAGGTGAATGAGGAATGATATTCCACATCACTTTCCCATGGTTGCTTGGAAGAAATGTCTTGTCTCGGATTAAAATTACCTTGATATTGGTTCTTGGGAATGTGATTATATTGGTTTTGGAATTTTTAAGGCTCACTTGGATAGTGGAATCCAGGAGGAGGAAGATGAAGATTGATCCTTTGAGGTTGAGGACCAAAAGGGTAAGGTTTTTGAAATTTACCAACACTTTGACGATATAGATTTGTTTTTTGGATTTTGATTTGGGAACAGAGAAGGTAAGATATCAGATTACCATACCGCAAACCTTGGTTAATGGTAGAAGAGAAGGGATCAAAGTGCGGTTGGTTGAATTTTATAATGAACTAACCTGATTGTTGAGGGTTGGTGTTCCTATGATCATATACTTCATTGATTTCTATTGGTCCGGATAACTCAAATGGATACTCTTGATGTCGTGGACATGTGTTAGTTGGATGATATGGGGAGCTATAGATTCCACAGTTCTTAATAGGTATAGGGAGAATAGATTGTAGAGAAGATGAGGTTGGGGCTTTGGATGCCACATCTAGTTGTCGCACAAGACCTGTATGTTCAATCATCTACTCTGTCATCTTGTTCGGCTCTATAGATTGACTATCTTGGGATTTTTTGACTTGAGTATGTGCTCGATTATGGAATTGTTATGTGTTTTTATCTATGTTTCTTATGATATCTCTTACAGCTGTAGGAGTTTTATCAACAAGAGCACTGCTACATGTAGCATCAATGAGAGTTCTCTATGTAGCCAGTAACCCCTCATATAAGTATAGGATCAAAAGTTGGTATGGGATTTGATGGAGTAAATAGGTTTCCAAAAGCTTTTGGAACCTCTCACAACAATCATAGAGTGATTAATTTGGTAATTGAAAAATACCACTTATTTCCATTCCGATAGAATTAGTACATTAAGTGGGAATGAATTTTTCTATGAAAATATGTTTCATGTCATTCCATGTTGTTATGGAACAAGGAGGAAGGTAGTAGAGCCTTGACATGGATGTGTCATCTAGCGAGAAAGGGAATTTTAGAGTTTGATTTGTTCCTCAAAAACACCTTGAGGATTCCTGGTTGAGCACACCACTTGGAACTCTTTAAGATAAAGATGTGGATCCTCACTGGCTATACCATGTAAATATGGGAGAAGATGAATCAAACCAGATTTGAGTTCGAATTAAGAATCTATTATAGTATATTGAATACTATAAGGTTGGTAATTCATATTAAGGGTTGAATATTCATAATTTTTTTGTTCCCTTGGATTCACCATTTATAATTCAACTTGTTGGAAGAGAATAGTTCTTGAATTATTTGATTATCATTAATGTTAATCCTAAGTTGGATAATGTTTTCTCATCTTCAAGGTCAAACAAATCTAAGAGATTGTTTGGGAGGCAATAGGAATTCAAAGATATTTTGGAAAAAAGAGGAATATGGGTTTTCCATTGTGTTTTTTTTCCAATTTTTTTAATTTTTTTTACAATTACTAGTAACTAACGACTACTTAATTGCACCATCCCAAGAAAAAGTTCCATTTGAAAGCACGGTTGATTGTCACCTATCGATCGTTCATGGTTCTGGTTCTCTGCTAATGTGTATAGCATCACTCGGTTTGAATCCTCAGTGATGATACATTATATAGTTGATTGTTGTTAATTGATTTTATTTTGATTTTGGGGGCTTGTTTGCAGATATTATGAAATAATTTAAGGATGTTTTTTTATTTAACAATTTGATAGATTTTGGGGAGATTATGTTTTTAGGAAGTTATTCTTGTGATATCCTTAAGCTTTTCTTTATATTACATTTAATTAACACCCAATGCCCAAGATGATGTTGATTGTAATTCCTATGTGTGAAGGCTTTAATCCTATCCTTAACATAATAGATCTAATCTTAATCAAAGTCTCTTTATGGTTGTGTATTTATGGTTCCAATAATCCTTGGAGACTACACATCAATCAAATCATGTCATTAAAACAGTACATTTTGTGTTTAACATACGCAATGTTAATTTGAAAAATTTCCATCGATGAAAATGTCTCAATCACATAACATCCTCAAGTAATGACTCACCCCAATGGAATATTTACATATCCATTAATATTTTTATTAATCTGGTAATATGTATTTATGGTGATGAATTATAAATAGAACAAAAATAATGGGATAAGAAAAGAGTTGGGTGTCAAGCACACACACACGATGGGTGATTGGAATTAAAAATAAACATTAGATTGAATGAGAAAAAGAAATAATAGAAGGGGTTTCAGCATGATGTCAAAAAATTTAATAGAATTAATATTTAAGAACATAGGGTGGATGATTAAAAGAGAATATGAAGAAGAAACTTTCATTAAAATAGAATTCAAAAAACAACACATACGTGATTACAAATGAAGAAAAACACAAAAGTAAATGAAATAAATGAGTGTAGGAAGGGAATATCAAGTGAAAACATGAGTTTTGAATGTTGGTCTCGCCCAAATTTACCTAATATTTTAGGATTAAGTGGTAACATGTAGTTTATCTTTGGTTTTCGGATCCATAGAGACCAAAGAAGTAACCTACATACATGTACATTCTATGGATTGTTCTTGGCTATGAAGTGGCCAACATGGGTTGATATTAGATGGGTTTAAGTGAATGCTAATATACTTAAGTGAATAAAATTTAAATGAATGATTTGATCCAAGGATATCCCAAGGGTTGGATTATATGCATTCCATTCTCAACTATTTCAATTTATTGTATTTGAGATGGGTTAATATTAGAAGATCAAAAAACATCATCACTTACTAGTTTAATACCTAAAATTTTTAATACTAATCACCTATACACATGATGGATCATTGTTTTGAGCACTTCAAGGTAATGGTTTGTATTTTCACTTAAAGTGTGTGGCCTTAAATTCAACAAGGATGAAGGAGTTTAATGATCTTCAAACAAAATTCTCAATTAAATGAAGTGATTATAAATTAATGGAGTGAGAAATAACATCCAATCCCACACCTTGATACTCTATTAGATCAACCCATAAGTTTTTTATCCATACATTTATTCTATGGTTTCAATGGAAGTGGAAAGTAGACTCATAAGGGGGAATTGGAGAAGTAAAAAAAGACAATGAAATAATTATCACTCCATAGTTGTGTGATAATTTTACAAGGTTTGGTGTGAATAAATTCCCACCATGAACCAATGTTATCATATTAATATTAATAAGAACATAAAAATAGTATTAGAAGAAATTATATTAAGAAACTAAAGTTAATTGAAAAAATTACATGAGAAAGAATAACTCAAGGAAACAAAATCGCAGCATAATATTACAATTGAACAAAGCGACAAAGATTATTAAATACTCCAACAAAACTATCTTAAAGAGGTATTTTTGGAGTCTTGGGTCGAGCCTAAAATATTTAAAGTCATCCCACTTGAGTATGGTAGGCTTAGGGTTGTGGAAATCTTGTGGAACATAGACTTTTCCACTCTTGACCTGTGGTGTAAGGTAGCTTCCATCCACCGAACGGACGCATCGAAATGACCTTCTTGATGGAAGAATTAGAGTTGGTCATAGAAGAAGAGAATGGATCTTCAAAAGTCTCCTAACCCCCTAGGAAATTTCATCCCAATTGATTTTTTTCTGTGATAGATTATCGAACTGCTGGGATGTTTTTAAGGGCCACCGAATTAGGCTTAGAATTTCATCTTCCAACGGGGCCACCTAAAACCCCATTAAAACGTCCTAATTATCTATTTTCACTATTTTATGAAATTTTCCCCATGATTTACACTATCTACAAATACATTTTGATAATAATTTGTATCTAATCTTTGCCGATACTGTCTTTTTATTGGGATGTTGTCCAGTTTACATTGCCCGGAATGTGTTGACATGAAATCCGATTTTGGTGGTCTTTCAATGTGAATATTCACATTCATAAACATTAGAAATTGATACTTGTATCATGAGAGACGTGAAAATAAAATTTAAAAATAAAATCAATACCATTTTTTATTTTAGGATGTCTTTAAAAATTTATCATGTAACCGGGCATTTTTAGGGGGGATTACAATCACAATGTGTAATGTTGTTCAAAGTGTAAAATGCACTAAAATGGTGTGTATGAATAATAAATCACATGAATATAATATATATTAAAAATTAATATTAGCCTCATTAAATGGCTAATTACACCCCCCAACTTTATTTTTTCTAGTCACGAGCAAAATATATCTCAAGAATATGAAATTCGAATTCCCTTTTCCAAAACAATTTTAATACTCCATGATCACCCAAAACCCTTATACCAAACAATCATGAAACCCATAAAAATATTTTAATAAATGATAGTTTCATAAGTAGATCATAATCCCAAGCTCATTCCTTTGTTCAAATTCATCTCCATATTTCATCCAATATCAATTAACCATGATGATGTGTTGTGTATCACAATAGACATTGGAGTTCATCTTTATTCAAGGGGGAAATGATGGAACCAGTAGGTAGAATCAAATTTCAATATTAACATGAGTATTCAATTTTTTTTTCAATATTTCTAGGGTAATTGAAATTTCACACAAAAGAGTCAACCCATGTATCAAGACTTTGTCGATGACTCCCATGCTCAAAGACCTTAGGGAACCAAGTGAATCCCATATACTTAGGCGTCATAGAGAGTTAACTAAGTCAAAAAATGTCAAATTACCACAAATAGAAAAAAATAACAAACTCAGGGCCAGAAAACTATGGAGTCGTGATCCCAAAGTGTCAAAAGCCATTAATTAGGTCATTTCATTTCTCTAGGTGCAAATTTATTGTTATTTTGATGATTTTTTTATTAATTACTCATATTAAAAATAAAATGAACACCAAAACTTTTATATTTATTTGAGGGATCCCATGAACTCAAACTAATACCCCACTATCCAAAGGATGTGTATGGTGATCTTTTTTATTTGAATGAAAATATAAACGATTAAATTACACATTAGACAGCCACACATTCCAAAATCTATGCTCATGAAATTATAAATGCATTAAAATCAGAATAAGGGCATGCTAAATTATTTGATATTCAGTTTCAAAGTGTTCAATATATATTATCATGTTTAAAGTTAATGAAATTTTACCTTCTACACATTTTTTATGCATGAAAAATTAATTAATTTTTATTTCATTTTATCACCCCCCAACATAGAATAACATTGTCCCTTGTGTTTTAAGAAAATAAAATTTATAATAGGGTAGAGGAAGATGAGAGGAGTTCTAAACGAAATTTTAAATATGAGGATCATTTAATGAAGTCACCTGGTGGTTTAATTTGATGTTCTTGGAACTCCAATTTTGTTCTTTGATATCCCTGTCACTTGTAGAGTTCCCTAATGGAAAACAGAGAAAAAAAACAAAACAGAAAAACAAAATAATATATATATATATTAATATAAAAAAGTAAAATATCAGTATAAATACAATAAATTATATAATAAGTATTTAATATAAGCCGTAGGTCAGTGGAAAGTGCGTGCCCTTATCTTCCTTCGGTCCCGGGTTCAAGTCCATGTGGCTTTGTCGGTTATGGCGGGGTTGGCCCCATGGCCTATGACGTGTCTTTTTAATTTTATTATTATTATTATTATTATTATTATTATGTATTTTTATTTTAACCTATCCACACATAAAAATAAAATTAACTGATGATACATTTTCTTCTTTTTAATTTTATGGGTATGGTATTACTCAAGGATCACACCACGTGACACAGATGAATATGGTGATCCTCTTTCATACCAATCCATACTCATAATAGAATTAAAAGTCAACTGTCTAATTATTTTAATTTTCTTTAATATCAAAATGATTCATTAATACTATTTGAAAAAAAGATGATTCAAATAGATTAGAAACATGGAAACCATGGGTCGCCTCCCCTACAGCGCTTTTTTTGACGTTATTAGCTCCACATGAATCCCCCCCAACTTACCCAATACTAACTTTCAGAATCTTAAGGACCCCATATTTCTCCACTTTTACTAGATTGAGATTGATTCTTTGTTTATAATGTTTTTCATGTATGAACCTATGTTCTATAATGAGTGGGAAAATCCAAGTAATATCACAAATGGTTGATCCAGTTTCCATTCTAGTCTTTCCTAATCCATAAATGATAATTCCAACTTTTTCTATTTCAATAGAAGAATGAATTCCAACTGGATGGTAACATTTATAACCTATAAATGGATACTTGAGTAGGGAAGATAAGATAATAATTTTGATCTTAGTTTAGATAGGACATTCAAACACAGGTAGATATTTTGAATCCAACTCAGTTTCATTTTCCAAATTTATCAACAAAATTGGCTCCTTTGGAATAGAAGATTAAACCCCCAAATTTGGAATATCAGTGTTATTAATGTGTATGGACTTAGTGTTTTTGATTTCTCACAATGTTTCAGTGATTTTTTCCTCTGAAAAATCATCAATGGTGCAATAATAGGGGTACTCAATCCACGATGTCAAATTTCCCTCTTGTGAATACATGAAATCAATTTCCTAATGATTTATAGACCCTTAAAAAATTCTTGATTCACTTCTCCTACCCTAAATCCAGAGGTTGGTTCTTCAATAAATTAATGAGAGGTGTTTGGGAAACTAGAAACTCCAGATAAGGTTATGGAAGGGACAGTCGGTGTAGGGATGAGTTCTTCAAAAGTATTAATGCATTGTAGTTCTAATCTCAAATATAAAACCTCAAAATTAATTATCCCCATTTGATTACACAATTTTAAAATTAATGTTTGAGTAATAAAATTTTTATGAGGTTGAACATCATGGACTCTCCCATGATTGATCACATTAACCATCCATGATAGGGCTGTAAATTTATCCTTTAAACAATCATAATTTATATGATTGTGCATCTAACCTAGTGTGGGGTGATCATTCAAGGATTGATCAATGAAATTCACCAATTTAGGGGATTCCCAATAATTATTTCCAATTTTATTCCAACATGGTATTATGATAGGGTAATTTTGAAGAGACTCCATTAGAGTATACTGAAACTAGGATTTGAGATTCTTAGGGCACACAAACAGAATGTTGAAAAGATAAGAGGAATGAGTGTGAGAATAGAGAATTTTGGGTGAGAAAAGAATGAATGTTTCTAATATAACTTACATAGGTCCCTGGAAATGGTGCCAAAATTTGTTCTCACCCAAATTTACCCAATCTTTTAGGGTTAAGTGGTCATTTTTAGTTTATCTTGGGTTATCAAATCCTCAGATACCAAGGAAGTAACCTACAGATATGTAAATTCTATGAATTGTTTTTTCTATGAAGTTGTCAAAGTTGGTTGTTATTAGATGTGTTTATGTAAAAAATAATATAATTAAGTGAATTTAATTTAAAATAATGATTTGATCCTAGTTTATAACATGGGGCGGATTAGATGTATTCCTTTTTTAACTATTTTAATTTCTTATATTTGAGATGGGTTCATTTAAGTAGATAAAACAAAATCATCACTTACTGGTTTAATAAATAAACACTTTAATACTATTTGCCTATAAAATTTAATGATTAATGCTTTGGTAACTTCAAGGTAAAGTATTGTATTAGCACTTAATGTGTGTGGCCTTAAAGTCAACAAGGACGAAAAAGTTTAAAGATCTTCAAACAAAATTCTCAATTAAAATAAGTGATTAGAAATTAATGGAGAGAGAAATAACATCCAATATATCCCCTTTATACTCCCTTGGATCAACCGATAAGTGGTTTATCCCTAAATTTATTCTATGGTTTCAATGGAGGTGAAAAGTAGACTCATGTGGGCGGAATTGGAGAAGTAAAAAAAAGACAATGAAATAATGATCACTCCACTGTTGGGTGATAATTTCACAAAGTTTGATGTGAATAAATTCACACCATGAACCAATGGTATCAAAGTGATACTAATAAGAACACAATAATATTGGAAGAAAATATGTTATTAATAAACTAAGGTGAATTGAACAACTTACATGATAATGAAAAACTCATGGTAACAAAATCGCAGCATAACATTACAATTGAACAAAGCGCCAAAGATCATTAAATCCTCCTAAAAAACTACCTTTAATAGAAATTTTTTGAGCCTTGGTTATATCCTCAAATATTTAAAGTAATCCCACTTGAGTATGTTAGGATTAGGGTTGTGGACAGTTTTTGGAACTTAGACATTTCCACTCTTGACCCAATGTGGAAGTCAGCATGCATCCACTGAAAAAATGCGTCAAAATTTCCTTCTATATGGCCGAATTAAAGTGGGCCATAGAATAATAAAAAGGATCCCTAGATTAATTCAAATCACCTGTAAAATTTAATCCAAAATGGAATTTTTTTGTGTGATAGTTTATCAAAATGGTGGGATGTTTTTCTGGACCACAAAATCTAGCATAGAATTTCATCTTCCACTTGGGCAGCATAAAACACCATTAAAACATCTGAATTAGCTCTTTTCACTATTTTATGAAATTTTCCCCATGATTTACAATATCTTAGGAGAAATTTTGAGAATCATTGGGCTGGAATCTTGGCCTATATGGTTTGTTTTTTTGGGTTTTTGTCAAGTTTACATTTCTCAGAATGTGTTCCCATGAATGCCCATTTTGGTGGTCTTCCAATGTGAATCATCAAATATTTAAAAATTATGATTTTTTCCTTGAAACATGAGAGAGGTTAAAATAAAATATCAAAATAAAATCAAATTCATTTTTATTTTAGGAGGTGTTCAAAAAGATACCATGTAACAGTGAATTTTAAGGGGGAATTACAATCATAATGTAAAATGATGTTCAAAGTTAAAAATGCACTAAAATGGTGTTTATGAATAACAAAGATTTTGAATGTTATATATATTAAAAATAAATATTAGCCTCATTCAGTTAGTAATCACATTTCCTGCAAGGATTTTGGTAGATCATTGGTCGTGAAAATTGATCCTCCTCTATTATGAAATGCCAACCTCTTGCAAGGAGATGATGAGGATGTATTTATAGCCCAATGTTGTGGGTTGTTTTCATTACAAAATTTCACTTCCACTTGGCTCGAATATTGGACCATGTATACAGCATAATATTGTAATATATTCTTCTTATAAGATGTATATATACATGTTTTCTATCTACTCTGAAAATTTGGCGGCCATAGGACTCTAGGAGCCAATGTTATGACGGTTTTATTAAACAATGTTAATCTGTCCATCTTAATCTAGATATTGTCAAGTCCAACGTGTGAATGGGTTTTTGAATAGTAAGATTACCTAAAATACAAAATAAATATTCAAAAAATTCTTCCACCTATATCCCTTATTCCACACTGCAAAATCTCAGTTTTAATTGATGTCTCTAGCAAGACAAATATCAAATTTTGTGTACCGATCTCAATTCCTGGAAAGAATTACAGGCTGGAAATCAATGCTTTATTTGGGACCCTTGTTTTTGGATTTACACCATGAAATTTTTATAAATTACTCCTTGAATCGTTTCCCAAATTTGGGAGGAGAATAAATGAATTTGGACTTCTGGATTTATCCCAATAATTCAGTATTCTTGGAAGGTCCAGTTTGTTGACATATTCTTTGGCCTTCTTGGGAAGACCATATGACCCTTAAAATGGAAGAATTATCCACTGATTACTCCTATTGATATGTTGTAAATTGAACGTGGAATCTGAAAATATAAGAAACACACAATTTGGATAAGTAGGGTGATAGTTATTTTTAAAATAGAAAATATACTTTAATCTGTATGAATTTAAATAGTGCTCAAAAATTATATTTAATATTTAAACATTAAAATTTCACAAAAATTATGCACATTTCATATAAAATCAGTAAATGTGGAATATAATAAGTTATAAAAATCTTAATAACATCACATATTCATTTTAAAGGAATCGTTTCCCTATGAGGATTCCTCTTCTAGAAATTCCAACTCTAGAAACATTACCTTAATGAGAAGTAGATGCCCTCAATGATCTCTACGTTTTTACATCTGCCTCTAAAGAATATACATTTATTAGTAAATTATGTCACATCATTGCACCACTCTTCTTTCCTAATAACACTTGAGCCTTCTCCAAGTGATCTTCTCATACCACTAGTTTTCTCAACAACTCTGTAGGTTTTGTTGCAGTCATGCTCTCTGTGTAAGTATGGAAAAGCTGAATTGAAGTATCAATCATCAGTATCTTGGTCATGAATCTTCTAGTTTCATATAAAGTCATATAATATATTTGATGATTAATCATAATGTTATGTTCATTCACACCAAGGTATAATCCCACATCATAAGTAATTAAATATTGAAAAACTAAAAATCAATCCAATACAGGGTATATACCTTACAGATGACATTGCCATCAATGTTTGTGAATAAGGTCCCACCATTAAAGGCCATATGATATCCCCTTTTCTCAAATATTCCCTATCCATCATCCAAAATCTACCATGTTATAATTTATATTTTATTTCATTCCCATTGATTATGACGATCACTCTAATTTTCTCAAGCTTCGTTGGTTAGATCCAGATGATATTCTGTAGTAATCCCTGAAGTTAGTTTCTTAGTGGATGATCAAGTTTGTTTATTCAAAATGCCAAATGTGTGTGATGAAATTTCCATAAGAAATAAAATGGATAAAAAATTCTCAAATATGATTCCTTATTTCCAACATGCTCCATCATCCTGTAACGTATTGCAAGCACTTTAATGATGAGATTTATTCTCTCTCAGCTCACCATCATGGATTCTTGGATAAACATCATTTTCCAAAGACTCATTTGAGAATCCATAACTAGAAATCACCATACAATAATGAATTATACTTGAAAAAGTTTCATCCTAAACATAAAGTCATGGTTCTGCAAGATACAACCTCACATAGTGTATGTTCTATCCTCCAATATTAGTTAGTATTTATGGGTTCTTCGAGGAATTTGTGAGCCTAATAATTTCTTTGATCTCACATGAATTCACCCTTGACATGCATTCAAGAAAACCTAAAACCACTTATTGAATGATATTTTTGGGTATAGATAGCAATCTATCTCTAAGGATTTAGTCCACACCCCTAAAAGTTACTTTGCTAATTGGGGGGAGGTGCTCCATGTCATCCCACATATTCTTTACATGTAGAAACTCATTATACATCTCTATGGAAATGGGGAACCCTGTGATATGATATATTTACCCCAACATGATCCCAAACTCTCCATGATGGTGGTGTAAGGTGTTTATGTTAAGAGATTACAATATTAGTAGCTCATGAAAAAATTCTAGTTTTTAGTAGACATTAAACTGAGACTCATAGACTACTTCATATAGTATCCACCAGTACAAATTGTATTTATCACATTGGATTATTAACATCTGTTATCCATAACTGATGTGAAAAATCAATGTGTATTTATTTATCAAATATGTTATCAAATAATTGACATGAAAATTCTAGTATCCAGCTTTATCATGTGGATTATAGAGTAACTAGCATGAAAAAGATGTTTTTCACATCAACTATATTTTTACCGACAAGATAAATAGATTTTTATATTATTGTCTCATCGGTTATAATATAACATAGGTGATAAATCACAATATTCATGTCGATTACTATATAGCTATCATGATAAAACAATAAACATTTCAGTATAAGAATGGTTATATTATAATCAACATGATATACAATTAAATATTTTATGAATTCTCTTTTTGAATCATTTCTGTGTAATACGATATCATGAAAGTAAACTTTTTCCTCTCACTCGGAAGCCCTATCAACATTTCTTTAATACTGTGGTAGACAATAATTGTTTTCATCTTTATACATCAATGTGTTTATCAGTCTCATTGATGAGAATTTGATAGGATCTTTTATCATCTATATAATAATCCTCAAACATCAATCCTTGGTAATGGATACCCTAACTGTTTATTTTTTCCATTTATTAATATCTCTAATTTCCATATGTTTCGTGTGAAGTGACTATGGTATGATTAAACAAGATATTTCTAAATATTATTATGACATTAGAATATTACCTGGTGGATTAAATTAGCACTTTTGACGGAAATGGTGTAATAATCATTTCTTAATCATCCTCCTACAGTTCCTTTGGTTTTATAATTAATAGGTTATGAAAAATAGTTTATTTTATTATAATTTATTTAAAAAAAATTATGGATTTCATGAGATCCTTAAGGATCATTTGGATTTCTAATGATATCTCATGTTAATAGTATGTGGTATGAACCCTTGTGGTGTGCTTTTTTATTCCAATGACATGTGTACAACTTGTTTTTGTAAAATAACAATGATGAGAAAAATAAATTTTGAAAGTAGAATTGGATGATATTTCATTGCTACTTTAATTTATTTAATGTCATCATTCTAAAGGAATTATTATTGAACTATGATATAGTATCAAATCACACTTGTGTATAGAAAACCTTCTTTGTGGTTTTGTTTAATGTAAACTCTTTTCAATATGTTAGATAATTATATTAATTATCACCATGAATGTGTATTCTTAAGAAATATTATAGATCCCTTTTATTGGTTTCCTCTTATAACCATTCATAACATGGTTTCATATGTACTCCTATATTTATTTCTATTTATGTGATATATACAAAATGAACTATTTTTTCAACATAGAGACATAGAAATGTAAGGCTTGATGATATATTATATAATGATAGATGTGTCCCCTTGGAAATGGTATTCTCAAATCAATGATTTCCCAATATTTACAACTATGTTCATATTTTCCTCTATTTTATAAGGTGTCATAAAACGTTACAAGGTATATCTAGGGGTTCACTCTTTGAACTATTGGAATGTTTGAGTTTGTAATTTGGGAATCTTCAGATGGAATTGTGGAAAATAGGGATGGCGAGTAGGAATAAATTGGGTGAAAATGTAAGTGACTATTCATACATTATATATTTAGTGGAACATTAGGTTATCTATATTCTTTTTGTATAATTACTATTATATATGAATGACCATGATTTTTGAAATAATAACTGATAAATTAATAATAATTATCATAAAACCCTTCTTATTTGTTATATAATTAATTCAAGTCACTCTCATATATTTCTATGTTATGATTAGTGGTTTACATCCTATTTAGTATTTTATTATAGAATATTTATAAAGTTTGAATTCTGGATCATGTTACCCTCCAACTATCCAGTTTATTATTACATATTTTTATGTTGTCTATTTAGTATTATATAGTATATTATATTATTGTTTGTTATGTTGATAATGTTATATCTGGATTTTGAAAAGTATTCTAAATAATAGGTGATAAGTGTTTTCAAGCCCTAATGATATGAGGTTTTTTCTGGAAAATTTTCTAGTAATGGAATTAATATTCAATTTAAAGAAATAATTAATTAATATTACTATTTAAATATTTTTTATATTTTAATTGCGATGGAAATATTTAAATTGTTCCATTTTTCTAGAGTAAAAAAATTGAAGATTTTTTCGCTCGGTTAAAATGTGAAATTATTTTATTTTGAAAAATAAATTTTTCTTTAAAAACTGTTGTGACATATTTTTTTAATAATTAATTGATGTTAATTGAGTTTTTTAAATATAAATAATATGTAGTGGTATTTGGGATTAGAAATGTAAAGGGTTCTAAATTTTGAGTTATCAATTATATTTAAATTTATATTCAATTATTGTCTATAATTTCTTATTATATTTCACAAATACACATACATTTAAAAAAATCAATGTTTTGTTACATTGGAATTATGATATCTTTGATTTAAATTTAAACCTGGCTTGACTTGAATAATTTATTCTCAATTTTTTAACCATTATATTGTTTTATCAAGAAATTTATTTTTGATAATTTTTATAGATAATAATGAGTCTAAATTATATTATAGAACTTCAAATAATGGATTAATATGACAATGGTGATGATGCTTTTTTTTATTTTTCTAAATTAGATCATTGAAACAAAGAAAAGTTCTTTCATGCCTGCAATGTTTAAATATGAAGATATTAGAAAATTGAGAGATCAAATATCATTTATTCAACAAGGTTTTAATCTGAGTAACATCCATTGAATTTGGCATGGTGAAACTAAGAAAAATTTTGAATTTATTGATAAATATGATTTTAAAGATGAAAAATCTAATTAAATTGAAGAAAATATCCATGATATTATTGTTGAGGGAATTAAGAAAGAATCGATAATTGATATTTTGTATGCTGAAGCTGAAAAACAATTTTATCTGAGTTGTATGGAACTTATGTTTTTGTCATCAATGTCAAGATTGATTAATGTGAAGGCAAAACATTGTTTAAGGGATAAGGGTTTCAGTGATTTTCTATAATTTTTTAAGGATATTATTCCTAAGGAAAATTATCTTCTTGATTTTCAATGTAATGAGAATAAAATACTATTCCATATAGAATTTTAATAAAAAAAATACATGCATGCCCGAATGACTGTGTCCTATATAAGAAGGAATATGAATTTCTATAAAGGTGTCCTAAATGTGGGAAGTCATTTTATAAGTTGAATGAAAAATTACATGATAAGTTATTATTTATAGAGACCCCGACCAAGGAATTTTTTTTATCTTCGTATAATTCCACATTTGGAATGTTTATTTTCTAATTCACATGATAAAAAAAGAATAATATGTCATGAAAATGAGTAGATATGCGATGGAAAATTACATCAACTATATAATTATCCATAGTGGATGAAAATTGTTCAATAATTTCCAACATTTAGAAATGAAGTTATAAATCTCATAGTTGGACTACGAATGGATGTAATGAATCCATATCAAAGCCTTAGTAGAACACGTAGTACATGACCTATTATATTTGTAATTGATAACATATATCCTGATGTTTTTAGGAAGCATGAATATTTCAAATTTATTTTAATGTTCTCTGGACCAAAACATACTGGAAATGATATTGACATTTTTTCCCCTTTAACTCGTGATTCGAAACAATTATGGTAGGGTGGTATAGGGGTGTATGATTCTTATAAAATTGAATATTTTCAGCTTCATTCAATGATTATGCTCACTATAAATGACTTCCTTGACTAGGGAAATTTTTCTGGATATAGTGTCAAGGGGCATAAAGCTTGTCCAATTTTTGAACAATGTACTTCATATTATCAAGTTCATAATGGGATTAAAATATTATACTCAGTTCATCAAAATTTTTGGTCTTCTAATCACTCTTATATAATAAAAAAGAATGAATTAAATGGCTTACATGAATTTGATATTGCTCTAAAACCATTATCCACTGATGAGTATTTTCATAGGGTAAAAACATTGACGTGACATTCATAAAGACATAAAAATATTGTAACAATAGAAATATTCATAAGAAATATTCATTATGTTTTGATGTACCATATTAGATATGTTAGGAGGTAAAAAAGAACATTGATTTAATGTATGTAGAGAAGAATATATGTGACTACTTCCTTGGAACATTTATATATATTAAATGAATGTATAAACATAGGTTGGATGAAATATTGGACTTACTCTCAATGGGAATATGTTTGGAGTTAGCTACCACTCTTGATAGATTGTGAAAATTCCTTCCCCCAGGTTTTCATGTGTTATCAAAGAGGGAGAAAATAAGTTATATTCAATGCCTTCATTATATATAGGTTCCACGAGGTTATTCGTCAAATGTAAAATAAATTGTGACCTTAAAGGATTTTAAGTTGATAGGTATGATATTTCATAATTTTCACATCATGATGCCACATCCCCTACCATTTTCATTTCCTAGAATATTTCTCGTTTGTGTTAGAATGACTATCATAATATTGTGTAATTTTTTCAATTCCATTTTTAATAAGGTGATTGATCTTAATTCTATGAAAACTTTGGATAATGAAGCGGTTTCAATACATTTTCAATTGTAAATGTATTCTCCTCTATCATTTTTTTGATATTATGGTGAATTTAATGGTTCACTTGGTGCAAGAAATAATGCCTCTTGGACCTATATATCTGTGTTGGAGGTATAAGTTTGAATGTTACGTGAACATATTGAAGGGGTATGTTAGGAATCCATATTTTCCTAAAGCCTCTATTATTGATAAGTATATTACTAAGTATGTTTGCTAGTATTTTAAAATCTGTTTTTCTGTGGTGGAGCACATCTGTTTTCCTATATATCGGTATGAACCTGTTAATTATGGGGAAATGGGATTCATGGATTGAAATTAAATTATTTCATATGTGAAAAATTAAATATGATACATTTATACATTTTTAATAACCTAAATGACACTCAAATATATATAACATTTCATAATAATTTATTCAAACAATGTTATTCAAATAGAAAAGATACCTGGATTTTGAATTAGAATAAAAAACATTTTTCCCTAGTTTAAAGAAACCATTTTTGGTAGATCATATGCATCATAAACATTGATATGTATAGTTAGTGGTCCAGATTTACATTTAATAACATGGTCCTTTTATGAAATTAATGGATATCCATTTCATATGAATGATCGAGAAAATTAAAGTGTGGTTCAGAATAGTTTTGTATTGCTGTTTGTAGAAGCATTGAATTTTTCTAGTACCCAAGGAAAAATCCAATCTACGCATTAATGGAATGTTATGGAGTCATTGAAAAAATATGGGTGGATGATTAAACTAAATTTTTAGTTCCATTGTTTAATTGAAAATTGTTTATTGGTAAAAATAGTGTTCGAAAAGATGAATTTGGGATAACAGTAGTTAATCAGGATAAATTGTAATAGAGAGTTGATCCTTTTATCATGGAAACACAATAATAAAATTATATGATCTTTATCAGTATAATTTGATATGGTATATTATCTTACATGAAATAAAAAGTATATTGGTGTTGGTAAAATTGTAAAAGATGATGATTAATGTGAGATCCCTACTTCTATGGAAATACTTACAAATAATATTAGTGAGCACATTGTAGACATGGTTTGGGCCATGAAAAATGATCATGATAAAAGAATATGGAAAAATAATACTATGGTAAATTCCTTATATTATAGTGAACATATGTTTAACTATTTTTTTATTTTTAAAATTTCATAAATTTTAAGATATTTTAATTTTATTCTCATTATTGAAACATATATTAGAAATAATAAGTTAAATTGTTTGTTTATATTAATTTATTTTTGTTTATTATAACTTTTTTACCCTTAAATAACTTATCTATTAGTATATTTTATTGGAAACCAATTATTTTTTATTTCATATGTTAAATAAAAAAATATTGTATAATAGTATATTCAAACACACAATTTTTTGTATTATCTTTCATTCATTTATGTCATTTCATCTCTCATTAAATATTTTTTATGTTTAGTGTTACATTTTGATTGATAATTTTTCATTTTCTATTTACATTTATATACATGAATTGGATTACTAAATTTATGTAGAAATTTTTTGTTACTTCAATTGGAATGATATTTATTGATCAATAATTTGATCTTCCACACACATATGGATATGATCGTACACATACCTCTGGGGAGGAATATACACATGCTCTTATTGATGAGCCTCCAATTCATTCATTACATGAGACATCTACATTCATAGCATAAAAGAAGAGTTCAAGGTATTGTAAATGTAGCACCACACATTGACAACAATTATTATTTTCCCATATCCAAGATTAGATCATACTTATAGAATTTGATGATAATGATAATTTAAGAGGTCCATGTTAAAAAAAATTCAATACATTTATTACATTGTTTGGTAGAAGCAAGGAAGATATTTTGTTTGATGGTTGGTGAGGGGTTGAAAAATGAAACTATCTCAATTGTGTGAGGCCATTTTGGTAAGATAATTTTTTATTATTTTACTTCTCTTGACATTTTTATAGGAATATACGTTTCCCCTTATTGTAAGATGATATATGATGTACCAGATATTGGAGTAGTTAGGAGAAAATGTTTATCATTAGATGCTATGAGATAGAGGAATTTTAATTCAACCATCACATCTTATTTCATTTTTTGGTAATAGGAAAAATCGTAATCTGTATAATATAAATCCATTTCTAAATTAAGATACTTCAAATAAATTTGTACAAAGTATAAAAAAAGAATAATTTAGGGTAAGTTCAATTTTACCTTCTATAAGTTTTTTATATTAATTTTCTTATTAATGATTTCATTGTTCCTAATTTATAAAAATTTGGAAAATATCATCATGATATAAAATCAAGAAACATATACCAACATAATTTATGCTAGGAAGGGTATAAGTTATTGAGCGAACAAATGATGGCTGAAAATTTTCAAAAATTTAGTGTTGAGTCGTCATGATCTATATAGGTTGACACCCCCCCCCCCCTCACTAGTCTTGAAAAATATAAGAGGGATTATTGAAGCTCCTTTCCGTCACAGAGTCTAACGACAGAAAAAGGGAAATACCTTAAGCACAAAGAGATTCATCCTTTGATGAAACATCAAATATTGACAAAGGCATGAACAAGGATTTGTTTACACACTGGCCGCACAAGTTTCACCATGGTCGCGCAAGTATACTTGCGCGCCACATATTGGCCACATAGGTGACTTGCGCGCCCTATTTAATTTTGGATCAAGGTCTCTAATGGCCTATAAATACCCCTTTTGGGCCCCCCATTTTGGGGATGGAAAAATCCAAAAGTCAGATTTAAGCTCTCGGCGCCCTAGTCTCCACTTGAAGTCTTCTGAACACTTCTAAGGTAATTTCTTACCTATAATGGAAGATCTAAAGAGGGGGAACAAGGCCTAAGTGTTGAAATTCATCAACACTTGTGTGCCTAAGTTTCCAACCCTTAAGGGAAATGGTCACACTTTCACGTCATCTTATCCCTTCAACAAAACTTTCATGCCTCACTTTTGGAAGCCTTTAGGGATAATACTGAGGGCTTGAACCAGGTCTCGCCCAAGTATTACCCTATGGGTTAACCATCGTGCAGGTACACATGTGTCGTGCAAGTATACTTGCATGACCCATACTTGCACGCCTAAATAGTACATGTGTGCCTGCCTCTTTTTGGGTGCCCCTCCTACCTATTCTACTCTTTCTTTTAAATCCACCTCTCCTCTTTAAGATTTATCCTTCAAAACCCACTTCAAATCCATTTTTGGCATGGTTCCTTTGTTTGTTTCATTATCTAAAAGGAATTATATGGAAAATCTCTCAAAACCTTGTGATTTACATATCATTATGTCACTAAGGTCAGATATTTCACTCATTCAACCTCATCCTATAAGATAAGAAGATATTTCATATGGGCATCCTCCTTAGGAGTAAGCCCCAAGTTCTCTAAACTGGGCCTCCTTTTCAGGAGTAATCCCCAGTCCAAGTTCCTTTAATATGGGAATCCTCCTAAAGAGTATGCCCTAATCATAATTTTCCTATAACCTGGGCCTTCTTCTCAGGAGTAAGCCCCAGATTTCAAGTCCCCTTAACCAGGACCTCCTTTTTAGGAGTAACTCCCAGTCATAATTCCCCTTAACCTAGGCCTCCTTTTCAAGAGTAAGCCCCAGTATTTATTTCTTTTGATCTGGGATTCCTTCTCTGGAATAAAATCCAATCATAAGTCCCCTATAATTTGGGCATCCTTCTCAAGATTAAGTCGTAAGTTAAGTATCCAAATCTCTATAAAGAACATATACCTTCATGGACCTTGTTCCGGGGTTTCTTCCCTAAAGAAAAATCCCAATATTAATCTATCTGGGCAGTCATACATACATAAACCCCACATCATTCCTTGTGATTGCATATTTCGTGGAACAATCGTCATGTTTTACTGATACCTATTATTTCTCCAGCCGAGCATGACTCACATGAGCTTAGAGTGTAAAAGTAATTATGACATCTTTCTTTGGGCCATAAATTATGCATAAACCTCATACATATTTACTCAAACTACGTGGGTTCTGATTCCTTTTCTAAACAATGATACATAGGTTGCCCATCTGCGGGTATGATCCCAACTCTGAAATAATCCACTTCCTTCTGAACGACAATAAACTCGAAGTGCCCCACTGAGTGGCTTTAAACCCAGTATGGTTATCATAATGACCAAGATATTTCTATATACTTTTTTAAAGGATACCATTGACTAAGAATCTATAACAAATACAGATGATTCTCTATCGATGAAGAACCTCAAATACATATAAACAATTCTCTAAATCTCATACATATCAATCATTGATTGTCATATCTAAAGGAAAGATCATTTTCATACTTGGTAATTTAATAACTATTCATTAACATAACTCAAATCAATAAAGAGAGTCCTAGAGTAGACAATAATTCCCCCAAAAAAGGTGTGATGAGTCCGACCACCCATCCTCTCGACCAAGGCAAATTCTTAAGCCTCATTGGTCTACAACTAATGAGAACCTACCTTTGGAAAGTAGGTCTAAATGGTTATAGAATCATTGGATGTTTATGGTTCTATGAATAAACCCGTTAAAAAATTGATTGGAATGTCTGAACCTTAAACAAACATGGTTATCCCCATTTCCAGAGGAAACAAAAAATGGTGAACCCGACGTGAATCCTTAACCAAGTTAAAATGATGTTTTACTTATTTGTTAGGCCTCTATTTAATTCAATTTTTGGGCCAACAAAACAATCAATAACATATGTGATCATCCAAAAGATGTAGTGGCTGAAATTGTCTTCATTATGTTTGTTATATAAAACATGAACTCGTTTCAAAGATCTATCTGTGTTACCGAAATGTCTTCTCTAAAGTTCACAGCTATGAATGCATCTGTTGTTACTCCTGCTGGATCTTCGTCCACTCTAAGGATGAAATCACCTACTCAGTGTCTTCAACACTGGGTCTCAAATGCACTGGTTAAGTTATACTGTCAACACAGTACCATTATGACTCTGGAGGCCACTCGACACGCCCTCCAAGTCAATAATTCACCCTAGTTGTCCAGACAGCGACGACCAGTGATCAAGAAGAAGGTGGTTCCAACCAACATCTCCAATCATTTCGGGTCTTTATTCCCAGAACACAATCACCAATCCCTACCATATTATGGGGAGGTGAATGAGAAGGTCACTCAAGGCCTTAATTCAAGGAGACATGAGTCCTTCCCAAGGGATCCCATCAATAATCGCCACCAGATTCGTGTTGTAGTGCGCCCTCAACATGATGAGGGTATCTCTTTTAGGGGTTCGTCTTAGGTTCCTCAAACCTGAGCACGCAAGATGAACTGCCAGAGGAAAAATATGGTCAACAGGGAGCAAGTTCTTACTTATTCCCCCTACGGAGAAGTCCATCAAGCCAATTTGATGGCAAGCAACGAGTGGGCATATACACCCATCCGTCCTGATGTTACTGCCCTGCAGACTCGTCTGGAAGCAGCACATCAATCCCACCCTAAAATTCTGTCGGAGTATTATAGGCAGTCATATACACCTATTTATAACTCATCATCTAGTTAGCAGTCTCGTTTGACTATAACCAAAAAACCTCACCAATCTGATACGGTGGCAACTGATATGCAGGGACATACACCTGTTTACAATAATTAATTTTGTCAGCAGTCTCTTCTGAAAGTATTGAGGTAAATTCGTCAACCATACTTGAAGAAGAATATACAGTAGGCAGATACACCTGCCAATATTCATCAAGCCTGCCAATAGCCTCGTTTGGTAGCACTCGGAGAAGTCAGTTGGAAAGCTCCGACGACAAATTTGGAGCAGACTCAACTCTCTTCCCCCACACATGAGTACTGTCAAAATTCACTGATAGGAAAAGGAGGAAAAGAGTAGGAATACACACCTACTCCAAGCACTGAATGGATGTATATTCTTGTTCTAGTAGCTTAAGTCACCAAGCACATTCTGACGATGGTGAAAGGGCATATGCAAATCCCCGCTCATATTCTGGATGCCTGCCAGAATATTATAACAGGTTATCAGCATCACCGGGAGAGAAATGAAAATCTGTCCCTACCAGTGGATTGACACATCAACATATCACTCCAGAAGAGATACACACCTCTGTTCCAGTCCAAGAGGGTTGTGGGGGCATACTCCCCCATGTCATATGGACAATCAAGTCAGGCATATACACCCGATTTGAATGGAGATAATCAGCCTAACCTAACTATTTCTCTTGTGAAGACACATACACCTTCCCATAATGACCACTTTCGCCAATAGGTGGTTCCCAAAGTGAGTAAGAAGGAGTTTAAGAAAAAGACCCATTCAGCACAGTCAAGAAATCAAGAGCCGATCTGTAATAAGGCATTTCTCGATGCTGGAGTTCTTGAAGCCCTCAAGAAATTATCTGCTGGAACTCAAAAGTCTACTCTCTCATTTCCCAATAGTGGGAACATTAATTCTGATGGTCTTCATCAGAAACATCCTCATGAAGGCTTTCTTCATGACAGTTCTGTCGATCTAGAAGTATCATCTTCAGATGAGATCCACAAGAACCCTATGTGTGGCCAGAAGATCAAATGTAAAAAGGTTTAATCTTTTTCTATAACCCACCATGGTGGTACTCCCCATGATGATGAATGTAGTAGAAAAATTCCTCCCAACAGTAGTAATTTGCATTGCCTAGAAAATTCTGCAAATGACAATGCAGTAACGAGAAAGCCCTCTAATCTTGAGGCACTTGAAAATGTGAAGCGTGTCATGTTTGATGATTTACCACCAGCAGGTGAAATACATTCTCAATCAAAAGATATCTCAGGGTGTAGATCATTCTCTAAACCATCCCTGGGTCCTTCATATTCTAGTTTGGTTAATGAATTCTATAACAATCTTGTTGAATTTGAAGAAACAACAAGGAAGCCCCAGCTTTGGTCTCATCAGGTAGAAGAATCTTCATCGAATGATAAAGAGGAAGTGTTGAATATGAGAAAAAACTGGCCAAAGGTGAAGTGCCAGTCATGTTTTGGCCTTTGGATGACTCTCATTATATTATTCCAGAGATGTTGATGGAAGATTATATTGATGACATTCGTCTCATCATGTGGAAAACTCATTGTGAATTGAAAAAGAAAATATTATCTTATGATGAATATGAAAATCATGTCAAGATAATAGATGGGTAACAACACAAAATTGATTTGGCCTCTCTCTCAGTTTCATGATATCCAAAGGCTGAAAAGTAGCAAAGAGCCCTTTAGCATTCATTCCATGGTGCACTAAAAATATTGCGCTAGTTAATTTCTAATGCCCCATATGGTTTTCATATCAGGTGATGGGGTGTTCATGGAGAACTTCATTTCACTGTAATCTCCATTCAAAAAAGCCCGCCAAAAATGGTCTCATGCAATGTTGTTGCCCATGGCCGGCCAAAGCCAATTGGTTTTGTTTGTAATCAATGGATTTCTCAGAAACATGGCTCAACTAGTTCCTCCCAAAGTGAGGCATACAAAGAACAAGTTGTTGAATTACTCTTGCATTAGGAAATTGAGAATATCGAACATGATTCTCGCTTAGAGTGAGTGCTTCATCAGGTGAGAGAAGTGTCAAAAATCATCCAACGGTCATTTGAGCCAGGTGATTTAAGTGGATGTAGGTTGATGCATCCATCAAATTTACAGACTAAAGTCTGCCAGATCATGAGAGTTTTTAAGAAAGTCTCAGATGTAGCAGCTCAAGAACCACCCCATCTTGCTAGACTAGGGACTCTTTTAACCTAACCCTCGGAATCAAAAAATTGGATTTGAGGAGTTGAGCCGGAACAACCCCAGTCCATCGGACTGGGGTCTTTTTCAAATCCTCAATCTCTTCCTCAGTGAAAGTCAGTCTTCTCTCGATTAGGGAAGAAGCCACAAGAGGAATGCAGAATCAAATTATCAGGAGATTCCATCCAAATTAGGGTTCATCTAGAAGTTCCTGAGGGTTCAACTCAACAAAAGGCAATGTATCATCATGTACATGGAAGAAGACAGTATTTCAGAAATGTCAATAGAAGATATGAAATGTGTTATGAATCAATAAATGTCATCAATGCCATTGTTGCTGATCCTCCAGAACATGAGGCTCACTCAGAGGGATCAGATGAAGAGGTTCTTTCTCAAGAGGTTATACACATAGAAGTAAATGAAGAAGGTGTGCATACACAAAATCAAAGCCTTACCCAGAATCTAGGTATTCTTTCAAATACACAACTTCACCCTCTCTAAAAGGTGTTCAACAAGGGGATAGGAAAGAATCAGGTTACATTCCACCCTTCCTCTGGAGAAGGCTAATCACTCTCATTAAAAAAAAAGGTTTGCACAACAAGAGGAATAAATTAAGGAATTAAGGAGGTTGAATGCATAACTACTTCAAGGTAGTCTTCCTCAAAAGCGTGTTGGAGTCAGTCAGTCAATGGAATTTGTTGCGGCTACTAAGATGGATCAAGAATATCATCCTTTACCAGTACACCCTCATAGGTCTAATGCTATGGGTCAGATGCCACAACTACCGATAGCGCTACCATCAGTTGCATTACCAGTCACCACACCTGTTCAAGCTCAAGTTATTTCACCTGCTCAAGTCCAAGCTCAACCAGATGTTTCTCAAATTTTAATGACTACCATTGAGTCAATAACATCTTGGTTGGATGCTATAGAGGGAAAACGTGCACAAATTAAACCAGAAAAGAGAGCTTATCTTGAATGGTTTACTGCAATTCCTTCCCCCATAAAATTTTTCAAGTACCGCATTCCCAATTTTTAATGGTTAGGGAGACCCAGAGCAACACATAACACATTTTTTTCTCGTTGTAATCCTATGATGAGAACTCATCAAAAAAAATAAGCAGTTAAGCTCAGGTGTTTTGTATAGTCATTTCAAGGGCATGCCTTTGTCTGGTATACAAGCTTGAAAACTCAGTCAATTACTGGATGGGAAGATCTATGTTAATGATTACTTCTTCAATTCAGTTCAACATTGGAAGAGACACCAGTTTTTGATCTTACAAATTGTAAGAAAAGGGAGAATGAAATATTTTCTGATTTCATTGCTCGCTGGAAGGGATTAACATATTTAATAAGCATATCACTCCCTCAAGAAGAGTTTCTTCCAATCTATATGGCTAATTTGCGTGATGAATTACGCACACTGTTGACCCCTGTGAAATACACAAGATGGTTTTGAGACCTTACTTCGATCACTCAAAAATTGAAGACTCTCTTAAAAATACTAACGAGAAAACTCATGTAATTCCATCAGTTCCAGGAAGGATAATAGGTTATGCAGTGACTACTACAGTTACGTTTAAACAAGAACCTATATCTGCTTCTACTTAAAAACATTCATCTTATCTAAGGGCTCCACCTCCCGAGCATCAACAATAGAGGTCGTTTCATGAAGATGATTAAAGAGATCAAAGACGGAAAAACATTTAGGAGTTAAAGAGCAATGTTTATTCATTCTAAAATGAACAAGTTCCTGGTTACTTCATTTCGGCTCTAGATAATAATTTGGATCAATTTCCATGGCTTAAAAGGATGAACAACGAAGGAGATGAAGACCATCCAAACTATTTCCCATTTAATCAAGTGTTGGGTCATCCCATTCAGGAGTGTTTTGTCTTCAAAGACCTCCTGCAAAAAATGGTGGAATCAGGAAAAGTCAAATTGCAAGGTTCTTCATCCCAGGTAGCATGTGTTACTGCTACAGATCCAGAGGAAGAAGGCGAGTTTCAATAAGTCAAAAGCAAAAATGTGCAGAAATATGATGATTGGATGGTCAGAAAAACGATCAACCAAACTTATTCCATTTTATGAATGCAATTAAATAAACCAATTGTGTCTTCTTCTATGAATTCCACAGCAAAACCCCCTTCATCAAAAGAAAAATGCTCAATTAAATGTCATAATTCAAAGAAAGAAGAGAAGTCAGAAGAAGATGAGATCGTGTCGAAGACCAAGTTGTCTTTGACTCAGGTAGATTTTATGCCATCTATTTCAAAGCCACATGCACCACCCCACCAAACAGCACAACCTAAACTGTCTAATCAGGAAGAGTCTTCATCAGATGAAGAGTTGATCTTTGGTTCTATTAACATGATTCACTTAATATATCCTTATACCAGTCACAGTTTCATTCATGATGAGCCTGCATTTCCTATATCAAACAGAGGAATTAGAGGGAGCTCCAGAGGTCTAGGATACCGAGGTAGACGTGGATATCCCAGAAGCCACTATTTCAATCCTACCCCTTCTAGAACTATGTATATAGTAAAAACTCAGGGTAAATCCCTTCAGCATGCTCAATAAGAACAAGCAAGTTCTTCCACACACGGAAGATTATGTCCTAGCATAGTTATTTTGGAGGATCGGTTAGAAGTTACACCTTCTTCCTCTTAGTAAATAATTAGGCCTATTCAATCTAATCTTCCAATGCCAAGAGTATTTCCAAGTCCTACCCCGATAGAAGAAGCATCTGCTTCCAAAGCATCAACTTATAAGGCACCTACGAAACCACATGTTCTTATAGGAAAAAGCAGACCTTTGGATCAAAAATATGATGTCTTGAAACATTTTTCCCAAGTACCAGCCAAGTTATCAATTCTGGATTCCTTAAATCTATCAAAGGATCTTCGGGAGGCACTCATTGAGGCTTTGTCAAGTCCTTAGGAATTTGAAATTGAAATTTCTTCGGCTGAAGTCTATCATGTAGATAATGATCCTGAAGAATTCCATACGGTGAAATCTTTTATAGATAATGATGAAGATGATGTTGTGCATGGACATATTAGACCTTTGTATTTATCTATGAAGTTCAATGATGTAGATATCCTAAGAGCTTTTATTTATAATGGTTCAGGAGTCATCCTCATCCCCATTTGTACACATCATAGATTGGGCCTCACCGAATTTGATTTATCTCCTTCTACATTGATGTTGCAAGGAAATAATAAAAATGAACAAGAACCTCTGGGAAAGATCACACTCAGAACTCTGTTTGGGGATCTTGTATCCAATTCAGATTTCATGGTTATTTTTCACGACATAGCTTTCAACATTCTTCTTGCAAGACCTTAGCTACATCAACATGCGGCTATACCTTCATTATACCATCAATTTCTCAAATATTGTTACATTAGTAAAATTAGGACATTGTATAGTGATAAAGCCCTATTAAAAACAAATTAATCTCAATACATTGATGAAGAATTATATCACATGGAAGGAAAGGAGGTATCTACGATAAAGGGGGTTACCAAAATTAATACTCCATATGGTTTGGAAAAGGTTCCAGTAAACCCATTCAGACATGTGAGTATAGATTATGTGTTTCCTATCAGTCAAATCAAAATTGTAGACCCAAATCCAAACACTCTTATGGAAACTTCCATAATGTCAATTAGGAAAATTAATCCAGACAGCATGGGAGAAATTGGTGATTCACCAAGAAATGATGAAAGCTCAAATGGAGATGTCTTCATTTCGTCTGTTGAAATCCAGCAATTCTTGTAGAGACCCAAATCTTTATTTACATGGAAATTACCTTACTTTTTTGAAATAATTAATACATAACAAAAATAGACACATAAGGATCATAATAGTTTAGTGTCTTTGGAAACTTGGAATATAAACTTCTAATCATGTTGAAAGAACTTCAAAAACTCCCATAATGATCTTCCCCTTTTTGTTTCCTTACCTAAAACCTTTTCTTATTTCCTGGGGAAAATAAAACATAAAAAGTGTGAGCTCAAATGATCATTAAGGGAAAACATATTGAACATAAAACAATCCATAAACATTTGAAAGAAAAAAACTTGAACATGATATTGAAACATCAAAATCATGAGAAAAGACATAAATCGTGGAAGTACGTAAGGCATATATCATAATGGAAGAACAACCATGATAAAATATAATGGGAATAAAACATGTAAATGTGGAAACCATTCAGCACAAGTTATGATTTCCATAGTATCCAAGACATTTCTGCCAAGACCATCTTAGTGGACAAAGTCCCTTTCTGAATCGAGTTCACTCCTCGTTTCAGTCCTGTAAAACTGAACCGGATAAACTTACCATTATACCCATGTCTATTTCATGAGATATAAATCTTTACCCAATGCATTGGGGGGAGATATAGGTCCAACCCATCTCATAATGAAATCATTGTTACTTGTGCCACAAAATAAACATACATCATTCATAATAACACAACGAACAAAATGGGTTTCATAAACATCATCCCATAATCACATAATCCATATAAAAGTATTGGATATCATTTCATAATAATAAAATTGAAACCATGTAAATCATAGATACATTATACTTGAAACATATACATATGAAATAATGTCATATTAGAAGGAAATATGGTTTTGATAAAACACTTGAAATGAATTCTTGAGGAAAATATCCTTTCTTCTTCAAAATCAATTTCTTTTCACAAAACGTCATGTAATTTTAAAAGAAAGAGATTTTTTTGGAAATATTCATGAAATATTTTGGAGGAAGCTTCATGAAAATAAGACTTTATAAAACTGTAAAAATACTTTCATTCTGTATACGTTAAAAAAACATTCTTCTCGTACTTTTGTCGGAAAAGTCAAAAAAGTACCTTGTAGGGTAAATAAAAGAATGATTCATTCCATACCATGGGGTAAAAGTCAAAATGTGTAAAAATGACATTAAATATACATGAAAACACTTTTATAAAACATGGACATGGATGATGGAAATAACCCCAGTAAATACTTACAAATAAGCAATCTTAGATAAAAATGAGATTTGCAAAATTATCCCTTACCTTAGGTCTGATATGCTTCGTATGGATATGAACCTTCGGTATAATGATTTAAATAATTTCATTGACTTATTAAATAATCATATTCACTGTTATGATATTGTATATGTTTCACTTATGACTTTATATTACCCGTTATTTTGTAAATTCCATGTTAAAGCAATGTTTTTGGTAAAATCATTTCATTTATCATATGTGTTTTGACTTGTCATTCTTGATATTATTACTTATATCCTGATTTATATAATTCCAGAATTTAAAAAATGATTTATATATAATATATATTCATCTTATACATATATATTATAGATCGATAAAAGGAATGAATTACAGCATTCATGGAGACGGTAGGTCGTACGTACGCTTGAACGCTGTTTTCGTTTCCTTATTGAATTGAATGAAACTAAATAGATGAAATATATATATATATATATATATATACAGAAATCCTGTAGAATTATTATTTCATATATTTAATTATTATTCATTATATAAACTTTATGATCATTCATGTATGGTTAACATGGAGAATGAATCTTATCGCATCGTGGAGATGGTATTCCGAATGTACGCACGAGCGATGATATCATTCCCATAATTATTGAATAGAATTGGAGTGTATGGTATATTATATCAGAATAAATATGATGTTATAATAACCATATATAGTTATTCTTTACACCATTATACCCATCCATGTAAGGTGTTGGTGGAAAAACAGATTACACCACGGCATGGAGACGGTATACCGTACGTACGCACGCGCGGTGATTTTGTTTTCCATAGGATGGATAGAAGTTGAAATATAGTTGTTTCATATTTATAATAACATTTAAGTATATTAGGGATACTTATGTTATTACTTCATAATGAAAAAACTAAAGAAGATGGAGTGAAGAAGAATGGAACTTGAAGAAAATGGTAGAAGGTATTACCTCTTTCTTGAAGTGCCTCCTTTAAAATTTCTATTAGGGCACTAGAGTTAGTCTTTTGAGAAGACCAGTTATTATAGTAGGTTTCTAAGGAAGTGGGGAAGTGAAATGTGCATGGGTTGGCTGATCGTGAAGTCTCAAAGTGGTGTAAGGAGGAGAGGGAGGAGGTGCCCTTTTATAAGGGAGGAGAGGGGCACCTTTGGAAACCTCAAAAATATTAGTTTAATATAAACTCAATCCCCACATAAAAACCACAAAAAATGACTCATTTATAAGATTAGATGAGATAGGGTTGTATTCTCATCAACCAATCAAATTTATACATGTTTTGATCTTATTTTAATCCTTATCATTTTGATTTATCCTTATTTAATCTATTTAAGTTTATTTGTGGTAATAAAATTAAAAATTTTAAATGGTTATAAATAATCACTTATGTGTTGTTAATTTTCCATAATTGGATACTTTATGAAGTTTTAGACTATATAAATTTAAATTTATAATTTTTAAATATTTCTGTGATTTTTAAACAATTTAACAATATGTTATTTTTATAAAATAACAATAGTGTCAATTTTGACACTATTCATTAATTTGAATTTAAATAAAATATACAGAGAGGATATATTCAAATTAAAATATTTAATATATTCCTAACATGTCAAATTTGTCTAGAAAATTTGTGGACCACATTAAAAAGTTTATATAATATTTATTTTAATATTTTTAAAACCATTTATTTGGTATATCTCTTAATAAAATAATTAGTAAAACCTTTTGTATAATTATTTAATATACATATTTTTTTCATGAAAATTAAAAATAAAATCGTTTGATGAAGATAAATATCAAATATTTTATAATAATAATTTTACTTGAATTTATAATCATAAAATAAAAACATGTAAATTGGTATCTTTACTAAAATATGAAAGTGACAACTTTGGAATTATTTAAAATAAAATATTATAAGTGTCATAATCGCCATAATAAGGATCCAAATGGTCAAAAATTCGGCCAGTGGATGATTAAGGATTATATATACACTAATAATAAGTTTTTTGTAGATTTTTGGGCCTTTTGATATGTATTATTATTTCAATAAAAACTATATTATTGATTTTTCACTAAATAAATAATTTCTGCATCATTAATGTATAAGATAATAAGGTCATTAAATAACTCTTAAAAATTACAAATAAATTAAAATGATAATGAAAAACATTTTATATTTCAAATGAGCATTTATAACAGATTTTATATTCTGTATAAAGTTATATTAAAAATACTTTAATTATTAAAGTTGAGTGAGACATATTTCACTTTCCTTTAAATAAAATAAATTAAAGGTCTTAATCACCTCCATGTGGGTTCCAATAGATTCTATTTCGACCCAAATATTCCTTAGGAAAAAATATAAGCATACAATTATATTGAGACAAGTGTTAGGGTAATTTTATAATATTATATTTACCCTTAATTACCCGATTTACGTTTTACTATGGTAAATAAAATTTACCGTAGTTACTATTAATAATGCCCAAAAATAAAAAGTTTCTTATTAACACAATTTGAACCCAATGATTCCAAATATAGAATCCATTTTTCTAAATTCAATACACAAAAGTTGCAGAAATTAGTTTAAAATTAATCTCATTGTTAAGAAAACGTGTTTTAAAAGTTATAACATTGCAAAAGATTTAAATGTTTTTACCTATGAATTCAATGTAAAATTAATGTTAATGACATAAATTATATTAAATGGTAAAAATATATTCTATTTATACTTTAAAACCATTCAATATTATAATTTAACCATATAAATTATTGCGATGAAAAAAGTTGTTTTTAATTAAAATATAGTGTGTTTTTACTATTCATCAAAATATGAATGTTACCAGAATAATATGAAAAATTTATCCAAAGTAAATTTTTATTTCTTAATTCCAAAGAAGAATTTTATTTTTTTCAAATTGAACTTATAAACATGTCAAAAACTACATTTAAAGTGGGTGCACCATCAAAAGGTGGCAAAACTTCATTTTTTGAAATAAACTTATTTTACCCAAAAAATTATTTTGTTCTTATACCATGTTCTAGAAATTTTGTAAGATGAATAATAATGTTATAAAATTCAAAAGATAGTTAATACTATTTATAACTACAAGTTCATAATAATATTTTAACAATATATCATTGTTTAGTAAAATTTGATATTGCGTACAACACACGCTATTGATGAAGGTCGTGATTGCGTGTAATGCATGCCAAGTCAGGGTTGCGTTTAGTGCACGACTCCTTTGTTGTTTCATATAAAAAAATCAAACAATATTTCATTAATACAATGAATATATATATATATACACTCAATGTTTCATAGAATAACTACTATCAAACAAACATGAAATTGTGTGTAACACGATCCAAGATTAGTGTTGCATATACTGCAAGCTAATACGGTGTCACGTATAGCGCATGATAATCTTGGTGTAGCGTACAGTAGATGATATGAAAGATATTAAAAAGAATATATCTTATAAAATCTCAGGTTATTACATTCTACCCCCCTTAAAATGAATTTCTCCCTTGAAATTCATTGGGGTTATAAATTGTTTACTATTTATAGAAACCCACATCGTTAAAGGAATACTAAAACTTAATTTTAAAAACTAAAGTATGAAACGTACCAATTACCCAAAGTAACTCATCACTGGGTTTCTATATAAGAGAATATAGGTTAAAATATGGATTTGGAAAAAAAAATCTAACCATCATGTTCTGATGGAGAGTGGTAGAGAAGATGGCAATGAAAAAGCCATCAATCACAAAGCCATAAATTTGTGATGATCTAAGGTACCATCTGATTAATCATATATAAGAGCACTTGGACAACATTTTTGGTTTTTAATATCATTTCCCTAAAGTTGAAAATTTTGAATTAGAAGAAATACTTACTTGATTTTTTGTACAATCTCACTGTTGTTCATGCTTTGAACAATTTCCACTTCATCTCTTAAAGAAATGAAGTTGAATTGTTATTCGTGAAGTGTTAATAGATCATGTGATAGAATGATGGGTCATTCCATTTGTTTCAAACAAAAGTTTAACCAATGTTACCAAATATATATAAGTCCATCTGTGGTGAGGTTAATCATGTACGGTTCCAAAAATGAACTTATACTTCATCTATCATGCCGATTAATAAAATAAAACTAGTTTCTACTAACCAGGGACATCCTGTAGGCCATTGGTATGAGATAAAGGCCAATCGCACTTCAGTTGTGGGTTCGATTCCCACAGCCTTGTCTGACGCAATGGGTTGTCGCCCATCCTGCAGGTTATCCTTTTTCTAAAACTACATTACGATAACATCCCATCAATAATATCAAAAAAAGTTCTATCTTTAAACAATACTAACTTATGTCCAACATAATCTATTCCAATATTTAGGCTTATCTAAAATACTTCGGTCCAAGCTCAAAGTATAAAGAAAACAATTACTAGGAAGGTTATCTACTAAGAATGTGAATACAAGCATTTATCCCACATATATCATAAGATATATCTTGTTGGTTGCATTCCAAACACATGAATACCTTAATCATATATTCTCTTGAAACATAAATTACCATAGAACCTTAGTGAAAACATGAATACTATCAAAAGGTATCTTTTTTCACATACCAAATTCCCAAAAAATCTATATAATAAAACCATAATATCACATAGTCCTTATATCAGTCATGAGCTCATGAATACAATCAAACATCTCATTATCTTCTTATCCCTTCATTATGTGCATATCATCTACTTTCCAAAAATATCTGAATAAACTTCCATGCTTACCGATACCATTCAACATATACTTTCAAGTACTTTAGGAAAAAAAAATAGTGTAACAATCCTTAGATGATTCTTTATTCCATAGTACCATACATTATTCTTTATAAACATAAAATCATTCCACTAAATTCTTAATCCACTGACTGAGATTCATCATTTCCTTCATCTCATATTTCATTTATAGTCTCTTCATCGTCATCCCCATAATTACTAATCATATGACCATGCTGATTCTATTCATGATATTTTCCCTTAGGGCATTAGTTTTCATAATTCCCATACATTCCACATTTAAAACATCTAATCATTTTTGATGTCGTAGAAATACCATTATCCTTGTCCATGGTGTTAACTGAACCTTTTCCTTTGCACTTAATGGATTTGTGTCCTTCTTTTCCACACCCAAAGAATCTTCCAGTTCCTTTGAAACAATCTCCCCGATGCCTCTTCCCACATAATTTACATGATGGAAATTGAACTTTCATTCCTCTATGATCATCATGAAACTCAATCTTTCCCTTATTATCTGATTCGGGAAACTTACCAAAGTTGAGATTATTGATCATATTATGAGATTTCTGATTAGGCATAATAACGATGTTTGGACTTCCAAATCCCATTTCATTTGGTGGCTCATGATGAATATCATTCCATTGTCCGTCATATCCTCCATTATCGTGAATCTTCTTTTTTCCAGCCATTTTTTAAAACCCAAAAAGAATAGTGTGAGAGGAAAAAATCATGCTAGGGAAAACAACATAGTAAACGGGGAGTACCCTCAATATCTAACATCTTAGGTTAAATTCTAAGATCGTTACAGTAGTTCTAGGACTATATCCTATACGTATACTTATCCTTAGGGACATCCCTAGACATACCTTAGAAATATCTCTAGAGATCTCACTAATGTTTTTGCATCCTAGTTTCCAAAGGTTGACTAATCCTTTCCTCTGATACCAACTGTAGAGACCCGAAGCGTGACGTACATGGACATTTCATTACTTTTTCGGAATACTTAATAAATAACAAAAATAGACACACAAGTATTGTAATAGTTTATTGTCTTTGGAAACTTGGAATATAGACTTCTAATCATGTTGAAATATCTTCAACAACTCCCATAATGATATTCCCCCTTTTGTTTCCTTACCTAAAACCCTTCCTTATTTCCTTGGGAAAATAAAACATAAAAAGGGTGATCTCAAATGCTCAGTAAGGAAAAACATAGAGAACATAAAACAATCCGTAAACATTTGAAAGAAAAAACGAGAACATGAAATTTAGACATCAAAATCTTGAGAAAAGACATAAATCATGGAAGTATTTATGGAATATATCATAATGGAACATCAACCATGATAAAATATAATGGGAATAAAAAATTTGATTGTGGAAACCATTCATCGCATGTTATGATTTCCATAGTAGCCAAGGAATTGCTGCCAAGACCATATTAGTGGACAAAGTCCCTTTCTGAATCGAGTTCACTCCTCGTTTCATTCCTGTAAAACTGAACCAGATTTACTTACCATTCCATCCATGTCTATCTCATGAGATATAAATCTTTACCCAATGCATTGGAGGGAGATATATGTCCCACCCATATCATAATGAAATCATTCTTACTTGTGCCACAAAATAAACATACATCATTCATAATAACCCAACGAATAAAATGGGTTTCATAAACATCATCCCATCATCTCATAATCTATTTAAAAGTAATGGATATCATTTAATAATAATAAAATTGAAACCATGTAAATCATAGAGACATTATACTTGAAACATACACATATGAAATAATGTCATCTTAGATGGAAAAATGGTTTTCATAAAACACTTGAAATGAATTCTTGAGGAAAATTTCCTTTCATCTTCAAAATCAATTTCTTTTCACAAAACATCATGTAATTTTAAAAGAAAGTGATTTTGTTGTAAATATTCAAGAAATCCTTTGTAGGAAGCTTCATGAAAATAAGGCTTTATAAAACCATAAAAATCATTTCATTCTGTATACGTTAAAAATCATTCTTCTCATACTTTTGTCGGAAAAGTCAAAAAAATACCTTGTATGGTAAATAAAAGAAAGATTACTTCCATACCATGGGGTAAAAGTCAAAATTGGTAAAAAATAATTTAAATATACATGCAAACACTTTTATAAAACATGGACATGGATTATAGAAATAACCCCAGTAAATACTTACGAATAAGAAATCTCGGATAAAAATGAGATTTCCAAAATTATCCCATACCTTAGGTCTGATATGCTTTGTATGGATCCAAACCTCCTCTATAATGATTTAAATAATGTCATTGACTTATTAAATAATCATATTAATTGTTATGATATCATATATGTTTCACTTATGACTTTATATTACCCATTCTTTTGTAAATTCCATGTTAAAGAAGCGTTTTGGGTAAAATCATTTCATTTATCGTATGTGTTTTGACTTGTCGTTCTTGATATTATTACTAATATCATGATTTACATCATTCTATAATGTAAAACATGACTTATATATAATATATATTCATCATATACATATATATTATATACCAATAAAAGGAATGAAATACACCGTTCATGGAGACGGTAGGCCGTACGTACGCAAGAAAGCTGTTTTCGTTTCCTTATTGAATTGAATGAAACTAAATAGTTGAAATACATATATATATATACATAAATCAAGTAGCATCATTATTTCATATATTTCATAATTATTCATTATATAAACTTTATGATCATTCATGTATGGTTAACATGGAGAACGAATCTCATCGCCTCGTGGAGAGGGTACTCCGTACGAACGCACGAGCGATGATATCGTTGCCATAATTATTGAATAGAATTGGAGTGGATGGTATAATATATCATAATCAGTATGATGTTATAATAACCATATATATTTATTCGTTACACCATTATACCCATCCATGTAAGGTGTTGGTGGAAAAACAGATTACACCACGTCGTGGAGACGGTATTCCGTACGTACGCACGCGCGGTGATTTTGTTTTCCGTAGGATGTATAGAAGGTGAAATATGGTTGTTTCATTTTTATAATAACATATCAGTATATGAGGGATACTGATGTTATTACTTCATAATTAAACAACTAAATAATAGGGAGTTGAAGAAGAATGGAACTTGAAGAAAACTGTAGAAGGTATTACCTATTTCTCAAAGTGCCTCCTTTAAACCTACTCTTAGGGAACTAGAGTTGGTCTTTTGAGAAGACCAGTACCTCTAGTAGGTTTCTAAGGACCTGGGAATGTGAAATGGGCAGGGTTTGGCCTCGCTTGAAGGCTTAAAGTGGTGTAAGGAGGAGAGGGAGGAGGTTCCCTTTTATAAGGGAGGAGAGGGGCACCTTTGGAATCCTAAAAAATAATAGTTTAATATAAATTTAATGCCCACATAAAAACCACCAAAAATGACTCAATTCTAAGATTATATGATATAGGGTTGTAATATCATCAACCAATCAAATTTATACATGTTTTTATCTTATTGTAATCATTATCATTTTGATTTATCCTTATTTAATATATTTAAGTTTATTTGTGGTAATAAAATTCTAAATTCTAAATGGTTATAAAAAATCACTTATGTGATGTTAATTTTACATAATTCGATACTTTATGCCATTTTAGACTATATAAATTTCAATTTATAATTTTTAAATATTTTTGTGATTTTTAAACAATTTAATAATATGTTGTTTTTATAAAATAACAATAGTTTCAATTTTGACAATATTCATTTATTTGAATTTAAATAAAATCTAAACAGATGATATATTCGAACTAAAATATTTAATATATTCCTAGAATGTCATAATTTTCTAGAAAATTATTTTAGAACATTAAAAAGTTAATATAATATTTATTTTAATATTTTTAAAAGCATTTATTTGGTATATCTATTAATAAAATAATTAGTACAACATTTTTGTATAATTATTTAATATACTTATTTGTTGCATAAAAATTAAAAATAAAATCCTTTTATTAATATAAATATCAATTCTTTTATAATAATAATTTTACTCGAATTTATCATCTTAAAACAACAACATGTAAATTGTTATCTTTACTAAATTATGAAAGTGACAACTTTGGAATCATTTAAAATAAAATATTATAAGTGTCATAATCGCCTTAATAAGGATCCAAATGGTCAAAAATTCCGCCATTGGATGATTAGGGATTATATATACACTAATAATATTTTTTTTGCAGATTTTTGGGCCTTTTGATATGTATTACTATTTCAATAAAAACTATATTATTGATTTTTCACTAAATAAATAATTTCAGCATCATTAATGTATAAGATAATAAGGTAATTAAATAACACTTAAAAATTACAAATACATTACCATGATAAAGAAAAACATTTTATATTTCAAATTTTTATTTTTAATCTAATTTATATTCTGTATAAAATTATATTAAAAATACTTTAATTATTAAAGTTGAGTGAGACATATTTCACTTTCCTTTAAATAAAATAAACTAAAGGTATTAATCACCTCCAAGTGGGTTCCAATGGATCCCATTTCAACCCAAGTATTCCTTAGGACAAAATATAAGCATCCAATTATATTAAGACAAGTGTTAGAGTAATTTTATAATATTATATTAACCCTTAATTACCCGATTTAACTTTTTACTATGGTAAATAAAATTTACCGTAGTTACTATTCATAACACCCAAAAATAAAATGTATCTTATTAAGAAAATTTGGACCCACTGATTCCAAATATGGAATCAATTTTTCTAAATTCAATACACAAAAGTTGCAAAAATTAATTTAAAATTAATCTCGTTGTTAAGAAAACGTGTTTTAAAAGTTATAACATTGTAAAAGATTGAAATGTTTTTACCTATGAATTCAATGTAAAATTAATGTTAATGACATACATTATATTAAATGGTAAAAATATATTCTATTTATACTTTAAAAAAATTCAATATTATAATTTGACCATATAAATTATTGCGATGAAAAAAGTTGTTTTTAATTAAAATATAGTTTGTTTTACTATTCACCAAAATATGAAAGTTACCAGAATAATATGAAAAATTTATCCAAAGTAAATTTTTATTTCTTGATTCCAGATAAGAATTTTATTTTGTCAAATTTAACTTATAAAAATGTTAAAAACTATATTTAAAGTGGGTGCGCCATCAAAAGGCGGCAAAACTGCATTTTTTGAAAAATACTTATTTTACCCGAAAAATTTATTTTTTTCTTATATCGTGTTCTAGAAAATGTGTATGATGAATAATATTATTATTAAATTCAAAAGATATTGAATACTATTTATAACAGCTAGTTTATAATATTATTATAACAATATATAGTTGTTTAGTAAAACCCAGTATTGCGTACAACCCACGCTATCGAGGAAGGTCACGATTGCATGTAATGCAATCCAAGTCAGGGTTTCATTTAGTGCACGACTCCTTTGTTGTTGCATATAACAAAACCAAACAATATTTCATTAATACATTGAATATATATGTATACTCAATGTTTCATAGAATAACTACTATCAAACAAACTTGAACTTGTGTGTAACACGATCCAAGATTAGTGTTGCATATACTGCAAGCTAATACGGTGTCGCGTATAGTGCAAGATAATCTTGGTGTAGCATACAGTATAAGATATTAAAGAGATTAAAAAGAATATATCTTATAAAATCTTGGGTTGTTAGAATTATATAATTCATCAACAAGGCTAGAATATGTTATAGCAATTTCATAGATGAACGAATATGTCGATTCTCAATCCATTATCTCCTCTTTATTACCCAAGGAAGACCCTTCGTCATCAATAGGGTCAGAAATGGTAGCTTATTCTTCAATATGTTCAAATTTTAACATCTCTCTTGATCATGTAAATTATGTTTCATCATCTACTATGAAAGTAAATACAGAAGAAATAACACGTGTTGAAGAAGAAGAGGAAGATCTTAGGGATGATCCCCTAGAAATTGAAGAGGGTATTTCTACCACAGTGGATGAACTCAGAGAAATAAATATGGGTACAAAAGAAGATCCACACCCCACATTAATTAGTGTTTCCATGACTCTTGAATAGCAGGAAATGTATATTTCATTTTTAAAGAAAAATCGAGTTATATTTTCTTAGAACTATATAGAAATGCCAGGGCTTGATCCTGATGTTGCTACTCATCATTTGGGTTTTCCAGAAGAACATTGAGGATTCAAGAAAGCCACAAGAAGAACACACCCAAATTATGATTCCAAAATTGAAGCTGGAGTGGAAAATCTTATCAAAGCTAACTTTATCAAAAAAATTCAATATCCCAAATGGCTGGCTAATATTGTCCATGTGAAATAGAAGAATGGAAAAATTAGAGTTTTCATTGATTTTAGAGATCTTAATCAGAATTTTCCCAAGGATGATTTTCCAGTTCCGATCATAGAACTCTTAATTGATGCAACAGCCGCAATGAAGCACTTTCCTTCATGGATGGATATTAAGGGTATAATAAATTTTAATGGCTCAAGAAGATGAAGAATATACAGCCTTCAGAGCCCCTTAGGGTGTGTTTTGCTATCAGGTAATGAACTTTGGATTGAAGAATGAAGGTGAAACATATCAAAGTTTCATGCACCATATCTTCAAACCCCTTCTAGGTATGTTTTTTGAATGTTAAGTGGACGATTTGGTGGTTCAATCCAGTCAATGTTATAATAACTTGGTAGATTTGGAAATCATATTCCACAAACTTTGACAAAACAATTTGAAGATTAACCCCTTAAAATGTGCTTTTGGGGTAACCTCAGTAAAATTTATTCACTTTGTTGTACGCCATATTAGTATTTAAGTCGATCCTGAGAAGACAAAGTAAATTCTTGTTATGTCACCTCATCAAAATTTGAATGAATTGAGGGGAATTCAAGGAAACATGGCCTATATTCAGCGTTTCATCGCCAATCTGGCAGGAAAAAGTTTACCCTTCACCAAATTGATGAATAAGGGAGTCACTTACAAGTGGACTGAAGAATGTCAAGAATCATTCAATATTCTCAAGAAATATCTCTTGAGTCCACTGGTATTAATTCCACCTGTTGAATGAAGACCATTTATTCTTTATGTGACAGCTATAGAGTGATCATTGGGTGGCTTCCTTGCCCAGAAGAATGATGCTGGGAATGAAAACAACCTTTATTATCTTAGTCGGACTATGATTGAAGAAGAAACCCGATATTCAAGTATTGAAAAGTGCTACCTTGAATTAATCTTTGTAGTTCAGAAATTCAGACAATACCTGCAACATCATTAGGACCAATTGGTATCTCGAAATAACCTACTCAAATTCATCCTTAGTAGTCCAATGCTTATAGGACTTCTGGCAAGGTGGGAAGTTATTTTGCAGCAATTTGATATCCAGTATGTGTCTCAAAAGGCAATAAAGGGCCAAGCTCTGGCTGATTTCCTTACTGAATAGCCTTCAGTAGAAGGTAAATCATTAGATATTGAACTTCCTAATGAGGAAGTCTTTTCTATTCAAGATAATCTTCAAACATGGGAAATGTACTTTGATGGTTCTTCCAGAATTCCAACAGGGAAGAAAATGGAAGATCCTAAATTTAATAAAGTTGGGTTAGGAATTATGCTTATTTCCCCAGAAAAGGCAGTGGTACCCTATTCCTTATTATTATAGGAAGGAGGTACAAATAATGAAGCATAATATTAGGATCTTATCGCAGGATTGGAGTTGGCACTTCAGGCACAAGTGAATCACTTAAAGGTGAAAGGTGATTCAGACCTAGTAATCAAACAAGTAAATGGGGATTATGCCATCATAAATAAGAGTTAATCCCTTTGTATGAATACGTCAGAGATTTAATGGCGGAATTTCCTTCTAAACTGACATTTTCTTATGTCCCACGATCACAAAATGCCCAAACTGGTGCACTGGCTAATATAGCCACAACTCTGGAAGATCCAAATCGGGACGACACAATCATCAGTATTTCCCACCATCGTACAATTTAACTTTATGTTCAAATAAGAATAGAGGAAATCAATGAAATTAGTCCCATTTCTGAACCATATGGTCATACTACAAGATGGATGACACCTATCAGGGAATACCTTCAAAATGGAACACTCCCACCTGATAGATCCGGGAAATAACAAGTCCGGAAATGTGTGGTCAATTTTACTCTTTATGACAGCCCATATCACCTAGAAAAATTCTCTACAAAAGGGGTTTTCATGGAATTCTCTTCAGATGCATTGATGGTGAAGAGACAATGGCAGTCATGAATGAAGTACATGAAGAATTATGTGGTGCCCACCAGTCTGGACATAGACTGTCTGATCAAATTAGAAGGCTAGGATACTTTTGGCCTTCAATGATAAAAGATTTTGTTGATTTCCCTAAGAAGTGTCATTCTTGAAAAGTTTGTGCCAAATTCATTCATCATCCCCCAGAGATGCTTCATATAGCTAAATACTCATGGTCATTTTCCACATGGGGAATTGATGTAGTAGGACCTTACCCTTCAACTAAAACCAAGCAGTTTATGTATATTCATACTGCTATTGACTTCTTTTCCAAATGGGAAGAGGCAATACCTCTCAAAGAAGTTAGTTCTAAAAGCATTGTTAGCTTCATCAAGTCTAACATCATTACCAGATTTGGTGTCCCTCATACCATATTGATGGAAAATGGCACCAACTTCTATTCATACAAGCTAAGGAAGTTGTATCAAGAATACAAAATCAAATCCAACCATTCATATTGGTATCATGCAGCGGCCAATGGACAACTAGAATCCTTCCATAAGACTCTTTCAAATATAATGCAAAAGATGGTGGATAAAGAGAAGAAATCATGGCTTGATAAACTTTTTCATTCTTTATGGGCTTATCGGACCACCACCTGCACTACTATGCGATCAACTCCATATTCATTGGTATATGGAACAGAAGTAGTCTTTCCCATTTAAGTTCAATTACCATCACTCAGAGTAACTATTTTTGATCATTCATCTAAAGATGAACAATCTCAAAAGCGACTGGAAGAATTAGAACGATTAGATGAAAAATGATTGTACACTCTGCACCACTTGGAAGTCTATCAGAATCGAATAGCACGAGCTTTCAAAAAAACATTCATCTTCATTAATTCATTCAAAAATATTTGGTATTGGTTCTCATAAATCCAATGATACCATGAATGAAACCTTCCAATCTTGAGCCAAAGTGGGAAGGACCATACTCAATACATAAGATCTACTCCAATGGAGCTTATTCATTAATCTCAGTTGATGGAGAACTCATCACAACTCCAACCAAAGGAAGATTCTTGAAGAAGTATTTTTTGTAACACAAATACTCATTCTTCCAACATGACGTTAAACTGTAACATCCTAGCTACATGATGCTAAACTCTATAGCACCCTCTTCATCCCACATGACGTTAAACTATGGAAAAGTCCCTAATATTTCAAGAAAGATGTTAAATAGCATAACCATCATCCTAGATATACGACGTTAAATTGTGCACCTCTTCATCCCACATGACGTTAAACTGTGTTTTCCTTAGTGCATGACATTAAACTACATAGTCCCCCCTAAGTCCTTACTGTAAGACTTCAAACTACACAGTCCCTCTTTTGTCATGCATGACATTAAACTGTGCATTGTTAAGGTTGTTGCCACCTCTTATTTCTCACACCGAGTGTGACTCACATGATCTTAGACTAAACTTCAACCATAAAACCCTCTCTGGGACATTAACCATGCATAAGTACCAACACCATTTTTTAGGTCATTTTCCTCAAAAACAACTTGATCACCAATTCATTCTTCAATTGAACTATGCGGACTTTGATCCTTGCCTTCTAGGCTGGGTACGTAGGAAACCTCCCATGGTTCAATCCCAAAACCAATATTTTCCTCTTCATGTCAGTTCACCTCCATCTCATACGATGTGGATTCATAAATCCACCCCCAGAACCAATATTTTTACATTGGTTCACCATCGTCCTAGCTACATGATGCTAAATTGTGCAGCATCGGTCCATGCATATGACCACAAACTATTCTCACTTTTTTTATGTATGACAATAAACTACAACATTATTTGACACCCTCACCTGAGAGGGAATCATTATTTACATTGATCTCAAATCATTTTATATTCCAAAGACTACATGCATACATCGAAATGCCCGAACCTTTAATTTTGGGTCAAATCATCATTGCACTAAAGTCCCATTTCACCCTTTACTTGTACGAACCATGTCTGTAGAGAGGGTATTTCAAGAACTATGTGTGGCTTGATTCCCATCCTTATGGGATACATAGGAACGTTCGAGCATCCCTCAAATCCAGCCCCAAGTCTTTGGGCCTAACCCCAAATTCCACTTTCAGTCCCTTGGCTGAAAAGTCCCCCATTGTCCGATCTCTATGACACTAAACTAAAGTATCCTACACTCTCTTCCCACATGAAATTAAACTATATTTCAAGAACTACGTATGGATTGATTCCCATCCTTATGGGATACGTAGTGAAGTCCATGACCTCAATTCAGGACCCAGACATAACATGATTATGGTTAGCATTGGTCTGTGTATCTCTATATGCATTGTACAATGCCAATTTTGATGTGTCATATTCCTAACCTTAAATACTTCTAGATCACCATAACCCTTTTCTTGACTTTGGGTTACAAAATTTCTGATACCCAAGAGTTCTTTTGCTTGAACATGCAGAACATGCCCTTAGGTGGCCTTGCATAAATAGTCTACATAACGGACTTGTAATCCAAAAGATACTATTATTTTACTATGCAGCCAATGCCATTTGGTGGCACTGAATAATTCAACCCCCTAACGGGTTTTTCAAATTGTGGTAACTTCATTCTTGGGTGGAAATCCTCTTTTGTCCTTATTTTTCTTAATGACAATATATAGGGATCCACAAAAAATATTCATCCTTAACATATTTGTCCCATACTCTTTTTCATGATCTGAAAGTATTCAAGTATATGGTTTATATTTCCCTTCCCTGCGTTTGGGTCAGACCTTCGCAGGAGTGACATTCATCCAATTCATTGACAATCTGAATTGGAAATATCCTCTCCATCTTCAAGTACCTTTCTCCATAGAGCTGACTCTATGTTTTGGAAAATTTTAAACTCCATAAACTTTCACTGGATTTTTAGAAATAGAAAAGTAAAATTTTTGAGAGTTCTCTTTCTTGACTATGCAGCACGTTCCCTTAGGTGGCCTTGCATAAGTAGTCTATATAATGGACATGTCATCCAAAAGATGCTATTATTTGACTATATTGCCAATGCCCTTAAGTGGCCCTCCATAATTCAACCCCCTAACGGGTTTGTTAAATAATGGTAACGTCACTCATAAGAAATACTTCTTCTAATTCCTTTTTCCCTTTTTTCATATCATTCCTCAGATTCAAAATTTATTAAGTCATAGTTCACATTTTTCCCCCATACTTGAATAAGGTAATATGTTTTCTGATAAATTATCAAGGAATTGAGTAAATTTTTAATCCATTCGGTCAAATCTATTTCAACCTTAAACATTATCCTTTTTATGTCTGGCGTCCATGACTTTAAACTGCCCAAAAAAGACAAGGGAACTCTGAACATAAGTCAAGACCTCGCTCACTAAACATACATTTTATATGATTTAGGTAATATTAATCAATAAAAAGATTAAAAGTTTGTAGGGTTGTTTTTATTATCCTAGAAAAAATAAAACTATTCTTACTAGGCACATTGGCTTAGGTAATAATTTTAAGTTGGTAGAAAAAGAATACAGGCACAAATGATTGAAGTTGAAAGTATTTTAAATTAATGCACAAGAGTTAGAAGGACATCCAAAGACTAGAGTCTCTTCTCTTTTTTAGGGATTACAAGAGACTTTCAATATAACTCTTCATTTGATTTATAGAATCCCGAGATTCATCTGCAGCCACTTGAATTTCATGCACTCGACCATCTTTACTCTTTTCAGCTTGATGGAGTGTTTTCATAGCATCTGCAATGGATTTAATACCATCTGTTTGAACTCCTTCCAGTAAATTGTTAAGTTGGTAAAGTTCCCCAGAAACAGCATCTAGTTGTTGCTGAAGGTGCATCTGTTAGGAAACTTTCTCCATGATCTTATGATTCAGCTCCTTCAACATAGCAACATGATCAGCCTCATCTCGGGACACTACAGCCTCAAATTTGCTGATATTGTCCAACAGCCTCACTCTAGTCAGGTCTTGACAGTATCTTTTCTCCTACTCCATCTTTAAAATGACTTGTTTCACCGTGGTATGGATCTCTTGATATCCAAAACTGCCAAGTCACAACATGATGAACAGGGATGACAGTCACGGGATATTCAAAGATAGATCTTCTAGAGGCACTTCAAATATGATTTTCCATATGTTCTCCCATGCCTTGTGTCGTGAAAACAGGAGCGCCTTTTGTACCTCCGGGTCTGATTCAGCTTCACTATCACAGGGGGGAATATAATCTGGAATTAATGCACTTAAAAAAGTGCCCTACTCTGCTCCTTCCCCCTGACCCTTGTTACCTCACATTCTATTCTCGTTGGGGCAGAGGCTGAGGTTTCACCTCCAAATCTAGCAACGTAAATTGATGGCCATGCATAGTCAATTGAAATTTTTGTTTAGTTTAAAAGGATAAAAAAATTGATTAAGTAATCTTGCAAATTAAGTGCAGCCACAAATATTGTTATCTCTTACCCAATGGTAGATCAACAGCATGAGAAGGCTCCTCCCCGTCTTTCCTATCATCAATAAGATTTTCAAGACGATTTTTAGGAAGATATTCTAGGTTCAGCTCTACTTGAGCTAGTGTCTCTGCAATAGTAGGGTTGTCCATACCCCCTTCAGGAATTGGAAGTTCAGCAACATCCTCAGATGGAACTGCACATTTTAACCAATCATGGTCAGAGATGTAATAAGAAGTTATTTTAACATGATGAAGGATAAAACTCACGTCTAAAATATTCTAAATTACCGGGTAATTTAACATGATCTAAAATGTCTTCAAAAGATGAGCCAAGATTCATTAATTCATCCAAAGATATCTCAAAATCCGGGTTAGTCTCACCAGTGGGAGGGTTCGATGTATCTTCTTGGTGACCCTCATCCTGCAGCCTCTGACCCTGGACAATTTTTCAGATAAAATTACGGCATCAGTTTTAGTGGCCACCAAATGTTCTAGTACAGGTGTTGAACCTAAAGTATCACAAAATGGACGTCAGTTGATGTTTTCATTCAACATTATATAAAGCATTGTTAATTTACCAGAAGTAGGACTCTCTCTCCTTATAGTAGTAGCAGGAGCAGTATTGGGAACAGACGCTGGCTCTTTTTCAGGAGCAGCCAAGTCAACATGAACTTGTGATTGTTCACCAGCACCCTCCGTCATTCTCAGAGGAGGGTCAGTCCTCTACCTCAAAGGGGAAATTGAAGAAGCCCCTGTAATTCCAAGAAGTGTGGGCAATCCTTTCATGGGTTAAAACTCATTACAATCTGAAGGACTTACCACTACCGATGAAGTGTTTAGCTGTGGACTTCTTCCTTCGATGCCTTTGCTTCTTCATCTTTTTGAGAGTGATGACATCATCATCTCCAAATACAGGAATTGTAGAATAAAGATCCATGTCTAACTCCCCGTCCATGGCTTGCTGGCCTAGATATATTTCACCTAGATCATGAGGAGATTCATTAGCCCCGATGGCAGTAGCACCAGGGCTATACTGTGGTGAAGGAACCTCCACAGTTTCTTTCTTTGCAAGCTACAGGATGAAGAAAGTAATTTCTTTGAGTAGCAAAGCATTAACTAGAAGCATGTTATAAATCAAATATAGAAAGAGACTTACATCTTCAAGAGCCACGTAATCATGCCACTCCTCATCTTCGGAAGCACCAGTCCCCTCAGTGGTGCCACAATCTATCATTTCCTTCACTCGCTTAGTGAAAAGAATGGATTAATCAGTGGTATATATGAGCATCTCCAGCTCTCTAATGTAACCCCTCACTTCATCAGAGTTATCCTCGAAACAGATATCGATAAAGGCCTGACGATTCCCTCTTCCAGGGATGTGTAGCCCCTTGCACAGGTCTAGCTAGGTAGTTTAAACATTGCAATATAAACTCCGCCATGTCTGGACAGCCTCTGTTCATAGATATTCAACATGTGTACCAGAAGGCTGTGAGGAGGGTCCTACAATCTTCGACTTCAGCTTCTTCCCAGCTCCTGAAATCATAGATAAGGATAAGAAAATAAAGTTTGTTTCTCTGTAAAAAATGGCAATTAAATTTCCTCAATGAAGTAACTCACCAGGATTCGATGGAGTGGGTCTCTTGATTCTGACAGGAGGATTATATCTGGCATGAGGCTGCTTTGACACATGTCGTGTCTCGTCATCCCCATCCTGGGAATCTGGTGAGTCAGACAAAGGTGAGGAACCTAGTGAATCAGCTCCATGTGGGGAAGAGTCACCTTCCAGATGAAGGGTTTATTTCTCTATAGTTATCTTCTTTTTCCACACCTGATGAACCGGATGATTCAGTACCCCTTCAGGGTATGATACTACCCAGTTCTCGGCATACCATGTAGTCAAATTACTCGCCTCTCCAGCAATTGGTAGATCAAACACTACCCCGATCTTCTCCAAAGATGTCAGCAACCATAGTTTTTAGGAAACCATCTGATTCTGCTCTGACCGAACATGCACAGGAGGGGATACAATAGTCTGCTACAGACACTTGAAATGGTGTGAAAATATGTATGGAGCATAGGCCTCACATATAATCTCTAACTCAATCTTGGTGGCCAATACACCATCTCTGCAAGCCAGCATGTATGACCTCAGTTCCAAACCGGCTATTCCATCATCAAAAAATAGCCCAATTGACGGGTTTACATAAAAGAAAAAATGGAATTCCTTGAACATTATCAGCCTCGCCATCATTTCATAGGGGTTTAGGGATAATGGAGAAATTCCAGAAAATGCCTGCACTAATGGCCTGAATGAACTTCCAAGAACATGTACTCCGTTTTGTACACCATATGTCCTCAAATGAGTGGCAATCCATACCCACAAAACATGGAATGGTCCCACTATTCTCAAAGGAGACTTACCCATAAATACATGGATTAAGGTCCTATGAATATTTTCCAAAATGGGTGTGGCCAACCCAACCATTTTCCTCTCATCCAACTTGGCTGCAACAACGAAGGTCCTTGGCCTGATGCCTGCCTTCGAATCCCTGAATCTCAGAAGATAAATATTGAGCCACAAGGCTAATAATCCCGCCATATAGGTCTTTTATGGGATTCTCTGATCCACTTCGTACCCCCACTTCCCAAATTCTCCCGCTTCTAGAGTCATCCAGAATGTACCAGACACACCCCTTTTCTTTGTTATGGGGCAGGTAGTAGGACTAGTGTAGGTGGGCCCCTTCCCCTCCTTCCTGGTAAGAAATATATCCATCCACTCCTCGGGATGAATATCCTTTCTAGAATGAGTTTTGAACATCTTGGAATTCTTGAGCTTGTTGAAAATTTTCAATAATTTTCGAGCTAGAACCGGAGTCTTCTTCGAATCATTCTAAGTCGCCTTGGGAGGGATGAATTCATTATACATATCACCCAAAATTATAGCCCATGAGATCTTGTAGACATCCCAAAAACTAATTCCTACTTATCCATGAGTTAGATGGAAGGAATTGGTTTCTGGGCTCCAGTAGTCAATTAGCTCTGGCACAAAGTCATCATTCATGTAGAAATATGTCTGCCCAGCCCAGATGGATTCATATATTGCAGCTCCTTTCAAATCCTTGACAAAATCTATGCAGGTTTGTCACACCCTATATTCCCACATCCAAGTCGGATTCACACATCTTTTAGGATGGAAGTCCCAACTCTTCTTCCAACCTTTGGATTGATCCAACTGAGAATTTCGGAAGATTGAAGGAAAACAATGTGGTTACAGCTCAGGCTTGTAAGGTTTCAGTTCTGGTGAACAAGGGCTATGGTGCATTATGTAGGGCTTCTCCATTGTTCCAGTATTTAAAAATGATCCTCCAATTGAGACATTTTCTGGAAAAAAAATTGGTGTAAGTCTGAAACCAAGAATGCGGGAGATAGTTCTTTGGTTCTGGAATGTTGACTCCTTGCAAATGACCATGGCCATACAAAGGTAGGTAGATGCTCTATGGGAAATTAATATGATACTTCATCAAGAACGTGGCTAGATCCTGGAGATTTCTATCACAGATATTATATTAATCATGGTCAATAATGTTCATCATATCATCAATTCTCTTGCTATCCAGTTCATCAGATGTTATGATTCTTCTTGGAGCCATTGAATTTATACAAAGATCGAATAATTAACACTTAAGTAAGTTGTTTTTTCATAAAATTTGTGAATAAAAGTGAAAAATGGCTAAGACATTAAGGCACATAAGTACAATTTTGGTGTGAAAGTGTAATTTTTCCGTTCAAGTTTGGGAGCCCAGGTATCACCACGCGAGTCAAACTACCTCCGCAGAAGCGCGACACGAATGAAAGCTTGAACCAGCGGAAAAAAAGTCACTTGTGCGAATGAGAGATTCTTGGGCGACGAGATATCCAAATCATACAAATTCGGGGGATTTATGTGAGAATGGCATGCATATTTATAGGCAAAGCAGTTTACCTGTGCGTCGTACCCAGCACGGTTCGGACCGGGGCGCCGCTACTTGCGTGCCACAGTTCCATGGTTTTCTCCTTTACCTCAAATCCAAATCCTAATTCCTTTCAGATCCAACATTGAGGGGGAACTTTTTTTGATGCTCCTTTCCATCATAGAGTCTAACGAATGAAAAATGGGAATACCAAATTCACAAAGAGATTCATCCTTTGAAGAAACATCAATAATTGGCAAAGGCATGAACAAGGATTTGTTTACACATGGGTTGTGCAAGTTTCACCATGTTTGCGCAAGTATACTTGCACGCAACATATTGGCAGTGCAGGTGACTTGTGCACCCTATTTGATTTCCACTCAAGGTCTTCAATGGCCTATAAATATGCCTTGTTGGCCCCCCATTTCGGGGATGGAAAAATCCAAAAGTCATATTTAAGCTCTCGGCGCCCTAGTCTCTACTTCAAGTCTTCTGACCACTTCTAAGGTAATTTATAACCTATAATGGAAGTCTAAAGAGGGGTAACAAGGCTTAAGTGTTGAAATTCATCAACACTTCCATGCTAGAGTATCCAAACCTTAAGGTAAATGGTCACAATTGTGCATTGTCTTATCGCTTCAACAAAACTTGGGTGCCACACTTTTGGAAGCCTTTAGGGATAATACTAAGGGCTTGAGCCAAGTATCTCCCAAGTATTACCCTATGGGTTAACCATCGCGCAAGTACACATTTTTCGTGCAAGTATATTTGCACAACCCGTACTTGCACGCCCAAATAGGACTTGGGCGCCTGCCTCTTTTTGGGTTCCCCTCCTGCCTATTCAACTTTTTCTTTCAAACTCGTCTCTCCTCTTCAAGATTTAGCCTTCAAAATCCTTTTCAAAGACATTTTTTTCATGGTTCCTTTGTTGAATTCATTATCTGAAAGAAATTATATGGAACATCTCTTAAAACATAGTGATTTACATATCTTTATGTCACTATGGATAGAGATTTCATTCATTCAACCTCATTCTCTAAGATGAAAAGATCATTAATCTGGGAATCCTCCTTAGGATTAATCCCCATGTTCTCTAAACTGGGCCTCCTTTTCAGGAGTAATCCCCAGTCCAAGTTCCCTTAATATGGGCGTCCTCCTCAAGAGTAAGCCCCAATCATAATTTTCCACTAACCTAGGCCTCTTTCTCAGGAGTAAGCCCCAGATTTCAAGTCCCCTTAACCTGGGCCTCATTTTCAAGAGTAAGTCCCAATCATAATTCCCCTTAACATGGGCCTCCTTTTCAAGAGAAAGCCCCACCTTTAATTTCTCTTTATCTGGGACTCCTTCTCAGGAATAAAATTCAATCATAAGTCCCCTCTAATTCAGGCATCCTTCCCAAGATTAAGTCCTATGTTAAGTATCCAAATCTCCATAAAGCACATATACCTTTATGGACATTGTTCATGGGTTTCTTCCTTGAAGAAAAATACCAATATTAATCTATTTGGGAATTCATACATACGTAAGCCACAAATCATTTCTTATGATTGCATCTCTCATGGCACAATCATCAGGTTTTACTGATACCTCTTTTCTCACACCGAGCATGACTCACATGAGCTTAGAGTGTGAAATTAATTATGACATATTTCTTTGGGCCATCAATTATTCATAAACCTCATACTTATTTACTCGAACTACGTGGGTTATGATTCCTTTTCTAAACAAGGATACATAGGTAGCCCATCTGCGGGTATGATCCCAAATCTAGAATAATTAATGTCCTTCTGAACGAAAACAAACTTCAACTGCCCCACTAAGTGGCTTTAAAACTAGTATGGTTTTCATAATGACCAAGAGATTTCTATATAATGTATTGAAGGATACCATTGACTAAGAATATCTAACAAATACAGATGATTCTATATCGATGAAGAACCTCAAATACATATAAAATATTATCTAAATATCATACATATCAATCATTGATTATCAGATCTAAAGGAAAACTCATTTTAATACTTGTTAATTTCATAAGGATTCACGAACATAACTCAAATCTATAAATAGAGTCCCAGATTAGACAATAATTCCCCCTAAAAAGGTGTGATGAGTCTGACCTCCCATCCTCTCGACCAATGAAAATTCTTAAGCCTCATCAGTCTACAACTAATCAGCACCTACCTTTGGAAAGTAGGTCCAAATGGATATAGAATCATATGATGTTTCTGGTTCTACGAATAAACCCGTTAGAAACTGATTGGAATGTCTGAACCATAAATAGACAATTCCATCCCCATTTCTAGAGGAAACAGGGATCATATGAGAAAAAAGGACATTATCATTCAAAAGTGTCAAGGGTTGTAGCATAGAGTTTTTTAAGATGTTTTCATTATAAATTTATATAAGTTAATTTAGTTCTTTATAAAGTGGGATTCATTATGAATATTTTCAAATATTTCATAGAGGATTATCTTGAGGAGAAGACCACAAATGGGTTATTTATTACTGAGGGTAGGAAGTATATTTCAGGTATAGTATTGGGAATGCCTGAACACCTGGGTTGTATATGAGGATACCAGGAAGGTGTATTGGGGAAAAATATTTCTACATTTTAAAGCTTCTTCAATGGATGATCATTTTTTTTAAAAAAATAGAATCCTTCTAATATGATGTTTAGGATATTAATGTGATGATAGAGGATAGGATCAGAGCTACAGCACAGTCGATGTTTGCAGAAATGCAATGATACTTACATATTGTTGATCCCAATCCCATTATACTAGTATCTCCCACTCCTACATACTCAGATACTCTACCTCTGCCTAAAGACCCCACTCATTCTTTTCCTACTCCTACACCCCCTCCTCCATAGATTATGAGTTATTGGGAGCTATATGTGATTGATCCCCATAATATTGTTACATATATAATGATATTTTATATAGGTGATAACATTAATCATCAATATATAGAGATAGAGAATCACAAGGCCATTGTATAGAATATTATAGATAGATTAGCTATGATACCTTTTCCTAAAGATGAGGTGAGTAGAGTTTGAAAATGTATCAGCAATTTATTAGTTTTTCCAACAATACTTATTCAACATGTCACCATAGAGGTATGTGTATATTTTATATTTAATTAATTTTTTTATTAAATAGGTTTTATCAATTTAAAGTTAATATATATCTATTTTTTAATGAATACTTTAAAGGTAAAAATATAATATTTAGATAACAACAAAGAAAAGGTGAAACTTCTTATAATGTTTCTACCGGTCTTGATAGATTGGAAGCATATTCAAATTTTTTATTGGTTGTATCTGAGACTAAAATTTATGCTAATGTTTATGGGTATGTAGTTACTCTTGGTCTTTTGAAAAGATATATCATGTATCCTATAGTTGAGTATTAGTTGGGCATCAACACGATGAAATTTTTTTCAACTAATGTCCATTACAAAAAAATTTACATTGTTTTATTTTAATGAATTTTTTTGAAAATGTACATTTATGTTTACTTTTTATTAGTTATCTTTATAAAATTTGTAATGGGTATGAGATGATAGAGTTATATGGATTTATGGACCCAAATTTTATATCACTTATAGAAAGAACAATGAATTATATTGAAAGAACATTTTATATTTCTGACTGATTATAAAACAATATAATTGTTTAGTGATGGTTGTTTCCCTATCTTTAATAGTATGAAACATATATCCTCAATAGTTTTTTAAATATTACAACATAATTATCAGTTATATTATATTTTAGTTTATTTCAATGGCCATTGGATGTTGGGAGTTTTTTTCTTAGGGATATGGTGCTCTACTGGCTATGCTCTATCCCTGGTGATGTTTGAAAAAAAAATTAAGAATGTATTGGAAACATAAGTTAGAATATTTTATTACTTTTTTATATTATAAAAAATTTAATCTACATATTCATATTATTTAAATATAGGTCATGGAATTCATATCAGGGAACCACAAAAAAAGAAGAGCACCATGATCAAATATATAAAAGAAAAGGTGAATTTTCAATTACAATTACTAAATTTTGTATATATATTACAAAAAATATATTTTTAATATAAATATTATTTTAAAGAGAAATTTCATATAAAAGAAGTCATAAAGGAATATGGATACATTGTTGTAATATTTATGCATGAAATAATTACAAATTTTACAGATATGAAGTTCAATCTGGTTAGAGTTTTTTATAAACGTTTCCTCAATATTTAATTTGTTTTATTTAGAATAATTGTTAAATGATTTCATTTTAATTTGATTATTTCTTATGACCCTCTACCTTATATTCCAAAGGATCTGAAACACTTTCAAATAGAATAGATGAATCATTTTAATGTTTTGATTAAATTTTAGTTTATTAGTACTATAAATTTTAGGAAAGTAATTTCAAAATTATATGTGTATTATTTATGTTGTTCTACTATTTTTTATTCTAGTTTTTTCCTTATAATTTTTTGGAATTTTCTACTATGGAGAGGATGAAAAAATAATAAAGTTAAAAACATTATTTATCACATCGGTTATGTGGTTACTGATGTTATAAACCAATCCTCACTGTGTTATCATGTCGGTTACCAAATAACCAATGTGATAAACCTTATTTTACATAGTTTTTTAGAAAAATTATGTGATTAATGGATTATGAAGTTGGTTATATACAAACCAAAATGATAAACCAATATAGATGAGTTTATCACATCATTTCTTTAATAAATAATGTGATAAATGTTTTTTCATGTAGGTTCTTTTTGTAAACTGATCTGAAAAGGTCTACATAAAATTATTTACCACATCATTTATAATTAATCGAATTTAAAAACATTTTTACAACATATCCATCAATAATGTATTTTAATAATGGAAGGGAAAACCCAAAAAACCCGATGTAAAAAACCTTCTTTTCATAATTGAATAAATTATGACAATCCTCTTTGAAATCATTGCCTTTTTTATATAAATAGTACACCCATTAAAACACATCCATAAACCCCCCCTAACCATTGTGTTTAATTCCCACTCCTCTTGCCATCCCGAGTGGTTATCTACTAGGTCTACCATGAAGGTGTTGGAGAACTGTAGTGGGGATGTCCCAATAGTGGTTGATCCTCACTAACTATTTTGATTAGTATAAAAAGTATGTAAGCCACCTAAATTTTGTTGTTTATTATAATGTAACTGGATACAACCTTATTCCATCACTTTTACCCCAATGATCATATAAATTAATAGTTGGGGATTTCTGGCATTTTGGAGTGTAACTTTATCATGTTGGATAAACCTATATAGTGGTAGAATTATTTATAAGGGGTAATCATTTTCCCCACCATTGGAAGATCACCCAAAACCTCATGTTGTGGAAGTATTCAATCACTTGATCTAATCTCAAGGTTCCCATCTAGATCCTTCCTTCAAGCTGCAGTAGAATATAACCAATTAGAGTTTATTGGATGAGTTTTTTGAAAATTCTCTAATTCATTTTCATGAAAATTTCTATTCACATATGTCTACCCTTTGTAAAATATCATCTAGATGGATTATTTGGAAAATTTTGGTCCACATAATTCTTGCTCCTTCAAATGCACCATCATATAATTTATTTTCATACAGAAAAACATCATCAATAGTGATGTAGTGTAAAATCCAAGGATATGTGTCACAAGACCTTATTTCAAGTTAGAGTTCTTTGAAATGATATTATGTCTCAATTTTGTGTGAATAAATTATTTTCCACTCAATTAATACCCATATTTTTAGGTAAGTGACCATGTAGTACTTCATGAGTCTAGAGGTGAAAATTTCCAAATTTTGTGTTTATAGTAGAACAAAATCCACTGTTTTCCCATTAGATTCCATTCTAAGGAGGGAATTTGGTGAAACCAAAAATGACTCAAATAATGATCTATATGGAATTGTCGATTAAAAATAAACTTACAGATAATAGTTATAGTGTTCATGCAACTTGGAATTTTAGGTGACCTGTTCTAGAGAACTAACAACGCCACTTTTTAAAAAGATTGAGAAGTTGTATGAAATGAAGATGAAGGATCCACAAAACTCTCCCATACATGAAAACAGAAATATTTCATGATATTCCACCTACCACTAGCCTATGGTCTATAAATATCCCTGAAATTTCAATTTTTTGGTTATATACATTGGGATTCCAAATTCAAAGCTCCTAGCTCATGCAACTTATAATTTTAGGATTCCCGCAAACCTAAACAATTCAATGGATTCTAAGAGGTAATAATTTACAAAATAGTACCTTAAAACCCATAAATTTATTTAAATTTTCTTCAGATTTTTGTCATGAAAATCCATTCCATGAAGAAAAAACTTCTTGAAATGTCCAAAACAATCATGCAAGTCATGGTTACATTAAATATTCAATTTTCATGAAACACATTCCATGGTGATCATCTTAATGTCTTCCATTCACAAAATTCACTTTTATGAAAGTTGAGATATTGTGGGTCCCACAAAAATATGATATTCTTTCCTTCATGAAAAATCTATATTCATGATCGGTATCATCGACTCTTATCTTCATAACAACTACATAAAGAAAGTTTTGGGAAACATCCATGATTGTTACTCCCAAACATGATCGGGGATAAAATCACACACCTAAGCCCCACTCATTCTCTCTCATATCCTAAGAAGTACATATGACTTGTACCATGTTTAATCCCACCAACTCTCCCTAAATTCTTCAATGTCTCCAATCATGTTCGGAATCCTGTCTGCTTGATGCATAATTCCCATATTGTCCCTTGATTTTATCACTTCCATGGTATAGGTGTCCTGACCACATGACATTAAATTGTATGGTGTGATCCTATCATATGAACATAAAATGTGAAACTAGAACTATGTGGGAGTTTTACTTATTCAAACAGGGTTTATAGGACACCACATTGAAGAAAAATCTCAACATTACTATAATTTCATCTCCCCCTTAGGAGGTGGTATCTCTGAAAAATGTGCACTTTTCTAGAGTATAATAAACCTATCACCAAACCTTAGAAAAGTATATATAGGTCATTAAACAACAGGGAATGACCACTAGATGTGAACTTATGCCTTCATATACATGATTTGAATATGTATATCCATCCCCACTGGATTTTACGTTATTTCCTCTCATACATGAGGAGGGTGTTTGGATAAAATTCCATTATATTATGAGTATAAGTAGGCTCATTCCATCGGTGAATAGCCTAATTCATCCTATTTAAAATCATTGGGTGATCCCCTTTACTGATGCATCAGGAATTTAGTATCTTTATACGAGGAACATGGTGAGCCCTATGGTATGGGCCTATGGAGAATTTTGTGTGGATCTAAATATTCCATATGTGATGATCATAAGAATCCTATGTAACAAGCTTGTGGTCTCTCATTCCTTCCATTAAGTGAAATATCTAAAACAATTTCCCTATTTTTTGAGGATTGGTTGCCTCAAGTGATCGTTATGATAAGCCTTATGTGATGAGTAAAAAAATCTAATGTGACGAGAATGGGGTATCTTTATTCTCCCCTTATGTGATGAGATTAAGATATTACCCTTCCCCGTGTGATGAGCATGGGATTCCTTGTATTCTGAGGACAAGTTCCCTTGTGTAATGGGTATAGGATTCTATAGGTGATGAGCCTGGGATATCTTATTTAATGACTATATTATTCTTTTGGGGACAATCCTAGGATTCCTTATGTGACAGGTATTACTTTCTTTATATGGTGAGAATAATATATCTCTAGTGTCAAAATTATGTTGTCTTATGTGATGGACATAGGATTCAATAATATCCGAGGAATATATTTTTAGGTTCTTAGTGTATATAATGTACCCATAATCTCTAACCACAAGGTGTTCGACCAACTATGACAAAAAGCTATGTAATTAATCAGTGTCAACATGAACATGACATCAAGAAGAATATTCATTAGCATATCTGAAATATATAATGGAGTCTTGAATGAGGAAACAAACTGCATGCAAGAATCCCTATAAGGTAGTGATAGAATCCAATCATCCCATTTTTATCAAGTATAAATCACTATAAACCTCAATGGTGATATTCTTCCTACCTTTTAAATTTCAAAATACATGTCCTAGAAGATGAAAATCATGGATATAGTCAAACATGAAAGAGGGTCCTAGTAGAAAGCATAAAAAACAATACTCTAAGTATATTCAGTTTCTCAGTTTTTAGTATTGGTTTGTCCAAGAACATTTACCTCATCATAATCCTTTTTAGTATTATTATAAGTAAATCCCATGTTATTCATAGAATCATCAAAGCCACAAATATAAGTTTTATTATGAGAAAAGGGTTAAATTTCCTTAAACATTACATGATTTAATTTTTCAACTATCTTTAACTTTTTATTGAAAACATTATAGGATTTAAAATTAGTATAATTACCATGAAATGTACATTCATAAAACTTTGGAAAAATTTACCATGATTATCACTTATGTTAAAGATATAAAACTTTCTAAAAAATATAAAACTATCAAATTTTATATTCTTAATTATTCCATAGCAAAGAATGTTTTTTATTTAAAATAGTCCTTGTTATAACTCTTCTTATGAATATAATGTTGTATTAATAGCCTCATCATAAAAATGAGAAGGAAAAATATATTCAAATAACATGGTTCTATAATTTTTTTCAATGTTTTATTTATCCTTTTATTAACATTATTTTTTTGAGGTGTTATTGGGGTAGTTAATTTTTATTTAATACCATGATTTGAAAAAAATCAACCGAACACATTTCATTAAAATTCACCCACATAGTAACAAATTAATGAGATATTTTTAGAATCACTTTTATTGTGAAAATGGTTTATTGAAGTTGAAGTTTTTAATCCTTAAAAATTAAATCCTTGTAAATATAGAAAAATAATCAACCAAAAAGAACAAAGTATTTTTCACCTAGTATGGTTTTTATAGATGGTTCAAAAAAATATGTGGATATGTTCTAATGGTATGTACATAAAAACCTTATTAATTTATTTGAAGGAATATTTTTATTTCCTGTCTATTTGAATGGAATCGTGAAGACTTGTTCATCAAACATTTTATAAGGTAAATTTTAATTCAAATTCTTCTTTAATAACATCCTCAAATAATAAACATTAAATTTTAAAAGTCTTATATTAAAAATACCAGATTAATTTATTTCATCATTAAAATATTTTATATTTCTTAAATAAAAATAATCAAGATCCTAGATTTAATAATTTTATGTTCTATTCACTTTAAACATAAGTAATATTACACTAAAAATAGAACGGTAATTATTAGAAAAATAATATGAATAACCATCATCAAATAGTTGATAAAAACTTATCATTTTCATCTTTAAACCATAAACCTAGAATACATTTTTTATGAATATAGATTTTAGATTTCAATCGTTTCTAACACCAATGGTCGTTCATTTTGAATTGTCTCCAAAAGGGGTATAACCTCAGTCAAACATTGATAAAGGGTAAAAATTTGAGAAGCCTCCACTCCTAATTATTGACCAAACACTATCCATATGCCATTTAGAATTACTATTTTTTATGGATCCTTCGATATAAAATTATCAAAATAGTATATTTTTTGGTTCTCATATTCCTTTGGGCCTTGCATTGTTTGTAATTAAAGACATAAGCAACCAAATATGGATTCATTAAGAAATAATTAAAAACATTAATTTTAATAAATTTATAGATATATAATCATTATTAACAAAAAAATAATATAACCTTAGAGAATAAATCTTCAGCATAATGACTATAAATATCATAGTGAAAATAGGAAATATTGATCACTCTTTTCAAATTAAATCTAGAACAATTCAATAAAGAATTTAATTTCTTCCATTGTGTCATATAACTTGTTTAAGTTTAGAATAAATTTAAATATCATGTATGTTATTGAGGCGTTCCCCACACCAAAACAAAACAAACTTTAACAAAATTTGAAATTGTCATGGTTAGCTAAAAATAAATAATTCTAGTATCATGAATATCACATGCAGTTTCAACTTTATCAAATGTGGATGTTAATTCTAAAAATTTATTATACATTATTTTTTTTAATAATAATATAATCATAATATTTCTTATATGTTTTATTATTTTTCTTTAAAGCATCATGTTTAACCAATCTCTTCTATTAATTAACTTTTTTTAATCCTTTATAATTATATTTCATTTCCCAATAAAATATTTGTTATAATTCATTATTATAAACCCCTTGTTATTATATTAATGGTATATTACCATTCCACCTTATTAGACAACCTTTATAAATCATTATAATGTAAAAATAGTTTCTTATACACAAACTCAATTACTCAAATCCATATAGATTCCAAATATGTTTGATATTTTGGATATATTATATCTAAGAGATGGAGTTTTTTATAAGTAAGGATAATTAAAATATAATTATACTAGTTTATGTTAAATACCTTGTGGAATAATCTTTAATTGGGCATAATTAAACCAACATCATTAAAGCATTCCAATTTATGAGTCTCAACACAAGTGGAGTTTGTATCCCTAATGAATATAAAATATGTATGTCATGTACTACTAATGCATAGAGAAAAAATTATCATTCATTTGGACACATATCCTTACAAGGTATTTTAAGAATTGACTTATTTTTATTGATATATTTTTAAAACGATCGAAACAAACACTATTATGACCTTATCCTTCTTTTGATCAGAGAAATTTCTATTAAATTTTAAATGTTTTTTTAGTTTCTAATTTTATTAATGGATATTCACTAAGATATGCATATTATTCCATTGACTGTGGAAACATTAAAAGTATATATATTCATTATTTCTTTATGGGTAACTATTTATTACGTAGCTCCCCAATGAATCTATTGATCATATGAGACAAACATACATTTGATAATGGGAATGTCCTTACACATTATTTATGATGTATTATTATAAGTCATCAAAGGTATGTTTATAATGCCTAAAATAGTGAATTTAATCATTATAAGATCTATTAGTATTATCCATGTTATTATTTAGCTTTAATATATTAGATTCTATAATGAGAAATTGTTTAAAAAGGGGATAAACCAGGAGAACTCGATCCTCACATTCCAGAAAAAATATTTAAATGTTGAAAATGCCAATAGAATAAATCAAAACCCTATACTACTGGATAATATTGGTACCAATGATATATTTTAACTTTGGACACCAATAAAATAATTGTGGAGACAAGTCCTTCTTATGAGAATGTTTTATTTAAGAATCATTTCAAAGAGGTTGTCAAATAAGTTGTGAATATTTATATCTATAACATTTATTTCCCCTCCCCAAGAAGAGTTATCAAGAAGTGGTGTATTTCACATGTATTAGAATATTAATATAATTTCAAGGAGAGAATCCATATATGAAATTATTCTTCTATCATGAGGTTCATAACTCGGATAGGGGAGAGGCTTTGGAAATTCAATGATCCTTTCAAGAGAACCATGGATATATAGGGGTTCAATGATTAGAAGATGATGGTAATGGGTAGTGGATTTTATAACATTTTATTCCTCTCTAATGAAAAAAAAGGTTGGAGTGGATCTTTGGATCAGTTTCATTAAAGCCTATATTTCATAGAATTCAGGAGTTGGATAGGAACTTTGATCTGAGAAATTGTAGGAACACCCCCACATAGGATTTGATCCACATTTTTATGCTCCATTGGTTTTGCTGGAACATATAAATCCTATGGTAAATTGAATCCTTAAGTATAAATCCTATTATAATTGATCAAAAAACTAATAACTCGTGTTTTGGGCTCAAGACCAGGGTGTTTTTTGGGGTTAATGGGGCTAATACTCTTGCTAAAGAGCGATCTCTAACAATAAAGGATGATATAATAGGAAGTAAAATATGAACAAACACCCAAATTCTGTATGAATTGTTGTTTCATTGGTCATATGTCCCCTAAATGTAATAGGAACAAACCCACTAAATTTTTCAATTATAATTTCAATTAATAAAAATCCTTCATGAATGAAAAATATAAATACAATGTCATAATACCTAGACCCCCTAAATATACATACTATGGCCTCTATTCCTAGACATCTTATGCCAGGACCCAACCTCTAAGGGTCTTTCACAATCCCTTGTCCCTAAAAATATTTCAAATACCTACACAACCTATCAATATGAATAAATGGATATGGACAGGAACATTTCCTCATTAATTGGTATAGTGTAAGTGGGAAATGATGTTGAATATCTATAATATCAATATATGGATATTCCTCCTCCAGAAGATTTATATCTAGATATTTATTTGTATAATATTTCTAAATATGTAGATCTTAATCTGTTAAATTCATTTTCAACAATAAATGGCATAGATTGGGTTGTGGATCACATGCCATCTAATATTTCTAACATGTTGCCACGTCATGTGACCCATATAATGAAGATATAGAAATGATCCCATGATGATCATTCCCCCTCAAAATAGGTTCAAAACATTAATGATGAGAATTAATAGGCTAAAAACCCTTTGATTCTTGATGTGTCCCCTGTTATATGGGGATTCACATAGGTTGAGACCCCTACCTCTAACCATGATAATACCATAGGACATATTCATGAAAGTATGTCCCTTCATAGTAAACTAGAAATACCCTTCCTCTAGGCTCCCTTATAATGTTTACAATAGAATAGAAACTTATTACACTCAATCTAAACATGTACAATACAATAACAATTTTACCCCAGTCAATGTTTAGTTCTTGGTTGATGACACTGAGGACTTGTGACCTCATGAACCAAACCAGGATGTGAGAAAAATGAACAAATATAGGGATAGAATAGTAAGGTATGAAACACCTAAGGTAAAGAGAAAGAAATTAATGTTCAATGTAATAAGTCACATATAGAGAGTACATGGTTGGGAAGGAATTAATCAAGAAATAGATCTCTTAAAAATGAAACTCATATACTAGAATTTTCATGGGATTAGGAAATATCCCATGGTTATAGCCTTTAGAAATTATCTTATAAAACATAATACATTTTTAATTGGGATTTATGAACCTAAAATGTGTTTTCAAAACTATGAGGCATTCAAATGGGACCACCATAGATACACTTTTCTCTCACAGAATTCTCATGAAAATTATATGGATCATGTATGGTTCCTCAAGAAAGATATAATTCAAATTCTTAATTGCATAATAATCCACCATGATATATCTATATAATTTTCCATTCATTTCCAGACTCTTTTTATGTATTTTGTTTATGGTTCCAATTACTATATTATAATAAGGGATATTTATAGGGAGATGGAAATTATGATTGATTAAATATGTCATAAATAGATCATTGTAGAGGATTTCAACTATATAATTGTAACTGATGAGATAACTGGATGAAATTTCAAAATGATTACCTCTCAAAAAAATTCCTTATCCATTTATTATTAATTTTTTTTGAAGTTACAATTTTGGATCCAATTTTACTTGTAGTAGATATAACATAAATGGTTTATAGTCTAGTATACTGGATATATTATTTTCACAAGTTTCTAATACAAGTGCATCCATTGGTGTCTCGTGATTCACCCTCCCCAAGTACCACTCAGATCATAATCCTATCTTTATTGATTTGCACACACAACTCACAATGAAAGAACCAATTCCACATAAGTTAGTAAATATATTAATTGTAACACATGGATGTTGTGAAGCTATCAGGGAATCTTATAAGATATAATCCCTTGGTATCATACTATAAATGCTTATTAGAAAAATAAAAATTATATTAAAAAATTGTAGAAAAAATAATTCTCCAAGATAGAGGTTGAAATCTGGGTCGTTGAAGAACATATTTCATACTTCCAACATAGAAATAAAAAATTTGAAGATCCTTTTTGAAAGGAAATACAATCAATATCTAAGCTGGATGTTATTTTAAAACTCAATGAAAGGTTGTAATGAAAATATACCAATGTAAATTGGATGAAGGATGGATATAGAAATTCTAATCATTACACCGGTTGAATGAGTATAAAAGAGTTAAGAGAGGTGATAATTCCATTAACATTAATGTTTGTACCCTCACCTCTAGAAAAAGGAATATCCAAGGTTGTGGAAAATTAAGTTCAAATACTCTAATCAGATGATTGAATTTATAGAATCCACATGATGTTTGATAAAACTTCTAAATGAATTTATGATAATCAAAGTATAATTCTTATCCTAGATCTCTCTAAAGAAGAAGTAATAAATTATATTTTCTCCCTAAACATTGATAGTACCCTGGAATAGATAGTTTCAACAATAAGTTATTCATATTTTATTGGGATATATTATATAATGAGGTTATTGTTTCTATCGGTATGTTTTTTAATCATACATACATGCCCTATAGAATTAACTCCAAATTCAGAGCACTTATACCCAAGAATGGTAATTCCATTGATATCAGTGATTTCAAGACGGTATCAATTGGAAACACTATCCAAAAAATCATTTCCAATGTCATTATGACCAGAATTGGGGTGATCATTAGGGAAATAATCAATCCAAACTAGTTTTGGGTTCACCATAGAAGATATATTTATAATTTTTGAACATCACAAAAATTTCATCTTAATGAATAAGAATGTGAAGGATTGAATCTTTCCCAACAAAATAGACATCTTGAAATCTCTTAACACTATAAAATGGAGTTTCATTATTATTTTCCTCATGAATTTTTGTTTCTCAACTATGTTTTTTAGACTGATCAACGCTATTTTTAGCACTTTTAGTCTCTGTATTGTCAATTATTTATCCACTAGAGTCTTATTTTAATGCTCTTGGGTAATCTGAAAGTGTGACCACCTCTAGAGTATTATTTTTTCTATTTTTGAATATTACATTAGAAAATTCAATAATTATATTTCTTAATTTTTCTTTTATAGAAGAGTCAATTCTGATATGTGATTGTTCACCCCTCACACCTCCCATGTTCGAATGGTGTCCTACCCTCTAGGATAGCCTCTAAAAGATCTTTATTTTCCAATAGAACTATTCCTGGTCACTGTGAAGAAGTGTAACAGTGATCTATTAGCTATAACTAGGCCACTATTGTATATAAATATGGAGTTCCCATCACCAAAAAAATGGTATTTCTAAAATACTTATATTGAAAAGGGGACCAATGCCATTAATTTTTCTTGTTGTACCCTATTTTTAGGGGAATAATAGAATTTACTACCTTGAAAATATATGTTACAATATTCTCAACTAGTTGGATAGTTGGAAAGGTAAATCTATGTCCAAATATGGAATAGTGTTTTTGGTCAAATTAGTGATTACCTCTATATTATTATATTCCTTTTATATATACAAATGGCCAAGAGGTCCTATAAATAATCTGGAAAACATGATCAATAATTTCATCAGAGACCTATCCATGAAAGGAATCATATAACAATTTCATGGAAATAATTAATAAATCTTGTTGAAATGGTGTATTTGTCATTTTGGGCCTCAAGAGATTTTATAATTCACTTATTTTCTAATTAACTTGGAACCTTATGACATAAAATTATCTCTCTTTTGAATTTCTATCTAGAAGTTTCACTACAAAGTTACTGGATGGAATTTTTAACTACCTTGATTCATCTATCTATTCTAATAGCCAAAAATATTTCAATGACATTATGTGAAATTTATAATGGATGGTATGTAATAAATCTTACATGAACTCTTGGACCACCTCCTGGATTCATATACCCCTTAAAAGACATCGTGAGCATCACCTCAACCATATAGTAAACATACATTACAATATAAATTCAAAAAATCACAACTCTAAATGATTCAATCACATCTCAATTCTCTATTAAACAAAAAAGTATTTTCTTTATGATAGGTAAGTCATCTTATAGAAGCTAAATTAGAGTGGAAACTTCAACACCAAGAAACACTACATGATGAAATGTGATGGTATTATAACCACCATTTATGGATGTGGAAATTACGAACTCCATTTATTAATCTCTCAATATGGTTCCTTCTCTAGAGGATCTGGAAAGAGTGCATGCCTATACATGATCTCCTTCAGGAAATCGACATTCATCTTCCTTTGGAATTTAAGTTGTGCCTGAGAGATGTTCATTACCTACAAAAATTTTTCATTAGATGTCATTTTGAATCCAAAATCTGTGATTATGTGTATGATATCATTAGAAGTAAAATTTATATAAATAACTATATGGAAGGCCTATTTATATCCATCACTTCTACTACTAAGAGTGACAACATATAAAACATGTTACTAGTGGTTATTTTATCCACCATCACTTGCATCTGGAAGTCTTCGAATGTGTTAGAATTTAAAAACTAGAACACCTACATCTATGTAGGAATTATGGATATGAAATTTTATTATTTTAATTATTCCAAAATACAAATAATTGAGATTGAAAATATCATTTCTGATATAAAAATATTACGTCTTTTTTTGAATGAATAGAGGGTCCAAAAAAACTGCTGGTGCTAAAATCAATTATATGGATTCCCCCAATTTCATCATGGATCGAGGTGAATGTTGATGGTCTAACTTCCAACATTCAAAAAACCTCTAGATTTGGAGGTTTTTTCCATACCCCCTACGAATTCATCAAAATATTCTTTTACCATTACATTGGAATTGGAACAACATATAAGGATGAATTATGAGACATAAATCATGTTATCATGTATGTTGTCCACCATGAATGGAATTGTCTGCAAAATAAATGTGAATCAAATATTTATGTTGAATTGAGGAAATTTATAACCATGAATTATCCTTGGAAATAGATTCCCCATTGAATTGATGTTTTTAGGCCACTAATATTCTCAACTTGGTTATTTCACGTGTATACAAGGAAACCCATCAACTTGCAGATGTCCTATCAAAGAGAGTGAATATGATGATGAGCTCGATGTGTTCCTTTTGAATCCTATATTTTTTTCAACCCTAGTGGGTGTGGATATGTTGGGTGAGATTCAATCCAAGCACTATAAAACCCCTTATTATTCCTAAACGGTTTTTTTATGTTTTGTCTAAAAAAAATTGGATTGTGCATGCCTGGATGCAGAACCTTTTAGAGTATGGAATCCATGAATATGTTATAATTAGGTATTCATTTATATATCACTTATTTATCATTTATTCCAACCATATTATATATTCCATTTTATCATTCATTATAAGCTATCTCTTATTGTGAATCTGAGCATACTTTAATACAATTTCCCCATTTCTTTAGTAAACCATGACGAATAAGACATGTTGATTAAATTTAAACATAAAGTAATAATAATGGTTTAGTAATTGTTGTAATGTATTTTATGTTTCAAATATAAGGTAATTTGAATTTATATTTCTAGTCTCTTAATACTACTAAACTTTTTGGATCATGTGTTTTGTGATTTTAGAAATTCTATTTCCATTATAATAAATGACCATATAGTCAATGTCACCAGAGTGGTGGTTATTGTAGCTAGTTATAGGGAATATTTTGAAAAAAACGATGGCATTAGATTTAGAAGAAAGGAATTAAATAATAAACTTTATGATGAAACCATATGAAATATCCAAAAATCATATATAATGTGTAAAATATATGATATTATATTATGATAAATACATAAAAATACATGAAGCACATGTTATAATCAACAGTGTTATTAAATCAATGATTAAGTTGTGATATTTTTTAAATAATGGAACTCACTTGATGAAATGATAATGTTGTCAATAATTGTGATTATTGTAATTATTTTCCAAAAGATTCAGGGTTTAATATAAATAGTACATATTGGTAATTTTTAGAGATCAGATAAGAAATTAATAAGTGGTAAAACCCCAATAAATATCCATTAATCTCTACAAAACTAGTTCAAGTAAAAAAAATATAGACACATAAGGTTAAATTATAAAATTTCACTCTATTTATAATGATTGTTTGTTATCAAGGTAATGAGTATAAATTAATTACATACATTAAATATTAAAATGGAAATATTAATTAGAAATATTTTGATTTTCTTTTATGGTGTATCTAACAATTAATATCTTTCGGATAATACAATTATATTGATGAGTTTTATACTTATTATGTGTTAATTTTGTATACAACTATATTTTCCAAAACATTAATTAATATAGGGTGTATTTAATAATAAATAGAAATAAATATACATTATTCTTTTCAATATCAATTAATTTATTTTAATATATAATGATTTTGAAATATTCTATAATAATAAATTTATATGAGAAATGAATTTTTGACATATCCATATTTATTTCATTTTATAGATATTATCATTGTATTTGGAACATTTTATCTTCAATAGTAGATATTTTACTCTCACCTAATTATGAATATATTAGAAAATGGTATATTTTGTTTACAACGTCTCATTCAAATGATGGTATTCAAATTTTTATATAGTAGTAGATGAGAGTGGTTATTTATCAATTTATATATATATATATATGTGTGTGTGTGTGTGTGTGTGATTTTTTCAATTAAGTATTACTAGAAGTATTATACATTTTTTGAGTTGATAAAGTTTTAACGTATTCAATTTTCATTTTATTAATATTTTTGTTCAAATAATTTTTTTAATATTTAAAAATATATAAAAATATTATAAATAAAATATTTGCATCGATTTTTCTCTAATTATATTTTTAAAAGAGTTGTAAATTAATTTCAAAATATGTTGAATCATTATGTAAATTCCTGTGCATAATCAGATATTTGATAGAGCAACAACTATTAGAAACCGAATGTTGAAAAATATAAATTTCTATATTTAGGGGTAGGAATTAGTATTTATTTACATTTTTACCAATTATTTAAAAATTATAAATATGAAATTAATTTATGGTGTTATAATATAACATCCCAAATTTTTATATATAAGTTTTTTTATAATTAAAAAATTATACCATGGTATTTATTTATTTATTTATATATTAATTTTTTGAAAATAAATAATATGAATATATTATTATTTAGTAAATAAATAAAAATTTGTGAAAATTTACATTACATAACAAAAGTTATTTTATTTAATTATGAAACTAAATAATAAAATAGAGATTCACATTCATTGGAACATAAATAACTAATTTTGAAAAATAAATAAAAATATATGGAAACATAATAATCTGGAACTCTGTATGATCATATTTTTTAAATAACACCAAGAATTAATGTTATATCTGTATTATATAAAGATAATAAATGTAAATCACATTTTAAAGAAACTAATAAAATTATTTAAATGTTTTTATATGATAGAATAAATTTAATTCATAATTGTTAGTGTGGAAATTTTATGGGCAAGGTATTTGTTGGAATGGTAACATAGTATCATGATCATTGTAATAATAATATGGTTTTATGTGTAAAATTTAGGCAACCAATAAAATACATAGCCTGATATGGTAATTTTATAATTAGTAAATATAATAATGTGTTTGAATTAATTAATGATAATTTAATTGTATATATGTATTATAGTAATAAAAGGAACTCCAAAGGCTGATCAGGAACTTCATCAAGACTAGGTCTATCAATGAGAAGAAACTTATTACTATTTCGTGGAAGGATTGCATCAAGCCACTGACTTGGTAGGATTATAGATCATTGATTTGTTCCATTTCAATGAGGGCCACTTGTATAAATTTACTTGGGACCTTCTTAAATCCAATGACATCTCAATGGATTTTCTCTCAGAACGGTTCATCTCAAAGTTGTGGGATGGCTACCCTCATCACCTCTCCTCCTCAATCTCGACTACTCTGAATTCCACCTTTAATAGTCTCATGCAATGCACTAAATGGATGGTGTGTAAGGATTCTGCTCTAAATAACTGGAAAACTCCATGGATAATTGGGTGATTCATAAGGATGTGGGCATCCCTCCTTATTTAATAAAAACCTCAATTGCTACCCATCATGCCTCTAATATTCATTCATATGGTCTCATACCTACTCATTTTCATGATGAGATCCAACGGTACAACTTTATTGATAGGGAAAAACTAATCTGGCAGCCTCACTCCACCAGGATTTGCAGCACCTATTATTTCTACATGCATATGTGGGATGGGTCACCCATCACACCTCAGTGGAATATGGATTTTCGAAAACCCTTCATCCCACCTTTATATTATCTTATTGTCTAGAGAATATTGAAAATGCGGATGCCTTTCTAGTGTGTTTTGTAGTGAACTAGACTAAAATTTTCATTGGTCTGACCCTTATGTCTTTCTACTTAGGAGACAATTGAACATGTTTCTCTGTTTTGTACATTCACTTACATGATTTTTAATTATATACAGAGCATGATTGGATGCTAGCTCTACATTGATGGTCTGGATGGGCTGTTGAGCTCCATCACCTTAGTGAAATGTAGTGATCAACTGAAGAACATGATGCCTGCTTCTACTAAAAATATTATGGGGTTTGTATAGAAATCAAGGAATGTCATTGTCTTTGATAATTAATAAGGAATATTTCAGGCTGTGGCCAGATTGGTTCACAGAGCCTTTTTCACTGCCTCCAAAATCCAGACTGGTTGCAAAGACAATTATATGAATGACCTCATCGATTTTAGAGGCCATGGGGTCCCTAGTAGAATAAAAAACATTGGTCTTTAATCAAATCAGGTGGATCCCCTTTATTCCTTCTTTGGTGAAGGTCAATGTTGATGGGGAAGCTTCAGTTGCACTTGGGACTTCGGGTTGTGGTGGTGTCTTCCACACTTATCGAGGATTAATCAAGGGATTTTTCTATCATTATATTGTACTAGGATATTCCATTGAAGTTGAACATTTGGCTATGATAAAATCCATTGCTTATGCTGTTCATCATAGATGGAATTTTCTTTGGATCGAATATGACTCGGTGGTTGTAGTTGAGATGTTCATGTGTCGATCTAGGAGTGTCCCATGGAAGATGTTGTCAGCATGGGTTAAATGTATTCAGCTTGTGTGTGGCCTCAATATTTATGTGATACATGTGTATATTGAGGCGAACTAGGTTGTTGACACTCTAGAAAAGACGGCCATTTCAGAATCATGCTCAGAATGGTCTTTTTTGGCCCCAGAATTCTGTTCACAGCTTCTTATTGTAGATTCTTATCATACCAATTTCACTAGACATTGTAATCCCCTCTTTTGATGTTATGACATTTATTTTAATTAATAAAATTTGGTATGAGGGGGTATTCCCTTCTCTTAAACCTTTTTTTTTGTATAGTAATAAATATTTTTTTAACTAATTGTTTTAGGATAAATACATGATTTTAAAATGAACATGAAGTTATTATATAATAAGTAAATTTATCTTGTAAATAAACTAATTTTCATTGAAATAATTTTCAATTTATAATTGTAATATAAAACTTTTCCAATGTTGAATTTTTTATAATTTTATTACATTAGTAAATTTTTTGGTGAATAGTAAAGTACAATATGCATATGTGACAAAAATTATGACATCAATTTTTATATAAAAATGATACAATGACTAATTTAAACACATATAAGACCTAAAATATGGTTATTTTTAAAATAATGTATTGTAAAATATTTAAGTCATTTTCAAAAACCAATAAATCAATTTCCAATATCTGACATGTACTTTAATATTTTAAATACAATTATTTATGAATAAATGTATTTTCCATGGTGAAAATAATGTAAATAAATGGATTTAGTTTATTTATTTAATTTTTTTTAAATCATGGTTTTGATATTAAATGAAATGATCTAAAACCCCATGTAGGCTAATGGTATTCAATTTTTCACAACCTATATTTTCAAATACCAATCCAAGAAACTATTAAACAATTATCACTCGATTTTTATAAATACCCTCCCATTTTCTTATTTATCTTCATTAAAAAACATATATTAGGGTTCACATATCATTTTCTATCTCAAGATTCATACCATGAAACTATTAAGGTACAAATGTGTTCTTTTTTAAGCATTGTGATGATATTTAACAAGGTAAGGGTTTATAGTTCTATCTTTTCAATTCCTATTTGAGATTATTTTTTTATAATCACTTTTATACTCTCATTTAATATGATTATTTGAATATAATTAAATTTTATGATAATCCATTTGATATATTATCAATGATATGTTACTCATTTCTTATCAGTATACCCTCTTCCATAAGTGATTCTACCAATGTAACAGTTTTCAATCTACTCTTTTAATTTCTATTTTATACATCTTTTTAAATACTATAAATTTCTAAATAAAATGTTATTATGTTTCATTATTATAAATTTATTATTATAATATGAATGATATATCACCTTTCCATCTTAATATACCATCTTCATGAGTCATTATAATGCCAAAATATTTCCAAAGCCACAATCTTCATTATTCAAATCCCTATGTATGTGAGGTATTTACGATATATTAGATGTATTATACATAATAGTATTACTCAATATAATTAATGATTAATATGATATATCTAATTCATCCTCTATTTGTCCCCAATGGTAAAAGAATTGTTTTGGTAAAAGTAACCCATTGGAATCAAATCATGCCAACCTTGGAACTTATCATAATGGAAATCATGTGTCCCTAATGAGTATAAAATATCTATATTGCATAATCCTAGTATTTAGAGTATATTTTTTTATAATTATTTTGGTCTTCTATCATTGAACACTTTTTTATTAATTGACTAATCGTTAGGTATTTCCTTATATAATGAAAATATCATACCCTATTAATCCTTTACCTTTCATTTGATAAGGGTATATTCCACTGTGTTTTGAATAAAATATTAGTTACTCATTTTATTTATGTATATTTACCTATACAAACATATTATTCTAATAGATATGTAAACCATGAAAATATATATTCCAATTATTTCAATATGGATAATTATTGATTATATATCCATGTATGCATAAGAGGTTTCATTAGGAACCTTATATTATGTTTTTTAGCTATTATTTTAATATTATGGATGATTTGGACTTATTACAAGATTCTTGGCTTCTAGAATTATATATTCCCTTGATGTATTAATAGTTCTCAATAGATAATCTAACTTCGGTTAATTGGATTATCCTTAAACATTGTTTATAATGACTTCCCATAAAGCCTCAACGGTATGTTTATGATATATGATGTTATGTATTCGATCATTGTTAGATCTATTATATTCATCCATGTGATTATATATTCCCATTATAATTTTCCCATGTATATTTATTCATCTATATTCATTTATATGGTCTTAATTTATTATTTATTCCTATTACATTATTTAGTTCATTATTATTTTAAGGGGTTGATTCCTCTCAAGCCTTTCATTTTTTATTTTTGAGTGATTAGAGATATCAAGGAATAAATAGATGAGTAAAAGTGAATTGAGATATAAATTTAACTTTGGTAAAAAAGTTTAAGAGTGGTTGGTTTGATTGTGGTGTTTAAGCATTTGGGATAGTGTTTATTTCCATGAATGGCCTTTGCAGTATAGTGATTGGGAGGCATCATGGAGCCCTGGTGGAATGTTCCAGTGGTTCAACCATTTTAGGGGTTATTGTAGTGTGATGGATGAACTATTCCATTGAGATCAGAGATCAAGTTACTTGTATATATATTTCTAATGTTCGATGAGGAATGGTGTCTCAATTGCACCATGGAGTCCTAGGGATCGAGTCACTTGGATCTGCGAATTTGGGGACTATTGTGGGGTGGTTTTTGGAATAATACTTGAATTCCCTTAATTCAAAACCAAAAATAAAATATTTTATTTGAAAATAAATTTTAAGGTAAAATTGGGAAACCAAAATAATCCATAGAACAAAAAGATCAAGCCACGTCAGAAATAAGCATTCAATTCCTAAATAATTTAAAGTGATTATAATTAATTACCTTGAATAGTTTTAATTAAATAGAGGAAACCTTCATATCTGAATTGTTTTTAAATGAGATCTTATAAGTGAAATGTCATCTTCTCCCAAGTCTACTCATGCACCTCCATGTTTTTTCCCCTCACTGATAACATGTATCAAAATATTGTTCTGTTTATCAATCTAACAGGTTTTATCTTTATTCAATTTGACTCATATCGGTCATTCAAACATCTTGTGTGTATCCTTATTTGATTCCATGATCATGAAATACTCCACCAGGATTTCCTCATTAGAATGCATGAGATTCTCTTGGGTGTTTTCTAATTTTCCATATTCCTTATCCACATTCTCTAAATCAATGGATATTGTTTCCTCTATATGTGATCGAGTCATCTCATCATCTATTAGGTCTTTATTCATGATTTTTCCATTAGGCTTACTCTTTAGGCTGTCTACAAAAACATGCAATCTCTTTTATAGGAGTTTACCTTTTTTGTATGACCTTGTTACAGGAATAAAATGAAAATATGAATAGTACTTCCTTCTCTATGGTTTCCGAATATTATATATTAACCCAACTAAATCCACAATGGTATTCATTCTCTTATTTAATGAGGATTAAAGGATTTATTCTACAAGGTCCATTTTCCTAGACTCAGAGGACCATGTTTTATATGAATAATCATTGTCCATTATTTTTTATATCCAACTAGCCTCGTGATGGGTGATTCACTTAACTTCATTCCTACTCATCCTTACCTTCTTAGAATGGCAGAGATTCATCATCTCCAAACACCTCAAAATGATTCTGGGGATCAACACCTAGTGAGGTATGATGTTTTCTACCCTCACTAAGAACATGATATTCTAAATCCCCTACTGTGAATGAACTTTTCATAGGTTTCCACCCAGCCCCATATTCTAAAAAAACCACTTGCATTACATTTCCCTTGATATTGGTACTATATGATCTTCTCTCGTATATTTCCTGAGTCAAACACCCTAGATAAGGGATACAACCATGTCTCACATCATCAATAAATGAGGGGGGACATGGTGAGTTTCTTTCTTTCACCATTGGTTATTATTATCTCTAATCCCCTTATTCTAATATTTTTAATACTTCATTCATTAAATTATTGTGTATTTCTATTTATAATTGATGGATTACTCTTGGTAGAATTATTTCTATAGGAATTGTGGATTCCTCATGGGAGAGGTGACTTTGAGATCTATGTTTTTCATTGGTTATCTCTCATCCCCTAATTCCATTATTGTGTATTTCCATGGATGATTTGTGTAGTAATGTTTTATTTTATGAATCATATTTATATTTTATAGGTACTATGAAACATTATTTTTTTCTTTTCTTTTGAGTAATTTATACTCTAAATTATCTTAATCAACATAAATTTGATATGAAAAAATGAATATTTAATTAAGCATGGGAATTTAGTTTATATTCTTCCCTAAATTTCTTAGCATGGAAGATATTGATTTTTGAATTTTCATTCGATGATTGTAGTTGTCATTAGCTACTGATTATTAGGTTAATTATTATTAAACCAAATCATATTAAATTGATAAAATCAAGATGTTAATGCACAATTTGTTTCCTATAAATAAGATTTTAGGGTTATTATGAGACCTACTTTTTACTAAGATAGTATTCATACTGTTATGGCCTTGGCTTCCCCTTGAATTTTCTATTATGATAATATATTTGGATGCATTAAATATTCCTTATGATGGTAGAGCTCGTGTTTGGTAATGTTTTGAAATATATTATCTTGTGGATATTTGGTGAGAGATGGTATTTTTTTACCATGTTTTGGTATTGAATTGATGTTATTGATGGATAGAATAGATTGAGAAATGGGATTTGCTATTCTAATTTTTGTTGTTATGTTGTATTGGTTTTTATGGGTTGAGATCTAGGATTTATTCTTTTTATTATTTTTATTGATGTTCTTAGTTTCATCTTATCATGGGAAGCTTGTTACCCTCAGGTATATCTCCTTCCTAAGGATAGATTTAGTAAATCCATTGAATACATAGGAAGATGGAAATGTAATGAATTGTAAATAATTTAGGGGGATGTGTGTTGATGGTGGTGATTATATATATTAAATGGAAACAAGTAATTGGTTGGGGTAAATTACTTAAGAGTGTAGGGTGAGACCAAAAAATTATATTATTGGACTCATAAACATTTTGCCTCTTGAGGTTATGAAATAATTTAAAAGGAATTGATTATAGGGTTATTAAATTATTGGTAAATTGATAATTACTGAATGAATTTGGTTAATGATAAATTTCAATGTCTATAAGATTGATTAATAATTATATTTATAGTTATAGTGATGGTAGTCTAGTTTTTATGTGGGACAATAGTAATAGTTCAAGTATGTTGTAGGATACGTTTTCTAAGTTTTGATGTGTTCAATTTTCTTAATGTTCTATTATTTCATTTTATAGAATACACATCTATGTAGGGATGTTTATTCCTATATTTCCTTGAGTTCTATTAATATTTCCCCACATATAGGACTATAAGGATATATTTGGAAGAATTCTCTCCCACCCTACTCTCTATTTAATAATTTGAGTAGTATATAGGTATATGTAATCTATAATTTATTAATATATAGGGAATGTACTCATACATGATGTGATGAATGTATGTTTTAACATACATGTTTCTATGGGATATAGCAGTTTGATGTTATAGAACATATATATAATCTGGAGGTAGTGACTATGGTAACTATAGGTTTACTTTAATGGGATGTAGTGGATTGACGTATAGTGCCTGGTACAATGGTTGTGACATCTTTAAATATTACAACATGGTTATGGTATGAGATGGTGTGGTTATTTTAGGTTGTATGGGTTACATGATGAGATGATGATGGGGCTATCATATTGTCTCGTGGATGGGAAGGATGTCTTATGGTGAATATAAGAGCACAAAAAAAAAATTGGGTTGAGGTTAACTAGTTAAGTGGTAAAGTCGATGTGAGGTACCTTTCATATGTATATTATTTTGATATAGAATAATTTATTTATGTGATATACTTGATGAAAAATCCTTGGTGAGGATGGAAAATAGTTTTAACTTTTTATGTAATGAGTCATTTTATATGATTATTTACTAAACTTTAGTATTCTTCTTTCAAATTTCATGAGAGGTTTTAGGTAGGATCATATTGAATATACTTTTATACTCACCTCGATATATAGGCATCTTCTTTTTAGGCATTAAGGATCCAATCAGTTATAAACCTGGGAATTACTATATTTTAGGAAGTTATTTTTGAGTTATAGGAAATTAGGGTCACTAAATAGGTGTTTCTCTTGGTATTTTTATTCATTTCCTCTTCCTATCAAATCATATCTATGTTTTATTATTTTCTATTTTTTATGTCATAGTGTATAAAGGTAGATATTATCTCATATCTTTTATCTTGGAATTTATTTACTTAATAAAATGCCTCCCTTTTTTCATTTATAACCTAGTTTCTAGTCTCTATCTCATATCGTATTAGAGGAGGGATTTGGTAATCTCTCTTATATTTACTACAGGACTGGAAGGGGTACTAGTGATGGAGGGTTTGTGATAGAGAGTTATCAATGATTTCATTTGAGAGATAGGTTGCATCATCATATTAGGTACTTGTGAGAATTAATGGGTTAGTATTGAAAAAATATCAGTTCAAATTAGGTAAATACATAAATAATGAAAACATGATTGGTCATTAGATTTTAAGTATGGAATCTCGCCTTTTTATCTCATAACGTTTCATTACATTTTATATTCAGAGGATCTTTAATGTCTAGTGTCTTGGAAATTAGGAACATAAAACATGAAAATATATAACATTATTCTAATACACTTGAATGGATTCATCATAAGTTCAAAATAAGTACAATTATTTAATCTCATAACCTTAAGACATACATCAATGGAAAGGGTGAGAAGAAGGCCTAGTAAGGAAAATAAGGGAATCAATTTACTTGTGAAATCAATAAGAACATGATAAACAAATAAAGACCTGAGAAATGGAAGTAGAGGAATTTCATACTGAAAATAATGTTAATTATAACTTGAATATGTGGCTACAAATTTTAATTTAGATATTCGTGAACTTATCACCAAGGTTTATCCCCTAGATGTCATAAAATTTACCATGTTTATTCACTAAGGTATTGTGAAACTTGTCATCTCTAGAGACTAAACTCTTTACCCAATGTATTGGAGACCTATCAGAGTTCACCATTAATATTTCTTTATTTTCATGTTATCCAAATAGATCATTATAAAAAATTTCATAAATAACCCAAAGTGAGTAAAAGAAATGGGTTTCACTACAAAATCATGAGGCTTTTAAAGTGCATAAAAATAAGATCATAATTTCATTTATATCCCATGGAAGGGAATGAGGGTTATATGTATGTCAATTACAGAATCAAGAATAAAATTTTTATGTCTTTATGAACACCCATATAGACTAAATAGGTCTGGGTATTCACATAAATAAGATAAGAGAATTTATTGAGAGAAAGAGAGGGAAATTTTGAGACGAAATTTCTACAGCATAACTCCTATATAACATGGTTTTTGAAAATAATAAAAAGAGAGGGGATTAGGGTAAACTACTAAGATATAAATCATAATACAATATAGGTACATAATAAAATATAAACAATAACATGGTATGGATATTTGAATGACATACCACATGGAATAGAAACTTGAAAAAAAAGGAAGATGTGATTTCTTTTACGAAAATTCGGTAGCTTAACGGCATCACATAAACATCTAGAAAATTAGTTGATAAGAGAGGAATTGGTCCCTCATAATTTTTCCACAAAATGGAAATAAAGAATGATATATAATAACATACTCTAATAGAATTAACTAGATACTAGAAGACATAACATACAGGAATTCATGACATAAAAGAGGAGGGTGAATGGTTCCCTTACCTTGAAGTGTAACTTTTAAAGCTAGAAGGTTGGGACCTTCAGGGGATTGAGGGAACCTTGGGAGGACTCTTTTGGAGGTAAAAATAATATACCTCCTTTTATGAGGATTTTGGGATGAATTGTATTGAGGGAATGGCTTGGTATTTATAGCCAAAGTGAGGGAACATTTAATTAATTTCCAAAGGACACCTCATCGATGGTATTTGAAAAACCAAGGGCATGCCCATGGTATTATCCACTTGGGACTCCTCATAAAATATCTTACTATTCAAAAATCGACCATATTTATTACAAAATTATTACATCATCAATGATGTCATCAAAGACCCGAAACTCAAAACTGTATTTTTACTATTCACTGAAATTTCAATTGTTTCAAAAAAATCCCAAAAATTAACCCATACCTAATATATATGCTATGAATTCCAAAATAAACTCCATTTTATGAAAACAATTGTCTAAATATTTTTAACATATTTTTGAAATAAAATCATTATATATTCCAAAAAACAACATTAAATCTATAAATCGTTTTGTAACACTTTGAAAAAGAAATCAAGGTCCCATAAAATTATTGTATAAGCATAAGAAAATAAAGTAACAATTTGTGATTACATTTAATGAAAATAAATTTCCATTTTAAATTATAAAATTAATTACAAAATTGTAAATAATGTATTAATATCATACAAAAATAACAAAACTTTTACTATGATCATTTTTTAACTTTTAAGATGTCTAAATTGTATTTATATATTCATGGGTGCAGTTTCTATTTTTTTGGCCGATAACAATTCAATAATATTCATAAGGGTATGTTACTATTCATACTTTACTATTTGCCAAAAATTAATTTGACCTTATTAGACTCTAAATTTCTTACTGGTCACAATTATAAAGGACTATTTTTCAAAAATCATTTTACATTTTTAATTATTTAAATATTACATAAATATTTTAAAATAACCTTTTTTCCAAATTTGATTAGTGATATGGAACTTTTATAAATTTGTCCAACATATTTCTGGACATTTGAAATTCACAAATTTTATGATGAAGAAATAACAATTTTATTTATACCAAGGGATTACAAAAAGAATCTAAGGCCTCATTACATAGCCCCTTATAACACCTGCATATGACCTAAGTGTAAGGTGTGCTATGGTGATAGAATCTGGGGGCGGCTTAGATAACATTTCCTGAGTGGTGATTTCAATCAAATTGAACTTCACCCTTAGGAAATTTTGTTCAAGCATCACATGTTGAATCTCAGCTTGGGCTTGATCTAGAGAAAAGCCGAAAGATGCTACCTCCTTCCCAAGCTCTGACAGATGGGATTCATACGGTCCAAGTCTACTAAATGAGGCCATTGACTCCTCTTTCTCTATTAATTAATCAATATCACTTGTATTTATAGACAATAATTCTAACGTTAAGAGTTTAGTTTCCAACAGTCATATTGGCCAATGGTTATGTAACAGTTGAAACCCAACTACATCACTTCATTAATTAAAGGATATATTTTTGTGGTGTATAAAATGAAATATTACACAAATTTAGGTAAAAAATATTATTAAAAATTTCATGTCATTACATTCCTCCCCCCTTAATAAATTGTATCCCCAATATTTTAACTCATACCCTAAGTCAAGAAAATTTGTGGGTACTTCTGCCTCATAGACTCCTCTGGTTCCCATGTGGCTTCTTCCAATTTGTGGTTCCTCCCCAATACCTTAACAATGTGGGTATTCTTATTGCATATAACCTTGTCTCTACGATCCAAGATCTCTATTGGCTTCTCCACATAAGAGAGGTCATGTTCCAGTTGTACCACCTCTGGATTTAGTACATGTGAAGGGTCAGGTATATACTTCCTCAAGATGGATACTTGGAAGACATCATGAACTTGTACTAGATTTTGAGGAAGTATAAGGTGATAGGCCACTACTATTTGATCATAGATTTCATAGGGGTCAATGTACCTAGGGATGAGCTTCCTTTTCTTTCAATCCTTATGACTCTCTTCCAAGGTGAAATTCAAAGAAAGACTCTTTCACCAAAATCAAACAACAAGTCCTTTCAATAGTTGTTGGTATATCTCTATTTCTGACTTCAAGTAGCCTTAATGTGTTGTTGTTTGGCATGGACATTTTCTTTCATTTTATTCACAAGATCAGGCCCAATATTCTTTCTCTCACCAGCTTCATGGCAACAAGTACGAGTTCAACATCGCTTAACATATAGATATTCATAGGGTGCCATTTGAATGCTCGAGTGGAAGCTGTTGTTGTAAGAGAGCTAAACTAAAGGTATATGTTTATCCCATCCTCCTTTAAATTCCATTGAGAATTTTCTCATCATATCCTCGAGTGTTTGAATAGTTATTAGAGATTGGCCATCAATTTGGGGTTATAGGCCATACATAAATTCAATTCAATGCCTAGAGAATGTTGAATATTTATCCTAAATTTTGATGTGAACCTTGCATCATGATCTGATATGATAGAAAGTGTAACTCCTTGCATCCTTACCACTTATTTCACGTAAATCATGGAAAATTGATCAAGAAAGAAGTCATCCCGTATGGAGATAAAATGGCCAGTCTTGGTGAGATTTTCCACAATAACTCATATCGCATTATTTTATTTGGATGTTCTCAGGAGACCATTGACGAAGTCCATAGTGATATTGTCCCACATCCATGCTGGTATGGGCAGTGGTTTCAATACCCCTTTAGGAAGTTTTTTCTCTTCCTTCACTTGATGACATACTAGGCACCTTGAAGTGTAGTCAACAATCTCCCTTTTCATATTATCCCACCAAAAAAGATCATGAAGGTCCCTATATATTTTAGTGCTTCCATGATGTATAGAGAAATTAGAGGTATGAGCTTCATCCATAAGCTCATTATTTATTTATAGAATAGGTGGAATATATAGTCTTGTACGAAATTTCAGTACACATTCTTTATCGATATTGAACTCAGGAAACATCCCATCCTTCACATCCTCATACTTCATCTGTAATAAAAGATCTTATTTCTGAGATTTCTTTATCTTTTATAGAAATGACGGTTGATAAATCATTTGGGATAGGGTTGATGATGTCCCTTCCCTTATAATTCCCATGTCCATCTTCAGTAGGTCATTGATCAAAGGATCCCTTTGAGTCCTTGTCATTGAAAGAACAACTGAATCTTTCTTATTTAATGCATCAGCGGCATTGTTTTCTCTTCCAGGATGATAATGAATTGAACAATCGTAGTCTTTGATAAGTTCCAACCATATCATATATCTCATGTTAAATTTATTTTGTGAGATAATATACTTCAAACATTTATGGTCTCTGTATATATCACATTTCTCCCTATAAAGATAATGCTTCCATATCTTTAGAGCAAGAACGACCGCAGCCAGCTCCAAATCATGTGTAGGATAGTTCTTCTCGTGAGTCTTCAACTATCAAGATGCATAAGCAATGACTTTGTAATTTTTCATGACGCACCCAATCCCTTTCATAGATGCATCTCTTAAAATAACAAATCCTTCTCTACATGCTGGTAGAGCTAACATGGGTGCAGTAACCAATCTCTTCTTTGGATCTTGGAAACATTCCTCACACTCTTTTTTCCTGATTAACTTGACCCCTTTTTCGAGTTGTCTTGGATAAGGGATTTGAAATTCATGAAAAAAATTTCAATAACCTTCTATGATATCACATTAATCAAAAGAAACTACGAATCATAGTTATTGTTGTAGTCTGAGGCCACTCCTCTACAAATTTTTTCTTTTTAAGGTCAACTGTGATTCCTTTATTGGTAACAATGTGCCCCATGAAAGCAACTTGTTGTCACCAGAATTCACATTTACGAAACATTCCAAAAAGCCTCTCCTTACTTAGAGTCTGAAAAATAACCCTCAGATGATCCTCATGCACCTTGTGAATTTTGGAATATATCAGAATATCATCAATAAAAACTACCACAGAGTTATCAAGGTAGTCCTTAAATAATCTATTCATCCAATCCATATAAATAGCTAGTGCATTAGTCTATTCGAAAGGAATAACAACAAACTCAAAATTGCAATATCTTGATCAGAAGGTAGTTTTTGGAATATCTACTTTCTTCACCCTCAATTAATGATAACCAGAGCGAAGATTAATCTTAGAGATGAATTGAGCGCCACGAAGTTGGTCAAATAAGACATCAATTCTTAGAAGGGGGTATTTATTCTTCACTGTGATCATGTTCAGTTCTCTATAATCAATTCATAGCCGCATTGATCCATCTTTATTCTTCAAAAAGATAACCAGCCCTCCCTATGAAGACACACTCTATCTGATAAAACTTTTCTCTAAAAGATCATGGAGTTGTTTCTTTAACTCCTCCAGCCCCACATTTTCTATCCTATATGGTGTATTTGATATCGGATGGGATTGAGGTAAGAGTTCAATAGAGAACTCTACCTCACTTTCTCGGGGAGGTCCAGGTAACTCCTCAAAAAATACATCAATGTATTCATGGATGATGGAGACATTTTCTATCCTTATACTCTCATTTCCTTATTCTTCTTCATAGATCAACTCTATAAATTAGGATATAAGAGGTCCTTTTAGACATAGATAAGGTTGATATATCTCTCCTAGGAAGATAACTGTAGGTTCTCCATTCTAGAGTACTAATATTTCCATGCTTCTACATTTGAACTTCACATTATACATTGGGAGCTCGTCCATCCCAAGTATAATGTCGAATTCCAGCATGGGAATAACTACATGATTTGTGATAATATTGTGCTCTATTAAGTAAATACTAGAGTTTCTAAAAATTGATGATGCTTGCATAATCCTACCCGGAATCTTGACTGATAAATATACTTTTAGAAAATTAGGGGATGATTCTAAATTCTTTGCAAACTTGAGGGAAATTAACAAATGCGTAGAATCAGAATTAAACAAAGTGCTTGCTATCTTTGAGAGAACAACAAGAGTACCAGCCACCACATAATTTGGGACTTCAACTTTAGCCATATTTATTTCAAAATTACAACCTTGTTCCCTTGGCCGATGTTGAGGCTAATGGTGATTCCCCTCCACTGCCCTCGGATTTGGACAGTGATTGAAAAAGTCCCCATGTTTTCCACACTTATAGCATTGGACATCAGGAAGGTCCTGCTCCATATTCCCTTTGTAGTTAGTGTTAGTAATTTGATGCTTCACCTCACTAAGACAATTTTGTGTGATACAACCATCTCTTCCACACTTGTAGCACTTCCCACTCCCGAGCAACCCGTTTCTAGAGTGCTTATTCCCACATTTATTACCCATGGGACGTTGCACTTGTCTGACTCCTCTTCCCTAATTAAAGCTCCTCCCTATGCTTGGATCCATCAATGTCTTATTTTAATTGGATTTATGAGACCACTGCGTCTCACCAAACTCTAGTTCAACATTCATCGCACACCTTACAATCTCCTCATAGTTGTCATAGTCTCGGTGGGCTAGATTCTTCCACAGATGAGGTTTCAGTCCACTGATGAATCTATCAACCTTACAATTTGGATCCATGAAAATTCATGATGGGTAACATGAAAGACTTGTGAATTTCATCCCATAGCTTGTAACGTATTCATTCTCCTTCTGCTTCATCATGAGAAACTTTTTCTCCATTATTGCTCTCATCGATCGAGGGAAATACATATTGAAGAATATCCATTTGAACTCTTACCACTATATTGATTCAACTTTGACTCTTGGCCTTGTGTTTTTAATTAGTTTTCACAACTAATCAGCTTCTCTCTAAGTGATAGACAGCTAAGGTGACCTTCTCTTATTCTGAAAAGTGGAGAATAGAAAAGATCTTCTCTATAGAGTCGATCCACTACTCATCAAACAATGGGTCGGTCAATCCACTGAATGTTGGAGGTCTTTGATTAATAAAGGACACAACATATAGTTGTTCCCTTTGTGAAGAGATCATTCACTCATCTTGATTCATGTTACTTCCGATAACATGAGACATTTGGTTCATCATTCGCATGAAAGTTTATATTCCTGCTTCCATTAGAGGGTTGTCTGTGCATGGTCCATTGCAGTCACCATTTGATTGGTTCCTCCTATTGCCCAAAATTTTCTAAAATAATAAAACCATAATGATAAACTTATTTTATTTATGAATCTTTTAACTATAAACTATTTTATATCTTAAAAATTCATGCTTTAAACAATTACATTTCTCTATAAATCCTTCAAAATGATTCATAAAAATCTTATGATTAAACAAACATATCTCCCAGGAGTGATGTAACCAAGAGTTCAGATAGGCCCATTGTCATGTACCAAGACACCCTAGGTCAATATCGAAACTCATTGTTAGAGTTTTCACTCCGAGTTACATCTGTTCTGGAGCCGCCTCTACCAAGCCGTATCCAGACAGGGATGTATTTACTTGATAAACCACTTACTCAATACTCACCAAAATTCTAGGAAGATTTCGTATATTTAAAACATTATATAGGGTTCTTCTTATTGTTTTCATATCCTAATTTCCATAAATAACTAAACTATCCTTTGATACCAACTATGTCATCCCGCATTTTTATTTCATAACTTTTCATTACATTTTACATTCAGAGGATCATTAAAGTCTAGTGTCTTGGAAATAAGAAACATAAAACATGAAAACATAAAACATTCTTCTAATACACTTGTAAGACTTCGTCATAATTTCATCATAATTACAATTATTTCAACTCATAACCTGGAGACATACATAAAAGAAAAGTGTGAGCAGAAGGCCCAGTAAGGAAAACAAGGGAATCAGTTTACTTGGGGAATCAATAAGAACTTGATAAAAAATATAAATACATGATAAATAGAAGTTGAGGAATTTCATAATTAAAATAACATGAATCACAACTTGAATATGTGGCTACACCATTTAATTTAGATATTCATGAACATATCACCAACGTTCATCCCCAAGGTGTCATAAAAATTACGAAGGTTATTCACCAAGGTTTCGTGAAACATGGCATCTCTAGATATTAAATTCTTTACCCAATGCATTGGAGTGATATCAGGGGGAACCCTTAATATGTATTTGTTTTAACTTGGGACACATATATCATAATAATACATTTCATAAATAACCCATAGAGAGTAAAAGAAATGGGTTTCACTTCAAAATCATGACATTTTATAAGTGCTTAAAAATAAGATCATTATGTCATTTATTACCCCTGGAAGGGAATAAGGGTTATATGTACATCAATTACAGAATCATGATTATAATTTTTTTTTCTTTATGAACACACATATAGACAAAATTGTTCGAGGTATTCACATAAATAAGATAAGAACATTTATTGAAAGAAAGAGAGAGAAATTTTGAGACGAAATTTCTAAAGCATAACGGCTATATAATGTGGTTTTAGAAAACAATAAAAAGAGAGGGTGCATGGTTAAAACACTAATATATAACTCTTAATACAGTATATGTAAAGAATAAAATATAAACAAGAACATGGTATGGATATTTTAATGACATGCCACATGGAAAGCATACTTGAAAAAAAGAGAAGATGCGATTTCTTTTTTAAAATTTCAGCATCCAAACAGTGCCACTTAAAAATACATAAAATCTGATGACGATATTGGAAAGGTTATCTCATCATTTTTACATAAAATTAACAGAAATAATGATATTTTATAACTTACTACAACAAAATTAAATAGAAACTAAGAGACATAACATAAAGGAAGTCATGACTTAAAAGAGGAGGGTGAAAGGTTACCTTACCGTGAAGAGTAACATTGAAAGCTCGAATGTTAGGTCCTTGGGGTGATTGAGGGCCCCTTGGGAGGACTCCATGTGAGGTAAAAATTCTATATCTTTGTGGATAAGTATTTTAGAATGACTAGAATGTGTGAATGGCTTGATATTTATAGCAAAAGTGAGGGAATATTTAATTAATTTCCAAGGGACACCTCATCGGTGATTTTTGAAAAACTTGGCATTTCCCATGGTATTTTCAACTTGGGACACCTCATAACATATCATAAAATTCGAAAGCCGAAAATATTTATTGCATCATTATTACATCATCAATGATGCCATTAAACAACTGAAACTCAAAATTGTATTTTTACTATTCACTAAGAATTCAACTATTTCAAAAAATCCCAAAAATTAACCCTAACCTAATATCGATGCTCTAAATTCATAAAATGAACTCCATTTTATGAAAATAATTTTCTAAATAATGTTAATTTAATTTTTAAATAAAATCATTATTTATTCCAAATAAACAACTTTAATTCTATAACTCGTTTTGTAAAACGATGAAAAAGCAATCAAGGTCCCATAAAAATATCATATAACAATAGGAAAATAAAACAAAAATTTATGATTATGTTTTAAGAAAATAAATTCCCATTTTAACTTATTAAATTAATAAAAAAATTGTAAATAATGTATTTATGACATACAAAAATAACAAAACTTATATTATGATCGTTTTTCAATTTGTAGAAGTCTAAATTGTATTTATAAATTCATGGGTGAAGTTTCTATTTTTCTAGATGATTTACTACTCATTACTATTCATTACTATTGATAAGGGTGTGTTACTATTAATACTTTACTATTCATGAAAAATTAATTTCATCTTATTAGACTCTAAATTTCTAACTGGCCACAACTATAGAAGACAACATTTTGAAAATCATTTTCCATTTGTAATTATTTAAAGTTCACAAAAATATTTGAAAATACCCTTTTTTCCTAAATTCATTAGTAATATAGAACTTCTATAAATGTATCATACATTTATCCAGACATTTGAAATTCAAAAAATTTACCAAGATGAAATAACAATTTTATTTATTCCCAGGGATTACAAAAAGTATCTAAGGACTCGTTATATAGCCCCTTATAATACCAGCATAGAACCTAAGTGTAAGGTGTTCTATGGTGATAGAATATTGGGGAAGCTCAGACAACATTGCATAAGTGGTGATTTCTATCAGCTTTAACGTCTCCCTTAAGAGATTTTGTTCAAGCTTCACATGTTGAAGCTCAGCTTGGGCTTGCTCCAGAACAAATCCAAGGGATGTTACCTTCTTCTCAAACTCTGATAGATGGGCTTCGTATGGACCGAGTCTACTGGATGAGGACATCAACACCTTTTTTTGTATTAATTACCCAAGATCACTTGTATTTATGAATAATAATTGTTACGTAAAGAGTTTAGTTTCCAATAGCCATATTGACCAGTGGTCATATAACAGTCAAAACCCACTGAAATCACTTCATTAATTAAAGGATATAGTTTTGTGGAGTATAACCTGAAATAACACACAAATTTAGTGAACAAATATTATTTAAAAGTTCGGGTCGTTACATTAAGGGCCCCGATTTTTCAATGGAAGGTCCATATGTTTACTGAAAATACAATGAAAAATTATGTTTCTTATATAGTATAAACATAAATAAGTATCATGAATGTTGATTATATGTGTCTAAAATATAATTGGTCAGATAACAGAAATTTAGGTATATATTTTTTAATTAATCCTATGTATTCTTTAATTGTGGTTCAGAGATTCCATAATAGTTTTATATTTTGTAGGTATGGATCTGTGTTAATGTCTCTAAAAAATTTGTACCGATGATGTTTAGGAACATGCACATGTGTGTCCCCACATAGTTGAGGATGATAGAAATTCTTGGAATAATATTTATCATGAGTTTTAGTTCCATAGTCTATATAAGTATGAGGGATTAATTTAATATCAGAAGACCAGGGATTATTAAGTGTCCTAAGATATTTATTTTAGACTCATTCATGCTTATAGAGAGCAATGGATTTACTTATCATTGTTTATAAAGTATAAATTTGTGTTGTAGTGGAGGGTTTTTTTCCTCAACGATCAATAGGAATAAATTGTTTCATGGGATATTTTTCTTGATTAGTTTTAGTCTAAGTTTCATTCATCAACCATGATACGTGGGAGATTCTTAATCTCTGTTAACAGTGTTTCGGCATGCTGGAGTATGGTATTTATTATAAGAACCTATTTCATTATTTTTCAAAACACATTTCAAAAAACGAGGATAATAAGAGGTATTTATAGAAGTATTTTCATCTATAGATCCAACATTAGGTCCCCCTTTTCCATGATGTTGGAATATCACGAGGTTATGGAAAAGGTGTAAGTCATTAAGAGGATGATATCTAGGACTTGGATGTCATAGGAGTGGATTCTTCAAGACTCTCTATATATGAGTATTAGGTCTAGGGGGTCTAAAATTCTTTTTTAGATGATGTTTCAAACAATAGGGAGTTTGTTCCAACCATATTCTTCTCAATTCACTGAATTGGTAAATTCTCATACCTATAATAGGATCAAAGATAATTTATTTTTCCTAACATAGTCATCATTATCATAAGTTTGAGTTTATGAACATCCTCAGTAGTCAACATCGATCTATCATCCCTCTTCTATCAATACTATTAAAACAGTAACCCCAAAGTCAAAATCAGCAGTAGGGTACCCTAGGTTAAAATTAGTAGAGAGGGGTCGGGCAGGTAGAGGAAAACCCCATAATTCCCCTAATATGTAGGGATAGATATCATAGAATGACTATGGAGTTGGTCTCTATTCGGAAAATAGAGTATATAGATTAGTGCATAGTCGTATTCATGCCTTAGAGTTTACAGCATCGGGTGAGCCAATCACTATGTGATATCACCTTGTTATATTCTAACTACGTTTTTGATTTGTTTGATTTAAGATATATGAACTCCTTAATTACATGTTCCCTAGTCTATGATCTGGGATATAAAGTGAACATTCTTCTAATTCCTTAAGAATTTGACTAAAATAATTGGATATTAGCTGACTTATATGTTTTTTGTCAAGATTTTGAGCTTATTTTAGGTAAATATTTCTCTTTGGTTGACTTATTATGTTTCAAGATACATATATAAGATGACATCCACAATATTGAATGGGTATACTTCATGAAGTATATTATTTATTTCCTCAGGAAGTGGGTTATATTCTATGATTCTGATAAATTTCATGTCATGTTTGTAACGACCTAGAATTTTGAATGAATTTTTGTTTCTTATTTTTTGTTGGTGATGTTTTAGTTTATACTCAAAAAAAATATTCGTTAATTAATTATGTGTGTGTAATTAATATGAGACTGATGGGTTTTGACTGTTTTATGAACGTTTGTCAATATGAATATTGGAAACTAAATGTTGCGATTGTTGTCTCTAAATACAAGTGATCTTGGTTTATTAATATAGAAAGAAGATTTGATGGCCTCATCCAGTAGTCTCGAGCTGATCGAAGCCCATATGACGAAACAAGGGAAGGAGGTACCACCACTGGTCTTTTCTCTGGACCATACCCAATCCAAACATCATCGTGTGAAGCTGGAGCGGAATTGCCTTTGGGATAATTTTATGCTTATAGAAATCACTACTCTGGAAATGTTGGTCGATCCACCCTCGGATTATGTCACCTTATCAAACCTTAATCTTAGTTCCTATTCTACGGTTATAAGGACCTATGTAACAAGACCGTAGCTACTTGGTGTAATCCTTTGAGATAAATAAAATTTTGATTTCATCTTATGGTAAAGTTTGTGTTTTTTTAGATGTTCGAATAAATATAGGATGTATGTTGATGAATTTTGGAAAAAGGGGGTATTATAAAATATTTATGTAAACCTTAAATAATTAATGATGTGTAATTATTTTCAAAAAATGGTCTTCTGAAAATGTGTTCAGTACGAAATTTAGAATCTAATAAGATTAACTAATTTTTTTAATAGTAAATTATGAATAGTTATTTTACGCTTAGGATTATTAATGTCACCAAATGGATTAGTAATCTCACATAAAGAAAGTGTTATTATAATATAGGCACCTTTATTAATTAATGTGATTCAATAAAATGTCACGATTAAGTAAAATACAATTCCAGAGCTTCCAAAATATCTGATGATTCAATGTTTTCTAAAACCATGTTTTATAGCTGTTACGCTTTAGAAATTTCATCTTAAATTTTCTATCTCTTTCTCTCAAAAAATTCCCTTGTTTATTTATGTGAATACCTAGACCTATTTCATTTCTATGGGTTTTCATAAATATATAAATATGATATATTTGATTCTGGAATGGACATACAAATAACCGTCACTCCCTTTCCATGGGTTATAAATGATATAATGATCTTATTTTTAATAGCTTTTAAAGCATCAAGATTTTGAAATGAAACCCATTTCTTTTATTCTATATGGGTTATTTATGAAATGTTTGAATATGTTCTATGTGGATCACATGTAAGTAAAGACATATTAAGGGTGCACCCTGATAGCACTCTAATGCATTAGGTAAATATTTAATCTCAAGAGATGACATGTTTCACGATACGTTGGTGAATAACCTTGGTAATTTTTATGACACCTTGGGGATGGACCATGGTGATATGTTCATGAATGTCTAAATGAAATGTTGTAGCCACATATTCAAGTAATGTTTCATGTTCTTTTCATTATGGTATTTCTATCTTTCCATTTCTCATAACTTTATGTTTTTATTCAATTTCTTATTGATATCACAAGCACACTGATTCCCTTGATTACTCTTACTGGGCCTTCTGCTCACCATTTTCCTTTGATGTATTTCTCTAGGACGATATGAAATAATTTTAAATAGGATGGACCTATTATGAATCCTTACAAGTGATTTAGAATAATTTATTTTTTTACCTAATTTCCAAGACACGGGACTTTAAATATCCTCTGTATGTAAAATGTAATGAAAAGTTACGTATTAAAAAGGCGGGATGCCACAATGTTTTTTTAGAGAAAGACCCTTGTAAAGGGTAATTAAATGTCGAGTCCATATCTTCTTTATGTAATGATATGTGGTTCATTTTAGTAGAGGATTATCTTATTCTGTTTTCCAAGGTTATATAAATATAAACTAATGTATTTTTTAATGATTTTTTAATGTTACCCACTTAATGTGAGATCGATTCTTGGATATATTTGAAGTTGATTATCACACTATAATTGATTTCTATATAAATAATAGAACCTTATGAGTTAAAATAGATGAATATTAAAATAGATGTTCTTTTGTAAAGATGATTTAGCAATCCTGTGTATCTATTTTTGGTGATTACATTCTGCTTATAAAACATTTGGATGGTAGTGAGAAATTTTTCGTTGATTATCATCACATAAATAAAGAGATAGTGAACAGAAGATATCCTCTTCCACATATTAACATTTTATTCGATCATGAAAAAGTATATAGTAGGTTCTTGTATATCTATTTTTTGGTTGGAATTTCATTATATATGGTTTTGGTATGATGATATTCTAATGATTTCCTTCATATTTCCATATAGGAATTGTGAGTTTGTAGTGATCTCGTTCAGTGTTATAAACACATCCTCTATTTTAAAGGGAGAAATTATTTTTTTGTTCTATGAATTCCTAGATATGTTCATAGGGGTGTTCATTGATGAACTATTTGTGTATTTTAAGAAATAAGAGGATAATTTAAATCTTTTATGAAATATTTTGGGAATTATTCAACATCATCAGATATTTTGGAATGTCTTGAATTGTATTTTATGGGCCTATGATATCTATTTCATATGATATGTTGTGTCTTATCCTGGAGTAGACTTTAATCCTTAAAATGTAAAGGAACTTATATCATGGATACCCCCAACTAATATTGAAAAGTCATGAGTTTAATTCTTCTTTTAGGATATTATAAGAGCTTCGTATCCAACATATCATAGATCATGAATCCTATAATTTAATTGACTACGAATGATAAAGATTTTCTATAGACTCGCCAATGCCAAGATTCATTTGAGTATTTGAAAGGGAAACCCCCAAGTTCCATTTTTATCATTTTATAGAGGTGGGATCTATGTTTGATGTTTATTTTGATGCTTGGTTTGTTGAATTGGGATTAATATATATGTATCAGAAGATGGAAATGATTTTTTACTTTGACATTGTTACAGTTCTTTTTCTTTGAAGGTTTGGATTCATTACCTCGTTGGTAAATGATTTGTGGTCTTCAGCCAACACAAGAGATTGAATTATAACTTCTCCCATTCTATCTTGAATTTATGAAAAAAGATATGTATAGAAGTATTTCAAGAATTCAACTTCGATATTTCCTATACATTAAGAATATAGAATTTTGGGGATGATAGGTTGAGCATAATGTCATGCAGGTATATTTTTTGAATATGGTGATGTTTAAAGAGTGGTAGAGGAGATCTTAGTGATTCACCTAGATATGGAAGAGGTTGATGGTAGGGAGTGTATCATCCAGATGATGGTGTAGTCAAATTTTGTGTTTCTAGGGGAGGAATCTTAGCTGGGGGATTTAATGGTGGAGGATTGGAAAGATAGATTTTTCTATGCTGATGAACATGATGGACGGTTTGAGAATGATCATTATCAGGCATTGTTCCAGGGGAGCCTCCTCATTCCTTCTGTTATTTATGAGGTTTTTCTCCAATAGTTCAATATTTCTCCTTTATTAGTATATCCAAGTTATGAAAAGATGAACTACTCATTGATATTTTTGGTCTAGGGGTCTGGTATGAAGATATCAGTATATGAGTTTATGTCTGAATGTTTTTTCTGCTAGAAAGTGAAGGTTGGGAATCATGTTCCTAGTAGATTACATTAGCTGTTGATATTCTCTAGTTAAAACTGCATCACATATCTATAGACTTATACACTGGTTTACCTTGATATCATGGATGATAAGACACTATATAGGTGATGGTAGTCCATTTGATGATGTTTTCTTACATTTAACTGATAATAGAGTTAAGCAAGGTTGATATTTATCAAAGAAGTATTAGGAGGAATTTTTGAGTCTTCATGGGTTTTTAAAGATTATCATCTCAAATTATTATTTATGTTTCAAGTCCAAAGTATGTAGGGGTCTTCAGAGTGCTTTTAATCTCAGTTATTCCTTTGAATAACTTTTCATCCATAGACAATTGCTCTAGTAGAATGAACCTTCTATATGAAGTAATACATATTTTGAACATGAATATTATATTTTGGAGGCTTGTGTGTGAAGCACTTTCCCTTGCTGGATCTCACTTATAAAAAAAAGTTACCATTACACCATTGTAATATCCTCATTTAAAGAATTTTTTGGATGACATTATTGGTATCTGTTATGTTTGAATGAGGTTAGAGAGTCAGTTATTCTCACACTAGAACTAGTGTATAGTATTAAAAAGATATTATAAGTGATCGATGACCTGATAATGGTGGTGTAGGTTCATTGGAAGCCCAATGTTGATCATAATTATAGGTATCTAGACTTTGATATTAAGAATCATGTGTTCTTAAATGTATATCTTGTTTATGGGAAGTTTAGGTTAGGACATGGTAGTAAATTTTATCCATAGTTTCATGGACCTCTTGAGGTTTTTGAACATATTGGATTTGTTTTGTATCAATAATCACTTCCCCCATACAAGAACTAGATCCATGGAATCTTTCACGTGACGCACTGTTGTTGGAATCTTTAGGATGATTCTCTAATCATTGACATGAGAATGTGTTACATAAAAGTAGATGTGGAATTCAATGAATATTATGTTTAGATTCAACCCCTTCATAATAAGGTTGTAAGTAGGAATGTTATATTTTTTGTTCATTCCATGTGGTGGCATAATATCTTAAAGGAAATTAAATGGGAATTTGAGTTAGATATGCATTCCAAAATCTTGAGTTCTTTGAAGATTTATTTAGTTTAAATGATATGTGTATACTTTTTTGATATATGATATGGATAATATTTTGAGAGTACATTCCCTTTTTTATGATGATTTGGTTGTATTTATTTTAGGGAGAGATCTTTGAGAGTATTCTCATGATGTCGTAATCATTGAAAAATCCCGTCCATTCATTATTGGGTGAGTTTTTATTCTCAAGGGTGAAAATATTAGTTGTATCTAATGTCAGGGTATTGTTATTTTTTATCCTTTCATTTGTGTTTTTGAGTGATTTGTGATGTCAAGGAAAATATGGAATAGTAAAAGTGAATCTAGAGCTATAATTTTCATTGGAGGATGTGTGTTACATCATATTTTGGATTGATTACATCCTGGTGTAGTTTTGGAAAGTTTATTTCCATGAATGGAATTGGTGGTGTGGTTCTTGGGTTGCGATATAGAGTCATTGGTTGGTACGTCCCAATGTTTTATCAATGGAAATTCACTACTTGTAATTATGTTATATAATCGCATTAAATCACTACACAATGAAATACTAAGTATTATGTGACCTTTAAACATAATGTTTACACCGTTGTGTTTTAAATTTCAAAAATCATACATACACGGTTGTATTTAGGGTGCTTTTGGGGTATGATGGACCAAACATAATTTTTGGTGAATAGTAACATACCCTTATGAATAGTAATCCACCCTTATAAATAGTAAGATGAACCTTATGAATATTAAATCATCCAAAAGAATAGTAACCTTTCCCATGAATGTATATATAAAATTTAGGCATCTTATAGGTGATAATAAGATCATAGAAAAGGTATTGGTAATTTTTTATAAGTAATAAACAATTAATTACAATTAATTATTTAATTTAAAATAAAATGTAATTTCCAAAAAGGTTCTCATAAATTAAAAATTTTATATCTTCTGGTTTTAAGATTCTTTTATAAGACCATATGGAATTTTTGAAAGCATTATAAAATAAGTTATAGTTTTAAAATCCATATTTTTTAGGAAAATTGTAGTTTTAATTAAGAATTAACTTAATCATATTTATAAAATTATTTTTGAAAATGGAGTATATTTTTGGATTCTACACGTCCATGAATGGTTAGGGTGAATTTTTGGTATTTTTCTGAAATACTTGAATTTTTTATGAATAGTGAGATATGGTAATTTACTATATATATACATTGCAAGCTAAATAGACTATTCCTAGAATAATTTTTGATGTAAGCACCCTTGGGTTGAATTCAAATTCACATATTACTATTTTTTTCATGGAATATTCACTATTTGTTGTCTTATGTAAAAATAATAAACTAATGAATAAAATATTAAGAAAACCATCCTCTCCTCCACTATATAAACTATAAACACTCCCCTCTTCCCTTCACTCCACTCAAGCATTTTTTCCATCCCTAAATTCTGCCAAAATATCTCCCCAATCACCTCCCCCACGTCCATAATAATTGGGTATCCTCAAAATACAAAATCATCTCCCCTTAGGAGGCTCTAATGGAAGATTAAATCATTAGGTAAATTCCTCTTTTCTTTTCTTTCATTTTCTTTTCATGTTCTTTTGTTCCCTTTTTGTTCATATCCTCTCATCATCCAAATGGTATGAAAACTCCAATACCATACATATGGTGGAATTTTGTTATTCTAATGGGATAATTGTATTTCATATCTCCTTTCCCCTTGTTTTATATGAGTGAAATGAAAACACCATCCGAGATGTGTTAATTTGTCACATTCAAGGATGACGGGTTATCCATTTCTATTACAATATTCAGGTATGTTCTGGAAAACATTTTTATGGTTGAACCTGACTTATAAAAAAGTATTTTATCTTATTTTATGTTTTTTAATCCTTTTTCACACATGATGTAAAATTTTAATACAAAACAAGTTCTTTGTGAAAAAAATATCTAAATTAATCCAAGGGTTTATCATTGATGTTTTATTTAATGATTCACATTCACTCTAAATAACCAAATGAATTTTATAACCTTTTAATCTTTTTTATGTTCACTAATTTCATATAACTTTAATTTTGGAAAACCATTTTCATCCCAAATGTTTATCTAAATGTGAATATAAGTGAACCAACCATTAAAACCAAGGAAGAAAACGCTCCCAAACAAGAAAATTGAACCTCTTAACTCATCAAAAAGGAAGTGGATAAACATAATGAGGTTATAATAAATCAATAACTTGTATTGGTTGTTCTTTGATTATTAATTAATTAACATATATTATATTATTCATGTCAATAAGATCATGTGAAGAACACCATCAGACATATGGTAAGGGATCCTCTCTTTCTCACATTTATTCCAGAATATCCTTATCCTCAATTTTATTCCCTTTTATGGGTAATTCCTAATGATGGGGTATGATTTACCACCTTCCTCATACTTCCATCAAGATTTATAAAATATTATAAACCCCTTTATTTCTCATTAATCCCTCCTATGTACACCTGTTTCCATGCCAATATTTAGTAAGGGATTCTACATTAACCTCCATTATTCCATTGGTTTGTTCTTTCACTCCTTTTACCCAAATGAAATCCCATTTTATGAAAATACACATATTCAAATTTCTTTTTAAATGAACAAATTCTTGTTTCAAGATCCATCCCTCATTCTATTTCTGGGATAGACTTTTTATAAATGATTCCCTCCTCAATACTTCCCGATAAGAAAACTCGTTTTAATGGAGCTTCCTGATTTCTTACCCAATTCCAAATACACAATACAATCTATTTTTAAGAAACCATAATATTTATAAAACTACTAATTTTTATTAAACCTTCTCGGTTCACTTATTTTTTTATAGTAAAGAATATTCCCTTTTCAATTTTCCTTACTCTTTAGTATTTTCTTTAAAACTACACTAACGTGTTTTAATGCTGAAATTTCTTAAATACTCTTTATTAATGTTTTAACTTATATTTTAAATCACTTAGAATTATATATGAATTTTTTTACCATATTAATTTCCATTTATGTTCTAATTCATTTCTTTCATGGACACGTTTATGATACACCCATTCATTATGCTTTATGAAATGATTATGTTACCCATTTCTTACCATGGGTGCCCTTATGTTTATGATTGATTATGTTTGATTCTATATGTCACAAGAATAATCATGTAAATGTTATGATTGGTGATCCCATATAAAGATCCAATGAATTGGTTAAAGTTTATTCTCCTGAGATGTTATGTGCAACAGTCTCGGCTGTTATCCTCGACTCATGCAACCATGTTCTGTGGTTTGGTGGTTAACCTTGACTTGTGTTCCTCTGTATTCAATGAGCCTTTAATCATACTAATGTTGTGATTTATGTTTCTATCACATTACTATGAATTCATGTTTATATGATCTCATGTTCATGTTTTATGATTCTATGTGTTCCATGCCTTTAATTTTCATTATGCCATTCCTTCTAACCCATGTGTTAACATTTTATTAATATTATTTTCCCCTTACTGGGTTCTTCTCTCATCCTTTCATTCAAGTGATCCATAGGGTAACCTTTTCATATGTAAGGGATTAAATTAATTTAGGGTCTATTTATGAATATTAAAAAAAGTTTTTTTAGTCCCATGTTTTCAATATTATTTACCTAGTCTTCAAAGACACTAGATTTCACGATCCTTGGCTTGTTTTCTGGTGTATAATTATTCTCAAAATCATTTAATGTTATGTGTAAAAGGATAGGGTCTCTATAGTTGGTATCATAGGATTGTCTAGTTATTTTTACAGATTAGGAATATGGATATTTAGTAAGAAACTTAGGTATGTGCCTCAATATAAGACAACTTCCCTAAATTTTAGTATGTATAGAGTAAGTGGTTTATTAAGAAAATTCATCCCTGCCTAGATAAAAATAGGTAGAGGTGACTCTGGAACAGATGTATCTAGGGGTAAAACCCGAAAACACCACATTGAGCTAGACTCCAATGGGAACTGGTGCATGACAACTGGCCTTGCTTTACTCGGGGTTTGACACTCCTGGAGATATGATTTGGTAAATTTAGGAGCTTGGTACAAACCATTATTAAGGGAATGAAAAAAACCCATTAGAATATAATTTAAGAAATAGATCAAGGATAACCTAGATTAAAACATATGGAATCACATGTTAGGATGTACTTCTCCTTTACAAGTTTATCCTCTTATGTTCAAAATTTTCTTTTTATGCTCAATAGAAAGGTATTCAATCCCTCTAATTGTAAATTATTTTTCTTAGTTAATGGTGGGAAATTGAAGAACATGTGCCAACAATAAATTTCACAGGGAATGTGAATATTTCCCTAATAATATGCCTTCTATGATGAGAATGGGTGCTCAAAAATTCATGACATTACTTTCTCAGCTAAATCAAGTTATGAATAAAAATTGGAATCATGTGGAACACCCTTCTTCTCCAAGGAAATAGGAATTTTTCATTGACTCCTTCGTATTGAAAAGGCCTCCCATGTTTATTAGACCTTCTGATCCCCTCCTTGTGGAACAGTGTATTAACTCAATTGAAAATATTTTCTCAGTCCTCCAGTGCCCAGATAAAGAAAAGGTTGTGTTGGCATTATTTCATTTTTATGGGAAAGTCGATTAGTGGTGGACACTAATAAAGAATACAAAGCCCCAGGATGTAATTTATTTAATGGATTGGGATGAATTTAAAAGAATGTTTTTCAATAAATACTTTCCCAAAAACCTTAGTCACATGTTGTAAAGAGTGTTCATCTAACTCAATCATAAGGAATTTGAGTCAATTTGGTCATATGAAGAAAACTTTACAAGTCTTTCAAGGATCTCATATGGATTTTTCATGAACACTGAAAGCAAGGTGGATCAATTATTTAGCTAACTAAAGTTGAGTCTACGAAAATAATTGGTGATTTGAGACTTTGAAAACTATGATAATATTTTCGGTTGTGCCCTTAAGGTTGAACTAGAGATTGGAGACTCTTTGTGCTACTGTGGGAACAAAAAAAAGAAGAGGAAAATGGAATCTAATGTGGGCAGTTCTGCAAATAAATTCCATGATGGAAAGAAGCACGACCATCCCACATGTAAAAATTGTTTGAAGAAGCATCTCGAGAACTATCTAAAGGGAAGTAGGAATTTCATAAAATGTGGAAATATATGACATTTAGAAAAAATATCCTATGGGATATGAAGAATCTCTCTAATGGGGAAGAATAAAGTAAGGTTTGGATAAATGCTCAACTAGTGGTGTAGTGTTACAACTGCAAGGAACATGGGACTTTTGGGAACAATTTCCCTAAGCTAAGGGTTCTTAGAGGAAATCAATAACAACCTCCTAGGAAACTTTGAATATCTTATGCTATTACTACTACTGAAGTGGATTCAGACAACAATGTGGTGACATGTATTCTAGTTATTCATTCATCAATAAAAAACATACTATTTGATTCTGGTTCTACTCATTCTTTCATATCTTGCAAGTTTATTATAACTCTTCAAACACCACTAAAAAAATTGGAGGATATTTTATCTATGGGAACATTTAATGGGTTAATTATTTCATCCAAGGGTTGTAACACCTCCCCGGTAAATGTTTTTGGACTGAACCTCCCAAAAAAATCATTTCATACTTCATTTAGTGGAGTTCTATTTTTTCATAGAAATGGATTGGCAATTTTATATATAGCCAAAGTAAATTGTGGGTAAAGGGAGATCACTTTTAACATCCTGAAGAATACTCTAATTATTTAGAAGTGTAAGGAGAAATATGAATCTCATTTTGAATCATTTTCTCAAGTGTGGATATTAATTCTTTATGATCAAGCATTTATAGGACAAATGATTTAGACAAAGGATAGAATCATGATTTAAGACTTTCCCATAATAAGGTATTACACAGATGGATTCTTTTAAGTGTTCCCTAGTCTTCATCCTGATATAAGGGTTTGAGTTCTCAATTGAACATATTCATATGTCCCTACCTATATCAAATACACCTTATAGAATATCCACCATAGAGTTAGAAGAGATAAGGAAACAGTTACTAGAGAATCTCAAGAAGGGTTTTATTTGCCCGATTGCTTCACCATGGGGCGTTCTAGTCCTCTTTGTTAAGAATAAGGATTCGTAAATGTGCCTCTACATTAATTATCATGAGATCAATAAAATCTTGATAATGAAAAAGTATCCCCTACCACAGATAGATTACTTGTTGGATCAGCTTCGTGGGGCTGGTTACATCACTATGGCTGACCTTCGATCATGATATAACTGATTAATGTTGAGGAAAAAAAATATTCCAAAGATTTATTTTCAAATTAGTTATAGACACTATGAGTTCATAGTGATTCTCTTCGGACTCACTAATGGTCCAGAAATTTTCATGGATTTAATAAATAGAGTCTTTAGAGATTACCTAGAAAACATTTTGGTAGTCTTTATTCATGATATTCAGATATATTCTAAGAGTAAGGAAAATAGGTGGATCATTTGAATACTATGATAAAGATTTTTCTATTGCAGAAACCATATGAAAAGTATAGAAAATTTGAGGTCTGGATAGTGTAAGTGTCATTCCTGGGGCACATTGTCACATGAAAAGGGATATCTGTGGACCCTTCCAAGCCAAATGCAATTAAAGAGTGGCCCAAGCCCGCATCTATAACGGAGATGTGCAACTTTATGGGTATAGTTTGGTATTATCGATTATTTGTGAATAACTTCTCAAGATTGTCGAACCCAATGACCAATATGACATGGAAGGACGTAAAGTTTTTCTGGACTCAAGAATGTGAAGACTGTTTTAAGGAGTTGAAAAAGAGACTAATCACTAAGCTAGTACTCACACTCCCAATAAGTGGATAACTCTTTGTGGTGTACAATGATGCTTCAATGATGGGCCTAGGATGTGTTCTAATGAAAATTGATTAATTGATATCCTAAGCCTCAAGGAAGTAGAAAATCCATGAGAAAATCTATCCTATAATTGATCTGGAATTGGCAGCTGATCTTTGCATTAGAAATGTGGCGTCCTTTTTTTATGAGGAGAACTTTGAGATATATACAGATCACAAGAGTTTCAAATATATATTATCATAAAAAGAGATTAATATGTTCCAGTGAATATGGATAGGTATCATCAAGGATTATGACTGCTTAATCCACCACCTTCCTGGTAAGGACAATTAGGTGGCAGATTCTCTGAGTAGAAAGTATCTTGTATCTTTATCAGCGATGAGAATTGAAAAGGATCCAATATTCTTAGATTTTAGAGGATATATATGGGAATCATAAAATGTAAACATCATAAATCCTTTCTCAAATGATTTCTCAACCATCCCACATGGATTAATTAAAAGATTCTCCATGAAAAGATATGGAAATTTAGAAAAGTGTAGAAGCCATTAGAAATGGGAAATCCTCTGAGTTTATGATTGATGAGGAAGGAGTTCTAAGATTTCAGTCACAGTTATGTGTATCATATGATCCAAAAATAAAGAAGGATATTTTGAAGGAATCACATAGATCAACCTTATCTATTCACCCAGGGATCACAAAGATGTATCGAGATCTCTGAGAGAACTTTTGGTGGTACAATATGAAGAAGAATATTGTTGAGTATACATCAAAGTGTCAGGTATGTAAAAAAGAAAAGGATGAAGGATTTAAGTCTAAGGGGATGATTCAACTACTACCCATAAAAACATGGAAGTGGGAAAACATCATCATGGACTATGTCATTGGAATTCCAAGGACATCCAGAAAAAACAATGCTATATTAGTGGCTATGGATCATCTTAAAAAGAAAGATCACATTATCACAATTCGAAAGTACTTATCATTGGAACAAATTTCTCATATATATATATATCAAACATATGTTATGGATGCATTTAGTACCACTATAAATTTTATCCAATAGAGATCCAAAATTCCCTTATAAGTTTTGGAAAATTTTCCAACATGATCTAAGCACTAAACTGAACTTTAGTACAGACTATCATCCTTAAACAGATGGCCAATCTGAGTGAACTATTCTAACATTGGAGGATATGTTGAGAGAATATTGTATGGACATAAAAGGAGGAATTACCAAACATCTTCCACTAGTTGAATTATCCTACAACAATATTTTCCACTCGAGCATTTGAAAGGCACAATATGATTCCTTCTATGGGAAAAGGTTCAGAATACCAGTGTGTTGGGATGAAGTCAGTGAGAATATGTTTCTAGAACATTAAATGGTCGAATAAATTGTGGATAAGGTTAAAACCATTCAACTGCACATCAAGGAAGCCCAAAGTTGACAAATGAGTTATGCAGACAATCATCGATGAGACCTTCAGATCAAATTTGGAGACATGGTATTTCTATGCATATCTCCATAGAATAATGTCACGAGGTTTGGGAAGAAAGGAAAGATATGTCCCATGTATATCGGCCCCTTAAAGATTCTTGATCATGTTTAGGATGTGTCATATTGACTAGAACTTCTTCCAATCATGTCTAAAGTACATGATGTCATTTATGTATCCTTTTTAAGGAAATACCTACTAGATCATTCACATGTACTCTCTTCAAAGGTTGTATATCTGGAGAATGATCTTTCATACGGGGAGCATCCAGTGAAGATCTTGGATTATAGAAGGAAAGTTCAATGTAACAAGACTACTCACTAGGTCAAAGTAATATGGTTGAACTATTAGTGCGTAGAGGCAACATGGGAACTAGAGAAGTAATGAAAAAAAAGTACATACACATGTTTATGGCATAGAATGTAAAACGAAATTTCGAGGGTGAAATTTTATAATGGGGGAATAATGTAATGATAAAATGTTTTATCAATGGAAATTCCCTTCTTAAAATTATGTAATATAATAAAATAAAATCACAACACAATGAACTACTAAGTACTATCTAGCCTTTGAACATAATTTTGACACTTCTATGTTTTTAATTTCACAAAACTGACATACACGGTTGCGTTTAGGCATATTTTTGGGGTCAGATGGAACAAACATAATTTTTGGTGAATAGTAACATGCCCTTATGAATATTAACCCACCCTTATGAATAGTAACATGACCCTTATGAATATTAAATTTTCTAAAAGAATAGTAACCACACCCGTGAATTTATAAATAAAATTTTGGCATCTTGTAGGTAATAATATGACCATAGTAAAAGTATTAGTATTTTTTGTAAGTCATAAATAATTCATTACACTTAATTAATTAATTTAAAGAAAATTTATTTTCCCAAAAGTTGTTCATAAATTAAAAATTTTATGTCTTCTAGTTTTTAGATGATTTTATAAGACATTAGTTAATTTTTAAAAGCATTATAAAATCCTTTATAGTTTTAAAATACCTATTTTCAGGAAAATTATGATTTAATTTTAAAATTAAATTAATAATATTTAGAAAATTAATTTAGAAAAATTGAGTACATTTTGGATTATAAGTTTCAATAAATGGTTTGCATAAAATTTTGTGATTTTTCTAAAATACTTGATTTTTTTATGAAAAGTGAGATATGGTAATTTACCGTATATATACATTTTAAGATAAATGGACTATTCCTAGAAACATGGATGATTTAATCACCCTCAGTTCTAATTATAATTTACATATTACTATTTTTTTCATGGAATATCACTATTTATTGTCTAATGAAAAAATATTAAACTAATGATTGAAATATTAATAAAACCCTCCTCCCCTCCACTATAAAAACCACCCACACTCCAATCTCTCCTTCACTCATATAAATACTTTTTTGTTCCCTATATTTTGCCAAGATATCTCCCCAATATCCTCCATCATGTCCATCATCCATTGATCTCCTCAAAATACCAAATCCTCTCCCCTTAAGAGGCTCCCAAGGAAGATTAAATCAAGAGGTAAATTCCTCTTTTCTTTTCATTGATTTTATTTTTTTCCCTTTTCTATCTTTTCTTTCCTAAAATCTAATCATTAAAATGGTATAAAAACTAAATTTCCATAAATTTACATTAATGTTTTATTCTATTGGTATATTTCATTATCATCTCTCCTTTGGCCTTATTTTATAAGAATGAAATGATAACACCATCTGAGATCTGTTGAATTATCCCAATCAAGGATGGAAGGTTATCAATTTCTATTACCAACTTCAATTCTATTCATGAAACTATTTTTATGGTTGAAACGGAAAATTAAAAAGCTTATCTTATCTGATGTTCTATAATCCTTTTCCACACAAGATGTAAAATAACAATACAAAACAAGTTAATTGTGGGAAAAATTACCAAATTAATCCAAGATTTTACCACTAATGTATTACATAATGATTCATCTTAACTCCAAATTACCAAATTAATTTTATAACCATTTAATATTATGGATATTTGATAATGTCATATAACTTCAATTATGGACAACCATTTCATCAAACATTTTTATCTGAACATGAATATAAGTGAACTGATCATTAAAACCAAAGAAGTAAACGCTCCCAAATAATGAAAGTAATCCTACTAACTCTACAAAAATGACATGGATGGACTTTATAAGGTTATAATAAATAAATAACATGTATTTTAGTATTTATAATTACTAATTAATAAACCAAAATTTGATTATTCAGGTCATTAATATCAAGTGAGGAGCACTGTTAGACTCTATGTAAAGGATCCTATCTTTCTCACATCTATTCAAGAATCTCTGCTATGTTTATCCCTGTTATGTGGAATCCCTAATGAATAGGTATAATTTTTCTCCATCCTTTTAATTCCCTCATTTTTTATAAAATACCAGAAACCCATTTCTCTCTCAATAATCCCTCCTTAGTACACCTGATTATCATGCCAATATTCTGTAAGGGATTCTACCCAAACCTCCATTATTCCATTGGGTTGTTCTTACTCTCTTTTCAACCAAATGAAATCCTATATTATTTTCATGTATTTATTATAATTTCTATTTATATGTACAAAATAATGTTTCTATATCCATCCCTCAATCTATTTTGCGGATATACATGTTTCAAAATGATTAACTCCTTAATACTTCTCGATAAGCAAACCTGTTTTATGGGAGCTTCCCAAATTTTTACCCAATTCCAAATACAATATATGAGCTATTATCAAGAAAGAGTTATATTTATAAAACCACTACTTTTTTTGAAACCCTTATGGGTTAAATTCTGGTTTCATACAAAATAATATTCCCTCTTCAATTTTAATGACTCTTTAGTATTTTTCATAAAACCTCAATAAAGTATTTTAATGATAAAATTTCTTCGATACGATTATTTAATGTTTTCACTTATTTTTGACATCACATACCATGAAATATTTCTGTTTTACTTTATGTATGTCCATTTATGTTTTAAATCCTTTATTTCATGGACACTTTTAGGATATGGTAATTCATTATGCTTTATGCCATGATTATGATACCCATTTATTTCCATGGATACCCTTATGTTTATGATTATTTTTGTATAATTATATATGTGTAAAGAATATTCATGAACATGTTAATATGGGTACAGCTAGATAATCCTCCAATGCATTGGGTTAAGTTTAGTCTCATGAGACATTATGTGCAATGGTCTTGGCAGTTATCCTTGACTCATGCTACTGTGTGCAATGGTTTTGGTGGTTAACCTTGACTTGGGATCCTCTATGTGAAATAAACCTTGACTCATGATAAATTAATTATTTTTTTCTTCCAAATTAAAATCAATTAATTTTTATGTGATCCCATGTTTATGTGTTATGATTCAATGTGTTCCATGCCTTTTATTTTAATTATGCAATTCCTTCTAACTCATGTGTTAATGTTTTATTACAATGCTTTTTCCCTTACTATGATTTTGGCTCATCCCTTCATTAATGTAATTATCAGGGTACCCTTGACAGATTTCAGAGCCCAAATAATGTCAAGATCTCTTTAGGATGATTAAATAATGAAGTTTTTTTAGTCCCATGTTTTCAATTTTATGTACCTTGTCTTTAAAGTCACTTGGTTTCACGATCCTTGGATTGTTTTTTAAGGTATTATTATTATTAAAATCATGTAATTTTATGTGTAAAATGATAGGGTCTCTATATGGGTGGATTGTTCTAGTGGTTCTATCATTTTATGGGTTCCAACAATCTATTTACTAAATTACACTATGGATCCCAAATATCTAGTTTCAAATTTCTACATTTTTAAGGATCATTGTGGAATGTTGTATCGACTACTCAATGGATTCTCTGAGATTTATTCACTTGAATATTTTAATTTTGGGACCTTTTCAACATGGTTTCTTGGTTTTAATGTAGTATTTCCCCAATATATCAAATTAGGTTTTAATAAGTATTAAATGGATGTCAAAGCAGGGGTAATTTTCACCATGATTTCAATATGGTTGTTTGACTTGGAACATTATAGTGTGTCCATCACTACTATTATATGGTCTTGTAAACATTACACCCAATACGACATGGTCTATACCCTTGAATCCTAGTTTTATATTTTTTTCATCCTTGGTATAAATTCATAGGTTCCTCTATATTCTATTCTTAATCCCTTATCTCTCTCAACCTTGGGTGGCCTTCAGATCATTTTTATGAGGTCTTATGGTGTCTCTATTTTGGCTTTGATCACATATTCTAGAGATAAATTCATGGTTGGCATGATGTAAGTTTTCTTTTTTCACTGTTAGTTCTTGTTCTCTCATATTCATAATTTATCTAATATGGAATTTTTCCTTATTTTAATTCTATTTATTTTATATTGATTATAAAAATTGTATTCTTGATTGATTGATATCCTTAGAAATTATGGGTTCCTCAAGGGATATTTTATTTAGAGATCGGCATTTATTCTTTTGTTCTTGTTTGAGGAAAATTAAAATCATTATATCTAGGTATTTTATTCATAAAATCTTATTATTATTTTTTATTGATGTGGGAGTATCATACATGTGCTTCATTTATTAATTGGGGGAATTATCCTAACAAATATAATAATATAGAAATAATGAATATAATATATATAAAAGTGTTTTTTTGATTCACATTCGGTTATATTATGTTTGATGATTCCAAAAGATCTTTTCTGAATAATTTGAAAAATTATTTCAATGTTTGTTTTTGTTCTCTATAATTGTTGACATATTGAAATTAGTTTAAAATTAAAATATAATAGGAAAAAGTTAATAATGAATGAGGCTAAGAGAATTAAGATTATTATTATTCTTTAAATTACTTATCAAGAAAATTGTTTCTTTGGGAAAGTTCATTTATTATTTATAGTTATTGTTAGCTTCCCGGAAATAAGTGTTTAGGGTTTTAAAATTCCAACATTTTTTATAAGATTATATGATTACTATTATGGCCTTATATTTCTGCTTAATTTGTATTGTTGATAATATGATCCATTTTCATGTATATTCCTTAGAATGGTAGATCATTTATTCTGTATTGTTGTGAAAACATGTATCATTGGGATATTTTGTGAGGTATGGGTTGTTTTCTTGGGTTTTGGAATTTTATTATTGTTGGTGAAGGATAGAAAATGTTGAGAATGTAGATTTCCTATTTTTCTATTTTTTGACATTGGTTGGGTTGGTACGAGTTGAGTGTTTGGATTACTTTTTTTTATTTTTTTTATTCTTCTTTGGTTCATATTGTGGTCTCATTCTTATTACCTTCAATTATATATTTTTACTGAGGTTAGATTTGTTTGAGTCATAGAATAAACATGAATATGAAATGGTAATTAATTGTAATGAATTTATGGGGATGGATCTTGATGTTGGTAAATATATATACTAAAGTAAAACATATAATTAGTTTGAATTAATTATCTTGTAACAAGAGATGAAACCTAAAAAATTATGTTGTTGTACTTAGAATAACATTGAATCTTAATGGTATGAAATTCCTAAACACAAAATAACAATGGGTTTAATAAATTAATTTTAAATTTCTATATACAAAATCAATTTGTTTAATACTAATTTTTTATATTAATGAGCATTGTTTTGCATTAGATTTCTAGTATTGGTCATGGATGTTGGGTTTTCGATAGGGTTGTTGACAATAGTTTTTTTCTAGGGTAGGATGGTAACATATTTAACTAAATCACTCAATCCAATATGTAATGTCATATGACCTGTAGAGACCCGAAGCTTGACGTACATGGACATTACATTACATTTGCGGAATACTTAGTACATAACAAAAACACACACTAAAGGATCATAATAGTTTAGTGTCTTTGGAAACTCGGAACGTAATCTTCTAATCGTGGTGAAAATTCTTCAATATCTCCCATAAGGTCATCCCTTTTTTTTACCTAAAACCTTTATTTATATCCTGGGGAAAAGAAAACATAAAAGGGTGAGCTGAAATGCTCAGCAAGGGCAATAAAGGAAATAAAAATCATATCATATCTTTTTTAAAATCATAACCTGCAAAAGAGATCATAAAATCTTAATAAATCATAGAATTTAAAATGAGATCCCCATAATCATAACATGAAACTTGAAACTTTGTGTCATGCACACATAATCATGGAAAATCATTTCTTGTTAGTCATGACTCATTTCCAAGACTATCTTAGTGGACAAAGTCCCTTTCTGAATCGAGTAACCCTCGTTTCAGTCCTGTTTCACTGAACCGGTATAACCTACCGTTCCAGCCCTGTCTATCTCATGAGATATAAAATCTTTACCCAATGAATTGGAGGGAGATATAGGTCTCACCCATCTTATAATGAATCCTTTCTTATGTGTGCCACATAATCATAAAACATACATCATCGCATAACACATGTAACAAAGATGGGATTCTTGAAACATCATGACATCATAAATCAATTCATATAAGATAAAGGAATTCATAAAAATAATTCCATCACCACATGATCAAATCAATTTAATAATAGGGATAAAAACATAACCCTTTATTATCTTAGATGGAAAATAATTTTGATAAAACACTTGAACTCCATTCTTGAGGAAAATATCCTTTCTTCTTCAAAAACATTTTTCCTTTCATAACATGTCATATAACTTTAAAATAAAAGAAGTTGATTAAAAATAAACTTGAGAACTTGTAAAGGAAGCTTCTTGGAAATAATATTTTAAAAATCTATTCATGCCATATAAGTTAAAAAAAACATTCTTCGTACTTTTGTCGGAAATGTCAAAAAGTACCTCGTACGAAAAACGACAAAAGATTCCTTTCATACATATTACTAAAAACTCACCGAAGGGTAAAAATGGATTTAAACAATTGTAGGTGGATGGAAATAATATTACATATTGATGAAACATGGATGTGGATGATAAAATACACCCCAGTAAGTACTTACGAATAAACAATCTCGGATAAAAATGAGATTGTGATATTTCCCTTACCTTAGGTCCAATTTGCTTCGTTTGTGTCCGAACCTCCTCTTCTTGGAAGTGCCTCTTTGGGACCTCCTCTTAGGGCACTAGAATTCGTCTTTGAGGAAGACCAGAACCTCCAGGATGTTGCTAGGGACGTGGAGAAGAGATTTGGGCAGGGGTTGGCCGAGCTTGAGTGCTCAAATTGGTGTGAGGAGGAGGGGGAGGAGGTGTCCTTTTATAGGGGAGGAGAGGGGCACCTTAGGAATATCTCAAAATATTATTTTATATTAAAGTCAAAATCGGTTTATAATGGTTCCAAAGGGTCTTATTTAGAAGCTAAAGTGGGGATGGGTCGAACTCCTATCAACCAATAGAATTTAGACAAGTTTAGGATATTATTTTAACCTTATCAATTAGATTTAACTCTAAGATAAATAATTTAACTTTTACCGTGTCTTTTTGTTTTCTTTCACTATATGGTTAATACACTTACTATAACATGCCAAACGAACCCAAAATTGTATATTATTAATAAATATATCCTTATCTAAGTTATTTGGCCGAACCTTAGATTTTTAGGAATACAATAACAATTAATAATATAATATTTGATTTAAAAACTATTTTGTGTCAATTTTGACACTATTTGATATATGATTTTTGTGAAAGTCATAACAGAATTATATGTTCGAACTAAGTTGATTAAATCAACACTAATATATCATAGTAACCTAGAAAATTAGTGGAGTTCATAAAAAGTCTCAAATTACATTTATTTTGGTGTTTATAACATCAATTATATCAATATTTCATTAATAAGATAATTACTGCATCATCATTGTGTCATAAATAAATTAAATTATTTAATGTCTAAAAATTACAAATAAAATACCATTATGTAGGAAATCTTTTTAGCTTTCTAATTCATATTTACAATCGAATTTATCTTATCTATAACCCCATATTAAAAATGATTTACTTATTAAACTTTGATTTTAACTATTTTAACCTTTCTTTAAATAAATTAATAATAAATGTCCTAATCTAATCCAAGTGGGCCTAAATGGTCATATTTTATTCCTAAGTTTGTTTTTGGTCGAATTACACTGGTTCAATAGAATTAGGACATTTGTTAGGGTAATAGTAATATCATATTTACCCTTAGTTATCCTATTTACTATTAACCGCGGTAAAAAAAGTAAAAAGTTACTATTCACCAAAAAATTATTTTCATCGCATTGAACCACATTTTAGTCCTTGATATTAACCGTGTTTCTCGGATTTTCGAAATTTCATTCACAGAAGCGGAAAAATTAAGTTTTATGAAAAAATCAGTTTTTTTAACTACCACTTAGTAGTTTCACTATTCATCAAAAATTGATGTTTTTCAGAACAATGCCAAAATTTCATCCTAAGCTATATTTCATATTCCGAATTCAAAAATGAAATCTATTTTACCAAATTCATAACATAGAAGTTGCATTAATTAATTTTATAATTAAATCCCGCTGTTAAAATAAATAGCGTGTTTTTAGGAAACAATATATATCAAAAGATTGACACTTGATTATGTCTGGTTTAAATGTGAAATTACATCCAATGACCAACATTGTATTAAATTGTAAAAATATATTCTAAATATACTTTAAAACCACTCAATTTAATGATTTATCACTACTAATTATTTCGATTAAAAATGTTGTTTTTAATTATAATCTAGTAATTTTCACTATTCATCAGAATATGAAAGTTATCCGAAAAGTACCAAAATTTCACCTTAGGCTAAATTCGATACTCCGAATCCAAGAATGAAGTTCATTTTGAAAAATAAGATTTACAGAATTTTAAAAAGTGGTTATTACTATTCATAACGGCTAGTTTTAATAATATTTTAATAGCACATCGTTGTTTAGTGAAACTCGGTATTGCGTATTACACACGCTATCGAGGAAGGTCGCGATTGCGTGTAATGCAAGGCAAGACAAGGATGCGTGTTGTGCAAGCTCCTTTTGGTGTAGCGTACAACACAAGACATTAATAAAATTAAAAAGAATATTTTTTTATAAAATCTTGGGCTGTTACATTCTACCCCCCTTAAAATGAATTTCGCCCTCGAAATTCGTCGGGGTTATAAATGGTTTACTATTCGAAAGTTTCTTTAATAGAAACCCACATCGTGAAAAGGAATATCAAAACCAATCTTTAAAAACAAAAGTATGAAAAGTAACGGTTACCCAAATAAACTAATCATTGGGTTTCCACATAGGTGAAAATATGGATATGGAAGAGAAATCTAACCATCATGTTCTGATGGAGAGTGGTAGAGAACATGGCTATGGAAAATCCAGTAATCACAAATCCATAGATTTGTGATGATATAAGGTACCATCTGATTCATCTGGTATAAGATCACTAGGACAACATTTTTGGTTTTCAAGATCATTTCCCCTAAATTTGAAAATTTGAATTAGAATAAATACTTACTTTATTTTGGTACAATCTCACTGTTGTTCGTGCCTTGAACAATTTCGACTTCATATCTTAAATAAATGAAGTTGAATTTGTTATTCGTGATGTGTTAGTAGATCATGTAATAGAATGATGGGTCATTCCATCTATCTCAAACAAAAGGTTTGAAAAGTTATAAGTTCATCTTATGGTTAGATTAATCGTATATGGTTCCAAAAATGAACTTATACTTCATATATCATACCGCTTAATAAAATAAAACTAGTTTCTACTAAACAGGGACTTCCTGTAGGCCAGTGGTAGGTGATAAAGGCCAGTCGCACTTCGGTTGTGGGTTCGATTCCCACAGCCTTGTCCGAAGCGATGGGCTGTCGCCCGTCCTGCAGGTTGTCCTTTTTCTAAAACTACATTACTATAACATCCCATCAATAATATCGAAAAAAACTTATATACTTAAACAATACTCACTTATGTCCAACATAATCCATTTCAATTTTTAGGCTTTTCCATAATACTGCAGTCCACTCTCATAACATAGTGAAAACAATTACCAGAGATTTAATATCATCGTTGATCCCCATATATCATAAGATATGTTTTGTTGGTCACATTCCAAACATTCAAAGTCCTTAATCATGTATTCTCTTGAATACCTTAGTGAAAACATGAATGCAGTTAAAAGTTAACACTTTCCACATACCAAAATCCTCAAAATTATTTATACTCAAACCATGATATCACTTAGTCCTTATATCAATCATGAGCTCATGAATACAATCAAACATCTCATTATCTTCTTATCCTTTCATTATGCACTTATCATCTACTTTCCAAAAGTATCTGAATAACCATTCATGGTTACTGGTAACATTAATCAGAAAACAATGTAACAATCCTTACATGTCTCTTTATTCCATAGTACCATGAGATTACTTATACAACATTACACATGATAAACATGTAATCATTCCACTACATTCTTAAACCATTGACCGAGCTTCAACAATTCTTTCCTCTCACATATCATTTGTAGTCTCTTCATCATCATCCACATAAATATTTCCCATACGACCATACTGATTATCTTCATGAGACTTTCCCTTAGGGCATTTGTTTTCATAATGCCCATACATTCCACATTTAAAACACTTAACCATTTTTGATGTCGTAGCAATACCATTTTCCTCATCCATGGTGTTAACCGACCCTTTTCCTTTGCACTTACTTGCTTTGTGTCCTTCTTTTCCACACCCAAAGCATCTTCCAGTTCCCTTGAAACATTCTCCTTGATTCCTCTTCCCACATGATTTACATAGGGGAAATTGAACTTTCTTTCCTCTATGATCATCATGAAACTCCATCTTTCTCTTATTAGCCGAGTCAGGAAACTTACCAAATTTTACTTTATTGATCATATTATGAGATTGCTGATTTGGCATAATAATGATGTTTGGACTTCCAAATCCCATTTCATTATGAAGAATATCATTGCATTGTCCATCATATCCTCCATTATCGTGAATCATCTTGTTTCCAGCCATTTTCTAAAACCCAAATAAAAGAATAGCGTGAGAGGCAAAAATCATGCTAGGGAAAACAACATAATAAAGGTGGAGTATCCTCAATATCTAACATCTTAGGTTAAATTCTATGATCGTTACCGTAGTTCTAGGACTCTATCCTATATGTATACTTATCCTTAGGGACATCCATAGACATACCTTAGAAATATCTCTAGGAATCTCACTAACGTTTTCGCATCCTAGTTTCCAAAGGTTGACTAAACCTTTCCTCTGATACCAACTGTAGAGACCCGAAGCTTGACGTACATGGACATTACATTACATTTGCGGAATACTTAGTACATAACAAAAACACACACTAAAGGATCGTAATAGTTTAGTGTCTTTGGAAACTCGGAACGTAATCTTCTAATCGTGGTGAAAATTCTTCAATATCTCCCATAAATGTCATCCATTTTTTTACCTAAAACCTTTCTTTATATCCTGGGGAAAAGAAAACATAAAAGGGTGAGCTCAAATGCTCAGCAAGGGCAATAAAGGAAATAAAAATCATATCATATCTTTTTTAAAATCATAACCTGCAAAATAGATCAAAAAATCTTAATAAATCATAGAAGTGAAAATGAGATCCCCATAATCATAACATGAAACTTGAAACTTTGTGTCATGCACACATAATCATGGAAAATCATTTCTTGTTAGTCATGACTCATTTCCAAGACTATTTTAGTGGACAAAGTCCCTTTCTGAATCGAGTAACCCTTGTTTCAGTCCTGTTTCACTGAACCGGTATAACCTACCGTTCCAGCCCTGTCTATCTCATGAGATATAAAATCTTTACCCAATGCATTGGAGGGAGATATAGGTCCCACCCATCTTATAATGAATCCTTTCTTATGTGTGCCACATAATCATAAAACATACATCATCGCATAACACATGTAACAAAGATGGGATTCTTGAAACATCATGACATCATAAATCAATTCATATAAGATAAAGGAATTCATAAAAATAATTCCATCACAACATGATCAAATCAATTTAATAATAGGGATAAAAACAGAACCCTTTATTATCTTAGATGGAAAATAATTTTGATAAAACACTTGAACTCCATTCTTGAGGAAAATATCCTTTCTTCTTCAAAAACATTTTTCCTTTCATAACATGTCATATAACTTTAAAATAAAAGAAGTTGATTAAAAATAAACTTGAGAACTTGTAAAGGAAGCTTCTTGGAAATAATGTTTTAAAAATCTATTCATTCCGTATAAGTTAAAAAAAACATTCTTCGTACTTTTGTCGGAAAAGTCAAAAAGTACCTCGTACGAAAAACGACAAAAGATTCCTTTCATACATATTACTAAAAACTCACCGAAGGGTAAAAATGGATTTAAACAATTGTAGGTGGATGGAAATAATATTACATATTGATGAAACATGGATGTGGATGATAAAATACACCCCAGTAAGTACTTACGAATAAACAATCTCGGATAAAAATGAGATTGTGATATTTCCCTTACCTTAGGTCCAATTTGCTTCGTTTGTGTCCGAACCTCCTCTTCTTTGAAGTGCCTCTTTGGGACCTCCTCTTAGGGCACTAGAATTGGTCTTTGAGGAAGACCAGAACCTCCAGGATGTTTCTAGGGAAGTGGAGAAGAGATTTTGGCAGGGGTTGGCCGAGCTTGAGTGCTCAAATTGGTGTGAGGAGGAGGGGGAGGAGGTGTCCTTTTATAGGGGAGGAGAGGGGCACCTTAGGAATATCTCAAAATATTATTTTATATTAAAGTAAAAATCGGTTTATAATGGTTCCAAAGGGTCTTATTTCGAAGCTAAAGTGGTGATGGGTCGAAATCCTATCAACCAATAGAATTTAGACAAGTTTAGGATATTATTTTAACTTTATCAATTAGATTTAACTCTAAGATAAATAATTTAACTTTTACCGTGTCTTTTTGTTTTCTTTCACTATATGGTTAATACACATACTATAACATGCCAAACGAACCCCAAATTGTATATTATTAATAAATATATCTTTATCTAAGTTATTTGGCCGAACCTTAGATTTTTAGGAATACAATAACAATTAATAATATAATATTTGATTTAAAAACTATTTTGTGTCAATTTTGAGACTATTTGATATATGATTTTTGTGAAAGTCATAACAGAATTATATGTTCGAACTAAGTTGATTAAATCAACACTAATATATCATAGTAACCTATAAAATTAGTGTAATTCATAAAAAGTCTCAAATTACATTTATTTTGGTGTTTATAACATCAATTATATCAATATTTCATTAATAAGATAATTACTGCATCATCATTGTGTCATAAATAAATTAAATTATTTAATGTCTAAAAATTACAAATAAAATACCATTATGTAGGAAATATTCTTAGCTTTCTAATGCATATTTACAATCGAATTTATCTTATGTATAACCCCATATTAAAAATGATTTACTTACTAAACTTTGATTTTAACTATTTTAACCTTTCTTTAAATAAATTAATAATAAAGGTCCTAATCTAATCCAAGTGGTCCTAAATGGTCATATTTTATTCCTAAGTTTGTTTTTGGTCGAATTACACTTGTTCAATAGAATTAGGACATGTGTTAGGGTAATAGTAATATCATATTTACCCTTAGTTATCCTATTTACTATTAACCGCGGTAAAAAAGTAAAAAGTTACTATTCACCAAAAAATTATTTTCATCTCATTGAACCACATTTTAGTCCTTGATATTAACCGTGTCTCTCGGATTTTCGAAATTCCATTCACAGAAACGGCAAAATTAAGTTTTATGAAAAATTCAGTTTTTTTAACTACCACTTAGTAGTTTCACTATTCATCAAAAATTGATGTTTTTCAGAACAATGCCAAAATTTCATCCTAAGCTATATTTCATATTCCGAATTCAAAAATGAAATCTATTTTACCAAATTCATAACATAGAAGTTGCATTAATTAATTTTATAATTAAATCCCGCTGTTAAAATAAATAGCGTGTTTTTAGGAAACAATATATATCAAAAGATTGACACTTGATTATGTCTGGTTTAAATGTGAAATTACATCCAATGACCAACATTGTATTAAATTGTAAAAATATATTCTAAATATACTTTAAAACCACTCAATTTAATGATTTATCACTACTAATTATTTCTATTAAAAAAGTTGTTTTTAATTATAATCTAGTAATTTTCACTATTCATCAGAATATGAAAGTTATCCGAAAAGTACCAAAATTTCACCTTAGGCTAAATTCGATACTCCGAATCCAAGAATGAAGTTCCTTTTGAAAAATAAGATTTACAGAATTTTAAAAAGTGGTTATTACTATTCATAATGGCTAGTTTTAATAATATTTTAATAGCACATCGTTGTTTAGTGATACTCGGTATTGCGTATTACACACGCTATCGAGGAAGGTCGCGATTGCGTGTAATGCAAGGCAAGACAAGGATGCGTGTTGTGCAAGCTCCTTTTGGTGTAGCGTACAACACAAGACATTAATAAAATTAAAAAGAATATTTTTTTATAAAATCTTGGGCTGTTACATGACCTCTATTGTACATCCCCATATTCTTTGCATTACTGACTAGTATCAACAACATAAGGTCAGAAAATGGGGAGACTATAACCATTTGCAGAGTGCACAATAACAAGTAAATAACTAAACATAAACCTAAAATGTCCAGGATACAAAAGTATTTTTTCATAATATTTATTAATAAAATATAATGTAATAGTTTTAGGCATTAGAATGGGTTTTAAAAAGGAATGATTGGATCACACCCCACATATCTTCATCAACTATTGATGATCCATACATTGGAATCCAAAAGGAAAACATCCAGATCATCTCCATGATGACTCTATTTGATGGTGTATTAAAATTTTGGTTGTCCTATCGATATTCATGTAAACCCATAATGTTGAGTTGAATAATTTATTGAAGAAATTTAATTCTATTTGGGTGGAATTTCCTTTGAAATTTTCCATTTTTGTCCCTCAATGATTCAATTTACATTTTGATTCTATTTGAACCAAAAGATATTTCAATGCCTAGTGGACAACATGATTTATAGCATGTATAATGGATCAAAGTTCACCATCATATGTCATTTCATTCCTGATATAATGATAGAACAAACCTTTGACAAAACTCTAATGGTTACACAGGTCACCTTCATAGCCATAGAGTTTGAGAATACCAAAATTAATTCCATAAACATTCACCTTGTTCCATGGTGGGATTGAGGGAGTCCAGTCGATGGATTTCAAAACCAATATCCTTCTTTCCTCGTCATGCACATAGGGCAGCCATAATATGATGTTTTCAGAAATAAAATTTTCCATGAAACCTACTTTAAATTTTTTGGATGAAAAGGCTTCCATATTCATTCCAATAATACCCTTGTTAAGGGTGGGGGACTAGTTGTCTAAGAACAACACATTCCTATCTCCCTAGGTGTATGCGATGGAAGATGCAGAAATCACATACATTAGGTTATAAACCTTATCACAATTGATAAAAACAATGATGCATAGTAACATCTCTTCAAGATGGTTTTAGATAAATATATTGATTCCAAACAACCCATGTATAAAATTTTGGAAATAAATCCTCAATTAAAATGATGTGTTATGTGATTTATGTATACCCCATGAAAACATTGAAGGTCAAGTACATCTAAATTATATCCCTTTGTGGTTGATCAGGTGTAGGCAGTCAGCCTCTCTGAATTTTAAATGGGATAAATGTTCTTGTAGGCTATATAAAAGGGGATTTAAATTTGATCATCCATTGGGGGTATTCAATGTTCCATAAAATTTTAATCTATAAAAATTTCTATCATTGAAGTTTCCTTTTTGGATTATATAAGAGAGTATACATTCTATGAATGAATTTATCTGGAAATCGAGAGAGATGTGAGGATGTAAAATCACTTCAGGGATGGGGCTTCAAGAGATGAACTCGGTAATAGAAAATTGTTATCTATTAGGAGGGAAAACCACAGTTTCTTCAAGGATATTTTTAATAAAATTAGTTCTCTATATATTTATGTTGTAAATAATTAGACCACCCACTTAGAATGTCCCATAAGGTCGTTGAATGACTGTCCGATGGTATGCTAATTGGATGAGGCAAGGAATTAGGGATACCAATTCAATAACCCTCTCAAGAACCTTCTGGAATGAAACTCAATATAAAAATCATTATACATCTGTATATTCAAAGTAAATTTATTAATATGTGATTTATTGAAAAAATTGAGATAATTGATTTAATCCACCCCCCCCCCCCATGTTTTTGGGATTTTTTAAATATTTCCACTAAATAGTAATGAGTTTCCTTTCATGGATATATCCAATTTGGATAAAAAAAAATTATCATATTTTGAATATTCATGATGATACGTTTAGTCTTCCTTATGAGGGAAAACACATAGAAAAATTGAGAGGTGATTAGTGAGTTGACCAAGAACACTCTCACAACACGATACATATAAATTCCATTACACCTATCAAACTGATTAATAATGCTTAAGCATATAGTCTCAAGATAAAATATCCTAACATTACCCATGAATAAGGGAAAAAATGATCATTAGTAATGTATTAATATATAAACTGTAGAATTTATATTCGTAACTAGAAAAAAACAATGATTTTCTACAAGGATGATCAGCAGTACAATATAGAAACGAACAAAAGTACAAAGAGGCTCTACAACACCATCAACACCATATCTTAGACACCAATCAAGTAGTGACTTATCCTACTCAATGATAAAGAATGGCCTTTTCCAAACCTATACCAACAAAAAGTGAGGGCCTATCAAGGGCCCAAATTGTTTTCTCCTATGAGTATGATGTGAGTAAACCTTAGTTTGGAACCACCCGCATGGTTCTATACCCAACCAATAAAATGTGGTGTATGTTCATGTGATAATATTTGAATATATTAAACATGAAATACATAAAATTAATAGGAAAAAAAATAATTCCCAAGAGAAAATAAGTAATAAAAACCATGTGTTAAGAAATCATGTGATTAACAAGCTTCTAGAACCACTGTCCACACATATTTCAGCTCTATACTAAACGGATAATCATAAAATATGTCATAAGTGATCAAGAGATTGCCACATAGCTGATACCCTAGGTACCGAGAGAATATGACACTCAGAATCCACAAGTCATTATGATATCATGATTCTCAGTAACCACTAATCATCGATTGAATATATATCTCATCATCCTGATGGAATAAAGACTACATTTCACTCGACATCCTTGTTTCATCGAGAAAACACGTCACTTATAATTGGAAAGTCGTTTAGGCTATATGTTACTCAGATTACACATTACCATTGTTCCCCAAATCATGTTATCATAGTCCTATCTCGAAGTCTATTATGAAACCACCATATACTTTCTTCCATCATCATCAATGTCACAAGTTATGCACACTCCCCCTCTAAGGGGTGATCATAACACAAAATTATACCAGTCCACAAATACCATAACAATAAATAATTTGAGATGTTTTTATAAAAAATATTATTTATTGAAAACTAACATTTATTAAATATTTTTTTGTATAACAATGTGAGAAATATGGTGTGGGATTTTTGTTAAGAAATAGTATTTAGAATTTTTTATGTGAATTTTTTGTTATGGAGTTTTTGGAGGAAGCTCAAAGTTTGTTAATAAATTTTGTTATGAAACATTCTAAGTCAATTAATTCATTTCAATCCTATTAATTAATGACCTAAACATCAGGTAAATATTCATAATTCATAATTTTTATCAAAGGAATAAGAGTAAAGAATGAATAATAATTTATGAACATAGAATTCAAGATGAACATTACTAATTGTAAAAGAATAAGACCACCATAAAACATGTTTTCAATAATTATGGTAGTGATATTTTATTCAGATCTATAAAAATAATATATTTCATAATGTTATGGATAAATTTATTTTGGATAGACACATGAGAAGAAGTTTGAAGATGGGTTGGAGTTCAGAACATGATCAGATGAATAAGTTTTTGAAGAGTAAAATGGTATAACCCAATTACAGGATGAACTTATCCAAACATAAAAAATAATGTTTATTAGGAAAAAAAATTGTAATAAGAATATGGAAGTACACATGGATGATTTTGTACAAGTGGAGAAAAGATAAATTTTCTATCAAACAAAATATCTTGTGATAAATTTTGTGCATTACCAAAACATGTACCATATGCAGAACATTCGATGAACCATATCAGGTGGAAGATAAAAATAGAGTATGTTAATAAGTATGTGTGGTTGTGAAAAATAATAATAAAATAAAAAGTGGAACCAGAAGTAATATTTTAGTATATATATATATATATGAATATTCCAAAAAATAATCAATGTGAGAAATTTAAGAGGTGCACTAGAAAAGAAAGATACATGAGATAAAATCTTTATGATTTGAAACAATTTTTTCAATATTCTTTAGTGGGTAAAGGGAAATATACAATGTTAGATGTTTTTTTAATGGTTCAAGAGAAACTGATATTGGAAGTTGAAGTTTCATGAAATCCAGTATGTATATTGTTTCGACTCATAATGAATTTATTTGAAAAGGATATGGGAAGTTGGAATTTGTGAAGTTATGAAATGTTATACTAATAAAGTCCATCAGACAAAAATTTCCTAAATTTTATTGGAAAAAGGATTTTTATTAAAAGAATCGGTTCAAAATAATATATTGAATGTTTATTGGAAAAAATAATTATTGTGAGGATAAATTTTTGGGAATTCATTTGTCAAAAATCCATACAGAAAAAGATAATTCTAGTTGTGACGTTTTAAGATCCACTAAAAAGGCTCAATCAGATGGATGTGCATCAGATGAACATTATTAAAGTCATCAAAATAACTTCTTTATAGATATTTTCATCATATAATTTTTTAGATGAGGAACATGACCAGAAAAAAAAATCACTAGATAGAGGAGCTTCTCTAAATGAATCAGTAGAAAAATTAAACCAGATAGAGAATTTTTTATAAATCAATTGCATAAATATTTAATGGATAATTTTTTTCTGGGAAAAAATTATAATATTTCAAAAGTTATTGTGATGATTTTTCTATATCATTTGGTTTTGATTTTGTACAATAATAAAATAAAGTGGTTAAGTTTCTTAACTTATGATATTAAGGACGTTTATGAAAATTAGGTATTACTGAGATTTAAATGAATTTTTATGAATACTCTTGATGTATTTAGAAGAATCTAATAAATTAAAAATGAGCGAGAGAACCAAAATTCAAGTTTTAGTTATTAGGAAAGTGAAAGGTGTTTCCCACCATTTACACTTCTTAAGAGCCTATATAAAGGTATGAAATGTAAAATTTACTTATTAATATTCACATATATGAAAATGATGAAATTTTTTAGAACTCATATCTCAAGCGAGTTTCCAACTGAAGTTTTTTATTTTGGTGTTGAAAAAGGGTTTCAAATTTCATTTTGAATTAGAGAATTAGAATGATTTTTCTTTCATAGAATTAGATAGAGATTCTATTCAAAGTTTCTAGATATATATTAATGGATGAAGTTTCTATGAAAATTTTATGAGGTGTAGAGTTTTGTTAAAAAATATAAGGAAGGTTATGAAATGTGGAGTTTTAGTGAGGCATAATGGACATACTATTCATGATGTAGGAAAATGGTGCACTAGAAACAAATTTTCTAAATGAGTAAAATGGATGGAGAATGAGTCTAATGTTATTTTGGTCAAACAATTTCTTCACTTCTTTAAAATTGTTAATTTCTGTGGACCCATGGATGTTTCCATGGAAAGGATGTAGGTTCTCACATAGAGATTAGACCTTGTAAATCTTATGTGCCTTATTTACTTTCCTATCATTTCATTCTTGTGAGTTTTGTAACAACCCAAAATTTTATTAATGGAAACTCCCTTCTTAAATTTTTTCCATATAGTATAAATGAAATAAATTAACAACGAGAAAAACATAAAAACATTATAAATTATTAATGAATGAAATAATAGGTATTTTTAGATGTTAAGGAACCAATACCGATGAAAAACTATCATGACATTTAAATTATCAATATGAGGTGTAGGACTAATAATTTGAACAATAGAATAGCAACCTCACCTATGAAAGTATGAATAAAATTTAGGTATCTTATGATTAAAAATATAATGTATTTATTTCATATCATAAGTAAATAAATGTTTTAAAATTGAAAAATTGTGTATTTTTTAAGTCAAATATTTTTAATTAAAATTTTATGATTGATTTAATAATTTCAAAGAAATTTTTTTTTTGAAAAACAAACTCATAATTTTTTTTTACTCTTATTGTTATAAGTTAATTTTATGGAACCTTATTTAATTTTTCAATGTTTTATAAAAGCAATTATAACATTAAAATCGGTATTTTCCACGTAAATGATGATTTTAATTAAAAATTAATTTTATCATAAATAAAAAAATATTTTCATTAAATTTAGTTAATTTTTAAATTCTATACATCAATAAAATGTTACAGTGTATTTTTAATATTTATATAAAGTAGTTGAATTTTTAGTGGATTGTGAAATACATTAATTTACACTATTTGACAAATACATGAATTATTCAGTCATAGATTATGTACGGCTGATGTAATCCCATAATCTCAAACAATAAATAACTATTTAAATATATTTTGTTATAATTATCAAACTATTAATATTCTTGATCGAAAATTATAAACTAACGTGTAAAATAATGATAGAACACCCATCTCCTCCACTATAAATTCCACCCCTCACCACCTATTTTTCTGACACCTTTCATGATTTGTTCCCTGTAAAAATTCTTCCCAAGCCTCTCCCCCATATTCATGATCCTTTGGTCTCAATAATTGAGAAAATATAATTTCCCTAAGGAGGTTCTCAAGGAGAATAATTCAAGGGGTAAAATCCGCTTTCTTTTTCTTTTAATTTATTTTCAATTTAATTTACTTACATATTATCTCATCACATCCTCTTTCAAAAAATGTATGATAACTCTAGTATCTTATATATACTAGAATATTTTTATTTTAAGATAAAATATACTATCAAATATCTTCTCTTCCTTTTACTCTAAAACTGAAAACGCCATATGTGATGTGTAAATTTATCACCTCCAAGGATAAAAAATTTTCATTTTCCATTAATACCTTCAAGGATGTTATTAAAAACATTATAATGGTGAAAAAAAATTAAAATTCAATTTATATCCTTTTTTCTGTTCTTTAACTATCATATACACATAATATAAAATAATAAAACAGAACGTGTTTATTGTGAGTGAAACCCGCCCAAAATAATCAAACAACTGTCACTAACGTCTTATCTAATGATTCATCCTCATCCCATATAAAAAATCAATTGTAAAACCATTTAATCCTATTTATGTTAATTAATTACATATAACTACAATTCAAGATATATATTCTCATTTTACATGAACTGTCATACTCTTATACAAGTGAACCGATCGTGAAAACCACGAAAACAAACACTCTCTAATGATGAAATTGAATATCATAACCCTTAGAATTGGAAATAAGTAGACATAATAAAATTATAATATATAAAATTCACAAAGAAAATTTTATTAATTAATTAATTAATGGAATTTGTTTTATTATCTAAAATATTAAGTTCAAGTGCAGAACACATTTAGACATCGGGTAAGATATTCTACATAAACCTCCACTTTTGCTTCAGGTTACACTTTCTCTATCTTTACCCTAATTAAGTGATTATTTATTTTTGTGTAATTATAATAAATTATTTTTATATGTTATAAACCCTTTTATAAACACCATATCATCCTTATTTGACGGGGAAACACATGTTTTAAAAAGTTTCCCTTATCAATTCTTCCTGAAAAGAAAGCCTGGAAGGGAACATCCCTTTTTCATACCCATTTATAAGATCACTCCATAATATGTTGGAATCCATCAAAATTTTTTATAAAATAACGTATTTCCCCATGAAAAACTATCTTGGTTCATTTCTATTTTGTGAAAACAAATATACCATTCCATCTTTAAATTCTCTTTAATATTTTCCATAAAACGCACTAAAAGGTTTCATTTCTATTGTCTCTTAACCACTCTTTTAATGGGTATTCACTTAATTTTGAAATATATTTTCAGTATCTATGCATATTTTATCATATTAATGTTCATGTAAAATTAAAATAAATTCTTTCATTGAATTAATTTTTATATTCCATTTTTTTATGTCTTGTGACATGATTATGATACCCAATTATTCTATGGGTATCCCTTATTCCTAATTCTTCATGTGGAGAACATATAAATGAACATGTTATGATGGGTGGACCCAGATATATCTCCAATTAATTGGGCAATGTTTAGTATTATAAGATGTTGTGTTGGGACATGGAGTGAAATTGATTCCTTTATGGGATTTTATCCTCCATGTGCAATGGTACTGGTAGTTAGCATCGACTCAAGCTCATGTCATGTTGTGTGTTGTTTCCACATTCCTATTATTTGATGATTACATGTCCAAATTCTTTATATGTTATGATTATTTATGTTTATTCATGTTCCATTCCTATTTATTTAATAATTTTATGCCTTCTGACCCATGTTCGTTTCTTTATTCCTATTTTTATACCCCTACATGGATTTTTAGCTCATCCCATTGTTCATATATTACCCAAATTATCCTTTGAAGATTTAGGATCTTAGTGGAATATAGGATATCTTTATGGATGGTTAAAATAAATATTTTTATTCTATTTCCATTTTTCAGTTTTATGTACCTAACCATCCAAAGACACTAGACTTTACAATCCATGTCATGTAGTTTGATGGTTAATAATTCTTAAAATCATGTGATAATATGTGTAAAATGGTACAGTCTCTACAGTTGGTATCAGAGAAAGGTATTGTTATTTTTAGATATTAGTAATAACCATATGGATAATTCTATCATCATGGATAACCTATATTTAAACTTAGGGTGTCAAAAGTTATGATATACTTTTAATTAATAAGTTTATCCTTCTTTGTTCAATTTTTAATTTTTATATTCTTATTGGATAAGTATTCAAGCCTCATAATTTTATTTTAATTTTCATAGTTAATGTATATAAATATAATAACGTATGCCAACAATTAAAGTGATAGGAAATGTGATTATTTCCCTAATGATATGACAAATATTATAGAGCAGGTTCTCAAAACAACAGGATTGTATTTGATCAGCTATCTCATGTTATGAATAATAACTTGAATCAGGCTTAATAACTCCTTCCCCTAAGATGTAAAATATTTTTTCAAATAATTCATGTGACAAAGGCCTCCCATATTTAGTGGATCTTCCGAACCCATCATCATGGAACAATGGATTAACTCCATTGATAATATATTCTTGGTAATCTTATGCTCAAAATAAGAGAAACTCGTTGTAGTAGTCTATCATTTTGATGTGGAAACTGATCAGTGGTGGAAACGTATCAAAAACACAATGTATAAAGATGAAATTGATTCAATGGAATGTAAAGATTTCATGAAAATAATTTTTTAATAAATATTTTCTCTGAACCCACCATCATAATATTGAAATTAAGTTCCTTAGACTGAATAGAATGGATGATGAGTCTATTGAAGATTATGTGGAAAACATTATAAGGCTTGTACGATATGCCTCTAGATTTGAAATGAACATCTAAACTAAGGTGTATTTCTTTTTAGCGGACTAAAGCTGAGTATATGAAAATTGTTGATGATTCATGACTTTGATATCTATGAACTGATTTTTTGTGTGACCTCATGGTTGAAATGGAGATCATAGAAACTTAGTTGTCTCATGGGCCTAGTGAAAAATACTGAAAATGGAGTTTAATATGGGTGGATCAACTAATAAATCTGATGATTGAAAGAAGACCCAACATTCCTCATGTCAAAAGTGTGGGAGGAAGAATCCTAAAAACAGCATAAATGGAACCAAGAGATGATTAAAATGTATATGAGAGGGGCATATGGCTAGTAACTATCAAATATATATGAATAATTCTGCTACTGTTGAAAAACAAAGTAAGGTTCAGTTCAACAATCAACCTGTAGTGAAGTTTTTCTATAGTATAGAAGATGGTTATTATGCAAGACATTGACCTATGTCAAGTTTTTTTGGTGTAAATCAACAAAAACCTCCTCGAAAGAAGCAAGGAAGTCCATATTCTATCACTACTATTGATGTGAAACCTGAAAATGATGTCATGACAGTTATGGTAGTTATTCATTCTAGAATAAAGAATAAACTATTTTATTATTGTTCTATGAATTATTTCATATCTATAAATTTAGTAGAACTATTCAAACACCACCTCAAAATAATGAGGTTGACTTATTTGTTATAACAGAAAATGGTTAATTATGGCTTCAAAATTATATATCTCCTCCTCGGTAAATGTTTTTGGACTAAGCCAACCATAAAATAATATCTTACTTCCTTTGGTAGAGTTTGAAGCAATATTGGGCATGGGTTGGATATCTTTATACAACGTCAAAATCAAATGTTAGGTAAGAAAGATCACTCTTCACATCTAGAAGCGTCATCTAATTCAGTATAAGTGTAAGGAGGATAATTAATATACTTTAGAATCATCATATAAAGTGTGTATGTTATTTATTTATGAGAACCAATTTATAAATCAAATTATTGAGACAAAAGAGTTAATCATGCTCAAAGACGTGCCCATTCTGAGGGATTACACTAATGTGTTCCCTGAAGAATTGACTAGTCTTCCTCCTGACCAAGAGTTTGAGTTCTCAATCGAACTTTTCCTATATCTTTACCTATATCAAAAACACCTTATATAATGGCCACTATTGAGTTGGAAGAACAAAAGAAGTAGATACAAGAGAATTTGGATAAGGTTTTTATATGGCCAAGTACTTTACCATGGGGTGCGCCAGTCTTCTTTATCAAGAAGAAGTATGGATCAATGAGCCTATATATTTATTATAATGAGCTCATAAAAATCATGATAAATAACAAGTATCTGATTTAATGGAGCGATGAATTGTTCAATAAACTATGTGGGGGCTAGTATCTTATAAAGGCTGACCTTCATTCAAGATATGAGTGATTAAATTTGAGGAAGGAAGATATTCCCAAGATTGGATTTTGAATAATGTATAGACGCTATGAGTTATTAGTAATTCCCTTGGGACTCAATAATTATATATAAATTACCATGTACTTAATGAATAGAGTATTTTGATACTACATAGATATGTTTTTGGTAGTTTTTATTGATAATATTCGTATATACCCCAAGAGAAAGGAGGAACCTAAGAAGCATTTGAATAATGTGCTAAAGAAATTATGAAGGGAGAAACTCTATGAAAGTACAATAAATGTGAGCTCTGGATGGAGGATGTATAATTCCTGGGGCATGATATCAGCAGAAAAGGAATATCTATAGACCCTTATAAGACAATGGTAATTGAAGAGTTCCCTAGGAAAACATCTATATTGGAGATCCATACATCCCTAGCTCTAGTTATGTATTACCAACAATTTGTGAAGAACATATCACAATTGTAAAACCCAATAACCAAGCTGACCCAAAAGGGAGTAAACTTTTTATGGACCTATGAATGTGAATACTACTTCAAAGAGTTTAAAAAGAGGCATATAACTGCACCATTACTCACACTACTAAAAAGTGGGAAAATCTGTGTGGTGTACAACGATTCATCAAAGAATTACTTGGTTTGTGTACTGTTTAAAAATGGTAAAGTAATTACCTACACCTCAATTCATTTGAACATTCAGGAAAAAAACAATCCCACACATGATCTGGAGTTTGTAGTTGTGATATTTTCATTTAAAATATGGGGGAATTATATCTATGGGGATAAGTTTGAGATATAGATTGATCATAAGAGCCTAAAATATATATTCATAAATAAAGACATTAATATGTTCTTGTGAAAATGTTTTGAGCTCATCAAATTTTACTAATTCTCAATTCACTAGCATCCTAGTAAGGAAAATAACGTGACAGATTCTCTAAGTAGAAAGGATCCTACCAAATTATCAATTTAGAGAATTGAGAGGGGTCCAATGCTATTAGATTTGGAAAGTATTGATAGGTTAATAATTAAAGAATGAACATAAAAAATATTTTATCAAATGATTACTCAACCATCCCTCATGAAGAAAATAAAGGATTCCCAAATAAGTGATGTGGAAATTCAGAAGATGGTGGAATCCATGAGAAATGTGAAATCACCATTGTTCAAAATGGATGAGGAAGGATTCATCATATTTGGTTCATGACTATGTGCACCATCCAATATAGAGATAAAAAATATATTTTGATTGACTCTCATATCGCATCCTTTTCTATTCACCCAGGGATCACAATAATATATCGAGATCTATGAGAGAATTGTTGGTGGGACAAAATAAATATGGAGATCAATGAATATACATCAATGTTCCTGGTATTTAAACTAGTGATGTCTGAAAGGAAATAAGTCTAATGGGATGGCACAACCATTTCCCATACAGACATAGAAATGGGAAAACATCACCTTGTACTTTTTCATTGGACTTCTAAAGACATCTAGTGGAAATAATGTTATATGGGTTTTTTGGATAATCTCAAAAAGACAACCCACTGGATCACAATTCATGAGGAGTTCTCATTGGAGAAACTTTCATGGATATACATAAGATAAGTGTTAAGGATTCATGGATTACCATTATCATCTATATCTGATCAAGATCTAATACTAACCACCATGTTATACATATGTATCTAACATGATCTAAACATGGAGTAGAACTTTAGTATGGATTATAATCATCCAAATGATGGCTAATCTGAACAGACAATTCAGACACTAGAAGACACATTGAGATCATGTTCTAAGGACATCAAAGGAGGATGGGACCAACATCTTCCTCTAGTCAATTTCTCCTATAAGAATAGTTTCCACTCGAGTGTCTAAATGGATCCATATGAATCCCTTTATGGTAAAACATGAAAAACACCATCATACTAGGATGAATACAGTGAATGTAAGATTCTAGGACCGAAAATGGGTGATTAAATGGTAGAAAAGGTGAATACAATTAAATAGTATACCAAGAGAACCCAAAGTTGATTGAAGAGATTTGCAGATAATTATTGATGGGGTCTGGAGTTTAAGATTGCATACACGGTATTCCTCCACATAAATCTAGGGAAGAGTATCATGAGATTTGGAATGAAAGGAAAGCTGAATCCCTAGTATATATTCCTTTTAGACATTCTTGATCATGTCAGAGTTTTTCCCTATCAACTAGCACTTCCACCTACCATGTCTCAAGTGAACGATTTATTCCACATATCCATCTTGAGGAAGTACCTTCCAAATCCCTCATATATATGTACTTTAGAGGTGGTATAGTTGGAAAAAAATCTTTCTTATGGGAAGCATCCACTGAAGATCATTGATCATAGAGATAATTCTTTATGCAATAAGACTAGTCACCTAGTCAAAGTAATATGCTTGAACCATAAGTAGAAAGAGGAAATATAGGAACCAAATGTAGTGATGAAGGATATATACCCTCATTGGTTTAAAACATAGATTATAAAATGATATTTTTAGGGTGAAATTTCGTAAGGGAGGAAGAATGTAACAAACCAAAATTTTATCAATGGAAAATAACTTCTTACAATTATTCCACATAATATAAATCACATAAAATCACAAAGTGAACTCAATAAAAACATTATAAAACAATAATTAATGAAATAATATGTATTTTTAGAAGTTAACGAACCTATATCGATGAAATAGTAACATGAATATTATTATAGTAATATGATACTTAGTAGCAGATATTCAAGAAATTGAATAGTTACCTCACCTATTAAAGTATAAATAAAAGTTAGTTATCTTATGAATGAAAATATGATGTATTTAGTTCATATCAAAAGTAAATAAATGTTTTTAAAAAATAATTATTTATGTAAATCAAAAATATTTAATTACAATTTTATGATTAATTTAATAATTTAAAAAAAATATTATAAAAAAATATAATCAAAAATTAATATTTTTTTCTTGTGATTATAAGATAATTTTATGACACCTTAATTAATTTTTTAATGTGTTATAAAATCAGTTATAATTTTAAAACATGTATTTTCTAAGAATATATTTATTTTTTAAAAAAAATAATGTGTTTAGAAAAAATATTTCATAAGAAGTAGTTAATTTTTTAATTCTGCATACTAGAAAATGATTAGGATGAATTTTTGGGATTATTCTAAAGTAGTCAAAATTCTGGTGAATAGTGAAATATTGTTATTTACCTCCTCCATTGGCCCGAAGGTATTCATTTTTTATTGATTTTTGATAAACCACCTTTCAAGGGGTGAGGTGGAACCCTTTAAAGGCTCATAGGCGTAAGTATTACATGGCTCGTAGGCCTTAGAGGAATTCAGTGCCCGAAGGCTTCAAACATTACATACAACCCATACTAAATACTTGGAACTTCTCCTCCCCATCATCTTCATCGTGAAATCAACTCTCCACCTTTACAAGGATGTTTGTCTAGGACTTACCAAGCATGCACAGGCTTGTCCTGATGGCTGGTGTTATACCCTCTCATTCTGGAAATCTGTTTAGCTTATGCACTGATGAAAGCTCCTTGCTCATCCTCCTTCTGAAGCTTTTTCCTTATTGGTTGTCTAGTTGTTATCTGCACTTAAGGTGGCCCGAAGGCCTTGAGGTGTCCCAAAGGCCTTACTGAACTGAAGGCCTGGGTGGCCCGATGGCCTTTAAAGGACTCGGGGACCCAATCGGTGGCCCAAAGGCCGAAATGGTGAAATATTCCTAGCTGCTATAGTGCCAATCAGTGTCTGCTACAGTAACTGCTACCGTATTGCACAGTTCCTACTACAGTACCCCAGAAATTAGCCTCTTCTTGGTTTTGACCTCAGGTCTCTTGGATTCACTTATGGAGTCCTCACCAACTGGGCTGAGGCTCATGTGTTTGTTATTTATGATATTTAATAAATACATGAATTATTGAGTTGTTGATGATTTATGGATGATCTAATCCCATAATATATAACAAGACTTCATTAATTTAATTTGTTTAGTGATTATTCTCAAACTATTTATAGTTTAGATCCAAAATAATAAACTAATTTGTAAAATTACTAGAAAACACCCCTCTCATCCACTATAAATACCTCCCTCACCAACTCTTTTCCTCACACCCTTAAAGCTTTGATACTTGTATAAAATCTAACAATTCCCCTTTTCTAGGCTCTAACACATGTCTAGGATCCTTTGGTCTCAACAAAATACCAAATCCAATTTTCATAAGGAGGTTCTCAAGGAGAAAAATTCAAGTTGTAAAATCCTCTTTCTTTTTCTTTTAATTTCTTTTCAATTTCTATTTATTACTTATTATCTCCTCTCCTCCTCTATCCAAAAATGTCTGATAACTCCAATATTCTATATATACTATAATATTATTATGTTAATGTAAAACTCACCATCAAATATATTTTCTTATTCCTTTGATTCTAAAAATGAAAATGTTTTCTGCGAGGTATTGATTTATCTCATTCAAGGGAGAAAAATTTTAAAATCCCATTACCGCCTTCAAGGACAATCTTAAAGAATTTATAATATTTGAAAAATATTTTAAAATTTGTTTTATAAGCTTTTTTATGTTTTGGTACTAACATATGCACATAATTTTCAATAATAAAACAAAACAAGTTTGTTGTGGGAAAATACCATCCAAAATAATCCAAATGATTGTCAATAATGTCAAATCTAATGATTCATCCTCACAGCCAATTAACCAAATGGATTATATAACCATTTAATATTATTTATTTTCATTATTAACATATAACTTCAATTATGGATATTTATTCCCATTTTACATGAACTTCTATAATCATATAAAAGCATAATGATCACGATATCCAAGAATATGAACACTCTCAAACGGTGAAATTGAATCACATTTCCCATAAAAAATTCCATAAATGATATTGATAGAATTATAATAAATAAAATACATGTATAAAATGTTATTAATTAATTAATTAATGTATTTAATTTGATTATAAAAAACATTATCTTCATGTGGAGAACACTTTTGGACATAAGGCAAGGGATTCTACTAGAACCATGATTTTTCCTTCAGGTTACACTTTCTCTCTCTATACCCCATTTAAATGATTCTTTATTTTTTTTAATTCTTATAAATTATGGTTATATTTTCCAAAATAATTTATCCATATTAGATCATACTTCTGTGATGGGGAAACACATGTTTTAAAAGATTCACTTCTCAAATGTTCCTGAAAAGAATGTTTTATCAAAGGGAGATTCCCAATTTCTCACCCATTTCTAATTGCACTCAATAATATATTTTAATACTCCATATTTTTTCAAAAATATTTAACTTCATCATGAAAAAACATCTTCATTCATTTCTATTTTAGTTAAAACAAATATTCATTTTCCTCTTTAAATGCTCTTTAATATTTTCCTTAAACGGCACTAAAATGTTTCATTTATAATGTCACTCAAATACTATTTTAATGAGAATTCAATTCATTTAGTAATAAATTATTATAATCAATGCCTATTATCCATTATCAATGTCCATGTATGGTTTAAATACATTCTTTCTGGGAAACTATTATTATAGTCCCTTTTGTTATTCCTTATAACATGATTATGACACCCAATTCTTCCATGGGTTACCCTTACGAATTATCCCTGAAGTTTAACACATATGCATGAATATTTTATGAAGGTAATTCCTAGATAGTTCTACAATTCATTGGGTAATGTTTAGTGTCATGATACATCCTTTTGGTATATGGACCGAACCTGATTTCATTATGAGACATTGTCCTCCCTATGCAATGGTCTTGGAAGTTATACTTGACTCATTTTTATGCCATGTTGTGTGTTTTCTTCACATTCATATGATTTTATGATAAATTTACCCCATTATATACATGTTATTTTTAAATATTTGTATTTATATTTCATTCCTTTTTATGTTATCATTTTATGCCTTCTAACCCATATTATTTTCTTTATTCCTAGGTTTATACCCATACTGGGATTTTTAGATCATCCTTTTGTTAATTTATTCCGCATGTTATCCTTTTTAGATGTAGGAGTTTCATGGAATATAGGATCTATTTATGGATGATTAAAATAAAGATGTTTTATTCTATTTCCATGATTTCATTTTTATGTTCCTAATCATCCCAATATAGTAGATATTACGATCCTTGTCTTCTGATTTGAGGGTTAATTATGCTTAAAATCATGTAATAATATGTGTAAAAGTATAGTGTCACTATAATTTTGTTCTAAAATTTTATAAATAAATATCTCTTAAAGATTTAGGGTTTATGTTTCATAAAAAAATGAACTTTATAAAAGTTCACACTCATTCAAACCCCCGTTTTCTATGGTTCAATGATCCTTAAGAAATTTATCTAGTATTAAAGCTAGGGTTCCCATATTGAATTCTTATCATGGAAAATATCAATTCAATCAATAAAAGAGTTATTCCAACATTAAGTGCAGAAAATTATCAGGGAAATAAAAAAAATAATGATACATTTTCTTCTGTCACTTGGCCTAGAATTTATTGCTTTTGAAACTATTGGGTTTCCACCAATTAGTAAAAATGATCTGGTGATTTTTTTGACAAGTTAAATATTGGTTTTTATGGGAAATATATAAATTAAATTCAAATTTATTTATTAGAAACTCTTTTCATTAATATAATGTGTCATAAAACAGCTGAGGAACCTGGGCTAAACCTCTAAATTATCTTCATGGGAAACTAAAAATTGAAAAGGGAAAAGTTAAAATCTATTAAATTTGGTTTGAAGATATAAGAATGAGATATGAAGACAACATTGATTTTTAATTCACCATAGTTAATTAAGTTTTGAGTAACATCAAAGGATTTTGAGTTTTATTAAAGGATTCATCCATTGTAAAGAAACTTATATGAAACTTCCATGATAATTTTGACTCTAAAATTTTTTTCTTAGAAGATAATTATGATTTATCACTTGATGAATTTCATAACATTTATATTACATATGAGTTGAGAAAATATCTGGAATTCAAAAATATGATCAAGGATGAAATTTCTTTTGAATATTTTTGAAGACTAAAAATCCAAGAAAATTTTTTTTAGCTCCCTGATTTGTAAGATAGGAAACATTTTGAAACTAAAGATATAATAATATATTTCTTCTATAAAAAATAAGAAATTGGTAAAGGAATGTATAAAGGCATAATCCCACATAAATGTATCATGTTGGGGGGAGTAGGTGATTTTTATATGAATTTTCCCAATTATAAAGATGGATAATTTTAATATAACTCTGAATACAAACCTCTGTAGAATAAGTTTACGAAAACATCGAAGGAAATTTAAAAGTTCTATTATAGAAAGAAAAATTTTACTTGAAATAGAAGAAAAATATTGAGTAAGAAAGTTGAGAATTAATATACTAATAAAAATCATCAGAATATGAATGTTCAAAAAAAAATTGAACAATATTTAAAAATTCTAATGGAGGCTGATTCCCTAAACATTTAAGAAAAATAAGGATATGAAGAATATTAAAGAGAATATCAACTCAAATCAAACTTGTAGCATGTCTTGAGAAAAACAATATAAAGAAAGGAATTATATTTACAAATAAATATATAATTAAATATATTGAAAGAATAAAATAATCCCTTAAAAATAATATGAGTTTATTCATATGGTCATAAACAATAAACTTAAATATCCTAAAAAAAGTAAAGATATTGGAAGATCATAGAAAACGTATTTCTATTAAGGAGGATTAGGTTTAGAAAATCTAATAAAAACTAATTAAGGTTGTAATTACCTTAACAAATACAAATTAAAATTTCAATAAGGCTTTTAAGGTAAAATATTAATCATCTGAAACTAAGATGAAATAACATTCTATGAATTAGGTGAAATATTCACCCACTTAATATAAACGTTCATCTAATTTCACTAAACATGCAAGTGATAATTAAAATGGTGGTAAATCATGGATTGATAAAATATGTGAGCAATATAACACATCTATAAATGTTTAGAACAAGCTCTATAAAAATTTTATCTCGTTCCAAGGGGAATCAATAATAGAAATATGTTATGAACACTAGCAAGATGATTATAGAGAATGATTGTTTTTCTATCAAAGGATAGAATTCAGTGTATTTTATTGGTGTTGTGGTATTTTTGTCTACTATGCTTATAATTTTTGGAAAAATACGTCTCTACTAATAATTCAGTATGAAATTATGGGGTGAAATAGAAAAAAAAAGTAAATTCCCTAAGCTGAAGGAAGCTGGAAAACCAAAATCTCAATATGCTAGAAAATTTCCAACACAAAATTAGTTTGGATGTCTAGAGGAATTTTTTTGAAGATATAACCAACCTGGTCACTTTTATAAATAATGTATAACTAATCTTATAGAATAATTTATTTTTGTGAAGAAAGAAAAATAATCTAGAATGAAGAATGTAAATGAAAGTGCCTTTATTATTTAGGCAGCTATGAAAGAAATAAAAAGAAAAAAACCATGAATTAATAATAGTGTTTTTTCCTCACATATGGTTGGTGATATAAAAATAATGAATTATATTGACAATAATGATGGATAAGTAGTTAATTTTAATAAAGGTAGTTCCTTGAAAATTAGATGGATTGTAATAGTTGATAATGAAACTAAAAACTGAAATAAAAGGAAGTTTATTATGATAATGGGATCAATAACAACATACTTAGTTTGAGATAAATTTTTTATAATGGAAAGGAATTTTTTTCATAAGAGATTCATGCATCATTACATGTATTGAATATGGTAAAGATTCAACCATGAGAGAAAGAACCAAAAAAATATTTTTCAAATTAGAGAACTTGATAACTCATGTTATATGAGTACAGAATATGGGAATAATTTGTGTCATTGTAGGATCAGGTATCATTGCTAGAATAGTATGAAAAAAACATAGAAATTATTTTTTATATAGAACTTTCCAAAAATAAAAAAGAAATAATATGTTTTTTAGATATTCCTAAAAGGGATTATAATTGAAATAATCTGTTAGAAAGTTGAAATTCAATCAAAAAGACCTCTTGATCTTTTTCACTCATATTTATTTAGTATTATGAGACATGAATCAATGAAATTAGATATTTACATTATAAATTTTCTTGATGAATTCACTCAGATGACACACATTATGTTTAGGAAGTATAAATCATAGGTTATGTAAATGTTTATATTTTTCAAAATATATGTAGAAATACAGTTATGAACTTATATATTGAAACTAAAAATTGATAATATAAATGGGTACACATGTAATTAATTTTTATTATATATGGAAAAAAAGTTAATTTAACTTCAGTGTAGTGTTCTTTACACCCATCAAATAAATGGAGTTGTATAAAGGAAAAATATAAGTTTGGTGGAAATTGGAAGAATCATGCAAGATGAGTATAAATATTCTGTCTTTTTGGTGAGAAACTATTTTTACTTATGTTCATATTCAAAAAAATGTTTTTTAACGCCATAATTCAACATGAATTCCTACAAAATGTGGTATAAAAATCATTCATTAAAATAATTCCGGGTTTTTGGAAGTCCTTATTTATGAATAATCATAAATATAAATCTTCTTAAATTTGATAAAAATTATTGGGATAAGAATTTTCATGGGATATTCCCCAGATAGGAGTTATAAATGTTGGAAAAAAAATTAAAAAATTTGTTTTATTCTAATGATTTGAAAGTTGATGAGAATCTAGCTTCCACATTTCATAGGTTGAACAAGAATCATTTTCAGAAGAATCTAAACATAAATAATGGGTTTATGAAAATAATGATGACTTGGACCAGATAGAGAAAAAAACATGGGAACTCATTCCATGAATAGCAGGGCATTATATTATTGGAATAAATTGGGAGCTCATAAATTATATAAATGTACATAGGGTTGTTTCGAGAAATAAAAAATGGCTTGTTTATAATGTTTATTCATAGGTGGAGGTGTAAATTTTGAAGAACATTTTCCCCCATTGCGAGATTGGATACTATCATAGTGTTCATGAATTGTTTTCACATATTCATTATAAGGTTTATCATATGCATGTAAAGTAATCCTTCTTAAATGGAGAGATTGGGGAATAATTTTATATTGATAAAACTAGTGGGTTTATAATTGAAAAATATGAATCTAAAGTCTCTATGTTTTAAAAAGAATTGCATGGGTTAAAATAAGATCCATGATCTAGGTACTCCATAGTTGATAGTTTAATTAAGAAGATGAATTTTTATAAAGTGAAAGTTAAAAACAACTTATATGTGAAGGAGATAAAATCAGGTACCCTAATTATTATTTTTTAATCTTATGACATAATTTTTGCAGGGGATATAGAAAAATTTTATAAAGTATATGCAGAGTAAATAAAGAGTAATTTTAAAATTTCAATTATAAAATAATTAAAATTATTTCTAGGTTTACAATTACAAAATAGTAAAGATATATTTCTAATCAAAATAAATGTATGTGAGCAAGTTGTTACAAATTTTGGCATAGTATATTAAAAATATGTTTCTACTCCTATTTTAGTTGGCATGAAAATAAGTAAAGATGAATGAGGGAAAAGTGTAAATCAAAATGATTTTCAAATGATTATAGGAAGATTTCTATATCATCTGGCTACAAGGATCGACATTATTTATTTTGTTGACTTATATACAAGATATCCACGTGATCCAAAATAATCACACAAACTAGTAGAAAAAAGAATTTTTAGATATGTGAAGGGTCATCTTATTATGGGTTATATTGAAAAAGTAGTAGTGATATAAAGTTCTATGGTTATACTGATGTTGATTAAGATATAGAATACAATTGTCTAAAATCATCATCTAGTGGAGCATTTTTCTTTGTAGAATGTTGTTTGAGATTGAATGCTAAGAAACAGAGCTCTGTAAATTTTAGTATAGTTGAAGAATAATATGTTTCCTCCACCCGTGTATGTACACAAATTATTTGGATGAAATTATAGGTGGAAGATTTGAAAGTAAAATTTTCTACACCATGGAATATTCATTGTGATAATCAAAGTGAAATTTATCATTCAAAAAATCATTTAAAACATTCAAGATCAAAATAGATTGATATAAAATAGAAATTTTATACAATATAAATTTAATGGTGTAGATGTTATGTTCGATTACATTTCTAGACAATTTCAAATTATCGATGTTTTCACACAGGATATTCCAAAATTTATATTTTTGGAACTGAGTTTGTAACTTCATATTCACCCGCCACCAAATACATCCCAAAATCTAGAAGTAATTACCCCAACAAGATTTGGATTATATTCAAAATGGGGGAGAATATATATATAAATTTTTCATGCAAATGGGGAGAATGAGTACATCTCTTTATATAATGAATCTGAATTTGTAACTTTCATATAATGAAGGAGAGAAAAAAATGGGGTAGATTGAAAAATTGTGATATGAACGTTTATATAAAAAATTATAGAAGATTTCATTGAGGGAGGATTAGTTAACATGTCCATAAATTTTATTATCATTAAGGGATGTAATTAATTAAAAAACATTACCTTATCTAATAGTGTGGTGTTAGGACCATCTCTTTGAGAAATAATATGTTTTTATAAAAGAATCTAAAAATAAAATTGTTAAAAAATTGAGAGACAAAAATGATGATTTTTAAAAAAAATTAACAAAAGTTGTCAACAAATACAAGTGGTATATTAAAGATATGTTATTCTTATTTTTTTAAAATGTATTTTATTTTCTAACAACCAATTTTTCTAAAGAATATTTTTCTAAAACATGTGAGAAAGAAGGTATTGGAAGTTTTTTAAGAATAATTTTTAAAAATGTTTATTGTGAAAATCTTTTTATGAAGCTTATGGAGGAAATTATAATTTTGTTATGAAAAGTTATAAATTATGTCATACAATTCTATGTTCTTTATTCAAATTTCTAAAATCTGGGAAATATTAATTATTAAACATTTTTTGTAAAGGAATAATAATTTATAGTGAATAAGAAGCCATGGATATAGAATTTTGTAAGAATTTAATAGGATGTACAGAATATAGATCGTCAAACAAAGAGGTTGTAAAAAATCTTACAGTGATTTTTTATTAAAATTTTGTGAACAGAGGAGATTACACAAAGTTACAGATGAACCATTTTGGATAGAGACTTGAGATGAATTTTGATTATATGCCAATGGTTATAATTTGGTCAAATGAATAAGATTATAATGTGTGTAATGGTATAACTCTATAACTCATCAAATGTTACCAAACATAAAGAATGTTGGTGACATGACACTATTTTTATAACAAGAATATGGAAATAAAATTGGATGAGTTTCTGAAAGGGTATAAAATATCAAATTTCCATCAAATGAACATTCCTGTGAGAATTATTTTACAATACCATCATATTTACGAGATATAGACCATTAGATGACCCAATTAGATTGAAAATAAAAGATAATTCTATTAATGAGTTCTTGTAGTTTTGGAAAATAAGAATGAAATATAATGTTGAACAAGAATTAATATTTCAATATGCATGTTAATGAAAAGTGAGAAATCCAAGTACACTAGATGAAGAAAGTTACATGTACAAAAATATTTATAAGTTTCAACAATTTTTTTAACCATCCTCAATGGTTGAAGAGAAATAGAAAATGGATGATTTTGATTATTATTTTTTAAAACAGTAAGAAGAAATGGATAAAGGATGTTGATGTTTCCAGACATTTATTATGTATGAAGCTTATTTTCAAAATATTTTCTTTGAAATATAAGTTTTATGTTTTAATTTTTGGGGTTTTTAAATATGATTTTGAGAAATTCCATCATACAAAAATATTTATTAATGTATATTAGATATAAGATTTTTATGAAATTAATCAGTTGAAAATATGTTAAGGAAGGGTGATAGGAAAAAGTAGAGTTACGAATATATTTTTTAAATTTATTTGAAAACCAATTCAACCTGATGAAAATAATAATAGTTGTAATTTTTTTATTGGATATAGAAGGATCAACTGCTTATATAAGCATTAGATAAACATTATATATATCTTCAGACAGACTTTCTTAGTGTATTTTTTTCTTATGATGTTCTATCTGGGGAAGAAGATTGAACATAATTTTTACTAGTTGGAGGAGTTTCTCTTAAAGAGTTGTCAGAAAAATAAAACCATATGAATAATTTTTAGTTAATCTATTGAAAATACATTTTAATAGAAAATGTTTTTCTAGGAAAAAATTATAATGTTCCAAATGATTTTTTGTTAATTGTGTTCTTTCAATTGAGTTTGATTTCATATTGAGATAAGATAAAGTGGAAAATTTACATAATGTATAAAGTTAATGAAGTTTGAGAAAATTTGGAATTTATGTAGATTTAAAATAAGCTTCATGAATATTCTAGAAGTGTTTTCAATCATCTAGAAAATTAAAAATAAGAGGGAGATCCAAAATTCAAGTTTCATTGAGCAAGAAATTAAAATGTGTTTCTAGCCACTTCAACTTCTAGAGCACCTATGTAAAGTGTTGAAAAGTAACTTGTATTCTATATTAAATAAATATAAAAAAAATTAAAAATACCAAATAAATCATGTTATAATTGAGTTTCTAATAGTGGTTTTTTTCACGTGGAAGAATAGTTCCAAATATATATTTTTCTTAGGTAATTGGAAAGAGTTTTTATTAAGATAATTGAATTGAGATTCAGTTCAAAATTTTCATATTGAGAGGAATGGATGGATTTTTCACGTAGAGTTTGTGATCCATAGAGTTTTTTTAATATATATAATATAAGGTATAGAATGTGAATTTTGAGTGAGGCACCAAGGATGGACTCTTGCAAAAAAAAAGTTAAAGGGCACAGAAGATATGCCTTTATAAATGGAGGAAAATAGATAGAGAAATATATGGAAAACTTACAGGATATAAAGTTATAAAGTTTCATTTTTTTAGATCATTTTCATAAGAAAAACTTATAAACTAATGAGATTCAATTTAATCATACATATCAGGATATATAAGAAGTATAACTGGAGTTGGGACAAAAGTTTTATTCTCTTATTTATAATAGTGAATTTCTAGGGACCCATGGGAGTTTCCAAGGAAAGTATGTTGGTTTTCACAATGAGGCTAAAAAAATTACTTCTTGAATTCTTTGTTTAGATTCTTATCATTTAATTGATGAGAATGTTTTGTAAAATATCATAAACAAAAATAACTAACATGTTATAGTTGTTAAGGTTCATAGATATTGAAATTTGTTAAATTTAACAACAAATTTAACCCCCCCCCCCACCTTTTTAGTGGTTCAACGGTCCTTAGGATATTATACATAAACACCTCCAAAGTTAATATGGTACATTACACAACATATATGAATACATAAATATATAGAGAATAATAAATCATCATTTTTATTTAGTATAAATATACAATACATCAAACATGGTATAATAAGATATAATGGAACACTCATAAAAGTAAGAGACATCTTTAGGACTCATGGGCTACACGTGCACCCATAGGCGATTGCTATCAAGTAGGGAATACAAGGTAAGTCAATTCATATATAACAACAAGGAAACATGAGTAACTATTTAAATATATTATGGCATGTCCTCACGAGTCAAGTAGATACACATGTGATCTAGGTCACACATGGTCTATTAGGAAACCTAAACATACAATAGAATTAATCATCATGAATGTTATCCTATGATATCAATTCATACACATATTTGAACATCATCCATCAGTGGATGGCATCAAGCTACTGCACAAGGGACCATCATGGACCTTGTCACTTTTTCCAATTATATTAGGTATGGTTCCTTCAATTAATTAATAATTAAGGATAATTAATTAATGGACAATTAATTTTTATTCATAATACAATATCAATATTAAATTTCATTTTCCCAAGTTGGGTAACCTCATACTAGATGCCAATAAACATGAATAATACCATAGGATGAGTACATAGAACCACCTACCTCAAATGGATCTATCTCATATTCTAAGTAAATTTCAAAAACTTTTTCCAAGTAATCCATGTTTGTTTGTCCTCCATCAATCATTATGAGTTCTTAATCCCAAAATATAATTACGAATTATTAAATATAGTTAAATTATAAATTTTTAAATTATTATAAGTAAATTCACATTTTAATGAAAAAAGTAAAACATTCTGAAGTACTTACCAAGTATCACCGCATAGCCTGAACCATGAAAGAATATCCATGGGAGGTTCGTAAAATTATTCTGACTTCATTTTAGGAAAAATACCAATCATGAAAAAAAATGACTAATTTAGTCTAATTAAATTGTAATATTTATAATAACACAGCCCTTTGATGTACCTCAGCTACAAGATAATCCATTAGAATTCGATCCACTCTAAGTGCAATGCCAATTATAAGATGAGAAAAATCCCCATTTCAATTCCATGGTACATCATCCATTTTAAATAAATTTGACCAAAAACCAAAGGTAATGTCATCAATGGAGATTCATTCACTGTAATCCCTATCAAAAACATGGTTTCATCATCATGGTACATTCTCTATCAATATCAATCCAAATATCAATCATTTTTAGAAAATTCGATCTTGAATTGATGGAATTTCAATGTATTTATCTAATTGAAATCACAATAATGGTCAATTAGTTATCTATAAAAAAATAGATAAGGGGGTATGAAGACAATTGAGACATTAAAGGGATTACAATGGATATAAAGATGAATCAGTTCATTCATGACAAATGGTACAATGATCTAGCACCAAACAAGGAAGAAAGAGGATAATATTGACGATGAATAAAAGATATTGCATTAATTTGCCATTTTATTTTTCCAAAGTCAACCTTAGAGAAAGTGGATATAATTTAGGGATAATATATGACGTGAATGGTCAATTATAATTCCAAAAACCTGAGCCAAGGGAGATAAATTGAGGGGGAATCAGTAGATAAAAATACTAAATGTTCCCTCTATTAGTGTCGTCAAGTCTGCCAATCCAACTAGAAGTTCAATGTCTAATATTTATTTGGTGGCCCAAATTATATATTTTGAGACATTATAGGCCATAGGCTCACTGTATACCTTACCTTCATGTCGATGCATGCTCGTCAGCTATCTAGAATGGCCTTTTGTGGAGTGGTGCTTCTACCCTCCCTATTGGCTAGCTATTGTATGCTACCAATGATCTGGTGCATGATTCCATTGACCGAGTGATTCTAAAATAAATTTTCTTATATCACAACATGACATTACCATATTTTCCTTTAGAAAATTTTTAATTTCATTGATAGCTTTCAATTTTGTGTTATTTTTCCATGTACACAGCACCTGATTTAAAAAAACTAATTAGACACATTTTGAATAGTCGATTAAATTTTAAAAAATTATGAAATTTCATATAGTAAATTTATATATTATATACCCAAAAAAAATTCATCAATAAAATATATTTTTTAGGAATATTATAAGAACAAACCCAATATTAAACATGAAATACAATATTTTTATAAAGGCATGTTTATCGTCTTATAATGGAGAACCTTTTTGAAATAATTTTTTTTAATATTTATAAATTTTATATTTCAAAATACAATTCATATTTTAAATTAAAATATAAATATTATTTTAGGGTTATTTTTTCATATTTTCCCATGAAATTTAATTTTTTTAATGAATAGTGAAAAATACAAAATTTTAATTCAAAACTGTTTTTTCTTCTAATTTATTTATATTGTTAAATTGTATTTTTAATTGGTTTTAAATAAAAATTATAAAAAATATATATAATTTAATATAATTTATGTTATTGGTATGAATTTTTCTTTGAAATAGGTTATAGAAACATAGTAATCGTTTGAACATTTTTAATTTAAAAACCTGCATTGTCGCCCCATCTACTGGGTTAATTTTAAATTAATTTATTCCAATTATGTGGTTGAAATTTATAAAAATTGATTAAATATTTGGAATAATAATAATTTATAATTTATAATTATATTAAATTAATTTTTGACAAAAAATATTCGTGAAAGTAATTAAAATTAATAACAACAATTAAGATGAAAGTAAGCTTAACAAAGGACTAAACCATATAATTAAGGTATCAAATGACCTAGAACCTTGTCCAACTCCATGTTTTGTCCATATATCTACCATATAATCAATTTTATAGAATTATTACCATTATTTGATCCATGTTCATTGAGAAAAATATGGGTTGAATTCACTTTTCTAAACTTTACAAGAGTGTGACTCCTCCCCCACTATAAAAATGCCTCATCCCCTCCCACTTACTCAAACCTCTCAAGACACTTTTACTATATTAATTTATTAAATAATTGATCCAAAAAATCCCCCCAACCAAATCCTAAAATCCTCAATTTTTTCATAAATACATCGAAGTAAGCCCTTCGGCGGAAACTAAAAGAAGCTACCCAAATAAAAGATACCATTTTTACTCAATATATTTTATTTTATTTTCATTCTCCACCAACCAATCTATTATTAACCCATGATTATATAACAAAAGGAATTATCATAAATATACTAGTATTTATTTATGTTAAGGTTTCAACCACAATTTACACACACCTCCATCTAAGGGGTAACGAACTTACAGTTCTTGTGTGCGGTGAACTATCGCCTCACGAATCAATGTTGTTTGTTTGTCCATTAATACCTCTCATAGTGGAAATTATAATTCAAAATATATTTATACATGATATATATTATATTTATAATTTTTTTATTATTCTAAAATTTTTATATAAATCATAATCGTATTCTATCCATTTTGTGTAAATACAATAACATCATTTGCGGAAATATGGACTATTGCTCCGTCAAAGTGATGTGATTCATTTACACTATACATTGAACATATAAATAATGGTTTTAATAAACCCATAAGAAATATATGACATAAATATAATAATATAATTATTATATACATATATATAATTTAATCATTGTTATTTTAATATACAAAGAAATGAAAGTAGTGTTCATGCGGACGTACGACCTACAGTCTCCCCGAACGGTGCATCTCATTTCTAATCTCCAATTATTATGAATTATCGTAAATACATATATGATGAATATATATGATATTTAAATCTGGTATTAAATTATTTATATGGTTATACCAATATCTAATTAATAACAACAACAAGAATAGAGTTAAAACATCATCAATAAACTAGGAAATTAATACCCAGAATAGTAAAACTAATCAAATATAGTTATCAAATAGGTTACAAGATATTATAAGAATATCATATATAGTATACTAAATATGATTATGGATATCGTATTAGTTATTAACATTTTTTAAACCACTGTACAGATGTTTAAATACAACACAACAAAAAGAAAGGATAAGGCAAGGGAATCGTGGGTCACTTTTCATTCCTTAATCTATACGCCATTATTCACCATATACTAATTGGTGTGGAGTACATAATTTCCCTTTATATATATTATATCATGAATTATTTTATCTTAGTGGTATTTAATTTTTCATTTGATATCATTTCATTCATAGGGATTATGATTCAATTGTTTTCATGTGGTATGGGACAATTTGGGATGTTTAAATATTGGTTTCCTCAAGAATGTCTTAATAATATTCCAAGGGTATTTCCATTCATCAACACCAACAAACCTTGTTGTTAATTATCCTCCACTGAGTATTTATTGATAAGTATATATCTTCTATTAAATATAGATATATTTAGATTATTCACATTTCTTTTTAATTAAATTGATTATTCTATATAAGAGAAATGATTTGGACATGAAATACTCAGGCTGGGGACCATTTTAGGAAAGAAATATGGGTTTTGGAAGGGTTAATTCAATCCCCTCAATGAATTTGTAGTCTAAGGAGATGAACCTGTTGACCAAAATTAGAATAGTTTAAACTGACTCTTGATGGTAAATTTATAAAGTTACTGGGAAACATGAAATTCATTGATTATGAATTACCTTTATTGGGAATTAATTTATCATTATCATCCATGAGATTATTGTGTCGACATATCAATAGATTCGTTTCATTCTCGATTTATTTATTAAATTTCATGTGTTTCAGTTTTATTCATTTTCAAATTGATTATACCTTATCTATTTTATTTTATGGCATGTGTTTTAAGTTATTCACATTTCCATGATGATTTACTCTAATTAATTAATTTTTTATTCCATTTTACGTACCCTTATTGGAATTTGATCTCACCCTTATTGTAACGTCCCGGTTTCGGGTGCCACTCAATGGGTTCCCCGAACCCGGTTCGCTACATGACTTCAAGTGCATTTCCCTAAATGCCAGAGGCTACTGACTAGCAGCGAGGGCCTAGGTCTGATAGTGGGGAAACTATGCCCTCAATTTTCAAAGTGTAGCACAGTGGAAAGAATAAATCATACAACAATAGCGGAAGCTGTAAACCATACACAACTGAATAAACAACTCTAGTAAATATAACCAACCAGTATATAAGTAACGATGCAATATGCTTCAATTTTAAGAAAATAGCCAGAACATGTTTTACATCAATACAGTATAACAGAATACAGAGTACAGAAAAATAAGAAAAACAGCTGGCAGTGGCATCGTGAGCTTAGGCTCAGTCCCATGCCCTCTTACTCCTCAGCCACAATCAAGTAACTCTATAAGGGCCCCTGCCCTTATCTATACCTGCAGAAATGTAATCTGTTTGGGCCGAAAAGCATGACCCACATAGGGTGGGAGAAATAATTCCCACTAGGCACCCACAAAAGGCTTGTGCCTAACTATGTTTAAACATGCAACAACAATGTGCAGTAGTAAAATCAAAAAACAAAGAAGTACTCAAAATTAACTAACTTAACTAGTTTTATTGCCATTTAATTATTCATTTAACCATTTAATTTAGTAACATTATGTTCTCAACAACACCAAGCCCTCCGGCCAACCAGAACCTTGCCCTCAGGCTAATATAGTAAACCACACCCTTAGGCTTTCCCTCGGGCTATACAGAATCTCTCCCTCAGGCATTGCCCTCAGGCATATCAGAATATCGCCCTCAGGCATACGAAGTGTCTCCCTCAGGCATAGAATTCAAGCCCTCAGGCACAAAAGGTTTCCCTCAGGCGAAATAGTATGTTCACGCCCTCAGGCTAATATAGTCACGCCCTCAGGCTAATCACAACGACGCCCTCAGGCTAATACAGTCACGCCCGCAGGCTAATCACAACAACGCCCTCAGGCTAATACAGTCACTCCCTCAAGCTAATCACAACAATTCCATCAGGCTAAATAGGTAACGGGCCATGCCCAATAGGTAAAAAAAAAGTAAACAAGCAATTCCTCTCAAGGAAATTCTACAATTACTACTTTAAAGGCATACCCTCGAGTATCCTGGTCAAACGGCTAAACAGTGGAACACACCCCCGGGGTGGTTCCGGATCCAAGAAATGATCCCAACCAGTATTTTAATATCACATTTTAATCACCTATTCAATTCTAGGTGTTTAAATATAGCAATGGACTCAGCCACAGGACACCCCAACATGGGTTCATGGCATGAAAACACACAAAACACACGGCTGTTGGAAATAAACACCAAGCCACCTACCATATACGCCAACGAGCGGTATACACGAACGCCGATTTCGGAAACGCCCAAGAACGACGTAGATCTGATGAAGAGGAAAAACCGCTTAACCTCAAATAACTCCTGTTAGGAGAAGAATTGGTAAGAACCACACTAGGAGAAGAGAGGGCTTACCCGTGCGGTTCCAACGAGATCGTCCGAAGATGAAACGGATTCCAGATGAACACTCGGCAAATCATCAAAGGTTCGGCCTTCTCCTTTGGCTCCAAAACGGGTCAAATGACTCCTCTTCCAAATGAGGAGCCTACTGCCTGTTTTAAGCCTAAAAAACAAAGTTCACGGCGTGTACTTCCAAGTACACAGTGTGTACTCCATTCATTTAACTGTTCCTCTGGAGGCACCGCCACACTGTTCATCCGTCGACATGAGTACACAGTATGTACTCCCTAGTACACGGCGTGTACTATCACCCAGCTGGCGGCTACTCCACCGCCTTACTATTTAGGCATGCCGACTGACTACACGGCATGTAAAAGACCACTACATGGCGTGTAGTCAGTTCCTACACCCCTCATCACCGACATGTCTACACGCCCCGTGTACTCATCCCACATGGGAAAAAGTACACATCGTGTGGAAAAGTACACAGCGTGTAGTTCCAAAATTTATGATTTTCCACCACTTTCCATATTTTCTCAAAAACACTTAAGGAAAAGAGAAAAGAAGAAGCTCATACCTAAAATATAAGAACTGGGTTCTTAAAAACTTTACCCCTTATAGCAATTCGTCCCCGAATTTCCCTTCCTAGGGTGGCAAAGATAAAGCTCATAACAGCTCTAGCCACTGAGCACGTACGTCGGCCTCCCACTCCCAGGTCTCGTCCTGCACTCGGCCATGCTGCCACAGCACCCGTACGAGAGGAACTGACCAGCCTCGGAGTACCTTCGTTTTCCTATCAACAATATGGATAGGATTCTCCTCAAAGGATGCATATGCTTCCAGCTCAACCTCCTTAGGCTGGAAGACGTGAGACGGGTCTGAATGATAGCGATGCAACTGAGACACTTGGAAGACGTCGTTCATGGCTCGATACCACTGTGGTAACCGCAACCGATAAGCAACCAGCCTGAATCTCCCCAGAATCTCAAATGGCCCCACATACCTCAGTGAAAGCTTACCCTGTCTCCTGATCCGCTTGTGTCCCTGCCTCGGCGAAACATGCGAGAAAACCTGATCCCTAAACATGAACTCCAAAGGTCATCTGCGGCAATCAGAATATGACTTCTGTCAAGACTGTACGGTAGCCATATGCTTCTAAATCAAATAGACCTCCTCAGAAGTCTCTTGCACGAGCTGTGGTCCCAGTAAAGCTGCCTCACCTGCCTCTAACTAACACAAAGGTGATCGGCATGGCCTACTATATAAAGCCTCATATGGTGCCATCATAATAGTCACCTGGAAGCTATTGTTATAGGCAAACTCGACTAAGGTTATATTCTTCTCCCAAGAGCCCCCAAAGTCTAGGATGCATGCACACAGCATGTCTTAAAGCACCTGTATCGTACGCTCTGATTGGCCATCGGTCTGAGGGTGGTATGATGTGCTCAGCAGCACCTGTGTACCCAATGCACCCTGAAAACTCTACCAGAAATGGGACATAAAGTGGGTGTCCCTATCAAAAATGATAGAACGAGGGACCCCATGAGGGCGTATGATCTCTTGGATATACAGCCTTCCGAGCTCGTCCACACCGAAGGTCTCCTTGATCGGTAGAAATTGAGCTACGTTCGTGAGTCTGTCCACAACAACCCACACGGTGTCATTGCCTCGAGGTGACCTCAGCAATCCCGTCACGAAATCCATCGCGACATCATCCCATTTCCACTCTGAAATGGGCAACTGCTATAACAGTTCAGCTGGTCTCTGATTCTCTACCTTCACCTGCTGACAGGTGGAACACCTCGTAACAAAACCAGCTACATCTCTATTCATACCCGGCCACCAGTACTGACGTCTTAAGTCATGGTACATCTTGTTAACCCCGAGATGAACTTCCCAAGCCGAAGCATGAAACTCCCGCATTATCTCCTCACATACATCCCCTGGAACACATACTCGTCCATGGAAACTCAGGACCTCTTCATATCCTATCGTCCAATTAGGATAAGGGTCCTCACTTGCCACCGAATCCCGTAGAACTAGGCCTTCCGAATCAGATAGCTTCCTCATCCTCACTTTGTCCAGAAGGGTAGATGTCACAGCTAAAGAAGAAAGATAAGTCTTCCCATGACTGTCATGCACCTCCATATGCATCTCAGAGAACAAAGCCAAAAGCTTCCACTCACCACTGGCCTTCTGCACTGCCTATATCTGAGTCTTCCTGCTCAGTGCATCAGTTACTCCATTACCTATACCAGGTGTATAGGGAAGCTCAAAATCGAAGGACTGTAGGTACTCAACCCACCTTCTCTGCCTCGGATTCAGGTCACACTGTGTAAAGATATACTTGATGCTTTTGTGGTCAGTGAAAACCACAAAATGCTCTCCCAACTGATAATGTCTCCAATAGCGCAACGCATGCACAACTGTATCCTACTAGAGATCATGCATCGGGTAATTCCTCTCATGTGGCCTCAACTGTTGAGACCCGTATGCAACAACTCGGTCGCCCTGCATCAACACTGCTCCTAGCCCAATCCCTAATGCATCACAGTAAACTGTGTAGCTCTTCCCCAGCTCTGGGAGTATTAGGACCAGTGTAGATGTCAACCTTCCCTTCAGGTCCTGAAAAGCTGACTCGCAAGCTTCTGACCAAACGAACTTCACACCCTTATTAGTCAAACCCATCAACGGTGCTGCTAAGTGGGAAAAGTCTTGTATGAAGCTTCTGTAGTAACCATCCATCCCTAAGAAACTTCGTATCTCAAACACGTTATTAGGATGCTCGCAGGAAACTACTGCTCTCACCTTCTCTGGGTCTACTGCTACTCCTAATTCTGAGATAATGTGACCCAGGAAGTGAATCTGGTCCTTCCGAAAGTGGCACTTTGAGAGCATATCATATATCCAATGCTCTCTCGGTGTACTCAATATGATCTCATGATTTGTGGAATGGTCGTGTCGAGTGCGATAGTACACCAATATTTCGTTCATGAATACTGCCACAAAATAATCAAGATACAGATGGAACACACGATTCATTAGAGACATGAAAACTGCTGGTGCGTTCCTGAGTCCGAACGGCATAACCAAGTACTTGTACAGACCATATCTACTCCAAAAGGCCGTAAGTGGTATATCTGATGGTCTCACATACACCTAATGATATCCGGATCTCAAGTCAATCTTTGAGAACACTCGTGCTTTACGAAGCTGATCAAAAAGATCATCTATCCTCAGCAAGGGATATCAATTCTTAACCGTCAACTGGTTCATCTTCCGATAATCCACGCAAAGTCTAAGGGTACCATCTGCCTTCTTCGCAAAAAGGACCGGAGAACCCCAAGGAGAAGTAATGGGTCAGATAAATCCCTTTGCCTGCAACTCCTCTAACTGCCTCTTCAGATCCTGCAGCTCAGGTGTAGCCATCCTATATGGAGGAATGGACACCGGTGTTGCCCCTGGCACAAGATCAATAGAGAAATCCACCTCTCGGTCCGGAGGTAGACCTGAAAAGTCATACAGGAAGACATCCCTGAAACGATCAATAAAAGGAGGGAAATCCGTCTGACAAGTCCCTTGATCATCCAGATATAAGCTTGCAATCTGGACTGTGACTCCACCTCGGCCATGATGCTCTGGTCTAGCTCGACTTGCTTGAACATCCCATTCACCCTTGTATAAAAACTCTCCACCTTCAGGTGGCGTGAAACTCACCCTGCGATGATAGAAGTATACAAAGGTTCGAGAGGGAACCAACCAGTCCATCCCGAGAATGACGTCATATCTCATTATCTCTAAGACATAGAGGTCCCATAAAAAGTGACACCCACCAACCCCAAGGGGGAACTCCTTGCACTGACGCACACAAGCAGTTATAGTCCCCAACGAAGTGTCTAGCATCAAGATATCAGAAGAAGAATAAACACAGAGCCCAAGGCTCTCCACAACGGGCACAGATATGAAACTATGTGTAGCACCCATATCGAAAAGTAATGAAGATAAAATAGAAGCTACTAGAATAGTACCTCTGACTGTAGAAGGTCAGGGATCCTGCTCCTGCTGGGTCTGTTGCACTGCATATGCCTGCCCAATGTCGCGACCCTGCGACACAGCCTGGCTACCCTGAGTTGTCCCGCCCTACTGCCTCTGAGATCCTAGTGTTTGGATACCATGGCCATGACCACCATCTCTGCCTGCACGCCCTGACGCATTCCAGTTCCCTGACTAGTAAGAAGCCAATGGTCCTGCTCCCACACATAGATTCTGCACATAACCCCTCTCACTAGCCACTGGTGGAAACACCCGACAAAAGTCTTGCAGATGACCCATCTTGCCGCAAGCTCAGAACTCCACTGGGTCTCATGGACACTGCGGCCTATTGTTCCCCTCTCTACCACACTGGTAGCACATAACCTGGCCACCTGAATCATTCTTCTGACTAGTACGCCACCCTGAGAGAAGTCTATCTGTCTCTTCCTCTTGACAATAGATATAGTACCAGTAAATGGTGCTAAACTGCCTTGGCCCACACCACTAGATTCCCACAGGTTCCTCTTAGTAATCAACGCCTGGTTCATAATAGTGTGTACTGAAGGAAACCTGAAAACATTACCCAAAGCTCAGATGTCATAACAAATACCATCCTCAAAACTTCTGGCTCTCAGTGTCTCATCACCCACCAGCACGGGTGAAAAACGCTGAAGCGAACAGAATAGTCCATCACTGACATAGATCCCTGTTGCAGATTCATGAACTCTCGAGCTCTATCTGCCCTCAGTGTCTCGGGAAAGAAGAAGTCATAGAAGATTTCCTGAAAATCATCCCACCCCATGTCTCTGTGATTCTCTAACTGGGTGGTAACATCCCACCACCTCTTGGCAGAATCACACAGCATGTAATTCGCGAGCTTGACCCTCCGCCCTGAAGGCATCTCAAGATGCTCAAAAATAGTCTACATCGATTATAACCAAGACTCTGTAGCCTGTGGTCTGCCATCCCCTGAAAATGTAAGTGGATGCAGCTACTGGAAGATACGTGTCAGCTCAGCCATAGATGTGGCAGCCTGCGGTGCCCCTGAAAGGTCTGCAAGAACTGCATAAAGCCTTCACTGAACTGCACCTCCACGCCTGTGTCCGGTATAACAGCTGGCTCCGTATCTGGCTCTACTGGAGGATCAACTGGTAGCCCATGGCCCACAACCTCTGGAGTATAATCATCGCCGCTCTCTTGGAGAACAACTCGCGGTTGTCTAGGTGGCATGACACTATAGGGTCAAAAGCACACCACAGATTCAATATTATTAAGACTGAAACAAAGGAACCACAAAAGAACAAGAGGAAGAAGGAATTTCAAAATTTGAAAAACAAGAATACACGGTGTGTACTTGACTTCTCCTCCTATACCCGAGTCCTTCTACATGGCTAAGCCACACGACTCCTGTTGAAAAAAAAAACTACACGGCATGTATTATATCTACACGACATGTACGGTGTTATTTTCCAACTTCCCATGTCGTCTATGACATGGATGACTACTCGGCTTGAAACTACACAGCGTGTTACACCCACACATGGCGTGTACACCACCCCGTTTCCCTTCCACACAGTTAACACCACTCGGTCTGTCATCGGACAAGCCTACACGGTGTTTCCCAAAGGTACGAGGCATGTTCAGGGAGAGGTGAAACCGGCCCGTGTTGTTAGTTACACGGCCGAGTCCCCGGGTCACACTACACGGCATGTCCATCATTCACACGGCGTGTTCAGTAAAGGAGTTCTCTAACCTGTGCTGTTAGTTACACGACTGAACTCCGGGTCGACACTACACAGCGTCTACAGTCGGCACATGGTGTGTTTTACACAAGCTCTTCCCTTCCCTGTTTCTTCGCCCACACGGGAAGAGACTACACGGCGTGTACTTAGGGTACACGGAGTGTACTCAAAAAGTTTATTTTTCTTCCCGAACAGAAGGCCATACACGGAATGTTCAAAGTAATACACGGCGTGTATACTGGGTTTCCAGACAGTATGCCTCAGAAACTTCCTCGAAACCCATAAAACAATGAAACCAACAACTAAGTGTCAAATTCTGACCCGTGGGGGCCCATACTCCCCACGAATCAAAGGTTGACATCTTATTTGTGTTATAACTAAATAAACAGCCAATGATCCACCAAATTCCGGTTAATGGGGGCCCATACTCCGAAAAAACCAAAGTTTGGTGTCCATTCTATAAACATGTTCAAACAAAAATACTATATCACAAGCAGGAATTTATCAAGCAGCTATCACAACAGCATGCTTTATTAGCACAACAACTATCACAACAACATGAAATTTGTAATGCACCTACATGACATGGAAACTATGCATGGCATGTGATAACTAGCATGTGACTATATGATGCATGAAATGGAATACCCACATCTCTTCAAGTTGCAACAAAATAGAACCCATAGATAAATTATAAATAGCACAATCTCAAGTGCGTCACCCAACGGTGAAAACATATCAATTGTAAAATTTACAAAATCATAAAAATTGCAAAATACGAGGTAGACTGGATTTTCCCTGTACACGGGTTAGCTACGCACGGGCACAGCTTATTACTAACTACAGTTCGTCATATCCCAGACTATGGCTCCAAATAGTAATTCAAAGAAAAGAAACCCCTCTAATAACACTTTGTAACATCCCAGTTCCGGGTGCCCCAAACCCGGTTCTCCACGTGACCTCATGCACATTTCCCCAAACGCCAGAGGCTGCCGGCTAGCAACGAGGGCCCAAGTTTGATAGTGGGGAAACTATGCCCTCATTTTTCAAAGTGTAGCACAGCGGATTGAATAAATCATAAAATAATAGTGGAAGCTCTAAACCATACACAACTGAATAAAAAACTGCAGTAAATATAAGCAACCAGTATATAAGTAACGATGCAACATGATTTAATTCTAAGAAAACATCCAGTACATGTTTCACATCAATACAGTACAACAGAATACAAATTACAGAAAAACAAGAAAAATAGCTGGTAGTGGCATCGCGAGCCTAGGCTCGGTCCCATGCCCTCCTACTCCTCAGCAACAGTCAAGTACCTGTATAAGGGCCCTTACCCTTATCTACACAAGCAGAAACATAATCTTGTTGGGCAGAAAAGCATGACCCAAACAGGGTTTGAGAAATAATTCCCAGTATGCACCCATCACAGGCATGTGCTCAACTATGTGTAAACATGAAACAACAGTGTGTAGAAGTAAAAGCAATAAACTAAGCAGTACTCAAAAGTAACTAACTTAACCAGTTATATTTCCATTTAATTATTCATTTTACCATTTAATTTAGTAACATTCTATGCTCAATAGCACCAAGCCCTCAAGCCAACCAGAACCTTTCCCACTGGCTAATATAGTAAACCACGCCCTCATGCTTGCCCTTAGGCAATATAGAATCTCGCCCTCAGGCATTGCCCTTAGGCGTATTAGAATCTCTCCCTCAGGAATACGAAGTGTCTCTCTAAGGCACAGAAGTCAAGACCTAAGGCATGAAAGGTTTCCCTCGGGAGAAATAGTATATTCACCCCCTTAGGCTAATATAGTAACGCCCTCAGGCTAATCTCAAAAATGCCTTCAGGCTAATACAGTTACACCCTTAGGCTAATCACAACAACGCCCTCAGGCTAATACTGTCACGCCCTCAGGCAAATCACAACAACACACTCAGGCTAAACAGGTAACGGGCCATGCCCAACAGGTAAACAAGCAGTAAACAAGAAATTCCTATCAAGGAAATTCTACAATTAATACTTTAAAGGCATACCCTCAGGTATCCTGTCCAAATGGCTAAACAGTGTAACACACCCCCTGGGTGGTTCTGGATCCAAGAAATGATCCCAACCATCATTTTAATATCACATTTTAATCACCTCTTCAATTCTAGGTGTTTAAATATAGCAACGGCCTCATCCACATGACACCCCAACATGGGTTTGTGGCACGAAAACGCACAAAACACACGGTAGGTGGAAATAAACACCAATCCACCTACCTTATACACCAATGAGCGGTATACGCGAATGCCGATTTTAGAAACTCCCAAGAACGACGTAGATCTAACAAAGAAGAAAAACCACTTAACCTCAAATAACTCCCGTTAGGAGAATAATTGGTAAGAACAACGCTAGGAGAAGAGAGGTATTACCCGTGCGGTTCCAACGAGATAATCGAAAGAGGAAACGGATTCCAGATGAACACTCGGCGGATCTTAAAAGGTTCGGCCTCCTCCTTTGGCTCCAAAATGGGTCAAATGCCTCCTCTTCCAAATGAGGAGGATACTGCCTATTTTAAGCAGAAAAAACAAAGTACACGATGTGTACTTCCAAGTACATGGTGTGTACTCTCTTCATTTAACTATTCCTCTGGCAGCACCGCCACACTGTTCATCTGTCGACATGAGTACACGGCATGTACTCCCTAGTACACAGCATGTACTGTCACCCAGTTGGTGGCTACTCCACCACCTTACTGTTTAGGCCTACTAACATACTACATAGCGTGTAATGGATCACTACACGGCATGTAGTCAGTTCCTACACCCCTCGTCACCGACATGGCTACACGCACCGTGTACTCATCCCACATAGCCAAAAGTAAACATTGTGTGGAAAAGTACACGGCGTGTAGTCCCAAAATTTAGGATTTTACCCCATATCCCATATTTTATCAAAAAAACTTAAGGAAAAGAGAAAAGAAGAAGCGCATACCTCAAATATATGAACCGGGTTCTTACACTTATTATAATTCATTTCCCCAGGTTATGAAGAAGAAAACATTGTATAATATTTAAAGGATTCTTTTTATTTCATTTTATTATGTATCATTTTTTATTTTATTTTCAAAATAAATTATGGGTATCATGTATGTAATCAAGATTTACAAAAATGATAAACTAATTATTCTTATGGGATTTTATTCCTTGTAATCATGTCAATGGTATAAAATAATACACTGGATCTATGCTTTTGGGGTTGGTCACTACAGTTGTTATTAAAGTAAGTTTATCAGAAACCAAGAAAATTTGATTTAAAAAACATAGATTAAGAAACATAACCCTAAGATAGAAATTGAGGACAATTATAGAAGAAAATAAAATACCTCAATCCATTTTGTTGTATCTTCAGATTACACTTTTAAAGGAAAAGTTTGAACCCTAACAAAAATTAAAATCATAAAAGAAGAATCCCAGGTCAAGACTTCTAGGAAATACTCATCCCTAGAAACTACATCATTATGTCTATCCTCCACCGTCACATTTCCGCTTGACTAGTAGTCCCGTGCATGGTTGCATGAACCTGATACCAATGGAAATGAAATACTCTCTCTTTCATCCAAATCCAAATAGAAATTATATGGTGAATGCTTCTTGCGTTATAACCTCATCGGGAGATAATCCTTTTACCTTGTTGGTTTATTCCACAATCAAAATTCAAAATATAACCTAATTCCAAAAACAGCCTTATATCTTTCCCATTTCAGATTTCAAAAGCCTCCCCAAAAATATTTCCAAATTTCAAATTCAAAAAGTCACCAAAAGTCAAGTGTTGTTCTCTATTCGAGACACCACCCATCTTGGACCAATCACTTCCTTGATATCATCAATTCAAAGGCCAATATCCATCATTGTCTTCACATCGAAACTGCCAAGGTCTCTATCCCCCCTACGTCGACACCTCCAGCCTCTTTGAGCCAAAATCCTTCAATGCCAAAACAGACTGACAATGCCATCTATCTTCATAAACTAGCAGCTCGAAGACACATCCAAAAGGACCAAGAAGACCACAACATAGGTCCTCCTTGGAGAGAATATATGAATACTTGATCTGGCACAGATAACCAAGAAAATGAGGGTAGGAAGAATCATCGTTGATACCACGTCTTGGCACCATCATGTCTCATTCACCGTCATCACATCATTGTGAGCATCACTAACTTGTAGATAACATTGAAATCCACAAAATCATTGAACACCACCTTTAAAAACAACAACACCAATTCCAATCCATCATCACCACCATGCTCGATGTTCAAAAATTCAACTAGAAGGATGAAACCCATCAAATGAATCCACAGTCTGGACATTATGCTACAAACCACCAGCACCAAAAAAGAGGCCACTAATGAAAAAAAGACTTCCATCAATAAAGAAGACCAAAATGGGAAACATGAAACTAGGGAAAACCATGAAAAATATTGGGAAAGAAACCCTAAATAATTCCATAAAATAAACCCGAAATGAATCTAAATGTCCACAAACCAAATGACCCAAGACCCTGAGTATCCATCTCTCCAACTCATAAAGAGATAGGATTAGTGTAACCCTGGGTCAGAGTGGGTTTGGGTGGTCGAGGAAGAAATACTAACTATATTTTGTTCTTGGACCCAAAATCCATTGAATCATATACCTTTTACAGAAAAACGTGAGGGTCTTGGTAGAAATCCCACAATGGAAAGAACTAGATGAGAGGAAATAAGTTGATGATGAACTATGAAACACAAGAGGAATTATGGAGATGATCGTGGAGATAGATCTCCCCAGAGATCCCTCATTTTAGGGGAATATTCTATACTTTTTCTAATGTATAGACTATATGGGTATTCCTAGAAATACATCCATGTCTAAAGACTACAAGTACATGGGGTTCTTGTACAGATGTACCTAGAAGTATCAAATCTGATAAGGTGTGTTGGGAGAGACTCAGTGTAACCTGGTACAGGACAACAGGTATCACTACACACCTCTTTTGACACTCCTGGTGGATATTTTTAGGATAATTCACATTTTATTTACAAATAATTATAAATGATTTAAAAGTTAAATGTCTCCGAGGAAAACAAATATTATTATTCTAGGATTTATGATGCATAAATTTATGTTATATGCTATACTATCTTTTTAATTATACTTTATGATTTTATGAGATAATAGATTATAAGTCTTTGTTTAGAAATTGAACCCAAATGGATGAATTGTGTCAATAATCAAGGAATATATAGAGATTGACCTATTAAAGAGCCCAATAGAGCTGGTATTGAAATGGAGTAAATCATGTAAAGATTAAGTAAATATAATCAAGTTATGAAAAATAACCTAGTACCGATGGACTAAACTATTACACATAGAGAATCAGTTATTATGGATCACATTATGCGAAAGAATCCCCAATCGTTTAGTGGGACTATTAATAAAATTGTAAATGACAGATCAATTAAGACTCTAGATAACATATTTATGGCCTTGGGATGTAGTGAAATGGAAATGGTTAAAATTGAGTTCTATTATCTCGAGGTTGATTCTGATCAATGGTGGTCCTTGTTCCAGAATAATGAAGAAGAAATGTAGAAATCATGAAATCAAGGGATTTTAAGAATAAATTATTTGATTAATACTTACCTCATGATAAAAAAAATGAGATGAAGAATAATTTCATTAGATTAATGAAAAAAATAAGAAGTAAGTGTTGTGGATTGTGAATATACCATTATATGGTTATCTATATATGACTTGGATTATGTATGAAACACAAAGTGAAATATTGACCACTTCCTTGAAGGTATTAAGCCAAATCAAAGAAGGGTACTAGTTTCTTAGACATTCTCCTCATATAAATAGATAGTTTTATGTGCCATCAGAATCGAGAAATAATTATAGAGATCCAATTAATTTGAAGGAAACCAAGAGAAGAAGTTTTCATTTGACCATCATGAAAAAGGGAATGTGTCAAAGAAGAAAAATTGAATGAATTAATTCCTGCCTTGTCGGAACTGTGGGAAAATCACTCTAGGAAATGCTATATGTGACTGGGAGTTTGTTTTAAGTGATAAGAAAAGGGCCATTATATTAAATATTACTATTTTAATAAGAAAAAATTTGATATTTAGTGTTTCAGCTATAGGTATATGGGGCACTACACAAATAACTCCTCGAACGTCAAGGAAATCTACAATAAAATTGGCCAAGGGGATATGGAAAAGTGTATGAAATCACTACAAAAGATGTATAAGTGAAAAATTATGTGGTGGAAGGTACATTAATTATATCTTAATTTTTAGCTGATGCATTTTTTTAATCTAGATCATTTCACTCTTCTATATCTACCATTTTTTAAGATAATTATAAATTTACCTTTTTATTTAATAAGAGATTTATTATTCAAAACTCCAAATGGAAGTATTTTTATAACAAAGATGTCTCATGAAATCCCCATCAGGGTTCATAAACATGATTTACTTACTAACCTTATTATCATAACTATGGTTTACTTTGATATAATCCTTTGTATGGACTAGATCTAAAAATATGATGCCAAACATTTATTGAAAGAGTATGGAAATTATGATTTCTGAAGAAGATATTGATTCACTCAATTCTAGAGCATAATATTATTCACTTGATTCTTATCTAGACCCTCCCCCAGTATCTCTACTGAAATGAATTCTTTGGAAATAATAAAAAAAATATCTAGTTACAAATAAGTAAATCATTAAATTTTAGATATACATATTATTCTGGAATACATTGATGAATTTCCTTAGGAATTATCTAGACATACCATAGAGCGTGAATTTAAATATTCCATTGATTTAATCCCTAATTAAAGGCCAAAATCAATGAATCCTTATAGAATATCCACAGTGGAATTAGTGGTGTTGAAGATAAGATTACCCATCCGGGGTACAAGTATCCTTAAGAGGGGTAGGGTGAATCAATGATATCTTTTTCTTTAATGATTCCATACTTATGAAAAAACATTCACCTTCTATTAACTATTTCTTTACCTGCTAAAAACAATTCAAACACACATCCACAAGAACATAATAATTCACATGGTTCACTACTCATCAAGAGTAACAACATCCTTGATAGGGTTTGGAAACAATCCAATATCACACAATACACTAGAGAACAAACCTTTTGTGTGGAATAAAATGACTAGGATATACCCTTAAACTCGTGTAGAACTATGATCAATAAAAAAGAGATTTTACTTCAAGTATAATAAATTTATATATGAATATTTTTTTAACAAACATGTTATCGTTCTTCTTGATCAACTTTCACAAATATGATTTTCCAAAAAACTTTCTCACATTCTTACCCTAAAGTTGGTAAGAACGTCCTAGATATCATAATGATACCCAGTCTGATTTCAGAGTCTAATTATCAATTCTCATATTCAAAATATTGAAATATTTTTTCTCATAAATATACAGAAACAAATATTAACTTCTTCTTCTTCATTCAGAAAATCCAAAAATGATTTCCCCAATCAGATTATCCAGCCCAGTATGGAAAAAAGTTGAATAAGATCTTCCTCTTCATCATCTTCTTCTATTCAGTAAAATTCTTCAAGAAAACACAAACCAGAAACTTCTTCTTACTTAAACTTGGGATCTTCTCTCTCTTCTTTCATGAGTGGTAAAAGTCCCTAAATAAAGTAAGTACTCTCCAAATTTTTATTGGATCACAAGAATGGTTTAATAGGGATCCCAAAAATGTTTTCCCACATTACCAAAACTACTAAATATTTAATATTCCTTCAATCTCATATCTTTCTTAGACTCAGTCAATTCTCCTTGAAATCCATATCATTCATTTACATTTTCAACCTTCCTTAAATTTTGGATCGTCTCCAAAATTCATTTATCTTCATTTTTTCTAAAAAATCATCAATATAATTCAAATTTTTCATTCAAATTTTCTCATTATGATTCTACATTATGATGGTCCTATTAATTTCATGTCCCACTTTTAAACATGTAAGTGAAGACTTCTCATAAAGTTGTTTTAAATTAATGGAAAGAGTAATCTTTCCACCTTTATTTCTTCATTATAATGAATAAACTAGTTTCTTCAATACATTTCTCTGTATCAATTTAGATAAATGTAAAACATTTTTCATCCCATTATGATTCTATGTACCAACTAATAAAAAATGAAAAAAGATTTATAGAACTTAAAGAAATCTTCATATCCTTCTTTTGAAACTCTTTCAGAAAGTCTTTAGATAGGAATCTTCTTCTTCTACTTTTCTCTTGACCAAATAAAATTTTATTATTCAATTGTCCCATCATCTCCCCAGAAAATTCTTCATAAAAAATTTCTTATTTAACAAATATTTCTTATCAATATACCTCTGATTTCATAATGATAAAAAAATATAATTACTAATTGATGTCAGGGTAACTCTGATTATCAGTGGAACACAAATTTTGGTGGACCAAAATCATTAGTAAAATCTTTATTCTTCTGAAAACGGCACTCCTAGTCATCCAGAAAAAAAATTAGAATACAGTGATCTCATATAAATGAACTTGAGATCAGAAATTTTTTCCAATGTAAAACCTTCTATTTTGACAAACTGTTTCTTTTATCATGACTTCTTAAAAAAATTTAAAGCATTGAAGATCAGTTTCAGCATAATCTGACACACTAAAGATAGTATTTTAACTTCCCAATCTTCTAGAAACATATTTCTTTCCAATCCAACCTGAATATGATTGGCAACCAAATTTTCCTCATTCTTTCATCAAGCTTACATCATAAGTTTTAAAACTTACTGATTATTTTTTACCAATGAAAAATAGCATAGAATCATCATATTTCAAATTGGATCCATATTGAATCTGATTTCTTTCCTTATTATGATTAGCACTCCATTCCTGACCCAAGGAGAGTTTGATGATCCTATCAACAAGAAAACATCTTCCCAACCAAATGGAATTTCTTAATCATTGTGAGTATGATTTTTTTGATACGATGGCCTGTTCAATTTTCACTAAAACAATCATGTGAGTTGATTTCTCCTTTTTTTATAATTCCTTGACCAAAAAAGACAATTCCTGAATATGATAATATTTTTATCATCTTGGTCCTAATAATATCCCCCTTTGTATTTTGTTCTCAACAAAGGTTCATAAATCACTAATCTTTTTAACATAAATCTATGTATTTCTTATTAACAATTCTAAGCCTGCGTGAGCTAACTCATTGTAGAAAACAATATTTTTTGACAAAAAATAAACATTGTCCAAAATTAGTGACATATGAAAACATGCTTATATTTTCATAACACCATTATCAGCTTACTTAACTTTCTTGGTAATGAACCTTTTCTTTTACACTTCTTAAACTTTACTACTAACAAATTCTTTATTTTCCTTCCACTATTCTAAAATATAGTTAGAATAGTTCATGCACTTACTTGTGGAATTCACATCTTACCCATAACTCCCACATTATGAATTCTATTATATGAATAGATATATGAAAAAATACACCCCCTTAACAACACTATAAAAATATAATATGAGGGAGGGGGAAACCCCATGCCTTAACTTTGATGAGAAAGAGGATGGATGCCAAGGTTCAGCCTTAATTTGGAAAAAGGTTCCATTGGAAAAGGATTCTTGAATATGTCAGCAACTTGTTCTAATGTGAGAACATACTCTAATTTCAATTAATTCTTTACCACATGTTCTTTGATGAATTATAACTTAATGTAAATATGTTTTCAATGATAATTGTTTACCAGATTCATTGTAAGGTTGATTATTCTTTGATTATCACAACTCAATAGTAAGGGAATCTTTACTTCAATATTTAAGTTTTTATAAAAATAATTTGGGTTACAGTATGAGTGGAATAAACATACGCATCCTTATCAATGATTAGAGTTTCTGAATTTTGATTTATTTTATGCCAACTAACACAACTTTTCTCTAGAGAAATTTTCCTCCATATGTGTTTCTTCTATCATAAAACATTCCATCCAAATCAGCATCTAAATACCCAATAAAATCAATACTTTCTTAGATATAATACCTAATTCTGAAATTTTGTGACTTTAATATATCTATGAATTATTTTTCTAGAATATAAATGTGAATCCTAAGGATAATTATGAAATATTAAACATAACGTAATAGTATAAATAGTGACAGGTCATGAGGCAGTATAATATAACAGACTACTAATCTGCTTCTGAAACACTTTTTGAACAACTTTTTTATTAATCCATCTTTAGGAAAAATGTTTCCCACTGAAATCGGTGTGGAAACTGGTTTTTAATTTTCCATTCTAAACTTCTTAAGAACTTCCTTATAATACTCTTTTTGAGAAAGAAAAATGTATTTCTTATTTTGTAAATTTTTTAGCCCAAGAATTTATTTCATTTCTCCTAACATTGATATCTTAAATAAATTTTTCATCTCTTTAGAAAATCCTCCACAAGTTCTTTTATCATTCTCAACAAGGATAATGTCATCAACATAAATAATTATGAGTAGGTAAAACTCCTGACTTTATTTAATGTAAATATTTCTATCTACTCTTCTTATTGTGAAACTCATAATCCCCAAGAAATAATCCAATTTGGAATTCCATTCTCTTAGAAATTATTTTATCCCATAAATTCTTTTCTGTAACTTAAACATATATCATTAATCTTACCCAATAACAAACCCACATGGTTGTTTAATGTAAACTTCTTCATCAAGATCCCCATTCAAAATTGATGACTTAAAATCCATTTGAAATATTCTATAACTTCATTTTATAGAAATAAAAAACAAATATTCTGATTGTTTCTAACCATTCCATTGGTGAAATTTTTTAATCAAAATCAAAACCTTAAATTTTAAAGTAATTATTTCATACTAATCTTTCTATGTTACTTATCACTTCACATTATTAATTCATATTTTTATGTAAGACTCACTTTGAACCAATATCAATTTTTTATCCAACCTAGGTATGAGTTCCCAAGTATCATTCTATTATATATAATAAAGCTCTTCATTCTAACGTGAACCCATTCTAGATTCTCAAAAGCACCATTTACATATTTTGGATCCACTTTTGAATATAAATATGTATTAGTAACTATTTTTGATGTTTTTATTGTTTCAACCATATGATGTTCATCACCAATAATGTTATAAGCCTCCATGATATTCCTCAACATTGGATGAGTAATTTTTGAATAATACTTATCACATGAAATAGCTGAGTCTGATTATTCTTCGTGGGTAGGATTACAACTATAGGCATCATTATCAGAATTCTTGAAAACCATCCTTATCCTGCTCAACTTTCTTATCTATATAATTTTGTTTTTATTCCTCATATTTTTCAATAACATTCAAAATAGTAAAATAAAAAAATATTTCTGTTTATTTATTAAAACAATTTTATCCTCTTCATTCTAGATCATAGCTAAGAAAAATTCCATCTTCACCTATTTTCTCATACTTACAAGGTTTCCACAATTCTTCTTTATATTTCATGGACTAAAATGCATTCCTAAGTTTCTCAAACATAAATATTTCTATAAAAAATTCATGTAGTTTCGTATAATAATTGGGTAAGTTGATACATAGTTTTTTAATATACATAGTAGTACTCATTGATTTCCTCCAAAAGTAATGAGTGATACCATGTTCATGTAACGTAGTTATCCCTATTTCCACAAAACATATGTTCTTACTTTCATAAACCCCATATTTTGAGGATTATATAGTGAAATGAACTCATATATAATTCCTTAATTATAAAGTTAACTTTAAAATTATTATTTTTTTTATTCACCAAAATTATCAGTTCATAACTTCTTCACTAAGTACACATATTCCTTCATAGTTTCCTCTAGAAACATTTAAACATTTTCAGAGAATCTAACTTATGTTTCATATATATATAACAATGTTAATGTTAGTAATGTCACTTTTGAAAGTGATGAAGTAATTATGTCCATTGGTTTATTTTTTTCTCATGGTCCCATAGATATCTAATTGAATATGTTCCCACGGTTGTTTTGAACAAATCACAACTTTCTTATGTACTGAGTTAGTAATTTTTATTTTATGAAAAATAGTACTGCACCAATCTATTCTTCTATACATATCATGAATATCATGGAAACTATCTCTCTTTGATAGAATTCACATGCTTATTGGACACATGTGTCCTAACCATTTATGCCACAACTTATTTTCTTCCTACATACCCTAGTTACAATATTTTGGTATTTAACCAACATGGAACACGTTTTCTTTTGTATGATGGCCTCATGTAATAATATTTCCAACATCCTCACTTTTCCTAAAAAACACACATTTTTTAAGATAGATTTTTTTCCCTCATCATAAATTTTTGAAGAACTCAGTAAGTTTTTTTTCATCCCATAAACATTAAAATCATTCTTAGATTTCTTTTCCTTTCAATTGATGGATAATCAAACAAATTTAATTCTCAGAGATTCATCATTTTCAAATGTTATTGTTCCTTAATTATAGTCATTAAAATTATTCAAATACCTTATGAATACTATCATATGAAAATAACACCCAATATTATGATTTCAAGGTTATTATCCTTTTGTATATTTTAAAGAGGTTTCGACAACAATCGATTTTTATTTTTCCTTTTCTTACTTAATCTTTTACTTCTAATAATTATTATGAATCTTTTTTTATGATGTTAACAAAATAATAAAACCATTAGCAAGATTTCCAGTTTGTTCATATCTTTCAAAAATATTTTCTAGGGGTTGGAACATGTTCTCTACATTCAAACCAACCACCTCGGCATTCTTCTGAATTTTCTTCTTACACTTCTTCTTTTGAGAGGATTGACTCCCTCTTAAACATTTCTTTTTATAAACTGTGGAATAATTGTAATGTTTTTGGTTGAACAAACACAAATTTTCAATATGTATGAATCCACTACAACACTAGAAGTATCCATATAATGATTATTTTTCTCTAAATATTTTATATTAAACATTATTGTGAGTATGTTTCTATGAAACTTTTTTAACATAACATTATTAACAACCAGTCCATTTATTTCAAATAGATTATTCTTTTTTTGTTGGTTTTTATTTTCATCATTATCAGAACTTTATGTAATATAAACCTTTATGGAATCTAAAAGTGTAGATATTTTTTTGGACAAAGAGTTTTTAGAAACTTATAAATTCTCCACTTTGTTAATCTTGGCCAAGTGCATAAAAATCCCATATTTCTTATTCTCAGGAAAAATTCTATATTTCTTATCCACTTTTAAGATAAATATTTTAGATCCTTATAATGTTCCTTCAATATAAGAACATTCACCAACTTCATAGATAGATTTTTTGAAACTTATAACCCTATGTTCATCATTAGACCAAAAAATAGATATATTCAGAATCTTCTTTTTCTTCCTTCAGTTTTATTTCCAAATACACATTATGATTTTTTTCTTTCTAAAGATATTTATTCAAATCATAAATCTCTTTAATAATATTGAATTTTTTATTAGAAACCCATAAATGATTTTTTAAGAGTTATCATTATTTATCTTTATCTTGCCTTACAATATATTTTTTACACTCTTCCAATTCTTCTTTAAGATGAAATTATTGTTGAGTTTATTTTTCTTCTTCATTAATAGTGCTTTTGAACTCTTAATTATTTAGTATTACAATAAAGTTAATCTCCCTATCCTTTTCAAATGATTTTTTGGATTCATATTCAATTTCTTTTTCTTCATAATCATTAGATAAGTAAATTTTACTTTTAAACTTAAAGATTTTTTTATATTTCCCTCTTGGAAAAGATTTTTACTTATTACCATGTTTCTGGAATGCTGTTTTTGGCCTAGTTTCTTCTTCATAAAAATCCTATTATTTATTTATTTGATAAAAATTATCCATAAAGTTCCAAATAGCTCCACGTTGAAAATACATCAATGGAATTTTCCCATTATATTTACTAGTACCTCTTCCCAAATTTTTTTAAAACAAGCATCAAATTTCATCAATATTTTTTCAGACCTCATTTTTTGAGATAGAGTCAACAGGAGAATCTTCCTCAAGAAACTTATATTCTTTATTAGAAACTTTGAAATACATTTCTCTATAATTTTTTTCTTTCCACATCATAATCTTATCCCTTCTCATTTCATAAGTAATTTTAGTACTTTTAAGATCACCTAGAGAGAGTTTTAAGATCCCTATCTTCCAATAAGGAAACGTTGGAATCAAACTTGTCAGGAAGTATTCTTAAGATATTTTCAAAAACTGTATAATCTTCAAAATTTTCACCAAACCATCTAATAGTATAGAATTTTTCATTTACCGTGGTAAATAAGTCATCAATAGATTCATATTCACCCATATTTATATCTTCATACTTCAATATCAATATTTTAAACTTATTTTTATTTACTTTTCTATTTAATTCATAAATGTTTTTCAAAATATTCAAGATACCTTTGGATATGGCAACACCTTTCACTCTTAAAAATTATCTTTCAAAAAGTTATTAGAGTAAATTATTTTTAGCACTTCCATTATTCTTGTGATTCTTATTATCGAAGGATGTAAGAATAACCTTGTCATAAATCGAAGGAAATCCATTTGTTGTAGCTTTAGGAACATCATACCCAAGAGACATAAGATAGCACAATATTCTATGTCTCCAGATATGATAGTACTTTCCAATGAAGTTTTTGATCTCCTTAAAATTCAAACAATACATATTTTACATTACAACTTCTCTAAAAAAACTTCTGCAAAGAACAAACAAAGGGGACCTTTAGTTTAGATACCAATTGAGATTACCCATATAGGTTTCAAGTTTTAATAATAGGGGGAGGTTTGAATCAATTATATATATTTATTTTATTTTTCCTTACTAAAAATCATTATCCACTTATTATATATGTTTTCCCTATTGAAAATAATTCAAATACACATCCATAGGAATGTACAAATTTATAAAGGTTCACTACTCAATGAGAGTAGGCACATCCTTGAAATGGTTTTGAAAAAATCCACTAGAAAAAATATTTTTTGTGGAATATAATAGGTACGATATGGCCATACACCCGTGTATCACTATAATCAATACAACAGTGCATGTTATTCAAGTAGAAAAAAGTTGTAAAAGATTTTTTTAACAAACATGTAATGGTACTTCTTGATAAAATTTCAAAAATATGATATTTCAAAAACATTCTTCACTTTCTTACCCAGAAGCTTGTAAAAGCATCCTTGACTTCATAATGATACTCAATACAATTTATCATTTGAGTTATCAAGTTAGATTTACTCAATATAGAAATGTTTTTATTCTAAAATACCACTAAAACAAATCTTAACTCCTACATCCGCAGTCTCAAAATCCAAAATGATTTTCTAGGTCTGATTATCCATTCTAATATAGTAACCAGCTAAATAAGGACTTTATCTTCCTCTTCTTCTTATTTTCAGTAAAATTCTTAAAGAAAACACAAGCCGAAATATTATTCATACTTAAATTGTGGATCTTCTCTCTCTTCTTTCGCAAGTGAAGCATGTCCTTAAAAACACGATGTAATCTCTTAATATTTATAGGCTTGGAAGAATGGTTTAAGTGGTATCCCAAAAAGGATTTCCCTATTTACCAAAAAACTAGAATTTTTAATCTTCCTTCAATGTCATATCTTTCTTTATATCATTAAATTCCACTTGAAATTTGGATTTTTCTATGAATTTTTTAACCTTCCTTAAATTTTAGATATTCTCTTTAATAAAAATCCCATTATTATTACTAAAAATTCATTAATCCAATTTTTATTTTTTATTTTGATTTTATAAATTCAATTCTCTACTAAGATGGTTATATTTATTTCATAGCCCACTTGAAACTAGAAAATAAATACTTCTCATAATGATTCTCTACATCAATTGAAAAAATAATCTTCTCGTTATTGTTTCATTATTACGATGAATATAATAGTTTCTTCAATACGTTTCTCTATATCAATTGGGAAAATTAAAAATAATATTTATTCCCATTATTATTCTTCTTAACAACTAATAAAAACAAAGGTAAAAAACTTATAACCTCAATAAATCTACATATCCTTCATTGGAAACTCTTTTAGAATGTCTTCAAACAAGACACTTCTTCTTTGTCATTTCTCTTAACCCGATAAATATTTCTAATTCAATTTTCCAAACATACCTTGAGAAAATTCATCATAAAAACATTTATACTTCAGAAAAGAATTCTCATTAGCCTTATTCAATTGTTCTAAGGATACCAAACAAATATAATGACTAATAGGTGCTAAGGTAACTCTGATTGTCAGTGAAAAACTAGGTCTGATAGACCATTATCATCATAAACTTCTTTATTATTATGAAAATGATAATCCATGTAATACAGACATAAAACTGTTCTAAATATTGTGATCCCATACTGATAAACTTAAGACTGAATGTTTTTCCTTTTGAAAAATTCTTATTTCCCTAAAAACATTCTTGTATCATGAAATCCTCATAAATTTGAAAACATTGAAGATTATTTTAACATCTCATGACTTTCTAATGAATTTATTATAACATCTTATTCTTCTAGAAAAATCATTCTTTCCAATAAATCAATAATATGTTTGGTAGTACCTTTTCTCCTCATTTCATTCAATAATATTTTATCAACAGTTTTATAACATACTTAGGATTTGTGAGAAATTTAATGTAAGAATGCATCATTAGATTTATTATTGGATCCATGAGGAATCCTATTATTTATCATATTATGATCACAACACAATTATGGACCCAAGCTGAGTCCAATGATACTTTCCACTAGAAAACATCTTCTCAAACCGATGAACATTCTTAAGCATTGTGAGTCCGATTTTCTGAATATGATGGTTAGTCTCATTTTTACAAAAAGAAAATTGAGATAATTTCATCGTCATTCATAATTCCTTAACAACAAAATAAAATTACTGAATATGATAATCTTTATATCAACATGGTTCTAACAAAATAAATATCTAGAGGATTTAGGTAATAAGGGAATAATTCACCCTAGGGTTTCTCTATGGGATACCCTATTATCTTGGTCAATAATAAAGATAGATCCATGAGGTTTTGTGTTTATTATTGGTAAATCAAAGTTATTACAATAAAGAAAAAATATCCATTGAATCTCATTGATGACTTGTTTGATCAACTTCATGAAACCCAAGATTTTTCAAAGATCAATCTTCATTTTTGTTATTACCAATTGTGAGTGCATAAGGAATACATTCTGAATATTTATTTTCAGATGAGGTATAGAAATTATGAGTTTAGAGTATTTCTATTTGATATGAATAAAACACCATCTGTCTATATGGAACTAATGAATATATTATTAAAGGATTATCTTGATGATTTCTTTGATCTATTATTTGATTTTATTCTAATGTAATCTAAAAGCTATGAGGACCATGAAAATTTATTTTGGATGGTTCTTAAGAAACATAGAAGGGAATAATTATATAGTAAATTTTGTAAGCGGATTTATGGCTTCAATAATTTTATTTTCTTTTATATATTTTCTTTAAGGATAAAATATCATTTGATCCTACAATGAAAAATGAAATAAGAGAATTGATTATGCCAAAAAAACATCACTGAGGTATGTAGTTTCATTGGTTTGTCATGTTACTGTTGGATATTCATTTAGAATTTTTCCCAATTATCTAACCCATTAACCATGTATACATGTAATAAGGATAATTGTTTTGGATAAATTAATTTGATGAACGATTAGATGAATCAAAGATAAGATTGGTCAGTGCTCTGATATTTACTCTACCATCTTGGAATAATGGGTTTTTCATATATAGTGATTCATCTAAGAAGGGACTTTATTGTTTCCAAATGAAAAATGATAATGTCATTACATATGGATCTAGGCAATTAAAGACTGGTGAATAGAACTATCCAACCCTTTATTTGATTTAGTTTTGAAATCATTGCTTTGAAAATATGGAGATATTATCTCTATGGTGAAATATTTGAGATATTCGTGGATAATAAGAGCCTAAAATACTTCTTCTCATTGAAATAGCTTAATATGAGGAAAATGTGATGGAACATAAGCCTTATCCCAGTTTTTGAGGACATGGTAAGTGTATCTAAGTGACTTGAGATCAAATATAGGTAGAGATGTATTTTCTGGATCTCTATAGTGTTATTGTAGTAGATTATGTGCAGGTATTGTAGTTGGTATTGTTTAGTACTATAGAAACCATGACTATTCATCAGTTTCTACCTCCAGGATACTAATTTGGTTCTCAGGTCTTTCAAGGCCCTCAGGCCACCTAAATCCTTTGGCCCAGTAAGTCTTTTGGGCCACCTCAAGTCTTTTAGGCCACATCAAGGCCTTTATTCCACCTCTTCGGGCAACATGAAAATTTTAAATTTAATCAAACAGATTACAAAAGAAAAAGGCTCTAGATGAGGATTCAGATCAGGTACATTCACCAAAAAAGAGCTAACTGGACATTGAAGAATGAGATGATATGACATTTCCATCAGTACCAGGTTTTTAAAGCTCTACATAGGACAACTATCTGATAATCCATTCAAAGGTGGACAGCTAACATCACAATATTTATTGGTGAGGACCAATTCTAATTGGTATTGTTTTGGGATGATTTCCACTAAGTCCTACGGGTCTTGTAATGTGTTACTTATTACTACAGGGCTTGTAATGGTTCCACCTCTTCCCTTGAAAGGTGTGTTATCAAAAATAAATAGAAAATTGAAGACCTTAAATCCATTCAGTCAGTCATACAAATGTGATGGCTCGAGATTTTGAAAGATTTTGATTTATCAATACACTACCACCCAGGGAAAAAATAAGGCAGTGGATGCTTTTAGTTGGAATGATCATGGTGTTCTAAACCAAATGAGGATTGAGAAGGATCTTATAGTCATGGATCTCGTAATAAGGAATATGGTAATTTCAATAGAAGGGGTGGCATCTATCATTTTTCAAATTATAGGAAACCCATATTTTTTAGAAATGATACCGAATTCTTAATCTAATAATGAGGAATTCTAGAAGAAAATTAATGTTATGAATGAGGAAATATATGCAAATTTTATTTATAAAGATGGTGTTATAAAATTTAAAAATATATTATGTGATCCATCTATAACTGATCTAAAAATGGAGTTGATGGATGATGATCACAGATTGAATTTCCCAATACACCCTGGGAGAACAAATAGGTATATAGATTTGAATGAACATTTTATTGTGGGATAACATGAAGTGGGAAACTGGTGATTATGTGTCCATATATTTGGTTTGTCAAAAATTGATGGTTGTGAGGTATAATCCTAATGGATTTCTAAAACCTCTTCCAATTATAATATGGAAATTAGTTTAAATTACTATGAACCTTGTCACAGGACAACCAAAGACACCAATAAGGAATGAAGCAATATGGGTTATTATTGATCTCCTAATAAAATATACTCATTTCCTTTCCATAATAGAATACATAAATCTAGAGATCCTCAAAAGTATATATATTAATTAAGTTTTATGAATTCACGTCAAACATTTATCAGTTATTTCTCATTGAGATCCCCACATTACATAGAAATTATGGAAAAGTCATCAGAAGGATCTCGACACATAGCTTCATTTGAGAACTTCCTACCATCCTCAATATGATGGACAGTTTGAACAGACTATTCAAAAATAGTAATACATGTTTAGGTCATGCTCACTCGACTTTCAAGGTATACGAGATCAGTACTAACTTTTGGTAGATTTTTCCTATAATAATAGTTTTCATTCGAGTACTTAAATGGTGATGCATAAAGAATTATAAGTAATTATATTTCATACTCAAACATGATGGAACGAAGTTAGTGAAAGGAAACTAGTATGATGATAACTTTTTTAAGAGACTAAGAAAAAGGTAATGACAATTAAAGCTCATATTTATTCATTTCAAAGTATACAAAAAAATAGTTCTTCCAAAAATAAAAGGAAATATTAAGAGTACCAAGTGGTAGATCATGTTTTATTGAAAGTATCTCAATAGAAGGGTGTTTTCAGATTCATTAATAAAGGTAAAACAAGTCCTAGGATCATTGAATCCTTAGAAATTATTGAAAGGTTTGGAGTTGTTTCTTATTGGTGTCTTTTCTTCTGATGTATTACTTTCGGTAGCCCAAATTGAATTACCAAATCTTATTAATAGTATAGGGTAAGTATGGGGTTGATCCAAAGGGAGTATTAATGTGATATATTTCTAGAATTTTATATAATTAAGTGAAGGATTCATGAATTTAAGTTTGATGTTTGAGTTTTGTGAAGGTTAATTCTAATGGTTGAATGAATAACTCTACAAATTATTGAATGGTTTTCCTTAAAAAAGGAAAAACACAAAAACATTTTTTTAATGATTAATGGGAGAAATTCATCGAGGGTGTGGATGTTTTTGAGGATCTTCCAGAATTAATTTTCCTATTATATTGTGTTATTCATAATTACTCACATATCTAGTTTTCAAACGTAATGTAACTCCCTTGGTCTGGTGATATCAAATTAATTTTCTATAGATAAATTTTTTGTTTGAAAATGATTTTTATAAAATTTATTAAAATAGTACCTTTAGAAACAATAAATGCTCCCAATAATCATGGATTTACATGTCATAAATTCACTGAATATCCCTAAAAACATTATTCGTGGTCTGATATTTTGTTTCTAGAGAGAAAAAGAAAGTGATTACAGGGGAACTTATGAGAAGAAGTTGTAACAAAACAAACAGAGCAAGAAAAATAATTATCAACAAACCTACATTATCTACATCCCCAAAACACAAAGGAAAATAGCTACTTATTGAATAAATAATGAAAATAACGCTTAATTCCTGAAATTTTCACTACAGTTGATTAGGAAACACAATATTCCAAACAATAAGAAGATAAATCCATCAAAAACTTCCAAGAATGGGTTTCAATATCCCCATTTTTTCAATATATCTCACTCCTATATGATGACCTTCCATCAAAATAGTCTAGGGAGCATTAATTTATCATCCCACACTATCCCAGGGTTGTTGGGTGTCTAAATACTAGGTCAAATGATGGGTAATAGGGGTAGATAGAAGGTAGGTGGTGGCTAGTCAACTTTCACATAGTTTGGGTGCATGGTAATTTAAACTATGATCCAACTATGCTTGATGTTCTATCCATTATAATAGAGGTTCATCGGTACCTGGTCTATTCCTCTTGGTTTGGAAACTTGGTGGAGACTGTGTGGTAAGCCTCTACCTCCAAATCTACACACCATAAAATGTTTCCTAGAGGGTCTTATTGGTTATTCAAAACTTTTGGAGGCCATATGGGATGTTTTTTACTTGTGATCCATGCTCTTCATGGTCTTTAGTATAGGATTTCTCAGCTTGGGTGACTCAGTAGTCGCATCCACCATGGAAAAAAGGGTCCAAATGGCTCCAATTTCATTTTGAATCACTCGGTTGGTGCTAAAATTTCTTATCCTTCCATTTGAAAACAAAATACCATCTAAAGACATGTTTAGGCTATAAAATCATGATAATTTTTCCAAAAAACCAACTTCAATATGTTTAAATGAACAGAACTTCCTTATACATGTCAGTACATCAAACTCCCCCACACTTGATTAATTCATTGTCCTCAAACAAATGCCTAAACAATCATCTCAAATGAGTTGCCAAAGAAACAATTAGAAATGTCACAGGTTAGATGAACTAAACGAATATGGAATTTGGAGGAATTATTATTAAAATTCCTACATGAATTCTTCATGACTCACCATTATTTGAAATTATCCAAAAATCAAGCCTAATTCAGCACTCCAAATATTCATTCCTAAATCTTTGTTGTTTAAAACTGAAATTGCCATTATTTATTAAAAGAAAGTTACAATATCTATTTTTGTCTCATAATATACTTAGTTTGTTTAAAAAAATATTTATTCATCACCAAATGGTGGGTTATCACTTTTATAAGTAACAAAAACTCATTTACTTGGAACGTTTGAAAAATGATGAAATCTCATCATCAAATTTGGGAATTCTGTTTCATATCATGAATTTTTTTCATTGGTATGAGGTACTATCATTATAATTGGGCCTAGTTTTTCATGTATAATATTGATTAATTTCATGAGAAATTCCATAGTTCATGAAATTAAGACTGCGTAAAAAGTACTAATACGACATAAAAAAAATTCCTCAATTTACCTCCCATTACACATAAATTTATTTTCATTTTAAGGGGTTACTTAATTTAAAATACTCCATCATAGTTTTCATTTCGTAAAAAATATTCTATGAATGAATATGTAATTTTTTATCCTCACATGTTATAATGTTTATTCATATTAAAATGAGTTTATAATTCCGAACATATGAGAAGTTCCAAACATATTTCTCCGAAATTTATTTTTATCTAGTTGATATTTATTTGTGTCACCTATAATAGTCCTTTAGAAAAAAACCTAATGAAAAAATGTAATCCTAGGTAATGATATGGAAATGACAAAATGTGTTTCCATACGTGCCCCCCCACCCCCCACATATAACTGATCACAGTCCCCTATGAACATAGTAAGGTAGAGAAAGGTGGGTAGTGAAAATACATGTAAGGGGAGGGAGAAAAAATTGAATGGATGAAAATGTAATTTAGAATTGAATAACTACCATGGATAAATGTCGAAGTGGGATCAACAGTTTGGGTGTGAGAGACCACATAGCGAAAAAGTATCTTCATACCATAAATAGTGATCCACCTATTGTTGTGATAAGGAAATCAAAGAGAGAGAAGCTAAAATATCATATTAGAATCATGTGGAATTAATTATAAGCATACAATCACTCTATTTAGGATATAGAAATTAACATCCACAAAATAAAGAAATTTCAAAAATTGAGGCATGAGAGACCATTAAGTAAAAGTAGAAGAAAATATAAGTGAATCAATTCATTCCTATAGAGGGAACAAAACAAGATGGATCATGGAATTGGGGTTTGGATGATTCATCCCCATCATAATAGTTACAGCACTGAAAGGTGGCATTGAATTCCAATACAAGTTCCTTGAATGTGGGATGGTGCCCAATAAGTGTCGTGGTGAGGTCTCCATGTGAAATAGGACACATCATCTCCACCAAAATGCCTAATGCCTCAAGATTCTCTGGGGATAATCAATTATGGGTATTAGAAGAATGTTTGAAGACAACTCTATAATGTTTTTCCCCTCTTTTTACTAAATTTTATTTGGGGACCAAGGGGGTTGGAAGAGATGAAAGCATAAGCTCTTTTCGATGAGTCCAGGGGGTTTGGATTAGTAATCCTATAATCATTGGAGTACACATAAAGAAATTTCACACTTGACAACAATAATAGACAAATTATTGAATGTTTATTATAAATAACATATAGATCCTATGGAGAATCATAAATTAGAAAAAACTAGCGTATAAAATTTGGGGTTTTAGAAAAAAACATTTTTGTGTTGGTGTGTGGTAGAATATTTGAGAAAAATGGAGGTGAAGAAGGGTGAATCGAAGAAAAAATGGAAATCAAAACTAAATTGAACAAGGGGGTGGTGGAAAATCATGAACCACAAACCCTAGTGAGTAAAGAGAGAAGAAGAAGGTAGATAGAAGGAGAAGAGTAATAGGAGGAGAGAAGAGAAGATACATTGGCTGAAGATCTGGTGGAATGAGGAAGGAAAAGGGGATGGAGGTTGGACGAGAGGTAGAGGAAGGTTCTATGTAAGGAGGGAGGGGGGGTTTCAGGAGATTTTTAGGGTTTTAGAATAAAGGAAAAATAATTATTAAAATTTTCTATAATTTAAAAGGGGTGCATGGTTTTAGTGCATGGTTTAATTAACTGTGTAATAACCATATGGTGTGCTACAAGAATGATTTGTTATGTCTTCATGGATTTTGGAGTATTCACATGGTTGGAAACCTAGAAATACCTATGTGAAAAGCCACTATAATGAGTCTCCATTTATCACTGTTAGTGCACATGTTTTGTTTGGCCATGACAAAACAATGTGTACAGATCTATCAAGGAAATTTTGGGAAGTTCCCCTCATCTGAATGAAATGAAGCACTTTAAAAGGAAAAAACTTATTCCCATGTTATTTTTAAATGATGATTATAGATATCTATAGGATATTTGTAATGCCCCAACCCCTGTTACCCAGAGTCGATGCATTATTACATAACATTGGCATGATCACAAAGGATCAAGTCTCGAAAGACCGATTAGTTTAGTAGTCTTGGAATCACTAGATATATTCATAAGTCTTACATTACATCATAAACTAAAAACAACAACAACATATTCTCCATAGTCCACACTCATACAATCCCTGCAGGTCATTCATAAATTACTTCTTCACATCCTGGGAAAAGATAAAACATTGAAAGGGGTGATCTCAGATGGTCTGTAAGGATAACAATATAGGAGAAGTTTTCGTAGATAATCATAAATTCTTAAAGCAATTTATAACTAAAACAAAAGCATTTTAAACTTGAACTTCAGTATAATATGGAAAAGATAAAATGAAATAATGTCATTTACTTATTTTCATGGGTATTCTACTAGTAGAACAATCACATGCAATATCAATAACCACTATCATAATGATGGAATGCATAATTCCAGACTATCATAACCACATATCCAAGGCCTCATGCCAAGACTACAAATAAGACTTTTCCAAGGCCTTGTTCCAAGACACTAGTTTGTCTCATGAGACCTACCGATGCATCGAGGAGCTATAGAGGGCTCCACCTGTCACTTACTAAGTCCAATGCATTCCTCATATGAAAATTTGGAAACATAACATAGACATTCGTATTAAAACTAGCATACGAAATGTCAATACTTTATCCACAAACCATGAATGGTATAAAAATAGCACATCCACAGTCAAACATAACTCATTTGATAAAATATAGAAGATTTTATTGTATCAGATTAACCGCAATCGGGAATGATGAAGGATATTGACATAGATGAAAATAATCATCAGGACTATTGATAGAAATATCCCTCTTTTTCTTGAAAACATTTAAAAGTCACACTATCTGTCAAGAATCCATTTAAAATATGTTTTTCAATCAAAGTGTCCCATACCACTTTGAAACGTGTAAAAGGAATTTTGATTTTAAAACTTTAATGTCTATATAAATAAATCCTTAAAACCATTTTTAAAACATGGACATTAATGAGAAAGATTTAGAATAATCAATCTTTAAAACATTTTAAAATGTCATTTTAGTTAGAGTTCCAACCTAAAGAGAGACACTTGAATAAAAATAATTGAGGAAATAAAAACTTTGTAATATCACGAGAATAAAGGGATTCATGATATATTATGTCAAAGTACATTATATACATCAGATAAAAGTGATTTGGTGTATAACAATAAAGGAGTCTCAATGGAATGTAAATTGAGATGAAATTTCTTATAAAGACCATATCCTTAGGTTAAGGATAAATCAAAGACATAATTATGTGTGACAAATATAAATACACTCAATATGATTGGATATTTAGCGTAATTCAATCAGAGGACATTCACGCGTATTCTTGTAAAAACAACACCAATGAATTGGATATTTAACTCAACAAATAGAGATTGAGTTAAAAATTACTCTTATCAAGTTCATACCGATCACTTGAGAATTTATCAATTGAGTGATTATGTGTATCAAAATTATATCCACAGAAAGGGGTGTGGAAATTTTGACATAAGCAAATGAATAGTTATTCCACACATAATCTTGGTGTAAAATAATAAATGGAGTATGCGTAAAGCCGAATGAGTGGAAATTGAAATTTCAAATTCCCTTATCGATTTCGTAACTTATGAAACATGCACCCATGAAAGAAGGATCATACAATGATGATGTAAATAGAAATGAATTAAATTTTACTACACAATGAATACAAACATGGTCAATACACACACCACATGTAATAAATAAGTGGTGAACAATGGAATTCTCACAGAATTAAAAGTGAGATAAGAAACCCCTTACTTTGTACTTTTTCCTTGGTAGACGGTAGGTTAACATTCTGTATAATGGTGAAATAATTTTTATTGAATTATACAAGAATCATTTACATTAATATGATATCATATATGATCTTTTAACATTGATTTGTTAATAATATCTTAGTATTATCGTCATTTCGGGTGTTAACTTACTCATTTTCCATTATATTCTTTGTTACGTAAGCCGTGTTTGTTATGTACAGGTTGTATATTATTCATATCCATAATTATATAAAGTCCTTAAACATTATATTTAATCATCAAATGAAAATTATACTTGAATGGATACGATGGAGAATGAATCTCATCACGTTCGTGGAGATGGTAGTCTGTACGTACACACGAGTGACAATATCATTCTTAAAATAATATATAATTGGATGGTATATAACATATACAGAATCATTATCATGTTATATTTATTATTTACATGAATTACACATCATTATTATACCCATCAAAAAAATAATTTATTGAATAACAATTACACCACGACGTGGAGATGGTAAGCCGTACGTACGCACGTATGGTGAAATGTTATTCAAAGGATGGATAGAATACTGAATATGACTATACCATATTTATAATAACATCACAGTATATATAGGATACTGGAGTTATTATTTTAGAATGGTAATAACAAATAAAGAAGAAGTGGAAGAAAAAAGGAACTTGAAAAAGGGTGGTGAAAACATTACCTCTTCTTCGGGTTCTTCCTTTTGATTTGATCAAAAGGGCTCCTTAAGTTGGATTTATGACTAAAGGAATGCCTCTAGGATGATGTGAGGGAATGTTAGAGTATTTTGGCAGAGTTTGGTCGAGCCAAAAGGCTTTGAAGGTGTGAAGTAATGAGAAGGAGGAGTGCCCTTTTATAAGAGGGGTGAGGGGCACCATTGGAAAAGCTAGAAATATTATTTTATAATAAATACATATTCGGTTTATAATGGCTCAAAAGTGTATTATTTAAAGGTTAAGGTGGGAATAGGTCGCAAAACACTCATCCAGTAGAATTTAGACAGGTTTGGGTAATTATATTAACCTTATCTTTAAGTATTAACTCATAGTTAATTAGTTTCACTTTTACAATGTCTCTTTGTATTTTTATATTATAAGGTTAATAAACTTACTATATACATACAAGCGATCCCCAAGTGTCAATTAATGATACACCTATCATGATATAAATCTCTTGGCTGAACATTAGATTTTTAGGAATTTAATATCAATTAATAATATAATATTTGTTTTAAAAACTCCTTTATGTCAATTTTGACACTATTCAATAATTGATTTTTTTGAAACTCATATCAGAATGATTACTTTGAAAAAAGAAAATAAATTCAATCCTAATATGTCATATTAACCTGTAAAATTAGTTTAATTCAATAAAAGTCTCCAATTATATTTATTTGGGTTTTTATAGTATCAATTATTTTAATTATTCACTATTACGGTAATTACTGCATCATCATTGTGTCATAAATAAATTAAATCATTTAATGTCTAAAAATTATAAATAAAATATCATTATGTAAGAAGTCCTTTTATCTTTTTAATGAATATTTATAATCGAATTTATCTTATGTTTAACCCTATATTAAAAAAAATTTAGTAAATAAACATTGATTTTAACTCTTTTAACTCTTCTTTGAATTAAATAATAATAAATGTCCTAATCTAATCCAAGTGGACCTAAATGATAAAATTTTATTCCTAAGGTTGTTTTTGGTCGAGATACACTTGTCCAATAGAATTAGGACATGTTTTAGGGTAATATTAATATTATTGTTACCCTTAATAACCCTATTTACTTTTAACCGTGGTAAATAAAAGTAAAAAGTTACTATTCACCAAAAAAATATTTTCATCTCATTGAACCACATTTTACTCCTTGATATTAACCGTGTCTCTCGGATTTTCGAAATTCCACTCACAGAAGAAGTAAAATTAAGTTTTAGGAAAAAATTAGTTTTTTAACTACCACTTAGTGGTTTCACTATTCATCAAAAATTGAAGTTTTTCAGAACAATGTCAAAATTTCACCCTAAGCTATAATTGATATTCCGAATTCAAAAATGATGTCTATTTTACAAAATTACAAACATATAAGTTGCATTTATTAATTTTATAATTGACTCCCGCTGTCACAACAAATAGAGTGTATTTAAGAAACAATATATATCAAAAGATTGACAATTGTTTATGTCCAATTTCAAAGTGAAATTAATTCTAATGAACACCATTGGATAAAAAGGTAAAAATATATTCTAATTACATTTTAAAACCACTCAAATTCATATTTTATCACTATTAATTATTTTTATTAAAAAAGTTATTTTTAATTAAAATTTAGTAATTTTCACTATTCATCAAAATATTAAAGTTATCTGAAAAGTACCAAAAATTTCACCTTGGGCTAAATTCGATACTCCAAATCCAAAAATGAAGTCCATTTTGAGAGATAAAATTTCTGAAATTTTAAAAAGTAGGTATTACTATTCATAACGGCTAGTTTGATTGGTTGTGGTGTGTTAGAATCTCGAAGTTGCGTACAATGCACGTCATTGCATTATTCAAAGGGAAACGTACCGTGGAAGCTTGGGGTGTGACATTCTCCCCTCCTTCAATAAATTGTGCCCTCAAAATTTTTTAAAATTGGGCTTGAGAATATAATGGAATGTCCCACATCGGAAAAAGAGTCAATAAAACTATCACTTTAAAAGAAAGGAAGAGAGGTATAAAGGTCACCCAAGATAACCCATACGAGGATTCCATGTAGGAAAACATGGATATGGACGATAAACTAAGTGTTCAGTTCTGATGGAGAGGGATAGAAAACATGATCAGGAGAAAGTTAACAATTAGAAAATCCAAAACTTGTGTTGGGACAAATGGTCCTTAGTCTCCCAGTAGGAAAAGTAAACGGACAACATTTTTTTGTTTTAGGTTACATTACATAAGGATGAGGAATTCATTTATGATATTGAATAAGAACATAAAGAGATATACTTACTTTTTAAGTAGAGTTTCATTATTTAATAACTTTTTACCATTAACTCATTTTTTGAACAATGAGTATTCAAGAAGACTTGGTCACAATGAAAGAGCTAGAATAAACTTCTGTAGAAATACATGATCCATGTAGGATAAACTGTATATTTAACTTGTCTTTAGAGATTAATCAAATCCAAAATGGTTAGTATAATACCTTATTACCGCCCCCCAAATGGATATTCCATTAGAGAAAAAAAAAACAAATCTTAATTTCTAAAATTAAACCATCAATACCCCAAAGTTAAATAAATACCATTCAATAATCAATTGTCCTTAAAATCCTTCATTATAATCCAAAATAATATTAAAACTCAAAACTTATAAGAATGTAGTCTTCCACATTAAATTGTATCTCCAAATGACATTAATTACTCTTAAAGTCAGATACTTAAAAGTAATTAACCTAATCATTTCCATAAACAACCCAAATCATAATAAAAACATATATAAAAATCCACCATTATTCCTTAAATGAAATCCCTTACTATTCTATTTTCCTTGGGCATATAGTGTTCACAAAAAAGCGAACAAATTCCAAAATAATATCTATCACTTAATCACCGAATCATTTTCATATACCAAGGGTATTCATTTAATAAGACATAAGAACCCAAATAAACTTATTATTGATCAATAAAATCATTTAACTAAAAATAATTAGTCACACTATCCAGGGACTTCACGTAGTCTAGTGGTAAGCGATAAATCCCAATCGCACTTTGGTTGTGCGTTCGATTCCCACAGCTTTGTCCGACGCGACAAGTTGTCACACGGTCTATGTGTTGTCCTTTTTCAAAAACTATATTTTATAATATTACCAAAATGAGATAAATTCCTCAAAATACCATAACATAATTTAACCACAAATGTTATATCATACCTTGAATTTTCATCCCAAATTATAATAACTTATAATTCTCTCAAACCCCAACGATCATATAAAACCAAATGGTTATTTATACCTATATCCACAAGAGAAGAGATAATTCTTCCTCAAATATCATTCTCACATGGAAAAATGCAAGGTTACAAATACAAGAGAAAATTATTCCAAAGTAAACCCATCAACAAGGAGCACTAATACTTTTTAAACATTTCTCCAACCATTTATTTCCGCATAGCTTCTTCTTTGACCAAGAAAATATCCTATAGAATTGGACATTCACTCGGGTAATGGCTAGGTCCCCTACATTTTTGGCAAATGACTGTAAATGGACTCTTGGGACCATTTTTATCTTCTTCCATAGTACTATTCATTTTTCTTTGGCAATTATTCACTTTATGTCCTTCCTTCCATCATGTAAAGAATTTCATTGTCCCATTGAGACACTTTCCTGGGTGTCTCCTTCCACATTTCCTGCATGATAGAAATTGAGGATTCCTTTCTCCATGGTCTCCACTACTGGAGCTCTTATCATTCATCACCTTTCTCTTCTTTTTTGAGTCCGGGAATTGGTTAATATATATATTGTTGATCATATTTTTGGAAAATTGATTTGGTGTAAAGACGATATCTTTTATGCCTATCAACATTCCATTTTGTTTCTCATTTCCACCACTGTTCCCACCTTGTACATCATTCTCAAAGTCACTATGACTTCCATGGAATCCATCCATTGACTAAAACCAGAAAGCATTGTGTGAGTAATACTAGTCATAAAATCATTTAGATATTAACATGTCACCATATTCTCAATTTGAAACACATTAGGATTAACCAAGGTCATTTACTCTCATCTTATATATTTAATACTTCAAATTGGTTAGTAAAGAAAAGTTAAATTATCCTAAGCATATCGCCCGGGAGTGTCGTAACCAAGAGTGCAGCAAGGCTTGTCATTGTGCACCAGTTCCTGTTTGAGTCTAGATAAAAGTTGTTTTTTCAGGTTTTACCCCTAGGTACATCTGTGCCAGAGCCGCCTCTACCTACTCATATCCAGACAGGAATGTATTGCTCGGAAAACTCACAAAATCTCTACAATACCAAAATTCTGGGAAGTTCTTATATACTAATACTCAAAGTTCTTCTTAGGTCTACATGCTCTAATCAGAGTTTATCTAAATCTAGCTTCCATGGTTTGTACAAAACTTCCTCTAATACCAACTGTAACGCCCCGACCCCTGTTACCCAGAGTCGGTGCATTATTACATAACATTATCATGATCAGAAAGGATCAATTCTCAAAAGACCGATTAGTTTAGTAGTCTTGGAATCACTATATATATTCATAAGTCTTACATTACATCATAAACTGAAAACAAAAACAACATAGTCTCCATAGTCCACACTCATACTATCCCTGCAGGTCATTCATAAATTACTTCTTAACATCCTGGGAAAAGATAAAACATTGAAAGGGGTGAGCTCAGATTCTCAGTAAGGATAAAAATATAGCAGAAGCTTTCGTAGATAATCATAAACACTTAAATCAATTTATAACTAAAACAAAAGCATTTTAAACTTGAACTTCAGAATAATATGGAAAAGATAAAATGAAATAATTCCATTTACTAATTTTCATGGATATTATACTAGTCGAACAATCACATACAATATCAATAACCACTTTCATAATGATGGAATGCATAATGCCAGACTATCATAACCACATATCCAAGGCCTCAAGCCAAGACTACAAATAATATTTTTCCAAGGCCTTATTCCAAGATACTAGTTTGTCTCATGAGACCTACCGATGCATCAAGGAGCTATAGCGGGCTCCGCCCGTCACTTACTAAGTCCAATGCATTCCTCATATGAAAATTTTGAAACATAACATAAACATTCGTATTAAAACTAACATACAAAATGTCAATACTTTATCCACAAACCATGAATGGTATAAAAATAGCACATCCACGGTCAAACATAACTCATTTGATTCAGTATGGAAGATTTTATTGTATCAGATTAACCTCAATCGAGAATGATGAAGGATATTGATATATATGAAAATAATCATCAGAACTATTGATAGAAATATATCTCTTTTTCTTGAAAACATTTAAAAATCACACTATCTGTCAAGAATCCATTTAGAATATATTTTTGAATCAACGTGTCCCATACCACTTTGAAATTTGTAAAAGGAATTTTGATTTTAAAACTTTAATGTCCATATAAATAAATCCTTAAAACCAATTTTAAAACATGGACATTAATGAGAAATATTTAGAATAATCAATCTTTAAAACATTTTAAAATGTCATTTTAGTTAGAGTTCCTAACCAAAAGAGAGACACTTGAATAAAAATAATTGAGGAAATAAAAACATTGTAATATCATGAGAATAAAGGGATTCATGATATATTATGTCAAAGTACATTATATACACCCTATGAAAGTGATTTGGTGTATAACAATAAAAGAGTCTCAATGGAATGTAAATTGAGATGAAATTTCTTATAAAGACCATATCCTTAGGTTAAGGATAAATCAAAGACATAATTATGTGTGGAAAATATAAATACACTCAATATGATTGTATATTTAGTGTAATTCAATCAGAGGAAATTCACACGTATTCTTGTAAAAACAACACCAATGAATTGGATATTTAACTCAAAAAATAGAGATTGAGTTAAGAATTACTCTTATCAAGTTCATACCAATCACATGAGAATTTATCAATGGAGTGATTATGTGTATCAAAATTATATCCACAGAAAAGGGAGTGGAAATTTTTACATAAGCAAATGAATAGTGATTCCACACATAATCTTGGTGTAAAATAATCAATGAAGTATGCGTAATGCCGAATGAGTGGAAATTAAAATTTCAAATTCCCTTATAGATTTGGTAACTTATGAAACATGCACCCATGAAAGAATGATCATACAATGATGATGTAAATAGACATGAATTATATTATTTTACACAATGAATACAAAAATGGGCAATACACACACCACATGTAATAAATAAGTGGTGAATAATTGAATTCTCATGGAATTAAAAGTGAGATAAGAAACCCCTTACTTTGTACATTTTCCTTGGTAGACGGTAGGTTAACCTCCTTTATAATGGTGAAATAATTGTTATTGAATTATACAAGAATCATTTACATTAATATGATATCATATATGATCTTTTAACATTTATTTGTTAATAATATCTTAGTATTATCGTCATTTCGGGTGTTAACTTACTCATTTTCCATTATATTCTTTGTTACGTAAGCCGTGTTTGTTATGTATAGGTTGTATATTATTCATATCCAGAATTATATCATGTCCTTAAACATTATTTTTAATCATCAAATGACAATTATACTTGAATGGATATGATGGAGAATGAATCTCATCACGTTCGTGGAGACGGTAGTCCGTACGTACACATGAGCGACAATATCATTCTTAAAATAATATATAATTGGATGGTATATAATATAAACAGAATCATTATCATGTTATATTTATTATTTACATGAATTGAACATCATTATTATACCCATCAAAATAATAATTTATCGAATAACAATTACACCATGGCGTGGAGACGGTAAGCCGTACGTACGCACGTATGGTGAAATGTTATTCAAAGGATGGATAGAATACTGAATATGATTGTACCATATTTATAATAACATCACAATATATATAGGATACTGGAGTTTTTATTTTAGAATGGTAATAACAAAGAAAGAAGAAGTGGAAGAAGAAATGAACTTGAAAAAGGGTGGTGAAAACATTACCTCTTCTTCAGGTTCTTCCTTTTGATTTGATCAAAAGGGCTCCTTAAGTTGGATTTCTAAATAAAGTAAGGACTCTAGGATGAATTGAGGGAAGCTGAGAGAGTATTTGGGTAGATTTTGGCCGATCCAAAAGGCTTTGAAGGTGTGAAGTAATGAGAAGGAGGAGTTCTCTTTTATAAGAGGGGTGAGGGGAACCTTTGGAAAAGCTAGAAATATTATTTTATAATAAATTCATATTCGGTTTCTAATGGCTCCAAAGTGGATTATTTAAAGGTTAAGGTGGGGATAGGTCAAAAACCACTCAACGAATAGAATTTAAACAGGTTTGGGTCATTATATTAAACTTATCTTTAAGTATTAACTCTTAGTTAATTAGTTTCACTTTTACAATGTCTCTTTGTATTTTTATATTATATGGTTAATAAAATTACTATATACATCCAATCGACCCCCAAGTGGTCCACTAATGATACACCTATCATGATATAAGTATCTTGGCCGAACCTTAGATTTTTAGGAATTTAATATCAATTAATAATATAATATTTGTTTTAAAAACTCTTTTATGTCAATTTTGACACTATTCAATAATTGATTTTTTTGAAACTCATATCAGAATGATTACTTCGAAAAAAGACAATTAAATCAATCATAATATGTCATATTAACCTAGAAAAGTATTGTAATTCAATCAAAGTCTCCAATTATATTTATTTGTGTATTTATAATATCAATAATTTTAATTATTCACTATTATGGTAATTACTGCATCATCATTGTGTCATAAATAAATAAAATTATTTAATGCATCAAAATTATAAATAAATTATCATTATGTAGGAAATATTTTTATCTTTCTAATGAATATTTATAATCAAATTTATCTTATGTGTAACCCTATATTAAAAATGTTTCAGTAAATAAACATTGATTTTAACTCTTTTAACTCTTCTTTGAATTAAATAATAATAAATGTCCTAATCTAATCCAAGTGGACCTAAATGATAATATTTTATTCCTAAGGTTGTTTTTGGTCGAGATAAACTTTTCCAATAGAATTAGGACATGTGTTAGGGTAATATTAATATCATTATTACCCTTAATTATCCTATTTACTTTTAACCGTGGTAAATAAAAGTAAAAAGTTACTATTCACCAAAAATTATTTTCATCTCATTTAACAACATTTTACTCCTTGATATAAACTGTGTCTCTCGGATTTTCGAAATTCCACTCACAGAAGCAGTAAAATTATGTTTTATGAAAAATTTAGTTTTTTAACTACCACTTAGTGGTTTCACTATTCATCAAAAATTGATGTCTTTTAGAACAATGCCAAAATTTCACCCTAAGATATAATTGATATTCCGAATTCAAAAATGATGTCTATTTTACAAAATTCCAAACATATAAGTTTCATTGATTAATTTTTAATTGATTCCCGCTGTTACAACAAATAGCGTGGTTTTAAGAAACAATATATATCAAAAGATTGACAATTGTTTATGTCCAATTTCAAAGTGACACTAATTCTAATGAACATCATTGGATAAAAAGTTAAAAATATATTATAATTATATTTTTAAACCACTAAAATTCATAATTTATCACTATTAATTATTTTGATTAAAAAAGTTGTTTTTAATTAAAATATAGTAATTTTCACTATTCATCAAAATATTAAAGTTATCCGAAAAGTACCAAAATTTCACCTTAGGCTAAATTCGATACTCCAAATCCAAAAATGAAGTCCATTTTGAGAGATAAAATTTCTAAAATTTTAAAAAGTCAGTATTACTATTCATAACGGCTTGTTTGAATGGTTGTGGTGTGTTAGAATCTCGAAGTTGCGTACAATGCACGTCATTGCATTATTCAAAGGGAAATGTACCGTGGAAGCTTGGGGTGTTACAGTATTTAAGTTAATAATAATACAAATTAAATAATATATCTATAACATTACATTTATCCTATGAATTAAACATAGAAAAATGGAAATCACAATAACATGGACCCCTAAGAACACACAAAAAACAATTATTTTCATAATGTTTACAAAATGATAGGTTATCTCCTAGATATTATTATGTTTAATGTCTTGAGATCAACATACCTGGGCCTCTTGTTACCCAAATTTCATAGTGGATATTGTTCTCACCATGTCCTCTATTTTAAAATAAGGCTTTATACACTTTCCATTCACCTAAAATGATTGACCATCTTCTCCAGTAACTTACAAGCACCATGGTAGAATAATTTGACCACTTTGAAAGGTCTCAACCATCAGGACTTCAACATTCATAGAAACAATATTAACCATGTGTTAAACAATAATACATGATCGATGGCCTGGAATGATTTTCCGAGAATCATGCAGTGATGAGCTTCCATTGACTTCTCTGTGAAACGCTTGGCATATTCACATGATAATTGTTGGATTTCATCATGATCATAAAATTGAAATTTTGATTTCTCTTCAGGAGCCTTTATATCATTATTTAAATATTTAAAATTCCATTATGATTTATGATCAATCTCTATAGGTTTGTGACATAGTTTTCCATAGACCAAACCACATGAGGACATGCCCAATGACCTCTCAAAAGTAGTATAGTACGCCCCTAAAGAATATTTGAGCTCCAGCGACCAATTGTTTCTCAAGGCTCCCATAGTCTTTTCCAAAAATTATCAAAATGTGTCCCCCTATTGGTGATAAGGACTCAAGGAAACCCGCACCTACTGAAAACATTCTTCTTCAAATAGTAAAGGACTATTATTGTTGTGTTTTTCATTGTGGCGGCACCTTCCACCCATTAAGATACATAATTCACACATACTGGAATGTATATATTCACATATGATGGTGGGAATGATCCCATAAAGTCAATACCTCGTACATCGAAGACATTCACCTCAAGGATGGGATTTTGAGGCATTTAAGCTTAGCACCCAATGTAACTATTCTTCTTGTATTTATCATAGCATCCCACAATGTGTCGGTCATCTTTATGCATTGGGGTATAAAAAAATCTAGACTGAAAAATCTTACTAATGGTGCAGTCTATCCCATGATGTTTCCCATATGATGTGTAGTGAAAAAACACAATAGTTCATTTACTTCATCCTAAGGTATGTATCATATAATTAATCCATCTCCACATGAGCAGAAGAGCAGTGGGTCTTCCCAAAAATATCTCTTTACTTCTAACTAAAAGTACTTCCTTTGATGGAAAGTGATATTAGGGTGGAGCACTCTCGTAACCATATAATTAACAGTGTTATCAACCCATGTATGAGGAATGACTCCTATTGAAAAAATGTGCTCATTCAGAAAGTCTTCCCTGATTTCCATGTCATCTTCATTTTTCAGATGGGGTAATTCTCGGTTGGATATATGATTAGGAACTAGTTTTTCACTCCCTTTCTTATAAATAATCTACAAATAAAACTCTTGAATAATTAACACACAATGAATGAGTCATGGATTTTCATCATTCTTGTTCAATACGTATTTGAGTGATGTGTGACCACTATAAACAAACGAGTAGAATCGGTCAAATGGAAAAACTACCCCCAATATCTCTTTCTCATTGGTAGTTCAATTTATTTGTGATTTTTAAGCATTGGATTTCATGGTAGATAGGCTTGAAGATGTGATCAAGATGTTTTCCCAGAACTTCTTCCACAATACAGTCACTTGCACCACACATGGTTTCAATTCTTCATACCAGTTTAGAAAAATCATAATGGGAGCTTCAACCAGTCTCTACATCAATATTTAAAAGGATTCAATTCATTTTTCATCAAATTCAAAGATTAGAATCCTTTGAAGTTAGATTGATTTTTGGTTGGTATATCTTTGAAAAATCACACCCAAAACATCTTCAAAAGTCTGCATGTCCAAGAATGCTCCTTATTTTTTGTATATAAGTTGGTATGGGTAGGTGTGATATCACTTCAATATTTTTAGGATCTACTTTGATTCCCTTCTCAGAGATCTGCTGGTTTAATACCATTCCCTACTGCATCGTAAAATGGAAAATTTCTTAATTAAATACAATATTTTTTTGGTCTCACCGCTGCAAGACTAATTCCATATTATTCAAAATTGTGTTGAATAACTTTATGTAGACTGAGAAATCATTAATGAAAACTTCGATTTTATATTCTACCATGTCAGGGAAGATATCCAACATCCACCATTGGAAGGTGGTGGGATCATTACACATGCCAAAATTCAAACAATGAAATGAGAATGTTCTATATGGGCATCTGAATATGCTTTTCCATTGATCTTAAGGGTAAATAGAAATATGGTTATACATCGTGTAACCATCTAAAAATCAACATAATTCATGCCCTAACAAGTGTTTCAACATTTTATCCATGAACAAAAGTTTAAAGTGATTAATTTATGAAGAATCGTTGAGCTTTTGGTAATCCACATGAACCCATCATCCCATAACTATCCTTGTTCGGATCAACACAACATTTTCATTGTAAGTCATAGTGATGCCCCATTTTGGGCCACACTTTAAATGGAATCACTCATGGGATTTCAAAAATTGGATAAAAAATACCTTCATCCAAAATCTTGATCCCTTATTTCTACACAACCTCCTTTATTGGATTTTTTAGTCCTCACTATGGTTTCTGAGAAAGCTTGGTCCATTTATTAAGTAGCACCTTATGTGTTCGGATAGTTGGACATATTCCCTAAAGATCCATAATCATCCAACCAATAGGTTCTTTCCTTCTTATTGGAAAATATAAAAGTGCAATCTATTGATATTTTTTTAAGTAATGAATTGTTAATTAAATGTAGCATGTTCTTGTCACCCAAGTACCCATATTTTAAAGAGGATGGGGGGTTTCAATTCAAGTTATGGGGCCTTCAGAACTGAAGGTAGAATTGGTTCTACATCATTCTTATATAAAATATCTAAAACCACTACTCACTCCCAATAATGATCACTTTGCCCCGAAATAAATATTATTTTCTCTATTTCGTGTTTGGTTTGGATGTTTTCTAAAGACAGTTCATCATTAGTAGAGCAACATCCCATGTCTACCTTTGTGAAATCAAAATAATCTACAACTATAGCTAAAGGAAAAAACCCTCAATATCCACTAATGAGGCTTTTTTTATTACCTTAAAGATATTGTAAGATACCCTTTCTTACCATACTCTAAAAAACAATTCACCTCCGTGAACATCTATCAGCACTTTCCTGGAGGACAAAAAGGGTCTTCCCAAAATCCGAGGTGCCTATGAATCATCATCCATATCAACTATGAAAAAATAAGATGGAACAATCAACATCCCCACTTTGACTAGTATATCCTCAAGTATCCATTTTTTATACTTAATGGAGCACTTATCTAGTTACTATGAAATATGATTCGGTTTGTGATTCATCATCCCTAACTTCATAAAATCTCCAAGTGGAATCAAATTGATAGTATCCCTCAAATCCAAAAGATATTTTCCAAACTCACAAAAACCAATTGTATATGGGATGGTAAAACATTCATTATCTTAAATCTTTAGAGTAATGGATTGTTGAAACACTTCTCAAAATTGTTTATTGAGAGGAATGGTACCCAAATCTTCCATCATCCATTTATTTGATAAGATTTTTTACATGAACTTTGTATAGGTGGGAATTTGAGTTAATTACTCTATTAAAGGAATTTTAATATGAAGTTTCCTAAAATATCATTAAATTTTTAAAATTTATATTTTAATTTCCTATGGTTAATGCATTATAGGATTAGGAAGTTGGTTCTATAGGTTTTGATCGACTCTTTTCCTTTATCATGTATAACATCCTTCCCTTTTTACAGCTCTTGTGATGAGGAAGGTCCACAACATTAGCTTCTTTCTCCCCAGATTGAGTGGATTTATATTGGTTTACATCTTTGAATTCCCTTTATTGTGTAGGTACATGTTTTAGTAACTCATTACCACTTCTCAAGGTCACTGTATTGTCTTCCTCTCATGGTTTATTGTGGGTGTTACCCGGTAGTGTGTCATGCTGCATTGAATAATTGTTTTTGGAAAGCATTCCAATCTGACACTCGAGGATTCAAATAGATGCCTCCTGATTCTGAAATCTTTTCTCAACTGTTCTAATAAACTTAGACATCATTTATTATAGCATTGATTGATGTTATTTCTGAGGTTATGGTTGTCGTAGAGGATGTGTTAGATGAGGGTTTTGATACCCTGTTGATGACAGGATCCTTGTTGATATTTAATCCATTATTGTTTTCTACAATATGAATTTTGATATAGCCACTAACCCTAACCAAGTGTCTTTTGAGGTCATGGATGGGGTTTTTGTTGTTGTTGTCCCCAACCCATATTTGTATTATATTTCCATGTTGGTTTCTGGTATTGAGGGTACATGTTTGGACCTTGGTTCTAAGAAACATAATATAATTCAATTGTTTATGGGTATGAACTTGACCTTGTACATTCACCCATGATGTGCTTATCACCACATTCACTACATGTTGGATTATTCATTGCATTAACTTTTGATTTATTTTTTAGATTCAATGAATCTATTTTCATTGATATGGAATCAAGTTGGGATTATAGCATCATGGTGGCCCCAATATTATTCATACCCGTCTTCTTATTTCCCCGATCAAAATGCCACTTAAAGATATTGGATGAAATGTATTCTAGGATATCAAAAGTTTCCTCAGGAGATCTTCTACTGACCGTTCCTCAAGTAGCTACAACCACCACAAATTTATTGTTTGTCATGATACCCCAATAAACTTTCTTTAATTTCATCCTAAATGTATGTCCATGAAGTGGAAATTTACTCAAAATCACCTTGAATCACTCCCCAGATTCATACAATGACTCTAACTCATATTGTTGAAGATTGTGAATTTCATACCATAACCTCACTATTTTAGAGGGAAGAAAATACTTGGAAAAAATTACATTAGATAAGGACTCCCATGTAAGAATGGAGTTATGAGGTGACCTCTTTATCTAGTCCATTGATTTATCCCTTAATAATAATGGAAATAATTAGAGATGAATGGAATCCCCGGACACTCTATGGTAAGAGAATGTGTTGCATATTTCATGAAAATTGGATAGATGAGATTTGGGGTCTTCACTTGGTAAACCCTCAAATTGCATTGTATTTTGAGTAAGACACATGATAGAGGGCTTAATATGGAAATTTTGAGCATTCACTAGTGGTCTAATAATACATTTATTTGATCCATGAATAAAAGGTAGCCCATAATCTATATGGGTTTGTCGTGGAAACATTTTTTAAGGAGGTTGAGGCATGTACGACTACTATTGTTAAAAAGAGGTACATTGATTTTGTGGCATATATGGTAGTAGTTCTGGTGGAAGATATTGATTGGGTTGTTCATGGCCATATTATGGAATAAAATGATCTAGTGGTCATAGATGGTTTTGTAAAATATTCCATAAAATTGGTCTAAGGGTGAAAATTTGGATCCCCATCATTGGTGAGATATATGTTCCTATTACCGTTGTGTTAAAATAGTTTTCCAATTACATAGACAACATCCAAGTCTTACTCTTCCAAATTCACCATTGGTGTGTTTTATTTATGTTACACTATCTGTTCCCGATGGCGCCTTAACAATGTTGATTCAATTTTAGGTTCAAACAAAAGTGTTTCTTATAACTCAGTTATTTTGGAATAAGTAATGTGATGGCTCATACTCCTATGTTTCAATACAACACCAAGAAACACACCAAGGAAAAAATGAAAAAAAACACAAATAAATGAAAAAAAATGGGGTTACAAAAAAAATTCGGAATTTATAATTTTTAATTTGATTTAATTAATACAATCTCAAATTAAGAAAACATAGTTTAACATTCTTCTCAAAAACGGTGTCATAATTTTGTGTGTATTCATCTGAGTTGTTACTTTAGATGACCCAAATAAAATTACACACTCTTACTACTAGTATAGCATAAGTATGGGGATGATCCATAGGGGGAGTTAATGTGATTTGTTTCTTGAATAGTATTTAATTAAGTGAATTTTTTCTAAATCTAGAGTCGATATTTGATGTTTACTAAGGTTGATTCTAATGCTTGAATGATTAACTCTTCAAATTAAAGAATGGTTTACAATAAAATGAATAAAAATGAAGAACTGGTTTTTAACGATTAATATGAGAAATGTTTTAGGGTTGTGGGTTTTTTTGAAGATCATTGAGAATAAATTTCCTATTATGTTATGTTTTTTATAATAACTCACATCTCTAGGTTTCAAATTTAAAGGAACTCCCTTTGTCTGGTGAGTTCTGATTAAGTTACTATAGATCAATTTCTTGGTCTGAAAATTTAATTTTAAAAAATTTATGAAAATGGTCCCTTAAAGATGAAATTTAAACCAAATGATCATGGGTTTACATATCATAAATTCCCCAGATATTTTTATAAACTCTATTATTGGTCTGATACGGAGTTTCCTGTAAGATATAGAAAGAGATTTCAGGGGAATTTATGAGAGGAAGATGAAACAACATAAACACAACATGAAAAATAATTATCAACGAACCAATATTGTCCATAGCACCAACACACAAATAGAATTAGATACAGATTTCATAAATGATTAAAAACACACTCTTAATACTTGAAATTTTCCTTACAGTTGATATAAAAAAAGAATGATTCCAAACAATCAGAAGCTAAATCCTCCAAAAATTGCCTATAATGGGTTTTAAGATCCCCCATTTTGCTAAGATCTCTCACTCTTTGATGATAATCCTCCAACAAAAGATTCTCAGGAGCATTAATTGGTCACCCCCTACTATCCCAGGGTGGCTGGGGGGCATGATCGAGGGTCAAATGATTGGTAGGAGGGGTAGATAGAAGGTATGTGGTAGGTGGTTGAATTTCACATGGTTAAGGTGCATGGTTAGTTAAAATATGCATCAACCATGATCAAGTTTCTATTCACTGAAAAGGAATCACATGTGTATCTGGGCTACTCCACATGGTTTGGAAACCGGGCGGTACGCCTCTACCCCCAAACAATCACACCTCCCACAGTTTCCTAGAGGGTCCTCACGGTCTTTCAAACCATACAAAGGTCATGCAGGAGGTTCTGTATTTGTGCTCCAAGCTCTGCATGTTCTTCAGGGTTGGGGTTCTTGGATTGGGTGACTCATTAGTAGAATGAAGCATGGACAAAGGTCCAAATTCCTCAAATTTCCATCTAAATTTCTCAGTTGGTGTTGAAACCTCTTAGACCTTCCATTTGATAATAAAATACCATCTAAATACATGATTTGGTTGTAAAATAATCACAATTTATTAAAACAACAAATTTCAATATTTTTAAATGAACATAAATGATTTATGCACATCATTGCGTCACTTATCTTTTGGAAATGCCACTAAGTCTCTCAACAGTACACGACGTCTTTCATATATCTATGCTAAGGAAGTACATGATAGACCCAATCCATGTGCTCACCTATGAAGAAATAATGCTGAAACCTATCCTTTCATAATATTTATAACCCATCTATATTCTTGATTCCTAAGATAGTTTATTTTGTAAAAGAATGACTCATCTGGTAAAGCTCCTCTGGAGGAATCACAAAATTTAAGAATCAGCATGGTAACTAGATGATTCTATGAAGGGGAACTATCCACATCTTTTTTAAGGTAATAACCCTAAAATTTTGATTATAAACATATATAGGAGGGAGTAATGTATAACCACAAGAAATTACCATATTTTACATCTGAACAAATTTACTTTTGTTGATAGCATGAAATACTGAGTTAGTTTTCAATGCACGCAAAACTCGATTTAAACAAAACACAATTTATTCATGTTTTGAATAGTCAATTAAATTTTAACACATTTAGAGAGTCCATATAGTAAATTTATATATTATATATCCAGTAAAATATTTTAACACTCATCCAATATACTTTATATGCATAATATAATAAAAAAACAAGAATTACAAGTAAAATACTATATTTTTATAAAAGAACTTTTACTGCCTTTTAATAGAGACCCTATTATAAATCTAATTTTTTAAACCTTTGTAGACATTATATTTAAATATAATATTCATCTATGAATGAAAAATATAAAAATTAGGTTACGGTTTATTTTTGGTATTTATTTGTGAAATTTCATTTTTCAATGACTAGTAAAAGATACTAAATTTTAATTCAAACTGCTTTTTCATCTAATTTATTTATAGTGTTAAATTATATTTTTCATTGGTTTTAAAGTCAAATTATATAAATTATTTATAAATTAATCTTATTTAGGTTATTTTAATCAATTTAAATATAAAATTAAGTATAAAAACATAGAAATATTTGGTACCATTTTTTAATTTAAAACCTCGCCTTGGCGTCCTATCTGTGAGATTAATTTTAAAATAATATCTGAAAATAATATGATTTTAATTTAATTAAATGGATTAAATATTTTTAATAATAATAATTTATAAAGTATAATAAGTTTGACATATTATTTTACAAAAAATATTAGTCAAAGTAATTAAAATTAATTACAATGACTTGGGAGAAATTAAACTTAACAAAGGGATAATCCTTAAACATAAGGACCCAAATGACCTAGATAGTTTTCCAAAATCCATTGGATAGAAATATTTCAAACCTATTATCCATTTTATTTAATTAGGACCATTTTTGGATCCACTTTCAATGAGAAAAATGTGTGTGGAATTCCCTTTTCCAAAATTTACAAGAGTGACACTCCTCCTCTATAAAAAGGCCTCCTCTCCTCCAACTTCCTCACACTTCACAAGACACTTTGTTTCTACATATCAAAACCAAAATAGATCCTCAAAATAACTCCCCTAAACCAATATTCCACACCTTGGGCATAAATCGATCCAAGGAATCCCTTTGATGTAAACCAAAAAGAGTTTCCCAAATAAGTGGTAACATTCTTCCTCAAGCTCTTTAGTTTTATTTTCATTATCCAACCCCTAAACTAATATTATCATGTGATTATAAAAAAAATACTACCGTAAATATAATAGTATTTTTTATGTTATGGGTTCAAACATTCCTTATACACACTTCCATCTAATGTGTAATGAACTTACCATTCTTGTGTATGGCGAACTACCACCTCACAAAGAGAAGTAGTTCATTTTTCCATTACCACATCTCTTGGTGGAAATTATGATGGAAAATCTATTTATATATGATATTTATGATATTTATGATATTTATAATTTCTTTATTCTTATTTAATTTTTATATAAACCATTCCCTTGTGTTTTTAATTTTTTTGTAAATATGATAACATTGTTGGGGGAAATGTGGACTACCACCCCCTCAAAGTGATGTGATTCATTCACACTATAAATTTAATGTATATATTATGGTTTTATTAAACCTATGTGAAATATATATAACACTGGAATTATAATTTATATATTTATCATTTACCCTTCATTCTTTTAATGTGGCAAAGAAATTAAAGTAGTATTCATGCGGGCGTACAACCTACCATCTTCGTGAACAAAATATTATGAATTATTGTAAATACATATATAATGAATATATATGATATTTATTTCTTGGTTTATATTCTATATATGATTATACCATGATCTAATTTATAAGAATAACTAATTATAAGTTAAATCATACTCTAAAAACTAGGTTATTAACACTCGAAATAGTGGAAATAATGAAAATTGTTATCAAATGTAAAATATGATATTATAATTAGATCATATATGATATCGTAAATATTATTATGGTTATATTATATTTTAGTAACTTTTCTTAGACCACTATATAGAATTTTTAAGACCAAATAACAAAAATGAAGTATATAGTAAGGGATTCTTGTCTCACTTTTCATTCCGTGAGGCATACACCATTATTTACCACTTACTTCTTTATATGGTGTATCTACTGCCCATTTCTATAAATTTTATCATAAATTATTTTATCTTCATTTTATATAAAGTTTCATTTGATATGTTTTCAATCAATGGGATTAAGATTTAATTATTTTAAAGTGATAGGGGACACCTTGAAATGTTTAAATATTATTTTCCTCAAGAATTTATTAATAATATTCCAAGGGTATTTTCATTCATCAACACCAAAAAAAACTTGTTGTTACTTATCCTATATATAAGAATTATTAATAAGACCATATGTTCTATTAAATATAGATATAGTTAAATAAGGAACATTGTTTTTAAATTAAATTTATTATTTGATATATGAGAAAAAAATTTACATGAAATAAAAGGGTTTGGAGACATTTTAAGAGATCTGTATGGGTTGGGACCGGTTAATGTAATACCCTTGATGCATCAGTAGTCTCCTGAAACAAATCAGTTAGCCTAAATCAGAATAGTTTAAATTTTATCTTGACAGAAAAGGAATGATGTGATTTAGAAATATGACATCCAGTAATTAAGCATTAACCTCATTGAGAATTCATTTATCATTATCATCCATGATATTATTACATCAACATATATATGGATTAATTTCATAATTATTTTTTTGATTAAATGGAATGTGTTTCAGTTTCATACCTTTCTCTATTTATTATTCCTTATCTGGTATATTTGAATGTCATGTGTCTTAGGTTATTAACCATTACAGGTATATTTATTCTCATCAATTAATTATTTATTCCATTTTACATACCCTTACTATGTATTTTATATCACCCTTATTATTTTTTATTTACCTTCGTTATAATGAATAAAAAATTGAATAAAATTTCCTAGATGTCATTTATTTCATTTTATTATGTATCGTGTTTTATTTTCCATTCCCATTATATTATGCTAATCATGTATATAATATGGATTTCCAAAACTATTAAACTGATCAGTCATTTTGGATTTTATTCCTTATAATCATTCTAATGTAATAAAATAATGCACTAACTCTAGGCTTCTAGGGCCGGTCGCTACAAGGATAGTCCCTAGAAGACTCTATCAAAGTCTGAGTAGTGTTTCTTTGCTCTGATATCCCTTCCAAGTCCAAATAATCCTTTTGTTATATTCCAATACTTAAAAACTTATTCTGACATTCATTATTCTTAATTAACCATCCACTATATAAGAATTTGAAATTCCTCTTAAAAATGAAGCTCAAAATAATCTGACTAGACATATTATCACCACCATAACACTTCTCATCCTTGAGAAGTTTTGGTATCACGTGAATCATACCCTCTAATCTACCTTGATTATCAACAATAAGGAGTTATATTTATTCCATTATCAAATAAAAACTTCTCGCCTTAAGGCCATAGTAATTCATGAATTCCCATTATGCTACTATTTTATGACTCTAAGCATGAGAAATAGAAGTTTACCCAATAGTACCTTATCCACTAACATCGAGTCCTCAATCAGGAAATTGTTGAACGTAACACATCACGGTGTCCTACACTAATTCCTATTTAAGCATCATGGTCCTCCACACTATAGTAATTTCGATATAGAAAAAAATTCCAGATGTCCCATTACCTTCCCATTTTAGTTCGGTTATATGAAATTCAATCAAATTCAGGAAATGAGTTAATTTTGATACCAATAATTCATCCATGATTTTGAACTGAACATATGAGTCTTAACTGACCAATGCAACTAGAACATTCCAACCTTTCCAGAAGGAATTGGATGACCTTATACACCCCATTAATACATGATACAATGATTTTTGGATGGTTACATCCCTCCACATACTAGTTCTCATGGAAAAAAAATTAGTTAACTTAGGGATGTCTTCCTACAATGGTTCCCAACCTATGTTACTGATAATCTAGGAACCACTAATCACAATACATTAAGCCTTAGTGGTAATGTTAAACCAATCTAACATATTTACTTAAGTCCAAATTTCATTGAAATATTTTTTTCTAATTGGTTAACCAACCACTTACACTATACATAAGTCTCATACCCATATTCCAACACACCAGTGATCTAACTCCATCTCGTTTCACAGTAATTTTCTTCCCCAAGTCTAAAGACCACTTTTAGTTTCCATATAGTAATACATATAATTCAAAAATCATTCATTATTCATAGAACCATATACTATTAGGAACACCACACATTAGTTTCTAGAGTCTCCAAGATCATCCAATGGTTAGTCAAATGAAAGAACATGACCCTTTCCATAAAAGATGTCATTTTACATAGTGTCAAGTCTATATTCCCCCGCCATAAGAGTATCCTTATTTTCACCTCATACAGATTTCATTATTATACCCAACCTACAACTAGTCCATCTCTAAATGCAATAACCAAACATGTTTGCCAATTCATACGTGATTATCAAGAAATCACCAAGAACTGTACAAACCATGATTACCTGAAACATGGTTCATTGAATTTTACAATTCATTCACAGTGTTTATAAATATCCCCTGTAGATTATGAATGTGTTTTGACTTCATCCCCAATTGGTCTTCTCCCCTTAGGACTTCCACTACTATGAACCATATAATTTCCAATAGATAGAAAATTCGGGTTGATCACACAGAAGTACCCAAATCCCATTATGATTACATATCTCACCATGTAAATAAACCTTATCAAAATAACCTAATGTCTTCCGATAACTGTGAGATTCATGAAAAAATTGGAATTGTTTACTCTAAGGTGACCTTGAACTGAAAATTTTAGTGACCTACCACCACTATCTATTACAAGTTCATTAATATAACCTGATCATTCTTAATGGTATTCTCACCACCCCACTTCCACTGGTTCAACCAACACAACACATAGCAATAACATGAGGTATAATGAATTATATATTTCTAGAAAGTCACGAAAAAACTACTTTTTACTCCAAAAAGATTGATTTCCAATGAGTCATGGACCTCTAGGCCTAGTCTCACATGCCTCTTCAGCTGTTCAAACACCCCAAGGTATCATATCTAACAAACCGAGCACTCTTATAGATCCTCATTATAAAAGGAACCTTCATACCATCGAAATTCACCGTACACCATCCAAAACATGGGTTTCGGTTCAAGCCATTAAGAATCCACCCACATGATAAATCTCAATGTTTTTAACATCAATGATCTTCACTTAGAATTTGATGGTATTTTTATTCTGAACTTGAAGGTCAGGAAACCCTCAACCCTACACTTGATGTCATAAGCATCCAAGCACTCTAAAACCCAAACATGTACCATGACTACCATCACTCGAGGTTCCCCATACTACTAGTATGAAGGGAATGTTTCTTGATTATCCATTAATCCTTAAAATGGTTACGTACATGAAAAGGGTATTTTCATCTATAAAAAACACCCCTAAGGCATTCACATTTATTATTCCTTCACAAGGAATATCCTCACCTGAGTTGCCTTCATACAGCATAAGACACCATCTCACTAGTAACTACATTCACATTTATAATTCAAAAAGGTATTTCTCAAAACCTGTAGAAGGTTTTACTAATGATTAAAAAAATGTAAGATTATCTATGTACATATCTAAAGACATTTCATGTTATCTTGGAACATAGAAAAACCACATTGAGACCAAAGAATCCATGGTCAGTTAAATAGGATACTGCTAATTTCAAAAAGGACAACTGTTGGGACCACTTTGTGTTTGAAGATTGTATTTGTTGTCAACAGTTGTCAATGCTGGTCAAAATAAAGAAGGATATGAAGAAGAACTCCAAAGTTAATGGAGATCGGTTGAAGTGAGGTTGCCTGGAGAATTGTTATGGAATCATAGAATTGGATTTCATACTTGAGAAATTCTCTTAGACGATAAATTCAGATGATTGTTGAGCTGATCCTAAGTTCAAAGAACATGTGTCAATGGTGACACATTGTTTACAACAATGAAGAATGGATAAGTATCAACCATCTGAGGATGATTGGAGAAGAATGAGGATTTGAAGAAGACCATGAAATTATTCATGATAGAAATCCATGCAAGTGATTACTTGAAGAATAAAATCATATGATTTGCATGAAGTGTAGAATGATGGCGGAAGAAGAAGAGAGAATGTGGAAGGGCTTGGAATTCTGAGGAGAACATGTGATGCAATACATATTATAAAAAGGGGGAGAAATGATGATTCCAGTCATAAAAAGTTTTGATTGGATGGAATGATGCTGCTGGGAGATAGGGATGTTTCAGTTCCCATTGCAACTCTGACGATGCTAAAGCTGATCTATCAAAGGATAAATATCACGATAGTGGGATTCGTGATAAGAGCAGAAGAATGATTATGGGAAGTAGTAAAGAGATAAAATGACAAAGCAATAGACAATCTGGGGATAGCAGAAAAGCACAGTTTAAGGTGGCGCTATTTTCCAGTGTTTGCCAAATTTTAGGGCCTGAAAATCGAGAGATGAAGAAATGTGCTTGGAAATGGATGTTGCGAGCATGATTGAAGATGGTTTATATTTTCACGTGCAAGGAGTTATTCAAGGTCATAACATTGAAAAATGACCATGGAATGGATTGAGCGGAAATTTAGGCATGTTGCGTGCAAAAATAAAGTGGTGCGCGCAATATATGTGGGTTGCGCGAAATAACAGTGGGTTGCGTGAAAAGTTGGATCATTGTGCGAAATATTTGCGAGATGCGCGAAATAACTGCGGGATGCGCGAAATAGAGGAATGATGTTTTCGCGCAAAAGGTGGTTTGATATCAGAAGCTCGAAAATTGGCAAAGGCATAAAATGCGCGAAATATTGGAGTAGTTCTCGAAATCTGATGTCGTAGGAAAGATTGGGTTTGCGCGCAATATGGAACGCGGTGCAGAATTTTGCGCACAATTGGTGCTTCACTCTTAGAAGGATGAAAAATGGAAAAGGCATGAGGTGCGCGAAATATTGGAGCATTGTGCGAAAAATTAGGTTGCGTGAAAGATTGCATTTGCGCGCAATATGGAATACAGTGTGGAATTTTGCGTGCAATAGGTGTATTTTTATTGGATTTTCGAAAAATGGAAAAGTCCTGAGGTGCGCGAAACATCCAGGAAGGTGTGCGTAATCTCAAGAATTGAGAGACAGTTTTACGCGCTTGAAGGAGATTTTACACGCATATTAGTGTTTTTCGCGCGGGGTCAAAAATGCCTATAAATATGAGGCTAACCATTATCATTTGTAAGAGACTCGACACATAGAAAAATCCCGAGCTCTGATGCACGGAAAAAATTGATGTATAGAGTATTGCGTGAAAAGAAGAAGTGTTGCGCGGAAAATAAACTGCTGCACGAAATAGGAAGTTCTGCGCGAAAAAAAGAGTTGCGCGAAAAAGGTTTTTCGCGCCAAAATGGGTTTTTACGCGCAAGGCTTGAATTTTACGCGCAAGTCGCCTAGAAGGGTGTGTGAAAAATTTGGGGGTCCCGCGGGCATTCGATAGGTGCATGGCACTCTCGAAGCAGCTTTGCGAAGAAGAAAGAACTGTGAACCATTCGGTTTCACAAAGAGAAGTTGAACCGCACTCACACGACTGGTGTTTAACACTATCATTGTGCATTGTGGAGTGAGGAAGAACAAGATGTGCAACAGAATTCATATCTGCACCACGGAAGAAGGTAGTATACCAATACAATCCTGTGTTGGTATTGAGAATTGAAGAAAGAGATTAAGACACTATAATTATACTGTGTCAAGGAGAAAGAAGAGAAGAAGAAGAACAGAGTATGCCCAACTGAAGGCTAACAATTATTCAGGGCAGTTTATTCTAATGATGCTAAGATGAGCTGGTCTTCATTGTTCAGATAATCACAAAGGGAGATTGTGATTCCAGCTGATTGAAGCAGAAGCGATCTCAGTGTAGCTGGTTTTGCCCTGAAGAAGAAGGGGGAGAAGATTGTGCAGCTTTCATATTTTCTGCAGATAAAGAAGTGGTTTTTTACCTACATGCTGCTAGGAAGGTAATAATTGAATAGAGGAAGAACAAAGTAGCACTATGACATCCAATAGGTCTCAATAGGTGAAAGATTCTTTTGGTGTTGCAAACTCTTTTAACGGAGAGAAGACTATCTTTAGAGGCAGTATAAAGAACCATCCAGAGGCTGCAAGAGACTGTCTTCATAGGTAGTATAAAGAACCGGCTAGAGGCTACAAGTTGGACTAGGCTTTCACCAGTCCAGGGAAGAGGATTGTTTCCCACCCCCCTCCAAAGTGTAGGGACTCACACTGGCTAGAGGATTGTTTTCCTAGCCACTCCATTGTAACAGCATTTTACATTATAATGGAGAATCCATGCACTGGTCATCCCCATGCATGGCAAGGACCTAGCTACTCTTATTGAGTGGTGAACCTTGTAAAAATATCATGGGCATATCTTTACCGCTTTCTATTATTGCATGTGACATGGAAAAGATAATAAGAGAATCAAGATCCTAACAGGTCTATAGGTACAGGGATAAAAGTTGGAAATGGTTTAAAAAGTCCCCAACACTGATTCACCCCCCCCCCCTCTCAGTGTTAGTTATATCCCAAACTGGTCCTCACAATTGGTATCAGAGGGTGGTTCACCTCTGTTGGATTCTCTAAAGTGAATTTATTCTCTTTTGAAAACATGATTTCCGTTCCTGAGTCAATAATGAAGAGAAGTGTTGGTGAAGATTTAGTTACCTTTGATCAGAAGGCTATATCTACCAAGACCATGATGAACAGGAAAAAGAAAGAGAAGAGAAAGTTGAAGAAGAATTCCCTCTTATCTAAAGAAGAGGAAGCATCTGGTTCTCCATATTTGGATGACATTGAAGACACATGAGATTTGGAAAGTAATGAGAAGGTGGCTCAAGTACCCACCAAGAAGATGGAAAACCTTCCTACCTCAACTGATCAAGAGGTATGTGTTAGAACATTTGGAAATTACCCTCCTGATGAAAATGCTAGCACAAGTGGTGATGAACAATCTACAACATCTCAAGAAATATCAGTTGATAGATTAAGAATTATTCTGCATGGTATTCATTAAAAGAGTGCATCCCTAGTTTGCGGGGTATTTCAATGCATGCAAGAAAATATCACTCAGCTGGAAGAATAAACTGATGTTTTGGAGAACGGCTTACAAGTAAAAATTGTTGAATGTCTAAAGCTCTCTAGACAGGTTGGAGCCTTTGAAGCAACAAAGAGGGGATTTGAAGAAAGGTCTTCAAAGTGGCTCAAAGATGTTGAAGAAAAGAAGGAAGTCAACAAGATTCTAGAAGAGAAGATCCATGCACAAGAAGATGAGATGAAAAGTGGCAATGAAGTCAAGAAGTTATATATGGAAGATAACTCCAAGAAGATCAATGAACTTGACTATTTGTTACAAATCAAAGTAAAGATGCATGAAGATGAAGTTGAAAGATTAAAGAAGGCTTGTGAAGAGAAGATGACTATGATTGAAAACCAGGAAGCCATCCTCAATATGAGATGTCTAGAATTGGAAGTTGAACTAACCAATCTTGAGAAGACACATATTGAGTCTCCACAAAAGAAGGAAATAGTTACTTCCGATACTCAATGATCACTGGAGGATTCTACTATCAAAATACCTCCAACATGTGATAAGAAGATCATGGCTTCACTCATTGATCTATCACAAGCAGCTGAGAAAGTAAAGGTATCATCCATAACAACTTGTATTAATGTTTCTAAAATTGATCCTAAAAAAAGTGCAGGTAGGAAGAAAAATTCTAAACAAGTTTGGATGAAGAAAATTGTGATGAAACCTATCACCATGGATAGGGTGGATAGGGGAAAGAGTGTAGAAGATAGACCCCTACAGAAATCACAACATACCAAGAAGAATAAGACTCGGCAACCCTATCAAGGAGATGACAAGAAGTCAAGGTTTGTTGTTCAATGTTGTTGATGTAATATATTTGGGCATTGTGCACTGTATTGTTGGTACAATCCCTCAAATGTAAAAGCACAGATAAATTCCATCTCAAGGGGGAGAAATCCAGAGAAGAAGAAGCAACATCCACAGATCCAGAAACATCTGTATACTGCAAACAGATTTGGAATGTTAGATAACATCTGTGATGTATGCAATTGGAGTGGTCATATGAATGGTGCATGTTCATATAAGAAAAGAAGACCACATAATCTGGGCAAGAATGAAGAAGCATCCTTGGGAATAAATCAGACGAACAATGTGAAAACAAATTCTCCCAAGAATATTTCAATAAGGAAAGTTGAGAAGACCTTGGATTCTAAATCCAAGAAGTTGAAGAGTGGTGCATCCAAAAGAACTACTAATAAAGAAGCCACTTTGAAGAATCCATGTAGAATATCCAATCTTAATTCCTCAGTCTCTAATGATATACTGGTGGTTTGGCCAGAATATTTGGAAAGAATGAGAAAGATGGAAGATGAACAGGCTAAGAATTGTGGTAAAAACAAAAAGAATATTATGCATGAAGACAATGAAGTTCTATGTGTGAGGTGCAACAAGGCTGGTCATACTGTCAGAAAGTGCTTTGAATTTATTCCAGCCCAACAAGAATTCCTGAAGAGGATGAAAGCTACACCGGGAGATTCTAGTGCTTGGAAATCTCTTGAGGAAAGAAGATTCACACACAAAGAGATAGAAGAAGTATTGAGATCCACACATCCACATTCAAAATTAAAGATCAAATGTGAAAGTGTGAGGAGTGGAGCAAATGGAGCTTCTTGGTTGAGAAAAGCATCTCATCCATCCTGCTCACATTGATGAAGCATGGAGGATCAACCTTATTCCCTTAAATCTTTGTGTATTGTATTTGTTCAGATTATACAGGGAATTGAAGGTGAAGCATGATCTCAGGGGGAGAACCTGAGATTCAGTGACGAGAAGTGTTCTCTTAAGAGGGAGACACGTGAATAAGTTTCCAGAGTCTTTATCTCAATAAGTATCAACTTCAGTTGGTACTAAATTCTACTACTCTGAAGATTGTCTAAAGATCACGTCATTGGAAATGGTATGTTATTTCTAAATCACTCATCCTTGGTTACTCAAAATAAAGATCATTCTACAAAGGGGGAGTAATTAAAATAATCAATGACATTAGAAGAGTGAAAGTGCTCCAAGGCAACTTATCCTCCAAATTTCACTTGAATGTTTTTTATCTGTTTTTTTTTGTAGTGAGTGCAGGAATTTCAGGTTGATTATTTCTTATAACATTAAATATATTTGGCCTGGAATTAAAGTGGATAATCCTTGAATATAAGTGTATAAGTTCTCATTTCATGAGGTGTCATATTCAGTGGATAATGGACAACTTTGTTGTCTAAATTAAATCCTCTTGTTTTCTACACCGAGCTTTGCTCAAGTAGACTTAGAGTGAAATGATTGATGGTACTTTGCTTAAGTATGGAATGATACCCTCTCTACCATGAAATTTTTATTTCTAGTCAATAAGGGGGAGAGAAATAAAATGAATGTCTAGGGGAGAGACAGAAGTAAAGGGGAGAGATAAGATTCTCATTTTGGAATTGACACATTCATTTGAAGAGACTTTAAGGTATTGAAAACAAAATACAAAGGGGGAGATTGTTGGGACCACTTTGTGTTTGAAGATTGTATTTGTTGTCAACAGTTGTCAATGCTGGTCAAAATAAAGAAGGATATGAAGAAGAACTCCAAAGTTAATGGAGATCAGCGGAAGTGATGTTGCCTGGAGAATTGTTATGGAATCATAGCATTGGATTTCATACATGAGCAATTCTCGTAGACGATAAATTCAGACGATTGTTGAGCTGATCCTAAGTTCAAAGAACATGTGTCAATGGTGACACATTGTTTATAACAATTAAGAATGGATAAGTATCATCCTTCTGAGGATGATTGTAGAAGAATGAGGATTTGAAGAAAACCATGAAATTAGTCTTGATATAAATTCATGCAAGCGATTACTTGAAGAATAAAATCATATGATTTGCATGAAGTGTAGAATGATGGCGGAAGAAGAAGAGTGAATGTGGAAGGGCTTTCAATTCTGAGGATAACTTGTGATTCAAGCCTTATGATAGAAAGGGGGAGAAATGATGATGCCAGTCATATAAAGTTTTGATTGGAATGAATGATGCTGCTGGGAGATAGGGAAGTTTTAGTTCCCATTGCAACTCTGACGATGCTAAAGTTGATCTATCAAAGGATAAATATCATGATAGTGGGATTCGTGATAAGAGAAGAAGAATGATTATAAGAAGTAGTAAAGAGATAAAATGACAAAGCAATAGACAATCTGGGGATGGCAGAAAAGCACAGTTTAAGGTGGCGCTGTTTTCCAGTGTTTGCCAAATTTTAGGGCCTGAAAATCGGGAGATGAAGAAATGTGCTTGGTAATGGATGTTGCGATCATGATTGAAGATGGTTTATATTTTCACGTGCAAGGATTTATTCAAGGTCATAACATTGAAAAATGACCGTGGAATGGAGTGCGCGGAAATTTAGGCATGTTGCGCGCAAAAATAAAGTGGTGCGTGCAATATATGTGGGTTGCGCGAAATAGTAGCGGGTTGCGCGAAAAGTTGGATCATTGCGCAAAATATTTGCGAGATGCGCGAAATAACTATGGGATGCGCAAAATAGAGGAATTGTGTTTTTCGCGCAAAAGGTGGTTTAATATCAGAAGCTCAAAAATTGGAAAAGGCAAAAAATGCACGAAATATTGGAGCAGTGCGCGAAATCTGATGTCGCAGGAAAGATTGGGTTTGCGCGCAATATGGAACGCGGTGTGGAATTTTGCGCGTAATTGGTGCTTCACTCTTAGAAGTATGAAAAATGGCAAAGGCATGAGGTGCGCGAAATATTGGAGCATTGCGCGAAAAATGAGGTTGCGTGAAAGATTGCGTTTGCGCGCAATATGGAATACAATGTGGAATTTTTCGCGCAATTGGTGTATTTTTATTGGATTGTCAAAAAATGTCAAATTCTTGAGGTGCGCGAAACATCCAGGAAGGTGCGCGTAATCTCAAGAATTGAGAGACAGTTTTTACGCACTTGAAGGAGATTTTACGCGTAGATTAGTGTTTTTCGCGTGGGGTCAAAAATGCCTATAAATAGGAGGCTAACCCTTATCATTTGTAAGAGACTCGACACATAGAAAAATCCCGAGCTCTGATGTGCGGAAAAAATTGAATTATAGAGTATTGCGTGAAAACAAGAAGTGTTGCACGGAAAATAAACTGCTGCGCGAAATAGGAAGTTCTGCGCGAAAAAAAAGTTGCGCGAAAAACGTTTTTCGCGCCAAAAGGGGTTTTTACGCGTAAGGCTTGAATTTTACGCGCAAGTCACATAGAAGGGTGTGCGAAACATTTGGGGGTCCCGCGGGCATTCGATAGGTGCATAACACTCTCGAAGCAGCTTTGCGAAGAAGAAAGAACTGTGAACCATTCGGTTTCACAAAGTGAAGTTGAACCGCACTCACACGACTGGTGTTTAACACTATCGTTGTGCATTGTGAAGTGAGGAAGAACAAGATGTGCAACTGAATTCATATCTACACCACAGAAGAAGGTAGTATACCAATACACTCCTATGTTGGTATTGAGAATTGAAGAAAGAGATTAAGACACTATAATTATACTGTGTCATGGAGAAAGAAGAGAAGAAGAAGAACAGAGTATGCCCAACTGAAGGCTGAAAATTATTCAGGGCAGTTTAATTCTAATGATGCTAAGATGAGCTGGTCTTCATTTTTCAGATATTCAAAAAGGGAGTTTGTGATTCCAACAGATTGAAGCAGAAGCGATCTAAGTGTAGCTGGTTTTGCACTGAAGAAGAAGGGGGAGAATATTGTGCAGCTTTCAGATTTGCTGCAGAGAAAGAAGTGGTTGTTTACCTACATGCTGCTAGGCAGGTAATAATTGAATAGAGGAAGAACATAGTAGCACTGTGACATCCAATAGGTCTCAACAAGTGAAAGATTTTTTGGTGTTGAAAACTCTTTTAACAGAGAGAAGACTATCTTTAGAGGCAGTATAAAGAACCATCCAGAGGCTACAAGAGACTGTCTTCATGGGCAGTATAAAGAACCAGCTAGAGGCTGCAAGTTGGACTAGGCTTTCACCAGTCCAGGGAAGAGGATTTTTTCCCACCCCCCTCCAAAGTTTAGGGACTCACACTAGCTAGAGGATTGTTTTCCTAGCCACTCCCTTGTAACAGCATTTTACATTATAATGGAGAATCCATGCACTGGTCATCCCCATGCATGGCAAGGACGTAGCTACTCTTATTGAGTGGTGAACCTTGTAAAAATATCGTGTGCATATCTTTAACGCTTTCTATTATTGCATGCGACATGGAAAAGATAATAAGAGAATCAGGATCCTAACAGGTCTAGAGGTACAGGGATAAAAGTTGGAATTAGTTTAAAAAGTCCCCAACACTGATTCACCCCCCCCCCTCTCAGTGTTAGTTATATCCCAAACTGGTCCTCACAACAACTCCACATATGACATAGTTGTCTCCTTAAATAACTACATATATCTAACAAATAATGGAAAAGGGTTTCTTATTAAGGTAATTATCTCTAAAAATGACCTAACAGGAACACTACACCATCTTTTTATAGAAATATTGTTTTTTATCATCTTCTTTATCTCCATTATTGCCACTATTATTTCCATCATCTAGGTTCATCATACCAAGTCTCGTATAACCATCTATCAAAAGTAGAAACACATAGGGGTTGAGTTGAATAAAATATCATCAAGAAACTATATGTGAAATAAAAGTGAAAGTTGTTCACACTAAAGTATTTGAGTCATCCATTATTATTATAATCAAGTAAAAATAGAATACATGACATGGGAAACCTATGTTGCATATATAACTTATATAATACCTATAACTGATATGGTAAGGATATAATTTGTTTTAAAGCACAAACCTTAAAATCCATGTGCCTCAAAGGAGGGTAAAATCCTATAAAATGATAGTTGAACAAACTAAGAATATCAATAACATGTCCTCATAACCTAGAATGACCTTTAAAAAGTGTTCATGATTCTCTAGTCTGGGTTTTATCAAAATATTTGATACATTCTTATATTTCTTGTGTACCAAATCCCCAATACTAGAAAAACAAATCATGTTCTATTACTCCAATTTGTAACTTCTTTACATTAATCACCATGTCTAATTTGAGATGCCACTTGACCTTATGAGTGCCTACCCATAATCTAGATAATGTTGACTAGTAGTGAGGTTCTAAGGTGGAAACATGAAGAGGATAAAACCTCTATTAGATTAAAAAATAACAAGAACATTACCTAACATGTAAAAATTATGAAATAAAAGTATGAAGAAAAACAATAACATACTATTAGTAAAGTATAAAGACAGAAAAAATATACTCAACAATCATAATAAGAAACAAACATTGATTATCCACTTGGAAGATCATTGGTACAAGATAGAAAAGAATAAAATTAAAATGGGTTTTACAATACCCAGCCTTGCCGCATCCCAGTCTCTAAAATCGTAGTCAGTTATCCCATTAAACAATCGACTAGGGATGCATCCCCACATATACTTATAATAAGGGAGAGCTACTCGGGTACCCATGTGACATTTTTTCCCGAGCATGGAGTGATTAAAATTGACTAGTGTAAACTACACAGTCCTAAACCTACCAATAAAATATTGTATATGTGCATGCGATATGAATAGAAGAAAGTAAATAGGAAATACATTAACTACACAAGAATGACATATAATCACCAAGAACACACAAGTAATAAATAACGATGTGTTAAGAGGTTTTTCAACTAACAATCATCCTTATCCCATGTCCATACCAACATTAGATCCATACCAAAGGTACAATCCTAAAAGATGTTAGAATTGATAAAGAGATGGATACATGGATGATTCACTAGGTGTCAACAAAACATTTGATTTTCCATCCATGATGTATTGAGATATCATGTCTCTTAGAAACCATAATGAATCAAGTGGATATGTAACTTAGAATCATTAAGGAATCAAGAAAATATGTCAGTCGGCATCCATGTGTCATTGAGATAACATGTCACTTGGAATTAACTGGGCATCGAGACAACATTTCAATCTTCTTCCACATGTTCATTGTTCCACCAATTCATGTATTCATAGGAATTTATTCATGGTTTTTAGGACCTTACCTTGTTCTCAGGTCTATCATTGTCTTCATTACATGTTGTGTGCACTCCCACTCTAAGGGACAACCATAGAATTATTATCCACATATAAACAAATACTAGAACAACACCACCAATGGTAATATGGTAAATTAGAAAACATGGTATAAAATATATATAGTAATATAAAATCATATTATCATGAGTATTTAGTACCATCATACAATACATGATATAATCATCAAACATGGTATAACAAGCTATACAAGAACCACCATGAAAACAAGAAGCATATATGGGCCTCACAGACTACACACATACCAAAATGTGATCACAATTAGATATAAAAAACATGTTATTCCAACACATATATCACATCAAGGTCTCAAGACTAATTTTTTTAAAAGATAGAGGCATTTCATCATCATTAAAATAGCTACACATGTGATCGTGGTCAAACATGGTCTACTAGACAACTTAAACAAACTCACAACATTAATCATAATTTGTTTCCCTTATTCTACACATATAGACATATAGTTAAGCCACATCCATTAGTGGATGGTATCAATCTACAACACTAGGGAAAATTGTGGACTTTGTTACTTTATCTAATTATATGAGGGAAGGTTACACTAATTAATTAAGACTTAAAGTTCATTAATTAATTAATCATTAGTTTTTACTAATAAAACATTATGAATTTGAATGTTCATTCTCTCCAAGTAGATACCCTCATACCACATGGAAATAAACATGCATAATATCATGTGGTATAGAACACATGGACATATACCTCAAACTAATCCACATCACAAATACAGCAAAATACATTAGTTTCTTCAAACTCATCCTAGTCCATTAGACCATGATCGATATCCATGAGTTTTAACATGAACTTAATAATTAAAAATAAATAATTATAAATAATTTATAATTAATTAAATGATTACATGAAAACTCAAATTCTATGGAGAAAGGCATACATTCTAAAGGACCTACCGAGTATCGTCACCTAATTGGCCCCATGACTAACCATCCATGGGAGTTCTGTAACAGTCTTCCGACTTCATTATATGATACATATATATTGTTAAACAAAAAAACAATGACCAATTTAATATAATTAAAATGTATCCATTATAGGAACAGAAACTAACATCATACCTTAGTCACAACTCCATCCAAGGGAGTTAAAACCACTCCCAACACACTCTAGAAAAAATGACGAGTATAAGAACAATTCAAAACCATGGTATATTGTCCAATGAAACTCAATTTGACTAAAAACAAAATAATATATCACCAATGGGAATATCTTCATCGAGATTCTCATAAATATCATGTTTTCATACCCAAAGGGTATCCTCTAGTAATTTTGATATAAAGCTCCCCCATTATCATTCAATTCCATCAAGAACTGATTGAATTTTCATCCAATTATCGAATTGAAATATATTTTATGATCAATCGGTGATCAAGATCACAAGATAGAATAGGATATTAAGAGAATTGAGACATCAAAGGGATCTCAAGGGCTTCACTTACCAAGAGGATTTTACATTATGAAAAGCCCAATGATTCTCCACCAGACAAGGAAAAATAGGAAATTATTGATGAAGAATGAAGGATCTTACACAGATTTGCCATTGGATCTTACCTAGATCCACCTTGGATCAAGGGGATCTAATAGAGGACGAAGATGAGATGTCCACACCTATATAGCCCTACGAAAAATGAGTCAAGGGAGATAAAATTGAGGGGGACTTGATGGATAAAAGACCTAATGGACCCTTTATTAATGTCATCTAGTGTGCCACACGGTCTACTCATATAGGTTCAATAGATGAGATGGTGGTCCACCGGCTGGCCGGAGAGACCTACTTGACCGTAGGCTTAATGCTTACCTCACCAGAAAACTAGTGTGGCCTTCTAGGCAGTAAGTATTTTTCCCCACTTCCACTGGCTAGCCGATGGGGCTACCAGCTAGCCATGTAATGACCCAAATTTTTATTAGTGTAATTTCCCTTTGCATTTATGACTGTGTCATGTTTATTAATTTAATATTAAATAATGCACAGACACCATTTGATAAAACCAACTACATTTTATTATATTAATTTAAACATTAAATTTAGAGAATAATAATCTCTATAATAATTGAAAATTTTATAAAATATAAAATAAGATAAAAATAATATGAAAATTTATATCTTCTCAATCCCCCATAATAATTGTACTCACGAGAAACACTATATAAATGAAGAAGAATACTAGTAATGAAATTTGTATTTCTAAAATAAAAATATATAACATAAATAGAAAATATAATTTTATAAATAATGAGTGAAATATAAGGTATTTAAAGGAATTAGTGATCAAAAATGACTATTTCAATTCTGATAGTTAGAATAGTATTCTGACCTTTATAGTAGTAAAATGATTATTGGAATAGTAATATAAGAGTTAGAAAAACTATCCGAACCATTTAAATAGTATCCTCGCCTATGGAACTGTAAAATAAAATTTATTTATCTTATAAAATTAAATAATGGAATATTTATATCATGGTGCAAGTAAAAAATGTTTTAAAAATGATAAAGTAAGTGTTCATATTTTTGTAAAATATATATATCTATTTTCATTTTTATGAAAAATATAAATACCTAAAAGAATTTTTATTTTCATAATATAGGTTTAGAAATTGATAAAATGTTTTATTGTTATGATAATATAATTTCATGCGAATATAAGTAATTTTTCAGAAAAACATAAAATTGATCATCATATTAAAATTGGAAATATTAAAATAAATGAGTATTTTTTTTAAATTAAATTTTTCATATTTAAAATTTTAATTTTATAAAATAAATTTCATTTTAATAATCTATATATTGAAAAAAAATGTGGTGAATTTCTAGTGTTTTTATAAAATATTTGATTTTTGTGAATAGTGAAATATGGAAAAATATTATATTTAACATTATAAGCTAAATACATGTATTATTTAGTCATTTATGTTGTAATAACCCATTATTTCAAACTCTAATGAACCATTTACTATATACATTCACAATATTCATAAATATTGGTATTCTTGAGATAAAATAATAACCTAATTATTTTAATATTCAACAACACCTCTCTCCTACCTTTATAAATACAACCCCTCACAACCCATTCTCCTCACACCTTATAAGCCTTTTTATATCCAAAATTCTACCCAATTATCCCTCCCATATCCTAGTACTTATGGTCTCATATAAATACCTATTTTATGTTCCTTAATATTTATTTTGGGAAAACGACATTCAAGAGGTAATATTCTCAAACTAACTATTTTAAATTCTATTTTTCTTCTAACTTATTCTCACATGCCTCATGAAAAATGGAATAAAAAATTAAATATCATATATATACTATAATTATATATATAATTTAATATATATCATTCAACTTCTTCTATTCTCTAGTAATTCTAAAAATGAAATCATAGTCCGTATTATGTTGGTTCACCGCCTCCATGGACGATGAATTTTAATTTTTTTAACACCTTCATGTCTGTTTATAGAAAATAATTATACTCAAATAATATGGTAATAATTATATTATAACATATTTGTTGTTCTATATTTAATAAATATACAACTTATTAAAATAAATGAAACTAGTTCATGATGGTCAGTAAACCTGCCTAAATGAACTAATTGTTTAGTGTTAACATTTTTAATAACTGAATATTACTTATATTATAACAAAAAGGATATTTGGGACCATTAAAATTTATAAAATTAGATTAATATCATTTAATTTCACTTCTACTTTTTTATTCCCATTTAAAAGTATCATCCATAATTTTACCCAAGTGATTGGACTATGGAACCGTGAAATGAATGCACTTGAAAAACTAAAATTAAACATTATATATTATTTAAATGATCATATATGAACATAATAAAATTATAATTAATAAAATATATAAGTTAAATTTATTTAATTAAGTAATTAATTAATTTAATTTGACTACTCACTAAATTAAGTGAAAGTTCATAATGATTCTGGAACCTAAGGTAACCGGTCTCTTTGAACCACCATTTGTTGGGTTATAAAATTTATCTCAATAACTAATTTTACCTCACTATTTTATGTTGTAAAAGGATTATAATTTATATATATATATATGTGTGTGTGTCTCTTATATGTATACTTATCTTATTCTCCTTTCCATTAATGGGGTTATTCATTATTTAAGTTCATTTCTCCAAGTATTTCATTAAAACCAAACTCGATTAAGGGGAACATTTATATCCATTAATACTTTAATGTAACACTCATTTAAAGTTTTTATTCCAAAATTAACACCATATTTTGAGGCCTATGAATTTTTACTCAAATATAAATACCCATATAATTTAATTACTTATTTTATTTTGAATCTTTATGAAATTTTCATAGATATTGATATAAGGTAAGATTATGAACCCCATTTCATTCAATGTTTAATTTTTATTTTTATTCCATATGATTTATTTCCTATATAGCACATATAATCATGTAAATTTTATGATGGTTATGCCGATATAGTCATTGAATGAATTGGGTAGTGTTTTTGTCTAAAGAGACGATATGTATGGGATTAGGGAGTAAACCGAATCCACTATGGGACTATGTCCACCATGTGATGTTGTCTTATAAATTATCCATGAATTATTCTTATGTAAGGATTTATTTTTATACAAAATTCATATGTTTCCATGATATTATAATACTCAGTTATTTATTTGATTTTATAATGTGATTATTCATAATCCTCCACTTTAATGATATCATGTTGTGGTGTTTGAATCACATGTTAAGAATCATTATCATATTTATTCACTTACTGGGATTTATAGATCACCACTTTATTTTATCTATTCCTTTGTTTATCCTATTATATTTTAGGATTTTATGGGATTTAGGATCTCATTAAAGGGATATAAATAATTTTTATGTTTTTAATTTTTTTTATGTATTATTAACCTATTCATGAAAATACACAATGACTCGTGATCATTAGGTTCTATTCATTTGATATTTATATTTAAAATAATGTAATAATATGTGTACAAGGTTTGAGTCACTATAATTTCAATAAAATAATTGTCAGTTTATTTAGGGATTATGAATGGAATAATTTAGTGATAACCCTATGTGTAAGTCTATGTGTAGGAAAATATCCTGAAATTTTGGTGATATATAGACTGGGTGGTTTCCATTAAATTGAATCCATGTAAGGATAATAATAGTGGATATTGTTCTATTACAATTGTACATGGGGTAATAACTCTAAAATGGGTACATTCGGTTTTAACTTCAACATCAACTCGTGCATGACAAAGAGGTCATTCTTCACACTTGGTTTGAGATACTTTGGGGATATGATTTGTGAAATTCACAAACTCTTTACAAACCATTATTAAAGACATGAATGGATTTTTTTGTATAGAAAACCTATCAAGAATCATCTATATCGACAACCTACATTGAAACCTAGAGGCCCATAGGTTCATATATACTTTTATATTATATAATATTCCTTATGTGTTCATAGTTTCTATTTTTACAGACTTTTTTGTTTGAGTATTCTTAAGGATTTTTTATTTTAGTTAGTGGTGTGAAATGGGAGGAATCTTTCATAAAACAAATATTATTGAAAATGTGAGGATTTCTCTAAAGATATTCCTAACCTTTTGTAGTAGCAATCGGGGACTTCACAACAGTACAAGATCATTTGACTCTTGCTACAAATAATTACTTGAATTATGTGGAATGCCCTCCTTCCCCTAAAAAAGAGACAATTATAGTAAAGTACTTTATATGACAAAGGAATCCTACCTTTAGTGGATCTTATTATTCCCTCCTTGAATAACAATGGATTAAATCTATTATAAAGATATTATATATCCTATATTTCTTAGAATAAGATAAATTTCATATGGTTTTCTATCATCTAGAAGGGGAAGATGATCGATGGTGGACAATGGTCAAGAACATGAGGTCTACAGTGGAAATTGATTCCATATAATGGTAATGATTAAATAAAATACTTTTAGTAAATATTTTCCTTGAAATCTCCATATTTAAATAGAGAGGGAGTTACTCCAATTGAATCAAAAAGAAGAAGAGACTATCGGGGTGTATGAGGAAAACATCATAAGGTTTCTATGATACACCTTCAACTTTGTCATCAAAATAGAAATTAACATGGACCATTTATTTATATGGTTAAATATTATATTAAAAAATCCATTATCTTATAGAGAATTAGACAACTATGAATTTATTACTCATTATTCCCTTAAGGATGATAAGAATATTTGTGACTCTCAATGGTCTCATGGTCCTGGAGATAAAAAACATAAAATTGATCCTTCTATGGGAGGATCAATAAATAAATCTCAAGGGGGAATGAAAACACAACATCCCATGTATCAAAAATGTTGGAATAATCATCCAAAAAACATTAATAAAGGTGCCAATATATGTATAAAATTTGGGAAAGATCAGCATCAAGATAATCAATGTTGAAGAGGTATGAATAAATCCACTAATGTAATGGATTAAATAAAGTATTTGATCAAAACTCACCATATAGTATAGTGTTTCAACTATAAGGAATGAATGAATTATAAAAACCAAAACCCTAATACAAGGGTTGTCTTATAATGTCAATGACAACAACCTCCAAGGGATAAATCAGAAGGAACGAAATACATTATTGATCTTGTTGAGGTGGATCCTGATAATTATGTGCGGATAGTGTTGGATTTGGGGTCCTAGAACCTACTATTTGTACATTTATTACATGATTATTTAATTTATTTAAATACTAAACATATTATTCATTATTCTACATGACTATAATTTAAAATTATCCTAGAGTCTTTGTCACATTAATGAGGACATTGTAGTTCCCCGCTATGATGACATCCTTGAAGTGCTATGCCAATATTCTGAAATATATTTCCTTGATCGGTTGACATAATAAGATGGTATACATAGTAAGCATACCGTTAAGTGTGAGTACTCATATGAATATGAGACTTATTCTCGTGAAGTTTTCACTTGGTAATCTTCATGATGGGAGATTATGAGAATAGACCTGCTAGTAGGAATTTTGCATGTTTTGGTGTCATTAGATATTTATATTTGTGAGCATGTGTAATGTTTATTAGACATTAATATTATCATTAAACTTTTCATGACTCATGATCTTGGATTTGCTGATGAAATTGATCACGCCATATGCTGGCGTGAAGTAGGGTACAGTGGGTGCATCACAAATGACATGTTTTTAATGGATAAGTCAAAGAAGTATTTTCCCTTCCATTTAAGGAATTTGATATCTCAATCCTTTGATTGAAATAAAACCGTCTCTCAAAATTTCATGTCCATAGTGTGACAATGAGTTTATTTCAGGTAGTCAAAGAATAATGTATCAATCATATAGGTTGATGACACTATCATGAAACATTCTTAATGGGATATTATGACAAACAGATTATATAACACAGTGAGTATTCGTATATGGATGGTGTCATTGAAACTTTAAGTTCTTTCTCTTGGTTTCCTTGATGTGTTTCTAGAAATTAATCATGTACTTTAGGCCTGACCTCCTAATGCCAATGAGAAATAATCCTACAGGGTCACACAGTAAGTGTTTCTAGTGGTCTCGATTAAATTCTATTTAAATTTCGATAATGGAATAATTATTATTCTCAATACCGAGGAATAATTTTAATTAAGTTAAATGATCACATAAATAAAATAAATATTTTATCTCCAAATTGTATATAAAATACAAAAATTTATTTTATTGAAAATTTAATAAATATTTTCTAATTATTTTGAAAATAAAAAAAATTATCTAAGATATTGAAATATTTTATTCGGTTTTTCAATAAATGGAAGAGGAGTTCAAATTGACCAAGGCCGTTTCTTTTGATAAATTAATTATTTACAAGTTAGTAAATAATTTTTATCATTTGGAATAAGAAATAATAATAATAATATAATCATTATGTGGAATTGGATTTCATTTATGGTTTCGTTTTGTGCAATTTGGTGCACCAAAATAATTGTACTGTTATTTTTATTATGTGGAATAGGTTTTATCTAATAGTTATAATTGCATTTAACTATATTCACTTAATTAAATATTGTAACTGAAACACCATGTCAATTAATAGAAAGGTACATCTATTGTGAAAAACCCTGCTGAATTATGAATTGTTGATCCAAACATTTTCTCCTTCGACTCTTCTCATATATCCCTCTTAAGAATGAAAGAAGTTTATCAAGACTAAAGAATGAGCGATCAAGAATGATCGACGAATGACATTCGTTCTGCCGCACTAGCAACTAGATAATGATTGGCATTGATCAAAGACTATTAGAGCTTGTATGGATCACCACTAGAGGTATTATACATTGGATCCTCACAAGTGTAACAAAGGCAATCTGGAAGGGTCGTTCTGGATGATCAAACATCATCAACATAGAATGTACCAAAGACCCAGGTATTTAATATCTTCAAAAATTATTAAATTAATTAAAAACATTATGTGAAAGATCCTCATTCCCCGATCTGGCGCTATTCTTCTCTTTGTCAAAATCATTGATTTCAATCTGAGGATACTAGCATTTATTGTCGTATTGGTCCTAGATTGTACATAGATTATGGAAAAAGAAAATTTGGACCCTCCCAATAACCACACTTCAACTACGTCTGAATCCTTCAAGTGGTATCAGAGGAGGCTCATTATCGTTTATAATTATTTAACTATTTTTTTTTGATGATTTATGGTTTAATAATTTAGTTTTTCAATTCATGTCTAATCATTCATAAAATGTAAATTTTTAAATTTTTTTCCTCTTTGCTTTTTGTAGATCTAGCAGAAATGAACAATTTTTTAATTAAATTAAATCGAGGATCTCATCAGGAGGCACTGATGATTCTGTCTACGCAACACAATAGTACACATCATGTATTTAGAGTTACACATCATGTAATATTCCATACCAATTGTGTAATCCATATTATACAATGTGTAGTTTTTTTTGTGCATCAAAAGTAATTGATCAATTAATCAAGACATGTGAATTAAGGATACATGATGTAGTTAATTCTTACATCACGTTTTCACCAAGATAGACTAGAACATGGTCAACCAGATTACACACCATGTGGCCCACTTGACACAATGTGTAGTCCCTTTGGGACAAGGGCCAAACCATGTATCCCATACAAGTCTAAGCTGACTAGTAACCATGAAACCTAGAGGCAACACGGTGTGTGTCCCACTGGACATGTCATGTACTCCAAGATTTCCAAGGACCACCTCACACGAAAATTCCCTAGTGGTGTACTTTGCATAATTTGGTGAAGGCATTACATGATGTGTAGTCAGAACGAAACGTCGTATACTTTAACAAATTACAACGAATTAAAACATTAATATTTTTGTAATGTTCAGAATTACATATTTTTGTAATGTTGGTCAACATGCCATCTCTCCTCATTAATATATAGGGTGAGAGTGCCCAGGGTTTATTTTATGTAAACCACCATTTTACCCCTCGCCTGTATGTTTTTTGAAAATCATATGTAAGGTATGGAGCTCCCAAGCTTGGGGAGGTGGTTCAAGTAAGGAGTCGAGGTGAAACCAATCCAAGTAGATACAAAGGTGGATAGGTGGAAATATGTAAACATAAACCCAAAAGGTTCTAGGTGTTTCCTCCCTAAGTTATGGTTAGTTTTTCAACCTCTAAATAAACAATTTGTTATAAAATTTCATGATCATGCCCTTTACATTATTTTATTTATGCCAATTTCATAGTTTCTCATTATGGATGTGTTATTGCAATCACATAATTAATGAATTAAACTATCATGAAATATGGATCAAAAATAAACTTGTCTTGTGTGTAAATATTATGAAGACATTGGTAATAACTTAATTAATTTTTACTTAATATTAAAAAACACGAGATAAAGATAATAATAAAATCACTAATAAGAGATAAAAAAACCTCAATAAAATATTATGTTAGACTAAGCCTTATGTTACTTGATTAAAATCAAGACTCAATAAAACTACGCATTTGACCAACCCTTGTTGGGATACAAACATTTATATAAGAATCCCTTATGAATGTTTCTAGTTGAATTAACCATATTAAATCAATATGAGTATCCCTTGATATTCCTAGTGTAATATTAGAGGCAAGTGTTGAGGAAATCGAAGTCAGTATTTCAAGATTGGGGAGTCCACACAACGGATCAAGGAGTTGCAATCCCATAGTTGGAAAAGACCTTCCTACCTAAATACCTTAAAATAGCTTGACCAACCCTTGTAGGGGTTATGCTAAGGGGAATATAGATCCATCCCACTATAATTTCCAAGAAACTAGACATTCCGAGTTCAATGGTGAGGGTCATTTGGACGTGATAAAATAGTGGGAGACTTAATAAAATTAATTTATTATTTCTCATAAAATATAATCAAGAAATTACTAATTATCTTCTCTTTTAATTGTAGAATAAAAATGAAAAAAATTCAACCACACTATCCATGCGATCAATACTGGATAAAGACAAATTCCTCACCAGTAGTAACTTCTGGAAATGGTTCAGATGCCTTCAGGTCATTCTACACCATGAACAGAAATCTTATGTACTGGATTCCTCATTACCCAATATGCCTACCCAAGAGGCACGTGATGAAGAGTTCATGTTCTACAAAAAACATATGAATGGCGTGGTCGATGTTCAATGTTTGATGTTATCCTAAATTTATTGTGAACTCTTGAAGTCTCACAAAAAAATGGATTCTTATAGCATGCTTGAGCACATCTGTGGTCTTTACCAGTAGAGATAAAGACAGGAATGTTTTGAGATATCCAAGGAACTATTTCAGAGTATGCTTCGAGAGGGTTTCCCAGCTGGGCCTCAGGTAGTCAAGCTCATTGGCTACATTGAGCATCTGGAGGTTCTTGAGTTTAAACTCCCTGAAGAACTGGGTACCGATCTCATTCTTGAATCAATCCTTTAGAGCATCTCTAGTTTTATTATGAATTTCAATATGAACAAAATTTACAAGTCTCTATAAGATCTACTTATCTTCCTTCACCATGTGGAAAAAGACATGAAGCAAAAAAAGCCTTTCGTCATTATGGTTAACAAGAGGAAAGGGCATGCGAAGAGCATTAATCCCAAAGATAATTCATGCCCATTAAAGAAAAGGTCGATCAATGTGGGAGGAAGGTAATAAGAAGTTGTTTGTTTCGCATGTGGGAAAAAGGGACACTGTAAAAAAATTACACCCATCTAAAGAAGTAAGGGGAGGCTTCAGGTGTGTTTTTTATTGTGTGTAACTTATTTGTTTCAAACAATTGGCTATTAGATACAAGTTGTGGTTATCCCATATGTATCCAAATATAAGAACCAAGTAGATTAAAGAAACTTTCATGTGGGGAGGTAGATCTACGATCATCGAACATAGCTAGAATTTTTTTTGTAGTTGTTGGGGATGACCACCTCATGTTGCCGACTGGGAAGATCTTGGAATTAAAAGGTTGTTATTATGTGCCTTCTATAACCAAAAAAATTATGTCTATATCAATACTATATATAGATGGATTTATTTTCTGGTTCGAATATGAATGTAGCTTCTTTTATAATGATAACATTTGTTTTGGTAAGGCACATTTATATTAAGGTATTTACATTTTGGATTACACAAACCATGTAATGGAAATCAATAAAGGAACTACTTCACATGAGTCATACCAAACACAAATTTGGCACCACCGGAAAGGTCAGGTTAATTAGAAGTGATTGAAAATGTTACATCAAGATGGATATATGTATTATTTTGATCTAAAACCACTTGTTTTATGTCACGCATGTTTACAAGGAAAAATGACCAAATATCCATTTAGTTGGAATGGTGAAGGAGCCAAATATCATCTTGAATAGTTTCATACTAATGTGTGTGGACCTTTTCCAATTGAATCAAGGGGAGGGTACTCATACATCATAACTTCTACTGATGATTTTAGTAGATTTGAACATATCTATTATATGAGATATAAGTTGTATTCTTTTGATAAGATCAAGGAAGACAAGATTGGAGTTGAGAACCAGCATGGTAAGAAGATTAACAAACTTCACTCAAACTGAGGTGAAGAATATCATAATCAAGACTTTATTGATTACTCATAGGATTTTGGGATCTTATCCCAACTCAATCCTTATATACCCCAGTGGAATGGTGTAAGAAGAAGGAGGAATCACACCTTTTTGGACATGTTGAGATCGATGATGAGTCATGTAAGTCTTATATTGTCCTTTTGGGGATATGCGTTACAAACAGCGGAATGCATACTAAACCAAGTACCTAATAAATCGATAAAAAGTATTCTATATGAGCATTGGAGTGAATGAAAATCAATTTTATCGAAATTACATGTGTGGGGAAGTGAACCGTTTGTTAAGGCCTCTTCAGGTAACAAACTTGAACCCTGAGGCACAAAGTGTACCTTTATATTATACCCTGAGGAAATAAGGGGATATTAACTATACGACCCCTCAAACAAAAATTTTATAGTGGAAAGACACTCCATATTTCTTGGGAGGGAGGATACCTCCAAAAGTGATTATGGGAGAGAGATAGACTTCGATGAATTCAAGGCTCAAGGTACACAAGAGTTGGTACATGAGAAGATTTCACAAAGCCCAGTGGAATAAATATCTATTCTAGAGACACAAGTCATGAATAGGAGTACCTAAGAGGTAAGAGAACTAGAATGGTATGGTTTTCTAGTTATTGAGGATAGTGACTCATTATTAGTTGATAATAATGATCCAATAATCTATAAAGAAACAGTAAGTGGAACAGACATTTCAAAGTGGCATAGACATTTCCAAGTGCCAAGAATCCATAAATTCTGGAATGGATTCCATGAACCAAACCCATATTTGGATGTTGGTAGATCGTTAAGTAGATGTAAATTTTGTTGGTTGTAAATGGGTATTCCAGAAGAAACTGTGAATGGAAGGAAATTTTAGTTCCTATAATGTATGAATGGTTGCAAAAGGGTTTAAGAAGTGTTAAGGCATTGAATATGGAAAAACTTTTTCACCAGTTTCAATGCTAAAATACATCATAATTATGTTGTCCATTTCCGCTTTCCATTTCTATTAAGTTTAGAAAATGGATGTAGAAATATTATTCCTTAATGGGAACCTTTAGGAAGATTTCTATATGACACAACCTAAATGGTTTATAACTCCAAATGATTCCAATAAGATATAAAATTGGAAAAAATCCATTTATGGATTGAAAAAAGAATCCAAGCCATGGAACATTTGTTTTGAATAATCCATAATGGAATTTGGTTTTATAAATAATGAATGAGAGCCTTGTGCCTATAAATGGTTTAGTGGGAGTGAATCCATTTTCCTAATAGTGTATGTTGATGACATATTACTTATTGGAAACGAAATACTAGTCTTACAGTCTGTTAAGGAATGGTTGAATAAATGATTCTCTATGAAGGCTTGAGAAAGACAGCATTTAATCTAGGGATCAAGATCCATTTTAATAGATCCAATAGAGTACTAGGCCTAAGTCAAAGTACATACATTGACAAGATACTGAAGAGATTCAGTATGGAACAATCCAAGAGGAGATTTTTGCCAGTGTCAAAAATGCATTCATCTTTCCAATAAAATGATTCCTAAGACGCATGATGAATGATATAGAATGGAAAGTATTCCATACACATCAGTTATTGAGTCAGTAATGTATTCCATGCTATGTACTAGGCTATATTTCGCCTACGCATTGAGTGTTGACACAAGATATCAAGATGGTCTTGGTGAATGCCATTAAATGACAGTCATGACTATCCATAAGTATCTAAGTCATACTATGGATATGTTATTGGTTTATGGAGGAGATAAGGAACTATTCGTCATAGGATATGTATATGCTAGTTTCCAGACTGATCAAAATGTCATGAAGTCACAAACAGGATATATCCTTACTTTAGATAGAGGGGTTGTGAGCTGAAATTCCTTAAAGTAAGGTGTGGTCACCGGTTCTACAGTAGAGTCTGGGTATATCATATCTTCTGAGGTAGCTAAAGAATCAATTTGGATGTGAATCTTCGTCCAATATCGGGATGTGGTGCCTAGTAGTAAAGATCCCATAACACTTTTTTATGATAATACTTCAGTAGTGGATCTTGCAAAAGAGACAAGGAACCATCAATAGATGAAGAACATACTACAGAAGTATCATCTCTTGAGGGATATTCCTCAGAGAGGTGAAGTTATAATGAGTAGTATTTCCATATAAGACAATGTGGTGGTCCCCCTAACTAAATCCTTAACTCAGCAAAAACATGATCATCGTGTGAGGTCTAGAAAACTGAAATTCATAGGCAGTTGGCGCTAGTCCAAGTGGGGGTTCATTGGATTTGGTGTCCTAAAACCAACTATTTTTACATTTATTACATGAAGATATTATATATTTAAATATTAAACATCTTATTACATATTATTCATTGTTTTTAATGACTATAATGTAATAATTCCCTAGATTATTCTTTGCATTAATAAGGTCATAGAAGTTACCCGCTATGATGAGAACCATGAAGTTCTACAAAATATTCATAAATTTATTTATATGGTTTGATGACATACTATGAATAGAATCATAGTATACAGACCGTCTGGGTGATTACTCTTAATCATATGAGACTTCTTCTCATGAAATTCTCACTTTGTAATCTCCAAGATGGGTGATTATGTGAACAAACCCACCATTAGGAATTTTGCATATTTTGGTGTCATTAGATATTCCTATATATGATTGTGTGTAATGGTCCTTAGACTTTCATATTAACATTAATTCATGTCATGAATTGAAAACATAGAATTGCAGACAAACACTATCACACCATATGTTGGCGGGAAGTATGGTACATTAGGTTAATCATGAATGACATGTTATTAATGGATAAGTCGAGGAAGGATTGGTCCCTTCCATTTATGAAAGTTTATATCTTGTCCCATTTACTAAAATTGAATCGTCTCCCTAAATTCCATGGCCATGGTGTAATGAGGTATATATTACAAGTAGTCAAATAAAGACAAATCAAGCATATAGGTTGATGGAACTATCACAAAACCGGTTTGATTAGATGTTATGACAAAGGGATTATATTAAAAAGTAAGTATTATTATGTGGATGTTTTTATCATGAATTTATGTTCATTATCTTTCTTTCCTTGAACCATTTCTAAATAGTAATCTGGGACTTTAGGCAAGCCCACCTAGTGCCAATGAGAAAGAATCATAGAGGGTCACACACTAAGTGTTTCTAGTGGTCTAGATTAAATTCTATTTTAATTTAATTAATGGGATAAATATTATTCTCAAGAACAAGGAATAATTTTATTCAAGTTAAAATAATCACATAAATTAAATAAATATTTATTCATCAGATTGTGAATAAAATATATTTATTTATTTTATTAAAAATTTAGCAAATATTTATGTACTAATTTTTAAATAAAAATTTTATTTAATTGAATAAAATATTTTATTCAGGTGTCCAATAAATGGAAGGGGAGTTCGAATAGACCAAGACCATGTCCACTTATAAATTAATTATTTACAAGTCTGTAAATAATGTTAATCCAGTTGGCACAAGAAATAATAATAATACTATTATTATTATGTGGCATCGGATTTCATTTATGGTTTCATTTTGTGCATGTTGTCTCACCATAAATAATGGTGTTTATATTTTTATTATGTAGAATGGGTTTTCTTTAATAGTTATAATTTCATTTAATTATTGTTTTGTAATTAAATATTGTAACTGAAACCCCATGTTAATTAATAGGTAGGTACATTTATTGTGCCAAACCCTGGTGAATTATGAATTTTTTAGCCCAACATTTTCCCTCTCAAATACCCTCATCTATCCCTCTCAAGAATGAGAGAAATTCTTCAAGACTGAATAACGAGCGATTAAGAACAATCGACACAGGATATTCGTTCCGCTACACTAGCACCCAGAGAATGAGTGACGTTGATCAGAGACCATTGGATCACGTGTGGATCACCTCTAGATGGATTCTGCTTTGGATCCTAACAAGTACAATGAAGGAAATATGGAAGGGTAATTCCAGACGATAAACGATCATCAACGAAGAATGTACCAAAGACCAAGGTATTTAATTTCATCATAAATAATTATATTGATTATAATTAGGATGTGCAAAATCCGCTTTCTTAGATCCAGTGCATTTCTTATCCTTTTCTAAATATTTTATTTCAATTCATGGATACTAGCGTTCATCATTGTATTGATCCCGAATTGGTCATTGATTACAACAAAATAAATGTTAGGCCCTCTCAACCGCCATGATATCGCTACGTCTGGATCCTTCATACAGGTACTCTAGTTATTCATTCAATAATAATGAAAATACATTTTTATTCTCTTTCTATGAATTATTTCATATCTTGAAATATTAAAACTATTCAAACACCCCCTCAAAATATGGTAGTTAACCAATATGCAGGAATAGAATATTTAGAAATTATTTCATCTCGAGTATATAACTCCACCTCGATTAATGTTTTCGGACTGAACCTTCCAATAAAACTTATCATGCTTCCTTTAGTGGAGTCGTATGTTATATTTGGCATGTATTAATTGTCCTTATATAAATCCAACATTAACTATAGAGAGTGAGATGTCACTCTTCATATCTTTCATGATCCTCTAAATCATTACTAGTGTAAGGGGAGGATGAAACTACTTTGTAATCATCATCTAAAATGAGGATATTGTTTTTTATGAGTAACAGTATCAATCCTAAATCATTGCGACAAAGGGGAGATTCATGATTAAAGACATTCCCATTGTGAGGGACTATACTAATGTATTCCCTGATGATTTGTTTGGCCTCCCTCCTAAATGAGAGGTTAAGGTCACAATCAAACATATAAATGGATCTTTGCCCATATCCAAGACTCCCTACACAAGGGAAACCATTAAATTAGAATAACTTAACAATTAATTACAGGAGAATTTATAAAAGTGTTTTATAAGCCTTAGTAGATAACCTTGGGGTTTTTTGTTCCTCTTCATCAAGAATAATTATAGTTCAATGCACCTCTACATTAATTATCATTAACTCAACAAAATCATGATAAAAAACAAGTATCCCCTTCCATGGATAGAAGTATTTTCTGATCAACTATATGGGGCCTAGTATTTTTCCATAGTGGGCCTTTGGTCAGGATTCTCCAATTAAGTTGAATAATGAATATATCCCCAATACTACCTTTCCAAAAAGGTATGGACACCATGTGTTCTTAGTGATACCCTTTGGACTCACTAATCCTACAAAAATATTCATGGATATAATGATTAGATTATTTATAGATTACCATGAATAATTTTTGGTAGTCTTTATATATGATATTCTGATACACCTAAAAATTCAGAAATATTATAAGGAGTATTTGAATATTTTGTTAAAGACATTGTCAAAGGAGAAGATATATTAAATTTATAATAAATGTGGGATCTTGGTGGATGATTTATCATTTTTGGTCCTTGTTAACACTATAAAAGGGATATTTATGGAGCCTTATACGAGAAGAAAAAACTAGAGAGCATCCCAGACAACATCATTAATTGAGATTCATTGTTCCCATATACTATATAGGTATTAATATGGATTTTTTAGAATACTCTAATAATTTTCAAACTTGTTAACCAAGATAACCTGGTAGGGATTAAGTATTTTTGGACTAACAAATTAAAATACGGCTTTATGGAATTGAAAAATAGGCTTATCATTGCATCAGTCCTCATACTACCCTCAAGTAGGAATTTTTGCATAGTATATAGTGATTTATCAAATAATAGCTTGGGTTGTGTACGAATTAATAATGATAAAGTGATAGCCAACGCCTTAAGGAATTACAAATTTATTGAGTGGAATTACCCAATGCATGATCTGGAATTGGATGTAGTTATCTTCACATTGAAATTTAGTGGCACTATATTTATTGCGAGAAGTGTGAGATATAGACAAATAATAAGAACCTCAAATATATATATTTTCACAGAAGGAGTTTATATGCACTACTAAATATGATTATAGATGATCAAGGACATTGCCTACTCAATCCACTACCATCCTGGGAAATAAAGTAAAGTCGTAGATGCTCTAAGTTGAAGGGTTTGGGAAACCTTATAAATGATGACAATTTTGAAGGATATATTCTTCTCAGACAAGTTAAGGATGGTATTTGGGATGATAAAGGAAGAAACAACATAATTCCTTTCTCAATAGATTTTCAAACTATCCCTTTGGTAGAAGATAAAGGAAGCTCAATGAGTTGATGTGGAAATACAAAATAAGCTAGGCTCTATAAGAAAAACAAAATACTAAAATTTCTAAAATGATAAATAATGAGTTGTAATATTTGGGTCATTACTATGTGTACTATCAGATCCTGATATAAAAAAGGATTTTTTGAATGATGCACATTGTTTGACCTTCTGTATCAACCAAGGGTCTATAAATGTATCTATAACTCAATGAGAACTACTGGTTGGAAAATATGAAGAAGGTAATTACACAATATACAAAAAAGTCCCATGTATGTCATTAACTGAAGGATGAATGGAAAAAATCCAAGGGGATGACGAACCCATTACATATGCCTATATAATAATGGAAAAACATCAACATGGAATTTCTCAATGGTATTTTGAATTCATCAAGAGTGAATAATGTTTTATGGGTTATGGTGGATCGTCTTACGAAGACTGGTCACTTAATTATAATTCTATAGGAAATCTCACTTGATCAACATGCAAGGATATACACTAAGGAAGTGGTGAGGCTATATAGAACACCACCATCGATTTTATATAACTAAGATTGAAGATTTAATTCAATGTTATGGAAGAGTCTCCAAAATGATCTAAATGCAGAATTAGATGTAGTTATGTCTTATCACCCCCAAAATGATGTACATTATAAGTGTATTATCTAGACAATATAATACATGTTGATATTATGCTTTATGGACTTCAAGGGAGGATGGAATCATCATCTTCCTTATGTTGAGTTCTCGTACTATAATAGATTCTACTCAAGAATCTGAATGGATCTATATGATGTTATTTATTGGAAGATATGTATAACATTTGTGTGTTGGGATGAAGTTGGTGACCACAAGATTCTAGGTCCTGAAATGGTTACAGAAATTTTATAAAATTTCAATACCATTCAGTAGCACATCAAGGTTTCTCAAAGTTAGTAAAAGAGTTATACTAACAATCAACATCAAGACCTTTTGTTTGAGGTTAAAGATTAAGTATTACTTTGTATATCTCTAGGGAATAGATTTATGATATTTTGGATAAAGGGAAAGCTAATTACTAAGTACATAAACCCCTTTGATATTCTTGATCACATTAGAGTTGTGACATATCGACTAGCACTCCCACCAACCCTTTCTCAAGTACCTGATATATATCATGTTTCACTCTTAAGAATGTATATACCAGATCCCTCACATGTACTGAATTTATAGGTGGTACACCTATAAAATTATTTCACTTATGAGAAGTTTTCAGTGAATATCTTGGACCTTAGAGGTAAATTTATACACCATAAGACAACTCACCTAGTCATAGTATTATGAGGAAAGCATAATTATGATGTGGCACCATGGGAATTATAGGAAACCATGAGGCATAAGTACCCTCACTTTTTTCACCTTGGTATATAAAATGAAATTTCAAGTGTGAAATTTCTTAATGGGGGAATAATGTAATAACTTATAATGTTATCAATGTAATATTCCTTCTTAATCTATAATTAGTCCATTTTTTGTAACATAATATTATCCAATGTACATGTACCACAAGATATACCCAACTATATTTTAATATATTAATTTAAAACATGAAATTTATAAAATAGATATGGACATAATAATTGAAATTTTTTTAATGGGGAAAAATATAAAATAATATTATAATAAGAAGAAAATTTGGATCTTCTTGATCCCCCTAAATAATCACACTCATGAACAACACTGTAGAACTGATGCATAATTTTAGTAATGAAATATGAATTTCAAAAATGAAAATATAAAAAATTGGGAGAAAATGGAATAGAATGAATACTGAATGAAAAATAATATATTTATATGAAGTAGGGATCTCATATAACCGTTAAAAATTTAACTTTTGGAATAGTAATCTGATTGTTTGAATAGTAAATTGACTATTGTAATAGTAATATTACCATTATGAATAATAACCTGAATCACCCACACAGATCATTAATTCGCGTACGATGTGGTTATATTAGATTTTTTTTCAAACTTCACTTTATTCTAGGGATTAATATAATGAAATTTTGGAGTCGATCCCATGGGGAACGTAAGATGACGATGGAAATAAATGGATTGTACATTTTTTGGGTATGAGTCCTTTCGAAATGGTTTGAGTTTGGGAGTTATATGTCTAAGGGTTTATGTTTAGATTTAATAATGAGAGAGGGATCAGGATCAACTTCAGGTATCTGTAGAAAGAATGATCTTAATTCTAACTTGGTAGGATCCTAAGGTTTAGGATCCAAAACAATCATCAGTAGCTAGTTGATTTTGGTCAAATCAACAAGTTCTACCTTGGAGGTAACTATTACTTGATCATTAGATAATGAAAACCTAGATACATTAATCTTGGTATCTAAGGTAGAAATCATTTTAGGTTGTTGGTTGTAGCTTAATCCAATCCAAATAGGATAGTTCCCTTCAATTGAATACCTTGTGGTCGAGGTTGTTCAAATGAATTGGATAGACAATTAACTTTTATCCCGATTACTATCTGTTAAGGTTACCATGTTTACAATTAAAAATTTATTATCTTTAGATACACCAACTCTCGATCCCTACCCGGGTGGTTTAGCCACTCATTGTAGGAACGAACCTGAGTGAATAGAGAATAAAAATTAACATTATGATTAACATGATAAGAACCGCCAAATTTTAACAATTCAAAATCATGAAATAATTTAGATTCACTAAAAGGGACGAGCATGCAATAAGGGTTAAGAAATGGAAATCACAATTAACTCAATTTATTACTTGAAATGAGAATGAAATTGGGTGCCCCATGAGTTCATTGATGATTGGTGATAAAAGAATGCGATGATGTGAATAAGAAAATGAAGATAATGAGGAAACACAATCCATGAGGCTTGTATTAAAATAAATAATGAAATGGGACTATGAAATTTTAGTTTAGGTAGGAGGGAGTAATAAGAAACATGAAGGGACTAGAAAATGTAGAAATTTCTTCTCTGGAAGCTCTCCCAAATCTGTTTCCAAACGAATTTATTTATAGGATAAAAATTAAATGAAGTGTAATGAGATTCACATCACATAATGGCTAATCCATGTATATCTCCACGTATTTTGAATCTTACATGTTTCTCGTGCATATCTGATCCAAGATATGATTCTTAACTTCTTTCACATCGTGTATATAGATTTCACAAAATGTTTTGTCCTTCAATATATATATTCAATGTGGATTTATCATTCAAATGGCTCATGGAATGTATTGAACATTCATGAAATGTATTCTCTTCATAACATTCAATATTCACAACTAGGTTCATGACCTGTTGGATACTATGAAACCCGATTATAAGACTTGAACTGATGTTTCATGACATGTAATAATATATTTATGATCTTTTTCTACATTTCCTCCCTTGAAAGGATGGAAGATTTATTCCTACAAAATTTTGCACATACCAAACGAATTATAAAATAAACAGACCACAATCCTTAACTAAATTAATGATAAATGTATATCTTATTTCAGGTTATCAAATTACCCCACACTTGAACAATATCTTATCCTCAATCAAAAAGGGCTCAACTGTGATTCAAAAAGGTAAGGAATTTTTAAAACCAAAAACATTCATTATGTACAAGAAAATATAACTAAGTGTAAGAATAAAGGATTAGTCTCTAGAATCATTCTTTTATAGAAAAATGTTCATGCCACACATCTCGGTTATTTAAACAAATTTTAATATTTTAACTATATTCATTTAATTATTTCTTGACTTTTATACCCATTTTCAATTTACCTCACAATGAATTTTATTTCTTCAGTTATGGTAAAATGATATTGGGGTTATGCTCATACCATGAGTACATGATCCTAATCATAAGAGTGTGTTGGTTCTATGATCTCCACTTTATAAATACTAGTACAAAACAAAGCATAACGACTTCAGCAATTAGGTTCTAATGACTCTGAGGCTATGGGAAGGTTGGTAAAAAGTAAATGTAAAGATCAAAAGGAGGGTATGATCAGAATAATAATGCATGAATGTCCTTAAAAGTGTAATATAATGACTCATATGAGCTAATGATGTCCAAACTCCCATCATCTCAAATCAGATCCATGTATATTTCAGGTAAGTGAAAAAAGGGTATCCTGATATATTCCTTTTTCTTTGGTATTTTTAATATTCAGAAGTTGTGTCTTGACTAGATCGCATGCACATCCCCTAACCACATATGATTCTTCAATTGATTCATCAATCTAGAAATTGTGACTTTTGAAATTCCTAATACATGACCCATGTCAATTTATCTTTCATTTTTTATTTTCAAAGGAACAGAATAGAGGTGAAATGCTACAATGTATACATGGATCACAATCAAATAGTCTAATGAGTATCACATAACATCTACAAAATTGAATCATCATGTGCCATCTGAATTCTTCCCCCACACTTATTCAATAGTAAAATCATGCAATATACAAGAGCAGAGTAGGAAGGGAAAATCATCTTGGAATAGCTTCATCCTAAAAGGTCATTAATAGAAACTGAAGGATTAACTAAGGAAATATGTAAAGTGGGTCACAATAAAATGTGTATGCACAAATATTTCCTCCTTCATATTTAAATTTTACTGGTTCAGTCATAACCTCAATAATATCTCAATGCATGTTCTGGTTGGTTTACATATCCCAGGTATCACGAATGAAATATGCCTAGAATGAATATGAAATTTTAGTCTTAGAATCCTCTTTAGTAAAGAGAATAACAAAATAAAATAGTGATCAAAATGGGTATAAAACCAAGTAGTAAGTGAATTAACCATAATTTCAAAAAAAATGAATTTAAATTAAATTCCTAAGCTCAACAATAATTTTAAAAGTATAAATAGGAAAAAACATGGATTTTATCGATTCCAACTTACATTTTTATTTTATGTAAATGGGTATAATGTTTATTTAGGTATAAATAATTCTTATACTTTTGAAAAAATTCTCCTAGATAGATGAGAACAGAAAAAAATTCAAGTGTATCAAAAGTAAAAATTATGAAAAATCCACCCCCCCCCCCCACTTAGAATGAGATAGTGTCCACACTATCCATGGAATTATTTTGGGAGTGTTTTAGAAAATAAATATTAAAAAAATAAATTGAAATCAACAAATTAGATACAGAGGGAATCAAGAGCTCCCTATAAGAAGAGGCATGCCATGAGGGAACTTAGGTTGTATTGGTGCTAATTCAATATCACTAGTGATATGGGTGAAATAAATTCTTTAACTAGATAAGACATTAGTCCATAGCTTCGAAACATGGATAATAATAATAAAAGGAAGGTGCATAGTATGAAGAGAATGAGTATCCAATTTTATTGAAATGCAGCAGATTTGTACCATAGACCTCCAGATAGAATCAGAATGAAAATGGAAGGAATATACTCTAGCATGACGACTCAGTATAGAAAATGATAAACTATTGGTTGTCTCCCATAAACAACTAATAGGATGTTTTCATCTTGATTAATGGACCAAAATATCTTATAGTGTGCTCCATCGGGTCAGTTTCTCCTCTTCTGTTTACATCTACTGGTGGTAATGTTCTCTAGCTCATACGGTCTCTTGAACATATTGATGACGTCATGGGTATAGTGACCATGAATCAGATGTTTATGTAATGGTATCATATTTTGGGGTGGTGTCATCTAGTTCTGAATCTCTAGTGATAGTTCCTAAAGTTGAAATTCTATTTCTATGACATCCTGGGTCACCCTTTGGACCAGAACACATGGTGGTACAGGTCTATTGGCAACCATTGACGACAAATAAGAGCAAGAAATTTCTATTATAAATTTAAAAGATATCAAAAGGAATCCAATTAAAAGTGACACAAAATAAATTATTATATATATAAATGAGAAGTACAAAAAGTTGGCATATACATATGAAAAAATGAAAATAGCCATCCATATAACAAAAATTGTATAACAAAAAATGAGAAAAATGGTCGATTGAGATTAGTCATCGGAACCAAAAATATCCTCTATCATAAATCTTCTATCTGGTGGTGATGGTGTCGGTCTGGCTGGATCAGTGGTAGTGGCTGTAGTTGGTGAAGTGGATTAGAGATAGAGGTTGGGGTTGGAGTAGTGGAGATATGGGTTGGGTGGGTGGTGGAGAGGTGTTGATCTGAAGTGGGGATGTAGATCTATTAGCTAGATCAAAAAATGGAACCTATGTCTATAGAATATTGTTCATCCCCTTTCAATTTTGGGCCCGCTCATCTTGGTACCCTAACTACGTAGTAGGGTCAGTGAAATCTATGAGTTGTTTGGGGTGGGATGTGGGTGATGTGGGAATGGTAGAATAGGAGGGGCTTTCCTGGGATAGTGGTGGTGTAATGGTTAAATTAGTTGGCTCGGTGAAACGAAGGAGAAGATGGGTGGATATTCAGTGTAGTTTCTCTAAGATGTATAACTTTATATTCAAGATATCTTCTAGGTTAGGAAGGGTGGGTGGAGGGATGGGAGATGTGTTGGTGGTAGAGTGATAAATATGGGTGGGTGGTGGAGGTGGGGAAATGGTGGATGGATCACATGGTGGGTATTCCGTTGCTGTTGGGGGTCCACAGTAGGACTGCCTGATGGACACTGGGTTCCCAATGGTATAAATCATCCTCCTTCATCAATATAAGCATCTTTGTTGCATCATGAAATCAATGAGCTCAATGGGACCTAAGGAGTAAATAGGAAGGGTTGCATCAAAAACACCAAGGTATCTAGGGATATGGGTAATAAAAGTTCCACCCATCAAATTACTTAGAGTCCCTTGTGCATGGGTCTTGTAATATTAAGAAAATTGTGCAGCCATGTTGATGGCTGGGTCACCCATCGCTACTTCCAATATCAGCACATCTACCTAGATCACAGTCCCATGTGACTCTTCCCTGGAAAACCATGAGTGGATCAAGTCATGATGATGTATTCATAAGGACGGTCTATGTAACTGGGTAGACTTTGTGATCCATGGGTCATGGGGTAACTGATGGTATCATGCAATTATATGACAACGATGTTGTGAATCAAATTGGGGTGGCTCTAGATGAAGTGTCAAAAATACCTATGAGGTATAAAATTCATCTGTATAAATGTCGAGGCAAAAAATGAAATTAGTGAATGAAATATCATGTGGATGGACACCTAGATGGAATCTAAGGCAGTTTTTGGCCACATTAAATTTTGATAGTAACTCTATAAATAGCTCCTCGAACGTCTCTTCATGTACCTCAATGATGTAGTCCTCGTGTAGTGTCTCGTGGAGGTCCAGGATGGCATCAATGATATTCATGTATGCAAAAATATGTAAGTCTAAGGTCTTGTTCATGTGTATGGGCTTGGTTAGTATCTTGGTGAGGTTGACACTCTACTATAGTTTGGAGAAGCATATAATAGGGTGAAGATGAATTTTATCATCACTGGATGTGTCCTCAGAGGTGGATGGGGAGTTAACTCAAGTAGATAGTGTAGCATTGGCTATTCTAGGTGGTGTAGATGGTGTTGGAGGTGCAGTTCCTCATGTGATCTTGTCAGTTGGTTGCTCTCCATGGTCCAATAATGACTCTAAAGGTTTCATCCACTGTGTTTTTTCCTCTAAATTTCTGAAAGAGGATTAGGGGTGGGGAGTGGTTGAGGGTGTTCTAGACGAAATAAGAGAAGTAGGTGGGTGATGAGGGGGGTCATAAAAGGTTTGGAAGGTGGATAGGGAGGAAGAAACTGTGTGAGGGAGGTGGAGGAGTTTGGGAGTGTGGGCGGTTTGAGGAGGGAGGTGAGCGGTCATGGGGGGGTCGTGAACCGAGGGTTCAGGACCTGTTTCTTTCATTTTTTTAAACTATCCAGATTAATTTAATGTTATGTAATAGGATTTCACGAATTGTAATTATGGTTTTGATTAAATTTATGGGAAGAAAAGTACATGTTTTTTTACCTTTTTACATAGTGTGTAGTTGAAACTCATAGCTCACTTATGTGAAACCTCTATCCTCGATCTCTTTAATAGATAATAATATTTAATAAGGTTGTCCTATTCTATTCTAATATCACCTACCATGGGGGTCCACCTTGTCATTTTTTACTTTAATGACAATATCTTCACTCAATTATGTCTTAATTTAACTTGATGATGATGACACCGCCTTCAAAAAGGGTTATGGAATGATTTTAAATTTGTGACCATTATTTTTAAGATGGTGGTCCACTCACTCTTTGAATTTCGATGGTCCAATAAGGGAAAACATGAATTACTTCAAAGGGGTCAGACCATTAAGATTTCATCTTACCAGGGAACAATTTTAGTCTCGAGTTGGATAAGAGGACATTGTTCCCCGGAACAATGATACACTTTGAAATGCATTGATCATGCCATTTCATTGTTATTTCTCTGTAGATCCTAGAATTCCATAGTAATACTTCTTGATTACATCCAACTCAGTCAACTGTAACATCCAATCTTCTCCATCTTTATTAGAATCCAAATTCATCTTCTTGATTTCCCAATACAAGTGATGCTCCAGTTCAACCGGGAGATGAAATGGTTTCCCATAAACTAGTATCAATGGTATTAGACCTATGGGTGATTTTTTTTCCGTGTGGTGTTCCCAGTGTGCATCATCCAACTGTATAATCTAATCGATTCAGTTGGTTTGATCATTTTTTACAAGATTTTCTTGATCTCCCTATTTGACAATTCCACTTGCCCACTTGTTTTAGGTGGTATGGAGTTCTTTTTTTGTACAAGATTCTATACATTCTGAGTAATAATTTCATATCTTGGTTGGTGAAATGTGTTCCTAGATCACGAATGAGTATTCTTGGAAATACAAATCTAGATAACACCTTAATTTTCAAAAAATTCATGACCACTTTCATTGTGTCATGGGACGTTGCTTTGGATTCTACACATTTTGAGAAATCATCAACACCAACCATAATGTTGGATATTCCATGTTAAGTGGGAAATAGTCCCATGATTTATATTCCCCATACATTAAATATTTTGACTTCCATGATTGGGTTTTGATGCATTTCATTCCTTTTTCCAATATTCATAGTTCACAGACACCTATCACAGTTTTGAATAAATCCCCTTGCATCTTAGTATAGCATGGCCTATAAAAGTCCACTTTGCAGAATTGTTTCTACGGTATACTTGAGTCTATGATTTCATTATTTTGGTTATGGATAAACCATTTATATCACATTTTGGATTTCATTTTCAGGGATGAAATGTTGTAATAATCCATTTTTGAAACACTTGAATAGTTTTGTTTTTTTCCAGTAGTAATGTTTTTCTTTAGCCAAAAATATTTTCCATTATTGATATGAATAGTCTTGGTGTTATAATCTCATGGATAGATAATTATAAATTTTAAAAAAACATGGTTTTAATTTAATGTTGTATAGGGTTTCATTAGATAGATCAACTTCAATTTCAGTATCATCATCACCCTTGATGATGGGAAGAGGAAGTCAGGATAAATAATCGGATATCATATTATCTATGACTTTGGTTTCTTTTACCACAATATCAAATTATTTCTGTTAGAGGATCAACCTTATCAACCTTTGATTGGCATCCCTTTTATTCATTAAGATCCTTAAGGCAGAAAGATCGGTTGGCACAATTACTATACATAAGAAGAGATAGAAATGTATGTTTTCACATGGATACACATGGCCAAGAGTTCTTTATCCATTGATGTCTAGTTGAATTGGGATCTATTCAGTGTGTGGATGGAATAGAATATTAGACAAAATATGGGACCAACTCATTTTCCTAATACAATGCCAACAACAAAATTTTTGGCATCACACATCGATTCGAATTCCTTGTCCCAGTTGGGTGAAATGATTATCGGGGATAATATCAAGCTTCTCTTCAAAGTCCTGAATGCTTTTAGAATTTATTCAGTGAAATAAAAAGGAAATTAATTTGTAAATAGGTGTTTCAATGGGAAGTAAACTTTTAAAAATTCTTTTAAAAATATCCAATAGAATATAGAATATCCCAGAAATCTCATTATACCATTAACCGTTTAAGGTTCAGGTAAAACATTAACAACCTTGATTTAGGTTGGATCGATTTCTATTCCTTCTTTGGAGATTTTATGTACAAGTAACATGCCTCCTTGAATAATAAAATGTCACTTTCCCCATTCAAAACTATTCATTTCTCTTTATATCATTTTAGGATTAACTCCAGTTTAATTAGGCCAATATAGAATGATCATCCATAGACTAAGAAGTCATCCATGAAGATTTCCGAGAATTTTGATTCCATATAATGTAAAATATGCTTCATGCATCTTTGAAATGTTTTTTGAGAATTACACATTTTTAATGACATGCGCTTGTAGGCAATGTTTCTAAAAAGACATGTGAATGTTGTTTTTGGTTAATCAGTTGGGTCGACTACAATTAAATTGTATCCTGAATATCTATCCAGGAAATATTTGAATTCATGTATTGTAAGTCTTTCCAACATTTTATACATGAAGGGTAATGGAAAATTATCATTTCTTTTTGCTTCATTCATGCTTCCATAATAAATGAAAAATGTCTATCATGTGATGGTTCATGTTGATATCAATTCATTCCCATCATCCTTTCCTATTGTAAGTCCACCATTCTTCAGAACTACTTGTAGTGGGCTCAACCATTCACCATCAAATATAGAAAATATTATTCCTGCATCCATAAGTTTCAACAATTCTTTTTTAACAACTTCCTTAATTACTGGTGTGATCTTCCTTTGAGGTTGATGTTTCGATTTTGTATCTTCCTCAAGTAGAATCTTGTGGGTGCATATAGTTGGACTAATTCCTTTGATGTCTACCATTCCCCAATAAATTGACTACATGTGTATCTTCAATAATTCAGACAATTTTTTATCTTATGCCTTATATATATTATAGTTTATGATCAATGGAAGATATATTTAAGCTCCTAAGTATGAATATTTAACTGTACGACACAGGGGTCTCAACTCCAGTGTTGGTGGTTCAATGACTGAGGGGGTGAAAGGTAGAAATGTATCCCTCATGATAGGTTCATTGAAACTTAATTCTTTATAATCATGGTCTTATTATGCATCTAAGAGTGAATCTTAAATATCTTCTTCTATTTGCATGTATTCATTTCCTTCTTAGGTAAGAGATATGGCATTACAATCAATTATATCCTATAATTGTTTAGCAGATTTGACATCGTTGAAGACTGCCTTTTCTTATCTGAATAAAAAGATCAAACTTCCTTGATTCATATATATTAGAGCCTTTCCTATGGATAAGAAAGGTCATATGAGAATAATGGGGACACAACCATCTTCTTCTAGGTCCATAACTAGGAATCCTGCTGGAAAGATGAATTTTTCGACATTGACTAAAACATATTTGATATTTCCTCTAGGATACTTCACTGATTTCCCTACACATTATAGTTCTACTTGAGTTTATTTGAGATCTTGGATTCCTAACTAGAAAATTAAACTCATTGGTATTATGTTGATGTTAGCTCTGATATTTAACAAAGATCATCCAAATATGCACTCTCTAATAGAACATGGTATTGAGAAACATCCAGGGTATCTCATCATTGGTGGGATTTTATACTGAACCACAGTAGAGCATTATTCCATCATTGAGATGACACTAATATATTCAGTTTTCCATTTCTTGGAAAAAAATCCTTCAAGAATTTGTGATTATTGGGAATTTGATCAATGGCCTCTGCAAAGGTTATATTGATATGCAGTTTCTTGAACATCTATAGGAACTTTTTGTAGTGTGACTCATTCCTTCCTTATCTTTTCCTTTTTGGAAAAGAAAGAGGTCCCTTGTATGGTGGTGGGGAAACATAAGATTCTTCCTTTGGTCGCTCAGTTTTTTTTGGTTTCTATAGCTAGTGATACCTCTTGGGGTATTACTTGGGTGGTCCCATCGACTTTTCCTTCTTCCATTGGGGTTTTCATCTTAGGTTATTCAATTTTTACTTCATCTATTCCACTTAGTTGTTGAAATTCCAAAATACTAACACTTATCAACACAAAATCGTTGGTTTCTTCCCTATGGTATGTGTCTGTATTTCCAGGTAGAGCACCTCATAATATTTCAGACAAGTTATTTGAGATCTGACCCATTTGAACATAGAGATTTCTCAATGTTTCTCATTGGTTATACATCTCCATATCTTCATTTTTCATTCACTGGTATTCTTTTTTACCAAAAGTAGTCAAGAGGTACTTTAGGTTACTTTGGAGAGGAGTAGGTTTCTAATGAGGTCTTGGATTAGATGGATGAAACTATTGTTGTGAACATTGGGGGATAGGTTGTTTCTACACATATTTTTGTGTTCTTGGCACAGGTTTGATGGGTGGATACCCTAGAATTCCTTGATTTTGAAAATATGCTTGAACAATTCTCTACTACTAATATCCTTGATTGTTCTGAGGTTCCTGGTGGTAAATCCTCTATTGATAATACTTCTACTTCAATTGATATTTTTGGTTAGTTTGATTGTAATTGATGTAATAAAAATCTTGTTCTTGTGTGGTTCTTCTACTATTTTCATGAATTATTGATATAAGTGTGGGCCACAGTGCTTCTCGCATGACTATATTTCCATTATATGAGTAGAAGGGGGTTGTGTAGTAGGAAAATAGAATGATTCTATATTTTTTTTAGTTCTTTGACTTATGTTTCTGGTCTTGAATTCTCATCCACTTAGTGGATACGACATTGAGGTGGTCCATTATCACTTTTCAACATGATGGCATTGTGTGAGACTTCATCTAATATAGATATTCTGACATCATTTATCTTGAACACCAGTCCTCCATCAACAGAAACATTTAAGTCTATGTGTGTGGCTGGTTAGAGGCCATTTTAGATTGTTTTTAGTTGGATCTACATCCCTAAAAAATGGTGTGGGAACTTCCTCATCAGCTCCTTGAATCTCTCCCAATACTCCCATGCATATTCTTCATCATTATAAGAAAAGTTTGGAATGTCATTATGATGAATCTAAATCCATATCAGTTGGAAATATTTTTATATGAACTTCTTGGATAGATCATCCCATGTTGTGATTGAATCAGGAGTCAAAATTTTGATCCAATCGTTGACTCGGTATCAAAAATAGTAGGGAAATATGCATTGTTAGATAGAGTTTGATGATACTCCCTAGTTTTAAAAGCCATCACATACTTCCATGAAGTTGGAGATGTGCTTGTGAGGATCTTAACTTTGAATTCCACTGAATTTCCCCATGTTTTGGATCATGTGAATGAGTCTGGTATTTATTTCAAAATTATAGGCCTGGTCAGAGGATGCACTATGCATTGTGTGGAACCATGTATTGATGGAAATTCATAGTCTATGATGTCCTTACTTGCTTCATCGAGTTCCCTCTAGGAATAAATTGATTCATATTCTGAGGGTTTGGTGGGTAAGGTACCACTTGATGGTGTTAATCATCCATGGTTGACCGGCAGTGTGCACAAAGTTATCATTCAATCTCATGATCAAAGGATAGATATTCTTATGTCTCAAGGCTCCTTGAATGGGATGTGGGTCCTTGTAACATGAACTAGGCCACAAGAAAAGAGACAGAAAGAAAGGGTTTGAAGGAAATGTAATCCCAATTCCTTGATGATGGTTTGACTATGCGATGTAGTTATTTACTTGTCCCCAGAAACGGTGCAAAAATTTGACATTCCCCCATGCATCATTGATTTCACACATGTTACAACCAGATTATAATTATATTAGTTTTCCCAAACATCACTTTCTACTAGGGTGTAGTATAATAAAAGTTTGGAGTCCATCCCATGGGGAATGTATGCTGGTGATGGGAATTAGTTTCTTGGACCATTTAGGGTAGGATTCCTTTTGAAATGGTTTGAGTTTGGAAGTTATGTGTCTAGGGGTTGATGTTTTTATTTAGGAATTATTTAGGGATCAAGATCAATTTTAGGTATCTGTAGAAAGTATAGTCTTAGTTAAATCTTGGCAGGATCATAAGGTTTAGGTTGTGAAGCAATAATAGGTCGCTACTTGATTTTGGTCCATTCAACTAGTTCTACCAAGGAGGTAAATATTCCTTGATAGTTAGATAGTGAAAACCTAGATGTATTAAATTTGGATTCTAAGGAAGAAACCATTTTAGGCTATTACTCATAGCTTAATCTACTCCAACCAGGATTATTTCCTTCACTTGAAACCCCTGTGGTCAGGGATGTTCAAATGAATTAGATAGATAATTAGCTTTTATCATGATTACCATCCCTTAAGGTTACAATGTTTATAATTAAATATTTATTATGTTCTGATACACCTACTCTCAATCCCTATCCCGGGTGGTTTAGCCACTAATGGTAGGAATGAATGAGAGTGAATAGAGAATGGAAATTAACATTATGCTTAACATGATCAGAACAATTGAATTTAAACAATTCAAATCGTGCAATAATTTGGATAAACTAAAGGGGGTGAGAATAAAATCACAGTTAAAATGCAAATCACAAGTAACACAACTTCTTACTTGAAATGAGAGCGAAAATGGGCTCCCCATGAGTTCATAGATGATTGGTGATGAACGAATGAAATGTTATGAAAATGAAAATGATGGTGATGTAGAATCACAATCCTTAATGATTATATTAAATCAAAATAATTAAAGGGGACTAAGAATTTTTTTTTTAGGGAGGAGAAAGTAATATGAAACTCAAAGGCACTGAAAAACATAGAATTTTAGGCTCTAGAAGCACTCTTAAATCCACTATCATGGTGCTTTATTTATAGGTGAAAAATTACACGATGTGTAATGAGATTTATGTAGTTCAATTTCCAATCTATTTATATCTCTACAAATTTTGAATCTTACGCATATCTCATGCATATTTCATCTAAGATATGATGTTTGACTACTTTCATATTGTGTTTTCGTATTTTACAACATCTTCTTTCCTTCCAGCTATATCTTTGGAGCAGATTTTTAATTCAAATGTTTGATGGAGTTTATTGTCCTCTCAAGATGTGTATCGGCTTCATTACATGAAATATTCAAGACATGGTTCATGACTTGGTTCATGAATTTCTAGATGTTGTGAAACCCTATATCACAATTTAAACTGTTGTTTCATGATGTTTAAAAGGAAATTTATTCTCTTTTTATCAATTTCTTCCTTTGAAACCATGGAATATTTATTGTAGAAAAATGAATCACATAACAAGTGCACTATAACATAATGAAATAAAAATCCTTAACTAAATGAGAGAAAAAAAGTATATATGATTTCATTTTATCATAACCCAGGCAATAGAATTGTATCCCCACTAATGGAAGTCTTCAGTAATTTTTATTTATCTTATAAAATGATAATATGGAATATTTATATCTTGATATAAGTAAATAAATGTTTAAAAATGATAATATAAGTGTTCATATATTTATAAAACATATATTTATTATTTTCATATTTATGAAAAATATAAATATTTAAAAGAAATTTTATTATTCTAAAATAGGTTTATAAATTAATATTAAATTTTATTTTAATGTTAAGATCATATTTTGAGACTAAGTTATTTTTTAATGGGTGTGAAAATATATCATAATATTAAAATTAGTATTTTTCAAATAAATTATGATTTATTTAAAAATTAAATTTCTCATATTTTGAAAAAAAATCATAAAATGGATTTAAATTTTTTAATCTACACATCGATAAATGGTTTGGGTGGGTTTTATATTTTTTCTAAAAAAATTAACTTTTTTGAATAGTGAAATATGGAAAAATAGTATATTTAACATTAGAAGTTAAATACATGAATTTTTTAGTCATGGATGATGTAATAACCCAATAGTTAGATCTAACATGAAACATTTAATCCATATAATCAAAATATTTTTCACTATTTTTATTCTGGAAACAAAATAATAAACTAATGAATACAATATTCAAAAACACCCCTCTTCTCCCCTTATAAATATCACCCCTCACAACCTTTTCTCCTCACACATTATAAGCCTTTTATCATACCATATTTATACCCAATTGTCTTCTCAATACTATCCCCCATGTCCTAGTTCTCCTGGTCACATCCAAAGACCAATTTCATGTCCCTTAAGTATTTTTTTCAAAGATACAACATTCAAGAGGTAATATTCTCAAACTATCTATTTAAAATTATTTTCCTTTTCTATTTATACTCCCCCCTCATAAAAAATGGAATAAATATCCAATATTGTATATGTAATGTAATTTTATAGTGCTAATTTAATATCTATAATAAACCCTCTTCTCTTCTCCTCTTATTCTTTAAACAAAACCATTGTCTATATTATGCCGGTTCGTCGCCTCCATAGATGATGAGTTTTCATTTTCCCTTACCACTTTCAGGGTTGGACATAAAAATATTAATATTGTTAATAAAAATGATAATAATTATATTATAACTTCCATCATGTTCTATAATGAATAAAAATACAAAATATTAAATAAAGAACGTGTTCGTGATGGTCCGTAAAACCACATAAATGAACTAACTGCATAGTGTTAATGATTTTACTAAGTGAATCATCCTTATATTAGAACAAAAAATGATATTTGGGGACATTAAAAATTTTTAGGGGAAAATAATATCATTTTATCTTTCTTTTTTTGTTTTATTCCAATTTTAAAAGAACTTATGTAATTATACACAAGTGATCAGAACATGTAACCACGAAACGAATTCCCTTGGAAAGGAAAAATTAAACTTTATATATCATTGAAATGGTTATAAATGAACATAATAAAATTATAATAAATAATGTAATGATGTAAAAGGTATTTAATTAATTAATTAGTGAATTTAATTTTATCATTTAGTACATTAGGTATATGCGAAAATTGATTCTTTAACTTAAGGTAAGGAGTCTCTCTAAACTACCCTTTTTCATTGGGTTATGTACATTATCTCTCTAACTCACTTTCTATATAGGTTTCATGTTATTAAATTCTTATAAATTCTGTATATAAGTATCTTATATATATATATATATATATATTGAGTTTATTCTCCCTTCCATTTATAGGGTAACACATTCCTTAAGTCCATTTCTCAAATTCCTTATTTAAAATCCAACTCAATTAAGGGGAAAATTTATATCTCTTAATAATTTTATGTAATGCTCATTTAAATTATTTTTTCCCAAATTAACATTATATTTTTAGACCTATTCTTATATAATTAGATATTATTTCCCATAATATTTAATTATTTTTTCAATTTTTAATCAATATAAAATTTCCTTTGATTATAATATGAGGCAATATTACATAACCCCATTATTTCCATGGGTAATTATTATGCCTATTAGTTATGATTAATTCCCTTTGTGGGAAAAATAATCATTTACATGATATAATGGGAGTTCCTAGATATCACTCCAATTCATTTTGTAATGTTTTTTCTCTCTGACATATTATTTATGGGATTAGGGAGTAAATATAATCAGGGATGGTACTATGTCCCCCATTTGATTTTGTCTTATAGGTTAGCTTTGACATATTCTATTGTCATGGTTTTTGTTTCTTCCACTTTCATATGTTTCCATGATGTTATAAAACCATGTTGATTATGTCATTATCCCTTTTGATTATTCATAATCCCTCTATTTTTTGATATAATGTTATTTTGTTTGACTTATATGTTATGCATCGTTATCAGGTGTATTCCCTTAATAGGTTTATAGTAAAATACTTTATTTTATTTATTCCACGGGTTATAATATGAAATTTTTGGAGCTTAAATGGATTTATGACCTCATTAAAGAGAAATAAATAAATGTTTTTTGTTTTATTTTCATTTTGATGTATTATGAAATAAGTCTCCAAAATACACAAGGAATCACAATATTTGGGTTTTATTTATTGGATGTTTGTGTTTAAATTAATGTAATAATATATTTAAAAGGTTTAGGTCACTATAATTTGATGTTTTTATAGTATATCAACTAGCCCAAAAATGCCTCCATCCAACTATGAGTAGTATACCGCCACTTTGACTTCCCTTATAAGTCCAAAAGAATCATTTTGAAATGTTCAAATACCAGACACCTTATATTGACATTTAGTTTTTTGAATAAACCATACATAAGGTAAAAAGTTCAAATTACTCTAAAAATATATAACCAATAATAGGGTGAGTTGTCACACTGGTAGTTTCTCAATGGATGTATGTGTTTTATGTCATTTATGTTCTATTATTTCATATGCTTCACCACCTAAATTTCTAGGTTGGATAATTCCTATATCACCTTGTGATTTAGGTGTTTTTTTAATATCTTGGATGTGGAGGATACATTTGGTTAGCTACTCTCCCATATGACTCTCTCATATATATGTTTTATAGTATGTATTAATATATATGTTTTATTGTATTAAGTTATAGGTTATGTGATCATATGGGTTGTGATGGATCTCAGTTTCACTATACATGTAGGTGAGGGTTGTGGTGGCTTGAGACTATTTCATATACATGTATTATGGTTGTAGTGATTGTGGTTACTATAGGTGTACCTCCATAGGTCGTATTGGATTGAGTTATAGTTCATGATATGTGATTTATAATGGATTTCACATTTATTACTTAGTTATGGGATGTGTTGATGAGGTTGTTTTGGGTGGCATGAGTTATAGGATAAGATGATGATATGGTTGTGACATAGTCTCCTGGCTGGATAGGATGACTTATGGAGGGTATCAGAGAACTATGATGTAATATGTTTGGTTGGGGTGACTACTTCAGTGGAAAAATGTTGATATGGGGATAATTTTCTATCTAAATTAGTTTCATATAGATTTATATACTTATTTGTGATACATGGTGAGTGATATATGGTAAGGAAGGGATATAGTTTTTCCTTTTTAGGAAATTAGTTTTTTATGTCAATTCACTAGAATTTAGTATGCTTCTATCACATTTGAAAATGAGGTTTTTGATAAAGAAATATTGATAATAATTTTACTCTCACCCCAATATATATATATATATATATATTCATTTAGAGTTTGTAGGAGTCACTCGGTGATCGAGTTGGGTGTTACTAACTCGTGGGGATATGTTTAGAAGTTGTGACTTATCATGGTCATTTCCAAATAATTATTCTTGGTATTTTTAAGACATTAAATTAATGTATTGAGATTTATTATTTATTTATTTCATGGTGTTGATTGGTGGATCATACATATTATCTTGTAATATATTTATTAAGGTTAATACCTTCCATTTATGCATTTATATCATTGGAGTTAGTTGTTAACCCATTTCCTAATGTAGGTGGTCTATAAGGGTCACTCCCATATTCACTATCATGCCATGAGGTATAACAGTGGATGGGGGTGTCATGATTATTATTTCAGTTTGATTTCATTTTAAACTATCTCCTACTAATCTTCTGAGTTCACCCTTTATATTATTTCCCCATTTTCATATTAAATGATGAAGAATACCACATGTAATTAAAAATAATCATGGAGAAATAATAATTTTACATGTATTATTATGATATAATTCATGTTTCAAATATAATGTTATGTTCGTGTATATATCTAGGATCCTAATACTTTAAAAAATAGAACTTTTGTATTGTGATCTTATATATTATGTTACCATTTAAATAAATGATCATCAACCATGGGTTAATATAGTTGGGGATGTTATAATATTTCTCTTTTATAGATTCCCTATATCACCGAAAATCATTTTTTATATTTTCAGAAATCTGGTTTAAGGGTTTCCGGGACCCATTACAGAACATCACCATACCCATTACCTCTCAACCAAATACCCAAACTACCATATAATTTCAAATTTCAAAAAACCAAAGCCAAAATCTGCACTGCCAGTCACACCTCAAGCCGCACACCCCACATCACGCCTCGATCATTGAACCACGCATGCCTGACCTAAGCTGCCTCGATCCACGACCTGCCTCGGCAGACACATTACATCAATCAGACAAACCTGCATCCACTGGCCCACCAGAGAACTTCACCGGTGTCCGTCTTCATCTTCACCGTCAACAACCACCGTCACGCGCCACCCTTCACCGAAGACGGGATTGTCTGTCATCTTCATCTCCAAAAACACCATCAAGCACCAAATAAAACAGTTGGACCATCAAAAAACCATGTTGTTCATCGCCGGCAAGAACTCCTCAGACTTCACCATCGTAGGTTCAAAGATTCACAGAAAGCTTCAAGCCAATCCATGGCACACTCTCCGCAGGAAACGACTCCCATGGGACTCAACACAGGACTTCCCCACGCTACCGAGAAGGGCCACAGAATGCTCCGGAGAGTATGCCGAAGAAAATGGTCTTACACCCATAGTTCCGAACCAGGAGTGTCATATAAGCCTCTACTACATCGCCACTGGGAGAATCGTAGCACCGCTGCGGAGGCAACCAGAGGCCTCCGAATAAAATCCACCACATGGAGGGGACAACGATAGGATGAACCCAAGCCCATAATTCCTTCAATCACAAATGAAAACCAAAAGAGATAGCCTTCACCACTGAAAAACATCACAAGGAAAAAGAAGACAAAGACCTCCCCTCCCTGTGCCGCTCTAGATCCATCGTCATCCTTCGAAGGAAATGAATCCCATCCGCCTGTCGACCGAGTCACAACGACACCTGAGCCGACCCATCCGCTGAGATGATCCGCCGAGACGATCCGGAGAAGGCAACTCAAGAGGAAGAGGCCGGAGAGGGAAGGATCGATAGATCGAAATAAACCCTAGTCGCGACGAAAGGGGAGAGGCGATGCCGCTCAGAGGCCGGATTTTTCCAATGAATGAAAACTTCAAGATTCAATCTTATAGATTCCCTATATGATGTAGGTTCATTATAATGGATTTCCCCAACCATTGAAAATTATTAGGTTTTCAAGTCGACTTGGTACCACCTCATAAGAGGCCATATTACCCTCATAGATTTATCTTTATTTAATTAGTAATCCAATACTACAACAAAAATTTGAATGGGTATGGGTGAGGACTCCACTTGATGGGGATCAAAATTCTCATGTTTTGGTACTACTTGAAATTCCACCTTAATCCACATAAACATTTCATCATTTTCCATCGACTGATCAACTAGTGAATTATGTATCATAATAAAAGTATATTAATCAAATCTTACATCCCTTATTATAATACACATAGAATACCTAGGTTGATGGATAACTGATAAATCTTTACTTGATATCTTCATATTAAAATTTATCATTTTTATGGTGTTTATAGGAAGAACACCCGAAAATCCAAAATAATTCATAACTAATTGGTTTTATATACTAAAATCATACAATAGTTTTAAAATTAATTAAATTTGATGAGAATATACTAATAAGGTTATTAACGGACTTAATAACCACTTCCCAAAAAATATTAGGAAACCAATAAAAGTAAATGATGATTTTAACTCTCTATAGTATGGTTTTTTTCATTATTTATACTAATACATTTTATTTTGGTATGTCTATATTATTCATATATCCTTGTAATCCTCTATTATTATAGTATTATTTGAAATTATGTGATAAAAATATCATCAATGTTTCATCTCTAAGTCCTTTCATTCGCTTTCTATATTAATTTTACACATGATAAAAATAATTTGAAAAATATAATTTATAAATTTATATTTAAGTACTTGAACTAATAATTTCCTAGATTGATAATTGAATATTGAAAAAATAATAATTTCATTCTCTTTAAAAGGACACTCAAATTTTAACCAATAAATATGAGTGTAAATTGGCATAATTTTGTTTATAATACTAAATAGACCTCTTGGGTTTGATAGTTTTTGAATTTTAAAACTAAAAACTTCATATAAAAGCAATTATATTCAGGTTATATATCTTATGAACCTTTTTTTAAATTCAATCAAACATTTTTCACTCATATTGTATAAGATTATATATCTTAAGTTAGTTTGAATTTCAAGTACTGTATTCATATAAAACTATTATCTAAGTAAAGTAAAGACCATTTGGAAATATAAACCATTTTTATGTATCCTTTTATAATATAGTGGGGACCATTAAAATTTTCATTTTATATATAGTTGAATATGAAAGAATAATTTTTTTAATCATTAATTTCTAAAGGGATTAAGTTCGAATTTTTCTTAGTTTCCATAATACTTATTTTAAGATTTGTAGAGTTATCATGGGTGTGTATCCTTAAAATTCCTACTCCCATGAACCTAAAATATTCATTATTTCCTAATATAAAATTTCCCTCACAAATTTATTCATTTTTTTAATATTTATTAACACAACACATATCAAATGAGAAATCATATTTAATAATTCAATCATTTTCACTCTATAATTACATATATTTAATAACATAGAACAATCATATCATTTTTCAAGTTTCAATGATAAGTCATTTTTTACTAAATTTTATTTTAGGGTAAATTTTTATTGATATATAATTTTTTATGACATAATAAACACTTTGAGTATTTGGATTTTGATTTAGACATACTCCTATTATTCTACATTATAGATTTTTTTATTTTTCATTTGTTCTGGTATGACTCTAGTTATTAACCCCTCATCCTCTATTATATTTTTTTCTTTTGTTTATTTTTCTCTAGAATGCAAGTATGACTCTAATTTATCAAGAGTTGGAGTATTTTTCTCACATTATGGTTTCATTGGTACTCACAAATGAATTATGAAAAGATAAAATAATATTAACAATAGTCAAGTTTTGTTCTTCTAATTTAATATTAATAATTTATGTTTAGAAAATGTAATATTAAATTTATGAAATTGGATCCTTATAAATTTTTTGGGATTCACCTTGAAATTTTAAAACATAGTTTTAATTTATATTTTATATAAAAGGGATTTTATCATATATAAATACTTAAGTTATAACCATGTTATAGAAAAAGATAGTTCCCAATCAACTTCACTGAATACATTATCCCTTTGAGTTTATAATAATACATTTTTTTTCTAAAAATGAATTTGTTATAGTTGGAATATGGAAATTGTTTCAGTTCCATTAGACTTATAAGAAAAAAATTCAATTGAATTAGTTCTTATAATACTATATGAGGTTTTTTGAGAAATTTTATTTTTTTATAAAATTAGTGTAAATTTATTATTTCCACATTAATACAGTGTCTTATTAAGTAAAAAACTTCATTATTGAATATATAATGGGGAATTTCATTCATGTTTTTATTTTATTAATATTCTATAAATGTTTTATTTTTTTCAATGATGTGAATATTTTTAATAAAATATTAAAAAAATATGACCTAAAACTGCTCTATAAATTGATTTTTATTTGAAATTTATGGGTTTAATGGGATATTTTATCACTTAAACTAATAAGTGTAAATGAATTATAAACCCATAAACCATGATCTACCATGGAGGAAACTTTAAATAATTAAATAATAGAATAAATAACAACTTTTGTGCACGTACATCAATGATTCCTCTACATTAGTCTTCATCCAGGCAGTTGATGAAGAACACTTAGTGAAAGACAAAGGACTCACTCGTCTATTGTATATCCATAGGTTATCATGAATAACACATTTTATAGGACGAACTCTCCCCAATCCCCCAGCATGTAAGTTCCTTTAACTATAAGTAATGGATAAGAAAGAAACATATGACTACAGAAAAATTGTATGGGCTTAAACCACACCATATTGAGGGTGTTTTTCTCATTTTATAACCTATTAGGACACTTATAATTTATCCATGAATTAATTCATTTGTTATGAAGCGTATGAGTCATTCATGTAGATAAAAATCCATTTTTAACCATTGTATATTGTGATTCTCCCATGTGTTTCATTTAATAAAACAATTGTTATTAATGATATCAAATGTTGGAAAGAATCAAACATTAACCACTAACATTAAACTATCATTCCATGGTAAATTATTTTATATAAAGACCAAGGTAATTCATTATGCCTTTGGATAATTATATCGTACACTAAGATATACATTATATCATGTACTGTGATATGTGAAAAATTGCATCATATATAAGTATGGCTTTAGGAAATATCTCTATCAATCTACCATTTACACTAACTTCTCATAGAAATTTTTACATTAGACCTTATATTTTATTTTATAAAATAAATTATAAAACCATATCCAAAAATCATTTTGGATAATAGAAACACATTTCCTAGCTCATCTTTCCTTAACACTGTAATAAAAATAGTGTAAATGTTTCTTGAACTCATTCACAATTTTAAAATATTTCCAGTGATGATAATAGAAAGAATATTTTATTTATTACCCACCTTAAGAAACCTTGAGTGAATCATTATATGTTTCCCATGTGTATTGGGGTCTTCTTTTTGAATGAATTCAATTTTTGGTAATTTAGGATAGTATTTCTCTAACATATAGAATTTCTGTTACTTAAGAACTTTTCTTAAGTTACTAGTAGTAAGAGTTTATTTCATTGAGAATCTCTTTTTCAAGTATTTAGTTCAATGTTTTTTAGCATGATTATGATAATATTACCTTCAAAAAATCTTCTATTAGATGAATATCATGTTTTTCAAACACGTAATATATACTTTTATTAAATGTGATCCCATTAAAATGATTAACCCTTTTAAACTAATCATATAAATCGTTTGTCTAAGACCTATATTTCATTATAAATTTAACTAGTTATTGAATTAATAATTTATAAATATATATGTTTGACAATTAGGTAAATCATATTATATATAACTCTAAGACAGTAGAGTGGACAACACTTTTTCCGATTCATCATATGGATTATCTCAACTTGATTACATTGGTATCCTAATATATAGGGTTTACTAGATAGTTGTTAAATAAATAATAGTCCATGAATGAGAAGCCTATAATTTAGGGAAACCTCGTTAATTTATGTTCATATGTAAGATAACCAAAGGGAGCCCATATTTGGAACGACCTACCCAGTTGGATGATTGAGGCCTTGGTAAGTGTCAGTTTAGAAGGAATATAATTTTTAATATTTTAATGGGTATTTACTCTCTATATATTATCTCATTTTAATTCCTTACATGTATTCATTCTTCTAAAGAATTTGTTTGAATCTTATTCCTTCTGCCATGTAAAAATGTTCAAACCATATTTATGTGTAACTATTTACACTAATATCATCTTATCTCACTGACCTATAATAAAATTCTACTATATTCATACATATCAAAATTATTTCGAGGAATAAGATACCTGAAACCCTATAATTTAAATGATTCTCTTCATATAAAATTAACAATCCCCACATTAGTAACCTAGAGCCACAGATAGTCCACCCTAGATTTTCTAGAAAAGGTGTAACCCTCTAGGCTAGTGAGATCTCTGAGCCAAAGTCCCTATACATATGGATACATTACTCAAAAGAGATTTCAATTAAATCATAACTATAATAACAAATATGTTTAACCTATATTCATCCTTTAAATTCAAACTCAAAACCTAATATAAGCTAAAGTTAAGGAAGAAGAAAACTAAATCCACTAGCATACCAAGCAGGTTACTCTTTTTGATGCATGTATGTTTATAAAGGAATTTTAAATCATTAAACTAAATAATACATGGATTCATAATATAAAAATTTTATATCCATAAATAAATAAGGGAATAAATAAATAAATAAACAATTCATATATCTAAAATTGAGATAACAATTTATGTACAATTCATAAACTAAAGATAATTATAAATACATTAAAATTTTAGCAATCCATTATAGAAATTCTATAATTAAATAAATATGAAAACTTTATAATTTACTTCCTAACATTAAATCTTACATATTATAAATTATGTTAAATTTTAATTTAAATATATGATGTTATATGAAATATAAATATTTTATATTTTAATTCTATTCTGTAAAAACATTACATAATATAAACATGGAATAATTAATATTATATAAACCTTGATCAAATAAATTATTAAAAACCCCATTTTATATGGATTAAATAATTTCTCAAATAATTCCTTTAATTTTAACATTTAAGGTTATATAATTATGAATAATTCATAATTAATATAAACAACTATATATTTTGTCCTTTTTTTTAATTTATAACCATTTTATAAATGACCCATAGAATCTCTAAATAAAAAAATTATAAATTATAAGGAATGTGATATAATTTGAAATAGTTATTTAGATATTAACATTTAATTTTATGGGGTATTTATTTAAAAAAATCATAGTCATTTAATTAATTAATAATAGTCATTTATAATTGATTAATTTATAAAAACGTCTATGAAATATAAAAATATCTCAAAATACATTTTTGGTAATTTATAACCATTTTTATATTATATAATTTAATTATTATTTGAATTCGAATAAAAAATCACAATAATTTTTTTTGAACGATGTACCCTATATCGTATAAAATAGTAGTCAATCCACAGAGAATCAATACTCTTTAAGCGCTATCAATCAAAATATATGATTGAAAATGAAACTCATGTGAGGAAAAACAAAAATTATATGGGTTATTTCATATTAACAAATGAAAAATGTAATAGTTACTTGTGATATACCCCATGTCTATTATTAATACATGTTCTCTGACCTGTGTAGGAATAACTCCCATGGTGCATCTAATGTAGATTGTGTTATAACCTTAACATAATATTATGAAGGACTATGTAATATCAATATATTATTCCTTTTTGTCATGACTTATGATAAGGATTCTTCATAACAAAAAACATTATACTCAATGACTCACATAAAATAAACTCATGGCATTTTTCATAGCATAATCCTATCGATTCCTAGGAAATTATTTCATATGACATGAATTGATATAATAATAGCAATATGATGCTCTATTTTTTAAATCGCATATTGGTTCCATCATACCATACAATGCCCTTTTATCATATCATACAATATATAAAAGCTAAAGGATTTTCACTAAATCATATAATATAATATCATATATCATAAAAAAGATCCAAATGTGGATAATGATATCACATATAATTCAGTTGTCCATGGTTCAAAATTTAAATCATATTTTACAATATTTAATATGACAGTCATGTGGTATAATATTTTATTCATTTTTAAATAATTATTTCATTAATCAAAGTATATGGATCAACTCTAATAGCATTGATGGGACTCATGGGATAGTTTAATAGTTAAAAAGTGAAGCAAGAAAATATTAGAAAGACATAAACCAATATCCATAATGGATTAAAATTGAAATCATTAATGAATAAAATGAATAACATATTTTGTGTACTTTACATATAAGATTCATCTAACAATAGTATTCTCCCATGTGGTTAATGAAGAACACCTAGAGGCCCCTAAAGGAGTCCATCCTCTATGGTGTTTCCATGGGTTGGCATAAATGACCCATTTTATAGGTAGAACCCTCTTCCATCCCATGGCATGAAAGTGAATCTTGATAAAATAAATGAGTAGAAATAAATATACATGTATTGGAAAATTACATGTGATCAAACAGAAAAATCTTGATAGTATTTCTCCTTTTATATCCTCTCTGGACACTCCTCAGTTGTCAATATATTAATTATTATGTTATGAAATGTATGAGTTAAGTATTCTCTTTACAAACCATTTTACAACCCTCATATTTTATGATTCTATCATGTGTTTTATTTATTGAAACACTTGTTATTAATGATATCTAATGTAGGGAAGACTTGAAAAATAACCCTTAATATTCAACTACCATGCTAAGATATTTAATTAAATATTCATAAAAAAGGAAATACTATATACCATTATATCAAGTATATCATACACTATGATATACATCGTATCATGTGCTTTGATATGTTCCAAATTACATCATATGTATGTAAGGATTTAGGGAATATCCCTATAAAAATGAAATATATTTCTTGGTTTATAATCTCTCTTGACAAGGAGGCCACTATTGACTGAATTATTATTCAGGGAATGAGGAATTAATAATGAAAATGTATGGGTTTTTATATAACCCCTATTTTTATAATAATATTTTAATCCTTAAAATTTTATCTCATTATATCTTTGTTTCTTAATTTAATGCCCTAAATTTCACATCTTTTAAGTTATAAACCAATATATTTTCAATGGAATCACATTCAATTAAATTTGATATACATGTTTATGATAAATATTGTGATAAATTTGGCACAAAAATATTATCTCCATGCTTTGAGGGGTTTTATATAAAATTCATATAATTATAATTTATATATTTAATCCATAATCTTAAAAACATTTAATTATTTATTCTTTGTTAAATTTAAACTAATAATTTTATTAATATCTTAAAAAGAATTCAGAAATATCAAAATTTACCACTATAATTTTAATGAATTGAAAATTCCATAAAAATAAAACCATTGACCTATAAATTCTAGTTATTGAGAATAATTAATAGGAAAAAAGAATCTCAAAAATATGATACATGTTTTATTAGGTATATTAGTGAGAAGTTTGAGAGATTAAAATCTCTCTTTATGATTTAGAGAGTTTAATGATTTGATTTTGATGAATATATTTTGGTCATTTATCCTTTTACTAAAGAAAAAATGATTGAATTTTAATTTTAGGGATCCATTGTGTGGATATTGAGATATCTTAGAGAGAATGTTTAGGCCCAATTTTTTAAAAAATTAAATACAATCCTTATCTGGTACAATCACAAACTATACCATACATGTATAAAAAGATATTTATAATTATAATTCAAAACAATATGTTTCATATCGGTTAGACCATAATATACTTGTCAATAATCATTCTAATTTAATTGATAATATAAATTGAGGTGTATATATATCTAATACCGTTATGAATTTTGGATTTCCTCATAAAAGTAATTTTATAACCTACCCATGTGGAGTTTATCCATAAAATATTATAATTCCTTGGGTTAGTTTCTTTTATGAATGTTTATTAATTTAATATAAAAAGTGGTGGGGAAAATATTTAGTGGTTTTTGGTTCCAATTATCATATTTGAGGTTTATATGGAATGTTAGAAAATAGGAAATACAATTAAACTATTTGAGAAAAATATTTTATAACATTGACATAACTTTATAATATACATTATATGCTAGTAAATATAACACATATTGTTATGTGTGTTAAATTATATAATAGTAATAATAAGATATTATTATTATTATTTCATCATTTTCCATCGTTGGAGACATGAAATTCATAGTGGGGTCTAATTGAGATTCTTAAAAGTAATATTATATTTAATAAGTGTAAACATAATTATTAAATATATAAATAAGAAAAATTAGCAATAAATTATTAATGATTTCCCTGTTGAATATTTAAATGGATCAAAAAATATTTTGTGTCACTGTAATTAATTAACAATGACACTTTCATAAATTATTATGATTAAATTAATAATAATTTTCCAAGTAAGTATGTATATAATGAAATTTTGGAATTTAAGAATTACACTATCATGTTTTGAACTATCTTTACTTACACTATAAATATTATGAAGTAAATTTAACAGTAATTTCAAACATTTAAATTATAAATTCAAAATATCTTAATTATATATGAATAAAAATGAATAATGGAAAATCATTAAAACCTAGATGATTTTGTAATGATATTTTTGTTACATTAAAAAATATTCAATTCATTTTTATATAAATAATTTATTTGGATTGAATTAAAAATATGGAATGTATGTGAATTAATTATTGATTGATGTTAGTTATTCATAATTTTTAATTTAAATGATAATATAATAATAAAACTAATTATTATTAAACTGATAATAATTATTTTTATTGATACTTGGATATTTGAAATGAAAGGTGAATGGCCATAATGTTGTGAAATGATATTAGTGGAATAATAATGATGGATAATTGTTCAATTACATGGAAATTAATTATGTAATTGAATAATAACATTAATGAGTCTCTTTGAAAATTTTATTAGAATCGAAATGGGTTTTTGTTAAAATTATGATAATTTTAGAATAGAAATATTTATTAGAATTGTGGTTCATTAACGTATAGTAAGAGTTACCTTTGATGGTATATAATATGAGTGTAGCATGTGAAAGGATATTTAGAATGATAGTAAATATTTAAAAAAATCTGGATAATCTAATTTGTGAATAAAAATAATGTATTGATTCTATTAGAGTTACCTTGATGATATATATTCATATTTATATATTTTTTATTAAGAAAAATAATATGAAATAAATATAGGGGATATCTAAAGCTAATGTTGAACTAAGTATGTAAATTATTAAATAAATAATGTAATTAGCTTAATAAATGACATCAAGTTACTATAAAAAAAGTGAGTATCTCCAGGACATGGTTATAAGTATTTGATAAGTTGAATTTTGATTCTTAAGATGGAAGTGAGAAATTATTACACGAAATTAATTAAGTAATTAAGTGGAATCCTCATAATATAACATGAGATAAAAAATATGAGAATGTGTGAGAATGTTATAAGAAAATATTTGGATCACCTATTATGATTGGGATCTAATTATTATATATGGATACAAATATTAATTTTAATATGTAAATAAATATTAATATTATGGTGATAACATTAAATGATCTAGGCATAGAGGATGCTTGTGATGTATTGTTCCCAAAATTTATTTTTTCTACAATTTATGATCAATATGTGATTTACAAGATGACAAATGTTGTGATCAAATGATTTGAATTAAAGAGTATATAAAAGGGATAAGACACCTAAACTAGTGTGTAGAATTATCAAATATTATTTATAATTAATTCTAATAATTAAAGAATTTACTTTGTATGAATTTATTATTTGTTGCTGGATCTAACAATGGATCTACATAGTTGCATCATTCTGTTTTAGGATTCAATGGAATATTACCTCTAACGGTGATCCACCCATGTTCCAAAATCTCTGAAAGTCTTTGTAGGAATATTTGGTTACTAGTGTGGAATATTATAAATCTTGCATCATTCGTCTTTGATTGCCTCAAGAATTGCTTCCAATGGATTATTATTGATAACTTTTGACTCTAGAGTAGAATGTGTAGAAATATCTCTCTCTATTCTTGGGATATTTCCTGGATAAGGGATCTCTCTAATGCTTTGAGAGGATGCTTTGCATTTCGTTGTGCACAACAAAATGAATTGTCTCTCATGAAAAATAACATAATTGGGATTATATACCACTAGGGTTAGATATAAATAATTACACAAGTACCCATTAATATTTATTTAATCCTTGTTGAACCCCATATCTATAATAATAATATTATTATTATTTCTCAACATGCAATAGCTCAAGGATTAAAATTAAATATTTTTAATTCAAATAATATTTAATATATAATATTTCTCACCATACCTATAAACATGGTCTGCCAGTCATCCATAATATTTATTAGGCCCTGAATAATGACTATTTATTTAATAAATAAATATCTCTACATTATTCGCTAATAAATTAATAAATATTATATTCAATTAATATAAAACTAATATTTATTAAATATTCCACTCATATAATATTTTATTGAATAACCGGTGATGGAATATATGTGATCAATAAAAAATGACTAATTATTATCCAATGGGTGGGAATAATATTAATTCATCTTTTTAAATAATAAATAATAATATATTACATGATGATATTCTAGAAAAGAATATCATGTGACACTCTAGGGCTCTTTGGTCAGTGGAGTTAAGCGAAGCATCCAATTGTATAGAGTTAGAATCTAGAAACATATGAAAGTACCCATATGGGAAAAAGTTATTTTTTCAATTACATTATCTCTTATATGGATGATCACTATATAATATAATTCATTTATCATGATATATCTAATAAGGATGGTTGTGTGCTGGTGCCATAAACCTATGTGCTCGATGTCTCCTTATTTGAATTTTTGGAAATAGAACTTTTCTATAGAACACCTTAGACATGGAATTATGTAGGATTAATCATTTCCATCAAAGGTCCTGAGATATAAAATCTAGTTAAAGAAAAGAAAGGCATAGATCCTTTCTCAAATTATTTTTTAATTCAATATTTCCCATGGCATTCCCAACATATTTTATATCGTTATGAACATATATCATCATGGTTTTCATCAATACATAAATGTGTGTAACTTATTAGACTCATTAAAAATAATATTAAAGTTTAAGGATCAATACATATATTCACAGAAAGGAACATCCAATGACACATATACATGTCGATTTCCAACTAGCAAGTATCGTTCTCATAATATCCTTCATTAGATATTACCAAGGGCGTATACCATGAGAAGGTTCCTCAAAGTCCTATGAGTCACCACACATGATATCATGTATCATTTTTCCCTCTCAAATGATTTCATCTAGATATAGAATATATATTGAAGAATATTTTTTGGCACTTCTAGCTTCTCATCATTTTGAGGAATAGCTACAACCATTTAGTGTGATCTCTATTATTAGTACATAGTCCCATACTATGTTATGTAGAAGAAAAATCATAATGTGATAATAATTTTATTAATAATAACAACTATAAATATAGGCTATCATAAATTACACATAAGATTTTTATAGGGAACCTAATTCAATAGACTCCCACTTGCACTAGAGAAAACTTCTAAAATCCTTCATTCCTCTAGCTCTCAAATGATTCTAATTCATCTGAGGAGACATTCCTTTTGTCAAGGGACCCTTTATGTTTTATTCATTGGAAACTCTATATACTAAAAATTAAAATCTTTGATAAAAATCCCTCAATAGGTGATACTTCTGGAGTATATTCTTTGTCTGTTGATGTAACCTTTTCACTTTTCCAAGAGTCACTACTATGGTATGATCACAATATATTATGACAGGGTCTTTACAACTAGTTACCAAATAAAAAACATGGAAAACATTTCATGTCCAAATATATTCTTTGGTTGTATTAGAAGTGATTATATACTCATACTCCACTATATAATCAATGACAACTGGCAGTTTTGAACTATTCAAGCTCCCAGCTACACCGTTGAGACAAAAAAAATCTTGGTTGGGACATTATATCATACTTATTTTTATTAAAACTAGAATCAGTATAACCCTTAATGAACACCTCCTCATCTCCTCAATACACTAGGAACATATAATTAGTTATTCTAAGATACTTAAGAATAGCCTTAATAGCAGACTAATGATGTTCTCCTTGATCTTCTTGATATCTTCTTACCATGCTCAATTAATGGGCATCATCAAGTCAAGTAAATAACATTGAATACATGATTGATCATATCACTAAATTATATGGGATCTCACTCATTCTATCATTCTTCTATTGTATCTATGAACACATTTTCTTAGAAATATATACACCATGTCTCACTAGAACCAATCCCCTCTTGGATTGTTCCAGACTACATCAATTTAGTATCTGATCAATTTTTGTACTTTGACTTAGTCCAAGAATCCTATTGGATATATCATGAATGATCTTGATCCCAAGAATATAGGATGCTTCTGCTATGTCCTTCATGGAGAAACACGTGTTCAGCCAATTATTAAATGATTGTAAAAAAATTATGTCATTTACAAAATGTAATATTTTGTCAACATATTCTACTATGATGTTGAATCCATTCCCACTAAACCTCTTATAAACACTTGACTCACATTCATTATTAATGAAACCAAATTATTTTACAACTTTATTGAATCGAGTGTCCCATTACATGGATTCTGGGTTTAATCTATAAATGGATCTCTGCAACATGGAAATCCTTTTAACGTCACTTGGATTCACAAACCCTTCTATTTATGTCATATAGAAATCTTTATGAAGGTTCCCATTAATGAAAGATGGTTTGACATCCATTTACCAAATTTCATGGTCCTGGTAAACATTATAGATAGTCCAATTTTGATGGATTTAAACATGGAAACATGTGAAAAGGTTTCATCCTAGTCAATCCAATTATGTTTTTTAAACCCTTTATTCATCAGCCATGATTTATAGTTTTTTATTTCACATTCCATGTCCTGTTTTATCTTGAATACCCATTTTTACCCTATTGGCTTTACATCAATTGGTGAATCGTCCATAACCCAAACATGGTTCTGATACATGGAATCCACTTCAAAATTCATGGTTTCTTCTCGTCTTTCATCTTTTAATCTCTATATATCCTCTTTTTTGAAGATATGATCATCATTTTAAACCAATAATGAGTCGCCATCATTGGTGAATAGAAAATCATATATCTATGGTTTTATTCCCTTTCTAGTTCTCATATGTAGTGATTTTGTTTTAGGGACTACTTATACCATGGGGACCTGTGGTATTTTACCTCTATGAAATATTTTGTATATTGAGAATAAACTTAATCAGAGTCAATAATTATCCCACTATATTTTTTGAGGATGTTATGCCTCTTATGAAATGTCGATTTTATAGTGATAGTAACTTTCTTATCTTTGGGTTTTTATAATAAGTTTCCCTATGTTTCCTCAAGGATATCTTATAATGATACAATTTGTGCATCAGGGTGACAATTTTTTACATAATAAGGCCTTAACAAATTCCTAAAACCCCCATACATGTGTATAAAACAAATTAGGTATCTTTTTACTCCATAACTAAAAGGGAATTTCATTTTCTACTTTATATGGTACTCAGTTAAATATATATGCCGCAGTTTGTAATTCATATCACCAAAAGGATAATGGTAGATCTGTATGACTCATCATATACCTTAGGATGTCTAAAAATTTATGGTTCCTCCTTTCACTAACACTATTCCACTATAGTGCATATAGTGGAGTGGGATGAGATTGAATCCCAAACTCCCATAAAAAGTAGATAAATTATTGGTTAATATATTCACCACTATGATCTGATCAAATATTATTTATTTTCATTCCAATTTGATTCTATACATTATTATTTAATTCATTTAATCTATCAATGGAATCAAACTTATACATAATAAAGTATATATACCATATCTACTCAATACATTAGTAAAAGTTATAAAGTAAGAACATGCGCCTCTATCTTTTACCAAAAATTGTTCACACTTATCAGTGTGTACCAATCCTAGAAGCTCTTTGTCCATTTCACCTGATCAACCAAATGGAAGTTTGCCCATTTTTTATTGTAAACAAGATTGACATATTTCAAGTAGTTTTATCTCAAAACATTCTAAATAACCATCTTGATAGAAATTTTTCAAAAGCTTCTTGTCTACATCACCAAGACAATGATGTTATAACTGGGTGAATATGATTTGTGTTAACATAATTCATTATTTGTTTCCAATACATGGTTTTTTAAATTTAAAATATAGAAGAAATTATTTAAATTTTTCATACCATAACATATTTTTCCTTTATAAAATATTAAACTTTTATTTATGAACATGAAAATAAATCTGTTTTCATAGAGTAATGACAAATAAATTGTATTATTGGTAAAAGTTGGTACATAATAACAATCCCATAAAACCAATATCATGCATGTTGTACATGAAAGGTGGTAGCCACCAATGTCTAGATCATCCATCCTCACACCATTGGTGGCTCAAAAATCCACCTCTTCTCTAGATATATTTCAGAATCTACTTGGTTCCTAGATTTGGATACAAATGTCAAACACATAATCTATATCTAATACCCAGTCTATAGATATTGAAATATTACACTTGATAACAAAAGAACCATTATCTTCCCCTTACTTCTGGGTTTAGTTTTTCTTCTAGTGGCCTTTCTTGCAACATGAAAGATATATTTCCTCCTATTTCATTCATTTCCTCTAGATCTTCCCCCTCTTGGGAGGACAACACTCAAGAGTTTTAGACTTATTAGAAGTATTCAGCTTCTTTTCCTTATTCTTCCTTTTCTTACTCACCATAACAACCGTAGATTTGTCATAACACATGCCCTTATCCACTTGGAGATTCAAATTAGGACGTTCCAAAATAATATTATCATTATTTAACATGTTATAATTAATAATAAAACTATATAAGGTTTTGGAGGTGGGGAAAGTATGAAATATATTTGAAACTCTTCTTGGAATTTAATACCTAACATGTCTAAGTGTCCAATGTATCTAATAAGATTAACAACATGATACCCATATATTGAATAATACCTAATATAATTTTTAAAAAAAGAATTTTATATCTCATATATATCTTGTCCTACCTTCCCTTTTTAGAGATACCCAATGTGAGACATCATGCTATACACATCCATGTTATCATGTTTCCTAAAAATCTCATTGTTCATGGATGATATCATGAATCATTAAACATTGGTACCACCATTCAAATTTTTCTCATAGATATTCAACTCTTCCTCATAATCATCATTACTAGGAACAATCGTAATTAGATCATCCAGCACATATAGTTTCCTTTCATGAAGAAGGATGATTCATTAGTACCTTTTCCACTCTTGGAAATTCATGGTGGTGAGAATGTTTTTCTTCTCAAGTACGAATCACAATGATATGTTTGAAGTCATTTTTATTGATGTTTCTATAAGTAACATGAGAATATATTAAGTAAATTATCATATAAAATCTAAAAAAAATATTTAATTAATTAATCTCCCACTATTTTATCGAAACATAGTATCCCTCACAATTAGATTTGGAATATCTTGTGTCATGGATATTCTAGTGTAAAGGATCCATATTCTCATTCTCGTCATGTAATGGACCGTGTTTTTGGGGTCCATTACTTGGCAAAACTCTGATGTTGAGGGGTTCTGGATGGCCTAGAAGGCCATCCCAGCTTCTCGGTGACTCCTAGCGGTAGCCTTGGCCTACCGGTAGCCTTGGCCTACCGGTAGCCTTGGCCTACCGGTAGACCTAGCCTACCGGTGACCTTGGGGTACCGGCAGCCCTCAGCTACTGGTAGCTCTCGGCTACTGGTAGCTCTCAGCTACTGGTAGCTCTCGGCTACCGGTACCTCTGGGCTACCGGTAGCTCTTAGCTACCAGTAGTTTCCACCAACTGGTAGCTCTAGGCTACCGATAGATCTCTGCTACCGGTGGCTCTTGGCTACCGGTAGCTCTCGGCTACCGGTAACTCTGGGATACCAGTAGCTCTCAGCTACCAGTAACTATCGTCAACCGGTAGCTCTCAGCTACCGGTAGCTGTCTCATACCGGTAGCTCTAGGATACCGGTAGCTGTCATCAACTGGTAGATCTCGGCTACTGGTAGCTCCGCCTACCCCCACGGGTTTTCCAATAGCACCTCTTTTTTACAAAAATTGGATTTTAAGCCACGTTTTAACCCCCTCTAAATCCATTAATGGGTTTTAATTAAATTTTGGTGAGGTTTGAGTCTGTTTTAACCACCAGGGACCCTTTAATGACGTTCGGGGTGTCCCAGCCACGTGGTTAACCCATGATGCCACTCCTTACATGATTTCGAGTTTTTCTCTCCGTATCTTAACCGTTCTGGCCATGTTGTATCTCATCCCTTATCAACCTTTATAACCTAAAGGATTCTCTCTATGTTTCTTTTTCTTGATCCCCCTACGCTCGGTATACCCTTCCTCCTGACAAGTTGTGACCCCACTAAGTTTTCCTCGATCGTGTTCCATGGAGCTCCAGCTACTCACGTGGGGAATTCGATCCTTGATCAGTCAGGTAGGGGTTTCACCTTCGTCTCTCCTTTCTTTGTATCTTGCGGGGTGGGTGCACTACTACTTTTGTAGAATTGGATGAACCAAACTTTAATTAAGATAATAAACTGATTCTAAAGAATGAAGGGGAGGGGTGTGATTGATGATGCTGCTCTGTTTTTCTCCTCTTTCATGATTAATGATTTCTAAATTGTGCAGGCATACACCTACTGAAAATCATGGTCGTTGGTGGTCTTTCTCTTTGAACTAATAAACCCTTACCTCTTGTGATGTTTAAATGGCTTGTATTCTGGTTGTGAACCTTTTTATGTGTAAAGGAAATTGGTTAATTACGTACATTCAGCTAAATAAATTGGGAGCACCAGGATCAACTCCTTTTTTATGATAACCCTTGTATAAGCCTAGTGGAATTAAAATCATGTAGTGTGTTAAATCTTTTAAATCTAAAAATAACTATTGAGCCTACCTTGTGTTGGTAGTATTGGTTTGGTTGTTTCCTCCACAGGCCGAGTACGGGTGACGTTATGGTTTTCTTGGATAGGGTCTTATATTGCTGGGGTGATGTGGGTGAGGATGGGATCCTCTGTTTATATAACGAATTGGGGTGGGATCCTTTTCTGTTGTGAAACCTTCTTATTCATAGTTCTGGGAACTTGGGACGGTATCTCACTTTGACCTTCTTTGGTTCCAATACTTGTAGGGGTCTCACTTGATGTGCTTTTACAATAGAACTGGGTGTGAATGTTTAAATTTTTGTTGGGTGTACTCCTTCCTTGGCTTGTGCTTATGCTTACTAGTTTCCCATGTAGGTGAAGAAACTTATATAAACATTATTACTGAACATGAAAAGAAGGATGGTACAAATGGGGATTTGGTTTGGTGTGATTTTTGACTTGGGCATGGGTGTTGTTCTCTTCTCTTATGAATGAATAGTAAGGATAGTGTTCTTTAGGCTGGATGAAGAAAAACCTAGATTTGGGTGAGTGCTTGTTACCTACATATATACTTGTAGTTTTTTGTGTTTCTTATTCGCACCCCATCCAAGTTGAGCAATTAGTGCCGAACACCACCATTTCATGGGGGAGGGTGTTTTTCCCAACACTTCTATGAGTGGCTGGTTATTAGCTCCTTTTCTGCTCCCTTTCCTGAATAGCCCAAGACTCTATGGCCAGGCTGTGATGGCCTGAATTCCATTATTATCCCAAGAATCTTCGGGAAAGGTAGTGTGGTGGTTGGCCCAAGTGTGTGCGGGCAGGTGGCTTCCGAGGTATCTTCGGGATGAGGCCCAGATGTCTTCGGGCGTGGCAGTAGTTCTTCTAGCCTAGGTGTCTTTGGGTGTGGTTGTGGTTGTTCTGGCCTAGGTGTTTGCATTTGTGGTTATGTGTGATAGTTGTGGCCCAGGTGTCTGTAGGTGGGTAAGTGGTTGTGGCCCAGGTGTGTGCAGGTGGGGTATGGCAGTGGGACTGTGATGAGAATGGAGGGATTGGTCTGATGCGTAGTATGTCTTCAATAACCAGTGGGAAAGTGGTGTGGGGTACCCATACATCAATGTGATATTACTATACATTACTTGACTTGATCTATTTGCAGAGTGTGTCTTAGTGAGGCTTGGGTGGTTAGTCTCCTTGCTATGTTCTTGGTTATCTCTTTTCTCACAGGGAATTAGTATACCTCCCCACTAGTGCATTTGAGTCTTTGGTTTTCCCCTACTGACTATACTTGTATGCTCACCCTATATATATAAAACTACTTTCAGGTTTCCAAGAGGACTTCAAGGATCTTGCGGGACCGTACTAAATTGGACCTTTGGGGCAGTTTCTATTGTTGTTTGCCTTTTTCTTGGTATCTTTTTACCTTTGGAGTTTTGTGACTTTTATCTTTTACCTTTGAACATGCATATGGGAATGGTTTATTTTCAGCCTTATTTGCACTTTCAGTTTTGGTGTTGTGGGATTTAATCTCTTATCTCCTGATCCTACTAAAAGAAAAAGGGAAATGCCTTCCATTTAGTGTGTGATTCTATACCCTTGGTGATGGTCTCCACTCTGGGACCTATTGAAGGCGGGTTTCAGGGGTTATTATCTCTCCTTCATCTTAAAGAAGGAAGGGCCTGGAAATCTGCAAACCCTTCCCTCTTTTTGGTGAAGGCAGGTCGTGACAGAATGGTATCAGAGGTGGATGATTGAGAGATAGGATGGAGTCTTGATTTAGGCACAGTGAGGATTGCATGGGATGGTAGGGAAACAGTGTTGGGGGACCTTGGTGCATGAATTAGGCTAGGGAAGACCGGATAGAAAACGGGATTGTAGGGCCCCCCGTGATCCGATGCTAGGACTCTGGACCTACCGAACGACCAAGTGAGGCCACGCTGATTGCAGGGTAGAGACCCTAGGAAATTTACATGCATCATAATGACTTGTGTTCTCGTGTTTTTTGGGTGTTTTGGGAAATTAAAATGAATAAGATGTTTAAGGAGTTTTAAGAACAATATTCTTCACTACTTGGGATTAGGCATTCTTTGTTTACATTGCAGTTATGGAACCCGGGAGACAACCATGAGTTGTACGGGTGATCGAGGCCCAGGAGGTTGACTTGGCCGACCAGCAGAGGGCTGATCGAGAGGAGGAGGATGACCAGTGGCAAAGGACGCTTTGAGCCTTCCAGTAACAGACCCTCGAGAGGTACGAGGGTAGCACCTCTGACATGAAGACGGAGGGCTAGCTGGAGGAGTTGTTGATAGCCTTCAGATTGATTCGGGCTCCGACGGAGTACTGGGTTCCTCTTGCCGTGAGCCAGATGCAGGGAGCAGCACGTCAGTGGTGGACTCTCTACCTGGGGGAGAGGTGAGAGGCTGAGGTGGCATCGGGTGATGTCGAGAAGGAGTTCCGGGTGGAGTTCCTCTCTTCTACCATGAAAACTAAGAAGAGGCGGGAGCTACTCTCCCTCTACCAGGGGAGTATGTCAGTAAGGGATATAGGGATCAAGTTCAAGGATCTCCTCCGCTTTGCTCCAGACCTCTTTCCGGATGAGGAGTCTCCGGCGAGACGTTTAGAGGAGGCGCTCCGACCTTCCCTCCAGTACGTTGTTACCCCATTGACCTTGCCGACATACTTGGATGTGAAGAAGAAGGCTGAAGTGGTGGAGAGGATGCACACGCTAGTAGGTGTGTCACACGAGGGGATCTAGCTGGGATCATCAATGGAAAAGTCTGTCAGCACCAGACCTCCAGCATCGAGACCCTCTAGGTTCCAACCAATAGGGAGCAGACCTCAATAGTTTCAGTTCCGGTCCCCTGGTCCTCACACTTCCTTTGAGCCTAGGGCCGACATGCTTCGTCTGCGGGAGCCATGGACATCTCTGGAATCAGTGCTCAGACCGATTACAGTACGGTGTTGGCGGATAGGCCCAGCACTCGCCCCAACAGCAGCTTCCAGATAGGCCCTTCCAGCTATAGTAGTAGCGGCAGTGAGCTCCCGCTCCTCTGAGGGCAGGCATTGCAGGGGGAGGCTGACCTCAGGGTGGTCCTAAGGGTCCTCAACCAGGGCGTGGTCAAGGAGGCGACCGAAAGTCGAGAGGAGGATGAGCTGGGCATGGACAGTTGCACGCCGTGGAGGCAGCAGTTCTAGCATGACAGGAGGTCGTTCGAGGTACGATCATTTTTTCAGCACCCTTTCTTATGACTTGTTTGATACTAGAGCTTCGCACTCCTTCATTGCACCTAGACTAGCCCGTGATTTGGGTCTAGGTTCCAAGATACTTCCAGTTCCCCTGGTGTTGAGCACACCAGTCGGAGGTCAGACTGACTTTTTATATGTTTTTCAAGGATGCAGACTGATGATTGGGTCACATCAGTCAGTCATGGATCTCCTACTATTGCAGATACAGCCATACGATGTCATCTTAGGCATCAACTAGCTATTCTCTGTGTGTGCCGTCATCAACTGCTTTCGAGTAAGGGTCGTGTTCTCAGACTTGGGCGGCCAGCATGTTAGTTTCCCCGGTGAGAGGAGCGGTCAGAGGGGCAGCAGGCGAGATAAACCCCTCCTCTCTTTGTTAGCCGAGCTGTCTGTAGAGTCAGTAGATGCTAAGATGGTGGAGGTACCAAGGATCGTCAGTGAGTTTATGGACGCCTTTCCTAAGGAGGTAATGACTCTACCCCCACAACGTGATATCAAGTTTGGGATAGACTTGCAGCCTGGTGCTCTTCCAATTTCGATGGCTCCTTACCGGATGAAACCTTCAGAGCTATGGGAACTGTGGATTCCGATTGACGATCTGATGAAGGGGGGTTATGTTTGACCAAGTGCGTCATCGTGGGGTGCTCCAGTTTTGTTCGCAAAGAAGGCGGACAGTGGTCTTAGGGTGTGTATAGACTACAGGAGGCTGAATCAGGTGATGATCAAGAATCGCTACCCACTTCTGATGATAGACGATCTCTTTGACCAACTGAAGGGGGAAGGATGGTTCTCAAAGATCGACCTGTGGTCTGGGTTTCACCAGTTGAGGGTAAAGGAGGGAGACATCTCGAAGACGGCCTTCATGTGTAGATATGGGATCTTTAATTTTGTAGTCATGCCTTTTGGTGTTACGAACGCCCCAGCTGTGTTCATGGGTCTTATGAACTCCATCTTCCGGGAGTACCTGGATCGGTTCATAGTTGTGTTCATCGAAGACGTCTAGATCTATTCATGATTAGAGGAGGACCACGTGGAGCATCTGAGGATGGTTTTAGAGGTCCTCTGATAGCACCAGCTCTATGTGAAGTTGTCGAAATGCAAGTTCTGGACGCGAGAAGTTCACTTACTTGGGAATTTAGTGTCCGAGAAAGGGGTAGCAGTGGACCCATCAAAGGTTGAGGTGGCTGTTTCTTGTGTAGCACCCAAGAATGTGGTAGAGGTTCGTAGTTTCCTCGGGCTGGAAGGTTACTACCGGAGGTTCGTACCCAACTTCTCTCTAGTTGCGGCACCTTTTATGGCCTTGACCAAGAAGGTCTAGGATTTCGTATGGAGTGAGCAGTGCGAGGAAGCCTTCAGCTATATAAAGGATAAGTTGGTTAGTGCCCCAGTGCTCAGACTACCAGAAGAAGGGGCAGTGTATGAGGTGTTCTGTGATGCTTCAGGGGAAGGCCTTGGATGTATGATGATGCAGCGACAAGGGGTGATCTCTTATGGGTCTAGGAAACTATACCCTCATGACAATAATTATGCCACCCACGATCTGGAACTTGCAGTGGTCATTTTCGCACTAAAGTTATGGGGGCATTACCTCATCGTAGAATACTTTGTGGTCTTCACGGATCAAAAAAGCTTGAGGTACGTCTTCTCCCAGTGGGACCTAAACTTGTGGAAATGAAGGTGGATGGAGTTCCTCCAAGATTACGACTTCGATATTTCCTACACTTCGGTAAAAGGGAATGTATTGGCTGATACTTTGAGCAGGAGGTCACAGAACGATGCAGTCCGAGAATCGGCAGACGCCTGGAAGGCAATGGAGGAGTTGGCTGCCTTGCACCTGGATGCGAGGATGGATAGCGGTAGAGGTTGCCTGTATCAGATGAAAGTGTAGTCTTCTCTGTTGTGGAAAGTGGAGGAGTCTTAGTGGGGAGACCTAGAGTGTGAAGTGATGTGTCACTGAGTTGACCAGGGAAATTCTCCGGAAGGGTGGACAGAGGATGGTCAGAACCGGATGCTTTTCCTGGGGATGTTTTTTGTTCCAGAGGCGATGCACGGCCAGGTTCTTAGTGAGTTCCACAAATCACCCCTAGCGGTACACCCAGAAGTTTCCAAGATGTACCAGGGTCTGATGAGATAGCTTTGGTGGCCCGGAGTAAAGCAAGCAGTGGCAGAGTTTGTGGCCAAGTACCTAGTGTGTCAGTAGGTAAATGCTGACCACCATGTTCCAGGAAGATTATTTCAACCTTTAAATGTCCCCGAGTGGAATTGGGACGACATCTCAATGGATTTCATCACGGGACTACCGAAGGTGAAAGGAGGTCGCGATGCCATCTGGGTAGTACTGGACTGGTTGACGAAATCGGATCACTTTCTGGCGATTAAGAAGTAGAGTGTAGTAGACGCTCTAGCACAGAAGTATGTGGATGAGGTAGTAAGGTTTCATGGAGTTTCGAGTTCCATGGTCTCGGATAGGGACGCGCGATTTACCTCGCGAGTCTGGATGGGTTTGCAGCTTTCTTTCGGCACCCAGCTATGCCTTAGCACTACCTTCCACCCCTAGACAGATGGGAAGACGGAGCACACCAACCAAACCCTAGAATATATCCTCTAAGCATGCATTTTGGACTTTGGAGGATCATTGGTGTGACACTTTCCTTTGATATAGTTCGCCTACAATAATAAACATCACTCTACCATTGGCATGGATCCATTCGAAGCCCTATATAGAAGGTCGTGTTGCTCACCCGTGTGTTGGAATGAAGTTGGGGAAGCAGGTATTCTTGGCCCGGAGGTGGTGCAGAGCATGACAGAGAAGGTTCAGCTTATATGAGAAAGGATAAAGGGGGATCAGGACCAGTAGAAGTCATATGCCGATGATAGGAGGATACCCTTGGAGTTTGAGGTCGGGACCACGTGTTTTTGAAGGACTCCCCTTGACGTGGGCAGTGGAGGTTTGGGAAGGGGAGTAATCTCACCCCTAGGTTCATCGGATTTTTCGAGGTGTTGAGATGAGTTGGTGAGGTGGCATATCAGTAGGCGTTGCCACCTAATTTGGAGAAAGTTCACAATGTCTTTCACATCTCCCAACTTCATCGATATCTACACGACGATTCCCATGTCATCGATTGGGGAGAGTTAGATGTTGAAGATGATGCGACCTTCATAGAACGACCAATCAGGATTTAGGACCATAAAGATAAAGTGCTTCGTGGACGAACCATCCCCTTGGTTCGTGTGTTGTGGAGGCATAGTGGCCGAGAAGAGAGCACATGGGAGCGGGAGGCCCAGTTGCGCATTCAGTACCCAGAGCTGTTTTGACTTCCTTGTTGTTTTTGTTCTGATCCTTGAGATAATGTACCTTGTGCTTTAATATGTGAAGTGCTAGTTTTTCATAGCTATTAGATGATCTGATTCCTATTCTGTGTGTGTGTGTGTGTGTCTGAATGTGTGATGATGGGAAAAGCTGACTGGTAATCAGGATGCATTAATGTGGATATGATTACACCCGTGCGGGCAAGTCAGTGCCGCCCAAAGCGGATAATATCCTGACATGTAGGAAGGGACTCCCTAACTCATGGGTTGGACAGTGTCATTCTTGTGCTTGTTGTGAATTTTTGTGGTTGATAAATCATGGGGGAGTATTCCTGGATGTAGGGGGAGGGTTCTGTCACAGCTTTTGAACAACTCGGGGCTTTTCCCTTGAGAATTATCTTTAGAAGGTGGTTGTTTGGACCCCACTTTTCTACTTTCTAAGTTGCTCTTATATTCTCGAGGATGAGAATAGTCTGAGAAGTATCTAATGTAATGGACCGGGTTTTGGGGTCTATTACTTGGTAAAAATCTGATGTTGAGGTGTTCTGGATGGCCTGGAAGGCCATCCCAGCTTCTCGGTGACTCCTATCGGTAGCCTTGGCCTACTGGTAGCCTCGGCCTTCCGGTAGACCTAGACTACTGGTGACATTGGGGTACTGGTAGCCCTCGGCTACCGGTAGCCCTCGGCGACTGATATCTCTTGGCTACCAGTAACTCTGGGCTACCGGTAGCTCTCAGATACGAGTAGTTGTCGCCAACCGGTAGATCTGGGCTTCCGGTAGCTCTCCGCTACTGGTGGCTCTCGGCTACAGGTAGCTCTCGGCTACCGGTAACTCTGGACTACTGGTAGCTCTCAGCTACTGGTAGTTGTCGCCAACTGGTAGCTCTAGGCTACCAGTATCTCTCCACTATTGGTGGCTCTCTACTATAGGTAGCTCTCGGCTACCGGTAACTCTAAGAAACCAGTAGCTCTAGGCTACCGGTAGATTTCATCAACAAGTAGCTCTCAGCTATTGGTAGCTCTCGCCTACCCCCCATGGGTTTTCCAGTAGCGCCTCTTTTTTATGAAAATTGGCTTTTAAACCGCATTTTGACCCCCTTTAAATCCATTACTGGGGTTTAATTAAATTTTGGTGAGGTGTGAGTCAGTTTTAACTACTGGGGACCCTTTAATGACTTGTGGGGTGTCCCAACCGCATGGTCAACCCATGATCCCTCTTCTTACGTGGTTTCGAGTTTTTCTCTCCACATCTTAACCGTTCCGAGCATGCTGTATCTCATCCCTTATCAGCCTTTATAACCTAATGGCTTCTTTCTACATTTATTTTTCTCGATCCCCCTGTTCTTGGAATACCCTTCCTCCCGACGAGTTGTGACCCCGCAAAGTTTTCCTCGATCGTGTTCCGTGGAGCTCGTGCTACTCACGCGGGGAAGTCGATCCATGATCAGTCAGGTAGGGGTTTCACCTTTGTCTCTCTTTTCTGTGTATCTTGTGAGGTGGGTATGCTACTACTTCTGTATAATTGGATGAACCAAACTTTAATGAAGATAATAAATGGATTCTAAAGAATGAAGGGGAGGGGTGTGATCGATGATGCTACTCTGTTTTTCTCCTCTTTCATGATTAATGATTTATGAATTGTGCAGGCTTATGCCTACTGAAAATCATGGTCATTGGTGGTCTTTCTCTGTGCACTAATAAAACCTTACCTATTGTGATGTTTAAATGGCTTGTATTCCGGTTTTGAACCTTTTTCTGTGTAAAGGAAATTACTTAATTATGTACATTCGTCTAATTAAATTGGGATCACCATGATCAACTCCTTTTCTATGATAACCCTGGTTTAAGCCCTATGGAATTGAAATAATGGAGTGTGTTAAATCTTTTAAATATGAAAATACCTTTTGAGTCTGCCTTGTGTTGGTAGTATTGGTTTGGTTTTTTCTTCCACGGGCCGAGTACGGGTGACCTTATGGTTTTATTGGATAAGGGATTAGATTACTGGGGTGATGTGGGTGAGGATGGGATCCTCTATTTATATCACGAATTTGGGTGGGATCCTCTTCTGTTGTGAAACCTTCTTATTCATTGTTCTGGGAACTTGGTATGGTATCTCACTTTGACCTACTTTGGTTCCAATACATGGAGGGGTCTCACTGGATGTGCTTTTACAAGTGAACCGAGTGTGAATGTTTAAACTGCTGTTTGGTGTACTCCTTCCCTGGCTTGTGCTTATGCTTACTAGTTTCCCATGTAGGTGTATAAACTTATTTAAACATTATTACTGAACATGAAAACAAGGATGGTACAAATGGGGATTTGGTTTGGTGTGAGTTGTGACTTGGGCATGGGTGTTGTTCTCTTCTCTTCTGAATGAATAGTAAGGATAGTGTTGTTTAGGCTGGTTGAAGAAAAACCCAGATTTGGGTGAGTGCTTGTTACCTATACATATACTTATAGTTTTTGTGTTCTTATTCGCGCCCCACCCAAATTGATCACTTAGTGCTGAACACCCCCATTTCATGGGGGAGGGAGTTTTTCCCAACACTCCTATGAGTGGCTGGTTATTAGCTCCTTTTCTGCTTCCTTTCTCGAATAGCCCAAGACTCTACGGGAAGGCTATGATGGCCTGAAGTCAATTGTTAGCCCAAGAATCTTCAAGCAGGGAAGTGTGGTAGTTGGCACAGGTGTTTTCGGGCAGGTGGTTTCCCAAGTATCTTCGGGATGAGGCCCAGGTGTCTTCGGGCATGGCAGTAGTTCTTCTAGCCCAGGTGTCTTCGGGCGTGGCAGTGGTTGTTCTGGCCTAGGTGTTTGTAGGTTTGGTTACGTGTGACAGTTGTGGCCCAGGTGTCTGTGGGTAGGTTAGTGGTTGTGGCCCAGGTGTGTGTGGGCGGGGTATGGTAGTGGGACTGTGATGAGAATGGCGGGATTGGTCTGGTGCGTAGGATGTCTTCAATAACCAGTGGGAAAGTGGGGCGGGGTACCCAAACATCAATGTGATATTACTATACATTACTTGACATGCATTATTTGGGGAGTGTGTCTTGGTGAGGCTTGGGTGTTTAGTCTCCTTGTTAGGTGCTTGGTTATCTCTTTTCTCACAGGGCATTAGTATGCCTCCCCACTTGTGCATGAGAGTCTCTGGTTTTTCCCTATTGAGTACACTTGTATGCTCACCCTACGTATATAAAACTGCTTTTACGTTTCTAGGAGGACTTCAGGGATCGTGTAGGACCGTACGAGCTTGGAACATTGGGGCAGTTGCTGTTGTTTTTTTCCTTTTTCTTGGTATATTTTTACCTTTGGAGTTTTGTGACTTGTATCTTTTACCTTTGAACATGCATATGGGAATGGTTTATTTTCAGCCATATTTGCACAATCAGTTTTGGTGTTGTGGGATTTACTATCTTATCTCTCAATCCTACTAAAATAAAAATGGTAATGCCTTACATTTTGTGTGTGAATCTATACCCTTGGTGTTGGTCGCCACTCCGGGACCTATTGAAGGCGGGTTTCGGGGGTCATTATCTCTCCTTCAACTTAAAGAAGGAAGGGCCTAGCAATCTGCTGACCCTTCCCTCCTTTTGGTGAAGGCGGGTCCTGACACATCACCCCAACATTGGATTTTCATGTAATTTTAAGGGTTTTAGGTAGGAATTCTAAATGACAGCTGCATTATCTCACAATTACGTGATCTATTGAGTGGACTCCCTAATCCTGAAATCCTTAAATTTGATTTCCTCAACTATTGCCACTCAGTTACACCAAGAATTTATTTTGTAGTCAACCCTTTATGTGAACTAAGTTAATTCAACCTAGAAATTAACGTTAGAATTATATGAAAATTTTAATCCCTCTAACATTGGATGCTCAAGCACTTTGAACAATGGTTTGATTTGATCTAAGTTAGTGGAAGTTTATACTAACTTAATATGTATAATTGGGGGATTTAATATTTTATGCCTAAATTTCAAATTATTATCTCTATTTCATAATTTTTAATATAAAGTGGATTTAATTAAGTGATTAACCTTGTCTTAGATAATATTTACACATAATCTAATTTATTTTAGTTATATCTTGGATGATTGTTAACTTATTAATTCATGTGACTGTGATTAAACGTCCATAATAAAATAGCCATGAAACTGGATAGAAATAAAATTATAAAGTGGTTTGATTATGAGATTATACTAATGGATAGTTTATATAGAAGATGATAAACTAGTCTTTCACCAAGGGTAATAACACCTTGAATTTATTAATATTCATGTTACAGCTTCCCACCTTTCCACCTATGTATCTCTCTTGGATTTGTTTCAGCTTAGCTAAAAACTTGAACTGCCACCGCTATCTTGGGAGCTTCGTCCATTACAAATGATTGCACTCACGTGCTGGTGAGGGGAAGGGGTTTACATAAAAGAAACCATGGGAATTCAATCCCATATATGATAAGAGGAGAAATTGAATATAGGCCAACAATTTAATTTAATAATAAATAAAAGAATAAATCACAATGAATGGTCTAATCTTGGATCATGATCATCCCTATGCATGAAAAAAATTACCCATTCAATAAAATTCATATTAAATTATTAATCATTATTATTAAAGATAAATTATCCGTGAATTAATTATTTGTTTTCTTTAATTAATCAATTATTTTATCTTTATTTTCATCCAAATTTCCATAAGATTTTAATCCTTCATAATTTTGAACAAATTAAATAAATTTATATTAAATTAACTATGTAAATAAAAGTACATTGTAGGAAACATGGTGAGTACCCATTTGAACTACCCAACATTAATTATAATTGTATAATGATGATTCTTGTTCTATATGTAATACATGGCTTATCACGTACTTTCAGGAAGCATACTATAAACTTAATGATTACATGGATTACATAATTTTCCCATCATGTGTTTTGATTCAATGATTATAGAGTAATGATTATAATACAACGTGTACATGATATGGAGATCCAAGCATTATGCATCAATTAATTAAACATTTATATATATTAAAACTCGTCATAAGGAATGTACTATAAAATTAACGACCACATGAAAGTACAAATTGATATTGTTTTCATAGACTAATAAATTAATTTTAATTTCGTGTAATTTGGTAAATGTACATAGAGTGTACATTAGAGCTACATTGCATGAATTCTTTCACACAATCTATCATAAACACATGCATAGAGAATTAGTGTGTAATCATACCACAAAAAAAATTAGAGGACACAACATGTACATGGGCTACATATCGTGTGGTTTCTGAGTATCATGGTCACCAGTCTTGTAGGTTGTGGAAGAAGATACATGGCCCATCTGTGACTAAAGGACAAAACAACGTTTACGGAAGTTACACAATGTGTACTCCAACTGAACATGTTCCAGGATGGCCTGATCAAAACATAGTGTATAATTTAATTTACTACATGTAATAAATTCACATTACTTGAATTAATTCCAGATTAATTCTTGGTGAATTGAACACCAGTACATGGCATGTACCTCTATATTACGCTATGTTTACTATTTTTTTATCTGTCCAGACACCTTGGAACCACTAGATGAGATCGCCAAATTTATTTCATTGATAAAATTAATTTATTTGATTATATTTATGAGAATGGAGAGGAACATGTAGATCATGTAATTCATATTAAAGAATGATTAAACTAGAATTGAAAACCAATTAGTTATTCATAAATAAATATATATTCTTTAAATAATTATAAGACCACTCTAATACCACATGAAGGTTCCGGGCACTATAGAAGAGTGTGATTAGTCATGTACAACATTTCTTTTTATCATGATCGATGATCAATCTGAGATTTACATGATGATAAATGTTGTGATCAGTGGAATTGAATCAATGAATATAGACACCAGATAAAACAAAATAACTAAATCACAAGATCATCTCTAATTATTTATAATTAATTTAAAAAATTAAATAATTACTTTTCAATAATTCTTTCTTCATTTATGGATTTGAAAATGGATCTACATTGTACCATTGTTGTGTTGTAGGAATCAAGGGAATATTCTCTCTAGCGGTTATCCACACATGATCTACAAATCTTCAAACATCACCATAGGAATCTCTGGTTGCTAGCATGGTAGTTTCTAGTAATCATGTCATTTATCTTTTATCACTTTGAGAATCATGTAGAAATTATTATTTTTTATCTCTCATGACTTGGTAGTGGATATTGGAGGAATATCGCTCTCCATTCTTGGGATCATTCTTATACAAGGGATCTCTTTATGGATTCAAGATGACTCTCCAAATTTTGTTTTGCATAACAAAAAGAATTGTCTCTCTTGAAAAAATAATATATTTTGGTTAATATACCATTGGGGATTGAAATAAATAATTGTTCAAGTTCACATTAATATTTATTAAATCCCTACCAAACCCCATGTCTATAATAGTAATATTATTATTATTTCTCAACATATGTTGAACTCATGAGTTAAAATTAAATATTCTTTATTCAAATAATATTCAATATATGTTATTTATCACCATACCTATGAAATTTATTTTTCATTCCTCCACAATATTTATTTCTCCTTAAATAATGACTATTTATTTAATAAATAAATATCATTACATTATTGGTCAATAAATAAATAAATATAATAATCACTAAATAGAAAATAAATATTTATTATATATTCGACTCACAAAATATTATCTCAAAAAACTAATGATTGAATATATGTGATAAATAAAACAAGAATAATTATTAGACCACATGTGAGGATTTTATTTATTAAACTTGTTAAATAATAAAAAATAATACATTATTTAACTAGGATTCTAGAAAAACATACTATGTGACCCTCTAAGCCTCTTCCTCTATGGAATTATATGAAGTAGCTTGAAGTCCAAGGATAGAATCTAGCAACACGCCCATGAATCCATGGAGAACAAATTTAATTCCACAATGAAGTAATGCCTTATAATAATTCTCACCCTATGATATAATCCCCTTATCAAGATATCTCTAATTAATCATGTTGCATGATGATTCCATCAACCTATGTGCTTAATGTCTTATTCTTTGAATTTTAATAAATTGAACTTTCTTATAGAACATCATGGCCATTAATTTATTTAGGATATATCATCTCCATCAAAGGTCATGATATTTCAACTTATGTTAAAGAAGATATGGTAAAAATCATTTCTCATGTTATTCATTAATGTGATATTACTCGTGACTCACCCAATGTATCCTACCACCTTGCGAATATATGTCAACATAGTTTTCATCAATACATCAAAGTATGTGACTTATGATTTTCAATAATAATAATATTAAAGTATATGGATCTATATACATGTCTATAGATGAGAACATCCCCTGATACATAAAAATATGAATTTCTTAATGGGGTTCTCATTCTCATAATATTGTGCACTGGATATTACTTAGGGCATACACCATGAGAAGGTGTATCAAAGTCATATGAGTCTCTAGCCCTAAGAGTCTATATCACTTATATCCAAAAATGATTCCATCTGGCTATAGAAAAAAAAATTATGAATATTTTCATTGAACTTTTTGGTTCTCATCATTACGGGGAACTATAATGACCTTTTAGTCTGACAGTTACTCTTACAACATTATCACATAATATGTTACAGAGAAGAACAATCCTTATGTAATAAGAACTTTATTAATTTTAAAAACAATGAATACATGTTATCATAATGTACATTGAAGTTTGTTCTAGGGCACCAAATCCAAAAAAAATCATCTAGAATATCTATTAACCATATTTGAATAGATATTATACTCCAATGATCTATGAATATTGAATTCAAATAGGAAGATATAACATATTTTAGATTATAATGTTGGAGGTTAAATGTGATAGATAGATTGGAATTTTTATTCAGTGGTGTGAATTATTTTTTACTCATCTAATTTTTCATGTAATGTTTCATAGTGACTATAAAATATTTATGAAAATGGAAAACTAGTGATTTTATTTACACTCACACACCGACTCGAGTTAGAGTAAGATGATGATATTTATCTTTCTTAGACACTATTCTGGAAAGATAATGGTGATGTTATAGCTATGTATCTATTAGTATCCACTCATAGTATTGGTTTATAGTATGTTAATGATACATAGGATTTCAATAGAAGATGATTCTCTTGATTTTTTATATTAATTCTATCCATTGTTTTGGGATCAAGGTGTGTGATGATGCACAATATTATTTTGGTTCATCCCTATATATTAATATTTGAATAAGGATATATATTAATTTTTTATCACCCACACAATTTAGGTATACTTTATATAATGCAAGGCTCTAGTATGAGATATGCATGGTGGTATTCCTCTTGAATCATAGGATAGTTAATCTAAGGTGGATCATCATATAAGAAATACTATAAATTGAAGTGAGATGATATCTTTTTTTTATGAATTATTTTTTTACATGGATACCATATATATGAGGGTGAAGGAGATAAAACATCTATTTATACTCAAGATATCTAGTATATTTTAACTAAATCTACTCTCTAATGTTAAGGGGTATTGCTTTGTCATGGAAAATATATATCACTCTAGTAGGAAATAGTTTGTGGGGGAATTTTCTTATTTTTATTTATTAAATCATGTGTATAATATACATACATATATAAACATTGTTATTTGGTGAGTTTAATGAATGTGGTCTATGGGTATCTTAATAAGAATTGATCAAAAAATGGTTATGATTTATGATGTTGTGATGTGATATTGGTTTTTATACACTATATTTATTAATTATGCACATTAACACTATCTATTATTGGTGTTGACTCATTTCTTGGGGTGATCATAAAAATTATTATTTTTCACCCTTGAATGTGAAGTCATGAATTTTTTTCTCTTATTTTCTGGAATATCAACATATGTTGATGGTGAAGTACATTAGAGGATGGATATGAATATTGTATATGGTTATTCATGGAATAGAGTTTTATTTAGATGGTATTGGTCCCTTATCAAATAGAATACCTTGATAAGGTTTAAATTAAGGTAATACCTATTTTAAAATTATAAATACATTAATCTCAATATTATTCTCCTAGTGTGAGGAACACTCCCTTATATCCCTTATTTTCTCTCTAAGGGTGATGAATGCAATAAATAGCATAATATATTTTTACTTGGTTCACCCAAACTATGATAGTATAAGGTTCATGCAATGGTGATGTTCCTATTCAATTGAAACACTAGGGAAAACTACTTCTATTTGTATTATAAAATAGTGTAGTCACATTAACCCTCAAAACTCTCCATTCAAGGAAATGAGAAAATCTCACTTTGCATTGTCACAAAGAGGAACCCACTGTTCCTTTCATGAAAGCCTTCTTCTTCAAGAAATTAAATTTTAAAAATACAATTAAAATGGTGTGTCTCTTATGTAAAACCAGATTAGGTTATAGTGAGATTAATATTTTATAAATTCATTCTTCTTTATCCCTTTTAATATTTCATCAATCCTAGAAATCTCATTTCCACCAACTCTCTCATCGCGTCTGAGAGTTATCCTACAAAACCATTATCTTCTCCTCTATTAAATTGATGATAATTCAACAAATTTTATTTCGATAAAATGGTATGAATCAAAAATATTTTCATATTAATTCTTATGATCGTTTTATGGGTAATTACAACTTGAATGTGGTGATTAAGGTCCATTTAATTTACATTAAAGGCCTCAAATTCCAACAAAACCTCCTATATCAAAATTCCATATTTAATTGTAACAGCTCATTTACAGCATGGTCAATTCTTATACAGCATATAATTCTTCTATTCATCCCCCAATATAGTGTTTAATCACACATTATAGCATAAAAAGAGGGCCCAAACAATTTCTATAGTATGGAATTATTACCTACAATGTTTCCTCTTATATTTTAACTGATCCATAAAATATGATCACACTTCAATGCTCCCATGATCTCCAAATTATCTCATTAACATCATTTAAAAACCTAAAATATAGTTTCATGTTCCCATTTGGTTATAGTGTGGACTCTTTTATGATTTGAGATATTAATTTATTCATGTTACCTCATCCACACTCCTCACACCATAAGGTGTAAATGAACTTTGGACATCGTGTTTTCAACTAGACTGTAGTGAAAACTATCATTTATGATATAGGAACCCTTGAAACTTTAGTGACATTAAGATTCAACCGAACTCTCCTTATTTTGAAATATATATATTGGAAAAATATTTTACAATGTATCTCTTGAGTTTAAATTACCATGTTAGACTACCCTATAGAAATTTAGTGCTATATCAACCACTTCAACAATCAACATGAAAAACTATTTCATGGTAATGACTCATTATAATACCACTTCATAATGGTTCCACACTACCCTATGGTCCCACATTCATGTGTCCCATTATTAACCTATGCAGATTCTCACCTCTATTTCCCCCTTTGTTCTGGGCTGTCTTTAAGCTTGGTCAGCTTCCCTAGGGTAGTCGGCTGCTCAGATGGCCCAATTTGGTGGTTGGATATATATTTTTTGTTCAAAATAACCTTCATTTCACCAAAACATATGGATATTTGGCATATTATCATAACTCTAAAATTTAATTACATTTAAAAAACCTACCATGTAACCATTATTAGATATACAGTTATTTTATGGTATAGACTTTCCCAACCAATCATATCTTATGATGTAATAACGGGGTTTTGGCATGGAGTATGTCTCTGAAACAAGTTTCTTCTCCAACACCACCAAGTAATATGGATTTATATTAATCCATAATAATCCAAAAAGTTCCATCTCATCAAAAAAATTCTACAAACAAAATCAATGTATCCCTCCAAAAATATTTTTTCTAAAAATTCTCCCTCTTAAGGTTTATTAACAATTTGATAGTGACCGCATTTATTTCAACATGAAAATTATCATAACGGGTATCACCTTTAAAGAGTAAATAAATGCTTCATCAATCACAAGTTATAAGATAATGTGATAAAAGGATTTATGTGAGAAATAAAAGTGGGATAAAATAATTTTCAAGATAAAACCCATGAACATCATACATTAAAACTACTCTTCTATACCACATTACACTTACACAAATTGTTTCCCCAAATATTTAAACAAACACTCTCCCCTTGATTTTGTGCACCATATTTCCCCACTATAATTCCATAGGTACTCTCTCCCCCTATTTCAATAAATCCAAAGAGTTCTATCTTTAAGGTTCACAAAAGAGAGTTAGAAATGCAACAAGTTAAATGAGGATAGAAACAAAACATTTTTTAACAAGCAACTCCATCAAGGGAATGATGTTCCCATATCCGAAAACATTTAAATTAAGTGGTTTGGTTGGATTCATAATTATAAGAAAAGTTTTTTAAAACCCCCCTTGGGTAGACCCTTTGTCGTGATTTCAGCCACTTGATTCTTAGTGGACACATACTTCAATTTAGCAACCTATTTATTGGATTTATCATTTATGAAATGGTACTTGATTTCAATATTATTTGTCTTTGAGTGTGGAGTGTTATTTTTTCTAATTTTTATATCTCTAGAGTTATCACAAGTAATCATAATAGGAGATACCACATCAATGGAAATATCTTTGAGGGTTTTCTGCATCCACATCAAGTTGGTATAAGATTTATTTTTTGTGATATATTCAGCATTTATAGTGGTTAATGATATATAGTATTTCTTTTTTAATTTTCTAGGAAATGAAATATTATCCTTGGAATATCACACCTCCAGACGTATATATTTTTTCCATCAATTGAATCTTCCCAATATGAATATATATATCCCATATATTGTTTCTATGAATTTATATAATAATACATCCCAAATTCCACTATTTGCTTGGTGTGTTGAAGTACTCATCTCACAACATTCATGTGATTTTCTTTTGTAAAAATCTAATAATGGGATGCTTGACATATGGGAAACATAATTTTTTGTTTAGTGGCTATTGAGTAGATTAATATAACAACTATATTTCTATAGATAGTCACATCATATTTCTCAAAACCTACTTTTAATATTTTGTTTGGGAGGTAAATGTGTCATCCTTTCATTAAGTCACCTCCAGACCAAGGAAAAAGGATAATTCACTAATTAGAAACATCTTTAATTCCGTATAAATTAGCCCTAAAAACTACATGAATTGAGATTCATTTAATCCTATAAAGATGATTTCATCAATATATATTAGAACCACCATCCACTACCATTGAAATTTCATAATATATATATTTTGATAGACCCCTCCTCTAAGATTACCAAGCTTCATTAGGTACTAATTTATTCCTAAGTACCAGGATCGTGGATCTTTTTTATCCCATAAAAGGTTTCCTTAATTTGTAAAACATTTCTATCATCATCAAATTTTATAAATAAATCATGTTGATCAATATAGTCTTCCTCATCAAGGAAACCATTCAATAACACTAATTTTATGTTCATTTGATATAATTTAAAACCATTTTCATAGTCATGAATAAAAAGAATCATATAGTTTAATGACGATGCATCAAAAAAATAAACAACATTAATTCCATAAATCTATGAATAGACTTTACACACTATACATTAATTATTCCATGTCAATGTTCTATCTTCCATGATTTTGTTTTGGAAAACCTAATTGTTTCTTATCATGTTTTATCATCTAAAATATAACCTCCAAATACTTTTTCTTCTCAATATGTTCAATATCATCATACATCACATTAAACCAACATTAATATATGGTTTCTCTACAAAATTATTTTTCTTTAATCAGAGATAATAATGAGTTTTTATGTCGTAACTTCATTCTTCTAGTTTGAACCAGGGTTTCCCTATCACCAATGATATTTTCATCGATGATTTCAACTTTATTGGATCATTTTATTGAAACTATTATTCCTTCTATGTTCCCCTCATCAAAAAATAAGTCATAAAATTTAATTAAATATCTATCAACTCCCCCTAAGTTGGAAGTATATTAATAAATTACCTACTCAAAACTACATTACTTCTTTGTGAATATTTTTTATTCGTAAGTGAAATATGCTCACCTTTATTCAGAATCTTCTCACTTAATTTTTGGAAACAAAATAAATTCCAATAAACTTACACATATGTTTTTTAAAGAATATATATTCCTTGATTTTGGAGTAATATCCAAGAAATATCTCTACATCTCAACATTATTCAAACTTTTTGTTCTTTTCATTTTTAGTAGTAAAACACTTTCTTCAAAACACCCAAAAATATTTATGTGTTGGATTTTTTACATACCAAGTTCTGTATAGATTTGTTTCCTCATTTGGGAATAAAAATTCTTGATTAGATATATATAAACCACTATTATAACCACTTATTTCTAATACTTCCCATATAGGGACTTTTCAATAAGCATGGTAATATCCATGTTATTGATAATCTGATTTCTCCTCTCAACAACATCGTTTTATTTAGAAGTCACCACCACTAAAACATGATGCTAAATTCCAATTTTTTGACATATTTTTTCACTTTGGTGTTTTTAAATTTAATTCCATTATTGGAGTGAAACTTTTTAATTTTTATACCATGCATATTTTTAGCTTCTCTTTTATATTGACTGATAGAATTAAACACTTTAGTTTTTTGTATAATCACAATAAACTAATCCATATTACTAAATTCGTAAAACAAACAATACATAATACATGTTTCCATTAAAATCATAGGAATTCATCAGTCCACAAACATCCACATCAATATACTACAAAACTCTTGATGATTTTAGCTTCTCCAGTCCGCAAACATCCACATCTATATATTCCCCTTGGTTCTTCTTATAGATAGAATAATTGAACCATCTCTATCTATAATAGTTCTCCCACTCTTAAAAAATTTCACTACATTACCTAAATTACATAACTGACTCACACTTATCATATTGTGGATAAAACCACTATAAAGGAGAATTTTTTTTGTGATCCATTCCACAATCATTTTCCTTCCCAAAGCTAGCGATTTTGATTCCCTCATCATTTCCTAATCAGATCCCTTTTCTATTTTCATATCTGATTCCAATGATAAGATTTCAATTTTCATATCTGTGTGAGGTATACACTCTATCAAAAACCAATAAACTATAAATAATCTATTATCTCAAATAAATATCATCATATTTTTTCATCTTATATATTCTTCTCTTTATCAGTGACCATTTTGGATCTTCTCTTGGTGATAAATACTACTATTTCTCTCTTGGTTCAATAATTTCTTCTTCATCTTTAGAAATTTTAAATCTATTTTCATATTAAGAAGTATTGTTTGAAGTTTATAGCTATTTATTTCCTCTTTTATAAGTCTCATGAGCCACATCTCAATTAACCCTTGAGGCATAATAATTTTCTTTTTCCATAAAACCATCACACCAATATAAATAATCATTACAAGTAAAGGGAAATGATGAAAAACTACTTGCATAGTTTTAATGTTGTTTCTCTCTAAAAAAATTACAATAGATAAAATATACTAAATTTATATCAATTTTACATAGTAGTAACACCTAATTTTTTGTGTCATATTTTTATCCTCTACTACTTGACTGAAATTCTTTTGAGCATCTCCTGAATAAAATTTCTTCTATAGAGTTGATTTGTATAGTATAGCACGAGGACTATTATTTATGATAAATACCCATTAAATATTTCCCTCTTTTAAAAAAATCACCTATGGTATGGGAATAAACTCTTTAGTAGTCACTATGGGTACTACTAAATATTTATTTGGGGATAGTGTCTTAGAGCATTCTAAAACCATACCAGGTGTATCATGTCTTTATTGATCCTCACAATTTCACCGCCAAACCATGAACCTTATTTGGATTTTTTAGTACTTTTAACCCTTTATTTCACAATATTTTTCAATTCATCTATGATTAGATACTTTTCCTCCACTTTGATCTTGATATGAACTTCCATTTCTAAGTTTCTTCAAATTCCATACATGGTTTTCTCAATCCCTACTTTCGATTCTAACTTTTCTTCCTCGTATTATTTTATATAAAGTTTAGAATCCTAAATAAATAATTTACTTAATGGTTTTATCCCTCTATATTTAAATTTATTCATGGGATTGTTTGATCTCAACCTAATTATTAAATCTTCCCAAAAAATAATCATTTAAAACATCAATTTTATTAGTTTCTATCTTATCAATTACAACCACTAAAAAATATTCATTAAGGTTAATGAAATCCTAAACCTCCTTAAATTATAACTCACTTAAGCTTTCATATTTAGAAGTTATTAGGTTTGTATTCTTGAATAATTTTCATAGAGGTTTTCTTCTTTTTGTTTCACTCATAAAATATTTATTTATTCATTATTCATCCCCTTCATCTTGAATATCTTTAAAGCACTCTACAATGAGATATCCAAAATTACCATATCGTAAAAAAGAAGGTGTAAGATTTATTTTTAATTTTATGTTTCCTCTATTAATATTCGAAGAAATGAAATGCATCAATTTATAAAACTTATCTTCATCTAGATATTCTTTAACAAAACAAAATTCATTATCACTTGGAACTCAACCTCCTATCATTTTTTATTCACACTGGCTTTACTATTTTCATTTGGAATTTCATATGTGTAAAGTGTAATCGAAAGGATTTCTAGATATAATTAATTCATATTCTTATCCTAAATCACTGATACATTCAAATTAAACCATGGAGTACGTTTCCTCAAGATTATTTTGATGATTGTGACATCACCAATATTCACCCCAAGACTGTACATGTCTTCTACAATAGAATTCATATGATCAAATAAAGCATAAATAGCTTTAGTTGGGAACATCCTTAAGTATTCATATTTATTCCACACCACTTACATATTTTACTCTAGAAACATTGGAATCACCTTTTTAAATATTCAAGGGTTTTTAAAAATCATCATGAAAGGTTTTTCAAGACATTACCTTATGGTAGATAGGGTTGTCCAAGTCTCTCCCAAATGCATTGATTACCTTCACATCTATAGAATCCCAAGCTAAGTATGAATTTATTTTGAATCTTTTATATGATTAAAAAAATAAATTCCATAAATAATAATATACCTAGAACTAATATGTTTATTTTATTTGGATACTATCTTCATATTAGGTATATTTTACATAACTCATGATCATTTCTTCTTAAATGCCCCATACTAGACCATCTTATAGACATCTCAATGGTAAGAATGATCTAAAAACCTGGGAAATGAAAATATAATAATGGGTTGAGATAAAATTCTTAGTAAGGGATGGATAAACATTTCATCAAGGATGATTACATAATCATAAGTGAAAAAACATGTGCATAAGGGAAATATCATTACATCATGAGTGAGAATCATACGTCATAAGTGAGCTTTTTATAATATGATATAAGAACCAAAAGCCATTAAATATCAACATAGAAGTATAATAACAATAATATGGCTTAGAATAATTTAACATAAACCTTAAATCATGATATCATAATAACATAATTAATAACATCCTTTAACTATGGCACAAACATCATCATACGGAAGCATTACAATGATGAGTCGCACTATTAGTGATCATTGTTATGATGAACTAAAATTTACTTGAGAATACCTATCTCATGAGATATAAAATATTAACTAATTCATTGTAGAGTGATATAATAACCCACTCATAATTCAACCATACTTACATGTGTCACTTAAATATCATTCAATTTTCAAATCATAAAGAACCCCTTAAAATAAATTGGGTTTCAAAAAAATTCTAAATGAAAATAATTTACATTTCATAATGAACCCATGGAAATAAAAATCAGTTTTATGAATCTCAGAAATGGTATAAAATAATATCATTAATTAAATAAAATAATATTGAAAATGCGATCACAAAAAATAATAACACAATAAAAAAATTAGGTTAAAACATGAAACATAACTTCATTGGAGATAGATCATTTTAAGATAATGAAAAAATAATAATCAAAATATATTTTTTGAAAACATTTTTTATTCATCAATGTAAAATTTGTAGTTAAAAGTCCCTTTTCAAAAGTTATCCTTTTTTAACATCCTGCCCTAGGATCTACTCATCAGGTTCCACGAGTCGATAGGTCACATGGCCTCAAGCGTGCATCGTTGTATGGTATAGTGTTCCAACAATCATTGAGGGTACAATGTGGTACAGTGGGGAGGCTATACCCTAATATCATATTGTAATAGTGGTAATAATAAATAAATAAGACTAGTATAATCATAATACAATATATAGATAGAACAATGAAAATAGGTATAGTGTCAACAGTGGAAGCATAAACAACCAAGAAACTTTTATAACAATCAAAATCCATAGGTTGAGTCATATGCATGATTATTTCATGGAATACTAATATACATAAAGGTAAATAGGGGATACATGGAACAAAAATATACAAAATGTTATACAAAAAGGAAAAAAGACCAAAAGACTGCTCCATTAGAATCACGGCCATATGCTCAGTCCTATTATACCATGCTCAAAGATAAAAAAGAAACATATATAGAATCTATGATAGGGTGATTTCCCATATCCAAACCTGTAGTCCTAAGGTATGTTTGGGTCCAATGGTGTCTTGAGTGGGGTCTGAGATAGACTCATTATGCCACCACCAATGGCGTTTCGAGTAATCAAGGTAGTTTTCATAGAATTGCAGTGTACAGGTATAAAAAGTAAGAAATAATATTGAAAAGTATATACTAGTGCATTTAGTTTCATATAGGAAACCTGGAAGACTCTACTTGCTTAAGCATGTTCCAAAATGTGTCTGTACTCGGTAACCATGAGTATATATATATATATAATATGTATAAATGTATATACACTCTATATGTAATGAAAACAAGAGGCACATATATGGATAATAGGTGCTAGCTGGGCCTGGGGCGTAACATTGGCATCTATAACTAATCTAATGATAAAAAGGATCCAATAAGGGTTCAATCCCTTAATCTCATATGAATGTTAGAGGACATTCTCATTACATGAGATAATGGATGATTCATCACCACTAACACTCAATGAAAAGGAACATGGAATGTCATTCTCATCTCGCAAATAATTATAAACTATGTGAGACATCATGCCCAACACCCAATGTATGGGATCGTGAAATTCCATGATCAATAAAACCATTAACCATTATTCACTAACAATTATACATGGCCTAATAACAATAATCATGAGAGATTACCTCTAATAATTTATAATCAATAAACCTAATATAACTATGGGAGTTATTGTTCATATAACTCATGTTTATAAATATATAGCATGTGATGTGGCCTTTCCACCAACTTTCAATCAATTTAATTAATTCCATTTAATTTATTAGGTATGTAAATTTGATTTTTGGGTTGATCAAAACACTTAGATGGTGATTTTTTTCATTTAAAAATTATATAAATCAATTTTATCAATTAAGCACGGATAAAGGGGTGTAAATCAATGAGTTTGACATCCTATTAATAATTTCAAAAGGATCTAAGGGTTTATTATAACATGGTTTGGTTAATTAAATAAGTAAAATCAAATTTATATAATTTCATGAAAAATTTTAGAATGTGGTATATCAACGAAGCTATAAAAACAACAAAACTTTAAGGTAAAATTAATATACCACTAACCTTATGTTCTTATTATTCTCCCTATCTAGTTTTTGTATTTAAATCAAGATAGAATGGTTGAAAATGGAAGAACATACCAATTACCTAAAAATATGTCATATTATCTTGCACCAAAGTTTAACAATAGATGGAAAGATAACCCACAATTGGAATAAAGGGGACTAGGGATGTTATCATTTTGAATCCAATGTGACTGGTGATGATAAAAATATAGTTCGGGTGAGGGAGATAAAAAAATAACTAGAAAGAAGAAGGGAGGTCTCCATGGGAGGGAAAATTAAGGGGTTTTTTACTAGATAAGATTAAAAGTAAAGGATAAAGTTTTAAAACTAATTTAGGAGAGAAATATAAAATCACTCCTTTAAAATGGTGTCGCATGGTTCGGTTGCACAGTTGGCCAAACTATGCACCAACCACTTCCCAAGAACCCTTCTCACAAGGGATAGGCACACATGTTGACTAACCATGTTCAAGTATAGTAAAAAATACTCTGTCATAAATTTCTACGAAACCTCATGGGTGTATGAGCCTTCTCACATGGTTTTAGATAACCCATGCAGCCTCCCCTATGCACTAGGTTCCTCACATGGTTGATTCATACAATTAGTACTAACAAGGAATTAACTATGTGGCTCAGTATGTCGCCCCAATTTCTGGATTTATGAGCTCTGAAAAGGAAATATATTCTCCTTATACCTTCTAAAATCCATATGTAATGTTTACTAAGAGAAAATAGGGATGTCAAACTATAAAAACAATGATTTATACCTTTGTGAATAGTAGGGTTATTACAGTATCCCCCTCTTTAAAGAAACATATCCCTGAGTTTGAATTCTAATAGAAAATGGGGATCAACAGAGAAAATATCCAACCATAGTGTTTGTGTGTTTTCCTCCATCTCCAAGGTCTGGACATGTACGAGTTTGTGCTTTTATAGAACCTATATTAAATGAACTGACCTTCCTCAAAGTGTCTTATCCCTCTAATCCATGTTATGCACCGAATACTCCTCCAAGGAAGAATCCACATACAAATAAACCTTATTAGGCTATAAAATAATTTAGGGGTATGGGTAATACTGGAAGATTTGAGACATGTAAAAAACACCATGCATTGACAGGTGTCTCTGAGGATGTTCTATCTGATAAGACATTGGTCTGATTTTCTCCAAAACTACAAAGGGTCCAACGAATGAGTTGAAATATTACCTTGCCTTTAAATCCATTAATTTACCAAACTTGTGGAAACTTATATGAAAATTCATCCCATTACATTGAACTTAGGAGGTCATCAATGGTGGTTGGCATATGATTGTTGTCTGGACTGAGTTGTCAACATTTTCATCTTGATTAATTGGACTTGCTCTAAAGTCTTTCAAACCAGACATGGTACATGTAAATATACCCCCTACATCTAAATAAAACAGAGGTAAATGGAATGGAATACCACATAAGGCCTCATAAGGATCCTTTGGTATGGTATCTTGAAAACTATTATTGTAATAAAACTCAACTAGTGTTATTTATTTCTCCCAAAAACCCACAAAATTTTGAACACATTCATAGATAATGTAATCTAACACATCTATTGTGTGATCTATATGTATTTTAGTCATAGTGTGATATTTCATGCTCAAAAGAACCTCTTTACACATTCAATTTTATAACCCTTTCCAAAACTGAGTCATGAAACGAGAATCCCTATTAAATATAAAAGATTTAGGAGCTCCATGAAGATGTACAACCTCATTGTATTGTATAGGAAAAAAGGTATGTTGAACTAGTAATAACCATGTGACCTTCAACAAACAATTAATGAAAATAGAAATTATATTGTTTCCATGAGTTGATCTAGTCAAACCATTTATGAATTCCATAAAGACATCATCTCATTTCCACATGAGAATAGAAAATGGATATAAAAATCCTAATGGTTTCTAATTCTTTTCCTTCACATGCTGATAAATGGAACAATGAGTGATGAAACTCGGAATCTATATTTCATACCAGGCCACCAACACTGGTGACATAAGTCTAAAATATCATGGTCACACTAGGATGTACCGCACAAATTGAGGAGTGATATTCCTATATCAACTCCTCTCTCATGTATGTTTGGGACCAAACATGCCCATGTATGTGTGAGGTCTTATCCTCATCTATAGTATAACTAGGCAATGTATCCTCACATGAGACACTCTCCCCCCTGACTCATCCCTTGATATCTAAAAGATTCCACATCCTTACCTATTCCAAATGAGTATAGGTCACTACTGAAGCATAGAGGAATCTCTACCCATGGTCCTCAACCTCAACATTCATTTTTGAAAGTAAGGTCGTGAGCTTCCAATCACCACTAGCCACCTAAACTACATGTGTCTGAGTATTTTGGATCAGATCATCTAAAAATAGATTGTCCTTACCAAGTATATAGGATGTCTCAAAATAAAAGGACATTGGGTATTCAACCCACCTATGTTGCCTGAGGTTCGGATCATTTTGTTTAAATATATACATTATTCTTCTATGATCAATGAAGACCAAAAAATTCACCCCAAGAAAATAGTATCTCTAATAGCTTAAATCATGAACAATAATAGATATATTGAATTCATGTGTTGGGTAATTTTTCTCATGAGGTCATAACTGACGAGATCTGTATTCCATGACTCACTCGTCCTGTATCAGAACAAACCCCAAAAAATAACTAATGCATTGCAATATATAGTGTATCTTATTCACGGATCTAGAAGAATGGGGATTGGAACTGAAGTTAACATGCCATTTAACTCCTGAAAGGGTGCTTCACAAGATTCTGATGATATGAATTTCACATCATTTTTAGTCAATCCCAAAAGAGGCACTGATATCCATGAGAAATCCTGGATGAAGTGGATGTAGGTTATCTACAAGAAACTCTATATATGAAATATATTCTTGGCCTCATTATTTGAAACTACATCTCTCACCATCTCTGGTTCAACTGATACTCCTTCCTCTAAGATGTTATGACCCAAGAAGTGTAACTTCTCGATTCAAAAGCAACATTTCTTGAGCTTATTGTAAAACCAGTGCTCTCTCAATGTTTTCATCATAATATCAAGATGGTTTTCATGGTTTTTTTAGTCTAATAAAACACTGATATTCCATACACAAATACTACCATGAATGGATCAAGATAAAAGTGTAAAATACGATTCATCGGAGCCATAAAAATAGATATCATTTTCATGAGACCTAATGACATTACCAGGTTCCCATAAAGACCATACATCCACTAGAAATATTTAAGAGGTATTTCTAAAGATCTTACATGTACATAATGGTATCCCAACCTCAAATAAATATTTGAAAACACCCTTTCTCCTTAGAGATGATCGAAGAGGCCCTCTATTCGAGGTAGTGGATGCTGGATTTTAATCATAAACTATTTTAACCATCGGTAATCCATGTAAAGCCTAAGGGTTCCATTCTCATTTTTAGAAAAAGGACTTGTGAAAACTTAGGAGAGGTAATAGATTAGATAAAACCTTTATCCTATAGTTCTTCCAACTATTTCTTAACCTCAAGAATATCTATAGGTTCCATCGTATATGGAGGAATGTACACTGATTCCACTCCTAGAACTTGCTCAATGGTGAATTCTAGCTCTCTCACTAGAGGTATCCAAGAGAATTCCATGAAATGATTGAACATATAATGTAAAATATGAGTTCATGTCCCATGATCGTCCAAGAAAAAACAATAAATTTGTTCTATAACTTTTCCCAACCCCATATTCTCAAGTCTAACTCAAGCAAGCTAGACATCTCTTTCTCCCTTATGCACATGTCTATCTTCATCTGGTGATGTAAATGTCACCCTCTAGTTATAGTAGTCAATATGACCTTGATAGGGAACCAAATAGACATCATACCAAACCCTTTAATATTGATAATGAAAATATTTCCCATTAATAGATAATTTACTATATCAATAAGTAAATCCTTAGACTGGTGAATGCTCTATTATAGGATACCCAACAGGGTATCGAGTGTCATCTCATAACAAAAGTACTCTATCTTGAGGTCTAGAATCTCTATAATTTCTACATATATAATGAATTGTAATGTTTCTATGTTAAACAAAGAATACACTAAACAGAGGCTACAAGAATAGTACCTAAAATAGTTGAAGGTCTTATGCTCGGCTCATCCCCCATAGGTTGCACTGCATGTAACAATCACATATCGTGGCCCTAAGTAACGACCAAGATTCCTTGAGAAAGCCCAATCTACTGGAACTACAACTAAAAAGTCTAATTCACACTATCGCGACCACCTCCTTAACTTGAGTTTCTAGTGTTATTCCACTTCCAACCTGGTGATATATTACTGGTCCCAGTCTAGAGTGTGGAGTAGGTGTAGATCCTATCTCACTAGGCACTGATTGAAAATCCATTAGAAGATTTGGATACGCCCTATCATTTCATGCCTCTGCACTCAAACATATCTCACATACCCTACGATTTCATGTGTCCAGACATCCAACACTGGTGACACATAATAAATTTATTAGTAAGAGTTTCCTAACTGTTACTACCCCCATGAGCAAGGTCAATGTGACGATTGGGTCCGCTAGAATAACCACTACCTAGTCTAGGTGTTGAACTGAACAGGATCTCACCATTGAATTCCCTCAAATTTTGTTCAGTAGTGAGGTTCTAGATGATGATACTTGAAATATTGGCCAACTGAAAGACATTATCTAGATATTGGATGACATATATCAGCCTATCCTCAAATTACCTCATATTCATGAGCTCGTCACTAGATAAGGCCAATGTGAACCACTAAAGCTCAGTAAAATGAGATTAATATTCCATTAAATAAATGGATACCTACTACTAGTTCATAAAATCTCAACCCCTGTCATCAATCAAGGTTTTTATAATTAAGCGGTCATATAAGATCATCTTGAAGTACCTACAGATTATATCTCAATGTCGGTCTTCCTGGGTAATGAAATCCAACCATCGCTTGGAAGAACCCCATATAATATAAGCATAAATCTTAACTCTCTAATCTAGAGGTGTCTTCATATACTCTAATATATAAATTATATCCTCTGGCTATGATTCAGAAGTATTTAATTCATCATTCCCCAAGAATATGAGAGGATACAACTGATGGAACTCCTGAGTCAACTTTTCCATTGTTAGGGCAGGTCAAGTAACTGCTTTCGTAGACTACAAAATATGAAGAAAACCCTCTCAAAAATTTGCATCTATTCCTATATCAAAAATAAATTGTGGTTCTACTAGATTAACTACTGGATGTAATACTAGTGACCCAGGGCCACCTCCTCTTATGCATGGTTCTCACAACCTTCCTAATGTACGACTCGAGGTCATCATGGTGGAAAGATTCAATAATGACAAACACATGACTCAGAAAATAATTTACCTATTTAAAATATCACAAATAGATAATAGGATATGTTTACAACCTATCTATGGAAAATTTCACACCTCTCTGAATACTCCAAAATCTTGCTCTTAGTGGTAAGTAAATACCATAATAGGACATAAGAACCATAACATACACTCACAACTAGCCACTGCTATGACCAAGATCAGGTCTATGTCTCAAAAAACAAAGTACAAGTTTTGATATATGGATAATCAATCCCATGGTATAGAGGAAAACACCCTTTACTTTTCAGTTGAAATCCCCATTTAGAGGTATCCTTTTTATTTAAAAGTTTAATTTCATTTTAGTTCAAACTATCTTATTTAAATGTATTCAATTCATGGTCTATTTAGATAAATTTAAATTTTAAATTTATAAAATTCATACTTCTAATAAATTGCAATTGGCTTGGAATTTAACAAAAACCAAGCCTTTAAATCCAGTATCAGGATGTAATAGGTCATATGTACTGATTTGATTACATGAATCACCCTCAGGATTTACAAAAGTAATTTTTCTATAAATTACCTTTGGTATTCAAGTAACTCAATAAACTAACATTGTTTTGTTCTATAAAACCAACAGGTTGAGAACCCACAACATGGTATAGTTGGATAATTAATTTTTCATCATCAAAATATAAATTAAAAAGTATTTAAATTGATGCACTTTAATTAACCAGATTATGTTATTCATGGAAGATGTGTTAGAACATATACATATATAAGAATCAAGGTACTAACTATATGCAGAAGTAAATTCATGTAGAAAGTAAATTTAAATGGATAAATATATGGTATATCAGTCCAAATGTTCATATAAAGATACATGATATGCTAATTCCTTTCCTCAATAGACTATAGAAAAAATAAATTCATTATAAATAAAGTAATATCAATAAAAATAATATCCCAAAACATGTGTTCCACCCAATGGTGAATTCATATCAACCATAATATCATAATACAATAACCAAAATAACCCATCCTATGTAATTTGGGTTTCCCCTATACATGGGTTAGCTACTATCAGGTACCGGCTTGTTACCAAATTCTATGACATCATAGCCTCCTTTATAATACCCAAACATAAAGTAAAAAATTAAAATTCCTTTAATAACACTTTGTAACGTCCAGACTCGGGATCCACTAAGAGGTTTCCCTAAGGTAGTGGGTCATAAGTCCTTAAGCACACATCTTTATATGCTAGAGGCTACCTACTAGCAATGAGGGTCTAGGGTTGTATTATGGGTAGACTATACCATCATATCATAGTGTCATAGTGGTAATAATAAATAAATTTTAATATTAGAAGTGTATTATATAAGACATATAAAATAGGAAAAATATGAGAAATAATTAATATAAGAATTATAAACAACCAAGAAACTTTAATAATAATCAAAATCCAAAGGATGAGTCATATACATGATGATGACAAGTAATGATGATATACAAAAATGGAAATAGGGGATATAGAGTATGGGCATATAGAATATTCTATAAAAAATTAAATAAAAGACCAAAAGAAAGGTCCACTAGAATCATGATTATATTCTTGGTCCTCTACTCCCATGTTCCAATCTAAAATGGAAACAGATCAAGCATCTGTGAGAGGATTCTAGACCTTATCCATATCTAGAGTAATAAGGCCTTGTCGGTTACTAACAGTGGTTGGAGTAGTGTGTGAGATAAAATCAATAGTAAACCACCAATGGTTTCTAGAATAATCCAGCCATTGGACATATAATAGAAATGTGTAGGTACAACAAGTAATAAAAAATGCTCCAATGTAGATACTAGTTGGCTCAAGTTCCTATAGGACCCCTAGAATACTCTACCTACTTTGGCATAGGCCTAAATGTGTCTAAACTTGGTAATAATGTGTCTCCAAATATATATAATATGTATTTATATATATATATACTCTATATGTACATACATATAAAGGCATATACAAGTATGAAAGGTTCTAGATGGACGCATAGTGTAACTTAGGATTCCATAACTATGATAATGAGCCAATTTTTTCAGCAAGGGTACACATCCTAAATATCATATGAATGCAATACATCATTCTCATCACTCAAGGTAGTGGGTGAGTCATCACGCCCAACACCTGATCTAAAGGAATGTGTAACATCATATCCATCACCCAAATAAAGTTAAGTAGTGTGAGATGGAATTCCCAATACCCAATGTAAGTGAACGAGAAATTCCTTGCTCAAAATAACCCTTAATTGTTGTTCACAAACCATTATATATGGTATAATAGAAATCATCATGATGGATTACCTATTGTCATTTATAATCAATAAACCTAATATAAATATGGGTCTCACAATTCAGATAATTCATGTTTATAATTATAAATCACATTGCTTGGCCTTTCCACCAAATTTCAATCAATTTAATTGAGTCTATTTAACTTATTAGGAAAGTACATTCCTTTTCAAGGTTGATCCAAACACTTAGATGGTTACCTGGCCATTTAATAATTACATAAAAGAGGGAATTCAATTAATAAATATCAAGGGGATGGAAATATATGATGTAGACATCCTCTAATAATTCAACAAGGCTCTTCTGGTTTATTATAACATGGTTTAAAAAATTTAATAAGGAAAAACACATTTACATAATCTCATGTAAGTGTTTAAAAAGTTTCACATCATTGAAGCAATAAAAAAAACTAAATTTTTAGGGAAAATTACTAGAAAACTTACCTTAGGTTTTTATCACTCTCCACATATAGTTTGGGCCTTTGAATAAATATATAATATAAGAAAATATAAAAACATAACAATGTCCTAAAAATAGGGAATATGAGATCACACCAAAATATCACAAGAGAAGGGAAGATAAAGCATGACAATATGTAAGAAGACTAGGGATCTTAATATTATGGATACAATGCGATCAACATTGATGAAAGAAATGTTTGGTTGAGGTATTTATCAAAATCCCTAGTAAGGAGGATGAAGATCTCCATGCGAGGATAAATGAAGGGGTTTCCACTATAAAGGAAATAAAATAAAAAATAATGGTTTAAAAATATTTTTGGAGGTGAAATGGTAAAATGAACCCTTAAAATGGGGTCTCATAGTTTGGTCGCATGGTTGTAAAAACTGTGTACCAACCATGTGCTAACTACATCCAAAGAACCCCACCGACATGGTCAAGGCGCATGTGTTTTACTAACCATGTGCAAGCCATGTGAGATGAATCTATCACAAATGTTTGCAATACCACACAGGTGTGAAACCCTACTCACATGATTTTAGATAAAACATAATGCCTCCCCTATGAATTCCCATTTATCAAAATAATTAATAATTATTCTCTTCATGTATTATAATTTTATATTCTCCAATCAACATTGGGTGTTAATAATCTTGGACATTTTGAACCAGGTTCGTAAATGTGCTATTAAAATTCATTATTATCTGAATATTCATCATTTAAAAACAATTAAAGGTAATAAAATTTAGTTTTTATAAATACCTAAAATATTATTACTTCACTAAATTGTAATTGTAGTTTTTCTTTATAAAGAAGAAAATGGATATGAGTTTGTTTATAGTTATTCATCGATATTAATGGATTACCTTATAATGATCATTAAATTTTGTGTTATCCATAAAGAACCATATTCAATATATATATATATATATATTATATCTTATATAATCATAAAATATAATCTAAAACCATCCATGAAGGTATTAGTGAAAAATATAATACAACATTTCGTGGAGGAGGTGGGTTGTACAAACGCATGGATGGTGATTTCTTTTTTAGAAGGGATAATGAAATAAGTAACATGGTTTATAATTTTAGTAACTTATGTATGATATATACATATTTATTTATTTTTTTGTTTTTTATTACCCCTTTCAGGCCATCCAGGTTATGCATTGAAGTAAAATTAAATATGTTTCTTCATAGAAGTGGTATTTCACACGTACATAGGAATCACATTTTCATTTTTCTTAAAGGAAAAGGGAAAGGTGTTTAATGTTTATAACATAACTATAATAAAATTACAATATAATAATGGTACATTTGTTAAAATTTTAATATTGTTTAAATTAAATTTTTGACAAATAAGTGAACATAAAAAAATAGAAATGAAAAATGATTGATTGCAAGTTTATACCTCACTTCTTGGTTGATCTCCTTCGAAAAGGGAGTTAAGCCTTTGATGGATGGTCTTTTGAAAATATATAAACCTATTGATGGTTGATAGGAATTTTTAAAAGAGGTTTGAGTAAATGTTTTCCTAACTAAGTGGGTTTTGGTGTGACTGTAAGTGAGGAGAGGAGTTCCCCTTTTATAATTGAAAAGGGATGGTCTTGGTGAAACCCTTTTTACCCCTTTTGATTTTTACCTTGGTAACTAGTTTTTTAAAAAGCAATATAACCTTTATACATGACAATTAAATGTTACATGTTACATAGTTTGGACCTAATGATTCCAAATTTGAATGAAATTTTATTTTTTTAATTTTATAAAAGTTTTAAATATCAATTTTGAAATGATAAATGTATAATGTATCAAAAATAATTTTTTTAAAAATATAACTGTAGTTTAGAAATTTATATTATGGGTTTATAAATTAAAACGAATTTTTTTAAAATTATATATCCACTTTTAAAATATGTATTTATTCTTAGAAAAAATTTTCATGAATTTCCTATATATATTTATATATTAATAACGCCATAAAAGTAATGTTATTTGAAAAAATGGTATTTTTCCTGAGTCGCATAAAAACAATATTTTTAGAAAAATCCAAAAAATTATTATTAAGTTAATATTGCATTCTTAATTTAAAAAATAATATCAATTTTTTCTAAACTACATTATAAAATTTTTAAATTTAAAATTAAAATTAAAATATAATGTATTGTGAAAAATAGTTAGTTATAAGAAATAATTTTTTAGTATATTTACTATTATTATAAAAATTATTTTTAATGATAAATATATCAAACTTGAAAAATATCTATTTTATAAAATAAATTTTAATCATAAACAATTTTATTAGCTCTTTAGGTACACTTGTTGAAGCAGTATTAAAATTTTTCATTTATTTAATATGTTGGTTATAACCATTTGTACCCTATTATTCAAGGACTACCATACATTGGTCAGTATCTATTTTAATAAAAATATTTGATTCCTGTCGGGATTTGTTGTTGCATGTGGAGAAGTTTATATAACATAATACTTATTTAAAGAGGAATATATCACCAAAATATTGGTTTGTTACAGCATCTTCATAAAATTTATTCTGGTATCATTATGATAAAGCCTCACATTCCATGTTTTCTAATATAACTTGAATGGATTTCATGTAAATTTCCTTCTCCAACAACCAAAAGTAGTGTCACATCCAATTCTTATATAACTAGAATTTATATCCTTTGAAAATTGGTGTGGATTTATGTTTAAAAACTGCTACTAATTCCATTCTTCTGAGATAGAGAAGTGGTAAGCCCATGATCATTTCTTTTATTCTAATTATTGGTCCCTTTTGTAGAAAATATCATGAGTGTGGGGTGAATCATTTTAATACCTATTTTAAAAATCTAAATCCCTTGATCTTGATCTTGTTCCACATATGTGAAGAATAGTCCTCTATATCCATTAATTTCTCTTTAATAGTGATAAAATAAATAAACTACATAAGATATTTTACTTGATTCACCCTAAGCAAGCTATACAAAAGTGACATGCCTATGAACCTAAAATAGTAGAGTGAACTACTTATATTTTTTATATAATAGATCAGTTGTATTAACCTTATAAACTCATTATTCACATAAATGGGAAAAGACCAATTCCTCTCGTAATTAAGAGAAAATTATTCCTCATTTAATGAAACCATTCTTGTTCATGAAGTAGGAATATAAAAATACCTATGAAATGGTATGCCACTTCTATAAAACCAGATAGTTTTTAAGTGATATGATGATTTTTGATCATTCCTTCTTCTATATCATTTTTAATCTTTTATAAAGTTGTGTATTCCCTTTTTCCATCGATTCTCTTAGCTCCACTGAGAGTTCACCAAAAAAAATCTATCTCTTCTCCTTAATGGAACATTTTTGGGAAGTTGAATATTATTCAACCATTTTTTATCAAAGGGTTTGGATCAATCATATATTCCTCTCACTTATTAGGATCATTTGATATGTCATCCCCTCTTTATTTTGGTGAATAAGGACCATTTAATTCATTTTAAAAGACTTAAAACCCAAGAAAACCTGCACTGTAATACTTTTAGACACTAATTCATTCATGTTTCATCATCCATACTTGCTATATCACAAGTTTTAATAATGGAGTGGATATATTCTCTTCAATAAGACTCCAGCACAGCCTATCCTCAATGGTGTAGGTACCCTTGAAACTTCAGTGACATTAATATTCAGTAGAACACTACTTTTTATGGATTATATGGAATTTTTATATACTTGATGGTGTATCGCTTGAATTTTGAATCCCACATTGGACTTGAATACAGAAATTCAATGCTATATCGACAACCTCATGCAATCAACACACCTAAAATCACTTTTGGTGCCAACCCGTATAATAGAAACTACACCATGGTGCCACCCTATGCCATGATCATTCCTTAACAAGTTCCAACAATTACATTTACTAATTTTCCCCAGAATTTCCTTCACTCTGGGATATATTTGAGCTCAGTCAGCTTCCCTTGGATGGTTAGGTGCTTGGATGGCCCAAGATAATTGTTGGCCATATTTTTTTTTCAAACCAACATTAATTGCAGTGACACCTATTGCTCTTCAGTTTAGTGTCATATTCTTAAAAATTGAATTACATTTTCAAAACCTACCTTTTAATTTTTACATCATATCCAATTTTTTTTGGTTTAGACATTCTAAACCAATCACACCCTATGATGAAATATAGTGGTTACACATGGAGTATGTATCCTATATATATTTCTTCTCTAGAACCACCAAGTTGTTTGTATTTAGATGAATCCATAGAAATCCTCTAAGAATAATATCAACACAAATGTATAATTTTCAACATACACAATCAATATATACCTCCAAATATATTTTTTCCAATAAATGGAAATTGTAGTGTCACCCATATTCAGCCTTACATCTATTAATGTTATTTTACTTAATCCTGGTAGTTTATTTTATTACATTCAATGTTATTATTGATATATTTTTATATATTCAAGTGTTAAGTATCATGGTTTATTATTTATTTAAATTATGGTGGCTGATGTTTCATTATAACAAGTGACATGTAATATTTGGAGGTAATTCCTCCAATCATATATGTGGATACCTCAGTGTTGGTCACTTTCCCTAGGCCTATTAAAGGAATATTTAGGGAGTTAACTTATTGATATATTAGGATGTGATATATTGGTATTATAGTGATAATGTGGATTTTGGATTCAACCACATGTGAGGTTTGGTTTGTAAATTTTAGAATTAGTTTTATTAAGGAGTTCTAGTTTAATTCATCATAATAAAATATCTTTTTATGGTTTTAAACGTCTAGAATATTCCTAAGTATTTCTCTTATTGATAATTCATTATTGATATCTTAGTATAATAATTGGTTATAATAGAGGGAAACATGCATCATATTGATTCAGTCCATGATTTAGTGATTCTATGTGTTCTTAACGTGATTGAATTTATAGATAGTCCCTGCATACTAGACTAACTGAAGATATATCAATATCAATATCATATATTATGATCTCATGATCAATATATTACCATATAGGTAGTGGATAATAATAACTAAGATTTACATGTTTCATTATACATTATTTATTTCAATGGATTTCTAAGATAGTGATAGTGGATGATATGTTGTGGCATATCTTGAGATAGAGAATTCCAAAATACTTGAGAAAACTCAGATCATAATAATTATACGGGGTAAAAGTAATTGTGTTTGGGTATATGGATAAATTATTCTATGTATTCTAATCTTTCTTATTTTTCATTCTATAAGTAAATTTAAAACATTGAATTATTTCTTATGTAATATTTTTAATTTTTATTCAATTATGTGAGAAGATGAGAGTTGGAACCAATATCTTTTAAATGATTAAAGTTTCATATGTGGTTGATTATAAAATAATGAATATTTTCTGATCAAAATTAGATTATGGGAGTATGGTGGAATATAGTATTCATATAAACAAATTTTATGTGTTAAAATTTAGTTGGATAATTGATAAAACATAATTTTTTGAATATTTTATTAATAATAAATGAAAAAATTTACTCACATTGTGTTAAATATGTTTATTTATAATATATTTGGGATTAGATCATTCATTTGAAAATTTAATAAAAATTCAAGTTTTACCCTTAAAACATTCAATGGATTAGTTAGAACATAAATAATTTAATTTGAACTATTTGAACATAATATTTTTTTAACTGTGTTCCTGACTTAATTGGTTACAACTTTTATTCAGGATATCTAAGCAAAATCATACATTTGGTTGGAGCAAATGGCCCATGAAATCAAAGTTGGGATGGATGCGTTTGATTGAAAATCACTTTAGTATTTGGTACATAAATATTACATAATTACTTGGAATGGGACCAACGTTTGATCTAATATCCAGGAAAAAATGTATAACAAATAATCCTTAAGAAAGGAAAGTTTTTTCATGAGTTTTGTTGTTCAAATATGCGGTTCAAATTGGGTTAAAATATTTGGCCTAATTTACCCATTCACACTTGAAACCACTTGTAACCTATCCTCCCCTCCACTCTATAAATATGTATTTTTCTCATTTAGATGGGTTGGGACGTGAATTGGGAGATTAAAGGAATAGGATAATTGGTTTCACTCTATTTATCGAGTCATTTCAAGAGGGATATCTTTTAAATCTAGGATCCCTTCATCGAAGCCTTCTTCTTCTTCATCACTTTGTGATATTTTTTTCCTTTCAATAAACTCTTAGTTTCTCTTCCATTTCTTATGTTGTTTTCAATTTTATTCTTATATTAATCTTCCTATTTGGTCTTGAAATCATTATTAGAAGTTTTATTGGGTTATACCCTTTCAATGACCTTTTTCAAATGAAAAATGTTTCTATGATTACTACAACGCCAATGGAAGAGTAATTTTTCTTTGTAATCGATATAAATCTAACCATATTCAATTAATTAATTTTAATAAGTGAGATAATTTAATTCATTTATTATGATTTATGAATTGTGTTTTAAAATTAAAATAAACTAAGAAATCAATGAAACATTTCATGAAAAATCATGTGAGGTAATTATGTGAATTGTGAGAGCGCGAACTTAATCTGTGATAAAAAATTACATGAGATTAATTTGTATAGTTAAAATATAATCTCTAAACTCAATTAATCCTCATTTATAGAATGTATAGGTTCCATAATTTACCACTACCCATAAGCTGGTATTGGAATGAAAATCAACATCAGGTGCTATGATTGCATCTTCCAAAACTACCCTAGGGTTCAACTCATTTCGGCATTGTGGTTAAGTTAACTAATGTAGAGTTAGAGGGATAAAAAATTAGGGGATCATAATTAAGTGGATTTTAATTTAAATTATTATGATTAATAATTAAGTCAAGAGGTAGGGTCATATTGGTTATGTTTTTTAAAATAGTTTTCTAAAAAATATTCTTATTGTGTTTTATTAATAAAATTTCATTTCAAAAACAAAAAAAAATTAATTTTCTTCCAAGATATATATTATTCTTTTTATAAATCTGACCCCCCCCCCCCCGCCCACATCTTTCTATGTTTTTTTCTTAGCATTTTATTTTAATTTCAAAATAACCTTTATAAGTTTTTAAATCACTTCCTCCTTTGAGAGATAACCTTGGTCATCCACTCTCTTGTTCCTAAATAACCTGAAACCGAACATCATTTGAGAGTGCCTAAAAGAGCGCTATCGTGGGCACCCTCAAATGATTAATGTGATTTTGGGGTACTTAGGTGCAGAAGAGTGGCAGACCAAGGTCGTCTCTCAAAGGAGGAAGTAGATTTAAAACAAATTTTTAAAAGTATTCTAAAAATAAAATAAAAGAGAATAAAAACACTACATGAAAGGATGGGGGTTGGTTATAGTTTATGAATCTAGAAGAAGTTTTCTGGAAGAATATTGTATTTTGTTTTGTTTTTAGTTTTGAAATGAAGTTCGATTAAAATGACACAACAAAAAGATGTTTTTTTAGAAAATATTTTCAAAGGAGTAATCGATCTAAATCTACCTCTTCATTCACTTATTAATCATTATCATAAAAATCAATATCCACTTAATTATGATCCCCTAATTTTTTATCCCTCAAACCCTATGAGAGTTAACTTAACCCCAAAGATGAAATTACTTAAACCCTAGGCTAGCTACGGAACACGCAATCGCAGCACCCTGCTTTGATTGTTGTTCTAAGGTTAGCTTATGGTCAGTGGTTAATTAGAGCACATATCCATTCTAGAAATGATGATGAATTGTGTTTAGGATTATATTTGAACTCTACAAATTTATCTTGTATGGTCTTGTATTACAGATTAAGATCACGCTCTCACAATTTACACAATTCCGGACCTTGCGTGTCTTGTGTTAAGTGTTCAATTGCTTGCTTAGTTTCTTACAATTTAAAAACACAATTCATGGATCATATTAAGTGAATTATAGTAGCTCAATGATTCAAAATAATTAAATGAATAAGGATAGAGGTCGATCGATTACAAAAAAAACTACACTTCCATGGGCGGTGTAGTCATCGTGGAGACGTTTTTCATAAGCAAAGGATTGAAAGGGTAGAACTCAATCTTGTCTCCACTCTTGATTTCAAACCAATTAATAAGATAAATAGAAGAATAAGATGGAAGAACACAGAAGATTATTTGAAGAAAAATTCAAGAAACAAACATGAAATAAAATAAATACAAAGAACAGGTGGGAGAGGAGAGCCTTTTTGGAAGAGAGGTTTGCACAAAGGCTTACTTCTTCCAAGTGTTGTGAGGGGCTCCCAAGAGACACTCTTTTTTACACACCTTACCAAATCCTCTACCAGACCTCCCAAATAGTTAAAACACCTTTAAATAAAGTTTGTGAGGGCTAGGGTTACATATCTTTTTAACTGTGAAATGAAAAACTCGGCCAAATATTTTATTTCAAGTTGCACTGCCTATTTGACCTCCAAAACGCGTGAATTGACCAGCCTTCCAGCAGTATTATCTATGCAAAGTCAAGTCCCGAGCGTTCCTCAAAATTTGGGATCACTCCAAGCTCGGATGAAGAAGATATGGCCGAAATAAAGAACCCATGTCCAGTCTGCTGAGTCCAGCCTACCACTGGATTAATGGCCCATTTACTCCATCCAAATGCACTTTTTAGCTCTAGTGTACTAAATTAAAGTTGTAGAACACTACATTAGGAACACTGTTAAAAAATTTCAAATTCAAATAATAAATATAAAAATATTTATCTTTGAAATAATACAGTGCACTATAAAGGGTAAAACTGTAATTTTCACCAAATTTTCAAATGAATGATCAAATCCCAAATATTTTATAAATAAACATATTTAACACAATGTGAGGAAATTATATCATTTATTATCAATAAAATATTCAACAAAATAGTGTTTTATCAACTCCCCCACACTTACTCTTTTGCACTCCCGGGAAAAACCTCCTATCAAGTAAACATCAATATCAAATCAAAACATATTTTAAAACACATATCCTTGAGATCAAACAATTACACACCAAGAAGCAAAATATATCATGCCTCATAAAAAACCATTATTTAAAGTTTTCATTTATATCAATCAATATATTTCCACTTTATTTATCCTCTCATGCACAAAACACTTACCTCGCTTGAATTTTCTCTTATCACACAAATGTCAAATTTTTTGCAATGTCTTTCTCATCCAAACTCATACAAGGGTCACCATAGGCTTGATAAATTCCTACAACTCCACCTGATGTGAGCCAAGGACATATGTTTATCATGAAGACATTTTAGGGTTTTTTTGTGGCTTTCGGTTGGTAAGATTTAGATGTGAAAAATTATGAGGCTGAATAAGGAGGGCTTGACTCTTTTTGAAGCAAAATTGCATTATTATAATTTTCACTTAAATATGGTCTCCTCATTAATCCCCATAGTATCAATTCAGCTCCATCATCATGAAAATTCATGAAAATTTTACACCATTCATCATTTCAGCATCAAAAATGACAATCTTCTCAAACATGATTTTCTTGAAAGCTCCAGATAGGCACAGCTTTCCACCTCAATTAGAAGCTCCAGAAAAGGCACAACTTCACTTGTAATGAAAGCTCCAGAAAAGGCACAACTTTCAATATAATGACATTCTTCAACAGCAAACACATCTCTTAAGAATTTAATTCTCTGCCCAAAGTATCACAAAATGTGGTATCACAACACAACATAGCTTCCCCCACACTTAAGCTCAACTAGATTATGAAATTTCACTTCAAGAGTTGGTTGGATAGGGAAAATTGTCTTGTAATGTGGCCAACCTAATAGGTTGTGCATGGCTTATAAGGGATACAAGGATTAAATGTTCATGGTAGGCCATTATAAAAATAAGGATTCTTTGAAATAGGGGCTTTAATTCCAAAAAAATGCCTCAATCATTTAAACATAAGTACCTCAAACCCTCATGTTTTGATAGGAACAAATCAAATTCTGGTTAAATCAAGCATGGTTAGGTTATCTCAAGAAGTGAGGTGAATGTAAAGAATATGAAAATAATAGTTCATAAGCCTCAAAGGAAAGTGATTTCAAATATAAAGACAGTGAGATGTGGCATGGGATTCAAATTTTAGTTTACTTTTCATGAAATTACTAAATATTTGAACTTGAAACAAATTCATTTTCAGCATTCATTTAAGCTCAGTTTCATGGGATAAATTGTTTCACTCATTGATATGCATTTCAAAATTTTGATGAGAATCATTTCAGCTCAAAAATTTCAAAAACACAAATAAAAATGAAAAATAAACACACCAAATTTGAAAAACACAAAAAAAATTTGTTTTTTTAACAGGAATACAATTGAAATTACTAAGCTAAAAGGTTCCCTCCCCCAAACTTAAAATATTGCATTGTCCTCAATGTGAACCCATGATATGATATATGAACATGAAATGCAGAATTTTTAAATAGGACAAATAATATAAATGTGAAAGGGTTAGGAACAGCCTGATGTGCTCAGGTGATGATGGGGTCATGCAGTGTGATAAAATCCACTACATTAGTAGGAAGTCCATCAATGTACCTCTTCAAACGTTTCCCATTGACTGTAAAGCTTCTTCCAGTGTCCTCTTGTGTGATCTCCACTTCACCATAAGTAAAAAACATTAGACACAATATAAGGACCTAACCATCTGGAACGCAACTTACCAGGCAGAATCTTCAGTCGTGAACTATAGAGAAGGACTTTCTCTCCAACATGAAACTCCCTTTGTTGGATCATTTTGTCATGAGATTATTTTGATCTTTCCTTGTAGAGCCTTCTCATATGATGATAGTCAAATCTCCTCAAGCTCTTGAATTTGCAGCTTCCTTTGGATTCCATCTTGGGCCAAATCCATGTTACATTTCTTTATATCCCAATAATCCTAATTCTCGACTTCCACTGGGAGATGACATGCTTTCCCAAAAACAATCCGAAATGGGGACATACCAATGGGTGTATTGTATGATGTTTTATAAGCCCACAATGTATCGTCGAAGTGCTTGCTCCAATCCTTCCTATTTGGCTACATGGTTTTCTCTAATATTTGTTTCAGCTCACGATTTGAAACCTCAGTCGGGCCATTTGTTTGGGGGTGGTATGGTGTTGATGTTTTGTGTCTCACCCCATACCTCCGAATAAGGGAAGCAAAATTCTTATTGCAAAAGTGTGTCCCTTGGTCACTGATGATGGCCTTTGGTACTCCAAACCTGCATAAAATTTAAGTCTTGACAAAATCCACTACAACATGAGAATCGTCATTCCTGGTGGCCTTGGCCTCCACCCATTTACTCACATAATCAAAAGAAAACAAAATATAAAAAAAATACAAATGAACTAGGAAAAGGACCCATAAATTTGATTCCCCATACATCAAAAATATCACAGAATAGTATGGGTTGTTGGGGCATCTCATGTCTCCTAGAAATGTTCCCAGTGTGTCGGCAATGAGAGCATGACTTACAAAACACATGGGAATCATGGAATAAGCTAGGCCAATATAATCTAGAGTCCAAAACTTTCCTAGATGTCTTTTGGGGTCCAAAGTGTCCACCACAAGCAAGTGTATGATAGAAATGAAAAAAAAACTCAAACTCATGATCGGGAACACACCTCCGAATGACTTAGTCACTAAACATGCACCAGAGGTAAGGATCATCCCACACATAAAACCTAGACTCACTTTTTAATTTTTTGACTTAATGTTTCTTTAAATTTTCATGGATTTCATAGGAAACAATTTAATTAAATAAATCAACATACCAATGATGCGTACCTAAGATGGTATAGAGATGCTCATCGGGGAAAGTGTCCTGAAGTGGTACCTAGTCCAAGGTGTCATCCTCTAGTGTGTGAGTAAGCCTACTCATGTGGTCTTCCACCAAATTCTCTGATCCCTTCTTTTCCTTTATCTCAATATCAAATTCTTAAAGAAGGAGCATCCAACAGATAAGTCATGGATTTGCATCTGGCTTCTTTAGGAGGTACCTCAAAGTTGCATGGTCAGAAAAAAAAAACTACTTTAGAGCCCAATAAATATGAACAGAATTTATCCAAAACAGATATGACAGCAAGAAACTCCTTTTTGGTGTTTGTGTAATTTGATTGGGTTGAATTCAGTGTCCTCGATTCAAAGGTGATCACATGTGAATGTCCCTCCACCCTCTGAGATAAGACAGCTCCAACCGCGATGTTGGAGGCGTCACACATAATCTCAAATGGAATATCCCACTGTGGGGGCTGTATGATAGGTGGAGTGGTCAGACACTTCTTTAGCTCATCAAAGGAAGTCCTGCAAGAATCATCAAATACAAAATAAGAATCCTTTTGAAGTAATTGTGACATAGGAAGAGCAATATTACTAAAATCTTTGATGAAGCACTGATAAAATCCTGCATGCCCTAGGAAAGATCTAACATCACACACACATGAAGGATGGAGTAAGGATAAAATAATGTCTATCTTAGATCTATCAACCTCTATCCCGTGTTTTGACACTACATGCCCTAAGACAATGCCATGCTCTACCATGAAATGACACTTTTCAAAGTTCAGGACTAGATTCTTCTCAATACAACGATTCAATACCTTTCCTAAACTACTTAGACATTCATCAAATGAAGACCCATAAACTGTAAAATCATCCATAAATACCTCCATGCAGGTATCAATGAAATCTGAGAAAATACTCACCATGCATATTTGGAAGGTACCTGGGGCATTTCAAAGTTCAAATGGAATCTTTGGTAAGCAAAGGTACCGAATGGGCAGGGGAATGTCATCTTCTCCTGGTCCTCTGCTACAATGGGAACCGTAAAATATCCATATAACCCATCCAAAAAGCAATAATGTGCCCTACCTACAAGTCTCTCAAGCATCTGGCCAATGAATGGAAGTGGGAAATGGTCCTTACGAGTGGATTGATTTATATTCCTATAATCAATACACACTCACCAACTGTTTTGTACTCTCACAGGAACTAACTCATCATTTTCATTTTTTATAATAGTGACACCACTCTTCTTAGGCACAACCTGAATAGGACTTACCCACTGAGAATCTGAAATGGGAAAGATTATACCTACCTCGAGCAATTTTTCAACCTCTTTTTTAACAACCTCCAGAAGGTTTGGATTGAGTCTCCTTTGTGTTTGCCTCACTGGTTTATCCCCATCCTCTAAAAGAATCCTATGAATGCAAATGGAGGGGCTAATACCTGATATGTCAGCCAAGGTCCACCTGATTTCCCTGATGTTCTCCCTCAAAATATTCAAAAGTTTTTCTTCATGTTCAAAAGGGATATTGTTAGCAATGATAATAGGTAATTTGTCACCACTTAACAAGTATGAGTATTTGAGATTTGGTGGAAATGGCTTGAGTTCCAGTGTAGGGGGGTGGTGTATGGATGGAAACATAGAAGGGACTGAAATATGTGCACAAAGAGCATCAGTATCAGAATAGAAATCATCATAATCAGAGGATAAATCATCCAATCCATCAGCATACTCAATAGCCATGTCATAATTAGAGTTCACATGATCAAAATCAGAATATGATTCCATTTCAAAATCAAATATTATATAGTCATGTTCATTTGAAATGGGTGTGGAAGTACTCTTAGTCATCAAACTAGAACCAATACTCATAATCTCCCTAAGCATAGGACAATCCAATTCCATGGTGTTTTTACATGGTGGTTCAAAATGGGAGATAACAAATGCAGAATGATCCTCTGAGGGGTACTTAATGGAGTCCATAACATTAAATATCACAACTTCATCTCCAAACTCCATGTAAAGTGTACCCTCATTGACATTTATGATAGTTTTTGCAGTTTTGAGGAAGGTTCTACCTATGATTATGGGGGAATGAGAACTTACCTGATTGTCCTCCATGTTAAGCACGTAGAAATCTGCGGGGAAGATCATGTCTCTTACCCGGAAAAGTACATCCTCAAGGACTCCCGCTGGATATGTTGTAGCTCTATTTTCCAGTTTCACCACTACTCTTGTTGGCTTCAACTCACCAACCTGCAAGGAAGAGAATACAGAGTGAGGCATCACATTTTTTGAAGCTCCTAAATCACAAAGATCATCAAATAAGTGCAACTCCCCTATGGTACATGGGATGGTGAATATCCCGGGATCCTTTCCCTTTGTTGGCATTTCTAGAGTTGGTGTAATGAGTGCTGAGACATTCCTTCCAAGGTTTATCCTCTCATTTCCCTTGATCCCCCTTCGATTGGTGCAGAGTTATTTTAAGAATTTGGCATACCTTAGGACTTTCTTAATGGCTTCAAGTAGAGGAATGTTGATCTCCACATGCTTGAATGTGTCCAAAACCTCCTTTTTCATTGCTTCTTCATCCATCTTCTTGGTTTGAACAACCCTTTTTGTAAAAGGAAGGGGTTTAGGAGGAACATCATCAATCTTTTTCTTACCATTATCTTTCTCCTTGGATTTCTCATCAGTTGGTATGGAATGCAGATTCTCTAGAGTAGAGGTGAATTTCGTTGGAATGGTAGGTACAGATGTATCGTTCATTTGCTTCCCACTTCTCAATGTGATGGAACTAACATTACCCTTTGGATTTGGAGTGGGTTGGGAAGGTAGATTTCCAGAATTCTTACTTACAAGTTCATGGAGGGCGGTGGCAATCTGGCTCATTTGAGTCTTCAACTCCCTCAGCTCCGAACTTTGACTCTTCAGCTCATTCTGTTGATTAAGAACAATTTGTTGCAAAAGATCATCAGTGCTAGAGTCTACCTTGTGTTGGAGATTCCCTTGTTGCTGACTCGTTGATGTTTGAGCTTCGAATCTCCTTTGGGGTAGTTGGAAACCCTGTTGGTAAGGAGGAGGCTGCTGGAAGTTTGGTTGAAAAGGGGTCCTTTGTTGTTGTCCAGAGCCATACCTCCTGTCTGACTGATCTTTCCACCCTTGGTTATATGTTGGTGAAAATGAATCAAACTTCTTTTGGGGATATGGTTGTTATTGTTGTTGAAATGGTCTCCCTGGGAATACTGTTGCGCAATCCTCTGTCTCTTGTAGTTGTGGGCAACAGTCAGTTGGGTGGCTTGTCTCAATGAAAATTCCACAAGGCCTTGAAGGAGGGGGTTGGGATGTCTTTTGAGCCAATGCAATCTGCCTCACCATAGTGGTCAATTCTTCCAACTTGGTATCAATCAAATGACTTTCAAGAGAATAATGACTTACCTGATGTACTCCCCTAACATGTGGTGTACCTCGATCGCCAAATTGTTGGGTGTTTTGTGCCATCTTGTTGATCAATGCATGTGCATATACTGGTGTCTTGTCCACCAATTCCCCTCATGTTGCGGCATCTACCATGATCCTCTCCATAGGTGTGAGTCCTTCATAGAAGTACTGGATGAGTAGTTGCTCACTGATTTGGTGATGTGGGCAGCTTGCACACAACTTCTTGAATCGCTCTCAGTACTCATACATTGACTCCCCTTGTGCTTGCTTGATCCCCGAGATCTCCTTACGAATATAAGTGGTCCTTGATGCTGGAAAAAATCTCTGCAAGATAAGACGTTTCAAATCGTTCCAACATGTTACATCTTCGGGTTGTAAATAGTACATCCAATCCTTTGCAGCTCCATCAAGTGAGAATGGGAATTCTCTTAATTTGATTTGATCTTCAGAAACATTTCTTGGATTTAAGTTTGAGAAAACCACATTAAATTGCTTAAGGTGTTTATTGGGATCCTCACCAGATAAGCCATGAAACTTTGGAAGAAGGTGAATTAATACAGATTTTAACTCAAAGTCTGATTCGAGATTCGGGTATGCAATACAATTTGGTTGATAGTTAATATCACGTGTAGCCAATTCTTGAATAGTTCTATTAAGTTCATTTCCATTATTTCCATCCATTGGTTCCTCTTTTATGTTTGAATTTGAATTTCATCCAATATCAATGTTTCCAAAAGAGAGGAATTCACCAAATGGTTGAATATTGAAACTTCTCGTAGACTGAGAATGTCTGATTCGATCCCTAAGGCTACGTTCAATCTTAGGGTCAAGATCTGAGAGATCATCGGGATTAGTTCATGTCATAAATCAAATAAAAATGAAAATAAAGTGAGTGGACCATACTAAAATAAAAATGAGAAGTTGAGTTGATGGTCCAAAAAGAAAATAAGAGGATGAAAAAAAATGAAAACTTGAGAAAGGGGAAAGATGAAAGAGAGAGGTGAAGAAAATAATAAAATGAAAAATAAAATAAATACCTCTAAATGGTTTAATAAATCACTTGCATCCCCGGAAATGGAGCCAATTTGAAAGAGCGCTGTCGTGGGCTCCCTCAAATGATTAATGTGATTTTGGGGTACTTAGGTGCAGCAGAGTGACTAACCAAGGTTGTCTCTCAAAGGAGGAAGTACATTTAAAACAACTTTTTAAAGGTATTCTAAAAATAAAATAAAAGATAATAAAAACAATACATGAACGGATAGGGGTTGTTTATAGTTTATGAATCAAGAAGAAGTTTGCTGGAAGAAGATTGTATTTTTTTTTGTTTTGAAATGAAGTTCGATTAAAATGACACAACAAAAAGATGTTTTTTTTAGAAAATATTTTAAAAGGAGTAATAGATCTAACTCTACCTCTTTATTAACTTATTAATAATTATCATTTAAATCAATATACACTTAATTATGATCCCCTAATTTTTTATCCCTTGAACCCTATTAGAGTTAACATAACCACAAAGATGAAATTACTTAAACCCTAAGCTAGCTTCAGAACACGCAATCGCAGCACCCTGCTTTGATTGTTGTTCTAAGGTTAGATTATGGTCAGTGGTTAATTAGAGAACATATCCATTCTGGAAATGAGGATGAATTTTTTTTAGGGATTATATTTTAACTCTACAAATTTATCTCGTATGGTCTTGTATTACCGATTAAGATCGCGCTCTCACAATTTACACAATTCCTGACCTCGCGTGTTTTGTGTTAAGTGTTCAATTTCTTTCTTAGTTTCTTACAATTTAATAACACAATTCATGGATCATATTATGTTAATTACAGTATCTTAATGATTCAAAATAATTAAATGAATAAGGATAGAGGTCGATTTATTACTAAAAAGAACTACACTTCCATGGGTGGTGTAGTCATCGTGGAGATGCTTTCCATAAGCAAAGGATTGAAAGGGTAGAACCCAATCTTGTCTCCACTATTGATTCCAACCCAATTAAGAATATTAAGAGAAGAAGAAGAGGGGAGAACACATAATATTATTTGAAGAAAAATTCAAGAAACAAACATGAAATAAAAGAAATACAAAGAACAGCTAGGAGAGGAGAGCCTTTTTGGAAGAGAGGTTTGCACAAAGGCTTACTTCTTCCAAGAGTTGTGAGGGGCTCCCAAGAGATAAAAGTTCGGCCACAACTTCCCAAATCCTCTACCAGACCTCCCAAAGAGTTAAAACCCCTTTAAATAGAGTTTGTGGGGGCTAGGGTTACATATCTTTTTAAGTGTGAAATGAAAAACTCATCCAAATATTTTATTTCAAGTTGGACCGCCTAGTTGACCTCCAAAACGCATGAATTGACCGTCCTTCCAGAAGGATGATTTGTGTCAAATCCTTTCCTCGAGCTTTCCTCAAATTTGGGCTCAATCCAAGCCCGGATGAAGAAGATATGGCCCAAATACAGAACCCATGTCCATTCTGCCGAGTCCATCCCGCCATTGGATTAAGGGCCCATTTACTCCATTCCAATGCACTTTTTAGCTCTAGTGTACTGAATGAAAGTTGTAGAGAATTACGTTAGGAAGAATGTTACAAAATTTCAAATTCAAATAACAAATATGAAAATAGTTATCTTCCAAATACTACAGTGCACTATAAAGGGTAAAACTGGAATTTTCACCAAATTTTCAAATGAATGATCAAATCCCAAATATTTTATAAATAAACATATTTTACACAATGTGAGAAAATTATATCATTTATTATCAATAAAATATTCAAAAAAATAGTGTTTTATCAGCTCCCGTGATAGAACATTTCAATAATTTTTCCATAATGACATATACACTTGTGAGGAATTATTTTTATAATGTAATTTTATGTTCTTAATAGTCATGTGAAATTGTCTAGAGGGGAAGTAAGCAGTGTATTTATTCTTAGTTTCTCAATTAGGGGAATCTATATAGAATGTGTTATGATGTTTCTCATTAAATATAATATTACTTATTAATATAGGGTTTTTTAGTTATTAATAATAAGCAATGAAAAGTTTTATATATTTTTAAGAAGATGAGTGATAAGTATTTTAATAGTTCGTTACAGATTCTCTTTCATTTTTAGGGATATTTTGGGCTTTTTACTAGACTGATTATGGTTTATTAAATGTATATAATACTTTCTACTATAGATATGGTAATATGGGTCCCTAATAAACTGTCAACCATTTTATAAAATGATTGAAGAAGTTTTTATGTGGTTACAAGAACAAATTATTTCATGGTTCATAAAATTTTTAATAACCTAATTAATTGGAAATTTATTACTATAAATATTTAGAATATATGATATAGGGGAAATAAAAATTAATTGACTATTAATGTCATTAAATTGTGAAAATTTATTTGTTTTTGTTTTATCTTTAGTGTAATAATGGAAATATTGATATAAGTGTCTTTATTGGTGGGTGGATGTCTATAAGAAATTGGGAGGAAAATTCACTTATGTTAGGTAATGATAATCTGTTTATGAATTATGTTCATTACCAGATGATAGTAAAACTTACCAGAGGAATGATAAATATAAATTTTATAAGTTTTTTCTATGTCATGTTTCAATCACTTATGGATATCAGATAAGGTTTAGTGGATGTGGTCACAATATTGGGTGATAAGCTAAACAGTAACCAGTTCATTACACTAAGTAAATAGTAATAATAAAACCATCTAAGTGACTCACCATGATTATATTATTATCCATCTCCAACAATAATTACTCATATCTACATCATTTTCTTACAAAACTATTGGTAAATAAAGGATCTATGCCAGTTAACCTATCAAATTTTCTTCATTTGTTCCATTACAAATGTATTTATATTTGTTATTTCCTTGGAAAGCTACTATTTGAAGGGGAAATAAAAAGTATGAAGTTATTTGTTAGTGATTGTTTAAAGGTAATGATATGGGATATTAGTACATTTTTATAATCACATGAATTTTCAATTAGTGGGAAAAAAATCAAATAAAATAGTTATTTTTTTATGTGAAATTATTGGGTTGACCAAGAACTTTTTTCATGTGGGTTAGATAGCGAGTTTGTTTCTCTTCAGAAATCATTTAGTATTCATGATCATTGAGTTTTGTTTTTATCTATTGGGAAATTATTTATGAGTATATTCATAACAATCAAATGTATTTCCTTGGAAATATTGATATATTTAAATGTGGTGAGATTAAGACTATTTCTCAGTGATTAATGGAGGAATATATCAAGATTTGAAAAGAAAATAAATTGTCTAGAAAATACCACACATTAATATAGATATATTATGGATACAATAAATATATATATCATGAATTTTAATTATTTATAATATTTCAATGTGTTTTTTATTTCAGATCATTGTATGAGAGTATCAACATGAATAAGTTTGTTATGGGTAAGTGTAACATTTATAAAAACATAATTTTTCATTTCCAGTAAGTTTTATAGTGTAATTTTTCTTAAATGGAATATTTATAATGGATATTTCAACTTGGATGTATATTTAATTATGTTATTCTGAGGATTTATAAATTTTTTTTCTAGATTATATTCAACTACTATATTGGTTACTACTGATTTTAATCATCTACTATATTTGTTGCTAATTTGTATTTTTTGGTTAATAGGTATATAAAATTTGTCTTCTTTTTCAAATGAAAAGTTTTAATTAATGGATGTATTGATTTAGATACCTATGGTTTATTTTCTTTTTAAGGATGAAAATTTTAAAGGTATAGAATATAATTATTCATAATATATCTAAAAATAAAATTTATTTTAGTTAGAATCTAGAACCCATTTTTATTTTATAAGACTTCTTGGTATTCATTTTAATTAAATTTTTTCTTCTCATTTTTTAAATAAATACCATAATTTTAAATCCCCAACCCCAGTTACCTAGAATCAGTGCATTATTACATATCATTGGCATGATACAAGAAATCATGCCCCGAAAGACCAATCAGTTTAGTATCCTTGAAAGTACTAGATACATACATAAGTTTTACAATACATCATGAAATAAAAAAACATTGTGTCCCATTTGAACACTCTTATATCCCATATCCTATTCCTACTAGTTAATCATAATATACTTCTTTGAATCCTAGGAAAAACTAAACCTAAGAAAGGGGTGAGCTCAAATGCTCAGTAAGGATAACGATAAAAAGGAAACTATCATAAATAAGAATAAACATTTAGGGCAATGTATAAGACTAAAATACAATCCTTTTAAACATAAAATTAATCATAATATGGAAAAGAAAAATCAAATAATGCAATTTACTTATTCACATGGATATTCTAATAGTCTAATAATCACATGTAATATCAATAGCCAATTTCATAATGATGGAATTCATAATTCCAGACATCATAACCACATAGTCAAGGCCTCGTGCTAAGACTACAAATAAGATTTTGTCATGGAATTTTACCAATACACTAGTTTGTCTCATGAGACCAATTTATGCATCAAGGAGCTATAGCAGGCTCCACCCATCACTAACTAAGTCTAATTCATTCCTCATATGAAAAGGATGAAACATAATCTAAACATAAATATTAAAACTAGCATACGAAATGTCAATATTTCAACCACAAACCATGAATGGTATAAAAATATAACATATATAGTCAAACATAATTAATTAAATACAATATAGAAAATTTTATTATAATAAATTAACCGAAATTGAGAATAATGAAGGATATTGACATAGATGAAAATAATCATCAAAACTATTTGAGAGAAATATCCCCCATTTTCTTGAAAACATTTAAAAGTCTCACTGTTTAACAAGAAGCTCTTTAAAATAGATTTTTTAATAAAAGTGTCTCCTACCACATTGAAACTATTAAAAGGAATTTTAATTTTAGAACATTAATTTCCATGTAAATAAATACTTAAAACCATTTTTAAAACACGGAAATTAATGAGAAAGATTTAGAAGAATAAATTTTTAAAACATTTAAAATGATATTTTAGTTAGAGTTACTAACCAAATGTTAGATGCTTGAATACAACTAATTGAGGTAATAAAAACATTATAATATCATGAGAATAAAGGGATTCATGATATACTATGTCAAAGTATAGTATATACACCCAATAAAAGTGAATTGGTGCATAACAACAAATAAGTCTCAATGGAATGTAAGTTGAGATGAAATCCCTTATAAAGACCATATCCTTAGTTTAAGGATAAATAAACTACATAATTATGTGTTTGAAATATAAATAAACTCAATATGATTGGATATTATTTGTAAATAAATCATAATATATTCACACATATTCTTGTAAAAACAATACCAATGACTTAGATATTTAACTCAATGAATAGAAATTGATTTAAAATTACTCTTATCAATTTCATATAGATGACTTGAAAATTTATCAATGGAGTGATTATGTGTATAAAAATCATATCCACAAAAGGGGAGTGTAAATCACTACATAAGTAAATAAATAGTGAATTCACACGTAATCTTTGAGTAAAATAATCAATGACATTTGCGTAAAACCGAATGAGTGGAAATTGAAATTTGAAATTCCCTTACCGATTTGGTAAATTATGAAACCAAAAACCCATGAAAGAAGGTTCATACAATGATGATGTAAATACACATAAATTAAAGTATATTACACAAAGAATAAAATCATGGGCAGCACATACACCACACAAAAGTTAATTGTGGAGAATATAGCATAAATCTCACGGAAATAAAAGTGAGATGAAAACCCCTTACCTTGTACTTTTCCTTGGTCGAGGGTATGTTAAACTACTATATAATAGTTAAATAATTTTAATTAAATTATAAAAGAACCAAATACATTAATATTATTTCATATATGATCTTCTAATATTGCTTTGTTAATAATATTGTAGTAGTATCATTGTTTCGGGTGTTCACTGATTTGTTTTCCATTATATATTTGGTTACATAATTCATGTTTTTTATGGATAGGATTTATTTTATTCATATCAATAATTATATTAAGTCCCTAAAAATTATTTTTAATTTTAAAAATAAAATTATTCTTGAATGGTTATGATGGGGATGAATCTCATCGTGTTTGTGGAGACGGTAATCTGTACTTACGCATGAGAGACAATATCATTCAATTGAAGGTGAGATCGTATATAATTAGATTTTATATCATATATACAGAGTCATTAACATGTTATATTTATTATTTAAATCATTTATACATCATTATTATACCCATCCAAATAATGAAGTTTTGAATAACAACTACACCATGATGTGGAGACGGTAAGTCGTACGTATGTACATATGCTCACTTTGTCATTCATAGGATGGATAGAATAATTAATATGGTTGAAAAATATTTATACTAACATCACAGTATGTATATGGTACTAGATTTATTATTTTGGTATGGAAACAACAAATAAAGAGGAAGTGGATGAAGAATATAACTTTGAAAGAGGTGATGAAATTATTACCTCTTCTTCGGGTGCTTCCTTTTGATTTGATCAAAAGGTAACCTTAGGTTGGATTTATGATCAAAGGAAGGACTCTAGGATATAGTGACAGTATTTGGGAGGATATTTGGGTAGGGAGTATCAGAGTTAAATGGCTTTGGATGTGTGAAATTAAGATAAGGGGAAGTACCCTTTTATAAGAGAGGTGGGGGTCACTTTTGGAAAAACTTGAAATATTATTTTATTATAAATTCATTTCTAGTTTATAATAGATAAAAAAGGATTTATTTGGAGTATAAGGTGAGTATGGGTTGAAAACCAATCAACCGATAGGTTTTATATAGATTTAGATAACCATATTAACCTTATCTTTTAGATTTAATTCTTAGTTAAATAGTTTAACTTTTACCATGTATTCTTGTATTATTATAATAAATTGTTAATAAACATACAATAAAAACCCAAGAGATCCCCAAGTGGTACATTGTTGATATATCTGACCTTATCTAAGTCCTTTGGCCGAAATTTAGAGTTTTATGAATATTATATTAATTAAAAATATAGTATTTGTTTGAAAAACTTATTTATGTTAATTTTGACACTATTTAGTATTTTATTTTTGTTAAAGTCCTAAAAACATTATTACATAGAATAAAATTTATTAAATCAACCCTAAATTGTCATATTAACCAATAAAATTATTTTAATTTATAAAAAGTTAAAATTTACATTTATTTGGATATTTATAATATCAATTATTTTAATATTTCATTAATAAGGTAATTACTGCATCATCATTGTGTCTAACTTAAATTTTATTATTTAATGCCTAAAAATAATAAATAAAATAAAATTATGTAGGAAATATTTTTATATTTCTAATTAATATTTATAGTGCAATTTATATAATTTATAACTCTATATTAATATTGGTTTAGTTATTAAACATTGAATTTAACACATTTAACTCTAATTTAAATAAAATAATAATAAAGTCCTAATCTAATCCAAGTGGGACAAAAGGATACTATTTTATTCCTAATTTTGTTTATGGTCTAAATACACTTATCCAATAGAATTATTACATGTGTTAGGATAATTATAATATCATTTTTACCTTTAATTACCCTATTTACTTTTAAAAGTGGTAAATAAAAGTCAAAAGTTACAATTCACAAAAAATTATTTTCATCTTATTAAACAACATTTTACTTACTAATGTAAACCATGTCTCTCGTATTTTTTAAATTCAATCCACAGAAGTGGTAAAATTAAATTTTATGAAAATTTGCTAACGTGCTTAGAAGGTTGGTAAAAGACGTTAAAAATTTCATTAAAATTTTATACATCTAATTTTATTATAAAATGACTCCAAAGAATTACATTGAACTAATAGACTTATTGTGTATCTACTTTTACTTAAAATAAATTTAAATAAAATAAATAATTATTTATATAAAAAGTCGGGTAATAAACAATAATGTAGTGTTTTTCACTATTCATAAAAAATTGAATGTTTTCAGAAAAATACCAAAACTTCACCCTAAGATAATTTTTATATTAAAAATCCAAAAATTAATTCTATTTTATGTAATTAAAAACATAAAATTTTCATTAATTAATTTAAAATTAATACCCGTTGTCAAAACCAAAAAATGCAGGTTTTTAAAAAGTAAAAACTATCAAAAGATTTGCATGTGTTTATGTCAAATTTAAATGTGAAATTATTTATAAAGACCTATACTATAGTAAATTATAAAAATATAATCTAATTTTGATTACAAACCATAAAAATGTATAATTTGTCACTATAAATTATTTTGATTAAAAAAGTTGTTTTCAATTAAAATTTAGTATTTTTCACTATTCACCAAATTAAGAAAGTTATTAGAAAAACCCCAAAATATTATCAAAACTAAATTTTTATGTCCAGATTATAAAGAATATGTATTTTTTAAATTGAATATAAAAATTTGTCAAATATTGGATTTAATAAGGTTCTCTATTAAAAGGCGGTAAGATTGCCTTTTCTGAAAAATACTTCCTTTATCTAGAAAAATAAATTTTTCTTATATTATGTCTAAGAAACACATAATATAAATGTTAAAATTTTATGGAGTATATAAAATTCAAAATGTAGTTAATACTATTCATAATTTCTTTTTTAATGACTAGTTATTTAAGTTGTGGTGCACTCGAACTTGGTGTTTCATATAGCGCAACTATTGAATTACTTTAAAGAAAATAACATACTATGAAATCTTGGGGTGTTACATTTTTTCCCTCTTTTGGAAATTATGCCCTCGCAATTTTAAAATTGGGCTTGGGAACTTCGTTAAATGTCCCACATCGAAAAAAGAGTCAATAAAACTATCACTTTAAATGAAAGAAATCGAAGTACAAAGCTCACTTGAGATAACCCATACTAGGATTCCATGTAGGAAAACATGGATGTGGAAGATAAACTAAGTGTCAAGTTCTGATAGAGAGTAATAGAAAACATGATCAGTACAAAGATAAAAACAATAAAACCACAAACTGGTGATGGGATAAACGGTCACTAGTTCCCCATTAGGAAAAGTAAACATAGAAAACTTTTTGTTTTAAGTTCCATTTCATAAAGTTGAGGAATTTATTTATGAAATTGACTAAGGACATAAAGAGATATACTTACTTTTTAAGTAGAGTTTCATCCTTTGATAAATTTCTACCGCTAACTCATCATTTTTACAAACGATGCGTATTCAAGATGACATGGTCACACCTGAAGCACTAGAATCAACTTCTAGAGAATAACATGATCCAAAAAGGATAAACTATATATTTCCCTTGTCTTTATAGATTAACTAATACCAAAATGGTTATTACAAGATCAGATGATCCCAAAAAAGGATAATCCATTTGAAAAAGAAATGCTAATCTTAATTTCTAAAATTAAACCAACAATACCAAAAGTATAATAAATACCATTCAATAAAAAATTGTCCTTAAATTCTTTCAATATAATCCAAACTAAGATTGAAACCCAAAACTCAGAAGAATTTGATTACGTAGTCTTCCATATTAAATTGTATCTAAAAATAACATTCACTACTCTTAAAGTCACATACTTAAAAGTAATAAACCTAATCACATATTCTCTATGATAGGTTAATTATTTCCATAAATAACCCAAATCGCTATAAATCCACAATACAAACATAGATAAAAATACACCATTACTCCTCAAATGATACCCCATAGTATTCTATTTTCCTTAGGCATATAGTGTTCCCAACAGAGCGAACATCTTCCAAAATAACATTTATCCCTTAGTCACCAAATCATTTTCCAATACTAAAGATATCCATTTGATAAGACCTAAGATCCAAAACAAACTTATTATTGATCAATAAAAGCATTTAACTAAAAAGAATTATTCACACTAACCAGGGACTTCACGTAGTCCAGTGGTAGGCGATAAATCCCAATCGCACTCTGGTTGTGGGTTTGATTCCCACAGCTTTGTATGACGCGATGGGTTGTGACACAGTCTGTGTGTTGTCCTTTTTCAAAAACTATATTTTATAACATACCAAAATATAGATAAATTAATCAAAATAACCATAACATAATTTAACCACAAATGTTATCTCATACCTAGCATTTTCATCCCAAAAAATAATAACCTATAATTTCCTCAAATTCAAGGATCAAATAAACCAAAGTGGTTCTTTATAACCCTATCCACAAAAGAAAAGATAATTCTTCCTCAAAAAACATTTTCACATAACAAACTGCATGGTTACACATACAAGAGATTATACTTACAAAGTAATCCCATACTTTTAAACATTACTTCATCCCTTTATTTCCACATAGGTTCTTTCTTGACATAGAGGTTATTATATATAATATGGGAATTGACTCGGGTAATGACAACGTCCCATACATTTATGGAAAATAACTGTAATTGGATTCTTAGGATCATTTTTATTTTCTTCCATAGTACTCTTCATTTTTCCTCAGTAATTATTTACTTTATGTCTTTATTTCCCCCACGTGAAGCATTTATTTATTCAATTAAGACACTTTCCTAGGTGTCTCCTTCCACATTTCTAGAATGATGGAAATTTATCTTTCTTTTCTTTATAGTTTCCATTGCTGGAGATCTTATCAATCACCTCCTTTATCTTCTTTTTTGAGTCTGGGTGTTGGTTAATATATATGTTGTTGATCGTATTTTGGGAAAACTGATTCGGTATGAACACGATACATATTATGCCTATCAAAATTCCATTCCATTGCTCATTTTAACCATTGTTCCCACCATGTAGATAATGTTCAATGTTACTATGACTTCCTTGGAATCCATCCATTGACTAACACAAGAAAGCATAGTGTGAGTCATAAAATAATTTAGAGAATACCATGACACCTTATTTTTAATCTAAAATATATTAAGATTAACTGAGGTTGTTTATTCGCATCTTATATTAAAATCCTTCAAATCATTTTGTAAGTAAAATGTGAATTATCCTAAGAATATCCCCTGGGAGTGTTGTAACCAATATTGCAGCAATGCTCGTTGTCGTGTACCAAGATACCTTGGGTCAATCCCAATACTCCTTGTCTAATTTTTCACTCCTCGAAACAACTGTGCCTGAGCCACCTCTACCTGATTGTATCTAGACAGGGATGCATTGTTTGGAAAACCCACATAATATTTACATTATCAATTTTTTTTTTGTTCTTCTATACTAATCCTAAAATTCTCTCTTATGGTAGTGTTTTCTAATCAAAGTTTTTTGTAAATCTAGCTTCCAAGGTTGGTATTAAAATTCCTTTGATACCAACTGTAACACCCCAACCCAGTTACCCAAAATCGGTGTAGTATTACATAACATTGGCATGATACAAGGAATCATCTTCTGAAAGACCGATCAGTTTACTAGCCTTGGAAGTACTAGATACATACATAAGTTTTACATTACATCATGAAATAAAAAAAACATTGTGTCCCCTTTGAACACTCTTATATCAGTTATCCTATTCCTGAAGGTTAATCGTAATATACTTCTTTGCATCCTAAGAAAAATTAAACAAATGAAAGGGGTGAGCATAGATGCTCAGTAAGGGTAACCATATAGTAGAAACTATCATAAATAAGAATAAACATTTAAATCAATGTATAAGACTAAAACACAAGACTTTTAAACTTAAATTTCATCATAATATGGCAATGATAAATCAAAAAATTCCATTTACTTATTCTCATGGATATTCAACAAGTAAGATAATCCCATTTAATATAAATATTCAATTTCCTAATGATGGAATGCATAATTTCGGGCATCATAACCACATAGTCAAGGCCTCATGCCAAGACTACAAATAAGATTTTTTCAAGGCCATGTGCCAAGACACTAGTCTTTCTCATGAGACCTACCAATGTATCGGGGAGCTATAATGGTATCCACCCATCACTTACTAAGTCCAATTAATTCTTCATATGAAAAGGTTGAAACGTAATCTAAACATTTGTATTAAAACTAGCATACAAAATGCCAATTTTTGAACCAAAAATCATGGATGGTATAAAAAATGCACATCCATAGTCAAACATAATTAATTCAACACAGTATGGAATATTTTATTATAATAAATTAACTAAAATAGAGAATAATGAATGATATTTACATAGATGAAAATAATCATCAAAACTATTTGAGAGAAATATCCCAATTTTTCTTGAAAACATATAAAAGTATCGCTATTTATCAAGAAGCTATTTAAAATAGATTTTTGAATCATAGTTTCATATACTACTTTGAAAATTTTAAAAGGAATTTTAATTTTAAAACATTAATGTCCATATAAATAAATCCATAAACCCATTTTTAAAACATGAACATTAATGAGAAAGATTTAAAAGAATAAATTTTGAAAACATTTAAAATGATATTTTAGATAGAGTTCCTAACCAAATGAATGATTTTTGAATATAATAAATTAAGCTAATAAAAACATTATAATATCATAAGAATAAATGGATTCATGATATACTATGTCAAAGTAGAGTATATACACTAAATAAAAGTGAATTGGTGTATAACAAAAAAGAAGTATCAATGGAATATAAGTTGAGATGAAATCCCTTATAAAGACTGTATCCTTAGGTTAAGGATAAATAAACGACATAATTATGTGTGAAAAATATAAATACACTCAATATGATTGGATATTCTATGTAAATAAATAAGATTACATTCACACATATTCTTGTAAAAACAACACCAATGACTTGGATGTTTAACTCAATGAATAGAAATTGAGTTAAAATTACTCTCATCAATTTCATATCAATGAATTGAGAATTTATCAATGGAGTGATTATGTATATCAAAAGTATATCCACACAAAGGGTAGTGTAAATTACTACCTAAGTAAATAAATAGTGATTTCACACATAATCTTGGATTAAAATAATCAACGAAGTTTGCGTAAAACCGAATGAGTGGAAATTGAAATTTGAAATTACCTCACAGATTTCGTAACTTTTGAAATGTACACCCCATGAAAGAAGGATCATACAATGATGATGTAAATACACATAAATTAAAGTATATTACACAAAGAATACAATCTTGGTGAGTATATACACCACACAAAAGGTAATAGTGGAAACTATAGCATGAATATCACGGGAATAAAAGTGAGTGAAAACCCCTTACCTTGTACATTTTTTTAGTCGAGGGTACGTTAACATCCTGTATAATAGTAAAATCATTTTTATTAAATTATACAAGAACCACATGCATAAATATGATATCATATATGATCTTCTAATATTGTTTTGTTAATAATATTTTAGTAGTACCATTGTTTCGGGTGTCAACTAATTCGTTTTCCTTTATATATTTTGTTACGTAAGTCATCCTTGTTATGGATAGGATGTATCCGATTTATATCCAGAATTATATTAAGTTCGTAAACATTATTTTTAATTATAAAATTAAAATTATTCTTGAATGGTTTCGATGCGGAATTAATCACATCACGTTCGTGGAGATGCTAATCTATACGTACGCATGAGCGACAATATCATTCAATTGAAGGTGAGATCATATATAATTGGATTTTATATCATATAGAAAGAATATATAATATTTTATATTTATTATTTACATCAACTATATATCATTATTATACTCATCCAAATAATGAAGTGTTGAATAACAACTACACCATGACGTGGAGATGGTAAGTCGTACGTACGCATGTATGGTGACTCTTTCATCCGTAGGATGGATAGAATAATGAATATGGTTGTAACATATTTATAATTACATCACAGTATAAAGAAGGTACTGGATTAATTATTTTGGTATGGATACAACAAAGAAAGAGGAAGTGGAAGAAGAAGATAACTCTGAATGAGGTGATTAAAATTATTACCTCTTCTCCGAGTTCTTCCTTTTGATTTGATCAAAAAGGATCATTAGGTTGGCTTTATGAACAAATTAATGCCTCCAGTATGTAGTGAAAATATTTTGGAGGATATTTGGTAGGGGTTTTCTGAGAAAAATGGCTTTGTAGGTGGGAAATGGAGAGAAGGGGAAGTACCCTTTTATAAGAGAGGTGAGGGTCACTTTAGGAAAACCTTAAAATATTATTTTATTATAAATTCATTTTCAGTTTATAATGGATCAAAATAGATTTATTTCGAGGATAAGATGGGGATGGGTATATAACCTCTCAACCAATAGGTTTTAGATAGTTTTAGGTCACCATATTAACCTTCTCTTTTATGTTTAACTCTTAGTAAAATAGTTTAACTTCTAATATGTATTCTTGTATTATTATAATAAATGGTTAATAAACTTACTATAAAAAGCCAAGAGAACCCCAATTGGTTAATTATTGATATATATGACCTTATCTATATCCTTTTTCCAATATTTAGATTTTTAGAAATATTATATCAATTAATAATATAATATTTGTTTTAAAAACTTATTTATGTCAATTTTAACACTATTTGGTATTTGATTTTTGTTTAAGTCATAACAACATGATTAATTCATATAAAATATATTTAATCAATTATAATATGTCATATTAACATTTAAAATTATTTCAATTCATCATAAGTCTCAATTAAAATTTATTTGGACATTTATAATATCAATTATTTTAATATTACATTAATAAGTTAATTACTACATTATCATTATGTCGTAATTAAATTTACTTATTTAATGTCTAAAATTTATAAATAAAATACCATTATGTAGGAAATATTTTTATCATTATAATGAATATTTATAGTCGAATTTATCATATTAATAACCCTATATTAAAAATGGTTTAGTTATTAAACATTTAATTTAACTCTTTTAACTCTTCTTTAAATAAAATAATAATAAATGTCCTAATCTAATCCAAATGGGCCAAAAGGAACATATTTTATTCCTAATGTTGGTTTTGGTTGAAATAAACCTATCCAATAGAATTAGGACATGTGTTAGGATAATTATAATATCATTTTTACCTTTAATTACCCTATTTACTTTTAATCGTGGTAAATAAAAGTCAAAAGTTACTATTCACCAAAACTTATTTTCATCTTATTGAAACAAATTTTACTTATTGATGTCTACTGGGTCTCTTTGATATTTGAAATTCAATCCACAGATGCGGTGAAATTACATTTTTTGAAAATTTGTTAACGTTCCTATAAAGTGGGTAAAATACGTTAACAAATTCAATAACATTTTATACATATAATTTTATTATAAAATGACTCCAATGAATTAAATTAAACTCATATAGGTATTATGTATCTATTTTGACTTAAAATAAATTTAAATAAAATAAATAATTATTTAAATAAAAAGTCGTTTTTTAAACAATAACACATTGTTTTTCACTATTCATCAAAATTGAAAGTTTTCAGAAAAAAATAACAAAAATTCACCCTAAGCTAATTTTGATATTATGAATTCAAAAATAAATTCTATTATACCAAATTCAAAACATATAAGTTTAATTAATTAATTTAAATTAATTCATTTTGTCAAAACAAAAAAAAATCAGTTTTTTTAAAAGTAAAAATTATAAAAAGATTGACATGTGTTATATCAAATTTATATGTGAAATTACTTATAATGACCAACTATGTATTAAATGCTAAAAATATAATATAATTATACTTTCAAACCATTCAAATGTATAATTTAACACTATAAATTATTTTGATTAAAAAAGTTTTTTTCAATTAAAATTTTGTATTTTTCACTATTCACCAATATATGAAAGTTATCATAAAAACACAAAAACTTTATCGAAACTAAATTTTTATGTCCCGATTCAAAATAAGAAGTTTATTTTGTCAAATTGAATAAATAAAGTGTTAAATATTGGATTTAAAAAGGGTTCTCCATTAAAAGGTGGTAAAAATTCATTTTCTAAAAAATACTTCATTTATCTGAAAAATGGAATTTGTTCTTATATTATGTCTAAGAAACACATAATATGGATGTTAAAATTATATGTAGTATATAAAATTAAGAATGTAGTTAATATTATTCATAGCCTCTTTTTGAATAGATAGTTTGGTAAGTCGTAGTGTGTTCGAACTCGGTGTTGCATGTAGCACAAGCTATTGAATTACTTTAAAGAAAATAACTTACTATGAAATCTTGGGGTGTTACATTCTTCCCCCATTTTGGAAATTGTGTCCTCGCAATTTTAACATTGGGCTTGGGAACTTGATTGAATGTTTTACATCAGAAAATAAGTCAATAAAACTATCACTTTAAAAGAAAGAAAGAGAAGTACAAAAGTCACCCACAATAACCCATACTATGATTACATGTAAGAAAACATGGATATGGAAGATAAACTAAGTGTAAAGTTTTTATGGAGAGTGATATAAAACATGATCAAGAAAAATTTAACAAAAATAAAACCACAAACTTGTTATGGGATAAACGGTCATTAGTTTCCCAGTAGAAAAAGTAAACTGAAAATTTTTTTGTTTTATGTTCCATTTCATAAATTTGAGGAATTTATTTATGAGATTAGCTAAGAACATAAAGATATATACTTACTTTTTATGTATAATTTCATCCTTTAATAAATTTCTACCACTAACTCATCTTTTTTCCAAACAATGAGTATTTAATATGACTTGGTCACACCTGAAGCGCTAGAATGAACTTCTAGAGAAACACATGATCCTAAAAGGATAAACATTATATTTCCCTTGAATTTAGAGATTAACCAAAACCAAAATGTTTAGTACAAGATAAAATGATCCCCAAAAAGGATAATCCCTTTGAGAAAGAAATATTAATCTTAATTTCTAAAATTAAACCAACAGTACCCAAAGTTCAATAAATACCATTCAATAAACAATTGTCCTTAAAATCCTTCAATATAATCCAAACTAATATTGAAACCCAAAACACAGAAGAATTTAATTATATAGTCTTCAACGTTAAATTTTATCTCCAAATAACATCGATTACACTTAAAGTCACATACTTAAAAGTAATTAACCTAATCACATATTCTATATGATAGGTTAATAATTTCTATAAATAATCCAAATCACTATAAATCCACAATAAAAACATAGATAAAAATACACCATTACTCCGCAAATTAAATCCCATATTATTCTATTTTCCTTAGGCATATAGTGTTCCCAATAGATTGAACGTCTTCCAAAATAGCATTTATCAATTAATCACCAAAATCATTTTCCTATACTATGGATATCTATTTGATAATATATAAGATTTAAAATCAACTTATTATTGATCAATAAAAGAATTTAACTAAAAATAATTAGTAACACTACCCAGGGACTTCACGTAGTCCAGTGGTAGGTGATAAATCTCAGTCACACTTTGGTTGTGGATTCGATTCTCGCAGCTTTGTGCAACACGACGGGTTGTCACACGGTCTATGTATGTCCTTTTTCAAAATCTATATTTTATAACATTCCAAAAATGATATAAATTCCTCTAAATAACCATAACCTAATTTAACCATAAATGTTATCTCATACATCACATTTTCATCCCAAAACATAAAAACCTATAATTTCCTCAAATTCAAGAATCATATAAACCCAATTAGTTCTTTATAACTATATCTACAAAAGAAAAGATAATTCTTCCTAAAATAAAAATTTCACATAAAAAACTACATGGTTACACATACAAGAGAATAGTATTACAATGTAATATCATTCTTTTAAACAATTCTCCATCCATTTATTTCCACATAGGTTCTTCCTTGACTTTGAGGTTATCCTGTAGAATAGGTCATTGACTCAGGTAAAGTCAAGGTCCCTTAAATTTTAGGAAAATTATAGGAATTGGATTCTTAGTATCATTTTTATTTTCTTCCATAGTACTCTTCATTTTTCCTTAGAAATTCATTACGTTATGTCCTTCTTTCCCACACATAAAGAATTTATTTGTTCCATTGAGACACTTTCCTGGGTATCTCTTTCCACATTTTGGGCATGATAGAAATTGATCTTTTGTTCCTCTACGGTTCCCATTACTGGAGCTCTTATCAACAACTGCCTTTCATTTCATTGTTGAGTCCAGGAGTTAGTTAATATATATGTAGTTGATCATATTTTCTGAGAACTGATTCGGCATGAACGTGGTATCTTTTACTCCTTTCAAAATTTCATTTCGTTTCTCATTTCCACCACTATTACCACATTGTACATCATGTTCAATGTTACTATGACTTCCTTTCAATCTATCCATTGACTAACACATGAAAACATAGTGTGAGTCATAAAATCACTTATAGATTATCATGACACCTTATTTCAAATATAAAATACCATAGGATTAATCAAGGTTATTTATTCTCATCTTATATTAAAATCCTTCAAATTGGTTTGTAAACAAAATGTGAATTATCCTGAGCATGTCCTCTAGGAGTGTCGTAACCAAGAGTGCAGCAAGGCCCGTTGTCATGTACTTAGATACCTCGGGTCAAGCACGAAACTCCTTGTCATAGTTTTCACTCATAGGTACAACTATGCCAGAGCCAACTCTACCTGATCATATAAAGACAGGGAGGTATTGCTTGGAAAACGAACATAATATTTAAATTACCAAAATTTTTGGATGTTTATCTATACAAATCCTCAATGTTGATCTTAGGGTAGTTTTTTCTAATCTGAGTTTATTTATATCTAGCTTCCAAGGTTTGTACTAAAATTCCTCTGATACCAACAGTAATTCCTCGACCCCAATTACCCAGAATCGGAGGATTTTTTCATAACATTGGCATGATACAAGGAATCATGTATCCAAGGAATTAATAGTTTAGGAGCCTTGGAAGTACTAGATACATACATAAGTTATACATTACATCATGAAATAAAAAAACAGTGTGTCCCCTTTGAACACTCTTATATACCTTAGCCTATTCATGTAGGTTAATCATAATATACTTCTTTGCATCCTGGGAAAAATAAAACATAATAAAGGGGTGAGCACAGATACTTAGTAAGGATAACAATATAGCATAAACAATCATAAATAAGAATAAATATATAAGGAAATGTATAATACTAAAACAAAAGCCTTTTAAACTTAAAATTCAGCATAATATGGAAAAGATATATCAAATAATTCCATTTACTTATTCACATGGATGTTATACTATCAAATAATCACATGTAATATCAATATCTAGTTTCATAATGATGGAATTCATAATGTCGGCCATCATAACCACATCGTCAGGGCCTTATTCCAAGACTACAAATAAGATTTTGTCAAGGCCTTGTGCTTAGACACTAGTTTGTCTCTTGAGACCTACCGATTCATCAAGGATATATAGTGGGAAATACCTTTAACTTACTAAGCCCAATGCATTCCTCATATGAAAAGGTTTAAACCTAATCTAAACTGTCATATTAAAACGAGTATACGAAATTTCAATATTTTAACCACAAACAATGGATGGTATAAAAATTGCATATCTATAGTCAATCATAATTAATTCAATACAATATGGAAGATTGTATTATTATAAATTAACCTCAATCGAGAATAATTAAGGATATTGACATAGATGTAAATAATCATCAAAACTATTTGACAGAAATATCCACATTTTTCTTGAAAATATTTAAAATTCTAACTATTTATCAAGAAGTTGTTTAAAATAGTTTTTTGAATCAAAGAGTACCATACCACATTGAAACTTTTAAAAGTGATTTTAATTTTAAAACATTAATTTCCATATAAATAAATCCTTAAAACCATTTTAAAAACATGGAAATTATTGATAATGATTTAGGAGAATAAATTTTTAAAACATTTAAAATGATATTTTAGTTAGAGTTCCTAACAAAATGAGGGAAACTTGAATACAACTAATTGAGGTAATAAAAATTTTATAATATCATGATAATAAATGGATTCATGATATTTTATGTCAAAGTATAGTATATACACCAAATAAAAGTGAATTGGTGCATAACAACAAAGAAGTCTCAATGGAATGTAAGTTGAGATGAAATACCTTATAAAGACTGTATACTTAGGTTAAGGAAAAATCAATGACATGATTATGTGTGAAAAATATAAATACACTCAATATTATTGGATATTCAGTGTAAATAAATTAGAATACATTCACATATATTCTTGTAAAAATAGCCCCAATGACTTGGAAGTTTAACTCAATAAATAGAAATTGAGTTAAAATTGCTCTTATGAAGTTCATATCAATGACTTGAGAATTTATCAATGGAGTTATTATGTGTATAAAAAGTATATCCACACAAAGGGGAGTATAAATTACTACATATATAAATAAATTGTGATTTCACACATAATCTTGGAGTAATATAATCAATGATGTTAGCGTAAAACCAAATTAGTGGAAATTGAAATTTGAAATTCCCTTACTGATTTGGTAACTTAAAAACAAACACCACATGAAAGAAGGATCATACAATGATGATTTAAATACCCATAAATTAAATTATATTACAAAAATAATACAATCATGGGAAGTACATACACCATACAAAAGGTAATAGTGGAAAATATAGCATGAATCTCACAGGAATAAAAGTTTGATGAAAACCCATTACCTTGTACTTTTCCTTAGTCAAGGGTACGTTAACCTCTTGTATAATAGTTAAATTATTTTCATTAAATTATACAATAACTACATATATAAATATGATATCATATATGATCTTCTAATATTTCTTTGTAAATTATATTTTAGTAGTATCATTGTTTCACGTGTTAACTTATTTGTTTTCCTTTATCTATTTGTTTACGTAGGTCAGGTTTGTTAAATATAGGATGTATTTGATTCATATCCCAAATTATATTTAGTTCTTAAAAATTATTTTTAATAATATAATGTAAAGTATTCTTGAATGGTTACGATGGGGAATGAATCTCATCGCATTCGTGGAGACGGTAATCCGTACGTACGCACGAGCGAAAATATCAATCAATTGAAGTTGAGATCATATATAATTTTATTTTATATAATATATAAAAAATACTTAATATGTTATATTTATTATTTACATAAATAATACATCATTATCATACCCATACAAATAATGAAGTGTTGAATAACAACTACACCATGACATGAAGACGGTAAGTCGTTCGTTCGCACGTATGGTGACTTTGTCATTCATAGGATGGATAGAATAATGAATATGGTTGTACCATATATATAATACCAATAAAATATTTAGAATGTAATGGATTTATTATTTTGGCATTGAAACAACAAAGAATGCGTAAGTTGAAGAAGAAGATAACTTTAAAAGAGGTGAGGAAATTATTACCTCTTCTTCGGTTGATTCCTTTTGATTTCATGAAAAGGGGTCCATAGGTTGGCTTTTTTATCAAAGTAATGACTCTAGGATGTAGTTACAGTAGTTGGGATGATATTTGGGCAGGTTTTTTCCAATCCAAATGGCTTTGGAGGTGTGAAATTAAGATAAGGGGTGGTAACTTTTTATAAGAGAGGTGTGGGTCACATTAGGAAAACCTAGAAATATTATTTAATTATAAATTCATTTTCGGTTTTTCATGTCTCCAAATGAATTTATTTATAGGATAAGGTGGGTAATGGTAGAAAAACTCTCAAAAAATAGGTTTTATACAGGTTTAGGTCCCCATATTAACCTTATCTATTAGATTTAACTCTTAGTTAAATAGTTTAACTTTTTGCATATATTCTTGTATTATTATATTAAATGGTTAATAAACATAATATAAAAAGCCCATAGAACCCCAAGTGGTTAATTATTGATATATCTAACCTTATTTAATTCAGTTGGACAAACCTTAGATTTTATGGAATATTATATCAATTAATAATATAGTATTTGTTTTAAAAACATATTTATGTCAATTTTGACACTATTTTGTATTTGATTTTTTTGAAGTCCTAACAACTTGATTACATCGAATAAAATTTATTTAATCAAACCTAACATGTCATATTAATCTATAAAAATATTTGAATTAATCAGAAGCCCCAATTTACATTTATTTGGAAATTAATAATATCAATTATTTTAATATTTCATTAATAAGGTTATTACGACATCATCATTGTGCCAAAATTAAATTTAAAATTTTAATGCCTAAAAAATATAAATAAAATACCATTATTTATGAAATTTCTTTAGATTTATAATTAATATTTATAGTCAAATTCATCTTATGTATAACCCTATATGAAAAATAATTTATTTATTAAACATTGAATTTAACACTTTTAACTCTTCTTTAAATAAAATAATACTAATATCTTAATCTAATACAAGTGGGCCAAAAGGATCATATTTTATTCTTAAGGTTGTTTATGGTCGAAATACACTTATCCAATAGAATTAGGACATGTGTTAGAGTAATTATTATAACATTTTTAGCTTTAATTTCCCTATATACTTTTAACCGTGTTAAATAAAAGTCCAAAGTTACTATTCACCAAAAATTATTTTCATCTTATTGAATCATATTTCACTTACTAATGTCAACCATATCTATCAGATTTTTGAAATTAAATCCACTGAAGTGGTAAAATTACATTGTATGCAAATTTTCAAATTTTCCTATAAGGTGGGTAAAAGACGTTAAAATTTTGAATAAAATTTTATACATCTAATTTTATTATAAAATGACTCCAATGAATTACATTGAACTCATATAGGTATTATTTATCTATTTTGACTTAAATTAAATTTAAATAAAATAAATAATTATTTAAATAAAAAGTGAGTTTTCAAACAATAACGAAGTGTTTTTCACTATTCATCAAAAATTGAATATTTTTAGAAAAATACCAAAATTCACCCTAATATAATTTTGAAATTATGAATTAAAAAATAAAATCTATTTTACCAAATTCAAAACATAGAAGTTTCATTAATTAATTTAAATTTAATTCTCATTGTCAAAACCCAAAAAAGCATGTTTTTAAAAAGTAAAAACTATCAAAAGATTGACATGTGTTGATGTCAAATTTAAATGTGAAATTACTTATAATGACCTAAATTTGATTAAAAGATAAAAAAATAGTGTAATTATACTTAAAAACCATTAAAATGTATAATTTAATAATATAAATTATTTTGATTAAAAAAGTTGTTTTCAATTAAAATTTAGTATTTTCACTATTCACCAAAATATGAAACTTATCATAAAAACACCAAAAATTTATCAAAACTAAATTTTTATTTTCTAATTATAAAGAAAAAGTTTATTTTTTCAAATTGAATATATAAAAGTGTCAAATATTGTATTTAAAAAGGGTTCTCCATTAAAAGGTGGTCAAATTGCATTTTCTAAAAAATACTTACTTTATCTGAAAAATTGAATTTATTCTTAAATTATGACTAATAAACATATAATATGGATGTTAAAATTATATGGATTATATTAAATTCTAAATGCATTTAATAATATTCATAACTGCATTTTGAATGGCTATTTTGGTAAGTCGTGGTGCGCTCGAACTCAGTGTTGAGTGTAGTGCAAGCTATTGAATTACTTTAAAGAAAATAACTTACTATGAAATATTTGGGTGTTACAATAATAGGTTTTATGGGAAATATTTATTTTTTGTTAAATAAGGCTAAAATAAGAATTTCCTCATAAATAGAGTTTTTGTTTGAGAAGAAAACTTATCCTCTTATTATTTAATGGAGTGTTTCATTGGAATTGGTATTTTGTTAATTTTTTATCAATGATTGAATTTTTAGTATTATTGAAAAGGATATTATTAGAATATTAAATTTATATTTTAACCTAAAAATGAACTATAAACTAATATTTTTTAGAAATGACATAGAGACTAGGGATTATAATCTTTATCAACATGGAGTCCACCATAAATTAAAGGATTTTCAGAAGAATGAGAAATCGATAGATAAAAGGTATGGTTACTTAAAATCATGTCTTGTTTTATATTTATTTCCCCATTTAACTACATTAAATTCATATATGTCAAACCATAATCTACAATAATAAAATTGGAAGTATATTTAACTAAATTTGTAAGAACCTGGATCTTCATTTCATGTATGGATCTTTATTTCTGGTTGTTTTGTGTAAAAATAAAGAAATGATCTTTTTCTAAGTACACATTGTGTGCTTTGAAGTACATGATATATACCTGGTTTCCGTGCATAACTATCTTATGGTTGTGTAATGACCAATTTCATGGACGTGTGGGTGACCTGGAAGACCGCCTAAAGTGGGGGTCGGTTGGGGCTAGTACACGGTTTGTATATTAAATGAACATGTTGTGTACTTTTCTTTTATTTTATTAATCGAACTGGTGTCATGTCCTATCTCTAGAATCATCTTCTTCATCTCATTTCTCCTCCATAAGATCAATTTACGACTAAAAATCATCAAGTTTCTCATGTTCCTCCATCTGAACTCCAATTGAGATGTCGTCGAGTGTGTTGGATTCCCACCGGTGAGTTCTCTCTTTCCCTAGAGCCTCTCTTACTGATTTATCCTCTCTCTTATGTTATTTAAGGTTGAATGATTTTGATCTTTTTGAAAATCTAAGGCGTTCAAGGCCGATTAAAGGGTCGACGTTTGGAATTGTTCATCGTACCACATCGAGGTAGGTGGTTTTTTTTCTTTGATATTATTTGGATTATATATGTTTAAAGTGTCAAATACCCTTGTTTGGGGTATTGCATGTTTTAGATTGTGACCCTATTAAATACCTCCTATGGTTTGGTCATTTGGTTAAGGGTTGTTTCCTTTGCATAAAATTGTATACCCTTGATTTTTGGGGCACCCATGGGTTCTTTCCCTTATTTGACTATTTTTGGCTGTTTGGACTAGGATTCCTATGAGGCATACCATATTTTCCATGCCTTGAGTTGTTTAGGATGGATTTTATTGTTTATATGTGATTCCTATTTTTATGTTGTGATTAAAGTCGAGCCATGTAATAGTTTGTATTGCATATAGAGCCTTTAATGAATGATGTATGCATGCTGATCTTCCTTAGACCGTGAGAGACTTGGACTAGGAAACTTATGAGGGTTTCCATGTTTATTTACATAGGACCATGAGATCCTTACTGTACTTTTTAACCTAGGGGTCTTGACTGGGAGATCTACCCAAATGTTGTTTATGATTATTTATAATACATTGACCCAAGGGGGTATTGACCCTAAGAGCTACCTAGAGGTCGTGTAAAATTTATTTAATTCTATGTTAAACCAAATGGGTTAGACCATAATTTCATTATCATAGGGTTGTTATGAATGTTTTATTGAAATACTATGATGATTCAGCCAAACCAAATCACAAGCTTGGAATCGGTCTTACTTGGTTATTTAGATGGTCTTCTAAGATGCCAGTTGTTAAAATTACCTGGAGGGATACATAGATTAGGATAGATCCCAAGATTCATTATTCAATCGTTTGAACAATTAATAAATGGAAATGAATGTAATTGGAAACTGTAGGATTGTTTACATTCGAGTAATTCCTAGTTTATTACTTATTTTTGCGTATTTTCCTGATATATACATTCACTAACAGTTAGGTACAGATCTTTTGGTGGTTGATTACTAGAATTCATCTCACACCTTTTTTGGGTCATGTTTTTTGAACCAAACATATTATATGGTTGTAGGTATAGATAATGGAATGCACCCTTCTATATCAGGTACTTGATTATTGTTGGAGCTGAAGATCATGGGACCAAGATGAGGCTTGCGATGCTGTTGGAGTTTATTGTTTTCTTTACCTGGGTTTCAGTATTGTATTTCCATCATTGTGTCTTGTTTTACTGATTTATTAGATACTTTAACAGATGAATCATTATTTATATATGTGTTATAGTGGTTTATTCTATTAGTCTTCTATTGTTTACAATGTTTTATGGTATTACTGCTTCTGTTATTGTTTATTATTTGTTATTATGTTGTGAATACTCTGCCAATGAGTTCATAGCTTCCCCACTATCACAACAAAGACCCTCACTTCTAGTAGGTATCCTTTGGCATTTGGGTAAATGCACTTGAGGCCATGTGACCAACCGGGTACGAGGCACCTTTGGGTGGCACTCAAAATCGGGATGTTACAAAGTGGTATCAGAGAATTATGTTCTTTTCAATTTTTTCATACTATTGGGAGCCTATAGATAGGGATAGAAAGGAATAGGTAGTTGGTAATAATTTTTTCCCAAGAGTAGCTAACTCATGTATAGGGATAATCCAAGTTACCTCAAATATTCTTATTTTTCTGGTTTTTCAATTTTTACAGTTGATTTGACTTCACCATTGGGTGAGGAATTTGTTTTGTGTTGTTATTATTGATATCATTGTGGTTCTATTTCTATTGAAACTCGATGAGATGAGGGTATTCTATCTCATGTATCATATAAGAACTTTCTAGAGATCACATGTCATGCATTCTTGTCCTGGCATTTAGGATTCATTACTAATTGCATGATATTATGATAGATGTTGTGATAGATATTCATGTTGTTTTGATAGATGTTGTGATTGAATACCTGCTATTTTGATAGGGTATTGGAATATGTAAATTTTCATATGTATAGATGCCAATATTTGGTACTTGAGGTGTTATGGGCCCTCTTGGATCAGAATTTGGTGGATCATGTTTGAACTTTAATTGGATTTTTTTCAAGTTATGATGTGGAAAAGGATGCCAAAATTTGATTTGTAGGGAGTATGGCCTTCCACGGGTCGAAATTTGTCATGAATTGGAGAAAATTTAAGTTTTTAAGGGTTTCAGAGAATTTTCATAGGCCTACTATCTGGAAACCTAGACAACATGGTGTGTGATGTTATGAAGACATGACATGTTTTCTTCTGTTCTAGAAGAAACAACTTTTCCTAAGTACCCGTCGTGTACCATATGTACACATTGTGTAGTCTTTAATCATGTGACTGACTGTGTGAGCAGAGACACAGGTTGATAACTGTTTGGTTGAACGCACTGTGTCAAGATTGTACATGCCGTTTTGTAAGGACCATGTGTCCAGTCATGTGACTAACAACATAGGTGGATGAAACATGGGTTGTAAATGTCGTGTACCGTATATGCACGTTGTGTATAGTCGACCGTGTACCCATCCATTTGACTAACAACATAGGTAGACGAAACATAACTAGTAAATTCCATGTCTAGGGTGAACACACCATGTAGTATTTCCCAAGAGACGACCATGTATTTCTAGCCGTGTAGAAGAACTTTGAGAGGAAACAATTCAAGTACACATCATGTCTTAGGAGGAACACACTGTGTATAAGGGTGTTACACAACCAGGTTTGGAATAGGTACCCACCATGTTAAATGCTTAAGGGAACACACCGTGTAGAGGTTATACATGCCATGTAACCATATTTTGAAAAAATACTTGAATTATTTCCTTCTCCTATTCCATTTTTTCACATCTAAGTTTCAGTCCTTGATAATCTTGAAATGATGTGTGTGCATGACATTACAGAGTCATGCTACCAAGACATCCTCCTATTGTACGCCAGGTATAGGGAAATGATCTGACATGAAAAATGGTAGATTAGGGACTACCAGCATATCCTCCTATCATGCATGTCTTGGCACTAGCTATTGTATTGGACGCAGGTGATGATTCATAGTTTTGTGAAGGATTTATGAGGATGATGCAGACCTTTCAGGGAGAACCACATCATGTCTTGACTATGGTGGAGTTGAAAACGGTGTTCCAACACAAACATACTCCAACTTTTTCAGGTTATGGAGGACCAAAATCTGAAGAGTCGTGGTTGGAGTCCATTGTTTCTTTCATCGACCATCTGGATATGCCTCTAGAGAGGTGGGTCAAGCTTGCAACTTACATGCTACGTGATTCTACCAAGAGATGGTGGGATATTTTCACATAGGTAGGACATTATCGGTAGATGGTTTGGTAAGAGTTTCAGAGGACCTTCTATGATTATGTCTACCCCGATATGTTGAGGACCAATCGTGCTCGAGAGTTCATGCATCTAGGGTAGGGTTCTCTTTCAGTGATGGATTACTCATCCCGTTTTATAGAGCTTCATTTTTTTGCACATACTTTGGGAGGTGATGAATTACCCCTTGCTTGGAAGTTTTAGGATGGTCTCAGGTATGACATCTGTTCATAGGTGAATGTATTTAGGATGACTTTAGTGAAAACTATAGTGAATTAGACGCTGATTACTGAGCACAATCTGAGGGAGTTGGGAGCGGTGAGATAGGGAGGTTCGGCATCCAGGGAAGGTACTCCTTTGTTTGATAGATGGAAGTACCGAAGGGAGCCTTTAAATTGTGATTCCAATAGAATGGATGTATCTACAGGTAGAAAAGAGAGGTGATATCAGTGTGTAAATACTAGGAACATGAGACCTTAGTGCCCGAGAGACCTAGTTGAGGGACAATATTATGGAAATATGGGTCATCTTCAGCATTTCTGCTGGTTTTTTCACCAGCAGCTAGTGAGAGGGGATTAGTTATGACTTCACATTCAGAAGATGGACAACCAATTTCTCCTCAGTCAGGGAACTGGAGTTCTTCAGGTCGTTCAAGCTGAGGAGGTGGTCATGGTCGTAGTAGCCAGTCAGCAGGATTTCAGTAACAGCAGGGTGGATCAGCTTAGGGTGGTTAGGCAGGGTCGTTGGGTTGTGGTACAGGTCAGACTTTTGTAGTGTAGTAGACCCGTTAGGATCAGGATCTTAGACACTCTACGGTTAGAGGTATGATTCTAGTTGCCTCAGTTTTAGTTTATGCTCTTTTTGATACAAGGGCTTCCCAAAGTTTTATATCTTTTTCCATTTTGGAGAGACTTGGTCTCTATATCTTTAATTCTGATGATGTTATGATTCTACACACTCTATTGGGGATTAGTACGGCTATTGTACGTTAGTACAAGGAGTTCCCTCTTAAAGTTGGTGGGTTTCACTACTTATGGGACCTCTATGTCTTAGAGATTACAGGCTTCAATTTCATTCTCAGAATGGATTGGTTAGTCTCCTTTCCAACCTTTGTTTATTTCTATCACTATAGGGTGAATTTCACATCACCAGAGGGTGGGTCTTTTATACACAAGGGTGAATGGGATGTTCAAGCAAGCAGATCTAGACCCAAGCATCATGGGCTGGGAGTAATTACCTCCCCGATTTCTAGTTTATATCTGGATAACCATGGAACATAATACATGGACTTTCCTCAAATTTTGGATCGTTTCACATATGACTTTCCAATAAAAGTTTCATTTTACCTCTAGAGCGATAGGTAGATTTATCTATTGAACTTGTTCTAGGAGCGGCACCGATGTCGAACCCTCCTTATAGGATGGATACACCAGAGTTAAAGGATCTCAAGAAGCAGTTAGAGGAGCAACATGAAAAGGGTTTCATCCGACCCAGTACTTCTCCTGGGGGTTTACATATCCTTTTTGCGATGAATGTGGATGGTACCCTTAGACTTTGCGTGGATTATTGGAAGTCGAACCAGTTGATGACCAAGAAATGATATCCCTTTCTGGGGAATAATGATCTCTTTGATCATATTTGAGGAGCCTGGGTGTTCTCGAAGATTGACTTGAGATCTAGTTATCATCATTTTCGCGTTAGACCATCAGATATGCCTCTTATAGTATTTCAGAGAATGTATGATCTATAAAAGTATTTAGTTATGTCGTTCGGTCTCAAGAATGCGCTAACAGTATTCATGTTACTGATGAAATGAGTGTTCCATATTTACATGGATTATTTTTTGGTAGTCGTTTTTGATGATATCTTGGTGTACTCTCACACTCAGCATGACCATGCCACACATCTTGAGATCTTTTTTAGTACACTGGGAGAGAATCAGTTATATGTATGGCTCTCAAAATTATACATTTGGATGGACCAGATTCACTTCTTGGGTCACGTTATCTCTGAGAGTGGAGTATCAGGAGACCCAAATAAAGTGAGATAAATAGTTTCCTGGGAGTATCTGAATAACATATTTGTGTTACAGAGTTTTTTGATGTTGGATGGTTGCAACAGGTGCTTTATACAGGACTTCTCATACTTAGCAGTGCCACTGACAGGCCTGAATAAGAAGGGTGAAAAGTACTTGTGGACAAATTCCTTTGATTATACTTTTTATGAGCTGAAAGGGATTTTGGCTTTAGAACTGATACTGATTTTTATAGATTTGGGAAATCGTTACACCATTTAATTTGATGCATCAGGTATCGGGCTGGGAGCAGTGCTTATGTAGGGGGAAGGATTCATTGCCTACGAGTCTCAGCAGCGGATCTCGCATAAGAGGAATTACCAAACACATGATCTCGAGATAGTTGCAGTTGTGCGTGATTTATACCGCTGGAGACATTATCTTTTGGGGGATAATTTTTTTGTATAAACTGACCACAAAAATCTCAAGTATATATTTACTCTACATGATCAGAATTTGAGATAGCTATGGTTGTTTGAGTACCTTCAGTATTTTGACATTGATATTTCCTACATGCCTAGGATGGGAAATGCAATGGATGATGAATTGTGTAGGAGGACTCAGATACAGACATTTCAGGAGGCCAGTAGTTAGTGGAAACTTATGGCTCTATTATATAAGATTCATTTGGAGGTCCACGACAGGCAGGGGAAGACATTTATTTCTTCAATATCTGTTACCTATACTCTACTGGATTGAGTGAAAATGAGGTAGCTATGGGATTCCAAAGGCATAGTCATGCGTGAGAGTGTGTCAGGAGAGGACCCTACTCCTAGGTGGACAGTAGAAAATGATGAGATCATTCATTTCCATGGGCACGTAAGGGTTTCAGCAGATATTCGTGAGGAGATATTGCAAGATTTTTATTCCTCAGTTTGGGCAGTTCATCCGGATGTCCCCAAGATGTATCAATATCTACACCGTCAATATTGGTGGCCAGGTATAAAGAGGGATGTTGATGATTTTTTTTATGAGATGGTCCACCTATCCACTAGTAATGGTGGAGCATCAGTGACCAAAATGGATTTTATAGTAGTTACTCATTCCCAAGTGGAAGTGGAATGATGATGCTATGGATTTCGTGATAGGGTTACTGAGGTCACCTTGAAGGAATGATTTAGTTTGGGCTGTCATTGACAGACTCACGAAGGATTCACATTTCTTACCGATCAAGGAGACTGTAGAGACCCGAAGCTTAACGTACATAGACATTAAATTACTTTTGCGGAATACTTAGTACATAACAAAAACACACACACACAAGGACCGTAATAGTTTAGTGTCTTTGGAAACTCGGAATATAATCTTCTAATTGTGGTGAAAGATCTTCAACATCTCCCATAAAGATCTTCTTTTTTTTAAACCTAAATCCTTTATTTATATCCTCGGGAAAAGAAAACATAAAAGGGTGAGATCAAATGCTCAGTAAGGGTAAATAAAATAAATATCAATCACGTCATATTCATAAGAACATATCTTTTGGAAATCTTAACCTGCAAAAGAGATCATAATTTCATAACATGGGATAAATCATAGTAGTGAAATGTAATCCCAATAATCATAACTTAAAACATGAAACTTTGTGTAATGCCCACATAATTATATATAATCATTTCTTATTAGTCAATACTCATTGCCAAGACTATCTTAGTGGACAAAGTCCCTTTCTGAACCGAGTTCACTCCTCGTTTCAGTCCTGTTTCACTGAACCGGTATAACCTACCGTTCTATCCATGTCTATCTCATGAGATATAAAATCATTACCCAATGCATTGGTGGTAGATATAGGTCGCACCCATCTCATAATGATATCATTCTTATGTGTGCCACAAAATCATAAACCATACATCATAGCATAACCCATGTAATAAAAATGGGAATCTAAAACATCGTGACATCATAAAACAATTCATATAAGATAAAGGAATTCATAAAAATAATTCCATCACAACATAATAAAATCAATGTAATAATAGTGATGGAAACATAACCCTTTATTATCTTAGATGGAAAATAATTTTGATAAAACACTTGAACTCCATTCTTGAGGAAAATATCCTTTCTACTTCAAAAACATTTTCCTTTCTTAACATGTCATACAATTTTAAACTAAAAGAAGTTTATTAAAAATAAACTTGAAAACTTTTAAAGTAAGAATCTTGGAAATAATTTTTTAAAAATCAATTCATGCCGTATAAGTTAAAAAAACATTCTTCTCGTAATTTTGTCAGAAAAGTCAAAAAGTACCTCGTATGAAAAACGACAAAGATTCCTTTCATATCTTTTACTAAAAACTCATCGAAGGGTAAAATTGGATTCAAACAATTTTAGGTAGATGTAAATAATATTAAATATTGAGGAAACATGGATGTGGATGATAAAATACACCCTAGTAAATTTCAAAGTACAAACAATCTCGGATAAAAATGAGATTGTGATATTTTCCGTTACCTTAGGTCTGATTTGCTTCGTAAGTGTCCGAACCTCCTGTATAATAATTTAAATAATGTTATTGACTTATTCTAGAATCATACTTATTTTTATTATATCATATATGGTCATATTCTTATCTTATTATTAGTAATATTTCATTACTACTTGTTATTTTGGTGTTTATTACTTTTTTGTTCTTATGCGTGTTTGTCGAATAAATTATTATTCTTATATTTAGGTTATAGATACCTCATTTACAGAATGGTATTAGTGTAATATATATCATATTAATTCATTCAATTCATTTATATAATCATTATTCAATGAAGATCATGTAAAACGAATCGCATCACATCGTGGAGACGATATTCTGTACGTACGCACGAGCAATGATATCGTTCCCATGATCGTGGAATTTTATTGGAGTGTATGTATACTATTTCAGAATAAATAACACTTTAAAATAATCATATATATTCATTACTTTCACCCTTATACCCATCCAAGTAAGGTGGTGGTGGAAAATAGATTACACCACGGCGTGGAAACTGTATTCTGTACGTACGCACGGGCGGTGATTTCGTTTTCCGTAGGATGGATAGATGGTGAAATAGGATTGTTTCATACTTATAATAAAATATAAGTATATTAGTGATACTGTTGTTATTACTTAATAATGAAACAACCTAAGAAGAATAAGTGGAAGAAGAAATAAAGTTGAAAGAATCGGTAACGGACATTACATCTTCTTTGAAGCGCCTCCTTGAGATCTCCTTTTAGGGCACTAAAATTGGTCTTTGAGGAAGACCATAACCTCTAGGATGTTTCTAGGGAAGTGGAGAAGATAATTTGGTAGGGGTTTGCCGAGCATGAAGGCTCAAAGTGGAGTGAGGAAGAGAGGGAGGGGGTGCCCTTTTATAAGGGAGGAGAGGGGCACCTTTGGAATAACTAAAAATATTATTTTATTATAAAGAAAAATTCGTTTTCAAATATCTCCAAATTGATTTATTTCTAAGCTAAGGTGGGGATGGATCTAAATCCTCTCATCCAATATAATTTATACAAGTTTAGGTTCCTATTTTAACCTTATCATTTAGATTTAACATTAAGTTGAATAATTTTACTTTTACTCTGTCTTCTTGTGTTCTTATACTGTAAGGTTAATAAACTTACTATAAGAAGCCAAAAGAACCCCAAGTTGTTTATTATTAATATATATAAAGTTATCTAAGTCATTTGGCCTAACCTTAGATTTTTAGGAATAAAATAACAATTAATAATATAATATTTTTTTTAAAAACTATTTTATGTCAATTTTGACACTATTTAGTAATTGATTTTTGTGAAAATCATAACAGAATTATTAGTTCGAAAAAAGTTAATTAAATCAATACTAACATGTCATATTAACCTATAAAATTAGTTTAATTCATAAAAAGTCTTAAATTACATTTATTTGGGTATTTATAACATCAATTATGTCAATATTTCATTAATAAGACAATTACTGCATCATCTTTGTGTCATATTAAATGATAATTATTTAATCCCTAAAAATTCTAAATAAATTTCTATGATGTAGATAATTGTATTATATTTCTTGATACTATTCATGTTCTAAGTTTCATAAAGTTTATCACTAAATTAAAATTATTATACTTATAAGATTTACGAAAGTGGCATGTTGTCACATTCTTTGGTTTTAATAATAATTAAATTATTTTCATGGACAAAAGTCCATTAAATTAATCTAATCCGACCCTTAGGTGACATGGGTCGACTTTTAGTCATCCAATAGGATTTTTACATGTGTTAGGGTAATTTTATAATATTATATTTACCCTTAATTACTCGATTTACCTTTAACTATGGTAAATAAAATTTACCGTAGTTACTATTCATAATTCCCAAAAATAAAAAGTATCTTATTAACATAATTTGGATACACTGATTCCAAATATGGAATCCATTTTTTCAAATTCAATACACAAAAGTTGCAGAAATTAAATTAAAATTAATCAGGTTGTCGAAAGAAAACGGGTTTTTCTTTAAAACATTGCAAAAGATTGAATTGATTTATCCTACGAATTCAAGGTAGAATCAATTATAATGACATACATTATATTAAATGGTAAAAATATATTCTATTTATACTTTAAAACCATTCAATATTATAATTTAACCATATAAATTATTGCGATGAAAAAAGTTGTTTTTAACTAAAATATAGCGTGTTTTTACTATTCCTCAAAATATGAAAGTTACCAGAATAATATGAAAAATTTATCCAAAGTAAATTTTTATTTCATGATTCCAAAGAAGAATTTTATTTTTTCAAATTTAACTTATAAACATGTAAAAAACTAGATTTAAAGTGGGTGCGCTATCAAAAGGCGGCAAAACTGCATTTTTTGAAAAATACTTATTTTACCCGAAAAATTTATTTTGTTCTTATACCATGTTTTAGAAAATGTGTAAGATGAATAATACTGTTATAAGATTCAAAATTTATTTAATACTATTCATAACGGCTAGTTCATAATAATATTATAATAATATATCGTTGTTTAGTAAAACCTGATATTGCGTACAACACACGCTATCGAGGAATGTCGTGATTGCGTGTAATGCAAGCAAAGTCAGGGTTGCATGCTGTGAAAGAATCCTTCGTTGTTTCGTATAAAATAATCCAACCATATTTCATTTATACATTGAATATATATATATATATACTCAATGTTGCGTAGAATAACTATTATCAAAATTGTGTGTAACACGATCCAAGAATAGTGTTGCGTATACTGCAAGCTAATACAGTGTTGCATATAGCGCAAGGTAATCTTGGTGTAGCATACAACACAAGACATTAATGAAAGTAAAAGAAAATTTTTCATAAAATCTCAGGGTGTTACATTCTACCCCCCTTAAAATGAATTTCTCCCTCGAAATTCGTCGGGGTTATAAATGGTTTACTATTCTAAAGATTGTTTAATAGAAACCCACATCGTAAAAAGGAATACCAAAACATGGCTTTAAAAACTAAAGTATGAAATGTAATGGTTACCCAAATTAACTCATCACTGGGTTTCCACGTAGAAGAACATAGGTGAAAATATGGATATGGAAGAAAAATCTAATCATCAAGTTCTGATGGAGAGTGGTAGAGAACATGGCTATGGAAAAGCCAGCAATCACAAAGACATAAATTTGTGACGATCTAAGGTACCATCTGATTCATCAGATATAAGAGCACTAGGACAACATTTTTGGTTTTCAAGATAATTTCCCTAAAATTGATGAAATTGGAATTAGAAGAAATACTTTCTTGATTTTGGTATAGTCACACCGTTAGTCGTTCTTTGGACAATTTACACTTCATCTCTTAAAGAAATGAAGTTGAATTTGTCATTCGTGATGTGTTAGCAGATCATGTGATAGAATGAGGGGTCATTCCATCTATCTCAAACAAAAGGTTAGAAAAGTTATCAAAAAATACATAAGTCCATCTATAGTGAGATTAATCATATATGGTTCCTAAAATGGACTTATACTTCATATATCATACTACATAATATAATAAAACTAGTTTCTACTAAACATGGACTTCATGTAGGCCAGTGGTAGGCGATAAAGGCCAGTCGCACTTCGGTTGTGGGTTCGATTCCCACAGCCTTGTCCGACGCGATGGGCTGTCGCCCATCATGTAGGTTGTCCTTTTTCTAAAGCTATATTACTATAATATACCATTAACAATATCAAAAAAAAAGTTGTATCCTTAAACAATACTAACTTATGTCCAACATAATCCATTCAAATCTTTAGGATTATCCATAATACTGCAGTCCACTCTCATAATATAGTGAAAAAGATTACCAGAGATTTAATACCATCGTTGATTCCCATATATCATAAGATACATCTTGTTGGTCACATTCCAAACATTAAAAGGCCTTATTCATGTATTCTCTTGAATACCCATTGAACCTTAGTTAAAACATGAATGCAGTTAAAAGTTAACAATTTCCACATACCAAAATCCTCAAAATTCTATATACTCAAACCATGATATCACTTAGTCCTTATATCAATCATGATCTCATGAATACTGTTAAATATTTCATTTTCTAGTTTTCCCTTCATTATGCGCATATCATATTTTTTTCCAAAAATATCTCAATCACATTCCATGGTTACTGGTACTATAAAATTATTGAAAACCACAATAGACCAATACAAAAATATTCCAATATTCCATGATACTATATACAACATTATTTTGGAATCCCATTATATAAACACTTAATCATTCCACCACATCGTTATCATACTCAACATCGCCAATGGTGATCGCATGTGACTTCCCTTTTTCCTTTGCCTTGAGTGGTTGCTCATGTCGATCATCAATAACCCTTGGATTAGGGAATTTATTAGCATAATGCACCATTTCCTTGTACTTGAAGCATTGAAGTGTAGTAGGTTCATTCTGTGTATCCCTTCCTTTTTTTGCATCATTAGACATCTTCTTCCCATCATTGCGGCATTCAAATGCCCGATGACCTTCCTTTCCACATTTGAAACATTTACTTGTCCCTTTAATACAATCTCCACCATGCTTCTTTCCACACTTTGAGCATAAGGAAACATTCATCTTCTTTTCACCATTATTCTAAGATTTCTCCTTGAAATCCATCTTTCGTTTCTTGTCAAAACTATGAGATGGATAAGTAACACCAACTTCCATTTCTACCTTGATAGCAAAATGCAGAATTTCTTCATAGCTACTGAAGTCACTTATATCTAATGCCCTTCAAAGACTTGGTTTTAAGCCACTGAAAAATCGATCAACTTTACTTTCAGGTTGGATGATAAAGCCAGATGCATACCTTGCAAGCCTTGTCAAATTCGCTTCGTATATACCAATAGATTCATCATCCTTCTGCTTAAGCTCAAGAAACTCCTTCTCCATCTTTGTTCGAAGAATACGAGGGAAGTACTTATTGAAAAATAAGTTCTTGAACTCGTCCCATTACATGGACTCAATTTCATCTCTTTGCCTCGTATTCTTTATAAGATTCCACTATTGATCAGCTTCACCTTCCAAATGATATACTGCTAATATGACTTTATCATGTTCAGAACATTGAAGAACTGAAAATATCTTTTCAGTGGTACTGATCCATTGTTCAGAAACAAGTGGATCAGAAGACCCACTGAAAGAAGGTGGGTGTTGCCTCATAAAGGACTCAATAGAATATTGTTCCCTTCTCTGCTCATTTGGAAGTCCAGAATGATTCATAGCTTGTGTAAGTATAGCAATAAAATTTTTCACTCCATCTCCCATAACATTTGTTTGTTCAGGAGGACAATCATTGCATTGTCCATTACATTGAACAACACGGTTCCTTCAGGTTCCAGCCATCACCTAAAACCCATAAAGAATAGTGTGAGAGGCAAAAATCATGCTAGGTAAAACAACATAATAAAGGGGGAGTACCTTTAATATCTAACATCTTAGGTTACCATGATTCTAGTACTATAACCTATACTTATACTTAACCTTAGGGACATCCTTATACATACCTTAGAAATATCTCTAGGGATCTCACTAAAGTTCTCGCATCCTAGTTTCCAAAGGTTGACTAAACCTTTCCTCTGATACCAACTGTAGAGACCCGAAGCTTAACGTATATAGACATTACATTAATTTTGCGGAATACTTAGTACATAACAAAGACACACACACAAGGACCGTAATAGTTTATTGTCTTTGGAAACTCGGAATATAATCTTCTAATCGTGGTGAAAGATCTTCAACATCTCCCATAAAGATCTTCTTTTTTTTAAACCTAAATCCTTTCTTTATATCCTGGGGAAAAGAAAACATAAAAGGGTGAGCTCAAATGCTCAGTAAGGGTAAATAAAAGAAATATCAATCACGTCATATTTATAAGAACATATCTTTTGGAAATCTTAACCTACCAAAGAGATCATAATTTCATAACATGGGATAAATCATAGTAGTGAAATGTAATCCCAATAATCATAACATAAAGCATGAAAATTTGTGTAATTCCCACATAATCATATAGAATCATTTCTTATTAGTCAAGACTCATTACCAAGACTATCTTAGTGAACAAAGTCCCTTTCTGAACCGAGTTAACTCCTCATTTCAGTCCTGTTTCACTGAACTGGTATAACCTACCGTTCCATCCATGTCTATCTCATGAGATATAAAATCATTACCCAATGCATTGGAGGGAGATATAGGTCCCACCCATCTCATAATGATACCATTCTTATGTGTGCCACAAAATCATAAACCATACATCATAGCATAACCCATGTAATAAAAATGGGAATCTTAAACATCGTGACATCATAAAACAATTCATATAAGATAAAGGAATTCATAAAAATAATTCAATCACAACATAATAAAATCAATGTAATAATAGGGATGGAAACAGAACCCTTTATTATCTGAGATGGAAAATAATTTTGATAAAACACTTGAACTCCATTCTTGAGGAAAATATCCTTTCTACTTCAAAAAACATTTCCTTTCATAACATGTCATAAAATTTTAAACTAAAAGAAGTTTATTAAAAATAAACTTGAAAACTTGTAAAGGAAGCTTCTTGTAAATAATGTTTTAAAAATCCATTCATGCCGTATAAGTTAAAAAAACATTCTTCTCATAATTTTGTCAGAAAAGTCAAAAAGTACCTCGTACGAAAAACGACAAAAGATTTCTTTCATATATTTTACTAAAAACTCATCGAAGGGTAAAATTGGATTTAAACAATTTTAGGTGGATGGAAATAATATTAAATATTGAGGAAACATGGATTTGGATGATAAAATACACCCCAGTAAATTTCAAAGTACAAACAATCTCGGATAAAAATGAGATTGTGATATTTTCCCTTACCTTAGGTCTAATTTGCTTCGTAAGTGTCTGAACCTCCTTTATAATGATTTAAATAATGTTATTGACTTATTCCAGAATCATACTTATTGTTATGATATCATATATGGTCATATTCTTATCTTTTTATTAGTAATATTTCATTACTACTTGTTATTTGGGTGTTTATTACTTTTTTGTTCTTATGCGTGTTTGTCGAATAAATTCTTATTATTCTCTTTAGGTTACAGATACCTCATTTCCAGAATGGTATTAGTGTAATATATATCATATTCATTCATTCAATTCATTTATATAATCATTATGCAATGAAGATCATGTAGAACGAATCACATCACATCGTGGAGACGATATTCCGTACGTACGCACGAGCGATGATATCGTTCCCATGATCGTGGAATTTTATTGGAGTGTATGTATACTATTTAAGAATAAATTCCACTTTAAAATAATCATATATATTCATTACTTTCACCCTTATACCCATCCAAGTAAGGTGGTGGTGGAAAATAGATCACACCACGGCGTGGAGACGGTATTCTGTACGTATGCACGCGCGGTGATTTCGTTTTCCATAGGATGTATAGATGGTGAAATAGGGTTGTTTCATACTTATAATAACATATCAGTATATTATTGATACTGATGTTATTACTTCATAATGAAACAACCTAAGAAGAAGTGGAAGAAGAAATAAAGTTGAAAGAATCGGTAACAGACATTACCTCTTCTTTGAAGCGCCTCTTTGAGATCTCATTTTAGGGCACTAAAATTTGTCTTTGAGAAAGACCAGAACCTCTAGTATGTTTCTAGGGAAATGGAGAAGATAATTTTGCAGGTTTGGGCCGAGCTTGAAGGCTCAATGTTGTGTGAGGAAGAGAGGGAGGGGTGCCCTTTTATTAGGGAGGAGAGAGGCACCTTTGGAATAACTAAAAATATTATTTTATTATAAAGCCAAATTCGGTTTTAAATAGCTCCAAATTGATTTCTTTCAAAGATAAGGTGGGGATGGGTCGAAATCCTCTCATCCAAGAGAATTTAAACAAGTTTAGGTTCCTATTTTAACCTTATCATTTAGATTTAACATTAAGTTGAATAATTTTACTTTTACCGTGTCTTCTTGTGTTCTTATACTATAAGGTTAATAAATGTACTATAAGAAGCCAAACGAACCCCAAGTTGTTTATTATTAATATATATAACCTTATATAAGTCATTTGGCCGAACCTTAGATTTTTAGGAATAAAATAACAATTAATAATATAATATTGTTTTAAAAAACTATTTTATGTCAATTTTGACACTATTTAGTAATTGATTTTTGTGAAAATCATAACAGAATGATTAGTTCAGAAAAGGTTAATTAAATAAATACTAACATGTCATATTAACCTATAAAATTAGTTTAATTCATAAAAAGTCTTAAATTACATTTATTTGGGTATTTATAACATCAATTATGTCAATATTTCATTAATAAGACAATTACTGCATCATCTTTGTGTCATAATAAATGATAATTATTTAATCCCTAAAAATTCTAAATAAATTCCTATTATGTAGATAATTGTATTATATTTCTGGAGACAATTCATGTTCGAAGTTTCATGAATTTTATCACTAAATTAAAATTATTATACTTATAAGACTTAAGAAAGTGACATGTCACATTCTTTGGTTTTAATAATAATTAAATTATTTTCATGGACAAAAGTCCATGAAATGAATCTAATCCGACCCTTAGGTGATATGGGTCGACTTTTAGTCATCCAATCGGATTTTGACAGGTGTTAGGGTAATTTTATAATATTATATTTACCCTTAATTACCCGATTTACCTTTAACTATGGTAAATAAAATTTACCGTAGTTACTATTCATAATTCCCAAAAATAAAAAGTAGCTTATTAACATAATTTGGATCTACTGATTCTAAATATGGAATCCATTTTTCCATATTCAATACACAAAAGTTGCAGAAATTAAATTAAAATTAATCACGTTGTCGAAAGAAAACGGGTTTTCCTTTAAAACATTGCAAAAGATTGAATTGATGTATCCTACGAATTCAAGGTAGAATCAATGCTAATGACATACATTATATTAAATGGTAAAAATATATTATATTTATACTTTAAGACCATTCAATATTATAATTTAACCATATAAATTATTGCGATGAAAAAAGTTGTTTTTAATTAAAATATAGCGTGTTTTTACTATTCACCAAAATATGAAAGTTACCAGAATAATATGAAAAATTTATCCAAAGTAAATTTTATTTAATGATTCCAATGAAGAATTTTATTTTGTCAAATTGATATTATAAAAATGTCAAAAACTAGATTTAAAGTGGGTGCGCCATCAAAAGGCAGCAAAACTGCATTTTTTGAAAAATACTTATTTTACCCGAAAATTTTATTTTGTTCTTAAACCATGTTTTAGAAAATGTGTAAGACGAATAATAATGTTATAAGATTCAAAATTTAGTTAATACTATTCATAACAACTTGTTCATAATAATATTATAATAATATATCATTGCTTAGTAAAACCCGGTATTGCGTACAACACACGCTATCGAGGAATGTCGTGATTGCGTGTAATGCAAGCCAAGTCAGGGTTGCGTGCTGTGAAAGAATCCTTCGTTGTTTCGTATATCATAATCCAACCATATTTCATTTATACATTGAATGTATATATATATATATATATATACTCAATGTTGCATAGAATAACTATTATCAAAATTGTGTGTAACACGATCCAAGAATAGTGTTGCATATACTGCAAGCTAATATAGTGTTGCGTATAGCGCAAGGTAATCTTGGTGTTGCAAACAACACAAGAAATTAATGAAATTAAAAGAATATTTTTCATAAAATCTCTGGGTGTTACAGAGACCTTTAGTTTTTATGATCTTGGAAGGTTGTTCATCTGAGATATTTTATGTTTTAATGGGGTTTCACACTCTATCGTTTTAGATAGGGATGCCTGTTTTACTTCTCGTGTTCGGTAGGAACTACCAAGGGTTTGGGTACATAGTTACTTCTGAGTATGACTTCCCATCCCCAGATAGATTTCATATCCAAGAACATATTTTATGTTTTAGAGGACATGCTTCGAGCATGGGATCTGGATTTTAGGGGTTCTTGGGAGAGACACATACCAATAATGGAGTTTTCCTACAATAATAGTTTTCAGGAGACGATTCAAATGGGACCTTATGATGCTTGGTATGGTAGGCCATTCCGATCACCCCTATGTTGGCTAGAGGCAGAAGAGTCAGTTATACTGGGACCTAGTCTAGTCTAGGAGACCATTGAATAGGTGGAGTTGATTCAGAAGAGGATGGCTACTACACAGTCTCATTATAAATCTTATGCCGATTGATGGAGATGACCTCTGGAGTTCAAGGTTGGAGATCAGGTTTTCATACGTGTCACACCGAGTATGGGACAAAAGAAGATTAGAATGTCGGGTAAGCTTTCATCGAGATATGTCAGTCTATTTGAGGTTTAAGAGAGATTTGGGAAGTTTCCTATAATTTTTAGTTAACTCATAGGTACCAAGCTACGCACAACATCTTTCATGTTTCTCAACTGTGGCATTACTTTTCATATGTGTCTCGAATTTTTTTACCTGAGGAGGTTGATTTGGAGGTGGGTTCATCCTTAGAGGAGAACTCTATACAGATTGTGGATTTCCAAACAAAGGTTCTTCATTTTTGGTATGTTCCTATGGTATGGGTGATATGGTAGCACGGGCGAGTACAGGATGAGACTTGGGAGAGGGAGGCTGACGTTCGATCCCGATGTCCAGAGTTGTTTGAAGTTTCTTCTTCACCATAATTAGAAGGGAAATTCAGTGATTAATTTCATTAAGGGGGGAAGTCTGTAAGAACATTCATCTTAATTTCATGTACGGATCATTATTTCGAGTTGTCTTTTAGGAAAAAGGAATAAATAAGGTTTTTCTAAGTACAAACAATGTAGTTTAGAGTACACGTCGTGTACCCTGTTTCCACGCATAACCGTGTGTTGGCTCTGTAATAGCCGAGTACATGACTGTGTGGGTGACCTGGAAGACCACCTAAAGCAGGGTATGGTTGAGGCTAGTACACATCATGTACATTAAATGAACATGCCATGTACTTATCTTTTAATTGATTAATCAGATCAAGGTTGTGTCTTATCTCCATAATCATCTTCCACTTCCAGTGTCTTGTCCAGGGGAGTGGTGAAAAGATGAAAATCTTCGAGATCCTCATGTTCCTCCATATGATCTTTGATTGAGATGCCTCCAAGTGTTTTGGATTCCAACAGGTGAGTTCTCTCTTTCCCTATAGCCCCTCTTCCTTATTTCTCCTCTCTCATATATTATTCTATGTTGAGCGATTGTATTATTTTTCTAGACCTATGGTATTCTAGGCTGATTCAAGGATCGACATTCAGAAGTGTTCATTGTACCACATCGAGGTAGGTGGTTTGTTCAATTCTTTGATAGTATTTAGATTATATATGGTCAATGTTCTGAACAACTTTGTTTGGGGTATTTTGTGATTTGGATTTTGACCATGTTTAATACCTGTTATGGTTTGGTTGTTTAATTAAGGGTTGTTTCCAATGCATAAGGTTGTATCACCTTGTTTTTTTGGAAACCCATGGGTGCTTTCACTTTTTTTACTGTTTTTGGTCATTTGGACTTGGATGCCTATGAGGCATACGTTTTTTTCTATGCCCTGAGTTTTTTTGGATGGAGTTGATTGGTTATATGTGATTCCAGTTTTTATGCTATGATTAAAGTCGGTCCATGTAATACTTTGAATAAGATATAGTGCCATTAATGAATATTGAATGCATACTGATCTTCCTTGGACCATGAGAGCCTTGGACAAGGAAAACTGTGGGGGTTTCCAAGTTTATATACATAGGACTGCGAGATCCTTTGTGTAGTTTTTGACCCAGGGGGTATTCATTGTGAGAGCTACAAAAAATGTCGTGTTTAATTTATTTAATTTTATGTTAAACCAAAGGGGTTAGACCATGAGAGATTTCCCAGAGGGTTGTTATGAATGTTTGATTGAATGACTATGATGATTCTACCAAGCCAAAGCACAATCTTGGACTCAGACTTACTTTATTGTTTAGACGGTCTTCTAAAACATATATTGTTACTACTACCTGACGGGATACCGAGCTTAGGATAGATCTCGGGATTCATTATTCAATAGTTTGAACAATTAGTAAATTAAAAATAATGTAATTGGAAACTATAGGATTGTTTACTTTCAAGTACTTCCCAGTTTATTGCTTCTTTTTTCATATTTTCCTTCTATATACATTCACTGATAGTTAGGAACAGATCTTCTGGTGGTTGCCTATTGGGATTCGTATCATGCCCTATTTGGTTAATGTTTTTCGACCCAAACATATTTGATGGTTGTAGGTATAAATAAGGGAAAACACCCTTTTACATCATGTACTTGATTGTTGTTAGAGCTGGAGAGAATGGGACTAAGATGAGGCTTGTGATGCTGTTGGAGTTCACTATTTTCTGTACTTTGCTTTTAGTATTGTATTTCCATAATTGTGACTTGTTTGGATGCTTTCCTAGATACTTGTGACATGAATCATTATTTATATATGTGTTGTAGTTGTTTATTATATCAGTCATTCCCTTTTTACTCTGTTTTATGGTATTACTCCTTCTGCTATTGTTTATTATTTGTTATTCCATTGTGTATACTCTGCCAATGGGGTAATATTTTCCCCACTATCACACCCAAGGCTCTTGCTACTAGTCGACAGCCTTTGGTATTCAGGGAAATGTGCTTGAGGCCATGTGACCAACTGGGTACGGGGCACCTTTGGGTGGCACCCAAAACCCGGACGTTACAAAATTTATGACAACCACATGGCACTATTGTCTTATATTTTATTTTATTATATTTCAATATGGGGTAATTTATGTTTCTAAAAAGTTTCATCTTTAAACTTGTAGAATTTGTAATTATATCCTTCTTTCCATGGATTTCCCACATGGTTTACTATAAACCATGTAGCGGTTCATAACAGATGTCTTTTTAATTTATTTTTTATTAAATGGTTGGTCTTCACAGGTAGAACATGGTATAATCTAAACTATGTAAAATACATGAAAAACTATGTAAGACTCTTTTAGACTTGGGGTTTAGTGTGAAACTTGTGTGTGGTTAAAATGTACCATGAAACAATGTCTGCAGTTTTTTAGAGTATGTTTTTAATGGTTGGTGCATGGTTTGTAACTATCTAGAAAAACCATGTGATTGTTTTTTCTTAGTTAATTCTATCTACAAAGTTGGAACATGGTTTATAAAACCATGTGACCAAACCATGTGGTCTTCTAAGAAATCAATAAAATGTTTAAATGAATTTTCTACCCCCTTCAGTTTTAGGATTTTGTCCACCCTTTCCCCCCATATTGATCATTTGAATGTAGAGTGTTCATTGGAGCTTCCAACCTTCTTCTTAATTTGATTTAGAGGTCCTTATTCCTTGGATTTCATGTAGGTAATCCTTTATTCATTCTTCTCTTCTTCTCCTCACATATTCCCTTACCCTATCTCTCAATTTTCCTCTCATCTAAGAACCTTATATTCTATTTGGGTTGGGACTAACATTCAGTATGGTTCCCATTATTATATTTGAGTAATTAGTGGTTGATAAAGATGACTCCTTTCTTAGTTAGGAATTATCTTCCAAATATGAGTTATTTTGGATGGATTTATCTTGAAATTTAGGGGTTTTATATGGTCATTAAATAATAATTTTCATCAGAAGACAACCTAAAACACAGGAGATATATCTTCCAGAAATTTAAATGTAAATAATAATAATAAATAGAGAACTACGAATTCATGAACAATAATAGTTTCCATATTCACTCCATGAAATGTTTTTGAGGATGAGGAGAAGTGAACAAAAGAACCCTACATTTAATGTGATACACTAGCCAATGGATCCGTGATCGTATCATTAAGATCCCCAAGAAAATGAAGGGGTATTAAATCCTTCTCAGGTGAGATGAAAATTTCATGGGATGGAGATATATTCATAATAGTTTCATTCACATAAAACTACCAATAAGAATTAATATCATCCTCTTATATAGTTGAAGCATGAGGTATCTCATATTCATAACACATTGTGTGCATTTATATCTGTAGGGTATAATTAATTGAACATTTTCAATGAATTAATGGAATGACTTTAATCCATTCATAATGAATTTTAATTTATGAATAAACCATTTGAGAGAAATAAATTATATATTTATATATATGAATTCATCGCATTCATGAAAATACATGCATCATATGAATATATTAAATGTAAAATTTATGAAAAATCTTATATTATATATATATATCTCTCATAGATTATATGCATTCATACATTCATATCATGAATTTATATTTTATTTTACATCCAAAAGTGTTCCACTAACACTAAAATCCCATAAGAACATTATATAAAATGTCACAACTCTTTTTCAATCCATCTAAACTTTTTGGGATCTGCGTTTTCATCAAAACACGCATTATTTTGAACAAATATTTTGTCTAAAGAATTATCCTTATCCAAGGGCCTAACTATGGGACCCTAATCTCTTTATTATCATTGAAAACAACTATGAGATCCAAGTTTTATCAATGTAAGAAAAGAACAAGCTCAAGAAGGGATTCAGTGTTACTCAAGTCAATAAGGGGTATAGTATGATCCCTATCGAACCTCATAAAATGTCTATAATAAAATTTCCACCATAATATGTATCATATACATTGTATTTATACCTATATAATCATTGTTTCTATGAAATTAAGTGTCCAATAACATGGAACATGTCAATATAGTATATTCAACTCATCTTTTCTTAATTCTTCAAAAAATATTGATGAATTCAATGAATACATCACATGTCATTCATCTGTCTGATAATTATATCACATGTCACTTATCTAATTAGTTGAACACATCGTATGTGAAATAAATAAGCATGGACATGCATTTACATAGTCTAATTTAATCAAGGTCTATATTTCTATAACTTTTCATACAAGTGGAAAAATCCCATCTTAGTCACACTCTAACTGATGATATGATCATCAACATACCCAACCACCCCTGTATTAGCTAACTTCATTTGTTAACTTTCATATAGAGGGTATAAAAGTATGAATGTTATCATGATAGGTATCTCACCAACCTCAAGTAATAAGCACTGTTAATATTCATACACCCCTAAGTATATCTATGACTGTAAGATATTCCATAAGATATAATTTTTAAGATCAGTCCAAGTAATAATTATCTACTTATTACCTCATGAATCTATTTATTCATATCTCATATACAACCCTTTATAAGGAGTATGGTAATCTATTAAATATAATATTAGCAGGTCATTACAACCCATAATACACTATGATGATCATTTATAAGGTAAAACTCAAAGTTTGTACTTTGAGGGGATATTTATCATTTGACCATTCATGTAAAGTAATGTTGTGGAACACCTGAATGAAAGATAAATAGATATTAACTTTGTTATAATTCCTTGACATTTTTACATCCATTACAACCAATCTCTTAAGTTTGTAATATCCAAAGAGTCAACATGACTCTCATGTTGTTATTATAGAAACATATTTTGAAATTTAAATCCATATGTGACTTCTATCACATCCCTATGTGAACATATGATAAAATAATTCCGTTAACCTATTTGTGAGTAACATTTATTTAGAAAAATAGTTTGAATAATGGGGAGACATAGATATATAATTCATGATGTTTAACACTTGAATATATATTCAAACTCTTTTACTTCACTACATAAAATTCTATGTTACCAAATTCTACAATCTACATAGAACTATTTATAAATACATCTTCATTATCCATGGAAAACTTCCATGAAAAATATTCCTAGAAAAAAAATGTAAATATTTATATTATTACTTTAACGACACATCCAAAACTCTTTTAGGATAAATTTATATCCAGTTAATTATAGTATCTAATGTTACTCTTTGAATTTATATTTACCACCACATCATAAACAATTTTAGGATACCAAGTGATACACATTTCTTATTGGCTGGTATAATCCTTTAGGGAAAAGTGATATTCACCTATTATGTTAAATAAATGAAACCCTTTACATATTTATTTACCATCACATATCCTTAACTTAATTAGGATATTAAGTTTATAATAACTATAATCTTATATTTTTAGAATATTTTTTAGAAATAGTTATTGTTATTTTTATTTGGTAATTTAATGTAAACTTTTACAGTATTATCACCACATTTCATAAACACATTTTGGATATAAAATGAAAATAACTTATTATTTATTTGTTAACTTTTAATTTATTTAAATGTGACCATACTCACATTAGTATCATAGAAATTATATCCTTTATAAAAAAACATTCTAAGATTCAACACAAACTTTTTTTTGTTCGAAAATAACAGTTATTTTATTTTAATTTTCTATTTAAAAAAATAATCTTTTGTTTTCATATCATATATGGTATTCAATTTTTTTTGGTATATTATTGAAAACAATATTTTATTCATTAAAATACATCATTATAGAGTAGAAATAAAATTCTTAAATATTTTTAAACAATAACTCAATAAACACTTTTTCCTTCATAAAAAAACTTATATACATATCTTATTATCAAAAAATATTATAGAATACAATGAATAATAAACCGAATGTATACAATTAATTATCTCATATTGTTCATAAAAAACTTTGTTAACACCTCTTAATATATAAGATAAGTTATATGAAGATACACATTACTTATATTCATCTAAGAATCATTAACATCTTTATATTAATTTTTCTTATGTAGAAACAATTTACTCTATCACCTGATTGAAAACTATAAGCTCATTTCAATTCTTATTTTGATTTTAAACATCTTTATATTTAAAACACTTGTAAAACATGCACTCAATAGAAATCTCCTAAAAAATTTAATAATATATTTCTATAACATTAATACATGTCATAGACATTCCATGAACTTCTTAAAACACCTTTAAGTATTCAAGAGAACCCCATCATATGGATTAATCACTTATTTCTAATAATACACTTAGGTTTAAAATGATATTAACTGGAATCTGTATGACATATTATTGAACATTCCAAATCTTCCATTTTCATTTTATAAATTTTTACTCCTTTTACTATCTGTACAGTATCATAAATTACAAATCATATTCCTAGTTCATATATTCTCAACACTTTGAGAATGTCGGGTAAAATATTCAGTCAAAATATGACATGAGAATGAGTTCCATAACTATAATAATAATTTTAGTCTCTCCAAATTCTTGTCTTATTCAATCATATTGAATATATTTGGTATAAACAATAATATTGTGTATTTGAGAGAAGTTTAAAATTCGTTAGGTCATTTTCCATTAAATTCCCTAAAATCCCCAGGTGAATACTTATATGTTATTAGGAAAAGAATATTAACTTATTCAAAAAATTAAAAAATTCATTACTTAGGAAGGAAATATTATAACACATATAATATTTATCTTTCTTAATAAATTTTCTTATGCTACCAATCCTTTGAGATACTTACTTTAAGATTCTCATTTCAATGATTTATTTATATATTTAGTTTAATGATGATGATTCTTTTATATACAATGCAAAAAAATATCTATTGAAAATCATGTCTTATAAATTTTAATTTAGGAGTTTTAATGATATTTCTCCCACTAAAATTTATCCCCCCATACATCATATCCACTTATATAGACAAGATCTATATTTCAATATGAAATAAGTCTATTATAATTTTCCTATAATAACATTTTTTTAGGTAGGAAACCATCTCATTAACAATAATTCTAATTCTTGGATAGTTGAGAAGATATCACTTTGTCCAAATCCATCATATGGATAAACTCAATTCTAATTCTCTAGATTCCTTCCCATGGTTTCTCCAGTATGTGTATCCCAAAACAACCACCAAGATCTTATTTTAAAAAAAAATCCAAGGTATCTTTGGTAGGGAAGAACCTACCCAAGGATGATATACTGTAATATATCACTTACTTTCTCTAAAAAATATATTTTTATGGTCACCCTACTAGGGAATAACCTACCGAGTTGAATGATGGACGTCTTGATAGGAGTCGTTTTAAAAGGAATCTAACACTTAGTATTTGAGGGAGTTTTCCTCTTAATATCTCAAAAAATTAATATACATCATATGTATATTAAAATCATAATTATTCCATACTATGTAATAATAATCTTCTCGTGTTTTATTCTCCTTTTGTGAGTTCAGGCTTCTAATGATTTAATTTTGGAATCCCTATTCCAACTAGTAAATTAATGTGTCCATAGAAAATTTATGTGTAACTCTTTAAACAACACATAAGTTCTTCTTAATCACCTAAAAATGAAAGAAAATTATTTTCATACATATAAAAATTCATAATATGAATAAGCTGTGTGAACACTTAATTTAAAGGAATATAGTGATATGAGATTGATATAATCCATATGAGTATGCTCAGAGCGTTAGATATCCAACCCCATTCACTTTCCCAACTAAGTAAATCCTCCAAGAAATTAATTCATCCAAACCAAATTCCATCTACCTAAGAATACTTTACTAAAGATATAATTCAATTCAATAATACTCTAAAACATAATATACACAAACTAGGCCCAATAACTATTCTGAAGCTCAAAACTAAAATTACAAACTGACGTCAAGGTAGAGGAAAACAAAATTTCAAGATATCTAACCTAGAATGATATGAAAAAATCTATCCTAGAATAAATTTATCATATAAATGGTCATGCACAATATTCATATTTAAAAAAAATACTAAAGCTAAATATTATAGAAATTTATAAGTTAATTGAATAATTTATTTATTTTCCAATTCAAGATACAATTTTTGAAGTATCTATATATAAATGATAATTATAAAAATTTTATAATTTATAAAGAATATAAATATTTTATATTCAGTTTAATATGAACCCATTTTTATTTTTATTAAAGGTATTTTATATGATACTTCATGAATTAAAAACATTTTATAATACAATATCAATTGTATAAACATTTCATAAAATCTAAATATCATATATTGTGTAATTTATAAACACTTTATAAATCACCACTTACGATTTCTAAATAAACATTTTATTTCTAGATCATAATTCATGACATTTAATTTTTTAGAAGGTATTTTTAAATGTTAATCTTTAATATTTGGGAAAAATATTTCATAAATTTTTTTTGATTAATTATAAAAAATATATAATTTATTTATTTATAAATTAATTATTTATATTTAAATATCCTAAAATATATTTTATTAATATTTATAAACATTTTATAAACCATAAAAACCATTTAATATTTCAAAAAAACTAAATATAGTTTATGGATACCCTTACCAAAATTCCTATTCTATGTAAGGGTATCATCCCTTTACCCCTATAGAGGTCATCTTAAAGACTTTGTGTATAGGTAAGTCACTCCTTACCATTATGGATATTAGATTTAATACACTATGTAAAGGTAATATGAAATTTACCTTTACGCATATCATTATTCATAAGGGTGAAATGGTCATTACCCTTATGAGAATGCTTCACATAAGGGTAGGTCCAGATTTACCTTTACACAACACTACTATATAAAGGTATTACCTTTAGAAAACTCATTTTTGTAGAGGTAACCAATATTTTACCCTTATTTAGACCTTCTTTATAAGATTATTAAAATTACATAGTTTTCCTATATAGGGGTAAATCAAATTTAACTTTACGTAGCATAAGTAAGAATCTGTAAACTACCTCCTGTTTTTTGAAAACATTGTTTTTCTATTTTCTTTTAAAACCAGTGATTCAAACTTATATATGCCTTGAATAACCATAATCTAATACAACTTATGGGTTTCTTATGATTATCTAATAATAATTTTCAATGTAATTAAACCCAAAACATAGGAGATATATCTTCAAGAAATTAATATATAAATAATTTTGTAAAATAGAGTACCATGACTTCATGAATAGTATAAACTTTTATCTTTTTTATATGGAGATTGTTTGAGGAAATTCATGAGAAGAATTAAATGAAATCACCCTATCATAAATTTGATACACTGTCTAATGGATCTATGATCATATTATGAGGATTCTCAAGAAAATAAAGGGGTGATAGCATTTTTTTCATGTGAGATGAATAGTTCTTGGGAAGATGGGAGATTCAAGAGGTTCATACACATTTCATTTACATTGGGAGATAATATCATCCAATTATATAGATGAGTCCTAAGTAATATTGTATTCATTATACATCATATGTGTTTCTATCCATTTGGTATAATTCATTAAAAAAATCAATAAATTAATAAAGATCCTTTAATCCATTCATAATGGATTGTAACTGATTAATAGACCATTTGGGAGGAATAAATAATATTTATATATCACATATATATATATATATATTATTAATGCATCCCATGAATCATATGTATATATTAAATGTACATTATATATAATACCTTATATTATATATGTATCTGAGGATTTATCTTCATGTGTCCATGAAACTCATGCAAGTACATTTTAGTGCACATCAAATAGAAATGAGGTAGGTGTTTCTTTTTAATTCCCTTGTAGTGCATGTTATAAATTTTTTTATGTTTTTAAATTATATCTTGTGAAATTATAAACATATTTTATGCCCGAAGTGGGATTGAAATGGTTTTAAAATATATTTTTGACTTATCATGGGATTATCCCATGCCAAGTGTTCATGGAAATGATCGAGTGTCACTTCATAAATTGTTCAAGATTTTTAAAAGTGTGTGTTGTGTTTGTTCTTTTTTTAAAAGGGGTTGTTATGGTTTAAAATATTTTTTAGTAAAATGATGGTAGTTGAACTCCATCTGCTTTAATTGTGTTGAGATTATTGGGTATCATTGTATTTGGAAAGGTTTTATAAAAATTAAATTGGTATTTTGGGAATATAAAATTGGTTCTTGAAACAAATTTATTTTCAAATAAGGGGGGTTTTTGTTTTGAAAGGTTACTATGGAAATTGGTTTGGTTTCCAAATTATTTTTCAAGTATTGTTTGGTAAATGGATTTCAAGAAATATTTTCAATTGAAAATTCAAATGGTATAAAATTGATTCGTTTCATGTGTGTCTTTTTAAAACTCTATTTATCACCTTAATAAATGTTGTTTTATATAACATGTAAGTCCCTCTTTTTAACCCATATGATTATTGTGCCCATTGTGGCTTGGTAACACAAGGGGGATGCATTATATTAATGTTTCGTTATTTGATAGTTATAAATGATTTTGAAAAGGGGTTGTTTCATGTGAGGGTGAAGGAGGTGAGGTTAGGTTTAATTAAAAATTCATGAAATTGTATTTATGTGATGATCTATTATTTCATTGGTTGTTCACATCCATTATTGACATGTGATAGGAGTTCTAAGGGATTTTATAGATGACCTGGAAGAGTTTTTTTACTATTGTAGATGGTTCATTGGCTAGGGAGTGTTTTCTATATTAAATAGAGTCAGTTATGACTGATAGATGTATCAAGAGTTAGTGTGTCATGTGGAAGTGTTTTACTCCCAAGAGTTTATAAGTATCTATGGTTAGTTTTATGGGAATACTCGAGACATCACATGTTTCTTAGTACAAACTTTTGATCCTCATATCCCATTCGAGTCTTTGTTAAATATTCTTAGGATGTTTCCCATGATACTTAGGTCCTTATTAGGAAACTTTAGGGGATTAAATTTCTTGAATTGTTTGTATTCCCTTAGTTATTTTGATTTTTTGGCACCATTTTTTTGTAGTAATCATTTATTATGATTCATTGATTCCTTGGTTACAATTCTTGATTTTATATCATCTTGAGTGAGTTTTTGATTACTTTAAGTATATATTTTGAAATGGTTTAGAAATTTTGTTTTAAATTGTAATGGTTATGGCTATTTGTTAAAAATATTCTCATAAATGGATTTCATTGTGATTTTTTATGAAAATTTATTTTTCCAAAAATGTTTTGAAAGAGGGATAAATAGGGATTTGTATTATTTTCAATGGTTTTAAAGGCCATATTTCCTTAGTTAAAAATTATAACATTAAATGTTTATTAACCCATGGTTTATGAAAAAGTGTTGTTGTTTGAATATGTTTAGTTGGCATGTTTTTTATTTATTTTATAAATTATGGGAAAACCCAATTTTTTACCCTATGGTTCAAAATATAACTTTATGAATTGTATTAAAAATCGATTCACAAATACTTTTTGGTTTGATCCTACTTGGAACATTTAGATCATAGCATGTATATCCACCAGCGTCTGAGGTGAATATAAAACACTTATATTTCAATTTCAAGGGCCCAATTTTGTTTCCATTCTTGAGGTTTGGGTTTTTTCATGGATGGAAAATGGGATGTGATAATTGACCAGGGGCCCCTAGTGGAAATGACAGAGTTTTTAGAGTTCTTTTTCCCTTTTTATTTTATTTTATGATGTTGAATCATCCTTTCATACTAGGAAGTTAATTTTTATCTTCTTCTATTATGTATTTATTTCATTTGTTTATCCTTGTTTGGATATTTGTTGGTTATTTTATGTTTGGTTGGTTTATTTATTTTTTTCACTACTTTTTTATTTTATCTTGATATCTGAGGGTAAAATTGTTCCCAAGTGTACATTTTTGAGACCCAAGAACTAGTTTCCATCCTATTGGGATTGGGAACATGCTTCAAGGAAAGTTGATGACCAGGTCAGGCGATGTTTCAAGTTATCTCATACCATTCCATTATAAATGAGATCAAAGCCAAGGTTTTGTTGGTATGGAACTAGGCTATTATAAACACACTCTTTATATTTGGGAATGTACTAAAAATATTGAGTTATAATTTTCATTATGACTCAGGAGGCTGGTCATGAGTGGGTTCTTGATAACCACCCTTTTTAATGATGCATGAGTTTCCATGGGTAGTGGAATTAAATTTTGAACCTACATTTTTTTCATTATCATTGATGATGTGTTAATCCTCATTGGAATAATATGAGTTTTCGTTCAGGTTAGGTTGGATTTAGTGGTGAAATACAGAGATAGATTAGTAGAATGATGTTTATTTTCAATAACTAATAAATCGTATAGCGACCACATTATTGATCTTGGAGATTTTTTTGGAATTTTTTCATTACTTTCTATGATCCATTAAACCTTATGGCTAAGTAAATCATGTTTTCTTACCCCTTTGAATGTGATATTTAGACAACCTTTGAGTAAAACCCTATTATATGGGTGAATTCAATGTGGTTTTGGGATATGTTGATGGTGTAGATTTGATTTATTTTTATTTTTAGTGTGTCTAATTTTTGGTGTGATAGTTCTGGAATTGGTTTTTTGAAAAGGAGGATTTTATAGAGAATTGTTTAAGCTTGTAAATGAAGCCTTCAAGATTTTCTATAAAATGAATTTTTTTTTAGTAAATTATTATGTGTTTTTTTTAAATTTATTAATTTATTTATAAGGCTTGGAAAACATTTTGGTCTTAATATTGGTTGGTGGTTATAATTCAAGGAGTTTTTACTCTCTTAGGGTGTGATTATTAGTGTAGTTTATTTTAAAATGAAAATCTAGAATTTATTTTTGGTTTGAAATGGATCCTTGTAGATTCTATGTAAAAAATTAGATTTCATATAAACATGATGGTGTTTAAATTAATCCTTTCGCACATTTTATAAATTGAATTTGATTTCCCAAAAAGGATTTATATTTTTATGGTTTTAATTTTTTTTATTGGTTTAAGGATAAGGAATTATGACACTCCTAGAGGTATTTTTAAAGTTATTGTTTTCCTTTAATGTAAATCAAGTTGTAAATATTTTTAAAATGTTTCAAAGGAGTAATGTTTTTTAATTTTTGAATTTGGGTTAAATGTTTTGGAATTACCTTGTGAAATTACAGATTTTAAATGAAGTGGGGTTTTTTTCTATAGATTATGTGATTTTAGAATCACATGTATTTATTAAAAGAGAAATTTTTTGATTCCATATGGAATGTGATGGTTTTCAAAGGAAAGGGGGTTTTCCATGTGATTGACTAGGAATGATTTGTGTTTTTGGTATTTTTCCATTATTTTATGTTGTGGCTGATGGGTGTGATTTAAGAAATATGATTGTCTTGGGTCTATGCTATATTTTACTTAAAGTATAAATCCTCAAAAGTTCTCAAGTAAATGTGTATTTTTTATTTATTGGAGTAAATCGTTACTCATTAATATATCTTTCCAAGACACTAAATAGAGTTTCAAGCGTTGTTTTTTCATTCAATGGTGTGGTGGTGTGTTAGCTATTAATTTTTTCAGTGAATAGGATAGGTGATCCATAGGTATTTAGTTGGGTGAATTGATTAGGTATAATACCAATGGGTTTTTGAGATGATGGTTTGTTTTGAGTATTTATGATAAATTATTTTAGATCATTATGTCTTTGAGGTGAATTTTTTTTGGTGTGTTCCCTGGGTGGCCCTTTGGGTTTCTCTTCCTGATCAGTGGTTGTTGGAATTTTCTTGACACCTTGTTCATTATGCCTTGTGTAGCTAACTTTGGGTGATTTTTTCCTTGTGGTGAGGACCATTCATGGGTTTTGATTCATTGAATTTTATATTGAATAAACTTGTATGTTTGGTGTCTAGGGTAAGAATACCACCAGTTGAGATTATGAACTGGTAACTGACAGTTGGATTGTGTTGCATTAACTGTGAGAGGGTGACCCAAATATGAGGTTCTAGGTGAACCATTATTATTAGTTTTATAACCCAATGTTAAATATCATGTAAATTTCTAGATTATGGTGTGGTTTAGTTATTGTATTCTTTGGATGTTTCTAATGTGATAGTTTTGGTTACCCGGTATCCTTAACTTTGAACATTTTAGATTTAATGTTTATAGATCTTTTTAGGGACTTGAAAATGTAATCTTGAATGTTTGTTGGATTTGGATTATTCTATATATTTATTGGATCATGTATCCCTTTTAGAGTTGAATTGGTTTCATGGATGACCATTTCTGGTAGAATAATTTAGTTTAATTTAATTATTCCTGGAACCATAGTTTTATTTTATGCTCTAATCATATGAGAGGTCAAAACATAGTCACCAATTTATAATAATTATAAATGGTGGGGTGAAGCCTTTTTAGTATCCATTCATTTATCATCATCTCTTTAACATTTATGAAGAAATAATAGTTCTACAGCCAGGTAGAAACCAAAAATAACTAAAAGGAACCAAAAGAAGAAAGCCCTAAGGATGCCTAAATTAATGGAGGCCAAGTTCATCCCTTCTAATAATATTAACACCATATTGATTCAGGATAAGGATACTAGGGAAGAATGTGACTTTGGGGCCCTGATCTTCCACTACTATGGAAGTGAGACTGTCTGCAACCCTATTTCCCTCACTCCATGTATGGACCACTAGAATGTTTTTGCTAAGGATATATCAGCACTTTCTTGTGATCTAGACTATCGACTAGGGATTAGAGCCTTTTCCATGCATAGATTCATGGATAATTATGAAATCAGTTTCAAACTGGGAAAGAGCTATATTCTCCTAGACACATAGTTGTGGCCCTATAATCATAGTTTTGGATTCTCCCTGGATAGAGTTACCTTGTCCGAAGTAGGAAGAAAAAGAAAGTAGGACGCTTCCCTAGAAGTCACGAACAACACCTCCCCCACAAATGACCCATGACATGCCTAAGCCATCTATATTGTGTTTGAAACAAGAAACTGGTGGTTTCCACCACACCCACTACCACTAAGCCCTGGAATTGATAGGAAGACCCGTTGATGCACTGACCTATAGAAATCTCAGGGAGGGCACATTACACCGGTTGATGATGCCACTTACCACATCGGCCTAGAGGGATTTTTTTCAAATAATGGTGGATCTTCTAGTGGATGAAGTACCCTCATACTTGGCCTTATTCATGGTCATCCAAATGCACCAATAGCCCTATTGGATCTTCTAGAATGGTTTAGGTGTTTGTAATGACTGTGTTATGGCAATTACATTTTAAAAAGGATCATATGATGTTTTAATGTTTTGTTTTGTAAAATTAATGGAGTTGGTCTTCATCCTATTTAATTATTTTGATCTCATTGGTTCTCATAGTAGTTTGAACTGATTAATAAAAGGGAAATATAGGTTTTGTAAGTATAAATGTGGTTCTTTTCACTAATTTATTTTCAAATAAATGGGGGAATGGTTTTGAGAGGGGGTAATAGAAATTATTTAGGTTTTTAAATGATTTTTCTTGTATGGTTTGTTTAATTGATTTCATAAAATGTTTTCAAATGAGTTTTAAATTGGTATGAAATAGCTTGGAATCTCAAGCATCTTTTCAAAAGCATAATTTTAATCTTAGTAAATTTTATATGATTGTTGTTCCCATTATGGATTGTAACACCATAGGGCATTCTTTATATTAATGTTTATTTATACGATGCATATGAATGAATATGACAAGGAGGTGTTTTGTGATAGTGTGTAAGAGGTGTGGTGAGGTTGAATTAAAAATGCATGAAATTGTTTTTATGTGATTATCTATTATTTCATTAGTTTTCCACCTCTATTTTTTACAATTTATGGGAATCCTAGGGTATTTTATATGTGACCTACATGAGTTTTATCCCCAGTGAAGATGGTTTACTAACAAGGGAGATTTTTCCTAATGAAATAGAGTCGGTTATGACTGATAGGTGTAGCAGGAGTTATTGTGTAATGTGGTAGTGTTGTGATCCAAATGAGTAATAATTATCACTAGTTAGTTCAAAAGGACTAATAGGGATATGAAAGGTTCGTTAGTGTCATCCTAGGTTCGTTATTTCCCATTCGATTCCTCGTTATGTATCCTTATGATGTTTCCCATGATTCTTAGATTCATTTCAAGATACTAGGGGATTATTTTTATTAGATTATTTTTATTCCCCAAGTTATATTGATTTCATGATACCATTTTTTGGTTATACACTTTTATTATTCTTCCTTAATGCATTTCTGTCTATTCATGATTTTCTATCATCTTGAGCGTGTTTTGGTTTAATTTTAAACTATATTTTGAAATGTATTGTAAATTTTTATTAAAAAGGAAATGGTTTGGATATTTCATAAATGGATTTTAATAAATGTATTTCAATAAGGTTGATTTTGAAAATAGATTTTCTAGTAAATGTGTGAGTTTTAGGATAAATAGTGATTTGTATTTTTTTAAGGTCTTAATGTCCCAATTTCCTTAGTCTGAAATTTGTAATTGGAATTTTTATTCACACTTAGTTAATGAAAAAGGGTTGTTGTTTTAAAAAATGTAATTGGAATATTTTTGGATTTGTTTTATAAATAATTTGAAAAACATAGTTTGTACCTTATGATTCAGACTAACACTTTATGAACTATGTTATGAAGGGATTCACATACACTCTTTGGTGAGTTATAATAGGGAAACTTTATCTCACACATTGTATAATTTTTGTTCATAAGGTATGTATGCTACTCTTATGTTTCTATTTCAAGTGCCTCATTCTATTTCCATTCCTGAGGTTTGGGTTGATACATGGATAAATGATGATATGTGATGAGTGATTGGGATTCACTAGTGGTGATTGTAGATTAGTTTATTTTTTTCCATTTTTATTTTATTTTGGTATGTTGTATCAATATTTTGGTCTAGAATGTTTATTTTTTATTAATTAACTATTTATTTATTTCAATTTTTTATCCTTATATGGGTATTTATTGGTCATTATTTCTTTGATTGGTTTATTTACTGTTTCTGCTACATGTTTACTCAATCCTGTTCTATGAGAGTGGATTCATTCCCAAGTGTGAATTTCTAAGACTAAGACACTAGTTTCATGTGTGAGGGTATTTGGAATGAACATTGGGCCATGTGACTAGCTGGGTTGGGTGACATGTTAAGTCTACCTTGCCAAGTTTGTTACAAAATCTAAAAAATATGTTTAGGTTAAATTTGGTAAAAAAATTTGGAAAAAATTTCCTCACTCTGTGTAATAAAATCATTTCATGAAAAATTAATGAAATAAAAATTTTATTATCACGACTCAACCCAATGGGGCCCGTGTTGCGACTCCCCAAGACCACCTCTGATAGGCTAAGGGATAGTGACTAGTGGAAAGTGAGAATATCACTTACATAGGAGGCCATATCCTAAGTACATGTACACACACACACAGCTCCACACCCATAAAATGTTAAAATGTAAAAAAATCTGAACAACCATACATGCATGCAGCTAAATCCCACAATCATAGTATGACAGGAAGTAAAGGAAAGTAAACAGGGCTAAATACAAGCCCACTTAAATGAATCTAAAAAAAATTCCAACCTAAAGGTAAAATATGGACTACTATCAAGATATAATAAAAACACACCTCAGTCTGTTCAGTCTCACTAAGAATCATATGGTCCTGGTCCACCCAGGACTCTGTCAAAAGGATGATCATCTACACAAGATGCAACACATGTAGAAAAATCTCATGCAGGGGTGAGTATAACAATACCCAATAGGACACCCCAAAACAAAAAAAACATATAATAAAGGAATAATAAGTAGCTCTACACAATTATATTTCTATAATACATATAATAATAATATCTAGATATAATAAAAAAATACAAATATTCTAAAGGTAAGTCACAAACTTAATGTTATCCTTGGATTCCAACTCAAAGTTTTGACAAAGAGCTCATCTAGTAGAACACACTCCATGATTTTGATAACACTATTGAAATCTAACGAGATATGATACACAGATGAGGATCATAACCAAGTCCATGGGGTATACCAACAACTCAATATAGATTATCCTACTACTTATAAGATTAGTGCATTCATAGTTTTTTCCATGATTATACCAATAACTCCACATAGTGAATGAAGATAAATAGAAGATCTCACTTCAGGACTCACAGAATGATTCTAACAACTCTATCCAAGTAGTCTTGTAGAAGGGGTCATTATCCTATGCGTATGAGGTAATTTCATGATAACTTTTAGATAATGGACATGGGGGACATGTCCTAATGATAATTTTATAAAATATAGAGGAAAATGGATCCAAGTCATGTTTTAGGTTGTACATAGTATGCAATAGGGGTACACATCATGTCACTTCAACCCTGGGTCTGGCCTTTGTAAATGGCCCATGTTTTTGTCTATGTATAAGTATAGGCCATGTTGTTACCCATGTACTTATACACGTGTATCAGTACATAGAATATCCAATGTATGTCTAGCATGGCCGTGTCTGTGAAGGAGTACACAGTTTTCCCATGTCCATGTACTCATAGCCTATGTTTGTCTACCCTCTGAGGTACATGCCAAGCTCACCAAAGGGGAACACATGTCGTGTGACAAGGTCACACACCTTTTTATACTTATCATCCCCCGAAAACCCTATCAACCACTGAGAGGGTCCCACATGCTGGGTAATATCAGATAACTTTTCATGTGCATCGGGATTTTCTATAGTCCTAGAAATTGTTTTTACGCATATTATTTGCTGCTCTGGATAATGATCTGGATGTGCCCCATACCAAAATAGAGTATGTTTTTTTGGGACTTTCTGTTATCTAAACACTAAAATATATCCATCAATCCAGTCATAACACATCCTTGAATGTTTTTATTTACTACATGTGGAATAACATAAAATTTCATACCTAAAACCGTCAGATCCATCACCAATTTAGTCGTCGCACCACCATCATATTGTTATGATCCCAGATTTCCAATTTCAAACCATTATGCTAAGAAATAGGTGCACAATGTTCGATTCTTTCCCGTATACATCAAAACGCTTCTAAAACTGAGAACATTCATGATGAACAAAGAAATGAGTGAGAAATTCGGAACCACACACATGGGGAATGAACCTCGACCGATGTTCATGTTGGTATAAATCCATCAACATTATAACAACAATGAAGAATCAAATAATCACAAATAAATTCTCCTAATAAATCATCGTAATAATCTCATCCCACAAGACGACCGATCCATGAATCAACCCATTGGTAAATTGATTTTCATTCATCATAGAAATAGAAATTGATAAATAAATACAAATAAAAAAACAAAATTCATCAATATGGACTGATTTTTTATGAATAACGAGCTAGATTTTTTTATCATTTTCGAGATCTATGAATCCCACTGCACACTAATCACCGATCTTCGATTCGGTTAATGTTATCCTAAGAGAGATTCTACAATGATCTCTCTAAGGGTTCTCCCATTGATCCAGGGTTATAAAACTAACCCTAAAATTCCATCATAATATTATAATTAAAGAAATTTCATTAAAAATATTAATGAAATAAAAATAAAATAATTTAATTAATTATTTTATTAATTTAACACTAATGAATAATTTTCCACAACCTTCCCACACTAAAAAAAGTTATGTTTCACATAGGACAAAATCCATGTTCTGAACTCAACAGTGCCCTTGTATTCCTAATACAATCCACTATTTTGAATTTATTCCACTTTTCATGAAAATTATGTGAATTTTATATTTAATATATTTAATATATTTCAAACATTTATTCTATGAACACCAGACCTTGGAATCAAATGTCATATCAACTCATAGTCTCAAAAATAATTCAAACTATATTCAAAAATATTACATGGAAAATATGAGTCATTTCATTCTCCCCACTAAAGGGATTTACATCCCCAAAAATCCAAAATAAGTGTATACACAAAGAGATGTGGGTGCTGAGCATGTATGTAAGCCTCCCACTCCCAGGTGATCTCATGAAGTTTCCATTGCTACCACTAGGAACACACTAAATGAATATCTCACCCATATAGGATACTCTCTGGATGATCATTGATCTCTACTAGGTTCTCAATAAAGTTATCTACATCCTATATGTCAATCTCACCCCAGTTGATAACATGTTATGGATCATGCATGTACCTCTTCAGCTACAACACATGGAATATTTCATGTACCTAGTCTAAATGTGGTGGTAGTTCTAAGTGATATGACACTTATCCATCTCTATGTAGGATCTGTAAAGGTCCAATGAATCTCATAGATATCTTTTCTCCTAGTACAAATATTCATAATCCATGTCAAGGTATAACCTGTTGGAAGACATGGCCTCCCTATTCAAAATCCATGGGCCTGTATCATCTATCTGCATAAGTATTATGATGGATATATGTAGTCTTCATATACTCCTATATTATCTTCACCTACTTGGTATTTTCTCTCAACATGAATGGGCCCATGAGTGGTGACACTCCTGAGACATTCTCCAAAATTGTTGACCTATAGGTTCACCCATAAAAAATATCAAATGGTGTCATACTGATGGTGGAATGGTAGATAGTATTGTATAAAAACTCCACCATTAGTAGATTATCCTCCCAATAATGGATAAATTCCAACATTAAATCTCACAGTATTTCCTCTATAACCTTAATTTCCTACTCAGTCTAGCCATAATTCTAGGGGTGAAACATTGTGCTCAAGCATAACTGAGTCCCAAAGACTTCTTGTAATCCCTTCTATAACCAAGATATGAAGTGAAAATCACATTATGAAATTATGGTTGATGGAACTCCATGGATTTGGACTATATATTTCACATAGTGACATCCCAATATCTTTACTGAACTCTACTCTCAAAAATCTAGGATGTGGGTCGACTTGGTGAGTCGTCATACAATCTCCCAATGACATCGTGGCCCATAGATTTTTTTGGTAAAATCATCAAGAAGTATAGGGATATTATGACCCACTAACACTCCATCACCTCAAGGTGTTGATCTAAATCCACTAGAACATAGATCCCATCCTTCACTTGTTGAAAATTAAGACATCAAGAGACAAACATAGAAACTCCCTTCTTCATCCCTGGCTACCAAAACTGACATCAAAGGTATCGTTACATCTTTTTCACACGTGTATGTACCAATAAAGGAGTAATATAAAACACTCTCTAAACCTCCTCCCTCAATTTCACTGTTACTGTTATACATCGTCTAGAAAGAATGACATGCTCCCCAGCTTTATAAAATTCATCAGGAGCATATCTAGAGGATATCTGAGTACATATGGTCTCACAATCGGCATCCCCAAGTTGTTTCTCCCTAAATCGCTACAAAAGTGGAGGGGTAACAACCATATAATGGGGTTAACATGCTTCATCTCCATCCACAAAGGAGAACTGTAATGAGGCCAAATTCTCTCTCACCTCATTCTAAAACTGTGAACATGATCTGCTGCTAAGATCATATACTACAACATTCCCATTCTCATAAGTATAAACAATTTGAAAGTCATAATCCTAGAGGAAATATAGTCATCACCTCTCTATCAAGTTAATATCCTTTGAAGTGATCGTATACCTGATAATATTTTTACCATAATAGAAAGTAAATTGCTCATCCATCAAGTAGTGTTTCCAAATCTGAAGTGTGAAGACTGTTGCTGCTAACTCAAGATTGTTGGTCATATAGTTCTTCTCATGTGGTCTCAACTAACATGAACAATAGGAAATCACTACCTACCTCTAAATCATAACATAACCAAGCCTAGTTCCTAATTAATTGTATATCACTATACACTCGATATCCTCCTATGGTAATCTCAATATGTTAGTTCTTGTCAATATCTTTCTCAACTCCGGAAAAGCCTTCTCGCACGTGTATTTACACACAAAAGGATATCCCTTTTAGATCAAATATTTCATGCGTACAGATATCCAAGAGAAATCAGGTATAAATCTCCATTAATAGCCTAATAACCCAAGAAATCTTTGAATCTCCGTCATTCTCTTCGGTGGCTCCCAATCTAACACTACCTTGACAATGGTCGAGTCCACTTCCACACCATCCATTGAGATAAATTTCATAATAAGTGGAACTCCTATATTTACAAAAGATACTTTGATATCTTTTTGTAATGTTTTTTCTCTCAGAGAATGTTCAGAACCATCCTCAACTGGCTCTCATGCTCCTTCTCAGATGTTGAATGCACTAGAATATCATTGATGAAGACTACCCAAAGACCGGTTTAAGAAATGGTGAAAGATCCAGTTCTTGAGTCCCACGAACACTAATAGGGAATTTGTTACGCTAGAGGTAATTACTAAGTAATCATACTTGGATTAGCGAGAGAAGAATGTCGTATTTGGTATATCCTTCTCAAATACTCAAAAATGGTGATAGCCTAACCTCAAGTCAACCCTATAGAACCATTGTGCCCCTTTCAACAGATCAAATAAATCATCGATCCTTAGTAGTGGATTATTTTTCTTCATGATCACCTAGTTCAATCACTGATATTCCACAAATAACCTCAATCTCCCATCCAAATTCTTGGAAAACAAAATTGGGGGTGTATTTTTGATGATTTTCTTATGGGGTGTGCCTCATCATTCCTCTTGTGTGGGATGATTCAGCCGGACGGGTCACATTTTTGCCTTTCATTCCTTCTTTCCAAAGGCGGTCGACATCCATCATTTCTTCAGTGATGTTTTCTCCTTGATCGAAACAAGATGATGAGATATTGACTTCTCCTTTTGTGTATTCCTCCTCAGAACTCATTGCCTAGTCCATGTCTCCTTTAACGATTAAGATGTTGTTCGTGAAACTCACTCTCGATTCCATCTCTTCATGGATTTCGGTTAATTAGTTTGATTTGGTCAGGATATTCCAAAGGATCTAGATAGGTTAGAAACATTCATTCAATAAAGTAGTTATGTTGAGGCATTTGTGGCATGTCTCGATGTTGGAACACTGTAGAACCTATGTTTTCCCCTTATGATATGGCTTCTCGAGGGCACGGAAGCCTGAGGCATCCCATATAGAATGAATGGAACTATATGTCGAAATCATACCTCTGAGGTTTTCCTTGGATTTCCATGTTTAACGTAGGGAATGTCATGAGTTTAATGTCTTATGGAGATGGGTCAGATTGATAAGAACACTAATAAAAGTGGCTCAGATGGGTACATTCTTAAGAGGGAGCACCTAGAAGGTTTACCAAATGGATGGATCGGAATTCCCAATAATGACGGATCTGAGATGGTGTGTCCCTGAAAAGGGAAGATTTTACACCATGAAGGATGATCTAGACACCACAAAGGGAATATTAGAAAAGGGGATGGGTCCATTAAAAGGGGACATCAAGGATTTCCTTTGGCTAGGATTGAACCTCGGTGAGGCTTCCAACATACCCTGTATAAATGCTTGGGATAAAAACTCATGTATTTTGAGAGGGTGAGGCATAGATTATGGGTGTAAAAAACCAAAAACAACCCAAAAACATGTTGTTTATTACACATGGTTAGCCGCCCAAGTGGATGGAGGGACTTCATCGGGATATTGAGGCTCAGGTAAAATCAGGATGGATATGGAGGGAGTGTTGAAGGGTGAGGATGAATAGATATACACCCGATATAAAGGGAATCGACCTGGGAATGATAGTGTTAGGATTGGACCTCACAAAGGTTTCCAACATACCATTATTAAATGAGGGTAATGATCTAAGTCCACATAGTTCGATGGGGTGAGGGGTCACTTAAGGAGGCGGCTCATGAGAATGGATGCGTGGATGGGACCTGAAAGAATTGGAACCTTGGGGTAAGGCTGTGTCTACCTAAAACACAAAGGCACGTGGGGAAGACTAGGATGGGACATGAGTGATGGTGTTGAACCTTTGGTAGGTTTCCTACATATCCTTGTGGAAATGAATCAAATTCCATGTAGTTTAGGATGTGGGGAATAGAATCAGGGTGTACACAAAGGACAACGACCTGAAGACATATTGGGGATTATGCATGGTTAGAATCCCATTACAATAGGGACACTCTTGTATAGAGGAGTATGGATTGAGTGTGGGGGGATTATTTGTGGTTAGATGCATGAGTGGATCAGAAAACCTCTGGGAGATGGATCTGAGAGATGTGTCCCATAATGGGAAGATATCACATCGGGAGGGTATATCCCTAGAAGGGAGTAACAAATCTTACCCTTGGTCCAGGTTGAACCTCGAGGAGGATTCCTACTTACCATACCTAGAAGATAGGGATCAAAACCCATGTAGTTATAGAATATAGTTTAACTTCATATGGGATGAAATGGGATGCATTTTAACATCATGTGGGGTGATCAGTGAACTGACATGAAATGGTTAGAATAGATGGGTGATGGGCTTGAACCTCAGGGAGGATTCCTATGTTACCCTACTTCTAAGACATGGATAAAATTAAACATAGTTCAAGAGAAAGGGATCATGGGGAATACATGTAGTTATAATCCCAGAGAGGATGTCATGGTCAATGCTCACTCTAAGCCCATGTGAGCTATGCTTGGTGTGAGAAACAAGAGGCAATAAGGGACTCGACAATCGTGTCATGAGAGATGTGGCCACGAGAGGTGATGCGGGGCTTACAAATGGTTAGAGGCCCATGGAGATGAAGATTGGGACTTACTTATATTGGGAATCCTAAGGAGGGTTCTAAATTTATGAGGAGGATAATGCCACCATATAAGGAGCACCCAATCAAGGGGTGTCAGGGATTATTCAAGGGCTTCTTGAAGTGCACATAGTGACAAAGTGCATAGGGAGAGAGAATGAGGATTGAAAAGGTTGGAAGAAAGATTCTCTCAGTCCCATCCCCTCTCTGGTCCACTCAGGTCTTTCATGCCTTTAGCAACTCACAGTTTAATGCCATGTGTTGGGGATGTGGGTGTTTGAAAGTTTAACGTCAGGTAGCTTGTATGATAAGGACTCTCTCTTCACCCCCTATGAATGATATAACTTTTACCAACCCGCCCTTGGGGTCCTGAAGGAATAATAAATTCCATAGAGAGTTAGGGTGGATGAGTGGTTAATTGAGGGGCCCATGTTAGTGTGTCTTTGTGAGGAAGAAATGGTCGTTATAGTTCATATGTGATGAAGCATAAGGAAGATAAACGCAATATTAGGCACCATTTGGGGAACCATGAAGTCACTTCGTACAAGCCTGGAGGGTGCACAGGAGGGGGTTTCGCGAAGTAGAAGGCCTCTCATAGAGGGGATTCATGAATCTCAGGTTCTTCATGAAGAATGGGGACTTTTTAAAGGAAAGGTCATTGTGAAGTATGGTGAAAAGGACCCCCACAAAGGGAGGAGCTTCATGAAGCATGATAACCCAACTGAGGCATGGAGTCGACATGTTATTGGAGGGTGTTTCATGATGGTTGAATTACTCGAGAAGACCTGAGTTCCCAAAAGGTACTTCTACCTTCATGATGGTCATAGGGCTTTGTGAAGGGAATCCCCACTTAAGGTGGAAAACAATAAAGAAAAGGGAAACATGGTTCTCAATACACATATACTTTGGGTGTTTCATTTTTCTTTGTGGTTCATAGAGAAAAGGGTGCTTCTCTAATCAAGATCCCAGATGAGAAAAGGTCAAGGTTTTGATCATTTTTAAAGGGGGAATTGTCTATTTATAGGCACCTAGGATCATGATGCTCCAAAGGTGTGTTATAAAGGAAATAGCGATCGACGATTGGAGGCACCTACATCAGACTCGTAGAGGCTTCTATCATTTATCTACGGTGGTCACATAGTTTTTTTGATTCACAAAGGCTTCCATAATTTCTCCCTGATGGTCATAGAGTTCATTGCACTAGTAGAGGCTTCCGTCATTTCTCTGTGGCAATTGGGAAGAAGGCCACCTACCAGCTTTGCACTAGTCATAGTGATAAAGGGATTTGTGAAGTGGCTTCGCAAAGTAGAACCTTTGGTGAATTATTTTCTATTTTTCCTTGGACCCATTTCATGGCATGGATTTTGGAACCAAAAAATGTCCTCCCTCAGAATGGGAGCTAAGTAGAATAAGAGGATCAGGTTCAGAGTGTAAATCGCCAAAACACATATATCGTGAAGATGACTTGTGATGGCAATATACGGAGTTCGAGTTGAGACCTCCTAAATTCTTTCCACAGTAGAAGGGTACTGCGAAGCTCAAGAGTTTTTCACCTATAAATAGAGGGAGAGGGAACCTCTTTTTTCCCACATCTATATCTATGAACTTGTGCCTGAGCTCTATAATCCTTCTTTACCATGACCAGAAACCATTCGTTGTGTCTCCAGAGCAAAGAAGCTATCAACTACCAAAGATCTCTCCTGAATCCCAGAATAAGTAGGAATGAATAGATGAATAAAGTTGGCTCAGATGTATCTACACATTTCTCACTCAAAGGTCTGATCCTAAATGAACTAATCTCAAACCATTTCCACCAAGTACCAGAATTGGTTGGTTAACCTCAATGAATAATCAGCTATTATTGTGATGTCATGTTGGAGCTCCATAAGCTCTTAGATATGTACATATATCAAAATAGATAGAGATAACTCCTCTATGAAAAGGTGTTCAAAATATGACCATGAAAAAATCACCTTGTCGTAAGACTGGGTCACCAGACCTCACCATTGTCCTGTTAATCCATTGTGAAGGCTATTTTCTAAGAAAACCATATGATCAACTGGTGTCCTATCAAGATGTAAAAATCATTTCATCACCTCAAGTCTGACCTCATACACCTATGGGTTGGGATATCCTAGAAACCTAAGGGGTATCTGTCACTGAAAATTTTGAAGTGCGTTCAATGTGCACACCTCATCTTCTAGTACTGCGGGTTCCATCTAATGATCTACCGATGGTGGTATGGTTGGTGCACCACCTAGAGGTAACATATTTATAAATTTATTATCTATTGATTCATTGTCAATGAGTGGATCATCCTCATGATCCTGATGCTAAATCGTCATTGTAAAACTTCATTAAACCATCTAAAAAGTAAATAAGATGTGGCACAATCATTGAGTATATCTGGAGAAATTACTCAAGAAGGATATAGAAACTACAACCCATTACAATATTATGAGTTTTCCTTTGTTTTACCTACAATTAATGTTCTCATCTACTGAGTCCTAAAGTAGATGATCGGAGTCCTAGTGTATGGATATGTTCGCCACTACACCAACATCGGGGTCCCTGGCCAGAAAGACGAAATCGAAACACTTAAAACTATTTCTCCAAACCAATCTCATACACTTTGGTCCTATGTTAGAACTAATTTCTCTGATACCGCTTTTTCATGACCCATCCCAATGGGTCTCAAGTTGCCACTCCCCAAGCCCACCTCCAATCAGCCAGGGTCTAGTGACTAGCACTGAGTGGGAATATCATTGACATGGCAGGCCTTAGCCTACATACCTATACACATGTGCATATCTCCAAGCACATACAATGATAAAATGTAAAAAAACTAAACAACCATGCATTCATATATCTAAATATCATAACTAGAGTATGATAGGATGTAAAGGAAAATAAACAGTTCTAAATACAAGCTCGCGATAAAGAGTATGAAAAAAGGTCCAACCTAAAAGTAAATTGGGGACTACTATCAAGATACCATGGGAACACACCTCAGTCTATCGATTCTCACTAAGCACCATTCGGTTTATTCATGTCTAAGAATCTATCAAAAGTTTAGTCTTATACACAATACATGACACATTTAGGAAAATATCACGCTGGGATTCATATAACAATACCCAGTAGGACACCCTAAAACCCCAAATCATAAAATAAAGAAATAAAAATCAACACTATAAAAGTATATTTCTATATCATAGATAATCACAAAATCCAGAAATACTCAACAATGACACACAGTCTAAAGGTAATTCACAACCATAATGTCATCCTCTAATTTTAGCTCAATGATTCCAAAAATTACTAATCTAGGAGATCACAACAAACGAGTCTGATAACTTTGTATACATCTTAAGAGATATGATACATAGATGAGGATCACACCCAAGAACATGGGGTATACCAATAACTCAATCTGGATTAGACTACTAAGTAAAGGATCAGCCCCTATGTAGTGTTGGCCATGATGATACCAAGAACTCTACCAAGTTCATGAAGATGAATAGAGGATCTCACTTCGAGCCTTGCGAAAGGATTCCAACAACTCTATCCAAGTATTCCCACTGATGGGATCATTGACTTATGCATAGGGGGTGATTCTATACTAACCCTTAGGGAATGGATATAATAAAATTTCCCCAACAAAGCATGTCCAGGATATAGAGGAAAAGGTCTCCAAGACATATTTTATGGAGTACACGGTGAGTAGTAGGGGTTCAAACTATATCCCTTCGACCTTGAGTCCTTCCCATGTAAACATCTCGTGTTTGTTTCTGTTTAGAAGTACACAACATGTTGTCACCCATGTACTTCTTCTTGTGTACCGATATATAGATTAGCACATATGTGTCTTACCCTTCCGTGTCCGTGTTGGAGTACACGGCGTGCCCGTAGTCATGTAACCTCAACCTTTTTTCGTGTATCATCAAAGTTACATACTGAGATCACCAAAGGGGATCATACTCTATGTGACAAGGTCACATGTCATGTGATACTTATCTTCCCCTAGAAACCCAAATCTCCACTAAGAGGGGCCAACATGACATATAATCCTAGATTACATACCGTGTGGATTGATATTTTCCATAATCCTAGATCTAGTTTCTATGCATATTCTCTCCTACTTCGTCCACTAATCCATCCATTCCCCATGATTAAACCAAAGAGTATGGTCAGTTGGACATTACCACTGTCAAAACACAAAAATCAAGACATTAATCCATTTGTAGTAGATCCTTGAATGTCATTATTCATTTTGCATTGATGAACATGAAATTGGGTACCCAAAACCATATAATCTCTCACTGCTTCCATCGTCGCACCACTGTTGTAAGAACCTGTGTATTTTCCAGATTGCAGTTTTAAGCCAAAATTTGAATTTTTACTATCAGATGCTTTTAAGGGGGTAAAATAGACTTTTACCCTATAATATTATCTTCAATAACTTTTATGACCACTTAGCTAGTCCTGGGATAGGGTGTTTACCCTAGGATAGGAGTTTGGTGGAAATTTGAGCGGTTTGAATTTTAGAAGAATAATTAATATTTAATATTATTAAATTAAATATTAATTTATTCATGTAGGATTATTAGGAAATAAATTTTTAATTGATCATTGTATTGAGATTATTTATCTATCGTTGAGCCCATAATATGGATTTATTCTAGGCAAGGACAAAACTCGAGTGGGGCACCGGGGCTGGCCTAAGCCCCTTTTTTTCCTTTTTCTTTTATTTCCTTTTCTTCTTTTCCTTATTTCCTCTTATTTCCTCCTCTTTATTATGAAGCCCTCCTATACGGCTCCACCTTCATCATGACCTATGGGAGAAGAAGGAAAGCGAGAGGAATAGGGAGAAAGAATGGGAGAGTGGTACCGTTATGAAGCCCTCAACACGCTAATACGGGGTATAGCGATCATGGATGGTGAAATCAACCCAATCTTCTGCAATTTCCACCCAAAGGGAGGCCATTTTAAAGATTCACCAGAAATCACCTTTAAACGCATTATTTCATGTTTTTATTACCCTATTATGATTTTTAATGTCTCTTAGGGGGATTATCTATTATTTTGGAGGCGAAAATGGGGATTAAGGGTGATCTGAGGGTTTTCCAGTTGGGAAACCCAGTTTACACAGCGTGTGGTTCAGGGGGATACATTGTGTGTTCTTCCTATTCCGGGAAGATCAATTCTTAGGAGTACATGTTGTGTGCAGGGCTGTACACACCATGTACTGGTACTCGGTCATGTATCTGATTACCTGGGAATGTCAACCCATGTAAGGGTAGATGGCTATGTAGGAGTACATGGCTACACCTTGTGTAGGGTAGCACGTTATGTAGATATACACGGTCGGCCCAAGTATCTGGTTATGTTGGTTAAGGGACAGAGGCATGTACCCTGTATTGGGTACACTTCATGTACCCTCCTTACATAACATGTACCTGGGGTGTTTACACACCCAAGCCGGCGAGGGCAGACGCCCATGTGGCATGGTGGGAGTACACATTGTTTACCGAGGATACACGTTGTGTACTGCACCTTTTTCAACCCATTTGAGGGTTTTTCATGCCTTATCTCCTAGGTGTCAGAATTGGACCTATAAGTATTCCATTATGAGTAATTTTCCATGTAGATCATGATGGTGAAACCTGTGGAGATTTCATTGGGATCCTAGTGGTTGTTTTGGGGATTCTATCTAAATAGAGAGGTTCTTCCTCCAGTTATAATTCCAGTTGTCTTTTGAGGGAGAGACATGAATGTAAATGATAGGTTGGGTGTTTAAACCAACCTAGTTGAGACCTTTGAGTTGAGATGATTTTTGAGCTATCTCTCGTGACCTATGATTTTGAGGATGTTCCCCTTGTGAGACTTCCCCTTTTGTCCAATGAGGTTGTAAGACTGGATTCTTCCAAAGATCAGCTGAGGGATCCCTTTTCTTATGTACTAACCTAGGGTGTCCCTTATAGGATCTCTCCCATCTTTTCCATTGATAGGATCCCAGTTGTAGGATTCATATGTTGTTCTTCGTTCAAGGATCCCATGTAGGATTCCTCCCATGATGTTGGCTAAGGATGCCTTCACTCGTGTTTACTTGGAGGATCCCAAGTAGGATGCCTCTTTGTGTTTGACTTGAGGGACCAAGAGGGTACCCCTTGTTTTACCAGCCCTAATTTTTATTTCATGTTTGGGTAGAGATGGTGTTCAGGTGTCACCTAGAACCCATTATGAACTAGTAATCCTAGGTGGCTGTGAATGAAGTGTTGGGTTGGGCGTTCGGTCCACCTAACTCTTTTTTATGCTTAACTTGGTTATTGCTGATGAAGTGATGTTCACCAAATGTGCTTCCTAGTTGGTGGTTGTTGAGCCTGATGTGAGGCATCTTCTTTTCTGTTGGGATGCCTGGAAATTCTTCCTAGGATATATTCTACTTATTTGGAATCCCAGACGTGCTTTCCTTGGATCCAACTTCTGAGCCATGTTATTTCTAATATTTTACTAGTACCCTGAGGTATTACATGGGAGTTGGATGTTGAGAATGTTTATATATATATGTGTGTGTGTGTGTGTGTTGTTGGGATGACCATAGGTAATTCTTGGTATCCATTTTTTGTGCCTTACCTGATTCAATTGGGTATATATATGTTTTTTCCACAAGAGTTATTACTATTTTAACCATGAAATAGTGTAATTTTCATGTGTTGTCCATTATGCTGAAATGATGATATACCAAGCTTGGCACTGTTTGAATTCTATGCAAACATATAAGGATTTTTTATGACTATGGGTGAGGATTTTTTAGGCATGTGGGTGAGGATTTGTTATGTCTACAAGTGAGGATTTGTTATGCCTATTAGTGAGGATTTGTTATGCCTACAAGTGAGGTTTTAATATGCATACAGGCAATGTTTTTCTATGCCTAGGGATACATATGAAAAATGTGACAACTATGTGAGGTTTTCTGAGTCTCATTTGGATTCATGAGATTATGCTCTATGTTTTCTGACCAGTGACCTTTTATAGGATTGACTGTTGGTATATGGTATCCTTCTTTACAGGATTGAACGTCAGTATATGGTATCCTTCTTTAGTGGATTGAACATTGTTATGCAGTTTACAAGTTTGTGATTGGAGGTGAGTACGTGTGAACCTGGGTGTAGGATGAGCATCCCCCTATGGTGATGTTACAAGCTCAATGTTATAATTCTAGTGTTGGCCGAAGTAGGTACATGTTGATTGGATTACAGACCTATAGATTGACTTAACGATACATGTATTGAGTGGCACAACATCAAACTCAATTCCCTTGCACAGGATGTCCAGGCGATCGAGCTTATGGACCAATGGATCGACTATTGTAGTGGTTTCATGTTTTTTGATACACATACGAATGAATATTCATATTTATGTATATATGAATAGGTATGGTACTATACACATGTACGTATAAAAATATGGACATCCTTGGTGTAACTTTACTAGTTGAAATGGATTACGGACGCTGGATTCAATTATGGTTTTACATTGGTTTTATCTTTGTTTTTTGTTGTGTTTAAACTAGGCTCGGCATGAGACTTTTGCATACACTTTAGCAGCACAGTTATAGGTTGCTTGTCGGAGTGGCCTACTGAGATTATTTCTCACCCCTATATGTCCACCTCAATGTATGTGTGGACCTTAAGTATTCTTTTTTAGGTTGATCATGCTTTTCATGGTGGATAGGGATGAGTCCCATTGTTTAATGATCGAGAGGAGATGCTCGAGTGGTTCAACTAAACAGTATAGTGCAGTTCGACAGTGTTTGGAGATCGGGTATGTGAGTTGGCTCAGAGTTTGTAGCTGATCCATGTACATTTACTTTCATTTTCTTTTGTACTTGTATCTGTATGGTCAGCCTAGTGGGTGACCAATATTGTATTATATTGCATATATGTTTGGGATTTTAAGATAATTTTACTATTATAGCTTTCTATTTTAGTTGTTTACTGCTTACTCATTCTTTTTACTTTCCATTATGTATGATACTTAGTTATTTATGCTATTTTCTTACACTGTAATGAGGGCATAGTATCCCCACTATCACACCATAGGCCCTCACTTCTGGTCAGAAGCCTATGGAGTATAGGGAGGCTCACTTAAGGCCTTCTTGAGAACTATATTGGAGCACTGTTTTAGGGGCTTTCATGTCGGGATGTTACAACTATCATTTCATGCCAAGCCCGGATCTATAATTTCAAACCATTGTGCTTAGAAATAGTTGTGAAACATTTAATTCTTTCAGGTATATGTCGAACCATGGTCCAAAATAAGACCACTCATGATAAATGATGAAATAGGGGAGAAATACACAACAAAAAACAGGACTAACGAACCTTGTCCAATGTTTTTGATGTCCTCAATATGTTTCCATTAGAGTGAAAATGAAGAATCAAATAATAAAAAATAAATTCACTGATATAATCCTATCAATAATTCCATCCCACGGAATGATTGATCATTGAATCAATCCATTGGTCGATTGATTCACATTCTTCATAAAAATATAAACAGTTAAATAAATCCAAATAAACAAACATCCTACCTCAATATGAATCAATCGTTGATGAAGAATGAATCTTCTTCATCTTTAATGGTGAGATCTCTGAATCCCATTACATAGTGATCATCAATCTTTGATTCAGTTGATGTTCACCTGAGAGAGATCATTCAACACTCTCTCCAAGGAATCTCCAATTGCTCTAGGGTTATGTGGAAAACCATGGAATTCCATCACAATAATCTACTTAAATTCATGTCTTTCTCTGCATCAATGGAATAAAAATAAAATAAAATATTTAATTATTTTATTCATTTAAATCCCATGAATAATGTTCCACAAACACCTCACACTGACAAAATTTATGTCTCTCCTAGTGTAAAACCCACATTCTGAACTCAATGATGCCCTAGGATTTATGATCTGGGCCTCATTTTAGAATTTATTCTGATTTTTCTTGAAAACAACATGTGTTTTTATTTAATATATTTAATCTATTTCAAACATTTATTTCAGGCACAATAGGCCTCAGAATCATACTTTTTCTTAGCACCTGGTCTCAAAAATAATCCATACATATTAAATAAGTAGTACATATAAAATTTGATTCATTAAATTTATATCTTGAATCATTACCCTTAAACACTTCTAATGGTATATGGTTTGTAGAATTTAGAATTATGACTTTAGATATATTGTGAGAAAATTTTAAGTGATCAAAAATTTATCTCTAAATTTTGAATGAATTAATTATTCATTTATTTTGAACCCATTAAGATTCAAATTAAATTTTTTAATACAAATCCATCGGTATAAAAATATCATAAATCCAATATAATGGTTTATGAAATATCTTAGAAATAATTTTTAGTGATCAAAATTTATCTCTGAGATTTATATAGTTTAATGATTTAATTTCAATAAATACTTTTTTATTATTAATACATATATTGAAGTGAATATAATGAAACTATAATTTTTAGGTTTCATTCCATGGATTTTTTGATATACTAGAGAGATATTTTAGGTCTATTTTTCTTAAAATGTAAATCTCTACCTTATCCTTTAGAATCAAAAACTCCACTATACATAGATAGAAATTTCTTAATGAGGAGAACCGAATGAAATATGATTTTTTTCAATTAGTCCAATATATTTGTGTTATTATTTAGTTAAATTTAATTGATAATGTTACTTTGATAATAAATAACTTTAAAAATAATAAATTTGAGATTTTTTCAGTAAAAAAATTGATGATCATCCGATTTATAATCTAACCCTAAATATGAATAATTTTACTATTTTCTTCATTTTATGAGTGTTCATTAAATTTATTAAACAACCGAAAAATAAAAATATATTTATTCATTGTTGGATCTAATTATCATGTTCATGGTTTATATGTATGGCTAAAAAATAAATATATTATTGCAATAAATTATTTGGATGAAAACATTTTATGACATTTAAATAAATTTATAATATATATTATATTATAAAAAATAAAATTTAGATTTTTTATGTACTAATTTATTTATTATTATTAATATTATTATTATTTCATCATCTTATGTCATTAGAGATATAGAATTAATGTTGGTTTTGAATGGATATTCTTAAAAGTAAAAAAAAATTAATTAATAATTATAAATAAGTTTATTAATGATATAAATAAGAATGATAATAATTAAATTATTAATGTTTCCCTTATAGAATATTCGAATGACTTTGAAAATTTTTTATATTAGAGAAATTAATTAATGATGATAGAAATGTAAAATATTTGTATTAAATATAAAAAATAATATATATATATATATATATATATCTAATTTCATTGAGATTTTGTGACCTACATTAGGGCATGAACATAATTTTATGAAGTGTATTTAATAGGAATGTAAAAAATATATATTGTAAACTTAAAAATATCATAAATAAATATGGATTGAAATGAAGAATAAAAAATCATTAATACATTAATGATTTTATTATCATATTCTGATGACATGAAAAATAAATGTTAAATTTACTTTTTTGAAATTAATTTATTATAATGGAATTTAATACAAGGAAATAATGTTAATAAATTCGGTAGGAATTATAATTATTTATAATTACTAATATAAATATTAAGATAACAGTAAAATTAATTATTATTAAACTAATAAAAATTATATTTAATGATATTTGGATGTTTGAAATAAAAGGATAATTACTAAAGTGTTGTGAAATGATATTAAAGGAAGAGTAATTGTAGATAATTATTCAAGGATATGGAGATTAATTAATTAATTGAACGATAACATTAAGGGGTTTTTTGGATATTTTATAGATGTTTAATTGAATTTAATTTAAATAATGAAATTTATAGAATAAAAATATTTATTATGAAAAATTATTTTGTGTAAGTATGAGTTATTTTTATGTGGTATTAATTTTCATTGATGGAATATAATAAGACTGGGTGGAATTAAATGATATTTAAAAAGATAGTAAATATTTAAGAAAACTTGTTAATCTAAATTATAAAGAAAAAATAGAGTGGGAATTCTAGTTGAGTTGTCTTTTTGATATATATTCATAGCTATATTTCATTTATTAAGAAAACTAAAGTGAAATAAATGAATATGATATGTATAGGTAGTGTTGAACTAATGTTGAAAACTATTAAAAATTTAATAATGAGTTTGATGAATGATATAGGGTTATTTGTGATGAAAACAAGGAATGATGATGTTAACTTGATTCATTAAATCATTATATCACTAAGAATATAAATTCAAATAAAATATATCATCTACAACTCTAGATAAGATATTTAATTGTGGTATGTCACCCATAGATCTTGGTTTAAGGTTGACTAGATATCAGCTACAACTCTAGTATGGGATGTGTATAGTGTTATTCCTCTATAATCTCAATATGGTGGACCTTGGATGAATCATCGGGTGGAAAATATTATGCAAGGATGTGAGTTGATATTATTTTTTGATACATTATTTTTTTATACAGCTACCATCCACATGTTGGTTTATTGAATTCCAATATATGTTGATACTCTAGATAGATAAAGGTTTTTTACCATCTCTAGTCTCTAACATTCAAGTATCTAGCCAATTCATGAGTCCCAAGTAGATCTCTAACAATACATAGTTTGTAATGGGGGATTTCTTATTTTTATATATTTAAGGATTTTTATACAATGCATACATATATAAATGTTTCTATTTCATGATTATTATGAAAATTATCTATAGGTATCTTGATAAGAATTCATCACAATATTTTTATGATGAGTGATGATGTGATGTGACACTGGTTTTTCTACACTATATTTACTAATGATACACATATACACTAGATATTCTTGGGGTAGATTTATATTCTAGGAAAATCATACTATATATTATTTTTCATCACTGCATGAATAATCAGGAATTGATGGTTCTTAGGTTAATGCAGTCCATAATATGTAAATGGTGGATGAAATTTTTGAATGAATTTGGATAATAGATGCGGTAGTTTATGACATGATGCTTTATTTTTTTGGTCATTATAGTGACATTAGTATTCATATTTTCATCTTTACAGGATGTGTTACTTATTTAGGATAATTAATTTGATTATATTCCACTTTATTATAGATATATTTTTATATATGTATGTGTTATATTTCATGGTTGATGATTCATTTATATTATAGTGGATGATTTTGCATGATATCAAATGACAAGTTATATTTTTATGTAATATAATCATCATTTGAGTGGATACATTGGAACTAGTTTTATCCTATGTAATATTGTAGGTGGAATTAGGTAGTTCACTTACCAGTACGTTGAGATGTGAAAAATTAGGATGATTACATTTTTAGTGATAATAAAAACCATTGAAGGGATGTCCAAAAAGTTGGTTGACGCGTTATGGACCTCTTCCATTTTATTATATCCACATAGTGTATCTTAAAATATTTTTTGTACAAAAGTGAACCTCATTTTAGTTTTCTATAAGTTAAATTCACTATTCCCAAAAATGTTTCAATATCATACATTGAAAAAGACATATTTTGAAAATAAAAACTCAAATATCAGTTTTAATATTTATTATGAACTAAAATAAAGAAAATGAATTATAAGAATAATTTGTGAAATCACAAAAAAAACTAGTATTAATGAAGATATTTATCAATTATTAAACTGATATGAATAATCTTAAAAAACATAGAACTATATTGAAAATACAAAATGAAACAAACAAATGAACAAAGAATAATATACCATTGTTAATCAGATTAAAAACATTGAACATACTTCCCATTGGTTATTCACTCATAAAAATATATATGGAAAAAATGATGAAAATATTTTATATAAGGAACTTGAGATAGTTTTCATCTATTTATCTCAATTATAGTTATTCGGCCTCAGAAAATTTATATAAGGATACTAATGCACAAGATTTTTTTCAAAATATAAATAGGAAAATGGTAAAAGAGAAATATCATTGAGGCTTGTTCTTATTTTGTAAATTTAAACCTTACTCACTGTAATATTCCTTAATCACTCTGTTGGAACCTCCCCTCATACACCTTTCTTGTTTATCCTCCTATATTATCCCTTAAATTTCAAAAAATTTCCCTTTTTATTTCTATCTTTCCCAATTAACCTTATATTTTGTATCTTTATTTTTTAAAATTATCAATTTAAAAATATCATAATCCATTTATATGTTTTTAATCTCCTAAATATTAAAATTAATGACTCACCTATTATCTGTGTGTAATTTAGTTGTTTATTTTTTTTCAAAAATCCAAATTAAATATAACAATAATAACGAATTAACTGAATTGGTTAAAATAACATGATATTATCTCTCTTTGAACTATGTGGCTAGTGTGGTGCATCAGGTAGAATTATGGGTTATATTGATTTCTCTTTAACATCATAAAAGAGTTTCAATAGGTATAATTGAGTAAAAATAGATTGTGTTTAGTATATTGTGGAATTTTTTTGTGTAACTCTATAGTAACATGTTACATTGGAGACGCTAAAAAATTAATGACCCTTCATAGAAAACCATATCAAAATTAATTATATTTTTGATGGGCCATCACAATTAATCATAGGGTCTAAGTAATTGTGATGTACTTGTATATCATTAAAAAATAATATTTGTGATGGATATATATATATTTCACAAATAATTTTATTCTAAAGTAATTAAGATGGATTTGAAAATATTTTAAAATTTGTATTTTTGATAAAAATTTAATCAATTGTAATAAATTAAATGTTTTCAATTAGGAAATTTATCGTAATTAATATGTAAAATTTTTAAAAAAACAAAATACACTAAAGATAAGTACAATTGAAATACATTCATAGTAAAAATAAAACAATGATAATAAAAAATTAGTTTATAAAAAGAAAAAAATAATGTAATTTATGGGGTGATAATTCATCTCAATTGGGTGGAGTGAACATCATCCCAAAACCACATACAATCCACCGCATATACTCTATCATCTTCTCATACTGTTGTAATTGATTCTTTGGTTGTTTACACTACTCTTCCTACCCTCTGTTCAATATTTTTATTGTCTAATCATAAATTATCAACTAATCCTCATACTCTAAAGTAGTAAATAGTGATATTTTATGATATCCCATTGAGATAAATGTTAACATATCTATTGTACCATTGTAACTAGCTTGCATCGATCATGAACCAATACTGATCACCTAGAATTTTACTATACCACATATTAACACTCATATCCAATCAACCTCATCAAAACATAACTCACATTAACCCTCATCATACCTACCCTTCATATCTCTATGACTCTCCAATGTGTAATAAGTATCTATATCAAATTACTCCTAAAAATGTATAAGTATAAATAAAAACATTAAAAAAATAATGATAATTTAAAAAACCAAAAAAATACTAATCATAATATGTCATTGCCTCTCACCAACAATCCAACAATCGTATGATCAATGTATATCCTATTATACACATCAAAATTCTTTTTAGTGGGACCAACTAAAGACTACATGAATTTACCATATATATTTAGTATTTAAAGTATATATAAATTACTAAATAATGTAACTTACCAACTATTGGCGATTTATACTAAAATTATGACTCTCATCTCTATGATTGATATCCTTTATCAATAAATTCTATATACCATAAGATTATCTACTCTTCAATGTATCCTTTATCCATTAATATCATTATCCGTACAAATATTGGGTGAGTAAGTAGTTGGTTCAATAATGTACTCAACAGTCACATAGGATCTCTCCATAACGCTCTTCTAAAGGTTTGTATAAATTTAGGGAAATGGTGATGTTGGAAAGACTCCCATGCATCCCAAAGGGATGGTCTCATGATATCATGTAAAGGAGCCGAAAAACCCTCTAAATTTGTAATAATATAGTAAATTAGAAATAATGTAAATTTAAAATACAATACATTGTTTGTTTACATCCCATCCAGTGTATGAACAAGCGATGATGTACATTCATAAAAACCTAATCACATGACACCCATGGAGTATAAAAATAGTTCCTCGGAATATCACTATCTTGACCAATGACTATATGTGAAAATATAAGTAAATAAGAATACTTAGTAACAAAATTAATAAATAATCCAAATTAAAATAAAATTTATATTAAAAATTAATTCTTATGAAGAGGATCAACATAAATAAATTGTTTTTTATTAGGAATAGGGTCTAGAATCATAAATAACACAAGTCCCAAACCCCTACTAGTAGATGATGTAGTGATAAAACCCTTGGATGATGAAAAAATGAGGCTCATCGCTATATATATCATCCTCATTGAAGTTATGTATCAGGTCATCAAACATTTATACATATAATTATTGAGTCATCTAAAATATATAATTAATATTAAATGGAATTAATTTTAATACAAAAAATAAATGTTTCATATAAAAAAATTATCATAAATAATTACTATATACTCATCGTGATTATAAGTAGAATGTAACACCTCAATCTACAACTCATCATCATATTCATTAGTAATATCATATTCAACTTCTTCCCCAACATCATAAATTTCCATAAGATCTTTAGTTTAATAATCTATCATTGTTTCAAATTCATTGATAGTTATATCATCCATGGTATCAACAACATCAACCCTTAATTAAAATTTCTTAATTATATATATCTATTCGAGTAAGATATCTACTCAATTATGTGTCCTTAAATATTTCAATAAATTTCAACTCTAAAGAACAATTTTCATTTTCAATAAACTAATTTTCATTAGATTTTATTTTTATTTTACACAACATATTTCATTGAACCATAATAATTCTCATAATAAACATGATATTCTTTATATAACAATATAAATGGTACATTTACAAAAATATTACTTTAATTATTAATGTCAACAATTCCATGATGCGGATGAACATGAAACCCTTGATCAGAATCAAACCAAAGACATTTAAATAAGGTTACATAATGTTTTACAAGATAAGGTAACTCAATTATTTCATCCAGTATGACATAAAAGTCAACTTAACATTCTCTATAATGGAATTATCTTTGAAAAATATCATTATTCATTGATTTTTTTGACTAACCATATGTGCATGTATGAAAATGAAAACTATTAACTACATAATCAATATATGATTTTACCAATTTTGATGGTGACATATTCTATGGAAATAATAAACTGCCAATTTTATTTCCATATTGTGATACCAAAAAAATAAAATTAGTTATTGTTTTATTGAATAGAAAATTAATTTCATATGTATGGTTATAAAAAAATTTCACTTATTGTTCCTTGAAACTGTAAAAAAAATTATATTGGTGACATTCCTCAACATCAATCGAGGTAATTTCTATGAATTTTTTAATATAACCATCATATAATCTGCATAATAAATAACGAAATTTTACTTTTTAAATTACTTAAAGAAAAAAATTAGAATTATTGTAACTTAACATGTGAATCATGTCATTTATTCACAATTGATCATAACATATGTATGATATCTATATTTTTCTTTAACTAAGATCCATCATTTGTGTTCACCATAAAAACAAATCCCATGTTGATAAAATGATGATAATTGATTTCCTATGTATTTATTATCAATTCCTTAATTTCAAACCCTTTGATTATATTCTGAGGAATATTTTTATTGAATGTAGTAAGAAAAAAAATTATTTTTCCTCCTGAAACTACACTTTTATAATTGACTCTTAAAATAATGCTTTATTATGTACCTTCTTCAATTTTTGGATGCATATCTAAAATGGGTACATCCATCAGAACAGTATTGGACCTACATATATTGTTTCATATGGTAAATGTAACCTTAAATGTTATATTTAATCTAATAAAGTCAGTGGAAATATTTTTTTCCAATTTATATAAAATGACACCAAATATCATTATATTGTTTATTTAATGTATCATGATCTGATGTTACATCACAAATGTCTCAACAAAAATGTGATATTTTTGTTAGAGAATCCCAATCATTTGAACAAGAATGAATTATTTGATAACCAAGACCCAAATAATGAACTTAATTTTTCATTTATAGAAATTTAAAGGTAGCGTATTTACCTTAAGAAACATATATTTAACCAAAAAAAATATTTGGTAAAAATTACTATTAGACATTCCAAAATCTATTTTCATATAAATAAATTTTATAACTTATATTTTTTTATCTTTCATCCAAGATATATGGCATCCTTATAAGATTTTAATCGATAAATAAATTCATATAGTTCAAATTCTGAGTTATAATTATAATTTTAAATATTTTTTTAAAAAAAAGTGATCCCAATAGAATAATATACTATAATGGATCAAGAGACAAAAAATTAATATATACCTCTAAATTATGGTCACCATGATGATACCAATAAACATAATCTGATTAAAAACAAAAACATGGTATATAAACCCAATCTATAGAAAACATTCCAAAACTCTTGAGACCAAATTTTTTATACGGGCAATTAATTGTGGCTTCTAAAAAATCAAATTTTTTTGATAAAAATTGGGTAATTGTTTCAACTCCCTCAATGAATATAGAATTAATACCAAAATTGGGTGAATTTTTCATTGACTTACCCAACAATGATCATATAATAAAAACTATTTTTTATTTTTTCTATCCATATTTTTCTAATAAAATAATATTAATTATATTATAAAAAACAATTTTTTATTTATTTAATACTTTGTAAAAAAATATTACTAATTAATTATTATTTTTTATAAATACTTTGTATTTTTTATTATTTTCAATTTAATTTAATTTTTTATTAATTTAGAGTACTTTTTTATTACATAACTTGAATTTATTACAATATAATAAATAATTATTTATCACAATTCTATAATATCTTTTTCAGTATTTATGAATATATAATTTTTTTAAAACATTTCACTACTCTTCAATATAATATTTTTTTAGGTTTTGTAATGTAATACATTTTTTATTTGATTTTTTTATTTATTAATTATAAATTTAATATATATTAAGTATATAATTTTACATATTAAATATTTATATATTTTAGTTCTTAATTTCAAAATTTATTTTATTTTTAAAATCTTAATTTCAAAAAAATATTTTATTTATCTAATATTTTTTTAGTTTGTTATTGAATAATTTTAAAAATAATTTTCATAATTTTTATCTGAAATTAAAAATTATATATAATATAATTAATTATTGATATTATTTTTTAATATATTAAATTAAAATATTTATTTAAAAAGATATAATTTTTTTATTATAATTTTAATTAGTTTTATTAAAATTTATTATTAATATTATTTACTTTACAAATTATTTTTATTATAAATTATTTTTAATTATTTTTAATTATTTTTTTATTATCTTCTAATCATTTTTTAAAAAAATTCATGGTTTAAGTAATTTTTATATTTTTTACCGTTCCTTAGTACTATAATTTTTATGTTTTTATATTTAACTATTATTAAGTAAAATTACTTCATAATCTAAAAAATATTTTATATAAATTAGTATCTTTATAATTTTTTATTGAGTTAAATTAATTATATATAATTTATAATAATATTTTTTTTAGAAACAAAATTATTAATTTGGAATTAGTAGTGAATTATATTTTCTTAATTCGAGTAATGTTTTTTTATTCTTAAATTGCAAACAATAATTTCAAAAAAAACTATTATATAAAATAATATTTTTTTGTTTTTTTATTGATTAATTTTTTAAATAATTTTTCACATTATCTATTTACTAATCCAATTTATTTTTTATTTCATTTCATGATAAACTCTCTTTTATGGGTTGAGAGGAAACCCTTACATGAACTGAACTCCCTCGTTAACCTGAAGACCTAATATAAATTGATGGCACTAAGGCCCTATGGAATGAAAGCCAAATATGTGGTCGAAGGCCAAATATGAGAACAACCCCTCCTATTTGTCCTCCCACCATATGGGATCCAACCACTAGAGACTATTAATCCCTTACACCATCACGCACTCCACAGGTCAAAAGCCACTCTAATACATAGCTCAAAGGCCCTGTATTTCATGGCTTGAATGCCATGTATCACGAAGGCCCAATTTCATCGACCAAAAGCTCATTTTTGATGAGTAGTATCATCACTACAATGCCTCTCTATAGCATCTTATAACATTTCCACACTACTCCAGTGCTACAATGGTGCCACAATACCAAGGAAATTCACTACCACCCAAATTTTAACCCTGAGTTTGCTACAAAATTACGATGTGACTTTACTACTCAAGTAATCTCCCAACTGATATAATATCTATTTAAAATTATAAGTTTTTTTAATAAAATTAAGTATTTGTATTATTTATTAATTAGTTATTTAATTATATTTATTTTAAAAACTATATTTTTTATTTTTAGTTACAATTTTATTTTTTAAAATACAATATAGTATTCATAATTTTTATTTCATTAAATATTTTGTTTTTTATTTATTTTATATTGATTTTAATTATTTTTTATTATCTTCTAATCATTTTTTAGATTTTATAATTTTTAAGTATTTTTTAAATTTTTTATTATTTTTTGCTATTATACTTTTTTTATTTTTTTTATTCAACTACTCTTAATTAATTTTTAATATTTTAAATTTCTTAATTAAAAATTTTATTTTACAGAAATTAATAGTTTTACAATTTTTTATTGAGTTAAATTAACTAAATGTAATTTATGATAAAATTTTTTTAAAAAATCTAAAATATTAATTTAGTATTAACTACTTATAAATTTTTTGAAATTATATTGATGTTTTTAAAATTTTTTATTATAATTTGTAATAAATTAAAATAAAAATTAAATAAATAAATAAAAATAATAAATAATTTGACAAACATATAAAATTTACTTTTTATAGTTTATAATAATTCTATAATTTAATTATTATAATATTAATTTACTAATACCTGTTAATTATATTTTCAAATATATAATTATATTTTATTATTATATTATTTTAATGCCTAAAAAATTAAGATAACAATAGTAATCTAATTAAATAAAAAATATCAATATATTTAAAACAACAAATAAAATAGCTAAAAAAAATTATGAAAATATAATTTTAGAATATTACCTTTTGACTAAAGAAAAAATATTCTACTTTAAGTCTTTAGTGGATGATCATAATCACAATGTAACAACTCTATTTTTTCTTTGTAATACATCGGAATATTTTAAAGAATATTTTCAAAGTATGGCGTGGAGTGAGAATGGGATTCCGAGGCCCTTAGAGGCTTGGTGTTGATATAATAAAAATATTAAATATAATATTTCATGTGCATGTAGTATATCTAAAATAATGGAATATATCCCAAACAATGTTTCACATGGGAAATCGGAGATCATCATTAAATCCAGAATGCATGTTTTAGCCTAGGCACTACTTAATCTTTTTTCATGTCGGGCGCTTTTTTAAGAGCAGTCATGGGCGGAATAATAGACAAAAAATTAAATAATTTATTGTATACTAATTCGATATGATATAATCCTCTCCTATTTAATCATGGTTATAGCCATATCCTAGGTTTAACCAAATAACACTAGAGATTGTAGTGGACCGTGGAGGATAACTTTGACAGATGATAATGGGATCATAGATCGATGATTAGTTTTTCAAGGGGTAAGTAATCATCAACTATGTTCTTGGATATCCCCAATGATAATGTTATATAAATCGTTCTTCATTATAGATCGATCTAATTTCAACGTAGGACTTTTTTGTGTTAAGCTCTTTTTTTTATTCTCCAGTATCAATCATGAATTAATTCATTTGGAAAGTAAATTTGTATATAAATTTTAGATTTATGGTTGATGATTTTTCTACTTTAAATTAGGAATTGATAAGTAATTTATTGATCATTTATTATTCTTCTACATTAATTGTTTATCTCCTTAAAAGGATAAAATCCAACCCGAGCAATGGTCAGGGTCTGTTTCCTCAATTTTGTGTTTCATTATTTTCTCCCCTCATTCTTTGAACATTCATCATTGGTATTAAATTTGACTGATACTTCAACAATACCTAGAAATCGTTCATTTCAAAAATCTATCTTTGGTACAATGGATCATTACCACGGGTTCAGATTCTAAATCAATGGCATGATCATGGTGCGAAAATGATAAAATGGATTATTTTTAATTGGGGGTTTTCATCCTATGGGTTTGTGTTTCAGAAATGTGGTATGGATAGATGTTTGTAAAGTAGATGAGTGGTTGGAATCTGGACACCAATGGAGGCTCAGGCTCAGTAAACCCTAGATTCAAGATTTACAAGCATGATTAGAAGCTAGAGAATATGATAAAGTGATGTGAGTTGATACACATGAAGACACTGAGATTCTATAAAAAATCTGATATACAAAAAGTGTAGTTTGGATGAACACACACCATTTAGACCCCTTTCTATAGTGGATATATATACAAACATAGATAAATATCATATATTTTGTTCCCCTTTCTGTCATGTTACTTGAAGACGATGACCCTAGGTGTACCCCTAGGTACATGGCCACTAACACAACCAGTGTACATAAGCATGACCAAAGTACATGGGCATTACTAGAGTACATAGAAATGGCTAGAGAAAATGTGCATGAGCTGGATTACTCATACATGGACTCAGTCAAGTCCAAACTAAGCGGCACACACCATGTATTCCCTATACATATCGTGTACCCCTTATAATGTATGTTGGATCCCTTATTCTCTTTAGTGTAGTTGTGTATCAATTTGGTATATAACCTTGTTCCATCCCCATTAAGGTATGGTGGGGCGTACCATCTTTATCATAGGATGTGTTATCCCCTCTTTGGGCATAACTGGGTAGTTATCATCCTTTCTTTGAGCTGACAGTATTTGATTCATTGTGATTGGTGATTTCAGGGTGTCCTACTGGGTTTTTTTATACTCAACCATGCATGGGATCTTCCCACACATGTAATGTCTTATGTAGAAGACATTCATTCCAATGGATTCTTTAGAGAACTGGTATCATTTAGATATTAGTTTTACTATATAGAATGTAATTGGTTCTGGGATTTTCATCTTGACAGTATTTCCCTTTTAACTAGCAGGTTAGACTCTTTTCTAGTTTTTGTGGGATTTTATTTGGACATTTACTTTCCCAAACTCATATTGTAGTCTAATGTATAATTATTTTTATGAATTCATTTTTGTATCAACTGTTTCTTTTATTTATTTATTAGATTATTTTTTCTAACACACCAAGATTTTATAGTATGTTATCCTTTCAAAGTATTTCAATAACTTGCGCTACATGCAACACCGAGTTTGAGCGCATCACGACTTACCAAACTAGCTGTTCAAAAAAGAGGTTATGAATATAATTAACCATATTTTAAATTTTATATATCCTATATAATTTTAACATTCATCTTTTGGGTTTTTTAGACATAATATAATAAAAAATCAATTTTTAAGATAAAAGAGGTATTTTTCAAAAAAAAATGCAGTTTTTCCACCTTTTAATGGAGAACCCTTTTTAAATCCAATATTTGACACTTTTATATTTTAAATTTAGTTAAATTAAATTCTTCTTTAGAATACGGACATAAAAATTTAGTTTGGATAAATTTTCGGTACTTTTCTGATAAATTTCATATTTTGATGAATAGTGAAAAAATACTAAATTTTAATTAAAAACAACTTTTTTAATCGAAATAATTTATATTGTTAAATTATACATTTGAGTGGTTTTAAAGTATCATGAGACGATATTTTTATAATTTAAAATAATTTAGGTCATTGGATTTAATTTCACATTTAAACTAGACAAAAACAAGTGTCAATATTTTGATAATTATTATTTCTTAAAAATACACTTTCTATTTTAACAACGAGAATTAATTTTAAATTAATTTCTACCACATCTATGTTATAAATTTGGAAAAAATTATTCCATATTTGGAATAAGGAGTTTTAAATTTTGTAAATAGGTAACCTTTAGTTTTAGACATTATGAATAATTACTTCAGTAAATATTTTATTTACCATGGTTAAAGGGTAAATCTAGTAAATTAGGGTAAAAAATAATATTATAATAATATTAAATTATCCTAAAATCTGTCATATTCTAATTTTTTGATATATTTCCTACCATGGGAATCCTTTGGTCAATTTTGGGACCCCATGGAGCCACTTGAGAGTGATAATGACACTTTATATTAATTAATTTTATGTAAAGTCAAAAATGACATAAACATATATCTTTCAGTAAAACAATTTTTACATGGGATTATATAAGTTATATTTTCGACTATAAATACTCATTATAAATATAAAAATATTTCATATATAATTATATTTTATTTATAATTTTATAAATTAAATAATTAAATTTATTTATAACACAATGATGATCAGTAATTACCTTGTTAATGAAAGAATCAAATAAATGGTATTGTAAATATTAAAATAAATTAATATTAATATTTTTGATGCCATACACGAATTTTCTAGGTGAATATGATATGTTTGGATTGATTCAATGTATTTTTTTATAATTTATCAAGTTTTGATGACTTTCACAAAAACCAAATACTAAATAGTGTCAAAATTGACATAAATGAGTTTTTAAAACAAATATTATATTATTAAATTATATAATAGTCCAAAAAATAGAAGGTTCTTCAAAATAACTTATACAATGGTATTTATATTAATAATTAATCACATGTGTTTCTATTTTCTTATTATGGTAAGTTTATTAGACATATAATATTAAAATACAAAGAGACATGGTAAATATCAAACTATTTAACTAAGAGTTAAATCTAAAAGATAAGCATAATATGGTGCCTTAGACCTATCTAAACCCTATTTTTTGAGAGTTTTTAGACCCATAACCAGATTATACTATAAATAAATCGTTTTTTATCCATTAGAAACCGAAAATTATTTTATTATAAAATAATATTTCAATATTTTCCTAAAGTGACCCTCACCTCTCTTATAAAAGGGTACATCCCCTTCTATTAATTTCACACCTCCAAAGCCATTTGGTTTTCCCATACCCTACCCTAATATCCTATAAACTATCCTACATTCATCCTAGAGTCCTTACTTTGATCTGAAATCTAACCTAAGGATCCCTTTTGATCAACTCAAAAGGAAACACCCGAAGAAGAGGTAATAATTTCACCACCCTCTTTCAAGTTATTTTCTTCTTCCACTTCCACTTTCTTTGATCTTTCCATACCAAAATAATAACTAAAATTAATTCTAAATACTGTGATATTATTATAAATATGGTACAACCATATTTGTTATTCTATCCATCCTATAAATGACAAAGTCACCATACGTTCGTATGTACGGCTTACCGTCTCCACGTTGTGGTGTAGTTTGTAATTAAAACACTTCATTATTTGTATGGGTATAATAATGAATATAAATAATGTAAAAAATAAATATAAAATGTTAATGATTCTGTATATATTATATAACATCCAATTACGTATGATTCCACCATCAATATAATGATATTTTCGCTCGTGTGTACGTACGGATTACTGTCTCCACGAACACGATGAGATTCATTCCCCATCATAATCATTCAAGAATAATTTTCATTTTATGATTAAAAATAATGTTTAAGAAATTAATATCATTTGTTTTATGAATAAAATACATCCTATCCATAACAAACATGGCTTATGTAACCGAGCATAGAAGGTAAAATGGATTAGTTAACACCTGAAACGATGATATTACTAAAATATTATTAACAAAGAAATATTATAAGATCATATATGATATAATATTTATGTATATTATTCCTGTATAATTTAATAACAATGTTTTAACTATTATAAAGGAGTTTAACATTCCATCAACTATGGAAAAGTACAAGGTAAGGGTTAATTCCTCGATCTCATTATTATTTGAGATTGTTTATGGGTAAGTTTTTACTAGGACATATTTATTATCCATGTCCATGTTTCATAAAATAGTTTTAAAAGGGATTATTTTTAAAGGACTATTTTATTAAGACATAAGTTTAAATTTTTTAAATATTAATTCTTCTAAATCATTCTAATTAATGTCCTTGTCTAAAAATGTTTTTTTACGGATTTATTTATATGGACATGAATTTATTTTAAATTTTAATTTCATTCAAAAGTTTCAAAGTGGTATGGGACACTTTGATTCAAAAATGTCTTTAGATTTCTTCCTTTCAAAATTTTGTGAATTTTAAATGTTTTCATGAAAAATGGATATTTCACTCAGAGAGTTTTACAAATCATTTTCAACTATGTCAAAATCCATTAATGGATTTTAAACTTGTTTGAAGTTGATTTATTATGATACAAATATTCCATATTGTATTAAAGGTTTTGGGATATGTTTGAATATGGATGTGTTATTTTTACACCATTCATGGTTTATGGATAAAGTATTGACATTTTTAATTCAAGTTTTAATATGAATGTTTGTGTTAGGTTTAAACCTTTTCATATGAGGAATGCATTGGACTTAGTAAGTGATGGGTGGATCTCGCTATAGATCCTCGATGCATCGGTAGGTCTCATGAGACAAACTAGTGTCTCAACACAAGGCCTTGACAAAATTTTATTTGTATTCTTGGAAAAATGCCTTGACTATGTTGTTATGAAGTCTAGCATTATTGATTCCATCATTATGAAAGTGGCTATTTATATTGAATGTGATTATTCGACTAGTAGAATATCTGTGTGAATAAGTAAATGACATTATTTGATTTTATATTTAACATATTATGCTGAAGTCTAAGTTTAAAAGTATTTTGTTTTAGTATTATACATTGTCTTAAATGTTTATTCTTATTTATGAAAGTTTCATTTATATAGTTATCCTTACTGATCATCTGATCTCACCACTTTCTATGTTTTATTTTTTCAAGGATGTGAAGAAATATTTTATATTTGACCTACAGGGATAGGCTAAGGATATAAGTGTGGTCAATGGGGAAAAAATGTTGTTGATTTTTTTATTTCATGATGTAATGTAAAACTTATTAATGTATCTAGTAATTAAAAAGCTACTAAACTGATCAGTATTTCAGGACATGATTCTTTGTATCATGCCAATGTTATGTAATAATGCACAGACTCTGGGTAACTAGGGTAGGGTTGTTACAGTTGGTATTAGAGGAAGTTTAGTACAAACCTTTGAAACTACATTTAGATAAACTCTGATTAGATAACATTACCCCAAGATAGACTTTGAGGATTGGTATGGACGAACTTCCTAGAATTTAGGTAATGTAGAGATTTTGTTTATTTTCCAAGAAATACATCCATGTCTGGATACAAGCAGGTAGAGATGGCTCTGGAACAGATGTACCTTGGAGTGAAACCTCCAACAAAGAGTTTTGGGATTGACTCAGTGTATCCTAGTACACGAAAATGGGCCTTACTGAACTATTGGTTATGACACTCCTGAGGGATATGCTTAGGATAATTCATATTTTCTTTAAAAGCCATTATGAAGGATTTAGAAGTAAATAATTCCTCAAAGAAAACATTTTATGATTTTAGATTATATGAATAATCTTTTCAATTTACGTTTTGTATTTTAAAAGTTTGGAATTATGCATTGTGATTCATAAACTAACCCGGTGTATTCCATTGTTTAGAAATGGCGCCTAGTAGAAGGAATGATAATTCCAGCAATACGCAAGATCAAAAGATTAAAAAGGATCATATATTTCATTTTATTAAGCCAACATTTAAAAGGGAAATAGTCTCCCATGTATTCTCATCATATTAAGAAATAGTATCAAGTATTAATAAGATAAGTAAAAAATTATCTGAGTCCAATGGTTGTGAAGGGAAGAAAGAGAAGAAAAGTATGGTAGAGAAAAAGATGGATAAAGGGAAGAGAGGAAAGAAGGATTTTCCCATATGTGATAAATGTGGAAATAATCACCTTGGTAAATGCTTGAAGGGAATGGGAATTTGTTATAAGTGTGGATAAAAAGGACACCAAGTACATGATTGCAAAGGTAAGAAAAAGGTTTCAAATGTATAATGCTTCATCTGCAAGGAGTTGCGACACTACGTGAATAAATGTCCAAATCATTATAGTATGCCCCAAATGATGCTATTGGATAATAATCAAGTTATGATACTACCACAGATGAAGAGGAATGACTAGTGTTATTATTTTGTTATTAAATAATTATTTCATTTGAGTTTTTTATCAACGATGTTCTGGTTATATGAATTATGGAAATAAATAAGGATTGTACTGCAGTACTATTTCATTAAGAATTTGAGATTGTATAGTACCATGTAAAGTGACACAGTTTCAGGTTAAATTTTTTTTAAAATACATGGTTTAAGGAAAGGTAAACCATAATATGGTTCTAATACTGAGGTAGTGATTTTGGAATAAGAGATGGTTGATTTTGATAAATTATATTGGATATTCTGGACTACCTTGGAACTGAATAATGGTTTGTTTATTCCATCATTGTTGTAATATTAAATGTTTTTTGATATAAAGAATATATCTAGTATTCTATAATTAATAAGGGAGAATGAATGTAATCAATAATGTTTTATGGTAATTCATGATGTTACCATGTTTTAAAATAATACATGATGAAGGTATTCATATGTTATTACATGGAAAAAGAGATCATCATTTTGTTTACCTTCCCTATAAATTTTGGATTTTCAGTTTGGATAGAAGTATTTTGGATAATTCTAAAGGTTGGAATTTATTAATTTTGACATTGGATACTATTGTTAATGTTAAATAATTTTTTGAGATTATTTTTGGATTGTCATAAAAGGACAACCTAGAGGTCAGGCGACAACTCGTCGTGTCCGGCAAGGCCACGAGACATGAACCCACGACCGAAGGGAGATAAGGGTGCATCACCTGCCACTATCCCACATAATGTCCTAGATTTTATAATGTAGTTTTTTTAAAAGGTCTAATAGATGAATTATAAATTCATTTTTTTGAAACCCTATACTATTTGGATAAATAGAATATTTTTATGTTCTATTATCTTTTAGAGTGAAAGATGTGTTTGAGGTAGAAATTAGTTAAAGGATGGAACTATAATTGTCAAGTATTTTTTGCTCTCTTATTCTATAAGAAAATTAATTATTAAACTTTAGGTAAGGGATCTTAAAACCAAAAATGGGATATCCTAATACCTTATGTTTTGTTGAACTGATAATATTTTAAATCATCATAGATTGATGGCCTTGAGGCCCTTAATTTTACACTTGTTTTTTATTGATGACCTCAATCACTCACAATTAATATTTGAATTCTCCTCAAATTATGTGTCTCTAATTTCCACCAATGTTCTCCTAATAGAGATCATAATTTGGTGGTGACTTTTCCATTTCCCTTTCCCTCTTATTAAGACTAACTTTTATTAACCCAATTTCCGATTTGGGTTTTCCACAAAGGTATTTTTCTATTTTAAACCTTTTATTTTCAAAGAAAATTTTCAAATTGTGAGGAAACAATTTATTGAAGGAGGGTATAATGTAACACCCTAATATTTTATAGTATGTTATCTCTTTAAAGTATTTCAACAAACTGCGCTACACGCAACACTAAGTTCGAGCGCACCACGACTTACCAAACTAGCTATTAAAAAAGAGGTTATGAATAGTATTAACTACATTTTAAATTTTATATATCCAATATAATTTTAACATTAATATTGTGTGTTTCTTATATATAATATAAGAAAAATTCAATTTTTAAGATAAAAAAGTTATTTTTCAAAAAAATGCAGTTTTTCCACATTTTAATGGAGAACCATTTTTAAATACAATATTTGACCCGTTTATATATTCAATTTAGTGAAATTAAATTATTCTTTATAATAGGGATATAAAAATTTATTTTGGATAAATTTTTGTTACTTTTCTGATAACTTTTATATTTTGATGAATAGTGAAAAAATATTAAATTTTAATTAAAAACAACTTTTTTAATCAAAATAATTCTAATTGTTAAATTAAAATTTTGAGTGGTTTTAAAGTATCATTAGACTATATTTTTATCATTTAATAAAATTTAGGTCATTTGATGTAATTTCACATTTAAAATGGACATAAACAAGTGTCAATATTTTGATAGTTATTATTTCTTAAAAACATGCTTTCTATTTTAACAACAGGAATAAATTTTAAATTAATTTCTTCCACTTTTGTGTTTTCAATTTGGAAAAATGGATTCCATATTTGGAATCATGGGGTCAAAATTGTGTAAATAGGTAACTTTTAGTTTCATACATTATAAATAATTACTTCGGTAAATATTTTATTTACCATGGTTAAAGGGTAAATCCGGTAAATTATGGTAAAAAATAATATTATAATAATATTAAATTACCCTAACATGTGTCCTATTCCTGTTGATTGATAAATTTACGACCACGGGCATCCCTGGTTCGATTTTTTGACCCCATGGAGCCACTTGAGAGTGATAATGATACTTTATATTAATTAATTTAAAGTAAAGACAAAAATAACATAAACATATATCTTTTAATAAAAAAAATTACATGGGGTTATATGAGTTATATTTTTAACTATAAATAATAATTAGAAATTTAAAAATATTTCCTATATAATTATATTTTATTTATAATTTTTAGATATTATATAATTAAATTTATTTATGACATAATGATGATGCAGTAATTACCTTATTAATGAAAGAATCAAATAAATGGTATTGTGAATATTAAAATAAATATAATTTTAATGTTTTGATTCCATACACGAATTTTATAGGTGAATATTAAATTTTAGTATTGATTCAATGTATTTGGTTCTAAGTTATCAAGTTTTTATGACTTTCACAAAAACCAAATACTAAATAGTGTCAAAAATGGCATAAATGAGTTTTGAAAACAAATATTATATTATTAAATTATATAATAGCCCTAAAAATATAAGGTTCTAGCAAAGAATTTATAAAATTATAGTTATATTAGTAATTAACAACATGGGGTTTGATAGTCTTGTTATAGTAAGTTTATTAACCTTATAATATAAAAATACGAAGAGATGTGCTAAATGTCAAACTATTTAACTAAGAGTTAAATATAAAAGATAAGGTTAATATGGTAACATAAACCAGTATAAAACCTATTGGTTGAGATTTTTTCAACCCATAACCACCTTATACTCGAAATAAATAATTTTGGAGCCATTAGAAGCTGAAAATTATTTTATTATAAAATAATATTTCAAGCTTTTCCTAAAGTGACCCTCACCTCTCTTATAAAAGGGTACTTCCCCTTGTCTTAATGTCACACCTCCAAAACCATTTGGTTCGACCAAATTCTACCCAAATATCCTCTAAACTATCCTCCCTTCATACTAGAGGCCTTACGTTGATCATAAATCCAACCAAAAGATCCCTTTTGATCAACTCAAAGGGAAACACACGAAGAAGAGGTAATAATTTCACCACCCTCTGTCATGTTCTTTTCTTCTTCCACTTCTTCTTTATTTTTTGTTTCCATAAAAAAATAATAACTCTAGTAACTTCTAAATACTGTTATGTTATTATAAATATGGTACAACCATATTTGTTATTCTATTCATCCTATAAATGACAAAGTCACCATATGTGTGTATGTACGGCTTTCCGTCTCCACGTCGTGGTGTAGTTTGTTATTCAAACACTTCATTATTTGTATGGGTATAATAATGAGTATAAGTAATTTAAATAATAAATATAACATTTTAATGATTCTTTATATATGATATACCTTCCAATTACATACGATTTCACCATCAATATAATGATATTGTCGCTCGTGCGAATATACGGATTACCATCTCCACGAACGCGATGAGATTCATTACCCATCATAATCATTTAAAAAAATCATTTTATGATTAAAAATAATGTTTAAGAAATTAATATAATTATTAATATTAATAAAATACATCATATCCATAATGAATATGGCTTACATAACTGATCATAGAAAGGAAAATGAATTAGTTAACAAATGAAACGATGATACTTCCAAAATATTATTAACAAAGCAATATTATAAGATCATATATGATATCATATTTATGTATATTATTCTTTTATAATTTAATAACAATGTTTGAACTATTATATAGGAGTTTAACATATATCGACTAAGGAAAAGTACAAGGTAAGTGTTAATATCTCAATCTCATTATTATTCATGATTGTTTATGGGTAAGTTTTTTCTCAAAAATATTTATTATACATGTCCCTATTTCATAAAAGAGTTTTAAAAGGGATTATTTTTAAGTGACTATTTTATTAAGACATCATTTTAAATGTTTTTAATATTAATTCTTCTAAATCATTCTCATTAATTTCCATGTTTTCAAAAAAAATAAGTATTTATTTACATGGACATGAATGTTTTTAAAATGTTAATTCCATTCAAAAGTTTCAAAGTGGTATGGGACAATTTGATTCAGAAATGTATTTAAATTTATTCCTTTCTAAATTGTGTTACTTTTAAATGTCTTCATGAAAAAGGGATATTTCTCTCAAAGAGTTTTACAAATCATTTTCATCTATGTAAAAATCCTTTAATGGATTTTAAACTTGTTTGAAGTCGATTTATTATGATAAAAATATTCCATATTGTATTGAAGGTTTTGTGATATGTTTGATTGTGGATGTGTTATTTTTACACCATTCATGGTTTATAGATAAAGTATTGAAATTTTGTATGCTAGTTTTAATATGAATGTTTATGTTACGTTTAAACCATTTCATTTGAGGAATGCATTGGACTTTGTAAGTGATGGGTGGAGCCTGTTATAGCTCCTCGATGCATTGGTAGGTCTCATCAGACAAACTAGTTTCATGGAACAAGGCCTTGAAAAAATTTTATTTGTAGTCTTGGCACAAGGCCATGACTATGTGGTTGTGAAGTCTGGAATTATGCATTCCAACATTATGAAAGTGGCTATTCATATTGCATGTGATTATTAGACTAGTATAATATCCATGTGAATAAGTAAATGGAATTATTTGATTTTATCTTTAACATATTATGCTGAAGTTTAAGTTTAAAATTCTTTTTTTAGTCTTATACATTGCCTTAAACATTTATGCTTATTTATGAAAGTTTCCTCTATATTGTTATCCTTACTGAGCATCTGATCTCACCCCTTTCTATGTTTTATTTTTCCCAGGATGTGAATAAATATTTTATGGTTGACCTGTAGGGAAAGGCTAAGGAAATAATTGTGGTTAATGGGGAAAAAATGTTGTTGATGTTTTTATTTCATGATGTAATGTAAAACTTATGAATGTATCTAGTACTTCTAAGGCTACTAAACTGATCGGTATTTGAGGACATGATTCCTTGTATCATAACAATGTTATGTAATAATGTACCAACTCTAGGTAAATGGGGTCATATAGTTACATTTTTGGATATCTATGTGTGTACTTCTATCTTAGGAAAATGACTCCAATGTGTCTAGTATACCTACTCAACATAAGTCTCCAACCCTTAGCCTATTGGAGGTGGGCTTGGGGTGTCACACCCAGCTTTAAACCAGCTAGTCAGGCCCCATTGGTTTGATTCATGATATATTGGTATCATAATAGGTCATCATGGGACAATATTTTGAAGATATTATAGCTGTGAGGTTTGGTTTGGGAACTAGGATGATAGTGTTAAAGATTATCAAGTTCTACTCTCAAGCCAAGGATCCCAGTGATGGTGTGATGTATGGTATGTCTATTCCCTAGTACTTTGATAACCTACTTGTTGACTCTGTATACGTAGGCACTTTTCATAGGGAAAACATCAATATATGTATCATATATGAATGGTTTGTGGTTTTCAGGTCCTTATGGAGTCATCTCCTCAGATATTCTCCTAACTATGGTGTGTCGTGACTTTTATAGGATCCATCCATAATGAAAACTAACAAGTATTCCATAGTGGGATCTTGGTGATGATACACTTAGAAATGAAGTTTAAATTCAGGGTCATGTATGGGAGGTGGTACCTTTTGGTAGTTTATTGGTATGACCTCTACTCTTTGAGTAGTCATTTGTTCCAATATTACTGACAGATGATGTGTATATGATAATCTCTCTTCACAAGTTCTAGAGATATAGACCCCTAACATTTTAGGGATATCCATACCCCCATTTGTTAGTGGACTTACTCGAGGAAATTGGGTGAGTTTTTTACCTTATTATGACACCTCCTAATAATATGGTGGCCTTTTTGGCATGCCTTCAACATGGATATATAGGAATATGGTTGATCTTAGTGACATATACACATGACGATGGGACTCTCACTTGGATAGAGAACGAGTTACTCTTCAGAGATTATTATTACCTAGATAAATTTTGGTAAGTGCATATCTAGGATCTTATAGAGATCCAATATGGAAGCATTTCAATATTAGAATATGTGTTGAGGTTCAATAACCTCTCAAGATACTCCATGGAAATGGTTCATGATGCAAAATTTCAAGAATAGTGATTTGAGTGTGGACTTCTCTAAGACATTCAATATGGAGTGGTATCTCTTTTCATGACTTCCTATGTTTGGTTGAAAAATTATTCTATGGTGGTGGAAATATTTATAGTTGAGCTATCATCTATAGTTGGCTCTGGTGGTGGAAACCCTAGAGATTAGACTTTAGTAGATGGAATTCAAAAATAGACTTAGGGATCCAGTCATGTGAGTAATTTATAGACACAGTCTTATAACATAGGTTCTACCATTCAAGGATCTTATGATGGTTCTAATCAGCTGAGGGAGATGTGATGTTACTCTTATGATGGGCGAGGTTATATAATGTGAGATTTCCTAACCTTTTATGCATTTTATAGGGAGACAGTCAGTGTACCTCCTAGATAGATGAAGTGGATGGATCAGGGAGGTATGTTCGGTAAACTACATGGAAAATGATATTAGAGAGTAATGGGTGATGGATAACATTTTTACCTTTTTCAACCACCACCACCCCCAGGGGGTCCATGCCTGGCTCTAGAAGGTGGTGGTTAGGGATGTGGGGAATTGAAGGTAGTGGAGGGTTATAAACCATATGCTCTAGTGATTATTTTGATTATTATTTGGGTCTTATCTAATTTATCTATAGTATCTATAGACATAATCACAGTATAATATTTGATTGTTACATCCCTTATTCGAGATCTATAGACTCCATGTTTACCTTTGTCTGGACCCTTGTATTTGGAGACTCCCACCAAGGGGAGATTCAATGATCACACACTTATTCTAATAGTGTGACCTGACTCTTATAGGGGAGGTATTATTATGGGGTCTTTTCATATTTATTATGATACCTTACAACATAATTATTTTTATAAACTACCCCTCAGTGGTTCATGCATTGATTAAATATTTTAGATGGAGGATGTGAAGAGTCTAAGTTAATGGTTTTTGTTTTTCCTTCATTGGTAAGAAGGAAATATAGGCAGAGAAGGATGGGATTTTTTGCAGGAGGATATTGGTGATTACTCAACATTTGGCTAGTATTACCCTTAGAGAAGTAGATTTCATGGGATTTCATTTTCCTGCAGTAGTGTTAAGTTATGATTGTGTCATCCCTAAGTATTTTTTAGTCTTACCTCATTACCGATGCATAGACCTGCACATGAGGACTATATTGATTTGGGTTCCAGGATATTGGATGGACCCTAAAATGATTCAAAATATAAAGGTGAATTTAGGGGGCTTTTAGGGGAAGGGATGTTTCAGACTCAGTATGTCCCCATGGGAATCCATAGTGTTGTTTTCCAAGATGGTGGATGGGTGTTTGAGGATATGCATGGATTAACATTGCCAAAATCAAGTGACCATCACAAATAAGTATAAAATTATAATAATTTATGAATTATTTGACCATTTAAAATAGATGAGGTCATTCTCAAAGACTAACCTCAGTTTATGATATCACCAGCTCCGAGTTTGAGAGGAGGATATATCGAAGATGGAAATTCAATGCCACTATAGTCACTATGAGTACTTGGTTATTCCTTTCATCATAAGGAATTCCCCATCACTGTTTACAAAATGTATGAACTATATCTTTCAATCCTTATTAGACCATTTTAGGGGATTATTCATCAATAACATCCTTGTGCGCGAAACAATAGAGGATGAGAATGTGAACCATTTGATGATGTTCATGGACATACTTTGAAAGAACCATCTTTATTGGGTTCTCTTAAAGTTTCAGTGCTATTTTAGAGAGTCCCACTTCCTAGGACATGTTATATTTTAATAAATAGTAGTAATAGACCTCACGAAAGTCATAGAAATGATATCTTTGGATATATCAAATTCATAACTAAGGTGTGTAGATTCCTTGTGTTGGTAGTATACTATAAAAATATTTTTGTCTAATTTATCTAGTATCATGGAACCTATGACTTATTTGATCCGAGAGGGGAATCCTTTCATATGGATATAAATGTTCCAATATATGTTTTAGGAGTTGCAACATAGGTTGATGAGTTCCACCATCTTGATATTGTTAGATGAGTGTGTTCAGTATGTGGTGTTTTATAATTCCTCCAGGACTAGATTTGGATATGCTCTGATGCAAAGGAAGATGATTTCTTATGGTTCCTGATAGCTAAGACCACATGTGTATAACTAAATGAACTATGATTTAGAGCTATAAATAGTGGTATTAACCCTGAATATTTGGTGAAACTAACTTATGTGAGAGTGATTTATCATCTATTCATACCACAAGATTCTTTGATATATCAATTCATGGAAATATCTTAACTTTATAAAAAGGTAATGGCTAGAGTTCCTATAGTATTATTACTTTGAGATGTTATATAGTCCAGGAAATTGGAATGTGATTGAAGATTCTCTCAATATGATATTTGGTTTATATTTATTGAGTGATATGTCAAAGTATTTGTCCTCATTGTAGTTATCCATAGTGTATGAGTATGGTGTCTCTTACCTCCCGTTGATGGTTGTTTCCCCTCCTCTTCTTCAGTGTGTTAGGGAGGATTATCTTTGAGATATATACTATGATACCTTTCATGGATAGATGTACACTTTACATGATCCTAATAGATTTTCTAAAGGTGGGGAGAATTTCATCTTTTTTGAGGATAGATGATAGTACATATCACATTGTGAGAGGACGTATTGATGGATTTTAACACATAACCCTTGGTAGTATATCTAAGAGTGGAAAACATGTACCATGACCTTTAGAATTAGTTCTAGAGGACATGGTTAAAGAGGTGTGTAGTTTAGTTTATTTATTAATGCCTTACTTACCAGTAGGTGAAGGTGAAGAACTATGTTCTAATGGGTATTTCTCAAATCCTTAAGTCACCAAAGTGGAATTGCGATGGTATCTCCATGGAAATCATTATAATAATTAAACAACCAACTAGATTTCATTATTTCAATTGGGTTATCATAGACTGACTCACCAATTCAGCCCACTTCCTAGACATTTGATAATAATGTTAAATAGAGAGTTTGGGAAACCTTCATCAATAGTAGATAGTCCATCTTCATGGAGTTCCCAATATAATTTTATTATATTGTGATGCTCTATTCACATTACAATTATGGAGAGAATTATAAGAGGAATTTGGGAATTATTTTCAGTTGAGCATAGTATTTCACCCCCATATTGATGACCAAACATAATAGATTATTCAAGTTTTGGAGTATATGCTTTGAGATTTCATGTTAGCTTGTGGTCATATCTAGGAGGATCATCTAAATTTGGTGGATTTTTTATTTTAAAATAGTTACCACTACACAATTAGTATGGAACCATTAAATACTTTGTATGAGAGACCCTATAGGATATCGATGTGTTGGACTGATAAAGGGGAGTTTTCACTGTTGGGGCCAAAGTCATTGTGAGTGACAATAGAGAATTTTCAGATCATCTAGGAGTGGATGAGGATAGCCTAGATATGTCAGGAGACTTATGTGGATGGATGATGGAGGGACTTGGATTTCGATGGGGGATACCATGTATTCTTAAAGGTATAACCTTGGATAGGATTTTGGAGGTCTGGTTAGGGAAGAAAGTTATCTCCAAGAATAATTATATATTTATAAATACTACATAGGGTTGGTGAGGTGGTGTACCACTTATCCCTATCATCGTAGTTAGAATATGTTCATAATGTCTTCCATATGTTACAGTTGAGGAGGTACATGCATGAATCATTGTGTGTTATCAACTAGGGTGAGATGGACATCAAGGATGTAGCTACCTTCATAGAGTACCTATTAGATATCGAGGATCATTAGGAGAAGTTTCTTTATGGGTGATCTATTAATTTGGCTCATATTCGATGGTATCATGGAAATATTTAGGAGATCCTGGGAGAAGGAAAACTAAATGAGTGCTTAGTACCCTCATAATTTTTAGTAGTTTTTTTTTTGATTTTTTGGATAACAAATCCTTGAGGTATAGAAAATTAAATGACTTTATTTTTTTCTTAAAAACCATTGGAATATTTTGAAAATAATTTTTTTATTTATGAATAGAGTCATCATGGTATTTCGGGGCATATGAAGCCTTATTATTTTTATAATAAAAATATTCCATATATTATATCACATGCATATAGTTTTTTAAAATATAGTAATATCTCTCAAATGGTGATTAAAATGGGAAATATAATAAATTCATTAAATATGAAATGTTTGTTTTACACTATGTGTGATACAATCATTTTGTGCATTGAGCATTTTTTTAAGATCAGTCACAAGAGGAATAATAGATAAATAAATAGATTAAATAATTTATTATCTATTAATTATCCATGACATAATACACTCTTATTTAATCATTTTTATAGTCATATTCTAGGGTTATCCACATAACCCTTGATATTGTAGAAAACCATAGACTAGATATTTGGATGATGAAAATGGAATCGTGGATCGACAGTCGGTTTTCTAAACAGGATTTCATCATCAATGGAGTTCTTAGATCTTGAAAAATACAACGATATTGGAATCCTTTTTCTTCGTTAATCAACATAATTTTGAGGTAGGACTTTTTTTTGATTAATACCTATTTTTTATTCTCCTATAGTGAACATGAATTACATCTTTTGGAATGTTAATTCATAGAAATATTGTTGATTTATGGTTGATTATTTTTCTTCCTTGAATTCAGAATTGGGAATTGATTTATTGATCCTTGATTATTCCCCTATGTTCATCATTCTCTCCGTAAACAAATTAAGGCCAACCCAAAAAATAGCTAACATTTTTTATTTACATTTTTTCCATGCTTTTCTCCGCTAGTTTTTATAAAATTCATCATCGGTATTTTGTTTGAACGATGGTTTGACAATAACCAAAAATAGATCATTGCACAATCGATCTTTGAAACAATCGATCATTACCATGGGTTCAAATTTGGGATCGAAGGTATGATAATGTTCTGATGAAAATTGTAGGAGATCAGGGTTGTATCAAGGTTTTTTTCCATGGGTTGGTGTTTTGGAAATGCGGTATAATGGGAGATGTTTTCCAAGCATATGGGTGGCCGAAATCTAGACACGGTTGATAGATTAGGCTCAATCAAACCAAGATTCGAGATTTCTGGGTGTGATTTATGATCAAGGTAGAGGAGGAGACACATAGGTGGATGTGCACGAATACCAAGGGATTTTGGAAAAAAATTTATATACACAGTGTGTAATTTATAAGAATATAAAATTTTTGGGAACCATTATGCGGTAGTTATGGTTACATGAAGAGATAAATATCACACATTGTGTGTCCTGTCCACACACCATGTTACCCAATGATGAAAACTCAACGTGTGCCCTTGGTTACACAATCAGAGGCATGGTCAATGTGCATGGTCATGGCTAGAGTACATAGGTAGGATCAGAGTTTATAGGCATGGATAGAGTACACTTTCATAGGTAGGAGTAATCATACATAGACTTGAGCATTTCTAAACTAAGAAAGACATTTCATGTATTCCCCATACATGTCGTGTACCCATTATAGGGTAGGTTGGATCCCCAATTATCTTTAATCTAGTTGAGTGTCAATAGGGTATGAAACCTTGTTCTATCTCCATGAGTTTATAGTGAAGCATCTTGTTTTATCAATGGATGATTGATCCCTTCTACAGGTTAGTTCAATGTAGAGCCAGGTATTCCCCCATGTGGCTTGGTGTGTGATCCTATGTCATTCTTCCCTAGTTTTGTTTGGGTTTCCAATGGCTTAATTTAAGGGCATACGATCCCCATCCTAGTGGGTTATCTCTAATTGGGTAAGGTATCCCCCATAGTCCTTTGGTGTGATCCCCAATCTTTTTATCAACATATTCTGAGTACTAACATGTACCTCTTCATGGCGACGCCTGATGGTCATGACCTCTTAGAGGAGTGCTATCAATGTTATCAAGAAATGATGATTGATTACTATATAATGATCATTACCTTGTATCCTCAAGTACAATCCTAGGTTGGTATTGTGGAAATGACCTTACTTTGATATTGGGTTCCTATCTTTGAGAATAACTATGTTGTTATCATCATTTCTTTGAGCCGAATCTATTTGATGATTTATGGTTGGTGATTTCATGTTGTCCTACTGGGTATGTTTATACTCATCCTTAAATGTGATCTACCAACATGTATCATGTGTAATGTATATTACATTCCTTTTGATGAAGTACTAGGAGGGCTAGGAGTGGGTGGAGCTTAATTTTTCTAGAAGTAATGTAGGTGGTTCTATGAGTTGAATCTTGACAGTAGTCACTTTTTTTACTATAAAGTTAGACTCTTTTCCATTTTTATGGGCTTTTATGTAGCCCTTTTCTTTCCCATACTCATGTCATACTCTAATGTTGTATTAGTTATATACATTAATTTTTAGTATTAGTTATTTGTTTTCTTTTCATATTTTATTTTTGTTGGATATGTGGGTGTGTATATAGTTACATATGGCTATGGCCTTCCATGTGTGCGGTATGCCTAATCGGAACTAGTCTCCAACCCCTAGCCTATTAGATATGGGATTGTGGTGTCACACCCATCTTGTCTCCAGCCAGGTAGGCCCTGGTGGGTTAGGACATGACACACAAGAGGTTTTAGGATCTTTAAGACTTATTTGTGGTAGATAATGAGATAATTGAAGATATTTTATTTGGGGAAGGGTATGGCATGTTATTTTATATTTTAATTTTTTTTGATGAAAAATATATCATAAAAATTATGATTCCTAATTATTTGTGATGGAAATTACAATGGAAAATGTTATTATTGGATCACTCAAAGGGTGATACACGTTGATAAGGTGTTGAATCAGTGTGTACAGTTTTTTAAACTTCCTTTTTTCTCTCATGATTATTCAAAAATTCTCTCTCAATATTCTCACTGATGCCAAAAGAAATAAACACAACACATTTGTTAATGAGGTTCTCCTACTTATAGGATGACTGTGTACCCAGTGTATTCTAGTTATTATCATATGCACACAATCCCCTTATTATTATCAAAAGTAACTTGATCAAGGTTATGGGATTGAACTCATACAAATATTAGTACTAACTAATAACAATATCGCACCAATATGAAAAATAACTCCTTCTAAAGATTGATCATTGATATGTTTATGAGACTCCACACAGACTTCAGATAATGATCTTATTCCTATTCATTTAAAAGAAATATCCTACATCTATTCTCAATGTTTCTTCTTATACTTTGATACCATAGTATATCAATTCAAAAAAAAATTCTTAACATTTATAATTCATCATTTATTATTATTTATCTTCACAAAATCTTATTTTATTATCATTTAAAAAATAATTATGGAAATATCCTTGGATTTAGGTAGGCATAAACTCATTAAAACTCATAATCTGTAATTCAATTCTTTATTCAAAATCTTCTTGTAAGTTTGGTTTAGTACTTGGATTGTTCCCAGATCACAATATTTAAATTATTATGTTCTTTATCTTCAATTAAAACATCCAAAAAACCACATATTTCCATTTGAAGTGTGTATGGGAGCACCTTATTTATCACATTCTCATAGTTTGTAAACCCTAATGATATTTGGAAATACCTTGCTTTATGGGGAAATATTCTCCCTAGATATTATTTCTATTTCTTCAACTTGAATCATGAAACCCTCCTTGTAAATTTTTTTATTTAAACACGTAGTATAGTATCATCATGTTTAATAATCTCCATAATAAATTATTTTTAAGGATTAGACTATAACAACCTATACTTTACATGAAATCACATTCTGGTAATTGAGGTGATGGTGGAGTTTGGGGGAATTTATAATGGATTTGAGGAGATGGTTGTGGAGTTATAGATGAAATTTAATATGGGAAAGATTTTTCAATTTGGAGGCTTATGTTGCATCATAAAGGGAGTGTTTGTGGTATGGAAAGGTTGGTTATGGAATATATCCTTAAGGAGTGTGGTTTTGGAGGTTCTTCATATTTATACATAGATTTGGAATGGATTTTATGTTGTAGTGTGGAGTCTCGGATAAAGGATTCTTATGGTTCTATTTATTTCATTGTAGTTATAATGTATAGGTGGGCTCCAACATGGCTTTCTTCATAGCAATTGAATTTTTTGAAGTGGTGGATTCTATTGAATCATGGTCCTTATACTATTTTATAGGATCTATGTTATGTACATCACCATATTTCTTTGATATGGCTTTGACCATACCCATTACATCACGGTCCTTTCTTTTACATTATAGTTCCATCATGTGTCAGCACATTTTCATTTTAGTGTAAGATGTTGTGTCGTGGTAATTTAATTTTTGGTTTTCCTATAAATTCATAAACACCATCATATTCTCTCTTCATATATAATTTTCTTTTATTTATTGGGAGACTCCAAGGAAATTTTAGGAGGCATTTGACACTCTCCTTGTGATTTTTGAACTTCATCATCTGGAGATCAACCATTGGAAACTCTAAGTGAGTTTCCTACTCCCCCCTCCCACCCTCCCTTATTTCCTTCCATATTAATCACTTTTAAAAGGTTATAGGTAATTATATGGGTGTTTTGGTGTTGTTATGTAGGTATATTTATTGTAATTTCGTGTGCTAGGTTGATCGAGGTGCTTCCATATATTATGGGGCTCATCGGTTGTCCTCCACTTCTCCAATCATTGTAGAATGATTTGGAAAGCTTTGTTTAAGGTAGGGAATTTTAATTCTATTTTTTTAAGTTAATTAATGACATTTTAATTCTTTTTTTTCTATTGAATGGATGGTATTAATTTTTATAATAAATATAATAAATCAGACTAATGAAATTGAAAGGGAACAGTGTGATGTGCATGTTATTACCATTTTTCTTGATATTGATGATGTTTTTATACTATATTCTTATTATGGTATTATTCCTAATAGTTATGGATTGATTTTACAATACCTATTGAATTGTTAAATACATAAATCTAGGAAATTAAAAACTAAATTGATATGCATATTTAATGCTTGACTTGTTGTGTGTGTCTTGGTGGCCCTATTTGTGATGATGTGGATTGATGTGGTGGTAATATTGATTTGGCAGAAATGGAATAACTTTTAAATATATAAATGTGGCTATTGATAAATAATTATTTGGTTAAAATTTAAAATAATAACTAAATGAATAATTCTTGGTGCCTATTTTATTAAATAAAATAACATGAAATATAAATTGTGTTGTGGACCTTTGTGTGATGCTTGTGGTTGGTTATTCTATATTAGTGGAAGTGTATAGTTATAAGATATGAGTAGTGACTTTATTGTGGTTGTGATGGTGTTTCTTATATGAACCCATAGGTGTGGGATCATGTGAGACTACTATATACTATTATTATTTTATGACTTTTTTATGCACCCCACCCATGTTGGGTAACCTGAATAAAACCCAAAGACTCTAGGGGTGTTTTCCCTAACATCTAGGATGGGGAGGATATTGATGGATTAATACCCCCTCTCCCATAATCTCCTTCAGTAGTGAATTTTGTGATACTAGTAGTAGATGATGAGATATATATTGGGGTTATTCATGGTAGTGGGAGTATATGAGGTTGATGTCCTACATGTTAATGATACCATAGTTCCATGGTTTCATGAGACTGGATATGCAGTTGGTGTCACGTGACTTGATATGTGGTTGGTTATATGAGACTAGATATATGATTGGTGTCAATATACATGACATATAGTTGGGGTTTTAATTGGTGGATATTAAAGGGATGAGATCAAAGGATGTATTCTCATTTGGAAAGGGAAAAAATAAGTGGGGAAGTGGTTACGAGGAACCTTTGTCTATATTCTTATGATATTAATAAAATAATATTAAATGAGTTAATTGGAGTGTGAACCTTGTTGTGGTTGGGTGACTAGTTTACATATTTGGGTGTTTTATAGTTTTTTTTGTTCACCAAGGCACTACTATACTCTTTTCACATTTACACAAGAGATCTTTGGTGTGATCCTACTGATTATATGTGTTATACTCACCCTAGGTGTATATAATCCATTTTCATGTCTCAAGATGGGTTTTGGTGATCGAGCGGCAAAGTACTAGCTCAAAGCATGGGTTTTTCGGTTACTGTAAAAAAATAATTTCTTTGGTTATGGTTTTATATTTAGATATGTTTGTACCTATTTTGTATTAATGCTTGTGGGATATATCTTGTATGGGTTTTGTATTTTTCTTCTTATAGCATAAATTATTTGTTATTGGTTTCATGTTATGATCTAGGGATATTGAAGGTAATACCTCCCATTGAGTGTTTTATACACTCAACACCAATCTCCAACTAACGTCCTACTAGATGAAGGACTCAGGGTTACTCTTTCTCTCAACTACAGACCCAAGAGGGGTATCAGTGGATGGGGTTCTTGATAGAGTGGTATCATAGGTTTTGGGTAAGATATAGGGAAAAGTTTAGAGTTATAAACTGGTGAGGACTATAAAGGTTGGTAAGGAAATAGTGTTATTCAAACTTAACATGTGGTGATAGTAATGAAGACTATCTAGGACAATGGATTTCTAGGACCCCTGTTATTTTATTTATGGACCATAATCTCTCTAAATGTACTAGGTAAAGTGATACTTCGTACAAGTGAGAGACATAGGAGAGGTGCATACATAATATTTCCTGATTTTTTTTTTGAATAGGGTAGTTTTGGGAAATAATTTATGAATTAAATATATATGTTAATAATGGACTTAGGCATCTCTATTTTCCTAAAAAAATATGTTATTTGGTCATTTTATGTTTGTGGTTTGAGTTGGGGAGGTTCAGTAAGATCGCCCTATAAAACATTGTAGAGTTGATCCAGATTAGGATGATAAGTAGTTGTAGCTAACATCATGTGCCTTTCAGTGTTAGAGCCTAGAAAAGTGAGAGGTTGGAATCTCTAATAATGATATGAAGTGTTGGATGGAGGATTTAGAGATTGCTTTCGACATGATTTGAGCCCAATATGAGCACTAGGTTTTCCCTAGAATTTATATAGTTTAGGGGAGCATCATGCTAGTGGTGGATATTGTATATTAGAGGGAGGAAATAGATTGATGTGTTGTGGATAGATTTCCAGCAATGTTTTAGGGATAATTTCTTATCCATGAAAGAAAAGGAAATGAAGATGTAGAAGTTTCTATCCCTTCAGAACGCTAGCATGATGATTTAGAATATGGGATTATATTTAAAGACCTTCTATTATTTCCCCCTAATGTATTTCTAAAAAATGAGTCCTGGTCATATCACCTATAGGAGGCTTGAAACCTCGCCATTTATTCTGTAGTCAGTACATTGTAATTTACTATATATTTAGAGGTATAAAAGAAAGTGGTGTAGATGGAGAGGGTGTATGAGAAGGTTGGATAACCCTTTATCAAGAGTCAGTAGGGACCTTTGAGGAGAAGTACATCAGATGGAGGGTCATGTATGCTAGGGCAGTCGAGATTCTGATTAGAAGGTAAATGGATCCACTGGTCAGTATCATGTTTATTGGGAGATAGAAGTTAACGAGAATCTACTAGGATCTATCCTATTTTGTGATTTGGTTTCAGAGGTTGTGTCTATTACAAATAATAATTTCCTTTAGCCCTGGATAATTAGTATTTCTTGGGGGTTAGACCCCCTTCCAGTAATAGTGGTAGTTTCCCCCATGTAATTTTAAGTAAGAGTGCCTACCAACTGATATTTAGTACCCTATTCCTTAGGATTATGCTCATCTAGAAGGTGGTGGTATAGAATATATCAGCTATAGGATGTCTCTCTCCATCAGGGGCCCAGACTAAATCATGTAATGTAAGGTCATTCATAGTGAGGCATAGGATCCAACTGAATCCAAATGCATTTGATATAGTTTATAGTTATATACGGTCCAAAGGTTGTTTGATATGTGATCAATTTATCATTTATCCCAATCTCTACTTTGTTTGATTCTGGATATTTTCACTCTATTGTTTCAACCACCTCAGTCTGCTCAATTGGAATGAATGTGGAGAGGCTTTCCATGCCCCTTGTTTTATTCACACTAGTCAAAGGCCATACTAGTTTTTTTGATGTGTTATGTGGATGAAAACTGATGATGGTTAATCATTAGTTATTAAGAAATTTCTTTGTTTCATATATATGAAAATATAGTGTCATTATCATCATAGACTAGTTTTCATTAATTCATGTGGTAGTTGATTATTTCTAGAGTATGTTTGATTTTTCTAATGATAAAGGGTTATGTGTGGTGTTCTATAGCAAGTGAAGTTTTCATGTGGGATGTAGGCATTTGGAGCCCTTTTTCTTTGATATCAAAGTATTCAATAGATCTAGTGAGTGATCAGGTAGTGTAGACCCCTATAGTTGTTTCTTAATTTCTAGATGTTTTCCCTAAGAAGGTTTTCACATTACCCCTCAACAATATTTTAGGTTTTGAATAGAGTTATAATTGGGAGATATAATGATTTTAATGGGGCCTTGTTGAATGGAACCCTCAGAGTTATGAGAGTTGAAAATATTGATTGATGATATAGTGTAGAAAGTATTTATCAGGCACACTATGTCTTCATGGGGAGATCCTATTTGTTTTTATAAGAAAGTGAATGGTATCCTTAGGTTGTGTAATTATTAATTATAGTAGAACTAGGTGAAAATAAAAAAGCATTACACTCTTCCAAGGAATGATTATTTTTTCAATAAGTTGAGATGAGAAAACTGGTTTTCTAGGATAAATCTATAGTCTATGTATCATCATATATGGGTAAAGGAACTAGATACACTAAAGTCTTCCTTATAGCACTAGTATGGACACTTCAAGTTTTTATTCATGCTATTAAATTCCACAAATTCACCATCAATGTTCATGGGACTCATGAACTCCATATTTCATGAGTTCTTAGACCAATTAATAGTCATATTCATTGATAACATCCTCATATACTCGTTATTGAAGGAGGAACATTCTGATCACCTGATGATATTTTTACAGACCCTTTGATTCTACTATTTATATGATAAATTATCCAAATATAAGTTCTAGACATGATTAGTGAACTTCCTTGGACATTTCGTGTCCCATTAAGGAGTTGTAACTGATCTAGAAAATGTGGAAGTGGTTTTTTATTAGGAATAACCCATGAATATAGTAGAGTTCTATATATTTCTTAGTATCATGGGTTATTATTAGAGGTTCATATCTAATTTCTCTCAGATTGAAGAACTATTGGATACCCTTCATCGGAAGGACCATTATTTCATTTAGATTGGTTAGTGTCAGATATCATTTAACTAATTGAAGGAGTAGTTATTCAGTTTCCCAGTTCTGTAGTTGTTTGAGGAGGGAGTGATATTGGAGGTTTTCTATAACATGTCCTTCTTCGGATTAAGGAGCAACTAAATGAAGCAGTGGGTAGTGATCTCCCATGGTTCTTAATAGTCACACCGCCATGTGTGTACCTACACCACCCATTATTTGAATATAAAAGTGGTATTGTTTTCCATGAATTTATTGTGACATTACCTTATTAGGGAATGTTTTGTGGTCTACACTTATCACAAAATCCTGAGGTATGTTTTCACCCTGTATAGATTGGATCTATGAAAGCGCAGGTTGATGAATTTTCTTTGGGGATATTATTTCAAGATATATTATGCACTAGGAATGGGAAACATCATAGTATATGAACTGATAAGAAATTAATAGGGGGTATTTTAGAATATGAGGACACCTAGAGGGTGATGGAGGAGTTAGTAGCCTTTCATCTTGGAGTAGAGGAGTTTGATGGTTGAGGATACCTATTCTATATTATGATAGAGCTCACCATGATGTAGTAAGTAAAGGAGTCTCAGTGGGTAGACATAGATATGGAGGTGATTAATGAATGTATCATTTGTGGTGATCCCCTTGTGGCGTGGTCAAAGGATTAATAGCATCATGTTTTGATCTGGAGAAATATTTTCATACCAATGGTGATGCATGAGGGATTCATTCATTAGTTTTGTGGACCACCTCTAGTGGTGCACCCTGGTATATCAAATATGTCCCATGGATTGAGGATATAGTTATAGTGTCTAGTAATTAAGTATACAAAGGTGGATTTAATGGTATTATTCCTAGTTCATCTTTAGGTAGAAGCATAAAATCATGTCCCTAGTGGTTTTTTTCAGCCCTTGGATGCCCCGAGAGGAAGTGAGAGAACATATTGATTGATTTTTTCATTGGTTTACCCAATTCTTAGGGTGGATATGATGTTATATGGGTAATCATGGACTTAATGATAAATTCATATAACTTTTAACAAATCTAGGAATCAATTACCACTAGTGTACTATAGAGGCAGTATGTGGATGATGTGTTTAGGCTTGATATATCTCATAGGACCATCAGTTTCCATAGATACCCTTAGTTTAATTCATGAGTATAGAGGGAATTTTAGTACACCTTTGTCTCTTAGTTACACTCTAGAACTAATTTATATCCCCATTCGTATGGGTAGATGGAGAAGATTATCCAAAAAATTTATGATATGATGCAGATGTACATATTGGATTTCGGTGAAACCTATTTATGACATCTACCTTTGGTTGATTATTCTTAAAATAATATCTATCACTCATCCATCAACATAACCCCATTTTAGGTGTTTTATGGGAGTTCATTTCGATCTACATTCAACTAGAATGAGATTGGAGAGGTAGTAGTTATTGGCCCTAACATGGTGAAGAACATTGTAGGTAAGATATATTTGATTCATGAAGAGATGAAGGAATCATAGGACTTAAGAAATGTTTATGTCAATCGATGAAGGATACCTTTAGAGTTTGAGTTGGGAGTTCATATTTTCCTAATGGTTCCCCTCTATGAAAATAGTGGAGGATTAGTCAGGGAATAAATCTCTCACCCCAGTTTGTTAGACCCTTTGAGGTGTTGGAGCATGTTGTTGAGGTGGCTTATCGGCTAGCGCTACCTCTGTATCTAGAAAGATTTCATAATGTATTCCATGTGTCCTAGCTCAACCAAAACATTTAGGATGACTTCCATATTGTAAACTGGGGTAAGATGGATATTAATGATGATGTGACATTCATGGAATGGTTTATCAAGATTCCATACCATTATGAGAAGTTGTTTTGAGGGCATGTCCATTTTAAATAGATTCTATAAACCCAGCTAATGTATGTACATTGATTACCATTACATGTATATAGTTTGATTTATATATACATCTATTTACATTATTATAATAGTGTCGATACTTTTTAATCCATTATATTTATGGAAATATCCATAGATTATATTTCATATAGAAATTTAATCACAATTCCCAAGAAATAATGAGAACCTATGGATACAATAGTAATCATAATCATAATTCCTATGGTCTAGATATAGCATACTGATTGGACCCAGATAACGTTTGACTATCAAGGTCTTAGGGATCATAATCATTGTGACTTATTCTCATGAAGTGCATACTTGGTGATCTCGAGTATATAATATCATGAGGACTGACCTGCCAATAGGAACACTGCATGTTTTAGGTTTCATTGGTTGTTATTATCTGTGAGCACGTGTAGTGGTATCCTTACATGAGATTATTATTAGTGCATGCTATTTTATTACACACTTTGATGCAAGAATAAAACTATGGAATTGATGTTATAGATATGTAACTTGTGTTGGGTGCATTATTGATTATATGACATTGATTGAATAATCAAGATAGGGAATTGGTTTATTTTGAATAGAAGTGGTATATCAATCTTAGTTGACCATGATGGTAGTACCAAAATTAAATAAATATCTATGGTAGAAGAAGGAAAGTATTTATAGTTAGTTTGATAAATAATAAAGCAAGAAAGGATGATGACATGAAATGTACATCCTACTTTATAATATATCTTGGGGAAAATATAGTATATTACATTGTGTGTGTTCATAGGAAGGTTTTCGTTATTATAACTTTTCCCTATCTCCTTAGGGGCCTTGATGGGTTGCTAGACTCTATTCCTAGACTGTGAATAGTATTCACTACTATCGACATAAGGTCTTAGAGTGTCATTCACAATATCATATTCAAAATTCTTCCCTATTATAGTGAATAGGAGTGTATGACATGGTGGGCCCCACTACACGGTCCAAGATGAATCTATGAATAAATGGTTTCAAATGATAAAATCATTATTGTTTTATTATAGATTAATTGGAGTTGAATTTATTTATTAAAATTATTCACAAGGAATTAATTGAATACATGGAAAAATATTATATGAATTAATATTATTTTAACATTCATAGTTATTTTAATATTTATAGGAATTATGAGTTGATTAAAGACTCAATTTTATCATGTAATATATCTATTATATATTACAAGTGATAAAATATAAATGGTGTTTAAGATTAAGTTAGTTCATCAAAACATGTTATTGAGATATTATTTAGTGATCATTTTATATGTCAGGGACAAGGAACCCTTTTCAGATGCTTAATTCTCAATATATAAGTAAATAGAAGGTATTTTATAAGGTACTATTCATTCCCATGAATTTTAGAGATCCTCTATCCTATTTAATACATCCTAGAGTGAGAAATATATTCTTAAGTGTTCTATCCAATAAAACATTCAAGGATTGATGGAATGGAGTCTTAGAGATCATTGGGATGTCCAAGGCATTTTCAAATGTAACAATCTAGAATTTTATCAATGCAAATTACCTTCATATAATTATTTCATATAGTATAAATCACAAACATCACATAGAGAAACCAAAAAATATATTATCCTCAAAAATGAATAATGATACATTAGTCAGAAAACAAACCAATAAGAATGCCAAATATTATAGTGGGATAATAAATAGAAAATAATATAATAAGAATTAAAAAAATTGGATATGCTCGATCTACCATAATGACCGTGCTCATGGACAAAGAATTAGAAATAAGACATAAAATTAATAATAAAATATTAATTTTAAATATGAAAGTATATTAAACCATGGAATAAAATAGAAGTTAATTATTAATGGAATAATAAGTATTTATAGGAAGTAGTAAACCCTTATGATTATTAGAAATCTAACAGTTGTAATAGTAACCTGACCATTGGAATAGCAATGTGACCGTTATGAACATTAATCTCACTTCTATAATAGTAACATCACCTATGAAAATATAAATTAAATTTATGAATCTTTTAAATGAAAATTTGATAAAATATATTCATGGAATAACTAAATAAATATTTTAGAAATAATAAAAAAACTATTGAAATTTTTATAAAAAGTACATGTTTATTTAAAATTTTATAATTAATATAATGATTTAAAATAAAATTTATTTTAATAATATATATTCATAAATTCATATATATTTTTCTTATAATTATAATATAATTTTATGAGACTTTAATTAATTTTTCAAAGTGTCATAAAATTTGTTATAATAGTAAAATATGTATTTATCAAATAAATGATAAATTTAATTAAAATTAAAATTTAAAATATTTATAAAAATATTTATTTAAAATATATTCTATTTTTTAAATCTACACATCAAAAAATGGTTATCGTGAATTTTTTTTATTTTTCTAAAATAGTTGAAATTTTGGTGAATAGTGAAATATAGTAATTTATGATATTAGTCGAATACATGAATTTTTGAGTCATGGTTGATATATAGATGATGTTGGAACCATTATATTGAATTTTTCTTAGTTTTTTAATTTATTTATTGATAATAATCAACACTATTAGTAGTTTTTATCCAAAATAATAAACAAATGAATAAAATAATTAAAAGACACCCTTCTCGTCCCCAATAAATATTAATGTTCACCACCTCTTCTCCTCACTCATAAGAATTATATATTTTCTAAATTCTACCAAATTTACTTCTCATTCCTCTATCATGGGACTAGATTCTTCTAGCCTCAACAAAATACAAAACCAAAGTGTGTTAATGAGGTTCTCAAGGAGATAATGTTTAAGAGGTAAAATCCACCACTTTTCTCTTTTAAATTCATTCTTACTTCTACCTCAAACATTATTCCACCATAAAAATTTACTATATAACTACATTATCATATATATACAATAATTTTATTTTTTAATGTAATATCCATCACCAAATCTCTTTTATTCACCTTTTATTCTAAAAATTAAAACATCGTCAGTAAAGTGATAATTCACCACCTTTGAGGATGGCCAGTTTTTTTCTATTACAGCCTTCAAGGCTAGTCATAAAACCATTATTATGGTTAAATGATATTTAAATATGTATATTATATCTTTTTCAATGTTCTATAACTAATATATATATTCATAATATTAAATAATAAAATAAACTAGTATGTGATTATCAAAAAATTGCCAAAATAAATTGAGCATTTATCATTAACATTATATTTAATGAATCGTCCTCATACCATAAAGAAAAATGATATATGTGACCATTTAAAATTTTAGAGATGAATAAATATCATATAATTCCACTTTTGGGGGTTTTCTTCCATTTTAAAAGAACTCCCAAAATTAAACTCAAGATAACCAATCCTAAAATCATGAAATGAGTACTCCCAGGATAAAAATATTAAAAATTATAAACCATAAAAATGTACATAAATAAACTTAATAAAATTTTAATAAATAAAATATATCCTTAAGAGGTTATAAATTAAATTATTAATTAATATAATTTTATTATACATGATATTATGTGAAAGTGCATAACACATTCTTACATAAGGTAAGGGATCTCTCTGAACATCCATTTTTTCCTTCAAGTTACGCTTTCTCTCTCATTACACCAATGTATTTATTAATTATTATAATGTAAATGTTATAAATTTTATTTATATGTTACAAACTTATGTATTCATATCACTAAATTTTTATTTGATGTTAAAATATATATTTTAAAAGGTTCACATCTCAATTCCTCTTGATAAGCAAGCCTGGTTAAAGGGAACTTCCTTATTTCTTACCCATTATCAAGAACACTCTATAATATATTTTAATAAAAAATTATTTTTATAAAATAACTCATTTTATCATGAAGAAATATCTTATTTCATTTCTGGTTTTAGACAAATAATTAGGACTTTGTCCTCCTTAAATAATCATTAATATTTTCCTTAAACCACACTAAAGTCTCTCATTTATAAGGTTTCTTTAACACTCCTTTTAAATGTTTTCAATACAGTTAGACATCATTTAACTTGATAAATGCATGTTTTCTCCTATAAATTTCCTTGTATTATTTAGATTTATTATTTCATGGACACTATTATGATATTCCTTTTTCTTATGCCTTATGACATGATTATGAAACTCATTTATTTCCACAGGTAACCCTTAAGTTTATTCCTTATGTTTGATTCTTTATATGGCACACATATGCATGAACATGTTATGATTAGTGTGAAAAAATAGTGCTCCAATTTAGTGGGTAATTTCTAGTCACGTGAGACTTCATGTATGAGATTATGTAGTAAACCTAATCCATTATGGTACTTTTTCCACCTTGTGATATAGTCTTGTAAGTTATCCTTGAATCATATTTATATCATGTTGTATGTTTCTACCACATTAATATGTTTCCATGATCATATGATTAAATGTTCTATGTGTTATTCGTCAATACAATTATTTTTGTTCAATTCCTTTTATGTTATTAAGTTATTCAAACTAACTCATGTGTTATGCTTTATTCCCATTTTTCCCCTTACTAGGATTATTATATCATCCCTTTTGTCTATGTATTTACCAAGTTATTCTATGTAGTTAATGGAGATCAAAGGTTGTTAATATATCATTATGTAAGATTAATAAAGATGTGTTTTTTTCTATATCCATGTTTTTAGTTTAATATACCAAATCTTATAAACATAGTAGACTTTATGATCCTAGGTTTGTATTTGATGATTAATTATCTTTAAAATCATGTAATAATATGTGTAAAAGGCTAGGGTTTTTATAATTGTTATAATATCATGGTCTAGTTTTTTTGGGATATTAGGTTGAGAAAAATTTAATTATAACCCTATAGTTAATTCTATCACTATGTATAACCGAGATTTAATGTTAGGGAATCACGAGTTAGGGTATACTTTTCATTTAAAAGTTTATCCTTATATGTTAAAATTTTGCTTTTATATGATTATTAGATAAGTATTCAAGTCCCCCTAATTGTAATTTATTTTTCTTAGTTAATGGTTGTAAATATCAGAACCCATTCCATAAATCATTGTGATAGGAAATGTGATGGTTTCCCTAATAAGATTCCAAATCTAATTGGAAACGAAGCTTAGAACTCTATGATAGTACTTTAAAAAATGGATCAAGTTATGAATAAAAACCTGAATCACATAGAACACCCTCCTCCTAAGAAAGATAATGTTGCGGATGAATCATTTATATGAAAAAGGCATCCTATATTTAGTGGATCTTTTGACCCCCTTATCATAGAATGGTGGATTAACACCATGGATAAGATATTTTATATGCTTCGATTCTTAGAAGAAGAGAAAGTATTGCTGATGATTTATAATTTTTATGGGGAAGATGATAATTAGTGAAAACTAAACAAAAACACAAAGTATACTGAGGAAATTGATTCCATGTATTGGGAAGGATTCAAGAAAATATTTCTCAATAAATATTTTCCATGAACTCTCTGTTTTAATATGGAGTGGGAGCTCCTTGGACTAAAGAAAAAGGAAGATGAGTCTATGGGGTGTATGAATCAAACATCACAAGACTTGAATGATATACTTTTGGCTTTATCATGAATATTGAAAGCAATGTGGATCACTTATTTAGTGGAATAAATCTAATTCTATGAAAAGATTTAGTGATTTGAGGATTTTAAATCTATAAAGTGGTTGTTCGTTATGCCCTTAAGGTTGAGATAGATATTGGAGACTCTCCATGGTCACATGAGATTGTATATAAAAATTTAAAAATCTTGTTTCATATTGGAGGATCAATAGAAAAATCCCATGATGGAAAAAACACAACATCCTACGTGTCAAAATTTTGCAAAGAATCATCTTGGAAACTGTCTAAAGGGAACTATGATATGCTTAAAATGTGAAAGAAATGGGCATCATGCTAATTATTTCAAAGTTATTTAAATAATCCCACTAATGTGGAAAAATAATGTATGGTTTAGACCAACACGCAGCTTATTTTGTGGTGTTTCAACTGTAAGGAACATGGAAATTAGGCAATCCAATGCCTTAAACCAAGGGTTATCGGAGGCAATCAACAACAAAAACCTACAAAGAAGCAAGGTAATATGTTTTCAATACTACTGAGGTGGATCTTGATAATGATGTGGTGATAAGTATTCTAGTTATTAATTTGAGAATAGAAAATTTACTTTTTTATTATGGTTCTACAAATTATTTCATATATTCCAAATTTATTAGAGTTGTTCAAACACCACCTCAAAATATGAAGGTTGGGTTATTTGTGAGAACAGATAATGGGAAAATTATTGCATCAAAAATATATAATTCTTCCCTGGTAAATTTTTTTGAACTAAACCTCTCAAAAAATGTTGTATTACTTCCCTTGGTGGATTTTGATGCTATATTGGTCATGGATTATCTCTCTGTATATAAATCCAACATCAACTCTTAGGATAGGGATATCACTCTTCACATTCCAAGGCATCCTCCAATTATATACAAGTGTAAAGAGGATGATGAATCTCCTTCAGAATTATCATCTCAATTTGGGATAATATTTTCTAAATAGAATCTATATCTATCTCGAATGATTGAGACAAAAGAGGGATTCATACTCGATGACATTCCCATTGTGAGGGACTACGCTGATTTGTTTCTAGAAGAATTTCATGGTGTTCCTCATATTCAAGAGTTTGAGTTCTCAGTTTAAATTTAACCTAGATCTCTACTTATATCAAATAATCCTTATAAAATATCCACTATTGTGTTCGGGGTACTAAAAAAGTGGTTATAAAAGAATTTAGATATGTGTTTCATATTCCCAAGTGATTCACTAAAGGGTGAACCACTCCTCTCATCATGAAGAATTATGGATAAATGAACCTCATCATTTAGAATTGTGATCTCATAAAGAATCATGATAAATAACAAGTATCCTCTATCATGTACATATAACTTATTCGACCATCTAGGTGGGTCAATTATTTCTCTAAGGTGGACCTTCAGTTGGTATATCACCAATTAAAAGTGAGTATGGAATATATTCCCAAGAATGCCTTTTTAATGAGGTATGGACACTATGAATTCATAGTAATTCCATTTGGACTCACTAATTCTCAATAAATATTCATGGAATTAAGGAATATACTCTTTAACGTTTTCCTCGACAAATTTGTGGTAATATTTATCGATTATATTCTGATATACTTCAAGAGAAATTAAGAACATAAGGAGAAGTTGAATAATGTGATAATGACATTATAAAGGGAGTAACATTATGAAAAGTATAGTAAATGTGAGTTCTGGATAGAGGAAGTATCATTATTTAGGAATTTTATCACCAAAAAAGTAATATATGTGGACCCTTCCAAAAAAATGAAATCAATGATTGGACTAGGCCAACACATGTAACGGATATTTTTAGTCTCCATGGTATAGCTATGTATTACTGATGATTTGTAAAGAACATATCATGATTTTTAAACCCACTAACCAAGCTGACTCGGAAGTGAGTAAATTTTTTATGGACCAGTAAATGTGAATACAACTTTAATGAGTTGAAAAAGATTCTTATCACTACACGAGTACTTACACTACCGACAAGTGGGGAACTATTTTTGGTATACATAAATATATCAAATAATGGATTAGGATCTATACTGATAAAAAATGATAAATTGATAACCTATGAATCAAGGTAGTTTAAAGTTAATGAGAAAAAATATCCCACACAAGATCTAGAGTTGGCGGCTTTGATATTTTCATTGAAAATCTAGAAACATAATCTCTATGTGGAGAAGTGTGAGATATATACTGATCAAAATAGCCTAAAATATATAGTCACATAGAATCATCTTAATATGTTCTAGTGAAGATGGTTAAAGATCATCAAGGTTTATGAATTATCAATCCACTACCATCCTTCTAAAGAAAACAAAGTACCATTGATCTAAGTAGAAGTGATCCTATAAAATTATCAATGATGATAATTGGTAAGGATCTAATCTACTTATATTTTTAATGGAGAGATAAGGGAATAATTATGTAAGGAACATCATCAATACATTCTCAAACTATTGATCAACCATCCATCATGGAAAAAATAAAGGATCTCAAATAAATTATGTAGAAATTCATAATAAGGTGGAAGTTACCAAAAAAGAGAAATAATTAGAGTTCAAAATTGATGAGGAAGGAGTTAAAAGATTTGGGTTATGACTATGTTTTCCATAAAAACCTTATATAAGAAAAGATCTTTTTAATAATTCGCATAACTCAACCTTATCTATTAAACTAAGGATCACAAAGATGTATTGAGATCTCTAAGATCACTATTTATGGGAAAATATGAAGAAGGATATTTAAAAATATACATCAAAGTGACTAGCATGTCAGAAAGTGAAGGATGAAAGGAAAAAGTTCAATGGGTTGATACAACCATTATCCATACCAAAATTGAAATGGGAAAACATCACCATGGAATTTTTCACATAACTTCTAATGAAATCCACAAGAAATAATTCTATATGGGTTTTTTTATCATATTTCAAAGATATATCACATTATCACAATTTTAGAGGACATCTCACTCAACCAACTTGCACGGATATGCATCAGAGAATTAGTGAGGATAAATGGAGCACCGTTATCAATTATATATGATCGTGATCCAAGAATTACCTATATATTTTTTAAAATTCTCCAAAATGATATAAATAATGATGTGAACATCAATACGACTTATCATCCTCAAACTGATGTCTAATCTATGTGGACTATTTAAACACTGGAATAAATATTGAGTTCATTTTCTATAGACTTTAAAGGATGATGGGATCAACATCTTCAATAGGTCGAGTTATCTTAAAAAATTATTATCCACTCAAGAATCCAATTGGATCCAATTGAATCCCTTTATGGGAAAATATATAAAGCACTAGCATGTTGAGATAAAGTCAGGGAACGTAAGATACTAGGACCTAAATGGTCAAAAAAGTTGTACAAATGTTGAAATAAATTTAGCAACACATCAAGGTAGCCCAAACATTAAAAAAATTCCTATGTAGATAATAATTGATGGGATTTATAGTTCAATGTTGGTGAAAAAGTATTCCTCCACATATCTCCATGGAAGAAGTTCATGAGATTTTGGAAGAAATGAATGCTAATTCCTAGGTATATTGACCCCTTCAAGATTCTTGATCGTGTCGGAGTTGTAGCCTATAGACTAGAACTTTCACCAACCATGTATCAAGTGAATGATGTATTTCATGTATCTCTATTGAGGAATTACATACCAGACCCCTCACATATACTGAATCTAAAGATGGAACTAGTAGAAAATTATCTCTCTTATGAGGAGCTTCTGGTTATGATATTTGACCATAGAGATAAATTTTTTTGCAACAAGACTGCTCACCTAGTCAAAATACAATGGAGGAACCATAAATATGAACAGGCGACATGGTAACTGGAATAAGTGATAAATAAGAAGCACCCTCATATATTTTCACCATAGTATGTAAAAATAAATTTCGAGGGTGAAATTTCATAAGGTGTAAGAATGTAATGACATATAATTTTATCAATTGAAATCCCCTTATTATAATTATTTTATATAGTATAAATCAAAAATAACACATAGAGAAAACAACAAAATATTATCCGAATAAATTAATAATGAGACATTATTCATCAAAGAACAAATAATAATTCCAAATATTACAATTGAAAAATAAATAGAAATTTATATAATAAGAATAGGAAAATTTGGATCTTCTCGATCCACCTGAATGACCACGCCCATGAACAAATTAATAGAAATAAAACATAATGTTAATAAAAAAATTCATTATAAATATGAAAGTATATATAACCTTCTGATAAAATATAATTGAATGGTGAATGGAATAAAAAGTATTCATAGTAATTAGTAAACCCTTATGACCATTAGAAATTTGACTATTGGAATATTAACTTGACCATTAGAATAGCAATGTGACTGTTAGGAATATAAATCTAGAATATAGAAAAATAACCTCACCTATGAAAGTATAAATAAAATTTAGGCATCTTATAAATTAAAATATGATATATTTATATCATAGAATAAGTAAATAAATGTTTTAGAAATGATAAATTAAGTGTCGGTATTTTTATAAAAATAAAATGTTTATTTACAAGATTATAATTAATATAATGATTAAAATGAAAATTTATTTTCAGAAAATATATTCTTAAATTATTATATTATTGTCTAACAATTATAAGATAATTTTATGAGACTTTAATTATTTTTTTGAAGTGTCATAAAATCAGTTATAATATTAAAATAAGTATTTTTTTTAATAAATGATGATTTTAATTAAAAGTTAAATTTCTCATATTTATAAAATCATTTTAATAAAATGGATTCCATTTTTTAATTTGAAATATATAAAAATGGTTATTGTAAATTTTTTACATTTTTCTAAAATAATTGGAATTCTGGTGAATAGTGAAATATGGTTATTTATGGTATATGCTAAATAAATGAATTTTTGAGTCATGGTTGTTGTATGGATGATGTAATCACCAATAAATAAAAATAACCTTCATTATTTAATGTATTTAGTGATATTAATTAAAATTATTGATAGTCTTGAGCCAAAATAATAAACTAATGAAAAAAATAATCAAAAAACCCCAACCTCCCTCTATAAATACCACTCATCGCCACCTCTTCTCCCCACACCTTCTAAGACTTGTATATAATATAAATTATTTAAAAAAAATATTTCCAATCCTGTACCTCATGTCTAGTACCATATTTTCTCAAAAAAATACCAAAACTAAGTTCCTTCAGGAGGTTTTTAGGGAGATAATATTCAAAGGTAAAATATCCACCTTCTCTTTTAAATTCATTCTTACTTCTACCTCATACTTTCCTACACTATACTACATTACATGAAAACTTTAGTATAATATATATAATATAATTTTATTGTGTTAATTTAATATCCATAATTAAATCTCTTTTATTCTCCTGTTATTCTAAAAATGAAAACATTGTCTGTATGGTGTTGAATCACCGACTCCATGGATAATGAGTTTTTGTTTTCCATTATCGCCTTAAAAGAAGCTAATAAAACCATTAGTATGGTTCAATAATATTTAAATATTTATATTATATCTTTTTCTATGTTTTTTAACTAATATATATATATATATATTCATACTATTAAATAATAAAATAAACTAGTTCGGGATGATGGAAAACCTTCCAAAATAAAAAAAAAACTATTTATCATTAATGTTATAATTAATGAATCATCCTCATGCTATAAAAATATGGTATATTGGACCATTTAAAATTATTTAGGTGAATAAATATCATTTAATTCAACTTTTGGAGTTTTTCTTCCATTTGACAAGAACTCCCATAATTAAACTCAAGGGAACCAATCATAATATCATGAAATAAATGCTCCCAAAACAGAAAAAATTAAGCATTATAACCCATCTAAAAGGCCATAAATTATCTTAATAACATTTTAGAAAATAAAATATATGATTAGAAGTTTCTAAATTAAATAATTAATGAATATAATTTGATTATCCAAAATATTAAGTGAAAGTGCATAACAAATTTTGCTTCAGGTAACGGATCCCTCCAAACCTCTATTTTTCCTTTGGGTTATACTTTCTTTCTCTTAACACTAATGTATTTATTACTAATTATTATTTATATATTCAATATTCTATTTATCTATTCCAAACTTATTTATCCAGGTGAATTCATTCTTATTTATTGGGTAAATACATATTTTCAAATGTTCCCTTCTCAATTCCTCTTGGTAAGCAAGCTAGGTCAGTGGGAACTTCTTTATTTATTACCCATTCTCAAGAAAACGCCGTAATTTATTTTAAGACACCACTATTTTTCTAAAATCACTCATTTTATCATGAAAAACAATCTTAGTTCATTTTTTGTCTTATACAAAAAATTGTGTTTTTCCTCTTTTAATATTCTTTAATATTTTCCATAAACCTTACTAAAGTTTATCATTCATAAAGTTTCTTAAAAACTCCTTTTACATGTTTTCACTTTAATTTATCATCATTTATCATGATTTATTCCAATTTTATCCCATAAATTTTCAACTATAATTTAAATATATTCTTTCATGGACACCATTATGATATTCTCTTTGTATATGCCTTATGACATGATTATGAAACCCATTTCCTTATATGGGTAACCCTTAAGTTTATTCCTTATGTTTGGTTCTTCATTTGGCACACATATTCATGAATATATTATTATGGGTATTCTCATATATCTCTCCAATGAATTGAGTAATTTTTAGTTTCATGAGGCATCATGTATGGGATGGGGGAGTAAACATAAACCATTATGGGACTTTGCTCACCATGTGATATAGTCTGGGCAGTTATCATTGACTCATTTTTATGTGATGTTTCATTTTGCTACCCCATTCCTATGTTCATATGACCATATAATTCTATGTTCTATATTCTATGATTCCATACAATTATTTATGTTTTAATCCTTTTATTTTATCATATTATGCCTTCTAACTCATGTGGTATGCTTTATTTTCTTGTTTATTCCTTTATTGGGATTTTTAGATCATCCTTTTTGTCTATGTATTCACCAGGTATCCCTATGAAATTATAGGAGCTCAGTTTTTTTTAGGATATCATTATGTAATATTAATTAATATATGTTTCATTTTAGATCCATGTTTTAGTTTAATGTACATAATCTTCCAAAGACACAAGACTTTATGATCCTTGGTTTGTATTTGATTATTAATTATGCTTTAAATCATTTAAAATTATCTGTAAAATCCTAGTATTTCTATGTCAGAACTCTATGATAAAAACTTGGAATCTAATGAACTATGTTCCAATGGACCCTTTAAGTATTTCTGAATGATTTAGAGGGGTTTGAGCTTGGATCCTTCCTGCAATGATCGCCGGTGTGGAACGACAGTTAAACACGCCATTGATCCAAACGAGGTAATATTTAATCTTAATGTTGTGCTTAAATAAATTAATGTGAGGTCCTTATACCTTCACAGGGGATCCGATCCTTGTATATGATGAGGTTACATCACTCCAGTGGTGATAATTTACAAATCTCTAGCCCACTGGCTTTCACTGCACACCCAGGTCCCAACAATAGGTATTAGTGTGATCACATGAATCTTATAATACAAAAAAAATTAATTTTCATTAAATTTAAGTAGAGGTATTTGTTTCAATATCAATGGAATAAACCCCACTGAAATATGATTTTGGGTGGAAGTTTTACGTCTATCCAAAAATTTAATTCTGATCGAAAGAAATTTTTACAGTTTCAAAATTTTAAGAACTTATATTTATATATGTATTACGTTACCTAGTTTTGATGGACAATTGAAATTTTGGAAACCTCAATTTTTCTGGACAATTTTTGATCAGAATATGATTCCTAAAACACTTCCATATAGTGGACTAATATTCCACACAGATGTAGATTTTTTAAATTTTTGTTTAAAAAAAATATTTTGATTCTAAAAATATAGTGAATTCTAATGTAGATAATTCCACAAAGAAAAAAAGGATAATATTTTTAGGATTTAGAAACAACACAAAATAAAAAACCAAATTCTTTGAAAAGTTTGGTTTCACAGCTAGGTTTAATACAATAAAAAATAAAGATAATAAAAATGATGAATTTTTGGGAAGCTTCCATGAAAAGTCACCTATGGAGCCACCTCCTCCCACCATCGTCTGAACTCTATAGAAACATACTCTAGTCACCCTAGTCATATCCTTGTCTAAAACCCTCACTATTACCACCTCCTCTAGTCATTAACCTTAGTTTTTTGCCTCTCATGGCCACCCACACCCACCAACACCAATAATGTCGGCCATGGCATCCCAAGAATCGTATGCCACCGCTATCGCTTGTGACATCCCATCACCACCCATCGGTGGTAACCTCCTTCTCGGTCATCTCATTACACATCATCCATCCCCTTTCATCAGCTTCCCCAATGGCCTCCCCTTCCTCAATCAGTTACCAGTGTGACATCCTTCCCTAAATAGTCTTAGGATGGTTTGTCTGACCCGGAACAGACCTGTGTGGGTTCTTCCCAACCTGAAATGCTCTTGGGTGAGTTCTTTCAAACCCTAAATGGAGATATATAGGTCATTCCTGACTTTAAATGGGAAGCAGTAGGTTTTACCAGACCCACCTGGCCCTAACTAGGCCTAAAAAATCCAAAAAAACCTTTTCAAGGGATTTTTGGGGCCCAAGAAATTTTAAATAATAAAAAATTAATTTAATTTTTGGAATTAAAAAATAATGATAAATTTAATATTTGAAAACTAATTTAATTTTTTATTAATGTCAATGTAATTTTTGGACCAAAATATATAAAATCATTTAAATTAAAATAATTTATTTACTTCATTTTATTTTCCTAGAACTTTAATTTATCATATTTTAATTTTTATCATGAATTTTTTTTATATTCCAACTGATCTGGATCATTAACCAGCCACTATTTATCTAGGTTTATTTATTTAATTAATTATTACAACTAAATGTGATTATTTTAATATATTTTTAATGTTCTGTGCATTTTCTTTCTTCTCGTAATATGTATAATGGAATGTATGCCCATTGGTATATTTCTATATGTATTTTCCACCTCCTGAGACTCCCACACATGTTCATGAGTATATTTTTATTATAATGATTATGATGTAAGATGTGGGAAATTATATGATGAGGCAATATCCTAGATGATTTTTGAATACACTTGACATGGTTGTGAGCTGTGATACAATTCAAGACTGACTCGGGTATTAAAACTCTTGGTTCACAGTTGATACATTGAGTATAAATGGATCAACCAATACCAAATGATCAAGATCAGTTGGGTAGTTTATTTAATTTAGGAATTGTTTATTATTTTATGAATATGTATGTTTAAATGACAACATAAAATAATAAATAAGTGATTCATAAAGACACAATAAGTGTTTTTTATATATTTTATGTTAGGTAGTGAGTATAAAAACATAGTATGAACATAAAAAAATATAAAATTAATCCATTCATCATGTAACAATAGAAACCCTTTGTGTAATATTAAGTCATAATGTCTTTAAATAATAAAATTTGAACAAAACTGGGTGTATAAGATTTTTTTTATCCCTCCTTGAGGGTGTATCCTACTTCTAGGGAGTTATTATGAATGTGATGGGTCTACTTAACTAATGTTGGTAGGAAAGAAGTAGTCATAGCTATGTTACTATCACTTTAGAGATAAAGTGTTTATCGAATCAAGATTATGATTTTGGGAATTTGGAACTTCACTCAATAGTTCAAGGAGTTTCAATTAAATGTGGTTGTGAAATATGGTGCCTACCTTTAAACTCTTCGAGTAGTGGTGTAGCCATAACTTGAACTATGTGGAGAGGTTTCAAAGATTTGGTCCACTAGAATACTAAAGTGATAGATTATTATGAATCTAGAAGTGAGGTTTACTTGGGTTCAATAAAATATTAGGATTAATTTAATTATTTAATCAATAATTTCTAAATTCAATCAAGATAAAGTACTAGCTGCTAAAGTTAATTTGTTGTAGATAAAATGAAAACCAACACCATTGGTACATTATCACAATGATCAATTCTAGATAAAAAATTGTCCTGACTAACCATAACTTTCAGGAGTGGTACAAGTGCTTGTGAATATTACTACACCAATAGAAGAATATTTATTTATTGGATTACTCACTTCCTACTGATCACCTTTAGGGAGAAAGAAGTTGGTTAATGAAAAAAATAAGAATCATTTAGATGATGCACTACATGTTCAGTGCATTATGTTATCGTCGATGTCCAGAGAAATTTATAAAATGCATGAGGATGAAGATGCCTAAAAGATATTATCTAATCCCCATTAGTAATATCAAGTGAAAGAAAGGAAATAAAGGTATGATATATCTAGTGCATTGTATAGGTTCAATCCAGGAGAAGGGAATCAAGTAGGGCCTCATGTACTCAAGATGACATGGTTCATTGATAGAATTAAAGCTGTTGGGTTCAAATTGAACCATGAACTAGAAACTAATCTCATTATTTTCTCTTTACCACCAATATTTTAAACATTTATTATTAATTAAAAGATAAATTACATGAAAAATTCACTCCCATACCTATTGAATTTAGTTTTCCAAGATGATAAGAATATTAAGATTAAAAATCTCACAGTACTTATGGTGAACAATAGGATAAATGGTAAGTCTAATCAGGTCTAAGGATAAACCCAAGCTCAAGAAAAAAATGCATTGCCCTTCCAAAAAGCTAAAGATACAGAGTGAGGGAAATGATCAAGAGGATGTCTACTTCTCAAGTGGAAATAAAGGAAAGTGGAAAAAGAATTGAAAGGTTGGGGAAAATAACTTAGTTCTTATACCTCATGTTTTTTACATTGAACATAATCAAACGTTATCTATAAGTTGGTTATTGGATATATCATGTGTCTCACACATTTTTATTCAAATATAGAAACCAATTAGATTCCAAAATATTATAAAGAGATTGGTGGATCTTCGATCTGAAACTAGTGCAAGAGTAGTATCCATAGAAGTGGGACATTATTGTATGACTTTTACTAGTGGTTTGGTTATTATATTAAATAATTATTATTATATTCCATTTGTTACAAGAAACATAATCTCAATGTCAATTTTGGAAACAATGTTATTTTATTTCATGTTTGGAAATAAATTTTGTCTCTTTTATAAGGATATCATATGTTATGGTATGGAACATCTTAACAATGACTTTTATATACTTGAACTAAAAAACAATGTAAACACAATCTATGAAAAAAACTACTTAAAATGATTCATATAACACCCATCTATGGAACTTTAGGATTTTTCATGTGAATAATAATCCTTTAGAACAATTACATCAATCCAGGTTTTCGACTTAATTGATTTAAAACCCCTGACTGTATGTCATTCTTGTTTAGAAGGGAAAATGGTCAAGTTACCCTTATTTAGGAAAGGATAAAGATCCACTTAATTACTAAAGTTAATCCATACTAACATATTTGGTACATTTCCAGGTGAGGCAAGTTGTGCTTTTTTATACTTCATTATTTTAACTGATGACTATTGTGGGTATGTCTATATCTACTTAATTAGATATAAGTAATATTCCTTTCAAATTTCTAAGAAATATCAAAATGAAATAAAAAAATCCATCTTGGTAATAAGATTAAGGTTCTTCACTCAAACTGATGTGGAGAGTATATTAACCAAGCTTTCATTGATCACTTAAAGGAGTGTGGGATGGTGTCCAAACTCACTATTCCTTATAAACTTTAGTGGAATGATGTTAGTGAAATGAGGAATTAAACCATTTTATACATGGTCATATTAATTATGATTTAGTAAACTCTTACATTATCTTTTTGGGAATACATGTTGCAGATTGCGGCATATATCCCTAATTGAGTACCAACTAAAGCTATATATGGGATTCAATATGAGTAGTGGTATAGAAATAAGCCTAGTTTTTCACACATAAACATGTAGGTATATGATACTTTTTCAAGACTATACCTAATGAAAAATTGGAATCTCAAAGAACGAATTGAATCTATATAGGTTATCTTAAGGAAATTAATGGATATTACCTCCATAACCATTCTGATAGAAAAGTCATTGTCGAAATATATTAAATAAATCAATATTGGGAACACATTTCCAAAGGAAATAGTGAGAGAAAGATTGAATTTGATGAATTTAATTCTCCAGATGCATAAGATTTGGTATGTGAACAATCTTCACAAGAGACATTGGGAGATGAAGATGTTCCCAAGGCACAAGTACCACCTATATCAAATAGAGAGGTTAGAGAACCATAGAGATATGTTTCTCCTATCACTGATACAGTTGACACATTACTCTAATTAAATGATGAACATATAACCTTCACGGATTCATTAGATGGAAATAATTCTACTAAATTGAATGATTCCTTGAATTATGAAATGGATTCCATATATCAAAATCAAGTTTGGATTTTGGTAGAACCTCTAACTGATGTAAAACCCATTAAGTGGAAATGGGTATTCAAGTAAAATATGGACATTGACGATAAATTAAATGACTATAAATCATAAAATTTTTGATGGGTTTCTATAAATTTAAAGTCATAGACTATGAACCAATAGTTATTCTAAAATCTATTAGAATATTACTTGCAATATCATCTTTATATGATTATGAAATTTAGATAATGGATGTCAAAACGTTTTTTCTATATGGGAAGTTGGTTAAAGAAATTTATATAACTCATCCTGAAGGTTTCATTAATTCAAAGAGAGAGAATAATGTATGAATGATGTAGAGATACATTTATGGGTTGAAGTAGGTATCATGATCATTGAATTTTCATTTTGATAAGGACATAAGGGAATTTTGTTTCATCAAGAATGAAAGTGTGCCATGTGTCAATAATATGCTTAGTAGAAATTCCATCATTTTAATCATATTATATGTTGATGAAATATTAATTATAGGGAATGAATTCTAAGTCTTATACTCAATTAAGAGTTAATTAACTAAATGATTCTCTATGGAAGACTTAGGTGAAGCAGACCACATCCTAGTGATTAACATCTATTGAGATAGATCCTATAGGATACTTCGAATAAGTCAAACTACATATATTGACAAGGTACCCAAAAGTTACAATATGGAAAAAAATATAAGAGTGGTTTATTTCCAATGTCACATGGTATCAATATATCCATAAAAATGTGTCCACAAGCATTGAATGAGATTAAAAAAATAAGTATAATCCCTTATTCCCTATAAATGGGATCTATCATGTATGATATTCTATATAATAGGTTTGATTTTCCCTTTGCATTAAGAATGATTGGTCGATATCAAGATAATCCAGGGGAGCTACATTGTTTAGTTGTGAAGACTATCCCAAAGTACTTAAGACATAAAAAAGACATGTTCTTGGGGTATATAGGAGTTAAGGAACTAGTAGTGAGGGGATACATAGATACTAGTTTCTAGATAGATCATAATTATCTAAAATAGCAGTCATTCTATGAATTTTACCTTAATAGTGGTGTAGTGAGCTGGAGAAGTTTGAAGAAACCTTTGGTTTCCAACTCTATAGAATAATCTGAGCACAATATGGCTTCAGATACAGCTAATGACACAGTTTCGATACACATATGTTTCTTAGATATTTGTGTTTTTCCTTGAAGTGAAAACCATATTCTAGATTATTGTGATAATAGTATAGATTTGGTGTTATCCAAAGATATTAGGTCACACCATAGGACAAAAAAATACTTAATAAATTTCATCTCTTGAGTGATTTTACTCAGAGCATTGAAGTAATTTTTATCATAGTATCCACGTAGGACAACGTGGTAGGCTCCCTAACTAATTACATATCTCATTAGAATAGTGATTCTCATGTGAGAATTAAATGGTTAATAATTGTTAGTAGTTGGATCTAGTGTAAGTGGGAGTTTTGTAAGTGGGTTCCCTAGGACTAACTTATATATGTACTTTGATTACCATTACATGTATATAGTTGGATATATACATGTGTTTACCTTACCATTATAGTGTTTTTACTTTTTCATCAACTATATTTATATTAATGTCCAAATATTACATATTTTATAAAAAGGTTATAGAAGTTCCTATGCTATAAGGATAACCTAGAGATACCATGACAATAGTCTTGAACATATTTCATATGTTATATATACATCATACTAACCTGACATGGATGATGTTTGAAAATAAAGTGCTAGGGGATCGTAAGAATTTCATCTTCTTCTCATGAAGTTAACACTTGATGATCTTGATTAGATGATATCATGGGTACTAACCTAGAAATTGGAACACCATATGTTTTAGGTGTCATTGGGCGTTCATATCTCCAAGCATGTGTAATGGTCTCCTAACTTGAGATAATTATTAGTGAAAACTATTTTATTTTATTCATTGATGAAACATGAAAACTATGGGATTGTTTTCATAGAGAGGTAGCTTAAATTGGTTGAGTTATTGGTGGTATAGAAATGATTTAATAATAAAGATAGAATTTTTATCTTCCAAAAGGAAGTTATATTTTAGATTAGTTGATCAGGATGGTAATACCTTCATTAAATCCATGACCTTAGTAGAAGAAGGTAATTCCATAGATTTTGGTCAATGAATAATAAAGTAATAAATCATGCTGACATGAAGTGTTTGTCCTGATTTATGAGATATCATGATATAAAGAGATTTTATTATATAATGTGTGTTCGTAAGAAGGTTTTCATTGCTAAGACAATTCTTTATCTCCTAAGGGGACTTGATGGGTTACTATAATTCACTCTTGTTATGTGAATAGAATTCACTTATATTGAGATAATGTTATATAGGGTCACACATAGTATAATATTCAAAACTCTTCCCTATTCTAGTGAATATGAGTACATGACATGGTATGACCCACCCTGGGGTCTGAGATGTGTCTGTGAATAAATAGTCACCAATTAATAAATAAATTCATTATTATTTAAGTATATAATAATTGGATTTATGTTTATTTATTAATATTATTCAAAAGGAATTAAGTGAATATATGGAAAAATATTACACAAATGAATATTTTTTCACATTAAATGTTCATTTAATATTTTCATTAATTATGGGTTCAGTTAAGACTCGCTTTTATCATATAATTTATTCATTATATATTATAAGTGATAAAATAAAAATGATGTTTATGATGAATTTAGTTCATCATAATGTTTCATTGATGGATTATTTAGTAGGAATTTTATATATGGGGGTGGGGAACCCTTTTTGGGTGTTTAATTACCACTATATAAGGAAAGAGGATCAATTTTTTGAGGGACTATTCATTAACAATAATTTGAGTGATCCCCTATCATACTTCTCACATCATAGAGATAAAAATATTTGTTCCAAGTGTTTGATCCAATAGCCTATTCACATATCTATGGAATGGATTCATGGTGATCATCTGTATTTTCAAGGCAATGTCGGGCCTCCATGCTAGCACCTGAATTCTGATGAAAAATTTTCTCATGCAAACTTAAAGTATGTGTGGATGATCATGAGTGGTCTGAGAAAAAATTCTTCAAAAAAATTAAAACACACTTTTAATCAAAAAAACTAAACATTTTTCTTATTTTTGTGCTTAAATAAATTCATGTGAGATCCTGATACCTTCATCGAGTATTGGATCACTAGAGACGATGAATTTACTTCACTTTGGTTATGATAATTTTAAAATCCCTAGCCCACTAGATTCCACTATTTACCCTGGTACCATTATTTTAATCTATTTGGTTCTTTTTCTATGGAGGCACAATATTTTGGAGTATAGTACTTGGGAGTGTGATGTGAAAATGCATGCCCAGTACCCTGAGTTATTTTAAGTTTTTTCTTATTTTTTATCATTGATGATGTGATTATTAAATATTTAGAATTAATTATATGTTCCTTTTTTCCTTAATTGATACATGTATTATGGATTCAACCATATAATTTGGGGGTAAATCCCTTCAAAATCAAGACTTGTTATATTCATGACATGTTTTAAAACCATGTGGGAAAGTCAGTGTCACCCATAGTGGACAATATCATTCTATGGAGTGTTGGTTACCTTAATTTTTGTTCTTGAGGTAGGGTTGTGTGGAAATATTAGTATTTTTTTTCTTATATTGATGTGATTTATTGGTGGTAGTTCTTCAATTAAAATGAGAACCTTCGGAGTTATCTTAAAGATTGGTTTTTTGAACAACTTTATTTCCCTTTATCAGGTTTGGTTTTGATTTTCAAGGATGATAATTGTCTGAGAGATGACTAATGTAATGGAACAATATTTTTTTCCTACTAATTTTTTTGGATTCAAGTGATTTTAGTGTTTAGTGGAAGTTCCAAGGTATTTGAGAAGTGGATGGTGGATTTATAACTGAAATTTTAGTTAGGGAAGTTTTTTGCATCATAGATGTTTATGTTGAGCCGTAAAGGGAGTTTTTGTGGAATGGAAAGACCATTTGTGGTGTGGGTACATATAGAGTGATGTTTCTATGGTTTTACCATTTTTAGCATAGTTTCAGCATGGTTTCTAGGCTATAGTTTGAATCCTTGGAGGAGGTATTCTTTGGGTTTTGTTAATTTTGGTTTAGTTTCACCATAGTGTTGGTCTACAACATAGCCTTCCACTTACAAATTGAATTTTGTAGTGTAGTGATTTCCATTGTACTATTATCATTTTCCTAGTTTAAGGATCTATAGTATGGACCTCATTTTATTTCCTAAACATGGATTTTTCTATCCCCATTTTGGTGTGGTCATTTTTTTATATCATAGTTTGTTCATGTGTTAGTGCCTTTGCATCGTGTTATAATATGTTGTTTTGTGGTCTTCTAATTTATAGTTTTCCTATAAATTCCTAAACCCCATAAAAACTATCTTCATCTATATTTCCTCTCAATTTTTGGTAGGATCCTAGGAAATTTTAGGAGGCCTTTAACTTTCTCCTTATTATATTTTACCTTCAGCATCTGTAGATCAAGCATTAGTGATTTTATGGGAGTTTTCTCCTTTTCCCCCCTTATTTCCTTCATTGTTATTTATTTAGAGGAGGTAGTGGCTAAAGATATTTATAATTTGGGTGATATTATAGATGGATATTTATGGGGTTTTTATATTCAATTTTGATCAACGTGCTTTTATAAATTGTGGTGTTTGATGGTAATCTACCACTTTTTGAATCCTTGCATAGTGATTTGGAAAAAAAAATTGAGGTAGTGGATTCGATTTCACTCTCTTTTTTTGTGAATCTATGAGATTGTCATGATTTTTATTTCTATTGGGTTTATGGTATGAATTATAAGAATAAAGATAAAAAAATTATTGATTAAATTGAATGGAAATTGCCTGATGTGCATGTGATTACTGGTTTTCTTGATCATGCTAATGTTGTTTTTATGTTATATACTTGTTAATGGATTATTCTATATAGCGATGGATTGGTTAGAGAATACTCCTTAAATGTTTAAATACTTGAATTTGATAAATTAAAATACTAAATTTATATTCCTATTTTATGCTTGACTTGTTTTGTGTGGCTTGGTGGACCTGGTTGTGATGTGGCGGTTCAATTCGATGGTTTCTTGAAATTGGTTCGATAGTAATGGATTAACTTTGACATATATAACTTTGGTTATGGATAAATAATTAATTAGTGAAAATTTAGTCTAATAACTAATTAAATGTATCTTGGTGGCAGATTTATTAAATAAAATAATGGGAAATGGAAATCGGGTTGTTGTCCTTTGTGTGATCTTTATGGTTGGTTGTTCTACATTGGAGGTAGCGCTTAGTGATGCAATATCAATATTGAACTGAAATTGGTTATTATCATGTATATTGTGTGGAACCATATCTTTCTTCATGTGGGAGGCTACTATATACTTGTATTCCTTTGCGACATTTATATGCACCCCACCAATGTCGCGTAACCTAACCAACACCCAGAGACTCTAGGGGTGTATTCCATAACATCTATGATAAGGAGGATATGGATAGCTGACTACCCCCTCTACCTCACTCTCCCAATATTAATATGTCATATTAATGTTTTTTTATGATGATATATGTAGTGGGGGTCATGCATGGTAGGAGGAGGAGACAAGGTTAATGTCCTATAAATTCATGATACCTTACAATCTTGGTTGTATGACACTAGATATAAGATTATATCCACGAGACTTGATATGTGGTTGTTTATATGAGACATGATATGTGTTTGGAGCTATGTGAATTGATATGTAGTTTTTTCTGTGATACAATACATACGGTTGGTTTCAGAATTGGTGGATATAGAAGTGATATGAAAAAATGATTTCTTGTTATTGGGTGGGAGCAGAAAATCAATGCAAAATTGGTTATGGGGCACCTTTATCTACATTATTATGACATTATATTATACTTTTTGATTCATTGTTTAGTGAGTGAGACTTGGTGATTTTAGGGGCTGGTTAGTTTTTTTCACCAGGGCATTAGATTTCTCTATTCATATTTTCATGATATATCTTTGGTGTGATCCTTATGAGTATACATTTTATAATCACCCTAAAAATATATACAATATTTTCAGGTTTCCATGCGGGATTTGGTGATCAAGATTGACATTACTAGCTTAGAGCTTGGGTTTTTTCAGTTGATGCAATAGGATTTTACTTTCTTTAAGAATTGTTTAATCTTTGGAGATATTTGTAAAAAATTTATATTCATACTTATAGAATAATTTTTTTAGGTTTTTTGGGATTTTTCCTTTTATAAAATGGTTTATTTTTTGGTTATTAATGTTCTAATATAGTTATATTGAGATTAATTTATCACAATGAGTGTTTTATACCCTCACGTTAATTTCTAACTCATGACCTACTAAAGGCAGTACTCGGGGGGTCACTCTTTCCCTTCATTATCATTCTAAAATAGGTATAAATGGAGGTGGTTCAATGCATTGAATTTAACCTATTAGATATCATAAAAAATTATCCAAATAATAGATCAACTAAGAGGTATTATTCTTCATTTTTTTCAAAGTTTTAAAGACTTACATTTTCATAAAATACTTATATTTGTTGAAATATAAAATTCTTTTTTTGGAATAAACACTTATATTTTTTTATAGTCATATGATGAAGACTTATGATCCATCTCAAAGACTTATTCTCATACCTTTATCAAATTTCAATTATACTTCTAGAGACAAAAAATCAGTTCAAAGGGTATAAGTTTTTAGGAAATACATACATTTATCAGTAAATGACTTGTGATGGGAAAAATACTTACAAAAATATACTAATATTCTAGACTTCACACATTGAGAACTAGAGCTTCCAAAATCCAACATTGGTACTTATCAACATAAAAATCACACTCCAGAAACATATCCTAACATCATCCACTAGATCTCTTCAATATCTATGTGGAACTACTTCATCTTGGTGCTCATATAGATAAAAATTTCTTGAAATGGGTTGAAACACCTATTAAAGGTTGTCCCTATTTGATGAACTCATTAAACATTTTGAAACCATTTTGAAGACAACAGTATCTCTAGTAGAATATTTAATTGACATTGAATATCAACCCATCAATTTTCACACTAAACATGTATTGAAAAAAATATAGCATCACCCTCGATGGGGTTTAATGATCTCCTCATTTGGATTTTTTTCAATACCTTAAAATTATCTCCCCCTTCTTAACAATAAAAACAATGAGAGTAAAAACTATGGATCGGCAAAAAATTCTAGTGGAAAATGTATTATGAATGAATAATCTTTATGTATACATGATTTTTCTTTTTATAGAAAAAAATTGTTATTAAATAAATCATTGATGATTTCTTTAATCAACTCAAACCAATAGATTATCATTTTAGAGACAAAATAACATTCTTGTTCCACTCATCACGCACATAAAAAACAATTCAAAAATTTTGGAAACAACTTTATCCCTCTAAAAACAATATCTCCTAAAAAAAATTAACAAGAAATTATAGAAGAATAAACTCAATCAAGAATTAAATTAATGAGAGGAGAAAGGTTACACACCAATTTACACCCTTTTCTTCTTAAACTGTTATATTGTGATAGGATTGGTAAGAATATTATTAATATATTATTTAGTTAGAACAAAATCTAACATCTTAATGCCCTTATAAAATCATAATTTATCTTGATGTGCTTTTAACTAGAGTTTTTTTATATATTTTTTGATAGGTTTATGGAATAATGATTTTAAAATACTATAACCACATGACAAGTAACTTAAACACCCAATTATTTCATATGAGTCTTCATTGATATAATTTTCATAGCTTCTTAGTATGTAGTCACATATTTATATTCAATATAATATAGGTTCACTAATATTTTCTTTTTTGAATTCCAAGAAACATATATTTTTCTATTGAAAAATACTCCACCGTATGTGGATTTCATATCATCAATTCCCCCTTCCCAATAAGAATCAATATATCCCATTAGATCAAGATCAAATATATTCTTATACATAATCCCAAGATTGAGAGTGTTTTAGATGTATCTCAAGATCCCCTTTTCTCCAAAAATATGTTTTTCCTTTAGATTAGGTAGATATCTGGAATAGTCGGTGAACACATATAAAATTTCAGGTCTTGATGTTTTCAATTATATAAGACTTATAATCAAACTTAAATACTAATTCTCATTAATAGTTTTTCCTTAGTCATATTTTCGTAGCTTTATCTCCAACTGAATTTTTATAGACACTCATTTAGATTCATGTATGTCAAATTTCTTCAAGATCTCCTTAGAATATTTTCCTTCTGATAAAAAAATATTAATTGTTTCCTATATAATATATATCCCCAATAGGAATATCATCTCTCCCATCATTAACATTTCAAACCTTTCTTTCATATGAATTGATAACTCCTCACATAATCACTCTTCATTATCATAAAATATTATATCATCAACATACACAATCAAAAAGAGGGATGTGGTTTTAGTATTTATCACATATAGATTATGTTACACCTTACCTTTTTGAAACATAATGATTTTTAGATACTCGTAAAGATTTATATACCACTCTCTTGGAGCTTTATTCAACCCATAGAGATATTTACTTAGCTTACATACCTTTTTTCTGTCTGATTTTTTCACAATACCTCTAGGTTGTTCCATATACAGTTCCACATCAAGCTCACCATTTAAAAAAAATGATGTAATATCCACCTAAAATAATTTAAATATTTTATGACCTACTATGAAAGGAATATTTAAATGGAATCATTTCTATACTCTAGGAAAAAGGTTTCATCAAATTCAACCCCTTGTATTTGTTTGTATCCACTTTATACTAATTTTTCTTTGTTTTTATCCACTTCATCATTCTCATCAATTTTATTTCTAAAATCCCATTTGTCTCTAATAAAAAAAATAGTGGTTTTGGGAAAAAGTTTCCAAGATTTATTCTATTTAATTTGGTCCAATTATTCATTCACAACATGAATTCACTCCTTATGTTCAAGAGATTTTTCAACTATCTGAGGTTAAAATTTTGTTGAAAGCCTCATATGGCCAATTCCCATGATATTATATCTTGTCTGCACACCTTGATTCAGATCCATAATAATGTTATCAGTATCCATATGTTTTCTTAGCCTTGTTTTTCCCTTTTTAGACTTAAGTTATCTATATTTATCACTATGATATGTACAATTTATGCCTTAAATTTGAATCTGTGTTTTTTTAAATTTTATTCATTGGGTTTTAAAATAATAACATCATCCTCATCATCTATAATGATAGTCTTCATAGTTTCTTCTTCATTTTCAAAAACTATGATTAAATCACTATAAATATTTATTCAAATATTTTATTCTAACACTTGTAATATATTACATTAAGTTTGTACCAAAGAAAGATTCAATCTTCATCCTTATCATCAAATTTTCTCCACTTATATCATTTTTACTGATCAAACAAGGAATTATTAATGCCCTAAAATTTTTAACATTTTTCTTCTTTTTGAACCATATCTCATGGGGGTCATTTATGAGTTTATCCTTAAGATACAACTATTCTAAATTATTCCAATAATTATGATTTCATGTTACTAGTAATACCTTGTTGTTTCATATTCCTCCAACATAGTTATGGAAATATAAACTAGAATCTTATTCTTCCTTTTAGACACTCTATTTTTTGGTGGTGTGTATGAACCACTGTATTTATGTATAATCTCACATTTATTAAGATATTAATTAAAAAAATTGGTTTTTATTCACTATCATTATCCGATCTTAGTATTTTCAGATACAAACCATTATAAATCTCTATAAGTCCTCCAAAAATAATGAATATTTCCTTGACCAAAGATTTGTGTGACATGAACATGATGCATGTTATCATTATGAAATCAACTTTGAAAGTAATGAAATATCTTTCACCATTTGTTGACTTATTGGCCATACATCATAGTGAATCAATCTAAGAGGCCTTGAAGTTTAAAATTCAACTTTGTTATGTGTTTTATTCACTATTTTCCTTTTTACACAAATTTTATAAGTAATATTGGTGTTGTCATTTAGAAAGGGGAAATATTCCATAGTTTCTTCACTGATTAGATTCTTCATATTCTTTTGAAAAGCTAACCAGACCTTATGCTTAATAATTCATTTTCTTCTTTTTTACTTATGTAGCGTCATGAATTTTCTTCTCTAACTTCTAACAGATTTCATGGGGTTATCAAACCCCATATAACAATGATTTCATCATTAATTATTTTGACTATATATCAATTTTTCTTGAAAATAAAATCATTTTTAGCATCCTGCAGTTATGATACACTCAATGGATTATACTTTAGTACATCAATAAATAACACACTATCTTGATTAATTTGACATTTACCAAAAGAATTAAAATTCCTTTGATCTATAAATAATTATCATTACCAAAATTCACAACACCCCATTAATATTTCTCAACATTTTTATGATTTTTTATATCATCCTTCTTGTCAGATAAACACCCACTATCCATGATCCAAGTCTTTTCTGATTTTTAAGAATTAAATGCAACTTCCAAAACATTTTCATGTTTATAAAACTCACATTGATTATGGTTGTTACCAAAATTGTGAATAAAAAAATCCGCTAAGATTTGATAAAATAAAAAGCATCTAATGTGTTCACTTATTGAACATATCTTCTATAAACTTATTACAAGCATTCAAAATTATTTCTTAAATCAAAATTCTTATAAAATTGTTGATTCCTTAGCTGAGATATCACCTTTGATTATTATTTCCCCAATGATTTTTACTCTCTTCAATGTCTAGTAAGAGACATATTTCACGAGCAGTTATAATCCTTATAGACAAACATTCAAAAACATTGGTAGTACCCCAAAAATATCATGTTATGGTAAAAAATATACTACTGAATGGGTTATTATATTGATCTAATTTCTTCACTTGAATGAGTATGTCTTATAGACTCCATTTTGTTAGATATTAATTGAATATTTATGATTGATGAAGGCCCTTTTCGGAATTTCTTTCATTCCAAATTTTAGTATATTTGAGTCTTTATTTAAAACATTCAAGTATTCCAAATTTAAATCTATCATATGTTTATTCAATAAATGTAGTCTTCCTTTTCAATATCACTTCTATATATTTTCCCTTTTTATATCTTTTATATTTCTTAAAGTATATAATTATTTCAGGTTTCTTAAAACATTCACCTTGTTCTCTAACAAACTTATTCATGTTGCATTTAATATTCTTAGCATGCCTCTTGGTTTCAATATTCTACATTCTGAGTTTTAAAATTTTATTATCCAAAAATATAATGGTTGAATACATGTCTTTAATAATTTTTCCCTTGTTAGAAATACCAATATTTGGCATATTAATTTCTTTGAAAATATTATCTTTTTTATCCAAAAGTTGAATTTTCTTGTTTGGTCCTTTTTTAACTGAGTGTTATCTTCTCCAAAATTTCAAATTTCTTTCAAACACATCTTGATCACCATTATATTTGTAATTTATTTTGTAGTATATAATTCCTCCATTTCATACTCATCATTTTATTGGGATTCATATTCTGATGGGACATCCTCTTTTTATTTTTATTCCATGAGAAATATTTAAGAGACACCTCTAGAAATTTCCTCATCGCCACTTTCTACACTGGTAGACATCCCTTCTTCCACTGATAGAAAGTTTAATTTGATGGAAAAAGGTGAAAAATTATTATTTCCTTTTCATTGAGAATATGATGGATATCTAGTGTTGGTTTTCATAGAAACTACCCCATTATTATTTTCTCATCAAAAATTCATATGGAATTTAGAAAATAAATGAATAACCTTCCCATAATTAAAACATTTGAATGGTAGTTTACTATGTACATACCCCTTTTACCTCCTCTTAAATTTCTTTATATGAGAGAAATAGTTTCTATGTAATCTTTCATGTTTTATCCTTCATCTAGATTGTATTTTTTTTCTTAAATATTCATATCTTTGATATCTTTATAATAAATTTCCTTTTCCTGGTTGATTTTAATTTTAACTATAGGTCCTCTTCTGATTTCATAGTTAATGAGAGTATTAGGGAGTTCATCGATGGTGGGGTCAAAAAGATCTATATCTTATAAAGCTAAAATATTTGTATAAAATTTATCTAGCACGATCCTCATTATATTTTTCTTCATAGTATAGTCTTAAAGAGTTTCTCAAAACCCTTTTATAGTGATGAAAATTATATTTACCCTAGTTAATAATTCATCAACAATTTCATCCTCCTATATTATAAAATATTCAAACTACTACCAACTGATTTTTAATTTTTCTTATTTTTTATTATTGCTTCGTTTATAAATTTTCTAAATATTATTCCAAATATTATTACCGATTACAGATCCTATAGCCTTTGTCAGCTCCTTTTCTGGTAGGTCCAATAATAAATAATTTTTTACCTTCCCAATAATTATCTATATTTTTCTTTTTAGAATAAATATATGTTAAGGATTCATCTTGATCAATTAGTCCATATTTAATAGAATGAAGAAAATTTATCTCTAGAGAAATAATGTAGGGTAGAATCCTTTCTATTAATGAATGAAACTCATTTACATAGAATATTGGGATTCCTTTGTTATTTATAGAATTATGATGATCCATAACAGGCACTTCAGATAAAAAATAGAGTAAACCTCTCTCTAATACAAATTTGCGGATTACTCAAGGGGTTGATACACACATAGAGGGGTGAATCAATGTGTATAGTTAATTAAATTAAATTTTTACTCTCATGTTTATTCAAAAATTATCTCTCAATATTCCCATTGATCCCAAAATAAATAGACATAGTGGGTTTGATAAAAAAAATTCACCTCATTTAAGGATGAAAACATCCCTATTGTGTCACATTTATTATCCCACACACACAATACACATCTTATTATCCAAAGTAACTCAAGTAAGGGTATAAATTTGAACTCATAAAACTACTAAAACCAACCAGTTATAATCACACACTAATAAAGAAAATGACTCCTTCTAATGAATGATTTTTTATGTGTGTATTGTAACACACCAAGCTTCCACGGTATGTTTCCCTTTGAATAATGCAATGACGTGCATTGTACGCAACTTCGAGATTCTAACACACCACAACCAATCAAACTAGCCGTTATGAATAGTAATACCTACTTTTTAAAATTATAGAAATTTTATCTCTCAAAATGAACTTCATTTTTGGATTTGGAGTATTGAATTTAGCCTAAGGTGAAATTTTGGTACTTTTCAGATAACTTTAATATTTTGATGAATAGTGAAAATTACTAAATTTTAATTAAAAACAACTTTTTTAATCAAAATAATTAATAGCGATAAATTATGAATTTGAGTGGTTTTAAAATATAATTAGAATATATTTTTACCTTTTTATCCAATGGTGTTAATTAGAATTAATTTCACTTTGAAATTGGACATAAACAATTGTCAAATTTTTGATATATATTGTTTCTTAAAAACACGCTATTTGTTGTGATAGTGGGAATCAATTATAAAATTAATTAATGCAACTTATATGTTTGTAATTTTGTAAAATAGACATCATTTTTGAATTCAGAATATCAATTATAGCTTAGGGTGAAATTTTGGCATTGTTCTGAAAAACTTCAATTTTTGATGAATAGTGAAACCACTAAGTGGTAGTTAAAAAAATAAATTTTTCATAAAAAATAATTTTACTGCTTCTGTGAGTGGAATTTCGAAAATCCGAGAGACACGGTTAATATCAAGGAGTAAAATGTGGTTCAACGAGATGAAAATAATTTTTGCTGAATAGTTACTTTTTACTTTTATTTACCACGGTTAAAAGTAAATAGGGTAATTAAGGGTAAAAATGATATTAATATTACCCTAACACATATCCTAATTCTATTGTACAAGTTTATCTAGAACAAAAACAACCTTAGAAATAAAATATTATCATTTAGGTCTACTTGGATTAGATTAGGACATTTATTATTATTTAATTCAAAGAAGAGTTAAAGGAGTTAAAATCAAAGTGTATTTACTAAAACATTTTTAATATAGGGTTACACATAAGATAAATTCGATTATAAATATTCATTAGAAATATAAAAAGATTTCCTACATAATGATATTTTATTTATAATTTTTAGGCATTAAATAATTTAATTTATTTATGACACAATGATGACGCAGTAATTACCATAATAGTGAATAATTAAAATAATTGATATTATAAATACCCAAATAAATATAATTGGAGCCTTTTATGGAATTAAAATACTTTTCTAGGTTAATATGACATATTAGGATTGATTTAATTGTCTTTTTTCGAAGTAATCATTCTGATATGAGTTTCAAAAAAATAAATTATTGAATAGTGTCAAAATTTACATAAAAGAGTTTTTAAAAAAAATATTATATTATTAATTGATATTAAATTCCTAAAAATCTAAGGTTCGGCCAAGAGACTTATATCATGATAGGTGTATCATTAATGGACCACTTTTGGGTCTCTTGGATGTATATAGTAAGTTTATTAACCATATAATATAAAAATACAAAGAGACATTGTAAAAGTGAAACTAATTAACTAAGAGTTAATACTTAAAGATAAGGTTAATATAATGACCCAAACCTGTCTAAATTCTATCAGTTGAGTGGTTTTAGACCTATCCACACCTTAACCTTTAAAGAATACACTTTGGAGGCATTAGAAACAGAATATGAATTTATTATAAAATAATATTTCTAGCTTTTCCAAAGGTGCCCCTCACCCCTCTTATAAAAGGGAACTCCTCCTTCTCATTACTTCACACCTTCAAAGCCTTTTGGCTCGGCCAAACTCTGCCCAAATACTCTCTAAACTTCCCTCACTTCATCCTAGAGGCCTTACTTTAGTCAGAAACCCAACTTAAGGATCCCTTTTGATCAAATCAAAAGGAAGAACCCGAAGAAGAGGTAATGTTTTCACCACCCTTTTTCAAGTTCCTTTCTTTTTCCACTTCTTCTTTCTTTGTTATTACCATTCTAAAATAATAACTCCAGTATCCTATATATACTTCTATGTTATTATAAATATGGTACAATCATATTCAGTATTCTATCCATCCTTTGAATAACATGTCACCATACGTGCGTACGTACGGCTTACCGTCTCCACGTCGTGGTGTAATTGTTATTCAATAAATTATTTTTTTGATGGGTATAATAATGATGTGTAATTCATGTAAATAATAAATATAAAATGATAATTATTCTGTATATATTATATACCATCCAATTATATATTATTTTAAGAATGATATTGTCGCTCGTGTGTACGTACGGACTACCGTCTCCATGAACGTGATGAGATTCATTCTCCATCGTATCCATTCAAGTATAATTCTCATTTGGTGATTAAAAAGAATGTTTATGGACTTGATATAATTCTGGATAGGAATAATATACAACCTATCCAAAACAAACATGTCTTACGTAACAAATAATATAATGGAAAATGAGTAAGTTAACACCCGAAATGACGATAATACTAAGATATTATTAACAAATCAATGTTAAAAGATCATATATGATATCATATTAATATAAAAGATTCTTGTATAATTAAATAACAATTATTTCACCATTATACAGGAGGTCAAACTACCGTCTACCAAGGAAAAAGTACAAAGTAAGGGGTGTCTTATCTCACTTTTAATTCCATGAGAATTCCATTATTCACCACTTATTTATTACATGTGGTGTGTGTATTTCCCATGTTTGTATTCATTGTGTAATATAATTTAATTCATATATATTTACATCATCATTGTATGATCCTTCTTTCATGGGTGCATGTTTCATATGTTACCAAATCGATAAGGGAATTTGAAATTTCAATTTCCACTCATTCGGCTTTACGCATACTTCATTGATTATTTTACTCCAAGATTATGTGTGGAATCACTATTCATTTGCTTATGTCAAAATTTCCACTCCCCTTTCTGTGGATATAATTTTGATACACATAACCACTCCATTGATAAATTTTCATGTGATCGGTATGAACTTGATAAGAGTAATTTTTAACTCAATCTCTATTTGTTGAGTTAAATAACCAATTCATTGGTGTTGTTTTTACAAGAATATGTGTGAATGTCCTCTGATTGAATTACACTGAATATCCAATCATATTGAGTTTATTTATATTTTTCACACATAATTATGTCTTTGATTTATCCTTAACCTAAGGATACGGTCTTTATAAGAAATTTCATCTCAATTTACATTCCATTGAGACTCCTTTATTGTTATACACCAAATCACTTTTATATGGTGTATATAATGTACTTTGACATAATATATCATGAATCCCTTTATTCTCATGATATTACAAAGTTTTTATTTCCTCAATTATTTTTATTCAAGTGTCTCTCTTTTGGTTAGGAACTCTAACTAAAATGACATTTTAAAATGTTTTAAAGATTGATTATTCTAAATATTTCTCATTAATGTCCATGTTTTAAAAATGGTTTTAAGGATTTATTTATATGGACATTAAAGTTTTAAAATAAAAATTACTTTTACAGGTTTCAAAGTGGTATGGGACACTTTGATTCAAAAACATATTTTAAATGGATTCTTGACAGATAGTGTGACTTTTAAATGTTTTCAAGAAAAAGAGGGATATTTCTATCAACAGTTGGTATCAGAGGAAGTTTAGTACAAACCTTGGAAGCTATATTTAGATAAACTCTGATTAGAGCACGTAGACCTAAGATGAACTTTGAGGATTAGTATAGAAGAACTTCCTAGAATTTTGGTATTGTAGAGATTTTTTGAGTTTTCCGAGCAATACATCCCTGTTGGGATACAAGCAGGTAGAGGCGGCTCTGGCACAGATGTACCTAGGGGTAAAACCTAAAAACACAGCTTTTAGCTAGACTCGAATGGGAACTGGTGCACGATAACGGGCTTTGCTACACTCTTGGTTACGACACTCCCGGGGGATATGCTTAGGATAATTTACATTTTCTTTACTAACCGATTTGAAGTATTAAATATATAAGATGAGATTAAATAGCCTTGGTTAATCCTAATGTGTTTCAAATTGAGAATATGGTGACATGTTAATCTCTAAATTATTTTATGACTATTGTTACTCACACAATGCTTTCTGGTTTTAGTCAATGGATGGATTCCAAGGAAGTCATAGTGACCTTGAGAATGATGTACATGGTGGGAACAGTGGTGGCAATGAGGAACAAAATGGAATGTTGATAGGCGTAAAAGATATCGTCTTTATGCCAAATCAATTTTCCAAAAATATGATCAATAATATATATATTAACCAATTCCCGGACTCAAAAAAGAAGAGAAAGGTGATGAATTATAAGAGCCCCAGCAGTGGAGACCATGGAGAAAGGAATCCTCAATTTCCATCATGTAGGAAATGTGGAAGGAGACACCCAGGAAAGTGTCTCAATGGGACAAAGAAATTCTTTACATGCTGGAAGGAAGGACATAAAGTGAAGAATTGCCGAAGAAAAATGAAGAGTACTATGGAAGAAGATAAAAATGGTCCCAAGAGTCCATTTACAGTCATTTGCCGAAAATGTAGGGGACCTGGCCATTACCCGAGTGAATGTCCTATTCTATAGGATATTTTCTTGGTCAAAGAAGAAGCTATGTGGAAATAAATGGTTGGAGAAATGTTTAAAAAGTATTAGTGCTCCTTTTTGATGGGTTTACTTTGGAATAATTTTCTCTTGTATTTGTAACCTCGCAGTTTTCCATGTGAGAATGATATTTGAGGAAGAATTATCTCTTCTCTTGTGGACATAGGTCTAAATAACCATTTGGTTTTATAGGATCATTGGGGTTTGAGAGAATTATAAGTTATTATAATTTGGGATGAAAATTCAAGGTATGATATAACATTTGTGGTTAAATTATGTTATGGTATTTTGAGGAATTTATCTCATTTTGGTAATATTATAAAATATAGTTTTTGAAAAAGGACAACACGTAGACCGTGTGACAACCCATCGCGTCAGACAAAGCTGTGGGAATCGAACCCACAACCAAAGTGAAATTGGGATTTATCACCTACCACTAGACTACGTGAAGTCCCTGGATAGTGTGACTAATTATTTTTAGTTAAATGATTTTATGGATCAATAATAAGTTGATTTGGGTTCTTATGTTTTATTAAATGAATACCCTTGGTATAGGAAAATGATTTGGTGATTAAGTGATAGATATTATTTTGGAAGTTGTTCACTTTGTTGTGAACACTATATGGCCAAGGAAAATAGAATAGTATGGGATTTCATTTAAGGAATAATGGTGGATTTTTATCTATGTTTTTATTATGATTTGGGTTGTTTATGGAAATGATTAGGTTAATTACTTTTAAATATGTGACTTTAAGAGTAATTAATGTCATTTGGAGATACAATTTAACGTGGAAGACTACATTCTTATAAGTTTTGAGTTTCAATATTAGTTTGTATTATATTGAAGGATTTTAAGGACAATTGATTATTGAATGGTATTTATTTAACTTTGGGGTATTGATGGTTTAATTTTAGAGATTAAGATTAGTTTTTTTTCTAATGGAATATGCATTTGGGGGGCGGTCATAAGGTATTATACTAACCATTTTGTTTTTGATTAATCTCTAAATACATGTTAAATATATAGTTTATCCTACATGGATCATGTATTTCTATAGAAGTTTATTCTAGCTCTTTCATTGTGACCAAGTATTCTTGAATACTCATTGTTCAAAAAAATGAGTTAATGGTAAAAAGTTATTAAATAATGAAACTCTACTTAAAAAGTAAGTATATCTCTTTATGTTCTTAGTCAATATCATAAATTAATTCATCGTCCTTATGTAATGTAACTTAAAACAAAAAAAATGTTGTCCGTTTACTTTTCCTACTGGGAGACTAAGGACCGTTTTTCCCAACACAAGTTTGTGATTTTCTTATTGGTAACTTTCTCCTGATCATTTTTTCTATCCCTCTCCATTAGAACTGAACAATTAGTTTATCGTCCATATCCATGTTTTCCTACATGGAATCCTAGTATGGGTTATCTTGGGTGACCTTTATACCTCTCTTCCTTCCTTTTAAAGTGATAGTTTTATTGACTCTTTTTCTGATGTGGGACATTCCATTATATTCTCAAGCCAAATTTTAAAAAATTTTGAGGACGCAATTTATTGAAGGAGGGGGGAATGTAACACCCCGAGATTCCACGGTACGTTTCCCTTTGAATAATGCAATGACGTGCATTGTACGCAACTTCGAGATTCTAACACACCACAACCAATCAAACTAGCCGTTATTAATATTAATACCTACTTTTTAAAATTTTAGAAATTTTATATATCAAAATGGACTTTATTTTTGGATTTGGAGTATCTAATTTAGCCTAAGGTGAAATTCTGGTACTTTTCGGATAACTTTAATATTTTGATGGATAGTAAAAATTACTAAATTTTAATTAAAAACAACTTTTTTAATCAAAATAATTAATAGTGATAAATTATTAATTTGAGTGGTTTTAAAATATAATTAGAATATATTTTTACCTTTTTATCCAATTGTGTTCATTAGAATTAATTTCACTTTGAAATTGGACATAAACAATTGTCAATATTTTGATATATATTGTTTCTTAAAAACACGCTATTTGTTGTGACAGCGGGAATCAATTATAAAAATAATTAATTCAACTTAAATGTCTGTAATTTTGTAAAATAGACATCATTTTTGAATTCGGAATATCAATTATAGCTTAGGGTGAAATTTTGGCATTGTTCTGAAAAACTTCAATTTTTATGAATAGTGAAACCACTAAGTGGTAGTTAAAAAACTAAATTTTTCATAAAACTTAATTTTACTGCTTCTGTGAGTGGAATTTCTAAATTCTAAGAGACAAGGTTAATATCAAGGAGTAAAATTTGGTTCAATAAGATGAAAATTATTTTTGGTGAATGGTAACTTTTTACTTTTATTTACCACGGTTAAAAGTAAATAGGGTAATTAAGGGTAAAAATGGTATTAATATTACCATAATACATGTCCTAATTCTATTGGAAAAGTGTATATCGACCAAAAACAACCTTAGGAATAAATTATTATCATTTAGGTCCACTTGTATTATATTAGGACATTTATTATTATTTAATTCAGTGAAGAGTTAAAAGAGTTAAAATCAAAGTTTATTTACTAAAACATTTTTAATATAGGGTTACACATAAGATAAATTCGATTATAAATATTCATTAGAAATCTAAAAAGATTTAATACATAATTATATTTTATTTATAATTTTCAGGCATTAAATAATTTAATTTATAAATGACACAATGATGATGCAGTAATTACCATAATAGTGAATAATTAAAATAATTGATATTATAAATACCCAAATAAATATAATTGGAGACTTTTATTTAATTAAACTAATTTTATAGGTTAATATGACATATTAGTATTGATTTAATTGTCTTTGTTCGAAGTAATAATTCTGATATGAGTTTCAAAAAAATCTATTATTGAATAGTGTCAAAATTGACATAAAAGAGTTTTTAAAACAAATATTATATTATTAATTGATATTAAATTCCTAAAAATCTAAGAATCGGAAAATAGACTTATATAATGATATTTTTATCATTAATGGACCACTTTGGGGGTCTCTTGGATGTATATAGTAAGTTTACTAGCCATATAATATAAAAATACAAAGAGACATTGTAAAAGTGAAACTAATTAACTAAGAGTTAATACCTAAAGATAAGGTTAATATAATGACCCAAACCTATCTAAATTCTATTGGTTGAGTGGTTTTAGACCTATCCCCACCTTAAACTTTAAATAATCCACTTTGGAGACATTATAAACCGAATATGAATTTATTATAAACTAATATTTCTAGCTTTTCCAAAGGTGCCCCTCACCCCTCTTATAAAAGGGCACTCCTCCTTATCATTACTTCACACCATAAAAGCCTTTTGGCTCGGCCAAACTCTGACCAAATACACTATAAACTTCCCTCACTTCATCCTAGAGGCCTTCCTTTAGTCAGAAAGCCAAATTAAGGAGCCCTTTTGATCAAATCAAAAGGAAGAACCTGAAGAAGAGGTAATGTTTTCACCACCCTTTTTCAAGTTCCTTTCTTCTTCCACTTCTTCTTTATTTGTAATTACCATTATAAAATAATAACTCCAGTATCCTATATATACTGTGATGTTATTATAAATATGGTACAATAATATTCAGTATTCTATCCATCCTTTGAATAACATGTCACCATACATGTGTACGTACGGCTTACCGTCTCCACGTCGTGGTGTAATTGTTATTCAATAAATAATTATTTTTATGGGTATAATAATGATGTGTAATTAATATAAATAATAAATATAACATGATAATTATTCTCTATATATTATATACCATCCAATTATATATTATTTTAAGAATGATATTGTCGCTCGTGTGTACGTACAGACTACCGTCTCCACGAACGTGATGAGATTCATTCTCCATCGTATCCATTCAAGTATAATTCTCATTTGATGATTAAAAATAATGTTTAAGTACTTGATATAATTATGGATATAAATAATATACAACCTATCCATAACAAACACGGCATACGTAACAAATAATATAATGGAAAATGAGTAAGTTAACACCCGAAATGATGATAATACTAAGATATTATTAACAAATCAATGTTAAAATATCATATATGATATCATATTAATGTAAATTATTTTTGTATAATTAAATAACAATTATTTCACCATTATACAGGAGGTTAACCTACCGTCTACCAAGGAAAAATTACAAAGTAAGGGGTTTCTTATCTCACTTTTAATTCCGTGAGAATTCCATTGTTCACCACTTATTTATTACATGTGGTGTGTGTATTACCCATGTTTGTATTCATTGTGTAATATAATTTAATTAATGTATATTTACATCATCATTTTATGATCCTTATTTCATGGTTTCATGTTTCATAAGTTACCAAATCGATAAGGGAATTTGAAATTTCAATTTCCACTCATTCGGCATTACGCATAATTCATTGATTATTTTACTCCAAGATTATGTGTGGAATCACTATTCATTTTCTTATGTCAAAATTTCCACTCCCCTTTCTGTGGATATAATTTTGATACACATAATCACTCCATTGATAAATTCTCAAGTGATCGGTATGAACTTGATAAGAGTAATTTTTAACTCAATCTCTATTTGTTGAGTTAAATATCCAATTCATTGGTGTTGTTTTTACAAGAATATGTGTGAATGTCCTCTGATTGAATTACACTAAATATCCAATAATATTGAGTGTATTTATATTTGTTACACATAATTATGTCTTTGATTTATCCTTAACCTAAGGATATGGTCTTTATAAGAAATTTCATCTCAATTTACATTCCATTGAGACTCCTTTATTGTTATACACCAAATCACTTTTATGTGGTGTATATAATGTACTTTGACATAATATATCATGAATCCCTTTATTCTCATGATATTATAAAGTTTTTATTTCCTCAATTATTTTTATTCAAGTGTCTCTCTTTTGGTTAGGAACTCTAACTAAAATCACATTTTAAAATTTTTTAAAGATTGATTATTCAAAATCATTCTCATTAATGTCCATGTTTTAAAAATGGTTTTAAGGATTTATTTATATGGACATTAAAGTTTTAAAATAAAAATTCCTTTTACAAGTTTCAAAGTGGTATGGGACACTTTTATTCAAAAATATATTTTAAATGGATTCTTGACAGATAGTTTGACGTTTACATGTTTTCGAGAAAAAGAGGAATATTTCTTTCAATAGTTCTGATGATTATTTTCATCTATGTAAATATCCTTCATCATTATCGATTGAGGTTAATCTGATACAATAAAATATTCCATATTGTATCAAAGGAGCTATGTTTGACTGTGGATGTGCTATTTTTATACCATTCATGGTTTGTGGATAAAGCATTGACATTTAATATTATAGTTTTAATACGAATGTTTATGTTATGTTTCAAACTTTTCATATGAGGAATGCATTGGACTTAGTAAGTGATGGGTGGAGCCCACTATAGCTCCTCGATGCATCGGTAGGTCTCATTAGACAAACTAGTGTCTTGGCACAAGGCCTTAGCAAAATCTTATTTGTAGTCTTGGCATGAGGCCTTGGCTATGTGGTTATGATAGTCTGTAATTATGAATTCCATCATTATGAAAGTGTTTATTGATATTTCACATGATTGTTCGACTAGTAGAATATCCATGTGTATAAGTAAATGGAATTATTTCATTTCATCTTTTCCATATTATGCTGAAGTTCAAGCTTAAAATGCTTTTGTTTTAGTTATAAATTCCTTTAAGTGTTTATGATTGTCTATGAAAGATTCTGCTATATTGTTATCCTTACTGAGCATCTGAGCTCACCCCTTTCAATGTTTTATCTTTTCCTAGGATGTGAAGAAATAATTTATGAATGACCTGCAGGGATAGTATGAGTGTGGACTATGGAGACTATGTTGTTGTTGTTTTCAGTTTATGATGTAATGTAAGACTTATGAATATATCTAGTTATTCTAAGACTACTAAACTAATCGGTCTTTCGAGACTTGATCCTTTTGGATCATGCCAATGTTATGTAATAATGCACCGACTCTGGGTAACAGGGGTCGGGGCGTTACATGTATGAGCTTCTATATTGACACCATATGATGATCTTATTACTCTTATATCACAATAATATCATGTATATGTTCTCATTATTTCTTCTTCTACTTTGATATAATAGTGTATCGGTTCACTTTTCAAAATTCTCAACATTTTTCTTTATTCTTTTTTTATTATTTATCTTCATAGAATATTCTAGGGATATTTTTTCTATAATCATTATGGAAATATTCTAGGATTATCATCGGCATGGATTCATTCAAACTCATAATCTTCATGTCAATACTTTATTAAAGATATTCCTGAAATTCAGGTGGATGACTCGTATTATTCACTCTAAATGATGTCTAAATAATCATGGTCTTCCAATTCATTTGAAACTTTCACAAAAACCACATATTTCCATTTAACATGCCCATGGGATCATCTTTTTCATCATTTTCTCATAGTGTGGAAACCCTAATGATATCGGGAAACTCCGTTATGTTTGTTACATAGATTCTCCATAGATATTCTTTACATTTTGTTAGAATAAATCATGAAACAATCCTTGTGATTATTTTAATTTGAACATATGGAAAAGCCCTATAATTTTTAATAATCTTCAGAATAAATGATTCCAGAATCTTAGAATTTCACCCAGTAATCTTCATATTAAATTCTTTAATTCATGGATCAACTATGGGGAAACATTCTTCATTTCATGTCTAAGTTTTTAATACATATGTTCACATTATATACTTATGTTTGTTAAAATATAAAAGATTAAATTTTTCACAAATACTTATGTTTATCCAAATTCATATAATGAATACTTATGATCTGGATCAAAGACTTATTCTCTTTCCTTTTTAAAATTTCCAGCAAACTCCTAAATACATATGATCATCTCAAAAGACATAAATTTTTTAGAAAGACTTATGATCAGTATTAAAATACTTACATTGGAAAAAATACATATAAATATGTACTAAGATTCTAGACATCATACATTAATAATTAAAGCTTCTTCAATCCATCTTAAGGACTTCTCAAAACACAAAAATCACTCCAAAAAAATCTCAAAACATAGTATAATAGATCTCTTAAATTAAAGTATAAATATTTTTCATCTTAGTTATCACATGGATGAATCCATAATTAATTAGGTTTGTGTCACATATTAACAACTCTACATATTTTACCATCTATTTAAATATCTTCATATCATGTTAAAGAGATTAATCTTACCAAAAGTACATGTACTTTACATTAAATATTATAAAATAAATCATCACACTAATAATGTATTTAAAATAAATAAAACACTAACCTATCGTGGTTTGAATAGTTATTAGTGATTTGTATTTGAAAAGGATGGGGAATCTATTACAAATAGTGGTTGTTATGTTTACTTTTTCCTGCTTTTTTGAAATGTATTTTTAATGGAATAAATCCATCACAAATAATCTATAGTCCTATAAAATTTATTTTAAAATGACTATCAAAACCTATTCTGGGATACCTCGGAACCAATCATCCAAACCAGCCTATGGTGAGGCCTAAAGGGAGTTCCCAATTCACATAGGTGGGTAATAAGTGTTGAGGCATCAAAATATTCATGATGGAAACGATTTATCCCAAATCAATAATAGATAAAGAATAGCATAATCCTATTAGGAATCTAGCATGGTACATCCATATTTTGGATATACATACATAAAAAATAAATAGGTTTTTAGAGAGAAAATAAATGATGCATATACATAAATGAAAAACATACATCTCAAAATAAATAGAATTGAACTAAAATCATGAGATTCATCAGGAAAGAAAAATTTACTAGTACAACCATGAAACCAAATGGAAACCAAAAATACCTAAAATAATATTCATATGACTCTAATCACTATCCATCCTCAATACCAATTTGATTACCCCATAAACTATCCAAACCCTAAACCTGAACCTACAAAAGTTACACTTAGTCTACAAACACTGAGTGGTGGGAGGAGTGTGTGAGAATAAAGATTTAAAATTATATCATCAAGGAATCCATTATTTCATTTTTCAAAACATTCTAGAAACACTAGCTAGAAATATGATATTTTTAAAATAGGATTTTGAACATTGTTTGAAGAAAATTCTTAAGCATTCATTTAAAACCCCTATTTTCTTTAAAACCCAAAAAATTATTTATAAAATAAATAAATAATACCTATATTGAAATCCATTTAAAAACAAAATTTCCAAAAACCATTTATAAATAACTTTTATAAAATTACATAAAGTAATCCCATTTCTAAAATAATCATAAATAAAATATATATAATTAGGCAATAGACACACTAGATAAAGAAGGTAACTAAAAAATTAAGAATTAGAATAATTATAAACATATGGTAAATATTTATGAAAAATTACTAAATAAAATATATTATTTAAATAAAATTGAAAATAGGTTGAAATAATGGTAAATAACATTTTAGACAATAATGAAACTCATAAAGTGGGAGAATAATCAAGGATAATAGTTGAGAAGTTAAGGAAAAGCGTATATAATTAGGGGAAATTTTTAAAAATACAACGATATAATCCTAAACATACTCAAGTGGAATCATATATCACCCTATCAATGCATCCCTAGACTATAACCAAGTAGATCCTCTTAACTAGCCTCACAGGTGGCACTCCCCTAAGGTTAGGATGTATCCCACACAAGGGGGATATGATCATTCTCATAATGACTAGACATAAACCATTTCAACCCTAACTAATTCACCTAGGATACACATGATACTTGTAATATATTATAAGAAATGGTGTGTTCTATATTATACCCACACACACTAGAAAAAACACCAGGAGAAACATTCTATGAAATATTTCACACACTCTCATCTCAAAATCCCCCAATCTAATTCATATAAATAATATCAACAATCACATTCAATTATCAAACCCATTTCAACATAAATCCATTAATATATAGTTATATGTGTATTTAATTCTAGGAAAAATAATTTATATATATACAAAGTTCCAAATTTTCCTTGAATTTTGAAACTATTAATGTGGTTCTAAATCCCATTTGATTGTAATCTCAAAATATATATAATTTCAAAATAACATTTCATGATCTAATTAAAAAAATTATTAATAAAATCATTTTCAAGGTAACAAAAAATCATTTAGGTTGTACTTAGAAATTATAATTTGAATCTCCTTCTATAATTATTTTAGAATCAAATAGAATTTGGAAACCTCTTTGAAAAACAAGGGGAACCCCAATTTAAAATCCAATAGAACTCGTAGAATTTATTAAACAAAAAAGAAAATATCATTAAAAAATTATATAATTACCATAACAATTCATAACCAATAAACAACATAAGGAAAATTCAAAACACATATATAAGTCCACTAACACAAATCCCCCAAAAAATAACTCTTTTTAAACCATGTAATATCCAATTAAAATTAAAGACAAACCTTCTAAAATCACCAATCCAATTAAACATAATCTTTTTTAATAATTTAAATAAATCATTAGTATAAATAATTTTTTAAGAAAATTGAATTAGGAAACACAAGAATTGCATGGACTGTAAAGAAACGATAAAATATATGGAAACACCTACTTGGAAATAGAAAATATTAAGAAAAAAATCTAAAATGAAGTGAAAAGATCCTATGACAGAATATGTACAACCTAAATATCCAAACCTCAATATATTGGAACTAAAAATCACATAGGGTTTATCCAAAATAGAAGCATAGTGATGAAAAGAAATAAAACAAGTGAATAAGTACAAATTGAAGGTGAAAGAATACCTTACCTAAGAGGAATCACTAAGGATAGAAGAAAGAGAGCCCAAAAATGAAAGGTGGAAAGAGGGATGTCACCAAATGCACCCTCGAACATTTATTGTGAAATGGGTAGAAAAATACACCATTTTGGTTTTAAACTTGAAAGGGAAATGATGTAATTCAAAAATAATTAAAATTATTATTAGGACCCGTCATAGAATGACACCCTATCTTGTGGAATGATAGACTATAGTCTATAAATTCTAGTAACTAAAAAGGCACTAGTTACTGTTTGAATATCCTAGGTCACTATGCAAACTACTGTAGTATACACCCTAGATTTCACAAGTCCCCCAAAACTCCCAAAATACCAAGAAATGAAGAAAAAGGGATAAAAAGTCAATAAAGGAATAAAATAATCATGAGGGTAAGGTTAGGGTGTGAAAATTCTCCCCACCATACTGCTTTCTTCACCTATAAAGTCAATGAAGTAAAATATGACTTTGGGAAAGAACTCAACCTAAAATGAGAGAACTAACCCATCAAAATATCTAGTCCTCCTAGAACCAAAATAACCTAAAATAAGTATAGATTTAAATATATGAACATCCCAAACACCAGATCACAAAATATCTTGGACAGAGGCATGGAAAATCTAGAGGAAAGGCTAAATTGAACTCAGACTGGAAACCAATCTACCCACTATATAAGGATTCAATATATCATGGTGGATAAATCAATGCTAATAGCACAATGGAAATCATCTCAAAACACTACCCAGCCTTTAATAAGGGAACAAAAAATGGAACACTAAACCCGATATCCCATCAATGATTCTATGAAAAAACATGAAAATTTTATCTAGAAATCATCACTAGTGCAGAAAACGTTTTTTACGTCGGTTATTTTTCATTTTTTACGTCGGTTTCTAGCCGACGTTAATACAGGCGACGTTATAAATAACGTTTTTGATGTAGGTTATTTAAAAACCGACATCAAAAACATAACGTTGCGATGTTTATGATGTCGTTTATTTTAGAACCGACGTGATAAATAAAATGGGAAGGGTTTATCACGTCTATTATTTAACAATCGACGTGATAAAAGGCCTGGAAAATGGTTTATCACGTCGGTTATTAAAAAACTGACGTGATAAAAGGACGGGGAAATGGTCTATCACGTCGGTTATTAAAGAACCGACGTGATAAACAGGGGGCGGGGGGTTTATCACATCGGTTATTATAGAACCGTCGTGATAAACCGGGGGGGTTTATCATGTTGGTTATTAAACAACCGACGTGATAAACCGGGGGGTGGGGGTTATCACGTCGGTTTTTTAATAACCGACCTGATAAACCGGGGGGAGGGGGGTTTATCACGTCGGTTATTATATAACCTCCATGATAAACTAGGGTGAGGGGGTTTTATCATGTCGGTTATTATATAACCACCGTGATAAATTGGGGGGAGGGGGTTTATCACGTCGGTTATTAAATAACTGACGTGATAAACCGGGGGGAGGTGGTTTATCACATCGGTTATTAAATAACCGACGTGATAAACCATTTTCCAGGCCTTTTATGACGTCGGTTATTAAATAACCGACATGATAAACTATTTCCCATGCCTTTTATCGCGTCGGTTATTAAATAACCGACTTGATAAACCCAATTTTTTTTTGAAAAAATTGAATGCAGTCATCTGCTCTCCACCAGAATCAACCAGAAAACAAATCAAGAAATCGTACCACAAAAATAGAAGTATATCAAAATTAAGCATGTACATTTATAACATATAAAACTTACCCCCTAGACAGCCCCCACCCTCATGTATACCCCATGGACAGCCCTCCCCCACCCCGTTGGAGCCCTCACCCTCATGTATACCCCCTAGATAGACCTCCCCCACCCCATTGGAGCTCCCACCCTCATGTATACCCCTTGGACAGCCCTCCCCCACCCCATTAGAGCCCCCACCACACTCCTGGACTGCCCCCCGACCCCCGGACAGCCCCAAACACCCCTCGACAACCCCCACCCGCCTGAACAGCACCCCCTCACCCCACTTGACATCCCACATCACACCCCTGGACAACCCCCCCCCCCCCCCCACCCTCATGTATACCCCCCACCCCACCCTTGGACAGCACTCCCACACCCCTGGACTGCCTTCCCACACCCCTAGACAACCCTGCCACCCCCCTGGACTGTCCCCCCACCCCACCGGATAGCCCTCCCAGACCGCTGGACACCCCCTAACCCCACTGAACACACCCCCACACCCTTGGAACCCCTCCCCCACAGACCCAAATCCATACCAGAAAAACCATCATAAGTAAACCAAAACAAGAAGCAAAGCAAAATTAAACATTCACTTATATAACATTCAAAACATACATTATAAACTTCAAAAAAACTAAATCCAACCTAAACAACTACCAAATACAAAATTACAATGACAATATTCAAAATTACATTTTACATTACAAACAACTAAAAGTCAATCAAACCTGTAAAATAATTTGACCACTCCACTTGTAAGTGTTTGATGTCTTAAGAAGTATAGGGTTTAGGGTCATCAAAAAGCAACAAATGAAAAAGAAAGTAGTTAATGTGTATAATGAATAAATCAAATTGAAATATTATGGAAAAGTTTAAGAGGAAATTGTACCAAGTCAAAATTCACAACTGTCCCAGTTATTATTATTTCATACATAAATCTTAACATATAATATCCACATTCGATGAGGCCTTGTTGTTCATGACAATTCTGTTTGAATGAGTGTAAATTCAATATATTATTTTTATGTAATAAATCAAAAAGTACAAATTATAAATGGATATTTACCTTCGCATTTACATATTTGTTCTTTGCACCTCTTTTCTTTGTGTTTTTTTGAAAGTAGGCCCATGCACTGTTAGAAAATAATACGAATGGGGTAAATTTAAAATTCATTATAATATATAAAACTATTGAGAAATTGCAACTTACTTTTCCAATATATTCTTAAAACTTTCCCGCACATCACCATGGACAGAGCATATCCAATAAAGGGATTTCTCCCTTGGGCAAAAAACCCCTAACATCCAATGATCACTGATAAAAGGAAATTTGACATTAGTGGTTTTTTATGTTAAAAGATAATTAACTCCTTGAGAGAAATGTGTTTCATACCTCTCACAAAAAGGCATCATCCAACATTGTGTGATTATATTCTTTTCAAATCTTTCAGCAATATAAACCATTCTTTGTTCCTCATTCAATGCACATGCTTCAGGGGAAATCAATTGTGGGTCCATGAATCCATATACTTCTGTCAACTCATTACTCTCACAAATTTTATAAAGATACCTAATACAAAACATACATAAGTATACATTTTTAATAAATATAACGCAGGGAAAAGGTGTTAAGACTTACATGGAAAAAATTTCCACCCTGTTGATGCCCAACTTATCTCCAGTAACAATCTCCATGATATCAGTTTTTCGAATCCCCACTCTTATTTCACATCCACAAACATGAGCTTCCATTGGAAACTCATAATAACCCGACAACAAATGTGAATATCTTGACAATCTGTCAAGACCATTTGAATCTGTATCTGATGTCATAGCCATTTGTCTTTGTTGTTGTCTATACAGTATTTCTTTACCTTTGAAGTATTCCTATAAAAAAATTGGAAAATATATTAGTTTTCAAATGATAAAACAACTTTAATAAAAAAATAAAATAAAAGATATAACATTCATACCTCTATGGTAATGAGTCGAAGAAGTCTGGATGGCCAAATTAAAAAATGGTTGATACTCTGTCCAACTGTCACCACCTCATCTGTATATACTGGTACCCTATCTGATCTATCTATAATATCATGTACAGTGACCCTCTAATTCTCTACCTCTAATTGTTGATGATGAACTATATCTCCTATACTATATACCAACCCATATGCTACTATATGATGTTGATAATCATCAACATACAACTCGCAATAAGTAGGAAGCTGCGGCAGAGGCGTAGGATAAAAAATGGGGTCCGCAGGCTGAGGTGGGGGAGTGAGAGATACTGACGGAGGTGGAGGATAAATAATGGGGTCTGCAGGGGGAGGTGGAGGAGTGGGAGCTGCAGTCTGAAATTGTCTTTTCATTTCGGCAAACATAGACTACACCGACTCTCTAATCTTTTCCTCCATCATTGCATTAATATTATGAACTTCATCCTACAAGGATTCTATTTTTTTTATAAACCCCCTCAATGTTAGAAGTTGAAGAACGTGGAAACACTTTTCTTACCGATACACCTGCCGGATATCCTCTTACACGACCAGGATGTGCGGGCCTTCCCAATACTGCAAATAAAATATCTTCCCTCCCAATAGCTGTAAATATCCCCTCTGAACTCTTCTCCTCAAGAGAGTCCTGTATTAATTAATTGAACATTTCTGAAATGATTGAAATTATATGAAGAAAATAGTTAACTTAAATAAATAAAATAGATATCTTAAGATCCTCTCAGCTATGATTCTCAATTCTTCCGAAAGATATTGCCCTTCTTTTCCCTTCCGAGCTCTCTTACATTTTTCATGTCTAGATGGAGGGGATGGAGGGGCCACCTCTCCAGAGCTTGAAGACTCAGCTCTTAGTTGTTGAAATTTTTATACCATCATTTGTTCTTCCAATAATGCATACCCTCCCTGAGATAAACAATGAGGGTATACATTTTTATATTGGATCTCCTGATGAGCTTTCCTTGTTTGATGTAATTTAAGAATAAGAAATCATTAAAAAAAACATTAATAAAATCATTTATATAAGAAAGTTTATAAAAGTTTACATTACCCTTACCAGAAATGAATCTTTTCTTCTACTTTCAAAAAACTATCTCCATGTGTCTTAAACTATAAAAGGATATATACGACATGGATTTTCATGACTCCTATGACCATAAATGAAATCAGATGAGAGGGTTGATTTGAAATCCCTCCATCTCCTTACAGCCAATGATAAACATTTCTTCCTGACTCCTCCAGTGTCAGGAATATCAAATTTCATCTGATAAAAAAGAGGTTAAACATATTATATATACTAGAAACATTAAAAGAATAGTCAAACAATGACAAAAGATCTTACCAAAATCATCTCCCACAACTGAGAGATAATCACTTTATCCACACTTCTCCAATCATCATACAGAATGCTTACTTTTCTCTTAGCCTGAGTTGCTACAAAACTCTTAAAATATTTTGCATTCGGACCTCTAGGAATATCATCATCATCAAACTCAATGACTATCCTCTGATCCTACGTACGGGAAAGTGATAATTTTGGTAAATTTGTGCACCCACGTTTACCAACCTTTGAACTCTTTGTCCTAATAGGAGCATGTGAATGTTCATCCCCAAAGGTATGACCAGCAATATGCTCCTCTCCAGAATCATGTGGTTGATCATCTGAATGATCTGTCATTATCCTTCACATCAAAAAAACAAATGTCAGTTCACAAATATACAAATTCAAATATTTTAATACTACTGTAATCAGAAAATAGAAAAGTGTACTAAGTTATATAATAGTAAAAATTAGTAATATGGTAAGCATGTTAAACAATGGTAAAGATGGTAAAGATGGTCAAGATGGTCAAGATGTTCAAGATGGTAAACATGGTAAAAATGGTAAACCTGGTAAACATGGTAAACATGGTAAAGTAATTGTCAGTGAACAAAAATAATAGATATATAATTCATGTAATGGTTATAAACATGATAAAGTAAAATAAACAAACTTAAAACAGACAAAAATATATAATTATTTTGTTTTAAAACATGTTTAAATAAATAAAAAACTTACCATATCTAACAATTATGGAAAAAATAATTGTAAACAAGAAATAAACATATGTTACCTATAATTTTAGGAATGTAAAAATGGATTGATTTCCCAAATTCCTTTGTCGTGATCGTTCCTTATGGCACAAACTATGTCTTCAACATGATCATCATTATGTTCTGTTAATCTTTCCACGGAAGTAGGGATCTCACATAAATCAGCATATTCATCAACTTTATCCTCACCAACATATTGTTTTTTCCCTTGTAAAACAACAGCCCACTGCATATCTGATTGATCTACTACATAGAAAATTTTTTTTGCATGTGTTGCCATTATAAAAGAATCAGTCGTGTCTTCCAATCTATTCGTATTAACAAGTGTCATTCCAAATTCATCGTGTATGACACTATTGTTACCATTAAACCATTTACAGTTAAAAATGGGAACTTTAATTTTAAAGTAATCAACCTCCCATATGTCTTCAATCACTCCATAATATGCACTTGATGTAGAAATTGGGTTTTTTTCCTTAGCACTCGAAAAATGCATTGCTTCTGCAAACACCAATACACCACTGTTCTGAACTGTACTTCTATTGTCCTGAGCTTTCGTATGAAATGTATAACCATTAATGTCATAATCGGACCATGTTATCACATTTAAACATGGACCACCCACTATCCATTTTAATGTCTCTGATACATCTAATCTACCAAGCAAAGTCTTTTTAATCCATGAAAAAAAAGTTTTGTTGTGCTCATTAAAAATCCACATTTCTTTCTTCTTTGGATGACATTGTTTCAACTCATTAATATGCAATGTGATATACGGTTGAGCATCAGATATGTTATTCAAGATGTATGATTATAACTTCTTCATCTGTTCAGGTGACAATGATTTGACTTTCAAGCCGCGAATCCCCTTTCCCTCATTATTAACTCGTTCATGGCGAGATGGAGGAAAACCTATGTGTTGTGCCACAGCCAATTAGCTCATACAAAACTCTGCTACCTCCTCAGAAATATACTTTTCAATAATGGAGGCTTCAGGTCGATATATATTTTTAACATACCCCTTTAATATTTTCATATACCTTTCAAAAGGATACATCCAACGAAGATGTACTGGTCCACAAAGCTTTATTTCTTGAACTAGATGAATCATTAAATGCACCATTATATCAAAAAAAACTTGGAGGAAAATACATTTCCAATTGATAAAGTATAAAAATTGCATCCTTTTCCAAAATGTTCAAATCATTCACATCAATCGCCTTGTTACAAATTGAATTATAAAAATAACACAACTTCATTATAGTCTTTCTGACACGAATGGGCAATATTCCACGCAATGAAACTGGTATAATTTGTTGCATCATGACGTGAAAATCATGTGATTTCATACCTATCAACTTCAAGTCCTTCAATGAGACAAAATTTTTTACATTAGAAGAATAACCTTTAGGCACTTTGGTATCATGAAGACACTAACAGAAGCTAATTTTCTCCCTTTTTGATAATGTATGACAAGCCAGGGGGAGAAATGTTCGTCTTCCTTTAGGAGTGGGAGCTAGCTCCAAACATATTCCCATTGATAGTAAGTCTAATCTTGCATTCAACCCATCTTTAGTCTTTCCTTTAATATCTAACAATGTTCCAATAAAATAATCATAGATATTCTTCTCCACATGCATGAAATCAATATTATGTTTACCTTCATGATACCTCCAATACGGTAGCTCAAAAAAATTGACCTTTTCTTCCAAATATGTCTATCATTACCAGATTTTGGTGTCTTTCCCAATGTCACATCAAGGTTTTTCACCCTCTCAAAATACAGATCAAGGGATAAATATTTTGGAGCAGTATCAAATTCTTGTGAGCCATTGAATGCCTTTTTTAGTCTTCTATAAGGGTATTCCATAGGTAAAAACTTTCGATGACCCATGTACACTATTTTCCTCCCATGATTCAATTGACAGTATGACGTTTGTTGTTCGCAAATTGGACATGCTTTATGCCCTTTAACACTGTATCCAGAAAAATTTCCATACGCTGGGAAGTCATTTATAGTGAACAGAAGCACTGCATGCAGTTAAAAATATTCTATTTTATAATAATCATACACCCTAATACCATCAGCCCATAACAGTTTCAAATCATCAATCAACGGTGACAAGTAAACATCAATATCATTACCGGGTTGCTTTGGACCAGAGATCATTATACTCAACATGACATATTTGCGCTTCATTCAAACTTTAGGAGAGAGGTTGTAAATTACCAATAAAACAGGCCATGAACTATGTGTGCTACTGAGGGTTCGGTATGGATTCATTCCATCTGTGCACAACCCTAGTCTGAGATTTCTAATGTCATTTCCAAATGTATAATATTGCGCATCAATTTTCTTCCATTGTGTACAATCAGCTAGATGACATATTTTTCCATCACATACCCGCTCTTCAGCATGCCATATTAACCTTTTTGCATCATGTGAATTAGAAAATAAACGTTTGAAACGATTAATTATAGTAAGACACCAAAATACCTTTGAAGGGAGCTTTGTAATCTCAACACTAGCCTGTGATTTTTCTTTCACCTTATACTGTGATGTCCCACATTTAGGACACTCTAACAGAAATTCATATTCCTTCCTATATATAATGCAGTCATTTGGACAGGAATGTATTTTCTTGTATCCCAATCCCATCGGGCATAATATTTTCTTGGCTTTGTAATGTGAATCTGGAAGATCGTTATCTTTTGGAAGAATGTCTTTCATCAATTGTAGCAGCTCTGTAAAACTTTTTTCACTCCATCCATGTTTCGCCTTTAGGTTAATCAATCTTAACAGCGCCGACAAAACCATAAAATCTGTACAACCAGGATATAATGGTTTTTCAGCATCACCATATAGACACGCAACTGTCGGTTCTATCTCAATTTGTTCTGCTACAATATCGCGAATCATTTCTTCAATTCCATCAGAGTTACCATCTTGCGAATCATTATCATCAGTGACATTCCATCCAGTTTCACCATGCCAAATCCAAGGGTTATAACTCCGATTAAAACCATGACAAATCAGATGATCTTTTGTCTCTCTACTTTTCAACTTCTTCATATTAAAACATTTCCGGCATAGACAGAAAGAAATGTCACTACTTGGAACATTTCATTTTTCAAATTCCAAAAAGTCATCAACACCATCCTCAAATTCATTGCTCATTCAATGTTTCGTAATCCAACTTCGACTCATTATTACCTATAACAAATATCAACAAAAAATATATATTTTTAAGATAAGACAAATATATGTTTATATGAAAAAAATAATAATTTGAATGTAAAACAATTTAAAATATAAAACAAATCTATGGGTATTTAAGAAAATATTCTTGAATATTATTTTTAAAACAAAATATAGTTAGATATAAAAGTTTTAAATTTCATTGAATCAAAGAAAACCATGCCGCCTACATAGTTGATAGAAAATTGGAGAAAATGGAGTAAACCTGAGAATCACCCCCCACCCCCCGGACAACCCCCAAAACCCTCTGGACAGGCCCCCACACCCTTGGATAGCCCCCCCCCCCCACACCCACCCACCCCCTTGGACCACCCCTGGACACCCCCCAACCCTCCGGACAGCCCCCCACCCCTCTAGACAGCACTCCCCACCCCTCCTAGACACCACCCCCCACCCCTACCCCTTTAACACCCCCCTGGACACCCCCCAACCCTCTGGACAGCCCCCCACCCCCCGGACAACCCCCCAAAACCCTCTGGATAGGCCCCCACCCCGGTGGACAGCCACTCACACCCACCCACCCCCTTGGACACCCCCCCCCCCCCCCCCCCCGTACACCACCCGTTTCCACATCTTTGATAAAACATATTTGTTTTTTAAAAACGTGACATTATTAAAAACGTTTCATGAAATATGATGAAGAGTCTAATCGTATTTCTAATGAAATTTTTCTTACTAGAATGGGTCTTAGTATTGGATAGAATAATAAATAAAGTGGCATAAAACAGAAATATAATCCTAAAAGATGCATATAATCCAACTTAAATATTTGAATAAATATGTTTGTAATCAACCATCAAATCCAAAAGGTGTATGAGAGAACAATTAGATAAAAACTGGCAATGAGAGATCATAGTCATTGAGGGGGGATGGTGTCAAAGGAAACACAAAATCAAATGAACTGAGACCACTTTATGAAGTAATCCATGAAAAAGAAAAACCTGCATCAAATAAAATCGTGAAACATAAAAAAACAAATACCCATTTGAAATAGAATCTATTATCTTGATTCAGAAACTCTAAAAAATAAATAAATCACAATCTCATTGATTGAATCCTGAATTTCTAAAATAGAACAATACATTGGTTTCACTTTGGTTGGTGGTGCAATTATTTGTTGTATTCGATCATCAATTAGTTTTGTGACATAAAATCAAAAAAACATGTGAAATACATATAAGTAACATTCATTATTCAAGTTCACATTCTTTTTGTAAAATTACCCATGTCTATATTATCATTAATAAAAAACATTATCATTATTCTCAACTAACATCATGAGAATTTTGATATTCCCATTTTTATAAACATATATTAATGATGTTATGATAGAGTTTATCATAAATAATAATATAAAAATGGTATACTTATCTATAGTAGAGTCCTATAAGAAAAAATGGATGCACGATATTTCTGTGACATTTAGATTTTTTAAAGGGATATAATGATGTTTAATACTTCCTAGAAGGGTGAAATTATAAGGGAGTTTAGTGTCTTCTAAAAATACAAAGTAGGTAAAAGTGAATTTGTTTCCATTAAAGAAAACAAATGGTTTATCATAGATTTATTAGACTCTATGAGGGTGAATGATAAATTTTTATTTTATTATGTTCCATTATAACTCATGTGTAAATATTTATTTTAGTTCAATTAATGAATGATAAATGGTTTACATTAATGGTTTTTTTCTAAAAAATGACATCTTCAATATGGATGATTGATTCCTATTCTATGATAAGACACTCAACAAGGATGATTCACTATATATGATGATAATTTCTTTTAATTCTCTAATCACATAAACATTATTGGTTATCCAACTACAAAATTGTTAGATGAACCTGAGCGTTAAATGAAATATAGGATAAAAGGAATGGATGAATCGACCATACCTCAAATTTCTTTTTGATAATGAAATTCAAACCGGTCAAATCAGGAAATATTCCAAATCTTTCCTTAATCGCGCCATAGTCCTTCAATAAATAACCCCAAATATGTTTCCAACATAGGAGGATTTTGAGTCATTAAATGCAAGGTAATATATCAAAATTTGTTTTATAAAGAAATACAAAAACAAGACACTCAAGATAAAAATGAATGTTCGGTGCCAAAGATATTCAAAAAGATGTAATAGGGTTCTAAATAGAAGAATCTAACCTAGTTTAAACAAAAAGAATCACAAAACATAAATATAGACTATCCGAGAAAAAAACAAACGAAATAAATTCATGGAATGCTTACTTGAGTGTTGCGAGTTTAGATGATAGATCTGAGGAGAGTAAAGATGATAAATGATGAAGCCAAAATGAGTTTAACGTAGGTTGATCGACGAGCCGATTAGGGTTTACCGCGCGAGAGAGACGAGCCAGCGGACTGCCGATCGAAAAAATGTAAATGACAGTCCATGAGGTTTTAATTTTTTAAATGTTTTATAACATCGGTTATATAATAACCGACGTTATAAACTATTTTTTAAATTTATAACGTCGGTTATTTGAAAACAGATGTAAATAACCCCCCGTGCTTTGGTTTTTTACGTCGGTTATAAAATAACCGACGTAAAAAACTCGTAGATATCTCGTTTTTTATGTCGATTATCAAATAACCGAAGTAAAAAACCCCCATGCTTTGGTTTTTTACATCAGTTATAAAATAATCGATGTAAAAACCGAACACGCGCGATTTTTAACGTCGGTTATTAAAATAACCGATGTTAAAAAGCTACTCAACGCATTTGTTACGTCCGTTATTAAATAACCGACATAAAAAACCACGTTTCACATATTCTCACGTCGGTTATATATAACCGACGTGACAAATGGTGACGTAAATAACGTTTTCTGCACTAGTGACTAAAGAGTCAAACATCCTGGGGATCAATGGAATTGATCAAGAAATAAAAAATGTAGAAAAGAACAAGGGTGAATAAAATTGGTACCTCAAAAAGGATTGGTTGAACAACCATTGAGATCTAGGCTAAGATAAAGACTCGTTATTTTAGAACCAATTATATAACAAAAAATTCATAAAGATGTACTAAGAGACCATATATATGATTAGTCTTTGGTCCATTCAATCAAGAGGGTTTAGAGTACACAAATTCACAACACTGATAAAAGATATGGATCCCCTTATTTAGTAATGTAATTTAAGTATAATAATAAGAGTCTCCTAGGTTATTCTGATTCCCTAACTTGGGTTCATTATTCTTCCAATTCTCGAAATGTGTTGTACCTTAAATGATTCCAAAAGTGATATGGTCACCACTTATACTAGGTTGGACCCTATAGATCAACACCAATATCATGGATTTATTGACCATTTCCTCAAATTAAATAAAATTAAATGGTGTCATCATATAGATGATTTTGGGATAAGGACCCTTCATAAATGGAGGATCCTTTATTGAGTCCTCAAACACCAACTCATAAGAGAAAGAGATTAACTATTTGAATTGTTTGATATACTTATTCACATATTAGTCACCTTTATGGAGGTTGATGAGACCTTTCACCTATACACATTCACCTTCTCAAAAAAATTCCATTGAATGAAATTGGTAATAAAGAATTACAAACAAATACTACCCTAAAGTTGAATTGTAATGAAAATCCTACACTATTCTTGACTCAGTCATTATTAAAAATCTGTAATGGTCTTTACTCATGAGGATTCTGGATTTTTTAGGGAATTGAATATTTCAAAAAATATCACTAGACACTCCATAACCTCTTGAGGTCCTCATTCACCATGTAAGATGAATGAATACTTAGAATAGCTTATCCATACCACTATACTTGGAGTCTAGGGAGTGTCAATAGTTTATAGGTTAACATATGAGCCTTGAGAAACACTAGTATAAGGAACACTCCATGATACTGACTTCCTACAATTCCTTAGGAATTTCCTAAGAATCGTATTCTAAATAAAAAACAAAATATAAAACTCAATCAAAATGTTTAAACTCTAAATCATATTAAACAAATAAACCTAAAATGTTAAATCATAAATATCTCTTTAAAAAAGTTACAACTTCAATAAAATTTAAAATTTTACCTTTAAACTCTTTTCAAAATCATGTAATTTCTATTAAAAACTTGTTTTCAATCACATATTCATTTCTAAATTAATTTTTCAATTTCAAAAAAAAATTAATAATTTTAGGAAACTTCCTTATAAACATTTTAAACCAACTCTTTACTCCCTTAAATAAAGTTGTCCACTACAAAATATCAATTAAATCTAACCGAGTAGTATTTACATAACATAAAATGTTTCTTAATCAATATCAAATATAAAAGAAGTAAGTCTAAAATAAATAAATAATGGAACGGAATCATTAATTATAATTTTAAAGGTTTTGGTGGTTTTTAATGATATGGTCATATGGATTGGTGAACCATGTTCCAACCATACAACAACCACTGAGATATTTTCAAAAACTTGTGCATGGGATCTGAAATATTTACCAGACCATTAGATCTAACATTTATTCTCTAATTAGACTCCCATTTTAACCATAAATCTATAAAAACTCTAAAAACTCCACATAACATCAATACAATTTAAAACACCATCAATTTAAATCAAACACACTAAAACTTAATGAAGAAAACTGAAAATTCATAACTTAGAAACCAATATCCCATGGAAAATTCAGTTTCATCACAAAAGGTGGTGATCAGGGAACTATTAATGACCTACCTCTTAAGGTCCAATAATATTTTATCTCATTAACTATAAAACCTAAACAAAATGGGAATTCTAATACTATTTTTTCACAAACCAGTCTTGGCCATCACAAAAAAACAGGAAACCTAACTATCTAGTATAAAGGCCCAATGGATATTACAAATCCCCATGGGCTGGAAACAAGTACCTACAAATCAAAATATATATTATGTGAAATATTTCTCCAAGATAATTAATATATAATAGGAATAATAATTCTAATGAGACTCGGGCATGGTACATCCATATATTGTACATTCATACATAAATAAAATAAACATTTTTTAGATAGAATCAAACCAAAGGAAGCATATACATAAATGAGAAACATACATCTCAAAATAAAAAACAATAGGAAAAAAATATGTCCATAGATACTTTGGGAAGGTTTAATTGGCTGTTAAAACCATCACACAAAATGAAAATTAGAAATACCTAACATAATATTCATGGGACTCCAAGTTACCATCCATCCTCAAGACTAACACAACCTTTCCACGAATGATTCAGAACCTAAAATCAAACATAAAAAATATCCACTAAGTCAATAAGCACTATGTGATTTGAGTAGGGTGTGATCATAATGTCCTAGTATATTTCACCAAGGATTCCATTATTTCCATTTTCAAAACATTCTATAAACACTAGTTTGAAATATGATATTTTCAAAATATCCTTCTAAAATATTTTTTGAAGAGAATCCACAATCATTCCTTTAAAAGATTTTATTTATTTAAAAATTCAAAAGATTCTTGAAAAAATAAATAAAAACATTTAAATCAATTAAATTTTTTAAGTAAAACTAAACACATCTAAGGGTGTTTTGGTTAATAATATTTAAAAAGTTAATGTAGGAATATAATGGGATCACCCAAGGGTGGATCATGTTTTTTTCATAGGCCTCTAATGATAACTAGGGGTTTATTAGGGCATTTGGGTCTCAAATAAAGAAACCAATTTAATAAAAATTAATTCTAGATAAAAATAATGGGTAAAACTAGTTTATGAAACAACGGATAAATTTATAAATGGGTGATATTTTGATATATATTAAATAGACCATCAACATTATAGTGGTGGTAGAAAAATCATCTAGTATTGGATTCAGATCTAGGCTAGAATGAGAGAAAATGGGAAAATAGATAAATACAATGAAAATGAGGCCTAAGATAATTCTTAAATATCCCATAAAAATAGTGATATAAATAATGAAGAAAAGGTGGAAGTTCAAATAACTTATCAATAGGAATCCAATGATACAAATGGTGGGAAAAACAGACATTGGATGGAGAGGCTAGATCAAAATATTGGTTGGAAGACTATGGAATAGCTCCAATGAGAGGGGGTGTTGTGCATGAGAAATCAGAGGTGGATAAGAGTAATAAAATATAATTAATTAAGGGAAAAATCAAAAATTCACTCAACTTTTAAGAGGTGAACGGTTTGGCAATACGGTTGTCCAAACCATGCACCAACACTATCCAAGGGAGACACCCAATCGCATGATTAGGTGCATGGTTACACAAACTATGAACTAACATGGAATTTCAGAAATTCTAAAGGACTAAATTTTTTACATGTGAGTATTTCCTCCCTCACATAGTTTTTCAAACCGTTCTCCCTATATATATGGGTCTATTGGTCGATTCACAATGTTATTAATAATTTTGATCCCCATACTTATTCTCCAAAAAAATAGGATCTCTAGGCTCTGAACAACCCTCAGATGCTTGTGAACCCTTCCTTAAACATTTAATACAAAGTATAAGGTTAAAATAAAGATTAAAAATGAAAATTAAAGGTTTTTTACCTCAAGATAGAAATCATGATCTTATAGAGGGTGAGGAAAAATATGTTCTATATTAGACACACTAACTATAAATAAAACACCATGTGAAAATTGATAATGATATACCTCACCCACCCTCATACATTTTTCTCCCTAAATATTCTAATATAATTCCCATAAATAACAAGAAAAATCACATTCAATTATCAAACCCATCTCAACTTTAGTCCATGGGGATTTACTTAGATGTGTTTTCTATTCTAGTAAAAACCCATTTATAGATATACAAAGTGCCAATTAGGCCTTTAAATTTTAAACTATTAATATGTTTTAAAATTTCATTTTAAACAAATCTAAAAATATATATCATTTTAAAATTACTTTTCATAAGACAATTAGAAAATCAATTTTATTAATAACCATCTTTTTAGGTACCAAATAGTCCATTAGGTTTTACATAGAAATCATTCTTTAAATATCCTTCGATAATTATATTGCAATCAAATAGAATTTGGAAACAATTTAGAAAATCTAGGGGAACCCTCACATTAAAAACCAATAGATCTCATAAAATCCATAAAATAATAAGTCACATTTCATTAATCAATTATATAATTACTATATCCCAGTAATACAAATAAATAACATAAGTAAAATTCAAAATACATATATAAGTACACTAAAAAAAATCCTTAAGAAAAAACCCTTAATGACCTATATAAAATCCCTTTAAAATTAAAGATATTCCTTTTAAAAATAAAAATACCATTTAAGAGAATCCTTTTTAAAGATTTATAAGGAATACATAGAATATATAAATTTTTAAGAAAATGTTATTATAAAACAAAAGTGTCCCATGGATTGTTTAGAAAGAGTTAAAGACAAGGAAATTTATACTTGGAATAAGAATATATAAATAAAAAACTTCTAAAATGAAATGAAAAGTTCTTAAAATAGAATCTTTACACCCTAAACATCCAAAAATACATGGATTACAACAAGAACCCACCTACGGTTTTTCTAGAAAATAACCTTACTGAGATAAAGTAATAAAAAAAGAGAAGATTGAAAAATAGAGGGGGGAACAATACCTTAACGAGGAGGAATAACTAAGAACCATAGATCCAAAAATAATAATGTGGGAGAAGGAGGGAGGTATCCTAGTCAACCCTCATATGTTTTGTGTGAAATGGGGAGAAAAAGACCCCATTTGGGTCTTAAAAACAAAAGTAAAATGCTAAAATTCCAAAAAAAATCTATCCAGGACATGTCACTATATGACACCCTATCTCACAATGTAATGGAATGCAGTCTAGAAATTCTAGAAAATATATATTATCTAGTCACATTGTGACCATCATAGGATATGGAATGAACTATCACAGTATGCACTAAATATTTATCAAATCCCTTAAAACTCTCAAAAGAGTAAGAAATGAGGAAAATGTGAATTAAACTTAAGTAAATGAATAAAATAATCATAAGGGTATGTTCAGGGTGATAAAATTACTATTTGAGAAGGAATGTTTATTTTTTCACAAATAATAACTATTGGTGATAGATTGTATAATTTTTTTCAAAAATATTCCACTATCAGATTATTTATGAAGGAATATTTATTTCTTCAAAAATAACCACTATTGAGACAGACTATATAATTCAATTACAAATAGTTTTTCATGCTAAATAATATTTTTTCCAACCAAAGGTATCTTTTATTGACATCCTTTCCATTTTAAATATATCAAATAAAATTATTTTCAATGGATAATTTTTTCCAACACAAAAAAAGATCTTCTAATCAAATTGTTTTTACAGACTCCAAGTTCATCGCAAATAAACGATCACAAAAATTCATTTTTTATATTGGTATAATATATGATTGGATAATGGGAATAATTAATTTCAATAAATTATGATGTTTTTTTAGTAATAACATGGTACATTCTCTCATTATGTTGAGTAGATCCATCATAATATATTTTCCTTGGTATACTCCATCCAATATTTATTTGGATATACATGCATAAAGGGTGATGTTTCTGGGATTGTGCATGTGCATTTCATTTAATACACTTTACCTTATGTAATCTTACTCAACATTATAATTTTCATGCATTAGATGAAAACAAAATAGGAATTGTATCTTAAAGTTTAAAGCACAAAATTTCATAAATTATCAAATGGAGATGTGTAGAATATAAATTTGTTCACTTAAATTATAAAAATTGTATTTATTATAGAAAATATAACAACCTAAATACTTATTAATGAATTTTGTTTGTAAATAACATATTTATCATTAACCCAGGACAAAAAAATGGATATAGAGCTCAAATAAAAGTAAAAAACTTATTTCCTTTGTTGGACAGTAAATCCCAAAAAGAGAAGATCGGGGAGCTTGATATGAAAGTGAGAGGAAGGATTTACTTTTCAAAAATATAAGTAGGGAGTCGGAATCATCTGGGGAAAAGGAGGAAGAACCATTTATATTATAAAAAAGGTGGAGAATGTATTTAATAAAAATAATATCTGACTATATGGGTACCTAATAACTTGATACATGACCTAATAAAATCATACTCAAGAACATCTAAACAAGGTTCACATTTTCAAAAATACTACATGTTTATTAACAGGTTCGGGTTCGGGTACCTCATTTATGGTACCCAAATATTGGATACATATAACTTATTATTATAATTATTTTAATGATATTATAAAAAATATATATTTGGGTTTGGGTACGGTTTTAAACAAGTTTAATCCTAAATACATTAAAAAATTAAAAAAATGAAATGGGTGTTTAAATTAGTTTAGGTTTTATATAGGTTTTGAAATTTGGGTTTTAGTTCAGGTTTAGGTATAGTTAAAAGGGTATTAAATGGGATCATGTTTAATTATTACTAAATAATTTCAATTTTTAGAACCTAAATTTTCAATAATATCTGGCCAATTTTTATCCCTAAGTCTAAAATTAAAATACAATATTAATAATTAATGAATATGATTTTTTAAAAAAAATATTTATTTTATTTCTCTTAAATTCTATTTTTTCCTTAAATTCCAGATAAAATTTATCTAGCCCAACTTTTCTCTTGATTCCATTTAAATTCAATGATAATTTCTCCTTAAATCCACCTAAAACCATTTTTAATTAAAGTATCAAAATTAATTAAACTTGTAAAGTTTTGTATCTCCTTAACCCTGCATTTTTTTATATATATTTTTACCCCATTTCATAGTTTGATGGTGTTTTTTAGGGTTTTTCAGTGAGGTTTAATAGTATCGGGGTATCATCATTACTCAGATGGGCTGTGAAATAGTAATGTAATCTCAAGGTTCATCCTTTTATCCTTGATTATTATATGGTGGTTATAATAGGGCTCTAGCTATGGGGGTTGTTCAATGTCATCCATTGAGTTTTCTTTTATTATTTATTCATGTGGTATCGGGATTGGTCAGGCAAGCAGATTGTTGCATTTTCTTTGAGGTGTGTGTTTTCAAGTATAGGTCCTTAAAGAAATTTGTTTCATAATTCATACCCATGGTAGAGAATCATTAGGTCTTGTAACTCTGGTAGTAATGTTTGTTTTTTGTGTAATTCACTATTCGAGACAGGGATGTTTTTTCCCATATCTTTTATTCATTTTTTTATTCAAGGTTCTATTATCAATAACAAGAATCTCTGAATCTAATGTAAAAAACTAAGATATTTTCCTTATTTATTTATTTATAATTCTTATTTTAAAAATATTCATCATAATAGTGGAATTGGTGTAAAGAGGTTCATGTGAACATGTTTTATTACTGTAGAGAGGTTCATGTAAAGAAGTTTTGTAAAGCATGGGAAAAAGGGTTAAGGAAAAAAAGAGACATGACATAGATTAAGATGATTCCAATGTTAGTCTTATGAAATGTGATGGAAATTTACTTTTTATTGGCATTGATTATCATAGGTTGGATGTATACAAGGAATTGGAAATTGATTCAGTGTATTCATACCATATTACACCAAAGAGGGAATTATTTTATTCATATGAAGAAGGTGACTTTGGTAGATTGAAGATGGGTAGTGGATATTTTTAGGATGACACTGGGGTTAGTGATGTTTGTATCACTAAAAATGTGAGATGTATGTTGATGTTGAAGGATGTACAAGATGTTCTGGGTATGTGAGATAATTATTTATCTACTTTTGTTCTTGATAATGATGTATTCAAGAGTTCATTAAATAATGTAAAATGGGAATTTTAAAGAGTATTGATGGTGTATGTGGGAGGTAGGATGTTTAACACTCCTTATAAGATTGGGATAAAGGTTTGTAGTGAAGTGGTGAATGTAAATGTGAAGATAGATTCATCATATTTGTTTCATGGATGATAATAATTTATGAGTAAAAATCATCAATTAGGATAAAAGGTTTTTGAATCCAAATCATGTCGGGTAAAGTTTTTTAGAACTTACACCTAATATTTTTTTCTTCAGAGAGTGCCACTAGTGAATAAAAGATTAAAATTAAATATCGGGGCAATATGATAGAAATTTCATATGATAATAGTGATATTTTTTGTGTTGGAATCATACTATAAATCTGTATGTATAATGAATATATTATAATATCATTTTCTGTGATATTGATATATTATATGGTATGGCATGTAGAAACCAAGGCATATTAGACTACTTAGTTTGATAATAATACTCAATATGGTATTGTTAAATTATATGGAACTACATTGGCATATCATAATGTGTCGCAGTAGAACATTATAATGGATTAACATTTGGATCTCTTCTAATAAAGAATATTATTAATAGTGGTCATTTAATATGATGATATGCTTGGAAAGTAGTCATGGACAAGGGTTATAGTCAACGTAACCACATTCATTAACTCCCAAAATATTATTTAATGCATGTTCACTGAAGAAGTGTACATAAGGGCCTTATATTATAAAAGTATCCATATGATGGGTAATGATTGTGAGTTCTATTACTTCAGTTAATATTCATATACTTTAAGTTATCTTCCTCACCCAACCTTATCATTCACGTGGCACTAGCATGTCAAGGGTGACGAGAGGGTAATGCTCGTGCAATGAGTGATTCAGGCCTAACTTGTGTATATTCCATGGATGATGGATTGTTCAATTCGGTTCCTTAGAAGAAATTTTTTTTAGATTACTTTCATATATTCAATGAAATGAATATAAATGTCTTGTCACGTATTTCTTCTACATGATTATAATGTGATAATGTCCTAGAGTTTCTATCACATTAAAAAGGTCATATATGTTCCCTGTTATAATGAGAACCACTAAATTCTATGAAGGTATTCTTAAACATGAGTTTCATGGTCGTATGATGTCATCTAATGGGAAGAGATAATTTTGACTGACAGGTGATGGATACTTTTAATAGGATGAGACTTTATCTCATGAAGTTAATACTTGTTAATCTTCAAGACATGATATTATCAAGACAAAAATGCCAGTAGGAATTCCACATTTTTAAGTTTTGTTAAATATTTTTATTTATGAATGTGAATAATAATCCTTATACTTTAATATTATTATCAATACATTTCATGAGTGTTGTACTTATATGTATTATCATAACCCATGAAGACATATATTCATACATAATTTTGGTACATTGGGTGCATCATAAGTGATATATTATTAATAAATAAGGGGAAGGATTTATCCCTTTTGTATTTATAGAATTTTATATCTCTTCCATTTGATTCAAATGGAACCATCACATTAAATATGATGGACATGTTGTATTGGAAAGTTTATTTTAGGAATTCAAAGAAAGATGCACCAAGTATATTAGTTGATTTCTTGAGTATGAAACCTAATTTATGAGAAATCATGACAAATATATTATATTTGACACTGAGTGTTTGAATGTGGTTATAAATATTGAAACATTAACTTGTTTCTCTTGGATTACTTTACTTTTTTCCAGATACTGATATTTTATTTTAGGAGAACCCACATAATTCCACTAAGTAATAAGCCTAAAGGGTTACACTTAGTGTTTCTATTGATCATGATTTAATTTTATCTAAATTTAATTATTAGAATAAATATTATTCTCTATTTAGTGGAATAATATTTATTTAGGATTTATTGATCAAAAATATTTAGTCAGCATATTTATGTGTGAGTTGAATATTAAAATAAATATTTATTCACAAGATCATGAATATTCTATTTATTTATTTATTTAATGAATAAATAATATTTATTTAAAATATTATTGAATTAATAAATGTTATAAAATATTTATTCAATAATTCAATAAATTTTGATGAAGATGTGATGAATAGGCTTGGGGTATGATGATAAATATTTATTTATTATATTGTAAAATAATTATTATCAATGTTTGAGATAGAACACATCATGCGATAAATTATATTATTATTTATTTTCATGAAATGGGGTATATTATGATATTAATATATAGTTAAGAGACTTTGTGAAAATAATTAATATTAAACTCTAAAATTGACTCTATATATACCCAATTATGTCATTTGTGTTGGGATTTTTTGTTTAGAATTTTGTTATGCACAACACCAATCCTTTCCTCCCTAGATATTTCTCTATACCAATAAAATTTATAGGGTTTCTATCAAAAATTAAATAAGTGAAATGCTTCCTCATTCCTCTCAATCCATAGAGTACAATATACAATCCATCTAACTTGAAGGGATATTAGTTGTGATCAAAGGCATTGGTGCAAGATATTTGGTACTTCCACACTACCACCTAGATAACCATCAGTAATTTTTCAAGATCAAAAGGAGAAAATATGGATTACTACTAGAGGGATTCATTCCTTGGATACTTAAAGAGAAATAATGGTGTAACTGAATAGAATTTAGATGCTCAAAGTCTTCTATAAGTAAATAATTCCTAAATATCGTGGTGATTATTATTGTTTAAATTAATTATAAATGTCACATGGAAAATATCCTCTCTTATTGGTTCTAGCATTTATATCAGTTAATAATCGAATTAATTCAATGGTCATGATGGTCCATTTTCTTTTACATCTCAAATTATTCATTAATTACAACAAAATAATATGTTGAATACTTCCCAGTACGTGATTCCTCTATGTCCAAACCGTTCAATCATAATAGAGTGTTCAAATTTAAATTTATAATTATTTTTTATTTGTTGATAATTATATGCTTTACTATTGGTTTTTTATTTTTTGAAATTTGTTCATTAAATCTAAACATTAATATTTCTTATTATTCTTCTTCTTTATATCTCATATAAACAAGAAAATGTCAATAACATACAAAGAAAACCTAAAAAAACCATCCATAGGTGTTGAGGGTTCTATATGAATAGAATGAGACTACACAACATGTATCCCGAACACTACTGGAAATTTTTTCTATACCTGCAATTTTGGAAACCATTCTTATAGAGTGTATATACCAAATATTTTAACAAATATTTGTTATAGGTGTCCCTTATACCAATGGTTTTCTAGAGAATTTGGTATAGGTATCCAAAAGGAACCTATACCAATGGTTTTCAAAACCCAATAGTATAGGAATTGAAAATTAATAGATCTATACTAACATTTTTTCAAAACCATTGGTATAGGTTCTATTTGCATACATATACCAATGGGTATACAATACCATTGGTATAGGTACCAAATATTAATGTAGATATACCAACAGTTTTAAAAAACCAGTGGTATAGGTCTCATTTGGATATTTATACCAACATTTTTTCAAAACTGTTGGTATAGGCCCCAATAATTAATGGAGTTATACTGATGGTTTTCCAAGACTATTGGTATAGGCAAGACCATTTTTTGTATATTTATATATAATAAAATTAAATTCTTCAAATTTTATATTTATTTTTATACATACATATATATATATACTTACTTGTCTAATTATAGACACAAAATTGGTCATAGGTTGTCGGTTAAGTTGTTCTATTCTAAGTGAGGGGTCCTGGGTTCAAAAATTACTATATTTTTTCACATAATCTATACTAACTTTTTATCAAACCATTGGTATAAACCTATATTAATAGTTTTAAAAATTATTGGTATAGGTATTCATTATGAAATTAACTATACCAATGATTTCAAAACTATTGGTGTAGAATAATTATACCAACAGTTCATCCAAACCGTTGGTAAATATTTTTCCTAATAGAAAATCACTAAATGTTCCATAAAACCATTTTTACAGGATATACTATTCATTTGGAGACCTATACCAATAGTTTCAAAATATTTTTATAGTATTTTTCTATTATTGGAAGGTGTTTTTCATGTGTCCATGTACAATGTACCAGGACAATTCAAATTTTATTTGATGTGTCTCGCATTGAATCAAATGTAGTGTCATTAAACACCATGTATTTACTAGCCAAGGTTGGCAAATGTTTTTCTAGAATAAACATCATGTTACTTAGATACACATCATATAGTTCAAGATTTTTATAGTATAAAATACATAGTCAAATAAAAATCAAGTATTAATACACTAATCATGTGACTGAAAATCATGTAACTCATAGGACACATGACGATTAGAACTCATATACATGGGGTACCTAATTAATATCTAATGCTGACATACATGATCATTCCCTAGGAGTGTTTCGTGGTAAAATGACATATAAATATTCACAACATGTAGCAGGCTTATACTCTCCATGTATCGTACCAATTTATGTGAAAAATAAAATTAATTAACTACTCTATTAAACTTAATCAGAACATGGCCTTATATATAGCATGTTAATGTGTTGTTGATTGGTAGTGCATGCCATGTGATAGGTTATATATATTAAATACTTAATTAATTTCCATGTAAAAAGTAAAACTACACACCATATATGGTCCTTCCAAGTTATATACTTCGCTTGAATTAAAATAATACACCCCATGTAATAAAACATGTGTATGTGTGTCATTTATTAAAAGTAAAATTCATGTAATTAAATAGAATTATATGTATTCTGCACTTTGTGTGAGTGAAATCACATGGAAATTACCATGTAGGTTAGTTAAATAATGTACATGTTATGTTTCCTCCAAGTACATTCCATGTACATAATAAATTTTTAATATATTTTATTTATTTTATTTATTTTATTTATTTAATATTATAGTGCATGGGAATTTCAAGGATTTTTTGGATGAACATTAAGATAACTTAATTAATTAATAATGATAATTTATTAATTTGAACGTGTTTTATCTTAATTAATTATTAGTAAAATGAATTATATTTTATTAAATGTGTATTCATTGCATGAGTGGATGTTCATGAGATTTATTGACCTGTATATGGGTTGTATTTCTTTTATTTTAATTATTGTATGGGTATTTTTTTACAATTATTATTGTTAAATTAAAATGATGTCATAAATGTCATTTTCACCTCTTATTATGTAAGGACATGAATTTCCATGATTTATTTTATGTAAACCTCTTTAAACCATTCCATTAGTTCCCCCCATCAGTGTATGAGTAAAGAATATGTGAGGATGGACCTCCTAGGAAATTAGTGGTGATTCATGATATAGATGAGGTGAAATCAACATATTTGATACATAGGATAGAGGTGGAATATTTTAAATAAATCCAAGACCAACTCATATATTTTTTCCCCTAGGGACAATGTTATATTTATTTTCCACTCAATAAACAGACTGGTAGGTAAATCTCATGATCATAAAAATTATTTATTTTTCTTCTACATGGTTATTTATTTTATTTTATAGAAGATTTTTTATGATCAAATAAATAAATGAATTAAATAAAAATAATCTTAAAATGGAATAAATAAAAGTATTGTATGTGAATATTTTATAGACACATTATTAATACTCTAAAATCATATTTTTTTATTTTGAATAAACCCATTTTTAGGGATAAGTGGGAATCCAACAACAAACCACCGTAATCCATAAACATGTGTTCAATAACTTAAGTAAAATATAATTATTATAATAATAAATGTAAAAGGATAAAATTTGAAAATTTATGTATAATAAATACCAAAATACCTCAAACATATATTAAGTTAGACTAAGTCTTCCGTCATCTGAATTGAGATACTCCCATAGTTAAATTGTTAATTACAACCTTTACTATAGGAATTTTTATTTATTGGGAAGTCTTAAAAAATATAGTGGATCGAATTAAATAAACATTTATTAGATTTAAAGGCCTTAGTCTATTGGATAAAAATTTGGTGTTAAGTGTTGAGAAAATATGGATCATTATTTTAAGATTTGAGACTCCAGTCAGCATATCAGGGAATTACAAACTAGCAGTCGGAGAGACCACCTACCTAAATAATTTCTTATAATTTTCTTGTAATCTGTCTATATTATAAAAATCGAAATATTGATCATTAACACTAGAATGTACATAGTATAGGGCATTCCAATTCTGATGATGAGGATTATTTTTCCTTGATAAAATAGTGGGAGAGTAATTAAAAATTAAATTATTTCATCTCACAAAATTTGGTAATCAAGTGAAGTACTAATAATATTTTTTGTATATTATTGTAGTTAAATTGAAATTAATTTGAGTACGTTATCCCTATGATTAATTTTTGATAAATACAATCTCCTCTCTAGTGGTAACTTTCATGAATGGTATAGGATCTTATATATAATAACATTCAATGAATGGACCCTAATTCATGATACACATTCTAAGGAGGCAAGTGATGAGGAGTTATTTTTCTATGAGAAACACTAGGATGGTGTAATAGATATCTAGTGTTTGATGTTATCATATATGTCCAATAAACTTATGAAATCTCATAAGAAGAATGATTCCTATATCATGATAAATAATATCTATGATCATTATTATGGGAGAGTAGGAATTATTTTAGATCTCCAAGGTGCTCTTCATAAGAAAAATCTGAGAAGGTATTCTAGTTGGGCCTCAAGTAGTCAAGATTAATGGTTATATCGAGTTTCTAGATATTTTAGGGTTTAACATACCTAATGAGTTTCATAATGATATCATTCTAGTATCACTCCATCAAAGATTCTCTAACTATCTTGTAAATTTTATAACGAACAGCATTGAGAAGTCTCTCCTAGATCTCCTCACTCTAATTCTCCAATTTGATAAGGATATGAAGTGTAAAAACCCTTTTTTACTTAATAATAGTAAGAGGAAAGTCCAAGTAAATATATATAAGACTAACTCCAAGTCTATATCTACTACAAAATACCCTTCAAAGAAAATTAATATGAAATTAAAAGAAATTTATAAGGACATATTCTATTTATTATGTGTCATGAAAGGCCCCTAGAAGAAAAACTACACAATAACAAAGAAGTGAGGAGAATATTTAGGTGCAATCATTATCTAGTGAAATCTATCTATTTCTATAAATTGGGTATTAGATATATCTTGTAGTTCACATATTCTTATCCAATTGCACAAACTAAGTAGATTTAGAAGAGTTTCATAATCTAAGGTGGATCTAGGAGCCACTAATGGATCCAAATTTTCTATAGTAGCTATTAGAGACTATCACCTCACATTTCCAATTGGAATGGTCTTATTTTTAAATAATTTTTATTATGTGATTTCAGTTACTAAAAACATTATTTTTTTATCCAGCCTTGACACAAATGGATTTATTTATAAATTTGGGAATAAATGTTTCTTCTTTTAAAAAGAAACCATTTTTTATGATAAGGAAAAATTAAATAACAGTCTTTATGTGTTAGATTACACGAATCTACAAATGGTAATTCATAGAAAATCAATTTTTCTTGACTCATATCATACCCAACTATGGCATCATAGACTAGTTTAAGTAATTGAATAATGCTTGACTAAATTATACTAATTCTGAAACTAAAACCTCCTGGCATATTTCACACTTTTTTACATGGAAAAATAACCATATATAAATTTAATGTAGTGGTTTAAAGGGATAAAAATCTTCTTGAATAGGTTTATACTGATGTGTGTGGATATTTTACAGTTGAAGAAAGGGGTGGAGACTCAAAATTCATAACTTTTACAGATGACATTAGTGAAGTGTTGAGGATCGAGTTTCTCCATTGAAAAGTGGGGATTAATCAATAGAGATGGGTTTTTAAAATTTCATCCAACACAAATAAACCTCAAAAACCTATTATAGTTTAATCCATTTAAATATAAATTCTCAACCTCACTCATGTGTGAAGAAAATGGAAGAGAAATGAGCATCATTATTTTTACAATATTTATTCCCTTCATGGGAAACATATTACTTATTATGGCTTGTTAGTATCCCCAACCATGGATTCTTCACTAAACCAAAAATATTTATAACTTACATCATTATCATATCATCACACTATTATTTTCTAGAGGAACAACAAACATAGAATATTTTCACTTCTTACATAGAAATTATTAAACTAGAATGAGAAAGATATCCTTGAAGATTTGGATTCTCTAATAATAGCAGATCTTGACCTCCATCCATGAGCCTCCATAATTTTCTATAATAGTTTTCTCACTTAATGAAAAATCAAATTTTGATTTTTATTCTCTATCATCATACTTAGATCTATTACACGATATGCTTGAGCTTAAAAAGATGTATATTGTGATCATTGAACTTTGGGATTCTGACTCTCTTATTCTCTCAATGTTTTGATACACAACTCAATATCAGTCAAAAAATATCTCTCATGGACTACTCTCTATATTTGAACAATTCAAAATTTAATGATTAATATTAATTCCACTAATTAATTTTTCATATTAACATTCTCAATTATTCTATCAATCAAATCATAATAATTCGACCTTTATTTAACTCATTTAGTTATGTACTTTTTCATTCACCACAATCTCAGGAATCTTTTAACCTTTATTTAACTACTTTTCTCTTATATAATTCCAATTCTACCCTTATTCTCTTTTTTTTCTCAAAAAACTCCCTTAAAAATTATTCTCCAACTTTGATCATCATGAAATAATAATTCAAAAATAGTGATTTATGAATTTCTAGGAATGGTCATTATATTTTTCTCAAAATAATTGCTTTAAACTCATATTCTTTCTACTTATAACTCATATTAGGTCAAACTCAAGAACATGTAGCATCACAAACATTCAAACTCAAAAACTCAGAAATAATATCAACCAAAAGTGATTATGTGAACTATATACCAGAAAAACATCATCACATTGACATTCCAGATTTAAAATATGGATATTATTCAAGAAAAAACAAGACTTTAATACACTTATCATTGTTTCAGTTAAAAAGAACTTGAAACTTGAAAAAAAAAATAGGATCAAAAATTTTAAAATATTTCAAAACATAACTTAAATAATATGTTAAATATGATTTTTTTCACCTTTTAAGATCATATTAGGTGTCATCATATTTAACATAATTCAGAAAAATAATTTTTAAAAACTCAAATTTTCATCCAGAAATATATCTGAATATTTCTTTTTTTGGCATGACACAAACGTAAGTCCTGGTGGCACATAAATATTGATCAATGAAATTTATATAGATCTCAATAATACTTACTTTTTGGAACTATTAAAGTCATAGGTATGTTTTATTTTGATCCTTGAGTTGGTTAAATTTGGGTTTAGGAAGTATTGGAGGTGCATGATATCTTAAATAGGGTTTTTCACTTATTAGTGCAACATGGGATAAACAATGTTCTGGTCCAAGCCATATTGATCCTAGGAGCCACCTATGTGAATTGGATAGGTCTAAAATGCCTATGGAGAGGTGTGATATTGGGTGTGGGATGTTGGGGTTATCCCAATGGACCATGGACATAAGGAAACCACCAAATCATAGAGGAGGTCATGGTGGATTTAAAATGACTATGATTTTTATACCACACAATAGAGGGTTTTCACCCTAAAATTTCAAGGGTTACAATATATATAATTCCAAGAAGGTTTTTAGGCTTACTTCCTTCTTCAAGTAGTGTCTTAGGGTGTTTCCCTTCTACTTGGGCTTGCCCTTGATAATTTATCATCATGTGATCTTAGCCTATTTTCTTCCAATCACCATTTTTAATGGAAACTATATTTCTTATATTGGTGAGTTTTTTGTCTCAATACAATGGTTCTTTCTCATGTAATACCTTATTTTTCTTGTATAATCCTTTGGTTTTTCTTGTGAAAATTATTTTTTTAATATATATGAGAGATACTCTATGTAAATGATTCTTCAGTGGCATGTAAAATTGATTTAAAGGGGGGTTTATTTAAAAATATTTTTACATACATCATGTGTTTGATGAAATTACTCAAAGATGGTTTTGAACTTAAAATGGTTTTTAAAGCATGGGAGTGATAATATTTTTCTTGGGAAGTATTTTATAAAATTTTGATCATTGATTACTTGAATGTTTTGAGAAGACATAACACTTTTGGAACCTTGGGTTCATTGGGTTATGGACATATGAAAACCTTAGTGTGTATGTCACCACTATGGGTTATGATTGGGAGACTAATAGACTGTGGTAGGACTCAATATCCTAGGATTCACATTTATTCCTGACTAATGTTCCTTGTGTATCCTAGTTATTTATTCCCATAGGCTATATTACAATTTTTCTTGGTTTTATTCTTGATGGTATTATTTATGTGTTGAATTCTCACATGCTTATCTTTTTGATAAGGGTGATTTTGACTACATCCCTCTATGTTATCATTTATATTTATTTTAATATCCTTGGTTCTTTGATTATGAATTGGTTTAAAGTAAAACCAAAGGATATTTTTTTGAGAAATGTTTTTAAATGAAATGTTATTAAATGAAATGCTTTATAAAACTTGTTTTTTTAATCTAGAGTTAATGGTTTCATGGTGATATACATTGTACAGATTAATAGTGGTATCCTATTGGGTATTTTCCTTACACCCTGCATATTCCTTAGGGAATATATAGATTTATTTTTTCAGAAAATAGTTAAAGGAAGGGGTTTCATGTATCTTGATGACTTATCTTGGTTTGTGTCACTTTCATAGTTGTTGGGTATGGTGGTGATGGATGAATACATGGATAATTGGTTATGGAATTAGACTAATTATGTTTTTGGGTTTAGTCTTATAGATCATTTTTTATGTATCATAGTTGTGTACCTATTCTTCCATGATGTACTCTATTTGTTTATACTTATCTTTTTATACATGATACATGTTCTATTGTATTTTTAGGGTGAAATAATTCCCATGGTTTTGTATCTTAATACCTAGATTCTTGGTTTCAACCTATGATGATCAGTAATGTGCTTCAGGCATTGTGGTGATCCATCTTGGGTGATGTGTCTAGTTGAACTAAGTTGATTCCTTACTTACACAAAACTTGAAATACACATACGTAGATGCATTTTATTTCAAATAACTCGTATAAATATGAGTGATGACTCAAATATGACCTCAAACACACCAACATATACACAAAATGACTCATACATAGTGTCCAAAACACACATATGTGAAGACAATAACAATCATACGCATTCCCTTTTCCAAAACCCAAACACAAATAGAATTCCAAAATTTCTTTAAAAAAATTATTTTAGAAACATTTTAATCTATATGGAATAATATAAAAAATATCCCTTATAGATTCAATAGCTTCTCTGTAATCTATAAAGATTATCAATCTTGTTAAGTAACAAATAAAAATTCTCAATATAATACAAGGTTCACTTCAAGTAGATATATATATATATATATATTTACTTAGTGAAGTATAAGTGAAATTCCTTTGATAAATTCAAGAAATTAAAGGATGAATTTTAGAACTAACACTACAAGAAGATAAAAAAATCCACTTAGATCAAAATGAAAATTTTCTTAAACAATATTTCATTGATTATTTATGAGAGTTAGGAATTTTATATCAACCCACACCTCCTTATACATTATAATGGAATGGTGTAAGTGAAAGAAGGAACCATAATTGGCTAGACATGGTAAGGTAAATGATAAGCCATGTAATTCTTCCATAATCCTTTAGGGATAAATATTATAGATAATAGTAAACATTGTAAACTGAGTTCTAACTAAAGTAGAAAATTGCATTCCATGTAAAATTTATAATGAAAATAAACATGTGTTGTCATATATACAAGTGTAGGGTTGTAGATATTTTTTTAAGGCTGTCTATATAATCAAACATGCACCTCAATGCACTAAGTGTGTCTTTATAGGGTATTATAAGGAAACTAGAGGATATTTCCTATAAACCCCCTCAAATAAGATGGTAGTAGTTGAATAAAACCCCATATTCCTTGAGAGGGTTAATATATCTATAATATAAAGTGTGAGAGAGATTCACTTTGATAAAATTGTTGCTCAAGGTACACATGAGTTAGAATATGAACAGATTCCATAAATCCCCATAAAAGAGGATACTTTAGAGAAATAATTACAAAGTACGAGTACAAAAGAGGTTAAATAACCTAAAAGATATCCTATTTTAATCACCAGATATAATGACTCCTTATTAGTTGGTAGTAATGATCTCTTGACCTATAAAGAAGGAGTAAGTGTCATAGAAGCTTCCAAATGGAAAGAATCCATGATTTCTAAGATGGATTCCATTTACCAAAACCATGCTTGAATTTTGGTAGATCCTATAGTGGATGTAAATACTACATGTTATAAATGTTTATTCAAGAAGAAAATGGACATGTATAGACAAGTTAGTACCTATAATGGTAGACTGGATGAAAAAATAGTTTAAATAGATAAATACATAGACTAAAATGAAACCTTTTCACTTATTGTTATGATGAAATCTATCAGAATTATACTTTCCATACAAACTTACCATGAAAATGATATTTTATTGATGGAAATCAAAATAACTTTCCTTTATGGTAACCTTCAGGGAGATGGATATATGGCACAATCAGAAGGATTTTTGACACAAAACGATAATAATAAAGTATAAAAGTTGCAAAGATACATTTGTGTATTAAGTAATGTATCTAGGTCATTGAACATTCAATTTGATGAATCCACAATTTAATTTGGGTTCAGAAGTAATTAATCAGAGCCTTGTGTGTACAAGTGGTTTAATGGGAGTGTAATCATTTTCTTGATAATATATGTTGATGGTATATTACTGATCATAAATTAAATACCAATATTATAGACCATTAAGAATTATTTTAACACATGCTTATCCGTGAAATACTTAGGTAAAGAAACATACATGATTGGGAATGATATCCATTATGATATATCTAAGATGCTAGTTGGAATAATTCAAGGTATATACATTGAAAAAATAACAAATAGATTCAGTGTGGAACAATCCAAAAGTGTATTGTTTCCAATGTCACATGGAATTAATATTTCCAAAAAAATGTGTCCTTAGGAACATAAAGGATGGAATGGATCTCATATGTATCCATGAAAGGATCAGTCATATATATTCTACTATATACTAAGATAAATGTCACATATGCCTTAGGTACAGTAGAAAGATATCAAGATGATTTGGGATACCACAACTGGATGGTATTTAAGAAAATACTTAATTATATGAGGTGTACTAAGTATATTTTATGATTTTATGGAGGATATGTGGAACTTGTCATTATGTGATTTATATTTGCTAGTTTCCAAATTTTTCAAGATGATCTAAAATCACAATTAGGATAAATTCTCACTTCTAATGGTGGTGGTGTGAGATGTAGGAGCTCAAATAAATCCATGTTTGGTGATTCTATAGTGGAGTTTGATTATATTTTAGCTCTTGATACAGCTAAATAATCTGTTTGGATTTGAAAATTCATCAATCATCTAGATTCAGTGCTAAGTAGTAAAGACCCTATCACACTATATTATCCTAATACTATGGTGGTGACTCTTTTAAATGAGTAGAGATAATATCATTGGATTAAGTACATAAAATATCATCTCTTGAGTTATTTTTCTCATATAGGTGACATTACAATAAGAAAATATTCCCTAAATGAAAACGTTTCAAACCCATTAAATAAATCCATTTCTTAGAAGAATCATATTCATCTTGTGATAGCTAACATGCTAAAAGTCAGTAGTGGTTGAATCTATTACAAGTGAGAGTTTGTTATATTTGGTGTTCTAGAACCAAATTATTTATAATTTAGATTACTTATATATTTTAAAATATATCAATATTAATGTCTTTTTAGATATTTATTATTATTCTACATGATTATAGTGTGATAATGTCTTAGATTATTTGCTTCATTAAAAAGGTCATAGAAATTCCCCACTATGATGAGAACCTAAAATATATATGATGATATTCTTAAACATATGTCCCAATTCCATATGAAATCATTTGATAGAACATATATGATGAAAAATATTTTGTTTTGGATACTTGTAATATGAATATACTTCATCACATAAAGTTATCACTTAGTAATTTTCAAGATATGAGATTATAACGAAATACTCACCACTAGAAATTACACATGTTTACATTTCATTTGATATTTCTATATAAAAACATGTGTAATGATACTTGGATATTAATATTAATATTAATGAATATCATGAGTTGTGTACTTAGATGTATTTCCATAAACCACGGTGACATATGTCCATGGTGAAGTTGGGTACATTGGGTGCATCATGAGTTATATATGATTAATGAATAAGTTAAGAAAGTATTTTTCACTTTTGTCTTTATGGAATTTGATATCTTAACACTTTGATTGAAATTTAACCTTCACATTAAATTCCATAACCATTGTGTATTGAGAAGTTCATTTTAAGAAGTCAAAGAAAGATGTAATAATCATATAGGTCAATGACATGAGTATGAAAACTACTTTATAAGATATTGACACTAATGAATTATATTATAAAATGACCTTTCATATATATTTTTCAATATTGTGACATTCATTTATTCCTCTTGGGTGCCTTTAAATATTTATATATGTATATATTGGACTTTAGGATAACACGTCTAATGCCACCAAAGAATAATCCTAGAGGGTTATACACTTAGTGATTCTATTTATATTAATTAAATTCTATTTAAATTTAATTATTGGAATATATATTATCCTATAGTCCATAGAATAATATTTACTTAGGATTTATTGACAAAGTAAAAAAAATTAGAATTTTTATTAAGAAAAAACAAAAAATACATATAATCATCATGGAGGTTTTTAGTGATGCATCCCAAGGGAATATATACAAAAAATTACTTTACATTCAAAAGGTAATTATACAATACTCAGATAGGTGATCATATCCTCCACTTGATTTACATTGGAAGTAAACCATTTTATAGAAAAATTACCTTCACTTCATGTATTCATGATTTCCACCCCTTGATGAAGTATGTTTCTATAATACCCAATGATATAAGAAAATATCCAATGAATGGGTATAAATCCCTTCAATAATTTCATAACAAAATAAGAATTCAATTTTATCCCTAAAATTGTTATACTCCTCTTGTTTCAGAAAATTAATCTAGTTAACATATCCTTCTCTTTAGTAATAAGAAAACTGATTTAACCATAAAAAGGCTTAGAATTCCATGATAATACAACCCTAATGATCTCAAATAAAACCTACACCATGCATATAACAATGAAGATAGGATCCATATGAATTTATTTTGATACCCTATTTCAGATTTTTAATTTCTCCTGGTGACCATGATTCTCCCTAATTGGAGTCACCCTTAGTTAAATAATTCTAAAGAGATAATTGTTTAAATAGTGATAAAAATATAGTTTTTTTCTAGGGGATATATGGTGACATCCACGTCCAAAAATTTGGTTTTGATTTGGGAAATATAGGATCTTAATAATCTATGTTGGATCTTGTTGCATAGATCCAACATTACCCAACAACCAATTAGAAACAAAAAAAATTGAGAATGTGATACTAAAGAGCCTCCTATACTTATTTTGATACATGAAACTAGGAAATGATCAATTGAATTGAACAAGTAAATCAGTCCCAGGAATCCTTTTGGATAAAACTAGATATATCTCTCCCATTCACCCTTAATAAAAAAATTGAAGGATGGGATCCATGTTATCATTCACACAACACTGACATTTTTATACTAAAGGAATACCAATATTCTACTCAGCATAATCCATGAGAAGAGATTTCTTCCAAATGATTCACACTAGAAAATTGAACTTGAAATGAATATATTTGTACCACATGTTGATGGACATGTCATCCATAATTACATGGTCATGGATGATCTTACAATATTCAATAGGGGTAAAATTTCTTGTAGAAAAGGGGTAAAAACAAAAGTATCAGAATCTATAACAAATTGGATTTATGAATAAAGGGACATTTATTCATCATTCAAAATAACATCAATGAAGTTTAGATGATCACAAGCTTGTCTGTAAGTAATATATGGTACTGGAAATCCAATGACCTAAATAATGGTACCATACAAGTTGAAACTCTATAACATGATATATCCCATGTTGATAATCCATTGGGTGTGATCAATGATGATGTGTATGGGATCTTGGAGGACATGCCACAAATAAGAAACTGCACCACTTGAATTTAGCCATCTTGATGTCCAATTACAATATTTTATCCTAATAAAATTGTCCCAAATTTTTACCCAACAATAGAATACGAGATGATTCTAGATAGCATGTATTTCATGCTCTCATAGACTCTCTTAAGGTTGATACCTCCTTCTTCAATGGGCCTTTCCAATTGAGACCAGTTATCCCAATAATGATGTCCATTATGTTTAGAATACCATAAGAACTATTGATAATTTTTATTGATGAATTTTTATTATTCATAAATTTTATAAGAAACTCAATACATAATTTTAAATAATTCTTAATAGAATATAGAATTAAGAGTGGACAATATGTTAATTTTTCCAAGAGTGGAGTTTACATTTTTAAAAAATAATATGAAAGGCATACTAAGCTTATCAAGGATCCTATAAGAATTTCTAGGAATCGCCTCCCTATAGAATATTTGGGGGACCCTCCCAAACAAAATATTTTGTGATCAGTTCTTTAATATTATTATTAATATAATTACATGTTGGATTCTCAACTTGAAGAGTTATCTCCTATAAAGAATATTATAAATATTAATTAATTTATTGAATGAATAATATTTATTTTAAATATTGTTAAATGAATAAATATTATGAAATATTTATTTTAGAATTAAATAAATATTGAGGGATATGTAAGATTGAGTTTTGGGTCTGATGATAAATATTTATTTATCAGAATTATGCGAGTTAGTGAATTTCATTATCTAAATAACATTATTATCTATTTTCATTTCATGGGTTATTTTATGGGATTAATAATTGATTAAGGTACTTTGTTCAATTAATTTATATTAAACCCTATCATTGTCTCTATATATACCCCATTATGTAATTTTTTATTGGATTTTTCAAAACACAACACCTCTCCTTTCCTCCCTAGATATATCTCTCCCCCAAGAACATCATTAGGGTTTCTCTTAAGAATGAGAGAAGTGAAATTCTTCCTCATTTCTCTCAAGAGGGAGAGACCATGATATGACTATTCCAACATGAATGGATAATGGTTGAAATAAAATGAATCTATACAAGATGACTATTAATTCCACACTATAACTCAAAGTATCATTAGTGATGCTTCTAGATCAAAGAGAGAATGTATGGATCTCCACAAGAAGGATTATATACTTGGATCCTCATAGTGAAATTATGTTTCAACCAAATTTTATTTAGATGGTTATCCTATTATAAAACTAATGAACTCTTAAAGTTTGAGGTAATTATTTTTGTTCAATTTATTTATAAATTCAACAAAAAATACTCTCTTTTTGGTTCTAGAATATTCAAATTATTTCAATGGTCATGATGATATATTTTCATATGAATTTAGAATTATATATTGATTGTGAAAAGAATTAAAGTATGATACTTTGAAATAGGTGATTCCACTATATATGGAACCTTCAAGGATGTCATTCAACTACCAATTTTGATCTTTATCAAGAATGGATTAAAATGGATATAGTAGTGGCTCAGTGGTGTAAGGTACATATACTAGTTATTAATTTTATATAATATCATGTTTTTAGTCATCACACATGGTTGATATTGGTTTTAGGTTTATTATTGTTTACATTGTGATTAGAAAATTTCATTAGATACTAATAAACCTTTTGGAGGATCAGAGAAAGACCATGGTTTTAGATTCTCAAAAAAATATAAAATGAAGAGTTGAACTATGCTATATAAAACAGAGTAGAGTGTCATCTTTAATGATTCAATTTGTCTTATAAAATATAACTTACATAATCTATGTTGGTATTTTAGTTTTAAAATAGGTGTTTAATTTTTATTATGTGGTCCATAACATACATTACAATAACTTGGTGTTAATGTCACATAGGGTATACACTGTGTGAAGTTAATCCCGTGAAGGGGCACATCATGTTATGTTAATGCTATGTAGGACCCTATATTATAAGTTGTGGTGTCCATGTGTATTATATATGTTACTTGGTTAATATTAGTTGGTTAGTGAGATATTCCTACATAGTAATCGGTTAATATAATGTGATGTCAATAATATTTTTCGATAATAACAACTTGAGATTAGCGCTTGTTATTTTTACACAGGCCTCCACCCACACAATGTTAATATTACACAATTTCGTTTTTAAATTTTCACAACCTTTATGCAACATAATAATCCTATAAACAATATCTTTTTTAATCCCACATAGAGTCACTTGTTTAATCCTATGTACCACCATGATTTTAATCCTATACAGGAATTAAAATTGATAAATATCTTGTTTTCTATAAAATTCAACTAAAAATTGATTTATATAATTTTTAAAAGGATTATAAATTATATAAAAAGTTAAATATTGGGTATTTATTTATTTATAAATTTTTTATAATTTAATTAATTTTTAAAATTTTATAATTAATTAGATTTTTTGAAACATTAATTAAATATCCCATAAAATAAATAAGTAATATTAAATTACATTTTTATAATTATATGGAATGACATATGAAGAGTTTATTTAGGAATTATAAGGTTAATTTATAAAATATTAATAAAATTATTAAATTGGGCTAAAATATAAAAGTTTATATTAATATTATGAATTATTCATAATATTTTATTTGACTTGTCCAAATTAAAGTCCTTATTTGAAGAAGTTATTTAAATCACGTCAAAATGAGTTTTTTTATTTATTTTATCATTGTAAAAATAATATAAATATAGATATTTAGATTATGTAAATTGTTTACATAATAGAATTGAAATATAAAATGTACTTCATATAATATCATATATTTGAAGTAAATATCATATGATAAATAACATGAAAGAGTTCATATTAGAAATAATTATAAAATGTTTATGTTTTTTTAATTATGTACTTTCCAAAAATAAATATATATATTATAAATTGTATATTTTATCTTGATTTGTGAATTTTTCATAAATATTTTATCTCATATTTAAATTCATAAATTCCTCAATTATTAATTTTTTCATTATTGATTATTCATGAATAAAAAATATTTATATTATGAATATATGTGTATGTTTTAGTTTAAATTGTTAAACTTTTTCTAAATTTTCATACATGTATCTAAGAAGTTACATGATAGGTATCATAAATGATTTAGTTTTCTACTACCCTGAATTTGTCTTATAGAAAGTGATAAAATTTTATGACAAAGTTAATTATTATTTCTACATAAAATGAAAGGGTTTCACATAACTCATACATGGGATGCATTTGGGTGTGTTTGAATATAATTGGAATTTAATTTGGGTTATTAATGCAATATTAGAGTTTTTCATAGGGTTACATATCAATATGATTTGAACGTGTTGATTTGGTGAAAGGAATAAAACTCTAAACTAAATCATTAAAATCATTCTTACATGTAAAAGGGGATAACAAGGGATTATTTGGTGAGATTAAATCCCCTTAAAATAATATTAATTGTTATATTCCTTCTAAAGAAAGAAAGTGTTGGGACCTAAATCATTCAACCAAGAAAGTTCCTCTAAATCAGGAAGACTTTGGATTATCCTATGTATTGCATGGTAGAAATGGATAAACCTAAGAGTTCATTTATCTAATATCATTAAAATATTTTGGATACAATTATATAGGAAACCCTAATAGTTTTAATACTAGAGTAATACAGTTGGTTTTATCCCTATAATGGATTGGGGAAAGTTTTTTCTAGTCAACTATCTAATAGTCGTATATGATGTGATCAGGATGGTGACCTACTTAAATAATTAAGCTAAGATATGAATGAAAAAGTAGACTCATTACATAGTGAAATATGGATCTTGGCCCATGAATTTATATTTTGAGTTCAAAAGGGGTCATCATTTTAGTGGGATAAAATTTAATAAAATTACTTATCAAATTTTAGTAAAACATGATACTCATCTAGTAAAATATTTTGTTTTAGACAATAGCATCATTACCATCAAACTTATATTTGAGAATAATCATCCCAAACTATAATCTTAATGTTAGTGTATCCTAGGATATGAAACATGAGAAAACTTATTAAGTATTGAAATTATATGTGTCAGAAAAATATGCTTTTGAGTAACCAAGTGAAAATTTGTTCCAGCAGGTGAATCTAATTTCTTGTGAGAAGAATAAAATGATTCACTTAAGGATTAAAAGGAATTATTATTTTTAAGGAATTCATTATTTTTTTATTTTTAGAGATGTTATGAAAATGTGAATGAGTTTGAGAAAATCTTACTAAATATTATCAAACTATTGAGAATAGATGAACTGGACATATGATATCTATGTTATGTTACTATGTTGATAGGATTAGTGGGTAAAAGGTAAAACCAAAAGAATAAAATTTAGTTATAGATTCCATTAATTATTCTTATAGATGCTAGTCATGCTTATTACAACTTAGAGTTATCAAGAAAAGGGAGAAATTTTTCATTAGGTTGAAATTATCTAGATATATTAAGGGGTTTGAAAAAACTCCATGGAATGTCTATGTCGGATACCGGTGTTATAGAAATTAATTAATTAATTTTTAAGGGTATATGATACCAAATGTATACTTTACAAATGTTATAAATATATAGGATTTCAAAATCAAGGTAATGATTATTGAAGCTTATTTTTTATGGAAATGGTGAAGGAAAGGGTTACTTAATCATGTAATTAGGTGAAAAGGAATATATCAGTAAAGGATGTGTATAGTTATCTTATTTCACTTATATGGTGAGAGATGTTGTTTTTTAACAAATAGTTGTTATAAACGACATGAGATTTTTTATATGGTTTATCATTCATCAAATTATATAACATTTTTTAAAAATAATATAAGGATAAAAATGCTTCATCTGAGATAAAAGTTTTTATTCATATCATTTTTATAATATTAGGTATTTGATCCCACCTCCTTTAGTGGAATATTTTAAAGAATAATATTCCTTTCTTATAATTTATTCAAACACATAGAATACCTTACATAATATGGAAACAATAATTTATTTATAATTTTTTAAACCTTATTGGAGTATTAATTTGTGAATTTTGGGTTTTGGAGGTGTTGGGAGAAGGTTAGAATAAGATGGGGGGTTTCTAAAGCTAAGATGTCAGCTGGAAAGGGGTAGTTCAATAGTCTAGTGTGTCAGTCAATCATACTCAATTTTTTTTCTAAGTATATAGTAACCCTAATGTTTAAAGAGTGGATTGGAAAGTATGTTTATGTATTAGAATAAATTTCATCTCTAATGAATTTTTTAAGGGAATAATTTTATGTATTGAAAATACATTACATATTGAAAAATATATATATTATGTATTTTTTTATGACTAAGGTAAAAATCTCACATATAATAAATATATTATTTATATATTATGTATCAGGTTTTCTAGATAAGTAAATAATATTATATATTAATAGAATATATTATGTATAGGAAAAATATATTATGTATTGAATTTATCAAATAAAATTATATTATTTATCACAATACCTTAATGCCTTTATTTTATTTCAGTCTGAGCTCTAAAAAATATCTTATATATGAATTTAAAATAGTATATATCCTTCATAAATGTTTTATGTATCATAGTGTGATCCTTGACTTTTCCAAATATTAAATATATAAGATTCTTCAAATTGATGTGTAAGAGTAAAATCTTGAATATTTAAGAGTAATACCTTGAATACATAAGAGTAAAACCAAGATATATAAGAGTTAAATCTTGAATACATAAGAGTAAACCATGATATATATAAGATTAAAACCTTGATATGTAAGAGTAAAACCTTAAATAAATAATAGTAAAACCTTGATAAGTAAGATTAAAACCTTGAATATGTAAGATTAAAACCTTGAATACAGAAGAACAAAACATTTATATGTAAGACTAAAACCTTGATATGTAAGATTAAAACCTTGATATATAATAGTATAACCTTGAATACACAAGAATAAAAACTTGAATATGTAAGAGATATACCTTTTACACAGAAGTGAAAACCTTGATATGAAAGAGTAAAAACTTAAATAAATAAGTGTAAAACCTTGATAGGTAAGAGTAAAACCTTGAATATGTAAGATTAAAACCTTGAATACATAAGAGTAAAACCTTGATATGTAATAGTAAAACCTTGATATGTAAGAGTAAAACCTTGATATATAATAGTATAACCTTGAATACATAAGAATAAAAACATGAATATGTAAGAGATATACCTTTTACACATAAGTGAAAATATTTAGTTTTGTATTGAATAATATTTTATGATTGATAGGGGTATTATCTATCATAATCCATAGATTTTTTGAGTCTCCAATTGAGTTAGGGTGTTTGAGACTTATCATTTTTATCTATTATCATTTTTTGAATTATCATGCTTCCAATTTTTATTGGCTTGATGGTATAAATAAACCAAATAATGATAATAACCATATTAATTAAATTTAAGGTTGGAAGTGTATCACATGAGATTTATATTAATTAATATTACTGGTATATTTGGATGATTATGGATTAATATTTCTCCTTTGTTGTATTTTTTTGTTATTATTGGAGTTATTGGATCACCTTTCATAAAATTTTAATCACTAAAAAAAGTTAATGAATCAGTTGTGTGGAATCCAAAATTGAGGTGATGCTACTCATTCAAGAGATGTTGAATAAATATGAAGGAATTTTTTAAAAAGGGAATTATTGAAGTATGATGCTATTAAAACTAGGTGTTTTTTACTTCTAGTATTTTTTTATTATTGTGAATAATATGGTCTTGGAAGTGTGCTTTTTCACAAGAATTGAGGTCATGATGTGGGGAAGATGGATTGGTGGAAATTTAAGGGGTTTTGTTAAATTGTTTTGGTGGATATAATTGTGTGATTGATGTAGAAAGAGATAAATGGGTGTTTTGGTTGTTAGTTTAGGATTGTGTTATGGTTTTTTGGTATTGGATCACAAAGTTATTTTCATGGAGTTGGGTTTAGTTGATGTATAGATTTGTATTTTCCCAATGGAATACAATATGGTTGGTAATATATGATAAAAGGTTTTAAGTTCGGATTTAAAAAATATTGGGTTTTTAATATACAGTTAATGATTGAAATGAATGATTTTTGGTATAGTTAAACATGATTTATGGATAATTAATTATTTGGAATTTAATATGTAAAATTGAATGGAATAATAAATGTAATATGGATAGTAAAATGATAAATCTATAAGTAGATAAATGGAATTTTTTAATGGAAATTTAATGATGTTTTTAGGGTTTTATTGTGTGAAAAATTTGGGAAGGTTTGCGGTATAGTGTTGGAAATGGTTGGTAATTGTGGTAGTGATGGTGTGGTAACAGTGATGGGTATTAGTAGTATTGTTTTGGTATGAATATCTTAGGATGGGATCATGTGAGGCTATAATATATGTTGTGATTTCTTGTGATTTTTATATATCCCACAAAATTTGGATAACCTTATCTATGCCCAAATGTTTTGGGGTTCGGGTATTTTACCCAGCATTTAGTTTGGTGAGAGAACAGATGGGGGACTACTCCCTCTTCCCCATAATATCTTCTAAGCATAGTAATGGTTGTGGTGTCTTGAGGTTATGATGTATGGGATATGATGTCCAGAGGTTAATGTTTGAATGATGTGATTTTATGATTATGGTATAATGATGTGATAGAGGATGTGATTCGTGGTGGGGTTTATTCATGGTGGAAGGAGGGAATGATGTTTGTAATGAATCTAACTTTTATAAATCAAATTCCATTTTAAAATGAGTAAATTAATTATTAAGAAATGAAGTTATAGAAACACATAATAAATACCATGATAGGGAAATACCTTCTTTATCCTAGTTTCATCCCTGATTAGGATTTAATGGATTCAATTGATCTGTTCCCTTGCGGTCACTTAAATGGATGAAAATATGGAAAGGTAGGAAAGGATTTTGACCCTAGTGGGGTAGCTGAAATGGTGTTGCCTGAAGTAAACACAGAATGTAGATCCAATACGGCGGAGTTCGATGTGGATGGAAGATCTATGATGGTGGTTCCCGGTGCAGTTGTGGCATCGATGACTGATGTAGGTGATGTCACGGTGGTGATTATTGATGGGGCAAGTGGGTCTTTGATGGTAGTGACTGATGTGGGCGGTGCGAGTCATGCAAGTAGATCCATGCAGGTAGTCACTGATGCTGGTGGTCACTGATGCCAGTGGCATGAGTTGAGAGAGTGGATCTATTAAGTCTGATGTGGGTCATCCAGGTGTCATGATCTGTTCTTTTGGCATGGCTATTATGCTTACCATATTAGATGAGGTTTTTCCAAAAATGGTTGTGAATACTACAGCACCAGTGGTTGGTGTTGCTGGAACTTGTTCCTCACCTATAGTGGTTGTGTTGATGGAAAGCATACGTTGGTGAATGCGGAGCGCACGTCTGCAGTGGATAGAAAATTTATTGATATTTCTACAAGTAAATTAGAGCTTGAGTGGCCATATTTGGTTAGTTATTGTCCTTCTAGTGTAGCAGCAGTTGAAGATACAGTGAAAAACACATCTGACTCTTTCCCTAAAGCTAAAAAAATCAGAAAATATGAGGATTGAAAAGTTACAATCTAGTATTCTCAACCAGAGATATTTTTACAGGTAAATAATGTTTCTATAGAGTGAATGGTCAAGAAAGCTGACACTTCCCATGTGACTGCTAACATAGCAGTGATTCTTGGTAGATTTAAAATATGTGAATACTCTATAATCTATAGGATTGTTCTTACCTATGGAGGAAAGTCCTGGAAACTTGTTTATTTAGTTCGGAAGTTAGTCTCTACATGTGGTTTTCTATCTGAAGATGTATACCACTTGTTTTTGGTTTCTTTCACATCATCTTTCCATCTGAGGACCTAAACAAAAGGGGACGAGGGATATGTTTGGTCACCTTAAAACCCGATATGATATACTTTCAAGAGTGGGATTTTTTATTTAATCCATTTTCCATAAAAAAATACTAGAGCTCAAGTTTGTATTAAACTTATTGAACTTAATTAGATTTTGTGTCATCTTAAGATCTTATTCGATATTTCCTCTATTGTGGGAATTCCGGTCAAAATGGATAGGAATAATGAGATTTTCAAAAAAAAATCATTATGCCAGGATACTAGTGGAGGTTGATTTGATCTATATCTTGATCTATAATGTTTTTTTTGTCATTTTTAGATGATGATATTCCTTTAAAAGCGGAATATGAAAGTCTTCATGACTTTTTTCCATAGTGTCAATCTATTAGTCATGATAAAGATAAATGTCATAGGAATGTGGTTTGTGTCTTTTATTCATCAAAGGGGAACCATGAATCCTCTTATAGGAATAAATTGATGAAGCATGATACATCCAATGTAGTCTCTCCTAGTGATAGAAAAACCACTCTTGACAAAGTAAATGCATAGGTTATAGCTGATTCATCAGTTTTGACTAAGTAATTGTCACATGAGACCCATGGGTCAGGGGAGATGGCCTTTATATTATTGCCTGATAGAGAGCATGACCAAGAAGATAAGGGTGTACCCATACCAGGATTCACTCCTTCATTTGAGGGGCAACAAAATCCAAGTGATGATGGGAATATTTCAATGATTCAGAAGGAAATCAATAAATTAAGGGAAACTTAGGGTGTCTATGGAAGATGGGATAGTATTGAGGATGATTCCCCAAAAAATAATCCTATAGTCAGGTATTGTCCAAAGGGAAAAATGTTGTTGTGGATGATGAAAATTTTCAACATATTCCTCTTAGGAAATTGGGTCATAGGAAAGAATATTCCTATATGAAGCAGACTATGGTCAACAGGTCTCACAATCCCATTGAATTCAATTCCAACTAGTATGGTGATTATGATGATTCCAATCAGCATGATTATTATTTTTTATTTTATTTAGTTTTTATTGGAATGAGGGCATGAATACTTGTATGACCCCATCCATCCCCTCTATTTGTTTTCTTTTTTTCTTTAATAAAATGGATATTCCCTAACCTTTCTAAAAAAATAAATGAAGTTATAGAAAACACATGTTCTACTTTTGAATTTTTGAATAGTTATATGGTATGTAAAATTTAAAATACCATTCAACATTATATCCATTGATAATATATCCCTTGAACAGTGATTTTATGACTAGTATATATAAAGGATTATGATAAAGTATAATTGACACAGACTGAAGAAGTGGTGGACTCGACTAGTAGGATCATATACTATAAAGCACATTTATCAAAGCTTTTGAGGAAGATAACATCACTCATATTTTACCTTGACCAGTCCCAAACTTATATTCAATAACTAAATCATTAATGAAACCATTTATGGGAGAATTTCAAGCTCATCAATATCATGTCCCAAATCATGTACGCCGAACCACCCAAAGAAAATCTCCCCATCACACACCTTACCCTTAGGGTGTTCGAAGGTGTAATGAATAGTTATGTATCCAGACCCTAATAGTATGAATTTTTATATGTTTATTTTTTTGTAATAAAATAATTATTATATTTATCCATTAATTATTAATTTAATATTTTTAAATAATAAGTTTGAAAAAAAATTTATTCTAATGTGATGAAACAAAAATTGTATTTATGGGAAATATATAGTTTTAATAAAGACACACTTTTTAATGTAATCAAGAATTTTTGAAATAAATGATATTTTAATAAAATTTTATAATTAAATAATATTTATTAAATATATATGATATTATAATTTTACAATGATAAAAATAATTTTTATAAGTTTCAAAAAACTGTTATTCTCAAAAAACCAGTATTTTTCGATAAATGTAGATTTTTTATTTAAAAAAGTTAAAATTGCCATAATTAGAGAATTATTTGGATAGGATAAATATTATTTTTTAATAAACATTTTAAAATTATCCAATGGTTAATTTTTCATAATTTTTTGAGGTATTCAAATTTTTGGCTAAAAAATAAATACGGTATAAATATATGGTGTGTATTATGGTATTATAATGAACCAAAAGTGATTTAATATATTCTATAAAAGGTATGCAAGATAGACCATATATTTCCCCTTTAGAATAATTTTATTTAAGGTTATTTTATTAATTTTATAAATCCTGTATGAATTCTCCAAATTTTATATTATATTTTGAGGTTTTAAAATCCATTCTTTAGTAACATGACTCACTTGCACATCACCAAGGGTGTTGTTTTAATGATATAGGTTCTTAAACATGAAAAATAATAAAAAAATTCTCCACTTTGTAAGAAACCATTGGAAAAAACCATGGTATGTTTTGTGATTTTTTAATACTTTATCATATAGATTTCAAAACATAAGTTTGGAAACTAATAAAGAACTCTCCTATATTTTTCTATATAAACCCACAAAAAACACCCATTTATTTTCACTAAAAACCCTTTTATCATCACATTACTCTAACATTACCTATCTATAGACCTCCCAATGTTCCCAGAAGCTCTCAAGAATCCCCTTTAAAGCTTTTAGAATCACCCTCTCAAGGTAAGGGATCCTCTACGTCTCCTCTTTATTCAAGAACCTCCTTTATATTATGACTTTTTCCATTTTTTCATGTTTGGATAGTGTATAAAACATCCCTATTACTTCCTTTATGATTTAAAAATTATGATATATCCCTTTAAATCTCATTAATCCCTCCCATTAACCTTTATATACCCCCGTTATGTTACCGAAATTATCCTATGATTTTCCATTCCAAACATTTGTATAGTGAATACTCGTACCCATTTCCACTCAATGGTATTCAGCTAGATGTAACTATAATTCATTTATTGGGTAATTATATTTATGTAACCCAAAATCCTTAATCATGGTATTAAATTTGATGAAATATGTCTTTATATTTAGTGATATATGTGGCACACATGAGAAAGTACATATTAGAGTAAGTGTGCCCAGATAGCACTCCAATGCATTGGGTACTATTTTAGCCTCATGAAACATCATGTATCGGATTAGGGAGTAAAATAAATACATTATAAGACTATTTCCTCCATGTTATGTTGTCTTGTAAATTATCCTTGACTTACGTTTATGACATGATTTATATTGTCGCCACATTCCCATGTTGCCTTTGTGTTATCATGTTATATCATTCTTTATTATTAAAGATTATGATTATCAACCCTCTTATTTTACCTTTATATGCCTCTTGGATCACATTTACTACTTTAACTAATTATATTATTATTTTATTCCCTTAAAATTATTTATATATAATCCCATTTTTATATTCCTCATAAGGTTATCTCATGTAGTTTTAGAAGAATGGTGGAATTTTAGGAGAAAGGTAAAGAAGTTTTCAATAATGTTGTTGTATCCGTGTTTCAAGTTGATGTGTTTTATACCTAATTTCCCAACCAAACTAGGCTCCATGATCCTCTAAGATTTTTTTTAGGTGTAACTTTATGTAATAATTTATGAATTGAGGTTAAATAGAAGATGGGTTTTCATTATTGGTATATAAGGAAAGTCTTTTTATTTTTGGGACAAGGATTAGAAAACTCTAGTGAAAACCTTAGGGATAATAAAAAACATAATAAAACATACCTAAATTTTGGTAAAGTATAGATTAAGTGGTTTCCAAGAAAATACATCTATGTCTAGATAATATAAGTGGATGTGACTCTGATACAAAGGTACTTTGGGGTAATAACCTTAAAAGGGGTGCATTGAGATAGAATTTATTTTCACCCAATGCTTGAAAATTAGCCTTTTTGTACACCTAGTTTGACACTTCAAGGGGATATGATTTGGTAAATTCATAATCTCTTTACGAACCATTATTAAGGAAATAAAAATTCCTATAAGATTTTATGTTATAAAATATATTATGAATAACTTGGATTGAAACCTAGAAATTCATAGAATAAGGAATATATTTCATTTATGATTTATCCCTTTAATGTTCACAGTTTCCTACTTATGTAATTAATAGTTTAAAAATACTCACCCTAAATTTCCCTTTATTCTAGTCAATGGCTGGGGATAGGAGTAACTAGGTAACAACCAATGTGAAGAACAATGTAATGAATTTATAAATGAAATACCCAAACCAATGGGAGTAGGAATCATGAACTTCATAAAAATACTTTCTCAATTGACTCAAGTTTTGAAGTGAAACTTAAATCAAAAGAAACACGTAAATCTCCCTAATTAAATGTGAGTTGTAATTAAGGCCTTTTTACAAAAAAATGCCTCTGAATTTCAATGGATCTTCTGATCCCTTAATCACGTAGAAATGGATCAAATCCATTAAAAATATATTATTCATCCTTAAATGCTATGAAAAATATAAGTTCATATCGGATCTTTATTTTATAATGGTATAATTTGATAAATTGTGTACGTTGATCATAAATACGAAACCTAAAGAAGTGATCAAAGGGTTGGAGTGGAAAGAATTATTGAAAACAAAATTCAATAAATATTTTCCTCACACTATTCCACTTAAAATGGAGAGAGACATCCTTATCCTCAAGAAAAAGGATGATTAATCCATCGGGGAGTACAAGGAAAAATTCACAAGACTTAAACAATAAGCCTGCATCTTTTTCATTACCCCCCAAAACTATATTAGACCACTTCTTTGGTGGGATAAATCAGAGTATATGAAAATCCTTGTAAATTTAGGAATTCTATGGGTATGAGTAAATTTTATGATTTTCCCTAAAATTTAAAAAGGATATGAAAGAATATCAAGGTTTTCATGGGGATAAGAAGCGGAAAATAGAGTTTCATTTTGGAGGTATGATGGATAAATATATCGGTGTAAAGAAATCCCAACATCCCACTTTTCAAAAGGGTGGGAAGAAGTATCCCAGAAATTTTCTAAAGGGGTGAGAAAATTATTTAGGTTCGGGAAGGAAGGGAACCTAATAATCAATTTTTGATGAGAGAAACCCACCAATGTGATAAAAGAAATTAATTCCCTATTTAACCCTTATCTAGTAGTACAATGTTTTAATTTCAATGAAAAATGGCATTATATAATCAAGTTCCCTAATCTAAGGTTTATCAGAGACATTCAATGCCAAAAACCTCCAAGGAATAAAGGGTGAGCTTATTCCAAAAAAACTACTAAGGTGGTTCCTGAAAATGAAGTAGTGAAAAGTATGTTAATTATTCATCCAAGGATATAGACTGTATTTTTTTTTTTGTTCTACATATTCTTTCATATCATGAAAAAATAGTATACGTATTCAAAAAAACCCGTAAATCATGGAATTAGAGCTATCAGTGAAAATGGAAAATAAGGAAATTATTGCATCTCATGTATATAACACCTCCCCTGTCAAAAAAATTGGACTGAACTTCCTATAGAACCTTATGGTAATCCCTTTAGTGTAATTTGATAAAATTATGGGCATGAAAGGGATTTCCCTTTAGTGTAATTTTTATTTCTCAATAAAAATTATACTTGGATCTTTACCAATATCTGGGAATCTATATGGAATGGTTATTTTTTAACTTGAGGATTTGAAGAAGAAACTATAGGAGAATATTGATAAAGGTTTCATATGCCTAAGTGCTTCACTGTGGGGTGCATCAGTCCTCTTCATCAAGAAAAATGATGGGTTAATGTGTCTCTTCATTGATTATCATGATCTAAAAAAAGATCATGATAAAAAAATAATCATCTTCCTTGTATTTGTGACTTGTTTTATCATCTAAATGGATACCATTACTTCCCTAAGGTTGATCTTCAATCAGGATATTATCAATTAATGGTTGAGGAGGAGGATATCCCAAAGAATTCTTTTCGTACAAGTTACGGTCACTATGAGTTCATAGTGATGTAATTTAGACTCAATAATGATATATCTATCTCCATGGAAATGATAAATAGAGTATCTAGGGATTACCACAAAAAATGGTAGTTTTATATATGATATTCTCATCTACTTAAAAAATAAATGAGGAACATTATGAGAATTTTAATATTGTACTAAAGATATTGTAAAAATAAAATATGTATGTGAAGTATAGTAAATGAAAATTTTGGTTAGAGAAAGTAACATTCTTGGGGTATGTTATCACCAACAAAGGGATATATATAGACTTTTCAAAAATAGTGGAAATTTAATGATGGTCTAAACCAACCAATGTGATTAATATCCATAGTTTCCTTGGATTAGTTGAGTACTATCATTGATTTTTAAGAAATCTCTCATGATTTTCAAGATCCTTAACCAAGATAATTCAAAAGGGGATATATTTTTTATTGAATAAATAATGTGAGAAATGTTTTAAAGAGAAGAAGAAAAGTATTATCATTGCACCTATGCTCACATTACCCACTAGTGGGGGTGTATTTGTGATCTACAAGGATTCATCCAAAAAGAACTTTGTTTGTTTACTCATGAAAGATGATAAAGTGATATCATATGCCTCCCACCATCTAAAGATTCATGAGAAGAACTACCTAAATCGTCATCTAGAATTAGTTGTGAAGATATTCACATTAAATATTTGGTGGCAGTATGTCAATAAGAAGAAGTGTGACATATATATAGCTCCTAAAATCCTAAAGTATATATTCAAACAAAAGGATAATAATATACACCAACCAAATTGGTGAGATCTAATAAATTATTATAATTGTTCAATCCATTACCATCTTGGGAAGGTTAATATAAGAACCCGAATCTTCTTTTCTGGTATGAGTTTTCTTTTCAAGTTTTTTTTTTAGGAAAATGAGAAGAATGACGTTTTAGGAGTACACGTTGTGTACTTCCTTGAACATGTCATGTACTCTGGCACTGAGTCCAGGCGATGTCTAGCCATGTCACAGCTGCGTACATGACCATGTGACAACATGGAAGGACCGCCTAAAGTGGGGCCTAGTAAAGGCATATACACGTCATGTTCTTTTAAAGGAAATGTCGTGTACTTTAATTTTTATTTGTTAAATAGGACCAGGGTCGCGTCTAATTGGTAGAAACGCCTTCTTCTCAACTCGTCTCATCTAGGAGTGACCATAGCGTGTGATTCTTCTCTGATCCCCTGATCAACCGTCCGTTCTCCGAATTAACCGTCATCTATTGTGTTGGAATCACCACGATGATTTATTCCTTATTCTACATCCTTGTTCCTTGATTTATCCTCTTTCTTCATATATCCTTGGTTGAACGTTTTAGACATTTTTGTAGATCTTCATTATTCTAGGCCAATTCAAGGGCCTATGCTGGATTATATCAATTGTACAATGCTGAGGTAGGTGGTTTGTGCCTTTCTGTAGTTAGTCATTGAATTATATGTGAAAAAAATCCCAATACCCTAGTTAGGGGTATTACGCATTTAGGTATTTTAATCTTGTTAATGCCTATTATGATTTGTTTTCTTGAGTAGGGATATTGGATTTTGAATAAGTTTTATTTTCGGTAACGTCCCGGTTTCCGGAGCCACCCAGAGGTGCCCCGTACCTGGTTGGTCACATGGCCTCAAGCACATTCCCCTGAACACTAGAGGATTTCAATTAGCAGCAAGGGCCTTGGGTGTGATAGTGGGGAAACTATTCCCTCATTGGCAGAGTAACACAGCAGAAGTGAACATATATCAATATCAGAAGTAGTGTAATACCATACAATAGTAAACAGTAAAAGACTGTAGATATAAATAACTGGATCACATATATGTATGATGCATGATACATATGTCTATAAAAGCATCCAAACAAGTCACAATGCAGGAATACAGTATAGAACCCAAGTGAAAATGAAAAAAAAAAGAAATATATCCTCAGCATCGCAAGCCTCAGCTTAGTCCCATGCTCTCCAAATCCAAGCAGTCAAGTACCTGAAGTAGAAGGGTGTTTTCCCTTATCTAGACCTACAACAATATAATCTATTTAGGCCCAAAAGAATGATCCAAATAGGGTTTGAGATGAACCCCAGTAGAAAACCATCCAAATATTTTGCCTAATAGTCAGTGAATATATATGGCATCTATAATCAAAATGAAGCAGTAAACAAGTAAGTACTCAAAAGTATGAAATCCTATAGTTTCAAATGCATTCAATTATCAGATATCAAGTAAGAATATAATCATAAGCAGGGAACCCTCTGGGAAGTACTCACAGATTAACCCCTCTGGTCCAACCAAAAAAAACACAAGCAACCCTCTGGGAAGTACATACAGCCTAACCCCTCTGGTCCAACCAAAACAAACACAAGAAACCCTCTAGGAAGTACACATAGCCTAACCCCTCTTGTTCACAATACAAGTAAAGATATACCAAAGACTCTCTGAGGAAGAACACACCGTTAATTCCCCCTATAGTCATCTGTGATCAAAGACTCTCTCAGGAAGCACTCACCATTAATTCCCCCTATAATCGTTTAGCAGTAAACTACAGACACTCTGAGGAAGCACTCAACGTCAATTCCTAATGTGGTCTCATAACATAACTATAGAAACTTTGGGGGATCACTCAATGTTAATCCCCCCTATGGTCTCGCAGTATGATAATTATTATAGACACTCTGGGAAATCCCTCAACCTCAATTTCCCCTATGGTCTCACTACACCAGGTTCGCATAGCCACGTGTAAAGCAATCGTGCACAAATGATAATCAAAAGCCAAAGTAAACCTCAAGAAATACTTGGATAAATAACTATAACATATCATATCACGTCAGATAATAATAATATCACTCCATCTTATCAGCACTAGGAATGGAAAGCAAGTAGCCTAACAGGATAAGAAAGACCAAGTAGTTAAAAACAAGCAAACATGGGAAAAATATCCATAGCATGGAAAAGTTAACCCTATTCACAACAAAAAACCTCTATCCAAACAAACAAGGCATAGCAGTCAAATTACAGGGTTAAATCTGTAAACACGCAATACCCCAAACAAGGGTGTTGGGAACTTTTTCACATATAACTCAAAGACTATCTATGAAAAGGCACAAACCACCTATCTCGGCATCGTACGATTGATATACCCTGGCTTCGGCCCTTGGATCGACCTAGAATTTGGTAGATCTACAAAAACATCTAAAACGTTCAACCGAGGATAACTCACGAGAGAAGAAAAATAAGGAAACAAGGTTCAAGAGGAAGAGAGAACTCACCGGTGTGATTCCAACCAACCGACAGAGTTCGATTCAGATAACAGATGCTCGATTGGGGTCTCAGGGAAGGATCGGCACCGTACGGACACTCTCAGTCAAAGAAGGTGAAGAAGAAGATACTTTTTCCAATTAGACATGATCCTGATCCATTTAATGAAAAAAAAAGTACACGGTGTGTACTTTATAAGTAAATGGCATGTACTTGCGTTAATCAGCCCCCACATTAAGTGGTCTATAGGTCACCACACACGGCCATGTGCATGGTCGTTACATGTCCAGCACCCGGCTACCTGCAGTAACCAAGTACACGGCGTGTACTCATAAAGTACATGGCGTGTACTTGTAAAGTACACGGCGTGTACTTAATAAATTTCCAGAAACTACTCTTTTCCTCAAAAACACCAGAAAAAGGGCAATATACCTGAAAAGAAGATTTGGGTTCTTAAAAACTTCCACCCTTAAAGAAATTTTTCCATGAATTTCCCTAGATAGGTGGCATAGAATAAGAATCCTCGAAAAGCTCCAGCCACTGCGATCATACATCGGCCTCCCTCTCCCAGGTCTCATCCTATACTCACTCATGCTGCCATAGCACTCGTAAGAGAGGAACAGATTGGCCACAGAGAACCTTCGCACTTCGATCAAAAAAATGGATTGGATGCTCCTTGAATGAGGAATCCACCTCTAACTCAACCTATTTGGGTTGAAAAACATGAGATGGGGCTGAGAAGTAATGTCAGAGCTGAGAAACGTGGAAGAAATCATGCATAGCCTAGTACCTCTAAAGTAACTGCAACTGATATGCAACCAGACCAACTCTCTCCAACACCTCAAATGGCCTGACATACCTCAGTGAAAGCTTACCCTACATCATAATCCTCTTGTGTCCCAACCTCAGTGTGACATGTAGGAAAACCTGATCTCCGACCTCAAACTCCAAAGTTCGTATTCGTCGATCAGCATAAGACTTCTGTCGAGACTGTGATGTATCCATCCTCTTTCGAATCAACTCTATCTGCTTTTTGGTCTCTTGGACAAGACGAGGTCCCATCATAGCTACCTCTCCTGCCTCCAGCCAACATAAGGGTGAACGGCATGGCCTACCGTACAATGCCTCATAAGGTTTCATCTGAATAGTTGCTTGAAAACTATTATTGTAGGAAAACTCTACAAGAGGTATGTGCCTCTCACATGAACCTCCAAAATCTAGGATGCATACTCAAAGAATTTCCTCAAGCACCTAAATTGTACGCTCGGACTGGCCATCTGTCTGGGGATGGTAAGTTGTACTCAGAAGTACCAGTGTACCCAATTCCCTCTAAAGTCCCTACCAGAACCGAGAAGTAAAACGGGCATCCCTATCTAAAACAATGGAGTGTGGAACCCCATGTAGATGTACAATCTCTTGGATGTACAACTTTCCCAACTCATCATCACTAAATGTCTACTTAATTAGTAAAAAGTGAGCAACCTTCGTGATTCTATCAATGAAAACCCAAACTGCATCATTCCATCAAGGCGACATTGGAAAACCTATCAAAAATTCCATCGTGACATCATTCCATTTCCACTCGGGAATGGGTAACTGCTGCAAAATCCCTACTGGTCATTGATGCTTTGCCTTCACCTACTAACAGGTGGAACACCTCATGAAAAAACCAGAAACATCTCTCTTCATACCTGGCCACCAATAATGACGGTATAGATCACAATACATCTTGGTGATGCTAGGATGAACTGCCTAAACTGAGGAATAAAAATCCCACATTAGCTCTTCACGTATGTCTATTGACACCCACACATGCCCTTGAAAACGCAAGATCTCATCCTCGCTTATGGCCCATCCAGAAAATGGGTTCTCTTCTGTCATGCTTTCCCGTAAGAATAGGTCTTCAGAATCTAATAGTTGCCTCATTCTCACTCGATCAAGTATAGTAGAGTTAATAGCTACAGAAGAAAGAAACATCTTCCCTTGTCTTTTGTGCACCTCTAAATTCTTCTCAAAGAACCGATCCATAAGATGCCACTCACTGCTAGCCTCCTGAGCTGCATGTATCTGAGTCCTCCTGCTCAATGAATCAGCCATTGTGTTGCCTTTCCCAGGCGTGTAAGCAAGCTCAAAATCAAAATATTAAAGTTACTCAACCCACCTTCACTATCTCAAATTCAAGTCACGCTGAGTGAAGATATACTTGAGACTTTTATGGTAAGTGAAAACCACAAAATTCTCTCCCAACAGGTAGTGTCTCCAACAGTGTAAAGAAAGAACAACTGCATCCATCTCAAGATCATGCATTGGGTAGTTCCTCTCATGTGGCCTCAACTACTATGACCTGTACGCAATGAATCCTTCCCCCTGAATAAGCATTGCTCTTGTCCTGATACCTGATGCATTACAATACATAGTATAGATCTCTCTTGGCTCTATAAATACTAGTATCGGTGCAAAATTCAACCTCCCTTTTAACTCATGAAGGGCTGACTCATAAAAATATGATCACAATTACTTCACACCCTTCTTAGTCAGGCCCGTTAGTGGTGCTGATAAGCGTGAAAAGTCATGTATGAAACATCTGTAGTAACCAGCCAGCCCTAGAAAACTATGTACCTCAAAAATGTTCTTCGATTTCTCCCAATACACTACTGATCTCACTTTATCTAGGTCTACTAATACTCCTATCTCTAATATAACATGACCCAAGAAGTGAATTTGGTCCATCCAAAAGTCTCATTTTGAGATATTATCATATAATTGATGCTCTCTTAGTGTACTCAATACGATCTCAAGATGTGTGCCATGGTTGTGTCAAGTGTGAGAGTACACCAAGATATCTTCCACAAAGACGACCATGAAAGAATCCAAGTATGGATGGAACACTCGGTTCATTAGATCCATGAAGACGGCAGGTGCATTCGTGAGACCAAACGGCATAACCACATACTCGTATAGACCATACCTACTCCAGAAGGTTGTAAGAGGTATATAAGATGGTTTAACATGCAACTGATGGTAACCGGATATCAAGTCAATCTTTGAGAACACCCGGGATCCTCGAAGCTGATCAAAGAGATCATCAATCCTCTGTAAGGTATATAGGTTCTTGACTGTCAACTGGTTCGACTTTCAATAATCCATGAAAAGTATGAGGGTATCATCTACCTTCTTCACAAACAAGACAGGCGAACCCCAAGGAGAAGTACTTGGTTGGATGAACCCCTTAGCCAGCAACTCCTCCAACTGCTTCTTGAGTTCTTGTAACTCTGGTGTAGCCATCCTATAATGAGGAATGGACACTGGTTCCACTCCTAGTACAATCTCAATAGAAAATTTCACCTCTCTCTCTCTAGAGGAAAACATGAAAAGTCCTCTATAAAGACATCCCTAAAATGATCTACCACTGGAGGAAAGTCCATATGTGAAGTCCCTTGGTCATCCAGATAAAGACTAGAAATCTAGGCTGTAAATCCTCCCAACCCATGATGCTCGGGTCCCTCTATTCTCACCTAGACATCCCATTCTCCCTTATGAAGAAACAATCTACCCTTTGGTGATGTGAAACTCACCCTATGGCGATATCAATCAACAATAGTCTAGAAGGTAACTAACCAGTCCATATCAAGAATGACATTATAGCCGATCATCTCTCGGACATAAAGGTCCCATAGGAAGTGAAACCCACCAACCTTTAGAGGGCACTCCTTGCACTATCATACACTAGTTGTTCTTGTCCCAAATGGTGTATCAAGAATCAAAAACACAGTAGAAGTAAGGATACAGAGCCCAAGGCTCTCCACAATAGCAAAAGATATAAATCTATGGGAAGCCCCCATATCAAAAAGTGCAGAATCTAAAACTGAGGCAACTAGGATCGTACCTCTAACTGTAGAGGGTCCAGGATCCTGCTTCTGTTGGGTCTGTTCCACCAGAAAATTCTGACTTGTATCACGGCCCTATGACCATACCTAACAACACAGAGCTGATCCACCCTATTGTCGCTGAAATCCTGGTGACTGGATACTATGGCCATGACCTCCAACTTAGACTAAACGATCGTAAGCACTCTGTAAGAACCCAGATCTTCGTTTTCAGGTATGCCTTCCTTTTTCTGGAGTTTTTAGGAAAATGGAGTTTCTGGAAATTTTTGAAGTACACGCCGTGTACTCTTTTCCCTCTCAAATCTGTATGATGGTCATTTCTGGGCCACACACATAGTGTGTAGGGGTGACGTGGAGGCTGATTTTGGCGGAGTACGGAAAAATCCACTACACGCTATGTACTCTAAAAGTACACGTCGTGTACTTTATTTTTTCATTAAACAGACCGGGGTCATGCCTAATCATGATAAATGTCTTCTTCTAGGTCCCATTCGTCCGAGAGCACCGGGAATCCACGTATCTTCGATGATCCATCATTCCCCCATCTGTTCTCTGATTCGAGCACTGTCGATTGCGTTGGAATTGTGGCGGTGAGTTCTACCTTCTTCTTAAGCCTTGTTTTCCAATTCCTCCTCCTTCTCAATATATCGTGGGTTGAGCGTTTTGGGCATTTTCTTAGATCTTCAACATTCTAAGGAGAATCAGCCATCGTGGTTCAAGTATATCGATCTCCTAGGATCTAGGTAGGTGGTTTGTGCCTTACTGTTCAAAGTCTTGAGTTTTATGTGCAAATTCCACCAATACCCATGAACGGGGTATTGCGTGTTCACCCTTTTGCCCTTGTTGTTTTACTACCTTTCTTTTATGCTTGTGTGGAGGTAAATTTATCATGTTAGAGGATAATTTGTTGTGCTTGGATGTTTTTCCATGCTTTTCTCTGTTTACAACCTTTGGGTCTTGTTAGCCTTTGGCCGTTATAACTGTTGCCATGCCTTGTATCTATAGGATGGAATGTTTTTCATTATATGCTTGTTGACTTGGAGAATATTTAGCCAAGTATCTCCATAGGTGTATTTTGGTTATCCAAGTAGCTCTATAGGTGTACTTTGGCCTTATATCATTATTATGCACTGACTAGCACGGGGTTGAGAGAACCTGGTGCTATAGACTATAATGGATAGACTGAGTGAACTTCCCAGAGAGTCTTGACTTTATAGACTACAAGATGGTAGACCAAGTGAGCTTCCTCAGTGATTCTTAGACATTATAGGACACAGGGGATAGACTGAGTGAGCTTCCTCAGTGATTCTTAGACATTTTAGGCCACAGGGGATAGACCGAGTGAGCTTCCCAAAGTGCCTTTAGATATTATAAACTACAGGAGGGTAGACCGAGTGAGCTTCCTCATAGAGTCTTACTTTGTTTGAATCTTTTTAAGAACCTTCCTAGGCTAGAGGAATAATTGACCGAGTGAGCTTCCTTAGAGAGTCTCTGGTATACCTGAGGCTATAGGAGGAATTGACCGAGATAGCTTCCTCAGAGAATCTCTAGATCTTGGGGCTAAGAGGGTTAGACTGCGTGATCTTCCTCATAGAGTCCCTGACTACCCTAGACTATAAGGGTAATTGAGCGAGTGAGCTTCCCTAGAGAGTCTTATAAATTCGTATAACCAAGCCAGAGGGGTTAGGCTGAGTGTACTGCCCAGAGGGTTGTGGTACTTCTTGGATAGTACTAGAGGGGACAGTTGCAAGTACTTCCTAGAGGGTTTCCTTCTTGTTATTTGTTTGCTTCACTAATTTTGTTGGTTGTGGATTGATTACTATTGTGTATCACCATGCTTTACTGCTTACTATTACTGCCTACTGCTTTGTGGTTGTTGTTTACTACTTATTGTACTTTTACCTGCCATATACTCACTTATTGTTAGGCACAGATCATCGTATGAATGCCTATTGGGATTTAGTCTCACAACCTGTTTGGGTCATGCTTTTAGGCCCAAGCAGACTATGTTGTTGCAGGTATAGACAAGGGCAAGCACCCTTCGACTTCCGGTACTTGGTTTCTTGGAGCATGAGAGCATGGGACCAAGCTTTGGCTTGCGATGCTGAGGAGCTATTTTATTTTCATTTGTACTTGTTTTGGTACTGTAGTGTTTTCCAGCATTCTGACTTGTTTGGATGCTTTCTTAGATATGTATCATGCATCATTCATATATACATATGTGCTCCAGTTTTTTGATTTAGTCTTCTGCTGTTTATATTGTTAGCTATTACTGCTTCCACTATTGTATGTTTATTTTTTCTCCACTATGTACTCTGCCAATGAGGGCATAGTTTCCCCACTATCACACCCAAGGCCCTCGCTGCTAGTCTGCAGCCTCTGGCTTTTGGGGAAATGTGCTTGAGGCCATGTGACCAACCAGGTACAGGGCGCCTCTGGGTGGCTTCCGGAACCAGGACGTTACAAAGTGGTATCAGGGGGATTATTTTCTCTTGCTTTATTGTTTGGAGACTTTATCCAGGGATAGGATGGATTTGGTACTTGGTAATAATCTATGCATAGGATTAGCTAACCCGTGTATAGGGAAAAGCCATACTACCTCGTTTATTGCAGTTTTCTAGTTTTGAGATTTTAGGGTTGATATGATTTCACCTAGAGTGATTCACATTCTTTGTGTTGCTGTTGTTTTGATATTACGATTCTATTTCTGTCACAACCCGATGAGATGAGGGTATTCCATCTCATGCATCATATAGGCACTTGTTAGAAATCACATTCCATGCATTCTTGCCTTGCCATCTAGGGTGCATTAGTGATTGCATGTTGTTGTGATAGACTCCATGTATATTATGTATGTTGTTGTGATAGATGCTTGATAGAATACCTACTGTTGTGATAGAGAAATTGATTGTGTTGTACTTTTCTTAAATGACCGCCAAATTTTGATTCTTGAGGTGTTATAGAACCTCTTGAATCAGAAGTTGGTGGATCATGATCATGTTTCTTCTTGTACATGATTGTAGGATATGCCAAGCTTTTATTTGTGAGGAGTATGGGCCCTCATGGATCAGAATTTGGCACCTATTTGCCTTGTTTTCAGTGTTTTTGGGATTCTATGCAGTTTCTGAGCTACTGCCCAGAAAAACCAGAATAAATGGTGTGTACTTTCTGGTTACACGCCGTGTAGTTTTCAGGTCGTGTTACTGACTGTGTGTGCAAGAACACAGTGTTGTAGAAATAACTTTAGGAACACGCCATGTACTATAGTTGCATGCCATGTAGTTCGGATCTGTGTACCCGGTTATGTCACTAACGACATGGGTCAGGGAAGCTCGAGTGGAACATGCCGTGTTGTAAAGGAACACGCCGTGTAGTCCGTCCAGGTACCCAGTCATCTCACGAACAACACGAGTCGGTGTTACCTTCTCTTAGACATGTCGTGTTGTTTTTGGAACACGTTGTGTAATCTTGTTCAGGTACCCGGCCGTGTCACGAACAACACGGGATGGTGTCACCTTCTCCTATACACGCCGTGTTTGTTCGGAACATGTTGTGTAAGTTCCAACCATGTAGACGGCCGTGTAACTAACAACACGGGCCACCGAGGCCATGTCTAGTACACATCGTGTCCTTAGGGAACACGTCGTGTAGTCTGGGGTTAGTTGGACCGTGTGGGTTATCCATGTAAGGATACTCGGGCAGGGGTTTAGAGTTCAATTACATGTCGTGTAGTCCTTATACACGTCGTGTAGCTTGGGGTGTTACCCGACCTGTCGGGTAGGGGTACACGCCCATGTTAATGGATAAAGAAGACACACCATGTAGTCGTGTTTTGTAAAACTTGATATTTTCTTTCCCCTATTCCTATTTTGTACTCCTTTGTTTTCAGTCATTTTTAATCCTGATCTAAGGTGTGTTGTTGATCTTTCAGAGCTATACCTCTGAGACATCCTTCGGTCGTACGTCAGTTTCCAGATGGTGATCAGACACTGGATATGGTCGATCTGGGACCTCCTGCAGATCCTCCTGTTGTGCTAGCCTTGGCACCAGCATTTATACCCATCATAGGCATCGATGCGCGGTTCAGGGAGGATTTCCTGAGGATGATGCAGACTTTTTAGGGAGCGTTGTTTCCTGCCCCGTCGATGGCTGAGTTGACGAGGGTTTTTCAGCAGCATCATCCTCCTATTTTCTCTAGGTATGGAGGGCCCCAGGCGGTATAGTCATGGTTCAAGGCCACCCTGACTATCTTTGAGCATCTGGAGATACCCCTAGAGAAGAGGGTAAAGTTGGCCACCTATATGCTCTGAGACACCACCAAGAGGTGGTGGGAGGTGATCTCACAGTCAGGGCGTCAGCAGGGTATTTCTTGGGACGAGTTTCAATGCACCTTCTGTGACTACTTCTATCCGGAGACCCTAAGGGCAATCGATCCCGGGAGTTTGTGAGTCTACAGCAGGGTACTCTTTCTATTATGGAGTACCCGTCTCGCTTCACTGAGCTGTAGTGTTTCACACCGATCCCAGTAGGTGATGATTTGTTTCTTGCTAGGAAGTTCAAGGATGGTATCAGGCAGGAGATACATTCCCAGGTGAATATCTTCCAGTTGACTTCTATATCCTCCATCATCAACTAGGCACTGATCACTTAGCACAATCTGAGGGATTCTGGAGTAGTGAGCCAAGGTGTCTCGTCATCCAGAGCTGGTGTCCCTCCTACGGATAGTAGGAAGCGTCTTAGAGAGTCTTCTCGAGGAGATCGGGGTATGCGATGTGCGTCTTCTGGCAGTCAGTTTGTATGCTACCGGTGCAGTAGGAGTGGGCATACTAGGCCTCAGTGCTAGAGGGATCCAATGGAGTGCCAGTCTTGTGGAAAGATGGGCCATCTTCAGCGCTTTTTCAGATCTTCTCACCTTCATCTGGTTGTAGGGGTTCCTCTATGACCCCGCGTTCTGTAGATGCTTCACCAGTTTCCCACCAGTCCGGGAACTAGAGTTCTTCCATCCTTTTGGGTCAAGGTGGATGTCACAGCCGTGGTGGTCATTCAGCAGGTCATCAGTGACAGCAGAGTGGATCAGCTCAAAGTGGTCATCTAGGGACACAGGGCTACGGTGCAGGCCAGTCTTTCACTGTGGAGCAGACCTATCAGGAGAAGGATCCCGGCCCTTCTACAGTTCGAGGTACGATCTTAGTAGCCACAGTTTTATCTTCAGCTCTTTTCGATACTGGTGTTTCCCATAGCTTTATCTATGTTGCGGTTGTGGAGAGCCTTGGGCTCTGTATCTTTTCATTTGCCGACTTGTTGACTCTTGACACGCCTTTGGGAATGAGGAAATATAGCGTACGTAAGTCCAAAGAGTTCCCTCTTGAGGTTCCGGGGTGTCACTTCTTATGGTACCTCTATGTCCTAGAGATGATGGGCCATGACGTCATTCTCATGATGGACTGGTTGGTTCCTTTCCAGGCATTCGTCGATTGCTATCGTTGTAGGGTGAGTTTCACATCACCAGAGGGAGGATATTTTTTTCATAGAGGTGAGTGGGATGTCCAGGCGGGTAGAACTGGACCAGAGCATCATGGGCTAGGGGAAGTTACAGTCCAGATTTCTAGTCTTTATCTAGATGACCAGGGGACTTCACAGTTAGACTTTCCTCCAGTGGTGGATCGTTTCAGGGATGTCTTTCCAAAGGAATTTTCAAGTTTGCCTCTGGAGCTTGAGGTAGACTTCTCGATTAAGCTCATGCCAGGAGCGGCACCAGTTTCCATTCCTCCTTATAGGATGTCTACACCTGAATTGCAGGAGCTCAATAAGCAGTTGGAGGAGTTGTAGGCAAAGGGTTTCATCTGACCTAGTACTTCTCCTTGGGGTTCGCCTATCCTATTTGCGAAGAAGGCAGATGGTACCCTTCGGATTTGTGTGGATTATCGGAAGCTGAACTAGTTTACGGTCAATAACTGATACCCCTTACCGAGGATTGATGACCTCTTTGATCAGCTTCGAGGAGCTCAGGTGTTCTTGAAGATCGACTTGAGGTCTGGTTATCATCAGTTGCGCGTTAGACCATCTGATATACCTCTTTCAGCCTTTTGGAGTAGGTATGGTCTATACGAGTATACAGTCATGTCGTTCGGTCTCACAAACGCGCCTGCGGTTTTCATGGAACTGATGAACTGAGTGTTTCATCTGTACTTATACTCCTTTGTGGTGGTTTTCATGGAAGACATCTTGGTGTACTCTCACACTCAACACAACCATGCCACACATCTTGAGATCGTTCTGAGTACACTGAGAGAGCATCAGTTATATGTTAAGCCCTCGAAATGCCACTTTTGGATGGATCAGATTAACTTTTTGGTTCATGTTATCTCAAAGACAGGAGTTTCAGTGGACCTAGAGAAAGTGAGAGCTGTAGTTTCCTGGGAGCATCCGAAGAACATTTTTGATGTGAGAAGTTTTATAGGGCTGGCTAGATACTACAGGCATTTCATATAGGACTTCTCGCGCCTAGCAGCACCGTTGATAGGTCTGACTAAGAAGTGGGTGAAGTTTTATGGTCAGATTCTTGTGAGTCAGCCTTTCAGGAGTTGAATGGGAGTTTGACATCCACACCGATACTAGTCTTTCCAGAGCCGGTCAAGGGATACACTATTTACTGTGATGCTTCAGGTATCAGCCTAGGAGCTGTGCTTATGCAGGGAGATGGGGTCGTTGCTTACGGGTCTCGGCAGTTGAGGTCACACAAGAGGAACTACCCGACGCACGATCTGGAGTTGGCAGCTGTTGTTCATGCCATACGCTGTTGGAGACACTAACTTCTGGGAAAGCACTTTGTGGTTTTCACCAACCACAAGAGTCTCAAGTATATCTTCACTCAGCGTCATCTGAATCTGAGACAACGCAGGTGGGTCGAGTATCTTCAGTCCTTTGACTTTGATCTTTCCTATACGCCGGGAAAGGGCAATACAGTGGCTAATGCCTTGAGTAGGAGAAATCAGATTCAGACAATTCATAAGGCCAGTAGTGAGTGGAAGCTTATGGCTTTGTTCTCTGAGATGCATCTGGAGGTGCACGACAGGCAGGGACAGACTTTCCTTTCATCTGTGGTCGTTACCTCTACACTTCTTGATCGGGTGCGGATGAGGAAGCTATCATATTCATAGGCCTTAGTCCTGAGGGAGAGTGGGTCATGAGGGGACTCTCTTCCTGGATGGACAGTGGGTGAGGAATAGATCTTGCATTTCCAGGGATGCGTATGGGTTCCAGCAGACATACGCGAGGAGCTGATATGGGATTTTAATTCCTCGGTTTGGGCCGTTCACCCTGGCATCACCAAGATGTATCGGGATCTTCATCGCCAGTACTGGTGGCCAGGTATGAAGAGAGATGTTGCTGGTTTTGTCATGATATGTTCTACTTGGAAGCAGGTTAAAGTAGAGCATCAGTGACCAACAGGGATTTTGCAGCAGTTACCCATTCCGAAGTGGAAGTGGAACGATGTCGCGATGGACTTCGTGACCGGTTTACTGAGTTCACCTCGGGGGAGTGATGCTGTATGGGTTGTCATCGAAAGGCTTACGAAGGTTGCACACTTCTTGCCGATCAAGGAGACCTTCAGTGTTGATGATTTGGGATGACTGTACATCTGAGATATTGTACGTCTACATGGAGTTCCACACTCCATTGTTTCAGACAGGGATGCCTGCTTTACCACTCGGTTCTGGCAGGGACTTTATAAGGCTTTAGGTACACAGGTACTTTTGAGTACAACATACCATCCCCAGACTGATGGCTAGTCTGAGTGCACGATTCAGGTGCTTGAGGATATGCTCTGAGCTTGCATTCTAGACTTCGGCGATTCTTGGGAGAATCATATTCCTCTTGTGGAGTTTGCCTACAACAACAGTTTTCAGGTGACCATTCAGATGGCACCTTACAAGGATTTGTACGGTAGGCCATGTTGATCACCCTTATGCTGGCTGGAGGCAGGAGAGGCAGATTTTTTGGGACCTCATCTTGTTCAGGAGACCTCAGAGCAGATAGAGTTGATTCGGAAGAGGATGGCTACAACACAATCTCGACAGAAGTCTTATGCTGATTAGCGGAGGCGACCTCTGGAGTTCGAGGTCAGAGATCAGGTTTTCCTGTGTGTCGCACCGAGGTTGGGACACAAGAGTATTTGGAGATAGGGTAAGCTTTCACCATGGTACGTCAGGCCGTTTGAGGTGTTGGAGAGAGTTGTGCTGGTTGCCTATCAGTTGCAGCTACCTCAGAGGTATCGGGCTATGCACGAAGTCTTCCATATCTCTCAGCTCCGACGTTACTTTTCAGACTCGTCTCATGTCTTCCAACACTAGGAGGTTGAGCTTGAAGCGGATGCATCATTTGAGGAGCATCCTATCCGGATTGTTGATTATAGTACGAAGGTTCTCTGTGGGCGATTTGTTCCTATAGTACGGGTGTTATGGCAGCATGGGCGAGTACAGGACGAGACTTGGGAGAGGGAGACCGATGTACGATTGCATTGGCCGGAGCTGTTCGGGGTTTCTTCTTCTACGCCTCGCTAGGTAAATTCAGGGATGAATTTCTTTAAGGGGGGAAGTTTTTAAGAACCCAGATCTTCATTTTCAGGTATTCCTTCCTTTTTCTGGAGTTTTTGGGGAAAATGGAGTTTTTGAAAATTTTTGAAGTACACGTCGTATACTTTCCAAGTACACACCATGTACTCTTTTCCCTCTTGAAGCTGTGTGCTAGCCATGTCCAGGCCACACACATGGTGTGTAGGGTTGATGTGGAGGCCGATTTTGGCAGAGTATGGAAAAATCCACCACACGCCATGTACTCTAAAAGTACACGCCGTGTAGTTTAATTTTTTTTCATTAAACGGACCGGGGTCATGCCTAATCGCGATAAACGTCTTCTTCTAGGTATTATTCATTCGAGAGTGCCGGGAATCCACGGATCTTAGATGAGCCACCATTCCTCCGTCTGTTCTCTGATTCGAGAATTGTTGATTGCGTTGGAATCACAGTGGTGAGTTCTCCCATCTTCTTGAGCCTTGTTTTCCAATTCCTCCTCCTTCTCAAGATATCATGGGCTGAGTGTTTTTGGCATTTTCTCAGATCTTCAGCATTCTAAGTAGGATCAATCATCATAGTTCAAGTATATCGATCTCCTAGGATCGAGGTAGGTGGTTTGTGCCTTACCTTTCAAAGTCTTGAGTTTTATGTGCAAATTACACCAATACCCATGAACGAGGTATTGCGTGTTCACCCTTTTTCCCTTATTGTTTTCCTTCCTTTCTTGTATGCTTGTGTGGAGGTAAATTTATCATGTTAGAGGATAATTTGTTGTGATTGGATTTTTTTCCCATGATTTTCTCTATTTACGATCTTTGGGTCTTGTTAGCCTTTGGCCGTTATGACTGTTTCCATGCCTTGTGTCTATAGAATGGAATGTTTTTCATTATATGCTTGTTGAATTCTAGACTGTTTATCCAAGTAGCTCCATAGGTGTAATTTGGTTAGCCAAGTAGCTCTATAGGTGTACTTTGTCCTTATAGAATTATTATGCACTGACCGGCACGAGGCTGAGAGAACCTGGTGCTATAGACTATAAGGGATAGACCGATTGAACTTCCTAGAGAGTCTTGACTTTATAGACTATAGGAGGGTAGATCGAGTGAGCTTCCTCGGTGAGTCTTAGACATTATAGGCCATAGGGGATAGACCGAGTGTGCTTCCTCAGTGAGTCTTAGACATTGTAGGCCACATGGGATAGACCGAGTGAGCTTCCTAGAGTGCCTTCATATATTATAGACTATAGGAGGGTAGACCGAGTGAGCTTCCTCAGAGAGTCTTACTTTGTTTTAATCTTTTTAATAACCTTCCCAGGATAGAGGAGGAATTGACCGAGTGAGCTTCCTCAGAGATTCTGTGGTATATGTGAGGCTATAGGAGGAATTGACCGAGATAGCTTCCTCGGAGAGTCTCTAGACGTTTGGGATAAAAGGGTTAGACCGCATGATCTTCCTTAGAGATTCCCTGGATACCCTATACTATAAGGGGAATTGACTAATTGAGCTTCCCCAGAGAGTCTTATAAATTCATATAACCAAGCCAGAGGGGTTAGGCTGAGTATACTTCCCAGAGGGTTGTGGTACTTCTTGGATAGGACCAGAGGTGACGGCTGCAAGTACTTCCCATAGGGTTTCCTACTTGTTAGATATTTGCTTCACTGCTGTTGTTGGTTGTGGATTGATTACTGTTTTGTATCATCCTGCTTTACTAATTACTATTACTGCCTACTGCTTTACTGTTGTTGTTTACTGCTTATTGTACTTTTACCTTCCATATACTCGCTGACTGTTAGGCACAGATCTTCAAGTGAATGCCTACTGGGATTTAGTCTCACACCATGTTTGGGTCATGCTTTTGGGCCCAAACAGACTATGTTGTTGCAGGTATGGACAAGGGCAAGTGCCCTTCGACTTCTGGTACTTGATTGCTTGTAGTTGGAGAGCATGGGACCAAGATTTGGCTTGCGATGCTGAGGAGCTGTTTTATTTTCTTTTGTACTTGTTTTGGTACTGTAGTGTTTTACAACATTCTGACTTGTTTGGATGTTTTCCTAGATATGTATCATGCATCATTCATATATACATATGTGCTTCAGTTTGTTGATTTAGTCTTCCACTGTTTATATTGTTGGCTATTACTACTTCCGCTATTGCATGTTTTTTTTCTCCACTGTGTACTCTGCCAATGAGGGAATAGTTTCCCCACTATCACATCCAAGGTCCTCGCTACTAGTCGGAATCCTCTGGCATTTGGGGAAATGAGATTGAGGCCATGTGACCAACTGGGTACGGGGCGCCTCTGGGCGGCTTTCAGAACTGGGACGTTACACACTCCAATTCCTAGACTAGTGAGAAACTGGTGGTGCTTATCCCAAATGAGGAATCATCGAAGGACCCCTATCACCAGCTTCTAGTGAGAATATCTGATAGAAGCATTGAAGATGGCCCATATTTCTGCAAGATTGGCACTCAACTGGGTCTCTCAGGCAATGTGTCCTCGTATGCCTGACCTTACCTCACTAGTAGCATAAAACCTAGCTACCTAAACATACATCCCACCTACTTGGATCTCCATGTGTAGACTCCCTGCGGTGCTTACTACTATTAGTCGGAGAGGTACTAACTCTAGATTTGATACCACCCTGGCTTACAGCTCCAGAATCCCTCAGATTATGTTCTATGATCAGTGCTTAGTTGACTATAGAAGTGATGGAGTTAACCTAAAGATGTTCACCGAAGCCTGAATTTCTTGCCTGAGACCATCCTCAAACTTACTTTCTAGGAACAACTCATCTCCCCCTAGAAAGGTTGTAAAGTGTTGAAACTCATTGAAGTGAGAAGAATACTCCATAAAAAAAATTGTACCCTGCTCTAGGCTCATGAACTCTTAGGCTCGATCAGCCCTCAATGTCTCTGGGTAGAAGTATTCATAGAAGGCATGCTCGAACTCATCCCACGCCATAACCTGCTGGTGTCTTGCATGTGAGCTCACATCCCACCATCTCTTGGAGGAGTCCCAAATCATTTATGTAGTGAGATTCACTCTCCTCTCTGGAGGCATATCCAGATGCTCGAAGATAGAAAGCATGGCTTCTAACCATAACTCTGTAGCCTGAGGTCCCGGTTCCCCTATGAAGGTGGGAGGATTCTACTATTGAAAACCCTGCATCAACTCTTCCATCGATGAGGCAAGATGAGGTTCTCCCTAGAAGTTCTTCATAAACCTCATAAATCTCTCTCAGAACTATGTTTCAACACCTGTGTCTAGAATGATGATCGGTTCCAAGACTGGCACGACTGGAGGATCTACTGGTAGTCCTTAATTAGCCACATCTAGTGTCTAATCACTACCATGTAACTAGCAGACAACTGGAGGACGTCTCGGTGGCATGACTCTGCAAGTTCAATTGCACACCTTAGATCAATATTATTAGGGACAGAAACTTAGAAGTGTAAGAAGGGAACCAGAGAAGGAAAGCATTCAAGTTCTTCAAAACATGGATACACAGCATGTATGTTGTCTACATGGTGAGTTCCCTTAAGCCTTCACATGGGCATTTACTTCTTCCAACTCGGTCGTGTAACATCCCATACACATGGCGTGTTGTCCTAACACATGGAATGTACTTGAATCCTCTTCCCCTGCCCGAGTTATTCTATATAGATAAGCCACATGGTTCTCCTAAAACAATACTACACGGCATATTAGTTCTAGACACAGCATGTACTAGATGAACTCCATCGACCTCTGTTGTTCGCTACATGGTCAGTTAAATGTCCCACTCTACACGGTGTGTTTATGATAGACACGGCGTGTTCTAGAAGGATTTCACCGACCCGTGTTGCTTGTTACATGGCCATATACAGGTTTTATACTACACGGCATGTTCAAGGTTGACGTGGTGTGTATAACATAAGTTTTTATCCATCTTTGTCATTAGTTACACGGGTGGACACATGGTCTCCACAACACGGCATGTACGTCTAGCACACGGCATGTTCTACCAAGATTTCCCAACCTCGTGTCTCTGCCCACACAGCCAGTGACATGGTTAGAGACTACAGGGCATGTACATACAGTACACAGTGTGTACTTAAGAAAAACATTTCCTTCCAGAACAGAAGGACACATGGCATGTATTTATCATTACACACTGTGTATTCTAGATTTTTCTGGATAGTAAGCCTCAGAAACTACTCTAAAACCCAAAAAAACACTAAAAATAACATTAAAGTGAAAATTCCAATCTGTGAGGTCGCATACTCCACAATAATCAAATCTTGTTATCTTATACATGTCATTTTCAAGAAAAATAGTGTAATGATCCACTAAATTCTGATCCATGAGGGCCCATAACACCTCAAGAACCAAAGTTTGGAGTTCTTCAAATGAAACCTTTCACAATTAAATACCCAATCAAAAGTAGGTATTCTTTCCAGGAATCTATCACAATAACATGCATATCTAGCACAACATCTATCACAACAACATGAAATCACTAATGTACCCTAAATGGCATGGCAGGAATGCATGACATTTGATTTATAAAAAGTTCCTATATGATGCATGAGATGGAATACCCTCATCTCATCAGGTTGCAATAGAAATAGAACCTTATTAATATCAACGATAACATCACAAAACATGTGAATCATCCAATGGTTAAATCAAATCAATTGTAAAATTACAAAACTAGAAAAATTGAAATAATGAGGTAGATTTGTTTTTTCCTGTACACGGTTTAGATACTCCCAAGAATAGTTTATTACCAAGTACCTATTTTCTTCCTATCCCTGGATATAGGATCTAAACAATAAGTCAAAAGAAAAGAATCCCTCTGATACCACTTTGTAACGTCCCAATTTTGAGAGCCACCTAGAGGCACCCTGTACCCAGTTGGTCGCAGGGCCTCCAGCACATTTCCCCGAATGCCTGAGGTTGCCGACTAGTAGCGAGGTCCTTGGGTGTGATAGTGGGGAAACTATGCCCTCATTGACAGAGTAACATAGTGGAAGTAAACATATAGAAATAACGGAAGCAGTGTAATACCATACAACAGTAAACAGTGAAAGACTGTAGATACAAATAACTAGAGCACATATATAAATGATGCATGATACATATGTCTAGGAAATCATCTAAACAAGTCACAATGCTGGAATATAGTACATAACCCAAGTGAAAAATAAAAACAAGAAATAGCTCCTCAGCATCGCAAACCTCACCTTGGTCTCATTCTCTCCAGCTCCAAGCAGTCAAGTAACTAAAGTATAAGGGTGCTTGCCCTTATCTAGACTTGCAATAATATAATCTATTTGGGGCCAAAATCATGACCCAAACAGGGTGTGAGACGAATCCTAATAGGCAACCACCCAAAGATCTGTGCCTAACAGTCATTGAATATATATGGTAGGCTATAATCAAAATAAAGTAGTAAACAAGGAAGTACTCAAAAGTATAAAATCCTACAGTTTCAAATTCATTCAATTATAAGATATCAAGTAATCAGTTAATCAAAATCAGGGAACCCTCTAGGAAGTACTCACAGCCTAAACCCTCTGGTCCAACAAAAAAAAACACAAGAAACCCTCTGGGAAGTACACACTGCCTAACCCCTCTGCTCCAACCAAAACAAACACAAGCAACCCTTTGGGAAGTACACACAGCCTAACCCCTCTGGTTTACAATACAAGGAAATATATACCAAAGACTCTCTGAGGAAGCACTCACCGTCAATTCCCCCTATAGTCATGTGTGATCAAAGACTCTCTGAGGAATCACTCACCATCAATTCCCCCTATAGTATTTTAGTGATAAACTATAAACACTATGAGGAAGAACTCAACATCAATTCTTCATGTGGTCTCGTAATGTAACTATAGACACTCTAAGGGAGAACTCAACATCAATACCCCATATGGTCTCGCAGCATGATAATTATAACAGGAACTCTGGGAAATCCCTCAACGTCAATTTCCTCTATGGTCTCACTACACTAGGTTCCCACAGCCCCTTGTAAAGCAGTCATGCACAAACGATAATCTGTAGCCAAAGTAAACCTCAATAACTACTTGGCTAAACAACTAAATCATATTAATATAATGTCATATAATAATAATATCACTCCATCCTATTATCACTAGGAATTGAAAGAAATCATCCTAATAGGCTAATCAAGACCAACCGGTTATAAACAAGCAAACATGGGAAAAACATCCATAGCATGGAAAAATTAAACCTATTCACAACTAATAACCTCTATCCAAACAAACAAGGCATAACAGGAAAATAATAGGGTTAAATATATAAAACACGCAATACCCCGAACAAGGGTGTTAGGCACTTTTGCACATATAACTCAAAGACTATCTACAGAAATCCACAAACCACCTACCTCGGCATCATACGATCGATGTACCCTGGCATCGGCCCTTGGATCAACCTAGAATGTTGTAGATCTACAAAAATGTCTAAAACGTTCAACCGAGGATAACTTACGAGAGAATAGAAATCAGGAAATGAGGTTCAAGTGGAAGAGATAACTCACTGATGCCATTCCAAAGAAACTGATGGAGTTTGATTTGGAGAACGTATGCTCGATTAGGGGCTCGGGGAAGGATCAGCACCGTATGGACACTCTCGGTCAAAGAAGGTGAAGAAGAAGACACTTCTTCCAATTCAACGTGACCTCAGTCTGTTTAATGAAAAAAAGTACACGGTGTGTACTTTCCTAAACCAGCCCCCACCTTAAGCGGTCTCCAGTTCACCACACATAGCTGTGTGCACATCCATTACATGGCCAGCACCCGACTACCTACAGTAATCGAGTACACGGAGTGTACTCGTAAAGTACGCGACATGTACTTAATAAATTTCTAGAAACTCCTCTTTTCCTCAAAAACACCATAAAAAGGGGAAAAATACCTAAAAAAGAAGATTTGGGTTCTTACATTTTCCATGCTATGGATGTGTTTTCCCATGTTTGATTTGATATTGACCATTTGGTCTAGCTTTTCCTATTAGGGTGCTTTATTTCCATGCCTAGTATTTTTAGGATTGAGTGGTTTTATCTAATTTTGTGTTATTCTTGGTAGTTTTTTAGACAAGTAGTACTTTTTGGTTTAGTTTGGTTTTTGAACATTTTTTGTGCATTTATTTACACAGGGCTATGGGAACCTAGTGTAGTGAGACAATAGGGGGAATTTACATTGAGGGATTTCATAGAGTGTCTATTATTCTTTATCATGATATGAGACCATTTGGTGGATTGACGATGAGTTCTCCCTTAGAGTGTCTATAGTTACCATTACAAGACCATAGGGAGGGTTGACATTGAGTGATCCCTTAGAGTATCCAAAGTTACTATTATGATACCACAGGGGGAATTAACATTTAGTGCTTCATCAGAGTGTCTGTAGTTTATCATTAAAATACTACAGGGGGAATTGATGGTGAGTTCTTACTTAGAGAGTCTTTGTTTGCATGAGACCAAAAGGGTTAGACCATGTGAGCTTACCCAGGAGGTCATTGTATCCTTGTATAAGTTGAACCATAGGGGTTAGGCTGTGATAACTTACCCAGAGGGTTACTCAAGGTTGATTTGTTGAACCAAAGGGGATAGGTTATGAGAACTTCCCAAAGGGTTTCTTGTTTTCATTTGTTTGATTAATTGACGAATGTAAATGAATGTAATTGAAATTGTAGTACTGTTTACTTTTGAGTACTTCCTTTTTTATTTCTTCATTTTTTTTATTGTCTGCCATATATATTCACTGACTGTTAGGCACAGATCTTTGGGTGGTTGCCTACTGGGATTCATCTCACACCCTGTTTGGGTCATGCTTTTGGGTCCAAATAGATTATATTACTACAGGTATAGATAAGGGTAAGCACCCTTCTACTTTAGGTACTTGATTACTGTAGATCTAGAGAGCATGGGACCAAGCTAAGTCTTTCGATGCTGCTTGAGTTATTTACTTGTTTTCCTTGTACTTTGGTTTAGTGTTGTATTCCATCATTGTGACTTGTTTTGATACTTTCGTAGATACCTGTTCCATGCATCATTATTGATATATATGTGTGTGTGTGTGTCTGTGTGTGTGTTTTGATGGTTTATTTACTTCTAGTATTCCATTTTTTACTGTTTTATGGTATTATTATTGCTTCTGTTATTGTTATTTATTTATTTCTACTACATTACTCTTCCAATCAGGGCATAGTTTCCCCAATATCACACCCAAGTCCCTCACTACTAGTCGGAAGCCTCTAGCATTTGGGGAAATTCCCTTGAGGCCATGTGACCAACTGGGTACGGGGCACCTCTGGGCACCACCTGGAACCAGGACGTTATGGTGAACAAGGTGGTGGTAGCTTTGAGCAAGAAGGACCCTACAACCCTATCCATAATGATGACTGCAAGGGATCAAATCTTATTGGACATGAAAAGTATGGATATGGGAATAATAAAAGGATATTTATCCTACCTTTCTAAAATAACTATTAAACCATCCATTATGTAGAGGATCAAGGAGGATCAAAAAGATGATGTGGTTATACAGAATAAGGTAGTTAATATTTCATAGTTCATCTTTTCTAAAGATGGAGATATAGATTTGTGAACCTATATTTGTTTCCATCAAAACTATAACTGAAGAGGTAACTTTTGGATGATGCACATAGCTCATCCTTATCTATTTATCCAGGAAGTAGTAATATGTATACATATTTGATGAAAAACTTCTAGTGGTATAACATGAATAGGAAGATTTTGGAGTTTCTGTCTCAATGCTTGGTATGCCAACAGGTCAAGGATGAATGACATAATTCTGAGGTTATGATGCAACTATATCCCATAACAATATAGAAATGGTAAAATATAACCATGGATTTCGTCCTAGGACTCCCCATGATATCTAATGGCAATAACGACAACTGGGTGGTAATTTATTACCTTATAAAGACATTTATTTTCATTAAAATCAAGTAAGATTTATCTCTTAACCAACTCACCAATATATACGTAAGGGGAGTGGTAACACTACAAGGAGTTTCACTTTTTATTGTATGTGATCATGATCTGAGGATTACCTTGAAGTTTTGTAAAATACTTCAGAAATTGTTGAATATAAAAAAAATATTTATCACTATTTATCAACATGATATGGATGGATAGTCTGAAAGGATCATTAAAATATATAATATGTTCTAAGATCATGTTCAATGTATTTACAAGGATGTTGGGATCAACACCTTCCCCTAGTGGAGTTCTCTTATAACTGCAGTTTCCATTATAGCATTCAAATGGAACCTTATGAGGATTTTTATGGGAAGAGATGTAAGAATATGACATGCTAGGATGAAGTTGTAGAGTATAATATTATGGGACCTGATATTATCTAAGAGATGATAGATAAGGATTAATACATTCAGCATCATATAAAATCCATGAAAATTCTATATAAAATCTATGTAGATAATCTTCGATGAGACCTAGATTTTATGGTTAAAGATAAACGTTTCCTTAATATATCACCATGTAATAAATTCATGAGGTTTGGGAATAATGTAAATCTTATTCTAAGATACATCATCCCCTTTTATATCCTTTATTTCCTATGAGTAGTGGCTTATTAACTATCACTCTCACATAACCTATCTCAACTACAAGATGTGTTCCATGTATTCATCATGAGAATGTACATACAAAAACTCTCATATGTACTAAATCTAGAGGTGGTGTCATTAGAAATGGAATTTCATATGAGGAGTAGTTGGTGAAAATATTAGATCATAGAAATAAAGTTCTATGAAATAAGTCAACTCACCTTGCCAAAGTGTTGCGGCGGAACCACAAGTTTGAGGAAGCGACATGGAAACTAGAAGAGGCATTGAAACAAAAGTACCATGATCTATTTAGTGTATAAAATGAAAATTTTGAGGATGAAATTTCTGAATGGTGGAATAATGTAATGACCCAAACTTTAATAAATGAAATTCCCTTTTAAATGATAAATTCCTTATTAAGAAATGATGTTATAGAAAACACATTCACTACTTTGGATTTTTTTAATAGTTATATGGTTTGTAAAATTTAAAATATCATTATTAATTATAAACATTAATAATATAGTTGCTGAATAGTGATCATATGGATAATATATATAAAGGTTTATGATAAAGTCCAATTGACTTAGATCGAAGAATCGGTGGCCTCGACTAGTAGGACCGTACCCTATGAATCCCATTTAATAGAACTTATAAAGGAAATAACATCATTAGGCTTTAACCTTGACTAATCCCAAGATAGTATTCAATAGCTAAAGCATGAATAGAACCATTTATGGAATAATATTAAGTTCACCAAGATCATATCCCAAACTTTATACACCAAACCACGCCAAGAAAATCTCTACATTGCACACCTTACCATTAGGGAGTTTGCTGGTGTAATAAAGGGTTATGAATCTAGACCCTAATAGTATGAATTTTTATATGCTTATTTTTTTCCTAATAAAATAATTATTATATTTATAATTTTATTATTACTTTCAAATTATTAAATAATAAGTTTGATAAAATTTGATTTCAATATGATGAAACACAAATTTCATTTATGGGAAATATATTGTTTCAATCATGAAACTCTTTTTAATTCATTAAATAATTTTTTAAAAAAATATATTTTAATAAAATATTATTATTAAATAGTATTTATTCAATATAAATGATAATATAATTTTACAAATCCAAAAATAATTTTGTAAGGGTTGGAAAACTATTATTGTTAAAAAAATATTATTTTTCAATAAATGCGGATTTTTTATTTAAAAGTATAAATTAACATACTTAGATAATTATTTGGATAAAATAAATATTATTTTTTAAATCAAAAAATTGAAATTATCTAATGGTGAATTTTTCATAATTTTTTGATACAGTCAAATTTTTGGGTAAAAATTAAATACAGTATAAATATATGGTGTATATTTTGACATCATAATGATCCAAAAGTGATGTAATATATACAATAAAAGGTATCCATGAACAAATATATATTTACCTTTAATATAATTTATTTTTTGAGGTTATTTTATTAATTTTATAATTCCTTAATGAATCCTCCAAAATCTATATTATATTTTGAGGTTTTAAAATCAATTCTTTATAAACATGATTCACTACCACATCACCTATGGTGTTTTTTTAATGATATAGTTTCTTAAACAAGTAAAATAATGAAAACCACTACACTTTGATAGAAACCATGGGTAAAACCTGTGCGATGGTTTGTGGTTTTGATAACATTATCATATAGATTCCAAAACCAAAATTTGGAAATTAATGAAGAACTTTCCTCTATTTTTCTATATAAACCCACCCAACCTCCCATTTCTATTCACTAAAAACCCTTTTTGAATAAAATTACTCTAACATTACCTCTCTATATCCCTCCCATGGTTTCCCCAAAATCTCTAGAAGATCCTCCAAATCTTATAGAAGCACCCTCTCAAAGTAAGGGATCCTCTCCTCCTCATTATTCAAGCAAATCATTTATGATATGCCGTTTTTCATTTTTCATGTTGGGATATGTTATAACACTCCATATTACTTAACATATTATTTAAATTTTATTAGATACACCTTTAACTTTACTTAATCCCTCCCATTAACCTTTATGTACCTCTGTTATGCTATCAAAAATTATCCTACGATTTTCCATGCCAAACATTTGTGTAGTGAATATTCCTACCCATTTCCTCTCAAGGGTGTCCATATAGATGTGCCTATAATTCATATATTGGGTAATTATATATATGTAACCCAAAATCATTAATCATGGGATTAAATGTGATGAAATTTTTCTTTATTCTTAATGATCTATGTTGCACACAAGAGCATGTACATATTATGATGGGTGCACCCAGATTGCGCTCTAATGTATTAGGTAATGTTTTAGTCTCATGATACGTCATGTATGGGATTAGGGAGTGAACCTAATACATTATTTGACTCTATCTATCATTTTATGTTGTCTTGTAAGTTATCATGTACTTACACTTATGACATGATTTATGTTGTCACCACATTGTCGTGTGGCCTTTATGTTATCATGTTATATCATGATTCATTATTAAAGATTATGATTCTCACCCCTATTATGTTACCTTGATTTACTTCTGGATCACATTTATTAATTTACCTCATGATATGATTTTTTTATTCCCTTGCTGGGATTTATAGCTCACCCCTTTCTTATATACACCACCAGGTTATCATTTGCAGTTTTAGAAGAATGATGGAATTTTAAGATCATGTTAAACAATTTTCTAGTAATTTTGTTATATCCATGTTTAATGTTGATGTAATATGTACCTAATGTCTCAAATAATATAGTATTCACTATCTTCTGGGGGGTTTTTATGTGTACATTTATGTAAAAATTCATGAATTAAGGTGAAATAAAATATGGGTTGTCATAAGGTTTATGTCCTTCATGTTCATAATATACTATTTCAATGAGGATTTGATGTGAATTTATAATATAGGGATGTGACATGTGGATATGGATGCATGGTTATGGTTATTATGTGGAATTAGGGTATACAGATATGTGGTTATCTGAATATAGAAGATATGGAAGCATTATAATGTTTATCACTGGGGTGTGAGAGTAACAAACCAGTGGGAAATTGGTTTTTGGGTACCTTCTTGTTATATTCATTCTATACTATGTTATTAAATTTGGATGAAATATTGGGTTAGTGATCCATAGTGAGGTTATGTGATGGATAACCTGGTGTGGGTATGTGTTGATTATGTTGTTTAATCACTAAAGTATTAGTATTCTTATTCCATATTTTCATGAGAAGTCATGAGGATCCTATTGAGTATACATGTATTATCACCCCTATATATATAAATCTATTTTATAGGTTTTCATTAGGGATTTGGTGATCGATATAAATATTACTTTCTCATGTATTGGAGTTTCTATCAAAGTTTCTAGTGTTGGAGTCTACTTTTTGTATTTTATTTTGAAGACATGTTTCCATATGAAATATACATGAATTGTGGGATATTCATTTTTATTTTATTTTATGGAGTTTATTACTAGTTTTTTATTATGTGTTCTCAAAAATTATAATGGTAATTCCTTCCATTTGTGTGTTTTATATCCTCGATTCTAGTTATCAACATGTGCCCTATTGAAGGCGGGCTTCAATGGTTACCCTCATCTTTAATATAGACCCAATAGAGGTTTCTAGTGGGTTAATGTTGTGAAAAATGGTTTCATAGCTTTGGTTGAGAGTTAGGAGGGAGTTTGGAGTTAGGAACAAGTGAGTATTTCATGGGTTTGGTAAGTAAATGGTGTTATTTGAACTAAATTTTTAATGTAGTAAGAGATATTGTCTAGGGAATAGACGGTCATGTCCCCCAATGACATAATGCAATTATATTAAGCTTACTGAGATTCCTAGGTGAGGTATAATGATTCCAAGGTAGAAACTAAGGTGTGGTACATGCATCATGGTGATTGTGCCAATGTTTAAATTGGTGTAATTTTAGGAAATGAAGATAAAGTTAATTAAATAATCTTAAGTAAAATTACATTTTTTGGGATTAGGAATTTAGGCCATGATGGTGACTAAATTTAATGTTTTAAGGATATTAATTGGTTTATTTGAATTCTTAAGGGAATTATCATCATCATTTCTTTTGTTGTCTCAAGATGTTGTTGGTGTAGTTTTTACCTTATGTTTTGATTAAATTATTTTATCTATTGATTATTATATATGGTAACTCTATTTATGCAGATATTTTTGTGATATTATATGCTTTTATTATTTAAATTAATATAAATTTATCATTAATTTGAAACTTTAAGAAGAAATTACTTCCAGATAAAGTAAATGGTTAATGGAAACCATTGGTTGAGACCAAAATCATTTTTTTATATTATTTTCTTAGAATGTATAGTTTTACTATTCAACTTGGGGAATTATTGACATTTTATGATATTTTAGTAAACTAGAGGACCTTTGAAATAGATAAGATGAATTTATTTAGCCCATGTTCTAAAATTTCTATAACATGTTATATGTTAATCTATATTTTCTGTTTTTATGTTAAACATGTTGATATTGATTGGACAAAGAGAATGTTTGGATTGCATAATTCAAATTACAAATAAGATAAATGTATGAAATATTTTCTCTTTTTAGATATATAAGTTATTAATTAAATCATTTTTAACATGGTATGTTAGTTATCATTTTTATTATATCACAAATTTTCTAGGGTTGTTAGTTGGATTAATTAAAATCATGAAAAGGTTTTAATGAAGTAATGATTGAAATGATAATATCATGTTATTCATATTAAGTTAAATAGGTTAATTTATTGACTATTTGTGTCTATTTTAATTTTAAATTATATTTTTATAGAAAAAAATTAGATTTTATCATACTTAGTTTGATAACACTTCTCGTGGTGGGTAACAAAGTGTGTAGTATTGTTTTATAATTTTTACATAACTTCCTAAAATAATTATGTTCTTGGTTGGTAACATTTTTTCTTAAAAAAATAAATATTTATATTTGATAAAAGTTATTTAGATTTTAAAAGTGGTATTAAAAATATTTTGAGTGTGTTTTATAAAGTGTATTTATTAATCTGTTTTTTTTAAGAAAGATAAAATGTTTTTCACTTAAAGGGTTTCTGGTTAAAGAGGATTGTTTTGAGGGAAAACTTGTGGTTGATTTGAAAATTTTTTAATGTGTGGGTTTCAAGTATGAGTTTTCATGTTTTAAACTAATTTTTTGTTTTAATATTCTTTGTATCATGCTTTAATTTCTTAAATTATAAAAAAATATTTCTTCCTTTAAGGGTATTATTGAGGACCTTTCTTTAACTCAGATTTTTCTGCTTATTGTGTGGTAGACATGATTTTTGAGAAGAAGAAAGGGGATGCTTGATAGTTTAATGGTTTAATGGGGAATGATATGGGAGTTATGGGGAATTTTTGTTGTTGTGGTATAGGACGGTTTTGATTTTAAGTGATATGATATTTTTTTATGGATGATGAGTTAGTTTAGAAATTTGGGGTGTATAAGTGAATGTGGTTATTATGATGTGTTTGAAATTTCCCTATTGATAGTGTGTGATTTAGTCGTTTAACCTAAACTTCTTGATTTTGATGTTTGTTTATAATATATTCCATTAGATAATTTCCAGTTTGTTCTTTATGGGAAATAAAATAAGTCATGGGATAAGTTATTGTCTAGATTTTATTAGCAAGAAGTGTAGTAACCCCAACTCTAATATCCCAGAGTTGGTATCTACTTTATTACATTTTAATAAGATAAAATGGATCACATATCTAAATATTTATCAATTTAGTGGGCTTGATGAACCTGAAACAAACAAACTTTCCATTTTACATTGGAAATAAAATCTAAAATCATAGTGAATGTAAAAACTCAAACTATTATAAATAAAATTCCCCTTGGAATTTAATTAAATGTATAAAAATTTAATATGGTTATATAAAACACATGAAATTATTTGGTTTTATCCTATTGGATTTAAATGAAAATTATGTATCATTGTTATTAATAATATAGTCGTTGAACAGTGATCCTATGATTATTTTATATTTAGGGTTTTAACAAATCGAATTGATATAAAAAATAAAGTAATGTCCTCAACCAGTAGGATCATACACTATGAAGCTCATTTATCATATCTTCTAAGGAAGATAAAATCTCTAGGCTTTAACCTTGACCAATCCAAATTTCAGATCCAACAACTTGATCATGATTGAAACCTTTTTTGAGAGAAGTTCAAGCTCATCGAAATCACAGCCCAAACTATGATTGTTGAACCACACTATGAAAGTCTCACTGTCGCGCAGCTTACTCTTAGAGAATTTTCTGGTGTATTAAATGGATATGTATCAAGACCCAAGAAAAATTATTATTTACATTATTTTTCATATAATAATAAATATATTTTCATCTCATTATAAAGTATTTTTATTTTGATACTAAAAAAACAAATAATATTTTTGGGTAATATTCAAATTCAATTAATGAATTTATATTGATGAATTAATTTATTTTTTGAAATAAAAAAATATTTTAATTAAATATTATTATTAAATTATGTTTATTAAAAATAAATTATCATATAATTATTATGATTTCAAATGTAACCTTTATAAGGGTTCAAAAACTGTTATTGTCAAAAAAACATTGCACTTCTCAATAAATGTCGATTATTATTTTAAAATTGATAATACACATATTTATAAAATTATTTATATAAAATTGATATTATTTTTGGAATTAGAACATAAAAATTATTCAATAGTTAATTTTTCATAATTTTCTAAGATATTCCAATTTTCGGGTAAAAAATAAATACCGTAGAAATATTTGGTCTGTATTATGACATCATAATGACCCAAAAATGATGTAATAAATAATATAATGGGTATCCTAGATCAAATATATATTTTACCCTTAAATTAATTTTAATTTAAGATTATTTTATTAATTTTATTAAGCCTTTATGAATCCTCCAAAACATATAATATATTTTAATATTTTAAATTCGTTTCTTTAAGAGTGTGACTCAATTCCATATAATCAGAGAAATTATTTTAATATGTTCAACCCTTTAACTAAATAAATAATTAAAAACCCAACACTTTGGTATAAACCATGGGGAAAACCCCATGGGAAGATTTTTCATTTTGGTTATTTTATTATATAGAGTCCAAGACCTAAGTTTTTGAAATATTAAATAACTCCCCACTCTTTTCCTATACAAACCCACCCAATATCCAATTTAACTTCATTAAAAATCATTTTATAACATCCTTAATCTTCCATAAACACTATATAATACTCATAAGGAACCCCCAAGCTCTCAAGAATCCCCTTTCAAGCTTTTGGTTTCATGCTCTCATGGTAAGGGTTCTTTCCATTCTCCTATTTATTCAAGTTTCTTTGTTAAGTTATGCCTTCTATTTCCAAATTATAATGTTGGGATATGTATTTACATGTACCTATTAAATTAAAATTTATTTCAAAATTATTATATACCATTTTATCTCTCATCAACCCATTTTATGAATTTTTAAGCAATGTCGTTATGCTGCCGAAATATCACTATGATTTTTCATGCCAAAACAATTGAGTAGTGAATACCATACCCATTTCCTATCAAGGGTATTCGCATTTTTACACTTATAAATCATTGACTTGGTACTTAAATTTATTTATTCAACACTTATTTATCATTTAATAAATTATGATGATGAATGAATCCATGTTATATGATCTATATGGCACACTTAAGCATGAGAATGAAATAAAAGAGATAGGTGCTCCCTGAATTATATAGTGATTCAATGCATTGGGTAATGTTTAATATCATGATATTTCATGTTGGGACAATGATTGAACCTTATTTAATTATTTTATTTTTTCCATTATGATGTCTTAGAAGTTATCCTTGACCTATGTTCATGATTCAGTGTTTTAAGATGTTTCCACATTTCCCATGTTTCCTTTATGATTATCATTCTATATCATGCCTTGTTATTCATGTTAATTTTATTCCTCATTGATATTCCTATTGACTAACATGTATAACTTATTCCATGTTTATTCCCTTTCTGGGATTTATATCTCACCCCTTTCTTCTGTATGTCCTTAGGTTATCTCATGCAGTTTTAAGTTCAAAGGAGTATTTTGAGCATGTTAACTAAGTTTTCAATAAAGATATTGTATTCCCTATTTTATATTGTTATGTAATGTAAATAATTCAAAAATAAACTATAATTCTCAATAATCTGGTTTGTATTAAATGTATTCTTACATAATAAATCAAGTATTAATGTGAAATAAATAGTAGTTTTATTATAGTTAGCATCAGAGGAAAAGTTTAGTTTTTTTATTAGGATTAGAAAACTCTAGCGAAATATTTAGGGATAAGACTAAGTATAATAAAACATACCTAAATTTATTTTAGTATAGATTAAGTGGTTTACCAAGAAAATACATCCTTATCTGGATACTACAAGTGTATGTGGTTCTGGAACATATGTACTAAGGAGTAACAACTCTAACAAGGTGTTCTGGGCCTGACTCGGGGTAACCTGGTACACGACAATAGGCCTTACTTTGCACCTGGTTTGAAACTCTTAGGGTATAAGATTTGGTAAATTCATAATCTCATTACAAACCATTATTAGGGTTAAAAAAATCCCATAAGAGTATATGTTAGGAAATAGATCATGGATAACATAGATTGATGCCAAGAAATTAATAGGTTAAGAAAATACATGTAACTTATAGGTTATCACTTTAATGTCATTAAATTCCCCTTTATTTAACTAATAGTTTAAAAAATCATCCTTATTTTTCTTTTTAGTATATCCAATGGCTATAAATATGAGGTACTAGGTAAACATACCATGAAAAGGGTGATGTGATGACTGGGCCAACGAGATGCCCAACCCAATGAGAGCAGGAATCATGAACTTTATTATGATAATCTCTCAGAAAACTCAGGTTCTAAATAGAAACCTGGATTAGGAGGAGTGTATAAGTCCCCCTAAGAGAGAACAAGTAGTTATTTATAGCTTTAAGTGATAAATTCCTCATATATTCAATGTATTATATGATCCCTTATTCACCAAAAATGGATCAACTCCATTGAGAAGATCTTATCCATACTCAAATGTTCTGAGAAAGATGAGGTTTTACTGTATATTTATTATATGGAGGGTGAAGCTGATCAATGGTGGATATTGATAAAAAATAAAAAGCATGTGAAAGAGATTAAAGTGATGGAGTGGAAGGATTTTTGAAAAAAAAAATTGATAAATATTTCCTTCACACTCTCCGAATTATATTGGAAAGGGATTTCCTTTCCCTCAAGAAAAAAAGACGATGAATATATCAGATTTTATATGGAAAACTTCAGAATACTTTCATGACACACCTCGAGCTTTTTCATAACCCCTGAATTCAAGGTTAACCACTTCTTTGGTGGTCCAAAACCTAGTCTACAAAAATCCCATGTGATCTAAGACTTCGATATCTATGAATAGATTTTCTGATGTTACCTAAAAGTTGAAATTGAGATTAGTGAATCTCTAGGGTATCATGAAGATAAGAAGTTGAAATTGGTGTTTAATTAGAGTAGTATGATGGAGAAATATAAAGGTATTAAGAAATTTCAACATCCCACTTGCCAAAGGTGCATAAATAATCACCTTAGAAATTTATTAAAGGGGATGAGGAAATGCTTTAGGTGTGTGAAGGAAGGGTACCTAGCTATTTATTTCCAATAAGAGAAAACCACTAATGCGAAGGAGGAAATTAATGCTCCAATCAACCCTCATCACATTATTTACTACTTCAACTATAAGTAACCAAAGAACTTTACTAACCAATGCACTAAAACAAGGGTTTTCATAGAGAACCAAAAACCTCCAAGGTAGGAAAGGAAATATTTTTCCATCACTACTGTTGAGGTGGATCCTGAAAACAAAGTGGTGATATGTATGCTAGTTATTAATTAAAGAATATTTAAGATATGTTTTGATTCTGGTTCTATATATTCCTTCATATCAGAAAATCTTTTTTAGAACTATTCAAACACCACCACAAAGCATGGAGGTAGACATGTCGGTGAAAATGAAAAATGGGGAAATTATTTCATCCCAATTATATAACTCCTCCCCTATCAAAGTTTGTAGTATGATTTTCCCAGAGAACATTTTCATACTCCCATTGGTAGAATTTTATGCAATTCTATGCATGGATTAGCTTTCCCTATATATATCCAACATAAATTTCCAAGAGAATGAAATCACTCTATGTATTGTGAATCAACCCTTGATTCTATACAAGTGAAAATAGTATTATGAATCTTATTTATCACCATCAGCACATTAATGGATATTATTTCCCTATGAGAAAGCGTATCAATCTCAAATGATTGATTCAAAGTAAAGAACCATCCTAAAAGACATTTCTATTTTGAGGGAATATGCTGATGTGTTTTCAGAGGAATTCTCTAGTCTTCCTCCTAGCTGAGTGGTTGATTTTATAATCGAGTTTATACATGGGGTATTTCCATTATCCAAGACTTCATATAGAATGGATATTGTGGAACTTGATTAGCTAAATAAACAACTATAGAAGAATCTAAATAAAGGGTTCATATTCCCAAGTGATTCACCATGGGTTGCACTAGTCTTTTTCATCAAGAAGAAGGGTGGGACAATGCACCTTTACATCAACTATCGTGAGCTCAAAAATACCATAATAAATAACAATTATCATTTTACAAGGATTCAGTACTTGTTCAAATAGTTATGTGGATCATAATACTTCTCCAAGTCGGATCTTCAATCGAGATATTACCATGTTAGGGTGAAGATGGAGGATATCCCCAAGACTTCTTTTCGTACAAGGTATAGGCCCTATGAGTTCACAGTAATTCCTCTAGGAATCACTAATGCTCCATCAATATTCATGGACTTGATAAAGATATTACCTCAAGAAAATTGGTAGTCTTTATAGATGATATTCTAATATACTCCTAAATAAATTAGGATCATAAGGAGCATCTAATTATTATTCTAAATACCTTGCGAAAGGATAATATTTGTGTAAATTACCAAAACAAATGTGAGTTCTGGATGAAGGAAGTCTCTTTCTTGGTCATATCATCAAAATCCATGAGATATCTATAGACCCTTAAAATATAGAAGCAATTGAAGGATGGATAGAACCAATATCTATGATATATATCCATAGTTTTATTGGGTTATCTAGGCATTATCACTTATTTTTGAGAAATTTCTCATGATTTTCAAACCCTCTAACTAGGATAACTTACAAGGGAGTCAAGTTTTCATGGAATGGTGAATGTAAAGAGAGATTCATGGAGTTAAAAAGGAGGCTCATCACTGCACCTGTTCTCACACTACCCACAAGTGGAGAACTTTTTGTGGTGTTGAGTGATGCTTTGAAGAAGGGATTGAGGTGTGTGCTAATTAAAAATGATTAATTAATCATCTATGCTTCAACACAATTGAAAGTTCATGAACAAAACTACCCAAAACATGATTTGGAGTTGGTTATAGTGATATTTTCTTTGAAAATATGGAAGCGTTATCTATTTGGGGAGAAGTGTGAAATATATATGGATCATAAAATCCACAAGTATATATTCACACAAAAAGATCAGAATATGCACAAATAAAGATGGTTAGAGCTAATCAGGGACTATGAATTCTCAATCCACTACCATACTGGTAAAGTGACTAAAGTGGTAAACACTCTAAGTAGAAAGTATCTAGAAATTCTATCATCAGTGATAATTGAGAGGGATATGATCTTCTTAGATTTGAAAAGGATGGACATGGGAATCATAAAGGAAGTAATATCATCAATCCATTCATAAATTATTGTTCAATTTTCTATTTTAGAGAGGTTAGAGGATTCTCAAAGAAAAGATCTGGGAATTTAGAAAAAGTGGAAACTATAAGGAAATATAAATCTTTGGAGTTAAATGTTAATGAAGAGTTAATTGAGAGATTTGGTTCAAGACTATGTATTCCATAAAATCTTGAGTTAAGGAATGAACTTTTGGATGATGCACATAGTTAAACTTTTTCCATTCACCCAAGAAGAAAAAAAAATGTATCAAGACCTCCATGAGCACTATTCGTGGGACAATTTGAATAATGAGATCACTGAATATACATCAAAGTGCTTCGTATTCTAACAAGTGAAGGTTGAAAGGTAGAAGTCTAAGAGAATGATGCAACCATTACCCATACCATCATGGAAATGGGAGAACATCACCATGGACTTTTTCACAAGACTTATGAAGAAATATAGGGGAAACAATGATATATGGGTTGTTTTGTATCATCTTACAAATACAACTCACTTTATCTTAATTCGATGGGACTTATCATTAGATCAAATTTCATGGATATACATCCGAGAAGTGGTAAGGATCCATGTAGTACCACTATAGATTATATCCGATCAAAATCTGAGATTCACCTCCATGTTCTAGAAAAGTCTCCAACATTATCGAAACATTGAGATGAACTTCAATATGGCCTATCATCCGAAAACTGATGACCAGTCTAAGCAGACTATTCAGAAACTAGAATACATGTTGCGAGAAAGTTCTATGGACTTAAAAGGGGTTTGGGACTGACATCTTCCTCTAGTTGATTTCACATACAACAATAGTTTCCACTAAAGCATCCAAATGGGTCCCTATGAAGCCCTTTATGGGAAGAGGTGTAGAACACATGCATGTTGGGATGAAGTTGGGGAATGAAAACTGCTAGGTCATGAAATGGTCAAGGAAATGCTGGAAAATGTTAAGACTATTCAATAGAAAATCAAGGATGATTATATTTGATAGAAGAGAAATGATGGAAATCATTGACGAGACCTATAGTATGACATTGGATAGATATTATTACTCTATAAATCCCCATGGAATAAAGTGATGAGATTTGGTAGGAAGGGAAATCTTAGTCCAAGATACATTGGCCCCTTTGAGATCCTTGATCGCATTGGAGGAGTGACCAATCTACCTACCCTCCCACCTAGCCTATATCAAGTACATGATGTATTCCATGTATCCCTATTGAGAAAGTACATAACAGACCCCTCACATGTACTAAATCTATAGGTGGTTCCATTAGAAAATGACTTTTCCTATGAGGTGTAGTTGTAAAATATCTTAAATAATAGAGACAAAGTTTTGTGGAATATGAAAATGAACCAGGTACAGGTGTTATGGAGAAACCATAAGTTTTAATAAGTAATGTGGTAACTAGAGAAGATGATGAAACAAAGTTACCCTCGTCTATTTTAGTGTGAGAAAAGAAAATTTCAAGAGTTAGATTTATAAATGGGGGAAGATTGTAATGACCCAAAATGTTATAAATAAAATTCCCCTTATAATTTAATTAAATGTATTATAATGTAATATAGTTATAGAACACACATGTACTTCATTGGTTTTATCCTGTAGGATTTAAAAGACATTCACGTATCATTATCATTGATAATATATCCATTGAACAATGATCCTATGATTATTTTAAAATTAGGGTTTTAACAAAACCAATTGACATAGGGAAAGGATGTAATGGCCTTAGCAAGTATGATTTTATCCTATGAATCCCATTTATCGGAGCTTCTAAGGTAGTTAGTATCTTTGGGATTTTCCCTTGACCAAACCCAATCTTAGATCCAATAACTTAATCCTGAGAAAAACTGTTTATGGTAGAAGTTCAAGTTCATCAAGATCACGGCCCAAACCATGTTCATCAAAACACCCCATGAAAGTCTCACTATAATACACCTTACTCTTAAAGCGCTTGTTGATGTGTTAAATGGATATGTATCAATACCCTAGAAATTTTATTATGTAAATTATTTTTTATATAATAATTAATATATTTTCATCACATTATAATGGTTTTTTATTTTGATACTAAAAATCATGAATAGTATTTTTGGGTAATATTCAAATTCAATTAAGGAATTTATTTTGATGCATTAATTTATTTTTTTAAATAAAAACAATATTTTAATTAAATATTACATTTAAATTATTTTTATTAAATATAAATTATCATATAATTTTTATGATGTCAAATGTAATTTTTATAAGGGTTCAAAAACTATAATTGTCAAAAAACCCAAAATTTCTCAATAAATGATAATTTTTATTTTAAAAGTGATAATACAAATATTTAGAAAATTATTTAGATAAATTGAATATTATTTTGGGAATCAAAACTTCTAAATTATCCAATGGTGAATTTTTCAAAAGGTTTTGAGCCAGACAAATTTTCAGGTAAAAATTAAATATCATATAAATATACGATATGTATTAAGACATCATAATGACCCAAAAATTATGTAATAAATACTATAATGGGTATACCCAACCAAATATATTTTTTCAACTTAATATAATTTTATTTTATGTTTATGATTAATTTTATAAATCCTTTATGAATCCTCTAAAACATAAAATATATTTTAATATTTTAAATTCATTTCTTTAAGAGTGGGACTCACCTCCACATAAGAAATGGAATTATTTTAATATGTACATACCTTAAATAAATAAAATAATTAAAAACAATCCCATTTGGAAGAAACTATGTGAAAAAACCATGGGAATATTTTTGGTTTTGGTTATTTTATTATATAGATTCTAAAACCTAAGTTTGTGAAATATTAAATAATTTTACACTATTTTCCTATATAAACCCATACAATATCCCATTTATCATCACTAAAAATACTTTTATCATGTAATTAATATTCACTCCCCTCTATATTATCCTCCCAAGGTTCCCCCAAGCTCTCAAGAATCCCCTTTCAATCTTTTGGTGCCATACTCTCAAGGTAAGGGTTCTTTCCTTTCTCCTCTTTATTCAAGTTTCATTATTATTTTAGGCCTTATATTTCCAATTCCTAATGTTGGTATATTCATTTACATATCCATATTACTATAAAATTTAAGTAAAAATTATTATAGACCCATTTCTCTCTCATCAACCCATTTTATGAATTTTTAAGCGATGTTATTTTGCTGCCAAAATTTCAATGTGATTTTCCATGCCAAGACAATTGTGTAGTGAATATCATACCCATTTACTATAAAGGGTATTCAAATTTGTAAACTTATACATATTTTACCTGGTAATTACATGTATTTATTCCACATTTATTTATCATGGAATAAATTATGATGATGAATGAATCCATGTTGTATGATCTATGTGATACACATGAACATGAGAATGAAATGAAAGAGTGGGTGCTCCTAGAATTATATAGCACTCCAATGCATTGGGTAATGTTTAGTATCATGATACTTCATTTTGGGATAGGTATTGAACCTGATTCCTTTATTATACTATATCCATTATCATTTATTTGTAGTTATCCTTGACATATGTTAATAATGCAGTGTTTTAAGATGTTTCCACATTTCATATCTTTCCTTTATGATTATCATGATATATCATGCCTTATTATTCATGTTTAATTTATTCCTCATTGATATTTGTATTTTCTAACATATATAGCTTATTATATTTTTATTCCCTTTGTGTGAATTATAGATCATCGCTTTCTTATATATATCCCTAGGTCATCTCATGCAGTTTTAAGTTCAAAGGGGTATTTTGAGCATGTTAAAGAAGTTTTCAATAAAGATGTTGTATTCACTGTTTTATGATGTTATGTAATGTACCTAATTTCAAAATACTCTATAATTATCAGTCATATGGGTTGTATTAAGTGTAGTATTATGTAATAAATCAAGTATTAATGTGAAATAAAGAGAAGGGTTGTAATAGTGAAAGTAAAAAACCTACATCCTTTAACTCATTAAAATATTCATTCTTCATATCTTGAGGAATGGAAAAAAATAAGCATGATATCAAATTCTTAGAAATGGTTACATATAGTGTAATATATCATTAGTAAATATGAAATGATCAATATATAAAGGTATATAACTGAAAAAACATACCATTTAGTCAATAACTTGAGCATAAAATTCATATATGGATAATATTAATGAAATAATATCATGGATAATAATAATTATGTTATCAATGAAGTAAATGTATAATGTTTTATTTCATGTTCTAGGTAATCATGATATCTTTATCACCAATTCCTTTCACTAGAACATTTTAAACTATGGGTAATTATACACTAAAAACCCATTTAATGAGTTTGGCCAACTAGTTTGTCTCATGAGACAAGTTGATGCATCAAGAGGATATATAATTTTTGGGGGCCACTAGTCACTAAATTTCTAATGAATTAGTTTTATATTTAGAAATAAATTTAATTCATAAAAAATCCTTATAAATAGATATAGGTATTGAATAAAGAATATGTAATAACAATATTTCCCCATTCAATCAAATAAATTTAATTGTAAAACACCTTAAGTAGAAATGGTTATAGCTTAGGAAATAATAATATTAATGATACAAATAATATGGATATTTCTTATAAAAGATTATCATGAGAAATTTAATTTTTCAAGCGAGTTTTATTGACCACAAAATTAATAAATGTATGAGATATGACCATCAATTCATGAGAAAATTAGATTTTGTAACAAAATCCAGCCTTTTAGAGAATGTAAGAAAATGGAAGTGAAAATTTTAAAATAAGTTTTCATTAAATACATCTCTTTTTAAGATTATTGAAAACTTTTATAAGAATATAAATATACTAAAATGTTTATACCCATGGGAAAGTTCATTAATTCCATATACGTTAAAAAGAAACATTCCTTTAGACTTTTTATAAATAAAGTTGAAAATGACCCTTCCAAAAAAATTAGAAAGATTCATTTAAAACCTTCTAAAAATATAACAATAACTTAAAATATTCTTAATAAAGCATTGGATTAAATAAGAAGGAATTTTTGAAAAAAATTGAGAAAAATGTGTACATGGAATAAAAATATACCTGATCAAAAGGATAAATTATATTGGTTTTTATTTTTTTTTTATTTTTTTCTGTATTCATGTGATAAAGAGAGGAAATATTGAAATAAAACAATGAAACTCCCTAAATATCTTGAGGATAATAAAATGAATTATGTTTATGTAGGATAGATTATAATATTCCTTTAATGAAAACTATATGAAATCTCATAAAATTGAGGTTGTAAAATAAATTATTACCTATTTGTTAACTTTTAAATTGTAACCCCTTGAAAGTATAAACTTGGATTGAAAATTTAATCATCAGGAATAAACATATATTCATGTTAAATACATCATAGGAATATTATATATATTGTATAAAATTAAATAGGTTCATAATAGCAAATATGCCTTAATGGAGTAGAAATTGAGACAAAATCCCTTACCAAGATCATATCATTGAAGTGAGAATTAATCAGTGAGGTGATTATGTTTAAAAATATAAATACAAAACAAATAATTTGAAATAAAAAATAATAAAATCAAAGTTAATTTCACACATAATCATTTCATATCATATTCAATAGATTTGAATTATAACCCAATGAATGGTAATTGAGTTAAGAAACACATTACCTCGTGATTACACTTTGTTAAAAATTAATTAACCTCTTTTATAATGTTTTAAATCTTGTTATTAATTTATAATAGAACCATATTCATATTTATAATATCATATATGATCCAATTATAATAACCTATCATTCATTCATCTACGATCTTTCTGTATTATCATAGTTTCGAATATTAACTGCTTAGTTTTCACATTTATGTTTCATTATGAATGTTCTTGTTCTTTTACAAATTATTATAACTTCTTATCCAGAATTATAATAATTTTATAAATATTTTATTTATTCATTAGTTAAATGTTTATAATCATTCTTGAAATATGGACATGGAAGATGAATCACGTTGTGGAGACGGTAAGTTGTACGTACGCATGAGAGACGTTATCATTTTTTAACAGGTGAAATGGTAAGGAAGTAAATTATATATTAAACTTAAAAAATAAATATTATCTCATAAGTTTTATATATATTCATTAGTTCCATAATTATTACTATCCATGTGAGATGATTATGGAAAACAAATTACATCGATTCATGAGGCAGCAGTCTGTCATACATGTGATCGATGGTTTTTTTCCCATTTGATAGAGAAGGATATAGATAAATATTATACCATGTACATAATAAAATCTCAATATATATGAGATAATAGTGTTATTATATTGGAATTTTTGGGACATAATTTAAGGTGATAAATGAAGAAGGAAAAAAAGAAAGATCTTGGTTAGAACAATTACATTATCTTAGATAAACCTCATTTGGATCACATCATAAGGACCCTAGGTTTGGTCATTTTGGAAGCAAAAAACCCATATAACATGTATAAGGGTGTTATGGATAGATTTTTTTATGTTTTTCTTGAGCTAAATGGCTCAAGGGGTGTGAAAATGTGAGGGTATGAGGTTTTCATTTATAATTTTGGTGAGTTTAATACTTGTAATTTTTCAATGTTTTAAAATATTATTAAGTCACTTTCATGGAAAAATGGATCCAAAAAGACTCATATTTGAAGTTGATAAGTTTAATATAAAATAAAACCAACCAATTAGTCTTAATCATGTTTTTAGGTCATTTTAACCCTTATCTTTTGTTATAACCCCTTAGTTAACCAATTTTAACCTTAACTGTAGAAATAAATTTTTCAATTTTAAAGGATTATAATTTTAGTTATAAAGTAAAAATTGGATCATAAATGGTAAAGGGGTGAAATGTTTTACCTTTTATCATCATATATGTCCTATTAAAATATTTTTATGATTTTAAAATAATTTAATAACATATTTTTTTCATAAAATATCATTAATTTCATATTTGATAATATTCATTTAATTTGGCTTTGAATACATCAAGATAAAAAATGAATTTGTACATAAACTCTTTAACAATAAATTATACATTATTATTAACCATAAATTTCATGTGATAGTATAATCTATCCAAAAAATATTACTTTTTATATTTTTAAAATCATTTACTTTTATTTTTATATGGCTTTCACAGTAACATTGTCAGTGTAGTGTAAGATTTTAAGTTAATTAAACCATTAATAAAAATTAAAAATAAATTAAGGGAGTTTCATTCTCCCCCACTTAAATAAATTAAACCCTCTAAATTTTATCTTGGTCATCAAAGTTTTTAATATTTGAAAATTTCTTTATTAAAAATGCACATAATATAGAGGGATAATAAAAATTATTTTAAAAGGGTGAAGTGGGAAGGATAAATGTTACATGAAATAACACATAATTAGGTTACCAAATAAGAAGAAAATTTGTGTGAAGTTAAAATATATACATATAGGATAAAACTCCCATTTAAGGACTAATATAGAGTGACAGATAACATGGTCCTGATAAAGTTAATGACCAAGAAACCATAAATCAGTGAGGGGTAAAAAGACCACCAATTCATCGAAAATGAAGGTAAAAGGATGTTATTTTTTTAGAAATTTTTCTAAAATTTAATGGATTATTTTATTTTCAAGATAAAGAATATTATAAAATTTACCTACTTTATTTATTTCCATTTCATAAGTATAATGTAATGCTTTGGTTGTTATTTGATGAATTTTCACTTAATCTCTTATTCTAAGAAATGAACTTTCAAGATGAATTTTTTATGCCTTGAGTAATTTAATTAAATTTTAATGGTTTATAAGATCCATAAAATAATGAAAATTCATTCATTCATTCTCTAAATATTTAATAAAATCCAAATGGTTAGCACAAGTTATCCAATATGAATAAATATAACACATTGATCTCTAAAACCTCAACAATAACCCAAAAAGTTCAACTTTATCCATTCCATAAATATTTAACCTTAATACTCCTACAAAATATGTCTAAAAAAATTCAAAACTAAAACTTTTGGAAGATCTTATCAAACATTTAACCCTAGAAAACATAAATTAGCTCAAAATGTCACATACCAAACATGTGAATACCTTCATCATATATTCTACTAAAAAATACTAATAACTTGAATCACCACGAAAACTCAATAAAAATATATATGATTAAAAAATTAACACATTATTTATTCCTAAAATAAATTAATAAACTATTAAATATATTCTATAAATCCAAAAATGAAATAAACTTCATTAAATATAACTTTAATCATTTTTTCATAAAATCACTAACTAATTTCAAGGTTAAAAATACTATCTCATTTACTTTATCAATTTCAATCATCTATTTATCCCATCTAAACACTATTAACTCAACATCAGGAACATATTAAGGGTTATATTTCCCTTAATCATGTGTTCTCCAAAAATATCACCTTACCAATAAATCACTTCTCTTGGTTATTGGTATTATTCAACATATGTTTTCAAATACTAAAAGAAAAATTAATGCATCATAATCCTTATATTTTTCATGATTTATATAACCAAAATGTCATTTTTATAAAAATTATAAAAAAATAATTCTCAAATTCCAATACATAAACACTTAAATACTTTCACTTAAACGATTGGCATAACATAGGTCCTTATTTGGTTTATGAGTTAACTCCTTGGATTATTAAATTGACTATGATAATTAGTATATTCCCCACACAAAAGATATTAAACTATAAATGGTACCATAGGACGATATTTATATCCATCCATCAGGATCTTCATTTTTACCTAGAAATTAATTTCTCTCTACCCTTATTCTCCACACATAAATCATATTATTATTCCTCTGATACATTTCCTTTACTGATTCTTCTGACATACTGCTCATGTATGAAACTGAATCTTCTTCCCACCATGGTGTTTATGAAACTCCATTTTTCTATTATTAGTGGTGTCAAAAAACTCATCCAAGTTGAGATTTTTGGTCATATAACATGATAGTTGATTAGTTATAATCAAAAGTTTTCACCATATATTTTCCATTTCATTTAGTCTCTCATGAGTAAAATAATTCCATTTTTTATCACATTTGGCGTTAGTTTGGTTCCTTCTAGTACTATCCATTGAATGACACCAAAAAAATATATTATGAGCAACAATAATCATACTATGAAACCACATAATCATGAAAAAAATTTATAGGATGTCTAAATCATGTCACCTTATTTTCAATCTAAGATACCTTAGTTTTAACCTAGGTCATTTATGGTCATTATTTATTAAATACCTTCTTAATGTTTTATAAAGAAAATATGAGTTAACCTAATAATATCCCTTGGGAGTGCCAAACTATGTGTGTAGTAAGGTACACTTATCATACACTAGAATGATAACCGAGATATATTCAACCAACTCTTTTTTAGGTTATTACCCTTAGATGCATTTTTTCAAAAACTACATCCACTTTTATTATCCAAATTTGGATGTGTTTCTTGAAAAAACAAATAATATCTTCCATAAAAAATCTTTAGAATGTTATTATATACTTAGACTTATCCTTAAATTCTCTCATAGGGTTATATTCATTAATCTATGTTTTCCTAAATGTAGTTCCTACTGTTTCTACTAAACTTTCTATAATAATAACTTTAACAACGCCAAATTTAGTATCCCTTAGTCATTATCTACTTTATTACATTAGAATAATATATAAGGGATCACATCACCAAGGATTGATCATTTTAGTAGACTTGAAAAACCATATACAAACATGATTCCCATTTTACATTGAAAATAAAATATAAATATATAGTGAAAGTAAATATCCTAAATTCATGAACTCATTCAAAGATTCCTTATAGATATCCTATGGAAAGGGAAAAAAAGGTGAGTTTAAATTTTCAATAAGTTTCATGTCAATGTAATATATTTTGAGTATATAATTTATAATTAATATGGAAAGGTATATAACTGAAAACACTTGCCATCAATTCAATAACTTGAGCATGAAATGAATCCATGGATAATATCAATGCAATAATCTCATGTATAATAATAATGGAATTCTTAATAAAGGAAAAGAATGATGTTAGATATCATGATCTCTGACATCATGATATCTTTACCTCCAATTACCTGTACCAAGATAGTTTAAATTAGGGTTAGGTATACACCAAAAACCCCTTAATAAGTTTGTCCATCTGGTTTTTCTCATGAGACATGTCGAGGCATCAAGGGGTTATGTAATTTTTTTCCCACATGAAACTACATTTCCAATGATTTCATCATATATTTAACGATAAATTCAATTCATAAACAATATGACTTATCAAAAAATATTTTTATTGAGTAAAGAATATGGAATATCAAGATTTCCCTAGTCAATCAACTAGATTTCATGTTAAAACACCATATGTAGAAATGGTATATGGTTTAGGAAAAAATAATTTCCATGAAATAAATAATATGTATATGTCTACTAAAATATAATCACAATAAAGATAATGTTTCAAGATAAAGTTAATGACCACAAAATTAATCGATAAATGAGAAATAACCATTAATTCTTAAGAAAAATAGATTATGTAGTAAAAAAATCCATTTGGAGAATATAATAAATTGTAATTGAACATTTAAAATAAGTTTTCATTAAATAATTTTCTTTATAAAATCATTAAAAAAAATTAGAAGAATCCAAATATCATAAAATTGTTATGGCTATAGGAAATTCAATTAATGCTGTGTTTTTTAAAAAGAAACATTCCATTTAAATTTTTATAAATAATGTTTAAAATAAACCTTTCAAAAAACATCAAAAATATTCCTTTCAAAACATGTAAAAAGGAAAGGATAACCTAAAATTTCATTAATAAATAATTTGATTGAATAAAAAGGACTTTTATAAAACAATTTTGAAAAATATAGACTAGGATGAAAAATATACCCAATAAAAAGGAGAAATAAGTTCATATTTTATTTTAAACATTTACTCACTTGATTTAACTTACAAAAAGATAAAAAGTTGTAATAAATCAAAGAAATTACTTAAATATATATAGGATAAGAAAATATATTATGTTTACTATAAAGACCCCGACCCCAGTTGCCCAGATTCGATACCTTACTTTATTACATTGGTATAAGAAACAGGGAAGTTTCATCCTAAAGGACTGAATAGTTTAGTAGTTTTGGAAAACTAGATTCAAACATACATTTTAAATTACAAATTTAAAGTAAAAATAACATAGAAACTCCATTGGTAACATCAATAATTCCCATATTATCCCTTCAATCCATTCATAATATACATATTCGTATCCTTGAGAAAAATAAAACATAATAAAGGGGTGATCATGGATGCTTAGTAAGGTAAAAAAATATAGCATAAGATAATACAAAAAATAATTCATGGTGAATGACTAAAAACACATGCCATTAGAACATAATCTTAAGTATAATATGGTAAGAATAAAAGATTAATAAATAATTCCATATAAATAATCACATGATAATATAGATTAGCCATGGATATTATACTAGTAAAATATTCACATGGATTATCAATTACTAATATAATAATGAGAAAATTCATAATACCAAACATCATAAACATATCATCGAGGCCTCATCCAAGACATCTGAAAAAAAATGGATAAGGCCTCAGCTAAATCCATTTCCATTTTGTCTCATGAGACCTAACAATGCATAGAGGGGATATAGTGGGCCCCACACATCACTTAATAAGTATAATTAATTACTCATGTTAATGGGGTTTAACATAAACAATATATATATATGAAATTTAAATAAATTTCCCTAGTCTATAAATATAATCAATAACCATTCTGTGTAGTATGGTGAATGGTATCAAGATAGAAAATCCATAGTCAAACTGATCATAAACCATTTAATAAAATATGGTATATGATAATCATAATATATAAATATAAATAGATAATAATATTAAAAATATTTTTTAAAATAGATTAAAATACTCTACTAAAATCATTGAGGAATTCTTGAGAGAAATACCCATTTTACTTTGCAAAAAAGAGCTCTTTTGGAAAAATCATTTGTATTTTTCATAATTGTTTGTATAAAAATAAAGTGAAAAAATATAGTTTTTAATGAAAAAAATAGTTTTTTGGAATAATAATGTTGTATTATAATATATTATGTATGGTACTTGAAATGGGTAAGAAATCAAGAAGTTCCCTTTAATCTAGCTTGCATATCAAGATGAATTGAGAAGAGAACCATGTAAAACATATATTTCCCCATAAAATAAAGAAAAAATGATTTGGATACATGATTTTGGAACATGTACATATAATTTAAAAAAATTATATAAAAATAATGAATAATTACATTGGTGTATAGAGGGAGAAATCATAACCCGAATGAAAATGGAGGTTCGGGAAGAAACCCTTACCTTTTTTCTGAAAGTCTTCTGCACTTAACCTTAATGTCCTTGATAATCAAATTAAATTCATTCATTAATTAATTAATAACCTTTTTATAATTTTATTTTATTTAATATAGTTTTATTAGGTTTATTTATGGTATTTTTTATGAGTTATAAGATATAATTTTATCATTCAGGGGTGTTCTTTTCCTTGGTTTTCATGATTGGTTTACTTTTACACGTATATGGAAGATCATGTAAAATGGAAATAATTATCCAAAATTATAATTATATGTTATTAATTAACATAAATAATATTATGTGGTATTATATATTATTATTTTTTCATATATTAAGATGATTCATTAGATAAAATGTTAATAATAATCGTTTTGATTATTTTGATGGTTTTTCGATCGTCGTGAACTAGCTTTGTCTTATTAATTAATATAATGTATATATAATGGTTACAGATCACTACATAACATATAATATTTATAATAAAATATTTTTTACCATAACTATGATTTTATAACCTGCCTTGAAGGTGTAATTGAAAACCGAAAACACATCATCCATGAAGGCAGTAAATCGACACCTCTCGGATGATGTTTTCATTTTTAAAATAAAAGTAGAAGGGGAAGAGACTTGGTGTATTTTCCATTGACATAATAAAATTATATTATATAAAATATAATTTATTTATCATGTCACTTTGGACGGGTTAGGTGAGGTAAGTATAAGAAAATAAAATAAATTGAGAAGAAAAGAAAGAGGATTTTTACCTCTTGAATTCTCCTTCTTAAGAACCTCTTTAAGGGGATTTGTTTTGGTATTTTGTTGAGAAAAAAGGCTCCTGGAAGTGGGGGAGGGGATTGGGAAGAGTATTGGTTAGAAATTGGATAGGTAAAAAATCTTTGAAGGTGTAAGGAGAGGAGGTGGTCAGGGGTGGTATTTGTATTGGATGAGAGGGGTGTTTTTTATTATTTTAATCATTAGTTTATTATTTTTGCTCAAGAATATTAATAGTTTATTAATTGTCACTAAATAAATTAAATAATTAAGTTAAGTTCAATATTATGGTTCTTACATCATTCTTGACTCAAGGAATAGTGTATTTATCTTATAAAGTATATATACTGTAAATTACTATATTTCACTATTCACAAAAAATCAAGTATTTTAGAAAAAACACAAAAATTTACCCTAACCATTTTTAGAAGTTTAAAATTAAAAAATGGAATTAATTTTGTGAAAATAATTTTATAAATATGATAAATTTAATTTTTAATTAAAATAAACATTTATTCAAAAAATACCCATTTTAATATTACAACTGATTTAATGACACTTTCAAAAATTAACTAAGGTCTCGTAAAATTATCCTATAATCATAAGAAAAAATAATAATAATATATGAATCTATTTTATAAAAATAAATTTTCATTTAAATAACTATATTAATTATAAAATTGTAATTAAAAATTTATTACTTATAAAAATTCCAACACTAAATTTATCATTTTTAAAATATTTATTTACTTATTCCAATATATAGATATATAATATTTTTATTTATAAGATACCCAAATTTTATTTATAATTTCATAGGTGAGGTTACTATTATATTAGTTGGTTTACTATTCCTAAGGGTCTCATACTATTCTGAAGGTCAAGTTATTATTCCATTGGTATAGGTTTCTTAACTTATAGAAGTACCTATTATTTAATTAATTATTCATTTATAAAGTTTTTATTGTATTATATAAGTGGTTTATGTTATTCATACTATATGAAATAACTATAAGAAGGGAAATTTCATTGATAGAAATATGGTTCATTACATTCTCCCCTCCTACAAAAATTTCATCCTCAAAATTTCTAGAATGTCACCTCATTAAAATATTTGGGAAGTTCTTCATCATAACTTCCTCTAGTTCTCATGTTGCCTCTTCGATTTTATGATTTTTCTAAATTTCCTTTACTAGTCTTGTTGTCTAATTCATAAACACTTGTTCTCTAGTTTCCAGAATCTAGATAGGCTCTTCACAGTAAGATAAATCAGGTTCCAATTATATTTCTTCAAAAGTAAGAACATGCATTAGGTTCGGCATGTACTTACGTAACAAAGAGATGTAGAACACATCATAATATTTATAAAGGCTAGGATTCGCGGCCAAATGATAAACCATAGATCCAATTCTCTCTAGAGTTTTAAAAGGTCCGATATACCTAGAGATCATTTTACCTTTCTTACCAAACCTTATGACACCCTTCCATGAAGATAATTTTAGAAAAACAAGATCTCCCACTTGAAATTAAAAATATTTCCTCCAATTATCCGCATAGTTATTTTTCCTATATTTCACTACTTTGATATGTGTTTTAATAGACTATACCTTTGTATTTTTTTTCTCCACAAGATATGGGCTTAAAATATTCCTTTCACCATCTTCATCCCAACAAGTTGGTGTATGGAATATCTTTCCATACAATACTTTATATGGTGGCATTTAAATTCTTGAATGGAAACTATTGTTGTAGGAATATTCTACCAAATGAAAATACTGATCCCACATACATTCAAATTTGAGTGAGAATGATCTCAACATGTCTTTTAAAGTTTGTATTTTCCTTTCTGACTGCCCATAAATATGAGTGTGATAAGAAGTACTAAAATGAAGCTTATTATCCAAAGTATTCTGAAGATTTTTCCAGAATTTTCTTGTAAATCATGGATCATAATCAGACACAATTGAAATAGGTTCTCTATGAATTCTTACAACTTCATTAATATAGATTCAAGCAAGGTGATCTAGTGTAAAATCATCCCTTACAGAGAGAAAATTTGCAAATTTAGTAATTCGATAAAAAATTATACATATTACATAATTATTTCTTAGAGTTTTTTGCAATCCAGTAACAAAATCCATAGTAATATCATCCCATTTCCATGTAGTAATATACATAGGTTTCATGAATCCTCTAGGATGTTGTCTTTTATCCTTCAACTATTGAAAGACTAAACATCTCGATATATAATTTTCAATTTCTTGCTTCATATTATCCCAAAAAAAATGTTCCTTCAAAACTCTATACATCTTAGTTCTACCAGGGTGTATAGAGAAATTTTAGCTATGGGAATCATCCAATAAATCAATTTTTAGCTTCGGTATATAGGTAACAAAAATTATCTTCCCAAATTTCAAAATTCCATCTCCATACACGAATTCTATCAACTTCCCATCATTAACATCATTAATTTTCCTTTGAAAATTATTATATTCAGACTAAGAACTTTTAATGATTACTAATAAAGATGGTTGGGAAACCAATTGAAAAAAGTAATGATGTTTCACCTTCCTTGATAATTCCCATATCTATCTTCACTAGATCTATGTACATAGGATCCCTTTCAATCCTTATTTTGTTTAGAACTCCATGATCCTTTCTGATCAATGCACCAGCTGCCTTATTTTCCTTCCCTGGGTGATAGTGTATTAAATAATCATAATCCTTGAATAGCTCAAGTCATTACCTTTTCCTCATGTTTAGTTCTTTTTGTGATAATATATATTTCAATCTCTTGTTATATTTATATATCTCACATATTTTACCATAGAGATAGTGTCTCTATATCTTCAGAGAAAATATTATAGTTGCTAACTCAAGATCATGAGTTGGATAGTTCTATTCATGAGTTTTTAACTGCCTTAATTTATAGGAAATAACTCTATCATTATTTATAAAGACGCAGTCAGGTCCTTTCTTTGATGCATCACTATAAATCAAAAATCCAATATTTCCTAGTGTTAGATTCAATATACGAGAACTCATAATATCTTATTTAATTCTTCAAAGAATTAATCATGTTCCTTTATCAAAATAAACTTAACCTCTTTACGAGTAATCTTGGTTAATAGGTTAGCTAATCAAGAAAAATTCTGAGCAAAATACCAATAGTAAAATGCTAAACCAATGAAACTATGTAACTTGGTTATGTTTTTTGTTGTGGGCCATTCATGAATTGCCCTTGTCTTTTTAGGATCAACTGATATTCCATCATCAGAGACAATATGTCAAATAAAAGAAATTCATTGAATCCAGAATTCAAACTTCCTAAACTTTCCATATAAATCTTTTCTTCTAAGAGTATCTATAATTGTTCGCAAGTGGTTCTCATGGTCCTTATATATTTTTTAATATATCAATATATCATCAATAAATACCACAAAAATTCCTCAAGATATTCATTTAAAACTCTGTTCATTAGATCCATAAAAACAGAGGGTCCATTAGTCAGTCCAAATGGAATTACTATAAACTCGTAAACATAGTTCAAAACACTATCTTGGAAATATCCTCCTTCACACACAATTGATGATATCCAGAAAAAATTTCAATATTTAAAAAATAGTGATCTCCATGAATTTGATCAAATAAATCATCAATGTGAGTCCAAGGATACTTGTTATTTATTTTCATATACTTTATTTCTCTATAGTCAATTCACAACCTCATCGATCCATCTTTCTTCTTGAAAAATAGAATAAAGACTACCCATAGAGAAACAATAGGGAAAATAAATCCCTTATTAATTAATTAATCTTATTTTATCTTCAACTCCACTAATTACATAGTGGAAATTCTATAAGGAGTCTTTGATATTGGCCTTGCATTAGGGAATAAATCGATAGAAAACTCAATTTCCCGCTTCGGAGGATGTCCAGGTAAATCCTTTGGAAATACATGAATGTATTCTTGCACAATAGGTACATCCTGAATTTGAGGATTTATTTCCTCATCCATAGATTATTCTTTCTCTTCCTCCCCATTGATTTCATTCAGTAGGGCTACTGGGGGTGGATCTGGATGAGAACCAAATAATGAAGTTTCAGCTCTAAAGATAAGGGATTATATATCTTCGTCACAAATTATAACTTAATTTTTCTTTAAATATATTTTCGCATTATATTTTTAAATCCAGTGAAAACCAAGGATTATATCAAAATCATTCAAAGGTTTGATGATAAGGTTTTCAACTAAATCACATTTATGTGTCATAAAGGGGACTGACCAACACATCTTTATTGCAATGATAGTTCCCTTATAAGTTTTTACCGAAAAATCCTTTATTAAATCAAAAGGGAAATGTCTAATTTTCTTTTAAAAATGGGAAGATATAAAAGAATGCGATGATCCATAATAAAATAAATAATTGGAAAATTTTGATGAAACAATTAAAGTACCTAGAACCACATCATTAGGAACTTCAACCTCTGTAGTTTTGATCATATAAGCTTGGATTTTCTCCCTTTTCCTTTTTGGGTTATTTTTTCTTAACACTTAGGATAATAATTTTCATAGTGCCACATATCCCTATAATTTTAGCATTGAACATCAGTATATTATTTCTTTCCCTTAAAATCATGGGCTTGGTGGCCTTTTTCTCCACACTTGTAATAGACTCCTTTTACTTTTAAGTAGGCACTAGGGTGTTTTCTTCTAAAACTATCACACATTGGAAAATTAACTTTTTTTATTCTTCCCTTTATCCATTATTTTATTCTCCACCCTCTTCTTCTATTTTTTTACCTTAAAATCATAAGAATTATAGAATTATTTCTCTATATTGATAGAACATGACTGTATGTCTTCGTATGATGAAAAATTTTGTGAGAATAGTGCCCTTTAGAGGAATGGTTTTAACACATAAAAGAAACAATCAATCCTACTCCTTGGGTTACGTATGTATCCCAAAGTATGCCTTTCTAACCTTGTAAAGTTAGATTCATATTTAGCAACATCTTCATCCTTATTTTTTATCAGATTCAAAAAATTTCTCTCCATATCTGCTCACTGTTCTCAAGGGAAATATTTTTCCATGAAAATTTATTAAAATACCTATGTCCCATATTTTCAATTTATTCCTCCTCTTTATGTTTTGAATCAATGAAAACCATTGATCAGCATCTCCAAAGAGATGATAAACTTCCATGATAACCTTCTCCCTTTCATTACTTCTAAAAGTGAGAAATATATTCTCTAAGGAACTTATCCATTTCTCAACTACAAATGGATTTGTAGTCCCATTTAATGATAAAGGTTTTTGTCTCATGAAGTGGTTGTTCCTCAATTTTTTGGATTAGTATTCTCCATACAGGTAAGGTTATTGTCCATAACCAAAGTCAGTTTTCCTAGTATAGCTATAAGTTGTTCCGCACCAGTTGCAGCTCTAGTAGCAGCATCATTATCTTGCATAGGAGGTAAATCCCTACCTGGGATAAAAACATTGATACAGTTTCAATTATATACACTATGTTTCATTTATAAATAATAGAACATACTAAATTAGTTTATGGATCATAATTTATAATTTAGAACTAGAAAAATACTTAACATAAATTGTAAATTTATGCATATCTAATATCATAATCATAAACATGGTTTATTTGGGGATGAATTTACTTTTAAATACTTCATAATGGTTTGTAAAGAAAATGTGAATTATCCTAAACATATTCCCCAAGATTTTCAACACAAGTGCATAGTAAGGCTCATTTTCATGTACCAGGTTACCCCAAGTCAGGCCTAGGACACCTTTTTTGTGTTGTTACCCCTAGGTACATCTATTCTCGAACCACATCCACTTATAGTATCCAAACAGGGATGTATTTCTAGTAATACCTTCATAATATCTATCTTACCAAAATTCTATTATGTTCTTCTATGTTTATCCTCAATGTATATCTTATGGTTATTTTCCCTAATCTATTTTTTCTAAATCTAGTTTCCAAGATTTTTACTAAACATCCTCTAATACTGACTATAAAGACCCCAACCCAAGTTGTCTTGGTTTGGTGCATTACTTTATTACATTGGTATAATAAACAAGGGATTTTAATCCCATATGACTGAATAGTTTAGTAGTTTTGGAAAACTAGATATAAACATAAGTTTTACATTATAACTTGAAATTAAAAACAACATAGAAACTTCATTGGTAACATCCATAACTCCTAGATTATCCCTGAAATTCATTCATAATATACATCTTGATATCCTGGGAAAAATAAAACATAAGAATGGGGTGATCTAAAATTCTCAGTAAGGGTAAAAAATATTGAGAAATCTAATATAAATAATAATTCATGGTTAAGGAATAAAAACACATTCCATTAGAAAATTATATTGAGCACAATATGGAAAGAATAAAATCTGAATAAATAATTCCATATGAATAACCGCATTAGAATGTAGCTTAACCATGGCTATTCTACTAGTCTAATATTAACATGGATTATCAATTAGTAATATCATAATGAGTTAATGTAAAATTTCAGACATCACAAACATATCATTGAGGGTTCAGCCAAGAAATATGAAAATAAATGGTTAAGACCTCAGCCAAATCCATTTCTGTTTTGCCTCATGAGACCTACCAATGTATCGAGAGGATATAGTGGGCCTCACCCATCACTTACTAATCCCAATGTATTCCTCAGATGAATGTGTTTAAAAAAACAAAATATACATATGAAATTTAAATAACTTTCCCTAATTTGTAAACATAATCACTAACCACTCTAAGTAGTATGGTGAATGGTATCAAGATAGCACACTCACAGTCAAACTAATCATAAACCATTTAATAAAATATGGGAGATGATAATCATAATAGATAAATCTTAATAAATAATAAAATTGAAAATAGGTGTTTAAATATTTTAAAATATTATAATAAAATCATCTAGGAATTCTTCAGAGAAATACTCTCTTTTTTAATTTATAAATAATAGTTCTTTTGGAAAAAATAATTTTTATTTGTCATAATTGTTTATATAAAACTATAAATGAGAAAATGTAGTTTTTCTTGAAAAATTATTGATTTTAGAAAAATAAATATTTATTATAATATATTATGTATGGTACTTTAAAATGGATAATAAATCAAGAATTTCCCTTCAATCTAGCTTGTGTATTAGAAATAATTGAGAAGGGAACCTTATAAAACATATATTTCCCATTAAAATAAATATGACGTGATCTGGATAAATGATTTTGGAAAATTTACACATAATTTTTAATAATTATATAAAAATAATGAAGAATTAAATATGTGTATATAGGGATAAATCATAACCCAAATGAAAATGGAGGTTCGGAAAGAAACTCATACCTTATGTCGGAAAGTGTTATGCACTTGAACTTAATGTCCTGGATAATCAAATTAAACCCATTGATTAATTAATTAATAACCTTTTATATATTTAATTTATTTAATATAATTTTATTAAGTTCATTTATGGTCTTTTTTATGAGTTATAAGATATAATTTTATCATTCGGCAGTGTTCTTTTTCGTGGTTTTCATGATCGGTTTACTTTTACATGTATATGGAAGATCATGTAAAATGGAAATAATTATCCATAATTGAAATTATATGTTATTAATGAAAATAAATAATGTTAAATTGATTTATATATTATTATTTTCTAGAGTTTATGATAAATCATTATATTTAACTTTAATGATAATTGTTTAGATTATTTTGGGGGGTTTTCGATCGCCATGAACAGGTTTTGTCTTATTAATTAATATCAGGTATATATAATGGTTCTAGAACATTATAATTTGTATAATAAAATATTGTTTAACTATAATTATGGTTTTATAACTATCCTTGAAGGATAAATTGAAAAATGAAAACACTTCATCCATGAAGGCGGTAAATCGGCACTTCTCGGACAATCTTTTAATCTTTAAAATAAAAGGAAAAGGGGAATAGTATTGATGGTGTATTTTCCATTGACATAATAAAATTACAGTATATAAAATATATTGTAGTTATCATGTCACTTTGGATAGGTTATATGATGGAAGGATAAGAAAATAAAATAAATTGAGAAGAAAATTAAACAAAAGAAAGAGGATTTTTACCTCTTGGATTCTTCTCCTTGAAAACCTCCTTAAGGGAATTGGTTTTGGTATTTTGTTGAGAACAAAGGATCCTAGAAGTGTGGGAGGTACTTGGGAAGGGAATTGGGTTTAAATTGGATAATTCTAAAATCTTATAAGGTGTGAGGATAAAAGGTGATGGGGGTGGTATTTATAGCGGAGGAGAGGGGTGTTTTTTATTTATTTTAATCATTATTTTATTATTTTGGCTCAATACTATGAATAGTTTGAGAATTATCACTAAATAAATTTAATTTTTAATTTAATTTAAATATTATGTTTCTTACATCCTTCATGTCTCATGTAATAGTGTATTTATCTTATAATATATATATAACACAAATTACCATATTTCACTATTCACCAAAAATTCAAGTATTTTAGAAAAATCCAAAAAAAATTCAATAACCTTTGTTTCAATGTTTATAATTAAAAAATATAATTAATTTTATGAAAATAATTTTATAAATATGATAAATTTAATTTTTAATTGAAATCATCATTTATTCGAAAAATGCTTATTCTAATATTATAACTGATTTTATGAAACTTTCAAAACTTAACTAGAGTCTCATAAAATTATCCTATAATCATAAGACAAAAAAATATTAATATATGAATATATTTTAAGAAAATAAATTTTCTTTAAAATAATTATATTAATTATAAAATTTTAATTTAATATTTATCACTTACAAAAATAAAAACAATTAATTTATCATTTTTAAAATATTTATTTACTTATTCTATGATATAGATATATTATAATTTTCTTTTTAAGATACCCAAATTTTATTTATACTTTAATAGGTTAATTTACTATTATATTGGTTGGTTTACTATTCCTAAGGGTCACATTACTATTCCAAAGGTTGAGTTATTATTCCATTGGTATAGGTTCCTTAACTTCTAGAAATACCTCTCATTTCATTCATTCTTCATTTATAAAGTTTTTATTGTATTGTCTAAGTGATTTTATGTAATTAATAATATATTAAATTACTATATAAGGGAAATCACATTGATAGAATTATAGGTCATTACATTTATGAAGGATAGATTAAAATATTCCTTCAATGAATAATATAAGAAATCCCAGAAATTTGATATTATAAAATAAATTCTTACCTCTTCGGTAACTTTTAAATTATAACCCATTGAAAGTGAAAACTTGAATTGAAACATTAATCATCATGAATAAATATATATTAATTTTAAATTCATCAAAGGGTTGGTATATACACCACATAAAAGTAACTAGATGCATAATACCAAATATTTCTTAATGGAGTGAAAATTGAGAAGAAATCCCTTACAAAGATCGTGTTATTAATGTGCAAATTTATCAATGAAGTGATTATTATAAAAAAATTTAAATCCAAAAAAACAATTGGAAATAAAAAATAATACAATTAAAGGTTATTTCAAACATAATCATGTAATATCATATTCAATGAAGTATAAGTACAACCCAACGAATGAAAATTGAGTTAAGAAACCCCTTACCTCACATTTCCACTTTGTTGAACATGATTTAAACTCTTTTGTAATGGTTTTAAACATTTTATTAATTTAAAGTATAATAATATTAATATTTATAATATCATATATGATCAACTTATAATATCATATCTCCTGTTTTTTTATAATTTTTCATTACTATCATTGTTTCTGGTGTTAACGGCTTAGTTTTCTCATGTATATTTCATTGTGAGTTTTTCCTTTTTTGTGAATATTTTATAGTTACATAATATCCATAATTATATTAATGTTATAAATATTATATTTATTCATTATATATATTTTTAGAATCATTATTGAAATGTGGACATGGAAAATGAATCACATTGCTTTGTAGAGATGGTAAGTCCTATGTATGCATGAGTGACGTTATCATTTTTTAATGGATGAAAGGGTAAGAAATTATAGGATATATTAAATTTAAGAAATAAATATTATTTTATAATTATCATATATATTAATTAGTTCCATAAATATTACTATCCAAGTGAGGAATTCATGGAAAAAATACATCGATTCGTGTTATGGTAGTCTGCCATATACACGGGTGATGGTTTTGTTTCCCATTTGATGGAGGAGGATATGGAAAAATATTATTCCATAAAAATAATAAAATATTATTATATGGTAGATACTTGTTTTATTATACTTGAATTTTCATTACATAATTTTATGTGGTAAAAGAAGTAAAAAAAAAGATCTTGGTTTAGATGATTACCTTCTCTTAGAGAAACCTCCTTTGAACCTCTTATTAAGAACCATAGGATTGGTCTTTGGGGAATAGAAAAACCTCTATAATTTCTATAAGGGTATTGGGGAGATATTTTCTTAGTTTTTGGTCTATATAAATGTCTCAAAAGGTGTGAATATGTGAGGGGAGTAGCTACCCTTTTATAGTTAAGGTGAGTGGTACACTAGTAATTTTTCAAAGTTTTAAAATAATATTATTAAGTCACTTTCTAGAAAAATGGATCAAAAATGACTCATATTAAGATGTGATAAGGTTAAGTTTTAAATCCAACAAATCAATAATGTTTAATAATTTTTTTAGGTCATTTTAACCCATATCTTTTGGTTTAACCCCTTCATTTACTTTTTTTAACATTAACCGTGGTAAAAACTTTTTCAATATTAAAGGGTTATAATTTTACATATAAGGAAACAATTGTCTCATTAATATAAAAGGGGTGAAATTTTCGACCATTTCTCAATGTACTTATCATATTTTATGATTTTTATGAATTTTAAATAATTTAATAAAATATTATTTTTAATAAAATATCACTAATTTCATTTTTGACATTGTTCATTTAATTTTAGTTTAAATACATCAGGATAAAAAATGAATTAAAATATAAAATATTTAGGAATAAATTATAAATTATAATTTACTATAAAATATGTGTGATAGAATAATTCATCCAAAACATATTACTTTTTATGTTTTTAAAATTATTAACTTTTATTTTTCAACTAATTTCACAAGCATTGTGTGAGTGTTGTCTAAGATTTTAAGGTAATTGTACAATTAAAAAAAATTAAAAAAAATAAAATATTAAAAATAAATTAATCAGGTTCAAAATAAACTTTTATATAAATTTATAAAATATTTTTCTCCCTATGTGAGCATATAAAATAAATTAAAATCAAGAGAGTAACAATTTGGAATTTTTTGTAATTAAAATAATATAAATGTCATAATCAAGGGAAAGTGGCACTAAACATCCATATACTAAAATTTAGGATTTTTATGGTCAACATTTTCCCATAAAATGAAAGAAGGGAAAGTTTTGCGTTTATTTTTAGACCTTATATCATATATTTAACCCTATTTACCCATTTTACCCTTACTGAGGTGACAGATATTTACCCCGATTACTATTCATAATGACCAAAATTAAAAGAGACCTATTTACCAAATTTGAACATAATTAATCCAAATATGGTATCCATTTTTCAAAATTCAATTTCTATAATTTATGGGAATCAATTTTAATATAAATTTGTAAAACACAACGAAAAACACTTTTTAGAAAAAATGCATTTTTAAGCATAAAAATTAACATTTATTAAAATCATGAATATAACTGATTCAAATGGATTTAATTATATTTTTATAAATAAAATGTATAATATATAACTTTAATATCAAATCCAAAATATAATGGGATATTTAAATTACTTTATTTAATGAAAATATATGAGAAAATTTTAAAAAATGATATTTTCCACTATTCATTGAAAAATCAATCATTTCTTAAAAATACCAAAATTTCACAAAAAATAATTTTGATATACTTATTTAAAATAATATGTTAATTTTATAAAATTTAATTTTTGAAATTGGATGAAATTAATAATAATTTCCATGAACAAAATAAAATAAAATCATTTTTTATGTCAATGAATTTTTGAAGCATAAAATGACTTCACTAAAAAATTTATATTTATTTATTAAGAATTAATCAATATATTTTTATTGAGGAGGACCTTTTTATATATATTTTATAATGCGATTAATCATATTTATACCATTCAATTCGATGGCAAGGTTATAATGGTTACATTTAAATAATAATATTTTTATAATATATCTCAATTCGATTAATGCTCAGTGTTTCATGTTAAGAAATATATTGATATTATTATTCTTTTAAAATAAATTTTCAGAGTGTTATAAGAAGTTTTATATCATCCCAACATGGTAGACACTAAATGGTACCCTAATCCGGTAATTCACATGGCCTCAAGCGTGCCTACTCGTACGTCATAGGCTGCCGACTAGCAGTGAGGGAAAAGGGTGTGTCTATGGGGAGACTATGCCCACATGTCAGAGTTTAACATAGAGGTATAAACACGTTTATCAGTAGAGAAATCATAATATAAATCACTTATATAAGATAAATATCTAGAAATCTGTAATAATAAATAATCCCAAGTAGTTATCTACAATATGATGATCATTTCATGTATTTATACAAAATGAAAAGAATTACATGGCAACAGGAATCCCAATACAATACATGTATCAAAATACAAAATGACTAAAAATTATTATCTCCAACCGGCATCATAAGCATAGCTCAGTCATGTACCCCCCCCCCCACTCTTAAGCAATAATCAAATCAGTAATCATACATTAGGTTGTTCCCAAGTCCCTACCTATATCCATGAATACTATCTAGGTAACTAATAGTGTGATGAAAACAATGTGAGATAACTCTAAGTAGGCACCACCAATGGTGTCAATAACAAGTTCATTCCATGTAATACAATAGAAGCAGTGAGCAATATATCATAAGTATAAAAGTAATGAAAGTAAAGTTTCTAAGTTAGATGTAAACATGTCTAGCCAAACATGGCTCCCTGTGAACAATGATTAAAATCCCATAAATAAGGGAAAATATAATGCATAAATAAATTAGGTTTGATATTTTTTAGTATAACAACTGGAATCAAATATCCAAACTAGGGTTATCTGTAAGCATAGAAAAATATCCACAACATCCATTCTATGTAATCAAGTGTATAACATCCACAATGGCCTATGTCGTGTAATCTGATGTCAGCCCATGAAGGGTTGAATCCAAGGTATAGAAGACCAAGTCATCTTCATTGATTCCATGGATAATCTTGATAACAACTCGATAAAGACTTGGGTGGATTCCAAGGATCATGTCTATAGATAATTTCCAATGCGATTCTTAGTAATTCAGGTCTAAGGGGTAGCAATTCCATTGGCATCCTATAGAATTAGGATCCAAGGAGTAGAAATTTCCAAGGCATCCACTAATGTAAACAATATGGATCCATGGAGTGGAAATTTATATGGAATCCAATGGAATTAGGATCCAAGGATCTCTTTTAAGGAATCCATAACCATGATCAATATAGATCCATGGAGTAGAAATGCACATGGCATCCAATGGAATTAGGATCCAGGAACTCATCTAAGGAATCCACTTCCATTATCAATTCATCAATTAATTCATAATATATTTCATCATCATTCACAATTCATGATTTCATCCAACCCATTTCTACATTTTTTCATTTAAATAATTAAAACATTTAAACTTCATGTTATCACATTTCAAATGAGGAATAATCTCTATCTTAATCATTCATTTAACTCTCATTCAATTCAACAAGGCTCCCAAAACTATTTACAAGATCACACACAACCAACGGGGTGGATAACATAGGTTAGATATAAGGGAACACCCCATGGGTGGCCTAGGTTGGGGCTAACATCCTCCAATAATAAAAAGGCACTAAGTGGAAAACATAATCATGTTCCAAAAATTTGATCAAGGAATTCAATTAATTTTAGGGGAAACACCAAAAGGTCTAACATACATCACAAATAAGAAAATCTATAAAACAACCAAACCATAAGAGAAAATGTATAGACCACCTATTGTATACCCGTGGAAGAACACTCATCTAGTATCAGTCTCTGATTCAGTCTAGATCAAGACAAAAGGGAAGAATGTATGAAAACCCCATAAATAGGGCATATTATCTTTCACCAAAATAACTATATTGATATAGAGACAAATGAATAATGGAACAAGAACAATTAATAACTTATCGGTGTGGATCTAATGAGACTGATAGAAGAAGAAATGGAATCTATATTGGAAAAAGGCACCAAATCCTAGGTTAGGATCAAAGGGGGACCTCCTGAACATGAGAAAATGGAAGGGGTGAGGCCTTATGTCAAAATAATAAGGCCTATATACTTTTTAAAAAACTATCCCAAGGAGATTACATGAATTATAATATTTACATGTTGGTTAATATTTAGGTTTTCCCCTCCAGGGAAAAATCATTACACGTTGTAAAAGGTTCTGGATAGACCATTACACATAGTGTATTTGATATAGGCCATGTATTCCAAATTCACATGGTGTATTTAGCATGAATCCAACCTTCATACCCTTGTTTTCTTCTTTTTAAAAAAATCCTATCGGCCCATATGCCCAAATGTAGGGTCTAAGTCAAAAAGAAAACTTAATATGACATTAAATGGAAAAAAAGGATTCTTACCTCATTGAAAAACCCTAGATCTTACAATATTCCCCCCTTAAATAAATTCATCCCCAAATTTCTATTCCATGGGTATTCAGTCATCATATGATAATAACTTCATCCATTGATCACATACGTCAACCTCCCGCTCACATGTATCGTCTTGTAAGTGTCTGTGATGCTATAGCACCCATACTAGAGGAACTGACTGGCCTTAAAGAACCTTTTTTCTCCTATCAATGATATGAATATGATTCTACTCAAAATATGCATCTACATATAACTCATCCTAATCTGTAACAAGAGTATGATATGGTTATGAGTGATAACGGCGCAGCTAATATACATGGAAGACATCATGTCTGGCTCAGTTCATTGGAGGTAACTATAACTAATATGTTATCAATCTGAATCTATCTAGAATCTCGAACATCCCAAAATATTATGGTGAAAGCTTACTTTATCTCTTAATCCATCTATGTACCAACCTTGGTGAGATACATAAGAAGACCTGATCCTTAACCAAGAACTCTATAGGTCATTGATGGCGATCAGAATAAGATTTATGTCTAGGCTATGTAGTAGCCATCCACTTTTTGATAAACTGAACCTACTCCTAAGTCTCCTGGACAAGATGAGGTCAAAGAAATTCTACCTATCCTACCTCTAACAAACACATAGGATATCTCCATGTTCTTCCATACAAATACTCATATGGTGTCATTTGTATGGTAACCTGATAGTTATTTTTGTTGGTTAACTCATCCGGGGGGATATGACTCTCCCAAGAACCCCCAAAATCAATCACAAATTCTCTATCATGTACTCTAGAACCTGTATTATGTACTCTGACTAGATATTAGTATGAGGATGGTATTCTATTCTCATAGGAATCTATATACCCAACACCTTCTATTAGATCTACCAAAAATAAGATATAAATTAGGCATCCCTATCCAATACAATAGTATGAGGAACCCCGTGAAGGTGAAAAATATCTTGGATATACAATATCCTAATATAATTTACTAAGAAGGTGTCCCTAATCTATAGTAAATGAAAAACTTTCATGATCCTATACACAATATCCTATACAGCATCCCTACCTTGAGGTGACCACAACAACCTTATCATGAAATCCATCACAATATCATCTCACTTCCACTCGAGAATGGATAACTACTCTAAAATCATAGCTAGTCATTGTTGTTTTTCTTTCACCTACTGAAAGGTGAAACAACTCATGAAAAAACCAGCTACCTCAGGTTTCATTCATGGCCACCAGTATTGATGGTGAAAGTCACGATACATCTTGGAAACTTTGGGATATACTACCCAAGTTAAGGAATGAAACTCCCACATCCTATCCTCGCATATGTACAGTTAAACCCAAATAAGGCCATGAATATGTATAATTTAATCCTTTCCAATGTTCTAACTATGAGGTGGGTTATCACCTGCCACACTCTCCTACAAGACTAGCCCTTCATCATCAGATAATTGTATCATCCCTACTCTATCCAAAAGAGTGGAAGTCACCACTAATGATTAGAGAAATTTCTAGTCATGAATGTTCTTCACCTCCTAGTGAATCTCACAGAATACATCCATAAGATACCATTCACTGCTAGTCTCCTACACAGACTATATATGAGTCCTCCTAATCAGTTCATTAGCCACTACATTGCCCCTTCCAGGTATACAGGAAAGCTCGACGTCAAAATAATGTAAGTTCTCAACCCACCATAATTGTCTCAAATTTAGATCATGTTGTGTAAATATGTGTTTGAGGATTTTGTGGTATGTGTACACCACAAGATTCACTCCCAGTAAATAATGTCTCTGATTGTACAAGGTATAAACAATAGTGGCTAACTCAAGATCATGTGTCGGGTAATTCCTATCATGTTCCCTCAACTGATGAGACTAGCATTCCATGACTCATTATCTCTACATTAGAACTGCTCCTAGACTAATACATGATGCACCACAATGCACATTGTAGCTTCTTCCCATCTCTGGAAGAATCAAGACCGGTGCTAAAGTTAGTCTCCCTTTCATCTCCTAAAAGGATTTCTCTTAGGTATCTGGCCATACAAACATCACACCCTTCCTAATAAATCCTGTAAGAGGTTCTACTAAGTTTGAGAAGTCCTATATGAAATTCATATAATAAATTAATATCCCCAAGAAACTCTATATGTCAAATACGTTATTTGGATGGTCCTAGGAAACTATAGCTCCCACCTTATCTAGGTTAATTGATACTTCTTTATCTGGGATAATACGACTCAGGAATTGAATCTTATCCATCAATAAGTGGAACATTATGATCTTATCATATAACTGATGCTCTCTTAATGTATCTAAAATGATCTAAATATTTTTGGATTAGTCTTTTTGATTTTGATAATACACAAAGATATTATCCACAAATACCACCACAAATGAATCCAAATAATGATGGAAAACTCAATTCATCAGTGTCATCAAAACTATTGGTGTGTTTGTGAGACCGAATAGTATAACCAAATACTCATATAGATCATACCTTCTATGAAAAGTTTTACATGGTATGTATGTATCTTGAACACATACCTAGTGATAACCTAACCTCAAATAAATCTTTGAGAAAACCCTAGCTCCTTGGAAATGGTCAAATATATTATCTATCTATGGTAAGGGATATTAGTTTTTAACTATCAAATAGTTTAATTTTCTATAATCCACACATATTATAAGGGTTTCATCCATCTTTTTCACAAAAAGGACCAATGAACCCCATAGATAAGTACTGGTTTATTTAAACCCCTTTACCTCCAATTCCTCTAGATATCTTTAGAGTTCTTGAAACTCAGTAGTATCCATTATTTAAGGATGAATGGATACTAGTGAATATTCTATCACTAACTTGATAGATAACTCCACCTCTTTCTCATGAGGTAAACCAGAAATGTCTTCTAGAAAAAATTTCCCTAAAATAATCAACTACTGTAAGAGATTCTATCTAACACAATCCATAATCATACAAATATAAAGTAGTAACCTAGGATATCATCACACCCAGCCCAAGATGCTCTGTTCCAACTCATCTTTTTTGTACATCCCATTCACCCTTGTGAATAAAAAATACACCCTCTGTTGATGTTAAGGTCTCCCTCCAGTGATATAAATCGATATGGTATTGATAAGAAACTAGACATCCCATCCTGAGTATGGTGTGAAATTATATCATATTGAGGAAAAAAAGATTCCATATGAAGTGACACCCAACTACCTCAATGGGGAACTCCCTACACTGGCATACCATCTCAAATATTATCCCCAAAGAAGTTTTTAGTTCCATAACACCATCATAAAAATGAACAACAAGCTCATTGATCTCCAAAACATGTACAGATATGAATCTATGTGATGCACCTATATTGAAAATATCATATAGTAAATTATAGGATACTATGATCATACCTCTCACTGTAGATGTCCTGACACTCTACTCCTCATGTGTAGGTTGTACAGAATATATTTGGCCTAAACTGCATCCCTATAAAACAACCTCATAACCCGGAGAAGGTCCACTCTACTATCTAGGTATAAATGGTGCATGGTTGCCTCATCCATGAACACAACATCAACCTAAATGACTGATACTACTTCATATCATAGCCTGATGAGAAGATATAAATCTATCTTCTGAATCTATATTTAGATTTTATCCCCTTCCACTAACTGCTGGAGGGAAGGTCCTATTGAAATTTTGTACATGGCAAATCATTCTGCATGCTTATCACTTTACTGGGTCTCTATCATACTAATTCCTTATATGTTCTAATCTTCCACACTGATGATAGAAGATAGCACAACCATCACTGACATCATGGTTGGTACTCCCCTTATGAGAAGCCTCAAAATAGTTCTTTATACCACAATAAGCTAAACCACTGGGTCAAGAGGCTGAACTTACACACTCTTTTCTCTTGTATTTCCTCAGGCTCTATTCAATAATTAGCACTTTATTCACTATCTTAGTAATAGTAGTTAGAAGAAACACGTTTACTTACAATCAAATGGAATGATTGAGACCTTACTTGAATTATCTTACCCTTTATGGATCATCGTTAATATAAATTGACAAAAAACATTGAATCTATGTAAAGCATGTCGAATACTCCATAAAAATCATCACACCCTACTCTAGACACATAAAAATCACTATCCCTTTCAACTCTTGAGGCATCAAGAAAAAAATTAATCATAAAACCTAGATTAGAAATCCCTCCAAAACTTATCTTCAAGCATATCATCCTAGTTTAAAATATCCCACTAGTACATAGCTACTCCTTGAATCATATTTTTCATGAGATTCACTTTACAATCAATAGGTGTCTTGAGATGCTTAAAGATTTATAAAGTAGTCTCAAGACACACCTTAGTTGCTTATGGACCACCATCCCCAAAAAACATGGATGGATGATGCTATTGGAAAACACATGTCAACTCTTCCATAGTCATGGTAGGATGTAGGGCTCACTGAATGGTCTACATAAAAAAAAGGAAACTGTCATGGAACTGGGAATTGAAACCCATATCTGGTACAAATTCTGGTTCTATAACTAGAATTTTGGGTGGTTCTGCTAATATCCCACAGCCCACCGCCTCTAGATCATGGTCTTCACCTCCCTCCTAGAACATGATGGGAGGTCATCATGGTGGAATTTCTCTACAATTCCAAACACAAGCCTCAAAAAATATTGATAATGATAATATCATTGATTAAAACATAGGAAAGGTTGAATAATTACTATAAACATGTCATAGCCCTATTCTTTCTCCTAAATCTAGGACTATTTAATAGAAACAATTATATAAATCATGAGAGACACTGCCTATTACCCACTCTATAGCTGGGTATAGTTCAAGTTATTTATTTTACAACATGGTTCCTAATTTACATATCTAATGTCAACCATTCCATTTTATTTCAATTATGTTTATATTCATATTTATTTATAATTTTTTAAAAATATTTTAACCAAATGGGTCACCACTTCTGATCAATAAGACCCCATACACCTCATGAACCTAATTATGGTGTCCACTTAACCCAAACCGTAATACGTTTCAGTCTATGTGACAAATTTTCCGTGACTCAATGTTCCATAATTGACCACTTAGGGTGTATTTTGTATCCTATGTTGGAAAATTATATTTAGGTTATGGAAGTTACTCTATGTACCAATTATGTTTCTCAATTATCTTCACAAATCATTAACGATATATCATTTTTACCATGCAAGGCACACATAATAATTTCATGCATTTAGCCAATGTATCCTATATGGGATGGCATAATCCATGGAATGTTAATTCTAATAGGTTCCTAAAATGAGGTATGATATGGAATGCCCTCATCTCATCATGCCAAGTGTAAAATAAAATTGTCAATCATATCAATAATAACATCACAATTCAAGTACATCACCTAATAGTGGAATCAAATCAACTATAATAGGAAAAATTAGAACAATAATTTCCATTCCGAGAAATTTGGATTTTTCCTTTACGTGGGTTAGCTACTCCCAGGAAAATATCATTACCAAATTAAAATAACTTCCTAATATCCTTTATATTGACTCAAAATAGTAAATATATAAAATAAGATTCTTTGGTACCACTTTATTACATCCTGGCCCGGGATCCACTAAATGGTGCCCTGAGCTGGTGGGTCACATGGCTTCAAGCATACCTCCATTTATTCTAGAGACTAATAACTAGTAGTGAGGGCCTAGGGTGTGTTTGTGCATATACTATTACCTCATTTAAGAGTGTAGCATATTGGTATAAATATATCTATTAGTATCAAAAGCATAATATAAATCATTGATATAAGATAAATATCCAAAATACTATAATAATAAATAATCCCAAGCAGTCATGTACAATATGATGATCATGACATGTCCTATAAAAATGGTAGTAAGTACATGGAAATGGTAATCCCAATACAATAAATGTATCAAAATAAAAAAATACCAAAATGTACTATCTCTGGCTTGCATCACGAGCATTGATCAGTCATGTCCCCCATTTATCCTAAGCAATGATTAAATCAATCATCATAAATTGGGTGATTTCCCCAATCCCTATCTACATCCATAATGTCTATTTGGGTACCTAATGATGTCTCAAACAGGGTGTGAGATAACACTCAGTAAGACACCACCAACAGTGTCTATGCCAAGTCTAGTATGTGTAATACGATAAAAGAAGTGTGTAATATATCATAGGTATAATAGTAATGAAATTAAAGTGTCTAAGGAATATGTAATACTTTCCAGCCAAACAAGGATCCTTGTAGACAATAATCAAGATCCCATAAACAAGGGAAACTATAATGCATAAAATAAAACAGGTGTGATACTCTCCAGTCTAACAACTATAATCAAATACCCATACCAGGGTTATCTGTAAGCATAAAAAAATATCCACAATGGACACACCATGTAATCACTTGTATAACATCCACAATGGAATGTGTCATGTAATCTAGTGTTAGACAATAAAGGGTTGGATCCAAGCTATATAATACCATGGAATCCTTGTCGATTCCATGGATCATCTCAATGGAAACTCAGTAAAGACTTGGGTTAATTATAAGGTGTATGTATATAGATCATGTCCAATATGATTCCAAGAAAGACATATCTAAGGGGTAGTAATGCCCTTGGAATACTATGGAGTCAATATCTAAGGATTATAAATTTATAATTCATCCAGTACCATAATAAATATGGATCCATAGAGTAGAAATGTCCATGTAATCCAATGGAATTAGGATCCAATGAGCTCATCCAAGGCATCCACTGCCATTATCAATATGGTTCCATAGAGTAGAAATGTATATAACATCCAATGGAATGATTATTCAAGGATCACATCCAAGTAATCCACTTACATTATTGATTCATCAATCAATTCATAATCCATTTCATCATCATTCACAATTCTTGAGTTCATCCAACCCATTTCAACATTTTTCATTTCAATAATTAAACCATTTAAACATCATGTTATCACATTTAAAATGAATCATAATTCATCTACTAATCATTCATTTAATTCTCATTCAATTCAAAAATTATCCTAAAAACAATAGTGAGCTCACACACACCCAAAAGGGTGGTAATACAAAGGACAGATACAGAGGCACACCCCATGGGTAGCCTAGGTAGGGGATAACAACCTACAATGATAAAAAATGAACTAAGTGGGAAACCTAATCAGGTTTCAAAAATTTATTCAAGGCATTCAATTAATTTTAAGTGAAACATCATAAGGTCCTACATGTGGTATAAATGCAAAAAGATATAAAACAAACAAACCTTAATGGAAAAGGTATAGACCACCTACCATATACCTGTGGTAGAACAATCATCTAGTATCAGCCTCTAATTTGTCCTAGATTAGGATAAAAGGATGAAAAGAGTAAAACCCAGGAAATATTTCATAATATATTTCACCAAAATAACTTTATCAATATGAATACAAATTAATAACAACACAATATGAATGAATAACTTTCTGGTGCGGCTCTAACAAGGCTGATGGTGGAAAAACAAAATCTGGATGGGGAAATGGAACTAAATCCTAGATTAGGCTCAAAAGAGGAGCTTTTATACATGAGATAAGGTATGAGGGTGAGGCCTTATTTCAAAATAAGAGGCCCTACCTCCTATTTAAAAAATTGACCCATGGAGATTGTATGGTGTGAAAGCATTACATGATGTGTAATGTTTGGTTGTTTTACCTCCAGGGAAAAACATTTACATATCATGAATGGTTCTAGATAAACCATTACATGTCATGTATTTGAAACACATTGTGTATTTTTCCAACAAAAAACCTTTAGCCCCCTATTTTATTCATTCCAATACAATCCATCTGGCCCATGGGCCTAGATTTAGGGTCTAAGAAAAAAATATAACTTAATTAGAGTTTAACCAAAAACAAAAGGATATGTACCATGTAAAAAACACCAAGATCTTACATGTGTCAAAGTTCCTTTGTGGAGTATTATGTCTCGAGGTTGTGGAGTTTTTAAAAGAGGTTGAAGTTTCCTTCGAATTGATAATGACTCCAATTCAATTTGGGTTTCCTTAGAACAAGGTTTTATTTGAGGAGTGGATTGAGTGTGGTGGGAGATGAATCATGGCTGTATAGAAGAGGTTTCTTGGGAATATTTCCTTACATCAGTTAAGGAGGAGTTTGTTCCTCATGTGTAGAGGATTGGGTGTTTTGATGATTTCATGGAGTTACAGTAAGAGGATTCCAGTTTTCATGATCTTGTAATTATATTTTATTCATTTATAGTCTTGTTTTTTAAACTCTTAGATAATAGAGACATGTGATGGTGATATTTTGAGTCTACCTTGAGGTTGGAGATTTAATAAAGGGTGGTGTTTCTGTAGTTAAATTCATGGTTAGAGTGGAGGGATCATGTTGAGGTGATAAATAGAGGTTTTATCTAGAATATTTAGAAGGATAAAGTTGGCACCTAAAGTTGTGGAGCTTGTGGTAAGAAAAGGCTGGAAGTGATGTGTTCTCTTGAGGTTTGGTCCCAGCTTTGAGTCCTGGTTTTGAGAAAATCTAGGCATCTTGTATCGGGTAAGCTAACACGTTTTCATTATGGTATAGTGGGGAACTGGTAGATTGAGGGCCTTGTGATTCATGGTTTTACTTGTTTTAGGTAAGATGATTGATTTATTTGGTAGAGTGGTCATATTTCAGTTGGCAGTCGGTTGGGATGAAGTGAGTGTGGTTTAAGAATTTAAGAGTGTGTTTCTTCTAAGATAGTGATTATTTATTTTATGATCATCTCTTTTAAATAATCTTTATCATTCTTGTGTGATTTTTTTTGAATATTCTCACTCTATGTCTCTTAAACTAGTTTAGAAAAATCAATCTTTTTTTGTTTTAAAAGGATGGTTTATTTAACATTGGCTAAGTTAATATAAGAGTAGAATCAATTTTTTGGATTACTATATAACCTTGATAATTTTGTAAATTTTTTACGACTTTAGGAAGTTAAAAATAAATGTTAATTTATAATTAATTTTTTTAGAACCATGATTTTACAACTTGTTTTGGTATTTATAAAGGATTAATGGTTAGTAAGAAGGTGAAGTTTTTGGGTGGAATTGATTCATGTTGTAATTTTTCATTCTATATATTTTTTTCCCTTTTTTATGGAATAAATGTTTTAGAGGTATATAATGTGGTTGTTAAGTGGTTCCTTGAGTTGTCTAGTCCTACTTGGGTTTAAGGAGTAGTTTCCTTGGATAATTCCAGCCATGTAGGGAGGGTATCTCTCTTAACGGATTTGTTTAGGTGGTTATTTTCCCAAGATCATGTTGATATTGAGATGATTTTTTTGTTCCATTTCGATTGAGTTATTTTATTTATTGATATTTATTTTTCTTTAATGATGGATTCTTTTCTATTTGAGAGGTATATCCTAGGGTTTTTGGGTTTAGTGGTTACTATTTTCCTCCTGTGTATGATTTTTATTCTTATAGATGAGAATCATTTGAGAAGTATCTAATTTAACATCTAAAACCTTATTCGACTATTACTTTTTGTCTTGTGGGTAAGGTTAGAGGAAGATGGTGTTATTAAAGTTGGTATTTCAAATAGAAGAGGGTAGCTTTACATCATAGTGTTTTGTTCCATCAAACTCAATTTATTGGCTAATTTTTACATATAAAGAGGGGATTATAAAGTACATTTACATAATGATTAAATTTATTATGTATTGAATTTTTATTAAAGTGAAAAATATTATTTATCTAAAATATATTATTTATTAAAGAAAATATATATTATGTATTAGTTTTCTAATTAAGTTAAAAACCTCATGTTTGAAAAATATCATACATATGAGAAAATATATTACGTATCAGGTTTTCTAGCTAGGGAAAGAATCTTACATATTTGAAGGATATATTAAATATAGTAAAAAATTATTATATATTGAATTTTTCTAGGGGAATTATATTAAGAATCACAATTCCTTTATTCCTTTATTGCATTTCAATCTGAGCTCCAACAAATTTTTTACGAATAAATTGAAAATATTATGCAGCCTCAAGAAGGATATTATGTATCACATTTTTTAAATTTTCTTTACTAAGTTTACAATATGTAATAGCTTTCACCATGATATGTAAGTATAAAACCTTGAATACGTAAGAGTAAAAACTTTAATACGTATGAGTAAATCCTTGATACCTAAGAGTAAACCCTTGAAAACATAATAGTAAAACCTTGATACATAAGAGTAAAACATTAAATATGTAAGTATAGAACCTTAATATATAAGATTAAAACCTTGAATACATAATAGTAAAACCTTGATATATAAGAGTAAAAATTTTAATATGTAATATTAAATCCTTGAATACATAATTGTAAAACCTTGATATGTAAGAGTAAAACCTTAATGTATAAGAGTAAAATCTTGATACATAAGAATAAAAACTTTAATTTATAAGTGTAAAAAACTTCAATACCCATGAGATATCCCTTTTTCATATAAGTGAAAACTTTTTTTTTATTGAATGAAATTTTTTGATTGATAGGGATATTATCAATAATAAGTTGTGAAATTGGAAAACATTGATATGTAAGAGTAATCATTTTCCCCAATACAAGGTTTTTACCATGATTTCAAAAATTCAGATAATTCAAAATGGTGATATTCATTCTCATGTGGACTTTATTTATCATATCTAAATTAATAGAGTTCAATGATTTTTAAAAGAGGGAAGATTAAGGATATCGTGATGTGATTTCTGGAGTTTCATTTAATTTAGGCTCATTGTGGAATGACCATGACCCTTCACACCATGATTCCTAAAAATTCTAGTTCTATAATAAATTTATAGCCTATAATAAATCTTTTAAAACCTTTGGATCTCTCTAAACCAAAGGAAGACATAGGTGTGTCCATGGAGAGCTTTGAGTGCTCTTTTATTATCATTGAACTTTGGATTTAAGAGATCAAACACTTTGTGATCCAAGGTGAATTTCAATTTTCTTATTCTTGGTTTCCTCCTTATCCTTATTCTTAGAGAGGTTTTATAAGTTGTTGGAGTTAGTATTTTTAGCCTTGGGTCATGTTTTTTATGGAGTTTGTTTTGATCTAGGTTATTTAGGTTTTCCTCATGAGTTCTGGGATTTATGATCATAACCCTTACTATGTTATTACACACAAAAATTTAGACTCTGGTTGAGGAATGGATTTGAAACTTCTTCTTTTTTATCTATGTGAAATTGTTGAATTATCTTGAGTTTTTTCATTGGGTGGATATTTTGAATTATCCTAATAAATATAATAACTACATTAATTAAATTTAAGGGGGAAATGTTAATCTCATGATCTTTATGTTAATTCATGTTATTGGAATATTTTGATAATTCTTAAATGAAATTTTTGTTTTTAGACATTTTTTATTATTTTTTGAGTTATTGGATCACCTTTTATAAAAGGTTAATTGCTTAAAATTGGTAATGAATATATTGTTTGAAATATATAATTGATTTGACATTAATCATGCAATATATGTTTAATTAATATGAAGTCATGTTTTAAAAAAATGAAATTATTGAAGTGCTTTTTATTGAGATTGGTTTTTGTTTACTGTTGATATGATTTGGTTATATTTTTGTGATTAATGTGGTTTTGGTAGTGTGTTTTGATGGTTAGAATTGATGTTTTGATTTGGTGAGGCTGTGGTTTTTGAAATTAGATGGGTGATGTTGTGTTTTTTTGTGGATAGATAAGTTTGATTGGTGTAGAAAGAGGTGAATTGGTGTTTTAATTATCATTTTGGGATTGTATAGTGGTTTCATGCATTGGTTTACAAGGTGATTATTAAAGTGTTGGGTTCAGTTAATGTGGGGATATGTTATAGTTACCTAGTGGTATGGAATATGGTTCATAATAATTAATATGATAAAGGGAAGTGGGTTATAATTGAATAAATAGTGGGTTGTTAAAACTTTCAATGATTGAAATGAATGGTTATTGGTAGAGATAAGTGTGGGTAGCAGATAATGAATGGTTTGAAATTAAATATAAATAAATTAATGGAATAATGAATGTAATTTGGAATGTAAAATTGTAAATCTATAAATGGATAAATGATATGTTTAAATGTAAAGTTAATAATGATTTTTTGGATGACTTATGTGAAAAAGTTGGTTGGATTATTGTAGAGTGTTGACAGTAGTTGTTAATTATGGAATAGATAGTATGATAACTCTGATGGGTATTAGTAGTAATGTTTTTGTATGAATTACATATGTTATTCTTGAGTTTATCAATAATATATCTTGTATTTTCTTGTGATTTATTACACATCCCACTCAATTCAGATAAAATTATTGATGCCCAAATTTTTTTGGTCTAGGTGTATTCCCCAACATATGGGTTAGTGAGCGCATGGATGGATAACTACTCACTCTTCCCCAATCTCTCTTCCAAGCATAGTAAAGGAGTTGGGGGTATAATTTAATTATTATTGGGTTTTGATGGCTTGAGGTTAGAGTGTTAATTATTGTATGTGATGATATTGATATTATGATATGATAGAGGATGTGATTCATGGTGGGGGACATGCGTGGTAGGAGGAGGGAATGAGGTTGATGCCATGTATATTCAAGATACCCTACTATAATGATTATTTCATGTGTGGTTATGAAGTAGTGATGTGGTATGTGGTTGTGTAGATGTGGTTATAGTTATGATATGAAATGTAGGTAAGGGGATATATGGTTATATAGATATGGAAGAGATGGAAGAACTCAGACATTTTTCATTAGGTAATGAGAGTGAAAAAAATAGCGGGTAAGTGATTATGGGGTTCCTTTTTCATATATTCTTTCAATACTATGTTGTTAAATTTTGATAAGATATTGGGTGAGTGAGCCTTGGTGAGTATGGGTGATAGATGACCTATTGTAGGTGTGTATTTATTCTGTTATTTTTTTACTGAGGCATTAGTATTCATATTCCACATTTTCATGATAATTATTGAGGATGATATAATTAAGTATACATTCATTCTCACCCTTATATATATAAATCTATTTTATATGTTTCTTGAAGTGAGTTTGAAATTAAAATGGATATTACTCACTTGTGGCTTGGAGTTTTTATCGGAGATACTTCTATAAAATTTTCCTTTTTTGTATTTTATTTTAGAGACTTGTTTTTTATTAAATGTACATAAATTTTTGTATATTCTTTTTAATTTTATATTATGGATTTCATTGGTGGTTTCCCCTTATATTTTCTTGGAAATTATGAGGGTAATGCCTACCATTTGTGTGTTTTATACCCTTTGTACTAGACTTCAACTTACTGCCTACTGGAAGTAGGCTTATGGGGTTTCCCTTGTCTTTATTTCAATCCTAGAATGGGTTCTTAGTGGGGGCGGTTTGTGATATTATTTGTTAAATATTCCTATTAAAAGTAAGTAAGATTTATTACCTAAACACAAAGGATTTTTTGTACCTTAGCATGATATTCTGAACAAAATTTTGTGTTTAAGAGGCTAGTGGGGGTATGTTTGGACTTTTATAAGTTTTATGTTATCAAATAAAATAGTATTACAGTCAAAGTAAAAATTGAATGTCAATTTATAACCTAAAATTTTGAGTTATATTGGTAAAAGATTAATGTAATAAGTTCCATTAGTTACCAAAATATTTTAAAGAAAAAAATGATGAAATTAGTTCCAAAAAATGATGAAGATGATATACTTAAAAATAGTTATAAGTATAAAATAGAATTTATTAATATCATAACATTGGATGTTAAGGAGTTTTGGAGTTTGAATATGTTCATGTAGTCAAACATTATGGATATGATTCCTAAATCCCATAATTATTCAAACTATATTACTTAATAAATGTTACTCAGAAAAGTGTTTAGTGGGAGGGTTTTATCAGATAGTCATATAGAGATTTTATAAGAATTATATATAAATGTTACGAGTTTAACAAGACCCATGAAAGTGACACAAACATAAGGTTAATCTGGAAGTCTATCATATATGATATGTTAGATGGGAACTTGAGCATGGTTTTGTAAAGTATTCTTAAAAGATTTTATATAAATAAAATGTATCATGTTATACAAAAGGAAACCTTCACATAATCATTATTTTATGCAGGATTTATATAAGTATATATTGATATACATCCCATAAAGTGAAATTATAATTAACCATTCAAAGTAAGACTATGAGTTATACCTAACCAATGTTATTCGTTGAGTATTATAGGTTGTGATAAAATTTTATTTTTTATGTGAGTAAGATTATTGTATCAGGTTATGAAATGTTCTCATGTGGCACAAAAAGAGTTTCATGCACTATATGGACCATGAAGTATACCACATATAGTGTCATACACTGTGCCTGGTATACTAGGGGTGTACGGTTTGTATTTAGAGCCCCACCTACCTAAGATTTTTGAGATTCCTAGCATGATAAAAATTATACTTTGATAAATTTATTACATGTGTAAGGTCCTTAGTATTCAAAAATGGTAATTTGGGTCAAATCATAAATTGACCCTATTATTTTTTACCCTACTAAGGTGCCAGGAGTGTCTTTATAGTCAAGGGAATGAGTCTCATGTGTTGGATCATACTTAGGCATTAAATTATTAAGAAAATGTTGGTGTGTGTGGTTTTTAAAATATTTCTATAAATTTGGAGATTTTTGGGGAATTTTGTTTCTAAATTTTGGAGTCTTTATTTTTTTGGATGAATTTTTGTTATTTGTAAAAGTTTCATCAAATTTCTAGAAATTTGATAAACTTTGGTACATAAGGGTAGTTTAATTATATATATATTCACCCTTACCCTACAGAAAATCCATGAATAAAGGTCTTGGAGTTTGGAATAAATGCATAATTATGGGATCCCCTATATATGTAAAAGTAAATATTTGGCTAAGGAAATATCTAAGAGTAAACTCCCTATGTATAAAAGTAAACTCTTGATGCATAACAGTAATTTTTTTATATGTAAAATTAACTATGTACAATGTTGGGAAAAATGGTTAAGTAATGCATAAGAGTAAATTTTAATTCACCCTATATACATAAGATTAAAGATTTATCAAAATGGATATGTAAAAGTAACTTATGGATACATAAATTTCATCCTAAAATGTGAAATTTGGATAAGTTTTGGGCACCCTTTAATATGTAAGGGTAAATCCATGATACTTAAAATTCATCTAGGGTTGATCTAGAAAAAATGGTAAAGTGTGGGAGGCCCCTATTATATGTAATGTTATTTCCTACAGCTAATAGAAATATGTAATGGTCATACAGGGGTGATACATAAGGGTCTCATATGTAAGGGTCCCATGCATAAGGGTCAATAATTTCCAACTGTCAAAATTTTGAATATAACTAATTTTCCAAAAAAAATAAAGAAAAATAAAATGAAATATTAAATGAAAAAATTGACTATAAAAGGGGAAATGTGGTTTTCTGACTAAAATACATGGGAGTGACCTAGTTTTTTATCTCACTCTCATTCCTTCAGTCCTTTTGAGGTATATTCATTGATTCTTAATGGTTTTTCATTCCATTTATTTTAGAGAGTATACACGAGTAAGGATAGATATACCTAGGTGTTTAACACTAGTTTTTATAATCATATCTTTATTTTATATTGATGGTTCACTAAATTAGTTGTTTTTTAATATTTCTATATTTATTTTGATTAAAGTCAGATTGGGAAAATTTCTTCAATGGGTGGAGTCAATCATACTTATAGTACGTGGTATCTAGATAATTCTTATGTTATACATGTGTTATCTGGTGTATAATAAATTAGTGTAGGTAGGGTTGTATATGTATGGTCAGGAACATAACCACATGGGGTTTTTGTTGTTTTGAAGATATACCCAAGGGTGGTATCATATGGAAAATAATGGTTTTATCATAGTATGTATTGGTTTTATGTCTTTAGGGTTTGTTGGGAATGATTTCTTATGTTGTAAAGTGTAAATTCATGAAATATTTTGTTTGATGTAATTCATTGGGAACATTATGGGTGTGACCTGTGTGATTTTATGTGATGTTGATCACCAACAATGGGGTAAGGTGGTTCACCACTATTATGTGGATGGTATTGACCATTACCAATGGTGGCGATGAAGGTTCATCAAGGTGTGGCCATAGGATGTTGGTAATGTTGTTCACAATTGGGGATGAGGCTATTGGGGTCATGTGTGCATGGGTCAGGACCCATGAGGTGATTTTGACCACTGGTTTCTTAGTGGTATCCCCCTTAGTTAAGAAGCATAGTTTGATGACATGGTTCATTGATATAGATGATGATACACCATATATGGCCATGATTAGTGGTATGTGAGACTACCATATGGGAGAAATATGCTCATGGTATACGTGAGATATGTTGGGGATGATGAGATGGACTTTTTAAAGGAGGGGAGTCACCATGCCTTGGGTTTTTTGTGCTGTTGATTTGGTGGTTGTTAAAGTGTTAGAATACTATTTTTCTTTTGATACAGCTTGTAAATGTGAAATTGGGGCATCATGGTTGAGTTATAATAATGATGAAATGTGATAGGGAATCATTTTGAAGGTTAAGGTCACATCTAGTGTGATAAACTATGGATGTATCTTTCCACTATATCGCTTACTGAGGTAGGAAAAGGCTCACTCTAGGTAGATCGAACATGAGTAAAGTAGGTTGTGTAGGGTTTTTTTTTCTATTTATCATTTTTCATACACTATTATACATTTGGATATTATTTAGGAACATCATTGGTGGTGGCCTAATGAGTTCATACTCATTCCCTATATAGGTCCTTTGGAACACATGTAAACTTTATGTTGTGTGGTACAAATAGGGTTTTCTAGGTTTCATTAGGATCTAATAGCACTTATTAGAGTCATTGTAAGCGATTAAAATAAAAACAAACCAATATATTCATGCTAGATATATGAAACCACTCATAAACTATAAATAAATATATTGTATATAACATGCATTTAAGAGACACTACAATATCCATATTCATTATATGTAGTTGATATATATCACATAGTGGCATAAAAATGACACACCTCCTATAGAGGTATCCACGAGTCGCTGAATCACCCATTGTTCAAGTTGGATTAAGATTGTCACCATGGTGTGCTAGTGTATAATAGTTGAAGGTATAATATGAAAATAGATTAAATATGTGGGATTTTTTTTCAAGGCTTGGGCATACTAGAATTATCACACACGTATAGCCATCAAATGGATACTTCCACCTTATTAAGGGCCCTTGAGGATGCTCCTCGGGTACTCATGCATTATAACACATGAGTAAATGCCTTGTCCAATTCATGAAACCCATTTCATTAATGGATCTATTATCATGTTTTTCATCATATGAAATATCTATTTAGTGATAGATGATCATCAGAGACTACATGAACATTAACAATTAATGTTCAGATACCATCTATATCATAGATAGTGGCCTACCATACAAGAGGGAAAGTTATAAGGATATGATATAATAGTTTCAAAAAAGTCTCAAGATGTAAATCATATGCATATCATTTTACATTAGCACCAATATATGTTGAAGTCTCTACTCAAGGTTACATTGGTCGGCCTCAATCCAAATGGAAATAGAGCCTTATGATATTCTTAGTCAAACTTTATGACTGAGATAAGTAGTGGAACTAAACCACATTTCATGTAATATGATATACATTAATCATAGGTTATGATATAACCCTTTTATATCATATGTAATTTGGTCTTTAGGTGATTTCACCATCAATATCTAACTTTCAATAAAGCTTAAAGACTTTGTGGCATTTCACATTATATTGTATCATATAAAATAACTTAGGAATCCTATTTAAAACTCTCTTAGATATCTTCTAAAATACTTTTGTAAAGTTTTTTTCAACTACACTATATACCACATCATTAAAATACCATGTTAATAATAATTAAAAACACTTATGGATTTAATTCCAAAACACTTTTAGATAAACTCTCTACATCAAATTCAATTCTAATTCAATCAACCACAAATTGATGACCCACAGTCCTTTGTAGAGTTAATAATAAATATGATTCTTTGGATCCATAAATGTAAGAAAAGAGTGGCCTCTAAAAAAGAATAAATGCTACTCAATATATAAAGGGGTTTGGAGTGATCTCTATCAAACACATGTATCCTTATACCTATGTACATCAGGTGCATCACATGTTATCATGCACTCTTATATTTTCACTCTGTCTTATACATCGAGTGACCGTAAGACATAGAGTATGTCAATCCCATATAGCCAACACAAACAATCTCAACTCTCTGAGTATATAATGACTAGGTTGATGAATACATTGCATTTCATTCATATTTATGGATAATCACATCACATAGACCTCATCCAAATAGATAAGGACATCATATATAGTATATATGTGTTGTCACAAACTCCTTAGTCTATCTCAATCAAGGACCTAGATGTAATACTCATCATACAAAAGGATAAATACCATATTGGTTGAGCTCTAACTGATGAAATGATCAGCAACATACCCATAAACCCTCTGATTAGATAAGTGTAAAGGATTGTGTAAAAAATGTAACCAAGTATAAAGGTTCTCACACTAGGTATCTCACCAACCTTAGGTAATGGAGATATAAAATATGATCCATGCACCCCTAGTATACTAAATATATAGTTGATGACACTCCATGTGGTATACTTAGTGGTTCATCCATCTCACAAAAGCACTTTTTGTCCCTCATGAGCATATTTGATATCTTGATACAAGAATTGTACCCATGCTAACCTTTATATTTCATTATAACCTATAATTCTCCATGATTAACATCGGATAGGGAAAACTCAACGTTTTACTTTTATATTTCAATTATCATTACATTTCATGTAATGTATATCAATATATAAATTTATATATCCAACATGAAATAATAATAAAATGGATATCGCTTTTATATGATACATTTTATATTATTAAAAAACTTTTTAGAATACTTAACAGAATCATACATAAGAACCTATCTAACAAATAATATATGATAAACTATTAGATCATCCTTATTTTTTTATACACTTTATGGGGTTTTGTAAACTCATTACATCTATATATAATTCCTGCACATAACTGTATGTCCATTTAATAAAATTCTCCCACTAAACTCTATACTGAGTAACATCAATGAATAAATAAATTATTAATAATGGTGATATTTATAAATCATATTCATAATTTTCAACTCCTTGAGAATATTAAAACTTCTTAACTCCATAATATCAAATGTTATGATGTTAACTTCTATTTTATGCATATAAATTTTCTAAGTATAACACCATCATCCATATAACCCTTTCCATCAAACTTTTTATTTGAAATCTTTCCATAAATAATGTAATAATTTATATGACTGCATGCCATTATATCCTAAATGCCTTTATGATAAAGTGGAATTCACTTTTTTACAATAACTAAATGTAACTCTTTAAATTTTTATTTACCTTCATACCCTAAATCTATTTTAGGATATCATGTAAAATTCACTATGTATTTTACTAGTATAATCCTTCAGAAAATAGTGATATTCACTTTCACATAGTAACTAAATATAACTCTTAAATATTTATTTACCTTAATATATCATAAAATATTTAGGATATTAAGTGGAAATAACTTTAATTTTAGACTGGTATGATATTTTATTTCTTAAATTTTAACTACTCTAAGTTCAAACATACTCCCACTAGCCTCTTAGGCAATATATTCTCTTTAGAATATCATATTGAGATAAAAAAAATCCTTTTTTATTTAGTAAATAACTATTATTTCCTTTAAGTAGGAATATTTAACAAATAAACTAATGTTTCCATATAATTTATGATATTTTAATAATTTAGAGATTTTTCCTCTAAAAAAATATTATTTATCAAAATATGCCACTAATGGGTGGTAGGAAATCCTTCCCTTATATTTTCACAAACATCTAGATAAAACATTTATCCTGGATAAAACATTTTTATCCTTCCCCCCTTTTCAAAACATGATATTGAATCCGATTAATAATAAACCATGTGTATAAAAATAATTATCTAATGTTGTTCATAACAACTCTTTGTTTAAAAAAAATTATCTTATAATATAATATAAATTAGATAACAATACACATACTTTAATTAGATCCATTTGGGCATGATATATTCCTTTACTTAGATCCATATGAGATTGATATATTCCTTTACATTCAGATATTTTATGTATCAACTCTTTGCTTCATCATTTGAAAGAAAACTAAAATCTCTATCAATTATTCTCTTAATTTTGAGATTCTACATATTTATGAAACTTGAATTTTATTTATTTGGTATCATATGCCCTTAAAATTGAATAATTTATTTCTATAACACTTGAACCTATCATATAAATATAATAGAGTTTCACAAACCCCTTTAGGTATTCCAAAAAATTCAATCATATAGAATCATTACTCATTACTTCCTGATTTTACCTTTAGGTTTCAATTAACTTAACTAGATACTAGAAGAAACATTATTATATTCTCTAAATAAATTTTATTATTCTAGTTTGAACTTTAACCCATTTTTACTATCAATATAGTAGCAGAACCTATACATCTTATTCCTAGTTTATATATTCTAAATAGTTTTATAATATTCAGTTAACTTTTCTCAAACTCATTCACATTAATAGAATAATTACCACAATGGAAATAGAATGAATTACTTGACTATAATAAGACTTAGAGGAAATATTTAGCTCCCCAAGTCATGGTCATAGTCAATCACAGTGATTATATAAGTGGTGACTAAATTTCCTTTGGTTATTTTTCATTTAATACCTTTAAAACCTTAAGTGAGTCATTATATTCTTCACATAAACATCCATATTCACCTATTGAATAACTTAATAAATTTAGTTACTCAGGAAGGTATAACTCTAACACATAGAATTTTCTTTTACTTAATAATTTTTCTTAATTTACCTATCATAGGAGTCACTTACATTAATCTTATTTATTTTAAGGATTGATTTAAAAGTTAATTTTTATATTGATAATGTTATTAATCTATAATAGAATATTTTATTATAAGAGTATCATTCTTTATTAACCATTTAATAGGTACTTTTATTAAATGGTATCCCAGTAAAATGATGACCCCTTTCAAATTATTCATACCCATTAGTGCTTTTGACGGTTCTCTGCCTAGTTGAACTATGTGGTTTTTCACTTTTCGTTAAAATTGTTTGCTAATAAAAATTTAACTTTCAGTCATTCATACCCATTAGTGGGAAAGGATCCATATTTCACTAGTCAATGAGTCCACTTTAGTTTTCATCTCACCTCTTATCTATTTAGGTAGGAAATCATCCCAATCATATCATATATAAATCATGGATAATTGAGTGCAACCCCATTTATTCAATCCAATATATAGAAAAATCAAACTCTATTCCTCTGATATCATAACTTTTAGGGTTTCCCATCTAAGTGAAACCCAAATATCATAGTAGGATTTGGTTACTTAACCATTAGAAATTTTCATTTCCACCATGCCTTACATAAGATAATCCATGGGAACCTAGATTTATCATGAAATTACATAGTTATAAGATCAAGGTCTTGACATGTGCTTCTTTGGAAGGAATATTACACTCAATATTTAAAGGGGATATAATCTTGTCATATTATCTCATTTTATTCCATTTGTGTATTCATAATTCTAGTGATTTATTTTGGAATCATAATCTTTCCACCAAACCAATATGTTAAAACTATATTGATGTGTAACTTTTTACACAACTCATAGTTTGTGTTACTGTTCCAAAAATAGAAACCAAATATATTCACACATATCCAAATGCATCTCATACATAAGGTACATAAACATTTCTTTTAAAGGTTTATAATTATATGAAATTATAAATATCCACATGAGTAATTATGGAGCCATAGATAGCCAGCCCCCACCTTTTTAGAATAAGTCATAATCCTTGAATCTAGTTGAAATTTTAAACCAAATTCCCTCTACCTAGGGATACTTTACTCAAGAGAGATTTTGATTCATCCTAAATCTAAAACCTAATATATATAAACTATATTCAAAAACTACATTCAAGCTAATAAATTTAATTACAAACTAGATTCATGGTAGATGGAAACTAAATCCATTATTATACCTAGAATATAACTCCTTATATGAATATATGATAATCTCTAGAAACAATTTCACATTTAAACTAAAGAATACACATGTTCACAAAATAAAAAAAAATTATATCCATGAATAATAAATAAGGTAATAAATTTTAAATAAATGAACAATATAAAAAATTAAACATGAGATAAACAATTATAAATAATTCATAAATAAAAGAAAATTATAAACACTTTATAAATTATTTAATCATTATGGAAATTACATAATATTGAATATAAACACTTTATATTCATTTCATAATAAGAACTTTTCATATTATGCATTATATGGGATTTCCATTAAATATATGATAATTTATTAATTATAAACATTTTATAATCCAATTTTTATTATGTAAAATTTTTACATAATCTAAATATCATATTATTATCATTATTTAAACCTTGATCAAATCAATAATCAAAAATATTTTTATTTAGTTTAAATAATATCCTAAATAATTCCTTGAATTTCAAAAAGACAAATTATGTATTATGAACAATTTATAATTTTAAAATATAAACACTATATTTTTTCCTTATTTTGTAATTTATAAACACTTTATAAATTATTCATATAATTTATAAATAATCTCCCCATTTCTAAGTCATATGCCATATCATATAATTAGATAAAATGTGTTTTAAATATTAAATTTTAATATTGAGAAAATTTTATTAATAAATGTTTCATAAACATATATTAATTAATTATAAACTCTTTATAATTAATTAATTTATAAACACTTTAAAATTAATAAATATCCAAAAAATAACTTTTATCATTATTTATAGACAATTTCTAAATAAAAAATCTAATTCATAATTTAATTTTAAATAAAATAAATAAATTTTCTCTCTAATTGTATTTTATGACTCTATATGAATCATGGGATATGACTGATAGTAGAAAGTGGTGAGTGCTATTAGTATTATTTTATAATAGATAGTGTTTTCATATCATATGACAACCACATCAAATCTAATGATATGCATCAATATTTCAATATCGATATGATGCTTTGTTTTGTAAATACACATGGAATCCATATCATAGAATATGATATATCAACATCATATGCTACAAACTATACAAATCCATGGATTTGTTCTAGATCATGGGCTATGATATCTCTATATCATTCACCATGATTTGAATTTTTAATATAAAAAATTGTAACATATTTTATAACATGGAATGTTATATAAAAAAGACTTTTATAAACTTCATTTATCATATGATTTTATGAATCTAAATGCATGGTAGGCTCTAATACCCCTATTAGATTTTTTTTGGGAAACAATAAAACTTTTTTTCAGCAGTATAAGAGATTAAAAAACCCAAACCAATATCTCCTTAATAGATATATGAAATCACACATAAATGTAAGTGAATATATAGTTTTTACCTTACACTAAATAGACACTAAAACATTCATCTTCATTATATGTGGTTGATGGAGATCACAAAGCGGCAGCCAAAGGATGTCCCACCTCCGAAGGTATCCATGGTTTGATGAATCACTCAACGTTCAGGTGGTATCCATATTCGCACCATGATATGATAGTGCCTCACAATTAAAGGAGAGATCTTTAGGGTGACATAGTTTTAGGAAAGTCTTGGGAATACGAGCATGATTACACACACATGCCCATTAAATGGGTACTTCCACCTTATATAGGACCCTCAAGGTATCTCTTTGAATTCTCACACATTTAATCATGTGTTATAATTCATGATTAAATTCCTTGGATGATTCATGAAACCCCTTGAATGAATGCATCTACTCCCATGCATTATATCTTATGAAATGGCTATTTAATGATAACTAAACATGGAAGACTACATGAACTATAACACTTAACATTAAACCGCCATATATATCATTGACAGTAGCATGTATTATAATATGTAAATTTATAATACCATGATACGTTAGGGGAAAGGTAGTCTCAAGAGATGCAGCACATGTATATCATATTAAATTGGAACCAAATTATGCTAAAGTCACTGCACAAGGATACATTGGTCGAAAATGTAACATAAATTCCAAAAACAATGGAACCCTATGATATTCCATGTGGTACTTTACAACTGATATAGGCAGTTTCATGAAATCACATTTCATATAATAGGATATAGCTTAGTCATAGGATATGATATAGCCCTTTTATAGTATATTTAATTTAGGATTTAGGTCATATATCTCCTTCATATGTAAAGGTTAGATATATGAAACCAAGTGGATATGGGAGTGTATATGGTGTACAAGTTGGATGACATAGTTTTACAAACAATCTAGGTTGTTCCTCATTTTTAGTTTGGTATTTATTTTAATTACTTTTTTACTTGTATGCATCTGATTGGACTATAGAAAATCATTTGAGTTTTGTATGACTAAAATGACATGGTAGATGTATATTTAGTTAATCATGTGTATGTATTGTCTTGTTATTGTCATTATTTAAAATTTATTCCATTATGGTTGTAATATTATTATTGTTCATCTATAGAGGGTATAGTCTCCCCACTATCACCTCTTAGACCCTTATTGCAATTCATAAGCCTCTGGTGTATGGGGAAGCATGTATAAGGTCTAGTGGAACACCGATACGGTTACTGTATAGTGATATAGATTGAGGTGTTAAAAATTGGTATCATAGAAAGGTTATTACAAATTGTTTTTTTATTTTAGGTATATTATATGTGAAGTTTCCAAGGATTGGTTAGGTACCAATGAGAGGGGTGAATGAGTGGTATACTATTTTTATAAATTATTTCTTTTTAACCCAAACTTTATGACTGATTAAAGATTTGATCCCTCATCTTTAAATCTATAACTATTCTTAAAAGAAAAAAAACTCAACATAAAGGTATTTTTATAAGGTTTAGTACTAATACCTAATCCTTTCTTCAACCAGTTATACTTCCTATTTGTATATTTTTCACTATATACAGGTGATTATAATTAGAAAGTCAAATTCCCATCAATATTGAGTCCCACAATGTTCCACTCTAGAGTCCCACTAGAGATTACAAGTTCCCACCTTTACTAGTGACTCCTAAGTCCCATAGGAATATCTTTATACTATATCCCACAATGTTACCAATATCCCATCAGCCTGCTCCAGAGTCCCACTAGAGGCTTCTTCTGCTTTAGATCCCCACTAAAGGCTTCCATAATTTTGAGTCACACAATATATGATCCACTAAAAGAAAGATATCTATTATATTTAGTCTACTTCTTCACTACCTAGAGATGATGTATTTCTCTAGAAATAAATTGTATCACCTGATCTGCATGTGTACAATATTCAAGAACTTCAGAAACTTATAAACATCTGCATGATCTTTCTCATTGTTTGATGAACTTAAAATGATCTGGAATGGTCTCAGTACACTAAAAACCTGGGTATATGCCTTTTAAAATAGTGTCTGGATTCATTCTCATAATCTTCACTACACACTATGCATGAAAAATATATCGCATGTGCATTTCTAAATCATCATTCATGTATAATACAATGCATGGTATTCTAAAAATTTTCCTTATGCGGGTGTTATTTCATGTGTATGTAAATTTTGTATAATGAATTCATACATACACTACCTAAAATTTCCTTCTTCACTACCTCAAATTTACTTATTCCCTACCAAATTAAATGTATACTTCCTAATCACATACACAATTTACTTTCTTCTTGTTTATTCAAGTGATTATGTAAACACATTTATATGATCATACATATGCATTCACACATGTTATTCATAGTGTGTTTTGAATAACCATATAGCCTTCTCAACTTATCCTTTCACAAAACAAATATGAAACCTCATTGTTCAATTCTTGTGTGAAAATGGAAGTGCTTTACTTTGTACAATAATATCATGTGATGCCACTATTTATTCATGAAACTAAGGTATATGTGGTCTCTTACTCAAATGTTATATGAGATACCACCTTTATGCATGAATATTATTTCATGAATTATTATCAAAATCATTGCATAACCAAATTGTGTAATACCTATACTTCACGTAACTATTTTACATGGTTCACAAAAATTTACAAAACTTAGCACAACTCTTAGAAACTCAAACCATATTCATGTGATCACAAATTCAGAGACACAACTTGAATGCATGGACTCGTCTAGTGAAATAAAAGTTCTTTGAAAATTCCATTTCTCTCTCAAGAATTACTCTCAAATGTGTGATAATATCTACACAAAAAATGAATTTTAAAGAGGTATTTATTAAAAAACATTCATCAACTCAAATCATGTGCACCACATTATTTTTTATACACACACTACCTCATCTTATGCTTTGAAAGAAATTACCATTACAAAAAACCATTTTTTAATTCACTTATTTTCTTCTTAGGATTTCTATTCATTAAATCATGAAAAAAATGTTGTATGATAATTTTTTCATATTTGAATCATAATGATGATGAAATGGTGATCATAAGTATCATCTTGATCAAATAGATGATGTTTCATGGAGAGAACCCAATGAATATAACTCTTGGACAAGCTTGAGGTAGAAGATGACACATGGCACTGATCAAATGTTCTAAGATGATCTAATTGAATGGAAAATCTTATATCTATATCTTTAATGACTGAGATATTATACCATCGATCAAAAGTCCCACATCAAAATAGAATTTGGTTGCATGATCCATTTTAATAAAATCTTCTCCAACTCCCATTAAAAATTGCTTACTATTCTATTCTCTCTTCTATCATTGGCACCACCCCATGCCAGTACCCTTCTCCACCATTATTCTTCCCCAAATGGTGGCTCGTCACTCTCCTTATGCCTATCCTATTGCACTCTATTCATCCCTCAGCCTCTATATTGGATGGTTATTCATTGGTCGATCCTAGTTCCCACCTAAGCAGTGGCGCACATGGATCCCATTGCTTGCTAGTTGGAAGGCCATTTTTTAATTAAAGGAAAACAAAAATGATACTCAAAAATCCCAACCAACATTCTAAAATCCTCATGCAGAATAAACACCATTTTTCATGGCCTTTTTTAACTATTTTGATCATTTTTTGAATTAAAATAATCAATTAAACATGTCTTGTTAACTACAGATCAACTCTACAATCATCATAATAAAGGTTGGGAATATTTTCATAACCATCCTCATCATCACTTCATTACTAATAAAATATTTAAATAAACTCCATATCAATTCAATCATCCTTATTAAAAATAAATTAAATTCAACTCAAAGTTCACTCCAATATTCCCCTTAGATTTTTTTGTCAATACCTCCAAACAAAATCAATCTTAGTATATATATTTTACTTTAAGCATCAAGCTCAGTATGTCTATTTTATTTTATCCCATTATTTACATTGAATACAAATATCTTTTATTAGGAATAATTTCTCATCAAACATATTCTTCTCTATTAAAATATGATAATATATATTTTATTTTTCAAAGATACTTTATCCAAAAAACTCTAATTCTATGTGGTCAAACCCAGTGTAGAAAACAAGAGTGTATAACCAAGGTGATCAATGTTTTCCATGAATAATCATACCTTTGATACCATTCTATTATATTTCTTACTTCATACCTTGGAGTTTCTTAGACAACAAATTCATGAAAGAATATTTATCATGCACTCATCTGAACAAACACATTAGAAATTTCAAGTGTAAAAAACATATAGATCCCCCTCAGTATCAACTCTCTTTTCAAAATTATTTTTCAAGAATGTTAATATTATGAATTTTTAAGAGATTATCATATTCAAAAAACTTTTGAATACTTTAAATATTCAAATCATATATATTCCCTCGAAAGGGATGCATCCATATCCTTAAATTACCTACATGTTGGTACAAAATTATTTATATAAGGGATAAGGAGGAACCTGTTTTCTTTTTAGAAATAGAACTCAGGATGAGAGTTTCCTCTCAACCTTTTCTTGTCCTTATTTCTTTTGATCTTAGATATTTATGGTTTCACCTTATCATAAACTATTTCTTCATGTGGATTTGTTTTCTCCACATTTTTAAGTAAAGTGACTTTCCTTTCTTCTGATTTCATAGAGTTATTAATTTCATATCCAACATGTTCACATTGATTATTTTGATTCTCCAAATCATCATACGTAGATGAATTATTTTTATATTTAGTATCTTATACTGAAATAATCTACTTACCCACAAATATAGTATCAATTTTATTTTTCTCCATTTTTTTAGACAAATTCATTTGATATTTAAAAATAGTTAAACATTCATTATTTATATGGTCAACCTTTTTGCGTGTCTCATACTGATTCTCTGATGTACATGAATTCTTCTCTTTTTCATTCTACTTTTTCTTCTTATTAAAATCATAGGGAACCTTTCTAGGTAATTTATTCATACATACCTTGGATCTATGACCTTATAATACACATCTACCACAATCTTCTTTTAACCATTCATACCTATTTTGTATAGGAACCTTTGATGGATTTACTTGATATTTTATTGTCATCTATTCATTATATATCCCCTTTGGTTCATGCCTAATTCCTAATAATGAAATGTTGTACCAACAATAGTAGTGTTAATGCCCATATTTTCCACAACACCAGCAAAATACTTTGAATTGCGATCTTCTATACTATTCATAAACATTTTCATAAAATTCATAATTTTGTCTTATTATAATCCATGACTTTTTTCTTAGAGGGAAATGGTCTTCCTAGAATCTTCCTTTCCTCATTTGATGTGGTCAAATAAACCTATATTTACCTATTGGTCCTCATAGATTCACCTTCACCATTTTCACCAGCAAAATACTTTGAATTGTGATCTTCTATACTATTCATAAACATGTTCATAAAATTCATAATTTTGTCTTATTATAATCCGTGACTTTTTACTTAGTAGGAAATTGTCTTTCTAGAATCTTCCTTTCCTCATTTTATGTGGTCAGATAAACCTATATTTAACTATTGGTCCTCATAGATTCACCTTCACCATTAGTGATGTCATATCTATTTTGAAACTATGTAGGAAAAAATATACCTTTTCTATTGGATCCTTTTGTCTCACCATCTTGAGATGACTCAACTTTTATTTAAACAGACTTGTTAAAGTCTTCTTTGTTCTTCTTTAATTCATGTTGAACTACTAGATACATTGATTGTTGTTCATATATCTCTTCCTCTTTGTGATTTAGTTTCTCTTCAAGATCACTCACCATCTTCTCTATATTAGCTACCTTTAATATCTACTTATTATTTTCATCAACAATAGATATTTTAATTCTACCATGCTCTTCCTTTTTAGCAGCTAATTTTTTATTTTCTTTTTTTGGATTCCGCTTCTCTATCTTAAGTTTAGTGTTTTAATCAATAGTATCTTCCAAATCTTCTTTTAGCCTCTATTCCATATCAGTTTTTAAATTACCTTCATTATCACTACTTTAAGAATTTTATCTTTTCTCAATAATTGAAAATAATTTTTGTTCATCATATGAAGAAAATATAGATAAAGAATTTTCTTATTTATGATTTATCATCAAATTCCTCTTCTTTTAATTTGAATATTTTTTTTCTTCTTATCCATTTTCAGTTTATGAGGTTTCTCACTTTCATATTCATATTTTGATTCGGCTATTTTCATTGGTAAATTTATAGAAAATCTTCCAATACCATTACATCTGAAGCACTTGAGTATTTTATTTTATTTTCCTTTCTATTTTCCTTTTTTGAAACCTCCTGTAATAAGAGAAAAATTTTCAATGTGGTATTTATCAACTTTTTCATCATCATAATCACTTGATTCCTTAACTTCCACTTCTTTGAACTTGATTTTCCTTATGGCCTCAAATGTTATCTATTCTTTTAACTTCTTTTTAAAGGTTAGATACTTTATCATTTAATAATCTATAAGAATATTATGTAATTCATCCATTTTAATTTATTCCTTACATTAAAAGGCTGAAATCTTGGCATCAAATATATTAGAGAAATTTCTCATAAGATTTTTCACAATTGTTGAATCTTCTATCTTCTTACAAAATCCACAGATATAACTTACTATCTCATTAACTCTAATGAAATATTTATCATTGATTTATTCATCTATTATTTTAATATTCTCAAACTTGCTTCTCCATATTTTCATCTTAGCTTCCTTGACATTAAGATTTCCCTCATAATTTTTTCTCTGTTTATCTAGATCTCCTTGGAATTTTGGAGACCTATCACTTTATTGTATACCTTTTTTGATAAAGTTGTCAAGATTTCATTCTGAGTCTTTCCATCAACTTCTATATTTCTATTATTATCTTGATTCATAGAAACATCATCATCAATAGGTGTAAACCCCACTATTATTGAATCTCTCACTTCGAGACCAAGATATATATGGAAAGGAAGCATTTTATTCCTCCATTTGTGGAATTTATTTCCATAAAAAGTAGGAATTCATTAGCTATTAAAAGAATTAAAATTCTCTATTTCTAAGAAATATCACTAGATATACAAAGGGGACCTTATCCCTGATACTAATTGAAGTTTCCAAGGATCGGTTAGGTACCAATAAGAGGGGGTAAATTAGTGGTGCACTATTTTTAAAAATTATTTCTTTTTAATCCAAACTATATAATTGATTAAAGAATAGATCCCTAATATTTAATTCTTTAACTCCCCCAGAAATTAATAATAAAAAGAAATAATAACACACAGGTATTTTAAAAAGGTTTGTTACTAAGACCTACTCCTTTCTGCAACCAGTTATACTCCCTGGTTACATATTTTTCGCTATAAGTAGGTGGTTACAATTAGGTAAAGTACCATTCCCATCAACATTGAGTCCCACAGTATTTCAATCTAGAGTACCACTAGAGATGAAAATTTAACACCTACACTAGTAACTCCTAATTCCCATAGTAGGATCTTTATACTACATCCCATGGTGTTAACTACATCCCATCGACCTTCTCTAGAGTCCCACTGGTGGATTCTTTTTCTTCAAATCCCCACAGAAGACTTCCAAGGTCTTGAGTCACACAATATATGATCCACTAATAGAAATATATCTATCATATTCATTACTCTTCAAAACTGACTTGAGATGATTTATTTTTTCACAAAAAAAAAATTGGATCACCTGATATGCTTGTGTACAATATTCAAGAACTTCAGAAACTGATAAAAAAACTACCTAGTCCTTCTCACTATCCACTAAACTTAAAATGATTTGGAGTAATCTTAGTACACTAAGAACTTGGGTATATTCCTTCTGAAATATTTCCCAAATTCAATCTTAAAATCTTCATTGCACACTATATATTAAAAATATATCACATGTTCATTTATCAATCATCATGCATGTATGATACATTGCATGGTATTCTCAACAATTTCCGTACGTAGGTGTTATTTCATGTTCATGTAAATGTTGTATAATCCATTCACACATACACTACCTAAAATTTCCTTCTTCACTACCTCAAATTTCATTCTTCACTATCACATTAATTGTATACTACCTAAAGTGCATAAAAAATGTAATACCTTCTTGTTTCATCAAATTATTATGTAATCACATGTGTATGAGCATACATATTCATGCAACATTTTATTCATAGTGTGCTCCATTTAAGCATATAGACTTCTCAACCTATCCTTGTAAAAAAAATTATGAAAACTCATTATAAAAATATCGTTACTTCACATTGTGCAAGAATATCATGTGACTCCATTGTTTATTTGTTCACCTAAGGTATATACGGTCTCTTCCTCAAATGTTACATGTGGTTCTACCTTCATGCATTAATATTATTTCATGAATTATTCCCAAAATCTTTGTATAACCAAAATATGTGATGCCTATACTTTTTGAAACTATTTTACATGTTTAATATAACTTTTCAAAAACTCAGTAAATCTTTTAGAAAACCAAATCATCTTCATGAGATCATAAAGTCAGAGACATAACTCAGACACATGGAATCATATAGTAAAATTAGAGCACTTTGAAGTCTATTTTTATCTCTTAAGAATTAATTTTTAATGTACGATAATCTCTGCACAAAAAATGACCATCCCATATGTGTTTATATAAAAACATCCACTAACTAAAATAATGTGCACCGCCTTGTTTTTTATATGTGCATTGCCTCATCTTACACTTTGAAAGAATTTATCATCACTAAAAATCATTTTTTGATTCACTTTTTTTTTTCTTTGGTTTGTTATTAATTAAATCATGAAAACAATATTTAATGATGATTTTATCATATTTGAATCATTGGAATGATGAAATGGTGATCAGAAGTCTTGGATCGATCAAACAGATGATGTTTCATGGAGAAAACCTGATGAAAAAAACTCTCGGATGAGATCGAGGTAGAAGATGATGCATGACACTGATCTAATGGTCAGAGTTAATATAATAAAATGGAATAGATTATATTTGTATCTTTAATTATTGATTTATATTACTCCATGAGTTTAATTCCCACATCTAAATGGAATTTGGTTTTGTGATCCTTTTTAATACAAGCCATTCAAACTGTCGTCCAAAATTGTTTACTAGTTTACACCCCCTTATTCTACTAGCACCACCCCATGTTGGCTCCATACTCTACCCTTGTTTCTCCCCACACTATGGCTCACTACTCTCCTTGTGCCTCTCAGGTGGCATGTAATGCATCCCTCAGCTACTATGCTGGATGGCTATGCATTGGTCGATCCTAGTGCCCACCTAAGCAGTGGTGCACATGGATCCCATTGCTTTCTAGTTATAAGGACATTTTTTAATTAAATTATAAAAAAAATTATACTCAAAAATTCCAACCAACATTCTTAAATCCTCGTGAAAAATAAACACCATTTTTTCACGGAATATTTTTAACAGTTGTAAACATTGTGTAAATTCAATGAATCAATGACACATGTCTTCTGAACTAATGATCATCTATAAAATCATCACAATAAAGGTTGAGTATATTTTCATAACCATCCTCATAATCACTTAATTTATACTAACATATTTACATAAAATCCATATCAATTTAATCATCCTTATTGACAAAAAATACAATTCAACTCAAAAGGTCACTTCAAGATGGAGTCTTATGAAATTTGTTCTAACACTTTTAGAAATGGAACATAGGATAGATGTCATGTTGTGTTTCTATCTAGCACATTTATAGATTCAAGTCCAATTTATGAAGAGAACTGGGAATATTATTTAGTTTTTTTGGTTACATTTGGTTCATTTGATTTGTATAAAATTAGTATTTGATGTTACTAATTTATGTTCAAAATTATGTCCCTGAGAGTAAAAATGGAGTACTCATGCGTCATATTAGGCATGTAGGGATCACATTAAATGAATTTAATACTTGTGGTTTCTATTTTGGTTTTGGAATGGAAAATATTTTAAAAGTTTAAATTTTCAGAAACAACCAATATGGTTTTTTTTTCAAATAGATTCTCGGTGTGATTCTACTCATTCTAACTAGGGAGGCGACTCTTGGTGTGAAAATTATGTGGATCCTACATGTGTGTAGTGTGGATGGTACTTAAACCTGAAATGAGTATTTGAGGCTATGAGACCAGATGATATAGGACTTGGGTGTGGTGGGAAAGTGTAAGGTGTAATGGGTCACATTGGATGTTACAGATTTCCCTATTTGTGATATCTAGACTGCTATATCTATATTGAACATTGTATTTGGGTTTTCAATGAGATGTTACCTAGATGGGATCCTTTGGATAATTGTGATGGAGGAAATAGGATGTCACCAATTCATGTATTAGATGTGTCCCTTGAGAGAGGAGGTGATCATGAGCCACAGATGGAGGCTTTGAGGTAGGAAGGTTAACCACAATGGCTAGAGGAGTTTGGAAGGTAGTTAGATGATCAGCTCAAGGTGAGTATGGTGTGAGTTATATAGAGTATTGATTTAGGATCTTATAGAGCTAAATCTTCCATTTCATACTTGATACAGGAGTTCCAGTAACAATATCCTCTTTTTTATATGGAGAGGTTTTACCTTGGGTAGTGGAGTATTGGATTGAGTTCGTATAAACTATTTTTAATATGAATAAGTTACCACCAGGGAAAAGAGTGAGATTATATATTTATATGCTCCTAAAACTCGTGAAACACTGGTGGTATGTATAGGTGTAGGCCGGTAAGCATGAGGGGATGATGTAGAAGGACTTAGAGGAGATGTTATATATGAGTAGTTCTTTACTGAAACATTTTGGTTGGATAAAGACTAGAAGTTCAAGAACCTAGTGTAGGGAGAGACTTCAATCATGGATTAACCTACAAGATTTTTTTATTTTATATTGTTATACTAACATTTGGTAAGTTATAAGATCTCCAAGGTGTGGTTATTTTAGGATGGTTTACAACAAGCTATACGGTGTGTGTAAACATTTTTAGGTTGACCTTATTTTTAGAGGTGGTGAAATAGGCACTGATATTAGAGTGAAACCAAGTAGATGGGAGTATACCAATTCAAATGGTAGTGTCAAGTGAGGATAGTCGTAGATCTATAGGTAGCTAGAAGTGGGGATGTTAGGATACCTAGCAGGGAAACCAAAGTAGAGGTTCAAGACTAGTGTGATCAATATCCAAAGGATTGTCATGCCTATGTCTATATGGGATTTCTGGAGAAGTTTTTTCATAGGACCTTATAGTCATTTAGGGGTCATAAACTAGGAAATACCCAGGTAACCTAGCTAGAACTGAGATCAGTACCAAGATCTAGTAGTCAGGATACGATTACACATATGGGACATTGCAGTGGATGAGATACCCAAGTATGGGGGTGGTGGATGACAGTGAATGTGACTCTGAAGGTAGGATAGGCATCAGGAAGCTGGGATCTAGGTTAGCTACACATGATCGAGTTTTCATACTTGGATCAAGTCAAGGATCGATTAATAGTTAGAGGTGTTTCATGAGAATGTTTATTGTGGTTTTGTATGATGTATACTAGTGCATGAAGTTAAAATATGATATTAACAGATTAACCATGTGTTGGTTAATATGTTGGAATTAGATATGATTCTTAATGAATGTGGAATTTATTTGCATCGAGTATTGAAATGGGAATCTAGTATGATGTGGGAGGAAAGTGGGCATCAGTATGATATGGGGAGATGATTTTTAATAATTGTTTGGTATATAGGATAATCATTTCATTAAGAACTCGGGATGATGGATGAATGTGACATCATTATCCTAACAAATAGTTTGTTCGAGAGGAGATTGGGTAGGTGGTTCCAATGGTGGGGATTGTATATGAAAGGAATCAGCCTATTTGAGTCAATTAGATGGGATGATTAGTAAGGGGTGGATATTTTCAGTTTCATCTTGATGTTTAGTAATTAGGTGAGTAGAACGCTCAGGTTTAAGTAATTTTTACTCAGTAAGTGTCTTAAGATAGCTTGGGGATGATCTATTGTATGGTGGTGAGGTTGTAAGGTCCCTGAGTATTTAGACATGGTAATTTGGATTATATATTGAATTTTACTTGTGATTTTGGACCTTTTTGAGGGGTTTGGGGTTTTAGAATAGGCCAAAGAATAAGTCTCAATGGTTTTCACAGGCTTGGGGAATAACTTATTAATAAAATGTCAGTGTATATGGTTTTTAAGAAGTCTATAGTTTGGCGATATTTTTGACACAATTTTTCTAAATTTTAGAGTTTTTAGGATTTTTGGGTGATTTTTTGCGATTTTTAAAAAAAATTATAGATTTATTGTAATTTGGTAAACTCTAGTACATAAGGGTAGTTTTATTATACATAAAACTCACCCCAATTCTTTATAAAATCCATGTGTAAAGATATTGGAGTTGGGGAAAATATCTAATTATAGGAGATCATGTATATTTAAAAGTAAATTAGTGTCTAAGGGAATGCATAAGAGTAAACTACCTATGAAAAAAGTAAACAATTGATGAATAAGAGTAAGTTTTTCAAATGTAAAAGTAACTCTATGAAGAGTTGGTGAAAATGGATAAGTAATACATGAGAGCGACCTTAAATTTACCTTGTATACATAAGACTAAATATTTTGGGAGGGGATACATAAAATTAACTTTTGGATATGTAAATTTCGTCATGAAATGTTAAATTTGAATATGTGTTGGGAACACTTTAATATATAAGGGTAAATCCCTGATATGTAAGACTCATCTAGGGTTGATCTAGAAAATTATTTTAAGTTCTATTAGTGCTCACAGTGATACATAAGGGTTAGAAATTGGTTAAGACGACACATAAAAGTAACTTTTTAATATTTAGAGGTTGGAAAATGGTAAAGTGTGGGAGGTCCTTGTGATGCATAAGGGTATTTAATATGGCTAAGGGTGATATGTCAGGTTCATCAAGGGTGTGATACGTAAGGGTCCCATATGTAAGGTTCACATATTTGAGGATCAATAATTTTCTATTTGTTTTCAAAATTTTGAATATGATAAATTTTATAGATTTTTTTAAAAATAATTAAAATGATGTATTAATTTGTAAATTTGATTATAAAAAGGGGTATTTTGTTTTTTGACCAAAATCTGTGGGAGTTCCCTAGTTTTGTATCCCTCTCATTCCTTCATTTATTTTGATATATCTTTATTGATTATTTTTTATTTTCATGTTGATTATTTTAGAGGGTATCCAGAGGTAAGGATATCTATCCCTAAGTGTTTAATACTAGATTTTCTTATTAAATCCCTATTTTTTTTCAATGGTTTCCTAAATTAGGTATTTTCTAGATTTCTAAATTTCTTCCAACTAAATCCAGATTGGTTGATGTTCTTCAATGATAGGAGTCTTAAATACTCTATATAGGTGGTTCCTAGATAATTCATATGTTATACATGTGTTGTACAATGTGTAATAAATTTTCATGGGTAGGGATTCATAAATGTGACCAAGAACTAAACCACTTGGGGTTTATATTGATCCTAATAGATATAAGGGGTAGTCTCATGTGGAAAATGATGGTTTTATCTAAGTATGGCATGGTTTTGTGGTTTTAGGGTTTTTTGGGCATGATTTCGTCTACTGTAAAGTGGTAATTCATGAAATTTAGTGTTTAATATGATTCCTTAGGAACCTGATGGGTGTAGCCTGTTTTACTATGGGTGATGTTGATCAATGAAAATGGGGAAATGAGGCTCTCTATTATTATGCATATGGTGTTCACCATTTACATGGGTGGAGATAGTGGCTCTTTGAGGTGTGATCATAAGATATTGGTGATGTCACTAACTATTAGGGTTGTGGTTGTTGGGATCATGTGCACATGGGCTAGGGACCATGAGGTGGTGTTGAAAAATAGCTACTTTTTAGAATCCACCATAGTTAAGAATCATAGGGTGATGATTTGGTTCATCGATACAAAGGTGGATACAATGAATATGTCCATTATTAGTGGTATGTGAGACCACCAGATGAAAGTAGGATGCTCTTCATGTATATGAGAAATATTAGCACTGATGAGTTAGACTTGGTAAAGGATGGATGTTGTCATGCCTTGGGTTTCATTGAGCTATTGAGCTAGAAGTTGGTAAAGGTTTGGAAGGACATGGGTCTTATAGTATAGCTTGTGTATTTGCCTTTGGGGAATCATGGTTGAATTGGAATGGTGATTCTATATGATATAGAATTGGTTGGATGGTCAAGGGATTTCTATTATGATGGAATGTGGATATATCATTCCAATTCAGTGCTAGATAAGGTAGGTAAAGGCACATGTAGGGCTAGTTGGATATGAGTGGGGTAGGTTATGTAGTGATTTTTTGTCATTGTTTATAATTATTTTCATATACCAGTATATATATGGATATTAGTTAATTACACCATTAGTGGTAGCCTACTGATTACATACTCACAATCTACATGGGCCCTCTAGGATGTGTGTAGACTTTATGTCATGTGTATAGGTACGATCAGCTATTCTTCCACCCTTTTTTGTGCCTTGTTTGATTCATTATCTTCACACTCTTTTATTTCATCCACTCTAGTTCGTGGTTTGGGACTAGATGTAGAGATTCTTCTCATTCCAATGGTGTTAACTATGCCATTCAGAGGTCAGACCATCTTATCTAATGTGTGGTGGGGGTGTAGACTGATGATGGGCCATATTTGTCATGTGGGATATTTTATTTCTATATATGTAGCCATAAAATATCATTCTCGGCATCGACTAGTTATATTTATTTCATTATGTTATTGACTGTTTCCAGAGGAGATTCGTGTTATTGGATATAGATGACCAATGTGAAGTTTTTTTTAGTGAATAGAGTTGGCAGGTGGCCATTAGATGTGTACATTTTCTTATTTCTTTGATGGTTTAATTTTCTATAGAATAAGCATACATTGGTATGGTGGAGGATCCTAGTTTTTTCAGTGAGCTTTTGGATGTTTTTCTATAGGATTTTGTGGCTCTACCCCCTCAATGAGATGTTGAGTTCAAGATAGACATGAAACCCAGTGCTTCTATAATTTCGATAGATCCTTATCAGATGGAACCCTATAAGTTGTGGAAGTTGAGGATTCCAATAGATGATTTGATGTGGAAAGGTTTTATTCATCTTGATGTGTCAACGTGGGGTGCTCCAATTTTTTTCATAGATAAGATATATAGTATCCTGAGGTTGTGTATAGAATATTGGATGTTGAATTATGTGAAGATAAATAATCGTTACTCTATTACTAGGATAAATGATCTTTTTGACCAGTTTAAGGGATCTAGTTGGTTTCTTAAGATCAATATAATCTCTATATATCACTAGTTGAGGTTGAAAGAAGATGATATATCAAATACTACCTTCAGATGCAGTTATGGGAACTTCAAGTTCATGGTCATGTCATTTGGTGTCACAAATGTGACAGAGGTGTTCATGGGGATCATTAACTCCATTTTTCATGAATTCATAGACCAATTCATAGTCATGTTCATCAATGGCATATTTATATGCTCGAAGGCATAGGAGGATCATACCAATCATCTTAGATTTTTCTTGTTAGTTCATCAATGACACCATCTCTATCGAAAGTTTTCTAAGTGTATACTCTGGATATGAGAGGTACATTTCCTCGAGAATGTGGGGTCCTATCAGGGTGTGTTCATGGAACTGTAGAAGGTCAATATAGTTTTTTCTTGGGTAGAACCCAATAATATGGTAGAGGTTTTTAGATTCTTTGGTCTTATAGGATATTACCATAGGTTCATATCCAATTTCTCATGGATTGGATCCCTGCTGATAGATTTCACCAAGAAATACTGGGATTTTATCTAGATTGATCAGTTTCTAGTATCATTTGACTACTTGAAGGGGAGATGGCCAGTGATCTAATTATTTATTTTCCAATATAGGGGGTGATATTTGAGGTTTTTTATGAAACTTACCTTCTGGGATTGGGATATGTATTGATGCAAAAAAGGTAGTGATATCTTATGGGAATATGTATTTATGTCCTCATGAGTGTAACTATGCCACCCATAATCTAGAGCTATCAGTAGTTGTATTTTCACTGAAGTTTCAATGACATTACCTCATTAGGGTTCACATTGCGGTCTTCATGGATCACAAGATCTTGATGTATATCTTTTCTCAATGATATCTGAAAATATGATAATAGAGGTGGATATATTTTCTATAGGATTATAATTTTGATATCTCTTGCACCTTGGGAAAGGGAAATTTTTTGTCTAATTCTTTGAGAAAGAAGTCATGGAAGAATGTAGTTTAGGAGTCAAGGAATGCTTGGAAAGAAATGGAGGAGTTGGAATCCTTACACTTAGATGTGAGGGTGGTTGATGGTGGAGGTTTATTTTTTTTATGATAGTGTGGTATTAAATAATATAGTGGGTATAGGAGTATCAGTGGGGAGGCTGTAAGGAATAGGTAATGCATGGTCTTATTATCCATGGTAATGCACTAGAGCGATGGTTGAAGGATGATCAAAACCAGATGATGTTTTAGGGGAGGTTTTTTTTTTCTAATGGTGATGCATATGGAAGTCCTTTTTAGTTTCATAGCTCACCTTTAGTGGTTCACTTAGGATTATCCAAGATGTACCATGGTTTGAGGATAACCTTTTGGTGGCTAGGGATGAAACAAAGGGTGGTGGAGTTTTTAGATTAGTTTTTGGTTTTCTAAAAGGTAAAGGCACAACACCATGTTCCTAGATATTTTTTGTAGCCTTTAAATGTTCCCTAATATAAATGGTATGACGTCTCAATAGACATTTTTCATAGGGGTACCCCAAACTCAGGGATTATAACACATTTAAACATGATTTATTACATAAAATTAAACTTAATAAAAACCCATAAGATCAAGAGGTCTAGTTTCTTTGGGAAATTACATACATTACATAACAACTTAAAATATTAAAATAGAATCTTTATTGAAAACTTCTTTAACATGATCAAAACGTTCCTTCATACTTAACACTGCATGTTATTACCTGAGGACATACATAAGAAAGGGGTGAGCTATAAATCCCATTAAGGGAATAAAAAAGGCATAACATGAAGAATAAAATGCATGTCAGACAATAGGAATATCAATGGATCATAAAAGGAACATGCATAATAAGGCATGATATAACATGATAATCATAACATGGGAAATGTGGCCACAACATTAAACACTGCATCATAAACATAGGTCAAGGCTAAACCCTACAAGACATCATAGTAGAAAAAATCCCATAAAAGAATCTGGTAAACAACTTGTCCCAACTTGACATATCATGATACTAACCATTACCCAATTCATCAGAGCACTATATAATTTTTGGTGCACCCGTCACTTTAATTTCATTCTCATGATTAAGTGTGCCACATAGATCAATAAACATGGATTCATTCATCGACATAATTTATTACATGATCAAGGAGTTTGTAATAAATACATGTAAGTCCATAATAAAATAATTTTATGTGGATAAAGATGAATACCCATGATAGAAAATGGGCATGGTATTCACTACACAATTGTTTTTGAATGGAAAATTGTGGTCCAATTTCGGCAGCATAAGGGCATCACATAAAAATTCATAAAATGTGTTGATGAGAGTTAAAAGGGTATATAATTATTTAGATATAAATTTTAAATTAATATGGACATGTAAATACATGTACTAACATAAGTAATTGTAAAAGAAGGCATAACATAATAAAGAAACCTGAAGAAAGTAAAGAAAGGAAAGAACCCTTACTTGAATGTGTGACTCGAAAGGATTGAAAGGGGCTTCTTGAAAGATTAGGGTTCCTTAGGTGGACTATAGGGAGTTAAGGTAAGAGTTTGGACATGATACCAGGAGTTTTAATGAAGATAAATGGTAGATTGGGTGGGTTTATATAGGAAATAAGGGGGATTTCTTTATTATTTAGATTTTGGACTCTACATAATAAAATATTCAAAACCATGAACAATACCATGGTTTTTGCCCATGTATTATACAAAATGGGAGTTTTTTACATTATCTTATAATTATAAGGCCCGATATTATTAAAATATTACCATTGGGGGTGTGGAAGTGAGTTACACTCTTAAAGAAATGATTTTAAAATCATAAAATATATTATAACTCTTGGAGGATTCATAATGGATTTACAAAATAAATCAAATTAACTTAAAATCACATTATTTTAAATGTAAAAAAAAAATATTTGGTCGTGGATCCTATTTATATTACTTGTTAAATCACTTTTTTTTCATTGTGATGTCATAAAACACAAGGTATATTTATACGGTATTTAATTTTTACCCAGAAATTCGACAATCTCAGAAAATTATGAAAAATTCACCATTGGATAATTTTGAAATCTAGATTCCAAAAATAATATTCATTTTATATAAATAATTTTATAAATATTTTAATTTTTACTTTTAAAATTAAAACAGACATTTATTGAAAATAATGGGTTCTTACCATTAAGATTTTTTTTGAACCCTTATAAAAAATTATGTTTGAATTCATAAAAAATATATGATCATTTATATTTGATAAAAAACATTTTTTATTAGAATACTATTTATTTAAAAAATTCATTAATTGAATTTGAATATTAACCAAAAATTCAATTTGTGCTTTAAAAATCATTAACAAAGTAACAATAATAGGATTAAAATATATTCATTATTTTATTCAAAATAATTTACATATTCCTATTTTTAGGGTATTGATACATATCACTTTAATACAGTAGCATACTCCCTAAGAGTGAGGTGTGTGATGGTGGGGCTTTCATGGGGCTATTTGAAGAACATGGTTTGGGTCGTGATCTCGATGAGCATGAACTTCTCCCATAAATAATTTCACTCATGATTAAGTTGTTGGATATCATCTTGGGCTTGGTCAAGGGAAAAAACTAAAAATGATATCTCCATTATAAGCTCTGATAAATGGGCTTTATAGGGTATGATCCTACTAGTTGAGTTTGTCACTTCCTTTGTCTATGTCAAAAGGATTTTTTAAAAACCCTACATTTATACCAGTCATCTGATCATTGTTCAATGACTATATTATCAATGGTAATGATACTTAACGATCATCTAAATACAATTGGATATAATAAAACAAAATAAGTGTATGTGTTTTCTAAAACCATAATACATTTAATTAAATAAAAAAGGGTAATTTTATTTATAGCTTTTCAGGTCATTACAATATTCCCCCCTTTAGAAATTTCTACCTCAAAATTTTCTTTTCCCACACTAAAAAAAATGAGGGTAACTCTACTTCATCACCTCCTACAGTTCCAACATTTCTTCTTCAAACTTTTGGTTTCTCCATAACACTTTTATGAGGTGTGTTGTCTTATTTTGTAGAACTTTTTCTCTAAGATATAAGATCATCACCAGATGCTCTTCATTGAAAAGATCATTCTCCAATGGTATCACCTATGGATTTAGAAAATGTGAGGTGTCTGGTGTATACTTTATCAATAGGGATACATGGAATACATCATGTACTTGAGATAGGTTCAGTGGGATTACTAGTCGATAGGCCACTATTCCAGTGTGATCAAGGATCTCAAAAGGGTCGATGTACCTTGGAATAATCTTTCCCTTCTTCCCAAATCTCATCACTTTCTTCCATGGAGATATGTGAAGGAATACCATGTCTCCAACATCAAACTCTAGGTCTCGTATAATATTGTCATCATAGCTCTTCTATCGACTCTGAGCAGCCTTGATGAGTTACTGAATGGTCATAACCTTATCCACCATTTCCTCAACCATTTCAGTACCTATAAGTTTTTTCCCAAAAATTTATCCCAACATGTTGGTGTTCTAAACCTCTTACCATAAAGGGATTCATAGGGATCCATTTAGATGTTCAGGTGGAAACTGTTATTGTAAGAGAACTCGGCCAGAGGAAGATGTTGGTCTCATCCTCCCTTAAAGTCAATTGAGCATGATTTCAAAATATCTTCATGTTTTTTGATAGTACACTCAGATTGGCCATCATTTTGACGGTGATAAGACATACTAAAGTTCATTTTAGTGTTTAGATAATGCTGGATATTTTTCCAAAACTTAGAGGTGAATCTTGGATCTCGATCGAACATAGTCGATAGTGGTACTCCATGCAGCCTTGTTATTTCTCTAATGTATATCTATGCAATTTGATTGAGTGAGAAATCATCTCGAATTGAAATTAAGTGTGTAGAATTTGTAAGATGGTCCAAAATAATCCAAATACAATTATTTTCTTTGGATGTATTCAAAAGTCTAGTGACAAAGTCCATGGTGATTTTTTCCTATTTCTATGATATTATGGGTAATGGTTTCATAATCCCCTTAGACTTTTGTCTTTAAGCCTTCACTTGATGATATACCAGGCACTTTGATGTACATTCAGTGATCTCTTTCTTCATGTTTTCCTACCAATAGTGATCTCATAGATCTTGATACATCTTAGTGTTTCCTGGGTGAATGGAGAAATTCAAACTACGTGCATCATCCAATAGTTCCTTCTTTAGCTCATGATTTGATGGAACACATATTCTTGACCCAAATATCAAAATTCCTTCTTCATTAACATTGAAATTTGAGGATTTCCATTTTCTTATAGTTTAAAATATCTTTTTAATTACTACATCAACTTTTTTAGCATCCTTTAACCTTTCTAAAAGAGATGTTTGGGAAATAATTTGTGAAATTATTGATGATGTTCCATTCTTTATGATTCCCATTTACATCCTCTTCAAATCCAAGAAGATTAGATCCTTCTCAATTCTCATCAATGATATAATCATGGTTCATTTCTACTTAGAGCATCCACCACCTTATTTTATTTACCAGTATGGTAGTGGATTGACAATTCATAATCCTTGATGAGATTTAACCATCTTTATTGGCACATATTAATCTCTTTCTGTGTGAATATATATTTGAGGCTCTTATGATCAGTGTATATCTCACACTTCTCCACATAGATATAATTACTCTAGATTTTCAATGAAAAGATCATAGATTCCAAATCTATATCATGTGTGGGATATTTTTTCTCATCAATTTTCAATTTTCGTGAGGTGTAGGCAATGACTTTGTCATTTTTTCATCAACACACAACCCAATCGCCTCTTCAAATCATCGCTGAAAATTATGAAATGTTCCCTACTTTTGGGTAGTGTGAGCATATGGATAGTGATAAGCATCCTTTTTAACTCCATGAATATTTCTTCACATTCATAATTATAAGAAAAATTGAATCCTTATCGATTTATATTAGTAAGAGGGTTTGATAATCATGATAAATTTCTCACAAATCAGTGATAATACTCAACTAACCTAAGGAAGTTATGGATATCTGTCATGGATGTTGTTATTTTACATACTTCAATTGATGTTGTCTTTTAATTATCCATATATATCCCATTTTTTATTATATATGCCAAGAATGAGTCTTCCATAAACCATAACTCACACTTGTTTTACTTTGCATAGATCTTCTCATTTCACAAGGTCTTTAGCATAGTTCTCAGATTCTCCTCATGGTCCACCTTGGTTTTGGAGTATATTAGAATATCATCTATAAAGACTACCAAAAAAAATTCAAGGTAATCTCTAAAGACTCTATTCATCAATTCCATGAATATTACTCAAGAATTAGTGAGTCCAAATGGCATCACTATGAACTCATAGTGCACATACCTTGTACGAAAATTGGCCTTAGGGATATCTTCCTTCTTCACCCTTACTTGATAATATCCCAATCAAAGATCCACCTTAGAGAAGTATTATGATTCATGTAGCTGATCGAACAAGTAATAAATCTAGGGTAGAGGATACTTTTTCTTTATCATGGTCTTATTGAGCTCATTATAGTCAATGAAAAGGTGCATTTACCCATCCTTCTTCTTAACGAAGAGGATTAGTGCACCCCATGGTGAAGAACTTGGGTGTATGAACACTTTACCCGGATTCTCTTGTAGTTGTTTCTTAAGCTCCTCAAGTTCCACAAAATCCATTACATAAGGATTCTTGGATATTAGAAATTACTTTGGTATAAGCTCAATGTAAAATTAAACCTCCATCTAGGATTAAGACCAGGAAATTCCTCATGAAACACATCAACGTATTCCCTCACTATAGGCATGTATTTGAGGATGGTTCTTTCATTAGACTCAATCATTTGAGCTGGATACGCTTGTTCATAGGGAAATAATATCCATTCTTGAGATGATGGTTCTAAATAATATTCATCCTCCTCCTTGCACTTGTATAGAATTGGGGTTCAATTTTTAATGTGGATATTTATTTCTTTCTCATGGAAATTTATGTTGGCTCTATATAGGGAAATCCAATTCATTCCCATAATTGCATAAAATTCCACCAAAGAAAGTATGATATGGTTATCTAAAAATTTTATCCCACAAATGTTGACAGGGGAGGAGTCATATACTTTGGGGGAAATAATTTCCCCATTTTCTATTTTCACCGACATCTCTACTTACATGTTTTTTGGTGGTGTTTGAATGGTTCTACTAAACTTTCTTGATATGAAGGAATGCATAGAACTAGAATAAAAAAGTATGTTCACTATTCTTGAAGGAATAAATAACATACATATCACTAATTCACTATAGGGATCCACCTTGGAGGTCGTGATACAAAAAATATCTCCCTTGCTTCCATAGGGGTTGTTGGTTTCCTCTGAAAAACATTGGCTTAGTAAACTAGTTCGCAAAGTGCCTTGGTTCATTGTAGTTGAACTTGTGAAAAATGTGTTGAGGTTTGACCAAAGCATTACTTTATTCTATCAAATTAGTGGGTTTCTCTTCTCAGAAATCATTATCTAGGTTTCTTTCTCTTCCTCACTAAAATTATTTCCTTGCTTCTCTTAGGAAATTTCTAGAGTGATTCTTTCCGCACCTTTGAAAAGTGGGATGCTGAAATTTATTAGCACCACTATATTTATCCATCATACCACCAGAATTAAACTCTACTTTCCACTTCCTATCCCCATAATAAATTTGGGATTATTTAATTTTTATTTCAAATTTTATGGCACATCAAACAATTTCCTCATAGCTATTAAAGTTGTGGATCGACAGAGCTTTTTGTAGACTAGAATTTAGCCCACCAAAGAAGTGGTCAAACTTAAATTCAGGGGTAATGAAAAAGATGGAAGTGTATCACACAAGTCTTGTGAATTTTTTCCTCATACACCCCAATATATATTTAATATTTTTTTCTTAATTTAAAGTAAATCCCTTTCCATTTTAATATGGGGAGTTTGAAGAAAATATTTATCTAAAAACATTTTCTGGAATTCCTTCCACTCCATTATTTAGATATCTTCCTCAAGATTCATATTCTTGATTAATGTCCACCATTTATCATCTTCTCCTTCCATACAATAAATCGCTAGAATAACCTCCTCTTGTTTGTAATATTTAAGGATGGATAATATCTTCTCAATGGAGTTGATACATTGTTCTATGATTAATGGATCAGATGATCCATTGAAAGTAGGAGTCCTTTGTCGCATGAATCTCTTGATTGAGTCTTTCTCTATCTTAGGGGTGTTTGGGTACTCATCTTGATCTAGGTTTCTATTCATAACATTAGTTATCTAAAAGAGTATCATGAAAAAGTTTGTGATTCCCGCTCCCATCGGGTTGGGCATCTCGTTGGGACAGTCATCACATTTCCCTTTACATCGGTTCTTAACCTGATTCATCATATTACCGATCATTGGATAGAATAAAGGGAAAATTAGGGATGATTATTTTAAAATATTAAACACATAAATGGGAATCCAATGACATTAAATGGATAACTTATAAATTACATTTATGTCTTTAACTTATGAATTTATGTGCTTAAATCTATGTTATCCATGATCTATTTTTTAACATATATTCTTATGGGAATTGTTTTTTGTTACCTTAATAATTTTTTGTAATGATCTTGTGAATTTTCCAAATAATATCCCCCAGGAGTGTCAAACTAGGTGTGCAATTAGGCCTATTTTCGTGTACTAGATTACCACGAGTCAGGCCTGGAACATCTTATCTGATTTGTTTCTCCTTAATAAATCTATTCTAGAACCATGTCCACTTATAGTATCTAGAGAGGGATGTATTTTCTTGATAAATCACTTACTATATACTAACAAAAATTTATGTATGTTTTCTTATACTTAGTCTTATACCTAAGTCTTTTTCTAAAGTTTTCTAATCCTAATCCCAAAAATAACTAAACCTATCCTCTAATACTAACTATAACAACATTTCTCTTTATTTCACATTTAAAGGTGATTTATTACATAAAATTACACTTAATTCAACTCAAAATATCAAGATTTCTAGTGTATTTGGGAAATTAGTTACATTACATAACAACTTAAAACATGAAAAACAACATCTTTATTGAAAACTTCTTTAACATGATCAAAACATTCCTTCGTACATAACACTACATGGAATAACCTGAAAACATACATAAGAAAGGTGTGATCTATAAAGACCGTTAAGGGAATAAACAAGTAATGATATTAATAAGAAAACACATGTTAGATAATAGGAATATCAATTTATCATAAAAATAACATGGATAATATGTCATGATAAAGCATCATAATCATAACATGGGAAATGTGGAAACAACCTAAAACACTGCATCATAAACATAGGTCAATACTAAACCATCCAAGACATCATGGTGGAAAAAGTACCATAAAGGAATCAGGTAAACCCCCTATACCAATGTGACGTATCATGATACTAACCATTACCCAATGCATTGGAGTGATATATAATTTTGAGCACACCCATCACTTTGATTTCATTATCATGCTTAAGTGTGCCACATAGATTAATCAACATGGATTCATTAATCATAATAATTTATTCCATGATAAAGAAGTGTGGAATAAATGAATTTAGGTCCCAAAGAAAATAATTATATGTGTATAAAATTGAATAACCATGATAGAAAATGGTCATGGTATTCACTACACAATTGTTTTGGAATGGAAAATCATGGTGCAATTTCGGCAGCATAATGACGTCACATAAAAATTAATAAAATTGATTAATGAGAGATAAAGATTTATATCATTATTTAGATATGAAATATATAGTAATATGGGCTTGTAAATACATTTCCAAACATAAGGAATTGTAAAAATAAGGTGTAATATAATAAAGAAACTTGAAGAAATAGGAGAAAGGAAAGAACCCTTACTTGAATGTGTGAATCAAAAGGCTTGGGAGGGGATTATTGAAAGATTGGGGAGCCTTTGGAGGACTCTGGGAGTGTAGGTAAGATTATTTACATGCTCTAAGGAGTTTTAGTGAAGATAAACTGGGGATTTTGTGGGTTTATATATGAAATGAGGGGGATTTCTTTATTATTTAGGTTTTGGACTCTACATAATAAAATATCCAAAACCACAAACCATCCCATGTATTTTTCACATGGTTTCTACCAAATGGGGGAGGTTTAAATTATTTTATAATCCCAAGGGATTAACATATTAAAACATTACCATTGGTAATGTGGAGGTGAGTCTCACTCTTAAAGAAACGATTTTAAAATCATAAAATATATTTTAACTCTGGGAGGATTCATAATGGATTTACAAAATAAATCAAATAAACTTAAAATTGAATTATTTTAAACTGAAAACATATATTTTTTCATGGATACTATTTATATTACTTATTACATCACTTTTAGGTCATTGTGATATCATAAAACACAAGGTATATTTATACAGTATTTAATTTTTAACCCAAAATTTGACTATCTCATAAAATTATAAAAAATTAACCATTGGATAATTTTTAAATCCTGAGTCCAAAAATAATATTAATTTTATCTAAATAATTTTCAAAATATTTTAATTTTCACTTTTAAAATAAAAACTGACATTGAAAATAACGAGTTTTTTATAATAACATTTTTTTTGAACCCTTATAAAAATTGACATTTGACTTCATAAAAATTATATGATCATTTATATTTGCTAAAAAATTTATTAAAATATTATTTATTTAAAAAATACATTAATTCATAAATTAATTAATTTAATTTGAATATTAATCAAAAATAAAATTTATGCTTTAAAATGATTTATAAAGTAACAATAATATGATTAAAATATATTCAGTATTTTATAAAAAATAATGTAAATATTTCTATTTATAGGGTTTTGATACATATACCTTTAATACACCAGTATATTCCCTAAGATTGAGGTGCATGATGGTGGGGATTTCATGGGGTTGTTTGGTGAACATGGTTTGGGTCATGATCTTGATGATCTAGAACTTCTCCCATAAATAGTTTTTCTCATGCTTAAGTTTTTGGATATCATATTGGTCTTGGTCAAAGAAAAATACTAGAAATACTATATCCCTCAGAATCTCCAATAAATGGGATTCATAGGGTATGATCCTACTGGTTGAGTTCATCACTTCTTTTGTCTGTGTCAAAAGGATTTGTTAAAAATCCTATATTTATACTGGTCATGTGATCAATATTAAATGGCTATATTACCAATGGTAATGATACTTAACAGTCATCTAAATATAATTAAATAAAATAAAATAAAACAAGTTCATATGTTTTCTGTTGGATCTGAATCTATGGATTACACACAAGAGGGGGGGTGAATTGTGTCTTTTCAAAAATATTACAATCTCTTCAATTTAGACAAATTCTGTCCACTATGCTTTATCACGATTAAATATGCAGCGGAAAAAGTAAAAGCATGAACACACGGATGTATAGTGGTTCGGGGAACAGAAGGCCCCTAGTCCACTCCACCAACGCTCAAATCCACGAGCTTGGCGATTTTCACTATCTGGTCCTCGTTTCCACAGACCTGTTCACAGCTGAGTACAGGCAGTTGACACCTTTACAAGTTTCAGGCAAACACAGCCTTCCTGGTTCAAACACGAACCCACACAGCTTAGAACGAGAAGCTGATCACTCAAAAATAAAAAGGGTTTCGATAAAGAAAACACTTCTCCAGTTGTTCTTCACAATTGCAACAGAATGCAATTGACAGTAGATAGATTGTCGTCTTCAGAAAATAAAGATCTGTAATCAAAATAGTTCTGAGTCGATCCAGTTGCAATAGATATTACAAGAAACTTCACAACTTCAGCAGCAGTAGATTCACAACAGATAGTCGATGTAGAACACATGAATCTGCTATCAAGATCTTCCTTCGGTAATAAAGGTTTTACACTTCTTCTCGATCACCAGAAAAGAACGCCTTCACACAGTCTCTGTTTCTTGCTCGTTGAAAGATCAATCTATATATTTCATACACTTTCCTGTGTATATATATATCCGAAGTTTCCAAGATAGAACATATATATTCCAATCTGAGAAAATCTTCCGTATAAATAGATCCATGAAAATCTCCTTTAGATTCGCGATATTAAATGAAATAACAGAGCCGTTGTAACTCCCCTGAAGAATCGGCATAAAAAGCTCCGTTTAAATCAATCATTAATCCATTGAAAATCGTCTTTGATTCAGTCAAAGTCGTACTTAAGAATCGGCTCGAAATCCGCTTAATAATCCGCCTGTTTGACCAATGGAAAAGGAAATATCGTCTGTCAAAAATATCCCGACGCCAAACGTAGGGTTGATGACGTGGCTCCAAACGTATGGTTCACAAACGTAAGGTTCACAAACGTAAGGTTCAAAACGTACATACTTTCTCTTCACCATTCAAACGAAGGGTTGATCATCCATACTTTGTCTTGCTTCAACTCTCCAAAGAACGTACGGTTGATTATAAAAGTAAGGTTGATGATCCATACTTTTGAGAAACAAACTCAACACTGAAAACTAACGTACGGTTTCTCTTCCATACTTGTCCAACAACAAAAATGTAAGGTTCCTTCCAAACGTAATGTTCTTCTTCCATACTTTTCAACAACGTAAGGTTCATTAACCATACATTTCAAAATAACGTAAGGTTCCTTAACCATACGTTTCTTTTAACATAAAAAGTAAACTTTTCATCCATACGTTACGTTCATCAACGTAGGGTATGAACAGTGATTCCAGTACGCGCTAAAATTGATCTCGCGCTACAGTGATTCCAGAACGCGCTAAAATTGATCTCGCGCTACAGTGATTCCAGAACGCGCTAAAATTGATCTCGGAATAAATGAAGTATGAAATCTCGTTGTATGAAATAAATAAATAAAATAAATTCCTGCAAAATACTCAACGAAATAATTAGTAAATAATTAAGGGTATTTGTGAGCATCAAAATCATCATAAAGAGACAGAGTATTATTTAAAATAATCTCCCCCTTTAAAAAACATTATTTTGAATTGTTTGAAAACAATACATTGCTCAACATTTTCTATAACCATGATACATTTAATTAAATAAAAAAGGGTAATTTTATTCATAACAGTTCAAGTCGTTATAGGGAGGTTGTGATGTTATCAAGGTAATTGTGGATCAATTGAGGAAATTGGCTCACTTCCTAGTGAGCAGTGAGTCGAGCACCATGGATGTTTTGGAAAGGAGATTTATGGATGAGGTGTTGTGGTTTTATGGAGTCCCTAGGTCCATTTTCAAAGATCAGGATGATCAGTTTACCTCTCTAGTCTGGAGGATATTGTAGTATTCTTTTGGAACTTAGTTATGCATCAGCACTAATTTCTACCCACTTATGGATGGGAATATGGATCGAACTATCTAAATGATGGAGTATATGTTGTGGGTGTTATATTATACTTCGGTGGATCTTAGTTGAAGCACTTGAATTTGTTTTAGTTTTCATATAACAATTGTTATCACTCATCCATTATCATGGCCCTATTTGGGGAATTGTACTGGAAACCATATCATTCTTTGTTGTGTTGGGTCGATGTTAGAGATCCATCATTTCTTGTTCTCTATGTGGTGTAGAGCATGATAGATAATTTTCATGTTTTTTTATAGGATTGAGGCAGCACAGGATTGAAATAAGGATAATGTTGATCATATGAAAAGGACCTTAGAGTTCGATTATGGGAACTATGTGTTATTGAGAGTCTCCCCTCAACATGGGTAGTGGAGTTTTGGAAGGGGTAATCTCTCACCCTAATTTTTCAATCCTTTTGAGGTGTTGGGGCATGTTGTTGGTGTGATTTATCATTTGGTACTCTCTCCATGAAAGGACCAGATTCATGACATATTCCATGTCTCTCATCTTATTTGGTATCTTAATAGTGAATCCCATTTCATTTACAAGGGAGATTTGGATATCAAGGAAAATGTTACATTAGTAGAGTGGCTGGTAAAGATATAGGATCTTTGTAAGAAGGTGTTTCAAGGATAGACCATTCCTTTGGTTCATGTGTTATAGAGGCATGGTGGCCTAGAGTGGAGTACTTAATAGAAAGAGACACAGATGTGTGCCTTGTGCCCAAATTTGTTTTGAGATTTTACTTGTTATTATTTCCCTTATTTATGTGATGTTTGGATCTTGGTGTTTTATGAGATATGTTGTTTACTTGATGATGTGATGTTTGATTAAAACTTTAATCATAGGAAGATGGGAAAACCTGATCCCTGATTGAGATGTGTTATACTTTGACATGATTAAAACTATGTGGATGAGTCAGTTCCACCCAAATTATATAATATATTAAAATGGGATATGGGATTCCTTGATTTGTGTTCTTGGATTAATGATGTGTGATAGTTGCGGTGGTTGTTGGCTTTGACCATATAGAGATTGATATGTTGGTGCAGATGGCTATGTGAAAACGGGTGGTGGATTATGGTTGGTGTAGAGTGGTGTGGTAATATATAATAATGGGATGTTTGGTGAATGTTTTTGGTTGGTTTTTATGTGTTTGGTTGGTGGTGATGTTTCATTTGTAATGAGATCCTTGAGAGTTATATCATTGGATGTTTGTTCGGACATATTTTGTAACATCCTGGTAAAAAGTTATGATCTCTTTTAATTTTTAAGAGCTTATTCTCAGATTCAGAGGGTATAGAAGTTAATTTGGTTTTTTCTATAGAATCTAGACTAGCACTGCCTATAGGGAACATTCATACTGTGAATGTGATTCATGACATGAATATTTCCCTAGGAAGATGTCGTGAATTATGTTTGGAATGTGAAAACAATTCAAGTCATGAATTATTTTTACATCATGAATTTATTGATTGGGATTAGTTAACCTTATGTTACACCTTTTCAATGTACATGTAACTTGCAGGATTCACTTCATGAATATATGATTCATGATGTTATTCATTCACAACCTATAAATTTTTATTCACTATAATATGAATTCTAATTCATTTGGTTTCCTCCACCTTGACTTATACCCTAGGTCTCTCCTAGTCAATTTTGGGTGACTACTTTTCTTTCAGATCTATTTTTTTGGTTCCTAGATCTTTGGAGTGGTTAGTTTATCTTACTTTAGTAAGTGTTCTATTCTCATTTTTCCTTCTTCATTTCTCTTTTTTGGGGTAGTGGCATTAGGATGAGTTTTTGGGATTGTTAATCATGTGATGATGCTTCTTTGACTCCTCCTAGATTTTTTTTATTGATCTGTATTCCTTTCTATCTGATGTTGGTGTAAGGATATCATCATGGTTAGTATGTAACCTGAGTTTGAGATATGTGTTTTCATTTGTAGCCTATGATATTTGAACTATAATTTCTATTGATTTTATAAATTGGTTTCTAAATGATTTGGAATGTTACTTGATTTATTTATTTGTTTGCGTAAATGGTTTTTTGAGAAAAGACAGTTTTCCCCTAATTTGGTTGAAAGAACTTTGTTTTTTAAATCCTTGAGAAATAAATTGTGAAATGGGTTTTCAAATAAGGTTTTTATGGAAAAATGGTTTTTGTATCTATATTTTGAATTGTTTAATCCCTTTGAAATTATTTGATAAGTTTATAACATGGGGGTCTTGGGTACTTTGGTGGAAGGTGTATTATTGGGCCTCATCCTTTTGTATTGTAAGGGGGTTCACTTTCGAGTCTTTTATCCTAGATAGAGACACATTTGGCTCTAGTACTTAATTGACATGTGATAATGGTTCTCTTTTTGGGTTGTTCCTATATTCCCTAGACTTTTATGGATGGGTTTTAGGGACTTATTATGCACACTGGTCATAATTGATATACGAGTGACCTATCTAGCCTAAACATGAGTTATCCTTGGGGTTTATTTTACCATTTTTCTTTTTTAATTTTTACTTTTTTAGATTTGATATACCTGTATTTTATAAATTTAATTAGTTATTGAAAATTTTTCTTTGAAACTTCTCTACATAGATTGTTTTTAGAACTCTGGAAAAAGGTGAACTATTTACCATGCTTTTGATATAAAAATGTTTAACTGTTTATCATGCTTTATTTTCAATAAATTTAGAATATTGAATTGTTGTAAAAATACTTGATATGGAACACCTGGGTTGGATCCTGCAAATCCTATTTATCTCACACCCTACATACCCCTTAAGTGGTGTGTAGACTTTGTGTTGTCTTTTGATGCAGAAAAAGGAAAGGCATTGTAGTGAGGTGGCGAGGTTCATGCCAGTGGGTATGGGTAGATGGTGGTGATATGGTGGGGTGTTTCCCATATATCACATAGAGTAGCAGTTTCTTGTTTTGGTTATCCTTTTGTACATGTACCTTGAAGATTTTTTATCTACTTTTGAGTTGTATCATTACCTTTGTCACTTCTTTTGTTATGGAATATATTTATTTTAGTCTTCTTCCATTGTTTATTTTTGTTGTGTGTGTGTGAGTGTGTGTGTGTGTATATATATATATATTCACCATATATCTTTTTTTAGGTTGGGTGAAATAATTTTCTTTGGTTTTTTATGCCTGGGTGATAGTCTCCAATCTGTGGGGATCGAGCATGACCTTCGGGTCATTAGAGAATTGGTTTGGGTGCCAGTTTTTAGAGGGTATCTAGGGTTGTTTCATTAAAAATCGGTATCATAAAATGGTTATGATTAGTCTGGGAAGTTGGTATATTATAGATAGTATTGTTGGGGATTGGGGGGTAGGTTTTGGTGATTTACTGGCTAGCTCTTATCATGATGAGCCTTCAGTCGCCATGGGATGTTGCGATGTGTGTCTACTATATTGGGTTTTGGTCTTGATATTTATTTCTTCTTATGGTTTTCTAGTTTAGAATGATATTTTCCTAACATAAAAACATTTATTCTATTTCTAGTGTGTAGTAATATTCCTTTGATACATATTCCATGGATTATATGGGAGGGTTCAGTGAGGGATGCTCCTCAATGGAATCCTCCACAAGATCAGAATATTATTTAGGCTATAATTTTGGAATTTCATATTATAGAACATAATATACCGTGATTTCATAGCCTATCTATTAAGGAATATCCAATATCTTGAAGATAAAAAGACCAAGCATGATAATTCCTACGTGAGAAGCCCCTATCCTTTAGAGGTGTGAATGAACCTCAAGAGGGTGAGGACTGGCTAGAAAAGATCAATCACGTCTTCAACTTTCTGAATATGCGTGAGGATATAAAGGTGAAGTGCAAGACTTTTAATCTTGAGGGTCACAACAAGCGGTGGTGGGATTCCATGGTATAGGAAGATCAGCATGTAGACTTATATTGGAAAGGTTTCAAGACTCTCTTGTTTGAGTGGTTCTTTCCAGAGTCTCTATTTATGGAAAATTATCTGGAGTTCCTATAATAATCCTATGCTTTATTTTATTTTTGAACATGATTTATTAAAGAAAATTGAACTTAACACAACTCATAAGATCGATAGTTCTAGTGTCTTTGGGAAATTAGGTACATTAAATAACAAATTAAAACATGAAAGGGAACATCTTTATTGAAAACTTCCTTGACATGACCAAAAAATTCTTTCTTACTTAACATTGTATGGGATAACCTGAGGACATACATAAGAAATGGATGATATAGAAAGCCTAGTAACGTAATAAACAAGTAATAACATGAGGAATATAATACATGTTATACAAGGCATATCAATGAGGTGTAAAGGAAAATGAATAATAAGTCGTTGCATGATAATCATAACATGGAAAATGTGGCAACAAATTAAAACACTGCATCATAAAAAGATCAAGGCTAAATCTTCCAAGACCCCATGGTAGAAAAAATCATATAAAGGAATCAGTTAAATCCCCTATACCAACATGACGTAGCATGATATTAACAATTAACCAATGCATTCGAGTGCTATCATGGCTCACCCTTCATAATTATTTTATTCTCATGTTTAAGTGTGCCACATAGATCATATAACATGGTTTTATTCAATGTGATAATTTATTCCATAATCTAATAATGTGGAATAAATACATGTAAGTTCTCAATAAATAATTATATGTTCATTAAGGAGAATATCCTTAATAGATAAATGGGTATGGTATTCTCTATACAATGATTTTGGCATGTAAAATCATGGTTCAATTTCGGTAGCATAATGGAATCATATAGAAATTCATAAAATTGGTTGATGAGAGAGAAAGGGGTATATAATAATTTAGACATGAAATTTAAAGTAATATGGATATTTAATAACATATAAAAACATATCAAAAGGTAAATTAGAAGGCATAACATAAAGGAATGCTTCATAAAAAAGGAGGGTGAAAGATTCCTTACGGAATTTCAACATAGAAACAGGTGTACATATGGTCTCATAATAGGGATAAATGAGAGTTAAAGTGGATCCTATCATTTAAAAATCAAATGGATAGTAATTTGGATAGGTAATAATGTATCTCAACTTAAGAAAATGGAAATCAAAAGGGCATATCATAAATGGAGTGCTTGATAAAAAGAGGAGAGAGAGAATCCCTTACTTGGATGTGTGTCTCCAAAGGCTTGGGAGAGGCTTATTTGGAGCTTGGAGCACCTTGGTAGGACTATAGGGATTATAGGGAAGATATTTTATGAGCATAAAGGAGTTTTAGTGGAGATAAATGGGATATTGTGTGGGGTTATATAGGAAAGTGGGGGATTTCTTTATTATTTTGGTTTTTGACACTACATAATAAAATATTCAAAACCACAAACCATACCATGGTTTTTTCCCATGGTTTCTATGAAAGGGGAGTGGTATAAATTATTTTATAAGTTTAAGGTATGAAGATAATAAAATATTTGTCTTTCTTATGTGGAGGTGAGTCACGCTTTTAAATAAATGATTTTAAAATCTTAAAATATTTTTTAAGATTTGGAGGATTCACTAAGGCTTTATAAAATAAATCAAATAAACTTAAAATCATATTATTTTAAAGGAAAAAATATATTTTTACTATTATACATTTTATAGTATTTATTACATCACTATTAGGCTATTATTATGTCATAAAACACACTATATATTTATACGGTATTTAATTTTTTACGCAAAAATTTGATTATCTCATAAAATTATGAAAAATTCACCATTGGATAATTTCGATGTCCTGATTCAAAAAATGATATTATTTTTATATGAATAATTTTCTAAATATGTAAATTTTAACTTTTAAAATAAAAACTCACATTTATTAAAAATGATGGGTTTTTTTCAAAAACAGTGTTCAAACCCTAATAAAAATTACATTTGACTTCATAAAAAATTATATGATAATTTATATTTAAAAAATAATAATTTAATAATCATATTTTATTAAAATATTAATTATTTCAAAAATAAATTAATTCATGAAAATATAATTCTTAATTGAATATGGATATTAACCAAAAATACTATTTGTGATTTAAAAATCATTTATAAAGTAACAATAATAGGAATAAAATATATTCAATGTTCTATAAAAAAATAATGTACATATTCTTAATTCTAGGGTCTTGATACATATCCCTTTATTACACCAGAATGTGCCTTAATAGTAAGGTGTGCGATGGTGGGGCTTTCATGGGGTTGTTCGGTAAACATGGTTTGGGTCGTGATCTCGATGGTATTGAACTTCTCCCATAAACAGTTTTTCTCATGATTAAGTTGTTCGATATCATCTTGGGATTGGTCTAGGTAAAATCCCAAAAATGATATCTCCCTTGTAATCTCTGATAAATGGGCTTCATAGGGTATGATCCTACTGGTTGAGTTCATCACTTCCTTTTTCTATGCCAAAAGGATTTGTTAAAACCCTATATTTATACTAGTCATGTGATCACTGTTAAAAAGTTATATTATCAATGGTAAACATACTTAATGGTCATTTAAATTCAATTGAATATAATAAAACAAAATAAGTGCATGTGTTTTATATATCCATAATAAATTTAATTAAATCAAAAAGGATAATTTTATTCAAAAAAGTTTTGGTCATTACAATATTCCCCCCTTTAGAAATTTCACCCTCAAAATTTCATTTTCCCACACTAAAACAGATGAGGGTAACTCTTCTTCATCACCTCCTTTGGTTCCCACATTGCTTCTTCAAACTTTTGGTTTCTCCACAACACTTTGATGAGGGGCATTGTCTTATTTCATAGAGATTTTTCTCTACGATCTAATATCTTCACCATCTTCTCTTCATAGGAAAGGTCATTCTCTAATGGTACCACCTATGGATTGAGTACATTTGATGGTTCTGGTATGTACTTTCTTAAAAGGGATACATAGAATACACCATGTACTTGAGACAAGTTCAGTGGGAGTGCGAGTCGATAGGCCACAACTCTGATGCGATCAAGGATCTCAAAAGAGACGATGTACCTTGGACTAAGATTTCCCTTCTTCCCAAATCTCATCACTCTCTTCCATGAAGATATATGGAGTAATACCATGTATCCATCATCAAACTCTAGGTCTCATCGATGATTGTCAGCATATCTCTTTTGTTGACTCTGAGCATCTTTGATGTGTTGATGTATGGTCTTAACCTTCTCTGCCATTTTTTCAACCATTTCAAGACCTAGAAGTTTTCATTCCCCAAATCCATCCCAACATGAAATTGTTATGAACCTATTCCCATAAATAACTTCATAGGGATCCATTTGGATGCTCGAGTGTAAATAGTTGTTGTAAGAGAACTACACCAAAGGAAGATGTTGGCCCCATCTTCCTTTGAAGTCCATTGAGAAAGATCTCAACATATCCTCAAGTGTTTGGATAGTCGACTAAGATTGGCCATCAGTTTGAGGGTGATAATTTGTACTAAAGTTTAGCTAAGTGTTTAGAGCATGCTGGATAATTTTCCAAAACTTAGAGGTAAATCTTAGATCTATATCAGACATAATAGATAGTAGTACTCCATGAATCCTTACCACTTCTCTGATGTATATTCATGCCAGTTGATCTAGTGATAAATCCTCTTGAATCGCAATGAAGTGTTCAATATTTTTAATTTGATCTAGAACAACCTATATAGCATTGTTTCCTTTAGATGTATTTGGAAGTCTAGTGAAAAATTTCATGGTGATTCTTTCTCATTTCAAATTTGGTATAGGTAATGGTTTCATCATCACCTTATACTTCTTCCTTTTAGCCTTCAATTTTTGACATACCAAGAACTTTGATGTATAATCAGTGATCTCCTTCTTCATGTTATCCCACCAATAGTGATTTTAGAGATCTCGTTAAATCTTTGTGTTTCTTGGGTGAATATAGAAAGTATAACTATGTGAATCATCTAAAAGTTCTTTATTTAACTTAGGATTTGATGGAATATGTAATCTTGACCCAAATATCACAATTCCTTCTTCATTAACATTGAACTCCAAGGATTTACCTTTTTTGATAGTTTTCAATTTCTTATGAATTCCCAAATCATCTTTTTAAGCATCCTTTAACCTTCCCAAAAGAGACGGTTGAGAAGTCATTTGTGAAAGGATTAATTATTTTCATTTATTTATGATTCCCATGTCCATATTCTTCAAATATAAGAAGATTGGATCCTTCTCAATCCTCATCAATGATAGAATTTATGGGTCCTTTCTACTTAGAGCATCTTTCACCTTGTTTTCTTTCCCAAGATGGTCGTGGATTGAGTAGTCATAATCCTTTATGGGCTCTAACCATCTTTGTTGTCATATATTTATCTCTTTCTATGTGAATATATATTTGAGACTTTTGTGATCTATATATATTTCACACTTCTCTCCAAAAAGATAATGTCGCCATATTTTCAATGCAAATATCACAGATTCCAACTCCATATCATGTGTGGGATATTTTTTTCTCATGAATTTTCAACTACCTTGAGGATTAGGTAATGAATTTGTCACTTTTCATCAACACACATACCAATCCATTATTTGAAGCATCACTGAAAATTATGAAAAGCTCACCACTTGTGGGTAGTGTGATAATAGGTGAAATGATAAGCCTCCTTTTCAAATCCATGAAGCTTTCTTCACATTCATCATTCTAAGAAAATTTGACTCCATTCTGAATTAGTATGGTAAGAGGTTTTGAAAATCATGATTAATTTCTCACAAATTTTAGATAATATCCAGCTAACCCAAGGAAACTACGAATATCTATCACAGTTGTTGGCCTCATCCATCCCTCAATTGTTTTTGTCTTCAAAGGATCCATAGATATCATATTTATTGTGATTATATTCCCTAAGAATGATACTTATTTCAACCATAACTCATCCTTGTTGTAATTTTCATATAGATTCTCCTTTCTCATGGTATTTAGCGTAGTTCTCAAATGATCATCATGCTTATCCTTGGGTTTGAGTCCACGCAAGACAACGCGCACTATATGCTAGAAAACCTCTCATGGGCCCCTCTACCCCGTTGGTAACTGCCTAAGCCCAATGGTTGGCCACCTTGGGCCTCACTGGGGACGTGCGGCAGACAGGTGGGGAGGCCACCCCAATACCTTGTTACCCAACAACATGTTTCTGTAGTGGGGTCTTGGCATAGTGGTAAGCACCCCATAATCATACACAAAAAATGAGGGTCCAAACCCATGGGGTGTAAGTACTATAGCAGTACTATAGCAGTGGCGGCACTGTTGCAATGGTGGGAACTGTAGTGGTGGCAAGTCACTATAGTGGCGGTAGGTTACTGTAGTAGCGGTGGATATTGTGTGGTACTATAGCAGTTGGGTACTGTAGCATTACTATTCACGGAATGGGATTTCGGCTAAAAATTTGGTCCTACGGGCCATGTAATGGGATAAATTCCCACTAGGCCTTTGGGCTATGTAATGGGTCTCCCTCTACCCAGTTAAAAGAGGGCTTTTATTTGCTTTAATAATAAATGAGGCTTCGGCCCCAACCTTTTAAAAAAAACTCTATTCATCAAATCTATTAATATTTCTAGGGAATTAGTGAGCCCAAATGGAATCACTATGAAATCATAATGCCTATACCTTGTATGAAAAGCAGACTTGGGGATATCCTCCTTCTTCACCCTTACTTGGTAATATCCCAACTATAGATCCACCTTGGAGAACAATTTGCTCCATATAGTTGATCAAACAATTCAACAATTCATGGAAAAGGATACTTGTTATTTATCATGATTTTGTTGAGATCTGGATAATTAATTCAAAGGAGCATTGACCCATACTTCTTCTTAACAAAGAGGATCGGTGCACCCCATGGTTAAGCACTTGGGCGTATAAACCCTTTATCCAGATTCTTATGTAGTTCTTTCTTTAGCTCCTCTAGTTCCACAACAACTATTCTATATGGATTATTGGATATTGTAAATTACCTAGGTATAATGTTGATTAAAAATTCAACCTCCCTGCTAGGAGGAAGACCATGAAACTCCTCGGGAAACACATCAATGAATGCCCTCACAATAGGCATGTCTTTGAGAATGGTTTTTTCCTTAGAATCAATCATTTAAGCTAGATATGTTTCCTCATACGGAAATAATATCCATGATTGAGATGATGGTGCTAAATAATATTCCTCCCCCTCCTTTCACTTGTATATAATCAGGGGTCAATTATCCATATGGAGAGTGATTTCCCTCTCGCTTAAATTTATGTTCTCTCTATATAGGGAAAGCCAATTCGTGCCTAGAATTGCATAAAATTCCACCAAGGGAAGAATGAAAAGGTTCGTTGATAAGTTCATCCCACAACAGTTGATAGGGGAGGAGTTATATACAAGGGATGCAATAATTACCTCATTTTCTATTTTCACCAACATCTCTACTTCCATTCATTTTCGTGGTGTTTGGATTGTTCTACTAAACTTTTTTGATATAAAAGAATGCATATATCCAGAATTAAAAAGTACATTCATTATTTTTGAATGAATAACTAGTGTACCTATCACCACTTCATTTTTGAGATTCACCTCAGTGGTAGTGATGGAAAAAGAACTCCCTTGCTTCCTTGGATGTTGTCGGTTGCCTCTGAAAACCCTTGGCATAGTGTACTGGTTTGAAAAGTTCCCGGTTCATTTCAATTGAAGTAGTGAACAATATGTTGAGGGTTAAATGGGGAATTCCTTTCCTATATCGCATTAGTGGGTTTCTCTTATTGACAATCATTGTCCAGGTTCCCCTCTCTTCCTCACCTAAAGCATTTCCTTTTTCCCCTTAGGCAATTTCTGGGGTTCTTCTTTCTGTACCTTTGACAAATGGGGTGCTAGAATTTCTTAGCACTATTGGATTTATCCATCAAACCATCAGAATTAAAATCTAATTTCTGTTTCTTATCCCCATGATACCCTTGAGATTCACTAATCTCTATCTTGAATTTGAGGGAACATTGGAAAATTTCCTTGTAGTTATCAAAGTCATGAATTTCCAAGGATTTTTGTGGACTAGGATTTAGCCCACCAAAGAAGCAGACAACCTTGAATTTAGGGGTAACAAAAAAACGAAAGTATATCGTACAAGTCTTGTGAATTTTTCTTTTTATTCACCAATAGACTCATTTTCCTTTTTCTTTAGTGTAAGTAATTCTCTTTCCATATTAATATGGAGGTTGTGGGGAAAATATTTATCAAAAAACGTTTTCTAGAATTCCTTCCACTCCATTTCTTCGATCTCTTCCTCGAGATTCGTATTCTTGATCAATTTCCACCACTGATTAGATTTAACCTCCATATGATAAATAGTCATAAGAACCTTCTCTTGTTTATAACATTGAAGGATGAAAAATATATTTTCAATGGAGTTGATCAATTTTTTCATGATTAAGGGATCAGATGATCTATTGAAAGTAGGACTCCTTTGTTGTATGAAGCTCTCGATTGTGGGTTGTTCTCTTTTAGGGGGGTTTGGGAACTCATATTGATCTAATTTTCAATTCTGAACTTGAGTTAACTGGGAGAGTATCATGAAAATTTTTATGATTCCCAGTCCCATGGGGTTGGTCATTTCATTGAGGCAATCATCACACTACTGGAAATTTGGGCTATAGCCATTGTTTAAAACTGTGGCTATAGGTCTTCAAACCATGGCTATAGGTAATATCCATGGTTTGAGGAGTCGTGGATAAGTTTGGCGTGGCTATAGGCCTATAATTATAGCCATGGTTTGGAACTGTGGCTATAGGTCTAGAGCCACGGTTCAAATTGTGGCTATAGGTATGCATCCATGGTTCTAACCGTGGTAATATCTCTATATCCACAGTCTAGAACCGTGGATATACTATAGGAGGGACACAATTTATTTCCATGGTTAGAAACTGTGGCATTAGACCTATAGCCACAGTTTTTAACCGTGGATATAGGGTCTGAAAAACCATAAAAAATAGCCCCCCACCCCCTGCACAGCCCCCCCCCCCCTGTAGTAGCCCACCCCCCTGCATACCCCTCCCTCCTGGACACTGGACACCCCCACCCTACATAACCCCCCCCCCCCCTTAGACAGCCCCCTCTCCCCTGGACATCCCCCCTACAAAGCCCCCCTCTTAGACAGACCCTAGACACCCCCCCCCCCCCAGATAGACCCCAGACACCCCCCAGACCCTGGACACCCCCCCCCCCCCGGACAGACCCTGGACACCCCCTGGATAGACCCTGGACACCCCCCGGATAGAACCTGGACACCTCCCCAGACCCTAGAAACCCTCCAGAAAGACCATGGACACCCCCCAGACAGACCCTGGACACCCCCCCCCCCCCCAGAACTTGGATGCCCCCCCAGACCCTGGACACCCCCCAGACCCTGGACAGATACCCCTGGACATCCCATACCTCCTTTACCCTAGAAAGCCACCCCCCACCCTCTTTGAAAGACCCTAGAACCCCCCCCCCCCCCCAGAACCTGGACACCCCCCCCCCCAATACCCCCCCACCCTTCCCATTTCCCCACCCCCTGCCCCTACCAGCCCCCACTTACTCCCCCCTACTAGTCCCCTCCCCCCTGCCTGTTTCCCCCCTTCCCCCTGCCAGTCCCCTCCAAATTAAATTATACACGAAATCTACTTACATAATAATAATTAAACAAATCCAAATAAAAAAACACATAACTGCACTTACATGAGTCTCCCTATAAGACAAACTATCAAATAAGTCTGGAACCAGCTCAAAAGTACCTACAACACAAGGTAGAACATAGTAGTTCTCATCCCCTAAAATTATGGTAAAACAAAACATCTTAGAATATTCACAAATAATATAACTCAATAAACAATAATAGTGAACCCCCCCCCCTACTGGACCCCCTAGACAGCAGCCCCCCCCCCACTGTTGGACCCCCCTGGACAGCAGCCCCCCCTGCTGGACCCCCTGGACAGCACCCCCCCCCCCACTACTAGACCCCCTGGATAGCAGCCCCCCCTACTGGACCCCCTGGACAACAGCCCCCTGCTGAACCCCCTGGACAGAACCCCCCTACTGGACCCCCCTGAACAGCTGCCCCCACCCCTACTGGACCCCCCTGAACAGCTGCCCCCTGGACAGCAGCCCCCCCATACATATCCCTTGACCCCCAGCTAGACCCCCTGGACAGCACCCCCCCCCCCTACTGGACCCCCTGGACAGCATCCCCCCTAGACAGCACCCCCTGCTGAACCCCCTGGACAGAACCCCCCCCCCCCTGCTGGACCCCCCTGAATAGCTTCCCCCCTACTGGACCCCCCTGAAGAGTTTCCCCCCCTGAACAGCTACCCCCCTGCTGGACCCCCTGGACAGCTTCCCCCCTATTGGACCCCCCTAAACAGCTACCCCCTGCTGGACCCCCTAGACAGCACCCCCCCCCCCACACACACACACACACACACATCCCTTGCACCCCCTGGACAGCAGCCCCCCCCCCCCCACACACACACACACATCCCTTTCACCCCTTTCACACACCCCCTTGCACCCCCCTGCTAGACCCCCCTTACACACCCCCTTGCACCCCCCCCCCCCCCCGTTGTGTGGCTAGTTATATGGAGGTGTATAGGTGTGTGTTGTGGTTATTCCTAGTTTTAGGTTGGGTGGGGAGGGGCTACTCAGGTGGAGGGGTGTATGTTCGTAGGGAGTGGTATGCAGGTTACTTTGGATGCTTCTTAAGTTTGAGGTTGGGAGATGTTGGGTTTATCCAATAGAGACCTACAGTGATTCTCATTGTGGGGTTATAGGTTTCTTGTGGAGGATTTAGGAGGTGGGGTTGTGAGTTTCATGTTTCTGTTTGGAATTATAGTACCTTTGAAGATGGGTTTCATCTGGGGGTGTTGTTGTTTGGATTTTTCAACATGGTGTAGTACAGGATACACTTACATGGTGCATGGTTCTGGTTGGTTTGTTATTTCTACTATGGTTAGTAACATGTTTTAGGTGCATAGGGGTTGTCTTTCTGGTGTTTCTTCTTTGTTTTGGATTACTATTGTAGGCTTCTAGTTCTCTCGATTGTCTAGTGTGGTGGATATAGTTTGGGGTGGGTCTTCAGGTGGTGGTTTGGAGTAAGTTCAGTTGGCTTGTGCTCGGTTTCCCTATCTTGTGTATTCTAGTTGTTGATGGTGTAGGGATCTATATGGTGTATGTTCTAAAATTCCCTTGAGATGCTGGATGTTGCAGGTTGGGAGGCATGTTTCTGGTAGATGGGTGGTTCTATTTCTAGGGTGGGTGTATGTTGACTACTTGGTGGGTCTAGAGGTGTTGGATTCATGGTGGGTATTAGCTCACATTTGGATTAGGGACTTCTTGGGGATTCTTTAGGTTGTATGATGGGTTAGGCGTGGGTGATGCGGGGCACTTCGGGTGGATGGTACTAGTTGACTGCTGGTTTTTTAGACTTTCTTATGGTGGGGTGGTCCATTTTGATGCAAGGTGTTCAGATGGTGATGGATGGGGCCAGATGGTGTTCTGGGGATGATTTGGTTTCTAGCTAATATTTTGGGTGTTGTGTTTACTATAGGTGCTTATTGTGGTTGGATCTGGTGTGGTTTAGGGTTCTTGTGAAAGTAGGTGTTGGTGTGGCGGCCATTAGTTGGCATAGTCGTCTAGAGGTCTTTCACTCTAGGATTTGTTTGGATAGGGATGTTGGTCTAGTTGGTTGATGTTGGATGCAGGTCTGTGGGTTTTGTGGTTCTATTTCTTTGGATAAAGCTAGACTTTTGGATGAGTGATGGATTTTGGCAACATGTGTGTGGGTGGATGGGTGTGGGTGGGTGGGTGGGTGGTTTTGAGTGATTTAATGAATGTGTGTGTGTTGTTGGTTTCTATCATTTGTGACTAATTCTTTTTGGGTTTTTATATTTCTCCTTTAGCAGCCTTGTTTCCTTGGTTATACTTCCCCTAGGAGTGCTTGTTGGTTTTGTGCTTGGGAGATTCTGCGATTCCTTCTGCTAGTTTGTAAGTGGTGCATATGCTGGGATCTTATGCTATTTAGTGGGTTTCTAGTGTGATATTGATATGATACAATATATATATGGGGTATTCATTAGATGAAATGTGGAAACACAAGTGATGGGAGAAATTTTAATTAGTCAGCCTCAACATTGATCACAAGACTCATGGAATACTATCACTGCAAACCGCTGTGGGGTGTCGTCCTGGAGCAAGGTCAAATCATGGAATTACCGTGGAGTGACCGTGGCGTGACCGCGGTGTGACCGCGGCGTGATGGCAGAGTGACCGCAGCGTGACCCCGGCGTGACCGCGACGTGACCGCGGCATGATCACGGCAATACTGCGGCGTGTTGGCCCGGTCCAGCGACATCTGCGGGGCAGCATCTTCCGTCTAGGAGTGAAGGGAGTGGGAGGAGGTGGGGCAACATTCCAGTCGTCGCCCCACCGGCAGAAATTTTGATTAGTCTGTCTCAAAATTGATCATAATACTCATAGAATACTATCACTGTGAACCGCCCCAAGGTGTCGTCCTAGAGCAGGGCCAAATCACGGCATTACCGCGGTGTGACCGCGGCGTGACCGCGGTGTGTTGGCCCGGTCCAGCGACATCTGTGGGGCAGCATCTTCCAGCCAGGAGCGAAGGGAGAAGGAGGATGCGGGGCAACATTCCGGTCGTCACCCCGTCAGTAGAAATTGTGATTAGTCGGTCTCAATATTGATCACAAGACTCAGGGAATACTATCACTGCAAACCGCCATGGGGTGTCGTCCTGAAGCAGGGCCAAATCACGGCATTACCACGGCGTGACTGTGGCGTGTTGGCCCGGTCCAGCGACATCTTTGGGGAAGCATCTTCCGGCCTGGAGCAAAGGGAGTAGGAGAAGGCGGGGCAACATTCTGGTCATCGCCCTGCTGGTAGAAATTATGATTATTCAGTCTCAACATTGATCACAAGACTCATGGAATACTATCACTGGGAACCGTCGTGGGGTGTTGTCTTGGAGCAGGTCCAAATCACAGCATTACCACCACTACTAGAAAAACAGGTATTTGCGACGGGTCATTTGCGATGGGATCCCGTCGCAAATGGCCTTTTGCGAGGGGGGCCCGTTGCAAATCGCCCGTTGCGGAAAACACCATCGCAACAACAATTATTTGCGACGGGCCCGTCGCTAAAGATATTATTTGCGACGGGGATCCTTCCCGTCGCAAATATTACTCCGTATATTTGTAAAAACTTTTAAAATAGTAATTGCGACGGGGTCCGTCGCAATTACTATTAAAAAAACTATTATTAAATTATTTTAATGAATATCAAAATAATACTATTTGCGACGGGCATAGTATCCTGTCACAAATACTATAAAAAAATAAAATAATAAATTATTAATAAATTATTCTAATTAATATAATAATAATCCAATTATAATTCAAAAATAAAAAATAGTAAAATATTACTAAATGATTTTAATTAATATAATAATAGAATTATAATTCACAAATAAAAATAATAAATTATTAATAAATTATTTTAATTAATATAATAATAAGAGAATTATAATTCAAAAATATAAAATAATAGAATATTAATAAATGATTTAATTAATATAATAATATTAGAATTATAATTCATAAATAAAAAAATATTAATAAGTTATTTTAATTAATATAAAAATAGTAGAATTATTTTACATTCAAATATTAAAATAATTCAAATATTACAAAAAAATATAATTAAATTATAATATTATAAAATTTTAATATATATATATATAATTTAATATTATAAAATATAAATAATATTATTATTCATATTAATATTGTTATTTCAAAATATAATATTATTAATATTTTATAATGAGAGAGAAACTACGAATAGAAAAAAAATTCATATTTTGATTTAACAAACTTTATAACATAAAAACAAACTCTAATCTAAAGGAGAAGAGGAGGAGGGGATCTGCAGATGTTGTTGGAGGAAACTCCATCCCTAAAGCATGAGTGAGTCGGCGCATGTACTCCATCTGCTCCTGGTGCTGCTGCTGCCATCGACTCATTTGCTCCTCGTATAGCTGCTGCTGGCGTCGACGCTCCTCCTCATGTTCTTGCTGCTGCTGACGCATCTGCTCCTGCTCCTGTCGGAGACTCTCTATCATTGCAGTCTGAGATCGCAATTGATCCTCATACTGTGTAGCAGAAGAAGATGCACGAGCTCCTCTCGAGCTGGACGCCGACATCGCAGCACTGCCATAATAATCTCCGGGAGTCAGTCGAGTGCTAATACCAACTACCCGGCCCTTCTCGAAGGCATACTGGGTGGCCTACATCCATGTCGCCTCATCAAACTGACGGCCAGTGGTCTGATCTGATGACTCGGCCTGACTCTCAGGCCAGGTCTGTGACATTACGGCCTCATATTACTCCTATAGTTTTAATTTAAAATTAAAATTGTGAATATATTATATGCAGTTAATTTTTAAACTTGAAAACAAATAATACTGACCACGATGTGATACTGACGATCACCTCTGAGCTCCCCAGTAGCAGGATCACTATACATCCTCTGATATACGTCGTACTCCGTAATATTGGGGTTCTCGATAGCCTATAAGAATAAAAAATAAACTGTTAATATTTATAGTTATATAAAATATTTATAAATAATGTATGTACCAGATGCTGTCTATGAGTGCTGAAAGAATGACTCCCAGTTCGATGAGTCACCTCCTGTCTCCCCCGATTCTGCCTCCCCACCAATGATCTCCTCTGAAAGGCACCACTCAACCAGTGCGCACATAATCCATCCCATACATGGGATGAAATGTACTCTGGTCGGTGTGCTCTACATGACTCATCAAAATCTGACACTCCTGCTTTCTTCGTGACAGCTTTTCTTAAATTGTACAAAAACTGACGAAAGCAATCACGCATGGCCACCTCCCATGCCTTGTGGATGGCGTCATGTATGGTATCCTCGATCGGATACCATAAACCCTACAAATAAATCAAAATATCAAGTTAGAAATGAAATAATTTTCCAAATAAAAATTATTTATTTATGTACGTACCAACCAATGGCCGAACATGGCCTACTGCACATCAATGGGAATCTGCTCCCATGTGGTCCACGGCTGAGAGAAATAGTTGCGCAAAATAGCGCTGCCCTATCCGACTGCTATATGCGGAAAACTGTAAAAATAATAAACATTTATTATGTGAATAGATTAATGAAATCTTAGTCAAATCCATATATTATCACACAGGTTATCACACCTCCATGTGCGTGGATCAAACCCAAGACGTGGACGTCGCTCAGGGACGGGGTTAGGAATCATCAATCGTACAAGACCGCGCCCCCTCCGCGTACTCCCTGGAGCGCCTACAGGCTGAGGGTCATCTGCCAGCAACTCATCCGCATCGAAAGTCAGGTCAGCATCCGCCAACTCACGAAATGTGTCGTCGTCCATCTGAAACAGAAAATGTTAATGTTGTTAGCAAATAATTTATAATTACTATTATATATACATATATATATATATTATGATTGTATATAACTACCATGTAATTCTATCAGTGTTCATCTTCTTCATCATCTTCATATATGTCAATGTCATCTTCATATTCCTCCTCAACATCATCGATATCCATTCGAGTTCAGTTGCTTCATCTCTTACAATTTCAAATTCATATGTGACATCATTAACATCATCGTCATCATCGACTCTTAAATGTGGGGTGTCGTCATCGATACTCATGTATCTTTGTAAAAAAGATTGATTTTGAGTACTCTTTTGAAAAAAATTCAATTCTTTGCACATCCGTGAAAGCACATTCACTTTGACTAAACTGATTGTCTCGAATTTTTATTTTTATTACACTCCACCAATCAGTCAAGTCTCTTGATGTAGCACAGTACTTTGCGTAATAAACTTGATGTGCCTGTTGAGCCAATAAGAATGGTTCATTTACTGCGAGAACACTTTTACATTTAATATCGATGATTCCATGAGTCGGATGAACACGCACACCTCTCTCTGTATCCAACCATCGACATTTGAACATGGTTATGTAATGTTGTCCAAGATAATAGAGTTCAATGATTTCATCAAGTATGCCCTAAAATTCAACTTCATTTTCTCGATGATGATATCCTCTCAAGCTAACTCCACTGTTCATTGTTTTTTTCGATTCCCCATACGCATGTGTGTGAAATTGAAATCCATTCACCACATATGAATTATAAGTTTTAAAAAGTTTGGAAGGTGGGTTACTCAATATACACAGTCGTTTGTCAATTTTATCAGCATTTCGAGACACCTGAAAATTTGTGAAATAATTATCAATATAGTAAACTATACATTGAATGAGTTGCTAAAAGATAAAGAATTTATGTTACCAGTTTTTAAAACCACTGAGAGAAATTTTTCAGTCGGCGTTCTTCGAGAGCAGCTGCTGTAATTTTTGGAATTTGTTTCTTGATATGATTATCATACAACCTATAAAAACCAAAGTTATTTACTGTAACATAAATGATAGAATAAGTGATATAAACACTTACAGTACAACTGATGTCATCTCTTCACAGTTGAGCGGAACATACGTATGAGCTATGTGATGTTCATCATCTGAAAGCCAGTGTTCATAAACTCCACCAAAACCAAGCTCTGGCTGGTTGAAAACAAATAATTGATTGTCGATTTCATCAATATTACTCTCGTTCTGTCCCATTCGGTTGTGTTTTGAAGGATACTCAGATTCAAAATAATGGGAGCAGAAAAAAGATATTTCCTCTTGCAAATAAGCTTCTGCAATAGATCCTTCAACAGATGCTTTGTTACGTACTTTTCTTTTCAATTTTTGCATGCATCTTTCAAATGGGTACATCCATCGAAACTGTACTGGACCTCCACATTTGGCTTCATATGGCAAATGTAACATCAAATGTTCCATTGAGTCGAATAAAGACGGCGTAAATATTTTTTTCAGTTTACATATAATTACAACAACATCTTCTTCAAGTTTTCATAGAGCATCATAATCTGCTGTAGCCACACAAATTTCCCAAAAAAAATGAGACATGTCTGTTATTGAATCCCAAATCACAGAATTCAACATACCTCTTAATCCAATGGGTAGAAGTATTTCCATTATAACATGGCAATCATGACTTTTTAATCCAGTAATATGACCATTCTTTACACATCTACCCAAATTGGAAGCACAGCCATCTAGAAGTATCAAATCTGCAATCCACTGACAAAATAATAAACGGTTTTCTTTAGACAGTGTATAAGATGCTTTTGGTTTCAGTAACCTTTCTGTTCTGACATTCTCAAACAGTTCCAATTCTGGACGCCTGCAAATTTGGGCAAGATCCAAACGTGCATTTACATTGTCTTTGCTCTTTCCTGGCATATCCAAAACTGTATGAAACAAATTATCAAAATAGTTCTTCTCAATATGCATGACATATAACATGTTTCAGACCAACAAATCAGACCAATATGGAAAATCCAAAAATATGCTACATTTAATCCAATTGTGTTCTTTTCCAAAACCATAAATTTTCTGTTGGTTTATTGTGGGACCAAAAGTGATGGGAGGTAATGAAAATACAACTGATTTTAACTCCGAACCTGATAGCATTTTTGGAGGTCCATCCCTTTCAACTGTTCCTTTTCTGAAATGAGATCTGTTTCTGCGAAAAGTATGATCAGCTGGAAGAAATCTACGATGACAGTCAAAATAACAAGGTTTCTTTCCATGAATGAGCATAAATGATTTGTTCTCTCCCATACAGTAAGGACAAGATTTCTGACCATGTGTACTCCAGCCAGATAACATCCCATAATCCGGGAAGTCACTAATTGTCCACATCAATGCTACTCTCAGTATGAAATTCTGTTTCGTTGCAACATCATATGTACTGACACCAGTACTCCACAATAAACTTAATTCATCAATCAATGGTTTCAAATAAACATCAATATTTTTCTTCGGATGTCCTGGAATTAGTAAAGTCAAAAAGATATATGGCTCCTTCATCAACATCCATGGAGGTAAATTGTACGGAGTTAAAAAAACAGGCCAACATAAATATTGACTACCATAAGATCCGAACGGACAGAAACCATCAGTGGAAAGTCCCAGTCGAACATTTCTAGCTTCTAAAGAAAAGGGTGGATGCACTCTATCAAAAATTTTCCATGAATCACCATTGGCTGGATGATTCAAGCTTTTATCGGTTGAAATATTCTCTTTATGCCATGACATCATCGTCGCTGTATTCTTAGACATGAATAAACGCTGAAGTCTGGATGTAAGCAGAAAATATCTCAACTGTTTTACAGGAATCAAACCAGACTTCCCATGTTGTCCTTCTTTATATATCAGTTGCCCACATGTGGGACAACTATCCAACGACTCATTTTCCCCAGAATATAAAATGCAGTCATTTGAACACGCATGAATCTTCTGACAAGTAAGTCCCAAATTTCGAACCAGCCTCTTACTCTCATAGTAATTTGCAGGAAAAACATTTCCTTCGGGTAACAGTGTTTTAAGCAAAGAAAATATCTGGTCAAAACAGGTGTTTGACATTCCGTTATCTGATTTGATAGCCATAAATTTTGCAACTGCTTCTAATTTGCTCATCTTGCAGCCAGGATATAATGCATCCTCAGCAGACCTCAACAACTCATAAAATTCAGACGGTTCCAACTCAGGATTTGAAGCTATATCAGCCGGAGTTTCTGTATGTTGAACAGATGAACCTGCAACATCATGTACTAAATCTTGAAACCGGGATGGATCCGGAATCAAGTTGGTATCACCTGCTCTGGAACTGCGTTCACCATGTTGATACCAAAAAACATAATCTAGTTGAAAACCAAAACGCAAGAGATGTCCCCCCACTTTTTCAAACGTGTCAAACGTTCTCAATGCACATTTTCTATAAGGGCATTTTATTTTGCCTTCTGAAACAAATTCTGGATTTGATGCCGCAAATGATAAAAAAGTCTCCACACCCTCTACATATACTGGATTTAAACCAGAACTGTTTGGATTTCTAAGTTGATTTATCCATATGCGGTCACCTAATAATGATTGTTGACGACCTCGTTGTTCCATATTTTTCTATAAAATATAAAAGCATTACTGGTTTTGAATAATTTGTTAGAAAAAACACTCAAGTAAGGATAAATATAGAGTTTACATCATACACGACTGACGCAAACTTTTTATTGAGATAGACCTAAAAATTGAACCTTTAAGAATTGAATATGTTGAGAATAAAGCAAAACCTGTTACAAATATTGATAATTTTAATATTATATAATTTTTTTTTATTTTCATAGTATTAATATTATTTTTTCATAAATATTAATTATATAATAATAACATTATTACATTATTAGTATATTTTATTATTAATATTAAAATAATATAATTTTCTATATTATATACAATTCTCCTTTCATCTGTGTGTTTAACATTCTGTATCCACATGTAATATTTGCATTCACTTTCACCTCTCCATTAGTGAGTAGGTTGATAATTTTGAAAAAGAATGCAAATATTACATGTGGAGACAGAAAACACACAGATGAAAGGAGAATTGTATATAATATAGAAAATTATATTATTTTAATATTAATAATAAAATATACTAATAATGTAATAATGTTATTATTCCTAATTATTGGTAATTATTCCTAATTATTGGTAATTATTCCTAATTATTGGTAATTATTACTAATTATTGGTAATTATTCCTAATTATTGATAATTATTTCTAATTATTGGTAATTATTCCTAATTATTGGTAATTATTCCTAATTATTGGTAATTATTCCTAATTATTGGTAATTATTGGTAATTATTCCTAATTATTGGTAATTATTCATATAATTACCAATAATTAGAAATAATAACATTATTCGTATATTTTATTATTATTATTAAAATAATATAATTTTCTATATTATATACAATTCTCCTTTCATCTGTGTGTTTTTTGTCTCCACATACAAATATTACATGTGGAGACAGAAAACACACAGATGAAAGGAGAATTGTATATAATATAAAAAATTATATTATTTTAATATTAATAATAAAATATACTAATAATGTAATAATGTTATTATTCCTAATTATTGGTAATTATTCCTAATTATTGGTAATTCTTACTAATTATTGATAATTATTACTAATTATTGGTAATCGTTACGAATCATTACTAATTATTGGTAATTATTCCTAATTATTGGTAATTATTCCTAATTATTGGTAATTATTCCTAATTATTGGTAATTATTTCTAATTATTGGTAATTATTCCTAATTATTGGTAATTATACCTAATTATTGGTAATTATTCCTAATTATTGGTAATTATTGGTAATTATTGATAATTATTGGTAATTATTATTAATTATTATTAATTATTGATAATTATTACTAATTATTGGTAATTATTACTAATTATTGGTAATTATTACTAATTATTACTAATTATTAGTAATTATTACTAATTATTGGTAATTATTACTAATTATTGGTAATTATTATTAATTATTACTAATTATTGGTAATTATTATTAATTATTACTAATTAGTGGTAATTATTGGTAATTATTACTAATTATTACCAATTATTACTAATTATTGGTAATTATTGGTAATTATTGGTAATTATTACTAATTATGGATAATTATCGGTAATTATTACTAATTATGGATAATTATTGGTAATTATTTCTAACTAATGGTAATTATTGGTAATTATTTCTAATTATTACTAATTATTGGTAATTATTACTAATTATTGGTAATTATTACTAATTATTGGTAATTATTACTAATTATTACTAATTATTACTAATTATTGGTAATTATTACTAATTATTACTAATTATTGGTAATTATTATTAATTATTACTAATTATTTGTAATTATTATTAATTATTACTAATTAGTGGTAATTATTGGTAATTATTACTAATTATTACCAATTATTAATAATTATAGATAATTATTAGTAATTATTGGTAATTATTACTAATTATGGATAATTGTCGGTAATTATTACTAATTATGGATAATTATCGGTAATTATTGATAATTATCGGTAATTATGGATAATTATTGGTAATTAGTAAATTATTACTAATTATTGGTAATTCTTGGTAATTATTGGTAATTATTACTAATTATGGATAATTATTGGTAATTATTACTAATTATGGATAATTATTGGTAATTATTACTAATTATGGATAATTATTGGTAATTATTACTAATTATGGAAAATTATTGGTAATTATTACTAATTATTGATAATTATTTGTAATTATTACTAATTATTGGTAATTATTACTAATTATTGCTAATTATTGGTAATTATTATTAATTATTACTAATTATTAGTAATTATTGGTAATTATTGGTAATTATTACTAATTATTACTAATTATTGGTAATTATTACTAATTATTACTATTTAGTACTAAATATTGGTAATTATTGGTAATTATTACTAATTATGGTTAATTATTACTAATTATTACTAATTATTACTAATTATTACAAATTATTGGTAATTATTAGAAATTATTACTAATTATTGGTAATTATTGGAAATTATAACTAATTATTGGTAATTATTACTAATTATTACTAATTATTGGTAATTATTACTAATTATTACTATTTAGTACTAAATATTCGTAATTATTGGTAATTATTACTAATTATGGTTAATTATTACTAATTATTGCAAATTATTAGTAGTTATTACTAATTATTGTTAATTATTAGTAATTATTACTAATTATTACTAATTATTACAAATTATTGGTAATTATTGGAAATTATTACTAATTATTGGTAATTATTGGAAATTATTACTAATTATTGGTAATTATTACTAATTATTAGTAATTATTACTAATTATTACTAATTATTAGTAATTATTACTAATTATTACTAATTATTGGTAATTATTGGTAATTATTACTAATTATTCCTAATTATTGGTATTTATTACTAATTATTAGCATTTATTCTCAATTATTGGAAATTATTACTAATTATTCCTAATTACCATTAACTATGAACAATGAATACTAATAATTTAAATGTATTAAGTAACAAAACAATGTAAACATAATTAAATTACAACTAATTAAAAATAATTGAAACTAATAAAAAATTTAAAATAAATATTAAATTAAAATAAACATAAATACCTTTAAAATTGATATGAGGTTGATCTCTGAGCGTTGTTGAAAACTTCAATATCAACTCCGAAAAAAAAAAGTAAACTTAAGAAACGCTGAACTCTAAAAATAGAGTTTTGAGAGAAGGAAAAGATGGAGTTTGAGAATGAATGAAAAAAAACGGATAGGGGGTATTTATAGGTTAGATTATTTGCGATGGGACTATTTGTTACGGGATACCCCTCGCAAATAGTATTATTTGTGACGGTACCCGTCGCAAATACCTTGGCCCTCATTTATTACGGTCAACGGTTAAATAGTTATTTGCGACGGGTACCGTCGCAAATAATAACCTGCCGACATATTATTTGCAACGGGGGTATATTCCCATCGCAAATAGCTATTACCGCCGGTTATTTGCGACGGGGGTATATTCCCGTCGCAAATAGCTATTACCGCCGCCGGTTATTTGCGACGGGCGGTAACCGCCCGTCGCAAATAACTTTCCCGCGATTTGGCGTGCAAAGCGCGCCAGTCCTTTTGCGACGGGGAAAGCTAACCCGTCGCAAATACCTACTTATTTGCGACGGGCAAATTCCTCCGTCGCAAATAAGTTTCTAACGGGACTATTTGCGACGGGATTTATCCCCGTCGCAAATAACCCGTTGCAAATGCCCATTTTTCCCATAGTGCACGGTGTGATCGCAGTGTGACCGTGGCGTGACCGCAGCATAACCGCGGCGTGTTGGCCCGGTCTAGCGACATCTGTGGGGCAGCATCTTCCAACCAGGAGCAAAGAGAGTAGAAGGAGGCGGGGCAACACTCCGGTCGTCGCCCCGCCAGTAGAAATTATGATTAATCAGTCTCAACATTGATCACAAGACTCATTGAATACTATCACTACGAACCATCGCGGGGTGTCGTCCTGGAGCAGGGCCAAATCACGGCATTACCGCGGCGTGATCGTGGCATGACCGCGGCGACCGCGGCGTGACCATGGTGTGACCGCGGTGTGATCGCAGCCTGACTGCGGCATGACCGCAGCGTGTTGACCCGGTCCAGCGACATCTACGGGGCAGCATCTTCCGGCCAGGAGCGAAGGGAGCGGGAGGAGGCGGGGCAACATTACGGTCATCGCCCCGCTGACAGAAATTGTGATTAGTCAGTCTCAACATTGATCACAAGACTCATGGAATACTATCACTGCGAACCACCATGGGGTGTCATCCTGGAGCAGGGCCAAATCATGGCATGACCACGGTATGATCGTGGTGTGACCACAGCATGACCGTGCTTATGATTAAAGGATTTTTTTTATACAACATTTTTGAAGCCTACTAAAAGGGAATCATTCACTTAGTGCTGTTCTGAGTGAGTAAAGGATTTTTTTTATACCTTCTAGAGGTTTTCATAAGTTTACATCCTTCTGGTTGAGAATAATTCAGAATGTTTTGTGAATAAAATCATATTTTTCTATGGTTTTTTCTACTTCTGAACAAGTACGCTGAGACCCACCGGTAACTGTGCTTATGATTAAAGCTTCAAAAATTTGGTATGAAGAGAAAAATATTGATTCTCAGCCTGTTTTTTTGTACAAGAGGAGCTGTTTTAAGTTCTTATTCAGGGGCATGAAGCTGTATTATTTAAACTGGTCTTTCCATGTATTTGGTTTATTTGTGATGGGATACTAAAAATGGGCCAACAAAGTAAGGTCAGTGAGCTTCAGAAGACTTATGCTCTAAGGAAAAGACTGGAAAAAATTACATTAATGCTTAGGCTTCCCCCAAAGCCGCCTCTAGGGGTTTCCGTTACAGTTCTTGAGAATCATGCTCTAGATCCCTTCAGTGATCTATCTCTTTCATAGTAATTTGAACCATGTAGTCTTCAAATCAACCATCCCCCCACATTCCAAACATTCTCTATAGCGTATGGAATTTTTAAGGTAGATCTTTCATGGGTTCCCTCTAGAATAACTCCTTGATGTCCTTTTATATGAACCAGTAGCATGCCCAAAAAGTATCCAAAGAATCCTAGATTTCTTGAGGATCTAGTCTCAGGAAGAGATTTGTACTTCATAATTACTTCTCTTATGTAAGTGAATTGTATTTTCCCTCCTGGAGGAATGTCACCCTTTCCTTATATAGTTTGTTGGGTTGGGTGAAGTCCTCCCCAATGGGATAGACCACTGAGATTGATGGAACTAAAGGGTGAATGAAATTATTCATTGAAATTATGGGATATAAAAGAGAAAGGAAAAGGGGGGTCAGAGCATTTTTTGACACTAACCCATTGATGGATTAGTTTCTTTGTTGTATGCCTCTCTAAAATCCCTGATCTCAATAGTTTTTTACCAAGATTTGTGACTGAGAAACACTCCCCTAATTTTTCTTAAGGATTTGGATAGATGTCTCTATAGAATCTCCTAATTTTGGGTCAAAATTTATAATTACCCAAATAGGAGGAATGGGATGGACCTCAAAGTCATGTACATGGAATACCATGGAAACATTTTTTGCAGAAAAAGATGCACTAGTCAAGATCATTAATTTAATGCATTTGATGTTAGAATTTCAGACGTGGGGGAAAACTAAAGAGAGAAACTCACATCCGTACAACTCCATATTAAAGTCCTCGAACTCCTTAAGGGTCTAGTAATATCAATATATGGATAATGTTCTTCCATTACTTCATTATATGGTATGTCAAATATCATAGCATCCCCACCATTAAGGGTATCCAAAATTCTAGGATTATGACACAAAATGGAACTTCCAATTGCCTTCATATCAGTATCAAAATCAACACATGTATAAGGTACCTATTACTCCCACATCCACACTAGTTTGATGCCCCAACTGGGGAGTGGGTCCCAGTCTTCCTTCCAACCATTATATTGGTTGGTCTTGGAAGCATGAAATATGTAAGAATAGTATTGTTTTATCAAATCAAGAGTCTGATGTTTTAAATTGAGGGCCCGAATACTTTGATTCATAAAAAATGTTATGGGTGATGATCCCTCATTGATATACACACCCTTGGTCAAGATATTAGTAGTAGTATAGTTATTGTACTGTTGAAACCATTAGAGTGTAATGTAATCCTTCAGCTTCAGGATGAGCACATCATTCAGGATCATATGACCATATAGTGGAAGATAATAACTCTTAGGATATTCATGGTGGTGTTTCATTAAATTATTTACCAAGTACAAGAGTGTGCTACCAAATACTTCATAATAATTCAGCTAAATCATTTTAATAATCTATAAAAAATGGGAAGAATATTTTTCATTAAAAAAACTAACCTTCTGGGTATCCATTGCAAATATGCAATAATATATCAAGATTTCATAGGAGATAAAATCTTGTTTTTTGGAAAAAATTATAAATTCAAAAAATTGTCATAGGTGTGATGTGGTGTAGATCACTCGCCAATAAAACCTCACACAGGTCACTCAACCACCCAAGGGACCCCACACAGGCCATTCACCCAATTTACCTCATGTAGGTCACTCACCCAAATGACCTCGCACAGGTCACCCCAACTAGGTACATGTGTCATGAAGATAAGGGAGTACCATGTGTATGTGAGAAAAGCATTAGCAGGAATCTTTAACAGAAAACTAGCATGATGAAACATTTGTGTAGAAGAAAAGAATTGGGATAGCTGAAGGGTGGCTAAAACTGTGATAAGGTGATAAGAAGATACTTCAAGCCATCGATGCTATTTATAAATGCACGAACACCTACACTGGTGGCATGTGCACCTAACCTTCATGGACTTACTGCATGAACCACCAATGAAAGGCATCGGCGCGACATACTTTTGAGGCCCGGCCTTCCCCATTCATCACTTGAATGGTACTAAAGATGTTATTTTCTTCAAGACCAATCAAGAATGTAAATGGGAATCTAGAGACCAAAAAATAAAGAATATTTCAACATCTATATTTCATTACTTAAAGATTAGACCCTCTTCTTCCAATCAGATCAAATCATGAGGGTTTTTTTTTACACTCCCATTTCTATATGAGGATGACTACATTCAAAAGATAATACCTCAATTAATTGGGAAGTTAAGAACAAAAAATATTAAAATCGATCACCCAATAAATCCCAACAAAAGACCCAAACAACGCCATCATGCAGGGCCAGGTTGTACAACCCCAGACTTGTGCAAGTCATTATAGAAAGGGAGATTTGTGCCAACACCCGGTGAAATAACCTATGATATAACCCTATGCAAGACATATACTTATCCTAGGGTCCCAAAATTTCCTATTAATAGGACCTTGGGCTCTTTATTTATGAAATATGGAAGATCAGAATAATTCATAAAGCTCTACTTTCCCTATTTCTTTTCCTGGTCCATCAAAACCATCCAGGTATATCTCCAAAACCTGATCGAATAGGTAATTAAGAGTAATAGTTATTTTATTTTTCCTAAAGTGTTTGAAGAATTATTCACCCTCATGAGTAACCACTCACCCTCAGTCCATAAGTATTAGCTTTAAGGTATCCTCCCAAACTAAGGACCTGAACAAAACCCTTCCATAGACACCTGAGGTAACCCTATTATCCTAGAGAAAGGCCTCACCTAAGTTTTATTTCCAAGGATTTCTGTTTTCTAAATTAACCTCTAGCTCACATAGGTACATCCTGCAAAAATCAATCTCATGTTGTCCAGGTCTATCCTGAAAGAGACATTCCAGTCCATCTAGTTCAATCTTGTGTGTGCCTTCTAGTCCACCCAAGTCTACCCTACACGAGACCCTTTTATCCACCTATGCCCCACCTAGGTGTACCATCCTTTGGGATGCATTTTCATGTCACCAATGGTAGGTCACCTCTTCCCTTAGACACCTAACCCAAAAGAGATGAAGACGAGGCCTTCCCTGAATCCTCCAGATATGTGTAGTAAGACCATAGGTAACACTAGAATTTCCTATATATTATACATTATAATAGTAATTAAGGTACTAAATTTATAATATCTAATAGGTTGGATCCTTGGAGTGTTGTTAATTATAAAATCTTTTGGTAATAAGGACCACAACCTTATTAGAAATGTTAGAAACCTCCCCATTTTAGATAGTGTGGGGATAAATTTTCTTATCCTTTGATGATGTCTAGTGCCTTAACCTTCTCTCATATTCTACGAAATAAGGACAAGGGAATCCCTCTCGTATTAATCACCTATTATTTCTAGCATAGTACACTTATACAGTGCATAAGTACTAACTTTTTGCATAGTGCACTTATACGTGGGGTGTCATCCTAGAGCAGGGCCAAATCATGGAATTACCGTAGCATGACCGCGGCATGTTGGCCCGGTCCAGCGATATCCATGGGGCAATATACTCTAGCCAGGAGCGAAGGGAGTGGGAGGAGGTGGGGCAACATTACAGTCATCGCCCCGCCGGTAGAAATTGTGATTAGTCAGTCTCAACATTGATCACAAGACTCATGGAATACTATCACTGCGAACCATTATGGGGTGTCGTCCTGGAGCAGGGCCAAATCACAGCGTGACCGTGGCGTGACCATGGCGTGACCGTGCTTATGATTAATGGATTTTTTTTGTACAACAGTTTTGAATCCAACTAAAAGGGAATCATTCACTTACTTAGAGACGTTTGGAGAGAGTAAAGTATTTTTTTATACCTTTTGGAGGTTTTCATAAGTTTACATCCTTCTGGTTGAGAATAATTTAGAATGTTTTGTGAATAAAATCATATTTTTCTATGGTTGTTTCTGCTTCTGAACAAGCACGCTGAGACCCACCGATGACTATGCTTATGATTAAAGCTTCCAAAATTTGGTATGAAGAGAAAAATATTGATTCTCAGCCTGTGTTTTTGGTACAAGAGGAGATTTTTTAAGTTCTTATTCAGGGGAATGAAGCTCTATTATTTAAACTGTGCTTTCCATGTGTTTGGTTTATTTGTGATGGTATACTAAAAATGGGCCAACAAAGTAAGTTCAGTGAGCTTCATAAGACTTATGGTCTAAGGAAAAGACGGGAAAAACTTACATTAACGCTTAGGATTCCCCCAAAGCCGCCTCTAGGGGTTTCTGTTACAGTGCTTGACAATAGGTTGTCATTCCAGTACTTAAGAAATAGAGAAAATCTATTCATAGTCAACCTAGAGGATAATATGATTTTTTAATGGGTATGAAATGTTAGTAATATATGGGGGTTAGTTTATTGTGGGGCTGGATGGGGCGTGTATGGGAAGTAGTGAATAATTAGGGGCGATGTTTTCTTTCTTGATACTTTTCTATTTTGGACAGCTATAGTAATTAGGGAGTTGTTGGATGGGTTGTTAGAATTTGTTTCAGATATTTAATAGGGGATAGAATAGCGGGAAGGGGGTAAAAATTAATTGGCTTGGTTAAGCTAGTTGATTTTGAGAGGTAGGGGCCTTGGGAGGTACCAACCTTATCTCTCGGAGAGGTGGTCTTCTTCCTTGAGATTCTTCTCCTCCCTCCTTATGTATCTCTATTTCTTCTCATCCTAGAAATCTCAAGTGAGCCATGTCTATTTGTTCAATGATTTTCTACCTATTTTAAAATGATCTTATTACTGTTAGGTTTGTTACCTAACTTTTGAATACTCCAATGGGGAAATCACTCAAGGAGGGAAGCTGATCCAAGATTTTTGATAGCTGGAGAGAGAGTGAGTATTTGGGAAATACAACACAGGTGGGGAAAATTGAAGATGCATCTCACACTAAGGAAATGGTTTATGCGACTAGTTTCTGTTAGGCATGATTGTGATTAGAAGGTATGCGTGACTCTTTCATGGAGGCCTTTTTCATTGAAAAAAAGATGAAATTAATGAATTACTTGTAGTTTATTTCTCTCTCTAATAGTTGCTTTTATATTGGACACAACCTTTGGGAAACGTTTTTCTAAAAACTCGACTCTGATGGAGGCACGAACATTGGAAAGTTGTGACCATTTCTGAAGACACGCTGCAAAATCTAGAGGAAGTTCATGAGATTTGTTGGCTTGATTGTTGTTTATTATGGAATTAAAATTTTCTACAGAGGTGTGACTTATTCAAGTACATATTATCGTGATTCAAGAACTAATAACAAATATAAAAAAACAGTTTCAGTTCTTGCGAGCAGAAGCATGAGAGTTGGAGAGTCTCGTTGCTTAGATTATGGAAATTGAGGTGACAAAGTCGATGCATGTATATTTAGTAGACGCAATGCCAAGGAGCAGCAGCTTGAAACCAAACCAATATGTCCTGAAGAGGTAATATCTTATTTTTATTTTTTCATGGAAGTGGATCAAATAGAATTGAATAGAGAGGTATAAATCTTGTGGACTTTTTAGTCCAGAAAGAAAGGGATAAACAATAAAGAGATTGAGGAGAAGTTTGAATCATGTCTCGAATGGCCTAACATGGTACATTATGATCTGATTTATTCATAGGATAAGCATGAAAGGAATATTGAGGAGGGGAAACATGTTCATGTTCTAATGGAACCACTGACTAAGGGAAAAAGTGTTTGAATGTTCTATCAGAACAAATCATGATGAAGTAAAAATTAGCGACAATATATGAGTATTTTGATTTTTTTTTTGAAGTAGAACCCATAGAACCATAAGTGATTGATGTTGGAACTGCCATGGAAAATGTAATGGAGGCTGGTAGAGTTTCTATGAGAAAACAATGTATTTCCTCTGCAGATACTCAAATTGGCTGTGAGCATTGTTTTTCTACCAGTGGTAGAAAGAGTCAAGCTAGTCTAGTGACAACTGCAGCAACCAATGTAGAGGATTCTTACACACTGGTTCAAAGATTCATAAAGGAGAAAAAGGATGACCAAGAAAGGTCAGGGCCTCTTCCTCAGGCTAAGAGGGTTCTGTATGGGAATTCATTGGTTACTGCAAAGGATTCAGAAGGCTACTGTAAGGGATACTTTTCACAAGTTTTTTCAAAGTAGTATAGATTACCTATTGGATTATTTTTCAAAATGCACAACCACTGTAATAATTTTATAAATATGGCATAATATTCCCCATGATCTAATTCTTGGCCTATGAGGTCATTGTTTTCCAGTAAGGGGGCTGGTGTGGGATGGATGTGGCTGGAGAAGGGCCAAATCACAGTATTACCACAGCGTGACCGCGTCGTGACTGCGGCGTGACCACGGCGTGACCACAGCATGACCGTGGCGCGACTGCAGCATGACCGCGGCATGTTGGCCTGGTCCAGCGACATCCATGGGGTAGCATCTTCTGTCCAGGAGTGAAGGGAGTGGGAGGAGGCGGGGAAACATTCTGGCCATCACCCTGCAGGCATAAATTGTGATTAGTCAGTCTCAACATTGATCACAAGACTCATGGAATACTGTCACGATGAACTGTCGTAGGGTGTCGTCCTGGAGTAGGGCCAAATAACGGCATTACTGCGGCATGACCGCGGTGTGACCGTGGTGTGACCGCGGCGTGATCACGGCGTGACCGCGACGTGACCGCGACGTATCTACGGCGTGACCGCGGCGTGACCGCAGTGTGTTGGCCCGATCCAGCGACATCTGCAGGGCAGCATCTTCCGAACAGGAGCAAAGGGAGTGGGAGAAGGCAAAGAAACATTCTGATCATCACCCCACCGGCAGAAATTGTGATTAGTCAGTTTCAAAATTGATCACAAGACTCATGGAATACTATCACTGCGAACCGTCACGGGGTGTCATCTTGGAGCAGGACCAAATCACGGCATTACCGCGGTGTGACCTCGGCATGACCACGGCGTGACCGCGATATGACTGCGACGTGACCGCGGCGTGTTGGCCCGGTCCAGCGACATCCGTGGGGCAGCATCTTCTAGCCAGGAGAAAAGGGAGCAGGTGGAGGCAAGGCAGCATTCTGACTGTTTCCCTGCTGGAAGATGATAAAACAGATCAACTATTTAATATTCTATAACAAGGGATCGCCAGAGAAGGTTGTAGTGAAAGGCACACTGATGCAACATCTAAAGGGAAACAAAATGACAGAAAAGAATCATACACACTACACAAACCATTTACAAATTCATTCACTTTTCCTAAACATGGAAATTATATTTATAATATTCAAAGCGTGAAAATTAAAGTGTCATGGTCAAGGCATATGCCTACTCGGGCAATGTCATTTGATTTAAACGAGTATGATAAGCCAATTTATATTATTCAAAGAAAACAAAAACTAACTAGACATAAAAAAACACCAACAAGAGGCATATGAAAGACTCAAACCAAATCTAAAAAAGATACAAATAGCTATCACTACTCTTTGGTTTAGAAGACAGCACACCTCCGTTGGAGGGGTTTTATTATAAAATCATGGCATTGCTTTATTTCAACACAAATCAACCATATACTTAACAATTCAATTTTCCATGTTTAGAAATGTTGGTTCACCCCATGGGTGGCCCTGAACTGGTAAAACAATCCTCGACGCATCACATAGAAATTATGAGGGGTTAATTTTATCATTTATCCAACCAATTTACCAAACCCTAACAAAGAAATAAAATTCCCAACAAGAGATAAATAAGAACACAACCTCACATTCAAAAATCAATAATAAAACAATTGTATATAACTTATAAACCACATACCTCTATTCTAAATAATATTTCTTTCTCAACCATTCCCCTTAACTTGGAATCAAACAACATTCAAAACCGCAACATACGACCTGAAAAGAAAAAACGTTGTTAGGTCATTGGAAGAACATGAGAAACTACACATTCCATAATATGAAAAAGTGAAGAAATATAAGGATTAGACTCACCCAGATATTTGATTTGAAACTAACAATGCTTAAAATGGAATATAATAAAAGGAGATCAACCCATGTAGAGATATGAGAATTTTGGACCATCTCTGTGGTTTCAAGGTGAATAAATTATGAGAAAATTTAGTGAGGTTTGATAAATACTAAGGGGAAAATTGGAAAATTTCAATTTTTAAGGGGCACACAGTTTGGCTACATGGTTTTCCAAAACATACCCAAACCGTGCACCAATATCTGTCCAAGAGGGGTCCAAGTCACACTGTGAACTGGGGATCTCACATAGTTTATAAAAATATGTGCCATCAGTCTGAAATTCATCTTTCCAAGGTCATGTGATTTACTATAACTATGTTCCAACCATGTAACATGCACATAATGGCCACTTTTCTCCTTTAATTCATGTTTTGAACCCCTTAACCCCCTACACAAACCAGAGGTTTCTTACATGTAGCATGGGTATGAGGGATCATGTGGGGATCCTAAAACCTCCTTACCAGTGTAAGGCACAATAGACACCATGTGAATTAAATGAAACAATAAACAATAACTAGACACATGATTTACAAACTGTTTCCCCAAGAGGGTATAGACTATAACCAAACAATAATACATCATGTCAAGATAACATTGTCAATTGAGAAAGAAACCCAATAATTAATTGAAACCTTGGAATCCCCAAAATGGGTCAAGACTCCAATTATTGATCCACATTCATGCTCTTCCCAAAGACAACTAAACTCCCCAGAAGAGGGCATTTTCCCTTGTTCAGACATACAATGATGAAATAATCTCAGGTACCCTATGATGGTCTAGTCAAGGTGTGGGTAATACTTAGTAGGACATCACCAATGGTGTCTATAAATTATCCAGTCTAAACAGATAGTGTATGTAGTTTCAATGTAAATAAGATATAAAACAAAAGAAAACTCAGGTATTATCGGTTAACTATATACACATTAATCATTTCCTTAGTTATTTCCATTTTTATCACTTATACCATATTAATAACTTATTTCATTTTCATCCCATGTTAAAATAGGTTAGGCATTTATAACTTTTAAACAATGGCCTAATATGGTAAAATACTATGCATAAGTGAATAAGTCATGTTCCCTATCTTGCTAGGGATAAACATATCATAACCAAATAATTACACTTACCATGGAGCCTCAGTCCATGTAGTCATATCCAACAAACTATTAAGGGAATATATCCTCAATCCGACTCCCTAACTCATTTATTAAAGGGGTGGGGTTTAGTGCCTCTATCCAACCTGACCTGTGTGTAATGAAACTAAAGTCAATTCCCCCCATACAACTAGACCGTGATCACATTCTTATGTATTGATTAACCATATATAACATATCGCATCCATACATATTCCATACACACAAACATCACAATTCATATTTATTTTCATATGACACAATATCAATACATAACCCATTAACACATTTTCCATTTATATCGCTTAGCCCATTTGACCCATTTCCCTTTTCATACCTTAACCCATTTAGAATATTAATAAACACCAATAACTTAACCCATATAACCATTTACTCAATTTAGGTTCATTATCCCATTTATCACGTTCCTATATTCTTATGAATTAACCTATTTACACATGTACATCACAAATTCATAATCCATTGCCTAGATTCACATTAATCCATTGAACTTTTTTTCACGTCATTCCAAATAATACCATTTTTCATTTTCAATAACTTGAAAAAACAACCATTGGTGACTCTTATATTTTATCTAAAATTTCAACATATTTATCATGGTCTTTACTTCAACACAAATCAACCCTATTCTTAATATTTCAATTTTCCATGTTGGGAAATGTTGAATCACCCCATAGGTGGCACTAAACAGGTGAAATCATCCTCCACACATCACACGGGGATCATAAGGTGTTCATTTTATCATTTATCCAACCATTTTACCAAACCCTAACAAAGGAATCAAATTAAAAACAATATAGAACCATGAACAGAACTGAACATGAACAAATTAACAATAAAACTTTTGGATATAACTTGTAGATGATGTACTTCGATTCTGAAGAAAACAACATGCACAAACTTGGAGAATCACTCGGATTTGAACACCCTTCCAAACCCCAACCTAATATACACTAGAAAAAAATCATTTAAGGGATTAATAAGAAGATAGCAAAGTAAACAAACCCAAATCTGAAAATTTGAAGAAAGAGGAGTATTAGAGAAACACGGAGCATCGATTTGAAACCAAGGGCACTCTAAACAGTGTATAATCAAAGTATATCCACCCTTGGAATGATTTGGGAATTTTTGTTCATAACCATGGATGAAAGGGGAAGAAATGAGGAGAATATTTTTCAAGGCATGATAAATATTGATGGAGGGAAATGGGAAAATCACACTTTTTAAGGGTTGTATGGTTTGACATAATGGTTTTCCAAACCGTTCACCAACCATGTGCTTTCCTCTAACCAAGAGGGGTACAAGTCACAAAATAACCTGAGGATCTTTTAAATTTTACAAAATAATGTTCCAGCTTTGTTGAATTATCTTATCCAATGTGGAATGGTTTCGCATCATAATATCACAATTTACATTAACATACCGTTAACCATGAAACATAAACAGAATGTATAGCAACCTAGGGTTAACATAAAAATATATTACATAATATTAGGTGAATATAAATTACATTACAATAATACATTCCTAAGGACTATAATAGTTTTTTGTCTTTGTAATCATAAAAAATATTCAATCGTAATGAAATATCATAAAAATATCCCATAATGATGTCAACCATTAGTACTTATACCTAAAACATGTCTTTATAACCTATGAAACCAAAATATTAGAACGGTGTTCATTTATATTACCATTAAGTTAAATAATGTAAATGTGTAAGATACTATTAAGATAATTATACGTTGCGTATCAAAAATAGTTATGGTGATTTTTCTGGTAAACTGCATTGTGTTCTTACAAGGTCAATGGATTCACCAAACTTGTAAATATTAAGTATGGCTAGAATTATGTATATATAATATTATATTTTTTAATGAATCTATACCCTTGAATGCGGCCTATTTTCCATTCCCAATGAACATGAAAAGGGACCATGAGTTAGTAGGGACACATTACCATTCTTATACACCCCTAAAATGATAAATAGTTTCCAATACCAGGATCACAATATTAATTCACCTCCCTATGTCTAGTTGGTCCACTATAAAAAAGGTTGTAACTCTGACTCTGGTGTTGGATTAATGCACTAGTAATAGCAAAAAATTATGAAACATCACTAAGAAGGCTACATTTTGAACCAATCGGTTGACATCTAGGGAAAAATTCCATCCCCACTAACTCAATTGTCCTTATTCAAGTGTTGTAAAGTAAGTATGAATTCATCCCTAGTTTGAATGTGTAGGAAAAATCTTGGGCCTACCCATATAAGGATTGTGATAATTTGGTGTGGAAACATACTGAATCCATTCAGAAAAAATTTACATGTTTCTTGGGGAGGGCTTGACCTCCTGAAGATTCTGTGCTATCTTGAGAAATTCCCTCAAAGTGGGGGAGTTCATTTAGGATCATCTCAAATGAAGGGATAAACATATGAAGGGATTTCATAGCTCTTGTTTTGAAAAACTCAAGGGAACAATAGAAATAAAATAAATTTCAAAACCTTTTATCAATGCCCAGAACCAATTGAGCAAGATGAGTCGGCTCGGCCTGGGCACTCCTGTTCAAAATTTCCCCTAAATTTTGAAGCTCGTCACTAAAATACCTTTCAAATTTCCTGAAAATTTCACATATTCATGAGAAACCAAGCGTGCGGGAAAGGAAAAAACTAAAAGTAAAATCAACTTACAGGATAGAATCCATGACCATTCAGTCTCTGGAGGAATGGTGAGGGATGAGGAATGGCGAGGGAGAAGGAGTATTAGTCAGGGGATAGGGTTGAGGGTGGGAGGAGAAAGTCGAGCGTGAGGGTGGGGAGGTCGCCATGAAACATCGATGGCTAGGAAGTATAGCAGCGACATCGGGGAGGAGTGCGCGGAGAGCAGGTCTAGGTCGAGGGTTCGAGGAGTCATGGACAGTGGGGAGGAGGAGCTCACAAATCGGGGAAGGAGAGGAGTCGCAGGATGGGGAGGACGAGCCTGATTGATAGTCAAAAAAACATTTCTACAAAAAAATTTAATCCTGGGCTATAAATTATGATATAGCCACAGTTTTAATAAAACTGTGGGTATAAACTAATCTATAGCCACGGACTTATAAAATAGTGGCTATAGGTCCATGGCTATAGCCCTGTTTTCTAGTAGTATCACACTGCCCTTCGTATTGGTTTTTAACATAATTCCTCCTATTTTCATACATTGGATAGAATAAAAGGAAAATTAGGGATGAGTATATTAATCAAATAAACACATAAAGGGGAAATATAATGACATTAAAGGGATAATTTACATTTATATCCTTAACTTATGAGTTTCTAGGCTTCAGTATATGTTATCCATGATCTACTTTCTAACACATATTCTTATGGGAATTTTTTTGTTCCCCTAATAATGGTTTGTAATGAGCTTATGAATTTACCAAATCACATACCACAGGAGCATCAAAATAAGTGTGCAGTAAGGCCTATTTTCATGTACCAGGTTACCCTGAGTTAGGTCTGAAACACCTTGTCTGAGTTGTTACTCCTAGGTACATTTTTACAAGAACCACATCCACTTGTAGTATCCAAACGGGTATTTATTTTCTTGATAAACCACTTGATTTATACTAACAAAAATTTAGGGATGTTTTCTTACACTTATTCTTATCCCTAAGGGATTTCACTAGGGTTTTATAATCCTAATCTAGAAAATAACTAAACCTATCCTCTGATACTAATTATAACAACCCTACTCTTTATTTCATTTTTAAACATGATTTATTATATAAAATTGAACTTAATATAACTCATAATATCTAGATGTTTGGTTTCTTTGGTAAATTAGGTACATTACATAACAAATTAAAGCATTAAAGGCAACATCTTTATTGAAAAATTCTTTGACATGACCAAAACATTCCTTCATACTTAACACTGCATGATATAACCTGATAACATACATAAGAAAGGGGTGAGATATAAAGCCCAATAAATGAATAAAAAAGGCATAAAATGAGTAATAAAATAAGTGTTAGATAAGAAATATCAACATGGTGTAAAGGAACATGAATAATAAGGCATGATATAGCATGTTAATCATAACATAGAAAATGGGGAAACAACTTAAAACACAACATCATAAATAGATCGAGGCTAAATTAGACAAGACCCCATAGTGTAAAAAGTACCAAAAAGGAATTAGATAAATCATCTATCCTAACATGATGTATCATGATACTAACCATTACCCAATTAATTGGAGCACTATCATGGATCACCCTTCATAATCATTTCATTCTCATGTTTAAGTGTGCCACATAGATCATATAACATGGTTCCATTCAACATCATAATTTATTCCATGATCTAAGAATGTGAAATACATACATGTAAGTCCCCAATAAATAAGAATATTTTCATAAATTTTAATACCCTTGATAGATAAATTGGTATGGTATTCACTATATGAATATTTTTTGTATGGAAAATCATGGTGTAATCTCGGCAACATAACGGCGTCATATATAAATTCATAAAATGGGTTGATGAGAAAGAAAGAGGTATATTATCATTTAGAGATGAAATGTAAAATAATAGGGATATTTAAGAATATATCCCAACATATGAAAACGGAAATTATAATACATAACATAAAAGGAATGCTTGATAAAAAAGGAGGGTGGAAGATTCCTTACGGAATTTCAGCATAGTAACGGGTGTACATAAGGGTTCATAAGAGGCATAAATGATAGTTAAATGGGATCACATAATTTAAAAATAAAATGGAAAGTAAGGTTGATAGGTAAGAATTTATCCTAACTTAATCAAATATAAATCAAAATGGCATATCATAAATGGAGTTCTTGATAAAAAGAAGACAAAGAGAATACCTTACTTGGATGTGTGACTTCCAAGGATTGGGAGAGAATTATTGGGATCTTGGTTGTGCCTTAATAGGACTATAGAGAGTATAGGGAAGAGTTTGGATGAGTTTCAAGGAGTTTAAGTGAAGATAAATGGGATCTTGGATGGGTTTATATAGGTAATAAGGGGGGTTTGTTTATTATTTTGGTTTTGGACACTAAAAAATAAAATATTCAAAACCAAAAAGCATCCCATGGTTTTTTCCCATGATTTCTAAAAAAGGGGAGTGGTATAAATTATTTTATAAGTCCAAGATCCAAATATAATAAAATATTTCCCTTTCTTATGTGTATGTGAGTCGCACTTTCAAAGAAATGATTTTAAAATCTTAAAATATTTTATAAGTCTTGAGGGATTCACTAAGGATTTATAAAATAAATCAAATAAAATTAAAATAAAATTATTTTTAAGTAAAAACATATATTTTTAGGATTATACCTTTTATAGTATATATTACATTACTATTGGACTATTATTATGTCATAAAACACACCGTATGTTTATACGGTATTTAATTTTTTACGCAAAAAATTGATTATCTTAGAAAATTATGAAAAATTCATCGTGATGTCCTACTTCCAAAAATGATATTCATTTTATCTGAATAATTTTCTAAATATATGAATTTTCACTTAAAATAAAAACTGACATTTATTGAAAATTATGGGTTTTTGCCAATAACAGTTTTCAAACCCTAATAAAAGTTACATTTGACTGCATAAAAAATTATATGATCATTTATATTTAAAAAAATTAATTAAATAATAATATTTTATTAAAATATTATTTATTTCAAAAATCCATTAATTCATCAAAATATATTTTTTAATTGAATTTGAAAATTAACCAAATATACTATTTGTGCTTCAAAAATCATTTACAAAGTAAAAATAATAGGAATAAAATATATTCAATATTATATAAAAAATAATAATACACATATTACTAATTCTAGGGTCCTAATACATATTCCTTTATTACACCAAAATACACCCTAAGAGTACGGTGTGCAATGGTGGGGGTTTCATGGGGTTGTTCGGTGAACATGGTTTTGGTTTTGATCTCAATGAGCTTGAACTTCTCCCGTAAACAATTTCGATCATGCTTAAGTTATTATATATCAGATTTGTATTAGTCTAGGGAAAATCCTAGAATTTTATCTCCCTTGGAATTTTTGATAAATGGGCTTCATAGGGTACGATCTTATTGGTTGAGGTCATCACTTTTTTTGTCTATGCCAAAATGATTTGTTAAAATCCTATATTTATACTAGTCATGTGATCATTGTTCAATGGCTATATTATCAATGGTAAAGATACTTAATGGTCATTTAAATCCAATTTTATATAACAAAACAAAATAAGTGAATGTGTTTTCTATATCTATAATACATTCAATTAAATAAAAAGGGTAATTTTATTCATAAAATTTTTGGTCGTTACAGTCCATATCCTTGTAGAAGGAAGAGAGTTCAATGTCAGAATACACCAATCATTTTGCAAAGCTGATTCATTCTGCTCTAGAGGTGGTGATGAATGATCAGCTGATATCTCAGAAACACCTACATGGTTTGAGACCAAATATCATATCATAGGTATATATACTGAATATTACCACATATTCTGACATGGTTGATAGGGCTATAATGACTAAGATAAATATAGCAAGAAATATTGGATCTTATGGTTCTTCACTTCCTCCTAGTGGTAGTTTTAGTGACCCACAGGGAAAGAATAGGAATTGGAATGATAATCATAGGGGTGGTGGAGGTGGTTTTCAATAGTAGGCCTCCTCTACACCATCAGTTGCAGCCAATGGTGTGGCTCTAACTTGAAATCAATGTGGAAAGTTTGGGCATTCTAAATGTTATTATCTTTCACCCCCAAAGATATGTTGTGTTTTTGGACACCTAGGTTATCTATAGAGGTTCTATCAGGACATTTCTACACATCATTATGTTCAGAGATATTTGGCTCCAAAGGCCACTGTAGCACAGTCAGATGCTTTAAAGTCCCCAGAGCTCTCACCATGGGACTTGAAATTGAAGTACCTTCACACAGTAGATGAGTTTATGGTGAAGGTTAATATAGGCCCAATGATAGTGAGAGGTATCCTTTTTGTTACATATTCTATAGATAATGATTTGTTTTATATTGGTTCCCCACACTCATTTATATCTGCCCATTTTTTTATGTGTTGAAACTTCCAATGGAGATCAAATACTTTTTTATTGAGCTATAAATTCCTCTAGGAAAGATTAAAGAGTATGGGTTTCAATGTCTGTTATATACTCTATTAATAGCTAATATGGAGTTGGTTTTTTATTTCTTGGTTCTTCATCTATATTTGTTCGATGTCTTCGTTGGGATAGATTGGATAGTTTCTCATCATGTTGATATTTATTTTTATCATCAGTGTATCTCATTATTTTCCAACAATGAGAGATATTGGGTGTTTTAAGGAGGGTGGGGTCTGAGGTTTGGTTGTTCTTAACCTTCCCTCCTAGATATTAGGAGTTTTTTTCTATCATTATAGTTGAGCCCAATGATGTCCCATCTTCTTGAGATCTTTCCTTGGTTGTTAGGGAATTCCAAAATGACATTTCCAATATTCCTCTAAACACAAAGGTAGATTTTATGATTGATCTGGTTTTGGGTACATAGTATATTACCATACCCTCTTATCATATGGAACCTATTGAGATAAAAGAGATCAAGATTTAGTTGGATGATTTGATAGAGAAATGTTTTTTCCCCAATGTTTCATCATGGGTATCCCCCATGCTCTTTTCTAAGAAGGATGATGGTTTACTTCTATTTTGTGTGTAATATAAAAAGCTAAACTAGGTGACGTTTAATAATAAGTACCATTTTTTCTATGTGGATGTCTTATTTTATTAGTTAAATGGGACAAAGTGGTTTTCTAAAATCAATCTTCAGTAGAGTTATCATCATCTCAGGGTTTGGGAGTCTAATATTCCAAAGACTGATTTCAGAAGCAAGTATGTCCATTGTGAATATCTTTTGATGCTTTTTGATTTTACTAATTCTCTTATGTTTTTCATTTGTTTAATGAAATGGATATTCCATTAGTATCTTAACACCCTTATTGTAATATTTGTGGATGATATCTTGGTTTATTTGGGATATGATAATGAGCATGATTACCATATGAATCTCATTTTAGAGATCATGATGAGTCACTAACTTTATGGGAAGCTTTAAAAATGCAGTTTCTAGATTCAATAAGTGAATTTACTGGGTCACATGATTCCTGAGCATGGACTTTCAGTTGAACCTAATAAGGTGAAGGTTTTCTTATGATGGGAAGAACCATGAAACGTCTTTGATATGTGGAGCTTCCTAGGTATATCTAGATATTATCATCAGTTCATTAAGTATTTCTCAAAATTTTCATCACCTTTTACTGCAATTACCAAGAGGGGTGAAGTTCACATGGGATGATAAATATCATTCTTCTTTTTATGATTTGAAACAACTTCTAACATAGAATCTTATTTTGATCTAACCTAAAGCTGGTAAGGGGTATGTGGTATACCATGATGATTATAATGATAGTCTAGGTTGTTTGAATATACATAATATTCATGTTGTGGTATAAAGCTCTCATCAACTTTATCCATATGAAAATAATTTCCCCACTCATGATTTATATCTTTTCACAGTTATGTGTGCACTTAAATGTTGGAACACTAAATTTTTAGGGAGAGGTTAATGGTATTTTATTATCATAATATTTTTAGATATATCTTCTCTTATAAGTAATTGAATATCATAAAAATATTATGGGTGGAATACCTCTAGATGTTTAAACTTTTACATTTCCTATACCCCAGGGAAGGGGAATGTCATTGCAGACACTCTCAATTAGAAATTTCCATTGCAAGCTATTTTGGAATTGATGGAGAATTGGAACCTGATGGGACTTTTCACTTAGATGATTCTAGATACTCAAGAGGATGATTCAGGCATGATTATAACTAGTTCACAATTATAATCATCTCTCCTTGAGTCTATTATACAGGGTCAGCAGCAAGATGATGAGTTTAGATGAATCTGAGAAATATTATATGGTGGGGAGACCCTTTTTGGTCGGTCTCACTATTCTGATAGTATTATTCACTTTAGGGATTAGTTTTTCATCCTAAAATCTTTAAGGAATTCAATTTTGTGTGATTGTCATATTTTTTTATGGTTCATTCACCATGGAACTATGAATATGTATAATGACATGAGATGGAATTTCTAGTGGTTGGGTATGAAGCACGACATTTCTAATCTTGTGTCCCACTATTACACCTTCTAGCAGATAAAGGTAGAGTGCCCAAATCCTTATGGTCTACTCCATCCTCTTTTTTTGTTGTTCTATAAATGGGATTAGGTATCCATTGACTTCATTATTAGATTACCATAGACTCCCTGAGGGAAGAATGCTATCTGAGTGGTTATTGATCAGTTAATAAAATTTGATCATCTTATTCTGATTAGGGAAACCACTAAAGTTGAAGATCTAAGTAATATATATGTGCAGAAGATCATGAGGTTACATGGGGTTCCTTATTCCATTTTCTCAAATAAGGATCTTAGGTTTACTCCCAGATTCTGGAAGTGTCTCCAAGAGGATATGAAGACTCATGTCAGGTTGAGTACAACCTATCATCCATGGATAGATGGTCATACGGAGCATGTTATTCAGATCTAGAATGATATTATTCATTCATTCATCTTGGATTTTATTGTATTGTGGGATATCCATATGGAACTATTTGATTTTTTTTATAACAATAGTTAACAATCTTTGATCAGAATGGATCCCTTCGAGGCTTTGTATGGTTTCCCATGTAGGTCACTTCTTTGTTGGGTAGAGGTGGGAGAGGCCTTTCTTGTAGGACTTAATCTCATTCATGATACGTTGGTGAGGATATAGGATATACTTTGATTCTCGGTTACATATTATAGTTTACAAACTTTATACACATCATTGATTCCATCCTTTGGATTTTTCCATTGGTGACTAGGTTTTCATGAAATTTTCTACTCGGTTGGGTCAACGTTGTCTTGGGAAATAGGGAAAGATGGATATGAGGTATGTTGGGCCATTTGAGGTCACTAAGAGGCTTGGTAAAGTTTCTTATTAGTTGTAATTTCTAGAAAAATTGGTAGGTATCCATGATGTTTTCTACATATCCCAGCTGAGGAAGTACCATCATAATACCTCTTAAGTTCTGAGTTAGTAGAAAATTAAGATGGAGTAAGATGTTTCTGTTATGGAGAAAGTAGTGTATATCATTGGTTCTTAGGTGAAATTATAATGAGGTAAGTCTATTATGTTTTTAAAATTGTTATGGTGGCATGGATCATAATATCATGAGAATTGGGAGTGAGAATCATTAATGAGGAAGTAATGGCCTCACCTATTTCTAGAGCATTCTTCTTCAATGTGAATTTCAGGGATATGAAGTCTTATGGTGGAGATATTTTAACACCTTGATAAAAATTTACACTCTATTTTAATTTTTAAGATATTTTTCTCAGTTTTGGAGGGTGTGGGTGTTGATTTGGGGTTTTTTGCGGAACTTAGACTAGCACTGCCTATAGGTCCCATCACACCATGAATGTGATTCATGACATTAATATGTCACTAGGAAGATGAAACGAGTTTCATTCAGAGCTTAAAAATGTTTCAATTCATGAATCATGTTCACATTGTGAATTGGTTTATTGGGATTATTTATCCTAAGGTGATTCCTTTTTCAGTGTACATGTAACTCGTGGGATTCACGGCATGAATAAAGGATTTGCAACATGAATTATTCATGACCTGTAGGTTTTTATGCGCTAAAAGATAAATACTAATTCATTTGGTTTCCTCCTCCATTTCTTATATCCAAGGTCTCTCCTGGGTGATTTTGGTTTATTCCTTTCCTTCCAAATCACTCTTTTGGCACCTTGATCTCTAGCGTGGTTGGTTACTTTTCCTTTTGTAAGTGTTTTGTTCTCAATTATGCTTATTTGTTACTTATGGTTATTTCAGTGGCATTGGGATATGTTTATGGGATTTTTAATCATGTGATTATGCTTCTTTTATTCCTCTTATATCTATGTTTTGATATATATTTATTTCCTTCCATTGTTGGTGTGTTTATCCCTTTGCGGTTAGTGTATATCTATGTTTGAGGTTGGTGGTTCTATCTCTAGCCTATGAAAATTGAATAACAGTTTCTCTTTATTTTATAAATTGATATCTAAATGATTTTTCATGATACTGGATTGATTAATTTGTGTGTGTAAATAGATTTTTGATAAAAATGGTTTTCCTCTCATTTTGGTAAAAGAAAGGTATTTTTCAAAGCATTGAGAAATAAATTTTCAAATGGGTTTTCAAAGTAGGTTTTGATGGGAAAATGGTATTTGAATTTTTATTGTGAATTATGTGATCCCTTTGAAATTATTTTAAAAATAAAACACATGGGAGCCTTGGATACTTAGGTAAAAGGTTTAGTATTGGGCCTCATCCTCTGATATTCTATGGGGGTTCACTATCTAGGGTGTTCTTCCATTCCTAGATCAATATTGATTTGGATCTAGGAATTTATTGACATATAAGGAGGGTTCACTTTCAAGAGTGTTCCTATATTCCCTATACCTTTATGAATGGTTTTTAAGAACTTGTATTGTGCATTAGTCATAATTGATATATAAGTGGCCTAGCCAGCCTGACCATGAGATATCCCTGGGGAGTGTTTTACCATTGTGCTTTTGATTTCTACTATTTTGGATTTGATATACCTTTCTTTGATAAATTCAATTGGTTATTAGAAATTATTATTTGAAACTACTCTTCCTGGATTGTTTTAAGAACTGTAAAAAAAGGGAACTATTTACCATGCTTTTGATATAAAATGGTTTAACTGTTTATCATGCCTTGTTTTATATAAATTTAGAATATTTGATTTTTATATAGTGACTTGATATGGAACATCTGGGTGGGATCCTACTGAGCCATTTTATCTTACACCCTTTACACCCTTTTGGTGGTGTGAAGACCTTTTATGTTCCTTTTATATAAGAAAAGGAAAGGTGTCGAGGTGAGGTGGCAAGGTTCATGTCAACTGGGTATGGGTACCTGGTGGTGAGATGGTGGAGTGTTTACCACATATCACATAGAATAGTGGTTTATTGTTTTGGTTGTCCTTTTTGGTTTTTGGAAGTTTACCTTGGATATTTTTTAGTTGTTTTGAGTTGTATTGTTTCCTTTTTCACTTATTTGGTTATGGAAAATATTTTTTGTCTTCTTTCATTATTTCTTTATGTTTTGTGTGTGTGTGTGTGTATAACATGTATCTTTTTTCAAGTTGGTAAAAAACATTACATTTGGTTTTTTTATGCCTAGGTGGTAGTCATCAACCCATAGGGATCTGGAATTCCCTTTGTTTCAGTAGTGAATTGGTTCAGGTACTAGTTTTTAGAGGTTATCTTCAGTTTTTTGCATCTTTCCCCTTTTTCCTTTGAGGTTGGTTTTGGTTCTTTAGGTTGATAATAGTTTGAGATGTATCCAATGTAATGAACCAAACTTTTTGGCCCATTAATTTGTGTGAATTATGGTGGTGGGGGTGCCTAGGGTAATTCCCTAGGAGTTAGAGAGTGGAGAAGAGGTTACAGGTGGAAAATTCAATAAAAAATAGTTTTATTAAATAGAGGGGTGTATTGCATCATAGAGGCTAGTAGTTTCGGTGTGGTGGTTTTTTTTGGGGGAGGGGGGTAATGATTCTCAAAGGAGGTTTTATGGTGTTTTTTCCATTTTGGGGGGTATCTATGTTTTGGATCCTTTATTGTGGTGTATCCCCTTTGTAACAATTAAGGTTTATTACATGGAGTACCTGGTTGTGTCACTACCACTTCCTGGTTGATGGGGGTCAGTAGTGTAATGGTCTAGGCTACACCATGGTCTACCCCTATTTTATAGGATCTATGGCATATAAATATACACAAATATTTAAGGCTAGTTTGACCAACCTGACTATGGTTCGGTTCTACCCACTATGATGTACTCCTATCCCTCGGTGTCATGGAGAAGGGTGGTTGCGTCGTGCTATTGTATTTTTCCGAATACCAATAAATTCTTAAAGACCTTCAAACATGTTCACTTTTCCAATATTTCTCTCATTTATTGGGTGATCCAATTGCATCCCAATTTTTTCTTCCACCCCCCTATCAGTTTATTTTGACCTCAACCTTGGAAGATCGATCCATGGTGGTCTAGGCGTGTTTCTTCCTTCCTTTTCTGAGTGTTTCCTCTATTTTATTGTCTAGGGAGGTTACTTATAAGGAAAACCCATTAGTTTTGATGTTTTTTATAAGGGGATGGTGTGGTTGTTGTTTTCTAGTCTAATAAGATTGTTCTCCTTCATTTTAGTTTTTATTGGTGGCCTTCCTCTTTTTCTAACCTTATACAGTTGATTGGAAATCTCCATTTGAGTTAAGGGATCCTTTGTTTCACACTTAGTTTCATTATTTGGGAGGGGTTAAGATCTTTTTTATATTTGGTAATATGGAACATTTAGATTAATGAAGATAATGAATTGGTAATATAAAAATTGAAATGGTAATGGTAATGAAATCATAGGTTTTACAATCTTGATATTATTGATATTGTCATTATACAGGCTTGACACCTTGCTAAAAATCATGTCCATTGGAGGAAATGTTTTCACTATGATTTTTTTTATTATGAAAAAAATTTTGTGTGTTGTTTTTATCACTTTAAATATGAATTGTCTAACTAGTTATATTTGGTTAATAAAATAATTTCCCCTAGAATTTATGGATTTTTTGATAATTCCTTTGAAATAAAGAAGAAGAATGTGATGAAAATCCCTTGATAAATTGAAAAATGTTATGTGAATATGTAATATGTAGTTGTGTGGTTGTTTTGTGGGAATTTTTTTAGGAATATTTGATGGTATGTGGTTGGTATGTGACAATATGTGATGATATTTGGTTGGTATGTGGAAATATTTTATGATATGTTGTTGGTAGGTGGCAGATGAGATGAGATGTGGTTGGTATGTGGCGGTTATGATGAGAAGTGGTGGTAATGTGAAATGGTGGTGATGTGTGGATTATTGGCATAGGAAAGGGAGATGGTTTTGTTGAGTCAATAAGGTTTTACTTATGACTTTTCCATTCCTTCATACTTGGGGGAGATTGTTGAGTCATTAAGGTTTTCTTATGACATTACCATTCCTTCTTGTTTTTAAAATCACAAACACCTTATCTCAAGGCAAATCTCTTTTTACCTTGTGTTTTACTTCTATAAGGAAAATTTCCTTCCCCAAGGAAATTTATCCTTGCCATGTTTTTATTGTTCATATCATAATTTTTCTAAGTGTAAAATTTGGTTTGTAACCAAAACCTCAGAATCCTATAATTACCTAGATATGAAGAATTCTGTTTTAGGATCTGAATTCTCAAAATTCTGGTTACAAACTCTTATGAGTTCTGACTCCGAATTCTCATAATTCTGGTTACGAACTCTTCTGAGTTCTGACTCCAAATTCTCAGAATTCTTGTTACGAACTCTTCTGAGTTCTAACTCCGAATAATCAGAATTCTAGTTATGAACTCTTTTGAGTTATGACTCCGAATTCTGAATACAAATTATGGTTACGAACTCTTCTGAGTTCTGACTCCGAATTCTGAATATGAATTCTAGTTACGAACTCTTCTAAGTTCTGACTCCAAATTCTGAATAAAAATTCTGGTTACAAACTCTTCCGAGTTCTGACTCCGAGTTCATTGAATTCAGACTCCGAACTCTCAAGAGTTCTGACTCAAAATTCTCATGAACTCTGACTCCAAACTTTGTAAGTTCAGGTTCCAAATTCTTGTGAATCCAGGTTCTGAATTTCCTTGAAATTCAGACTTTGGAATTCTATAGAATTCAGGTTCCAAGTTCCTAGAAAACAAAATCCGAATATCCTTGTATTACAGACTCCAAATTCATTTTTTTAGACTCCGAACTTTCATTTTCTTACATTCTGAATATTGGATTTTGGTCATGTAACCATATTTTTTCTTACACTTGTTTTTGTTATAAAATGATGGCGTTCTTTCATTTACTAAATAACTATTTTTTGAGTGACATGTGTACAGGTCCCTCTGAAATTCAAGGAAAAATATGATTGTTGGAGGAGGGAGTCGACCGTTGGTGTTGTGCCTATAAATAGAAGCTCATTTGAAAAGATCTTAACATTGTTCTATGACTCTAGAGATTACATGTTTTTGAAGTGATTTCTAGAGAGAGACTCTCATGATTAGTGTGTACTGAACATCTTGTTCAGATTTTCTTTGTGCGACTCCAAATGTTGCTGATTACATTTGAGGGCTTTCGGGGATATGAAGATAGGTGTGCTGACTACCTTGAAGTTGAGGGCTTCCTTGCTGAGGAAGACTGAGGTACCGACTACCTTGAAGTTGAGGGCTTGTGGGGATAGGAAAACAGACTCTGATCTTCATATCGAGGGATTACCCTGGTGTGGGTAAGACAGACTTTCTTGAAAGTATAAATCAAGGGACCTTTATCCAAGGTTGTTGGATACCCTTCTCTTTGGGTTAAAAGACTTACTACTTGTTACTTATTTGTTTCAAGTTTTCCGCTGCATTTGTTTTTTTGAGGAAAGTATAACTATCTTACACTTCCTTATACTTGTACTCTGATTTAGTGAGATTCTATATGCTTTAAGGTAGAATCTTCATCTTTGTAAACTTTCATTAAGTTTCATTTTCTGGAACCATCTTTCTGGATTCACTTTCTCAGAATCATATTTCCAGAATCAAGAAAGTGTGTAGAACTAGAGGTTTTGTGAATGACCTTGTTTAACCTTGTTAAGAATAACCATCTTTAAAAGTTCCAATGGAATTTTTTAAAAGTATACAATTCACCCCCCTCTTGAATTTTGAGCATCTTTAGATACTTTATTCAGTATCTCTATTATTTTGATCATACATTTGGTATTATAGAGTATATCATACTCACATACTATCTCAACAATTGGTATCGGAGTATTGGTTCAATCTGAATTACTCTCATGATTAGATTCAGAAGATCATTCTTATTCTCGGAATCAGTTTTTCGGACTCGTATAGTTCGAATTCATTTTTGATTAGATATACTCTTGTTCTATATTTTCCTTGCTTAGGAATATTTTCCTTGTTTATAATATTTTATTGCTAAAAAGTTTGTGTGGAAAGTTTTTTTCTTAAATATGGCAGGAATCAGTGTTGGTTCCATAGACAATCTCAATCCAACCAGACCACCTATCTTTGATGGAAATTATTATGAAAATTGGAGAGGTCGTATGAAGACATTCATTATCAATACTGGTGTTGATAATTTTTTTATGCTTACTGGAGGATATAAAATCCCTGACAAGGAAGTTAGTACCTTCACAAATCAAGAAAAGCATGAATATCAACTGAATTATAAGGTATGCAATAATTTGCTTTTCTCTATGACTAGAAATATATATAGCCAAATTTCATCTTGTGAATCAACAAATTCTATATGGAAGAAACTTGAAGTTACACACTTTGTAACTTCCAAAGTAATTTAAACAAGAAGAGCCATGCTCAGAGCTGAATATCATGGTTTCTTCTTTCCTTATGGAGAACCCATATGTAAAGTGAAACAAATATTCATGACTATTTTGAATAGTTTACAATACATGGGTGAGAAAGGATTAGATGATGAAGCTCTTCTTGATATGATCATAGACATCATGCCCAATGAGTGGGAATACAAGAGAACTGTTATTGATGAAAACAGAAAAGTTGCTTAGATTTCTCTTGATGAACTATTTGGAACCCTTCTTCAACATGAGACTAGAATGAAGAGAGATATTGAAAACATAAAGAAGAATGGGAATGGAAGTGTTTATTTTACTACAACTTCAAATCATATGAAATTTAAGACTCCTGAGAGAGTTACCATATCAAAATCTAAGAAGGTTGTTATTCAATCCAAATCTAGTGGAAGTGAATCCTCGGAGAATGAGTTAGAAAATCTTACTCGAAGGATGAAAAAGATAACTAGACTGAGGAACATTCAATCTAGATACAAGAAGAAAGAAAGAAAAGACAAGAAATATTCAGAAGTTACATGTTATGAATGAAAGAGAGTTGGACATATAATACCTAATTGTCCTATGATTAAGAGAAAAGAAAGAAAGGAAAATCATTCTTATAGAAATAGAAAGAAGTATTAAAAGGCTAAATCTAAGAAAGTCTTGAAATCTAATGACACATGGAGTGCTAGTGGTGGTGACTCTTCAGATGAATCTTCATATTACAAATCTTCTGGATAGAATAATCTTGGTTTAATAGCCGGACTACCTATTGACAATCATTTCTTGATGGCTAAGGTACACAATGCTGAATCAATGACCAATTATTCTTTTAATGCAAACTATAGTGATAGTAAATATTATAACTCTTCTAATGAATAATCTTCTTCTGAAGAAGACAATACTTTACCTACCTATGAAGAAGTTTCTAGGTTTGCTAAGCTCCTTGAGATTGATAATTCAAAACTCATGAAAAAGCTTGATAAAGAAAATTCTAGGAATACTATTCTTACTAGGGAAATATCAGATCTTTCTAAATATATTGATAAGAAAAATGTTGATTTTGAAAGTATTTCAAAAAATCTTGAGGAATTAAATTCTGAGAAGAATAAACTTTCTAAATATCTAGAAAAAGTAATTTCTAAGAAAAATGTTTTTGAGCCTAACTTTAGTTCAAAATAAAATGTTTTAGAAGACAAGAATTTAGTTATCAAACTAAAATATGAAATATTTTCCTTGAGGAAGTTTTTGTCAAACTTTACCTTAGGTAAGGAAATTTTTTATAAAATGTATTCTCAAATCCGACCTCTAAGGAATAGTTCTGGTTTTGGTTATACTGGTTCTAAACCGATTTTTAGTAACAATTATTTTGTTCCTCAAAGTGCTCCATTCTGCACTAAGTGTCAGTGTGGTGGGCATTGGGAAAAAAATTGTCCCTAAACAAAAATCAGTCTTTAGGAATTCCTAAAGCCAACTTTTCTAAGAAAATGTGGGTGCCTAATATTTTTCTTTCTGAAATTTTCGGATCCAAGAAATTTTGGGTTCTGAAAGTCTAACTCTTTTATTTTTAGGAAAATAGAGAGAGTACCAACAGAAATACTTGGTACATGGATAGTGGATGTTCCCAACATATGACTGGTAACAAAAGCTATTTTGGAAATATTATCAAGATGAAATGAGGAAAAGTAACTTTCAGAGATAATGCTCAGGGAGAAATTATTGGTATAAGTAACATTGTTCTTCTTAGAAAAACTTTGATTTCAAATGTTTTATTTATTAAGGGTCTTAAGCACAATCTCATCAGTATAAGACAATTATATGATTAAGGTTACCTTGTGAATTTTAGGAATGATAAGTGCTTATTACACAATTCCAAGGAAGAGTTTATTCTTTCTACCCTTAGGCAAGAGAAATTTTATTAGGCATCACTTTCTTAGGGATCACACATAGAAAGGAGATATCATTCTTCAATTTATCAGAACACAAGATCAACTTGCTGATATTTTCACAAAATATTTACCCTCTTATAGATTTTAATACATTAAACAGAAGTTAGGAATGATAACCATAAGGTAATCTTCCTTGTTAACTTCCTGTTGAACCAATCTCCTTATAGTAATAAACTTATTTTCATAGGGGGAGTACATTTTCTTTTTAATTCAAAAAGTTTTTCATGTTTTTCATAATGAAGTTTTTCATGTTGTTCTTAATGAAGTTTTTTATGATTTTTGTAATGAAGTTTTTCATGTTTTTTGTAATGAAGTTTTTCATGATTTTTCGTAATGAAGTTTTTCATGATTTTCATAATAAAGTTTTTCATAGTTCTCATAATGAAGTTTTTTATGATTTTTTTGTAATGAAGTTTTTCATGATTTCCATAATGAAGATTTTTTTAATGAATATTTTCATACTCAAAATTTTTGTAATGAATATTTGCTAAGTTTTTTTTCCATAGTCAAGTTTTTTTTTCTAGAATCTAAAGTTCTTCAAAAAGAATTTTCCTCAATACGAATAATTCTCCTACTAATATAAAAGGTATGTTTTCTTTCTTAAGTTTTTTTAGTCATAATTTACTTGCTGGTATTTTCTTTTAAAATTTCTCAGATTCTAGTTTCCTTAAATCCAAATGTTTTCCTTTAAAAACCTCAAAAGATTGGATCCTACCAAATTTTTCCTTGCAGCTGTCATTTCAACCGTCAGATCTGATCAAAATAATTCTCAGCCATTGGATTGAGATAGAAAGTATAACTGTCACATCAAATTCCTATATAAAGGACCCCTAAAGGGTTGTCCCACATCAATTTCAAGCCTTTGCGTGTCGAAGCTCTTCCATCCTACAAAAGAAAATTCTGAACTTCTCAAAGTTTTCTCAAGTCCGAATGTCTGCAGAAGAATCATCTCAGAAAGATATGTCTACTATCAAGCCAATTTAGGAGTGGAAAATATATAGAGAAAGGTTGGTGCATCCAAATTTATTTAACAAATATGATTCTATAATCTCCAAGAATATCAAGATTAATGGATGGGAAAGTGTCTGCATATCAAAGCCAGGGGCTCAAGACTTGGTGTATCCGGATTTTCTCATCGAGTTTTATGAGTCAGTTAGTTTCTTTAAGGAAGAAGGCTGAGAAAAGTTTTCATTCAAAAGTTATGGAAAAACCTATGCTTTATCTTACACTAAGGCAGCCAACTTAGTTGGAGTTCCATTCGAAGGGGAAGCTGAATTTTGTTCCCATAAGTTGCCCGATGTTCAAGGAGGTTTTTTCAAGGTAAAATATATGGAGTGTCTTGGACTTACAGATGTCAAGACTGCAAAGATTTCTCACCTGACCACAAATAATTGGATCCTTGAATTGTGGGTTCAAGGTTTTCTCATTCCGAGAAAAGGTGATAAGGACACCTTAAAGAAGAGTGACATGTTCGTCTTAGATTTTCTGGTGAATCTAAGGAAGGTAAACTTGATGAAGCATATTCTCATTATGATTGATAATATTAAGAATGGGAATTTTAAAGCTCATATTATTATATACTCGTCCATTCTTTCCAATCTTATTTTTCAGTGTTTGGAGTCCTTCAAAATCCCTTGTAGTTCAAAGTCAAGGAATTGCAAAGTAATGCTGATTAGTGATGATACTCTCAAGAGGATGAAATTTGGTTTCTCTAAGGAGACAGGAGAATTATATGACTTACTATAGGAAGAGGTTGAAGCTACTTCTAAGGAACAAGGGGTTCCTGAACCATCAAAAAAGGCTGGAAAGAAGAGGAAGTTAAAGGAAGTTGTAGAAGAAGGAAAAATATCAGAAGCTAAAGGAACTCAATCTGCACCTCCAAATCCCAAGAAGCAGAAATATTATCCAGATGAGGTTGTTGCCAAATAGAGGGAAGACAAAAATAATTGGAAGGAAGGAGAGCCACAGTTTGGCTTGGATCCTGCAGAGGCCAAAGCTTTTAAAGAGAAGGCAGTCGATGAGCTTGAGAAGAAATCTAAATAAAAGAAGCAGAAGAAGAATATGTCCGAGGCTGAAATTGTGAAATCCCTTCTAAGAGATACTGAAATAGAATCCAAGAACATTCTAGTACTGAAATAATTCTTGGTTGAGGATTTACCTGAGACTCTGGGGAAGAATTACATGACTCTATAAAAACCCCAATAAAAGTTTGTTGAAGAAAAGGAAGTTGTGGAAGAAGTGCAAGAAGAGGTTGAAAGTAGTGATGGTACTTAAGACCTTATAAAGAAAGTTGAAGATTATTATGAAAAGGAAACCCCATTAGAGAAACTATTAATCCAAACTTTTGAAGCAGAGTCTTCAAAGCTCCTAACCCCTAGGAAGGATAAGGAAGGGGAAGATGAGAAGGGTGAAGAAGAAGTTAATAAATTGTCTGAGGAAGAGAGTTATAATCAACATTTCATACACCCTAAGGATGTTGAGGCTAGAGCTGAGAAAGAAAAGGTAGATGAAGATAAGATTGTTCAGCTGTCTGACAGTGAACATAAATCTTCAAATGAAGAAGCTTCTCCAAAAACCGATAAGGGGAAAAAAATTGGTTGTGGATACACCTACAAAAGTAATCTTAAGGAAGAAGGAAGCTAGTGGATCTTCGAAGAGAAATATTGTTGAGCTAGAAAAAGAACCTTCACCAAGAAAAGTCTCGAATTCTGAATCATCTTCATTGGGACATGATTTTGTAGTCCAATCCTTGAAGAAGCTTATTGGGACCATTCTGATTTTTCTAAGAATAGATTACAGATGCCCGATGCTTCAATATAATTTGAACCAAAAGTCGTATTCAGTGTCCATGGTGATGGACAAGTGTGTCAAGCTGGAGATAGACTTCAAATCTTTACTTATCAACTATGAATCCCACAAAAGATCTTGTAAGAAAATGGTGAGTTGTTCAAAGAATATATTTGAAGATTTGAGAGAGCTTGATGGGTTTCAAGATGATGTTAAGGGATCTTTTGATACTAAAGACAGAAAAATCAAGGATCTCACAAATAGATTTGAGGAAAAGATAAATCTTGAGCAGAATACTTGGATTCAGGAGGTCAAGGATCTAAATGGGAAGTTTTACTCTATTTCTCAAAGCTAAAAGAGAGAAAGGGATCTCCGAATTGAGATTGAAGAGAAGGTAGTAAAGTAAGATGACTTGTTGAAGGCTCAGGCAGATGCTCTGAAGGCTCAGGATGATAGGATCAAAGCCTTAGAGAAGCAAGCAAATGAAGATCACAAGGAGATAAAGAAGATAAAAACCATTGTGAAGAAATTAATACCCAAAGAAAAGGAAGGAAAATAAATCTGATATTTTGTTGTATTTTCTTTCATTGTACAAATTCTTTCAATCTTAATGAAATTTTTTGTTGCTCGTTTCTGTTTGCATGCTTTGTACTAATATTTCAGGTACTATAATTTCTTTTCCATTCTCTCAAATTATTTTTGAAAATCACAAAGGGGGGTAAAGGAAAAAGAATTACAAGTAAAGAATAAATATCCCTAAGTAAGGGGGAGTTTATATAAGGGAGAGTTTTCATTACAGAGATTTACATACTCAAGATAATGAAAAATCTCATTCCAGAAATCTAGAATATGATCCTTAGTGTTCTAAAGCCTAAGGGGGGGTTATTTGTATTCATATTTTCCAATGTGAAAAGGGAGATAAGTTTTATTTACAAAGTCCAGAAAAATATTTCTAAGTCCTTTTATTATTTTTTGTAAGGATATTTGTGCTTTCCAAAAAGGGGGAGATTGTTGAGTCAATAAGGTTTTCCTTATGAATTTTCCATTCCTTCATACTTGGGGGATATTTTTGAGTCATTAAGGTTTCCTTATGACTTTACCATTCCTTCTTGTTTTGAAAATCACAAACACCTTATCTCAAGGTAAATCTCTTTTTATCCTATGTTTTACTTCTATAAGGAAAATTTCCTTCCCCAAGGAAATTTATCCTTACCATGTTTTTATTGTTCATATCATAATTTTTCTAAGTGTAAAATTTGGTTTGTAACCAAAGCCTCAGAATCCTATAATTACCTAGATATGAAGCATTCTGTTTTAGGATCCAAATTCTCAGAATTCTGGTTACGAACTCTTATGAGTTCTGACACCGAATTCTAATAATTCTGGTTATGAACTCTTCTGAGTTCTGACTCCGAATTCTAAGAATTCTGGTTATGAACTCTTCTGAGTTCTGACTCCAAATTCTTAGAATTCTAGTTACGAACTCTTCTGAGTTCTGACTCCAAATTCTCAGAATTTTGGTTATGAACTCTTCTGAGTTCTGACTCCGAATTCTGAATACGAATTCTGGTTATGAACTCTTCTGAGTTCTGACTCTAAATTCTGAATATGAATTCTGGTTACAAACTCTTCTGAGTTCTGACTCCGAATTCTGAATACGAATTCTGGTTACGAACTCTTCCAAGTTCTGACTCTGAGTTCTCTAAATTCAGACTCCCAACTCTCATGAGTTTTGACTCCGAATTCTCATGAACTCTGAATCAGAACTTTGTAAGTTCAGGTTCCGAATTCTTATGAATCCAGGTTCTGAATTTCCTTGAAATTCAAACTCCAAAATTATATATAATTCAGGTTCTGAGTTCCTAGAAAATAGAATCTGAATATCCTTGTATTACAGACTCCGAATTCATTTTTTGTTAGACTCTGAACTTTCATTTTCTTACATTCTGAATATTGGATTTTGGTCATGTAACCATATTTTTTCTTACACTTGTTTTTGTTATAAAACGATGTCATGCTTTCAGTTACTAAATAACCGTTGTTTGAATGACACGTGTATAGGTCCCTCCGAAATTCAAGGAAAAATATGACCGTTGGAGGAGGGAGTCGACCGTTGGTGTTGTGCCTATAAATATGACCTCATTTGAAAAGAGCTTAACAGTGTTCTATGAATCTAGAGATTACATACAGTTGAAGTTATTTCTAGAGAGAGACTCTCATGCTTAGTGTGTACTGAACGTCTTGTTCATATTTTCTTTGTGCGACTCTGAATGTTGCTGATTACATTCAAGGGCTTCCAGGGATAGGAAGACAGAGGTTCCGACTACCTTGAAGTTGAGGGCATGTGAGGATAGCAAGACAGACTCTGATCTTCGTATCGAGGGCTTACCCTAGTGTGGTTAATACGGACTTTCTTGAAAGTATAAATCAAGAGACCTTTATCCAAGGTTTTTAGATACCCTTCTCTTTGGGTTAAAAGACTTACTACTTGTTACTTGTTTGTTTCAAGTTTTCTACTGCATTTGTTTTGTTGAGGAAAGTATAACTATATTATACTTCCTTATACTTGTACTCTAATTTAGTGATATTATATACGCTTTAAGGTAGAATCTTCATATTTGTAAACTTTCATTAAGTTTCATCTTCCAAAACCATCTTTCTGGATTCACTTTCTCAGAATCCTATTTCCAGAATCAAGCAAGTGTGTAGAACTAGAGGTTATGTGAATTACCTTGTTTAACCTTGTTAAACATAACCATATTTAAAATTTCCAAAGGAATTTTTAAAAGTATACAATTCACCCCCCCCCCCTCTTGTATTTTGAGCATCTTTAGATACTTGATTCAGTATCTCTATTATTTCAATCCTACATTTGGTATTATAGAGTATATCATACTCACATACCATCTCAACAGGTTTTTTATGTTATTATGTGTTATGTTATTCATCTAGGTAGTAATTTAATTAAATGTAGATGATAAATTAAAATGTAATGGTTTGAAATGGTTAATGAACATTGAATTAAAATGGGATTTTTAGCTAAATATGGATATTGTTAAATGTGAATTGAATGGGATTTATGAATTATATTGGTTGGTAGTAGTAAATATGTAAATTTTATTGACTTATAATGAAAGTTGGAATGTGGTATGTGTCCTGTGGATTATTGTGTGGTGTTGTGCATTTAAATTTTCCAATGAAAGTGGCAGAAGTTGTGAGGTTTAGTGGTGATGTTTTGAGATAGTTGGTGCTCATGTTGTAAACCCATAGGTTGGGATTATGTGCATATTTATATGTATAAATTATATTTTTATTATGATTTCTATACACACCCCATCCATGTAAATCACTATGTGCTAACAAAGAAATGTTTTGGGGGTTTTTTCCTAACATCCTGGTGGTGAGGATGTATGGTTAGTTACTCACTCTTCCCCGATCTCTCTTCCAGATGAGTTAGATATTCATGGACTATGATGGATATAAATCAAAAGTAAAATATTTGTGGTTTTTTTATGAGATTATGAGAGGGATTATGGTGGGGTTCATGCATGGTGGGAGGAGGGATCAAGTTTTATGTCCTTCATATTAATGATACCCTACTATTCTATTTATGGTTGCGATGTGATGTGATGGGATGGCCCAGGTTTCTTTGGGTGAGAAGTGATTTCATGTGATGGACCTGGTGTCTTTAGGTGAGATGTGATCTAATGTGATATCCCAGGTGTCTTCATGTGAGATTTGATGTGATGTTATCTCTCATGTGTCTTTAGGAAAGATGTTCTATGATGTGATGGCACAGGTCTCTTTGGGTGAGATGTGATGTGATGTGATGTATGGAAGAGATGGGAGAGTCATGACGTACAATGTTGGGGTGTGAGAGCGGCAACCTAGTTATGAAGTAGTGTGGGGTACCCTTCATTGGTATGCTTCTTATTATGTTACTATACTTGGATTCCTTATTTGGTGAGTATACCATGGTGAGGACGGGATTAGTAAGTTGACCTTATTAGGTGCGGTTGGTTCTATTGTTTTCTCATAGGTGCATCTTTTTCACATGTGTGTGAGAGTATTTGGTATGACCCTACTGAGTATACTTTTATTCTCACCCTACATATATACAATCTATTTTTTAGGTTTTAGGAGGACTATGTAGACCATGCTGGACATTACTAGCTCAGATCCTTGGGTTGTTGTTATGTTGTTTCCTTAACTTTTATTTTGGGTATTTATTTAGGGACTTTTATCGATATATTTTTTACTTATACATGCATTGTGGGATGTTTTTGGTTTCCTTTTTATATTATGTATTGGAGTTTCTTGTGGTTGATTTATCCTATCTCTCGTTTCTATTATTATAGAGGGTAATTCCTCCCATTAGTGATATTTTTATACCCTCAATACTAGTCACCAACCTGGGACTTACTAGAGGTGGGACTCAGGGTTCATTATCTATCTTCCTACATTTCTGACCCAGGAGGGGTGCCTTTAGAGGTATGGATCATGGAAGAACCAAATATTTAAAGGAATGATAAAGTACGAGCATTGGAATCTCATATTCTAGAAGTACCATAAGGAGTTCAGCCACAAAGAAAACTATAGAGATCTACTAAGGATGGATGCCTAGTGAAAAGATATAAAAATAGTCTTCACTATATTCTTTTAATATACAATGGAAATCCTGATAACCTAGATGAGAAAATGAATTTAGAGGATTTGGAATAGTGGGATTCAGCCATGTGGGATGAACTCTATTCCCTTCATGTGTCCAAAAAATTGGGAACTGACGAAAATACCCATTAGGAAGAAGGCCTTACAAAAAAATGGGCTTATCGGCTAAAGGAAGAGGCATATGATAGAAGGAGGTACAAGGAAAGGATATTTTTAAGGTATTTCAACAAAAAAGAGTATGTATTTATTATATATTTTCTCACTGATAGTAAAGCACATAGCTATTTGAATAGTGTTAAATTTGGTTGCATCATAAGGACTTCTTATGGTGCAGTTGGATGTGAAGACATAATTTCTTCATAGGGGCATAAGTGAAGAAATTATTGTGGAAAAATTTTCTAATTTCAAGGATCAAAAAAACTATAGAATTGTGTGTAAACTCAAATGTATCCTTTAAGGTTTGAAGAAAGCACCAAGGTGTTGGAACATGAAGTTAAATGAGTTCGTGGAGTAGTGAAAGTCTCTTTAGAGAAATGATAACTATTGTTGTTACTAGAAAGAGTTTGGTTATGGGAGTTTTGTGTTTCTACATATTTATGTTGATGACATAATAATTATAGGTCTAGTGAAGGAAAAAATCGAAAATATAATGGTTGAGTTGTCAAAAAGTTTTTAGATGAAGGATCTTGGTCTAGAAAAGTAGATTTTTAGCATGAGGATCACAAGGTACGTAAGTCCAGGTACTTTATACCTAACTTGGGAGAACTATATCTGGATGATTATGGAGTGCTTTGGGATGTTTGAGGTGTATCTAGTGTCCACACCCCTGATTGGAAACTTTAATCTTAGTAGGTAAAATATCCCATAATGGAATATAGAGTTGAGTTTATACCAAAAATTCCATATGCATAAACTATCAGAAGTCTTATATAAGTCAAGTTTTCTAATCATCTAGACATTTCATAAGCAGTGGGATTCATCAGTAAGTTTATGTAAAATTGGGCATTAAAATTATGATCAAAAAGGTTTTTCATTGGTTTTTATTCTCATAAATACCCTCATTTTTTTACTAATAAAATTACTTTGGGTTAATTTCATGTTTATATTTTTAGTTAAATAGATTGTTTTATTTTTTAGAAATATAGAAACTTTTATTATGAAATGATCTTTATTTTGGAATTAAGAATTTTTCGCTAAGTATTCTAGATGTTTTAAGGAATTTTAGAATCACTATTCATAAAGTGTAGTTTAAATGTTACATTGGTTTCCAACCCCATGTTTGGAACCCCATGTTTGAGTTAAACATTATATTCTGGAACCTCGCCCTTGTTAAGTAACCTTGTATTCAAGTACCTAACGTTTGATATGCACCTAACATTGGTGGTATACCTCATGTTATGTAACTCTATATTTAGAATAAAATGTACAGTGGAAACTATACTTCTCTTCTATAATTATCCTTATGTAGAATAAACCCCACATTGATCTAGTCATCTATGGGATTTAAATTATGAATTATTTTGAGATTTATACTATGATTTTGCTGGATTAAATATCAAAATAAAATTATTCATAGACCATTTCAGAATATTTTTAACAATGGAATGATTTTTTTTAATTTCTCAGGAAAGTTATAAATTTTTATAGGTGTTAAATTTAAAGTTTCAAATAAACTTTGTGATTTTGAAATCTTGATTTTTTTTGGTGAATTTTCCAAATATATTCTACTTGAATCAATTTGAGTTGCTTATTTATTCTCAATGGATTCATATGAAAAAATATATGTTCTAATTATTTAAAGATATGATTCTATAAAGTTATATAATATGGATATCTTTCTCTAAAAACTATGTCTTAATTTTGTGATTACAAAAAGGGTTTTCTATCTGTTGTAACTATGGTTATACATATTAGTGATATATCCATTGGAGTTTTTTGAAGTTTCCCAAGATTACAGTTTAGAGATATATGTGTTTTATCAAGATACGGTTGTGTATTTATCATGTCTCCATAAAGGGTGAATTAGTTGATATTGATAATTTATAAAAATATTCACTATAGTAATTTAGAGATTATTTTTTAGGACTATTTTGTGAAGGCTTGTATATATTTCTATGAAGATCCCTTCATCGTTCATCTATGTTGTTTATATCTGAATAGTTTCATAGAAAATTTATCCAACTAAATCCAATCTTCTTTGTCTTTGAACACTCGGGTGTTGAGTGTCTTGAGGACCAATGTTATTCCTTCTTAAATTATTTATAAAAGTTATTGTAACAAGTTATAGTTTCTTGCACTCAATTGTTGACATCCCTTGGAAAGGGATCTGGTAGTGAAAATCACATATCTTGTGGAGAGAGTGTTAGTGGAGTGGACTAGGGGATCATTATTCCTTGATTCACTATAAAAATTGATGTTCCCTTTTCTTTTATTCTCTACTATATATTCTATTTAAGTAAAATATGATATGTTATCTTGTAATATTTAATAAGGATCAGTTTTAAATTTTTTAAGTTTTTTTTAAAGGATAAAATTCACCCCTCCCCCCTCTTGTGTCTTCATCACTGTCATTTTGGAGCAATAATCAGTATCAAAGGTGTGTTATTTTTAATATTTATTTTAGCACTAACAAACTTGAGTTAAAGATATAGAAAAAGAAAAATATCAATGTATCATCTTAAAGAAGTTATGTCTATGATCAAGGCTCTATATTTTAATGGTGAAAAGTATGGATGTTGGAAATCTCGCATGGTTATATATTTGAAAAATATTAGTCTGAAAGTTTATCTAAATGCTGCCAAGCCGTATAAAATATCTAAATGTGAACTAGAAAAATGGGATTCTATAAAATAATATTAATATGATATGAATTCAAAATCCATGAATTCAATTATTTTTTGGCATGGACCAGATGAATTTAATCATATTTCTTGATGTGATACTACCTTTAAAATGTGGAAAATAGTTGTTGCCTATGAAGGAACTGAAAATGTCAAAAAATTGAGATACAATATCGCTACATTGAAGTTTGATACTTTTTTTATGTATGAAGGTGAAAGTATCAATTGAATCAATAGAATACGGGAGGAGATAATCAATAGTGTTGCTTATACCGAAACACCTATACCTGAACCTGATCAAGATTTAAAATTTATCTAAGTTTTTATTACTAGATGGAATGGAATTTTAGCTGTAATTAGATAGTAAACTCAGGTTAAATATTTGAAGATGAAGGAATTTATTGGTATTATAATGATGTATGAAGTTGAAATGAATTAAGAAGTTGAACACCATAAAATGATCGAGAACGAAAATATTGCTCTTAAAGTTTCTATTCTTAAAGGATAAAGGAAGTTAAAGGATGATGTTATATTCTCTAATGGGTAGTAAATATATTCAAACTCATGTGAGGAATTTTATCATTTGTATATAAGATTCAACAATCTATATAAGAGGAAGAAAGGTTTTAAGAAACCAATCAAATTACTATAAGAAAATTGGTTACGAAATGAAGGAAATAAGATGTTATAAATGAAATCGGTTATGGGATATCATACCTAATTTTCCATAAGTCAAGGAGAAAAAAATTGAAAATAAAGATAAGTATCTTTAGATAAAACTAGATTATCAATAAAATGGTAATAAAGTCATGAAGTCCACCTGGAGTGTATCTTATGATTCAAGTAGTTTTTTAAGTTCTAAATTTAAACAATAGAAATAAATATGGAAATAAAACATGTGATTTATAGCTTGAAAATATTAGGTATAATCCTATAATTAATTTGTTTCTAAATTAAAATCTAATGAAAAAATAGTTGAATATTAATCTATATTAGAATAAAGATATGAAACCCTGAAGAAAAGGCATAAATCTCTCAAAAAAATTCATATTATTGTCTTAATTGAAAAAGATACTATTCTAAAATAGATTTTAGAATTTAAAGAAAAACTAAATAAATCCTCTTCAAGTTGTATTGATCATGATAGTAAAATTAGAGATTTAATTACTGAAGGGGAGTCTTTAAAATATATTGTCAGTGTGTTTAGAAATGGTATTTGAATAAGATTATTGGAAATAATAATCTTAAGAAGAAATAATATGGAATTGGTGGTAATGGTGAGAAACCAAAAATATATGAAAATTTTATTTTGTTCCAAGCTCAAAAAGATCATAGCATGTCTAAAGTTACTTGTTTTTATTATGTCATTAAAGGTCACTATTCTAATGACTATAGTTTGATTAATCCTCAAATCAGTGGAGTGGAGAAATAATATATTTATAAAGACTTATCTAAAGTTAATTTTGTAATTTATGGTATTTTTAAATAGATCTAGTTTCCCATATCTTTACTTTTTTGAACTACCGGAACCAAAAGCATTTGGGTGCCAAGAAAAAATTGTGTTTGATATTTTTATAATTGAAAATTCATGGGTGGAATATTATATAGTATATGGACAATGAATTTTCAATACATATGAGTGGATAATTCTCAAACTTTCATTCACTATCTAAATTTGATGGTGTTTTGGAAACCTTTATTGATAATTCTAAGGGGAATGTCATTAGAGTTGGGTCAATTGGAGATCAAAATTATATTCTATTCAACAATGTCCTCTATGTTCAAGGATTGAAGTATAATTTGATAAGTATTTCTCAACTCTATGATGATGGTTTTACTTTTTATTTCCTAAATGATTCATGTTCTATTTTTAATAATAAACTAGTTAAGTTTAGAGTAACTAGAATAGAAAATTCTTATACTTTGAACCTTATTTCCTTGTGTAAAAAAATGTAAACTATTTAAATGCTGAAGTAAGTGAATATGAGATATGTAATCAAAGTCTTTATCATTTTAATGTATTTCCCTTATCAAATTTATCTAAGAAGAAGTTAGTTTTGGATTCTCCTTGTCTTAAGTTTGATGATAAAAGACTTTATGATGCATGTCAAATAGGCAAGAAGTACAAGTCATCTTTCAAGTCAATAAATAAATTTGCAACATCTAAACCTATATAAATTACCCATATGGATTTTCTTGGAAATTCTAGAGTAGAAAACTTGGTTGTAATATTCTTTATTATTATATTTTTTGATGAATTTTCAAGATTTACATGGGTTTACTTCTTTAAATTTAAAAGTAAATATTTTTGAGTTTTTTAGAGTTTTTTGTAGTTTGGTTCAGAATAAAAAAAGATTTAAAAATAATTTCATTGATAAATTATCATGTAAGATAATTTGAGAATCAATAATTCCATTATTTTTTCTCAAATATGGGAATTAAACATAATTTTCATCTCCAAAAATACCTCAAAAAAATAGAATTATTGAAATAAAAAATAAAACTATTCAATAAATTCTTAAAACTATGTTAAATGAGTATGATTTACCTATTTATTTTTTGGTAGAATATTATAATTATCATGCCATATTATGAATATATTTTCAATTATAACATGTAATGTCCTAACCTGGATCACCTCTAAGATAGTGGTCGTATCAGTGGGTCACATAACCTCAAGCGCGTCTCCCCAAATACGAGAGGCTACCAACTAGAAGAGAGGGACTTTTTAATGTGTCAGTGGGGGAGATTATGCCCTCATACATAATAGGTAATACACAGTAGAAGAAGCAACAATTTATAGAAAATAACATAAGCGTATAAACAAGAAAACTAAAGCACAAGCAATAGAATAAATTATAAAGTTGGAAGCTGATAAATGAAATTAGGTATACAATGATGTCATGCTATGATGTCTGTGCTAATGTAAAATTATGTAAAATAGAAATACAATCATGTAATTAAACTAAAAGTAAAATGACATGAAAAAACAACTACATCTCAAGAAAATGCTCGATCCTCTGCCCCAATCTCCATCCTAAGCAGCAAGAAACACTCAAGCACCAGAAGCGGCATGCTTCCCATTATCCATACCTGCAAGCATAAAGTCTACTTAGGTACCAAACAGCGCCTGAGTAGGTAGTGAGATAAAATCCCAGTAGTCCGGAACCCATGGTATCTAAACATTTCCATTTCATGTTGTAAAAAATATCAGTGTGCCATATATATATATATATATAATAAATGAAAGAAATTAAATAACCAGAATAAAATAAATGTAACTTGGTCTGGGTTCCCAACATCACATGTCCCATACAACCTGCTTTTTCCTAAGATAGAAATCTGAATAAGTTTTCTGTAATAAAGCAAGAGGTGTATATATGTATATAAAAAGTCTAGGAAATATAAGGTAGATAAAAGGAAACATACTCCAAGCTTGTGTTTTGGATTGGGTTTAATCCATGTGTCAACAAGGTGCGTCAAAGTTCCAGAAAAGTGTCACAATTCACAAGGAAAACTAAAGATACAAAAAATAAATTTTTCCATGAAATTTTATTATGATGAGGTTCAAGTTTAGAGTTGGAGTCTGATCTCATCCCGAGGGTATCGCTATAGCACATCCTTCAATTACCCAATGCCATTTAGTCCGTCCAAGGCAATCTATCAAAATACCAAGTATTGCTTGAGGCATGGTTTTACCATGAGTCCGTCCTGATCTCGCATTGAAGGGGTCAAGTATCACCTGAGACTTGGCATAGCCACTTTCCAATGGTCCATCCCCGATGATCCGTTCGGGAACCGGTGTCACCCAAAAGTATATAGAAGACCCGAGGAAGTACTTGTCTGGTAAAGCCTAAGACATCACCCCCACTGGCGCATAAAGGTAACCAGTCAGGAATAGAGAGTTCAAGAATGATTCCTTAATACAGAACCCAATTCTCTCCCCGCCCTAAATTTAATTAGATGTAACATAATAGGTATCACAAAGTTTCATTTATAATTGAAACTAGACAGTATAGGTAAGTCTACCCCAACAAATGACCATTTAAACCGAGTAGCTATAACCAAAGCAATTTATCAACAAAACCAATAAAAATTCACATATTAATTTATAAAGTCACAATAACATAACAATTGAACAAAGAATAAATTAATTAGGCAATAATTAACCAACACAACCAAATATCATTGTTCACAATTACCCAAAATAATTTATTTAATTAAAACTCAACAAAAGAGATCACGCAACATATGCAATTAATTAATTTAATTAATTCGAGGCTAACGAAAAATAGGACAAGAATGTATGCACACCCAAATGGGTATCCAATTATGTTTCAATAATTTAAATGGGTTGAAATGTCTCACACAAAGGTGTGAAGGTTTAGAAAAGTAGTTTATTTAATTTAGAAAGGGTAAAAATTAGACTTTTCTGGTAGGCAGCAATGAGCGACACAACGTGTGATTTAAATGATGAAACTAAATGAAGGTAAATAGATTAGACTCCCTAAATTATACATGTAGAGTATCCTACACTCCACATTGATCTTTTATTTGATCTAAAATGGAAGAAATCAGACGATTTTAGAAAAGCCCCAATTTTGGGTAAAACCCTTCCGTGGAAGATCACGCGATGGATAGAGAAGGAGATCATATAATTCTTGGTGCATGATTTTATCCTTACTGAGAGATTTACTATGAAACTGATGGAGAAAAAATGGATGATAAATGGAGTCGCAATGGGCTTCTGAAGGAGGATAGGAGAGGAGAGGAGAGGAGCAGGCGCACCACTAAGGGGGGTGCTACATGGGCGACGCACAAGGAGAGGGAGGAGAGGAAGAGAGAAATAAAAAAAGAAAAAGAAAAGGAAAGAAAGAAAAAAGAAAGAATAAGGGGAAAAGGAAAAATAAAATAAAATAAAAAATAAAAAATGGGAGAGAAAGGAAAATAAAAATAAAAATAATAAAAATGGTTAGACCCAATTTTAATTATTTTTCAATTCCTCACATTCCCTCTTTTAATTTTATTATTTATTTTTCATTCCTTTTCCATATCTTTTAATTTCTTTAAAATTACTTTAATACTTTTTAATTATTTTTAACCTGAATGCTGCACTAGGGCACGACGTAATATTTTACATAATACCTAAGAAATTATTTAAATAATTTAAATAGCTTCCCAGGATCCGCAACAGGGTACGTAGGCATGTGCCCTGGTTTTATTTAAGGATTTGGACATGAACACTTAACGGTTTGTACCTTGGTTTATGTCGAGACGTTACAATAATTAAAATTATTATTATTTAATATAACTCATCAATGAAACCATTAATAATTTAAAAACAACAACCATTAAAAAAAGATAACGGTTATTAAATTAATATTGATTATGCATTTTTATTTAATGGAAACAATTAATAATATCACATTCATTAAATTTCTCAGTTATTATTTACACCGTGACATAATTTATTAATTATGAAAGTACATTTTAATTTTTTTTTAAACAAATAATAATATTAAAAATAAAAGTATTATTATTATTTCTAATTGTTTAAAAAAATATTTAAAACCAAAATAAATTATTTTCAGGTGCGATCTGACAAAAGGTCCAATGCTCACAAAAGTTATACCCTACCTAGGGAAAACCCCACATCTTGGAACTATTAGTGGTCTCAGATTTCTCATTTGATGCACCATTTGGGAGAAAATAATTATTTATTATTTAAAAAATGGAATAATAAATTAATTAAAAATAAAGAGGGTATTATCACATGCGGGGTTGTCAAACACCCAACGTGTATCAAAGTTATACCCTTCCTAGGGTAAACCCAGCATTCCGGACCTAATGGTAGTATCATATTTCTCATACGATGCACCATTTGGGAGTTATTTCATTTTTTTTAAAACACACATGCATATGAATAAAATAAATTTAATATTTTTATTCTATTAACGTTGAGGGTCTACGGGTCTTGAAACCCCATGCTGACTCATTGTCTAACTCTGAAAATATTTCATAGAATATTTTAAAGTTATAAAGAAGAATTTTATTCTTTATTTAATTTATTTACATTTTAATTTTAATCTAATTAATTTAATAAAATCTTTTTAAAAGACACATCACAATGTCAACTATTAAAAATAAAAAGTTCTGATGCTTGGTTTTAAAACCGAATTTCCCAGATAATGGAAAAATTTAATTTTTTTCACTTTTTTGTTCAGTTCAAAACATGAAATGTTAGAACCTTCCAACCTTATAACTTCTCATCCATAAGAAGCCTTCAGGAACAATGTAACCTTCATCCAATCCACAAGGGTCATGAAGTCTCACAAAAAAGGTTGTGTGGCGTCTCTAAATGCCTAACGCATGTTCCAGCATTGGTTAGGCAAATAGCACAAAAGCCACTAAGATCTGAGCCAACACTCATTTTCTAAATAAAACACTGAGATGGTACCTATCCAAACACATTTAGCTAGAGACACGATCATGTCATCATCTCATTAACTTCTGTCCAAAGTTACTTCTGACTTTGGTTAAAAAGTTATAAAGAGGAAAATTCCAAGTCACGGCACCTTCCAACATCGTAATTTCCTACAAGGCCCACCCTTAAGAATTATAGTGATGCTTCTCGTGTGACAGTCGATTCCCCATCACCCTTAAATCCAAAGTAGAGCCAAATTTTTATGAAAATACCTGTTTGACACAAACCGCACTTGTCACATCTGACGATGTGCCAGAAACAGTCCTTCACTGACCACTCTATTGAACAAGAGAGATAACTAGTCGAGCCAATCTGGCCGACCATTCAAGAAGACGCTCTCCTTAGATGGACAGTGTTTTATGAACTGAACTGTGATGCCTTCTTCCAAGGTATCTTGCATTCACCTCGAACACATCCACATAAATTCATACCTGACTTCTGGTGACATTTCTTGATTTGTGCATCACCGAGCTCGACAACAAATCTAGGTAACCATGGATTGGAACAAGAGGAGTGAAAGGTGAAAATGCAAGGTACTCTATACTCCATGTTTACAAGTGAGATGTTGGTACAAGGACAAGATTCCCATATCAAAACATTGACCAAGACCAGAGCATCATCAGCATGGAGGTCGAGTTAGATGAAATGGCTCGTGTACAATATTTCATCAGGAATTCCTACACGAAAATATAAGGGTCACTCAAGACTAACCAAGCCCTGATTAGAATGACGTGTCAGTATAAAACACTGAGAAAACCAACCTAAATAAGCCCAAAAACTTTTAAAGATTTAACATGGCGTAAGATCGATGCTCTCTTAGTGCATCAAGGATGAAGGAAAGATATGGGACATTCTCATCACTTAAGTAATATTACACTAAGAGTATTTGGAGATTACCATAAGGAAAAAAAAATAAAAATGGCATGAAAGCCCAGCCAAATTGGATGGTGTGTCAAAACACCTGAGTCTCAGGAAGTCATCCCAAGCATTGGGATGAAATTTATTTCATTAACTCAGAAGTCATTTTACTATATAGATGACTCGAAATGTATTTAATAGAACAACTCTTGATGATTACAATGGACTCAACCGGTTCATCACTACATTAAGCACTCGACGACACCACATATGTGAACACATACTACCCTGAGGTGATATAAAAACAATATGACTTTTAAATCGGATGATAACATACTGATTCATCCATAATTGTGGAGAAGAGAGGGTTGAATAACCTATAAAGCAACTAACCATTCCTAAGGAATGTATAACCTAATGGAAAAGATCATTACCTGATGCTCAAGCCCAAAACAAAATTCAAGGAAAACATGACCACCCGTCTGAACAAGGGTGTCATTTTAAGAAAGGGGGTCCGACTGGGGACAACGACATGTGAATAGTTCTATTCTAAATCAACTTAAGGAGAAACTCAAACTACCATTATACCAGGGTCTTAAATAGAGGAAATATCTATAGGTTCCATATCCAAGCCCTTTATATTTAATCACATTTAATCTTTAATCATCAAAAGATCTAATCAAAACATCAAGTAATATTTTTCAAAACAAAAAACATGGTACTTGATCTTAACTAATTCCTCAAGGGAAAAATAGGAAATTTTTATAAAACTCCATTTTAAAACATTTTACATTAATTGACATTCGTACTTAATTAGAAAATCTATCACAAAAATTACATTTAAGCTGATAAGGCGACCTAAAAGGGTCCCACTAAGCCGACCTGGGTTCATTTTAATGCAACCCAAAAAATAGTTGTTTAATTATTAAGAGTCAAAACACCCATACCAAGTTATCTCATAAGGAACAAGAACCAACTATCCTATTTGGTCCTAGTTGTGAATTTATGTAGTTAACCAATTAATTTGAAATTATAACATGATCAAACACATATCAACCTAGATATATGGGTGGATATCAACCTATAAAACAACTATACACTTTAAATTTGTTTTCATTTGGCTCCCCTTCAAAGGAAACCAATAAATTTTAGCAAAACAACCAATTACATAACAAACAAACTAGCAGGTCACTACAAGAAGCTAATAGAGAGATACATGTTATAATCACAGAAGTAAAACATTTTAATCACAGAGACATGATAATAGGCACAGAAGCATGATACAAGGAAAACATGGTATTAAACAAGTAGCATGGCAACAGGATAGCATGCTAAATATATCACTGAAACATGGTATCTAAAAAGGAATGCTAAATAATTACAAGACATGGCATGCATTCAAGGCACAAAATTTGAATCAATTGGCAGCCTAAAATGTAACTACATGGCATGGCACTATGCATGTCATGTGAATTACTATGTGCCTATTATGATGCATGAAATGATTTGTCCTTACCTTAACAGTCCAAGGGTAAAATACTATAAGGTTCATAAATCATAAGTAGTAGAAATTACACCAATCACTCGAGGTGAAATCATATCAACTGTAATATCGAAAAGCATGAACATCAATTCCCAGACCTGGACACATGGTCATTTCTCATACATGGGGTGATAAGTCCTAGGAATGGCTATTAACCAAGCACTAACACATTTATAGTCTCCTATCTACCAATTGAAAATAGTAAGACAAAGGAAAATACCACCACTGATACCACTTTGTAACAACCCGACCCGGGTCACCTCTAAGATAGTGGTCGGACTGGTGGGTCACATGACCTAAAGCGCATCTCCCTGAATTCAATAGGCTACCAACTAGTAGCGAGGGCCTTTTTAACGTGTCTGTGGGGGAGACTATTCCCTCATTGGTAATAGGTAATACACAGTGGAAGAAACAACAATTTATAACAAATAGAAGAAGTGTATAAACAAGTAAATTGCATCAGAAGCAACTAAAAATATTATAAAGGCAGAATCTAATAAATGAAACCAGGTATGCAATGATGTCATGATAGGATGTATGAGATAATGTAAAAGTACAGAAAATAGAAACAAAATCATGAAATTAAACAAAAAGGGAAACGATGCAAAAGCAACAACTGCATCTCAAGAAAAGGCCAAATCCTCTGCCCCGATCTTCATCCTAAGCAGCAAGCAACACTCAAGCACTGGAAGCAGCACGCTTCTCGTTATCCATAACTATGAGCATAAAGTTTACTCGGGTACCAAACGGCACCCGAGTTGGGAGTGAGATAAAATCCCAGTAGGTCGGCACTCACAGTGTCTAAACCTGTCCATTTCAAGTTGTAAACAATATCAATGTTCCATATATATATATATAATAAATTAAAGAAATTAAATAACTAGAATTGAATAAATGTAACTTGGTCCGGGTTCCCAACGTCACTCATCCCATACCACCTACTTCGGCCTAAGCCATAAATCTGAAGAAGTTACCTATAATAAAGCAATAGGTGTATATATTTATATAAAAAGCCTAGGAAATATAATTCAGACAAAAGGAAACATACTCTAAGCTTGTGCTTTGGTTTGGGTTTAATTCATGAGTCAATAAGTAGCGTCAAAGTACCAGAAAAGTGTCACAATTCACAAGGAAAACTAAAGCTGTAACAAATAAAGTTTTCCATGAAATTTCATTATGATGAGGTTCAAGTTTAGAGTTGAAGTCTGAGCTCATCCCGAGGGTATCTCTACAGCACATCCTTCAATTACCCAATGCCACTAAGCTCATCCAAAGAAATCTTTCAAAATACTAAGTATCGCTTGAGGCATGATTTTACCATGATTTCGTCCCGATCTCACACTGAAGGGGTCGAGTATCACCCAAACCTTGGCATAGCCACTTGCCAATGGTCCATACTCTATGATCCCTTTGGGAACTAGTGTCACCCAAAAGTATATAGAAGACTCGGGGAAGTACTTGTCTGTAAAAGCCTAAGACATCACCCCCACCAGCGCATAAAGGTAACCAGTCGAGAATGGAGAGTTCAAGCATGAGTCCTTAATACAGAACCCCATTCTATCACCACCCTAAATTTAACTAGATGTCACAGAATAGGTATCACAGATTTTCATTTATAATTGCAACTAAACAGCATAGGTAACTCTACCCCAACAAATGATTATTTAAACCAAGAAGCTATAGATAAAGCAATTTATCAGAAAAAGTGATAAAAATGCACATATTAATTTATAAAGGCACAATAAGATAAAAATTGAACGAAGAATAAATTCATTAGGCAATAATTAACCAAAAAAACCAAAGATCATTGTTTACAATTACCCAAAATAATTTATTTAACTAAAACTCTACAAAAGAGATCACGCAACATGTACAATTAATTAATTTAATTAATTCGAGGAAAATGGAAAATAGGACAATAACATCGGCACACCCAAAGGGGTATCCAACAATGTTGCAATAATTTAAATGGGTTTAAATGTCTCACACAAATGTGTAAAGGTTTAGCAAAGCAGTTTATTTAATTTAGAAAGGGTAAAAATTAGACTTTGTTGGTAGGCACCAATGAGCAGCACAACGTGCGATTTAAATGATGCAGAAAAATGAATGGAAAAAGAGTAGACACCCTACCTTATACTCTTAGAGGATACTACGCTCTGCAATTATCTTTGAGTTGACCTAAAATGGAAGAAATCAAATGATTTTAGAAAATCCCCAATTTTGGGTAAAAACTTCACGGAAGATCGCGCGATGGATAGAGAAGGATATCATATGATTCTTGGTGAGTGAGGTTATCCTTATTGAGAGATTTACTACGCAACTAATGGTGAAAAAAACAGATGAGAAACAGAGTCATAGTGGGCTTCCAAAGGAGAGGAGAGGAGAGGAGGAGGTGCACCACCAAAGGGGGCGCTACATGGACGACGCACAGGGAGAGGGAGGAGATGAGGAGAGAAATAAAAAAAAGAAAAAGGAAAGGAAAGAAATAAAAAGAAAAAATATGGGATAAAAGGAAAAATAAAATAAAATAAAAATAAAAATAAAAGGGGGATAAAGGAAAATAAAAATAAAAATAATAAAAATGGTTAGACCCATTTTTAATTATTTTTCTATTCTTCTCATTCCTGTTTTTAATTTTATTATTTATTTTCATTCCTTTTCCATCTATTTTAATTTATTTAAAATTCCTTTAATCCTTTTAAATTATTTTTAACCCAAATGTTTCGCTAGGGTGTGACATAATATTTTACATAAGTACCGATCAATTTTTTAGATAATTTGAATAGTTTCCCGGGATCCGCAACAGGGTGCACAGGCACGTGCCCTGGTTTCCTTTAAGGATTTGGACATGAAAAATTAATGGTATATACCATGGTTTATTTTGAGATGTTAAAATAATTAAAATTATTATTATTTAACATAATTCATCAATGACAACATTAATAATTTAAAAAAACAACCATTAAAAAAAGATAGTAGTTATTAAATTAATATTGATTGTGAATTTTTATTTAATTGGAACAATTAATAATATCACATTCATTACATTTCCTAGTTATTATTTACACCGTGAAATAATTTATTAACTATGAAATTACATTTTCATTTTAGTTTTCAAAACAAATAATAATATTAATAATAAAATTATTATTATTATTTATAACTATACAACAAAAATATTTATAACCCAAATAAATTATATTCGGGTGCGATATGATAAAATGTTCGATGGTCACAAAAGTTATACAGTGCCTAGGATAATCCCCACTTCCCAGAACTATCAGTGGTCTCAGATTTCTCATTTGATGCACCGTTTGTGAGAAAATAATTATTTATTATATAAAAAATAGAATAATAAATTAATTAAAAATAAAGAGGGTATTATCACATGTGAGGTTGCCAAACACCCGACGTGCATAAACGTTATACCCTTCCTAGGGTAAACCCAGTATTCCAAACCTAACGGTGGTCTCAGATTTCTCATACGATGCACCATTTGAGATTTATTTAATTATTTTGAAAAAAAACACACCCGTATGAATAAAATAAATTTAATATTTTTATTCTATCAACGTCGAGGGTCTACAGGTATCAGAACCCAGAAATGACTCATTTTCTTACTCTGAAAATATTTTATAGAATATTTTAAATTTCTAAAGAAGACTTTTACACTTCATTTATTTTATTTCCATTTTAATTTTAATCTAATTAAATTAATAAAATCTATTTAAAAGACGCATCATAGTGTCAACTATCGGAAATAAAAAGTTATGATGCTCGATTTTAAAATTGACATGCCCATCTAATGAAGAAAAAAAATTCTTTTGCTTTTTTTTGGTTCAAAACACGGAATATTACAGACCACTTCTCAAAAAGGCACCTTATGAGTTGTGGAATTATAGAAAACCTAAATTTGAGTACTTCAAAGTGTTTGGGTGCAAGGTGTATATCTTGAATACTAAGAAAAACTTTGGTAAGTTTGATCCAAAAGCTAATGAAGTAATATCTCTTGGGTATTATGATACTTCTAAAGATTATAGAGTGTTTAATAAAAATTCTAGGATAGATAAGGAATTAGTTCTCATGAATTTTGATGAAATTGATCTTTTTATCACAATAAAACTCAAATAAATTAAGCTATTTATTTTTTAAATTACTTGAGACTTGATTCTTTTAATGTTAGGTATGAAAGTGAACTATAACATGATCATGATGAATCCATTTATAAAGAGAATAAAACTAAGGAACCTAAGAGTGTATTACCTAGACAACCTAATACTTTAAATAATCATACTTTAGAGTCTTTTATATGAGACCTTGATGAAGGTGTTTAGACTAGGAGGAATGTTGGAAACTTAGTTAAGTTCTCTTAATTTTTATTCCAGTTTTAACCTAAGTCTATAGAAGAATCCTTAAATTATGAGAGTTGGGTAATGGCTATATAAGAGGATCTAAATTATTTCAAGAGAAATAAAATTTAGGAATTAGTTGATAGGACCTCATACCATCCTGTGATAGGAAATAAATGGGTATTTAGAAATAAGAAATATAATCAAGGTGTAATTACTAGGAATAAAGTTAGGTTAATTTATAATGGTTACAATTAGGAGGAAGGTATAGATTATGATGAGACTTTTTCCCCTGATACTAGACTTGAATCTATTAGGATACTTTTAGTCTATGAATATTATATGAATTTTAACTTATAGTATATGGATGTTAAATCATTTTTTCTAAATGGAAATTTAATGGAGGAATTTTAGGTTAAACAATCCCCAAGTTTTGAAAATCCTTATTTTCAAATTATATTTTTTAAACTTACTAAATCTATTTATGTTCTTAAACAAGCACTAAGGGCATGGTATGAGAGGTTAAGTTCTTTTCTCTTAGAAAATGGTTTTTAATTAGGTCTGGATGATCCTGATATTTTTAATATAATTACTTCTTATAATATTTTATTAGTATAAATATATATAGATTATTTTATTTTTGGCTCTACTAATCAAAAACATTGTAACAGATTTTCAAAAATTATGAAAAAGGAGTTTTATGATAGGAGAATTAAATTTCTTTCTTGGATTTAAAATCTTTTAAAATGATTTTGGAAATGTTTTAAATAAAAATAAATATATTATTTAGTTATTGAAAAAATTAGGACTTGAAAATGGTAAGTATTATACAACTCCTTTGTGCACTAATATAAAACTTGATTTGGATAAAGATGGTAAACCAATTGAAAATAAGTTATATAGAGGTATGATTGGTAGTTTGTTATATCTTACTACTAGTAGACCGGATATAATGTTCTTTATTTTTTTATGTGAAAGATTTTAGTCAAATTCAAAAGAGTCACATTTAGTTGTTGTCAAAATAAATTTAAGGTATATAAAAGGAACTGTTTCTTTATCTCTAATTTATCTAAAAACTTCTATTTTTGATTTTATTTCATAATCAAATTCTGATTTTGTAGGTTTCATGTTATATATAAAAATTACCTCAAGTACCTGTCACTTTTTATAAAAAATACCTAGTTTCATAATCTAGTAAGAAGAAACATTGAGTTGCATTGTCAACTGTTGAAGCATAATATATATCTACTAATAGTTTTTTTCTCAAATGTTTTAGATGAAACACATAATTTTATAATTTGGACATAATTTTGATTATGTTATTATTATATGTGATAATACTAATGCTATAAATATTTCTAAACAATTTTAAGTCATTCTAGAAATAAGCATGTTAATATTTAACATCGCCTTCTAAGAGATCATGTCCAAAAGGGGGATATTTCCTTAGAATTTATCTTGTTAATATTTTTACCAAAACTCTTACTAATGCTAATTTTTATTTTAATAAGGGGGTTAGGTTTATTTGATTTTAAATAAAATTATCTATTTTGTTAATATTTTTTAGTTGATAATATGATTTATTTCATTTATCTTTTAAGCTATTTATTTAGGTTTTTTTAGTAAAGATTTATTTAATATTTATATTATTAATATTTTTTATTTTCCTTATTTAAATTTATATTGTGTATTTTTATTTTCTAAACCATCATTTAAATTTAAAATCCCTAATCATTACACTAGAAATATCGACTCGAGAAACTCAAATGTCACCTAAAACCCTTAGAAATATCATCTATCTCTCTTCTACCACCCAACCCTCTTCTCTTTGAACTCTTTATCTTTTGATCACTTATTTCCTCAAACCCAAAATCTTAGAACCCTAAATCCTTTAACTACTACTCGTGATGGATAAGATTAATAGAACTGATGAAGCTAGTCCCAGTAGTGGGAAAAGGAAAAAAGGTTCATGTTCTGATCGATGGGTGATATAAGGAAAAGTGGTGGATTTAAAATGGTTGTTCTAAATGAATCTCCTACTGAATCAAGCTCTTAGTTTTCAAGATTTGGAGTTTATGTTTGATAGATGAAACTTTGAGTGAATTTTCAAAATATGAATAATAGATTTTTTTAAAAACAACTAATTCAGTTTTAGTGAGGTTGAGGATGTATTTTCTCCAAAAGTATTAAATAAGGAGTTTTTTATTTTATTTTTTGAGAAGGATTAGTTCTTATAGTGTCCTTATGAAGTAAATTTTAGTTTTAGTTTGAGTTTGATTAGTGATAGAGTTCAAAAATCTAAAGACATTATGTATTTCCTCTTTATAACTTCTTAGTTTAGGAAGATGATGGTTAAAGATCTTATGATGATCAAAAGGTCCTTTTTAAGTTTATTCATACTATTTTTGTACCTAGTATTGTATAATTAGAAAAGATTTTTTCCTGACATGTACATAATGAAAGGCCCAATGTGATCACTAAGAGGGAGAGGGGTGAATTAATGATATTTTTTTTTTACAATTCCTTTTTTCATATGAAACAATCTTCACCTCTTGTTAAAGAGTTATAAATTTTCTAAAAAATAGGCATCCAAACACAACCATAATAATACAATAATTTACAAGGTTTACTAATAAAAAATAGTATCTAGTCCTTATTATGGTTTTGAAATAATCTAATACCACACAATCCACTAGAAAACAATCCTATTATATGGTTATATAAAGTATGTAATATCCTTACACTTTACTTACACTATGAAAAATACAACAGTGCATGTTTTTCTTAGCATAAAATATGTAACAATTATTTTTGTAATAAATTTTATAAACCTTCGCCAACAGGCTTAGAATTTTGTCATTATGTTTCTTGTACAAAGTTCACTTTTTCTATTATTACTAAACTTCTTCACTTTCTTACCCATAAATAGGTAAGAACCTATTCAGTTAGTTGGTTTTCCATCCAAAAAAAATTCCAATAATTCCATTTAGAAGTCCTTTCGAAAATCCATCTAAAAAGTTTTTTCTAGTGCCCTTTAAAAAATATAAAACTTCATTATATCCAGTTCATTTGATTTCACCTGATCTCATCATCACTATTCATTAAAAACTTCTTATTCACATCAACCAATAGATTCCTTGGTTAAAAACATCATTCTCAAAACACTATCTAATTGAATTTCATTTGGTGTCTCTATATGAAACCAGTCCAGAAGCACTTCAACTTTTCCACATGCATGAATAGTAATTCCACACCATGCACGTACTTACAACCCTTTATATAGGTTCACTCAAAATAGAAAAACCGGGAACTCCAATTTATTTTCCCACTTAAAAAAACTTGAAATTCAAAACTTCTTCTCAAATAATTTTTTGAATACTTCTCAAAGCTTCTAAACTATTCTTAGATCTTCACAAAATCTCTAGAAACCACTTTCTTCTTCAAATTTCATTAACTTCAGTGCTAAGGAACTTTGATAAACCTCCTTCTCATTGAAATATTCACAAACTTACATTGTGATTTTTATGAATTATGAATGATAAGCTCAGCATCATCACATTAATAATTTTATGAAACTTTTCATAAAGAAATTCACTTTACAAAACTTTACCCATAAAAAGTTTGTCTAGAAAACTTTAAAAATTTTCTTAATTTTATGCATTTCATCAGAATGATTTGACCAAATAATTTTTACATCTGATGAACTTTATTTTATTTATAATTTTTCCATTTTCATCGATCATGAAATTTACTTTTACACATCCCCAACTTTACTTCAAAAAGGTTTGTCTAATGGATCTTCATTTGATAGGACTTTATAAGTATGATGGACTTTATACAAATTCTTCCATTTGAATACTTACATTATAAAATTTCAAATTTTTCCTTAATATTCCTTTCTATATCTAATAAAATTTATACAAAAAGTTTTTCTGATGATTTAATTGATAAACATTCATCTAATTATCCTTAAAAAACTTTTTCAGAAGATTTTTCTACTGAATCATATGCCCGGTATTTTGATTGTCTGGTGTATTTTTTACCTTCTTCATCATCTTCCCTTTTAACACTTTCGAAACTTTCCTCTTTTTATTAATCTTTACAAACACCCAACATGGACTTCATATTTTACTAAATTTCAAACTTCTTAAACTATGAATGTACTAATTCATCATAATCAGCAACTCTTTCATAGATCAAATAAAAAATGTTCTTAACAAAAAACATTTTCTAATTTTGTTTGACTGGTGAATTTTCTAGAACTTTGTAAAAAAACTTTTTACACAAAAAAACAAAATTTGTTCCTATTTCTTACAAATGCTTGGATCATAATATTTTGTAACTCATGATATTAGAAACCTTAAGAATAGTAAAAAATCACTAGATTTTTTTTATCTGAACATTTTTTTTCTAGATCTTGTAAAGATACATTTCCAACATAAAAACATCTATCTATGGATTTTGTTACAAAAAAACTCATCTAATCTTTTTGTACATATGAATTCTTTTGTACATCTAATCGTCTTAGTTAAAAAAACTTTATATAATTATCTTCATATAATTCCAACTCTATTTGATCACTATTTTTAGAAACTTTAATAAAGCGAGGTGTTTTTTATAAATACAGAAAAATACATTTCTTCCAAAAAACTTCTTATGATGAGAAAATTCAAAAATTATTGAGAAAAAAATTATAGCATCCACAAAAAATCCTTCATCCAAATTGGTCCCAACACATAGTGTTTCTTATGTTAAGTGATATTAAGTTGAATCTGCATCAGTACATGTTGATATATATGAAGCGTTGTAACTATAAGGATAAAAGGAGACCAATTATCCCTATGGAATGTTGGTGTTTAATGTTCTCTATATGAGAGGTCTGATTTCATATATTAGGATCGGTTTGAGATTTAACCATATAAATATTCTTTTATCTAGAGCTTTAAAGAAGCTCATCTTATTTTGGAGTGTTAAGAAAGGGAATATTATTCCTATAATAGAAAAATCATGGGAACCCTCTGGTGTTCGTTTTGAGGGAGAGAATAGGAGTTTTAGTCTTATTGGCTCTACTAGACTTTCTACTGAAGAAGTTGGAGAATCAAGAGTTAAAGGTAGTGCTAGTGATTGATGAGTGTCTAGAGTTAAATATAGAGTAGTATGGTTAGAAGACTATATTTTGGTGATGATAATTCCCCTACAAGTAGATTAAGAAGGAAAGTTTTAGATAAAAATATTTCTGCAAGAATTAGAGGAGTTATTAAATTATCAAGGGTATATTAGGAACCCTCTTATATGATAGAAACTGAAGTTGTGTTAGTGAAAATACCTCAAAGGAGAGTTCTACCAACACTAGTTGAGCAGGTTTTTTATTCTATTTAAAGAGTGGTTATTCATCTAACTCTAATTGTAAAAGAAAAAGTTAAGTAGGTATTTCATTGTGAGGAGTAAAATATTGAATCTAATACTCATTATACTGATTTTTAAATGATATAATAAGTTTATTTATTTGAATAAGGAGGTACTTTAGTGGATTATTCTACTTATTTTATTTAAAATCAATTAGTTTCATTAGTTTAAAAGTATTTGGAAAGGACTGATGAAGAATTTTTTTAAGGCATAGAGGTTCTTGGTGATCTATTCTTTCCTTCTGATGAAGGTTTGGATATTTAATCTCTTTATATAGAAGAAGTTGGGGAACCATCAGTAAGGGTGGATGAAGTTCCATTAGATTCTAAAAATAATATAGTTTTGAAGTTGATGCTCATAACTTTGTTGCAAGTGTGTTTTCAAGATTTGATCTATTATAAAATTAAATTGTCAAGTTGCAAAGAGGACTCGGAAGTTCTAAAAATAATTTTGAGGAATTGAGAAGTGGGTCTATTTACAAATCATATTATGATTCTATTTAAGATCAATTTTATAGTTTAAAGGAAAATTCAATTTCAAGAAAATATTTTAATGATTTTAAAAGAGACATCAGAGATGTGTTTGAAAAACTGAAAGGGGATATATTATTAAAATATTATTTTAGTGATATGAAAAAAATAGTTGAATTAGTTTTAAGTAATTAAGAATTTAAATTCATGTTAATGGAGATATTTTACATCTTATAGACTAGTTTTTGGAGATTTTTTATGAAGTATGGAGCTGTTATCTACTAATCTCATTTCCTTGGATGAAAGTGTTAAGAATTTGTAGTGTGATAGTGTTCCATTGTACATTATTTTTGAAAATCATAGAGTTAATTGATATATTTGCTTCTATAGAACTGGGTGTAATAGATATTATCAACTAACTTTTATGTGTGATATAAAATTATGTTTAGTCTTCTGATATTGTTCATAATTTTTTTAAGGTGAATCTAGTTGAAACATTAAAAGTCAGTCGAGATTCTAGACATATTCTCAGAGAGTGGGTCGATCCTTTGAACTAGAACTTCAAAGAATTGATGGTTGAACTTCATGCTATTCATATGACTCTTCATGATTCCTTAACCTCTGCATATTCTATAGAAGAATATGAACCTACTTCCAATCCTACCTCGAACCTTGAACCTTAAAATTTGTATATTGAGCTAAAATTCACTTTGTAATTCAAAAACATTAATAAAATTGATGTTATTTTATTATTTTCTATTTTATTCATGTTTCTTTTTTGTTATTTCATTTTTTAAGCCTATACATTTAGAATAAACTTATCTTTTTCTTAAATAACACTCACATCTAGCTCTATGTAAAATTAATTATGTTTTATTCACTTTTTATACTTTCCTTTTTATCTCACAAAAATTGGGGGAGGGATTAAGAAAAACACAACACTTACAGAAAACTTTAAATTTCATCTGTTTTCAATTAATTGGATTAATTTAATTGGATTTATTAATAATTGTAATTATTTGTGTTTTTATGAGTTTTTTATCATCAAGAGGGGAGATTATTGGGAATACAGATGTTGATCCAAAAAATCATTAATTTTGATTCTCAAAAATACACTCATTTGTTTTACTAATAAAGTTACTTCAAGTGAATTTCATGTCTATATTTTTAGTTGAATATATTATTTTATTTTCTATAATTGTGGAATCTTTTATTCTGTAATGATATTTATTTGGGAAGTAAGAATTTTCTACTAATTATTCTGGGAATTTTAAGGGATTCTGGAATCACTATTTAGATATTATAGTTGAAACTTAATGTTGGTGTCCAACCCCATTTTTGGAACCCCACGTTTGAGTTGAACTTTATGTTATATAACCTCACTTTTATTAAGGAAACTCACATTTGAGTACCTAACATTTGATATGTACCTAATGTTAGTAACCTAACCTTAGTGTTATACCTCACGTTATGGAACTCTATGTTTGGAATCAACCATACACTGAAAATCATACTTTTGGAATAATACTCACGTAGATCAAACCCCACTTTGAACTAGTCATCTATAGGATTTAAATTCTAAATTATTCCAAGATTTAAGATATGATTTCACTAGATTAAATCTCTCAATAAAAATATTAAAATATCATTTCATAAGATCATCAACAATGGACTGATTTGTTCCAATTTCTCATAAAATTTATGAATTTTCATAGCTATTAAATTTCAAGTTTCAAATACACTTTTCATTTTTGAAATCATGATTTATCTGCTAACTTTTTTGGATATGTTTGAACTGAATTAATTTGGGATACTTATTTATTATCAGTATATTCATCTAATATATATATATATATTCTAATGATCTAACAATATTATTCTCTTAATCTCTATGATCTAAATCTCTTACTCTAAAAACTACATCATAATTTTCAAATTACATATATTATTTTCTATCAGTTGCACCTCCTACTATACATATCAATGATATATCTATTTTTATTTTTTAGAGTTTCTTAGAACTATATTTTGGATAAAAACATGTTTTATCAAGCTAATACATTGTACTCATCCATATACTACAAAGTTTGAATTGTTTTTTGATGCTAAATTATCTAAATATTCTTATAGCTATTCATATATTCTTCTTCAGGGCTATTCTTTAAAGGATTACAGATATTTATAAGAAGATATATTTAACTTTTAGTTGTGGTGTTTGTATATAAATTATTTTATAGATAATCTTCAACCAAATCCAATCTTATTTGTATTTGAAAACTTGGGTGTTGAGTGTTTTAAGGACTGCTTCTAGTCCTACTTGAAGGCCTTATAAAAGATATTGTAAAAAATTATAGTTGCTTTCACACAACTGTCGAGATCCCTTGAAAAATGATCTACTAGTGAAAATCACCTAACTCATGGATAGAGTGCTAGTGGGATATACTAGAGGATATTTGTGCCCCGAACCACTATAAAAAATGTGTCTCCCTTTTCTTTTCTTTTTAGTTTCATATTTTGTTTAAAGAAAATAGGAAAATTTCTCTTTTCAAGTTCAAGAGGGATAAATTTTAATTTTTTCAATTTTTTTCTTAAGGAAACAAGTCACCCTCTCCCAACCCTCTCTTGTGTCATCATCATCATCATTTAATACCAATAGTGAAGTGTTTTCTCTAATAATTGAGAGGTTCTAGAATATTGGAACTTTTTTGGGAATAAACGAGCCTTTGTAAGGTTTTTCAGACTTAGATTTTGGTGGATATTCAAACACATAGAATAGAATGGCCAGGTATGTGTTTAATTTTGGAGGAACGGTATTGAGTGGGATATAAAATATATAGTTGGTAGTTTCACTCTCGACAATGAAAGAATATTATGTCACTTTGAAGGAAGAAGTAAATGATTTTTTGTGTCTAGTGGGGTTGTTAAAGGATCTTAGAAGAAGGACAGAAGTTGGGACATTGTTTTATGATTCACAGATAATGTTTCACTTGGATAGAGATCCAATTTTCCATTCTCAGATGAATCATATTCAGTTGTGGTAACACTTTATCAAAAATTGGTTTGAAGATTGATTGTTGGACCTATGAAATATTAAAGGAATCTATAATCTTGTGGACATGTTGATGAAGGTAGTTTCTAAGGAAATGAGAGGGTGGTATTTCACCATGGTTGGACTTGGGTGACTAGTCACTGTAGTTGGGGAACTAATTAGTTGAATTATGAAATTTAAAGGAAGTAAGTCTATAGAATTAGTTAGAGGATTCAGTCATGATGAGATCTTTAAATGAACCTAAAGTATGAGATTATTGGGATTGAGAGCTTCCTTTTTTTAGTTGGAGGTAAATAACACTACCAAAGGGAGTGAAAATTTAATGGTCTTACTTTTGATGGTTGCATAGGAGATGGAGAAATAGTGGATATTGTTATATTTGTTAGTTCACTAGATGTTAAAAGAAAATAACAGATAAAAAGTGAAGTTACATAGAAAACCAAAAATTTGTATCATCAGAAGATACGTTAGACTTTATATCTGAAAAAATCAATGGAGGGGGGATAGTGCACTAGTATAGCCAACCGAGGTGGTGGGATTCCTTGACCACACAAAGGATTTTCCTTGAAGGTAAACTAAGGTGGACGATAACCTAGGATGATCATATGGTAGTGGTGACTGGAATAACCTATTGATTTACTCTATTTAAGCAGGATTTTATCACATTGTTGAGGGACACAAAGTGAAAATTTTAGTGCTTAAAATTGTAATTTTTTCCTTCAAGTAATATTAAATTGAAATTTCCACATGGATTAGGGAACAATCCAAAACCATGTAATATTTTTTTTATTGTTCTTTTTTTATTCAACCATTGCATCTATTAGTCTTTATTTTGTTCCTATGGTGGTTTTACAATATAGTGTAGTGGATTGGGTGTGTTCAACTCCCAGGATCCAAATATTGTAGTATGAGATTCTATTCCAGAATTGTTACTTACATGGTTTAAGTTTTGGTGGAGTATCTTCTTGTGGGTTCACAAAAAGGTGGTCATGTACCCAACACTCTCTTTTGATTTCAAGCAATCTTTCAAGGTTAGACCTAGGTTTTTATTATTTTCTTCCCCCCTCTTACATTCCCCTTAGATTTCATTCCTTCTAGGAACCCTAATCACTATATGGTATGAATTTATGGTTCAATATGGCTCTAATCTTGGGGATTTTGTTTTTTAGGGCTTATAGAAGTCATTTCCTTGATCATTTTATCTTTCATTGTCAAATTTGAGCAGTTCCACTTGGATGGGGTAGATTTTTCTATATGATTCCATATTATGAAGTTATTGAAGGTTTTAAAAATATTTTCATATGAATTTATTCATATATTTGATACCCATGATGGGTTTATAAAATGTTTCAAATATTTTCTTGACTTGGTGTGGAGGATTTTAATGAGTCTCTTGTGTTTATTTTTGAACTAAAATGGTTGTGCATGCCAAGTCTTTGTGAAAATTCCTATGAAGCTATTTTGAAATAATTTTGATGATAAATGAAGAGTTTTAGCCTTATTTTTATTTCTAAAGGAAGTAACCCATGTATAAAGTGTTTTTTAAATCAAATAGGTATTTTTGATTTTTGGTGACTCCTAAGGGAGGAAAATGTTGTTTTAAAGTGATGGATCCTTGATTGGTTTTAAAAAGGTGATTTCAATATTGTTTTATTTTATAGAGTTATTTAAAGGTTTGGTTTTAATTTTATGAAAATGAGTGTCTTGGTGATTAAATAACCCTAATTGTGATCCCCCTTGGTTTATATGACGTGTTCATGATGTTTTACCTTTATAGGATGTGAATTTATTATTATTATTAATTGTGAAATGTTTAATTATTGAAATTGGGTTGTTTCATGTGAGGGTGTTGTAAGTGAGATAAGGTTTATTTTTTTTTTTTTTTTATTATTTAATTATATGGTCATATTTTCTTTTTTGATTCCACACCTCCTCTTTTGGTATGTCATGGGGAACCTAGGGTGAGTGAGTGAGAGATTTGTTTTGTGTCATACTAGTGTAGATTGTGTATTGACTAGTGCCCTAGTTAAGATTGATCTATGTACAAGGGAATGCCCTTGTTGAGAGTGATTTTAGTGTATATCATTTATGAATATCATATAATTTTAGATTTTTCTTTGACTAGTTCCTTGGTTTAGATTGTACTCTAGCCAAGGGAAGGCCCCAGTGAGAGTGATTCAGGTATCCATATCATTAAGAAAACAACATAATCTCGATAGTTGATTATCTATTTAAATGTGAAGGAGATATATTCCCAAAATCCATATTCTAAATTTGATGCATGACTATATCATATTTCATAGAATATGTATGTTGTGGATTCAATGAATTGGGTGATTAAACTATTCCATGTTGGCCATCATTTAAGAAATTATTTCATATGATGAAACTTGTGGGGGGGTTCTACATTCATGCATGTGATTTGTGAACTGGTCAATGCATTAAATCATGCATTTAAACGCATGAGTTAATATTATAGAACACAAGGAGCATCCTTGTGTGTTATATAAATCACTATCACTCAATGGTAGAATGAGTGAGTGTGATTATTTTATGCTTGGATGAAAATCCCAAAGACTTAAAGCTCTCTTATTCTCCATCCTTAGCATGTTGAGGTGTTATCACACCATGGTTGAAGGAGAATCCCGTTCATGTGACAAATGATCCATTCAACCTATGGATACCTCCGAAGTTGGAATGAACTTTGTCTATCACTCTTATGATCGTTATCAAACGCATTGAACAGAGATCAATAAGGTTTCAAATGCATCATCAGTGTAAGGTATTCCATTTACAGTAGGTTCTTTATTTCTAGTTGTATGTAATTTTTTATTTCTTAAATGGTAATCATGGATTTTTGGTTTCTATTGGTTTTACTGCTATTATTAAAATCAACCCCAAATGGACCCAATCATGGTATCAAAGCAAACCATGATCTTAGTTTATGAAATCTTATTTGAGAAATGGAAAACACTGAAGAAAAAATCACTTCATTGTCCATGAAAATGGATTGTCTAGTTTGTCACCACATCATAGAGATGGTTTTTTAAATCATTTGTTATGTGTTAACACATGAAAAATATCCAGATTTTATTCACTAGGGTGTAGTGAGGAAACCATTTTGGTTCATGTGTTAAGTTTTAATGCATGTGAAAAAGACATCCAATCTTTATGGGCATGGTGTGGATGCTATTTTACACAAGTGCAATGGTTCTTCAAAAAGTATTTAGAAATAACACTATAGTGTAGTTTAAGTTATACTGGAATGGTTTTCCTTTATGTATCCAGGATGCATAAATTTAGGCAGCCATGGGCATCACCACAACCTAGCACAGACTATGGTGCTAAGGAAAAATATTTTTTACAATTTTTTAATTTTGTATTGAATTAATAATTTATAAATAATTTATAAATTATAATAAAAGTTATTTTAATGATATTAATAAAAAATGTTAATTAAATAATACTAAATGGTTTATAATTAATTAATTAATTTTTTTCAAACATTTATTATTAAATACCTCCTAAATATTAAAATTTAATATTTAAAATACCTTTTAAATTTATATGGAATGTTTTATGGATTATAAATAAAGGGTTTATTTTATAATAATAAATGGGTGATTTTTAACATGTTTATAAATTATATAAATAAGGATAAAATTTAAAAATGTTTATATTTTATTTATGAATTTTTTAATATTACTTAAGTTTAATTGTTTAAATTAAATGTCCTTATTTGGAATACTATTTAAACCAAACCAAAATAAGTTTTGATGATTGATTTGAGCATGGTTTAAATAATGTTATGTATATGATATTTAGATTATTTGAAATTTTTACATAATTAAAATCGGATTATAAATTGTTTATAGTTCATAAAATATCATATATTTAAAATGAAGTGTCATATAATGATGAATATGAAATGTTCATATTGAAATAAATATAAATAGTTGTATTCATAATTATAGAATGTCCATAATGGTAAGCTAAAGTTATAAAATTATTTGTATTTATATTTTTATGAATTGTTCATAAATGGTTATATCATGTTTAAATATTTGAATTTCTTATTTATTTAAAGGTTATTTCCTATTTTTTATAGTTATAAATTGTTTATATTATGAATATTTGTATTCCAAATTTATATAATAAATTGCTTCTAAGATTGATCCTAGCACTTTCATGCTAGGAATAGATCTATAATAAATTTATTTTTTAATCTACCTTGACCTCAGTTAGTAATATAAGTTATAAACTTGAATTTAGTTATTGAATATAGTTTATACATATAAGGTTTTAGAGTTATGATGAATTGGATTCTCTATTGAGTAAAGTCTCCCCGATGAGAGAGACTTGGGGTAGGACTATCTACTGGCCTGGAGGCTTATTCCTTGTCAAGAAAGTTTAATGGGGTTGGATATCTATTACTAGGGGGATTACTCATGTGTACATTCTCAATCTCAGATAACTCCATGACTTTACATGAAAATTTTCATATACCTTATGCATATGATGCATTTGGATATGGATAATTATGTTTGATTTCTAATTTTGGGAGAGTAACACAAATGATGGGTTGTGTAAAGGATTACAATTATTAGGGTTCAAACATATTGATTTGGTGGAAGGAATATGATTCCAAACTAAATTACTATAAGATTTCATATAAATGGAATAACATGAGATAATATGGTGATATTAAATCCCCTCAAAATTCTATGTGTTGTATTCCTTCTAAATCAGCACTTGTTAAGACCTAGATCATCCAACCGGGTAGGTCATGCTAAAGTTGGGTGCCCCTATATTGTTCTTTGTTAACTTTTTTTTGGTGTTTTCTTTAGGTTACACTATTCAAGAGTCCCTAATAGGATTAGGTTATTAGAGGAATATATTTGATTATATCCGTATGATATATTTATATAAATATTTATCCACACAACTATCCAAGAGTCACAACTATTGTGATTGGATGATTCCTTACATAAATGGCTAAGTTATGGGAGAAATGCAAAAGTAACCCAGAAATTAGTGGAATGTGGATCCTAGCTCACTAAATGGATATGATTTAAGGGGACCTCATTTTAGTGGGAGACCATTAAATAAAAGTCTTTATTAATGGTTATAAAGCATGACACTCATCTGATAAAATATTTCCTTGTAGATAAATAGAATCATCATCAAAATTGACCTTAAGATTAATGATTGAAAAATAAAATCTAAATGGTAGCAACTTCCCCAACTGGTACTGAATTTTTTGAATTTTTCTCAAATAAGAAATAAAGTTTTATGTGTTTGAACAACCTCTTCCTATGAAACCATCTAGTGAAGTTGTTCAACAAAACGATTTAGATGACTTTGATAAACATCTAAAATATTCATAATAATTCTCCACACTCATGCTTGTTACCATGGAGTTAAAGTTGAAAAAAAAACATGAGACCATGGATTTATATCAAATGATAGATAACCTGAAAAGGATCCATTAGTAGAAAGATTAGAATGAACAATATGAAGTGAAAAAAGTTATCTTTAGGTGCAAGATGATGGAATAAACCTCAATCTCCACTCATGTACTCAATATAAGTGGGTACATCAATGAATTAGAGAGTCTAGGTTCATATCTTATTCTTTAATTGTCCATATATTTCATTCTACAAACAATATTGAAAAGGTTTTGAATGTTTTTTGTAAATTACATAATGAATGAAATCTGTAAACCTTTACTTGATCTCCTCAATATGTTGAGGATAACTAAGAAAGACATGGGAGGTCTAGGATCTAGTACCATGTTGATGGTAAAAAAATAGAAAGTTGAAGGTTTTGGCTAAATGGGGAAGAAAAGAGGTTGTGAAGAGTCCATACCACCATTTAAACTGAAGAAAAAGGAAGGATAATTTTTCCATTGTGGAGAATTTATCCATTAGAGAAGAAATTTTTTGAATTATATGAAGGGTTGTAAGAAGCCTAGTGGAGATACCACATCATGTATAAATGTTATAAAAATAAATTCAATTATTTTAATAGATATATTATATAAATTATATGATTTTAAATCATTATAAATATATAGGAGGTCAAAATATTAGAAATAATTGATGTTTGAATCTTCAAGTTGTCTTTCATGTAATGGGGAAAAGGAGTTACTGCATTGATAACTTGGATTCTTCAAGATTGGACTATATTGTCATAAGATGTGTATTTTATCTCATTTTTTACTTGATAATAGAATGTAAACAATTATTTTTTAATAAAATTAGATGGGTGTTTTTAATACACATAGTTTGTGATTTTTTCAATTATATAACATGCTTTAAGGGAGACTAAAAATGGATTATCCTGGTTAGCCAATTCATCCTATTATCAATTATGGAAATGTTCCAAAAATATGATTGAATTTAAGGAAAATTTTACCCTCTATTCTCAAATTATTTAGGATAAGTGAACCGGGCATATGATGTCTAGGTTCTAATGTTGTATAGATAGTGAAAATGGGTAAAATTTCAACCCAAAAGAAGAAAAGTTAGTTGAATGAGTTCAACAATGTTTCTTCAAGGAGCCGATAAATGTGATTGAAACCTAGGGTTGTTAGGAAAGATTAATAATTTCATATAATGGATTATAAATATACCTATAGGAGTTTAGGAAACTCCATGGAATTTACATGCCATATATAGGTGTTACAGAAATCAAATATTTAATTTTAAAGGGTATGTGATATCGAAGTTATATTTTACAATTGTTTCAAATATACAATAGTTAAAAATTGAGGGAAGAATTTATATATCTTGTATATTTAAATCAAATGATGAAGCAAAGAGTTTTTATAACTAATATTTGATTGTAAAAGAATTTATCAAGATCAAATGATTCTATATAAAGGATGTGTATCTTAATATCAATTCTATAATTTGATAAGTGAATTGGTTCAATAACAAATTATTTTTTTGAACAAAATTTAGATAATTGATTGTATACACATGGTTTAAGATTCATCAAATTCTATAACATACTTGAAAAGATAAGGGTAAAAGTGTTTATCCATCTATTTATGTAAATATAAAGGAATGTGATTCTGAAACCCATCAGTGGCATGTTTTAAAAGAATTATCTTCTTTTAGAGAAAAATTATTCAAACACATAGAATACCATATATGATATGGGGACAACAGTTTATTTGTTAAATATTCTAGATAAAAGTAAATAAGTGTCTTTTCCTAAATACAAAGTAGTTTGTGTATCTTAGTAAGATATTATGAAGAGAATATACTATTTAAGAAGCTAGTTGGGATATATTTGGACTTAGAGAAGTTCAAAGTTAATAAATAATGGATTATACCTGTCTCAGATTAAATTTTTGTTCACTTAATATCCTAAAAGGTTTAGGATATGTAATGATAAATAGAAATGTAGAGATTTATATATAGTTAATCTGGATAAGTGAACATCACTATTTTCTATAGTATTATACTAGTCAAAATTTCAAATTGAATTACTCTTGGCATCCTAAAAGGGTTTAGGGTATGGAGGTAAAGGAAAATATAAAGAGTTTCATTAGTTATCATAACAAAGTAAACGTCACTTTATCCTAAAAGAGTTTAGGATGTGTTGATAAGGTAGTATTATAAATAGTAACATTATCCATGAAGATATTTTCAAGGAAAAAATTAATGGAAAGAGTTCCAAGGATAATGATAATACACTTAGAAAGAGTTCTAAGTAGACAACATAATTTGACATATAAAATTTTATGTTATGAAGATAATAAATTTGAATATGTTCAAAGGGTTGAATAGTTAGGAATATGATTCTTAAATCTCACCATTATTTAAATTTTCTTACTTCACATATGATTCTCACTAAAGATTTAGTGGGAAGTTTTTATCATATTTTTACATAGAGATGTGGCAGGAATTACATATAGTTGTAATGAGTTAACAAAGTCCTTAAAAGTGCAGCATATATAAGACTGATCTAGCAGTTTATTATATATGATATGATGAACTGGTGCTTATGTTGAGTTTTTTAAATATTATTAAAAGGGTTTAAGAGTATGAAATGTATCATATTAAAAGGAAGTCTCCACCTTATCATTATTTCATGTTAGTTTTATATATTTATATGTTGATATACATTTTGGGAAGTGTAATGATAATTGACCTCTCAAAGTAAGACTTTGAGTTATCCCTAACCAATGTTTTTCATGGAGTATTATAGATTTTTATGAAATGTTAATTTAATCATGAGTAGGATTCTTATATAGAGATATAGAATGTGCTCATAAGGAACAAAAATGGGTTTTTTTGTGCTAGATGGCCTACTAAGTATATCACATGGAGTGTCGTATATATCCCTTTGGTGTATTAGGGGTACATGGATTATATTTTAGTCCTTTCACCTAAGCTTGGTGTGATACCTAGAATGAGAACCTTCATACTTTTATGCCCTACTTAAGTAAATATGTATATTAACATAGCTAATCAGGGGGTACTTGGGTACGTTGTTGAACATGTCATCGGTTGGAGATTAACAAAGATGGGATTTTTCCTATAATATGACAAGTATGACATCTAGGGCCTCAATTGAGATAGACTATGGAGTGTGCAGCCACACCTAGAAAATACATATGATGGTATTATCTATTAAGATGAGTTGCATGTGATATATTCATCGACCAGGTCATTATACACTATAAGAATTGAGAAAAGATGAGTTGGATTTGTGGGATTGACATGCTCTATGTATCATGGTCACTCGATGTCTTAGGAAAAGGGAAAATATAAGAATGCACATCTGTATATGATGCAGACTGGTGGACACAAGTATAAAGATACATATGTTTGATAAAGATCACGCCAAATCCCCTTATAGCTTGAGTAGCATTAATGATTTGCTAGAGGCCACTCTTTGCTTACATATACGGATCCAGATATTGTTATTTGTTTTCAACACTATAATGGATTATAGGGTTACAATTTGTGGTTAAGTAAAAGGGTATTTATTTTCACTTAGACAGATACTCTAAAATTATTTTAGAGTTAATTCAAAAGAGTTTTGTATGGATATTCACAAGGTATTACATATGTTGTGATACAAGGTGAAGTTAAAGATAGATTTCCAAAAGTGTTTTGGAAGATATCTGGGATAATGTTTGGATATGTTTTAACAAGTTATTGTATATGATATAATATAATGTGAAATAGAACAAAGTATATTAGGATTTAATGAAAGTGGGAGGTTGAAGGTGATATATGCCCTAATGCCACAGCCTGCATGTGATGCATGTCTATATCATATTTTATGGCATATGTATGTCATGGATTCAATGACTTGGGAGGATAAACTCTTCCACATATACTATCATTTATGAAATTGTTTCATAAGATGAAATGTGGGGGGGGTTCATTCATGTATATAATGCACAAACTGACCAAGGCATTAAATCATGCATTGAAATGCATGAGTTAATGTGATAGCACCCAAGGAGAGTCCTTGAGTGTTATATAAATCACTATCATTTAATGGAAAAGTGAGTGAGTTTTATTGCTTCATGCTTGGATGAAACTCCTAGATACCCAAAGCTCTCTTCTTCTTCATCCTTAGCATGTCGAGGTGATAACACACTATGGGTGAAGGAGAATCCTATTTGTGTGGAGAATGATCCAATCAGCCCATGGATACCTTTGGAGGTGGGAATTCCATTGGTTTTCACTCCTATGATCTTTATCAAATGCATCAGACGAAGATCAAGAAGCACTAGTAGAAAAAAAACGTTTAACACGTTGGCATTTTTCATGTCGGTTCTATATAACCGATGTGCAAAGCTTTAAAAATCGATATATCACGTCAGTTATTTTATAACCGACGTGATATATCGATCAGGATCCATTTTTTACATCGTTTATTTTATAACTGGAATAAAAAAATTCAGATATTATCTTTTTTAAGTCGGTTATTTTATAACCGACGTGAAAATTTAATCTGGTGCGCTTTATCACATCGGTTATAAAAAACCAACGTGATAAAGCTCCATTTATAATGTTAGTTATAAAATAACGGACATTATAAATAATTTTATATGTCGGTTATTTAATAACTGATGTTATAAACATAGAAAAAAATATTTTATCATGTCTCTTATTAAATAACCGACGTTATAAATATTTTAAATGATTTATCATGCCCCGTATTCAGTCATTCTATTTTCTTCGATCGGGCGACCTGCAACTCGTCTCTCCCGCGTGGAAAACCTAGAAAGGATTCTTTGAAGTCGTTCCCTCTAGCCTCATTTTTCCTAAATCATTCATCATCTTTATTATCACCAGATCTATCAGGTTGACTCACAACACTCAAGTAATCCTCACATAGCTTGGTTTCAGTTATTATTTTTCACGATGCCCTAATCTAATTTTTTGAGATGTTATTTTTCTATCTTTGTTCTTGTTGCCATGGTAAGTTTCATAGTGTTCATTTATACGATGCTAAATTATTTTCTGGTGAAAGAAACCATTGAAGTGAAATCATGCGAGTTTACGACTTTTGTTTGTTTGTGTGTGTGCATGTACAGGGGGTGTCCAAGGGGGTGGGGGTTGTCCAAGTGGGTGGGTGGTGTCCAGGGGTGGTGGGGGGGCTGTCCAGTGGGGTGGGGTGTCCAGGGGGTGTCAAAGGGGGTGGGGGTGGTGTCCAGGGGGGTGTAAGGGCTGTCCAAGGGGGTTGGGGTGTCCAAGGGGTGTGGGGGATGTCAAAGGGGGTGGGGTGGTGTCCAGGGGGTGTGGGGATGTCCAAGGGGGTTGGGGTGTCCAAGGGGGTGGGGGTGGTGTCCAGGGGGGTGAGGGGGCTAAGGGGGCTATCTAAGGGGATATGGGTGACCAGGGGGTGGGGTGGTGTCCAGGGAGGTGAGTGGATTGTCCAAGGGGTAGGGGTGTCCAGGGGGTGGGGGTTGTCTAGAGGGGTGGGGCTGTCTAGGGGGTGGGGGATGTCCAGAGGGGTGGGGGCTGTCCAGAGGGTTTGAGGGGCTGTCCAGAGGGTTGGGGGTGTCCAGGGTGTCCTTGGAGGTGGGGGGGAATCCAGGGGTGTGGGGGGGTCCAAGGGGTTGGGGGTGTCGAAGGGGGTGGGGGTTGTCCAAGGGGGTGGGGACCTGTCCAGAGGGTTTGGGGGGCTGTCCAAGGGGGGATGTCCAGAGGGTTGGGGGTTTCCATGGGGTGTCCAAGAGGGTAGGGGTGGGGTGGTGTCCAGGAGGGGTGGGGGCTATCTAGAGGGGTGGGGCTGTCCAGGGCGTGGGGGCTGTCTAGAGGGGTAGAGGGGCTATCCAGGGGCGGGGGGTTGTCCAGGGGGTGTCCAAGGAGGTGGGGGTGGTGTCTAGGGGGTGGGGGCTGTCCAAGGGGGTGGTGGTGTCCAGGGGATTTCCAAGGGGGTGGGGTGGTTTCCAAGTGGGTGGGGTGGTGTCCAAGGGGGTGGGGGTGTTGTCCAAGGGGGTAGGGGTGTCCAGGGGTGGGGTGGTGTCCAGGGGATGGGGGTGGTTTCCAGGGGGTGGGGGGGCTATCCAGAGGGGTGGGGGCTATCCAGAGGTTTCAAATCGTTGGGATCTATGTAATTTTCAGTAGTGAATGTATACATATTTTAATATTTATACTTCATATTTATTTTTTACAGATGGGTGAATTTGGTATCCAGTTGCACCAGGATGTATTCTTTGTAAAGATTAAGAAGAATGGATCCAAGATGAATTTAAAACTGTTATATCTAACTATATTTTATTTTTAAAATCATTTTCAAGAATATTTTTTTAAATACGCATAGATTTGTTTTATATTTCAAAATTGTTTTACATTCAAATTATGATATTTTTCATATAAACATATATTTGTCTTATCTTAAAAATATTTATAATTTTTATATTTTTTATAGGTAATAATGAGTCAAAGTTTGATTACGGCACATCGAATGAGTGATGAATATGAGGAAGCTGTTGATTCCTTTTTGGAATTTTCTAAACGAAATGTTCCAAGCAGTGAATTTTTTTTTGTCCATGCCTTAAATGTTTGAATATGAAGAAGTTGAAAAGTAGAGAGATAAAAGATCATCTAATTTTTCATGGTTTTAATCTGAGTTATAGCCCTTGGATTTGGCATGGTGAAACTAGACGGAATGTCAGGTCTATTTATGATGATGATTCACAAGATGGTAACTCTGATAGAATTGAAGAAATTTTTCACGATATTGCAGCAGAACAAATTGAGATAGAACCGATAGTTGCGCATCTATATGGTGATGCTGAAAAACCATTGTATCCTGGTTGTATAGATTTTACGATTTTTTCGGTGGTGTTAAGATTGATTAACCTGAAGGTGAAACATGGATGGAGTGTCAGAAGTTTTACAGTGCTGCTATAATTGATGAAAGACATTCTTCCAAAAGATAACGATCTTCCATATTCACATTATAAGGCCAAGAAAATATTATGCCTGATGGGATTGGGATACAAGAAAATACATGCATGTCCGAATGACTGTATGATATATAGGAAGGAATATGAATTTTTTTCAGAGTGTCCTAAATGTGGGACATCACGGTATAAGGTGAAAGAAAAATCACAGGCTGATGTAGAGATTACAAAGATCCCTTCCAAGGTATTTTGGTATCTTCCTATAATTCATAATTTGAAATGTTTATTTTCTAATTTACATGATGCAAAAAGGTCAAGATGTCATTCTGATGAGCGGATATGTGATGGAAAAATACTCCATCCAGTTGATTGTCCACAATGGAAGAAAATTGATGAGAAGTATCCTACATTTGGAAATGAAATTAGAAATCTCATACTAGGGTTGTGCACAGATGGAATGAATCTATAATGAATCCTCAGTAGCACACATAGTTCATGGCCTGTTTTATTGGTAATTTACAACCTCTCTCCTAAAGTTTTTATGAAGTGCAAATATTTCATGTTGAGTATAATGATCTCTGGTCTGAAACAACCCAACAATGATATTGATGTTTTCTTGTCACCATTGATTGATGATTTGAAACTTTTATGGGAGGATGGTATTATGGTGTATGATTCTTATAAAATGGAATATTTTCAACTGCATGCAGTGATTATGTTCACTATAAATGACTTCCCAGCATATGGAAATTTTTATGGATACAGTGTTAAAGGGTATAAAGAATATCCAATTTGCGAACAACAAACTTCATATTGTCAATTGCATCATGGGAGGAAAACAGTGTACATGGGTCATTGAAAGTTTTTTCCTATGGATAACTCTTATAAAAGACTAAAAAAGGCATTCAATGGATCACAAGAATTTGATATTGCTCCAAAACCTTTATCCCCTGATCTGTATTTTGAGAGGGTGGAAAACATTGATGTGATATTGGGAAAGACACAGAAATCTGGTAATGATAGACATATTTGGAAGAAAATGTCAATATTTTTTGAGCTACCATATTGAAGATATCATGAAGTTAAACATAATATTGATGTCATGCACATGGAGAAGAATATCTATGATAGTTTGATTGGAACATTTTTAGATACTAAAGGAAAGACAAAATATGGGTTGAATGCAAGATTAGACTTACTATCAATGGGAATACATTTGGAGTTATCTCCCACTCCTAATGGAAGACGAACATTTCTTCCCCCGGCTTGTCATACATTATCCAAGAGGGAGAAAATTAGCTTTTTTCAGTGTCTTCATGATATCAAAGTACCTCAAGGTTATTCTTTAAATGTAAAAAAATTTGTCTCATTGAAGGACTTGAAGTTGATAGGTATGAAATCTCATGATTGTCACGTCATGATACAACAACTTCTACCAGTTGTATTGCATGGAATATTGCCCATCCATGTCAGAAAGACTACAATGAAGTTGTGTTATTTTTTCAATTCAATTTGTAATAAGGTTATTGATGTGAATGCTTTGAACATTTTGGAAAAGGATGCAATTTGTATACTTTTTCAATTGTAAATGTATGTTCCTCCATCTTTTTTTGATATAATGGTGCATTTAATGATTCATCTGGTTCGGGAAATAAATATTTATGGACCTGTATATCTTCATTGGATGAATCCTTTTGAAAGGTATATGAAAATATTGAAGGGGTATGTTAAGAATCCATATCGACCTGAAGCCTCCATTATTGAAAAGTATATTTCTGAGGAGGTTTCAGAGTTTTGTATGAGCTACTTGGTTATGGCGCAACACATAGGTTTGCCTCCATCTCGCCATGAACGATTTAATAATGAGGGAAAGGGGATTCGTGGATTGAAAATCATATCATTGTTAGCTGAACAGATGAAGAAGTTAGAATTATACATCTTGAATAACATAGTTGATGCTCAACCATATACCACATTGCATATTAATGAGTTGAAACAGTTTCATTCAAAGAAGAAAGAAATGTGGATTTTTAATGAGCATAACAAAACATTTTTTTCATGGTTTAAAAAGACCTTGCTTGGTAGATCAGATGTATCAGAGACATTAAAATGGGTAGTGGTTGGTCCATGTTTAAATGTGATAACATGGTCCGATTATGACATTAATGGCTATACATTTCATACGAAAGCTCAGGACAACAGAAGTGTAGTTCAGAATAGTGGTGTATTGGTGTTTGCAGAAGCAATGCATTTTTCGAGTGCTAAATTCAAAAACCCAATTTTTGTATCAAGTGCATATTATGGAGTGATTGAAGAAATATGGGAGGTTGATTAATTTAAAATTAAAGTTCCTGTTTTTAACTGTAAATGGTTTATCGGTAACAACAGTGTTAGAAACGATGAATTTGGAATGACAGTTATTAATCTGAATAGATTGGAAGACACAACTAATTCTTTTATAATGGAAACACATGAAAAACAAATTTTCTATGTGGTATATCAATCAGATATGCAGTGGGTTGTTGTTTTACAAGGGAAAAAACAATATGTTGGTGAGGATCAACTTGATGAAGATGCTGATTTATGTGAGATCCATACTTCCATGGAAAGATTAACAGAACATAATGATGAGCATGTTGAAGACATGGTTTGTGTCATAAGGAACGATTACGATGAAGGAATTTGGGAAAACTATTCATTTGTACATTCCTAAAATTACAGGTAACATTTTTTTATTTCTTGTTTACATTTATTATTTTCATAAAATGTTAGATATTGTAAGTTTTTTCTTTATTAAAACACGTATTAAAACAAATAAGTATAAGTTTTTGTTTGTTTTAATTTTGTTTAGTTTACTTTATCATGTTTACCATTACATAAATTATATATCTATTATTTTTGTTCAATGAAAATTACTTTACCATGTTTACCATCTTTACCATATTTACCATTGTTTAACATGCTTACCATATTAACCATGTTGACTATTACGTAACTTAGTACAATTTTCTATTTTCTGTTTACATTAGTATTGTAATATTTGAATTTGTATATTTGTGAACTAATGTTTGTTTGTTTTTTTATTTGAAGGAAATGATAGATCAATCAGTTGATCAACCACATGATTCTAGAGATGATCATATTGGTCATACCTCTGGGGAGGAACATTCACAAGATCCTCTTGTTGTTCCCGAATCTTCCTCATGTGCTCCCACTATGACAAAGAGTTCAAGAGTTGGTAAATGTGGGTGCACACATTTACCAAAATTACCACTTGCCCATATGCAAGATCAGAGGATACGCGTTGAGTTTGATGAGGATGATATTTCTAGAGGTCCAAATACAAAAGCTTTTAAGAGTTTTGTATCAACTCAGAGTAAGATCAAAGTAATCATTTTGTATGATGACTGGAGAAGTGTGGATAAAGCGATAATCTCTCAGTTGTGGGAGATGATTTTGGTCAGATCTTTTTCTATTGTTTTCCTATTCTTTAAATGTTTCTAGTATATATAATATGTTTAACTTCTTCTTTATCAGATGACATTTGATATTCCTGACACTGGAGGAGTCAGGAAGAAATGATTATCGATGACTGCTAGGATATGGAGGGATTTCAAATCAACCCTCTCATCTGATTTCATTTTTTGGTCATAGGGGTCATGACAATCCATGTCATATATATCCTTTCATAGATTAAGACACATGGATACAGTTTGTTGAAAGTAAAAGAAAATATTCATTTTTGGTAAGGGCAGTGAAAACTTTTATAAGCTTTCTTATATAAATGATATTATTAATGTTTTATTAATGATTTCTTATTATTAATTTACATAAAACAAGGAAATCTCATCAGGAGATTCAATCTAAAAATTTATACCCTCATAGTTTATCTCGGGGAGGGTATACAATATTAGAAGAACAAATTATGGAAGAAAAATTACAAAAACTAAGAGATGAGTCTTCAAGATCTAGAGAGGTGGACCCTCCATCCCCTCCATCTAGACATGAAAAATGGAAGAGAGCTTGGATGGGAAAAAAGGGCAATATATTTCAGAAGATTCGAAAATCGTAGCTGAGAGGATTATAAGATATCTATTTTATTTATTTAAGCTAACTATATTCTTCATATAATTTCAATCATTACAGAAATGTTCAATTAATTAATATAGGATTCTCTTGAGGAGTATAGCTCACATGGGGTATTTACAGTTGTTGGGTAGCAAGATATTTTATCTGCAACATTAGGAAAGCCCAAACATCTTGGTCGTGTACGAGGATATCTGACAGGTGTATTGGTAAGAAAAGTGTTTCCACATTCTTCAAATTCTTCTGTTGAGGGTGTTTATAAAAAAATATAATCCTTGGAGGCTAAAGTTCATAATATTAATGTGATGATGGAGGAAAAGAATAGAGCGTAGGTAGAGTCTATGTTTGCAGACATGAAAAGACAATTTCAGACTGCATCTCCCACTCCTCCACCTCCCCCTGCAGACCCCATTATTTATCCTCCACCTCCGCCATTAGATCCCACTCCCCCACCTCAGCCTGCAGACCCCATTTTTTATCCTACTCCTCCACTGCAGCTTCCTACTTATTACAAGTTTTATGTTGATGATCCTAAACATCATATAGTTCCATATGGGATGATATATTGTATAAAAGATATAGTTCATCATCAACAATTAGAGGTATAGAATCATAGGGTCACTGTATAGGATATTATAGATAGATCAGCTCAAGTACCATTACCTACAGATGAGGTGCCGACAGTTGGACATAGTATTGGCCATTTTTTAATTTGGTCATCCAAACTTCTGTGACTCATTACCATAGAGGTATGTATATTATATCTTCTATTTTATTTTTTTAGTAAAGTTGTTTTATCATTTGAAAACTAATATATTTTTCTATTTATTTTTACAGGAATACTTCAAAGGTAAAGAAATATTGTATAGACAACAACAAAGACAAATGGTTATGACATCAGATACAGATTCTAGTAGTATTGACAGATTGTCAAGATATTCAAATTTGTTGGTAGATCATTATGAGTTTCTAATGGAAGCTCATGTTTGTGGATGTGCAATAACTGTGGGGATTGTGAAAACTGATATCATGGAGCTTGTTACTGGAGATAAGTTGGGCATCAACGTGGTGAAAATTTTTTCCATGTAAGTCTTAACACCTTTTTCCTACGTTATATTTACTAAAAATGTATACTTATGTCTATTTTGTATTAGGTATCTTTATAAAATTTGTGAGAAGAATGAGCGGACAAATGTATATGGATTCATAGACCCACATTTGATTTCCCTTAAAGCATGTGCATTGTATGAGGAACAAAGAATGCTTTATATTGCTGAAAGATTTGAACAGAATATCGTCACAAAATTTTGGATGATGCCTTTTTGTGAGAGGTATGAAACACATCTTTGGCAAAGAGTTCATTATATTTTAATATAAAAAAACACTAACCTTAAATTTTCTTTTATCAGTGATCATTGGATGTTAGTTGTTTTTTTCCCAAGGGAGAAAACACTTTATTGGATATGCTCTGTTCATGGAGATGTGTGGGAAATTTTTAAGAAAATGTTGGAAAAGTAAGTTTCAATTTCTCAATAGTTTTATATATTATAATGAATTTTAAATTTATCCCATTCGTATTATTTTATAACAGGGGATGGGTCTACTTTTGAAAAAACACAAAGAAAAGGAGTGATAAGATCAAATATGTAAATGTAAAGGTAAATATCCATTTATAATTTGAACTTTTTGATTTATTACATAAAAATAATATATTGAATTTACACTATTTCAAACAGAATTTTCATGAACAACAAGGCGTCATCGAATGTAGATATTATATGTTAAGATTTATATATGAAATAATTACAACTAGAACAGTTGTAAACTTTGACCTGGTAATATTTACTTTTAAACTTTTCCATAATATTTCATTTCATTTATTCATTATACACGTTAACTACTATCCTTTTAATTTGTAGCTATTTGATGACCCTCAACCCTATAGTGCTCAAGACTTCAAACACTTACAAGTGGAATGGTCAAATTATTTTACAGGTTTGATTGAATTTTAGTTGTTTGTAGTGTAAAATGTAATTTTGAATATTGTCATTGTAATTGTTTATTTGGTAGTCGTTTATGTTGGATTTAGTTTTTTTTAAGTTGACACTTTAATTTTTGAATGTTATATATGTGAATGTTTAATTTTGCTCTACTTTTTGTTTCAGTCTACTTATGATGGTTTTTCTTGTATGGATTCTGGTCTGGGGGGAGGGGTTCCAAGGGTGTGGGGGTGTCTAGTGGGGTGGGGGTATTCAGGGGTGTGGGAGGGTTGTCCGGTTGGGTGGGTGTATCCTGGGCTTCCATGAGAGTCAGGGCAGTCTAGGGGGTGGGAGCATTTCTAGGAGGGTGGTAGGGTTGTCCAGGGGAGTGGGGGTTGTCCAGGGGGTTTCCAGGGGTGTGGGGGAGTCTTGTGGGGTGAGGGGGGTTTCTAGGGGTGTGGGAGGGTTGTTCAGTGGGGTGGGGGTGTACAGGGTTTCCATGGGGATGGGGGGAAGTCCAGGAGGTGGGAGTGTTTCCAAGAGGGTGGGAGGGCTATCCAGGGGAGTGCGGGGCTATCCAGGGGGTGTCTAGGGGTGTGGGGTGTCCTGTGGGGTGAGGGGGTTGTCCAGGGGTGTGAGAGTGTTGTACAGGGGTTGGGGGTGTCCAGGAGGGTGGGGGCTGTCCAGGGGGTGGGGCAGTCTAGGGGTGTGGGGGTGTCTAGGGGTGTGGTGGGGGCTATCCAGTGGGGTGGGGGGTTCTGGTCTGGTTTTGGTTGGGTTTTGGTCTGTTTTTGGTCTGGGGTTTTCAGTGGGGTGGGGTGTCTGGGGGTGTGGTGGGGGATATCCAGTGGGGTGGGGTGTTTTGGTCTGGTTTTGGTTGGGTTTTGGTCTGTTGGGGGGTTCTGGTCTGGTTTTGGTCTGTTTTTGGTTTTTGGTCTGGGGGTATCCAGTGTGGTGGGGGTTGTCCGGGGGTGTGGTGGGGGCTGTCCAGTGGGGTGGGGGGGGTTCAGTGGTGTGTGGGAGGGTTTCCATGAGGGTGTGAGTGTTTCTAGGAGGGTGGGTGGTCTGTCCAGGGGAGTGGGGGCTGTCCAGGGGGTGTCTAGGGGTGTGGGGGTGTCCTGTGGGGTGAGGGAGGTTTCCATGGGGGTGTGGGAGGGTTGTCTAGTGGGGTGGGGGTGTCCAGGGTTTCCATGGGGGTGGGGGTATTCCAGGGGTGGGAGGGTGTTCAGGAGGGTGGGAGGGTTTCCCAAGCGAGTGGGGGGATGTCCATGGGGTGTCCAGGGCTGTGGGGGGTGTCTAGGGGGTGGGAGGGTTGTCCAAGGGTGTGGGAGGGATATCAATGGGTGTGGGGGGTGTCCATGAGGGTGGAGGGTGTCCTGTGGGGTGAGGGGGGTTTCCAGTGGTGTGTGGGAGGGCTGCCCAGTGGGGTAGGGGTTTCCTGGGTGTCCATGGGGGTGCGAGGGTGTCCAAGAGGGTGGGAGGGTTGTTCATGCGAGTGGGGGGATGTCCAGGGGGTGTCCATGGGTGGGGGGGTTTCCAGTGGGGTGGGGGTTCTAGGGGTGTGGGAGGGTTGTCCAGGGGTGTGGGAGTGTTGTCCAGGGGGTGGGGGTGTCCAGGAGGGTGGGTGTTTCTAGGGGTGTGGGAGGGCTGCCTAGGTGTGTGGGAGTGTTTTCCAGTGGGTGGGGGTGTCCAGGAGGGTGGGGGTTGTCCCGGGGTGTGGGGGTTGTCTAGGGGGTGGGGGCAGTCTAGGGGTGTGGGGGTGTTCAGGGGTGTGGTGGGGGATGTCCAGTGGGATGGGGGGGTTCTGGTCTGGTTTTGGTCGGGTTTTGGTCTATTTTTGGTCTAGGATGTCTAGTGGGGTGGGGGTGTCCTGGGGTGTGGTGGGATCTGTCCAGTGGGGTGGGGGTGGGAGGATGTCTAGGAGGGTGAGAGGGATGTCCAGGCGAGTGGGGGGATGTCCAGGGGTGTCCAGGGGTGTGGGGGTGTCTAGTGGGGTGGGGGTTTCTAGGGGTGTGGGAGGGCTGTCCAGGGGTGTGGGAGTGTTGTCTAGGGGTGGGGGTGTCCAGGAGGGTGGGGTTCTAGGGGTGCGGGAGGGCTGTCCAGGGGTGTAGGAGTGTTGTCCAGGGGGTGGGGGTGTCCAGGAGGGTGGGGGTTGTCCAGGGGTGTGGGGGGTTGTCCAGGGGGTGGGGGAAATCCAGGGGTGTGGGGGTGTCCGGGGGTGTGGTGGGGGTTGTCCAGTGGGGGGGTGGAAGGGTGTCCAGGAGGGTGGGAGGGATGTTCAGGCGAGTGGGGGATTTATAGGGGTATGGGGGGTGTTCAGTGGGGTGGGGGTTCTAGGGGTGTGGGAAGGCTATCCAGGGGTGTGGGAGTGTTGTCTAGGGGGTGGGGGTGTCCTGGAGGGTGGGGGTTTCTAGGGGTGTGGGAGGGTTGTCCAGGGGTGTGGGAGTGATGTCCAAGGGGTGGGGGTGTCTAGGAGGGTGGGGGTTGTCTAGGGGTGTGGGGGGCTGTCCAGGGGGTGGGGGCAGTCCGGGGGTGTGGGGGTGTCCAGGGGTGTGGTGGGGGCTGTCCGGTGGGGTGGGGGGGTTCTAGTCTAGTTTTGGTCGGGTTTTGGTCTGTTTTTGGATTGGGGGTGTGTAGTGGGGTGGGGGTGTCCAGGGGTGTGGTGGGGGCTGTCCCGTGGGTTGGGGGGGTTTGGTCTATTTTTTTCAGGTTTTGGTCTGTTTTTGTATTTTTTTGGTCTGTTTCAGGTCTTTTGGCAGGGCATAGTACTGGTTGATCGGTTTTATTAAAAAAATGTTTTTTACATCGTTTATTTTATAACCGATGTAAAAAATGAATTGGGATTAGTTTTAACGTCGGTTATTTGAAAATTGACGTAACAAATGCATAGGAAATGGTTTTTACATCGGTTATTTCATAACCGACGTAATAAATGGAAATGAATAGTTTTTTACATCGGTTATAAAATAACCGACGTAGTAGATATGTTTTCACATCGGTTATTTTTTAACCAGCATGGGAAACTGCTTGGTAGACAGGTTTATCACGTTAGTTATGAAAATAACCGACGTGATAAACACTTTGGAAGAGTGATTTATGACATCGGTTATATAATAACCAGCATGAAAGAGTATATACCATGTCAGTTATTAAATAACCAACATGATAAACCACAACTCTGAAGTGTTTTCCATGTCGGTTTTTTATCAACTGACATGAAAAACGCTTTGGATTTGTGTTTTTTACGTCAGTTTTAAAATAACTGACGTAAAAACAATGTTTATAGAATCTCCTGTAATAACGTCAGCCAAAATCTGATGTAAAAAATAAAAAATAACCACTGTAAAAAATATTTTCTGCACTAGTGAAGGTTGTAGAGGTATTATCGGTTTAAAGTATTCCATTTATAGTAGGTTCTTCATTTTTGATTTTATGTGATTTCATATTTCTTCCATGGTGATCCCAGATCTTTGGTTTATATTGCTTTCACTGCTATGATTAAGTGTTAATTGACCCCAAACAAAACCCAACAATATTTTTAGATCTTATCATGTTAGGACCTTGGGAGTTTCCCAAGACACATATTCCTTTTTTGATGATTTTATATAGGGGATTCCCACCACATACTATTACATCCCCCAGTTCAAGTGATTTATGTTGAACTATTGTGCAGTTGTGGTTTGTTTTCCTTTTTATGCTTAATTCATCTTATGGTGCCCACTTGAGTTTATATTTTAATTATTTCATGTCTGGGTTTATTTTTTTCAAATGGTTTTCAAGTATGGGTTTGTAAATGGTTTTTAATGTGGATTGAAAGAATGATTTAAAATTAAAAAGGGAAGTGTTTGTTTTATGTATGGTATTTTAAGAAAGTCTTTGTAAATGAGGAAAAAGGATTTGTTTTTTTATTTGAAATCATAAATCCTCATTTCTGGTTTTAAAGTGTTTTCAATTACTAAGTACAGATCCTATATGTTTTATATAAAAAGAAGTGAACCTTTTCTTTATTAGTAAAGAATGATATTTGGTTTCCTTTTCACTTCCTCTAATGGAAAACCTTATTTTCTAAATATATTCAAATTGAAATTTATGAAATGTTTTGTAAAAGGAATTTCATAAAATCTTTGGTGAAATCTTATTGGGCATGTTTAGCTCACAGCTTTCATACACGCTCATTTGTGTGTGTGTGCAACTCTCATGTTTTTCATAGAGGTGCCCAGTTTTTTATCTCAGTTGGGATGTTTTTTTTGGCTCATTGATGAGCATTGTGGATGTGTTAACTGGTTGTGGGTCACATAGAGATCTTCAATTAGTGGCTCGGTTTGTTTATTATTTTGGGATGTTTATGTATCGGCCAATTCGGCCAGGTGTATCCTATATTTTAAACCTCATTTGTATTATACTCCTATCATGTGTTATAAGCACTTTGGTTTTTTGTTTTTTGTGTATATTCCTAGATGAGAGTAATCACTGTTATTGATAATGTCCCGTTGGATGTTTTATTTTGGTTTATTTCATGTTTGGTTTGTCCAATGCTTGTATCTATTTATTTTGTATGTCTAGAGGTTCAATGTATGAATGTTGCATGCCAGATTCTTGGTAGATTTCATTGCTTTGTGACTATCATTTAAGGGTGAAATTATTCCCACCAGTTATTTCATTTGATATCCCGACACTATTTTTCAGACCATGGCGATCGAGAACGCGCTTCAAGCCTTGTGGCAGATCGGTTTGGGTACCAGTTCAGAGGTAGTATGGGCCGATTTGTTACACATGACATTGTTCATGTTTATTAAGTTAATTTCATTTGTGTTGTGGCTTGTTATTACTGTTATTTAAAAAAATATTCTATTGTTGTGATAATATTATTATTTATCTTCAGAGGGTATAGTCTCTCCACTATCACCTCTTAGACCTTCGTTGCTAGTCAGAACCCTTTGGCATACAGGGAGGTGCGCCTAAGATCTAATGGTGCACCAGTTTGTTTATTGTAGAGTGAGTCTGATCGAGGCGTTACAAAGAAATCCCTAAGGCTTAGATAATCAAGCGGTGGTCGAGTATGTTGTTGATAATGTCATGAATTGGTGCTTAACCAAGATGAGATTTGTCCTCTTGTATGACGAGCATAACATTTGGGGCCTTGATTGAGATAGAATGAGGAAGTTTATGATGGTGCCTAGATAGTATATATGATGTTTTTATATATTCAGGTGAGGGGTGTGATGTGTTCTTTCATAAACATGAATTACATGTGATATATTCATCAACTCAGTCAGTCTATACTCAGAGAAACGAGAATGTATGAGTTGGCAATATTAGATTGGCATACTTTGTGTCTCATGGTCACTCGATGCCTTAGACAAAGGTATCATATGAAAATGCATGCTTGTATATGATACAGTTGGTAGACCCAAGTATAGAGATACATATGTTTGTTTGAGATCATGTCAAATCTCATTATAGCTTTAGTAGCATTGATGCTTTGCTATAGGCCGCTCTTTGCTAACATTTATGGATTTGGGAATTCATATTTTTTGTCAACGCTATAAAGGCTCATTGGGTTACACTTTGTGGTTGAATGAATGGGAATTGAGCTTGACTCAAAGAGCTTCTCTAAGATTGTTTTTTAGAGTTTATCCAAAAATTATTTTTGTTTGGGTATTTCCAAGGTATTACATATGATGTGATACATGGTGAAGTTAATGATAACTTTCCAATTGTTTTGGAAGATATCCAAAATGAATTTTGGATATTGTTTCACAAGTTATTGTATATGAAACAATATAAGGTGGAATGACATTAAGTCTATGAGGCTTTAGTTCATTTGGGAGATTGTTGGAGTTATACCCTAAAGCCATATATATATATATATATGTGTGTGTGTGTGTGTGTGTGTGTATAAGGCCCCAGCCTTAAACCTTACTTAATCTTGAGTTATTACAAGATTACACATTGAGGATCTTTTCAGGTTTAGAGTTTTAGAGAATTAGATCATAAAACTTGCATTACATTCCACATTTAAACAAAGTGGCTACATAAAAGATAGTATTCATTTTTCCCTTCAACGGAAACATATTTAAAATAAAACATGGATTCTTTCTTGACACTTCCTTGACACTATCATCATTTCATGTACCTTTCCCTTTACCTATGAAAAAACATTTCAAGAAAACTTGGGATGAGCATAAAAAGCTCAGTAAGGGTTATAAAAAAATGGAAAGGAAACATGAGTTCATATATACATAAGAATGAAATCATACTTTACCCATAAAACATAGGCACTTTAACATACCTCATCAAATCATGAATAAATCATAGAAATCATAAGGCATAAAAGGTAACTTGAGGTATTCATAACATTCTTACGTAGGGAGTAACCCTCTTGGTTACGTTTGGAATACCCACCACAGTATATTCCCTAAATCTCTTTGTAGAAACCTTAACGTTTCACTCCTTCGCGTTACCCAATGCATTGGAGAGCTATATCGGGCTCACCCACCCTTAGTTTATCACGGAACCACCCGTTTTCATAACAATGCCCAAGAACCATAACATAAACGTATCACATAAAACATGCATAAAGGAAACATAACATTTCCACATTTCAATCACAATATAACATTTTAGTATATTGAAATAATTAATCCATACAAAAAGAAACCATTTCCAAAACCATTTAAAACATTTAATAAAGAGATTTTTGAATCAAAGTGTCCCATACCACCTCGAAGATTTTAAAATTTTAAACCATTAATATCCATATAAATAAATCCTTAAAACCATTTTGAAAACATGGATATTAATAAGAACAAATAATTAAAACATTTAAAGCGATATTTTGGTTAAAGGGGTTCTACCAAAATTAGAGACACATGAATACAATAATTGAGAAATAACATTTAGTCAGAACTTTATAATATCATGAGAATAAATGGATTCATGATATAATATTCCAAAGGACAGTATATACACCATATAAGAGTGAATTGGTGCATAACAACAATGAAGTCTCAATAGAAATGTCAAATGTGATGAATTCCCTTATAAAGAAGGTATCCTTAAATTAAGGATAATTCAATCTCAAAATTATGTGTGACAAATATAAATACACCCAATATAAGTGGATATTAAGTGTAAAACAATAAAAGGTCATTTACACATATTCAAAAGATGACATATTCAATAACTACATGTTGAACCCAAAGAAATCAAAATTGGGTTAAAAAGTTCCCTTGGTAAAATTCGACAGCCTAACGGCATCACTTCAAAATTCAGAGAATGAGTTGATGAGAGATAAAAAGGGCATCTCATCACTTGGACATAAAATTTACATCAATAAGGATATAAAAGAACATATCCCAACATAATAGTTTGTGAATTAAAAGACATAACAAAAGAAGTCTTTTAAAAAGAGGAAGGTGAAAGGTCCCCTTACCGAGTTGGGTAACTTTCAAAACGTACACCCCATGGAAGAAGGGCCATACAATGAAGATGTGAATACCCATAAATGAAATTATACTACACAAATTTTACAATAATGGGCAGTACATACACCACTCAAAGGAAATTGTGGCAAATGTATCATAAGTCTCACGGGAATAAAAGTGAGATGAAAAATCCCTTATGAAAACTCGGCAGCCTAACTGCACCACTTAAAACTTCCAAAATGGATTGATGAGAGGAAATAGGGTATCCCATAACATTACCATAAAATGTACAGAGAGAGGAATATAAAAGAACATCCCCCATCATAACAAAGAGGATCTTAAAAGAAGTGACATAAAGGAGAGTACTTAAAAAGAAAGAGAGAGGTTATATCTCTTACGAAAATTCGGCAGCCTAACGGCGCCACTCAAAACTTCCAAAATGGATTGATGAGATAGAATAGGGTCTCTCATCATTTGAACATAAAAATTATAGTAAGAGTAATATAAAATAACATACCAATAACAAGAAATATGAGCTTTAAAAGGAATGACATAAAAGATTGTACTTAAAAAGAAAGAGAGGAGTAGGATCCCTTACCTCGGGTCCGACTTGACTCGATCGTTCTTTAATCTCCTAAATAATAAACTTGAGTTAATTTATACTTCCTTAAGAACCTTTTTCAAGTTCATTATTCCTTTTATATCACTTATTACCATGTCATAGACATTATGTAATCATTTAAGTTAATAATATTTGTTTTATCGATATTTGGTTCTTAAGTCGAAAGTGGACTTCTTACAATTACATGTTGTTCGTGTGGCCAAATGTTCATTATATCCAGAATTTTATTCATGATGTATATATCATATATATCATATATATCATATATATCCAGTATATTTATGCATTTATAATATTACATAACATTTAGAGTTAAGAAATGAAATGCACCGTTCATGGAGACGGTAAACCGTACATACGCATGAACGCTACTTCCATTTCTATTTCATATTTAATGGAATTAAAACATAATGATACATAATAGTATTTTAATTACAGTATGTTATCATATATAATATCATTAAATATATCTTTTATACGTACCACATATGGTATTACCGAATCAAATCACTTTGAGGGGGCGGTAGTCCGCACTTCCTTAAATAAAGATATCGCGTTTACCCATAATGGAAACCATAAAGGTATGCCATAAATGAAAAATACAGAAGCTTAAGTAAAACATAAACATATTAGATATCATATATAAATATAGTGTCATCTTAATGTCCACCTTTTAAGGTGTTAGAATAATGTTGAACAATCATCGTTTCGGGAGGCAGAAATTCGTCATCCATAGAAACAGTATGTTCCTTAACCATTAGATGTAGGTGTGTGTAAGTGTAGCTCGAATCCTTCTTATAAAAACATCCTAGTATATTGAAGATACTGGATTTGTTACAAAATAAATTAATAAAAATATTTTAGGGGTTTGGATAAGTAAAATAAAACAAAAGGACTCAAGTGAAGACATTACCTTAAAATCGGGTAACTTCCTTTGATTTGAGCTCAAACGCTTCCCTGGAAAAGATTCTGCCCAAAGTGAGGCTTCAAGGAGTTAGATAGGGATGTGGAGAGACAAAATGGGCAGGAGTTGGCCGAGCCAAAGGCTTTGGAAGTGTGGGTAAGGAGGTAGAGGTGGGGGCTTTTTATAAGAGGAGAGTAGGGGCACTCTTGGAAAGGTATAAAATGTAACATTATTTCCAAATGAGTTTCGGATTTTAATGGTCCCACAATGATATGTTTCGAGGATAAGTTGATAAGGGTTCGAAATACACCCATACAATAGGTTTTGGACATGTGTAGGTCTTATATTTTACATTATCTTTCCATTTTATTTAAATCGTTAAATAATGAGGTCATCGATGCATCATCATGATGTCATAAATAATTTAATTTATTTAATGTCTAAAAATTATAAAAAAAATACTATGATGTAGAAAATATTTTTAGATTTACAATTAATATTTATAGTCCAAAATATCATTTATGTAGACAAAATTAAAAATATTTTACATAGGTGAAACATTCTTTGTCACATTTAACATTTTTTAAAAATAAATAGATAAAAAGTCACTTTCTCACAAAAGTGATTCCATGGGGGCCCCAAGTTTGGCACAAGGCATCTCATGGTAGGCCATGAGACAACCAGTAGCCTTAGGACACATTTTGTGGTCATTTTTTATTATTATGATATTATCTTATTATCTTTAACTACCTGATTACTCATTGATCAAAATAATTAAAGATAATTACCGTCGTTACTATTCATAATGTCCAAAAACAAGAGTCTTAATTACATAATTTGGACCTTCTGATTCCAAATATGTAATTCATTTTACCAAATTCCAAACACATAAATTACAATAATTAATTTAAAAAAACTTCCCATTGTCAAAACAAATAGCGGGTTTTTTAGAAACAATATTTATGAAAAGTTTGGCACTTGTTTATGCCTAATTCCAAAGTAAAATTAATCCCAATGATCATCATTGAATTACATGGTAAAAATATATTCTAATTACACTTTAAAACAAATTAAAAAGATAATATAACCATATAATTAAATTATATGAAAAAGCAGTTTTGATGTAAAATGCAGTATTTTTTCACTATTCATTGAAAAATGAACATTGTCAGAAAAATACCAAAAATTAACCCAAGGTAAATTTAAATGTCCCAATCATAAATAATATGTTTATTTTGAAAAATAGAGCTTATAAAATTTTCAAAAAGTGGATTTAAAAGGGGTTCGCCATCAAAAGGCGGTTAATCGACCTTTTAAAGAATATTAGAATGTTTTCATTTAAAAACTGGATTCATTTGCATTTTTAATCCTCTAAAATTTATTGTAAAGAGTAAAAATATTTGAAAAACATATATAATTATTTTGTAGTTAGTTTTGTTCATTCTCGCCATTACAACGGCTAGGCGTTAACTACCATTTAAAATAATATTATTTTATTATTAGAGTGCAACGTAAGATTCCCAAGAAACTCGTTGTTGCGTGTTGGGTACGCCATCGAGCATAGCATCCCCTTTAAATTAATATTAATATTTTATTCACAAATATGGATAAATATAAAGATGTCATATTCTTTATTTACTTGGGGTGTTACATCCTTCCCCCCTTTTGGGAATTGCGTCCTCACAATTTTAAAATTGGGCTTGGAAACATCCTTGAAAGTCCCACATCAGAACAAGAGTCGGTAAAACAATCACTTTAAAATAAAGAAAGATAAGTACAAAGGTCACCCGAGTTAACCCATACTAGGATTCCAAGTATGAAAATATGGACATGGAGGAAAAAACAAAGGGTCATGTTCTGATGGAGAGTGATAGAAAACATGTTTAGGAGAAAGTTAACCACAAGAAAATCACAAACTTGTGATGGGTTAAACAGTATTCGATTCCCCAATAGGAAAAGTTAATAGACAAAATTTTTGTTTTAAGTTACTTTTTATTGAGTAATTTATTCATAAGGAAACATAATCACTTATCATGTTGACTTTCAACTTTTATTAGATTCCTTACACAAACTCATATTTTCTCCAAAAGACGAGTATTTAGGAAGACTTGTTCACATTAAGAGTACTATAATCAACTTCTAGAGAATCACCTAATCCACAAAAGAGAACTATATACTTCCCATGTCTTTAGACTTTAATCAAAACCAAAACCAAAAAGGTTAGTACAAGATCAGATAATCCAGAAAAGGATAACCCTTTATAAAATGAAAATCTATTCTTAATCTCCAAAATTTTCCAACAAAACCCAAAGTTCAACGAGGACCATTCGATAATCAATTTGTCCATAAAATTCTTCAAAGTAAACCAAACTAAGATTGAAACCCAAATATTTGAAGGATTTAGTCTCATAGTCTTCCAAGTTAAATCGTAACATTTATCTCCAAACAACATCAGTTGCTCTTAAAGTCTCGTATTGAAAAGTAATTAACCTAATCACATATCCTCCATGATAGGTTAATAAATTTCCATAGATAACCCAAAATCAACTTACTTTTAATTCCTAAAATCATCTAACTAAAACGAATTAGTCAAAATAACCAGGGACTTCACGTAGTCCAGTGGTAGGCGATAAATACCAGTCGCACTTTGGTTGTGGGTTCGATTCCCGCAGCTTTGTCCGATGTGACGGGTTGTCACACGGTCTGCGTGTTGTCCTTTTTCCAAAACTATATAATTTTAAAACATTCCCCAAAATGAGAAAAAATCTTCAAAAATGATCATAACATATTTTAACCTCAAGTTTATCTAATGCCTTTCATTTTCCAGCATATCATGTAATAACCCATAATTACCTCAAAAGTAAGGATCATATAAACTCTAATGGTTACCTTTATAATTATTACCTGAACTTCCACATCGATTGGTCATCTCGTACATGATGCATTACAGAACATACCAAGGTACAAGTGGTTGATCATGACTCCTTGATAGTTGGTTTAGAACAACCACGAGTTTCCTCATTAAATCTCCCATTTTATCTAGTATCTTAAACAGAGAACCACCACAGTTTCCTTTAAACCTGTTGTCTCTTTGGTACCTGCTAGATCCATCCATTCACTAAAAACAGAAAGGTCAGTGTGAGTATATCAACAAAACCATCATGTACTAATGAGGAAGATAAACACTAAGATATACTTACTCATTCACTTTATCTAAAACTAGGACTCTTTCTGAAATCCTAACCATTATGGTAATGTCATTTATGCTTAGAGGATACCCTAACCTCTAAAGTTATCTAAACCGACCTCTGATACCAACTATAAGGCCCCAGCCTTAAACCTTACTTAATCTTGAGTTATTACAAGATTACACATTGAGGATCTTTTCAGTTTTAGAGTTTTAGAGAATTAGATCATAAAACTTGCATTACATTCCACATTTAAACAAAGTGGCTACATAAAAGATAGTATTCATTTTTCCCCTCAATGGAAACATATTTAAAATAAAACATGGATTCTTTCTTGACACTTCCTTGACACTATCATCATTTCATGTACCTTTCCCTTGACCTGTGAAAAACATTTCAAGAAAACTTGGGATGAGCATAAAAAGATCAGTAAGGGTTATAAAAAAATGGAAAGAAAACATGAGTTCATATATACATAAGAATGAAATCATACTTTACCCATAAAACATAGGCACTTTAACATACCTCATCAAATCATGAATAAATCATAGAAATCATAAGACAGAAAAGGTAACTTGAGGCATTCAGAACATTCTTACGTAGGGAGTAACCCTCTTGGTTACGTTTGGAATACCCACCACAGTATATTCCCTAAATCTCTTCGGAGAAACCTTAACATTTCACTCCTTCACGTTACCCAATGCATTGGAGAGCTATATCGGGCTCACCCGCCCTTAGTTTATCACGGAACCACCCGTTTTCATAACAATGCCCAAGAACCATAACATAAACGTATCACATAAAACATACATAAAGGAAACATAACATTTCCACATTTCAATCACAATATAACATTTTAGTATATTGAAATAATGAATCCATACAAAAAGAAACCATTTCCAAAACCATTTAAAACATTTAATAAAGAGATTTTTGAATCAAAGTGTCTCATACCACCTCGAAGATTTTAAAATTTTAAACCATTAATATACATATAAATAAATCCTTAAAACCATTTTGAAAACATGGATATTAATAAGAACAAATAATTAAAACATTTAAAGCAATATTTTGGTTAAAGGGGTTCTACCAAAATTAGAGACACTTGAATACAATAATTAAGGAATAACATTTAGTCAGAACTTTATAATATCATGAGAATAAATGGATTCATGATATAATATTCCAAAGGACAGTATATACACCATATAAGAGTGAATTGGTGCATAACAACAATGAAGTCTCAATAGAAATGTCAAATGTGATGAATTCTCTTATAAAGAAGGTATCCTTAAATTAAGGATAATTCAATCTCAAAATTATGTGTGACAAATATAAATACACCCAATATAAGTGGATATTAAGTGTAAAACAATAAAAGGTCATTCACACATATTAAAAAGATGACATATTCAATAACTACATGTTGAACCCAAAGAAATCGAAATTCGGTTAAAAAGTTCCCTTGGTAAAATTCGACAGTCTAACGGCATCACTTCAAAATTCAGAGAATGAGTTGATGAGAGATAAAAAGGGAATCTCATCACTTGGACATAAAATTTACATCAATAAGGATATAAAAGAACATATCCCAACATAATAGTATGTGAATTAAAAGACATAACAAAAGAAGTCTTTTAAAAAGAGGAGGGTGAAAGGTCCCCTTACCGAGTTGGGTAACTTTCGAAACGTACACCCCACAGAAGAAGGGTCATACAATGAAGATGTGAATACCCATAAATGAAATTATACTACACAAAGTGTACAATAATGGGCAGTACATACACCACTCAAAGGAAATTGTGGCAAATGTAGCATAAGTCTCATGGGAATAAAAGTGAGATGAAAAATCCCTTACGAAAACTCGGCAGCCTAACTGCGCCACTTAAAACTTCCAAAATGGATTGATGAGAGGAAATAGGGTATCTCATCACATTACCATAAAATGTACAGTGAGAGAAATATAAAAGAACATCCCCCATCATAACAAAGAGGAGCTTAAAATAAGTGACATAAAGGAGAGTACTTAAAAAGAAAGAGAGAGGTTATATCTCTTACGAAAATTCGGCAGCCTAACGGCGCCACTCAAAACTTCCAAAATGGATTGATGAGAGAGAATAGGGTCTCTCATCATTTGAACATAAAAATTACAGTAAGAGTAATATAAAAGAACATCCCAATAACAAGAAATATGAGCTTTAAAAGGAATGACATAAAAGATTGTACTTAAAAAGAAAGAGAGGAGTAGGATCCCTTACCTCGGGTCCGACTTGACTCGATCGTTCTTTAATCTCCTGAATAATAAACTTGAGTTAATTTATACTTCCTTAAGAACCTTTTTCAAGTTCATTATTCCTTTTATATCACTTATTACCATGTCATAAACATTATGTAATCATTTAAGTTAATAATATTTGTTTTGTCGATATTTGGTTCTTAAGTCGAAAGTGGACTTCTTACAATTACATGTTGTTCGTGTGGCCAAATTTTCATTATATCCAGAATTGTATTCATGATGTAGATATCATATATATCATATATATCCAGTATATTCATGCATTTATAATATTACATAACATTTAGAGTTAAGAAATGAAATGCACCATTCATGGAGACGATAAGCCGTACGTACGCATGAACGCTACTTCCATTTCTATTTCATATTTAATGGAATTAAAACATAATGATACATAATAGTATTTTAATTCCAGTATGGTATCATATATAATATCATTAAATATATCCTTTATACGTACCACATATGGTATTAACGAATCAAATCACTTTGAGGGGGCGGTAGTCCGCACTTCCTTAAATGAAGATATCGCGTTTACCCATAATGGAAACCATAAAGGTATGCCATAAATGAAAAATACAGAAGCTTAAGTAAAACATAAACATATTAGATATCATATATAAATATAGTGTCATCTTAATGGCCACCTTTTAAGGTGTTAGAAGAATGTTGAACAATCATCGTTTCGGGAGGCAGAAATTTGTCATCCACGGAAACAGTATGTTCTTTAACCATTAGATGTAGGTGTGTATAAGTGTAGCTCGAATCCTTCTTATAAAAAAATCCTAGTATATTTAAGATACTGGATTTGTTACAAAAGAAATGAATAAAAAGAGTTTAGGGGGTTGGAGAAGTAAAATAAAACAAAAGGACTCAAGTGAAGACATTACCTTAAAATCAGGTAACTTCCTTTGATTTGAGCTCAAAGGCTTCCTTGGAAAAGATTCTGCCCAAAGTGAGGCTTCAAGGAGTTAGAGAGGGATGTGGAGAGACAAAATGGGCAGGGGTTGGCCGAGCCAAAGGCTTTGGAAGTGTGGGTAAGGAGGTAGAGGTGGGGGCCTTTTATAAGAGGAGAGGAGGGGCACTCTTGGAAAGGTATAAAATGTAACATTATTTCCAAATGAGTTTCGGATTTTAATGGTTCCACATTGATGTGTTTCGAGGATAAGGTGATAAGGGTTCGAAATCCTCTCATCCAATAGGTTTTGGACATGTGTAGATCTTAGATTTTACATTATCTTTCCATTTTATTTAAATCGTTAAATAATGAGGTCATCGCTGCATCATCATGATGTCATAAATAATTTAATTTATTTAATGTCTAAAAATTATAAAAAAAATACTATGATGTAGGAAATCTTTTTAGCTTTACAATGAATATTTATAGTCCAAAAGATCATTTATGTAGACAAAATTAAAAATATTTTACATAGGTGATACATTCTTTGTCACATTTAACATTTTTTAAAAATAAATAGATAAAAAGTCACTTTCTCACAAAAGTGATTCCATGGGGCCCCCAAGTTTGGCACAAGGCATCCCATGGTCGGCCATGAGACAACCAGTAGCCTTAGGACACATTTTGTGGTCATTTTTTATTATTATGATATTATCTTATTATCTTTAACTACCCGATTACTCATTAATCAAAATAATTAAAGATAATTATCGTTGTTACTATTCATAATGTCCAAAAACAAAAGAGTCTTAATTACATAATTTGGACCTTCTGATTCTAAATATGTAATTGATTTTACCAAATTCCAAACACATAAATTTCAATAATTAATTTAAAAAAACTTCCCGTTGTCAAAACAAATAGTGGGTTATTTAGAAACAATATTTATGAAAAGTTTGGCACTTGTTTATGCCTAATTCCAAAGTGAAATTAATCCCAATGACCATCATTGAATTACATGGTAAAAATATATTCTAATTACACTTTAAAACAAATTAAAAAGATAATATAATCATATAATTAAATTATATGAAAAAGCAGTTTTGATGTAAAATGCAGTATTTTTTCACTATTCATTGAAAAATGAACATTGTCAGAAAAATACCAAAAATTAACCCAAGGTAAATTTCAATGTCCCAATCATAAATAATATGTTTATTTTGAAAAATAGAGCTTATAAAATTTTCAAAAAGTGGATTTAAAAGGGGTTCGCCATCAAAAGGCGGTTAATCGACCTTTTAAAGAATATTAGAATGTTTTCGCTTAAAAACTGGATTCATTTGCATTTTTAATCCTCTAAAATTTATTGTAAAGAGTAAAAATATTTGACAAACATATATAATTATTTTGTAGTTAGTTCTGTTCATTCCCACCATTACAACGGCTAGGCGTTAACTACCATTTAAAATAATATTATTTTATTATTAGAGTGCAACGTAAGATTCCCAAGAAACTCGTTGTTGCGTGTTGGGTACGTCATCGAGCATAGCATCCCCTTTAAAGTAATATTAATATTTTATTCACAAATATGGATAAATATAAAGATGTCATATTCTTTATTTACCTGGGGTGTTACAATATGTGTGTGTGTGTGTGTGATGTATATATGATAATATCATAGTGTACGATATTGATATGGCGTATGGTGTGATATATAGAAACTGATGCATGTGAGTATGCTTTGTTTGGGCATATCGCTCAATACGAAATAGCTATATCGTATGGCATTGCATTGGCATATCATATTCCATGACCATAAAATGTTAGAATGGATTAACATTTGGATCTCTTCCACCAAAGGTTGTTATTAGTGGTCGTTTCATATGATGAAACGCTTGGAAAGTTGGCATGGTTGAGGGTTACGATTGATGTAACCACATGTATTAACTTGTAATGTATGAGTTAATGCATGTTCACCCCAGGAGTGTCCTCGAGGGCCTTATATAGAGGCAGTATCCATATGATGGGTTATGGGTGTGAGTTGCATGCCTCTTGTCGATATTCCCATACATGAAGTTATCTTCATCTCCCAGCTTTAGACTTTGCGACGCACTAGCATGTCATGGGTGATGAAAGGGTCCTGCTTGTGCGATAAGTGATTGAGGCCTAACCCGTTGATACACCATGAAGGAGGGGTGTCATTCGATTGCCTCTTGTGATCTTTATCAAGCATGGGTGAAAATGGATGTTGTGATGTCTCAACGGTGTAAGGTACGCATGTTGGATCTTCATTTTATATAGTATCATGTTTTCGAGTTTCACACATGGTTGATCTTGGTTTATGGTTTCTTATTGCTTCTGTCATGATTAACGAGTGTCGTTGAATACTAAGAAACCTTTCAGTCAGCTCAAGAAATATTGAGTTGGGGGCAATTAATTTCGGCAAGTGTTCAAGATTATGTTGTGATCCCTATTATGGGGGAACCAAATTTTATTGGTTTAAAACCTGTTCGACAAGACAATGTAGATACAGGTATAACAAAGACTTTGGCATTTAGATTTATTTTGTAGGGAAAGTTATTTTTGAGTCATAATTGTAGAAGGGTGATGTCATATTTTATGCAGAGGATAATGGTTGATGTAATGCCAACCGATTTTCAATTCTGATGAGTTTGTTGGATGGCATCTTCTTCTTTGATGAGTTGAAGAGGGAGAATGATAAGAGGTTCAGCCCAGGGATTTTCAAATTTGAAAATAATGGATGTTATTTTCATTTTAAAATGAGGTTGCCCACATTTTATTGCACACGTGATATTTGTTTTGAAAATGAGATATATTTCTATATCTATTTTTATGTAATAATGTTTTACTTCAAAAGGGTGGCACGCATGAGTATTTTTTAATGGGACATACAAGAAAAAGAGGACCTCGCGATGAGCTTTAGGGTGACACAAAAACGACGACAAAAACTTGGTGTTAGGGTTTGAGCACACCATCCTTAAAGTATTGAGGAGTGACTTCAAGGACCAAAGTGGAAGCTTGATCAGTGAGTAGTGGCAAGCAAAATGATTGTTGGACTGGTATCAACGACATTGTGTGTTTTGATCCAGATATCTGAGTGGTGACGTTTGGTCACAGAATGTTTTTTAGAAAGAAAACAGAAGTGCATTTGGTGTGATTTTCACTTATTGTAATTCAAGTTCAAACATAAACTTAAATTTTGTACTCTCAGAATTTAATGGAATATTTTAGAGTTGTCGCATGGTTTATTAATTCATTATATTAGAGGGTTTTTTCACGTTAAATACTTCCATTATTTTATCAGATATTCTTAAGGCACCACGTCATGAATACTATATGCCATGACTTCATATTAGTGAGCTAGACCCATTGTCAAAACTTCATTTTTAGTATATCTAGAGATAAATCATTCCCAAAATGATGATTCATTTTTAGTATGACAAAACTTCATTATCGGACAAATTATGCAATAGTACAACAATACATTTTTCAACGCCAAACAGGGCATTAGGTTTTATATAAATGATGATTCAATATACAAGCCAACTCACGCCACCATTTCTGCCTCACGCTCATTAACTGGGATCCCGACATCCAACCGCATGGTAGCTTTGTACTGCTCCGGCACAGCCGCACCAGCCCGAGCACACAGCTCCACCACCACCGGCGCCTGCCCATAGAACCTCCGTAGCTCCCTCTGCAAAGGCGGCCCATCCACATCCGGAACATGCCACACATACCGTGGGGGCACCAGGTCATCCAGCACAGCCATTTGCCACCCATGCTGCCCGTTCCGCTGCTGGTGTTTGAAAGACCCGCAGTTCTGCGCCTTGTGCCCCATGGGCCCCACGTGCACCTCGGGGCAGTACCCACAAACCCTAACCGGGTACATAGCCATCAGCTTCTTGGCCCCGGCCCTCATCTTCTCCCAAGCCCGAAGTGTCTCCTCTGCCACAAAAGCTGCCTCAGGGGGGGGCAAAATCTCCAAGGAGGGTAGTTCCAACAAGGCCAGCGGCTTGGCGGCTACCGGGTCAGGGTCAGGGTCGGGGTCGGGAAGCTCAGTCTCATCGGCATCGATGAATTTGCCTTTCGAAACATGGATGATCGGCTTTCGCCTCCTCTTCGTGGGGAATTCGGGAAGGTCAACCCCGGCTTGGATGCAGAGTTCCACCAGTGCCGGGATCCGGGGCACAGAGAATCTCTCGTTGTGAGTGATTCGCCTCCCAAGACGGTCGTGAAGGTGAAATGCTTCAATGGGTACCAGAATGTCTTCAACAATGGCGTTTGTCCAGTCATGGGCACCTTTACGGATCACGGCTCGTTGCCCACTGCACGTTCGAAACGGGTGGCCAACGGGTCCCACATGAATTTCATTGCACCACCTGCAATGGAGGAATCCATTAGAATGTGAATGATGAAAGAATGAATAAGCAACAATCATGGAAGGACATCATGTTCTTGACAGTGGTGAATTGATTATGCATTTTTGGCTTGTTCCACTGCATTTACAGAAAATAAAAAATCCCAACATTACCCAACATCCATGTTCTTCGCCGGTTACGAAAGAAGTATATGATGCTGTTGGTAAGTTTTCGAATGAAGATTGTGCTGAGGCTGCAAAAGTGATGGAGCAGCATTTGCCTTCTGGTCTTCATGAGTCCAAGAAGTGACCAACTCTCAAGTTGATGTGACCTTTGCCATGTTAAAGTTGAGGCCGAAGCCTCAGTTTATTCGGAGAAAGAGAAAAGCAGGCAACATACAATGCAGAGATGTACTTGACTCGAACTCGAGACCTCGCCGAGACCTCCAAAAGCGGCTACCACTGAGCTGCACCCTAGGGGCAACCTTTGTCATGTTCAACAGACTATTTTCTGTTCTTTTTTTGTGCTGCGCCGTTTTATAGTTGTGTCTACTCTCATGGATGTACAAAGGTTTGCCTTTTTCCTTAAAAAATACTTCTCTATAAATTTTTTCTTTAGCCAAAAGAAAAAAGGTTGTGTTTGACAACACTAAGTGAGACGTGCCAAGTGTTTCCAGATTGCCTATTGAACAAGTCTTATAGCCACTACAATGATTTTCTACAGAAAAAATGAGAAGCCATTTTTGTTAAAAACAAAAACAAACACCACTTATTTGTTCCGACTGATTTTTATCATAAAAGATAGGTGTTATAAGCAACTTTTAAGCACATATTAAAAGTTATTTATAACACTTGCACTTATGATTATCGATTTTGTACAAGTGTTTGTGAATTGACTATAGAAAAAAATGTTTTTAAACAACTTCTGTAATTTAACAGCAAATGTTTTCTCAGAAACTAAACAACTACACTTATTAAAAAGTGATGAATGATACAAGTGGTTTTCAACAGTTGTCCGGCGACCACTAATATAAGTGATTTTCTTCTAGAATTTAAGCATAAGTCAAAAAAAAAAGGGCATCCCTTCTTTATTCAAAACACTGCTTTTAGAAGTTGGTGTCAATTGAATAACACTTACTGATAACTGCTTATAGCACTCTTATCACATATGATAAGTAGTTTGAAAAAATAAATGGTGTTTGTTTTGCTTCTGAAAAACACTAGGACTTAAATTCCAGAAGAAAACTACTTCAATAAGCGGCAGAAAAGCACTTATTCAATAAGCAATCTGAAAACACTTGTACAGAATCACTTATCATGAGGTGACAAGTGTTATAAGCAGCTTTCAATAAGTCTGTCAGACAGAGCCGTATCACATATGATAAGTGCTTCTGTATAAGTGTGCCGAGATTACTTTTATGCCACATATTTGAACATTTTTCTTCAGGAATTCAAGCATAAGCAATTTTTCAAAAACAGAACCACTGCTGATTATTTTTTTAACTGCTTATCATAAGCGATAGGCGCTATAAGCACTTTTCACTGCTGTCAAACGCAGCGGAATGATGATAATTGGATGGGGGACCCATATGGGACCAAACATTACAAAAATAAATTAAGGTGAAAAGATTACCTGCAAGCTAGTACGGGCACAACTTTCAAGAGCCTCTTCAGATTATTGATCAACAGAGTTCGGGCATTCAGCACATCATATGCAAGAGGAATCAAAGATTTAACCAGCAATCCACGCTTTGGAGGCGGGACCGCTCTTCTAGATTCATGCTTGCCCCTCTTAAGCCTCGCCCTGGCAGCTCGCCTGAGCTCCACAATTGGGACTGGAAAGGGTTTTCTCTCCCTCCTCGAGTAGTACTTGGGCAGGTCGGTGTTCTGAGGATAATCACTTTTGGATACCAATTTGTTAGATTGGTGCAGGTTCTTGGTTCTTAACTTTAAAAAAGATTTGAGCTCACCGGTACAATTCTGCAATAATAGGAAACATTTTCCAAAACGAGCTAAATTTTTTAAAAGAAAATAATTGTTTTCATTTTTAATGAAAAATTAAAATGTATCATATACTTTCATGTCTTAAACTATTCTTCAAAACATTTTCTAACATATTTTTGAATAAATTTTCAGAAAATAAGAACAGAAAATGTTTTCATGTACCAAACACATCCTTGATTTCCTAAAAATGCAAGGATATGACATAGGCGATGAATTAATGTATTAAATTATAGTAAAATAATAGAAAATATATAGTGGAAAGCCTATGAACCTGTTTAAAAGCGCAATTAGTCAACGCTTAGAGAAAAATTCAGACATTCTACCCACAAGAAGGAGAAGTCATATGGAGGAAGCAAAGGGACACATACACAAAGTTCAAATGAAACAATCAACATTTTACCAAACTTACAAATATGAAAGTTGAATAGATTTCAAGAACTACCTTAATAACCTCTTGAAAAACAACCTTTACAAGTACAACCCACCGAATGAAGGATGGTGCCATTTAAAGGTACATCCTTTAAAAAAAAGTTTTTCAAAGATTAACAAGGCAATACTTTGGCATCTTCTACCTAACTGCATCAGGATTGGAGCAAGAATGTTGGACATGACGAGTTTAGCAACAAGAAAGACTCTTAGTCTCTCTTAGTATTTTTTCAGGCTAATGTGGATAGAGGGAAACAGAATACTATCAGAGGGAGGGTAGTTCATACAAATCCAGGTTCAAAACAAAAAAACTGTCAGTTCTCAAGCTAATCTGAATGACTAAGGCCAAGCTGGAAAAGATTTTTTGGAAAACAAAAAATGTAATGCAATTTTGGGTTGTATTGCATTTAATTGATTTGTACTTTATTCCAACTGAATAAAAAAAAAATTAACATTACAAACGCCTACATAAGGTCACATGAACTTAAATTGTTGACACCAGCAGATGAAAATACAATTTTCAAAAAATAACATATGTTTTCTGGTTCCAGTAGATTGTGCGTAATGTTAAAAACAGGGTGAAAGTGATAAATCAAGTGAATATTACTTGGTGATTTTTCTCATACCCTGAAATAATAAAGAGAACCAAGGCTGTGACTGGGTTCCAATCTTAAAAAGTTTGAATTCGTATAGGAGGAAACCCTGAAAGGACCTTCTTTGGGATTCAAAAGAATTCCTCTATCATGCATCAAGGCCTTCGCACCAAATGGACTTTGGAGAGAAGCACAAGACATGGCTGAAGCCAAGAGAAGGGAAAAAAATTAAATCAGCAACTTAATGGAATGAAAATATGCAGACACGCACATGCACGCATATCTAATCAAGACCTAAATTGGAATACACCAGCTACAACAAAATAATCAGCAATTGCAGTGGTTGCATAAGAATTGTCATCCTTTAAAAATAAAGCTGAAAAGTGGGGGAAAGACGGGCAAGGGTCTTAACGACGCCATGGACAATGGAGAGGTCGCCGTGGACAGCGGCGACGAGTCTGGGAGGATAAGGGAGCAGCAGAGGACATACCCGGATTCCCTGGTCGGGGGAGTCGTTGACCAAAAGATTGACTTTTCGATTCCGAAGATACAAAGCGAGAGAACGTGGGAGTAGGTTTGGAGGGTTGCGATGCAGTGTGGCGGCGGCGTTTGGGTGAGGTGGGGATGGCTTTTGGGCGGGGAGGGGTGACAGGGAGGGAGACGCGGAGGAGGAGTTTTTTTTTTTTTTTTTACCGATTAATAAACTAAAATAATCGATTATGGTTTAAAGATAAACAAAACTATTTAAATAAATTCGAATTTAGTCTGTTATTTAGGCTGTTATCTTACACGGTTATAAATGTCTCCAGAAAAATAACTTGTAGGATCTTTGATTGGAATAAATTAGAACTTTTGGTCCCATGCCATTTTCCCTCTTAGATTGACCAACTTAATGGTAAATCTAAGGGAATAGCAATATATCAATTGGATCAAGTAGATTGGATATTTTTTTTTAATAAATGAATATTTCTATGACTAAATATTTTTATTTTTAATATTAAAAACACAATTATTGTAATTGGACCGCTCAATGAATCGGTGGAATGAGTGGTTCATGGCATCGGTTCGATAATCAATTTGATTAAACAAATTTTGATTAAAATATTCAAAAATATAAAAAAATTAATAAAATAATTGTGACTATTTTTTTAAAGTAATTAATCATAAGAATGTCATTTTTATGTTTGTTAAGTTTAAAAAATTATATACATACGTACACACATACAATTTGAAAACTAGTTCGGTTCCAACGGAATTGGTTCACCGGTTTGTGACAATTCAAAATGGTTCAAACCGGTTCAAATGAAAAATTTGAAGGGTTTTAGGGATGTTTATCAAGTATAAATGTAGCGAGAAAAAAAAACTCAAATATCAAGATCTTTTAGAAGATGCTTAGAATAATAAGTTAAAAACATACAATAGATGTGCCTATTTTTACTCTTAATATAAAACTTCATCAACACGATGTTTGATAAGGATTACTTAGTAATGGTCATAAAACTCTTGTCTCCACAAGTAATGTTAGTCACTTAAATGGCAAATGAAGCATGGATGGGAAAAATGATGAGTTGTAGAGGATCATCATATGATCCTTGGTAGCTAAAACAAACTCAAATAGAGTCTGATCTATCTTCAAGAAATCAAAACATGCAAGGAAATGAAAAAAAAAACGCACCTGAAATGCTTGTGCAATAGACATCATCTTGTTCATCTTAGATGGAGTGTGTTTGATGACGATCACCAAAACAACAAAAAAATGCTTCTTGCCCCTTAGGAGATTACATCGGCCTTTAGCTCTCATATTGTTTCTTGAAGATCCTCGTACTCTAAAGGGGTGTTAGCGCCTTAACAACGAGTGATAAACATAGCACTGAGAACAAAGCGAGCTTCGACTATTTTGCTTGCAACAGGATCCTTGACATGGGGGGATCACATCCATTTATATAGGTCATGTCCGATGCTCCAAATTAAATAGAGAACGCATCGGTCATCTATAACGCATCACATACATTATTGTTCGTTGGGTAAAACCGTTGAACTCGTTCAATGGACATGCAAGCCATATTATAACCATTTATAATGGATTTGTAATAGATGAAAACCGAGTGGGAGTGGGCATGGCAAGCGCATGCATCGTATGCATGAAAACAGTGATGTCGATTGTCAATCACCACATCTTTATGCACCACCACGGCGTGGTGCTAACCGTTTTAGCGCACATCCAACAATCTCTCGCTTGCACTACAATCCTAAAAAGACTATGCAAAACTTCATAATTCCTTGTGAATCATTCAAACTCTTTTGGATACAATTTTATCAAACTCTCTTCATTTTGGAACAAACACGATGTCCAAAACTTAATCCTTATCCAATGGCCTAACTGTGTGACTCTATGGGCCTTAGTAACATTGACAACAAATATGAAATCTCTATTTCATAGATGTAAGTAAAGAGAGACCTATAGAAAAACATCAGTGCTACTCAAACTACTAAGGGGTTTGGTGTGATCTCCATCAAATATACTCACATCTCTATACAGACACACCCACCACAAGATATATCATATACATCATACACACACATATATAATCCCTTTGTCCATGACATCGAGTGACCATTGGACATGGAACATGTAGATACCCTATTTTTGTTTTGTAAGACTTTGAAATATGTTAAAGAATGTTTCCAGAACTAGACGTTGAGACGACGCACGATTCTGAGGTCCGGTGTGTCTGGAATTAATTTTATAAAAATATTAAATATACTTTATATCACACGTGCATGGTTTTCTAGAAATAATTGGATAACTCTTAAATGGAGTCTCAGATCGAAAATCTGAGTCCACGTTTCAATGCGAAACATGAGGTTTACCCTAAGCATGACCTAAAGTGGGTCGGTATGGAACGTTCAGATAAAATGGTTGTTGGCAAGTGCATTCAGTGAATCAATTAACAAATTATTTAATTAATTCATTGAATGACCTAAAACCTAATTCCCTTAATAAATATGCTATTATAGAAAATCATCAGGGTTAGCTGCATAACCTTGAGATTTTTTAGAGAAGAATTCCACGTTCTTCGTTGGAAGATTGAGATCAGGCAACGACGAGCTTCCAGATCTAGGTGAATCAAGGCGCAACAAACATAACAAATCTTCCCCCTTCATTGGCAGCTGCGTTCATCATCATCGATCGATCCTAATCGAGATTGGACTCATCATTTGTTGATTTTCCCCCTTATGATTAAAATATTAAGCATGCTCAATTCATTCTCTTTGATCTACATTAAATTGAGTCTTTGCATGTACTTATATATCAATTTTCAATTGATTATTAAATTAATCCCCATTGTACCATGTTTTATCACCTTGATTATCCCCGATCTAGTTCGTTGGCAAAGAACGTTTGACCAATGATTTTTGCACCATTGTTCTCATACTTTTCTCCTAATCATTCTTCGTTGTTGGTTTACGGGGCCACAGTTCGACATTATTGAGTGGGTACGAGTGTGATCGGACCCCCAAATTCGTGGCAGATTCGCATGCGATGAACTAATTGATGAATTAGGGACAAATTTAGATAGATTGTGGGATGCGGGTGATTCCACCGTGGATTGAGAATCCAATGAGGCAACGAATGATGGTTGGAGATGCAGCGACGCACAATGGGTTCATACGGGGGAGCTAGATTCTGTTTTCCGACCAATGGACGACCAAAAACGACGAACATAGGTGATTACCACTGATTTCAGGTGGTTAAACGACGAGATTCATGGTGGTGGATTTGGATCTAGAACGTGCGGAGCAGATCTAACCTTCTATGGAAAACTAGACTACACAGTGTGTAGGCTGGTGAACACACGTCGTGTAGTACCCCTATGGCTGCAGTGCTAGGGTTTTGGAAAAGTTAAGAATCACACACTGTGTGGCTGGGCCACACGCCGTGTGACCATCCTCGGGTAGACAGGCTGTGTGACAAAAGAACATGGGAAGGACCTCGTGTGGGAGGACATGCTGTGTATCAGAGGACACAACCAAACAACGGAGTAGGGCCACACGCCGTGTACCCTCCTTTTTGAGAAAACTTCTACCTCTTATATTTCCTCGTTTGAACTTGGATTATGGCATGTGAGTAGCTTTTACTGAATGTTTTTCCACGTAGAACACAATGATGACCTTCATAGTGGATTTTGAGATATGATGTGTGTCACGAACCAACCCGGGTTGATCCCGAACCGGTCATCTGAGTCGGCCTGAGACAAGGCCCAAGAGGCGTTCCCAATCTTCTCGGGCTGGAAACTAGCACCAAGGGCATCAACAAGAAACCAAGGGAATGATTTCTCCCAATACAGATGAACTAAAATAACATAAATAAATAGAGCATACCAATATAAATAAACTTTCCAAACTGAACATCATTTATACATAAACTGAATATACAACAAACCGAACATCAAAAACCCAAACTGAACCTGACGAACACTAATCCTCCATGTGACCTCGAGGGTCACTCTCCAATCCATAACCAACCATCATCCATGGCAATTGAACCCAATCTAGAACCTATAGTAGAAGCTAAAAACAATAAGAGCTATAGGCTTGAGTATTAAAACTCAGTAGGCGTGCCTAAATAATATATTCCCATTGCATTTCTTTTAAATAAAAGAGACATCAATCCCAGGTTTGAAATACAATATATAAAACTAGGTTTTTTAAACATTTCCTTCTTTAAAACAAAGTATGATCCATTTCCATTTTTCAATTAAAAACCAAATTCTTTTTTAAGAAGAAAACACTAGCATTTTAAAGGAGTATGATGTTTTGACTTAAAAAGGGTGGAAGGAAGTGTAAAACATTTTCAAAACATTTTTCCATAAACACTTGAAATCATTTTATCACTTTTATCAAGAATCTACACTACACAAGGAAACAAGAACAATACACATACAACAAGGGCAATGGAAAATATCACATAAGAGTAACCAACCAACAACGCATCTCAATCATCCATCGCGAATAACTAAGTGCCAAAGAACACGGGAGAACATAGGAACTCAGTGGATAATCTAGAACATAATATATATCTGACTCATCTCATAGGCATGCCTCACCCGATGACATCAATTTCTCCCACAAGTTTGGTTCTCACCCTACCTGGCCTAACCGAGGTGCACTATCCCAAAGTAGAGCAAAGTCCATACTAAGGGCCACTGGCTAGAGCACAATCCTAAGATAGTGCAACAATAATTCATCGAAAATACGCTATCTATGTCAAGACTAAAGCGGGGTGATCTAATCAATCCAAACAAGCAACCAACCACATATACATATATCACACACACAAGCATCACACACCAAAATCACCCCGAATCACCCCAAAGATCAACCCCTTTCTTTTCAAAAATTTAATCATAAGGGAATACACATCGAGGACCCCCACACCATTCAACATAACCAAGGTAAGGAGATTATCCAAAGGGAGTTTTCATGAGAACCAATTTTTACAAAAATTCCAAACTCACCTCAAGCACTCTTTGAGAAACCACCCATTTCCAAGAAAACCCAACACATCATTTATAATTCCAAATCCACTTAGAAACCCATTTAAGAAACCCAAACCATAATTTTAGAAACCAAATACATTTACCAAGACAAAACCATTCCTTATAAATCACAAATCATTTACAAAAGCCAACCAAGCATTTTATCAAACACTTGGTGTTCATATCTTCACAAAACAATGCCATATTCTTCAAAACAAGAAGGAAATAAACTTATTTTATGCTAAAAAATATTCTAAAAATAATACATCACTAATTAACATCCAATGAAGGTGAAAAAATCAAACTCTTAAATTCAAAGGATAAATGCAAAGGGAAACCTACCACAAACTCACGATGCTTCAACAACAGCCACCCGAAACAACTCCACGAAGGTTCCGAGAAGCAAGAACATCCAAGAGAAATATTAACAACACAAAATAACTAATTTAAACTCAAAGAAACATGAAACCTAGATCCACAAGACCAAGGGAGAAGAGGAACCACCAAGAATATGGATTAAAGAGGAAGAGAGAGAATAGAGGAGGAGAATACCTTGAATATCTGGCCCCAAAACTCAAAGAAATCCCTAGATCTAACCCTTGAGAGAGGATATGAAGCTTGGATAATAAGTGAGGGAATCCACTAGGGCCGTACGAACCAATAGAGGGGAAAATGGGCGTTTTGGGGCTAAATCCTGAAGAGGATAGAAGAAGAATTTTACATTTTTAATCCACCTAGGCATTGTGCACAGTTAGGTTGAACAGTGTCCTGAATTGTGTGCCAATCGTGCGCCCCTTACTGGATAACCTGGACACCCACACAATTTTAAAAACCATGCACCAACCATGAAACATGATTCTATTCAAAAATTGCATAACCATGTGCATGCCTTCTGCACGGTTTGGCTAACTGTGCTTAGGCCATGCACCCTCAACCAGAGACACCCAGAGACCTGCACAGTTTTTTATGGGAGTCGCATGGTTTGGATCAAACCATGTTGAATTCATGCAACTCAAACTGTGCAAGTTTAAGATGAACTGGAAAGATACTCAACATCAAGAGGTCATACAATTACCCCTTAACTGTGAACCTAAACCATACAACTGAAGAAAAACAACCTGAAATTCAAAATTTAAATCTAGAACACCTGAAACTCAAGAGTGAAACCAAGATCAAAAAGATAAAACAAGATAGAAGATAAAAATAAAAACTAGGGTGTGACAATTATCCCCACCATCATGCTTTCTACCCCCAAAAATCCATAACATATTCATTTGATCGATTAAAGACAAAGGTTCTTACACAAGCATGATCTGATTCTGCAAACTGGAAGCTCCTCAACTACTATCAAACATAACATCACCTATAACTCCCAATGATCCATTGAACACATTATATTATTCGAATAATGAAAAAATATCAAACCACAACCAACCCCCAACCACTATGAGAATAAAAACACACACATCTACCCAAAACAAATCAGTTAACCAAAACTTATTCTTGAAAGATGAAAAAAAACTCGAACCACGAACCCCACAAACTAGCCAAAAACAAAAGCATTGTAATACTCCAAAAGCCCAATGTCCACCCAGATAGGAAAGACACAAATTCAGGCCACTCCAAGGGAAACCACCTACTACTAAGTCAATAATGGAGAATTGACTAGATTACCAAAACGTGAGGTACGAAGGGACTCACTACCATTTTAGAGCTTTAGCCGAGTGGTCAATCACCATAAACCATAAAACATAGACACTCATACCAAAATGACCACACACAAACCCTGGGAAGAACCAAACAAACATGACACACCATACGACTCAATTCACCCCAACAAGTTCTTCCACCAAACATGGATTCGAGAGATACTCACCCATCATCCTCTTTCACCCCAAACGAAAAGCAACATGAACAGGGGACACAATAGAATACACATTCACCCAAGAATGAAAAATTAAGAATTTAAAAAATGCACACATTCATTAAAATAGAGGATCTCAAAAGATTACAACATCCTTCACTGCTACAAGAAAAAGAAAACACTACAAGACAAAAATACTACAAAGTAAGGAACACTAAAATGGAGGGGCCCTTAAAACGAAACCCAAGACAGCGCCTCACTCCTGCAAATAGATTGGGCTGTCCTGTAAAGGGGTGGATCTGGATCCACATCACTTCCTAACAACACCATGAAAAAACCGTTGTAAGTGACCTAGGCATCCACAGGTACGGGAGATCTTTGGAGCACTTGAACATGACGACTTCTTATGACCAGAATTTCTGCACCGACGACACACTAGGATCCTACATACAGAAAAAGATGAAAAAAAGATCTAATGACCTCTTAATTCCCTTACCAACATCACTAGCTTCAGGACTCTTCCCCATATCTATACCGGTATTCCCTTCACCACTTCCAGACACTAGATGAAGGTTGGATACCTCAAGCACTCCCGCTAAAACAACTTCAACCAGCATAACTTACCTTACCACATCAGTAAATGAGGTTATAACGTATTGACACATTTACTATATATTAGGATGAATCCCATTTTCAAAATGTTGATCCTTTAGGGAATCTTCCTCATCCCACTCCAGAAGATAAGGAACTAGATCCATGAAATGATGATCAATCTCAAACACCGACCCTTCCCCTTTCTGAAGGAATCACCTACCCATCGCCTTCCTCACCTTCACAACCTTAGAGAAAAAATACTGAATGAACAAAGCCTTTAAGAACAAACATGAGAGGTTTTCTTGAGGCTTGGTCCAAATGACCAACTTCCACCAGTTCCAACTTGGACCTTCAAGCATAAAGGTAGAGAACTTTACATTTAAAGACCTAGGAAACCTAAGGAAAACGAAGATCCTTTTGATTTTTCGCATCCACTCTTATGCTAGAAAAGGACCTGATTGACCATAAAAGAGAGGAGTATTCATGTTTTGAACCTAAAGAAGGAATTCCTTAGGTTGATCAACTATAGAATCCACTAATGGTAAACCGCTTGTAGTTACACCACGAACATCCATCGAGTCTTTAGTGGGGGTGTACACTAAGAAACAAGAAAAACCAAGAACCCAAACAAAAACAACTCACCATAAAGAACTCAAAATTGAAACACCACTTAAAAAAACTCCCAAATCATAAGAAAACTTGCTACATAACCACTGGTTATCAAAAAAACACAACATTTCCTTTAAAACACATTTGAAAATAAAATAAAAATTAATAAGTTTCACCCTCACCAATGGTATTCCTTGTATCCCCACACACATATATTCCTATTCCAATCCGATCACTCACCCACCCATTCCATAAATCATCCACTTTACTCAAACATCCATGCATGTGAATGCTCACAAGAATAAAAAATGTCAAAAAAAATCTTTCATTTTCGAAACAAAACGTTCAATCCAAGTTTCAAATTCACAATCTACTTCCCATTTTAAATTTCAAAAAACTTTAAAAAATCCCATTAATTCTATCCAAAAAACCCAATTCATCCCATTCAAAACATTTCCATCAATTAAAAAAATCTATTTTCATTAAAAATCACTTGATTAAAAACCCACTTTATCAAAAATTCCCTCCCATTTAAAATAGATTTCAAAAACCCTCTTTAAAATAAATCTGAAATCCCATTTTCTATCTTCCAAAACCAAACCATTACCACTTTAAATTCAGTTTTCATAATTTAAAAACAAGTATTTTCAAATGAATTAAAGATCAAGAAGGACCCACAACAACTCATAATGGGAAACTAGTGTTGATGGGTGAATTTTCCATATGGTTAGAGACCATATTCCAATCACACCATCGTCATAGAGAGTCTATTAGGACCATGTCACTAGATCCACATGGATTTATAGGCCCTGTGATCTCACTGAGACCATTATCCTGACTCTTGTTTCATTTCCCAATCACAAAACATCCCATAGGAACTAACCAAACAAAACCAAGACTGAATTCCCATGGAAACTCAAGGTTCGGTCCAGAAAGTGTTGGCTAGAAACTTCCCCAGAACTACACCCCAAGCTCCTCCAGTACTAATCCATCTACCTTGAAATATAAAATAACATGGTTGCTTTGAAATCTAGGTCCTCTAAAGAACATAGGCTCTGATACTATTTTGTCATGAACCAACCTGGGTTGACCCTGAACCGATCACCCGAGACGGCCCGAGATGAGGCCCAAGAAGCATTCTCGATCCTCCCAGGATAAAAACTAGTGCCAAGGGAATCAATGAGAAACCAAGGGAACAATTTTACCAATATAGATGAACTGAAACATCAGAAATAAATAGAGAAACCCAATATAAACAAACTTTTCCAAACTGAATATCATTTATACACAAACTAAATATACAAAAAACCAAACATAAAAAAACTCAAACTAAACCTGATGTCCACTAAGTATCCATGTGACCCTGAGGGTCACTCTCTAATCCATAACTAACCATCACCCACGGTGATCGAAAACAAGATAGAACCAACAACAAAAGCTAAAATAGGAAGAATTACAGGCATGAGTATTAAAACTCAGTAGGCATGCCCAAACAATCTATTCCCAATGCATTTACTTTAAATAAAATAGAAATAAATCCTAGGTTTTCAATATAATATATAAAAATAGTTTTTTCACACATTTAATTATTTTAAAACAAAGAATGGCCCATTTCCCTTTTTCAATTAAAAACTAGATTTTTTCCTAGAAGAAAACATTAGCATTTTAAAGGAGGAGGATGATATTTGCACTTAAAAAGGGAGGAAGTGTAAAACATTTTCAAAACCTTTTTCCATAAACAATTGAAACCATTTTATCACTTTTATAAAGAATCTACACAAAACAAGGAAACAAGAACAACAAACATACAACATGGGAAATGGAAAATATCACACAAGAGTAACCAACTAACAGTGCATCTCACTCATCTACCGTAGATAGCCAAGCGTCGAAGAACATGGGAGAACCTAGGAGCTTAGTGGATAATATAGAACATACTATACATATAACTCATCTCATAGACATGCCTTACCCGATGATATAGATTTCGCCCACATGCTCGATTCTCACCCCACCTGGCCTAACTGAGGGGAACTATCCCAAAACAGAGCAAGGCCCATACCAAGTTCCATTAACCAAAGTGAAATACTAAGATAGTGCATCAACCATTCACTAAAAATATGCTAGATATTCTAGGTTCCCATGTCAAGACTAAAGTTGGTTGATCCAATCAAGGCAAACAAGCAACCAACCACATATACATATATCACACACACACAAGAATCGCACATATGCATCACACTGAATCACCCTAAAGATCAATACCTTTCCTTTAAACCATTTGATCACAAGGGAGTCCACACTGAGGACCTCCCACACTGTTTAACATAACCAATGCAAGAATATTATCCAAATGGAGTTTTCACAAGAACTATTTTTTTTACAAAAGTGACAAATGGACCTCAATCACTCTGTAAGAAACTGCCCATTTCCAAGAAAGTAAAACACATCATTTACAATTACAAATCAACTTAAAAACCCATTTAAGAAACCTAAACCATCATTTTAGAAACCAAATACATTTCCCAAGCCAAAACTATGCCATAAAAATCACAAATCACTTATAAAATCCAACCCAGCATTTTATCAAACACTTGGTGTACATATATTCACAAAACAATTCCATATAATTCAAAATAATAAGGAAATCACCTCGTTTCATGATAAAAAATTATTCCAAAAATAATACACCACTAATTAACATCTAAGAAATGTTCGAAAAGAAAGAAACCGATGATTCTTAAATTTAAAGGACAAATTCAAAGGGAAACCTACCTCAAACTCATGAAACATCAATAATGACCACCTAAAAAAACTCTAAAAAGGTTACAAGAAGAAAGAACATACAAGAGAAACCTTAAAAACACAAAATAACTAATTTAAACTCAAAGAAACATGAACACTAGAAGTACAAGACCAAGGGATAAGAGGAACCACAAAAAAATATGGATGAAAGAGGAGGAGGGGGAAGATTGGAGGATAATAACTTGAATATATAATCCTAAAACTTGAATAAATCCCCAGATACAACCCTTGGTAGAGGATAGGAAGCTTATAGAGTAAGGGAGGGGCTCCCTTAGGGCCATACAAACCAAGAGAGGAAAAAATGGCCATTTTGGGGTTAAATCCTAAAGAGGGTAGAAGAGGAATTTCATATTTTTAATCCACTTGGGCACTGTGAACGGTTAGGCCAAAAGGTTTCCCAAATCATGCACCCCTTACTAGAAAATTTGGGCAGTCGTATGGTTTGGCCACATGTTTTATTAAGTCGCGCACAAACCATTCAACATGGTTCTGTTTAAAATTATAGAACCATGCACATGCCTTCCATAAAGTTTGACTAACTGTGCTTAGGTTGTGAACCCTAAACTAGAGATACCCAAAGATCCATATATTTTCTCCTAGGAGCCTCATAGTTTGTATCAAACCATGCTGAATTCATAAAACTCAAACCGTGCAAGTTCAAAATGAACTGCAAAGAGACTCAACATCAAGAGGCCACACAATTACCCTTTAATTGTTCATCTAAACCATGAATCTAAATAAAAACAACCCAAAACTCAAATTTTAAATATGGAACACCTGAAACTAGAGAGAGAAACCAAGATAAAAAGAGATAAACCAAGATAGAAGATAAAAAAAATCGGGGTGTGACAATGCGATATGTTCCAAGTGTGTTGCTTATTTAGACATCACTCGATGAAAACATTGATCGGATGGGATCATCATAGTGGAACCCTCCTGTAGAGTCTGGGAATGGGTCTTCTACCACTAAAGTGGAACCCTCCTATGGGTAAAAATCTTGAGTCCTCTATCTATATACCACTAGAGTGGAACCCTCCTGCAGAGTCATGGTATGGGTCCTCTACCATTAGAGTGGAAACCTCCCATGGATTCGGAGCATTAGTCCTCTACCACTAGAGTGGAACCATCCCGTGGAGTTAGGGCATGGGTCCTCTACCACTAGAGTGGAACCCTCCTGTTGGGATAGGGCACGATTCCTCTATCTATCTACCACTAGAGTGGAACCCTCCTATGAAGTCAGGGTATGGGTCATCTACCACTAGAGTGGAACCCTCATATGGAGTTAGGGCATGGGTCCTATACCACTAGAGTGGAACCCTCTTACAGATTCAAGGCATGGGTCCTATACCACCATAGTGTAACCCTCCTAAATATTTAGGGTATGAGTCCTCTACCCATAGAGTGGAACCCTCCTGTTGGGATAGGGCATGGGTCCTCTATCTATCTACTGAATGTAACCCTCTTATTGGCATAGGGAATCAGTCCTCTAGTTATCTACATAGTGGAACCCTCCTATTGTATCAGGGTATGAGTCCTCTACCTAGAGATTATGCCCCATAGACTATGAAATACAATGACGAGGTGTGGATTGATATGGATGCTTCTTCAGACAGACATGTGATATACTGGGAATCATTGATAGACCCTTAAAACTAATGGTAGACTCTTTTCATGGCCTATTTTGTGAGATGTAGATCCACTTTATCTCTCTTATGAGTTTCTTTTATGCACATATATATGTATCCTCATTGTTAGATTTCCTTTCTTGCTATGGGTTGAGTTGTTCACTTCTATCGTGTCTCCTATTATTTCCCCTTTAACTTTTAGGGATTTCTATTGGGTATATATATACTCACCCCTACATGGGATTTTCTCACATGTGTCATGTCTTATACATGCAATGGATAGGTTGAAGATGATTATAGAGGAGCATAGGGATACCTAGGTGCATTTGAACATGTACGTTGGTTGGGGATTAGAGATCTAGAGTTGGGCTCTCTCAGCACTCTACTTTTCTAATTTGTGTCAGGTTAGAACATTTTTCTGGTTGAGCATGTATTTTCCCCTTTACTTTTTTAGATTATGCTATCGTACTCTTGTATTCCCTAGCACTTTCACTTGCATTTTTTTCCTCTAAATTTTTCATATTTTACTATTATTACTCCACACTTCTACATGGAGATGATTTTGTATGTGCATACCAGTGCTTAGGAAAAGGACTCTCATATTACTTATGCCTTTTGGCACTTGTCACAAGCCCTGGCCTATGGAGGCATGTTTGGGGTAGTTACGACTCGAGCCTCATTGGGTTGGGTCATGATAAATTAGTATTATAAGACTTAATTACATGGGATGGTGTTTGGAGTTTTCTCATTATGAAGATTTGGTTTGGAATTAGGTAAACATTGTCAAAGTGTATCGAGTATAACTTTCAGTCTAGAGAACCCAGTGTTGGTGCAATGACCAATGTATCCATTCATTAGGACTCTGACCACCTATTGTCGACTTGGCATACTAATACATTGGTTGTAGATATCAATTGTACATGCATCATATAAGATTGAGTATTTGACTGTTCTTATTGAGTCAGATCCCCATATATATATGCTCATCTGACCATGACACATATTGATTGAATTTTTAGGAAATATCCGTGAAGACAACCAGTCAGGTTACTGATTCTAGATCATGATGATGATATAATGAGTGATGAGGCCTCAGTTTAGGGTAAATTGAGTGATATATTTCCTCCAAATGGATATATAACAACACTACCACATGTTAAGTAGTAGATAATACCATTTGAATAAGATAAGGATATGATAAGTCTTAGTGAACTCCATGAGTTCTAGCACTAGAGGATGATGGGGTTCTGTAGTGTGCCATATTCCTAGGCGGCAGAAGATTGGATAGAGTCAGTGATATGAGTTTCAATCTTATCTGGAAAACCATTGATCAAGTGGTTGCATTAGAATACAATATTTTCCATAGAGTATCTCAGTGCTGGTGGAGTCTAGTAACAAAAATGTATGATGAGTCGAAACTCTCATGGACTGACTTCCAGCAGTTGTTTCGTGAGGAGTACCACTCCTCATGCTTGTGCTCAATTCGAATTCAAGAGATTATAAAGATATAAAAGGGAGGGATGTCGGTTTATGAGTATACTGTGAGGTTCATTGACCTTATGTGATACTCCCTCGACATGATTTTATATGGATACTTATGGGTGTGTAAGTTTGAGCAGGGTCTCCATAGAGACATTTGTTCCAGTGTGGTACCCTTATGTATTCCCACTTATAATAGAGTGTTAGAGTGAGTGATGGTGATAAAGAGATTCCTATAAGAGGGATTCCATGCAACCAAAACTGGAAGTGGGTGTCATGTGGTTGATTCATCTACAACATCTAGTAGGTGCCAGTTGTCAGGATCTTGGCATAAGAGATCTTTTCATGACTAGAACTAGACACGTGGTCGTACGACTCAATAACCACACAAAGATACATGAACCTGATACATAGGTACTGATTGGATTTTCTGTAGGACTAAGACTTTGAGATATTCTGTACTCATAGGAAGGGAAACATGGTGGTAGATGCCCTTAGAATAAAGTCCCAGACTCGCTCGGTGGAGGAGGCGTCTGAGCAGTTAGCTTTGTTGCAGCTGACCCTGGTTGAGGAGGAGGGTGAAACTTTTCTTCAATCAATGGTGTTGACTCCTATGCTCCTATATCATGTGGGAGATTACCAGTTAGGATACATTGACTCTGAGGTCTTTCATGACCATATATCCTTAGAAGATTCACCAAATTGATTTTTTGAAGGATGGAATCTTGTCATCCTTTTTAGGGATGGACGGTGGTCCCAATCACGATGCGAGAGGAGGTGATGAGAGAGTTTCACACATATCCTTTGTATGTATATCCCAATACAGGGAAGATATATAGAGACCTTTAGCAGTAGTTTTGGTGGGATGAAATAAGGTGTAGTTTGGATGAGTTCATCTCTTAGTGGCTCACCTATCAGTAGGTAAAGGATGAGCACCAGGTTCCAGAAGGTTTTTTGTAGACTATTGAGATCCATGAGTGGAAATTAGATTAAGTATACATGGACTTTGTGATGGGAATTATGTGGAAAGCGAGAGTCCATGACACCATCTGGGTGATAGTTGAATGACTTACGAAGTTGGCACACTACTTTGCTATCAAGGAAAAAAGTTCAATGGAGAGTTTGTGGTAGTTGTATATACGAGAGATCATTCACCTTTATAGGGTTACATTAATGATTGTCTCCAATTATGATTCATAGTTCACATCATGGTTGTGGAAAGGTTTGTAGGATTCATTTGGGACCCAAATGAGGATGAGTACACCCTTCCACCCCCAAACAGATAGGCAGACCAAGCGCACTATCTAGGTGCTATAGGATATGTCAATTGATTTCATGTTATAATTTTTCCAGTGTTGGGAGGATCACTTTTCATTGGTAGAGTTTTCATATAATAATAGATACCACTCTACTACAGACATGATTTTTTTTGATACCCTGTACTAAAGACCCTACAGGCCACCCTTATTCTAGACTAAGATCGGTGATGCATCTCCTGTTGGGACATAAATGGTGTAGGAAATGATAGGGAAGGTCCAGGTGATACAAAAGTGGATGAGGGTAGCTTAGAGTAGGTAGAAATATTATGAAGATCAATGTCATAGGGCCATGGAGTTTGAGTAGGGAGAACACATTTTCTTGATATTCTCTCCATGAAGAGGATTGAAAAGATTCTTCTAGGAAGTTAAGTTATCCTTTAGCTTCATTAGGACATTCTAGATCTTACAGAGGGTTGGAGAGGTTTTCCACCACCTCACCCTACCCCCACAGTAGGATAGGGTGCATGACGTCTTCCATGTTTTATAGTTGATGAGATACATGAATGATCCCACACATGTCATTGACTGGGGCGAGCTAGACATCGAGGATAGAACCAATTTCGTGGATCACCCAGTGGAAATCAAGGATTGGTAGGAGAGGATCATATGTGTATGGACCATCCCCTTGGGTCATGTTTTGTGGAAGCACAATAGCATGTAGAAGAGATCCTGGGAGTGGGAGAGTTAGATGTAGGCTCAGTACCACCATATTTTTGTTTAGTTTTCACTTTTGAGGATGAAAATCTTGAAGAAGAGAATAATGTAGAGACCATGTTTCTTCCTTACAATACTTCGAAATATATCAAGGAATATTTCCAGAGCCAGAAACTAAGACAATGCATGATTATGAGGCTCAGTGTGCCCTAATTATTTTTATAAAAATATTAAATATATTTTATATCATGTGCACATAATTTTTAAGAAATAATGGGATAAATCTTAAACTAAGTATCATATTGAAAATATTAGACCACAGTTGAATCTATAATGTGAGATTTACCCTAGGCATGACCTAAAGTGGGTCAGTGTGGGATGTTTGGATAAAACAGTTGATGATGGGAGCATTTAGTGTATGAATTAATAAATTATTTAATTAATTCATTAAATGATCCAAAACTTAATTACCTCTATAAATATGATATTATAAAAAAATTAGGGTTATCTATATAACCCTGAGATCTTTGATATGGTAATTCCACATTCTTAATTGGCGGATTGAGATCGGATGATAAAGAGCTTCTAGATCCAAGTGAATCGAGGCGCATCAAATGAAACAGATATTCCTCCTTCTTTTGAAGCTATGTTCATCATCATCGATCAGTCTAAATCTAGGAAGGACTCTTCATTTTTGAATTTTATCCCTTATGATTAAAATATTGATCATGATCAATTCCTTCTCTTTGATCTGTGTTAAATTGAGCCTTTGCATGCGCTTGTGTATCAGTTTTCAATTGATTATTAAATTATCCCCCATTGTTCCATGTTTTCTAACCCTAGATATCATTGATATAGTTTATTTTCCAAGAACTCTTGGAAAAATATTTTTTCACCCATATTCTTATTATTTTCTCTTAATCGTTTTTCACATTATTTATCGTTGGCCTACGAGGTCACTGTTTGATATTTTTTGGTGGGTACGAGTGCGATCAGACCCATGGATTCATGAAAAATTTGTGTGGGATGAATTTATTGATGAATAAATAATGTATTTGGATAGTTTACAGGATTTGGGTGATTCCACCATGAATTAAGAATTTAGTGAGGCAACAGGTGATGGCTGGAGATGCGGCGATGCATGGAGGGTTCATATGGGAAAGCTGGATTCCATTTTCTGGCCAATTGATGGTCGGAAATGATGGAATAAGGTGATTACCACTGATTTAGGGTGGTCAAATGGTGAAATTCATGACAGTTGATGCAAATCTAAAATACACGGAGTATATATAAATTTCTATGAAAAACGAAACTACATGGTGTATAGGCTGATGAACACAAGTCATACAAAACCCCTATGTCTATAGTGACAGGGTTTTGGAAAAGTTAAGGATCACACACCTTATGGCTGGGACACATTCCATGTCACCCTCCCCAGGTATATAGGCCATGTAACAAAATCACATAGGAAGGACCCCATGCAGGAGGACACACCATGTATTGGATGGCATAACCAGGTAGTGGAGCGGGACTACATGCCTTGTGGTTCCACTTACACGCCGTGTACCCTCCTTTTTGAGAAAACTTATACCACTCCTATCTTCTTCATTTGGAATCAGATTTTGGCCTGAGAGTATCCTATCCAAAGTGTTTTTTCCATATAGAACATGATGGTGGCCTTCATAGTGGTTTTTGAGATGCATTTCCAGATATTATGAGTGTGAAACTTCTTTAGGTGGTGCTCAATGATGGAAGTGATCAAAAAATACCATCAGAGTGTAACCCTCCCATGGAGTCAGGGAATGGGTCCTCTACCACTAGAGTGTAACCCTTTTATTAGGATAGGGAATGGGTCCTCTATATATCTACCACTAGAGTAAAAACCTACTGTAGAGTTAGGGCATGGGTCCTTTACCATTAGGGTGGAACCCTCCAGTGGAGTCAAGGTGTGGGTCCTCTACCACTAGAGTTTAACCTTCCTAGGAATTCAAGGCATGGGTCCTCTACCATTAGAGCTGAATCCTCTTATTGGGATAGGACATGGTTCCTCTATCTATTTACCACTGGAGTGGAACTCTCTTGCGGAGTCAGGGAATGGGTCCTCTACCAATAGAGTGGAACCCTCATACAGAGTCAGGGCATGGGTTGTCTACCACCAAAGTGGAACCCTCCTACAGAGTCAGGGCATGAGTCTTATACCCATGGAGTGGAACCCTCCTATGGGGATATGGAATTAGTCCTCTATCAATCTTATGAGTGGAACACTCCTGTTGGTATAGGGAACGAGTCCTCTATCTATCTTCACAGTGTAACCCTACTATTGTGCCAGGGCATTAGTACTATACCTAGATATTGTGCCCTCTTGACTGTACATCATAATGGAAAGGTGTGGCTTGACATGGATGCTTCTTTAGATAAATGCGTGAGATGCTGGGAATTGTTGATAGACCCTTAGAACAGATGAAAGACTATTTTACTAAACTAGACTATGAGATGGATATCCCATTTTTATCTCGTCTAGGTTTCTTTTATGAGCACATATATATATGCATCCTCATTGTTGGATTTCATTTCTTACTATGGGTTGATTTTTTCACTTATATCACGTCTCCTATTGTTTCCCCCTTAGATTTCAGGGAGTCCTACTGTGTTTCTATATACTCAAACATTCATGGGATTTAACTACATGTGTCATGTCTTATGAAGATGAAAAAGAGGTCGATGATGATTACAAAGGAGAATAAGGATACCCTAGTGTATTTGACTATGTACGGTGGTTGGGGATTAAATATCTGGATCTGGGCTCTATCAGTACTCCACTATTCTAGTTTTTGTCTGGTTGGGACATTTTCATAGTTCGACATGTATTTTTCCCTTTTATTTTTCAGATTACTCTATCATACTCTTGTATTACCTATAGGTTTTACATGCATAGTTTATTCTATAAAAGTTTCATATTTTACTATTATCCTTCTACACTTCTGTATGGAGATGGTTGTGTGTGTGCATACAGGTACTTAGGTAAAAGCCTCCCATATTAGTTATGCCTTTCGATGATTGTCACCAGCCCCTGGTCTATGGAGACTGTCTTGGGGTAGTTGCGGCTCAAGCCCCGTTAAGTCAAGTTGTGATAGAACATATTAATCTAGCATTAGTCATATCATATTTTTTTGATTCTTCAAAAAATATTGACCTGGTCAATGAATACATCACATGTATTCTTCTAAAAAATAAGTGTTGAAGTTAGTGCCCTAAAACTAATTTTTAAGTACGTAATGATTATATGTATTCATTGTTTTGAATATTAATAAAATTTATTATCACATAATGATCATTCCTATTATAACATAGTATGTGATAATGTACTAAGAATATATGTCACACTGAAAGGTCATAACAGTTCCCCACTATGATGAGAACCTATAGGTTTCATGATATTATTTTTGAATAAATGTTCTATTTCTAGATGGCATCATTTGATGGGACACAAATGATATAAGTTATAAGGGGTGGAGATTCATAGGAATTTGAGGCACCATCACATGTTGTGTACCCTTGGTAATTTCCATAGAAAATGATTATGAGAATGAGAACCGCTTGTAGGAAATCCACATTTATATGTGTAATTGGATGTTCCTATCTATGAATGTGTGTATTAATCCTTAGAGTTTAATATTATCACTAACTAATACATAATTTACATACATTTATGTATTGATGAAATCCATGATGACATATGCTCACGGTGAAGTGGGATATGTTGGGTCCATCACAAGTGATATTACATTAATGTATAATGAAAGAAAGGATTTATTACTTCTATCTCTTGATAGAATTGGAAATATCAAGCTATTTGATGGGAATGTAACTACCCAGATAAATCCATGTACATGGTGTTATATGGGCATGTTCATTTTTAGAAATTCAAAGAAATCTACATATAGCACATAGGTAAATGACACTAGTATGCAACCTACATGAATAGAGATATCATGATAAAGAGATTATATTACATAGTGAGTGTTCATAGGAGGTTGTATGTCATTGTGAAATTAACTTCTTTCTCTATGTCTGCATTGACATGTTGCTGGACACTAACCTTAGACTTTAGGCATCTCCACCTATTTCCACTAAGAAAGAGTCCTAGAGGGCCACGCACTAAGTGTACCAAAAATATTAGTTCAATCCAATATTAAATTTAATAAGTTAGAATAAATATTTTCCTACTTTTTTTCTTTAATATTTATTAGGTTTTGGTTGATCACTAATATTTAATCACAAGTTATTCGAAAAAATAAGTGAGTTTAATAATAATAACAAATATTTATTTAAATTTTTTGATGAATATAAAATTTATTATATTTATCAATGAATAATGCAATGATATTTATATATTAAATAAATATTCATTATTCAATGTTCATTATGTATTATTTATTTATTCTTAAGTGATGCACATATTAAGTGAATAAAAATAAAAATAAAAATAATATTATTAGACATGTGGTCAACTAAGAATTATAGAATTAGTAAAGGTCCTATGTTCTAATTTCTAACCCTAAACCCGCTAGAATAAATATCTAATTATATCACTTTACATAGACACATTGGTTATACACAATGGATAAAGAGAATATCTATCAAAACCTAGAGAGAGTTCTAGATATCTAGAGTGTGGTCTCTCCCCCTCCTCTCTCAATCCATTAATAGAACACCAATAATTATTCAAAGATAATTCTGCCATGATCAACCATGAATAACGTAAGCGATCAGGATCAACCATGCTAGTTACTGTCAATTCTATGAAAATGTTCAGATATTATGGTTCATGTGTGGATAACCACTATAGGGATTATACACTTTGATCCTAAAATAAAATGACAATATGATGAGATCAATTCAAACAGATCATCAATGAAGAAAAAATCACAAGTTTAGGTAATTCTAGATTTATTTATAACCAAACAAGATCAGGGTCTGGGAAAACCTGTCCCTATCAAATTAATATAAAACAGAAAAATTAGCAGAACAAGAGGGCTTACAAAGATTAGAATATCACACACCATGCATATCCGAACCAATAAAGCGAGAACAAAAATCTGGATTAATAAAGGACTATCTCGAGGAGACCTCCATGATAGCCTGATTAGAGAGATCATCCACAACTTGATTTGCCTCTCTATAGACATGAGTGACCTCAATATGAAAGTGATCAAGATAACTGATACAAGTGCTTCATGGTGGAATTACTTTCCAAGGAACATTCCGAGAATGCATCTTCAAAATTTGGACTGCTGTGGTAGAGTCAGATTACACCCAGATATGCGTCCAACTGTGTTGAGTCGCATAATTGATGGATTTGATCATCGCCCAAATCTCATCTTAGATAGAAGATCCAATTCCAATATAGTGGTAAAGACTTTGCAAGTGCATCAGGGAGACCTGAGATCAAATCTAGGCGGAGACACTATTTCTGGGTACTATAGTAGTACTGTAGGGGGAACTGTACAATATTGTAGCAGTTACTGTAGCAGGTATAGTTTGACACTGTAGTAGTCGGGAATATGCCCCCCGTTTGGGCCTTTAGGCCACCGATTTGGTCCCTGAGTCCTTTAAGGCCTTCAGGCCACCCAGGCCTTCGGGTCAATAAGGCCTTAGGGCCACCTCAAGGCCTTAGGGCCACCTTAAGTGCAGATGTAAACCAGACGAACTATGAGGAACAAAATCTATAAGGAGGATGAGCAAGGAGCTTTCACCACAACAGAAGCTAAACAGATTTCAAGAATGAGAGGGTATGACACCTGCCATCGGGACTAGCCTATGCATGCAGAAGAATGCCTAGCTGAACAACCATGCGAAGGTGGAGAGATGATTTCATGATGAAGATGCTGGGGAGGATCAGTTCCAAGTAGTCAGTCTGGGTTGTATGTAATGTTTGAAGCCTACGGGAAAATGAATTCCTCTAAGGCCTACGGGCCATGTAATAATTACGGCTACGGGCCTTGTAAGGGTTCCACCTCACCCCTTGAAAGGTGGATCATTAAAAATCAATAAAAAAATGAAGGCCTTCGGACCATTGGAGGAGGTAAAAGTGGCCTTTAATAAAGCCCCAATGGGTGAGGAAGATGCCACCACATCTTGATGGTCCTAGCACACTCGAGGCCACCCCATCCACATTAAATTTGGTAAATTATGACTAAAATATGAGTTGGACATGCCCAAAAAGGCCCTTCCGATACACCTGGTACCTATAAGTGTTACCTGAGCAGTTACATGGTTAATTTATAATTATTTATTAATCATTGATTGAATGGTATGTGTTTGATTTTTTTTTACTTTTGATATATTATTTCATGGAAACTGAACATCTTTTTCTCTTACCTTTTTTCTTTGTTGCTCACATAACTAATAAATAGGTTAAGTTAAAGTGAAGATACATCCAAAAACTCCATTTGAATATTCCAAAGGTTCTATCCGGATAAAAAAAGCATAAAAATTGTGTACCCCAATCTACACACTGTGTAACTGTGTATCTCATTGTATCTCACATTGATATCTGACCAGTTCAATAAAATCGGATCAATGATCTGATAAAAGAGGATCAATTCATAGACATGAGAAGGTTGACATGCTGTTTGATGAAATACACACTGTGTAACATGTTCACATGATGTGCATTCCCTATTCCTTCATGATAAAGAATGCATGGGGCCAAGTGTGTTGTGTATCTACTACATAATATAGGGTATGAAAAATTGTGAAACTTTAAGGATACACATTTTATACCCTATACACATCTGTGATGGGGAAACACACCTAGTATCTAGACATGTGTTGCAGACACAAGCAGAAGAGATTACACGCCATGTAACCCAATACATGTCATATAGTCTACTATATCCAATGTGATTAATTTAATGTGAATAGAATAATTAATTATATAATTAAACCTATTCACATGTGTTCTATGTGTCATTTACTTGAAATTAAAAACCCTATCATAATATTTTTTATTATATATTGAATTATCTTCCATGATAAATTATGAACTATAAGTTGTGTTTGGTCTTTGTTTATAGTGTATTCCATGCACATAAATAACATCACATGAAATGTAATTCACATGTGTTCCATGCGACATTTTTTTGAAAGTACATTCCATGAAATTAACTATAATTCAATGTGTGTTGGATTACAAGGGAATTAATAAGCACAAGGATCATGCCATGTATTTTGGACAAGTACATGTCATTGCCTCCAAGTATACTTTTGTACATTCTTAATTTTAAATAAAATTATTTAATTTAATTTGTTTAAAATTCTAGATGTTGGTAATTCAAGGATGATTGGATGGAATTAAGATAAATTTAACTAATTAGATCAATTCATGCAATTTTATCTTAATTAGAGAATGAATCGAATTAATTGATAACTAGATTGTAAATGTGTGTTAATTTCATGTTATCTAGCTGATCATGATATTATACCAGGCCTGTGTATGTGTTAGGTTTTATTTTAATTTATTATTATTAAATTAAAATGATGGTCTGTGAGTCATCCCCTCCTTATTATGTAAGGTCATGCAGACCCAAATTTTATTTTATATAAACTGCGTTATCCAATCCATTGGATCCCCACACTTTTATATGATTAAAATATTATTTATGGATGGATATCCCAGGTGAGAGGTGGTGATCCAAGTCTTAGAACCATGGTGAAACCAATTGAAGCGATATATAGGAGTCGAGGTGGAATAGTGCAACACAAACCAAGCTACAATTCAAGGTGTTTTCCCTCTAAGGTTTAGAGTTATTTTATCATTCTCTAGATAAACTAACAATTAGAGAATATCATGATCACGCCACTTAATTTTTTTTTTCTATCAGTTTCATGGTTGATTATTTATGTTTGTGGATTCTATACGATCACTTAATGTATAAATTAACAAGAATTAAAGATAAAATAAAATAAAATTGGATTATGTGTAAATTTTATCACACATGGTTAATCACTTAAGTAAAATACACTTAATATTATGAAGGAATGTGATAAGATAAAAATGGGTTTTTATGCATAAGGATAAAATCCCTCAACTAAAATATTAAGTTAGTATAGTCTTCCATTACTTTTGTTAGAAGTCTAATTCATAGTTTAAAGTTCTTGGTGGACCATGTTAGGGTGCTTTCAATTATCAGGGAACTTTTAGCTTGAAGTTTTGGGTTGACTTAACTTGATTCACATCAAGGGTTGATTGCCCAAATAGGACTTCGTGTAATTGAGAGGCAAGGGTTGATGAAATATTTATATAAGATTTTAGGATTGGGGAGTACACTCAATAGATCAAGGACCTGTGAGTTAATGTAGTTGAAAAGTCAGGACTACCTAAAACCCTTCAAATAACTTACCAGAACCAAGTCTGGGTTTAAAAATGGGAATATGGGTCCTTCCCACTAGAATATCCATGCAACATGATATTCTGAAACCAATGGATATTAGGTTTCAATAAAGCAGCGGGATATTAATAAAATTTAAATATATTAATCAAATTTATTAATCAATAATGTACTAATAATATGATCTTAATTTTTATAGAAATGGAAAACCACACGACTTTAAACACATCACTGTGATCCATACTAGATAAGGATAACTTTCTCACTAATGAAAATTTCTAGGAATGTTATAGGTACTTACGCATTATACTATTCCATGAATAGAAATTATATGTGTTAGAAGCCCCACTTATTGAGTTGCTTATTAAAGAGTCTAGCTAGGAAGAAGTATCTATCTACCTAAAACATTTTGATGATGCAATGAATGCCCAATGTTTCATGATATCCTCCATGTCCAATGATCTTCTAAAAAAATATGATGATATGGATTCATATATAATCATTTATCACATTCATGATATTTATGAGGAGAAGGTGAGATAAGAGAGATATGAGATCTCCAATGCACTGTTCACATAAAAGCTTGGAGATCTAGCACTAGCTGGGCCTCATATAGTCAAGATGATTGGATATATAGAATGATTAAACATATTGGACTTTAATATCCTTGATGAGTTTTTCATAGATCTCATTCTATTATCACTACCTAAAACCTTATCCAGTTTCATTATGAATTATAATATGAGAAATACTAATAAGTATCCTCTAGAAATTCTTACTCTTATTCACCATGTTTATTAAGACACAAGGTGTAAAAAACCAGTGGTTATTATGGTGAATAAGAAAAGAAAGAATAAGGAAAAAGGTATGAAGAATCATTCAAAGTCTAGGGATCTAGAGCATCATCCTTCCAAGAAGAAGAAGAGATACAGGAAAAAAAGGAGAAAAATATTTTGTGTTTTTCATGTGGTAAGAAATTTCACTGGAAGAGGAACCACACCCAAGAAAAGAAGCAAAAAGAAGATTAAAGTGTGTTTCTTATCAATAGTAATATCTCCATATCTATAATTTGGGTATTAAATACTTTATATATTTCTCACATTTCTATCAAAATACAAGAACCAGGTAGATTTTGGAATGTTTCTAGAGTCTAGGTGGGTCTACAGGCTTCCAATAGGATGAGGATAGCCTCTCTATCCATTGGAGACTACCATCTCACATTGTCAACATGAATGATTTTGGTTTTAAAGAACTATTATTATGTGTCTAGCATTACCAAGAACATCATATACATTTATTTTTCAGTAATGGGTAGATTTATTTTCATTTTTGGAAATAAGAGTTTCTACTTTTATAAAGATATCATATGTTATGGTATGACATAGTTAAATAATGGTCTTTATTTATTAAATTATAGAAACCAAATATTGGAAATTGATAACAAATCAAATTCACGAGACTCATTTCACACCCATTTGCGGCATCATCGTCTTGGTCACACAAACAAGATTCATTTAACAAAGATCTATCAAGTTGGTCATTTATAATATTTTGAGCATAAATCAATTGATAGATTTCATTCTTGTTTACAAGGAAATAAGACCAAACTATCAAGGTGAAAGATCCAAAAAGTTTTTTTAATTGGTACACATTGATTTGTGAGAACCTTTTTCAAGTAGAATATATAGGTGGATCCTCATACTTAATGAATTTTACTGATAACTTGAGTAGGTATGGTTATATCTACATGGTGAGGTGTAAGTCTAAATACTTTTAAAAGTTTAAGGTGTTCAAGAATGAATTTAAGAATCATCTTGGTAAGAAGAAAAAGAAACTTAGATTGGATCAAGTTGGTGAATAAATTAACCAATATTTTATTGAATTTACATGGGAGTATGATATTTTATCTCAAATCACTCCTCCTAATATACCACAGTGGACTGATGTTGGTGAAAGGAGGGAACATACCTTTCTGTACATGGTAAGGTCGATGATGAGTCACATGAGTCGTCTATTATCTTTTTAGGGATATGAATTACACACAACATTATACACACTAAATCAAGTACCAACTAAAGAGGAAAATTATATTCCATTTGATTTATAGAGTATAAACAAACCAGTTTTGTCACATATTCTTACATGTGGGTGAGAGGTGTTTTTAAGGATAGATGTAGTAATAAACCAACACCCCATGGCATGAAGTGTATCTTTATAGGTTACCACAATTAAATGTGGGGATACCACCTATATAATCCATCATATAAAAAATGTTATAGTTTCTAGGAAATTTGTATTCCTTGAGATGGAACACATCCTCAAGAAGGATAATGGGAGAAAGATTGACTTCTAGGAAGTTGATGCTAATGATACACAATAGTTGGTATTGAAAAAAACTCTATAGGACATCGTAAAAGAAGTTTTTCCTGAAACATAAGTACTGTATAGGAGCACCAAATAGGTTAGAGAACCAGAAATATATTGTTTTCTCGCCACAAAATATGGATACTCATTATTGTTTGACAATAATGACCCTCTATCCCACAATGAGGAAGTAGAAAGCTAAAAATCTTCAAAATGGAAAGATTAAATGAATTTAAATATTGATTCCATGTACCAAAACTGTGTGTGGGTTTTGGTCGCTCTTCCAGGACATGTAAACCCCATCAGGTGAAAATGGGTATTCAAGAGAAAAATAGATATGGAAGGTCATGTTAGTACCTATAAAGCACGAATAGTGTATAAAGGATTTAGAAAACATCAAGGAATAACCTATCAAAAAATCTTTTCTCCAGTTTTCATGCTTAAATACATCAAAATTATACTTGTTATAACATCCTTCCATGACTATGATATTTGCAGATGTATTTCAAAACAACTTTCCTTAATAGAAAAATTTAGGAAGATGTGTATATGACATAACCATAAGGCTTTGTGACACCAAGTGATGCTAAAAATGTATGCAAGTTACAAAGACCCATTTATGGATTAAATAAATAATCTAGTTCATGGAACATCTAGTTCAATGAAGTTATAAAAGAATTTGGTTTCATTAAGATTGAATGTGAGCCATGTGTTTACAAATTGTTTAGTGGGAGCATAGTCATTTTCATAGTAGTATATATTGATGACATATTACTAATTGGAATGAGATACTAACCATACTATTAGTTAATTAATGGTTGATAAGTGTTTCTTGATGAAGGACTTAAGTAAAGAAAACTACATTCTATGGATCTAAATCATGAGTGATAGATCAAAGAGGCTGCTTGGACCAATTCAAGTATATACATTGACTAGATATTGAAATTTTTTATTATGGAACAATACAAGAGGGGATTAGTTCCAACTTCACATGGTATGCATCTTTACAATAAGACATGTCCTCAAACACAACATGAAATAGAGAGAATGAGTAAAATTTCAATCGCTTCTATGATTGGATCTATAATGTATGCTATGTTATGTACGAGGCTTGATATTTCCATGATTTAAGCATGAATATCAAGCCAATCCAAGTGAAAAACATTAGATTTCTATTAAGTCTATTCTTAAGTATCTGAGGTGAACTAAGAATATACTCCTGGTGTATAGAGGGAACTACAAAAAAAAAAACAGCAGATTGGCGGTAGTTTTTTATGGGGGGTTATACACAACCCCCTCTAAATTCATTTTATAGGGGTTATGCACAACCCCCTGTAAAATTTTAGCATTATTTTTTTAGTATTTGGTTTAGAGGTGATAATTATTTCAAAATCACTGCTAATTTAATAATTAGTGACACTATATATTTGGTTGGATTTTATATGATTGATATATATAATATTCATTTAGATATATATATTATATAAAATTTATTTTTTTGAAAGGAATTAGCGGGGTTTCACAATGCCCTCTAATTTAATATATTAGAGGGGGTTCATAAACCACTGCTAATCCCTTAGATTAGAGGGGATTTTGAACCCCTTATAATTCAAGAATTTAGAGGGGGTTTTGAACCTCCTCTAATTGGTGACATTAAAGGGGGGTTTGAACCCCTAAAATTGATGAAATTTGAGGGGGTTTTGAACCCCCTCTAATTCAAGAAATTTGATGGGGGTCATGAACTGTCACTAATATCTTTGATTAGAGTGAGTTTTAAACCCCCTCTATTTATTTATTTATTTTTTAAAATAAATCCCATATAAATTAAAATTTTATAATATATATGTGTGTGTGTGCACATGTGTCTCTCTATATATATTACATAAAAATTATATAAATGTATTCAAATACATTACAAATATAAATATATATATAAGGAAATTACATAAATACTTTAAAAAACTACTTATACATATAATAAAAAATGTATACATATATAAATATTGGAATACATTATATAAATGTAATTATAAATATATTTATTCAAATTTATAAAATTTATATATGGTTTTATAAATACTATACATTTATATTATGATTTATATTATACATATATTTTATTAAATACATTTTTCTTGTATATTTTTGTATAAATACATTTATATTATATTATGTATATAAATATATACAATATAGACAAAAGTAAATATAAATATACACACACACACACACACACACATATATATTATAAATATTTAATTATATATAAATTATATATAAATTATATAATTATTATATATATATATATTGTAGTAAACCATATTAATTATAAATTAATTTAGTAAATATATATATATATATATATCATTTAATTATATTATATATCTTCAATTATATGAATGTATTTAGTTTTGTGTGTATATATATATGATATAATATAAATGTATATAATCACATACATAAATATATAATATAAATGTATTTAATATAATATATGTATAAATAAATCATTAAATATATAAATGTATAGTATTTATAAAATCAACATATAATTTTATAGTTTAAAAAATAGGTGTAATAAAAATAATAATAATAAGAATTAATAATATTATTGTTACACACATGTGCATATATACAAATATATAAATATATAAAAATATATAAAAATGATTATATAAATATATATACTATAATTATATTATATATATAAATATTATATAAATACATAAATACATACACACAAATATAAATGTATTTACAAATAATTATTTATATATGTAAATATAATTATATATATATATATTATATACACATAGATATAGTTTATATATATATATATATTATACACAAAGATATTATATATTATCTAATACTTATGTATCTAATATATTATATATATATTATATACAAATATATACACCATATTTTATACAATATATATATATATATATTATATTATACACAAATATATATTATATACAATATTATAAAAAAATATATCCTATATAAATATTTATATCTATTTAAATATTTATTCAAATAATATATATTTGAATCTCCTTCCATATATATATAAATATAATAATGTGTAAATAATGAACAAAATCCAATTGCCATAGTAGAAAAGAGTCTTGTGGTATATGTAGCTAGTCCACAGTTCAAAACCTAGCAGTTAAACATTTTACAAAAGGGGGGAGGGGAGTTAGGCATGGCACATGGGGGAACTTGAAGGGGGGTGGAGGGGCAGGACCAGACTGGAAGTGAGGAGGGAACGAGAAAGGGGGTGCAGGACTAGACTAGAATGGAACGAAACGAGAGTGGTGAAGTGGTAGGGATGGATGAGACTAGACTGGAAGGGGGAGGGAACAAGAAAGGGGTACGAGACCAGACTAGAATGACACGAGAGGGCATGATGGTGGTGTAGATCAGAATGAGGGGTGCCAGGTAGGATAGGTCTAGAACTGTAGGGGGGGAGGGGGTGTGGGGTGGGAATAGTAGAGGGTGCTCAAAATTAAAAAAAAACTAATTAGAAGTGGTTTTAATAACCGCCTCTAATATGTAACTTATTATTCAAAATAGTGGTGGTTTCTAACCACCAATATTCTGGTAAATAGATTAGAGGGGGTTAAAACCCCCTCTAATATGAGATTTCGTGAATAAATTAGAGGGGTTTTAAACCCCCTCTAATCTAATCACTGCTAATTTTCCCATTACTTTACCAGTGGTTCTTCAAAACTGACTCTAACAAGATTAGGAAGATACATTAGTGGTGGTTCTTTATAACTGACTCTAATGTGTATAAAAGGGGTTATAACCCCTTCTAAAATAAAAAATAACCCCCCTCTAATTAGGTCATTTTTTTGTAGTGTAAGATGAAGATCTATTCATCAGAAGTTATACATATGATAGCTTTTAGACAGATCAGAATGATATAAAATTAAAATTAGGATATATATTTATTCTCAATGGAGAAGTTGTGAGATGTAAGAGTTCAAAGCATCTGGTTTTTGCCGATTCTACAGTGGATTATGAGTATATTATGGTTTCTGATGTATCCAAGGAAGCATTTTGGATTTGTAACTTTGTCCAGGAGTTTGATGTAGTGCCTAACAATCAATACCCTATCACAATTTACTGTAATAACACTACGACACTAGATCTTTCCAAAGTTCTAAGGTCACATCAAAAGATGAAACATATATTTCAGAAGTTTCATCTATTGAGGGATTTTTCACAATTAGGTAAAGTTATAGTGAGTAGAGTATCCATGAAGTAAAATGTGTTAGACCCCATGATGATGGTCTATCTTAGCAGAGGAATGAGTATCCCATGAGAGCTAGTGGATTGAATGTTGTTAAAAGTTGGATCTAGTTCAAGTGCGAGTATGTTGGAGTTGGTTCCCTAAAAATAATTTATAATTACTTGATGATTAGATGTATTAATTTTCTTGAATATTAATAATGTTTTTTTATCACATCATGATTATTCATTTGTATGACATAGTATGTCATAATGTCCTAAGAATATATGTCACACTGAAAGGTTATAGTAGTTACCCAATATAATGGGAACTTGGAGGTGGCATGAAAATATTATTGAATAAATATTTTATAGTCGTATGATATCATTTGATGGGACACAAATGAAAAGTAATATTAGGGGTTGAGACTCATAGGACTTTAAGGTTCCCTACTACAGTGTTCACCCTTGGTAATTTCTAGAGTAGAAGATTATGATAACGAGACCCTCTAGTAGGAAATCCACATCTATACATGTCATTAGATTTTCCTATTTTCTTATGTGCGTATTGATCCTTATAATCTAAGATTATCATTAATGGATACCATAATTCATGTAATTTGATGTATTGATGAAAAACTTGACAATATATATTCATGGTGAAGTAAGATTTTGTGTGCGTGTTATGAGTGATACTGTATTAATGGATAATACAAGAAAGGATTTATCCCTTCTGTCCCTTGATAAAGTTGATATCTCAGGCCCATTGATGGGAATGGACCAGCCTGAATAAATCCACGATCATTGTGTTTTGTGGGAATGTTTGTTTCAAAAAATTCAAAGAAAGAGTCATAGAGAACATAGGTTGATGAAACCAATATAAAACCTTCTTTATTAGAGATATCGTGATAAAGAGATTATATTACATATTGAGCATTTGTAAGAGGTTGTATGTCATTGTAGCATTAACTTTCTTCTCTATGAGTTTCTTGGCATGTTGCTAGATGATAACCTTGGACTTTAGGTGTCTCTGCCTATTTCCAATGAGAAAGAAGTCCAAAGGGTTACATTCTAAGTGTATCTAGAATCTTAGTTAAATTTATAATTGAATTTTATAAGTTGGAATAAATATTATTCCTGCTTTGTGGTTTAATATTTATTCAGGTTTTGTTGATTGTCAAGATTTAATTATAAGTTATTCGAAAGAATAACCGAGTTAAATAATAATAATAATAAATATTTATTTTTAAGTATTTGTGAATATAATATTTATTATATTTATCAAATAACAATTCAATTATATTTATTTATTAAATAAATATTCATTGTTCAAGGTTTGATAAATATCAAGGAGGATAAGCGAATCGAGTTTAATTGTCTGATTGGAAATAATATAAATGATATTTATTTATTATTAAATGATGATATTTTCAAGTGAATAATAATAATATTTGTATTATTATTATTATTATTATTAAACACATGGCCAAATAATAATTATAGAATTGGGAAGGGTCCTATGTGCTAATTGCTAACCCTAAACATGCTATAATAAATATATAACTATATCACTTTCCATAGACACACTAGTTGTGAACAATGAATAAAGAGAATATCTCTCAAACCCTATAGTGAGTTCTAGAGATCTAAAGTGAGATCCATCCTCCTCCTATCTCAATCCATTGAGATAGAACCATGAATTTTTCAAAGGAAAATCTGTTGGGATCAACAACGAACAATGTAAGCGATAAGGATCGACTGTGCTAGCACTTGGTGATTCTATGATGATGTTCAGCGATTGTGGTGAACATGTGGATCAACACAAGAGGTATTATACACTTGGATACTAAAATAAAATGGTGGTAAAATGATATCAAGTCAACTATATCATCAACGAAGAAAGAATTACAAGTTTAGGTTATTCTAGATCTATTTATAATTTAATTATAAATTACATGTAATGATCCTCCTTTTTGGTTCCTTTATTTAAACAAGTTAAGTAAAATATGATTTAAATCCATTGTCATGGACTCATTCATCATGTACAACAATTATTATTCATAAATTAAGACTAAAATCCAAGTTTTCCATGCCTAAACAGGCGCTTCCACTGCACCCGAAAACTAAAATGAGTATATCATATAACCCTCATATAAGTAGTTAAATACATTATATATGACTCACCTAAAAATTTCCATGAATTTCCTCTATCTAATTCAATCAAGGTCCATATATCTTTAGTCATTAAACAAGCGGACAAATCCTATATCGGTTCCACTCCAACCGATGGCATGATTGACGCATGCAGATTTCACTAGCATTTTTATAATTTTCTAACATCATTTTAATTAAATAATTTAACCATTTTTAGTTTTTTCCATAGTTTTTGAGTGTTTTTATTATTTTTATAATTTTAGTTAATTATATATATATATATATATATAATTTATTATTTTATTAGTTTATATTAATAACATTTAATATTTAACACTATATTATTTTTTTGTAGTTTCATTAATATTATTTTTCATATTAGTTTATTTTATTAATATTTATTCGTATTAATTTTCTACATTAGTATTATATATTATTAAACATTTTATATTATTATAAATATTAATAGCATTAATAAAAGTAACATTAAATTAGATTAATATTTAATAGTAGTGTTATTATTATGTGTAGAGACAATAATTTTATCTAACTACTAATTGATTATATTAACATACCTAATTATATGTACACACACACACATATATATTTATATATATAACTATATCTAACAATTAATTTTTTCCACAATTAATATAATTAATATATTTATAATTCTAGGACTTATTATTATTATTATTATTATTATTAACTAACATTAGATTATCTGGTTGTTTTAAATTTTATTTTTACGAGAAAATACAAGGGTAAGGAGATCTGCCTTCCTTTCCTCCTTAATAGCAGCAACCTCCATCGAAAAACCCTATAAACCAACATCTTCATCAGAATTGACCCCATCCTCCTCATCCCTAAAAGATGATGAAGATCTCATCCTATGGATTGTGTGACCACTATCTCCACCATCCCTTTATATTGAACCAAATACTATCACACACCATCCCTCCCACTAAACCTCTGTGATGCACTAAATCCAAACACCCCCATTGCACATCCTCTCCCTACACACCACAATAATAAATTCCAAAGTCTCCCCAGTGCACTGGCCGCCTGTGATATCCAATGAGTGTCGACCCTACTCCCATCCCTTCTTCTTCACACTTCCAGACCGCCGAGCCACACCCCATAATTATTTTTGGTTCATGGTTTATAATGAGTGTTTTCCTAACATTAGTGTGTGCAGAGTGTTGGACTAACACAATTATATTTTTAATACATTATTATTTTACCCCCGTGTGTATTTTTTCGGTTGTGCATGCCATGTTAACATCTTATTTTGCAATTAATTTTTTCAATTTAATTTATTTTCAATTTAATTTTCATCTGCATAATTATATTTGTGTTGAAATTAATTTTTCAATTGAATATATCCAATTTAATTTATAGCATTTGAACTGATATTGAGAAATTAAACTTCATCTATTGATATTAGTAAAATTAGGTGACACAACTTTTTGAGAAACATGTCATGTTATTTCTACAAATAGTTCTGCAATTAAATTAACCTATTAATTTGTTTATAACACCAGATAACAAGACCTTATATAAATTAAGAGATAAACATAATCCCATAAGAAAAGATTTATAAATTTTAGAACTAGATATGATTGATCAAGATAGATATTTGATCACATAAAAAAAATATTTCTTAGTATGCATAGTAATTTTCATATGATGTTAACATCCCAAACAAATTTTTCTAATAAAAGTTCATTTTATTTTGTTTTATTGAATTTCCATTTTTTTTCATTTGATTTTTTAATTTTCAATTTTATAAAAATAATTTAAAAAATTAAATTAGTAATTATTTTATTAGATCACCCACATAGAAATTTTCATAAGAAACATTTTTAGTGAACTAGACCCGGTGTCCCCTATGGATCAACCTTGATCACCACTTCTATAGAAGCCAATGGATGATTTTTTTTTGAAAATTCAATGTGTTGTGATAAGGCCTACCAATGATAAACAACATACCCAACCACCCCTTGATTATCTATGTTAGTTTTTATTTTCACAAGTAAGGTATCAAAGTATGAAGGTTCTCATGCTAGGTATCTCTCTAACCTCAGGTAATATAGATTGATAATAAGCATACATCCCCAAGTACATCGATGATTGTACATCATTCCATGAAATCTACTTTAGTAGGTCAATACAAGTAATAATTATCCACCTATTACCTCATGAATCTATTCTTCATATGTTATATACAACCCTTAATAATGAGTATAATATTCCATTCCTAATAATCTTAACATATCATCACAACCCATAATATTCCATGATAATTATACATTAGGGAAAAATCAAAGTCATACTTCAAGGGAATTTTATCATTCCATCACTCATGTAATGTAAATTTTAGCACACATTAATGAATGATAAAAATAGGTTTCCATTATTATAATAACATGATAAATTTTAAAATTATTACATCAATATATTAAATATCATATTCCAAGAGATTATACATAACACTCATGCTTCTTATGTGACAATAGTTTCATCAATGGATCCACTAAATTATCATTTGTATCTACCCAAATGATATTTACATCACCCCTCTAAATAATCTCACATATGATATGGTATTTATGAAGGATGTGTTTTGTCCTTTGATGAGACTGGGGTTCCTTATCTTGATTGATAACTCCATTTTCATCACATTAGAGTCTGATTTCTCCTTGAATGTTGGGAACAACCTCATGTTCATAGATAAACAACCTAATAAAAATAGATTCCATAAAATCATCTAATGTAATGATGTACTCTTCCACTATTACTGAGCCTGCCATAGTGTCTTATTTAGAACTCTTCCAAGAAACAACTACACCATTTAGGAAAAACAAAAAACTAGATTGAGATTTCATATCATATCTATTAGACTGAAAACTAAAATTTATGTAAACTTTTACAAAAATATCATCATATCCTCTAAAGATCAAGAGTATATCCTTAGTCCTCCTCAAGTACTTATGAATATTCATTTTAACAATCTAGTGACTCTCACTGGGATTAGATTGGTATATACGGGTTATGCTAAGAGAATAGGAGACATTAGGTTGAATACACAACATGTAATACATGATAGAGCCTATAGTGGATGAATAATTAATTTTATCCATCATTTTTATCTTTATACCAAGTATGTAGGCTTCTCCACCAATGTATTTCATCTAGAATAGTTTTCCCAACCACATCTTTATTGAGTTAAGTGTCAAGATTTCATTTCTGGTAAGTAGTATATCAATTATATATAATATCATAAATACTACCATATTTCTACTAATTTATTTTCACACAAAAGAATCATTTGAGTTTTTGATGAAACCAAACTCTTTGATTGAATCATTAAGCTATATATTCTAACTCCAAGATTCTTTCTCCAATCTAGAAATAAATCGTTACAACTTTCATACCTTAATAGTTTCATTCTGAATTTTAAAACCATAGGGATGTATCATATACACATCATCAACTAAATTACCATTAATGAAATCAATTTTGAAATCCATTTGATATATCACATAATAATAATAATATGATATGGATAGTAAAATTAGGATGTAATTAATCATCACTATTAGTTAAAATGTTTCTTCATAGTCAATACCATGAATTTGTTTATAACATTCCACCACTAGGAATTCTTTATAGGTAGAAACCCTACCATCCATGTTAGTTTTCTTAGGGAAAACCCACTTTCACCCTATAGGTCTTACATATTTTAGGTTCATCCACAAAGTTTCAAACCTAATTAGTGTACATGGAGTCTATGTTAGATTCCATGGATTTTTACCATTTCTTAGAATCAAAACTCTTAATATCCTCATGGTAGGTAGTATGTTCATTACCTATGAATGTCAGTTCATAAACATTAGCCATGATAAATTATTACCTATTGAGTTCCTAATGAATCCTTCTAGAACTTCTAGGTCTTGTGTAAATTGAGTCGGTTCATTTTTCATAACTATTTGTGGAACCAGATCAATTTACATCTCAGGAACATTTCCTGCTTGTTGGTATTGAACTTCTCTAAGTTCAAAATTCCTATCACTGGATCCTAGATTGATCAATTAATTCTCAATGAATGTATAATATAGGGCCACAAACACATTCTACTCAGTAGTACTATAGAAATAATATCCCTATGTTTACATGGGATAACAAAAAATAGGCATTTTTCAGAATTAGGGGAAAGTTTATTAAAATCCAAACATCTCATATATGATTCAAAACCCCAAATCCTCATAAAATACATAACGATACATTTCATAGTCCATATCTACTATATTATATTTATGACTGCTTTATATGGGAAATAATTTAGTAGAAACATAGAAGCATCCAAAACATAACCCTAGAATGAAATAGAAGGTGACATTGACTCATCATTGATCAAACCATATCTAACAAGGTATAATTTTTACTTTTAGACACACAATTACAAAAAACCATTCTAGGATGAGTGATTTAACAAACAATACCACAATCCCTTATATGATCAATAAACTCTTGGATTAAGTATTCACCACCTTGATATGATCAGATAATTTTAATAAAATTTCCTAGTTGATTATATACTTCATTTTGAAACTCTTTAAACTTCTCAAAAGTTTTATATTTTTATTTCATTAGATACATATAAACATACCAATTAAAGTCACCGATAAAGGTATCAAAGTATATATAACCACTATTTTCTTTTATACTCATTGGTCCATATACTATTGGAATGGTTTATCCCGATCCTCTTAGATGATTTTTTAGCCAAATACTAGTGTCCAAAACTATAAACCAGATCATAAATCTCATGGTTTTACCTCTATAGTGAGGTTTTTTTGGAGGGGGGGGGGGGGGTTTAGGTGGAAGCACACCCCATCTTAGGGGCACGTGGACCAAATTCTCACAACCTATTTTTTTTGCACTATAAAAACTCTGACTAAACTATAGCAGAGCTGACTGGTGACACTAGAAATTCAATATAGTATCTCAAAATTTGTAGAAAAGAACATTTTTACATTGTATAATTTCAGCCACCGATCACTATAGCACAGCGGTATTACTATGTGGTAAGTAGAATTGTTGCACTTTCTTCTTTATGAGATCATTTGATCTAGGTTTTTTGGGTGTATAAAACTCTAAGATTGTACCCTATAATTTTACTCCAAAATTTTAGTAAAGTGTTATGCATATCCATAGATGTAAGTATTATTCCTAAACCATGAAAATCACTATGTATAATTTTTTTATTTATCTTATCCTTTTTATCTTTTTTTATATCCCTTTTACTCTCATTTATTAGATCATTTTTCACTTGTTTAACCTGATTTTTCTATAACAATTGATATCATAGGTTGAGTTTAGAAGATAAAGGTTGGATTTATGGAATTGAATGATGGATATGGAAGAAATAAAGGTAAATACCAATTTCTTTGATGAAAATAAATTTTTTTACTAGGGGATGAAGATCAAATAGTATCTTTATTAAAATAAGTTTCACTTGCCACTTCAGGGTGAACAACCAATGAAGATGTAGAAGACAAAGTGGGAGCTACTAGATCAATATGCTATGGGAGTTTTCTATCTTAAGTTGGAAAAAAATGTGGTGCTTAACACCATAGAAGAGACCAAAAATGGTTGGTTTGATGAATGATCCTGTGAATATGTACGAAAATTCTTCTACATCCAACAAAGTTTACTTGATGTGATGATTATTCAATATGAATATGATTAAAGTGATGATTTTGTTGAACTTTTCAATAAATTCAACACCGTTACAAGTTAATTGAAATTAGTGGGAATTAACCTAGATGATGAGGTATGTTCATCGGTTTTATTATCTTTGTTACTTGATAGTTGGGAAGTTACTGTAATAGCCATGATAAGTTCTTCATCAAATAAAAAGTTGGGTTTGAAGGATTTGCGAAACCTGATCATTAGTGAGGTTATTTAGAGAAGAGAATCGGGAGGATTCTATGGTTCTACTATGAATATGAAAGGAAGAGTCATACATGAAAACAAGATAATAATATAGGATAATAGAAATCAAGTGGAAATAGTTGAGATAAGAAAATGGGGATTGGTCCTACCTACTGGATTTGTGGGAAGAAAGGATATGTCAATAAGGGGTGAATAGAAAAATAGATGGCACTTGAAACCAATACATCAAACATGATAGCTAGGAACTAATGATATGTTACTGTTGAGCATGTATAACCCTATGGAGTCTTAGATTTTAGACTCAAGGGAATATTTCCATTCCACTTTAGAGAAAGGTTTGTTGAACAATTATGTTTCTGAAAATTTTGGAAAGGTACATCTTGTTGGTGATGAACCCTTACATATTGTGGGGAAGAGAGTTTCATAGATTAAAACCAATAATCATATTTTTATCATTCTAGAAAATGTTATGTATATTCTTATACTAAGAAGGAATTTTATTTTATTTGGGCATCTTGTTGATGTAGGTTTTAGTACTATGCTCACTGATGATTCATAAAAGATTACAAATGGAGATATGATCATAGATCATGGAGTAAAAATTGAAACTCTTTACAACATGATAGAGACTTTCATGGGAATTCTTGCATCAATAAATTCTGTTAGGTATTCACAAATGTGGAACTATAGGTTATGCCACATGAGTGAGAAGAGTATGAAGGTGTTGAAAAAAAAAATAATTCTACTAGAGTTGAAGTCAATGGAAGTAGGATTATGTGAATATTTTATCTTTGGAAAGTAGAAGAAAGTATCCTTTGTGAAGGGAGGTAGAACACTAAAGGATGATAATCTGGACTTGGTTTACACTAATGTTTGGGGGCCTACACTAGTAAATTCCCTTATAGGTTCATAATATTATGTAATATTTATCGATGAATCAATAAGGAAGGTATGGGTTTAATTTCTGAAAATAAAATATGACGTGTTTAACATGTTTTAGAACTATAATAACATAGTGGAGAGTGAATCAAGATCAAATATGATATTCTTGAGGTCTAAAAATGGAGGAAAGTATGGTAGTTAGGATTTCAATGAATTATGTGTTAATAATGAAATTTGATGGGAGAAGACTTTTCTAGGAACACCACAACATAATTTTGTATCTGAAAGGAAGACTAAGACACCGAATGAATATTTTAGAAGCATAAGGCTTGAATCAAGGTTACCAAGACATTCTGGAAAGAGGCAGTAAACATGGAATCATATATCATCAATAAGAGTCCATCTGTACTAATGTTAGGATGTCTTCCCAAGGACCACTAGTCTAGAAAAGAGGCAATAATCTTAAATTTATAAGTCTTTGGTTATTTTAAATATATAAATATAGATGTTTATGTAAGGGAAAAATTGATGCAAAGTACAAATCTCATTTAATAATTGGATATGGTGTTAAGGAGTTTGATTATCACTTCTTGGATGATAAGAAAAATATGATTATCATAATCCATAACATGATATTTAATAAAGGTGTCATGTATATGGACCATCATTTAGCTAAAGTTGATAATGGGAATAAATAATCAAATTATTAAGAGCAAGTGGAACTTGAAGGTATACCCAAGCACACGAAACCAAAACTAGTAGATCCTACTACTAAAGTGGAGTTTAGGAGATCTAAAAGGGTGGGAAGGCATGGAAATAGGTATTCATCATCCTTACAATATTTTTTATTGACTGATGGTAGAGAACCATAATATTTTAAATAGGCAATATAGTTTAAGGATTCAAACAAGTGGGAGATGGATACTAATGGGTATATTTCTTCATTGCATGATAATAATACTTAGGATATTACACCTTTTCCATAAGAAAAGAAAGAATTGTAAAACAAATGAGTTTACTAATTTAAGGAAGAAAATTATGGAAATAATAGGTATAAGAAAAGGATGGTTGTGAAATGATTTCAATATAAGGAAGGTGTATTCTTATAATAAAATTTTCTCACCTGTAGTGAAGCTTACCACCATCTGAGTGGTTTTTAGTATTTTTTCATTAGAATATTTACATATTGAGAAACTTTATATATTGAATACATTTTTTTATCAAGATTTTGGAGGAGGAAATTTATATGAAGTAACATGAGGGATATATTGAGTCCAGAAAGGAAAACCTGGTGTGAAAACTCTAGAAGAGTTTATATGAGTTAAATTAGGCACCTAGGAAGTGGAATAAGAAGTTTGATGTATTCATGATAAAAAATACATATAAATAGTGTGGAAGTGATAAATGATTCTATTATAAGTATTTTAGTTATGGATAAATTATATTTCTTCCATATGTGGATGATATTCTCATTTCATTATTATATATATAGAGAATTTATGAGCTAAAAGGTAAACTAAATAATGAGTTTGAGATGAAAGGTCTTAGATAAACTGGTAATATTTTGATAATGAAGATCAAGAGAGAATATTCAATTGAAACCTTGATGTTATCATAGGATGAATACATTGGAAAGGTTTTGAGCATATTTATAATGAATAAAGAAAAATTGGTTTCTATTCCATTGGAAATCCAATTCAAATTGTCAAAGGAGAAATCACCAAAGACATCAAAAGAGTTTGGGTACATGGAAAAGGTTCTATATGCATAAACTGTTGGAATATTGATTTATTATATGGTATGTACTCAACCTAATATTACTCATGTAGTAGGAGTTGTGATTTGGTACATGGATAACCCTAGAAAGAAATATTGGGATGTTGTGAAGTGGATACTGAGGTATTTTAAGGGAAGTAAGAAAGTATCTCTGTATTTTAGGATAGGAAAATGATTTTATGGGTATGTGTACATTGATGTTGGAGGTGACTTTGATAGTTGGTGGAGCACCACAAGTTATTTGTTTACTTATAGAGGAACTATAGTGTTCCAGATACCTTAATTATAAAAGGCAGTGTCACTATCCACCATAGAGGCGGAATACATTACTATAAGAGAAGATAGAAAGGATATTGTTTGTATGAATAAATTATTAGATGATATTTAAAAAAAGTGAGACAAAAATTTATTTCACTATGGAATAAATAGTGCTATACATATTTCAAAGAACTGAATGTTTCATGACTGGATGAAGCACATTTAATTCAAGTACCATTTTATCATAGGCTTAATAAAAAACAAGTTTATGACATTGTAGAAGATTCATGGAATAATATTATAGACATGTTGATGAAGTTGATAGTGATAGATAAGTTGAGGAAATTTTTTGCCTCTATTGGTCTTGATTTATAAATAGAGGATGGGAGGTAGAATATGGGAGAACACTATGAGAGCCTATAATATAAAACAACTGGTATTTCCTAAATCCTCATCTTGAAATTGAATATTTGAATAGAAAACACACACCCATGAGTGAATAAGATGATGATATTATATTAAGTATTTTTTCTAAATCAGTATCATCGAAGAAGGTCAACATGTCAAATCAGGCTCCAAGTGGGAGATTGTTGGAATGGTGTATCCATACCCCCTTGGATGATTTTTTGGGCCAATCGCTAGTGTACTAGACTATACAATAGACCAAAAATATCACACTTCAACATCCATGGTGAGGTTATTAGGGTTTGTAGGGGGAAGTGTGTCCCTTCTCAGGGTTCTAGAGTTTTAAGGCTCCTGAAATAAATTTTGTGCATTGTAACAACTTTGAATAGACTATAGAAGAGCTGAATGGAGACATAGACAAGTTGCTATAGCATCTCAAACTTTGGAGGCAGTAGTATTGTATTTATATAGACTTATACCCACCATTTACTATAGAAAAATGGGATTACTGTGTGTTTGGTGGAACTATTGCACCATATTCTATATGAGTTCATTCAAGCGAGGTTTTTTGGGTGTGTGAAACTTTGATATTGTACCCTATAATTCTTCTCATGAGTTTTAGTGAAGCGTTCCTCCTCTCTATGGATGTAGGTATTATTCCCAAACCATGTAAATCACTGTATCACATGTTCTTGTTCTTATTATTCATTTTATCTTTTTTATCCATTTTAATATCATTTTTGAGACTATTTTTTTTCTTTTTTATCTTGGAATTCCCACAACACATACATTACTATGTATGGGATATAATGATCCACCATCCCTTTCACCTTTTCTCTAAAAAGGTTTATATCATTTTCCCAATAAACAAGATTCATAATTCTCAGATGATTCTTAATCGAATAAGTCCAAAAATCCATCTCTATATATTCTTTGAATTCATTTCTCGTTTATATGTCCAAGGATGCAATGCCATTAGGTGCGATTAGAATCAATCCTAACCATTTTATTTCGAATTTTATAAAAAGGGTTATCTATATATATAATGTATAAATCATTTAATATATTTTCAATTATACAAAACATTTCATTCTTATATATAGAAAAACTTTTTTTCTTAATAGAGAATGGAAATCCCTTCTTGTTCAAACAAGATACAGAAATAAAATTCATGTTTATTGAAGGAACATAATAATAATTTTCTAATTATGGAATTAATCCACTTGATAAAGTCATATAATTAGTGTTGACCTCTAATGCAACAACACTTACTCTATTACTAACATGAAGATCCACTTCACCCTTTATTAATTCCCTTATATCTCATAGTATTTATTTTTTAGTATGAATGTGTGACACAAAATCCGCATCTAATACCCACGTGTCAGCGATGATGAAATTAATGTATATAAAATTCACATTTGGATGCTCAAAATACTTATCCTTGAGAACATTTCCCAACCCTAGATACTGATATATAATTATTTTATAGTTAATACATATAAGTGATATTAATATTATTATTATACAATATTCCATAATCTAGAACAAAGATATATCAGTGGGTGAGTATCATGTTTTATATCTTTTTATCAAGTACTTTTAATAAAAATGATCGAAATTTGATGAACCCATAAATTATATTTATTTAGTGATCCAAGATCCACATTTCACTAAGTAATGAGTCTAATTTTGTGTTCATCTTTCCACTCATTTATTTGGGTAGGGAATCATCCCAACCATAATAGTTACAATTATTAGATTGTTGAGTAGTAAACTCTTTTCCCAAATTCATTATATGGAAAAATTAAACTTTATTCCTCTAGTATCCTTCCCAAGGGTTTCCTATCTAAGTTTATCTCAAATAAAATGATAATAATATGCTAACAAAATAAAATCTAGGGGAACCCTTATTTAGAATATCCTACCTAAGGATAATCTAGTGTCACCCATTACTTTCTTATCTTATACAAGATAATACATATGCACCCTTATTTTCTAGAACCTACTCGGTTGGATGATCTAGGTATTGAAAAGTGTTTCCTTGTAATGAATGTTGCACTTATTATTTGATGTATTTTTCATTTTAAAAGTCTCCCTAATTTAATATACATAATATGTATATTAAATTCATAACTATCACATCTTATGAAATATTTATCTTATCATGTTTTATTCCTTTATGTATGCATGATTCTAATGATTTAGTTTTGGAATTCATATTCCATAAACATATTAATGTGTTCAAACCACATTAATGTGTAACTATTTACAAAACCAATAAGTTTTTGTTATTCATGAAAAAAAGAAACCAAGTATATTCATACATATTTTAATGCATTACATGTATCAAGTACATGGAATTTTCATGTAAAGTCATAGAATTATATGTGATTGATAAACTCAACATGAGTAATCCTAAAGAAATGACATCGAACCCCTAACCTTTATATACCAAAAATATTCGAGCATGAGTTGGTTGCCCAACCTATACCCCAAAAATTTATTAAAAGAAAAGGCAAAAACAAAGTGAATACATGAGGTGCAATGAATTTTCACCAACTGGGAATCAGAAGATTACAAAATGAAAGTTAGACAACAGAAGGCATCCATGTCATCATGAAAGGAAGTGATACTAATTTGCACCTGCCATCCATTTTGGTTTTTTTCATCATCATCCAGCAATATCTCCAGGTGAAACCTTTATCCAAATATGCATTTATAGATCCAAGGATTCAATCCCTTCTTCGAGGTCATCAAAAGAGAGAAATGCCACAACCATTCTTCCACCGCTTGTGTTACTGCCGCTGTTTCACTAGAGAAATTAATTCTTGAAATTTCTGCACAATAAACTGCTAATGTAGCTGATGATACTCAGTTTGCTACTCTGCACTAGACCTGACTGCTAGTGCATCTGCAACGACCTCCCTATATTCCAAACATCTAACCTTCCCATCATCTTTTGAGATATTCCTCCAAATCATTCCATGAGTGAAAACGCGCTATTCCCACCGAAGCTAGAGATAATTAAAATCAGGGTTCTGATCAATCTCAAATTCCACCCTATCAAACATACGCTCCCTGATAATGAGATAGTCATCAAAAGATATTTCTTTATTATAATATCCCTTAAAAGACAACTTTCCTTGTTCCTCAATCCAAGAGTATAAATACTCCTTGTATTCTTCCTTAATAACCTGAGTGAAATTTCTAAGCTTAATTCTATCCGCCCGATCCTCAATCCAAGAGTAGGAATCCTCTTCATCTATAGAGGAGTCCCCTACATTATCGGATTTTGGTGTAGAAGTAATCTTGCTGAAAACAGGTTATATAGGGATGTTACTTTCCTCCACTCGAATCCCTAAAGATCTAGTGACAATGGTCCTCTCTAACTTAGAATAATCAATTCGCTTTCGATTCTTCTTAGGGTGAAAAGTGATATAACCATCAGGATCAACAAAATATTTCTTACCTTTTTTGGCACTCGAACTCAGGTATTCCTCCTCAATTTTATCTTCTTTCTCACTAACATCATGATTGGAATCACTAGAATCAGAGTAAGTCTCTTGTACTGGCTCATTAGAGGTTGGAACAACTCCTGAGGTGTCAGTGCAAAGCTTAGAATTATTGATAGGAACTAAATATTATGATATCATACATATAATGTAATGTAAAACTCTATCCCATAGAAGTAATTTATCACATAAATAAATCAAAAACATTATTCATCTTTTATAAACAATTTAATAAACATAAATATTAAAGTAATTTAAAATATCATTTTATAATATCTAACACTTATAATTTATAAAAAATATATAAGCCATAAGTTTTTTAATCAATTTTTTTAATCCATATAAGGACCACCAAAACTAGCACCACACCATGGTTCTCATGTTTGTGTCCATTTTTGATTGGACCACTATGTCATGGAGCTGATTATGGTGCATGGTGAAACTCCTCAAAAAAGCATTATGGTATAGAGAAGGTTAGGGTCATAGTGAATTCCCATAAATGAACACCATGATCATCACCATGGGGATTTAAAAATGTGGAACATGATATAACCACTAGATAATTTCCAGTGAAGAACCACCATGCTTTTCACTTTGGCATGGTGATAGTGACATGGCTATTTTTATGGTCACCATAACGATAGAGGGGTTACCATACCTTGGTGATGAAAAATTTTATTTAAAAAAAAAAACGAATTAAACACATTTAATCTTAGAAGAACCATGTTCTGATACCATTTATGGGTTTTAGGGGATAATCATATGATCCTTAGTAGTGGAAGAAAACCCAAATATAACCCAGTTTATCTTCAATGAATTAAAATTTTTAAGTAAATAAAGAATAGATTATACCTAAAATGATTTTATAGTATCCACCATCTTATTGTTCTTCCATGAAGTATGTTTGATAAAAATACCAAAAGAAAAAATAAATTATTCCTTCTTCCAAGGGGATTACAACAACCTTTATATCCCTGAATGTTTCTTGAGGATCCCCGTACTCTAAAGGGGTGTTTTTGCCTTCACAATGATCGATAAATAGATCACTAGGAATGAAGTGAGCTTCAAATATTTTATTTGTAAAGGTATTGGATACCCAATAGGAGGGATTATATACCTTTATATAGGCCATTAACAATTCTCCATATACCTTAAGAACCACTATGGTGTGGTGCTAACTATTTTAGTGCACATCCAACAAAAACATTATAGAATCTCTAATATGAGGAAAACTAGAGAGTTATAAGGACCACCTTTTATTTATCATAATTGAATTATAAATCCACCCCTCTTACAATCTATTTCCATCTATAGGGGAATTTAATAACCTAAAAAGAATTTAAATTTGTACCACACCTAAGGAGGTGCAATAAAGAGTCTCCAAAGGTCATTCAAATCATTAAATTACCTCCAAACACTAGTGTATAAATGGTTTTTCACATCGGGTTTTTATGAATTTTCACATTGGTTTTAAGGGAAGTTATTGTAGGGGACGTAGTAAATAATTTTTTCACATCAATTAATTAAAACCAATGTTATAAATAATATCAAAAATTTATTTTTTTATGTCGGTTATTAGATAAACGATGTGAAAAACAGCGTGTAATTTGTTTTTCATGTCAGTTACAGGATAAATAATGTGAAAAAATATGCACCATTTATCATGTTGGTTATTTAAAATAACTGATGTGATGGATTATTTTTCATGCCGATTATTGGATAATCGACATGAAAAATAGTGCTTAATTTATTTTTCACATCGGTTGTCCAGTAACAGACATAAAAAACATATGCACCATTTATCATGTCGGTTATTTAAAATAACCAACGTGAAAACAATGACTACTTTTTTTTCCACATCAGTTATCCAATGAACGATTTGATTTTTTTTAAAATATTACATTCATTAAGCATCCACCACAGCAGTAGCCAAAAAATAACAAACAAGGTAGTAGCAAAGGTAGTATAAAAACTAGTAAAAGACACATACAATTGAACTTTCAAATAAACTAAAAACCAATAAAACCTGTAAAATGATTTTCCTATTAAATTTGTAAATTCCTCAAATATTATAAATTATATGACCATTCATCATCAAAAAGATATAAAACTAATATAGAAATAATTTAACTTTAATTTTTAATAAAACATATTAAATATTATGGAAATATTTATAAAGAAATATAACCTTATGAAACTTTGTAACTGTCTTGGTTGAAATTATTTCATACATGATTCTTAAAACATAATATCCACATTTAGTTCCACATTATTGTTTATGACACTATTTCAAAGAGATTTTAATTCAAAACAACATTTTTAATTAATATATCCACAATTTAGTAATTGTAAATGAAAATTCACCTTAGATTTTAAAAATTTGATCTTGGCGTGGTTCTTATTTATCATCTCTCTAAATAAATTCCATGCCATATTTGAAAATAATATGAATATAATAATTTTTATTCACTATAATATAAACAATTATTAAAATAAGAAAACTTACATGTTCAATATATTCTTAAAATTTTCTCTCACTTCACTATGGATAGATCATAGCCAATACAATGTCTTCTCTCTTGGACAAAAAAACACACAACATACAGTGACCATTGATATAAAAGAAAATTTATTATGAGTTTTTAATATGTTAAGTGATATATATATAATACATTGTGAGAAAAAATATTTCATACCTTTCAATATATGGAAACATCCAACACTAAAAGATGACATTATTCTGAAATATTTTAGCTATTTTAACTATTATTTCAACATTGATCATTGTCAAAGCTATATGGGGAATAAATTGTTGGTCTATAAATCCATATACATCTATATTTTCATTCTCTATACACATTTTATATAGATACCTAATAAAAAAACATAATTATAAATTTTCAATAAATTAATGGAATGATTTTTTTAATCGAATTACATGGAAAAAACTTGCATCGTGTTGATTCCAAATTGATCTCTAGATACAAGCTCCATGATATCATTTTTCAAAATCCCTACAGTCACTACACAACCACAAATAGAAGCATCAAATGAAATGTCATATAATCCCAATAAAAAATTTGAGTATTTTAACAATCAATCAAGACCAGTAGAATATATATCTAAAGTCGTGGAACTTTGAATTTGTTGTTGTCTATATGGTATTTCTTTACCTTTAAAGTATTCCTATAAAAAATTATAGAAATATATAAAATTTAAAATGAGAAAACAAATTTACTAACAAAATGAAAAAATATAACATATATACATACCTTTATGGTAATATGTTGAAGTAGTCTAGATGTACAAACTAAAAAATGACCTATACTTTGTCCAACTATACTCACTTCATCTGTAGGAAATGGGATTTTTGCTGATCTATTTATAATATACTGTTCAATGACCCTGTGATTATCTATCTCAATCTAGTGACGATAATTGGTATTAATGATATAATATATCATCCCATATGCAATAATATGATGAGTACTATCAATATATAACTAACAGTAACATAGAAGATGTGGAGGAGGGGGTTTTGGGGTAGGATAAGAAGGAGTGGGGTCTAGAAACATAGATGTGTGAGTAGGATAAGGAGGAGTGGGATATTCTGGTAGAGGTGGATGAGTCAGATCGGTAGGCTTAAACTATCTTTGCATGTCTAAAAACATCGCCTGTACTGAAGTTCTGATCCCTGTCCTCCATCATCACTTGAATATCCTAAACTTTGGCTTCTAAAGATTATATTTTTTATAAAAATTTTACTTTGAAGAATATTTCAAATGTGGGAACAATTTTCTTACTGATACACCTGCCAAATGTCCTCACACATGACCTAGGTGTTTGAAAATTCACAATGCTGCAGCTAAAATATCCTATCTACCCTCACCAATAAAGACCCCTTGTGTACTTTTCTCCTCAAGAGAATCCTGTATGGAATATTTGAAAAAATCTATAATGAATCACAATATATAAAGAGTTGATTTAACTTCAAAAAATAAATAAACATCTTACAATCTTATTATATGTAATTCTTGACTCTTCAGTAATATATTGTCATTTTTTCCCATTCAAGCCCTATTCCATTTTTCATTTCTAGCGAAGGGGGGGGGGGCTCTCTAGATCCTGATAACTTAGCTCTCATCTTTTGAAGTTTTTCTTTTAGCATGTGTTCTTCTAATAACATATACCCTCCTTGAAATAATATATGAGGGAATACATTTCTAGCTTGAATCTCCAAATGATATCTCCTTGATTTTTGTAAATAAATAATAAAGAATAAAGAAATCATTAACATGGTCATTGATATAAAAAAGCATCTAAAAAGCTAAAATTTCACTTACTAAAAAATAGTATCATCATCTACTTTCAATTTTTTTTCAATGTATATTAATCTATAAATGAATATATATCACATGTATTTTCATGATGTCTATTCCCAAAAATGAACAGTGATGTGAGGGATGATTTAAAATATCTCCATCACCTAGCCGCCAATGATAAACATTTCCTTCTGACTCCTCCAGTTTCAGGTATATCATATGTAATCTGATAATAAGGGAAAAAATATATATTACTATAAACATTTTAAGATAAATAAAATAATAACAAAAAAGATTAAAAAAATAGTCTCCCAAAATAGTGATAATATCACTTTGTCAACACTTTTCCAATCTTCAAACAAAATACTAAATTTACTTTTATCCTGTACAAATATAAAAGTCTTGAATTGTTTTGATTTTGGACCTATTGTAATATCATTATCATCAATGTCCAATGGTATCCTCTGTTCTTGGGTATGAGAAAATGATAATTTTGGTAAACCTATGGTGCTATGTTTACTAACCCTCAAACTCTTTTTTCCCTTGTGGAAGTAGATGTCTCATGTAAAGAATGATAAGGAGGCCCATCAATAGAAGCATGTGTAAGTTCCTCCCTAGAGGTATGAATATGATCATATCCAAAAATATATGGTTGATCACAGGATTGATCTGTCATTATACTATAAATCAAAGCAACATCAATTAGTACAAAAAATATAAAAATCCAAAAATTATATACAAATGTAAATAAAAAATTAACAATTATCAAACAAAAATAAAATTAAACTAAATGTAACACATTTTTAATTATATTTATTATAGTTAAATAAAATGATAATAATATTAATGAGAGATGAAATTACATAAATTAATGAAAAATACAAAATATTAATGAGATGAAATGACATAGTAAAAATTCACCAACCTGATAAATAATTTTTACAACAAAAATAATTCTTTTATAATATACTCTTATAAAATATATTTTGTTTTTATTTAAAATGTTAACTTTAAAATAATTGGTTTAAAAAAAAATCAATTAATATATAAGTTACTTAAGTGTAAGCATGGAAAACTAGAAAAAACTAAAATAATATAAACAAACAATTTAACTTATTAGTTATAATACGTGTTTTAATAAATAAAATAAAATTAAAATATCTAACTTATGAAATTTGAAAAAGTAAACCATAATTAAACACATGTTACCTGTAATATTAGGAATTTACTAAAGATTGTTTTCTCAAATTCCTTCTTCATTATCATTCTGTATGGAATAAACCATGTCTTCGATGTTTTCATCAATATTATTTGTTAATCATTCCATTGATGTGGGAATCTCACAGAAATCAATATCTTCGTCAAGTTTATCATAACCAACATACTGTTTTTTCCTTGTAAAATAATAGAACACTATATATCAGATTTATCAAGAACATAATTTTTTTTCATGTGTTTCCATGATAAAATGATCATTTGTGTATTCTAATTTATTCAGATTAACTAGTGTTATTCCAAATTCATCATGTCAGACACTGTTGTAACTGATAAACCATTTACACTTAAACACTGGAACTATAAATTTAATGAAACCAACCTCCCATATTTCTTCAATGACTCCATAATATGAGGTTGATATGGAGATTGGGTTTTTTTCTTTGGCACTGGAAAAATGCATTGCTTCTGCAAACAATGACACACTACTATTATGAACCGCACTTCTGTTGTCCTGAACTTTTATATAAAAAGTATAACCATTACTGTCATACCCAGACCATGTCATCAAATTTAAAATTAGACCACCCACTAACTATCTCAATGTTTCTGATGTATCTGGTTTCAAAATATCTTTAAAACATGGAAAAAAAGTTTTGTTATGCACATTCAAAATCCATATATCTTTCTTCTTTGGATAACTTTGTTTCAACTCATTAATATTCAATGTTATATATGGTTGAGCATTATATATGTTATTCAAGATTCATAATTGTACCTTATTTATCTGTTCACCTATTAATGATTTGACTTTCAAACCATGAATCCCCTTTCCCCCAAAATTAACTCATTTGTGGCAAGATATAGGAAAACCAATGTGATCCACATTAGATAAATATATTGTACAAAACTTTTCAACCTTCTCATAAATATAATTCTCAACAATGGATGTTTCAGGTCAATATGGATTCTTAACATACACCTTCAATATCTTCATATAACTTTCAAAGGGATACATCCAATGTAGATATACAAGTCTGAAAAGCTTTATTTCCCGCACCAAATAAACCATTAAATGCACCATGATATCAAAAAAATATGGAGGAAAATACATTTACAATTGAAAAAGTATAGAAACCAATTTATTATCCAAAATTTTCAAAGCATTAAAATAAATTACCTTATTAAAAATTGAATTAAAAAAATAACACACCTTCATGATAGTCATTCTGAAATAGGTGGGAAATATTCCATGCAATGAAACTGGTAGGAGCTACTGCATCATGATGTGACAGTCATGAGATTTCATACCTGTCAACTTCAAATCCTTTAAAGACACAATTTTTTTATATTTTAAAAATAACCATGTGTCACTTTGATATTATGAAGACATTGAAAAAAATCTATTTTTCTCCCTCTTATATAAGGTATGAAAAGACTGGGGTATGAATGTTCTCCTTCCATCAAGAGTGGGAGCTAAATACAAATGTATTCCCATTATGAGTAAATCCATTATTTCATTCAACCCATCTTTAGTATTTTCTTTAAAATCTAAAAATTTTCCAATAAAACTTTCACATATATTATTCTCCACTTGCATGACATCAATGTTATAAGGCCCCGACCTTAAACATTACTTAATATTGGGTTATTTAAAGAATTCACATTGAGGATCTTTTTAGGTTTAGAGTTTTAGAGAATTAGATCATAAATCATGCATTACATCCCATATTTAAACAAGGTGGTTACATCAAAGACAATATTCATTTTTTCCACCAAAGGAAACATATTTAAAATAAAACATGGTTTCTTTCTTGACACTTCCTCGACACTATCATCACATCATGTACTTTTCCCTTGACCTGTGAAAAACATTTCAAAAACTTGGGATGATCATAAAAAGCTCAGTAAGGGATATAAAAATACAGAAAGAAAACATTAGTCCATGTATACATAAGAATCAATGAAATCATACTTTACTCATAAAACATAATCACTTTAACATACCTCATGAAATCATAAGATTTATGAATAACTCATAGAAATCATAAGACATAAAGGTAACTTGAGGCATTCATAACATTCTTACGTAGGGAGTAACCCTCATGGTTACGTTTGGAATACCCATCGCAGTATATTCCCTAAATCTCTTCGGATAAACCTTAGCGTTTAACTCCTTCGCATTACCCAATGCATTGGAGAGCTATCTCGGGCTCACCCACCCTTAGTTTATCACGGAACCACTCGACTTCATAAACAATTCCCAAGAACCATAACATAATCGTATCACATAAAACATGTATAAAGGAAACATAAAATTTCCACATTTCAATCATAAGATATCAATAAAACACATTGATATAATCAAAACATTATCAAAACCATTTTCAATACCAAAATAAAAGAAAATTAAAACATGGTATTTATTTTTCATTTAAAAAAAGTTATGGATTGTAGAGGAAGCCGAAACTCAAATAATGGTCACGACGGAGGATAAGTCATTGTCGCTGCATACGTAAAACAAAAACATTAATTTTGTCATTTAGTAAAACACTTTATGTAAAAAGATTCCTTTTGAATGAAATTAAAAGTCAAAAGGGTTTATTATACAACTATTAAAATAATGTCATATATAAATTGAAGTATGCCTCAATGAAAGGAGATTGAGACGAAGTCCCTTACAAAGACGGTATCCTTAGATTAAGGATAAATCAATTACATAATTATGTGTGACAAATATAAATACACTCAATATAAGTGGATATTAAGTGTAAAAAATCAGAGTTCACCCACATATATTCATATCACGACATAATCAAGAAGTATAGGTTTAACCCAAAGAATTGAAATTGGGTTAAGAAGTTCCCTTACAGAAATTCGACAGCCTAACAACGTCACTTTAAAATTCAGAAAATGAGTTGATGAGAGATAAAAAGGGTATCTCATCACTTGGACATAAAATTTACGTCAATAAGGATATATAATAACATATCCCAACATAAGAAGATGTAAATTAAAAGACCTAACAAAAAGAAGTTTTTTAAAAAGAGGAGGGTGAAAGGTTCCCTTACCAATTTGGGTAACTTTCAAAACGTACACCCCATGAAAGAAGGGTCATAAAATGAAGATGTAAATAACCATAAATTAAATTATATTACACAAATAATAAAATCATGGTCAGTACGTACACCACACAAAAGTAAATAGTGACAAATGTATCATGAATCTCACGGGAATAAAAAGTGAGATAAAAACCCCTTACCTCATTGTAATCAATCGAGTCGTATGACCAAAAGATAATAAACACAAAATTAATCACATAATACCATGAATATAAATAGAATCATGATAATATATATGAAATGGAAGTACACAATACACCACATGCAACAAATAAGTGGCGAACAATGGAAATCTCATGGAATTAAAAGTGAGATAAGAAATCCCCTTACCTCAAGTATGACTTATCTTGTTCATTTATTTATATTTTTGAATAATAAACTTTGGTTAATTTATAATTTCTTAAGTAATTCCTTTAAATTTTATTATTCAATTCATATCACATATTATCATGTTATAATAATTAGTTAATTATGTGAGTTCATATCATACGTTTTTTCGATGTTCGGTACATGAGTCAACAATGAACTTCTTTGAAGAGAATTTTCCATGTAGTTATAAGTAAATCATATCCTAAATGTTTTTAGTGATTTAAATATCATATATCCAGTATATATGTATTTAATAATATTCCATAATGTTTGGAGATAATAAATGAAATGTACCGTTCATGGAGACGGTAGGTCGTACGTACGCATGCACGCTACTTTCATTTTTTTGTCATATTAATGGACTTTAAAACTAAATTAGACATAAATATATTATAATTACAGTATAATATATATGTTATATAGGTAAAATAAGTTCATTAATTACATTATTTATAAATTCCATGTTTGGCATGAACGAGTCACATCACTTGAGGGGGCGGTTGTCCACACTTCCTCATATTAAATTATCGCATTTGCACAACATGAAAAGCATAAAGGTATGTTTTAAATATAAAATACAGAAGCATTGAGAGGAAATAAATATAATATATATCATATATAAATATATTTCCATCATAATTTCCACCATGAGAGGTGTTAAAAGAAGATTGAACAATCATTTTTTCGTGAGGCAGTAATTCACCTCCCACAGAAACAATATGTTTTTTAACCATTAGACGGAGGTGTGTGTAAGTGTAGGTAGAATAATTATCATAACAACATCATAGTATATTGAGGATACTGGTGTTATTATGGGATCAAATAATAATAAGATATTGGTGAGTGAAGAAGGAAAATAAAAGAAAGAAACTTGAGAGAAGACATTACCTCTAAATCGGGTAACTCTTTTTTGGTTTGAGCCAAAGGCTTCCTTGGAAAGTCTTCTACACAAAGTGAGGATTCTAGGAGTAAGAGAGGGATTTGGAGATATAATATGAGCATATTTTGGATGATCCAAGGGTTTTAGAGGTGTGGGTAAGGGGGTATAGGTGGGGACCTTTTATAAGAGGGAGGAGGGTCACTTTTGGAAAGTCTTGAAATATTACTTTATTATAAAATGATTTTCAGATTTTAAAGGTCTCACAATGATATATTTTAAGGATAAGGTGATAAGAGTTAGAAATACACCCATCCAATAGGTTTTTGATAAGTTTAAGTCTTATATTTTACCTTATCTTTTCATTTAATTTAAATCGTTCATTAATGAGGTAATCACTACATCATCATGGTGTCATAAATAAATTTATTTATTTAATGTATAAAAATTATAAAAAAATACCATGATTTAGGAAATATTTTTATATTTAAAATGATTATTTATAGTCTAAGATATCATTTATGTAAACAAAATTAATTTTTTTTACTTAGGATATACAAACCTTTGTTATATTTCTCTTCTTTTTAAAAAATAATGTCATAAATGTCACTATTACACACATGTGACTCCATGGGTCCTCAAGTTCGGTAAAATATTCCCATAGTTGGACATGATTCAAACAAGAGGATATGAAAACATGTTGGGGTAATTTTATATTATTATGATATTATTTTATTACCCTTAACTACCTGATTACTAATTAATCACGATAATTAAAGATAATTACCGTTGTTACTATTCATAATGTCCAAAAAACGAAAGAGTATTAATTACATAATTTGGACCTTCTTATTCCAAATATGGAATCCATTTTACCAAATTCCAAACACATAAATTTCAGTAATTAATTTAAAAATAATTATCGTTGTCACAACCAAAGACGGGTTTTTAAGAAGTAAAATTTATCAAAAGATTGACTTGTTTTTACATCCAATTGAAAAGTGGAATTACTTCCAATGAACAACATTGTATTAAGTGATAAAAAAATAATTCAATTAAACTTTAAAACCAATTAAAAAGAAAATATAAATATATAATTTAATTATATGAAAAAACAATTTTGAAGTAAAATGTAGTATTTTTCACTATTCATTAAAAATGAACATTTGTCAGAAAAATACCAAAAATTTATCCAAAGTAAATTTTATATTCCAAATTCAAAAATGATGTCCATTTTACCAAATTCAAAACATATAAGTGGCATTAATTAATTTTATAATTAATTCCCGTTGTCAAAACAAATAGCGTGTTTTTAAGAAATAATATCTATCAAAAGATTGACACTTGTTTATGTCCAATTTCAAAGTGAAATTAATTATAATGACCACCATTGGATTAAATGGTAAATATATATTTTAACCACAGTTTAAACCCAATTAAAAATATAATCTAACCATATAAATAAATTAGATTAAAAGGAGGTTTTGAATTAAAATACAACATTTTCACTATTCATTAAAAAATGAACTTTATTGGAAAAATAACAAAAATTTTCACAAAGTAAATTTTGATGTCACGATTCTAAAGAAGGATTTTATTTTGTCAAATATAACATATAAAATTTACAAAAAGTAGTGTTAAAAAGGGTTCGCCATCAAAAGGTGGTTAATCGACCTTTTAAAGAATATTAGAATATTTATGCTTAAAATTGGATTCATTCGCATTTTAAGCCTCTATCATTTATTGGGTAATTGTTAAAATATTTAACAAACATATATAATCATTCTGTAGTTAGTTCTGTTCATTCCCTCCATTACAACGGCTAGGCGTTAACTACTATTTAAAATAATATTATTATATTATTAGTGTGCAACGTAAGATTTCAAAGAAACTCATTGTTGCATATTGGGTACACCATCGAACATAGCATTCACTTTAAAGTAATATTAACATTTTATTCACAAATATTAATAAATATGAAAACATCATATTCTTTATTTACTTGGGATGTTACAAATGTTATATTTCACCTCATGATATCTCCAATATGGTTGCTCAAAAAATATTGAACATTTCTTACACATATTTCTATCATTACCAGATCTATGTATCTTTCTGAATGTCACATCAATGTTTTTCTCCATCTCAAAATATTGATCAGTGGATAAAGGTTTTGGAGAGATATCAAATTCTTGTAAGCCATTGACATCTTTTTGTAATCTTCTATAAGAGTGATCCATAGGAATTTGTTTTGATGACCCATGTATAATGTTTTTCTCCTATAATGCAGTTGAAAATATGAAGTCTGATGTTCATAAATTGGACATGATTTATGCCCCTTAACACTATATCTAGAAAAATTTCCATATGTTGGGAAGTCATTTATAGTGAACATTATCAGTTCAAGTAGTTGAAAATATTCCGTTTTATAAAAATCATACACCCTTATACCTTCCTCCCATAATAGTTTCAAATCATCAATTAATGGTGACAAGAAAACATCAATATCATTTCCAGGCTATTTTGGTCCATAGATCATTAAGCTCAACATGACATATTTTCATATCATATAATATTCAAGAGATAAGTTGTAAATTAACAATAAAACAGGACATGCACTATGTGTGATACTAAGGATTAAATATAGATTCATTCCGTTTGTGCACAGCCCATATATGAGATTTTGAACTTCATTTTCCGAATGTAGAAAACTGGTGATCAATTTTCTTCCACTATGGACAATCAGCTGGATGATGTATTTTTCCATCACATTTACGCTCATCAGTATGATATCTTAACCTTTTTGCATCATGTGAATGATCAAATAAAAATTTCAAATGCAGAATTATAGAAAGATACCAAAATTCTTTGGTAGGGGTATCTAAAACTTCTAAATCAGCGTGTGATTTTTGTTTCAACTTTTACCATGATGTCCCACATTTAGGACACTACAATAGAAATTCATATTCTTTCTTATATAGAACATAGTCATTCGAGCAAACATATATTTTCTTGTAACCCAATCCCATCAGGAATAATATTTTCTTGGACTTATAATGTGAATCTAGAAGATTTTTTTCTTTAATAAGAATGTCTCTCAACAATTATAGCAGCTATGTAAAACTCTTTTCACTCCATCCATGTTTCGCCTTCAGGTTTATCAATCACAACACCATCGATAAAACTGTATATTTCATACAACCTAGATATAATGGTTTTTCGACATCACCATATAAATGTTCAATTATCGATTGTTTTTCAATTTCCTCTACTTCAATATCAAAAATAATTTCATCAAGTTTATTAGATTTATCGTCTTTCAAAGCACCATCATAAATAGATATGGAATTATTCCCAGTTTCACCATGCCAAATACAAGAGCTATAACTTGAATTAAAACAATGACAAATTAAATGATCTTTGATCTCTCAACTTTTCAAATTCTTCAAATTTAATCTTTTAAGGCATGGATAGAAAAACATATCGTTGTTTGGAATATTTTGTTTAGAAAATTCCAAAAAATCATAGACACCTTCCTCATATTTAGAACCTATTCAAGGGAAATTAATCCAACTTTGATTCATCATCTATAAAAAATATAAAGAAATAAAATAAAAAACAAAGTTATTAATTTATAAAATATTAATACTATAAATGAAATCGAAAAATATAGAAAGACAAGAATGAAAACATTTGAATAAAAATAGAATATTTTTATGAGAAAATTCATTCATGCAGAATAAATTACAAAATAGATTCCTTTAAAAAATGTCTCAATTAAAAATAAATGAATATAACTTTATGAAATTATTAAAACATATATACAATGATATCCATAAAAAATATCCATAATATATATATATATATATATATAATGTGAAAAACTAATTCATAGTTGATTATTTATAAAAATAAAAAATTTATTCTATATTATAATTATCAATATAATCTAATCATAAATTGAGTCTTAGTTTAAAAAAATGTCACATTAAATAAAATCAAGAACTAATGAACATGTTATAAAATCAGAAGTAGAATATACAGTCCCCGTTATGTGAGGCATGCACTGAGAATTCGACTTTAACTTGTTCCAACAAGCTTCAGACCTAAAAAATAGATATCACATTTTATTTTCTTATTATGTTACTTTCTTGTAATTGAATAAATCAACAAGAAAACAAAAAAGGGAATTGTAATTTAAAATATAATTTATATTACACTGTTAAAAATTTAGGGGATACACTATTATACTAAAACTTTTAAGCCATCAGAAATCAAAATCTTCTGATCCCAAACCAGAATTAGAATTTGTTACTTAGGTTTAATTACAATGCATTATCATGTTTGATTCACAAAATCAAAGAGTAAAAATATGGTAACTATTTCATAAGAACACAAAGGGATTTTTTTTCTATTTGGTTTGTAAAATAGAATATCAAAAAATAAATATTACATAGTGCACCCATGTTGAAGGTATTAACTAATTTATGAAACATTAAGATTTAACAAAACAAAGTTCCATGAAATAACTAGTTCACTAGCCAAAAAAATGAATGCCATTCAATATTAAACCAAAAACACCATCATATTTTTCAACAATCATCAAAATCAAACCATCATCAAGTGAAAAACCCTTTATTACTACTAAATTGAACTTGCATGTGGAGGGTTGTGAAGGTTTCCTAGCGTATAGTTGAAACATTGGTCTAAATTAACAAAAATAACAAAATAAAATAAACTACTAGTAATGCGAGAATGACAAAAAAGAACACCTGTTTGAATGTACAATGATGAACCTAAAGAAACCTGATTGTATGAAGATGGTAATGCAAGAATGAAGAACACTTGGTTAAAAAATCGTTAGTTAGAGATTAAAATCCAAATAATGACTGAAAAGAGAGAAATAAAAAATTTTAAGGATTACTTAAGATCTATTTTTGATGTGTAACCCAAGTATGATGAAACCCTATGACTCGATTTAGATCATAAGGTGACATTTGGACCACCAAATCAAAGAAAATAGAAAGTTAGGGCTTAGGTGAGAGAGAAATGAGAGTTCCATCATGATAATGGAAGGCTGTGTAATGAAACTCTCAAGAAATACATAAATTATTAAAAATATTTTTTATGTCGGTTATATTATAAACGATGTGAAAAATAGATATTCATAGCTCTTTTATGCCAGATATACTATAATTGATGTAAAAAACCAATCTTTGTCATCGGTTAAATTATAGATTCGACTTGAAAGAGAAAAGAATACTCACTTTTTCATAGTGGTTTTCATAAAACTGACATGAAAAGGTAATATACACAAGTTTTAACATCCGTTATAAATAATCAATGGAAAAAATGCATCAGAAAAAATAGTTTTTCTACTTTTGAAAAGTGGTAAAGGTGTTAAACATCTTGAAATTTTCATTAATAGACCACCAAATGGGTTTATACTCGAAAATGAGGCACTTAAATGAGACATTTAAGTAGATTTGTAAAATTCACTCATATAATGGGCCTTATAATCCTATTGTATAAATATCAAGCCCAAATTATATCTGGGATTAATATTTACTTATATCTATGTACCAATAATATAAATAATTTATTTTTTATACTGTCACACCATAATAATTATTTAATTAAAGAATACCAGTTAACATTATCTTATGTGTGATCCCTAGTGACCTTTATAAAGTTGAAATGATTATGAACTTCATCCATAATCGTATGTTAAGATTGATATCTAAAGCACATAATAATTATAAAAATTATAAAGGGGATTGGTGTGGTCTAATTTGCCACATGTTATTTAGAAATGTTCCTCTGTCCTTGACATTGAGCTTGAGCATGATACATGAACAATGTCAACCTTTATCCCTTTTTTAAAATTCTTGATTTGAGTAAAATATATATATAATTACATCACATTTAATTATCTTGGAACGAAAAAACACTTATTAAAAAATCAATTGAGGGTCATAATGTCATAAACTTGATATATGGTAAGACACAACCTATCTTTGTTAGTTAAACCCCTATGCTTGATTAGTATCATAACCAATCACATTACATTAATACAAATTCTAAAATGACTTTATATAGACATCAAATTATGAAATATTTCAAGTGGGAGAAGTTTTTGATAGCATTGAGTTAAAGTATTAAAATTCAATATCCACTCAAGTAACACCAATGACATGTATATTGCAATGACTCATATTTTGATTTACTTTATTAAGGTTCCATTAAGGACTGAATTGGGAAATTTAAATGTATAAAACATGAGATTGTTTGATTTTTGGATTCTGATTGAGGAATTTTTTTATTTGAGGTATTGGATTTAGTTTTGGGTGTTTAAGGATGAATCTTGAGGTGTTTTTAGATGAGTTTTGAGGTTCAGTGGGTGATTTGGAGATTCGGGGTAGCTACAAAAGGGTTCTATATGTAGTTTAAAATTTTAGGTGACATATAATACTTATTAGGAGTCTACTAGGAACCCATTAGACTTGGAAAATCCCATGGTGGCCTAAGGGTGTCAATGGGTACCCAGTGGCCCTAGAACTAATTTTTGGTAGCCTTTTTCTTGTTTTTTAGTTGGTGCTTTTTTATATTTTCACCCACACCCCTTATTTCTCTTCCCACCCTTATCCTTTAAATTTCATTTCATCCCAGCTGATGGGATATTCATCTATATATTTCTTGAGTCCCCTTTATCCCCTCCTATCCTTTCTCTTAATTTAAGGTAATCCAAGGGAGTTCTTAATTATTAAATCTAAATGTAAGATACCTTCCTCCTATCAGATTACCTTTTACCTATTTTATTCTAATTTTATTTACCCTGGTTAGGGATTATGAAGTGAATTCTATTAGAGCATAGTGTAATTCACTCTAGACCCTGGGGATTCCTCTTATATTACTTCAAGGAGGATCATGTGGGTTGATTACTAATCATTATTCACCATTTTAAATGAAGATAGATGGGGTATGAATTTCATTGGGTGGTTTTATATTTAGTGAGTATATTTTGGAATTTTATCTTGAAATTAATTTAGGCATTAGGGTATATCTTTTTTAGAGGAATTTACAGAGTTGATCACTATGGTTTTCTTTTTAATTTTATTAATTTTCCATTATGATGATTATATTTTTTTTAGTTCCTTTTATTTTGGAATTTTGGTTTAATGGTTTTAAGGGATTCTTGGTGATCTTATGGTGTTGATAAATCTCCTATTAATTAATGGTATATGGTCTTGGCTCACCAAGTGATTCTCAGGACATGCCCGCAACATGAATGCCTTTATTTTTTTCTAAATTAATAAATAATCCTATTTATATTTAAAAAATATAAATGGATATATTTCAATAATATTTTTAAATGACAAATTAAATTTTTTCAAGGATGGTTTTTTGAGTTATGTAATGTAAACCCATTTCTTCTTGATGACATGATAAATTTCATTAAACTATTTTGCACTTTTGGTTTCCATAAAAGTCTTAATCTTGGTTATTGAATTCCCCTTGATATGAGAGTTGGGTAATTTATACTAGAGACTTTTCTTTAACCCCAATTATCTCAATGTTCTTGGAACTTTATTTGATAATATGTAGGGGCTAAAATGAAAACCCTTGGGGTAGTAATAGTTGTAAAACATCATGAAGATATATTATAAGTTATTATGTTGATAGTCCTCCCTTGGCCATAACCTTATTAGGGTGTCATTATATAACTTAGGTGAAATTCCTTATACCCTAACCCAATATTATAGTGGGAATCACCCATTTACAATTAAAATTTATTTATATATAAGTTAATGAACCACACTTAACCCATGGTTAAGAGAGTTCTTCAATGGTGATTTTGTGGTTGGGTTTACGTGATGGGAATAAGTGATTCACCTTATAAAATTTAAAAGTTTAATATTTACATAAAATTTAAACTTGATATAGGTATTTTTTAAGAACCCCGCTTTAATAAATTCTTATTTTTATAACAATGTATCATAGTGTACACCCAAGGTTGATCACTTTAGGAAGCCACCTACATACACTATTTTTATATTATCACTATTTATAACTAAAATATACTCCAAATGATAAATACTAATATAGTGGGGGTTTAAAATTTCATATGATATATATATATATATATTACGTATATATATAGATAAAAGTAAAATAAGACATAAATAGGTTAACGAGAAAAGAAAACTATTATCCTAGGGAGTTTAGGTTGAACATATCTTTTTTCCTTTAAAATATAAATCTCAATATTATATTTAATATAGAGATAACAAAATTATCACTCAACACCCTAAAATTTGAATTAAATATTATCCCACAATGATACCTATATATAAAGTATAAAACTCTTCCTAAAATCATCTTAGACACTTCTACACTGATCAACACAATCCAAGTCAAACTCCACTGTATGAAAGACATAAACAATGAAAGGAAATAATATTTATATTAAAAAGGCATAAGAATTAAATAACAAAGAAAGTATGGATATTTATTAATGAAATAAATTTAACTACTATATTATTCAAAAAATAAAATAAATAGAAATTTTGAAGCACAAAGAACTCAAAGTATCCATTGACCCCTCCCTCCGAACAACAACTGAATTTAGTTCTCCATTTTAATAGATATGGGAAGGTTATAGTGGGAAAAAACATGAAAGATATGAAGAAAAAGAGAGATAAATAATATATATTAAAATTTATAACTATTAAAAAATAAAACTTCCTCCTTAGCTTCTAAAAATGGATAGCTTTTGAATAGAATTAGAGGTACAAATTTATAAGGAAGAGGTGGCCATCTTTCCCTCCGATTCTATACTTTTAATATTTACATATTTTTGGCCTAATAAATAGATTAATAATGGAAATTTATATTCTAAGATTTTTTATCCTATATATTAAATATCCTCCCATAAAATATCAGCCTCATTAGATATGTGTGAAAAAATTTAGGGTTGTGTTACTAAATCCAAATTTTCTGGCCTTGCATACTATTAAAATTCCCATATAGAGGTTTTCCATGAATATATAGACTTTAAATAGTTTTATATCAAGAATTAATAGGTAATTAAGTTTTTACTATAAATTTTATGTATATCCATACAAAATTTGACATCTTTTATAGTAGTAATTTGTGAGATATGGTCCCAAAACTGAAATTCATGTAAACTATAGAAAACTTTCTTCACCCAAATTGTATGATTCATTTGTAGCTCCTTTAATTGGATTAAAAATTTGGTTCATTTGAATAAAATTAATCATAATAAACATGTAATATTATAAAAAAAATGAATTTTTCAATTTTAATCAGCATAGCGAATGTTATGAAAAAAATAAAAAATAGATATTTTTTACATTGAAATATAAAAAATAATGAAATTTCCCATTTTATTTAATGTATTTTTAAATAATAAATGAAAAATGAGAGTTGAATAAAAATTATTATTAAATTATGATATGAATTTTAAATATAATATCACAAATTAATAAAGAAACTTAAAATCTAAGAATAAATCCATTCTCACTATAAAGTCCAAAATATTTATAAAACCTAAAAGTGTGATAATTATTCTTAAAATGATAAAATAGTGGGATTAAATCATTTAATTATAGAATAAAATATATAAAAACATGAGATTCATAAATCCTCCACACTTAAACCAAAATCCCCCAGGCAATCATCTATACTAAGGTAAAAATAAACTTCCCAAGGTATTAATGGTAACACTACTCAATTATCACATCCAAAGAAAAATCGTGCCTCCTAAATGGATCTCAATTCCACAATATCAAATCTGATCATGAAATTTAATTTCATATCATATTAATCTACATGATCATGTCATAACCACCTCCCTATAAATTTATTTTTCTCTTCACTTAAGGATTTTAATATGTATCTTTTCTTATTCCCAAACATATGAATGATCTCCATAGGATTTATACCTTCCTAGTATCTCCACTTAAAAAAGTCATAAATACATCAATCATGATGGATTTCACATGGTTGGTTCTTTGTATAAGGATTGTTAGGTTTTAAATGTAAAAATATCAGAGGTAGGATAATGAGGGTTTAGCTCTAAAGTGAAGTAAATATGTAAAAAAATTTCTCTTAATTATAGTATCCCCTCACCTACCTTTGAAAAAATTCATCTCAAAATACATTTTTATTTTCTTTAGCATTCCACACTTGGAAAATTTCAGTAGTATAAGTACTTTTATCCCATATTACCTCATTACAATAGTTTTTTGGCCTCTTTTAAGGTTTACAATTCAGTAAATATTTGAGTTTTGTAGGGAATAGAGGAGGATTTGATCATAAAAATATATCATGAACTCCCGAACTAGATTTTGAATGATATTTTGGAACACCCTATATTTTTCTAGTTCAAAATTCATCCCCAAAATAGTAGTAAAAATGATGCATCACTTGTCTATTTCATCTCAAACAACTTCTTACCGGCCAAGATAAAAAAGCTAAAACCCCACACTCTTTAGTTCAATAATAATCATGAATTTAAATTTTAGAGAATGTTGTAAAAGGATAAATGAATTATAATGTGGGTACCAAATAAGGAATTTCATGGATACTAGTAGATTGATAATGTTCAAGGATAGGACAAAATATGAGTTAATTGTAAAAAAGGGATTTCAAAATAGTGCATCAAACATACTTGACACATTCCATGAACTCTAATAACTTTAAAAAGGAAAAAATAGAAAGTTATGGATCTTAAAACATGATGTAAGTCTCTCAAGAAAAATTAAATATAAATAGGATTTAAAAAATGTTTAAAAAACTCTCATGTTGAGAACTATATTCATCTTGGATAATACTAGTGTCCATGAGTTTCACAATTAATCAAACTTTATTAAATGAAAAGATTAAAAATTAGGAAACTATAATCCATTAAACAATCATTTAAATCCCTTAAATTTTCACACCAAGAAATGTGAAAAACTAATAAGATGTCATGAATTTCTCAAAATTATTTGATTAAGATCAAAATCCTAAAAACACTCCAAAAACTAAAATAAGAAACTAAACAAAAAATCTAAATCAATTTGGATTAAAAAAAACATGAAAAAAACACATAAAAATCCATAAAATAGGTTTAAAAAAAACCTACATAAGATCTAACTACCCTTAATTTAATCTAAAAAATAATTAAACAATATGGAATCAAAACCCAAGAGAAGGAAATACCCAACCTGAGTTTATTTTGGCAGTGGTGACCTTGAGTTAAGATACCAAATGCTGTTACTTTAAACCTAAAATAAAGTAAGAAAAAATATAAAAAAATAATTGAAATAAAATTAAATAAAAATAAATGTAAATGGAAATAATAAAATAATATAACTTGGTTTAAACCTAAAGTGGCTATTGGTTTTTTACTTCCCTTAGTCGGGCTGTGATAACACTTTTCCAAAAATTAGATGGTAGATGGGGTTTCTTTGATATAAACCAATATATGCAAATTTTCTCAGTGTCCATGAATAGACCTAGAGAATAAAGACCTAAAAAATAAAGTAAAAGTGACCCATCCACTAGAATGAGTATAGGAAAGAGATGTAGGGGGAAGGTTAAGTAAAAAAGGATTCTTCTTATCTTGTTCAGATGGAGGAGTGGTGTCCATTGGTAGTGAATATATTAAGATATGATTTGTATTATATTATAGTCCAGGTTCAAAAATTATTTTTTAATGATTCCCAATTATGTATCATCATCCTTATATTCACCAGTGTATAACTCAATTAGATCCTCCACAATCTCCTCAAAATATGCAACTTATTCATCTTCTTCCACCAAGGCTTACAATAATGGTAATAAATCTATAATCATAGTATAGGGGATTTAAGTTTTTAAATTAGTGTCAATATAATAAAAAAAATTTGTTTCTATAAAACTATAAAACTATTTCCCCCTCATAAATTTCATCCTTAAGTTCATTTTCCTCAAGCACACCCGTTGGGAATTTATCTACTGGAGGGTGAAGTGGAAAATCCATCATTTCTTCAAATTGATTTAGCTTAAAATAAGTGTCATATTCCATCATAAAAGTGATTAAAGGTATATATTTATCATTTCCCAAGTGTAAGAAATAAAATAAAATTTAATAATCTATAAAATTATCATAATAATTATCCAAATATTTTTGATCTTTAACACTCAAATCAATAGGAAATTCATGGGTAATGTCCTCATATGACCTTGAAAGAGAAATAACCAAATATAATTCATACATCAACCTATTTTTACCAGGTTATTCAATATAAAAAGTGGATGGACAAGATTTTAATTTTCTTAATCTTATTTTTGATCTTTTAATTCTTTTAATTCTTTTGTAGAAGTGGCAATAATTTATATCTATTTACACACCATTTCAAGTATTTTAAAACTTTATTGAACTTGTTACCTCAAAGACCCTTCATTAATAGACTCATAAATTCATCATTGAACAGTACAAGTATATGAATAATCACTGTGAAAATTGATCTTCAGACTCAAGAATGAAATATATGAAATAGAGTTATATATTTTTTTAGTTTTTGAAATTTATAATTTTTTTTATGTTTTTTATGAAAAAAAACACGTGAAAGTTTTTATCCTCCCAATAACTAAAATAAATTTATTTAGTTATGAATTACACTTTAATAAATTATTATTTTACTAATAATATAGCATAGTTCACACCCAGGGTCCATATCTCAAGGATCCCACTCACACAAACTATTTTTATATTATAACTATTTATAAATAAAATATACTAAAAATTATAAATACTAATATAGTGGGAGTGGGGTTAAAAATTCATATGATATATATATATATATCTATGTGTGTGTGTGTGTGCATGTGTAATATATAGATAAAATAAAAAAGAATACACAAAGTGGTTAGTGAAAAAATAAAACTATTGTCCTAAGGATTTCACAATGAAGCTATCATTATTCTTTAATATATGACTATGAATATTCTATTAAATATACATATAAAAAATTATCACTCGACACACTCTTGTTTTAATTGATTATTATCCCACACTGTGACCTCTGCATAAAGTAAAATACTCTTCCTAAAATCATATTAAAGACCAATTCACTATTAATCACTTTCTAAGTAAAAATCTATCATATAAATTATAACAGCCCAGAACATGCACTCCCAGATTTGGTGGTTAAAGCATAAACTTTACATTTCTAGATTTGATACCGATAACTATGACCCAATTTTTTTCTATCGAAACCTTAAAACATCAAAAGTATAAATAACTTAAATTCTAAAGGATATTTTAGGTTTAGAGTTTTAGATAATTAGGAAAAAATCTTACATAAACAATACCTATGTTGTTAAATGAGCGTTTCTCCCACTTAACCCAACTTTTCTTATTTCACAATAAGTCTTTATCATTATCCATATAAAATCCCTTATAGATATAATTCTTTCAACTTAATTTCTTGATAACCTTGAAAAAAGGAAACATAATAATTGTCAGCTTAAATGCTCAATGAGGGTAAATATAAGCATTAACAAGTGATTATCATCAATGAATATAAGAATTTCATAAGGGTATGAAGACATAATTAGAGTGTATGAGAGAATCATAAAATATCATATACCCATCAATGACTAAATCATAAATCATTAAACATGGAATAAGAATTTAAAAAAATCATGATTCATCAAAATAAATAATCACGAGCCATATTAAATTAATCTTTATCAATGGAAACACCATAAACCCATAGAAATCATAGAAAAAACATGTCAGTATCTTGGAACATCCTCTTTATAAAACACTTACAGAACCCTTATAGAACCCTTACAAATGGAATAACCATACAATCAACTTCCAATATAATTATCCAAGGAATATAATAATTACCCAATTTATTGAAGCGCTATCTAGGCATACACATCATTTAATCTATTCCAAGCTCACTCAACACTATCTGGGTGCACCCATTGTATAAGTTATAATAGGATCACTCAATGCTATCTGGGTGAACCCATCATATATAATGTCTAAGAACCACAACATGAATAAAGTACATAGATTTTTCATCATAAAACTCATAGAAACAATCATTATTACTTTTATAACTTGATTAACCCTTAGAAAAGAAATGGGTTTCATGTAAATCTCTTTGAAACATGATTAAATCATGGAATAGAAATGGATTCTACAACAATCACTTTGAAACATAGCTAACTCATGGAAAAGAAATGGGTTCTATAACAATCTCTTTGAAACATGTTAAACCATGGAAAAGAAATGGGTTCTATAAAAATATTTTTGAAATATGATTAACCCATGGGAAAAAATAAGTTTCCTAAAAATCTCTTTGAAATAATCTTAATCCATCCAGAGAAAGAATGAGAATGACATCATTAAAAAATAACCCTATTGAAGCGTATGTTACAACAAGGGTTGTTGAAATTAATAAATGGGGATACAATTAAAATAAAATTAATGAAATTTAGAGGAAAATAAACTATTTATTTTGAAAAAAATCACTATTTAAAAACTAAAAATTTAAAAAATATTATGAAAATAATTTTTTTAAAAACAACATTATATAAATATAATGGAATATTTTAAAATAATTTACAACATTTCTTGAGGAAAATATATTTTCTATTTTTAAAAAAACTTTTTAAAAAATTTTAAAAATCCTTTTATTTGAAAATAACCTTGAAAAATTATCAAGGAATATTCACAAAAAATAATGGACATGATGGAAAAAAATCCATTCATTCTATACATGTAAAAAAAAATATTCCTTTTACATTTTTGGTAAAATCCAAATGATTATTATTTGGAAAAAACATGAATATTCCTTTCAAAAAATTTTGTAAAAATTAAAAAATGGGTAAAAATTACATTAATAAATAATTTTAAGAATTATAAATAAAATTTAAAAACATTTTTAGAAAACATTGTTTGGAATACAAAGGGTTTTCAATCAAAGAGAGAAATAAAGATGATTTTTATTAAAAAATATCAATTATTTTAAGTAAAAAATTATGGAAAAATAGTACTATTACTTTAAAAAATCATGGGTAATCAAAGTATAAGAAATATCATGAGAATAATTAAGAGGTAAATTATAACATTTAAACATTGGATACTTAATCATAGGAAATCTTGATAAATGATGATATTGTAACATAAAACTCTTACCACTTTATTAACTTTAAATAATAATTCCCATGAAAGAATAACATTAAATTAAAATTAAAATATCATGTGAATAATTAAATTAATGATATTACATGTTAACTTGTATTTATATACACCTCATAAAATAAGATAGGTGCATAACATTACATAAGTCTCAAAAGACGGTAAATTGAGACTAAACTCCCTTATAAAGATCATATCATTGAAGTGAGAATTAATTAATGGTTTGATTATGTGTATCAAATTAAAATCCACATAAAAAAGTTTAAATAAAATTTAAAATAATTAAATTTTGTTAAAAAATTAATATTAACATGAAATAATTGGTGAAGTATAAGTTTTACCCAATGAATGGAAATTGAGTTAAGAAATCCCTTACCCCACGCTTCCTTTTTGTTGTAAAGGATTTAACTTACCGTATAGTGTTTTTAAACATGTTATTAAATTATTATAGAACCATATTAATATTTATAATATCATATATTATCATTTTATAACATCATTATCACCCATTCATTAATAATATTTTAGTATTTTCATTGTTTCGGGTGTTAGTTGTCTTATTTTCTCATTTGTACTTTGTTATGAAAGTTCCAATTCTTGTGAATATAATATATTTATATCACATATATAATAATAATAATTACATAATTAAAATTTTTATATATCAATTATATATTTTAATAAAAATTATGAAAGATATTTTGGAAAAATGAAGTACTTTATAATCATGAAGACGATTGACCATACGTACGCATGAGTAACGTTTTCATTTTTCAATGATCATTATGGATAGGAGGTAAGTAATATTTTATATTTACATAATTATAATAATATAATAAATAAAATACTATTTCTTTAAATATACTTATATATATCATCAATGTGGCGTGGTGATAAAAGTGAGTCACATCGCTTCTTGAAGGCGGTAGTCCACCATACACGAACAACATTATCATATTTCAACGAGAGAAAAGGTAAGAAATAAATTGATATATTATATTTTAAGAATGATAAATATGTCAATAATATAATAATTATGTTATGTATATCACATATATTTATTAAATTTATCCTTATCACCTTCCATGTAAATTATTAGTGAAAAAATAATCACATCACTTCGCGATGAGGTAGTCTGCCGTACACACGAGCGACGTTATCATTTCCCCTACAGAATGGAAAGTAAAAAAGGAATATATGATATAATAAATAAATATATATAATTATGTTATAAATATAATATATATACTTTATATCCATCATCATACCCCACCGTGATAGGTGGTAATGGAAAAATGAATGACATCAGTTCACGAGGCGTTAGTTCTCCTTACACACGAATGATGATTTCATAACGCATTTCTTGGAGTAGGAGACAGATTTAAGTTATGAAATTAACATAATAACATATAAGTATACATAATATACTGAGGTTATTATATAATAATATTTTAATAATAATTGAAGAATATTAATGAAGAAATAAAATAAAAATGCTCGTTGAAGAATGTTACCTCTTCTTTGGGTAACTTATTTTGGTTTGAACCAAAGGCCTTCCTTGGTTGAATTTATGACCAAAATAAGGCTTATATAATGATATTAGGTAATTATAGAAGTTATTTGTCTAGATATTTTCCAAACCAATGAGTTTTGAAGGTGTGAATAGGGGAGGAGAGGGGGTGACCTTTTATAAGTGAGGTGAGTGGAACAATTGTAATTTGTTTTTGAAAAGAACGAATTAAACACACATTTTTTATGAAAAAATGATTTGATAATGAAAATTTATCAATAATAGAAGGTATAAGTTAAAAATATTTACATAAAATAGACTTTAGACTAGTTTTTAGGTTATTTTAACCCTTATATTTTTAGTTTAACCCCCAACAAATCCATTCTTACCTTAACCACAATATTTATTTTTTACTATTTTCACTATTAATTTTGGTAAAAATTAAATTTGATATTAGTATATAATATAAATTATTTTAATTCCAAATATTTAATACATTTTTAAAAATTAAATTCATATAAGTGGAAAAATTTAATTTAAAATTAATCCCACAGATGTGATAAGAAAACGAGTTTTCAATGAGAAAATGTTCAAATGTTTACAAAGTCTTTATATCCAATTTTAATATTAAATTGATTAAAATGACCTAAATTAGATTAATATATATATTATTTAACTAATTTTACTTTAAAACTAATTTAAAATTTAATTTAACTTTATAAATAATTTAAATGAAAATACGGTTTTCAATTTAAATTCAGTATTTTTCAGTATTCATCAAGAAATTAATCTTTCCCAAAAATTCTAAAAAATTCACCCTAATATAATTTTGAAATTATTATTTAAAAATTAAGTATATTTTTTGAAATAAATTTTATAAAATTGGAAAAAATAAATTTAAAACAAAACCCGCAGAAGCGATGAAAAAATGGGTTTTCGAGAGTTGTATTTTTTTCAAGAACAAGATGATTTTATATTAAATATATTTATAATAATAATAATTATGTGAATATAAATTAATATTTATTATTATATAATATATATATTATCTAAATCATTCCTAATTATGGGTTATTTTAATTAATTAAAATGAAGAAACATTATGTATTTTAAAATAGTTTTCATAAAAAACCTGTTTTTAAACCAAAAAACAAAATTATACTAAAATACAATATAATGATGATTCAAATGTAATTAAGCGGATTAAATATAAATAAAAAATAATTATGCTACTTGAAATCATATCCAAAACATAATTTTAATTTTAAATTAATTAATTTATTGAAAATAAATGATATTTTTACAAAACTCAGCATTTTTCTCCATTTACTGAAAAATCAATATTTTTCAAAAAATCCCAAAATTTCACCCAAAATAAATTTTTATATTTTGATTTAAAAAAGTAAGTTAATTTTATCAAATTAATTTTATAATATTTCCAAAAATTAATTATAATATTTTTTCATGAAAAGGAATAAAAATCATTTTTAAAGAAAACATATTTAAAAAAATAAAATTAATTTACTAAAAATTGATTGATTATATTTAATAAAATATTATATTAATTTATATTGAGCGTGAAATTTATATATATATTTTTCATAAATAAGTTAATACTATTCATACCTGCTAATTTAACGGCTAAGTTATAACAACTATATATATCGTGGGTCGTTTAAGCTCGGTGTTGTGTGTTGAATACATTATAAAACATAAAAATATCAATGATGAGTATACCAAAATATATCAAAGAGATTAAATTTATTTAGAAAAAAAAATATCATAAAGTCTTAGGGAGTTACATTCTCATCTAAGGTTAGTATTGCATGTTTTTTATGCTATCAAACATAAATTTCTTATTTTAGAATATCTAGGTGTTACATACCCCCTCCTTTAATAAATTGTATACTCATAATTTTAACTTTATCTCGATAATCAAAAGATATAAATTTGAAAATATTTTTTTTGTAAACCCACACCATAAAAAGGTTTAATAAAATAGCTTCTTGATAAAAGTGAAAGGGAAGTACAAGGGCCATCTAGAATAACATATACTAGGTTTCCAAATAGGATAACATAGGTGTAAAGTAATGATTTGGACATTGAAGAAAATAAAAAATATTATGGAGAGTGATTGAGGACATTGATAAAAAACAAGTGAATAGTTAATGGAAATTTAAGGGCCTCAAAACCATAAATCTTTGATGATTTAAAATACCATCCTATTCATCAGATATGAATGCAATAAGATAATTTTTTTTTGTTTCAAGATCCTTTTTCAAAAGTTGAGGAATTATTTCACCATATAGACTGAAAACATAGTGAAATATACTTACTTGAAAAGTATAATTTCATCCTTTAACCAATTTCCACTAGAATCTCATACTTTTCTCTAAACAATGAGTATTCAAGATTATTTTTTCATTCTAGATGTACTAAAAATAAAATTTTAAAGGATCATATAACCATAAAATTAACATCAATCTATTCTATGTATCTTTTAACATTAACCAAAACCAAAATGGTTACTACATGGTAAGATAATTCCCAAAATGAGTAAACCTTCATATGATGTAATAATACATTAATATCCAAAATTCAATCATAATACCCACATTTCAAACTATACCATTCCTAAAAAACCTCAACATTAATGAGTTTTTTAACCACAAATGTTATCTCACACATTTCATCTTTTTAGAAAAAATATGATTTTTTAAATAACATTAATCACTTAGTCTCCAAATCTTTTTTAAATCTCATAATTATCTATACGATAAAACTCATGGTCATATAATTACCTTAATATCCAAGATCATAGAAACCCAAAAGGTTATCAACACCTTAAATATTATTTAAATAAAATATAAATTCATACTTCATGTTAAACTAAATCTCTACACATAACAAACCTAATAAAATATATCCTAAAGTTTCATTAATCATTTTAAGATATCATCACTTTAAATGTAAAAAGGGGTGTTTAAGAATTTGAAATTATGAATTATTTAATATTATAGACCTATGATGGTATTTATAACTCTTAATATAACCTCACAAGATAACATCATAATATCGAAAGTTATCTAAACCTTTCCTTTGATACCAAATATAATAGTCCTGAACCCGCACTCCCATATCCGATGGTGAAATCATAATCTTTACATTTCTGAATTTGATATTGATAATTGTGATCCAAATTGTTTCCATCCAAACCTTATAACATTAAAAGGAAAAATTAGATCACTTATATTCTCAATGAACTTTTAGGTTTATACTTTTAGAGAATTAGGAAAAAATCCTACATAAATAATACCATTATAATTAAATAAGTATTTCTCCCACTTAACCCATATTTTCTTATTTCACATTAAGTCATCATAATAATCCATTTAAAATCCATTTTAGGAATAATTCATTCAACATCATTTCATGATAACCCGGGGAAAGGGAAACATAAAATGGATGATCTAAAATTCTTAGTAAGGGTAAAAATAGTCATTAACAAGTGAATTTCATTAATGAACATAATAAGTGCATAAGAGCATGATGAAATAATCAAAGTGCATGAGAAAATAATAAAGAACACATACCCATCAATTCCTGAATCATCAATCATAAAACATGGAATAAGGCTTTAATAAGAGAAAGATTCATAAAAATTAATAATCACGGGCCATGTGATATTAATATTCATCAAAGGAAACACTATAAACCCATAGGATTAATAGATAAATGTGTTTGTATCTTAGAATTTCATCTTTATATAATACTTACAGAACCCTTTCAAATAGAATAACCATACAGTCTACTTACAATATAATTATTTGGAGAATACAATCATTACCCAATTCATTGGAGAATTATCTAGGTGCACCCATAGTTTAAGATATATTAGGGCCAACCGGTGCTATCTGGGCGCACCTATCATACAAGATATGACAGTCTCACCTGATGCTATCTGGGTGCACCCATTATATATAATTTCCAAGAACTACAACATGAAAAAATTATATAGATATTTCATAATAAAACTCATAGAAATAATCATTATTCCTTTTATAACTTGATTAATCCAAGGAAAATAATGGGTTTATGTTAATCTATTTGAAACATGATTAACCCGTGAAAAAGAAATAGGTTTTATAAAAATATCTTTGAAATATGGTTAACCCATGGAAAAGAAATGGGTTCTATAACAATCTCTTTGAAACATGGTAACATGTATAAAATAAACGGGTTCCATAAAAATACATTTGAAATATGATTAAACCATGGTAAAGAAAACATTTTCATAACAATCTCTTGAAAACAATATTAATCTATCCAGATAAATAATTAGGATGGTATCATTATAAATTATCCCCATTAGAGTATAAGTAACAACAATGGTTGTTGTTGTTGATAAATGAGGATAACATTAAAATATAATCAAATAAATTTAGAGTAAAATAAAATTTTAATTTTTTTAAAATTTATTTTTAAAAACTAAAAATTAAAAAAATATTGTGAGAATCATTTTCTTTGAAAACAAAATTGGAAACATATATAAAGGAAGCTTTAAAAATTATTTAAAGAATTTCTTGAGAAAAATATCCTTTCCAATTTGAAAAACACTTCTTAAATTTTTTTGAAAATTATTTTATTTTAAAAAAAACATGAAAAATTATAAAGTAATATTAAAATTAAATAATTGTCATGACGATAGAAAATTATGTTCATTCTATACATGTTAAAACAAAGATTCATTTCACATTTTCAGTAAAATCTAAACGAGCATTTTTTTTTGAGAATGACAAGAATATTCCTTTCAATTTTTTTATAAAAAGTAAAAAATTGGTAAAAATGTCATTAATAAATCATTTTAATAATGATAATTTTTTTTTAGAAAAAATGGTTTTAGAAGAAAAAGGATTTTCGACCGAATATATAAATAAAGATGATTTTTCTTAAAAATGTTTTCTCTATTATTTTAAGTACCAAAGAGTGAAAAAATGGTAATATTACTTGAAAATATCATTAATAACCATAGTATAAGATATATCAAGATAAAACTTGAGATCTATATCTTAATATTTAATCACTATAGACTTAATCATAGATAATCCTGATAAATGATGAGATTGTAACATAAAACTCTTACTAATTTGGTAACTTTGAATCATAATACCCATAAAAGGATAAAATTAAATTAAACTTAAAATATAATGATAATAAATAAATTCATGATATTACATGTCAAAGGGTCAGTATATAAACTATATAAAATAATATTGGTGCATAACATGACATAAGTCTCAAAGAAGGAAAATTGAGACTAAAATCCCTTATAAAGATCATATCATTGAAGTGGGGATTAATCAATGAATTTATTATGTATATAAAATGTAAATCCATATAAAAATAGTGTAAATTAAATATAAAATAATAAAATTTAATTTAACACATATCCTTGAATGATCTAATCATTGAAGTATAAGTTTAACCAAATGAATGGAAATTGAGTTAATAAATCCATCACCTCACACTTCATTTTAGTTGAACATGGTTTAAGATATTATATAGTGATTTTAAACATGTTATTAAATTATTAAGAAAGAATATTAATATTTAAAATATCATATATGATCCTTTTATAACATATTATCACTCATTTGTTAACAATTTTTCATTATTTTCATTTTTTCGGGTGTTAATTACCTTGTTTTCTCATTCATTATTTGTTATGGAAGTTATGATTATTGTTCATATAATATAGTTATATATTATAGAGAATAATAATAATAAAATAATTATCATATTTATATATAAATTATGATTTTTATGACTAATTATGAATGATGACTTTTAAATATGAATTACGTTATGATCACAGAGATGGTAGGCCGTACGTATGCACGAGTAACATTTCCATTTTTCAATTATCATTATGGAAAGGAGATATGTGTTATTTTATCTTTATATAATGATAATAATATCATAAATAAAATATTATTTCTTTAAATATACATATATATATCATCGATGTGATGTGGTGATAAAAGAGAGAGACACATCACTTTGTGAAGGTGGTAGTACACACGTACATGAACGACTTGTCATCTTTTAGTGAGTGAAACTGCAAGAAATAAAATGATATATTATATTTTCAGATTTAAAAATATGTAATTAATATCATAATTATGTCATTTATATCACATATACTCATTGAATTTATCTTTATTACCTTCCATGTAAAGTGTTAGTGAAAAACAAATCACATTGGTTTGCGAGGCGGTAGTCCTCTGTACCCCTGAGTGACATTATCGTATCCACCATGGAATGGAAAGTAAAAAAGTTATATATTATATAATGAATAAAAAGGTATAATTATGTTAAAAATATCATATATATAATATATATCCATCATCATACCCAACTGTGAGAGGTGGTAATGGAAAAAATGAATTACATTGGTTTATAAGGAAGTAGTCCACAATACACACGAATAATCGTAACCCATTTGATAGAAGAGGAGAAGGATTTAGGTTATTAAATTAATATAATAACATATAAGTCTATTTAATATAATTACAATATTATATAATCATGGTTTAAGAATAATTTAAGAAGTATGAGGAAGAAATAATATAAAATCACTCATTGATGGACATTACATCTTCTTTGAGTAACTTTTTTAGTTTGCACCAAACACCTTAATTGGTTGGATTTATTATAATAATAAGGATTATAGGATTATAGGATGTAATTATATAATTTATCTAGTAAGGTATTGGATAAACCAATGTGTTTTGAAGGTGTGAAGAGAGGAGGAGATGGGGTGTTCTTTTATAAGTGAGGTGAGTGCACACTTGTAATTTTTTTGAAAAGAACGAATTCTACCCACATTTTTTCATCTAAAAAGGATCCAATAATAGACCATTAGTGAGTTTAAAAGGTATGAGGTTAATATTTTTTCATCCAATATATTTCATACCAGTGCTTATTACATTTAAACCCTTATATTTTTAGTTTAACCCCCTCAATAAATCCATTTTTACCTTAACCATAGTAATTAATTTTTAATATTTTCACTATTCATTTTGGTAAAAAATTAAGAATAACTTATTAGATAATATAAATTATTACAATTAAAAATATGGAATATATTTTTACAAATTAAATTCACATAATGGAAAAAAATTAATTTAAAATTAATCCCACAGACACGATGAGAAAACAGTTTTTTAAATAGAAAATGTTCAAATGTTTACAATGTATTTATATCCAATTTCAATATGAAATCGATTTAAATGAAATAAATTGTATTAAAATATATATTATTTAAAAAATATTACTTTAAAACAAAATTAAAATATAATTTAAATTTATAAATAATTTAAATGAAAAGGAAGTTTTAAATTAAAATTCAGCATTTTTCACTATTCATAAAAAAATTAATATTTTTTGAAAATTATAAATAATTTACCCGAATATAATTTTAAAATGATGATTTAAAAAATTAATTTTATGTTTTACTATAAATTTTATAATATTGGAAAAAATTAAATTTAAAACAAAACTAATAGACGCGATGAAAAAGCTTGTTTTCGAGAAGTGTATTTTTTTTCAAGCACAAGATGATTTTATATTAACTCTATGTATAATAATAATCATTATATGAATATAAATTAATATTTATTATTATATAATATAAATTTAATTTAAATAATTCCTTATGAGGGGATTTTTTAATTAATTGAAATGGATAAACTTTATATACTTTAAAACAGTTTTCAGAAAAATACAATTTTAAACACAAAAACAAACTTATACTAAAATACAATATAATGATGATTAAAATTTAAATAATTGGATTAAATATAACTAAATAATAATTATTTTACTTATAAATCATATTCAAAACATAATTTGACATTTAAATTACTTAATTTATTGAAAAGAAATGACATTTTTACAAAAATCAGCATTTTTCACTATTTACTGAAAAATCAATATTTTTCTGAAAAATCCTAAAATTTCACCCAAAATAAATTTTGAAATTATGATTTCAAAAATTAATTTAATTTTATTAAATAAAATCTTCAAAATTTCCAAAAATTAATTATAATAGGTTTTCATGAAAAGGATTAAAAACATTTTTGAAGAAAACATATTTTTAAAGAATCAAATTACTTTACTAAAAATTGATTAATTAATTACTAAATATTTATCAATATTTTATATTTATTATGACACACAAACATATATATTTATATATTTCATAAATTATTTAATACAATTCATACCTAATAATTTAATGGCTTGGTTATAATGGTTATATATATCGTGGGCCGTTTAAGCTTGATGCTGCATATTGAATATGTTATAGAAAATAAAAATATAATGGTTTCATGTACCAAAATTTACTGAAGAGATTAAATTTATTTTAAAATACATATATCAAAATTTTTTAAGGTGTTACATTTTCATATAAGCTTCATGTTGTGTGTTGTTTATGCTATCGAACATAATTTTCTTCTTTTGAAAACATGGGGTGTTACATAAATGACTTAGATAGTGAAGGGAATACATATTTATATGAATAGTGAAAAGGAAATTGATAAAAAGATAAATTTGGTTTAATCCTCACTAAAATAAATTTAATCGCTACTATATTATCAAAATAAAATAAATAGAAATGTTGAAGCATAAAGAACTCAAATAATCCACTCCTCCCTCACTTCGAACAACATATAAAGTTAGTTCTAAATTTTCATAGATATGACAAGGTTATAGTGGGAGAAAACCTAAATGAGAAGAATTATAAAAAAGATATAAAGAACTAATATATATGAAAATGTATAATTATTTTAAAATGTAAACCTCCGCCTTAGATTCTGAAAATGGTTAGCTCTTGAATAGAAGTAGAGGTACTAATTTATAATAAAGATGTGGTCCATTGACCATCAAGTTATATAATCAAAATATTTATGCATATTTATACCATTAAATGTATGAATATATAAGAGTGATATTCTAGGAAGTTTTTATCATACATCCTAAATTTACTCCTAGAAAATTCAATCTTCATTAGAAAAGTGTATCAAAAGTTATGACTATATTACTAAATCTAAATTTTCTAGAATGGAAGCCTCTTCAGATTCTTATGCATTGGATTACCATGAATTTATGGCTATTAAAATTTATAACTCTTATGAATTGATAGTTAGTTAAGTTTTTCTTTGTAATTTTATCTATCTTCATACAAAATTTTAACTCTTTTGGATTGGAATGTTTTGAGATATGATCCCAACATTTAAATTCAGGAAAATTGTGGATAAATTTATTAGTCCAACTTGTATGCTTAATTTGAGACTCCTATAATTAGATTTTGAAATTGGTAAAGTTTAATGAAATTAATCCCCCCAAAAAAAGGAATCATAAAAAATGGATTTTTCAATTTAAATCAGTGTAATGAATGTTATGAAAAAAATACAAAACTACCATTTTCCATGGAAATGCCAAAAATAAATAAATTGACCATTTTAATGTATTTTTATATAATGAATGAAAAATAAGGATTGAATTAAAATTATGATTAAATTATTTTATTTATTTTAAATATAACTTCATAAATGAATAAAAACACTTAGAAACAAAGATTTAATTCATTCTCATAATAAATTCCAAAAATATTCCTAAAAACTAATAATGTGAAAATTACCTTAAAATGATAAAATGTTTGAATTAAATCATTTAATTATAGAATAATATATATTAAAAAATTATCTCCATCAATACTATAAACTTAATCATTTAAATACCTTATAATCATTTATACTTAGTTCACAACAAACTTTCCAAGGTATTAATGGAAACACTACTCAATTATCACATCCAAAGAAAAATCATACCTCCTACATGGATCTCAATTCCCCAATTATAAAACTGGTCATGAAATTTCATTTAATATCATATTAATCCATGTGTTCATTCTTTAAAAACCTCCTCATAAATTTATTTCTCTATTCACTAAAGGATTTGAATATGGATCTTTTCTCATTCCCAAGCACATTGATGATCTCCATAGGATTGGTACCTTCATAGTATATCTACTTAAAAAATTCATAACTTTTTAATTCATGAGTAATTTCACATGGGTTTTTTTTCTAAGGGTTAGTATGTTTTAAATGTAAAAATATTAGAGGTAAAATGATGAAGCTTTATCTCTAAAGTGAAGTAAATGAGATAAATAATTTCCCTTAAGAATGGAGTGCTCCTATTATACCCAATTTTGTGGTATTATTATCTTTATTGTGTATCTTTAAGTTATAATGTGTCTTAGGATGGTCTCAAAAGGTTTTTAAGGGTGAATGGTTATATAAATAGGGTTTTGGTTCTTTAGAATTCACCAATATGTAGTGGTAGTCATGGTGGAAACCATGGTCTTGATCGTGTTGCTATTTTGGGTATAGTGGCTAGGCATTGTGCTATAGGGATATCCACCAGGTAAAAAAAGACCTTGGGACTTATAATTTTATGGTGTGTGGTACATGGAAAGGTTTCCCTATAGGTAATGGGATGTCTAATACACCATACTGCCGGGCATGGTGGTCTTGTTTCAGGGTGGAAGTTTAGCTGGGCGGCTGAGATGGAAATGGTGATCATGTGTGACCTATTCCATGGGAGTGGGTGTGGTTTATGGGATATTTAATCTATATAAAATTTTTATTTCTCTACATCCATATCATTGGTCATGGTAGTACTTGGTTATGGTGTAGTCTAGTGCTTTAGGTGATATGGAAACGATGAGCATGGATTCCCTATGTCATGGGAGTGAGCATGGTTATGGTGAGGGTATCCTGATGAGAAATAGGATAAAAAATTCTCTATAGTAGTGGGTGAATTAGACATCTCAAGGTGAGGTTAGCCTCATTTAGGCTATTTGAAATTGTAAAGACCTGAAAATTTCAAGGAAATTTTTTTCTTAAATTATTTGGAATTTTATGAGTCCACAGTTTCAGACGACGCCTGATTCCGAGGCACGGTGTGCCCGGAATAAATTTCCAAAGTTTTGTTCGGGTATGTTCAGTAAACATATGTGCGAGTTCTTTTATCTTTTGAACCGGTGCTCAGAATTGAAATCTGAGGACAACGATGAACTCCCAGCTCCGATTTTTGCCTAAGGGGAACTTTACCGCAGTTTCGTTTTGTCGTATGTGGTAGTTAAATTGTGGGGATTAATTAAGAATTAAATAAAATTGTTGTGTTAAAATTTTATTTTAAGTGGAAGTTATTTCCTCCAAAAGGAAGTTGGAGGTGGGGACCACACCCCACCCAACTTCCCATGGGAGTATATAACTAAGGGTGATGGGGCCCACACGAGCCCCTAACTTATCACCTCCCTTCAACTCCCTTGAAACCCCCATTTTAACCACCCTCCTTAATTGTGACTCTTCACCTCCATCTCTCTCTCCCATAAATTTTTCCAACATGGTTTTTATTTATTGATCAATTAATGAAATGACTTCTCTAATTATTTTTGAATTATTTTGAATTGGTTGGAAAATATTTTAAATTGGTGGAAGCCTTATTTTAATATTTTCTTGGCAAATATTTTGGTGGAACCTTTGGAATTAGAAGAACGTGTTACTCTCTGACGAAGAACACCATTCTTCAACGAAGAACAACTCCGACGAAGAACACGGAGATGCCGGCGACGACGCTTCTTCCTCAACTTCTTCCTCGGAACCCCCTTCCGACGTGGGACTTCTTCGAAGACTATTTTATCTTCCTCTTCATCGTCAACGGACCGATGCACGAGCTCGGAAGAGGAAACATACGAAGAATGATGACAACCTCATCCTCCCCCATGACGAACGAATGCACGACAGTAAAAAAGGTAGGGGGATTTTGTATATTTTCATATATGTGATTTATACCCTTGAGCAAGGGTTTTTATTTGTTGGATGATTATTTGAACCACTAACACGGTGGGTACGAGCTAACTAACTAGTCCGGACCCACCAACAACTTGTTTATGATGCATGGAATGTTTGGCAACGGATGAACAGAAGGACAACGTTCATTTGAGGCCGTCGCAGTGAATAGCAGAACCCGAGAGGGCCGTAGGCACAAACGGGAGCTAAAACGGACCACCTGAGTGACTCCGGTGGCCCGCAGAGGATTGCGGCGGTGTGGGTCGCTGGTGGCCGGCGTCGGCCGGCTACCTGGAGGCGGCAGAGCCCTAGTGCGTTGCCGATAGGAGTCTGTTGCGGCACCAACCGCGACGACGTGAAGCGGATCCCGCGCCGCGTGGGATCCAGGGAGACAGGGCGACTCCAGCCTGGCGCCACCGTTTCGTGAAACCGGGGGCCGCGCCCCCCCCCCCCCCCCCCGCTCGGCAGCCGCGGCCGGCCGCGGGCTGGGCCGCGCCCAACCGGGCTGGACCCGGACCCGGTTCGGGCCGACCCAGGGCAGGTTGGGCCGGGTCGGACCGGGCCCAAACCCCCCTTTTGGGACCTTTTTCGGTTAATCACCCATAACTTGAGCTACAGACCTCCGATTGATGCACCTTCAGTTGATTAGTATTCCTTGGATCGAGACGATCGTTTCGGTATATTAAACTCAAGGTTTTAGCAACGTTTAGGTATGACCAGGTTGGTACGAACCCGAAACCAACCGGGCCCTCGGAGCGGAAACACTTATAACATAAGGACCGGACATCCTATTGACGTGCCATCAATTAAGTTGGATTCCTTTTGTTGAGACGATTCTTTTGGCATACTCCACTTGAGGTTTGGACACAGTTGGAGTATGGTTGGGTTGGTTTTAGTTTAAAAACCAACCGGCCCCCTGGAACGGATAATCTAATAACTCTCAGACTGGACGTCCATTTGACATACCGTTGGTGGCGTTGGTAATTTCGTTGAGAAACAGTCCCCTTAAAAATACCCCATGGGAGTTCAGGTTATAGTTGAGATATGGTCAGGTTGGTTCGTACACGAAACCAACCGGGCCCTCGGGACTAAAAGGCTAATAACTCACAGACCGGGCATCCGATTGACGCGCCGTCTATTGCATTGAGACCCCTATGACATGACAGTACTTTGAGATACTTCCACATGACATTTCGTGACACTTGGAGTATCGACCAGTAGCTCATGGAGCAGATCCTCCAGGAGACGAGCAGACAGAGTGTGGAGACCTAGTTACTGTAAACCTGACGACTGCTTGACCGATTCGACTTGGAGTGATTCGACTAACCCAGTGGACATAGTGCCTAGTTTGGCGGCAGACCCACGGTGGACGGAGCGCCTGGTTTGGTAGCAAACCCATGGTACTCGACATGAGGAGTACCTATGATGGCTATTAGGGGGAGCGCCTGGTTTGGCGGCAAACCCACAGCGGACAGAGTGCCCAGTTTGGCAGAAGACCCGCGGTACTCGATAGGAGGAGTACCTCAGTAGTCTAAGGTTAGTGATTAGCACCTCAGAGTCGTGACATGGCCACTGTACTCGACAGAGGAGGAGTTCTCCAGCAGTTGTGGTTTCAGTAAAGAAAATCCTTGTTTGAGCTGAGTCAATGACCTTTATGTTTTCCTCATGATTGAGATGGGTTACTTGATAACTTAGGTATATGTATGGGAATATACCTAATTAAAGGTTATCTGTTGAGATCTTTCTTTGTGGTTTATCCTTGTTTGATTTTGTGAAACCTTGAGGGTCTCGGGGTCCCTATTGAGTATCGTTATACTCACCCCTGCACGGGCTATGCCCGTACCTCGTTGTGTTGGATGCAGACGACGAACAGTGCTGACCGAGGCAGAGTATACGAGGACTAGACGGTACCCGGAGGTGGACACTCGGAGTGACGGCACACGGAGTGTACCGATAGACGTGGAGTGCTGAGGAGGACATATGTACCTACCCATCAAGTAGGAACCCAGAGGATGATCCAAGATCTGCTTCACCATTCAACTGTTTGTCTTTTCAGTTGTACTTTCTTTCAGTTGTAGCTATACCTTTCTATTGGGATTGTATTTCCGGACCCTTTATACTTTCATCACGCTTTTTATACAGATTTACTTAGTGTTTGATTCTACTTGTTCTCTGGTTGTGTGCGTTTACATTTTATAAAGGCAATGCCTTCCCAGTTCTAGGGAATTATGGCTTTGGTGCTAGTCACTAGCCCCTGGCCTATGGAAGGTGGGCTTTGGGTAGTCATGATGCGGGCCCAATGGGACGAGTCATGATAGAAATGGCTTGGGAGAATGCACCACACCATGGCCCAAAGAATGTTTCTAGTCATCTCATTTTTAAAACAGATGAAATGATCACTGAGTTTTTTTGGGGGGTGTTATGCATTTGAAAAGTAAATTCTGTGTGATAATTTGGGGGGATATTAACTCAAATTTGATTCAGTTAACTTTCCTAAAAATTCTCATTCCTTCACTGGTGATTAGGGATCTCAAACCTAGAGATTCCTTTAGGAATTTTGGTGATTCTCTTCTTATAAAGATTCTTCCTATTAGTATCTTCTAGATGAATATGACCAATTTCAGTGGATTTATTATCAAAATCATATCTTTAAGAACTTTAATTCCTATTATTTTAATTAAAATAATTTTTTGTGATTATTGCTAATTTTTTTTCATAAACTTGGTTGATAAAAAATATTTTTTAGCAATTCTAGTTGAAAAAGTGACTATTTTTACATTTGATAAATCTAGTTTATTTGTGGGTAAAAATGTTAGACATGGGTTTGTTTTTTTTCATGATATGAATTTGTGTGAGGCCTTGTTAGTTTGGGTTTTTTTCTAATGATTCCAAAGTTAGGGGAATATGAATATGCACTATAAATTGATGACTTGGGTCATTAAAAATATGATTTTTATCCTAATTTTGGTATATTTATTGAGATACACAGTGGAGGGGGAATGCATTGGGCTCATAAAATGAGTGTGTGAGTTGGAATGAGTGTGAACATGTCATAAATGTGTGAGTTGTGATCTATAATACATTGTAAAAATAATGAGTAAAAAGGAAAAGTGGATTTTTTTTTCAGTAATTCACATAGTTTGATTTGGAATATTATTTTTTCTTTAATTATCTCTTATTTTAATTGAAATGAGAGATAACTTGTTCTTATTTAAGTGGATTGTGTCAGAAGTCTCCAGGGGATTTCCAACTGAGTCAATATACTCACCCCCTTTATATACAGTTTGGTGCATATGCAGTCATTGTTCTTTATGATACAAGTAAGGGGATTATCCTTTTTATATGCTATCATTATGTTTTAATGATATGGGTTATGATAGTGCTAAGATCTTGGTGTTTTCAGTCATGTAGATAACAGAAGAGTTCTATGTAGACACCTTGTATTTCATTTTTTGCCTTTTAGTTATGTAGTCTTATATTACTAGTTATTTCACTATGATATTCCTATATGTATATGCTATGCAATATAGTTTTTCCTTGTTTCATTCATATATTATCTTTATATATTGTATTAGGATGTTTTATATAGGTAGTTTCTTAATCAAGGGTAAATCATATCTTAATGATATTGTATACCCTTGAAATTTATTACTAGCCTTTTGTTTTTGAGGTATACCCCCTAAGTTCAATGGAATTTTGATCATTCCAAAGCTAATGGGTGGGGTTAGGGATGTTAGAAATGGTATCATGGATGCACATTCCGTCATTTAGGATAGTAGGAATAGGGATAAGATGTGTTGGAACTTGAAATTTAGAGCATAAAAAGGCATTTCTAACTTCTTTATGCTAAAATTCATGTTACTAAGGTGGTATGGGTATGAAAAGTTTTGTTAAAAAATTATAGTCTTGTCTTTAACTCATCATCGTGGGTTTAAAAGATGAGATTTGTGTATCATGGATTAGTAAAAGGACTTCCCACTTATATTCTAGCATTCATATGGTGTTTTATTATTTACAAATTGGTAAATGGAGCATGATGAATTTTATTGCTAGAAATGTTTAGTTTTTTTTTGTATAAAGATAAGAGTTTTTATGAAATAGTTTCTACAACATAGTAAATATTGTTTGGATATATATTTCGTGCTGATTCTTTCCAGCATCAAGTTCTATTTATGGTCCCCTTGTGTTTTATTATTTAAAGGAACATGAAATTTGTATAGTACCAGAACATAAACTGGTAATGGATATAATGATAAAAAATTGATTAATGGTAATTGGAATCTATTCTATTTTAAGAGAATGTAAAAAAATTTCAGAATAAGTACTAAAAAACACAATTACATGTTTATTGTCTTGCTTTCTTAGTTTCCATGTCTATAATATAGAGGACCCTTTAACATGATATAGTGAATTGTTTCTGAATATCATTGAACTATTTCATGAAATTCCATTACTTGATATGAATTCCATGATTTATAGGTTCAATTCATGATGATTTCAATTAGACAAAAATCATGCTAGAAGTTGGACTATTTTTGTTTTGGTTAATTTGAAAACAAAATAAATAATATCACGTTTTATTCCATGTTATGTATGCAGTTAGTGAACCATGTCTAGTATAATGATTAGTATACAATGTAAAATGGAACAATGCTAAAATGGATAGCCTATTGTAATGTTTAATCAGTTTGAAATTCTCATGATTATTAGATTATTGGCCATGAAAGCATGATGAAATCCCTGATAGGTTAATTTTAGATTGTTTAATTAGTTCATTAATTGAACATTATTGATTGATAACATAATTTTTTTTGGTAAAATAATTAACTTGGGATTATAATGGAAAAAATAGGTTAGTAGAGTAAGTGTCACACAATTTTTTTTTCTTTTTGGTTGAAAATATTTTCACATGGTTAAGATCTTCGAAAAATGAAGTAATTATTTTTTTTATTAAACCAGCCAATTGATCATGTGTTGATAATAAATTTGGTAACATTTTCATATATATGAAATAATCAATTCATTCTGTTCAGTTTTTATTTATTGGTACTTACAGGATTTGAGTGGTGGTTTTTATGTGATCTTATTGATAAGGATGTGTTCATTGATAAAAATGTTTTGAAATTAAGGAATACCATTAATTTTTTTATAAATGTGTCATTGTTGCATGTTGGTTTTTAAAAAGATTTTATAAAAATAATTTTTTGAATTGTTTTACTAGTGTTTGAATTTTATAATGCTTTCAATAATAGGTTCTTATAAAATAAAATGTTTAATGATTTTTTTTCATTGTTTTAGGAACTTGTGATTTGTGCATGTGGTTTTTGGGATTGTTATAACACAGTGAATTGATGGGTATAAACCTTATGGTATCTTACTAGAATGGTAAGTAGTGAGTTGTTATTCATAATAAATATATGGATGGGTATTTTCTTGGTTGAATTAAATTGTTTTTTTGTATTTTTATGCTATTTATGCTTATTGTGATGGGTGTACTTTCATACTACTTGTGTTTGTTGTGTTGTTGAGGGTAGATGTTGTTGTTCTATGGTAAACATGATAATCAAAAAGGGGAAATATATATTTAATATGGAAATGATGTCTCATTGGATATGAATTAAGACACATATTGGGAATGGGATATTATGAGATATATATTGGTTACCATTCTCAATTACCTTTGACATGGTATAACTTTGTGGGAATTCACATTCTTACAAATTTCTTTTCTATAATATGGGGAATGCACTGGTTTCTAGAGTTTAATAAATTATTTATTACTATTCTACGAGAGTCACTCTCCCATTTTATATGGGATTTGTTCATATTTTCAATGGGGATGTGATATAAATTAAAAGGAGAAGGTGAGATAAGTTGGAACCATATCTTGTATCTTTCCAACTGAACTGTAGAAAATAACAGTCTAGTCAGGGGGATTAGAAAATAAGGTTCACTTAAGTATAACATGAGAATAAGGGTATGAGAACATGGGTTTAACATTTTAAAACCATACCCAACATATCATAGATAATAATATTGAATCATAGCATAAATATTTAAAGTTAATAAGATAAGAATCATAAAGGAATCAAATAACATGATCCATGTGAGAATAAAATTGGCATAAGACATAAGTTTGTGGCATATACATAATCATAAAAAATAATTTATTTGGTAAAGGATCACTTCCAAGACTATCATAGTAGACGGGGTTCAGTTCCCAATCCATAATATCTTTAGTCAAGGTTCAATCCCAAGATTATCATAGTTAAAAAATTCCCTTATTGAATAGGGTTTACACCCCTTTCCAGTTCTTATTATCTCATGAGAAATCTATCTTCACACAATGCATTGGAGAGATATATAATTCTTGGCCCACCACTCACATAATGAAACTCATACATATATATTCCAAAATATCATAAAACATTTACCATAGAAAAACCCATGGAAAGGAAATGGATTTTATAAAAATTTCATCATAACATTACCTGTAGAAAGGAAACATGTTTCATAAACATTTCATCATTTGATTATAGAATAACCCATGGAAAATAAATGATTTTCATAAATTTTTTATCATAACTTAATTATACCATGATAAAGAAATGGGTTTTATAGAATTATCCTCAAATCATAATCATCACAAGTTATCCAAAAAATAAATTTGATGATATCATTGGATAATATCCATTTTAAATCATAAGTAACATCAAATATGTTATTATAAATGAATAATTACTTTAAAATATCACTGAAACATTTCTTAAAGAAAACAACCTTTTCACTTTGAAATCACTTATTTAAAATATAACAATTTCACAAATATTATTAAAAAAATTTCTTTGAAAATAACCTTGTAAACTTATAAAGTAATATTAAAACCATTTAATATTTATGATGGTGGGAAATTAATTTCTTTCCATGTATGTTTAAAAAAATACCCCATTCACATTTTTAGTAAACATTCAAAAGTACCTCATTTGAAAAATGATAATAATATTCATTTTAAACCATTTTTTGAAAATTTAAAAATGGATATAAATGACTAATAAATCATATGATAATAGTAAAACATTCTTTAAAACATTTTTGGAAAACATGGACATGGAAGAAAAAGTACTTTCAACCAAAGAGATAAATAAAGTTAATTTTCCTTGAAAATATTATTTCAGTCTCTTGAGTTCTTAAATATAGGAAAATTAAATGAAAACATTTATTCTATATAAATAAATATATGATAAGGAAATTAATTTTATTCTTTATAGATAGGTCATAAAATTTTATCATTAGAAACTTGATCATAAACAATACTGATAAATAATGAGATCGTAACATAAACCCCTTTCCACTTTGGTAAATTTTGAATCAAAGCCTCATGAAAGGGAAACTTATATCGAAATTTATATACAAATAATATTTATTATAATCATCATAAAATAAATTCATGGGTATTATATACACCATATAAAATAAATAAGTGGTGAATATGGCATGTTTCTCATAGAAATAAAAGTGAGATGAAAATCTATTACCTAAAGTTCAAATTACTTAAAAAGAAATTTAAAATACTTTATAATAAATTTAAATTTAATATAATTATATAAAATAGTCATTTATATACTTATAATATCATATATTATCCAATTATAATATTTCAATACCTATTTATTACTAATTATTTATTAAAATTATTATTTCCTGGTGTTAATTGTTTCATTTTTTCATAAGAATTTTTGTTCGGTAGTTTTGGTACCTATAATTTTATCATGGTTCCATAATATAAAAAATATTAATCATGATTTAAATATCATATATATTCATTCTATATATATTTATAGTTATCTATAAATTATATAGATAAAAAACGAATTACACTGTTTCTGGAGATGGTATGTCGTACTTATGCATGACGTCATTTTCACTTTTTGAAGGATGGAACTAAAGAAAGGTAAATAATAATTTATATTTAAATAATCATCATTATATAATATATATTATATATATTCATTAAATATATTTTTATTACCATCCTTTTAAATCATAAATGAAAAAAATCACATCGCTTCGTGGTGGCAGTAGTCCACACATACTCACGAGTGACATTATCATTTACTAATGGATTGGAAGGTAAGAAGGTATATTTTATATTATAATTATAGAAGAATAATTATGTCATAAATATTATTTATAAACATTAAACCCATCAAAATAACCATCCATGAAATATGGTGATGTAAAATGAATTGTAACGCTATGTGGAGGCGGTAGTCCACATGTACGCATGAGAGATACTTTAACTTCCCATTTGATAGAATATAGAGTGTATATTGGTGGTTACATAATCATACTAAAATTTTAGTTTATAAAGGATTATTAATTTATTATTTTATGATGAATAAAATAGATTTAGAAAATTTATAAGAAGAAATAAATTGAGAGAGGTCAAGTAAGATGATCACCTCTTCTTCAGTTGGTCTCCTTTTGATCCTTTTTTAAAGACACTTGAAATAGTATTTCAAGAAGAAAAAAACTATTATTTGTGGATATATAAGTTTATGAAAATAATTTTATAGGTTTTTTCAAACAATAAGGATAAAAGTATTTTAAATAATTAAAAGGAGATGCATCCTTTTATAAGTGGGGGAGAGGACACACTTGAAATTTCTTAAAAGATTAAAATATAATAAATTAATTCTAAATAAAAATGATTCCAAATGGATATATCATAAAATCTAGGAGTGCTACATTATACCCCCCTTAAAATAATTTTTTCCTTAAAATTCTATCACCCTGATATAAAAAAATGAGGATATATCTATTTCATCATGTCCTCAGGTTCCTATGTAACTTTTATGAATTTCTAATTTATGAATAAAACTTTAACTAGGTGAGTAGTATTATTATATAGAACTTTATCTCTATGATACAAGATTTATACTAGTTTTTATTCATATTATGAATCATGATCAAGTGGTAGAACCTCTTAGGTTATTACATGTGATGAATCAGGTCTGTACTTCCTTAAGAGAGATATGTGGAACACATCATGAACTTGAGAGAGGTTTTGTGGAAGCGCCAAGAGATAAGATACCATCCCTACTCAATCAAAAATATCAAAGGGGAAAAAATACCTTGGGATATAATTTACTTTATTTATGAATCTCATAAGCTTATTTTATGGAGAAATTCATAGGAATACTTTCTCACCAAATTAAAATTATAGATTTCTCTAATGACTATCAGTATGAATTTTTTTTATCGATGATAAATTTTTTTAATGTGTTACTAAATGACCATAAATTTCTATGCCATTTCCTCAACTAGCTTTGGTACCAATAGATCTATTTCTCCAAATTCATCCTATAATGTTTCAGTCTTACACTTCTTTCCCTAGATGGTTTTATAAGGATCCATCTGAATTCTCAAGTGAAAGCTATTATTATAAGAAGACTCGATTAAAGGAAGGTGTTAATCCCAAACAGCTTTTAAATACATAGAAAAAGAACTAAAAATGTCCTATAGGGTTTTAATGGTTCTATTAGTTTGGATATCTATATGAGGATGATAATTAGTACTGAAAAAAACTCCAAATCTAGAGCTTGATGAAGAATTTAACATAATATCAAGGTAAAGCTTGGATCCCGATCAGATACAATAAAAAGTGGTAATCCATATAACCTTACGACTTCCTTAATGTATATTATGGTTAGATATTCAGGATAAAAATATTATCTATTATAAATAAAGTGTATTGAATTCATAAGGTGATTACCTACAATCAAAATAACATTATAGATATTTGAAATTTTGGGAAGTCTAACGAAAAAATCCATGGTGATGTTTTCCCATTTCTATTATGGCATGGATAATGGTTATAACATCCCCTTAGAATTATATCTCTTGGCCTTAACTTGTTTAGATACAAAGAAATGAGATATATACTCTGTAATATCACTCTTTATGTTGTCCCACTAGAAATACTCTTTCATATCTCTATACATCTTCATACTTCCTGTATGAATAGAGAATGATAATCAATGAGCTTAATCCAATAGCTCATTCAAATCTAGTATGAAAAAAATATACATGGTTCATAAACCTTATCATTCCATCATAATCAAGGATAAACTTAAGAAATTTCTTACCTTATTTTGAAACTCCACATATTCCTTCCATTCCTCTTTAATATTCACTTAGATAGATGGTTGAAAACTATAACGTCCCCAACCTGGGTGCCACTGAACTGGTTCCCTGAGCCGGATTGTCACATGACCTCAAGTGTGCCTCCCCATATGCAAGAGGTTTTTGAGTAACAACGAGGGTTTGGATTTGTCATGTGGGGAGACTATACCCTCTTACCAGAGTAAGATACAATAGAAACCATATAAATAAATAGAGATAACATGAGATAATCAATGAAAAATCATAAATAACCATTTCTCAACTAGGTACAAACCATGACCAGTAGTAAATATGTCATGTCATGCTACAATGCCAAGTGAAAAAACCGAAAATAAATAAAAACAATGTAAACCCCAAAATGGTCTTGACTGAAAGTCTGAAACCTCATCCATATATGTCCCATGTACAACTAAAATTCCTAGCATATGGACCTTGCCTTTGTCCCGACCTGTAAGTATGAAATCTGATAAAAAACCCAATGATGGCATGAGTAGGGTATGAGTAAAAATCAGTAGGCCACCACCAACAGTGTCTAAAAAATATACAATCTAGAAGATATTTTATGAAAGTATGAAAGCAATGAAAAGTATATAAAAGACATTTTGAGCAACTAGTTAATAATATTTATTTAGCTATTACTATCCATAGTACCAAATTCATTATGGGCATATTCTTCATTATTTAGTTCACCATCATCATGTAATTAATGAGTTAGGCAATCAAATCATTCACACAAGGTTAATGGAATTTATCATTCCACATAAGGGAATAAGTCAAGTAACTATATCACTAGGAAAAATACAGGTCATCACATGACCTCAAGCGCGCCTCCCAATATGTCAAAGGTTGCTGACTAGTAGCGAGGATTTGGATTAGTCAAGTGGGAGACTATCCCCTCTTACCAGAGTAATCCAAAACAAAAAAAATATAAAATAGAAGATAAAACACAAGATAATCAATGAACAAGCATAAATAATCATTTCCCAACTGGGTACAAACCAAGACCAGTAGTAAATATGTCATGTCATGATACAATGCCAAGTAGAAAAACCCGAAATAAAGAAAAATAGTGTAAAACCCAAAGCGGTCCTGAATACAAGTCTGGAACCTCATCCATGTATGTCCCATGTTAAACTCAACTCTCTTATATAGGGCCCTTTCCCTAACCTACAAGTATAAAATCTGCTCGGGTACCCAACGACGGCCTGAACAGGATGTGAGTACACATAGTTGGCCACCAACAACCGTGTCTACAAAATATCTAGTATAAAAGATAGTGCATGCAAGTATGAAAGAAATTAAAAGTAGATAAAATACACTTCGATCAACTAGATAACAATATTTATTTAGCCATTACTATCCATAGTACCAAATTCATTATGTTCATCTTCTTTATTATTTAGTTCACCATCATCATGTAATCAATGGGTCATAAAATCACATAATTCACACAAGGTTAATGGAATTTATTATTCTAAATAAGGGAATAAGTCAAGTTCCTATCTCACTAGGGATAACACATCCCAACATCACAATATCTTCACCATGAAACCTTAGTCTAGGTGGAATGAAACCATTAGGGGAATAGAGCTCTATCCCCTTCCCAAACCTATGCATTGTGGATGGAGTTAGAGAATCAGTCCAAATCAACCCGTGGGGGGAGGCTCAGTCCTTTATCCCACACCTCAAGCCATGTTCAAATGCTTTCCCATCTATTCACCACACACAAACCATATCACAACCACACACAACCAATACATATAATAATCATAATATGTAATAATCAACATGGTAAATCATATTGTGCCATAACCCATTAACACATTTTCTATTTACATCACTTAGCCCATTTAGCACAAATCCCATTATCAAGCCTAGATCACTAAGCATATTCAATAATTACCATATGTAAACCCATTTCAAATAATTATAAATACCTTTATGAAATTACATTTAACCTATTTCCCACTTCACATGCCATTACTCATTTAACATATTCACCATTTCACAAGAACCAAGTCACTTAGGCATATATAATGTATTTGATAATCCACATATACCAATATCAATTAACCAATATTCCATTTGGGATTCCATTTAACATATCAAACTACTCAACAAGGGCTATACATGTTTACAAAATAACCCAGAACTTACTTAGTTAGTTTCTAGGCCCATAAAATATTGGCGCACCCCATAGATGGCCTTTAATGGGTCAAATCATCCTCGATGTATCCCTTGGGGATCATGAGGGGTTCCATTCATCATTTAAACACCCAAAATACCAAATCTTACCAAGAGGTTAAAAATACAACAAGAAGTGACAAAGAAAAAAGTTGGATATGCACAAATCTACAACGAAAGTATGGGATATAACTTGTAAACCAACTACCTCAAATCCATTTGAGAATGCACTCCCAAACATGGCCTTAGATCTGGATTCAAACACCTCTTAAAAATTTATCCTATATTTCCCTAGAAAAGAAGGGTTTTAGATATTTGGATGGAGAGGAGAGAAAGATTCAAACCCTAATTGAGGAAAGGAAGCAAGGATAAGATTAGACTAATCCGGAGCTTCGATCTGTAACTAACGACACTCCAAATGACCCATGAATGAAGGAGAATCACCCTTGGAAGATCTTAGGAGATCTTGTTTGTCATTAGGGTTACAGGAGGAGGAGAGGAAGAAAATACCAAGTTGGGGTAAAAAATACCTTAATGGATTTTTTGTAAATTTCTCAACTTTACTAGGCTACATGGTTTACCTACATAGTTTTCCAAACCATGAATAAACCGTGAAAGAGCCATTGTCACAAAATAATCCCATTTCATGGTTTCTTGGGATTCTCTACATGGTTTTCACTAACCGTGCACGAACCGTGCAACATGCCCAGAAAACTCCCTTTCCTCCTTTTTCATTTCCCGAACCCATGGAACACCCCTAGCCTTCTCATGAACTTGGGGAACACTTATTTAACCAAAATAAAGGACTTAAACTGAAACATAAACAAAAAATTACCTTAAAAAACCATAGATCATATAACCTCTCCAACTTAGGACATCTCTTCCTCGATCCTCTCTTCCTAAGCATTATTGAGTTTCCAATAAAGGAGATCATGCCATTGGGATCGCATATCTAATTCTCCCCAAGTTTCTTCCTAAAAATTTCCATGCTGCCATAGAACAAAAATCAAAGGTACGACCATTCCCCCAATACCTTCTCACTATAATCCACAATAAGAACCAGATGCTCCTCGAAGGATGCATCATGATCAAGCTAAAAATCATAAACATGTATCACATGAGATGGTTTAGGTTGATATTGGTGGAGTTGTGAAACATAAAAAACATCATGCATTCCACTATACCATTGTGGAAGATCCAAGCGTTAATCCACCAGTCCAATCCTCTCCACAATATAAAATGACCCTACGTACTTGGGTTCCAACTTTCCGAATTTCTGGATTCGATGGTGACCCAACCTTGGCGAAACCTGAAGAAACACACTATATCCGACCATGAACTCAAGAGGTATATGATTCCAATATGCATATGACTTTTGTTTACTACATGATATTTCCATCAACTTCTGAATCAACTAAACCTTCTCCAACATCTCCTACATGAGACTCATTCCTAACATCTTAGACTCCTCAACTTCTAACCAACACAATAGAGATCTATAGTCTCCCATATAGTGCATCAAAAGGTACCATCTGAATTGTAGCCTAAAAACTATTGTTGTAAGAAAACTCAACAATCGACAAGTGATTTTCCCACAAACCAATGAAATAAAGAACCTAGGATCTCAACATGTCCTCTAATACCTGAATTATATGCTCTGACTGCCCGTCCATCTTCAGGTGACAAGCCATACTCAAGAACACTTGGGTACCAAGCACCTTATGTAGCCCCTGCCATAAACATGATGTGAAACATGGATCACAATCCCAAACTATGGTTTTCGACATACCATGAAATCACTCTATCTCTTGAACATATAACTCACTAGACTGATCAATTGTATAAGTTTCCTGGATTGGTAAGAAATGAACCACTTTAGTCAACCGATATACAACCACCTAAATTTCATCATTCTTTTGAGGCATCTTTGCAATACCCACTATAAATTCCATTATTATGTCATTCAAATTCCACTCCAGAATGGTAAATGACTACAACAACCATCCTGGGCATTGATGTTCATCCTTCACTTGTTGATAGGTAAGGCATCACTCCACAAAACCCAAAACCTATTTCTTCATTCCCGGCCACTAAAACTACCAACAAAGATCATGATACATTTTAGTCAAACCAGGATGTACTGCCTACTTTGAGGCATGGAACTCACACATAAACTCTTCTCGCACACCTGTCGACACTATAACATGGTATTGAACATAGAAAACTTCATCAGCACCAACATACCAACTAGAAGGTAACTTCCCACCTTTAAGACTTTACTTCATATCTAAACACTTCAGATTCTCTAGCTAAGTTTCCTTGACTTGGATCAAAAGTGTAGAATAAATTGATATAGATACAAGGGTAATTTTTCTGTGCCCATCCTGCACCTTCAGGTGTATCTCAACAAACAAGGACATCATTTTATACTTAGAGCTAGATTCCTAAACTACCTAATTCTGGGCCTTTCAGATCAAAGAATCCGCAACACTATTCTCTTTCTTAGGTGTGTAAACCAACTCAAAATCGAAGGATTATAGGTACTCGACCCACCTTCACTGTTTAAGATTAAAATACCACTGAGAGAAGATGCACTTATGAATTTTATGATCAATAAACACCATGAATCGTTCACCCAATAAGTAATGCCTCCAAAACTTTAAGGCATAAACCACAACATCCAGATTGAGATCATGTGTAGGGTAATTTATTTCACGGGGCCTCAAATTTCTTGACCCATAAGCTACAACCCAATCATCCTACATCAATACTACCTTGAGTCTAATACCAGACACATCACAGAACAAAGTGTACTTATTACCAGGTTTAGGTAGGATCATAATCGGCGCAATAGTCAACCTATTCATCAATTCTTGAAAATAATCTCACATTCCCCTGATCACTCAAACTTAACAACCTTATTGGTTAAGCTTAAGAGCCATGTTTCTAAATGAGATAAATCCCAAATGAACCTCCGGTAATAACTATCCAAATACAGAAAACTCCGAAAATCAGAATAATTATTGGGCTGCTCCCAAGACAACACAACCCTAACCTTCTCTGGATCTACCAACACTCCTAACTCAGAAATTATTTCTCCTAATAAATGTACTTTATCAATCTAGAACTGACATTTTGATAGCTTGGATTAAAGCCTATGCTCCCTTAGTGTACTCAAGATGATGTCAATATGTTTTTCATGATCGTCAAGAGTTCGTGAGTACACCAAGATGTCATCAATAAATACAACCATGAACTGATCTAGATAGGGGTGAAATATCCGATTCATTAACACCATAAACATAGCCGGTGCATTGGTTAACCCAAACGACATCACCAAAAATTCATACAACCCATACATGCTTCAGAAAGCTGTCCATGGTACGTCAGAAGGTATCACCCTCAATTGATGGTATCCCGACCTGAAATCAATCTTAGAGAACACTGATGTACCCCTAAATTGTGCAAATAGGTCATCAATTCAAGGAAGTGAGTATCAGTTCTTAAATTTCATCGAATTCAAGTTCCTATAATTGAAACATAACCTCAATGACCTATCAACATTCTTAGAAAATATCACAGGTTCTCCTCATTCTGACGTACTAAGTTGAATGAATCCATTTCACTCTAACTCTTCTAGCTGAGCCTCAAGCTCATGGAGTTCTTTTGGAACCATTTGATATGGTGGGATAAAAACCGGTTCTTCCACAGGAAGAAACTCGATTTTGAACTCCACATCCCTTTTTGGTGGTAGTACCAAGAAATTCTCAGGAAATACATCCTAAAACTAATCTTCTAGAGGAGGAAATAAATGTTGCTCCACTTCTCCATCATCATGAATAAGGCATTCAACTTGGGATGTGAGTTCTCCCAACTGTTGAAAAATTGGCCCAGCGCGGCCTACTCATACATCCCACTCGCCATGAAATATATAAGTGTATCCATTGGGAGACATGAATGTTACCCTATGATGATAATAATCAATGTGGGACTAATAAAACACTAGCTAGTCCATGCCCAAAATTCAGGTCAAAACTTGAAATCTTGAGAACAAACAGGTTCCATAGAAAATAATAACCACCAACCTCTAAGGCACAACCTCTACACTATCTATTATCCTCAACTCTCACCCCTAATGGAGTATCAATTGACATAACCCCACACACTTGTTCCATGACTAGGCCCAACACAACCACAGACCATGAAAAGATAAAAGTGTGTGTGACACCTATGTCAAATAGAGCATTAGAGAAGGTAGAAGCTACAAGAATCATACCTCAAATGGTAGATGGTCTAGCCTCACCACCTCCAGGTGTAGACTGAACTGAGTTAAGATGGATTTTCCATCTACCCTGGGATCTATCCTGAGTACCCTACACTTCACTGCCCTGCTGGTACAGACAGTCTCGTCCCAGAGTTCCACATCCACCACCCCTACCAGTATGGCCAGTGGAGATTTAACTACCTACCTGAAATGGGGTGATCGATCTCCTTCCCGCACCCAATATCTGCCTCTGACTCCCATCCATGCCTGACTATCAAGGGTTATTGAAGAACCTCTATATATGTCCCAAACTTCCATAGGACCATCACTCAACTGGTGGTTAGGGACATTAACCTCGCATGTGACCCAACCTTCCACACTGATAACAAAATACCTGATCACCATCTTGAGGAACTAGCCCTCTCTTCTGACTATTCTGCGCACTCTCACCCTGTTAGAAACTTTCAAAATGATGCTTCTTTCCATCAGAGGTTGTACCACATGTCTACCTCGTTGGTACCACAAGTCCACCTCTTGAATATCCCTTCAATTTCAATTCTGATATAAGGGCTTGCCCCACTACCTCTTCAAACCTCTTCAGATAGAAGATGTTTACCTAGGACCTAATCTCATGCTTAATCCCATCCTAGATGTTTTTTTCTATAGTTTCTTCATCTCCAGCCATCATCGGGATGAATCAGAAAAATCCAGTGAAACGACTAGAATAATCCATCACTGACGCAGTTCCCTAAGTAAAAATCATAAAATCTGTAGCCTTCTCCTGCCTCAGGGTTTCTAGGTAGTAGTGTTCAAGAAAATTTTCCTACAAATCCTTCCACGCCATTTCTTCATCCAGATCCATTTGAACCATAATGTCCCACCAATGCTTGGCCTAGACTATTAACATTTAGGATACTAACTTGACTTGCTTCTCAAGAGGAGTCTCTAGATGATCAAGAATTGTTTGGATAGAATCTATCCAAAACTCTGCTACCTCTGGACCACACTCTTCGGTAAAGGTTGTACAATGTTACAACTGGAACACCATATTCAGCTCGAACATACATAGCACAACCTGCCCTAGGTCTCATTCCATCATCTACATAAAATGATCAAGATTATCACAGAACTTATCTTCCCTATTACCTTGAACAGACAGATCCTATTGATCCACTACTAGGGGATCATTCTTAACAACTTCATCCTATCGCCAACTAGCACATGTATTCATGGAGGATTTTCTCTACAATTCCAAACACAATATTTAGAACTCAAACCACAAATATTTCGTAAATATAAAGTAAAGTTCTTCATTAGCCACCAACAAACCATTTCACACACACTAACCAAATAGGTCTGATCATACTCAGCACACTACCCTCAACCATCCTTACCAAGGTCATGGCTAACATGAGGTAACTAACTCACATGACTACAAGACTTGCCTTCTATACCATTTCAAAACTATTCTCACATCAAAAATTACTCCCATAACATTTCATTTCACATACTACCCATTATCAAGCATAATTACTTAATTATTATCTAACATATTTCTCCCCCTTTTCCCATTTGTATCATTTCATTAGACATAGTTTTCACCATTTTCAAGAAATCAAATGCAACTGACCCCTTGTGTCCCACAAATCATCCCATGTGTGTGTGCCTACCATGATGAATGTCACTTATATACATAGGTGCCTAGAATGATGCATGAATGCACAACCTCATGCCATTCCGAACATGATAAAAATATCATAAAACTATCACATCACACCACATGTGCATCAACCAATGATGAAATATCATCAAATGTAACAAAAAAACAAGAACAACAATTACCACCATAGAGACTTGGGTTTCCCCCTATACTTGGGTTAGTTACTCCTAGGAATGAGCTCAATACCAAGGCCTAAAACCTTCCTAACCTCCTATATACCATTCCAAAATAGTAATTAATAGAGAAAAAACCTTCTCTGATATCACTTTGTAACGTCCTCGACTTGGGTACCACTAAACCGGTGCCCCGATCAGGGTCATCACATGACCCTAAGCACACCTCCCTGTATTCCATATGTTGCTGACTAGAAGTGAGGGTTCATATTAGTCATGTGGGTAGACTATACCCTCTTACAAGAGTAAGACACAATAGAAAACATATAAAACAGTAGAGATATCATGAGATAATCAATGAAAAGGCATAAATAACTATTTCCCAGCTGGGTAAAAACCATGACCAACAATAAATATGTCATGTCATGCTACAATGCCAAGGGAACAAAACCCAAAAAAAAAAGAAAAATAGTGTAAACCCCCCAAAAGCCCTAACTACAAGTATAGAACCTCATACATGTATGTACCATGTAAAAATAAACTCCCTAGCATAGGTCCCTTTCCCTTGTCCTGGTCTATAAGCATGAAATTTTCTCAGGTACCTAACGACGACCTAAGTAGGGTGTGAGTACCACTTAGTAGGACACCACCAATAGTGTCTACAAAATATCTAGTCTAGCAGATAGTGCATGAAAGTATGAAAGAAACAACAATTAGATAAAATAAATTTTTATAAATTAGTTAACAATCTTTATTTATCTATTACTATCTATATTACAAAATTAATTATGCACATATTCTTAATTATTTAGTTCACCATCATAATTTTATCAATGGGTTAGGAAATCAAATAATTCACACAAGGTTAATGGAATTTATCATTCTACATAAGAGAATAATTCAAGTCCCTATCTCACTAGGGATAACACATCCCAACATCACAATATCCTCACCTCAAAGCCTCAGTCTGGGTGGAATGAAACTATTAGGGGAATAAATCTTTATCCCCTTCCCTAACCTGTCCATTGTGGGTGGAGTTAGAGCATAATTCCAACTCAACCCGTGGGAGGAGTCTCAGTCCTTTATCCCACAACTCAAGCCATGTGAACATGATTACCCATCCATTCACCCCAAAAAAACCATATCACAACCAAACAGAACCAATACATACAAAAATCATAATCCGCAATAATCAACATGGTAAATCATATTGTGCCATAACCCATTAACACATTTTCCATTTACATCACTTATGAAATTTATCCCAAATACCATTCTCAAGCCTATATCACTAAAAATATTCAATAATCCCCATATATCAACCCATTTCACATAATCATCAATCCCTTTATTAAATTCCATTTAACCTATTTCCCAATTCACCTGCCATTACCTATTTAACATATTCACCGTTTCAAAAGCACTAAGCCACTTAGGTATATCTAACATATTTCATAATACACATATCAAAATATCAATTAACCAATATTGAATTTGGACTTCCATTTAACATATTAAAAAATTCAATAAGGTCGCTACATGTTTACACAATAACCTAAAACTTAGCTAGTTTGTATGATTGAAAAATATTGGCGCACCCCATAGGTAGCCTTTAATGGGTTAAATCATCCTCGATGCATCCCTTGGGGATCATGAGGGTTTCCATTCATCATTTAAACACAAAAAATACCAAATCTTACCAAGAGGTTCAAAAGAACAAAATTAAGTGACAAAGAACAAAGTTGTACATGCACAAATCTACAACAAAAGTATGGGATATAACTTGTAGACTACCTACCTCAAATTCATCGGTGAACACACTCCCAAACATGGAATTAGATCTTTATTCAACCAACTATTAAAGATTTAACCTATATTACCCTAAAAAATAAGGGTTTTATATATTCATATGGAGAGGATAGAAAGATACACATCATAATCAAGGAAATGAAGCAATGAGAATATTAAACTTACCCAGAGCTTCGATGCACAACCGAAGGAACTCTAAACGACCCAAGGATGAAGGAGAATCAACATTGGAAGATCTTGGGAGATCTTTTTAGTAACTAGGATTTCATGAGGAGGAGAGGATGAAAATACAGAGTTGGGGTTAAAAACCCCGTAATGGTATTTTTGTAAATTTCTCAACTTTACTAGGCTGCACAGTTTACCCGCACGGTTTTCCAAACCGTGCACAAATAATGCGTGAGGCATTGTCCCAAAATCACTCCTTCCCATGATTTACCCACATAGTTTTCCAAACTGTGCACAAATCGTGCGAGAGCCACCATCCCAAAATCATCCCTTCACATGGTTTCTTGGGATGCTCTATACGGTTTTCACTAACTGTGCGCAAACCATGCAACATGCTTAGAAAGCTCATTTTCCTCCTTTTTCATGTCCCAAACCCCCAGAACACCCCTGATCCTTATCATGAACTTAGGTAACACTTATTTAACCAAAATAAAGGACTTAAACTAAAACATTAACAAAAACATAACTTAAGAAAAATATTAGATCTTACAAAAACTAATTTGAGAATGATAAAATTTCTCTCATTCCTTCAAGATTTCGAGATCTATTATTTGAAAATCCAAAAATATTGAATATTTTATGATACTTATCATAAATAAGATAGAATTATCCTTTCAAATCAAAGCATCTTCTACCTTTTTTCCTTCTTAGGGTGGTAATGTATTGATAATTTATAATATTTAATCAACTCTAACCATCTTATATAGTGCATATTAATCTCTTTTTGAGTGAATATATAATTTAAACTTTTATAATTGGTATATATGTCATATATTTATCCATAAATATAATGCCACCATATATTTAATGAAAAAATTATTATAGATAACTTAAAATAATGAGTTGGGTACTTTTTATCACGAACCTTAAATTATCATGAGACATAAGCTATGACTACATCATTATACATGAGGATGCATCCCAATCCCTTCTTAGATGCATCAATATAAATAACAAAAACTTCTAGATTATATGTTAGTATAAGGATAGGTTAACTGACTAAAATTCTCTTCAATTCCTTGAAATTTTGTTCATGTTCATCTATCAAAAGGAACTTGTCTCCCTTATGAGTTAACTTGGTGAGTGGATTAGATAGTCCTGAGAAATTTTCCATAAAGAATCTATAATATCCATCCAAACCAAGAAAACTATGGATCTCATTCACTACAGTTGGTCTAGGATAATGTTCAATAACTTCCATCTTTGATGGGTCCACATATATACCCTCTCTTGAGACTATATAACCCAAAAATAAAAATTTCATAGCCAAAAGTTACACTTGGTAATTTTTCATACAACTTATCCATCATTAGGGACTTCAATACAACCCTCAAGTGATCTTCATACTCTTTATTTCACATTGAATATATAGAAATATCATCTATAAATACTACCCAAAACCGATCAAGGTAATGTCTAAAGAATTTATTGATTAAATACATGAATATAACAGAATAATTAGTAAGACCAAATAGAATCACTATAAATTCTAGTGTCCATACCATATATATAATGTTTTTTTTGGGTATATAAACCTTCTTTACCCTCAATTGATGATATCCAAAATGAAGTTCAATCTTGGAAAAGTATTGAGATCAACAAAGTTGATCAAACAAGTAATCAATACAGAGTATATAATGCTTGTTCTTGATTATTATCTTATTCAATTCCTGATAATCAATGAAAAGTCACATAGGTCCATATTTCTTCTTAACTAAAAGTATAGGTGTACCCCATGGCGATGCACTTGGATAAATGAAACCCTTATCAAGATTCTACTATATTTTATTCTTTAATTCCTATATATCAATAGAATCTATTCTATATGAAGTATTTGAAATAGGTGTAGCACTGGGTATGAGTTATATAGAAAAATCAACTTCACAATTCAAAGGAACTCTATGAAACTATTCTTGGAAGACATAAACAAACTCCTACACAATAGGGATATCTTTAAGGTTGATTTTATCCCCAACCATCCAAGATAAACACTCATTTTGAACAATAATCAAGAACCATATAATTTATTTTATTTCCATCAGAAGTTTATATTTATCATCACACTAATAAATGATCATAGGTTGTTCATAATATCAATCCCGAATTCCCTTCCTTGTAAATTGACGTGATATTTATATAAATAAATCCAATCCATGCCTAATATAATATAAAATTTAACCATATGGAGAATAATTTGATTTTTAGGAATATAATTTCCACAAACTTAAATTAGATAAGAATCATACATTTGAGATGAGATCATTGTACCATTAGGAGTTTTCACTACTAATTCAACATCGAATCATCGAGGATAGGAAATAACATTCCTAGAGACTTTTCATGATATAAAAATTAATATGATTAAGATAAAATAGGGTACTTCAATATTTGAGCATACCTATTACCACCTCAACTTCGTCATTCAATCTTCAATCCCTTACTAAAACTAAAATGGTTAGAATGACAATCAAGAATCGTAAATTAGAGTGATTAATCATGAAAAATCATTCATAGGATGTCTAAATCATGACACCTTATTTTCAATATATAAAACCTTATGCTTAACCTTGGATATCCAGGATCATCATCTATTCAAATTCTTTATAAGTTTTCATAAATAAAATTTGAATTAACCCAAGAATATCCCCCATCAATATAAAACTAGGTGCCTAGTAAGGGAACTATCACCAAGCATAAAAATAATGGTTGAGATATACTCAGCCAACTATTTTCAAGGTTATTATCCCTTGATAAATATGTTCTAACACCACTTCCACTTATAGTATCTAGATAGGGATGTATTTCTAGGAAAACCACATAATCTATATCTTACCAATACTTTAGGATGTTATCATATAAATAGTATTATCACCCAGGTTTTCACTAAATTTATCTAATCCTAATATCTAAAGATTGAATAAACTTTGATTTGATACCAACTATAGAAACCCGTACTTTCATACATAAATATTATATCTTAATAGATTAATTTTCATTATATAGCATTACGATCCATTCTATAACCATATAAGTTTAGTGTCTTTGGAGACTAGATACAAATATCCTTATTTAATAAAATATATTAAACACCCCCCTCAAAGATATCCCCATAAATATATTCCAAGAAATTACTATTCTTTGACATACCCTACTTAAAAACTTTCTTCACAATATGGGGAAGGGAAACATAAAAAAGGGTGAGCTCAAATTCTTAGTGAGGGTAAGTAAGGGAGATATCAAGGATCACTTAATCATAACATGAGAATAAGGGTATGAGAAAATGAGTTTAATATTTAAAAAACATTAACAAAATATCATAGATCATAATATTGAATCATGGGACAAATCTTGGAAGTTCATAAGACACGAGTCATAAATAAATTAAAGAACATAAGCCATGTGATAATAACATTGTAATAAGACATAAGTTTGTGCCATACATATATGCATAGAAAATCATCTCCTTAGTCAAGGATTACTTCCAAGACCATCATAGTGGATTGGGTTCAATCCCCATTCCATCATATCCTTAGTCAAGGTTCACTCCCAAGACTATTATAGTGGGCATAGTCCCTTACTAAATTGGGTTCACTCCCCATTCTAGTCCTTATTATGTCATGAAATATCTATCTTTACCCAATCTATTTGAGGTCTATATAATTCTAGGCCCACCCATAAAATTATAAAAATCATACATATGTGTGTTATACGATAACAAAACATTAACCATAGTATAAATCAAATAAATGAAATTGGTTTTATAAATATTTCATCATTTTATCCTAGAATAACATGTGGAAAGGAAACATGTTTCATAAACATTTCATCATAGCATAAACTATGGAAAATATATGGTTTTCATAAAGGTTTAATCATAAATTAATCATACCATGAGAAAGAAATGGGTTTCATAGAATTATTCTCAAATCATAATAATCACATGAAATAGAAACAATTAAAGTGGATGATATCATTGGATAATATCCCTAGTAAATCATAATTAACATAAAGTATTTTATCATAAATGAAAAATGCCTCTAAAATATCACTCGAATATTTCTCGAGGAAAATACACTTTCACTTTTAAATCACTTGTTTAAAATCTAAAAATTTACCGAATATTAATGACAAATTTTTCTTTGAAAATAAAATTGGAAAGTTTTAAAGGAATATTCAAAGCATTTATTTGTCATGATAGTGGAAAATTCCATTCATTCCATGCATGCTAAAAAATATTCATTAACATTTTTAGTAAATTTTCAAAAGTACCTCATTTAGAAAATTAAAAGAAGAATCCCTTTAAATAATTTTCTAAAAATTCAAAAAAGTGTAAAAATAAAATTAAAAAAATCATATGATAATAGTAAAAAAATTCTTTAAAATATTTTTTATAAAACATTGACATGGAATAAAAATGATTTTTGACTGAAGGGAGAAATAAATTCGATTTTACTTAAAAACATTATTTCATTATTTTGAGTTCTTAAAGAACAATAAATGAAAGAAAAAATGTATTATATATAAATAACCATATTTGAAGAAAATTAATGGTATTATTGAGAAATAGGTTATAAAAATTTACCATCAGAAACTTGATCATAAATAATCCAAACAGACAATGAGATTGCAAGAATGAGAGGGTATGACACCTGCCATTGGGACAAGCCTGTGCATGCATAGGAAATCCTAGACTAATAGACATGAAAAGGTGGAGATATGATTTCACAATGAAGATGCTGGGGAGGAGAAGTTCCAAGTAGTTAGTCTGTGTTATATGTAATGTTTGAAGCCTACGGGCACTGAATTCCTCTAAGGCCTAAGGGCCATGTAATACTTACACCTAAAGGCCTTTTAAGGGTTCCACCTCACCCCTTGAAAGGTGGATTATCAAAATCAATAAAAAATTAAGGCCTTAGGGCCATTAGAGGAGGAACAAACAATGATATTGTAACATAAATCCCTTACCACTTTGGTAAATTTTGAATTAAAACCTCATGAAAGAGAGAAACTTAGATGTATAAGTATATCACCATAATTTTCATGAGAATGATCATAAAATAAATTAATGGTCTTTATATATACCACATAAAATAAATAAGTGGTGAATATGACATGTGTCTCATATATGTAAAAGTGAGATGAAAATCTATTACCTTGAGTATAACTTGCATAGAAAGTGTTTTAACCTTATGTATAATGAATTTAAATTTATTATAATTATATAAAATATTAATTTAAATACTTATAATATCTTATATTATCCAATTATAATATCTTAAAATCCAATTATTAATAATTCTGTATTAAAATCATTGTTTCTAGGTGTTAACTATTTCATTTTTTCATGATGATTTCAGTATGGTATTTCTAGAACTTTTAATTTGATCATAGTTCCATCATATTTATAATGCTAATAATGATATAAATATCATATATATTCATTATATATATATATATATATTGAGTCATTTATAAAGTTTATAGACAAAAAAATGAATTACACCATTCATGGTGACGGTAAGTCGTAGGCATGCGTGAATTCTATTTTCAATTTTTAACGGATGGAAATAAAGAAATGTAAATAATAATTCACCTTTATAGAATAATTATTATATAATATATATTCATTAAATATATCCTTAATACTATCCATGTAAGTCAGAAAATGAAAAATGAATCATATCACTTCGTGGAGGCGGTAGTCCACAACTACACACGAGTGATGTTATCATTTACAATGGATTAGAAGGTAAGAAGGTAAATATGATATTATAATTATAGAAGAATAATTATATTACAAATATAATTTATAAATATTAAAACCATCAAAATAACCATCCATTAAAGTTGGTTTTGGAAAATGAATTGTATAGCTACGTGGAGGTGGTGTCTACACATACGCAAAAGCATTACTTTCACTTCCCATTGGATGGAATAAAGGGTGTATATTAGTGGTTACATAATCATAATAACATTTTTGTATATATAGGATACTTAAGTTATTATTTTATGATTAATACCAAATATTTATAAAAGGTAGAAGAAGAAATAAATTGAGAGAGGTCGGGTATGAAGATTACCTCTTCTTCGGTAGGCCTCCATTAGATCCTTTATTAAGGACCCTTAGAATGGTATTTTAAGAATAAAATCACATATAATTAATTTATATGGAATTTTATAAGATAATTGGGAATATTTTGGTTGATATATAAGGATAAAATTGGTGTAAATACGGGAAAATATATGTGCCCTTTTATAAGTGGGGGAGATGACACAATTGGGATTTCTTAAAAGATTAAAATATAATAAATTAATTCTCAAGAAAAGTAATTCCAAATGGAAATATATTAATTTTTTTGATAGTATGAGGTATGAATAAATCTATACAGTAATATTTATAAAAGTTTAATTGTCAATTTCATCCTTATCTCTTGGTTTAACCCCCGGTAAACCCGTTTTAACCTTAACCACAATGATTTTTTTTTACCATTTTTACTATTCATTTTGATAAAAAATGAAAGTGGAATCATTCCCAAACTTTTATATTATTATTTAAAATATGGAATAATTTTTTTTAAATTAAATCTATAAAATTGGTAGAAATTATTTTTTAAATAATCTAATAAAACACTATAAAAAACGATCTTCAAGAAAAAAATGTTTTCTTAAGCATACAAAGTTTTTATAAAAAAATACACATAAAATTAATATCAATGAACATAATTTGATTATTAATAATATAAATGAACTAATTTTACTTTTAAAACCGTTTTAATTTTTTTTTGAATTTTGAAAATTATTTAAACAAAAAAGCAATTTTCAATAAAAATTAGTATTTTCACTATTCATAAAAAAATTAATCATTTTAGAAAATTAGAAAATATTCACTCTAAAATAATTTTTACATGTTAATTTAAAAAATAAATTTTAGTTTTTCAAATTAATTTTTTAAAATTAGAAAAAAAATTATATTATTTTCTCACAAAAATGAATAAAAACCATTTTTAAGGAAAACTGAAATTTTAAAACATATAATGACTATTAAAAATTGTGTAATTATTTATAAATATATTTTATTTATCTAAAAAATTTATAAATATTTGTAAAATTTAGTTATTCTTATTCATATCACCAATTTAATGGCTAAGTTATAATTACATATTGTATTACGACTCATTTAGACTCGAGGTTACGTGTATCAAAATTTATCAAAGAAATTAAATTTATTTAAAAATAAATGTATCATAAAATATTAGGTTGATATAGTAGTGAACATTGAATACTAACCAATGGGAATTTTTTGACTGTTACCTATACCTTTCCAGTAGTTGGAGTGAATTCTCATGGGTTTGAAATCAGCATGTCATTAGAAGCATGACATCATCGAGGTGGTACTTGACTAACTCATCAAGTTGGTATGATCCATTACAATCATGGTGGATTTATTATATAGAATATATGGATGGTTTTTATATCTATAAAGTTTTATAGACATATAGTTTAGTAATTTCCATAGTATCTCATAAAGGACTTATATCTCCCATTGTAGGGTTTTCCTGATATGATTCATATCTCCCAATTTGCAATATAATACGTTCATCTGCATCATTCTCGAATTTTAAAATCTTATTTTTCACTGTTTTAAATTATTTTTACTAGTGGTAAGTTATGTATTATTCAGGTATTACTTAGATTATGGAACTTTTTCCAGCATATGGGAGGGCCAATAGCTCCTCACTATGAGTTAACCCTTATTCTCCTAAATTGTGGGGATCATTGTGATATTCCATTATCATTGGTAGTGAGGGAATATGTGTTTTTAAATGTATTATAATTAATATTGATCTTCTATATAGTTATTAAAGGATAGTTATCACCTTGGTGTGTTAGGATATTTGTAATTTTTGAGCACATTGGTCTGAGAGATTATCTGGAAGCATTACCCACTTTATTTTTTATGCATGATTATTTTATATACCTTATAACAAGAGTTATGAGCCTAATTATATTTAATAGGTATTTGTAATCATTCCTCTATTGATTCATATATTCTATTGAGTTCTCACAGTGTATCATATATTGTGATGAAGATGATAATCTCTTTCTAGGATGCCACATACCTTTTCTATGTTTGTTGTAGTAGCATCGTTTGGTCTATCAGGAGCTTTGAGAGAGTGATAATTTATTCTAGAATAGTGTTATTATATTATATATACACATTACCAACCTAAAACCTTTCAAGGATGGAAAGGCTTATGGTGGGGAGAATGTGGCACCCTTGGTTTGTGGTATTCCTCTTTTTATTGCGTATTTTTAAATTATAAGGTGTATCAGTTTGGTATAAGGAGGGTTTATAAGGGTGAATGGTTAGATATTGAGAGTTTTAGTCCTCTATAATTAACCATAATATAGTGGTATCCATAGTGGAAGTTGTGTTCTTAGCTATGGTGCTGTTGTTGGAATAGTGTCTATGCATTGTGCTTTAGGGTGAACAACATAATGCAAACTCCATGGGGATGGGTGTTTTGTGGGGTACAGTAATTGGGAAGGTTTACCTATGGTAAATGCTATGAAAAAATTACATGTTTATAGGTGAGGTGGTATTATGTTGGTGTAAGTCTAGCTAGGTGGGTGTGTTCTAAATGACGACCTCCAATCACACATACATAGGCAAAAACTTATACACAGGTGAGTGATGATGCTTATGAAGAATACCAATGAATCATAAACCATGTTGAAAAAACACATATTTAGGTCCTTTATCTATTATATGAAACATATATAGAGAAAAAATAACTCATAGGAATTATAGAAAAATTAATCTTACATTATTCTCGATTTAGCCATTTTTTTAATTTCCATATTGGAATTCTAGATCGGTTAAAATTAAATCAAAATCACTCTAGAATCATCTCATGACTTCTAAAACCTCTTTAAAATTTCATATAAATGTTTATAAATACTAAGTATAATATCCTTAATTTATGGAACAAATTTTATGGTTTCTCACATCTTTAATCTTTCTTTCCTACATGACGTTCAAACTATTTCAAGTTTTTTATTCCTAGTTGTGAAAGCTATATATGGAAATTTTAACATACAACTTCTCACCACCATTATAAATGTTATTTAAATTACTTCCACATCCTTTTTAATTTTATTATACATAAATTACATCTCTATAATCATAAAATTTGATGGTTTTCACAGCATGTGAATAAATTCATATTACTTTACCCAAATTCACGGGTAACCTCTTCTCACACACTTTGACAACATGAGATAAATCCCTTTTTCATGTTTCAAAGTATCCAACAATGTATTCCCTAGAACACATTTAATTAGTTTATATTAAAAAAATATAAATTAATCTTCTTCAAATCCAATGTAACTTTATTATCCCATTTGTATTTTTTATCAACACCATTTTACTTCTAAAGTAAATTCCATCCCCCCTTGTTGAAAATAAACATAAAGGATGGAGTTTCCCTCCCTTAAATAACAATATAGGGAAGGGTTTTTTTCATCTCCAAAAAAATCTTAAAAATTTAATAATTTTATCTTCTCCCCATATTTTTCTTCACTTTACAAGTTCTCCATAAAATCATGAGAGATGTGAAATACCACATTCAACTTAGTAAAGTTCCATTAAGCAACCAACTCCAAGACCACTTGGGATAGTTCAATGAAAAAAACAAGAGTGGTTAATTTAAATAACAATGCTATCAATTTTCTCACTTTAATGTTGCACTAAATCTATCTTACTTTATCCAGGGGTTTTCCAAACATATTTTCAAGTAATTTTAGAAAACTGTACTTTAATTGAGCACACACATCAAAAAAATTAAATTGAAAGGTATTTCTTCCCCATATGGCTAGATAATCACCTCTTGATAAATATAATATATATGATTTAGAATAAATATGGGTGAATAAAAATCATACTTTAAACTTTAGTTTTTAAGAAATCTATCTAGAATTATAGATTCATGTGAAATGAATAATTTCTTGAATATTGGTGTTATTTGATAGATCCCACTCAAGGGATTCTCTCCAAGATTCAACACTTTCAATTACAACTTTGAATACAACTATATTAATGTAGGAATGATGTGGCCTTCCATTATCACTTCATTGTGGGAAACTGAACTGAAACTTTCTCTCATCTTAGAAACTACTTTTCTTAAAGGTCCAAACTTTCTAGACCTATTCATGCTTACTCCCCTTTTTATTGTCAAAATATACTCACCTTTGGGCACCATGGTTATTATTGAACTCCTAGTTTTAATGATAAAAAAATCATGATTCTAATTTTATTAATAAATTTCATGTTTCTATGTAAATAATATATATTCTTATCTAGGTGGAAACATTGGAAAAGGATGATACACCATTGAGGTTGACACCACCAACTTGAGACATTGTTGTCCATGACTCACTGCTAGCTTGAAAATATCTCTAAGTATAAGATATCTCCTGAATATCACAACACCATAATTTCATACCACTAATCTGAAAAATTGAAAAATTTTGAGACACCGTCAGTCAATATACCGTCAGGATGTCATGCTGAAAGAATAAAAATTTGGCTAAGTATGAGATACTTCCAGATGAGGCACCGCCAATGTCATATCTCCAATGGCACGAAGGCCTTAATTTTTTATTGATTTTTGATAATCCACCTTTCAAGGGGTGAGGTGGAACCCTTACAAGGCATGTAGGCGTAAGTATTACATGCTCCATAGGCCTTAGAGGAATTCATTTCTTTTAGGCTTCAAAGATTACATACAACCCAGACTAACTACTTGGAACTGCTCCTTCCCCAACATCTTCATCGTGTATCAGCTCTCCACCTTTGCATGGCTGTTCAACTAGGCTTTCCCATGCATGCATAGATTTGTCTCGATGGTAGGTTCCATACCCTCTCATTCTTGAAATCCATTTAGCTTCTGCTATGGTGAAATCTCCTTGCTCATCCTCCTTCTAGAGCTTGTTCCTTGTAGGTTGTCTGGTATGCATCTGCACTTAAGGTGGCCCGAAGGCCTTGAGGTGGCCTGAAGGCCTTGAGGTAGCCTGAAGGACTTGAGGTGGCCCGAATGACTTACTGACCCGAAGGCCTTGGTGGCCCGAAGGCCTATGACACTATCAAACACTATCATATATCACACCACTAGACCCGACACCACTAATTGAGATACTGCCAATATAGTTGAAATTTGGATGTGTCTGAGACACCACTAGAGTCACACTACCAATGTCATACCTCCAGAGTGAGACACTGCCATACCTTGAGACACCCCCATTCTAAGACACCACCACTATTTTCTTGACTTATCCTTTTGAATTACATTATTCCAATGGCTATATTTATTGTAGTTAATACTATTTACAATTTTAATGATTGTCTCTTAAATGATCGATAGAAAGCATTGAAGAGAGTAAAATAATGTGAAGTATAAGGAATATACAGATCCAGATATTATCACTACTATAAAATAGGCTTTTAACAATTCTAGAAATGGCCTTTATCAGTGCTAGAAAAGCAATGACTACCTGAGTGAGATTAAATGCCCTGGTCTTTTATCAGTGCTAAAAAAGAACTAATAAAGTGCCTTTTATCAGTGATTATAGAAGCGCTGATAAAGTGTACCTTTATAAGAAATTTTAAAAGTTCTGAAAAAATGTTTCCTTTATTAGTGATTTTAAAAGCATTGATAAAGGGCTATAGTGTAGTGTGCTGCAACAACACACTGCAACACGAGTTCAATGTGTTGTAACAATACACCACAACACCAGAAACACACCAGATATCAACAAAAACAAGTACGAATATAGAATTTAAACGAAATTAAATTTAAAACACAAATAAAAGAAAGAAAACTATATTATATACATTTCAAACATTAGTTTATACAATTATATAAATAAAAATTATTATATATATTAAAAAACATCAATGTTCCTTTATCTTTTAATCCTGACCCCGAATCACGCTATTGCCGAAAAAACCACCCATAATTGAGAAAAATAACACAACTGTATAATAAAAAAATTATTATGTTAGTAATAATATAAAGAAATAAATTAATATAAAGTGTTAATTTTACTAAAATTGATGTTAATTTTACTAAAATTGGTGTTAATTTTACTAAAGTTGATGTAAATTTAAAATAAAAAGATGCACTTGGAATCATACCGGTCACACTATGCATCAGATTGAGGTGAGTATGATTCCAAAATGTCTCAAATGACTTGTGGATAATTTTCTTGAAGTATAAAACAAATCTGAATGCATTTTCTTGGTTTCGAGTATGCTAGTTTTCTTTTTTACTAAAATGTCATTTTAAACTGGAAACACACACTTTTGACTCACTCCGATCACATCATGAGTCAGTTTGATGTGAAACCGATTACTAAACTTCATAAATTACTTATAAATATTTTTAATAAATTATCAAGAAAATATGGGAACATTTGATCAGTTTTCATTGAGTTACACTTTTTGAACTAAAATGCATATTTTAAACTGATAATGGACACTTTAAGTCATAATGGGAACATCATGTATCATATTGAGGTGAGAATAATTCCTACATGTCAAAAATGAATTATGGATTGCTTTCATAAAGTATAAAAACAATCCATATGTATTTTCTCAGTTTTGGGTAGGTTTGTTATCCATTTTACTAAAATTGATGTCAATTTTAAATAAAAATACTCACTTTGTGTCATACCAATCACACCACAGGTTAGATTGAGGTAAGGATAATTAATATATGTTTAAAATTACTTATGAATAATTTTAATAAAGTATAAAAACAATCTAAATGAATTTGATTGGTTTTGAGTACGTTAGTTGTTATTTTACTAAAATGTCATTTTAAACAAGGAACACACACTTTGACTCATTATGATAACATTATGTATTATTTTGATGTAATACCAATTCCTATACATTAAAAATACATTATAAATCATTTTCCTAAATTATCAAGAAATCCATAGCATGTTTGATTAGTTTTCAGTGAGTGACACTTTTTGAACTAAAATGTCGATTTTAAACTGATAACGGGGACTTTGAGTCATAATAGATACATAATGCATAAGACTGATGTTTGGTTGATCCCTATATGTAAAAAATGACTTATGGATCATTTATGTAATGTATCAAAACAATGAAAATGCGTTTTCTTGGTTTTGAGTAGGTTAATGGTCCATTTTACTAAAATTGATGAAAATTTTAAATAAAAAAATGCACTTGGAGTCATAACGGTCACACTGTGCATTGGATTGAAGTGAGTATAATTCATACATGTCTCAAATGAATTGTGTATTTTTTTCCTGAAGTATTAAAATAATATTAACGTGTTTTCTCTATTTTGAGTATGTGAGTTGTATTTTTTACTAAAATGTCATTTTAAAATGAAAACACACACTTTTGACTCATTCTGATAACACATTGTATCAGTTTTATATGAAAATGATTCCAACATGTAAAAAATGACTTATGAATATTTTTTTGTAAATTATAAAGAAAATAAGAGTGTGTTTGATTGGTTTTCAGCATGTGATACTTTTTGAACTAAAATGTCGATTCTAAACTAATAACAGACATTTTAAGTCATATCGGGAACATCATGTATCAGATTGAGGTGAGTATAATTCCTATATGTCAAAAATTAATTATGGATCATTTTTGTAAAGTATCAAAATAATACAAATTCATTTTCTCAGTTTTGAGTAGGTGAGTTGTCCATTTTAATAAAATTGATGTCAATTTTAAATAAAAATACGTACTTTGAGTCATACCGGTCACAACATGGGTCAGATTGAGGTGTGTCTAATTAATAAATGATTCAAATGACTTATGTATCTTTTTTACAAATTATAAATACAATATGATTGAATTTTCTCAGTTTTGAGTATGTTAGTTGTCTTTTTTACTAAAATGTCATTTTAAACTAGAAACACACACTTTGACTCATTCTGATCACACCATGTATTGGTTTGATAAAAGAAGAATTCCTACACATAGGAAATTAATTATTAATCATTTTTATAAATTATAAATAAAACATGAGTGAATTTGATTGGTTTTCAGTGAGTGACACTTTTTGAACTAAACTTTCAATTTTAAACTGATAACGGAGAATTTGAGTCATATCGGGGACATCATGTATTATATTTAGGTTTGGTTGATCCCTAAACATAAAAAATGACTTATGGATCATTTAAATAAATTATGAAAATAATTAGAATGTGTTTTCTTGGTTTGAGTAGGTTAGTTCTCCATTTTACTAAAATTGATGACAATTTTAAATAAAAAGTCTCACTTGGAGTCATACCGATGACACCATGAATAAGATTGAGGCGTGGGTGATTTCTACATGTCTTAAATTACTTTTGGATCATTTTACAAAAGTATCAAAACAAAATGAATGCATTTTCTCAGTTTTGAGTATGTCAATTGTCTTTTTTTACTAAAATATCATTTTAAATTGAAAACACACACTTTTGACTCATTTTGATAACATAGTGTATCAATTTTATGTGAAACTAATTACTGAACATAAAAAATGACTTATGAATAGTTTTCAAAAATTATCAAGAAAATACAAGTGTGTTTGATCAGTTTTCAGTGAGTGACACTTTTTGAACTAAAATGTCAATTTTAAACTGATAATAGTCACTTTAAGTCACATCGGGCCCATTATGTATCAAATTGAGGTGCAGCTGATTCCTATACATAAAAAATTACTTATAGATAATTTTATTAATGTATTAAAACAATATTAATTTGTTTTCTTAGTTTTGAGTAGTCTAGTTGTCCATTTTACTAAAATTGATGTCAATTATAAATAAAAATATGCACTTTGAGTCATATTGGTCACACCATGGGTCAAATTGAGGTGCGACGGATTCCTAAATTTATAAAATGAATTATGAATCATTTTATTAATGTATCAAAAGAATATGAATTCATTTTCTTAGTTTTGAGTATGTAAGTTGTCTTTTTTACTAAAATGTCATTTTAAACCAAAAACACACACTTTGACTCATTCCGATCACATAATGTATCAGTTTTATGTAATAAAAATTCCTACACATCAAAAATAAATTATTAACCATTTTAATAAATTTTTAAGAAAACCATAGTTCTTTGGTCATTTTTTAGTGAGTGACACTTTTTGAACTAAAATGTTGATTTTAAACTGATAATGGAGACTTTGAGTCATGCTAGGAACATTGTGTATTGGATTGAGCTATGGATAATCCCTATACATCAAAAATAACTTATGGATCATTATAGTAAAGTATAAAAAAATATGAATGTATTTTCTTGGTTTGAGTAGGTAAGTTTTACATTTCACTAAAATTGATGACAATTTTAAATAAAAATACACACTTGGAGACATACTGGTCACACCGTGAATCAGATTAAGGTGTGGATGATTCCTACACATATAAAATGACTTATATAATGTTATTTCGAAGAATCAAAATGATATGAATGAATTTTCATGGTTTTGAGTATGTCAATTGTCTTTTTTACTAAAATGTAATTTTAAACTAGAAACACACACTTTTGACTCATTATGATCACAGCATATATCAGTTTTATGTGAAACTAATTCCTATACATAAAAAATTAATTATGAATCATTTCCCTAAATTATCTAGAAAATATGAGTGCATTTGATTATTTTTTAGTGAGTGACAATTTTTGAACTAAAATGTCAATTTTAAATTGATAATGGACACATTGGGTCCTAATAGGTACATCATGTATTGGATCAAGGTGAAGATAATTCCTACACATCAAAAATGACTTATAGATATTTTTATTAAAGTATAAAAACAATCTGAATTTGTTTTCTTGGTTTAGAGTATTTCAATTGTCTATTTTACCAAAATTAATGTCAATTTTAAATAGAAATAAGTACTTAGAGTCATACCAGTCACACCACGTGTTAGATTGAGGTGAGACTGATTCCTACACATCAAAAAGTATCAAAAAATCCTAAATATCAATATTACCATGATGTCCATTGACTTTACTTGTTGAAATGTCAACACTACATGAGCTGCTTCTAAAAAACCACCCATACTCAAAAAAATAATTCACCTGTAAAAGAAAAAAATTATTATATGAGTAATAGTAAAAAGAAAAAATTAGACATAATTATTAAATAATATATTAATTATATAGACGATTATTTTAATTTTTAAACATAAAGATTAACTCTATGATTGAAAAGTGGAGGGAACTTGAAGGAAAGTGATAAATGTCAATATAATAGGGGTGAACAGTTTTAAGGGAGAAGAAGTCGGTGGAAGATTTGGTGAAAAAAGGTATGGAAGATGGATAGATCACCCCAACTAAAAAATTTATCATCCTATATAAGAAAAAATTATTATGTGATAATACTAAAATGAAATAAATTAAACATAAATATGAAACAATACATTAATTTTATGGATAATGATTTTACTGTGAAAACATCAAGATTACCTTTGTGATTGAGAAGAGGAAACATCCTTGATATTTCTGCAAAGTAAGTGGATGGAACTTGAAGAAAAATGATAAATGAAACACTATAGGGGTGAAAAGGTTTTTTGGGAGAATTCCATGGAAGTTTTGGTAAAAAAAGGCATGAAATATGGACAATCCACCCCAAATCGAACAAAAGAATCCACCTGTATAAGAAAAAAATTATTATGTGATTAATACTAAAAATAAGTAAATAAAACATAAATATGAAACAATACATTAATTCTAAGGAAAATGGTCTTATTGTGCAAACATCAAGATTACCTCTGTGATTGAGTAGAGACAATGTCATTTATCTTCCTACAAAGGCATGGCAGATGGGAATGAATCTTCTAAAATAAACAAACTCTGCATGGAATAATAAAAATTAAATTAAGATTCCATTATATAATTTTTGTTTCTAAAATAGAGAAAGTATATCGTAACATTACCTTTAAATTTTACCAAATGGATTCCATTATTATAGTTTATTATTCCAAGGGATTGGTAACATTATCATGTGTAGAAGAAATTATCTATATGAGTAGTCAAAAATTTAATTTAGATTTTGTTAATGTAATAGAGAACATATAATATTATGAGGAAAAACATAGTTTATTAAAAAACACTTTTACATCCTCATTAAACACTCTTTATTTTTTAAAGGTTTTAGGGATTTGGTTCCTCTATCGAGAATCCAAATCCACTATTTATGGTACCCTATTACGTACAAGACATTGTCTACATTGGGACGGGTATGAAGTGATTATGATCTCCCAATAAAAGAGTTTTCCTTGATTGGATTTTCATCTGACCCAACATTTGTTTTAGTTTCTTGCAGTACAATAGAACAATTCTTGTTTGTTGGATAAGATACATAAAATAATTGAAATGCTTGTGATTCCATTATAAAAGGATCATCTTTTTCCCCTTCTATGCTGAAATTCACCTTCATAAAGCCCATTTAATCCAATTTCACTACAATGATATTATCAACCCATTTGAGATGGAAATAGGCACTTGAAATCTTGTATAATATAACTCATATATCTGTTTGATAATGCAAAAATATGACATATTTTCCTAAATTAGATTTCTATCCTTAGAACCAGATATGTGCATATTTTTAGCCACAAGTGTAACACCACCATTTTGCATCATACTATAGTCATCGTGTTCTTTTTTATACAATGTATAACCATTGATTACAAAACTAGTGTAAGATATAAAATTTTCATTTAGTCCTCTGGCTAGCCATTGAATTTGTTTGAAAATTGAATTTGGATTTTCCGATAACTTCTTATAAATTTGATCTTGGAACCATCCTATAAACTATTAATTATGTGTATTTGTTATCCATCCTTCAACCCTTGATGGATTCAAATCTATAAGAATTTATTTTGTGGGATTAAATGTATGGATAAACATCTTTACTATTATGTAAAATGTAAAGGTGTTCTTGATTCGTCTCTATTAAGGTAATTGTAACAACATCTCTTTCAGAAATCCCTTCCCCCATAAGGCATTCCTTGTGATGATAATTTGGAAGACCGATACTATCAACATATGATAGGTAATCAGTATATAATTTAATATCTTATTCAATAATATATCATTCTACAATAAAACCTTTTATCCGACTTTTATTCTTAACACAACCTTTCAAAATATTCATATACCATTCAATGGGGTACATCCATCTGTAATGTAAATGACTATATAGTTAAACCTATCTAACCAAGTGAACCATCAGGTGGACTATTATATCAAAGAAGTATGGTGGGAAGAACATCTCTAATTCACATAATATGACTGCAACCTCCATATTCATAATGATTTTTTTTTTCGGGTCTATAACTTTACTATATATGTATTTGGAAAAGAAGAAGAGTCTGGTTAATGTATGTCATACATTTTGAGGTAGAATGAAATAGATAGAAACATACATTAAATCTTTCATCAAAACATTATAGATGTGTTATTTTAGTCCTTGTAGCTTGAAATTAGTCATTAAAACATCATTCTTGATATTTGATGAATACCCCTATAGAGCTTTTACACTATTAAGGAAAAGGAAAAATTGTAATTTTTTTATCTGGATAGAGTGTAATCTACTGTAGAAATAAAAGTCCACCTTTTAACTTTCATCACTTCCAACTCTTCTCTTATCCCCATTTCAATCAAGTCCAACCTAGTCTTAATTCCATATTTTTTTCTAAGAACATTTAGTATTGTTCCAATAACAATATCAAATACATTTTTTTCTACATGCGTGACATTAATAAAATATATGACATAAAAAAATTCAAATATTATAATTCAAAGAAAATTGATCTCTTCTTCTAACCTAATTTTTTTAAGTTTTTTGAAAATGGTTTTCTGAAAATAGTGTAAATATATTTTAATTTATTGTACAATTGGTTGCCCATTACTGGAGATGGTGTTGTACCTTGTTCGATATTCTCATTGAATGTTGTTGTCTAGGATTGGTATTTATGTCATCATGGTAAAAATTTATTATGTCCTAAAAACACAGTCTTTGAGGAATGTTTCAACCGAACTGAGTATATACGTTAGTTAAAAATGGGCACCACAACATTACTTTAATGCTATAGCCTGATAAATTTTCATAAGTGGGGAAGTTGTTTATCATTCTATAAAACATGTCCATAAATGTGAATTATTCACTTCTATGAGCGTCATACATAATAACACCTATATCCTACATAAATTTTAGATATTCGATCAATGGATCCAAATAGACATCAATATTATTACTGGGTTTCTTTGGTATAGATATAAGAAGAGACAAAATAATGTATTTTCATTTCATGAATAACCATGGAGGAAAGTTATAATTTACCAACATGAAGGGATATGTACCGTGAGTACTAATCTATACACCAAATGGATTTATTCCATCTATAGATAATTCAAGAAAAAACTTTCTTGGCTCATTTCCAAAATTTAGGATACTCAAAATCAATTTTATTCCACCGAGGAGAATCTTTTGGATGATATATGTTCCTATATTTAATTATTGTATCTTCATGCCTTATCAATTGTCTCACGGTTTCCTAACAACCATATATCCTTCTAAATCATGGAATGATAGGAAATTACCATATAGATTCCAAAGGAATTGATTCATTTTTGTTGAATCTATCTGCGCCAAACTTAGGGAATTTTAGGAGTGATTCATGGTCCTTGTGAAAAAATATGTAATCATTTGGACAAGAAATGTTTTTAGATATCATACCCATTGAATGTAAAATTATTTTAGTGCCATATGTTCATCATGGTAGTTCATTTTTTATGGTATCATATCATTCAAGAGACCAAGTAGTTCTGTAAAGTTGGTGTTACTCCATCTGCTTATAGCTTTCAAATTATATAACATCAATACAGCTAAAAATGTTGTTTATTTAGTAAAAACAATATATAATTGTTTCTTAGAATATCTATTTAACTCCTCAAACAACTTTGGAAAATCATGAAGGTCATATTAAATTTCCATTGTTATTTCTTCCATGTGATCTCCATCATCATTTGTAGTGGTATTCATATCAAATGATCCATAAACCATGATATCATCACAATTGGTGTCCACATTCAGTTTTCCCCATGTTTAGTATGAAATTTATAGCTATGATCTATTTTGTGTCAAATAAAAATTTCTTCCAACTCTTTCAGACCAATTTTACTTGAATAACAATAATGTAAACACAAACAAAGGATTTAATAAGGGTTGTATGAATGATATTTTGAAAACTTGATGAACTCTTTAACTCCATATTCATACTCTTTTGTAAAATGATTATGGTGAATCCATTTTTGATTCATATCCATCCTATTGGATTCATAAAATATTTATTTTTTACAATAAATAAATAAATACCCATAATATATTCATGATCAAAGGTGAATGTTATAGACAATTATAATAAGGGAAACTCAACATTTGATTATTTCAAATAATTTCAGTATATTGAAGAAAATGGGTAATTAAATTTAAAAAAATAATTACTCCACTACAGTAGGCGTTATCCTATTAATTTATTAAAAGGTGAAAGTTATAAACTACTCATCCTCATCAACTCATCTCTTAGACATTTATCATTGCATTTTTTTGTTTGGCCCATCCTTCATCTCTTGTGGACATGCACCTATGTTACTTGAAATACTCTAAGAAGTAGTCATCCATGGGATGAATAATTCTCAATGTAGTACAAGAAACATAAAAGAGACGAGGGATTATTTTCAAGCAAAAAAAATCAATAATGACCTTTTGGGAGATGAAGTTGATGAGGATGACAATTGTCTATAAAAGAGATGGTGGATGAGTCTTAAGTTAAAAATTGAAATAATAACTATTGTTTGACACACATAAATTATTTCTTAAATCCATTAAACAAATGAAAACATAATATAGGAAATTAAGGAGTAATAAGAAACCTAGTTATGATAAAGAATAATAATAAACTCTCATTAAATCAACTAGAAGATAGAAAAATGTATTGATAAAGCATTTTAATAAATAAAGAGTTATTTCATATACATGGATAGTAATCAAAGATTCCAAGGGGTGGAACCAATACATGTAGACCTAAAAGGATGAATACATAAAAATAATTTCTAATATATATAATTTGATAACATCCATTCTATTTTTGGAACAAGTGATGTAGAAACGTAAGGAATTATTACATTTAAAATTAATGGTATATCAAATATATAAAAACATCTCAAGACTCTTGGGATGTCATATCACTACACCGACCCATCCCAAGGATTCTAGGGAGGTCATCACATCAGATCTACCCATATGAAGGATTCTAGGGATGCCATCTAATACACACTGACCCATCCTCGAGATTCTAGGGAGGTCCATAAAGAATTTGTCATAAAGAAATAATACACATCAACAAGATATATCACAAACAAGGGATAAAAACACACCAAAACTTGCAATATCTATCCCATACACATTTAAACACACACACACACACATACACACATATATATAAAGTGGAATTTATAATACACATAGTTGAAAAAAATGCACATATAAACGTAATTTTTAATGAAAATAAATATAATCCCTTCCTAATTTGGAAATCCAGAACCATAATTTGTGAATAAATAATTATAAAATCACCCTTACATTATAATTTATGAAAAAAATATAAATAGATAGAAATATATATATTTAAACACACACACACACAAATATAAATATATCTATATATGTATATATATCTTTATATAATAAACTTAAATTGATAAATATATATATAACCCTTATAGTATAATATCACAACATAGTAAAATAAATACAACCCCATACTAATTTTTAAAATGGATATCCATTGAAAATAAATAAATATGGTATCACCATTACTAAGATTTCTCTTAAAATAAAACAACACAATTCTGAGAAAATAAAATTTTAAAGAAAAAACCTTACACTAGAATATTAAAATAGAATTTAAATAAATGAATTCCCTTTTGTGAATTGCATAAAATCATCTTCTGTTGCTACTTCACACCATCACCAGACTGATAATTGGTTTGTTAAATCAATTTTCTCATTTGTTTAAGGTTTTTATTTCCAAAATCTCCACTGTTTATATAGTTTCATAAATATTTATTTAATTGGTTTATCTACAGACTAGAGATGATTATTTAATATTTAAAAACATTGAAAAAATTAATCTTACGAATAAATATGAGGTATATATGTAGACGGAGAAGAAAATTGATTCAAAAAAACAATTTAAAAAGAGAAAAATGGATATCCAAATCAATAGTCAAGCAAACAATGAATCATAAACAAAATCAAAACATTATACAACGACCAGAGCACAAATAAATAATGAAATCGTCAAAGAAGAAATAAAAAATGAAACAAAAAAGAAAAAAAGAAAATCACAAACTACAAAGGAAAACACAAACCTACCTTTCTAGGTTGAAGAAAATATGAGAAACTTAGATCCATATCTCAATATTTTTTTTAGAAACCCTAGCTGCAAGTGAACACCGGATACCAGACAATGTTCAATAAACTGGAGGTAGTGGGTTTGTGTGATTTGAGTGGGTTTGTGTGATTCGAGCTTTGATTCACTAAGGAGGATCTCCAAAAGTGGGTGGATTCCACGGAAATCTTCTGATATCGCGACAGGTTCGCAACTGGTTAGTTTTTTTAAATAGACTGGGACACTTTTATTAGCGCTTTCAAAAAAGCACTGATAAAGAGTCTGTTTATCAGTGATTAAGTAATAAGTGATGATAAAAGACGCATTTATTAGTATTTTTTAGCACTGTTAAAGGTAGATCTTTATCAGTACAAAAAAAGTGTTGGTAGAGATTTCTTTTATCAGTGCTTATTAGTTAAACATTGATAAAGGATTTATAATTATAATTATAAATAAAAAATTTGTAAATATATATATATATACACACATAATAAATAAATATAAATATAAATATAGTAAATATGTTCCTTATTTAAATATATTTATTATAATTATATAATTATTTAAATATATAACTATTTATTTATAATTATATAAATATTTTTTTAAGAAAATATTTATATCATCATATATATATATAAAATATACATAAATATAAATATAGTAAATATATTAATTATTTAATTAAATTTACTATAAATTTATTAATTATTTAAATATATAATTATTTAAATATTTATAGTTATTTATTTATAATTATATAAATAAATTTTTTAAAAATATTTATTTATTTATAATTATAAATATATAATTTTATAAATATAGTATGTAAATTTACAAATATATTTATTTATAAATATTTTTTTACAAATATTTTTAACATTATTAATGAATATCTAATTTTAAGTGCATGCATGTTAAAAATGAGTGAAATTTAATAAATTAAAAATAAGTACACTAATAATATTGAAATATAGATAAGTTTTTTATGTGTGTGTTGTATATAAAAATGCATTAATTATGTATGTTTGAAATCAATATAACACACATTTGATCTATGTTAAATTGAAAAATCAAACGACATTCAATTCTATGTCCATTACTCTATGCAATTAGTCAGTATTTTTAATTCATATTAATTTTTAATTATAAAACATTATTAACTAAGTATATGAATATTTAATGTAAAGAACATAAATATTTTGTAATATATAAATCATATTTATATACATTAATATATATATATATATATATATTTAATATATAATATTTATTAACATTATCAATAATCATGTAATTAATGAAATGTTTAATATTTTTCTTAATTTACTTATTTTTAATTCTAATTTGTTTAATTTTCATTTTTTATATATCTATATATTTAATACATACTATTTATTAGTATTTAAAATTTATATATAGTATAATCAATTTATTCATTTTTACCAAAAATTATTTAATTAATAAAATTTTAATATTTTTTTAATAAAGTCATTTATTATTATTTATTTATTTCATTTTATTTATTTGGACCTTTATCAGCGCTAAAAATGTGCTGATAAAGGATTCCTTAGCACTGATAAAGGGTACCTTTTATCAACACTAAAAATGAAGTGCTGATAAAGGGACCCTTTATCAGTGCTAAAAAAGCACTGACAAGGGTTAAATTTATCAGCACTTTCTTTAGCACAGATAATGATTCCATTTATCAGCGCTTTTATCTAGCACTGATAAATACCAATGCTATTAATTTTTTTTTGTAGGAGTGTCTCCTTGCTATTGTTAATAAAGGTATAACACACTCCCTCATACAAATGGATGGGAATATATAGAAATAGATAAATATATGACATAATGAGTGAAGTGAACTGATAGTAAGACAAGGGCTAGAACTTCCTGAACATACATAGAGCTGATCAGACTATAAACATTTGACTAGGAGGTTGAAGCACACCATCACATCCAGTGACTTTCTTCAGTCAAGGAACAAGCATCCGCAAAACTCTATTTTCCTGAGGTTTTCAAGAGAACTCGACTCAAGCTTCACTGCAGAATAAAATAAAGAGTCACATTATAAATTGCATCAGATTAAAAATTTCTAAACTCTACCCTTATATATTTCTATTTGATGTTTGTATTTATTACATTTTGAGTAGTGCACATGCATACCCTATTTTATCACATGCACACTGTCTTCTATGCTAAACTAGAAGATACTTGATATCTTCTCAAACTCACTTTTTCTTGTTTCTCTGAAGGATGAGAGTGAAAAAGGTCCTTATGTTGCCTTCTTATTTCTTTCTCCCATGAATAAATGTGGAAGAGGTCATGTGTGACATGCTTAGTTGTAAACTATTTTAAAACGTCATCTAGGTTGTGGATCAACTAGTTTATTTTATATAAACTTCTTGATGGTGGGTGATCAAAAAGTTGAGAGGACTAAGTTTTGAATTGAGACTAAACCTCTTGTATTCATTCTTTCCACTATGTGATTTAATTTTGTTTTACTTTATTTCCACTTTAAAACTGAAAATTGTTTTAAAAATAAAAAAAATACTTAGATAGTTTATCTTAATTTTTGTTCATATAGGATTCTAATCAAGTAAAATAATTTAAAAGGATCCAATAATATTGTATATTATTCATCAGAGACCAAATCAATCTTTATATAAATCTTTAGAAATTTTAAGATCTATATCATACTACTTATTTTGATAAACTGGGTTATTTTTAAATATTTGGGGTATTTCAAAATAATCAACTTTTGTCATAAAATTTTATTGGGTACTCAATTCACCCCCTCTTGAGATACTCACTCCAAAAAACATTTGGAATCAAAGGAATTTATTTCTTTGGTATTATATTTTTTCAAATCACTTTAACTATTATTTTAGTTTTACTTTAAAGATCTCCAATTTCTGTCAATTCTAAATTTAGTTCTTTAAAATGGATAAATTTCAAGAATGTTCTGCTACCAACATACCTCCTTTCTTTAATGGTACAAATTATTTCCAATGGAAGATTAAAATGAAAATTCATATAGAAAGCATTGGTTTTGATATTTAGTCTGCAATAGAATATGAATATGTTATACATGATATTACTAGAAGCACTTGTGATGATACTACAAAATTAGATTTAAATAATAACTTCAAAGCAATGAATGCCCTGTACTATTATTTATAATATGAGGAATTTAATAGAATTTTTTCTTGTAAAACAGCTTTTGAAATTTTGGATACCCAATCTTTTTCCCATGAGGGAACTTCAAATGTTAAAGAGATGAGGCTTAATACTTATAATATTAAATATTATAATTTTATAATAAATCCTGATGAACCCATTTCTGACACATATATCAGGTTTAATGAGATTTTCAACATAATGAGATCACTTGTATGTGATAAGGATCAAATTATGAGATTACTGAGATGCCTATCAGAAATATGGAGAGGCACATCAATTTTAATTAGAGAATCATGCGACATAAGTAAACTACCTATTAAAGAGTTGATTGGAAAGCTTATGATGTACGAAGAAGAATTAAAGGTAAATCATGAAGAAGACGAGGATCCAAAAAAAAGTTAGTATCTTTCAAGAATACTACACATACATAACAAAAGGAAAAGGAAAAGGAGAATGTACAAGCTTCTAGTTCTAGTGATAATGAATCATCTCCTCATAGTGATGAGGAGATGGCTCAACTTGACAGAATATTTGAGAAATTTTACTAGAAGAAAAAGTTTTTCAGAAAAGAAAACAATAAAGGAATGTATGATAGAAGAGGAAATTAGAAGAAAGATTTGAATAATGATTATTATCTAAATGAAATTGATTGCTATGAGTGTAAAATAAAATGTTATATAAAAGCTGACTTTCCAAAGCTCAAAAAAAATAAATATGAGGACAAGGATAAGAGATACAAAAATTCCATGAAGGCCACCTGGAGTGAATATGAAGATAGATCATGTGATTTTGATTCTTCAACTTAAGATAGACTAGACATAAAAACTATGTGTTTTATGACTAAAGTCGGTAAAGTATCTACTGATTCTAGTATTTTTATTGTGCATGCATCTAATAACTCTTAAAATGAACAACATAATGAAAAAATATATCAAATGAAGAATTATTTGAATATTATAGTATAATAGAGTATACCTTCAATTAATTAAAAGATAAGTATAAAATTATAAAAATTCATCATACTCTATCTTCAAATAAGAAGTATGAACTATCTATAGAAAAAGATAAAAATTATCAACTGATAAAAAAAACAATAAACTTAAGCTTCTAAATGATAAATTGAATAAATATGTTGAAATATTAAAAAATGTTAGAGAAACACTTATAAATTTTTTGGGAAATAAGTTTCTCCAAAATATGTTACTGGAATAGGATAAGAACACGGAAATAAAAGGACCTCGAAGCACACTTTTGTTCCTAAATCGAGACCTAAAAGTTCTATTACCAATCATTTTTCAGAAGGACCTAGCAAGGTTTATATTTCTAAATGTTTAAAATATGTTTATAGAAACCCCATTAGGAAAATGTGGGTTCCCAAATCCTTGATAACTAACATTTTTGGACCCAAATAGATTTGGTTACCAAAATCATTTCTTGTTTAATTTTTTATAGGAATAATTCTTAAAGACCTATTGTAGAAGTATATGGTACTTGGAAAATTTATGTTCAAGACATATGATAGGATATTATTGAAGCTTTAAGATCCTCATAAAGGTTGATGGTGGATATGTCAACATTGATGATAGTTAAAAAGGAAAAATCATCATCATAGGTCAGATTGGTAACAAAAATTTAGTTTTAATTTCTAAAGTCTTATATGTTGATAGTTTAAAGTATTATCAGCTTATCATTTCTCAGTTGTGTGATTATGGATTTTATGTTAAATTTTAGAATAATTATTGTAATGTTTTTGATTCCAAAAACTCTTTAATTTTTACTGATTTGAGAAATGAAAATGTTTATGCTGTAGATTTAAATTCTTTGATTTCTCAAAATGTTTCATGCTTAAGTGCCTTTCAAAAATATTCATGGATTTGGTATAGGAGACTAGGCCATTTAAACATTCACTCATATATGAATCTAACTAGGAAAGTGTTAGTTAGGGATCTACCTAAGTTTGAGTTCTAAACTGATAAAGTTTGTAACCCTTGTCAAAAAGGGAAACAACACAAAGTTTCTTTTAAATTAAAGAAAGTAGTGTTAACTTCTCAACTGCTCAAGTTAGTTCATATAGATTTGTTTGGACCATCTAGGATTTCTATTCTTAATGGGAAACACTATATTTATGTTCAATTAGATGATTTCTCTAGGTATACTTGGGTATATTTTCTATCTCACAAAAGTGAATCATACTCTTACTTCACAAAGGATGCTAAGTCTGTAGAAAATATTAGCGGACTTATAATTAAATCCTTATGGAGTGATCATGGATGTGAGTTAGAAAATCATGATTTTGAATCATTTTTTTTAAAAAATGGATACAATCATAACTTATATTCTCCTAGGACACCCCAACAAAATGAATTTGTTGAAACAAGAAATAAAAATTTATTTGAGATAGCATAGACTATGTTAAATGAGTATTAAATACCTATGTATTTTTGGGAAGAAGCTATCAATACAGCCTGATACATCATGTAACGACCCAATATTTTTTAAAGGAAATTCCTTTCTTATAAATATGTAATAATCACATGAAATCACAACATAATTAACTACTAAGTGCTATGTGACCCTTAAAACATAAGTTTGTCACTTTTGTGATGTGAATTTCAAAAATCCGACATACACAGTTGCGATCAGTAAGTTATTTAGATTCCAATAAGAAAAACTTAATTTTTGGTGAATAGTAACCTACCCTTATGAATAGTGACATACCCTTATGAATAATGATATACCCTAATGAATAGTAACCTTACTTATGATAGTATACAAATAATATTCAAGTGTAAGTACAATATATCTATGCTTTAAAATGTTTTAAAACTCTTATTTTTAGAATAAATTATGATTTAATTAAATATTAAATTAATAATATTTAGAAAATTATTTTTGAAAAATGAACTTCATTTTTGGATTCTACACGTCGAAAAATGGTTGGGGTAAATTTTTGGGATTTTTCTGAAATACTTGAATTTTTGATGAATATTGACAAAACATAAATTACAAAATTAAGATAAATAAACTAATTATAGAGTCATGTGTGATGTTCTGCTGATGTAAGCCCATGTCCATCAAGCTTTGGTCTCATAAAAAGACCAAAACATCTCCCTTAAGGAGGCTCTCAAGGAATTTTGGTTCAAGAGGTAAATTCCTCTTTTTAATTCTTTATCCTTCCTTTCAAGTTCATTTGTTTTCTTTTTATATTACCTATCCTTATCCAAATTTTGTGATGACTATAGTAACTTATATGTAATTTAATGCTTTCATGATAGTGGAATAATTTATCAACATCTCTCCCTTTTTACCTTCTTTTATACTAGTAGCAAGAACACCATCCGAGATGTGTCAATTTTACACATTCAAGGATGATGGAATTTCGATTTCTATTATCATTATCAATTCTAGTAATGAAACCATTATTTTTATGGTTGAAACATATTTTTATATATAATATAATCTATTTAAGATTCTGTAATCCCTTTGTACAAATGTTATTAAGTTATAAAGGAAAACGAGTTCGTTGTAATCAAAACCCACAAATTAATCGAAACAATTATAATTAAAGTTCTATATAATAATTCATCCCCTTTCCATGTAACCAAGTTATATAAATGACCAATAACACCTATTTATGTTCATAAATAATATATAATTTTAATTATGGATATTTACATCCATTCCACATACTTAAAAACAAGTGAACTGAAGATGAAAATAAAGAAAATGAACACTCCGAAGCGACAAAATTCAATACAATAAAATATCAATAATAACATAAATGAACTAACCAGAACTATGATAAACTAAATAAATCTATAATAGGTTTTTAATTAAGTTATTAATAAGTATAATTTCATATTCCAGGAGCTTAAGTTCGAGAGAAGAACACGTTTGGAGTTAAGGTAAAGGTTTTCCACCTGAACTTCCATTTTCATTCGGGTTACTTTTATTGTTTAATTTCCTCAATGAAATTATTATTGATTGTGATGTACTCCTCATAAATTCTGTGTGAGTATTCTATATATGTACACCAACCATAATCCTTCCATATTTTATGTATAGTTACATGTTTTATAAGAATCTCTCAAAACTGTTTCCAAAAATTTGAGTCCGATACAAGGGAATTTCTCAAATTCATATCTATTTTCAAGGGAAAAATATAATGTATTTTTGGAACCCATTTTACTTCTATAAACACTAATTTTATCATGAAATACTATCTTACTTTACATCTGGTTTTATACAAAGATTTTTCCAAAATAACTCTTCTTTTCAAAATAAAAGAGTATTTATCACAAGAATTGCTTAATGATTTTAGAAGATTATTCTCATTTGATTCAACACTCTTGTTGATTATTATGTATTGTTGGGGTTAATAATTTATGATGTCATATACCATATTTTATTGAATGGTTTATGACTAAATTTTTTTTGGATGATCTATCCTAAAACCATTCACCATATTATTCCGAATGGTTAGTTTTTATGTTTAATAATCGAGGAAAGTTAGTTACATTTCATATGATAGTTTCAATATGAATATATATATTGTTTATGTTTATCCCCGCTCATATAAGGAATGCATTGGAATTATTATGTGATGGGTGGGGCCCGATATATCCCCTCGATGTATCGTTAGGTCTCATGAGACAAATAGACGTGGAATTGGCCGAGGCCTTTCCCAATGTGATATATGGATTTTGGCCGAGGACTTAATCATTAGACGTCTTGGCCGAGGCCTTGAAAAAATATTTCAGAATGTCTGACATATGCACTTACCTCATTATGATGCTATTATTTGAAGATCATGTGGTTATTCGACTAGTAGAATAACCATGATTATGTTTTATTATGGAATTATTTATTTAGCTCATATTTTTGCCATAATGTGTTCAAGTTCATTATTAAAGGCAGGTGTTTTCAATTATTCACCATGTCTGATGTTTATGCTATCTTCCACTGTATTTCTTACTCTTAACGAGCGTTTGAGCTCACCCTTTCTTATGTTTCATTTTTCCCAGGATATGAAGAAGTAAATTATGAATGACTTGCAAGAAAAATATAGGAGGCATGGATGTTTATAATGGAGTAAATTAGTGTTGTATTCCCTTTCTTGATGTAAATTTGAACTTATTTATGCATCTTGTTTCCAATAATACTAAACTACTTGGTCCTTCGGGATGCTTATTCCTTGTTTGTATGCTAATGAAATCAAATAAGGCACCGGCTCTGGGCAACTGTGGTCAGGTCCTTACAGTTGGTATCAGAGGAAGTTTAGTAGAATACTTGGAAACTAGATTTAGAAAAAGTAGAATTAGTGAAGAGTACCTAAGTTAGTCTTTGAGGATATACATACAATAACGTCCTGGTATTTTGTCAAGGAATAGATTATGTGGACCTTTCAAGCAATACATCCCTATCTGGAAATGAGCAGGTAGAGGTGGCTCTGGCACAGATGTATCTAGGGGTAAAACCCGAAAACACCGCTTTGAGCTAGACTCAAACGGGAACTGGTGCACGATAACGGGCCTTGTTGCACTCTTAGTTACAAAACTCCTGGAGGATATGAATTGGATAATTCACATTTTCTTTACAATCCATTATGAAGGATTGAAATGTAAAATATTCCTCAAAGAAACCATATTTGTGAATATGGGACTAGCCATTCATAGGATCTAATTTTTTTCTAAGTATTTTGTGAAGTTAAGATTATACATTATGATTCATAACCTAATCTAGTGTATGCCATTATATATAGATGGCGCCAAGTGGAAGGAATGGAAACTGTACGAACACACATGTCCCCTGTAGGGATTTTCCTCCAATGCAAGATAATGATGTTGGCTCTAGTGTTCTGACTGGTGCTGAGAAACTCATAACTATACTGGGACAACTTACTCAGGTTATGAATAATAACCTTACCCGTATGGAGCATCCGAATCCACCACATGGAGAATCTATGCTGGATCGCTTTATGAGACAACAACCTCTATCATTCAATGGTACTACAAACACATTTGTAGCTGTGCATTGGATAAGTTCCCTCAAGAAGATATTTCTTGCTTTGGGATGTAATGAAAGAGAGAAGGTTATCATGGCAGTATATCGTCTGTCGGGATATGCAGATCAGTGGTGGTCATTAATCCAAAACACAAAGGAGGAGGAAGAGATAGAAGAGATGGAATGGAGGGATTTTAATGAAATATTCTTAGAAAAATATTTCCCTCATGAGCAGAGAGCAGATATGGAGAGACAATTCTTGAATCTGAGGAAGAAGGAGGATGAAAATGTTTCCAAGTATGTAGCCAACTTCACAAGGTTAGCAAGACCTGCTGTGGACTATATACGAAATCCAAGGAGAAAAATTTATTGATTCTTTGATGGCCTAAAACCATTCCTCCGGCAGGCACTGGTCTCCCAAAGTTTTTCATCATATGAGGATATAGTTTCATGTGATATCAAGACAGAAAAAGAATTATCTATGTCTTATGACTTTAAGGGAAAAAAACAAAATAAGAGGACTACTGAAAACCCTGGGAAAGGAAATAAGGAAATGGAGAAGAAGGGAAGAGTTGAATTTACGCCATGTGACAATTGTGGAAGGAAACACCCTGGTGCATGATTAAAAGGAAAAAGAGTATGCTGGAAATGTGGTCAGAAATGCCATCTTGCTGGTGATTGAAAAGGGAAGAAGGAATCCAATGACGTTCAATTCTCTAATTGTTGGGAGATGGGACAATATTCTAATGATTTTACAAACTGTGAAGGAAATATGCTACAGAAAAGGAAAAGGGACCAGGGAAAAGATTATGAAATCACAAATGCAGAGGTTGAAGTTCATAATGACGTGGTGGCAGGTATTTTAATCATTTCTTCAAATTTATCCAATACTATATTTGATTCTGGATCATCACATTCATTTATATCATCCCATTTTTCCAAGAAAATTCAATATGTCCAATTTAATTTAATAAAGGAGTTATTAGTCAAAACTCCTAGTGGATGTATCATTGCAAAAAAAGCATGTCTATTAGTCCCCCTCCAGACACCAAAATGCGCTCTAGTTTCTAACCTTATCATCATACCAATGACTGAATTTGATATAATTATCGATATGGAGTGGTTGTAAAATTATGATGCGAATATTTATTTTAAGAAGAAGGAAGTTACAATTTTTGAAAATGGTGTAGAATCCCTTGTCTTTAGGGCGGAAACTTCACTACCTGATTCTTATCTAGAACCACCCCCAGTAGCTCTACTGAATACAATACTTGGAGAGGAAGATAAACCAATATCTATGGGTGAGGAAAGAAATCTTCAAATTGACGATGTGCACATAGTGAAAGAGTACATTGATGTATTTCCAGAGGATTTACTTGGACATCCTCCAGAGAGAGAAGTTGAGTTCTATATTGATTTAATTCCTAATGCAAGACCTATATCAAAGACTCCCTATAGAATTGCCACTATGGAATTAGTAGAGCTAAAGAAACAACTAGAGGATTTGAGTGAAAAAGGATTTATTCGACCTAGTGTTTCTCCATGGGGAGCCCCTGTCCTCTTTGTCAAGAAGAAAGATGGATCCATGAGGCTTTCCATTGATTACAAGGAAATCAATACTATTACAATAAAGAATAAGTATCCTTTGCCCCAGATTGATGATTTATTTGAACAACTTCATGGAGCTCAATACTTTTCGAAGATTGACCTTTGATCCGGATATCATCAGTTGCGTGTGACGAAGGAAGATATTCATAAGACAAAATTTCAGACCAGGTATGGGCATTATGAGTTTACAGTGATGCCTTTTGGACTAACAAATGCACCCTCTATTTTCCTGGATTTAATGAATAGAGTTTTCAAGGAATATCTTGATAACTTTGTTGTGGTATTCATCGATGATATCCTCGTATACTCAAAAAGCTATGAAGACCATGAGAATCACTTGCGGGTTATTCTGAGAACTCTTATAAGAAATAAATTATATGGGAAGTTTAGAAAGTGTTAATTATGGCTTCAATCCATTTATTTTCTGGGCCATATTGTCTCTAATGATGGAATCCTAGTTGATCCTACAAAGCCAAAGGCAATCCAAGATTAGACCACACCAACAAACATAACTGAGGTATATAGTTTTATTGGATTAGCAGGTTATTATTGGTGTTTCGTTCAGAATTTTTCCCGACTAGCTAACCTGCTAACCAAGCTCACACATAAAGGAGTTAAGTTTGTGTGCAAAGAAGAATGTACAGAATGCTTTGATGAATTGAAAATAATATTGGTCAATGCTCCAATTTTGACTCTTCCATCTAGAAGTGATGGATTTCTAATATACAATGATGCATCAAAGAATGGTCTGGGTTGCGTCCTTATGCAAAATGATAAAGTAATCGCTTATGCATCAAGACAATTGAAGAATCATGAGAAAAAATATCCAACTCATGATCTCGAGTTAGCAGCTATAATCTTTGCTCTGGAAATATGGAGGCATTATCTCTACGGAGAGAGATGAAAGATTTATATGGACCATAAGAGTTTGAAATATATTTTCACACAAAAAAAACTCAACATGAGGCAAAGAAGATGGATCGAGTTACTCAAAGATTATGATTGTTCAATATACTACCACCCATGAAAGGAGAATAAGGTGGAATATGCATTAAGCAGGAAAGATCATGGACTTCTGACTCAAATGAGGATTGAAAGAGATCCTATGTTCATGGATCTACTGAAGATGGATATGGAAATTGTTAAGGAAGGGGAAACATCACTCCTCTTTCAAATGATTAATAAACCATATTTACTAGAGAAGATAAAAATTTCTTAATTTGATGATGAGAATCTGCACAAGAAAATTAATGCTGTTAAGGATGGGAGACTGGATGACTTCGTGTATGAAGAAGGAGTTCTAAAGTTTGGGAAGAGGTTATGTGTTCCATCAGTACCTGAGCTAAAAAGGGAACTATTAGACGATGCTCATAGCTCAAATTTCTCTATACAATCGGGTAGCACCAAGATGTATAGAGATCTAAAGGAACATTTTTGGTGGGAAAACATGAAGAGAGAGATTGCTGATTATGTGTCGAGATGTTTAGTTTGTCAATAGGTGAAGGCAGGAAGACAACATCCTAGTGGAGTCATGAAACCCCTTCCTATACCTATGTGGAAATGGGATGATATTACGATGGAATTTTTCATGGGGATACCAAAGACTCCAAGAAAGAATGATACGATATGGGTCATTGTTGACCGTCTTACAAAATATGCACATTTTCTTGCTATAAGGGAAGATTTACCACTTGAACGTTTAACAAGAATATATATTAATGAAGTTGTAAGACTTCATGGTGTACCCTCACCAATTTTTTTTCTGATCGTGATCCCCGTTTTACATCACGATTTAGGAAGAGTCTTCAGAAGGCCCTAGATACTGATCTTCATTTGAGCACTGCCTACCACCCACAAACTGATAGACAATCATAACAGACTATTCAAACATTGGAAGACATGTTGAGGTCTTGTTCAATTGATTTCTAAGGCATGTGGGATCATTATTTACCTCTCGTAGAATTTTTCTACAACAATAGCTTCCATTCAAGTATTCAGATGGCACCCTATGAAGCATTATATGGGAGGAGAGGTTGTGCACCAACTTGCTGGGATGATGTTGGTGAAAGAATGCTCGTGGGACCAGAACTTGTTGAAGAAACAATGGAAATAGTGAAGATTATCCAGAACCATATCAAAACATCTCAAAGTAGGCAAAAGATCTATGCTGATAACTGAAGAAAGGATTTGGAATTTCAAGAAGGTGATCATGTTTTCTTAAAGGTATCTCCATGGAAGGTTATTATACGATTCCGTAAGAAGAGAAAATTAAGTCCCAAGTACATCGGAACTTTTGAAATTCTAGACTGAATTGGAGCCGTAGCTTACTGTTTGGAAATGACGCCAAGTCTCTCCAAGGTTCACAATGTGTTCAACGTGTCAATGTTAAGAAAGTACATGCCAGACCCAACACATGTACTCACTTATGAAGAAATAGAACTTGAGGCCAATCTATCTTATTTTGAAGAGCCTATCAAGATTCCTGATACTAGAGAACAAGTATTGAGAAATCGGACGACTCGTCTGGTAAAGGTTTTATGGAGGAACCATAAGATGGAGGAAGTAACATGGTAGCCTGAGGAGCTTATGTTAAATACATACCCAAATCTTTTTAGGTAATATATTGTGAATTTCGAGAATGAAATTTTAGTAAGTAGGGGAGAATGTTACAACCCAATATTTTTTAAAGGAAATTACTTTCTTATAAATATGTCATAATCACATGAAATCACAACATAATTAACTACTAAGTGCTATGTGACCCTTAAAACATAAGTTTTTCACTTTTGTGTTGTGAATTTCAAAAATCCGACATACACAGTTGTGATCAGTAAGTTATTTAGAGTCCAATAAGAGAAACTTAATTTTTAGTGAATAGTAACCCACCCTTATGAATAGTAACATACACTTATGAATAATGATATACCCTAATGAATATTAACCTTACTTATGATAGTATATAAATAATATTCAAGTGTAAGTATGATATATCTATGCTTTAAAATGTTTTAAAACTCTTGTTTTTATAATAAATTATAATTGAATTAAATATTAAATTAATAATATTTAGAAAATTATTTTTGAAAAATGGAATTCATTTTTGGATTCTACACGTTGAAAAATGGTTGGGGTAAATTTTTGGGATTTTTCTGAAATACTTAAATTTTTGATGAATAGTGACATACTGTAAATTGCAAAATTAAGATAAATACACTAATTATAGAGTCACGTGTGAATTTCTACTGATGTAATCCCACTTGTTTCGGGATCACATTATATAATTACTATTATTGGTCATGGAATAATCACTATTCCTTGTCTTGAGGATAAATAATAAATTAATTAGTTTTATATTAATAAATCCCCTCTCTCCTCCACTACAAAAACCCCCTCTCACCCCCTTCCATTCACTCCTCTCAAGCCTTTTTACTTCTCCAAATTCTGTCCAAATACCCTCCCAACCTCCTCTACCATGTCAATAAATCCTTTTTCTCAAAAAAAGACCAAAACCTCTCCCTTAAGGAGGCTCTCAAGGAAGTTTGGTTCAAGAGGTAAATTCCTCTTTTCAATTCTTTGTCCTTCATTTCAAGTTCATTTGTTTTATTTTTCTATTAACTCTCCTTATCCAAATTTTGTGATGAATCCAGTACCTTATATGTACTATAATGTTTTCATGATAGTGGAATAAGTTATCAACATCTCTCCCTTTTTACCTTCTTTTATACTAGTAGCAAGAACACCATCCGATATGTGTCAATTTTACACATTCAAGGACGATGGACTTTCGATTTCTATTATCATTCTCAATTCTGGTCATGAAACTATTCTTGTTATGGTTGAACCAGATTTTTATATATAATATAATCTATTTAATATTCTGTAATCCTTTTGTACAAATTTTATTAAGTTATAAAGGAAAACGAGTTTGTTGTAATCAAAACCCACAAATTAACCGAAACAATTATCATTAAAGTTATATATAATAATTCATCCTATTTCCATGTAAACAAGTTATATAAATGACCAATAACACCTATTTATGTTCATAATTAATATATAATTTCAATTCTTGAGATTTAAATCCATTCCACATACTTAAAAACAAGTGAACCAAAGATGAAAATAAAGAAAATGAACACTCCGAAGCGATGAAATTCAATACAATAACTTATCAATAAGAAAATAAATGAACTAACCAGAAATATGATAAACTAAATACATCTATAATAGGTTTTTAAATAAGTTATTAATAAGTATAATTTCATATTCCATGAGCTTAAGTTCGAGAGAAGAACACGTTTGGAGTTAAGGTAAGGGTTTTCCACCCGAACTTCCATTTTCATTTAGGTTACTTTTATTATCTAATTTCCTCGATGAAATTATTATGTATTGTGATGTACTCCTCATAAATTCTCTGTGAGTATTATATATATGCACACCAACCATAATCCTTCCCTATTTTTTGGATATTTATATGTTTTAAAAGAATCTCTCAAAATTGTTTCCAAAAATATGAGCCCGATACAAGGGAATTTCTCAAATTCATATATATTTTCAAGGGCAAGCTATAATCTATTTTTGGAAACCATTATCCTTATAAAAACACTAATTTTATCCTGAAATACTATCTTACTTTACTTATGGTTTTATACAAAGATTTTTCCAAAATAACTCTTCTTTTCAAAATAAAAGAGTATTTATCAAAAGAATTGCTTAATGATTTTAGAAGACTATTCTCATTTGATTTAACACTCTTGTTGATTCTTATGTATTTTTGGGGTTAATAATTTATGATGTCATATACCATATTTTATTTAATGGTTTATGACAAAATTTATTGTGGATGATCTATCCTAAAACCATTCACCATATTATTCCGAATGGTTAGTTTTTATGTTCAATAATTGGGGAAAGTTAGTTACATTTCATATGATAGTTTCAATATAAATTTATATGTTGTTTATGTTTATTGCCACACATATGAGGAATTAATTGGACTTATTATGTGACGGGTGGGGCCCACTATATCCCCTCAATGCATTGGTAGGTATCATGAGACAAATAGACGTGGAATTCACCGAGGCCTTTCCCAATGTGATATATGGATTTTAGCTGAGGCCTTAATCATTATAAGTCTTAGATGAGGCCTTGAAAAAATGTTTCATAATGTCCAACATATGCACTTCTCTAATTATGATGCTATTATTTGAAGATCATGAGGTTATTTGACTAGTATAATACCCATGATTATGGTTTATTATGGCATTATTTATTCAGCTCATATTTATGCCATAATGTGTTCAAGTTCATTATTAAAGGCATGTGTTTTCAATTATTCACCATGTATGATGTTTATGCTATCTTCCACTATATTTCTTACTCTTATTAAGCGTTCGAGCTCACCCTTTCTTATGTTTCATTTTTCCCAGGATATGAAGAAGTAAATTATGAATGACTTGCAAGCAGAATCTTGGAGGGATGGATGTTTCTAATGAAATAAATTAGTGTTATATTCCCTTTCTTGATGTAAATTTGAACTTATTTATGTATCTTATTTCCAATAATACTAAACTACTTGGTCCTTTGGGATGATTATTCCTTGTTTGTATGCCAATGAAATCAAATAAGGCACTAGCTCTGGGCAACTGGGGTCGGGTCCATACACATCATAAATATAGTTTTAATAAAACCTACTCTTAAAAAGACCCCTTATGAGTTAGGGAATAATAGGAAACCTAAGGCTAATTAATTTGGAGTTTTTGGTTAAAAAGTTTGTATTCTTAACACTAAGGATAAATTGGACAAATTTTCTTCCAAAAATGATGAAGGAATTTTACTTGTGTCATAGACCAACCCAGTTCGACCTCAAACCGATCACCTAATCTAGCCCATGACAACGACCTAAAGGTGTTATCGATCCTCACAGGCTGGAAACTAGTGTTGGGAATCAAGATAAAACCATTGGGAATGATTTTCCTCATGAAAAAAAGATAAATAAATGAAAATAAAACTAAAAAATAAATATAAACACTCACAGAGGAAATAAATAAACTACTGCAAGTACCTCCATGTGACCTTATGGGTCATGACCAAACATAGAACCAAGTTCACTCTAAGAGCGATATAGAGATGGAATAACCTAAAACTAAAAATATATAGTAGGTTTGAGCACTAAAATTATTAGTATGAATGAAAAATATAAACAATGCCCTATTCCCCACCTCTAAAGTGAAATCAATTCTTTCTAGTTTGAAAATAGGATATATAAAAATAATATTTTCCACTCTTTTATAAAAATAAGTAACAAGCTGCTATTTTTAAGAAAAACATAATTTCATTTCACTTTTCAAGAATAATTTTCAAATCATGTAATTCATTTCAATAAATTACTTTAGAAGAAAACTAATGATAGAACATGTATTTTAATATGGAAGGAAAATTAAAGGTTCTATTAGATCAAATAACCAAAAGTGACACAAAAGAAATAGGAACATTCAAGTATGTAATCATGGGAGTTTCCTAAAAATCTATAGAAGAAATCCCTTGACGTACTCGGTTCAGAACCACCTACTAGCGTATGGTGAAACTCTATAGTCAATAACCAATTGGCCACCCTAAACTGACCAATCTAGTGGCACAACCCAGCTGGCCTCTAAATTAATCGAGGGGGCACCAACATATCTAATCAGGGTTCATAAGAAACCATCACTCGACCCTCTAGATGAAACCCATGAATCCCATAATAATTATAATAATAGTAATAATAATAATAATAATAACAACAACAACAACAACAAAAACAACAACACTTAGTGTAATGTGGTCTTGAAACCACAACCAATAATGTTCTTGTACATGAACCGCTGTTCACGAGCCACTAGAGAGGATCCCATCCAAAGTTCTAGTGGTCTCAAGATATATTCCAAGAATCACATGAGTTTCCAACCATTTTATAAAACATCTCAAGGTGAAAATCAGGCCTTTAAATTTTCCAAACTAAATTCAATTTTCCATGGTCATTTCCAAATCCATGTTAAAAATACACAACACACTTAAGAGGTGCCAAATGGATCTTCACATTATTTAATTGTCAAACCACACTTCAAGGTGCCAAGTAAGCCAAGTTTTAAAAAACACATTTAACCAATTCCTTTAAGTTCCACAAAATACACTTCAAAATCTAAGAATCTTTTATTAAACTATTCTAAAACACTTAGGATACTTCACATTTAAAAGAAACATGTAAAAGGCTTTGGAAAGTTTTATAAAGAAAAGGGAAATCAATTCCAAGAGGGTAAATCAATTTTACCAAACACCAAGGTATGAATATATATATATATATATATATATATATATATATATCTAAATACCACATAAATATAAAAACACAATTTTAAAATTCTAATAAATTAGGAAATTCAAATTAAAGGCACAAGAATTCTGAACCTACCTCAAAAAGGGAGTGAACCAAGTCAAATACTTTGGAACTTGAAAAATTTAATGGAAATGATCACTCCACACTTGCATGCACACACACACACACACACACATATATATATCCTTTATTATAATTAAAACATTCCCCTCACCATGAGGTAATGTGTATAATAATGATATATATATATATATATAAACGTACCTATGTATGTGTGCGTAAGCCTTCCTGGAGTTGTCAAACGCACTATAATCACAACCAGAAACTCAACGCACCATGTAAAAGACCCACACACTCAAAGTAAATTACCATGAACCCATAAAATACAAAAGCCCCAATTTTAAAAGTTGAAATGATAAGAAAGGAGTAAAAATCTTACCCCAAAATGATGAAGGTGGACCGAATTGACCAAAACCGCCTCACCTTTAGCGGCGGTTGCTGGAACTCACACAAATAAGACCCAATGGACCTTCCGCACAACCTAACATCGGAATAAACAAAGAAAAATGGATTAACCCCAACCTAGGGTTTTGGTCGAGCTACACTTGGTGATGGGGAAACCTAAATTAGCCAAACCGAAGGAGAAGGAGAAGGGAGATGGCCTTACCTCAAAGTTTCGGAGAGAATCCATGAAGAAACGGTGTTGAATCAGTGATCAGAGGAGGATACCAGAGGAGGGTTCATCGCGTGTTGAAGGAAAAGGGGAGGGGGAGTATCATGATGTAGGGAGAAAGAAAAAAAGAGAAAGAAATAAAAAAGAAAATAAAAATAAAATAAAAATAAAATAAAAAAAGAAATAAATTAAAAACCTAACTTAATAATAATAATAATATCAATAAAAAATATTTATTATTATTATTATTAAAACAGTTTCATAAATTTTATTTTATTTCCATTTTTTATTTTCGTTTAATTTTATTTTATTTTTGAATGTAGGTTGCCCACATGGTTTGACCACATAGTCTTCCATACCATTCACCAACCGTAAACACCCTACAGGAGAGAAGGGGCATAGGAACGGGCTGGCTGCTTAGTTACCACACTATGCACCAACCTTGAAGAACACCTATTTCCAGTTCTATAACCGAACCACATGGTTGCTGCATAGTTAACCAAACCGTGAACAAACAATGCGCCTCACCAATCGACACCCAACACAAGCCGCACCTTTACTTGGGTGAAGCTGCACAATTTCCATAAACCATGCGCTACCCATGCACCAGATGCTGTGAGGCCCAAAACATCCATTCATTAACATAAAAACTCAAAAATTCAAATCAGGACTGAACTCAAACCTTGAAAAAATATCCAAATTCAAGAAAAGAATAAAATAAAATAAATTCAATGGTCATTGTGTGACAATTCTCCCAACCAAAAAAACTTTTTTCCCACATAAAGTCACCCAGTCAAATGAGGAATCAAACTCAATTTTGAAATTGAACAAGGCCAATGAAACCATGAACTTGGTGTGACCTTTAATTCTACTAGTCACACCCAAAAAACTCTAAGGGATACTACAACAAGAATTACCATAAGGGAAAGAGAAAGGTTCTCTCCACTACAAGAAATTAGTTAGTATTGACCAACACAAAAAATAAACCTCAAAAAGATCCATGGTGGATCTCCCCACCATTTAAGAACCAATCAGCATAGAAGAACCTTGTAACTTCAAGCACTGGACAACTCTAGAACTACCTATGAGAACCAAAGTGGGAACCCCCAACACAAACTAACTGTCATGACCCATCCCCCGGGGCCCATGCTGTGACTACCCCAAGCCCGCCTTCCATAGGCTAGGGGATGGAGACTAGCAGTGAAAGCGTATTCCCTAAAATCGGGAAGGAATTGCCTTTATAACCTATAAGAACATGTAACCAAGTACACAGTAAGATAGTAACACAAGTAAACTGAACTGTAAACTGAGTGAGTGAAGTAAGAAAAAGGGGCCAGAATACAAGCCCAACTGGAAAGTACAAGTACAACTGTGATACAATAAAACTGAAGAAAAGGGAAAGAAAACTACTGGATCATCCTCAGAGGTTCCTACTTGAAGGGTAGGTACAGATTGCCTCCCCAACACTCCACATCCACCAGTATCCTCTGCATACCGACATGCCGTATCATCTCCAGAGTGGCATGATCGTAAGCCTTATCTACCTAAAGCTGATCTCTCTCCTGTCCACCTACTCCCTGTGGTCGGGGTGGACCTCCTGGTGGTGGTGGAAGTAACATCTCGAATCATCGCCCACCGCTAGATACACGACCAGATCCTCTACCATGTCCACCTGCTCCCTATGGACCACCTTGATCGAAACTCTGTCTCTGCTTGGGAGGTCCCTCGACCGTTTGTAGATCATCCGTAGATAGGTCAGACAATCATGAGCCATGTGACCCTGCCTGCTGCATGAGTAACACTGCATGATCTTTGTCTGACTGGTTCTACCTCGGGTGTTCCGCACAACCAATCCTCAGTCATGCGGTCGTCCACCTATAGGTCTGGTCCTCTTGGACCTCTGTGATGTCTGTCTGCTGCCAGCTGTAGAAGACATCGCTACGTGACGACTAGTAGTGGGTCTCGCTACTGGTGACTGCTTGACAAGGAAACTGTCCACCAAGAGGGATCTCTTTAACACCCCCGCCTGTGTCGGGATGCTAAGTGAGATCATCGAAGCCTTGATCTACCACCTAAGCCCCTGCTCAAAGGTTCGGGCCCTGAAGAAAGGGTCCTGTACCATATCCTTGGAGTAACATGAGAGGTCTGTGAACCTCTATTAATACTAAGCTACAGTAATGATACCCTACTATAGATGAAGAATCTCATGTATGCATTATGCACGAAGAGTCGATGGAACAAACTCTGCCTGAAACAGGCTCTTAAAGTCTGCCCAGAGAAGTGTCACCTCGTCATGAACCTGGATCATAAAGCTCCACCATCTGCTTGCTGCTGCCTGTAGAAGGCTGGCGGCAAGTATCACCATGAGATCAGTTGGTGTCCCTACCAATCGGAAGACTCTCACCACAGCCTCCAGCCAATACTTAGCTGCCTGTGGGTCCATCTCTCCCTTGAACCTGGGTGGCCTCTGGCGCTGGAACTCGTTCAATGCGCTCAAGAGGCATTCACTCTCTGCTATTGGGGCTGGTGGCATCGGTGGCCCAATGGGTAATGGTATTGTTGGTGCCTCCGCTGGTGCCTCTACTAGAAGAGGGCCCTGCATCGAGGTCTCGTCGCTTGGTGGGCTATCAGTGCATACAACTCTCAGAACCCTAGATGGATGTCTGTGTGGAGGCATCCTAGAAAGAAACAAGTGCACCGCGTTCAATAAGTTATACCTGGTGAGATGACTCAAATAGTTTACAAAAAAGACTCTTTAAAACACACACACAATTAGTGTTTTCATGCACCGAGTCGGAAATCAGAAGTCAGGGTCCTGATGTATGGATACATCAGCCGCCGCACCAACACTGGACTCCATGAACTGAAAACTTCAATCATTACCCTTAAAACTATTGCTTCATAGAAAAGATCAGAGTCCTAGTTCTTCGGTAGAACTGTCTCCTATGATAACAATTTGTCACGAACCGTCTCCCGGGCCCGTTCCGTGACTACCCCAAGCCCGCCTTCCATAGGCAAGGGGATGACAACAAGCACCAAAGGTGTATTCTCTAAAAATGGGAAGGCATTGCCTTTGTAACCTGTAAGCACATGTAACCAAGCACACAAAAAGATAGGAACACAAGTAAAATGAACAGTAAACTGAGTGAGTGCAGTAAGAAAAAGGGGCAGAATACAAGCCCAACTAGAAAGTACAAGTACAACTGTGATATAATACAACTGAAGAAAATGTAAAAACAGCTACTGGATCATCCTCCGATGTTCCTACCTAAAGGGTAGGTACAGATCGCCTCCTCAGAACTCCACGTCCACCCGTCTCCTCTATGTACCGACATGCCGTATGGTCCACCTCCAGGCACCGTCCAGTCCTAGTACTCTCAACCTCTATCAGCACTATCCGTCTTCTGCATCCAACACAACAAGGTGCGGGCATAACCCATGCAGGGGTGAGTATAATGATACTCAGTAGGGACCCCAAGACCCTGAAGGTCTCACAAAAACCACCAAGGATAAACCAAAAAGTATGAAATCAACAGATAACCCTACTTAGGTATATTCCTATACATATACCTAAGTTATCAAGTAATCCATCTCAATCATGAAGGAACACATAGGTTCTGACTCGGCTCACACTAGGTATGTCTTTAGGTACAGTAGTAGAGATGATTAGATGTAACTACTAAAATCATCTTACTCCGTTAAGAGGCTCTACCGCTAACCTGTACAGAATCACTAGGAGCTGACCCACATAGGATTGTTGAATCTGACCCACACAGGATCGCTAGGAGTAGACCCACACAGGATCACTAGGAGCTAACCCACATAGGATCACTAGAGCTGACCCACACAGGATCATTAGGAGCTGACCCACACAAGATCAGTGGAGCTAACCCACACATGATCGTTGGGAGATGACTCGCACATGATCGCTAGATCTGACCCACACATGATCGCTAGGAGCTGACCCACACAAGATCACCAGGAGATGACCCACACAGGATAGCTAGGAGCTGACCCGCACAGGATAGCTAGGAACACTCTTCTCATCATAGCCAGCAACTATGATTCCGCACTAGGCTTGCTCGTCTTTGGGAGAGTCTGCTCCCCAAGTCACTGGTCAATTTTCCAACTACCACGATGTCCCATGAATAAGTATCTAAAAGTACTACCACATCATAGGGGTCTCAATGCAACAAACAGTGTGTCAATCGGACTCCCGGTCTAGGAGTTATTAGCCTTTTAGTCCTAGGGGCCTGGTTGGATTCGTGCTTGATCCAACCTGACCGTACCCCATCATATTCCAAACTCTAGTGGGGTATACTCAAAAAAGACCATCTCACTCTGAGGATTCCATCACCACTGAATGTTCGTAAAACATATGTCCGGTGCCAAAGTTATGGTCAAAAGAGTATAAATGGGTCATAGTGGGTCCGGGTCCAGTCCGACCAGGTCGGACCGACCCAACCCAGTCTAAGTCGACCCAAATCAACCCACTGGGTCCGGCCCGGACCGTTGGGTGGCCCAGCCCGTTGGGTCCGGCCCGACCCGCGCTGAACGGCCCGACCCGCCGGACGGCCTGGCAGGACAGAAGGGGCCGTGGAGGGTGTCGCGAGGGCAGATCGACAGTAGGGAAGCTCAGCCACAAAGGGCGCTGTGAGGGAAGCTCGGCCCGAGGTTCCATAAGGGAGGCTCGGCCGAGGGGCGCCGTGAGGGTGGCTTGGCCCGACGACGGTGGCAGCTCGGCCCAATGACAGTGGCTCGGATGACAATGATGGATCAGACGACAGCAGGGACTCGGCTTGGATGGCGGCGGCGGCTCGGCCCGGACAGCGGCAGTGGCTCGACCTAGAAGTGGTGGCTCGGATAGCGGCGGCGGATCAGACGACGGTGGAAACTCGGTCCGGACAACGGCTCGAAAGGTGAGGCCGCGGATGGCGGGGTGCCATGCCTTCGCCGGTGGCCAGTTTAACCGGCCTCTCTCTTCATTCGTCGTCATCGTGTAAGCCAATTTCTTCCATCGTGAAGAACACAATAATGAAGAATGATGGAGGGGTCGAGCCATTTTTATTTGGCCTGCACCCTCCACGTTAGAGCGGTAGAAAGTAGCTCAACAAAAAAAAGGAGTCAAGAACGACAAACTCTTTAATTTAATAAAAATTGTGGCTCAACTCGTTTTGGTTGATCCACATTCACCATACTTTCCAAGAATGAGGAAATTAAATGAGAGAAATCAAGAATTTAATATTAACCCCCTACCTTGGATTTTTTGTTGATGTTGGCGCGAGAAGGAAGTACAGATGTAGACTCTTCATATATGAAGACGTCCCACATTGGAGGAAGTCAAAGATATCGGCGTTCGTCGCGCCTGCCACACGCCTCTGGTCTCAGGCTCGTTCGTTGGTTCTTCATAGTCGAAGGCATTCTTCTTCGGCGAGAGCATTCTTCGTTGGAGGATGGGATTCTCCACGATTCTAAAAAGAGTTCTCTCCCTCTCCTTTTCCCACCAAAAGAAAGTGGTGCCGATATAATTTAACTTAAGAAGAAAATTATGTTGGCACACACACACACACATGTTTGAAAAATTAATGTATGGCGTTGGCACAATTAATGTGGAGGAAGCTCAAGAGGCTCCTCTACATTAAAGAGGGAGTTGAGAGTTTTCTCACTCATTAAGAGGGGAGTTCAGGAGGTTTAAGCCTTGGGTGGTCCCCACCACCATAACCTCTCATGGGGGGTTAATTCAGGTGATCCCCACCCGTGAAACTTTCACTTGGGAGTTTTAAAACAAAATAAAATAAAATGTCACACACTATATTTTATTTTATTATTTTCATGAAAAACCCAAAAATTAACTTTCACCCTCGACCAACTGCTATTGAGGTGAATGTCTCTTTAAGCGAAAACTGGCACTACGAGTTCAACAGTGCCCTCAGATTTTAATTCCAAGCACTGGTTCAAAAGTTATAAAAACTCGCTCGCACGTTTACTGAACGTAATCAAACAAAAGTTCAGAAATTAATTCCGGACACTCCGGGCCTCGGAATCACGTGACGTCAAATTTCAAGGGCTCATAAAATTCCCATTTATTTAAAAAAATTAAATGGAAATTCCAGGTCTTTACACCAACCCCAAACCTCCTGTATAGACCAAACTCTACCACAAGGGGGGGGGAATGAAAACCAGAAAGTGAGAATCAAGCCAAACCATGATTTATCACCTCCTACAGGATACAAGAATCTAAAAAATGAGAAAAACCCATAACTAAAACCAATCCATAAGGAAAACACTTTTCAAGGGTTCACAACCATAAGTTACTATCATGACTATAAAGGTTTACAAGGACACAAGGCCACCAAACCTTCCACATCCAAAAGGTAACTTTCAAATTTTTTTACCACAATAAGAAAATGATGCCTCTAAGCCTTTTACAACAAACTATAACCATAAAAGACAAAAAAAAAATACAATTAAGACTTAAACTGTACCATTCCATCATCAAAGGCAAAAGTTAGACCAAGGTCCTCTATTCCCCCTTAGATTCCTAACTGCATGAAGAGCTTCACTATAGGACCTAAAGATGGATTCCTGAAGACTAAAGCATCAAATACTTCATAGTAAGGTATTAAAATCCTGATAAAGACTTTCTCCTTTAAATGACACCACTTGTAGAACTTCCCTAGGAGACCTGGATGACCAAATAATTAGAAATCATATGGAGGATTTTCACAAGACAAAATTCGAATGCCTGAACTAGCCACACTAGAAGCACACAAGCAGTCAACCCGATGAAAGAAAAGATGGGACCAACAAGAGAGAATTATTAGGGACGTGTTCCTGTGGTATATACCCTCCACTATATGGGGAACCCTCACGGGCACCAAGAAAAAACTGAACTTCCAACTACCTACATTTCAGGAACCAACTCTGCCAAAAACATCTCATCCACCAACTTCTCAAACTGATCTTCTGATGCTACCTCTAAATAAAAGGAAACCATCTCGTTAAAATGGCCAATATATCTTTTCACCTTTACCTGACCTTATCGATATCCCATAAGTCCAGAAACTTTTATCTCCTTCACTTTCTAAAGAATAGAACATTGGGTGAAAGTTTCCTTGATGATGTCCCAAGACATCCCAACTCACAATGAGAATAGAACGAACACCTTCCACTGATCCAATCATGGACCCTCAAACAAACTTAAAATAGCTTGATCCCTTACCACTTTGAGGGTTATTGAAAATGTTTTAGACTTACTTGAGCCACTCCATTAACTCTAAAAAACCTCGATCAACATATAAAATGGGCAACAAACAATAAGAATTTTTATCCCACCACTCTACTAGGAGTCTAGCCTAGGAAAAAGACCAAAATACATAAGAAACATATGGGACCTTTCTAGGCAACATACTCCAAATAAAAAAAGAATACAAAACTGAATCAACGCCCAACCAAAACTCAACCAAATAAGACATCTGAAACCAAACACCAATCTCATAGACCGAAACATCACAAACCTAATCGAATCCAAATAAAATATCAACCAAAATAAAACCACAAAACATTAAAAAAAAGCCAATAATACACTTTTGAAAATCATCATTTTCCAAATTCACCCACATTCAGATTTAATCCCCTTTTAAAATCTAAAATCATTTTCCATTTCAAAAATCAATCCAACACAAATGCTTAAAAATCCAAAACACCATCACATTTTTCCTTTTAAAACCACAAATCTATTTAGAAAAGAATCCCCCTTTTCTGATTCAAATCTTTAATTTTAAATATTCACCCACAACATCCTATGAACTATCACATATGTGTGCATCCAACTTCCTCTTATATCGTCCACAAAAACATACCAACATGCACTTTCTATACACACACACACACACACACACACACACACAGACACAGATATGTGAACATTTATAAGGAACACCAAGGGTCACACATACCCTCTCGCCGTCAAAACCAAGAATTCCCTACTAAATTATCATTTCAAATTTTATAAAACTTTTTGAAATTAAAAACATTTTCCCTTCCATTCTCAAAACAACCCAAGGTTTTTTATCATTTTTTTGCAATCCAACCTTTTCAAATCAAAAATCATTTCATAACTCAAGAAACCACCCCAAAACCAATTTAAATTCACACCAACCAAAACCAAACCAAAATAAACACTCACACCAAATCATTTAGATGAGGAACTAGTGGTTATGCCTAACCTAGCTACATGTTTTAGCAGACCATGATCTAAGAAAGCACCAACCACCAGGAGTGTCTCAAACCATACACCTGGGGCTCCACATGGGTCATTACTCCATATAAGCCCATCGTGAATCACTATATCACTCCATTGGTCATTCCCCATCAACACAAACCAAAACCAGAGACTCAAATATTGGACTACCCCTAGAATCTTAAGGATTAGAATGGGAAAGAGTTTGCGATGCTCTTACACACCTACCTCCCAAGTACCAACAATCCTAGTATCTTACTACCTAACACCCAAAATAAAAAGGGACTAATATTATACCATTTTTTCATGAACCAACCTGGGTCGACTCTGAACCAGTCACCTGAGCTGGTCTGCGACATGGCCCAAGAGGAATTCCCGATCCTCCCAGGATGGAAACTACTGCCCGATATCAATATAAAACTGTTGGGAATGATTTGGCCCATGAAAAAAAGATAAATAAATGAAAATTAAACTGAAAAATAAAGATAAAAATCCATGAAGTAAATAAATAAACTGCTGTATGTACCTTCATGTGACCTCATGGGTCAACATAAAACACATAACCAACTTTTTGATGAGAGTGATCCAGAACTAGAAGAACCTGAAACTGAATAGATAGAGTCGGTGTGAGCACCAAAATTCCCATTTGTAATGATAAATTTAAAAAAATCCCTATTCCCCACCTATAAAGTGAAATCCATTATTTATAGTTTGAATATAGGATATATAAAAATAAGGTTTTCCACTCTTTTATCAAAATAAGTAACAAGATGCTATTTTTAAGAAAAACCCCTTTTCATTTCACTTTCCAAGAACAATTTCCAAATAATATAAGTTATTTTAATAAATTCCTTTAAAATACAATTAATTATATAACATATATTTTAATATGAAATGAAAGTAAAGGTTCCATTAAAAGTGAAAAAAAATAAACAAGAACATACAAGTATGTAATATTGGGAATTTATTAAACATCACTAGAAGAAATCCTTGGACATATTTGGTTTGGAACCACATTCCAACGTATGGTGAAACTCTATAGTCAATAACCAACTAGCCACCCTAAATTGACTAATCCAGTGGCACAACACCCCCGATCTCTCAACTAATCTAGGGGGTACCAACCCATCTAGTCGGGGTCAATAAGAAATAGTTAATCAACCCTCTAGATGATTCCCATGAATCCCATGAAAATAATAATAATAATAATAATAATAATAATACCTGGCATAACTTAGTCTAGAAACCACAATAAAAAATGTTCTCATACACGAACCACTATGAATGATCCACTAGAGAGGTTCCCATCCAAAGTTCCAGTGGTCTCAAGATATATTCTAAACATCACATGAGTTTGAAACCATTTTCTGAAACATCTCATGGTGCCAACCTATCCTTGACATTTTTCAAACCAAATTCTCTTTCCAAAGGTCATTTCCAAATCCATGTTACAAATAAACAACACACTTAAAAGGTTCCAAATGGGCCTTCATGTCATTATTTGACAAACCACACTTCAAGGTGGAAACCAAGACATGTTTTAAATAAAACATTTAACCAAATAATTTATGTTACACAAAACACACTTCACAAGATAAGAATATATTAGTAAACTATTATAAAACACTTAGGACAATTCATATTTAAAAGAAATCAGTAAACAGGCCTTGGAAAGTTATATAAAGAAATGGGGAACTAATTCCAAGAGACGCAATCATTTGTACCAAACACCTAGGTATATATATATATAAATACCAAATAAATATAAAAATACACTTTTAAAATGTTAAGAAATCAGGAAATTAAATTTAAAGACATGGGCAGAGAGAACCTACCTAAAAAAGGGAGGAGACCAAGTCAAATACTTTGGAACTTGAAAAATTTAATGGTAATGATCTCCCCACACTTGCACTCACATAAATTCCTATATATATATATCCCTTGGTAAAATGCACACATTCCCGTCACCATGGGGTATCATGTACAAGGAATACACACACACACGTATCTATGTATGTGTGAGCAAGCCTTCTCAGAGTTGTCAAACAAACCACAAACACAATCGGAAACTCAAAACACCACGACAAGGACCCACACATTCAAAGTAAATTACCAAAAACCTATAAAATAAAAAATCCCCAATTTTAAAAGAAGAAACAATAATAATGAATGAAAAATATTACCCCAAAATGACGACGGTGGACCGAATCAACCCAAACTGCCTCACCTTTGATGGTGGTTTCCAGAACTCACACAAATAAGACCCGATGGACATTTTTCACAAGCTAACATTGTAAGGAACAAAGGAAAATGGATTAACCCCAACTTAGGGTTTTGGTCGAGTTACACTGAGTGACAGGGAGACCTAATTCATCCAAATCAAAGGAGACAAAGGAGGAAGAAGGCCATACCTTGAAGTCTCAGAGAGTATATTAGAAGAAACAACATTGAATTAGTGATTGAAGGAGGGAGATGGAGGGGGGTTCATCACACATCGAAGGATAAGGGGAGGGGGAGTCACGTGGTGGAGGGAGAAGGAGAGAAAGAAAAAAAGATAAAAAATAAAAAATTAATGAAAAATAAATAAAAATAAAAATAAATTAAAAACATAACTTAACAGTAGTAGTAATAATAATAATATCAATAATAATATTCATTATTATTATTAAAAAACTTTATTAAATTTAATTTTATTTCCATATTTTATTTTCATTTTATTTTTGAACACAGGAAGCCCACATGGTTTGGACGCACAATTTTCTAGATTATGCACCAACCATGCACATCCTATTAGAGAGAATGGGTACACACATGGGCTAGCCGCATAGTTACCAAACCACACACCAATCACGCTGAACACCTCTATCCATTTCCACAACCGAACTGCATGGTTTTTTCATGTTTACCTAAATTGTATGCAACCCATGTGCCTCACCACTAGACACCCAACACAAGCTACATGGTTACCTAGGTGAAGCCGAATTATTTCCCCAAACAATGTGTTTCATGTCCACCAAATGTTGCGAGGTAAAAAACATCAATTCCTCAAAAAAAAACTAAAAAAATTTAAAAATAGTACCCAAAAAAAACCTAGAAAAAATATACAATGATAATAAAATAATAAAATAAAATAATTTCAAAGGTCTGGGTGTGACACCTTTGTTAATCAATCTTTATAAAAACCTATAGAGTTTTCAATAAGAATACCAAGAATTTGGAAGTATAATTCCATGTTAAATTTGATGAAACTAATTCATATGAGTCTAAGAACTTGTTAGAAAACCATGAAGTTGATTTATGTTATTTGAAATTAAATTCCAAACCATTAGATTCTACTGTTAAACAACCATAATAATCATCCAGTTCTGAAGAATTTTCATAACTTCTAGAACCCAAACTTGAAAATCCAAAGGTGACCAGTCCCTCTTTCTCTAGAGCTGTTAAAACAATTAAGTACCATCCTTTAGATGTTGTTTTAGGTGATATAAATAGATAAAATCAAACTAGATATTCCATTATAAATTAGGTTGAACATCAATATTTTTTGTCTTATCTTGAACCTAATAACATCAATGAACCTATTAATGATGAATTATGGGTAATAAAAATTCAAGAATAATTAAATTAGTTTGAAAGAAAAAAAGTGTGTGAAATTTTATATAGACCCAAGGACACCTTGGATATTAGAACTAAATGGGTGTTTCAGAATAAAGTTAATAAGTCAGGAACTATTTTTAGAAATAAGGCTAGAGTTGTTGCATATGGTTATATTCAAGAAGAAGGAATTGACTATAAGGAAACCATTACACCTATATCCATACTTGATTCCATAATAATCATTCTTGCTTATGAAACATATTTAGATTTCAAGATTTATCAAATGGAATTAAGAGTGCATTATTAAATGGTTTTATAGTTTAGGATGTTTTTATGAAACAACCCCTAGTTTTCAAAATCCTCATTTTCCAAATCATGTTTTTAAATTAATCAATGCTTTATATGTTTTAAAACAAGCTCTTAGAGTTTGTTATGATAGGATCAACAACTTTCTTATTTCAAAAGGGTTTTAAAAGGAATAGATGATCCTACACTTTTCATAAACTAACTTCAAAATATATTTTAAAAGTACAAATCTATATTGATGATATTATTTTCGGATATTCCAGAAATTCTTTTTGTACTGATTTTTCAAAAATGATGAAAAAATAAATTTGAAATGACTTTAATGGGTAAAATAAAAATATTTCTTGGGTTTCATATTTTTCAAAAAAAAAGGAATTATTTTAAATAAAAGAAAATAAAGAAAATATATTTTAAAATATTTTAACTTGGATAACACTAAAAGTAGTGATACTCCTATGAGCACTACCTATAAATTGGATCTTGATAAAGCTGGGAAACCAATTGATCAAACCAATTATAATGGTATGATTGGAATTCTTGTCTACTTGACTACTAGCCGATCATATATTATGTTTAGTGTCTTTATGTGTGCTTGTTTTCAAGGAAACCCAAAAGAGTCACACGTAGTTGATGTTAATATATTTTTCAAATACCTCCAGTATACTACCAATTTAGGATTATTTTACCCAAATGGAAAAGAATTTGATTTAGTAAGTTATTTAGATCTGGATTTTTGTGGATGCATGTTAGATAGAAAAATAACCTCTAGAACATGTCACTTTTTATGAAAGAAACTAGTTTCAGGGTGTAGTAAAAAGAGAAATTATATTGCATTTTCTACTCTTGAAGTTGAGTACATAGCTGTAGGAAGTTACTGTACATAAATGCTGTTGATAAAACACACTTTACTAGACTCTGGATATCAATTAATACATGTACCAATAAACCATGACAACAAAAATGCTATTAACATCTCTAATAATCCTGTTTCACATTCAAGAAAAAAACACATTGATATAAGACATCACTTTTTGAGATATCATTTTCAAAAAGGATATATCACTCTTGATTTTATTGGCATAGAACATAAGTTAGGTGATATATTTTCTAAGACTTTGAATTCAAAGAGAATGAATTATATCAAAAATGAGTAAGAATGATAAATTTTGGTTATGTTTAATTTTCGTTGATATACCATTGTTACATACCGTTGTGATTATCATGCCATTGGTTTGTCATTCCATTAGTTTTCAATGCCATTGTTTTTTCATGATGTTGTATTATCATGAAACCGCCTTATCATTCCGTTGGTTTTTTATTCCATTTTATTTTTATACCATTGGTTTTTTCACACCGTTGATTCTATGCCTTTGAATTTTTTTTTTCTATTTCTCAATATTTTGAACCGCTGATTTATTTTTCCCGGTTTATGTTATTTCTTGTAAGCATGATACATATTTTTTCCTCATATTTCAATTTTAATTTAAAGTATTATTTTTATTTTAGAATAACTAATATCCCAAATGATATTAAAGTGGAACAATGTTTATTCCCAACATATCTTGATCCATGTGCGATACTCTCGTATCTCTCTCTCTCGAGCCTAGTGCAACCCATTGCCTTCTATTTTTTCAAATATTCTCCAACCCTCAACCGAGCTTTCTAAACTGATATAAATGTAAATACTGAAGCGTTCTTTTGATATTTCTACTTCTATGTAGAGATCTTAAAATAAGTATAAGATAGAACCCAGTATTCATGCTCTAGTAGCTCCAGTAAATCCTAAGATTTCTAACATAGTTGTTGTATAAGAAAAGTAAATCGAGTCTAAATGTCTATTGAAAAGTAAGTCTTTGGTACGCAAATTGATTTTGAATCAGGGATGGTTAGAGTGGTTTTCTTCAAATAAAATACCTTTTAGCCTAATATGGTCCATGAGTTTTATTATCCTATAGAGTTTTCATTTGATGATGATTTTTCTAATTATATTAGAAGTCATGTGAAATGAAATGTGTTTGATTTTTATTCAAGAAAATGGGCTAAATTTATAGGTGTTCCTCATGATCAAATCTATGATGATGACCAAGGTAGAAATATAGAATTTAGTGATTCATTTATGTATGAGGATGATATTTCTGTGTTAATAGGTGAAGACACAACCAGAAGTCCTGTTGCCTCTGATATAGATAGAGAATGTAGGATGATTTTCATGTTTTTGCTGCACATGCTTTGCCCAAGGAAGGGTGAATTCGCTACACTAAGGTACTAAGATGTGTATATTCTTTATCTGATGGCAGAAGGTCACAAGATCAATATGTTTGGATATCTCATGGTGCATATGTGTAAGATGGTCAATCCATCCTCAAGATCTAATTCTTTTATCTACCCGAAGATGATTTCTTCCATGTTGATGGCCAATGACCTAGTAGTTGGGGATGAAGAGTCTACTATAGACTATGGTGGTTTCTGTATTACAACTTCTACTTGTTCAAGAATGAAAATTATCTAGAACCCTTGGAAAATATAGTGGGTTGGTGACTCTGAGAAGATTTATGTTTAGTATAATCCAATTGATCATCCAACCATACCTAAGGATAAAGTTAATATAGGCTTGGAGCCTGATAAAGAAGTGGAATACTATGATGATAAGTAAGGAGGTGTTTCTGAAGAGGAAAATGAACCATTCATTGATATAGAGAGTGACCCTGATTTGTCTCCCAAATATTTCCCATTATGTTTAGATCTCCTGGTCCACCTAGGAGGTTGAAAAAATTGAAAAGTTAGTTAAAAGTGATGAAGAAGAGACCGAGGTCTCTAGAGAAGAGCAATATAAAAGTTCCAAACTAACTAAAGTTGATGATGATTATGATAATGATGGGGAAGAAAAGGAATAACAAGATAAGAATGGAAGTGAAAATGGTGATGATGAAAAATCTGACCAAAATGGTGTTAGTGGCTGAATTAAAAGAAAAGATGTGAAGATACCTCCAGAGATTCGAGATGCATATGTTGAGGGGGATTAATCCCAAACTGTTGAATTTTTTCAGGAATATCCTTCTATTGATGAAGTTGAGTCCAAATCAATCCCCACTAGTCGAACAATTTCAAATTCTACTGTTATAGAATAGTTGGGTGTGATAGCTACTATAGAACAACATGTAGATAAACAAGATATAAAGGATCTTATTGAGGATGAATTTGAGAATGAACATTTAGTTGATTTAAATGTTCATAATCCTTTTGTGGATGATAATGTTGATGTTCAGATTCTAGATGATCCTACTATTGATACATAGTTAGAAGCTGAGTCTACCAGTGATTCTCCACAGATCTCAGATGCTCAAATGTTAAAAGAAATACATGCAACCATTGTGCAGTTTGTAGCTGAACAATGTTCAAATGCTCTTAGAAATGTTGAGACAATAGTGGTTGTACCTACTATTTTGGTCCCTCCTACCACTTCTATAATAGCTTCTAAAGTTTCTAGAATATGGGTCGATCCCTTGTTTGAATAATTGGGAAAGTTCAGTAAAATTCGTTCAAATATTGATAGACCTGAGATTCAAATATAAGGAGATACTAAGGGATACTTGATAGCTTAAATAGATTTTGATGGGATATTGGAAAATTAAACTTATATTAGAGCTCCATCACCTGAACTTACTCCTTCACCTTTTTCTATTCTAGTTGATGTAATCACTAAGGATGACTTGGATGCTTTTGGGAAAATGTTGATGTCTAATGTTTCTTTGAAGTTAAAGAATCAACCTCCTCAATAGAATTTTGTCTGTTAAAAGGATGCAAGGTACATATTTGAGTTGGTTATTCAACATATCCAACCAAAGATGATGCATAACATTTATGAGGTAGAGATTAATAATAAGAGGATAAGTGGAAATCTAGACTCCCTCAAGTATTTAATTGAAGAGATGATATATAATTTTAAATATTCCTTGAATGGTATTCTTAAAAATCTTGAGGATACAACTTAAGATACTTCTATTTTTTCTCATCCTCCTCTTCCAGTGTTTGGTGTTGATCAATTTTAGACAGTTTTCAGAGATGAGCTATGAGCTACTACAACAAGTGCTTTAGGATGTGTCACCGATCATCCCCAAGAGACTTTGAGAGGAATTAGGTATAATTATGATCATGTTCTCATGTTTATTACCAACTATGTCCATGATATTAAATTTGTATGAGAAACTATAACCAAGTCCATTAAGTACCATCTCATTTGGATTTACAAAAATCATGAAATGGATTCGAATTTCAAATTCTTGGTTGAAAAATTGAGAATTCCTTTTGTTACTTAGGCTTTCAAAGAGAAATTAAGACAGATCAAAGAGATGACCCTAGTGATGAACCATTTTATGGAAGAGAAATCTGACTTATTTAGTGCAATGGAAAGGGGTGGAAAAATCATAATGGATTTTATCAATATCATGAATCCGTTTCTTTATGTTCATGGAAAAGTAGTGGTTTCCTAGGAATCTATTCCCATTACTCCTTAGTTGTCTCTTAGACTAGGATTTTCTCAAGACCCTTTAGCTCAATTTCCTACTCAGTTCCAGCCTTTACTAAAGTATATTTCTCAATATTTGATACAACTTTGGCCGGTTTTTATTATGGAAGACCATCCTTAGACTATAAATGGACGCTCTTCTGGTGTTCCATTTATTTTACCTCATCCTTATCCTTCTACCTCAGATAAGGAGCAAGAAAAATCCAAGGCTAAAGGAAAAGAACTGATAGAACCCTCTTCTAAATATTTTCCCTTGTTTCTGTTGGCTTAGGCTGTTTTTGTTGGGACTTGGGATGTAATAAATATTTGATAATAATTTTCAATTCCTCTTATATTTCTTACTCAAGTATTTCATCCGTGGTTTTATAATACTTTTCTTTACCTTTTTGATAATCCCAAATGGGGGAAAATTTTATGGAATATTGGAAAACCTCATGGAGTTTGTGGTCTATTATAATATTTTTTCTATGTTATCTTTAATGGTATATTTTTTTAAAATAATTTCTGTTCATGATACTTACCTTTGATACTTACTCTTTTTTTATTTTCCTTTGATACCATATACACTTACTGTGAATGCTATATTCTGATTTATAACACCTTGGATACCATGTTTAAACTTTTTTAATACTTTTGATACCATGATTTTTGATCATCAAGAAGTGGGAGATTGTTGACCTCCTAGTTTTAATGATAAAAAAATCATGATTTTGATGTTACTAATAAGTTTCATATTTCTATATAAGGAATATATATTCTTAGCTAGGTGACAAAATTGTCAAAGGGTGAGACCCCATTGAGGTTGGCACTACAAACTAGAGACACCATTGTCCATGACTCATTTCCAGTATAAAAATATCACTAAGTATAAGATACTACCAGGATATCACACCACCATAATGTCGTACCACTATTATGAAAAATTGACAAAGTCTAAGACACCGTCAGTTGAAATACCATCAGGATTTCATGTCGCTAGAATGAATATTTGGCTATTTATGAGATACTACTAGATGATGCGCCACTAATTTCATACCTATAACATAGAATTTAGGTTAAGTCTAAGACACCATCAGACCTCACACCACCACACCAGACACCACTAGTTGATATTCTGATAGCATAGTGGAAATTTGGATAAGTATGCGACACCACCAGTGTCACACTTCCAGTGCCATACTGCCAGAGTGAGACACCATTAAACCTTGAGACACCTCCAGTCTAAGACACCACCACTATCTTATCAAATTATGTTTTTGAATTATAGTATTCTAATAGTTATATTTATTATAGTTAATTCCATTTATTATTTTTAATGATTGCCTCCTAAATTCTTGATAGAAAGCATTGAAGAGAGTGTTATAATGTGCAGTAAGAGGAATAAGTTTATTCAAATATTATCTTTACTGCTTCTAATAAAGGTGTAGCACACTCCCTCATATAGATAGACATGCATATACAAAAATAGGTGAACAAATAATACAATTAGTGAAGTGAACTGATAGTAAGTTGAGAGATTGAACTTCCTAAACATATATAGAGCTGATACTACTAAAAATATTCAACTGGGAAGCTGAATTTCACCATCACATCTGGTGAATTTCTTCAGTCAAGGAACAAGAGTCTGTGACACTCTATTTTCCTGAAGTTTCCAAGAGAAATAGACTCAAGATTTACTATAGAATAAAATAAAGAGTCACAAGATGAATTGCATTAGGCCAATAGATTCTAAAATTTAACCTTATATATTTCTATATGATGTTTGTATTTATTACATTTTAAGCAGTGTGTGTGCATACCTTGTTTTATCACATGCACACTATCTCTTGTGCTAAGTTGGAAGATAGTCAATATCTTCTCAAACTCACTTTTTCTTGTTTCTCCCACGAATAAGAGTGGTAGAGGTCCTTGTGTGGCCTGCTTATTTCTTTCTCCCACGAATAATTGTGGAAGATGTTGTGTGTGACTTGGATAGTTATAAAATTTTGTAAAACCCAATCCAAGTTGTGGATCAACTTTTTTATTTTATATAAAATGATTGGTGGCGGGTGATCACCAAGTGGAGAGGACTAAGTCGCAACTTGAGACTGAACCTTTTGTATTAATTCTCTCTACTGTGTGCTTTAATTTTGTTTTAATTTATTTCTAATTTGAAACTAAATTTTTTTTAACTATAAAAAAATATACTTTGATAGTTTATCTTAATTTTTTTTCATATAGGATTTTAATCAAGTAAAATAATTTCAAAGGATCCAATAATATTATATATTATTCATATGATACCTAATCAATCTTTAGAGAAATATTTAGAAAGATAAAGATCTATATCATAATACTTATTTTGATAAAATGAGATGTTTTTAAATAATCAGGGGGTATCAGAATAATCCACTTTAGATAGAAAATTTTACCGGGTACTCAATTCACCCCCCTCTTGAGATACTCACTCCAAACAACAACCATATTCTCTTTTTGAACCCTATAATTATATTTAATAGGCTTATCCACTTTGTAAAATAGAGAACTACATTTCTTTTCATCTTTATTTAATTTCCTAGCCTCTCCCAACTATTCAAGCCTTATTATTAATAAGTATTTAGGCTCATGATCATCCTTATTCAAGTGTAGATACTCTTTCCTTTAAACAGTTTTCTTAATAGTAAGAACCACCGGTGCTTTACCCTTGTTCTCCAATTGTCATGGTAGAACATTCATACATTTTTAAACCACATATACTATCTTATTTTAGATTATACACACATATTTTAATCCTTTAGAGTACCCAATTTGGGTACCCTCTTAAACTATTTACAAGGAGTGTCAACCACCGTGCCAATCCTTCTATCTATATCTTGGATAAACTCTTTTATTATTTTTAGATTCATACCTTATTTCTTGAAATTAATTTCCATTTTTCAATGGGTTGTGATGTGACCTATCTTACTATAATAGAAGAATTTATTTTCTATAGTTTTTGAAACCTGATTACCTTTACTTGTTGTCTTCATGTGTGTACTCTTATTCACTGATTTAGAACCCAAGGAAGACTCACTTATTTTCCTTTGTTTCACATGTTGTTGTGGAATTATTTCCTAATCAGTGTAAGAATTAGAATATCCTGATAGATAAAAAATCCTTCATAATAGTGGTCAACTTTATTTAAATACTCATAAAAGTTTTCAAGATGTTCAAATCTGTTCATTGTGGATATATTGTTCTTTTTCTGTAGAGTCAATTTTTTTTCCGGAAGGTTTCCTCATTATCTCAAATATTTCTATCCTTACTTTAGGGATTCAATGGTTTATAAATAATGAAATTTTATTCCATAAGTAAATAATTATATGCCTAAACCACCAAAAATACCAACATATACCAAATAATATTGTTCTTTTTCTAGTGCATACAATCTTTATATATTTTAATGCTCAATGTATGTAGAAAATTTCAAACCATTTTTAGGATTCATTTAGGGGATGATTTTATGATACATGATAAAATTTTCCCTTCATAATGTGGTGGGTGATCCAATATTTTTATCCTTCCACATTTTTATAGTTTTTGAAGTTAAATTTAAACTTCCAAAAAAATAGATTTAGCACAATTATATTTTTCATGGTTGTGGGATACCTTTTTAATGACCTTGAGGTGAAAAAATATCTATATTATCTCAAGATATATTTCACATAAAAATTAGTCCCTTTTTGGGAAAAAACGTAAGAAATTATAAGGTTTAAATACTTTCCTTCTCATCATATTAGGAAGAACTAGATTTTGTAGCTTCCATAATTCTAAAATTGCACTTATAACTCTAGGCACTTCATATCGAGAGTATACTTCTCAACCTCAAATGAACTCAATATTTCTTCCCATTTTATTTTCATGATTCCAACTTCACTCTCATACTTATCATTTTTCTAAAAAAAAGAATGCAACTCTTTTATTTTTTTCTTCACTTATATCCAGGTAGACTTAATATCCATAGAGAGTTTATGAAGCCTCTCTAGAGCATGGAAAAAATCTTTAACAACCTTCTAAAAAACTTATTTATTATATAAATATATATGAAATTCATCATCAATAACTGAAATTATTTCATTGAAAGTAAAGAAGTTTATTATTTTAATTTGAATAATTTTTTGAGAGTATTGTAACTACTCATCTTCTTTTCCAATACTTATTCCATAACATAATCTTATACTTCCATCTATGAATTATCATAATGAAGTACCTTAATAAATCTGAATATATATGTCACCACTTCAATGATAAAATCCTTAAAATAATCCTTAAAATCAATTTATAGACATTTAGAAGATTAAATACACCCATTATCACATATTGAGGTATATTAAAAGGAGGAATAATCTTCAATAAATTTAACTAAATCATGTTCTCCATTATGATTACCTATAACTAATGGTGTCTCTACATTCTTATTTCAGATTTTTCTTAACTTCTACACCTTTTTATTTTTCTTAATTTGTTGGGTCTTGGAAGGAACTTCCAAATATTATCTAATAAGGGTATAAGTATATTATTCAATCTCTAGCACTTCTTATAAAATGAATATTCACTTCATGTATGTATTGTTAGAAAAAACAGACAAAAAAATTTATATCCAATTAGAGATAGAATATTTTCTCTAATTTAAAATTTTGATATAACTCTAAATCCAATCAAAGGGTAAATACACTCTAATAGTAATTACATATCCTAGTGGACCATGAAAACAAACCTGGGGGGGGGGGGTGAATCGGGTGTTATCTAAATTTAAAAAATTCCAATTTATTATTTAAACCTTTAAAACCCCTTTGGAATTGGACTTATGATGCCAGTTAAGATGATAAGATCTTGTATTTATTAAACTATAATACACCTATATACAATATAGATAAATTAGTAAATGGAACAAGTACTTTTAAAAGGTTTAGGTCCTCATGGGAATCTTACTCCTTGTTGTGCTTGAGAAGTTAAAGTCACATATTCCCCACTAAAATCATATTATCAATAAAAGTGGAGTTGTAGGCTATTTTTATCCTAACCCATTATCACCATATTACACAGGCAAGGGTTCAAAATATAACACACATGGACACAATATTTATCGAATAACTTTCCATCAAGTTCGAATCCCACTAGCTAGACTTGCTTCTCTTTCCTCCTCTTAAATTATATCACAAATACTAAATAGGGATATTGCGACAACCATCGATTTTGACCTTCTCCCTCAATCACAGAGAGTATTTGACTTCCTCAAAATATTCAGCTCATGCAAATCAATATTTGAAAAATCTACATCTCCTATATCCTCTCTAAAATATACTTTCTTAACTCCTCACATGTAATAGACCAAACCTTCTTGGTCCATTACCTTTTCAAATTTTGGTGTTTCGGATATCCTAGGGACCATCAATGACTCATTAAAGAGTTTTCCAAATTTTAGTTAGAATGAACGGTGGCACCAATCAACGTCGATGGCACTGATGGGATTTGGTGGCATTGATGGGCATCGATAGAAGTGATCATTGTAAGTGGCACTGATTGGAGTCAGTGGCACTGAGGGGAATCAATGGCACCAATGGGCATCAGTGGGTGGAACTGATGGGCAGCGGTGGCACCGATGGGCAACGGTGGCACTGATGGGCACTGGTGGAACCGATGGGCACCTGTGACACCGATGGGCACCAGTGGCACCGATGGGAACTGGTGGAATAGATGGGAAGTGGTGGCATCTATGGGAAGTGGTGGCACCGATGGGTAGTGGTGGAACCGATGGGTGTAGTGGAATCGATGGGCAATGGTGGTACTGATGGGCAGCCGTGGCCCCAATGGGCCCTTAGTGGCACTGACAGGTATCAGTGGCACCGATGGTTATCAGTGGAACCAATGGGTTGTCTGTAGAACCAATCGGAAATGGTGCCAAGGAAAAGGGGACCAGGCGATAGTGCCAAGGCGACGATGCCAGGGCGATGGTGCCATGACAATGGTGCCAGAGAAAAAGTGACTCACCTAATGGTGAGTCATTCCCAATTTATCCAGGAATTTCTAGTTTCAATCCCGTAACGTATCTTTTTACGTAAAAGTGTTGTTACACCCCTTACAAGGCCTTTTAAGTCACATAAAATATGTTTTAAAACCCCAAGAGTCAGGAGAACCATGATTTACCAAAACATGTGGCCTTTTTTCCCTTGGTGTCACACCTCTTGTCGTGTTTTATGATTTATCCCTATTACATTATTTTTTACGTTTAAAGGAAAAATATTAACCCACAACCATTATATCCACCATATACGAGGAGAATTATTAAATCTCAATTAATCCAAATGGGTGAAACCACCCAACCGTGTGGTTGAGCCATGATACAAATTTTAAGTACTTCGATATTGTCTCCCTGATTTTAGGATCTGGCCTCTTCTTAACCCGATATCCTCTCTTATTTCCTTTCAATTTTTCTTAGTGTTCCTGGAGGCTTCCTTCTGAGACGAATCATGCACCTGTGATAGATCCCTTCTCGATCATCCTTAGAGTCCTCAGAGTTTTTCCTATGCAAGTCACACATCCCCAGTTCTTGGAACGAGGATAAAACTTTGATCACTGATCATCCAGGTAGGGGTTCTTCCTTCATCTCTCTTTACTATGAATCATGCGGGGTGGGTGTGATAATGTTTCCCAATGGACATAGATGAAACCAAACTTTAATTAAGATAATAAACATACTATTAAATAATAAAGGGGTGGGAAAGTTGATGATGTTTGCTGTGTTTTTCCTTCCTCTTTATGTTGTGAATTTTATGGGTTTATGTCCATTGAAAATCGTGGCCGTTAGTGGTCCTTTCTTGCACACTAATAAATCTCTGTTTTTATAGAAAATATTGTAATTGCATGGCTGAAACATGTAAATTGGTTAATCATGTAAACTTAGTTGATTAAATGGATGCCTATTGAATAAAATCCCCTGTGTGATCACCCTGGTTAACCAAATGGAAGGAAGAAACTTAATGAATGGTGTTAGATAAATTTGAAAACTCCCTTGCTCTATTATGGTGATATGTATGGTTATATTGTTGATACCTTGTGGGGTGAAGTGTAGGGGAATGGAATCTCCCATTGGGATCCTGTTGGGTTATGAATATGAGGCCGTGTGGAGTCGGTATGTTGGGGCTTGGTTTGGTTCTAGTACTTCAAGGGATCTCACAGATCCCTTTTGTTGTTGTGACTTTACAAGGTAATTGGATGTGAATGCTTAAAATCATGCTTGTCAATTTTTCTATAAGTAATTGTTTTGGCTTGTGGTTATTCCTATTAGTTTCTCAGTAGTGGAGGAATGTTTCAAATAGAATCACTTGAACATGAAAACAAGAATGGGTACAATGGGGGAATTGTTTTCCAAGAATGGATTGTGTTCTGGTTGTGGCTGTGGTGTATTTGTGTTTGTAGGGATAATAGTGAGAGTGGTTGTGTATGGGATGACTGTCTATCTCAGAACCCTTAGGTTGGGATGAGTTCTTGACTATCTATATGTACATTGTTTAGTTCTTTTGTTTCTTATACGCACCCCACCCATGTTGAGCATTTCGTGCCGAACACACCCATTTCATGGGGGAGGGTGTTTTTCCCAACATTCTTATGAGTGGATGGTTACTAGATAATTTTTCTCCATCTTCCAGGTTTCCCAAGATTCTTCAGGTAGGCTATGATGGACTAAGGTTCAGTATGGACCAAGACTCTTCGGGAAGGGTGTGTTGTGGTGGTTGGTGATCGCACCGTGATTCACTGTTTCATTTTCACCCTTACACCACTATGATAAACTTGTTTTATATTAAAAATTATAAAAATAATAACAAATTTTATTCCATGTTTGAATAATTTATTTTGTGTTTATAACTATTAAAAAGTTAAATTTTACTTGTTTTGATGATTCCAATGTAGGAGGAGGTGATTTGGAGGACCCATGATGATGTCCAAGAAAAATGGACCAAACTGCGCAAGATCTATGCACACCAGTGGACTCATCCACACACTTATCCTAAATCGTGCATCCAAATGGGATTAAATTTTGTGTTCTTTTACAAAATTAGTTGGACTACATTTCATATGAATGAACCCAAGACTCATTCGACCATCTGGTGTCCCAACTGACCTGATCTTTCCAGCACACCGAATCTGCATGAAGTCAAAAGTGGTGTGTTGTGATCTGTCCATATCTCGGGCTATAGTTGTCCAAAGTGTGCCAAAATTTTGGTAGAGACATCAAAGATATGGGGATAAAACTTTTTTATTTTCTCCAAAGTGATATAAGGTTGTCTGGAGGTCAGAACCCATGTGAAACGTGGTTTTAAGAAATCGGTGTTCTCAAAAACACTTTTCCATTTTCCCATAAAATGGAACCTTGAGCTCCCCATTTGTAAGTTTGACCAAGAGGAAAATATCTGGTATTTTGGAGACCCAAAGGAGTCTTATAATCATCCAAGATTTTATGGAGTCCCTTATCATTATATGGGGATCAAAAAGGAAGAAGTAGTTCCACCCGAGCCTTCTCCTCCTCTCGATGGTGAGCTAAACGGTGGACGATCATTTCGAGGGAGCTACACATACATGGGAGGGAGTTATGACACTTGATACTATAATAGTTTTGTATAATTTTTTTGTGTATTATTTCACTTATGTTTTATCTAAACATGTTTCTCCTCTGAATTCACTTATTGTGTTTAATTAAGTGAACTGATTTTCATTTCAACACCAATTGGGTTGAAATTTCAAGTGGGAAACTTGGGTTGTTCTGATTAGGTAACACAAGGATCCTCTTTCTCTCACATATAAAAAAGATATTAGAACTATTTTTTATCCATTAATCTGTTCTTGAAGTCCAAACCTTGACAACACGATTTTTGTGTCAAGGGTTGTTACTTTGTGCAACGTTTTAGAGGTAAGAGGAGAATCAAGATCTTGACAACCCTCAACCAAAGAATTAAACAAAACCATGTGAAATTTTCAGAAAAATGAACTATCCAATATGTGTAGTTAACTTGAAGTTATCTCCTTATCTCATAATTATAAAACAACACTTTTATTTATCAACAATTAAACTCTTTAAATCAAGTCATTTTCTTAAAACTGTTTTCAAACCACCCCCATCTTTTGTTCTTCTTATTAAAAATTCACACTATAAAACCACCAACTCTCCTTGAGAGATGACCTAGGGTATTACCTATAATACAAAATATTCTTTAAATCACTATCAATTTGACGTGTCATGATAACATGTTCAAATTTTGGCACCGTTTCTGAGGAGCACTTTGGTATTAGTGCATGTTTTTGATAAGATTTTTGTAATTTTTGTGAATATTTATTTGTTTTATATTCTACATTTTAGTATACATTTGTGTTATGATTTATTTCTTCTATAGGTTCTATGCATGAAGAGTTCTACTTTAGTAGAATTAACCCCTTTCGAACACGAACCAGAGAGGATCTTACGTCAGTGACTCCGAGATGCACAAGACAACCCTTTGAAGGAGGACACACCACAACTCGAGACTTTTCTAAACCCATCTTATTCTGGAACCAAATTAGAACCTAAAATTAACTTGTTTAAAATGGATGAAAACAATTTAACAGTAAAACAATTAACCTCACTAGATGTTGATATCCAACCCACTTACATTCAAATTCAAGGCGAGACACCCAATTTTGAACTTAAATCTGGTTTAATTCATTTATTACCAAGATTCCATGGACATGTTGGAGAAGATCCACCCAAGAATCTTAAAGAATTTCTTATCGTGTGTTCTATATTAAAACCTATAAATATGGATGAAGAAAAAGTAAAGCTTAGAGCATTCCCATTTTCATTGGAATATGCTGCAAAATACTGGATTTACTTTGTTAATTCACCAATTAGAGGCTGGGCAGAAATGAACCACCTTTTTCTTGAAAAATATTCCCAACCTCTCAAACTGAAACTATAAGGAAAGAAAAATTTGGTATAAGGAAATATCAAGGGGAAAAATTACATGAATATTAATAAAGGATTTAAAAGGTTGTGTTCATGCTGTCCACATCACAAAATAAGTGATCAACTTTTAATTCAATATTTTTATGAAGGTTTAATTCCTATTGACCGAAATATGATTTATGCTGCTGTAAGTGGTGAACTAGTTGATAAAACCCCAATTGATTCAAGGAACTTAATTGAGAACATGACACAAAATACTCAACAATTCAGTTCATGGTCTAATGTACCCATTTGATGTGTCCATGAGGTGAAAAGTACCGAATTCGAGAGGAAGGTGGAAACATAGTTCGAAGAGGTAAGTACCCTTATTCAAAAAATTTCTCTTTCCTAAGGGAAATCCCAATATCCTCCTTCTATCAATTGTGGTATATGTTATTCTGACACCCACTACTCTGATCAATTCCCCCAACTAAGAGAAACTTCTGAGAGTTGTGAGGCAATCTTTCCAGGTCGCCCCTATAACCAACCCTTTAGGTAAGAACTATACTATCCATCCAATCCTGGGTGGAAATAAAACCAATCCTATAGGAAAGGGGGGTATTTAAACCAACTTAAACAACCATGGAACCAACCGAGGCATAGTAGTCAACCACCACCACCTAGAAATCATCAACCACAATAAAGGTATTTTTAATAAACTCCTCCAAAACCCAATCCTAGCTTAGAAGAAATGATGAAACAAATGACTGCCAACAATATCCAATTCCAACAAACCACCCAAGTTGCCATAAAAGACCAAAAAACCCAATTAGGTTAACTTTACAACTCAGTGGGGAAAATCCAGAGCCATGGGTCGGGTAAACTACCTTCTCAACCAGTAGTTAACCCTAGAGATAAAGGAAATGTCAGTGCCCTCACCCTTTGGAGTGGAAAAAAACTAAAAATCCAAATGACCCCTCCAATAGAGTCATCCCCTCCTAAGGAAACCCCCATCCCAACTACTGGAAATGCTCCAAATGAGGTAGAACCTTGTCCTAAGAGAATCCCATCCAAAGGAAAGAGTGTTTTTATTGATGAGTCACATAGACCAACAATCCCTCATCCATTTCCACAAAGGACCACCCAACATAGAAAACAAAAGGAAACTGAACTCAATAAGTAAATTTTGGAGACTTTAAAAAAAGTGCAGGTAAACATTCCCTTGATTGATGCTGTTAAACAAATTCCAAGATATTGCAAGTTTCTAAAGGAGATGTGTACACACCGAAGGTGATTTCTAGGCGATGAAGAGGTGATCTTGGGGAGTAATGTTTCAGCGTCGATATATCCAACACTTCCCACCAAGTGAAATGATCCCAAAACATTCTTAATTCCATGCATCATAGGGGAGTATTATTTTTCTAATTATATTATTGATTTAAGTGCTTCTATAAATGTGATTATTCACTCCATTTACTCTATATTGTAGGTTGGGGAACTAAATCCCACTTGAATTATTTTTCAACTGGCTAATCGGAGTACCACACACCCCTCTGGTGTGTTAGAGGATGTTCTTATGAGGGTTCAAAATTTAATTTTTCCTACTGAATTTTATGTGCTTAAAATGGAGGATGATAGGATGAATGTACATTCCCTGATTATATTGGGGAGACCCTTATTGAAAACCTAAAAACCCATAATTAATGTCCACAATAGTACATTATCTATGCAGTTTGGTTGTGACATTTTCCACTTCAATATCCTCGATGCCATGAAGCACCACTCAAAACAACATTCATCTCTCTGTTAATTATATAGATGTACTCCCTTCCCTTGAAAATTTCATTTCATTCACTTGATCCCCTTTCTGAGTTTTCTTCAATGATAGAAATGATAGGAAATGATTCATGCATTGATTGTTGTAGTGGTCTAGAAAAGTGTCATGCATGTTCATTGATTGATGATTTCTTGAACACTGAGGATCCAATGACCATCGATGATACTTCTAAGCTTGTAAAATATCATTTTTCATCTGAGGATGATACCATTGAGTAGTTATCTGATATCAGTGACCTTTCACTTTCACACACACTCCCATCAATCCAAAATCCCATGAATTGGAATTAAAACAACTGCCTCAATATTTTAAATATTCATATCTTGAGAATGGAAACAAGCTGTCTGTCATCATTTCTAGTTCACTCCCTCCTAAGCATGAATTGTGACTGCTTGAACTTTTGAGGGAGTATAAAAAAGATTTGGGATGGACACTTTATGAAATTATTGGTATTAGCCCATCAATTTTTACACATTATATTTTATTAAATGATGAGGCTAAACCAGTGTGGAAGGCACAATGTCAACTGAAACCAAACCCCCTAGAAGTTGTGAAAAAATAGGTAACAAAATTATTGGCTTCTAGAATCATTTAACCCATCTATGAAAACCAATGGGTGAGTCCCGTTCAAGTAGTTCCTAAAAAAACTGTCCTTAAAGTAATCAAAAATGAAAACAATGAATTGGTTCCAACTCGTGTGCAGAATAGTTGGAGTGTCTTCATAGACTATCTCCGAATAAACCATCATGCTAGGAAGGACCATTTCACTTTTCCATTCATTGAAAAAATGCTAGAGAGGCTAGTTGGTAAGTCAAACTACTATTTCCTTGATGGGTATTCTGGATACTTTCATATCCATATTTCCCCTAAGGATCAGGAAAAGAAAACCTTTACTTTCCCATTTGGAACATTTTCATATAGGAGGATTCCATTTGGTCTGTGCAATGGTCTGGGTACTTTCTAGTGATTTATGGTTAGTATTTTTTCAGATTACCTGGAGAAAATCATGGAAGTTTTCATGGATGATTTCACTATTTATGGGTCCTCCTTTGATGAATTCTTGAGTTGTATTGGTTTAGTCCTATGTCGCTATATTGAAAATAATCTTGTATTAAATTATGAGAAATTCCATTTCATGGTGCGACAAGGTATAGTTTTGGGGAATGTCATTTATGGGGATGGTATCCAAGTAGATAAATCAAAAGTGGATGTCATTTCTTCCTTACCCTTACCCAAAAATGTATAAGATGTGCGGTATTTCCTAGGTCATGCTAGATTTTAGCGTCATTTCATTCATGACTTTAGTAAGATTGCACTCCCACTCTCCCGATTACTCTAAAAAGAAAAAGAATTTGTTTTTGATAAATAATTTGAGGAAGCTTTTAATAAGTTAAAATGGAGTCTCACATCACCCACAGTAATCCAACCACCTCAGTGGGATTTACCATTTGAGCTCATGTGTGATGCCTCTAACTATGTAGTTGGGGTAGTCTTGTCACAATGGGTTAATCGAGCTCCACATGTCATTTCCTATGCCACATGTACTTTGGACCCTGCCCAAGAAAGCTGCACCAAAACTAAAAAATAATTCCTTTCCATAGTGTTTTCCTTGGGTAAATTTAGGTCATATCTTTTATGGTCCAAAGTCATTGTATTCTCTAACCATTCATCACTTTGGTATCTCCTTAAGAAACTGGAATCCAAACCACACCTCATTTGGTAGATGATCCTCCTTCAGGAATTAAATCTAGAAATTAGAGATAAAAATTGAGTAGGGAAGGTGGTGGCTGACCATATAAGTAGGATCCACCCATCCTCGTACATTGAATCATCTCCCTATATTTCTATAAATGAAATGTTTCCTAATGAGAAGCTGTACCGAGTGCAAGATTCTATTACTTGGTATGCTGAAATTGTAAATTATTTGGTAGCATCTTTCATTCCTATTAATTTCAACAAAAACTAGGCCGACCATCAAAAACATGAGTCCTACTAGTACATTTGGGATGACCCATACCTTTGGCGCATCTGTAGTGATCAACTACTCAGGATTTGTGGTCCTGATAGTGAGTTTCAGTTCGTCCTTATGTTCTGCCACACTCTTACTTGTGGGGGCCACTTTGGTCCCCAACGAACTACTCTCAAGGTCCTCGATTCTGGTCTTTTTTGGCCCACATTGTTTTGGGATGCCCATGACTTCTATAAATCTTGTCCTCACTGTCAAATAATGGGGAATGTCTCTAAAAGAAATGAGATGCCACAAAAACCCTTGCTCTTCCATGAAATTTTTGATATTTTGTGCATTGAATTTATGGGACCATTCCCAAATTCATTTGGTAACCTATAAATTCTTTTGGTAGTTGATTATGTTTCCAAATGGGTAGAGGCACAAGATACAAGGACTGATGATTCTAAGGTAGTTGTAGAGTTTTTGAGAACCCAAATTTTCTGTAGGTTTGGATTACCTAGGTTCATCATCAGTGACCAGGGTTCTCATTTCTACAACCGAACAATGCAATCACTTTTGCGTTGGTATGGGGCAGGTCATAGAGTGTCTACTACATATCACCCACAGACCAATGGTCAAGCTGAGGTGTCAAATAGAGAGGTAAAACATATTCTTGGAAAAACGGTTCAACCCAATAGAAAAGATTGGAGTCTTCAACTTGACGACTCATTATGGTCATACCCTACTACTTTCAAAACTACTATTGGAATGTCACCCTATCGTCTTGTGTTTGGAAAGAGTTGTAACCTACCTGTTGAGATTGAGCATCGAGCCTACTGGGACATCAAAAAATGCAAATCCAATCTTTCTGGTGTAGGTTCTCAAAGGAAGCTGCGAATTCAAGAGATGGAGAAATGAGAAGAGATGCATATGAGAACTCCAGGATTTATAAGGAGTGAACCATGGCTACCCACGACCATCTCATCCTTCATCGTTAGTTCCACATTGGAAAAAAGGTCCTCCTCTATAATGCAAGGCTAAAGTTTCATCCATGTAAGATTCGTTCCCGCTGGTTTGGACCATACAATGTTACTAACTTCTCTCCATTTGGTGTTGTCCAGGTTCAAAATGAAGAAACCAAGAAAACCTTCAAAGTTAATGGGTAACAACTAAAGTGTTTCCACGAAACCCTTCCGGAGTCCCCGATGGAGGAAGTCCAAGTTCAAGAAGCAGTCTATGAATGACACCCACCAAGTTTTATCCTTCCTTCCTAAATTCTATTTTTATAGTGAGGACACTGCACACTCTAGGTGTTGGGGGATGGGTATATTCTTGGTTTAGTTAAGAATTTTCATCATCTTTCTTATTTTTATCTTTTTAGTTTGCTAAATTGTATTGTAACTTTCCCCCTTTCTCTTCCACTCACATTTGTTCCGAAATATTATTATTTTATTATTCCCACTTTATCATGGAAAATGATGCCCATTTAATCATATAAGTTATTGAAAATGCATGTGGAATGTCTGTATTTCATGTTGTTTTAACATTCAAAAAACATTCTGATGAAATGTGAATTTTAGAAAGAATTCAATACTATGGTGTGAATTTATTTTGAAATTTATTTCTTTATCTATGATATAAATGGTTACATCATTTTGAAACCTTTGAGAAGAATGGTTCTCTTTTTTGTTAATAGTTTAAAGGAAAATTGTGTCACTTAATCTCTCTACGCATTTGTTTTCAGCCAACCAAGATGTGGGAAAATTTATTACTTAATTGAAGGTAAATATAAGTTAGGTTGATTTTTCTCTACTTTCCAAAATCATTTTTCCATTCGTTCATTACTTATCCGATCTATTTCATTACTGTACCATATTGACCTACGTGTGTGCACCTGTTATCCAACTGTTGTACGCCCTCAAAAAAATAATAAAAAAAATAAAAAAATGGTTGTATATTGGTCAGGTAAAAAACCACCCTTCCTCTACCTTTGATCCTATTATAACTATTACAATTAGTGTGTTGAGGAGATCAAACATGGGTTGGGAGAAGAGTATGAGATTTTTTCCAAGTGCAACTTTTAAAAAATTAATAAATGAGGGGAGTGAAGAAATGTACAAAATATGGGGATATCTAGGTAAGGAGCTTATGGTTTGATTTCTGGGAATGCTTAAGTGAGTGAGTCTTGAAATTTTATTGCAAAGGATGTTGGGAAAGTTCGGTGGAAAAGATCTTGTAAGTGTACAATTATTAAAATAACTTATATTTAATCGATAAAAAGTGGAAAAGAATAACATGAAATTGTTGTCACACACACATGTGGAGAATTATTAACATGATTAACTTTTGAATTATTTTATTTTATTGGTATCATGCATCTCTTGGAATTTAATTTGGATACAATTTTTGAGATGTCCTTTTCAATGATCATTGAGAATAACTCCTTGGTGTGATTTTTTCTTTGATCACATTTATACCTGGAATTAAATTTTCATTGAATGTTAAATATTTATGAAGTTGGAAATATCTATATGCATAATTTTTGGAATTATGACTTTTCCTAGGAGTGAAAATGTTTAGGTGTGGGGGTGTGATCGCACCGTGATTCACTGTTTCATTTTCACCCTTACACCATTGTGCTAAACATGTTTTATATTAAAATTTATAAAAATAATAACAAATTTCATTACATGTTTGAATGATTTATTTTGTGTTTATCACTATTAAAAAGGGAAATTTTACTTTTTTTGATGATTCCATTGTAGGAGGAGGTGATTTGGAGGACCCATGATGATGTCCAAGAAAAATGGGCCAAACTGTGCAAGATCCATGGACACCAGTAGACTCATCCACGTACTGTTCCTACACTGTGAATCTAAATGGGCTGAAATTTTGTTTACTTTTCCAAAATTCATTGTAATACATTTCATATTAAGGAACCCAAGACTCATTCATCCATATGGTGGCCCAACTGACCTGATCTGTCCAGCCCACCGAATCTGCACAAAGTCAAAAGTGGTGTGCCATGATCTGTACATATCCCAAGATCTAGTTGTCCAAAGTGTTCCATACATTCCATGGAGACAGAAAATAGGTGGGAATAAAACTTTTTTATTTTCTCCAAAGTGAGATATGGTTTTCTGGAGGCCGAAACCCCTGTGACAACTGGTTTTAATAAATCTGTGTGCTCAAAACCACCTTCCTATTTTCCTATAAAATGGCACCTTGGGATCCCCATTTTTAAGTTAGACTAGGAGAAAAATCTCTGGTATTTTGGAGACCCAAAGGAGTATTATCCTCATCCAAGAATATTTTGAGGCCCCTATCATAATAGGGGGATCAATAATGAAGAAGGAGTTCCACCCGAGCCTTCTCCTCCTCTCAATAGAGAGCTAAACGGTGGACGATCATTTCAAGGGAGCTACACATACTTGGGAGGGAGTTCCAGAACTTGATACTCTACTAGTTTTTTATAATTTTTGTGTGTATTATTTAAATTATGTTTTATCTAAACATGTTTCTCCTTTGAATTCATTTATTGAGTTTAATTAAGTGAACCACTTTTCATTTCAACACTGATTGGGTTGAAATTTCAAGTGGGAAACTTGGGTTGTTATGATTGGGAAACAAATGAATCCTATTTCTCTCACACATAAAAAATATATTAGTATGATTTGGTAGCCACTAATCTATTCTTGAAGTCCAAACCTTGACAACACGATTATTGTGTCAAGGGTTGGTACTTTGTGAAACGTTTTGAGAGGCAAGAGGGGAATCATGATCTTGACAACCCTCAACCAAAGAATTTAACAAAACCATGTGAAATTTTCAGAACAATGAACTATCCAATATATGCAGTGAACTTTAAGTGATATCCTTATCTCATAATATTAAAACACCACTTTTTATTTATCAACTATTAAAGTCTTTAAATCAAGTCATTTTCTTAAAACTGTTTTCAAACCACCCACATATTTTGTTCTTATAATTAAAAATTCACACTATAAAACCACCAAAGCTCCTTGAGAGATGGCCTAATGTCTACCCTAGACTATAAAGCTTTCTTTAAATCACTATAAATTATACATGTCATGAAAATAAGTTCAGTTGGACCAGGTGTCTGCGGGAAGGTTGTTTCCAAAGTGTCTTTGGGATGAGGTCCATGTGTCTTCGAGCGTGGAGGTGGTTGTTGTAAACTAGGTGTTTGTGAGTATAGTTATGTGTGGTTTCTATATCCTAGGTGTTTGTGGGCATGGTTATGTGTGGTAGTGGTCTAGGTGTCTATGATCGGGATGTGTGGCAGTGGCCCAAAGGGTTGTTGTTGGGGTGGTAGTGGGACTGCAGTGGAACCTGTGGGAGAGGTCTGACATGTAGGATATCCTAAATAACTAGTGGGAAAGTGGTTTGGGGTACCCAAATATTACTATTAATCTACCTTACTTGTGTTATTTGGCTAGTGGATTTGTTGAGGCTGGGAAAATAGTTTCCTTGCTAGGTGCTTTGGTTACCTCTACTTCTCACGGGGAATTAAAGTTCCTCCTCACTTTTACATGAGCAATTTTGGTTTTCCCTACTGAGTATACCTGTATAATCACCCTACGTATATAAAACTGCTTTCAGGTTTTCAGGAGGACCTTGAGAACCATGCCGAACCTTACTATCTTGGGCATTGGGGGTTATTGTTACTAATTTTCCCTTCCTTTGGAACATTCCTTTGGAGTTTGTTGTACTTTGTATCAATTTATTTTGGAAATTCACATGAGAATGGATTTGTTTGGCTTTACTTTTACTTTCAACTTTTGGAGTTTTTTGGGACTTACTGTTTTATCTACCGATCTTGTTCTATAAAAAGGGTAGTTACTTCCATTTCATGTGATATTATATACCCTTGGTGATATTCGCCACTCTAGGGCCTATTGAAGGTGGGAATCGGGGGTCATTATCTCTCCTCAACTTGAATAAGGAAGGGTCTGATAGTTTGTTGTCCCTTCTCTCATCTTGGTGAAGGTGGGTCGTGACAGAATGGTATCAGAAGCTGATGTTTGAGAGATAATATGGAGTTCAAGGTAAGGCATAGTGAGGATTTTATGGTATCGTAGGTAAAAAATGTTAGGAAATCTTGGTGTGTGAAATAGGCTAGGTTGACCGATTTGGACATGAGATTTTAGCCCCCCCTGTGGTCCGAGGCAAGGACTCAGGACCTACCGAACGACCAAGTGAGGCTACATTTATTGCATGGTAGAGGCCCTATGAAGGGTACATGCATCTTAATGGATTGTTTTCTTTTGAGACTTGGGTGTTTTGGGATTTCAAAATAAATAAAAATTTTAAACAAAATTTAAAAGGAATCTTCTACACTACTCAGGCTTAGGCATTCTTTGTTTACCATGCAGCTATGGTACCCAGATGACGTCCATGAGAAGTGTGGGAAATTGAGTCCTAGGAGTATAATATGGTCGATCAGTGGAGAATTGACCTGAGAGGAAGAGGATAAAAATTGGTATAAGACTCTACATTCTTTCCAGCGGCACACCCTCAGGAAGTACGAGGGTAGTGTTTCCAACTTGGAGACAGAGGGATGGCTTGGGGAGATGGTGATCAACTTTACCTTGATCTATGCTCTGAGAGAGTACTGGGTTCCATTAGAATTTAGTCAGATTTGGTAAGCATCACGTTAGTCATGGAAGCTCTACCTCAAAGAGAGGATGGAGACTGAGGTTTTGTGGACTGACTTCGAGAAGGAGTTCCGGGTGGAATTCCATTCTTCAACGATGAAGGATGAGAAGAGGAAAAAGTTACTCTCCCTCCAGCAGAGTTGTATGTCAGTGAAATAGTTGGGGATCAAGTTCAAGGACCTCTTTTGTTTTGCTCTAGACCTCTTTCTAGATGAGGAGACTCAGGCGAGATGTATAGAGGAGGCACTCTGACCTTCCTTGTAGTAAGTTGTTACTCCCTTCGCTCTACCGATGTACTTGGAGGTTCAGAAGAAGGATGAAGTGGTGGAGATGATGAAAATTTTGGGCGTTGTACCATGTGAGGGGTGACAGTTGAGATCATCTAAGGGGAAGGCCGTTAGTAGTAGGCCTTTAGAATTAGGGCCTTCTAGGTTTCATCCAGTGGGGAGCAGGACCCAACAGTTTCAGTTTCGGTCTCCTGGTCCATGCCCTTTCTCCGAAAGCCTAAGAACGAGGTGATTTATCTATGGAAGCCATGGGAATATTTGGAATCAGTAACCAGACCAAGTGTAGTACAATGGAGGTTTTAAGTTTCAGGGCCCACCTCAGTAGTAGTAGTTTCTAGCTAGACCTTTCCAGCAGTGGAAACAACAGCAGGGGCAGCAAGCTCCTGCTCCACTGAGGGCGGATGGTGCCAGAGGAGGCTGACATCAGGGTGCTCCTCAGGTACCTCAACCAGGACATGGTTGGGGAGGTTTCCAAAAATAGAGGGGAAGAGGAGTTGGGCATGGGAGGTTGCATTCCACAGGGGTAGTTGTTATAGAAGGGCCGAAGGTCGTTTGGGGTATGATCAATTTATTTAGAACTCTTTCTTGTGCCTTGTTTGATTCAGGAGCTTCACAATAATTTTTTCACCTGGTCTAGACCATGCCTTGGGACTAGACATTGAGAGACTCTTTATTCCCCTAGTGATAAGTACGCCAGTTGGAGGTCGGACCAGCCTATTTGATGTTTTTCTAGAATACAGACTGATGTTGGGACCACATAAATCTAGTGGGAACCTATTTCTACAGCAAATGTAGCCATACGATGTCATCCTGGGAATCTAATGGCTATTTTACATGCACGCTGTTGTCGACTACTTCCAGAGATGGGTCATGTTCTAAGATATGGGCAAACAATGTGTAGATTGTTTTGGTGAGCGGGGTTGCCAGGAGGGCAGATGGAGAGTGGAGCCCCTCCTTTCCATGTTATCTAAGCTATCGGTGGAGTTGGTAGACACATATATGGTGGGAGTTCCGAGGATTATTAGTGAGTTACTGGATGTATTTTCTGAATAAGTTGTGAACCTACCCTCTTGACGTGATGTTGAGTTTGGGATAGACTTGTAACCTAGTGCCCGTCCAATTTCAATGGATCCCTATCGGATGGCGCCTTATGAGTTGCGGGAGTTATGGATTCAAGTTGATGACCTGATTAAGAAGGGTTTTATCAGATCGAGTGCATCACCATGAGGTGCTACCGTATTGTTTGAAAATAAGGAAGATAGTGGTCTCAGGCTGTTCATAGACTACCAATGGCTGAATTAGATAACAGTCAAGAACCGTTACCCCCTCCCAAGGATCGATGACATTTTTGACTAGTTGAAGGGGGAATTTTGGTTCTATAAGATAAAACTATGGTCTAGATATCACCAGTTGAGGGTGAAAGAGGGTGACATCTCAAAGACTACTTTCATGTGTAGATATGGGCACTTTGAGTTTGTGTTCATGTTGTTTGGCGTTACGAACACACCAACCATGTTCATGGGGCTCATGAACTCCGTCTTCTATGAATATCTGGACCGATTTGTAGTTGTTTTCATTGAAGACATCCTGATATACTCATGATCAGAGGAGGATCATTCCGAGAACCTCAAGATAGTCTTGGAGGTCCTCCAACACCACCAGCTCTACGAGAAGTTGTCCAAGTTCAAGTTTTAGACATTAGAGGTGCACTTCCATGGAAACATGGTGTCCCAGAAAGGAATAGAAGTGGACCCGTTGAAGGTTGAATCAATTTTTTCTTGGGCATCAACCATGAATGTGGAAGTGGTTCGTAGTTTCCTAGGTCTAGTAGGTTACTACTGGAGGTTTGTAACTGACTTATCTCTAGTTAATACACATTTAAATACCTTGACCAGGAAAGAACAGGCTTTTATATGAAGTGAGTAGTGCCTGGAATCTTTCAGTTATCTGAAGGGGAATCTGGTCAGTGCCCCAGTGATGAGGTTTCCAGAGGAAGGTGTAACATTTGAAGTGTTCTGTGATGCTTCTGGTCTAGGCTTGGGGTGTGTGCTGATGTATCAGCGAGGAGTGATCACTTATCGGTCTAGGAAATTACATCCTCATGAATGTAACTATGACTCCAATGACCTAGATATTGAAGTAGTAGTGTTCACACTGAAGTTGTGGTGGCATTACCTCATCAGGGAACTCTTCGTGGTCTTCATAGATCACAAGATCTTGGGAAATGTCTTCTCCCAGTGAGACTTGAACTTGCAGCATCAGACGTGGGTGGAGTTTCTTTAGTACTAAGACTTCAATATCCTCTATACCTCAGGAAAGGGGAATTTGGTGGCCAATTCCTTGAGTAGTAAGTCATAGAAGGATGTGGTTTTAGAGTTAGCAGATTCTTGGAAGGCAGTGGAGGAGTTGGCTGCCTTGAACCTGGATGCAAGGGTAAAGGATGGTAGGGGATATTTATTTCAGATGAAAGTAAATTATTCCTCGGTACGATAAGTGGATGAGTCTCCGTGGGAATACTTAGAGGCTGAAGTGATGCATGATCATGTTAGCTAGGGTGATGCTTCATAAGGATGGTTAGAATCAGATGACGTTTCATGGAAATATGTTTACCCCGGTGGAAATGCATTAGAGAGTACTCGGTGAGTTCCATAAATCACACCTAGAAGTGCACCAAGGAGTTTACAAGATGTACCAAGGCCTGAGATATCAATTTTGGTGGCCTATGGTGAAGTAGGAAGTTATAGAGTTTTTGGAAAAGTTCCCCCTGTGTCAGTAGGTGAAGGCTAAGCACCATGTTCTGGGCAGTCTGTTGTTTCCCTTAGACATTTCTAAGTGGAAGTGGGATGATGTATCGATGGATTTCATCACATTACTACCCATATTTTAGGGAGGATATGTTTCCATCTGGGTAGTGGTTGATTAGTTGATTAAATTGTCACACTTCTTAGCGTTTAAGGAGTTGGGAACATTGGATGCCTTGACATAGAAGTATGTTGGTGAAGTTTTGTGACTGCACGGAGTTCCTAGAACTGTCATTTTGGATCATGATATATGATTTACATCACAAGTATAGAGGGGATTACAACATGATTTTGGAACCCATTTATACCTTAGCACTACTTTCCACCCTCATATGGATGGGCAGACAGAGAGGACCATTCAAACATTGGAGGAGATGTAGCGGGCATGTGTCCTAGACTTCAAAGGATCATGGGTATGACACTTTCCTCTGGTAGAGTTTTCCTACAACAATAGCTATCACTCCACCATTGTCATTGATCCATTTGAAGCCTTATATGGGAGACTGTTTCATTCACTCTTGTGATGGATAGAGGTTGGGGAGGTAAGTGTTCTTGGCTTGGAGGTAGTGCAAGGCATGGCAGAGAAGGTTCATCTTGTGCGTGAGAGGATGAAGGTGGTGCGGGACTAACAAAAGTTGCATGCCGATCATAGGAGGATACCCATGGAGTTAGAGGTTGGGGACCACGTGTTCTTAAAGGTCTCCCCTTAGTGTGGGCAGCAGAGGTTCAATAGTGGGAGTAAACTTTCTCCTAGGTTAATCGGACCCTTTAAGGTGTTGAGATGAGTCAAAGAGGTGGTGTATCAGCTGACACTACTACTTCCACTAGAGAGGTTCCAAAAAATCTTCCATGTATCTCATCTCCATCGGTATCTACACAATGACTCCCACATCCTCGACTGGGGAGAGATAGATATCGAGGATGATGTGATGTTAGTGGACCGATTGGTGTGGATTGAGGACTGTTAGGGGAAGGTTCTCTATGGACAGACCATTCCCTTGGTTTGTGTGTTATGGAGGAATGGTGTCCTTGAGGAGAGTACCTGGGAATGGGAGGCACAAATGCGTTCCCAGTACCCAGAGCTTTTTTGAGTTTTGATTTTTTGTGTGTTTGTTTTTTACTTGGATGTGATGTAATGCTTGAACTTATTAAGTATGAGATGGATTGTTTTCCTTATTATCTAAATGTGTGTGAAAATTCCTCACTATGGGGAGGGGAGGACATGTTCTCTAATCAAGACACATTAAGGTGGATGTGATTAAACCTGTGCAGGCGAGTCAGTGCTGCCAAAGAAAATAGTATCTTTACATTGAGTAAGGGACTCTCTAATCCATATGTTTGGATGGTGTGACCTTTATATATTTGTGAGATTACTTGGGGGAGAAGAGCGATGGTGAATCCATGGTTGTTCAAGATATAGATAAGGGAGAGGTGTTCCAAAATATTGAGGTTTGTTCCAGTTTTTCAAACAACTCTAGGATGATTTTTTCCATTAGAGGTATCTTATGAGGTGGTCTTTCAGACCCCTATCTTTGGTTTTTTTCTTTAATTATCAAGGATGAGAATAGTTTGAGAGGTATCTAGTGTAATGTACTGAACCTTCCTGGTCCATTAACATGGAAAATTATGGTTTTTGGGGTATTTTGGGGACCATCAATGACTCATTAAAGAGTTTTCCAAGTTCCAAGTTGAACGAATGGTGGAACCAATCAGCTTCGGTGGCACCGATGGGCATCAGTGGCACCAATCGAAACCTATGGCATTGATGCACATAGGTGGAACTGATGGGCACCAGTGGCACCGATGGGAACCAGTGGCACCTATGGGAACCGGTGGAACTGATGAGTAGTGGTGGAACCAATGGGACCTCGATGGCACCGAAAAGTGTCAGTGGCACCGATGGGTCATCTGTAGAACCAATCGACAACGATCCTAGGGTGATGGTTCCAGGGCAACGATGAGTCATTCCAAGATTTTCTAGGAATTTCCAGTTTCTGTCACATAAAATATCTTTTGATGTAAAAGTGTTGTTACACCCCTTCCAAAGCATTTTAAGTCCCATAAAATATGTTTTAAACCACCAAGATTTGGGTGACCCTTGAGTTACCAAAACATGTGGCAATTTCTTGTTTTTTCCTTGGTGTCACACACCTTGTCATGTTTTACGATTTCTCCATGTTACACGCTTTTCTCTATTAAAAAAATATATATTAACCCATAGCTTTTATATCCACCATCTCTGAGGAGAATTATTAAATATCAATTAATTCAAATGTGTGAAACCACCCAACCGTGTGGTTGATCCATGTTCTGAATTTTAAGTACTTCGAAATCGTCTCCTTGATTTTAGAATCCGACCTCTTCTTAACCCGAGATCCTCTCTTATTTCCTTTTAGTTTCTCTTAGTGTGACTAGATAATTCCTTCTGAGACGAATCATGTGCCTGTGCTGGAGACCTTCCCACTTAGCCTTGGAGTCCTCAATGTTTTTTCTCTACAAACCATGCATCGCCAGTTCTTGTAGCGTGGAAAAATCTTTGATCTTTGATCATCCATGTAGGGGTTCTTACTTCATCTCTCTTTACTATGCTTCATTCAGGGTGGGTGTGACAATGTTTTCCACTGAATATAGATAAAACCAAACTTTTACAAAGATAATAAATAGACTGTTAAAGAATAAATGAATGGGAAATTTTATGATGTTTTCTATGTTTTACCTTCCCCTTTATTTTGTGAATTTTATGGCTTATGTCCATTGAAAATCGTGGTCGTTGGTGGTTATTTATTGTGAACTTATAAAGCTATGTTTTTCTAGAAAATCTTGTGATTGCATGGTTGTAACATGGAAATTGGTTAGTCATGTAAACTTGGTTGATTAAATGGATTCCCGATGAATAAAATCCCCTGTGTGATCACCCCGGCTAACCAAATGGAAGGAAGGAACTTAATGAATGGTGTTGGATAAATTTTAAAACTTCCTTGCTCTATTATGGTGACATGTATGGTTACCTTATTGATTCCTTTTGGGGTGAAATGGAGGGGAATGGAATCTACCATTGGGAGCTTGTTGGGTTGTGAATCGGAGGTTGTGTGGAGCTAGTATATTGGGGCTTTGTTTGGTTCTATTACTTAGAGGGATCTCACAAATCTCTTTTGTTGTTGTGACTTTACAAGAGAATCGAGTGTGAATTATTAAAATCATGCTTGGATGTTTTCCTTCAGTAATTGTTTTTTCTTGTGGTTATGACTGTTAGTTTCCCAGTAGTGGAGAAATGTTTCAAATAGAATCACTTGAACATGAAAATGAGAATGGGTACAATGGGTGATTTTTTTCCAAGAACAGATTGTGTTTTGGTTGTGCATTTGGTGTATTTGTGCATATAGGGATATCAAAGAGAGTGGTTGTGTAAGGGCTTGTTTTCTGTCTCAGAACCCTTAGGTTGGGATGGGTGATTTATTATCTATATTTATAATTTTTAGTTATTTTATTTGTTATAATCACCCCACCCATGTTTATAACTTCGTAAAGAACACCCCCATTTCATGGGGAAGAGTGTTTTCCCAACATTCTTATGAGTGGATAGTTGCTATCTCCTTTATGATCCCTCTCCCAGGTAGCCCAAGATTATTTGGGTAGGCTGTGATGGCCTAAGGTTCAGTATGGCCTAAGACTCTTTGGGTAGGGTGTGTTGTGGTGGTTATCCCAAGTGTGTGCAGGCATGTTGTTTTCCAAGTGACTTTAGGATGTGACCCAGGTGTCTTCGGGCGTGGTAGTGGTTGTTGTGTCCCAGGTGTTTGGGGTGTGGTTATGTGTGGTTGTTGTGGCCTAGGTGTTTTCAAGCATGGTTACATGTGTTAGTGGACTAGGTGTCTGCGGGTGGGATGTGTGGTGGTGTCTCCCAATGTTGTTGTTGTGGTGGAAGTGGGACTTTAGTGGAACCTCTGGAAGAGGCTTGACACGTAGGATGCCCTAAATAACCTGTGGGAAAGCAGTGTGGGGTATGGAAATATTAATGTTCTATTAATATTACTTTACCTGACTTGAGTTATTTGGGGAGTGTTCTTTAGTGAGGATGGGTGAATAGTTTCCTTGCTAAGTCCTTTGCTGACCTATACTTATTACGGGACATTATAGTGCCTCCTCACTTGTGCACAAGAGCTTTTTGTTTTCTCTTCTGAGTATACCTATATACAAAACCGACGTATATAAAATTTGTTTTAGGTTTCTAGGAGAACCATGAGGACTGTGATAGACCTTACTAGCTTGGGTGTCGGGAGTTGTTGTTTCTAGTTTTCCCTTCATTTAGTACTTTCCTTTAGAGTTTATTGTACTTTGTATAAATTTATTTTGGACATGCATGTGGGAATGGATTTTTTGGGATTTACTTTTACTTTTATCTTTTGGAGTTGTTTGGGACTTACCATTTTATCTCCCGATCTTGTTCTATAAAAAGGGTAATGCCTTCCATTTAATGTGATATTCTATACCCTTGGTGCTAGTCACCACTCTAGGGAATATTGAAGGCAGGACTTGGGGGTTATTATCTCTCCTTCAACTTGAATAAGGAAGGGTTTGGTAATTTGTTGTCTCTTGTCTCATCTTGGTGAAGGTGGGTTGTGCCATCACAACTTGGACTATAACCAACCAACAATAAAAATTGGAAGACTCAAATTATTCTTCTCTTTTCTTTCTTCAAAAACTAATAGGTAGTCTCTCTTCCTAAATGAATTGGTTTATATTTCTATTATTCCTTTATATATATTTCAATATATTGTTCTTATTCTTCCTTGAGAGATACAATTATCCCGTTATAATAACAATTCTAACTCACTAAATCAGTGACTCAATATTATTATATTTATATTTTTTGATACACACAACTATACAGGTGAATAATCACTTTTCTTTGGGGTCTTTGATATGTTACATAAATGAGAATAATTTAGAGATATTATGTATTTTAAATAATTATCTCCACATGTAGCACACAATATCCCATAGCTCATTTATTTTTCAAGGACTATCTATAGTGAAATTATTGTATTAACCTTTAGTTTTTTTCTCACTTTTTAATATAAGATGAAAAAGTATTCATGTTTTCTATATAATAACCTTAAATTATTCTTCAACTAAAATACCTTCCACAACATCTCCATATAAAACTATTCAAAATGGATGTATAAAATACAACATCAGTTTATGGATGTTGAGTCTTCTTCCATTCATCTTATGTGGATTCAAAATAAACCTATATACATTCTAGTTGAATCTATACACAAAAACAAATCAGTCACATACTAATTTTATCAATAATAAATCAAAATTATGTTTATGAATATTAAACACAAAATCTTGACTCATAAATATATTGAATTTAATTTTCCATATTCATTGAAATATTGAAGTCCTACTTCTTAGGATGATATAACTTCCCAAATTTTCATCTTATCTCCTCTTCATTCTCACTCACACAAACTCAGATAAAAAATGATTAAGAATTTTATGGATAACTCTAGAAATTATGAAACATTATCTATATTATTCTAGGAAACCCTTGAAGTTTATTCTTCTTTATCAAAAAACACATCCACTTTATCTTTACTCAAAATAGTTTTGAACCATGTCAAACCAAGAATCCTGATTATTTGAATTTGAATCATATAATTAGAAACTTTAGACATCAATTTCGTTAGAATTATAAATTATGAAAACTCTTATTTTTGGACTTTAAAAATTATCTTAAAAATATAATATATTTAATCTTATTATCTAGGATTGAAGATAAGCATCTCACAATTTTATTGCTTCAATCACAAACCCTTTGAGTATTTTATGATGTTTTAAACACTTTAAAATGGGTCTAGAATCATCCCAAATTCATTAATACTTTAGATATCAAATATATAAACTCAAATTTTTTCAGTATATAGAGACTTATGTTTTTCCTAAGTTTTTACACATACATAATCTGGAAATGAATCATACACAACTGTATGATGTCACTCATGCAACTCAAATGAAACCTACACAGACCTCCAATCACATATACATAGGTAATAACTCATATATAGGTGAGAAATGACACTAAAAAACTTCCATTAACCCATATAAAGTGTCTAAAACACATATAAACTAGTACTTAATATCTTAAATAACAAATACCTATAGATAAAATGTCTCATTAATAGTGTTGGAAAATAACTCATACATTGTTATGGACTTATCCATTTTTATGATTTCTGTACTTAAATTATATATCACTTCAAATTAAATCAAAATAACTCGAGAGTATTCCAAGGGATTCTAAATCTTCTTAAAAACATCATCCAAATGTGTATAAACACTAATTATAGCATCATTCATGTATATAACACCTTGGATGGTTTCTCATATCTTCAAGAAGGATTCCCTCCACAACTTTGAAATTGATTAAATACTTTTATTCACATATTAAAAATCTATCCATAATAGTTATAGTATAAATATTATTACAACCTTTGATAATGTTGTTGATAGTACTTCCATATCATTTTTACTTTCCTTATCCATACATTTCATCTTAAAAATAATTAGATTTTAAGGGTTTCTCACCAAGTAACCAAATTCATTTTCCTTTAACCAAATACATAGGTAACCTCTTCTCACACCCTTTACCAACATGAGATAAATATATTTTCATGTTTCATTGAAGTCAAATCTACATTACATAGAACACATTGAATTGATTTATATCAACAATAAATACAACTTAATCTCATTCAAATCCAAGGGAACATAATTCCCCCCCTTTGGATTTTTTTCAATACCATTTTACTTCCAAAGTCAATTCCATTTATTTATCCCCTTTATTGATAAGAAATTCAAATGGGGGAATTTGTTTCTCCCCATTAAATAAAACTACATGGAAGGGTTTTTTCATCTCCAAAAAAATATTTTAAATTTATTAAAGTAATATTCTCCCCATATGTTCATTAAATTTATAAGTTCACTATAAACACATGATAAAAGTGTGATGCAACATTATTCTTATAAAAATTTCATTAACCAACCAACTCTAAGTCTTATTAGACTAGACCAGTGTATAAAAATGGTGTGGTTAATTTAGAAAAAAGGCTATCCATTTTTTCACTTCAATGTGGAACCAAATTTGACTTAATTTCTCAAGGGGTTGTACCAACATACTTTCAAGTAATTTTAGAAACTTAAACTTCACTTGAACACACACATAAAAAAACATTTAATTACATGGTATTTATTCCCTATTTTGTTAGATAATCGCTCCCCATTTATTAAAAAAACAAATATGTGTTAGAAAAAAGATGGTAGAATGAAAATCATACCCCAAAAGTCAATTTTCATTAAATTAGTCTAGAATTCCATATTCATATGAGATGAATAATTTATAGTAGATTGGTCTTATTTGATAGGTCCCACAAGGGACTCTCTCAAACTTCTTCACATTCAATTCATGTCATTGGATATAAATAGATGAATATGGGAAAGATGTGGTCTTCCATTATCACTTTAATGTGAGAAACAGGGAAAATAATTTTGTCTCAATAAAAAATTCATTTTCTTGAATCTCTAAAGTTTCTATACCTCTTTGTTATTGTTTTAATTTTAATTTTACAAATAATTTCACCTTTAGGAAGCATGGTTATCTTCTCATTTTCAACATTTTCCTTAGATATACTGGGCTTATTTACTTTTTTAAAATAGGAAACTATCTTTCTTATTAGGTTTCTCTGATTTCCTAGCCTCTTGAAACTGATCAACCCTTATGATTAAAATTTATTTAGGCTCATACTAATCCTTCTTCAAGTGTGGATACTTATTATTTGAAATAGTTTTCTTGATTTTAGGAACCATTAGTGAATTTTCATTATTTTAAAATTATCCTAGATATCTAGTCATGAATTTGACAACCACATATCTTACCTTATTATAATTTATGCACACCTCTTTTCCAGAATTTGAAGTACCCATTTTGGTCACCCTTTTTACCTCTTAACTAGAAGTGTCAACCACCATGATAATCCTACTATCTATCTCTTAGATTTGATATTTTCTTATTTTTTATTTTTCCCTTATTTCACTGACATTCATGGATATTTGAATTCTTTTATGATGTGGCATAAATTAAAATAATACATGTATTTATTTCCTATAGGCTGTTCACCCCAATTATCCTTATTAGCTATCTTAATGGGTGTTCTCTTCTTCACCAATTTTAAAACCAAGGTAGATTCATTTATTTTCCTTTATTTCATATGGTATTGTGTAATTATTTCCTTATTAGTATAAGAATTAGAATATTATATTACATATTGAGATTATTCATAATATTGGACAACTTTCTTATAATACTAACATAAATTTTCATGTTGTTCAAATATGTTCATTGTGGATAGATTATTATTTTTATATAGAGTCAGTTTTCTTCCAGCAGGTGTCCTCATTTTCATAGGATTTCACTATTTCATTATGGATTATATTATTTACACATAATACCATGTTATGCCTACAATAAATAATCCTATTACCATACCTATATCAATACGAATATCTATTAATTAATCTTTTTCTCTTACTAGTGAATGCAATCTATCCAGTTTTACATGATTGATATCTTTAGAATATTTTATCCCCTTTTGGGATCTATGTAGATGAAATATTTTATGAGACATACTCACCTTTACCTTTAATGATTTAGTAGGAGATTAAATATTTTTATCCTTGCACATTTATACAATTTTTGAATTTAAGTATTCACTTAGATAAAATAAATATTTAACAAAAGTAGATTTTTAGGTTTATGGGATAACATTTTCAATGATCTTGAGGTGAATGGTTCACCTAATGATATGGAGGTATTTGTACCACCAACATGAGTCCATTTTTATAGAAAACACATCCCATATTCTTGTGTGGTAGCACCTTTCTTTTAAAAAGATTGTGAAGACCCAAATTATGTAGCTTTTAGATTTTTCAATTTCACTTACATCTCAAAGAACTTCATATGGAGAGTATACTTCTCATACTTAACTAAACTTAATATTTATTCCCATTTTTGATTAATTATTTGAAATTTATCCTCATTATTTTTATTTGTCTCTAATAAAAAACTATATAACTATTTCATCCTTTTTATCTTCACTTCTAACTGGGGAGAATTAACATCCATAGAGACTTTATAAATCCAATATAAATAATGGAACAACTACTTATTAACCTTTTATAAACCATATTTTTCACATAAATATCTATTAAATCCATATTCAATCATGGAAATGTTTTCATTTTAAAGTAAATTAGTTTCTTATTTGACTTTCAATATCTTTGTGAGAGTGTATTAACTAAAAATATTCTTGGCCAATGTTTCTTCCATAACATAATATCTTACTTCCAACTATGACTTCTCATCCTGGATTCATTGATAAATTTGAATATATATTTCACCACTTTATTAAGTACATCATTAAAATAATCCTTAACCTCAAGGTAGAGGTATTTAGTAGATTCAATTCACCCGTTATCATAGCTTAAGCTATATTCACTAGAGAAATAATATTCAATAGAAATAATTAAAAAATTATCACAATTATGAATACCTTATTCTAATAGTATCTTCTCCTTATTATTTGATATTTTTATCAGCTTCCTTAACGATTTATTATTCCTATTTTTGAGGTCCTAACATGTGCTTCCAGACATTCTGTAACAAATATATAAGTAGATTCTTACATTCAAGTCACTTCTTAAAACTCAAATATGCACTTTATGTATGTCTTATAAGAACAACTTAGAAAAAAAATTTATATCCAATAAGAGATATAACCTTTTCTATAATTATAAATTGTGATAGAACTCTATATACAATTAAAGGGAACTTACACTATGATACCAATTGTAAGTCCTAGCAGATCATGCATAAAAACATGAGGGAGGGGGGGGGGGGTGAATTAAGTATTATCCAATTTTACCAAATTAAAATTTATTATTTAAAACTTTTTAAAGCCTTTGTAACAGATTATTTAATGCTGGTTAAGACTAATGGATCATGTTTTGTTTAACCTATCACGAACAAATATTAAATAAATATAAAATCCTAAATAGAATAAGTATTTTTACAAGGTTTTTCCCCTCCTAGGAAACTTAGTTCTTGCCACATGTCCAAGTCACAGATTCTATACTAGAATATTTTTTATCAATATAAGTGGAGTTGTGGTCTATTTTTATCTTAACCCACCATAACCATATTACATAGGTGAGGGTTAATAATATAACACAAGTGAATATAAGATATATCCTATAACTTTCCTTCTAGATATAATCCCACTAGCTAGTATTTATTCACTTTATTACTCCTCTTTAAGAAGACAAAAATACTAAATAGATATGTCATTACACCCACACATATTAAATTTCTCCACCAATCATAAAGAGTATTTGAATTCCAAAAATTATTTAAAAAAATATCATGAAAATAAATCTCTAAAAAATATATAACTACCATATACTCTACTAAATTTGTTTCTTGGAATCCTATAAACTTCAAGTCTAACTAACAATAACCACAAATTGACACACTCAACTTTTCTTCTTCAAAACCCAACATGTAGTCTATCTTAATCAAAAGTTTAGTTGTGATTTATATTCTTCCACACTCCAACACACATCATATTCTTCTCCTTCCTTGAGAGTTATAGTTTTATTATCACACTCATGGTTCTAACAAACTACAAAATTTGATCAAAAACATTATCTTTCTCTTACGTTATACACACAACTATACAGGTGGATCCCTACTTTTTTTAGTTCCTTATCATATTCCATAAATGGGAATATTTTAGAGATATCATGTAGGTTATATAAATCAGATCCAAAAGTATAAAATGATATCACATATAACAAACCAATATTTTATGATATATTTCTCTTAAAATAAATTTAATTTCTTTGATATATTTATTTACATACAACACTAGGTTGAAACGAACTGTGATATACTATTGAATTATTATTATTATTTAATGTGATATTTTTAATATAATTGTTGGATTAGTGGGTATTAATATGAATAAATAAATTATGAATAAAATATTTTTTACACATCTATATAATTAATTCATTGGTTATAAATTCATAAAATAATTTTAAAGTAAAAATAAATGTTTTTTGAAAAACAATTTTTATGCACATAATGTGTTATTATATTAACAAATTAAATTAATCACTATGGATGAGTGATTTTAATGAAATGTATATATTACATATTCAATAAAATATTTTAACATCCATCTAATGGATTTTACTGGGAATGAGATAAGAATAAATCTATTTTTATGCTTGAAAACACATTTTTTGTATAAAAATTTTCATTACATTTTGGATGCTTATTTTAAAATGGATATTCCCAATTTTATAAATTTAATAATTAAAAATGGATTCTATATTTGGAATAATGAGGATAAAATTTTGTAAATAGGCCAATTTTATTTTTGTTTATTATGAATAGTAACCATGGTAAATATTTGCCGACTCAGTAAGGGTAAAATGGGTAAAACATGGATAAAGAAATGGGATAAGGCCTAAAAATTTCCAAGAAACATTAATTTATTTAATTTGATTGGTTAATTTATACCTTAAAAATATTATATTTTAAGTTTGGGAAATTTCCTTCCACTTTCCTTTGAAAATTACCTTAATATTATCTTAAGTAAATAATAACTTCAAAATTCCACTCTCTTGGTTTTAATATTTATAATATTTTTTTGTAGAGATAAAAAGTGGTAATAATTTGTTATAAATGGTTATTTTAAATATTAATAATTTTTTTTTATCATGGTAACTTATTTTTAATTTTTATTGATTGAATAGTTACCTTAAAGGATTACGAAATGCTGACACAATACTTGTTCAAGAAATAGAAAAATCAGATAAATGATTTTAAAAATATTATAAGTAATGAAATTTAGATGAATTATTTTGTTTCATGAATTTTTTAGATAAATATAAAATATTAATTATTTATTTTTATATTTTTTAGTCTATTTCAATTTCATCTTGTTGTTTTTGAAGTCAAACTTTGTGAATAGTCACAAAAATAATTTTAATGATATCTTATGTTAAATAATATTTTATTAAATTGTTTAAAATTCATAAAAATATTATATTTAGATAATTTAATGGGATATAATCTATATCATAAGACATTTTCCATTTATTTTCTATTTATACTTTTATAGTAACTTTTATGACCCCCAAAGAGTAAAAAACTTTGATATCATGATAATCATTAAAATGGTTAACGAGGAGTTAAAACTAAGTGACAAGTGTTAAAAAATCATATAAAATTATATTAATTTTATGATATGAGATGATTTAGAATCATTCTCACCATATATAATAAATATATCAATTTTTTTCCACTTTAACATGAAGATTAATGTATATTAATTTAATACTTTAGGTAATTCCAAGGGTGTCCCTTCCTACACCTATAAAAGGGGACATCCTCTTCTCTTTTATTCACAAAGTTTGAGCCTTATAGGTTAGAAAAAACCTAACCTAATACCATACTATATTCCTTCCCCAATTCCTAAGGGTTTTTGTTTTTCTAAAATACTATCTTTTTAAGGCTAAAGGTTTAAGACAAAATAGGTTTCTCAAAGAATATGTATAACTCTTAATCAAGTACTTTCAATTTTATTCCTTATTATACCTACTATAAATATATGGTATCCAATATAAAATAAAACATTAATTATATTAAATATAATTAATTTTTAATTTTATGTTGTAGCAACTATTATCCACCTCCTTTCCATCCTATGGGGAAAGAAAATATCGCTCATGCATATGTGTGGACTACCACCTCTATGAAGCGATGCATTTTGTTTTTCATCCCACTTCACATTAATGGTTATAATGATGAAATTAATAAATATATATTTTATTTATGATATTATTATAGTTATATAAATGTGATTTATTATTTCCTTTTCTTTCATTCTATCTATGAAAAAGTGGAAACATCACTCGTGCATATTTATGGACTACCGTCTCCACAAAGTGATGTAATATATTTTTCATCACTGATTTATATTAATAGTCATAAAATAGTATAAAAAGATTAAATATAATAATAATTACATTATTAAAACTCTTTATATTTTGAGACAGTGATCAAGGTACAAGGACCAGGACTGCCAAACCGAAACATGCATGGAAAATGACGTAGTTATCACCCAGAACAATGATTTTAATAATTAATTTTTAGTTAATGGGTGATAATATGTTATAAGTCAATAATATATGTTATGATATATATTATTATGGTTATATAATATATTTATAATAAATATATATTTATTATACCTATGTTTTAAATAATTATAAATAAAGACGAGACTTGAGGTAAGGGATTTATGATTCAATCTCATTTTAATCAGAATTGTTTATGCTTAAATTTACATTAAAGGAGATTATATAATACTTATATGATAAAAAAATTTATTTTCTTATAATATATATATATATATATATATAATTTTCAATTTTTAGTTCCATTTTCATCTCTTTCTTACTCAAAATGGTTCAGAATTGTTTTTTAAGAAAGGACAACCTTATTTCTCCTCTTTTGGTTAGGAATATTTCTCCTCCATATCCTAGTTCTATAAAATGTTTTCAAGAATGTTTTTAATATGATATTTTTTCGTTTGAATTAATTTTTACCCATGTTTTAATTTCTTTAATTTTTTTTAGAAATAATATTATTTTCATTTTCTAAATGATAGATTTTTTATAGAGGAGTAAATAAAATATTTATTTTAAACCATTAAAACATTAATGTAATTTCCCAACATAATTACCACTAAATTATTGGAAGTTTTATATATAGGTTTCATTGTTCTTTTCAAATAAAATTTTTTCTATAAAATATTTGATTTTTGGATTTTAAATAAGTGATTTAAAATTGAAAATTTTATTTTCCTCAAGAAATATTACAATTATCATTTAAATAAAATTTTTATATATAACAAAATAATTTGATGTTACTTATTATTTACTAGGGATATGATCCAATTATATCATCTTGTTTTTCTATGTATGGATTATGATCATAATCTATCCATCCTATGAATTATTTTTCATGTTTTTTTATTTCTCACTATGATTATTATTTCTCACATTATGATTTTTGGTTTTATTTAGTGTCTAGAACTGGAAAGAATCATGTTAATGCTGAATGTGATAGAAAATGTAATGATTTTCCTCTTTAGAAACTGAATTTTATAGAATCTAGAATGACAAATATTATTATTATTCTTATGAAACATTCTCAAGATATGAATCATGAAGAGATTATAAATAATAAAATTAGGGAACAATGTATTGTTTAGTTTTTAATGAGGTAGTGTCCACATTTGTTTAGTGGGTTTTTTGGTCTTATAATTTCTAAATGATGGATTAGTACAACTGAAAATATATTTTCCACCCTCCAATTATTAGTGGATGAAAAATTTATTTTGGATCTTTTTCATTTTAATGTGAAGTAGATAAATGTTGGAATCTTATAAATAATACGAGGCAAGAGGAAGAAATCAACTCTGTGACATGGGAAGATTTTAAGAATGTATTTTTCAATAAGTATTTTCCTATAAACCTTTGTACAAAAATAAAGATGGAGTTCCTATAACTAAAATAAAATGATAATAAATCCATCAGTACTTATGAGGTAAATTTCACAATACATGGAAGGTACAATTATAGTTTTATCTTCAACCCTGAAATAAAAATTGATCAATTCATTAGTGGCTTGTGACAATGTATTCTAATGGAATTAGATATAAGATAATTTTATAGCTATGATTAAATCATTCAATGTGACCTCAATATATAAATGAAGATGAAGTACCCACATTATTTTCATGTTTTTAGGGATAATAAGAAAAATATGGAATTTCGAGGAAATTATAATAATAAAACCCATTGAGAATGGAAATTAATCATCCATCATGAAATATGTGTGGAAGGAAGAATGGTGGAAATTACCTTATCCGGTATGGTAATTATTTTAATTTTAGAAAATAATTCCATTGAGTAAAATAATTTTTAAGCGATGTGAAGAGAATATTTAATGAATGAAATGGTGAGAAACCTCAACTAAATGTTCCACCCACTCTAAAATGATTTAATTATGAGGAGTGTATATATTTTAATAACTAGTGTATGAATATGAGGGTTAATGATGATAATTGGCATAAAAAACCTCTTAATCCAAGAGATAAAGGGAATGATTATATGATCACAACAGTTGAAGTGGGTTATGGGAACAAAGCAGTGAAATGTACAATTACCTTACACTCTAGAATAAAAAATTTATTATTTGTTTTTGGATATATCTACACATTATAACCGAATAATTTTCTAATTGCATCACTTCACCACCTCAATGATTAAATGTTGAGTTAGCAGAGAGAACTCTTAATAGTATGTGGATTTCATCTCAAGTCTATAGTTCCTATCTGATATATGTTTATGGGAATTTGTTTCCTATAAATATTATGATTCCTCCTATAGTTAAATTTGATGTGATTTTGGTCATGTATTGGATTTTTTTATATATATTCCATATCAATCTTCAAGGAATGGAATTCATGTTTGATACGTTGAATCAACCTATGACTGGATTTCAATTCGAGGATAAATATGAACTTTCAATGGAAGTTACATACATTGTATGGGTATTAATACCTCTATTAATAAGGTATATTTATATCAAATAGATAGGGAAAACTAAAAATTGAATATAAGTCTATTTTCTTGGGAATACCCTAATGTATTTTTAAAATAATTACCCATTATTCCCCTAAATTATGAAGTTGAGTTTTTAATAGAACTCATATTTGGTGCTATTACTATTTTATACACTCCAAATAGAATATATCTAATTGAGTTTTAAGAATTAAAGAAGAAACTATTATATAATCTTGATAAGGGATTCATATGCCGTAGTGCATCACCATGGGATGCACTTATTCTTTTTGTTAAGAATAAATATGGTTTAATTCACATTTTATATAATTATTGAGTACTTAAAAAGATAATTATCATGAAAATGTATCCTCTACCCTATATTTATGACTTATTTTATAAAATGCATGAATTTCATTGATTTTAAAATATTTAAATTCATTTAAAATATCACTAATTGAGGTTAAAGAAGGAAGATATACATAAGATACCCTTTTATACCAGGTATAGTCATTATGAATTTATAGTGAGTACATTTGTGCTTACAATTCCAATGCTATCTTCATGGATTTAATTAATAGAGTCTTTATAGATAATCTTGATTAGTTTTTGGTTTTATTTATATATGATATTATTATATATTCAAATAGTAAGGAAGAATATGATGATCATTTGATAATTGTATTCAAGAACCTAATTAAAGAGAAGTTGTATGCTAAATTTTAAAAATGTGAATCTTGGATTCATAAAACTTAATTATTGGGTCATATAATATCAAGATAAGGTTTATTGGTAGATTATTAAAAGACAAATGTTTTTGAGAAATGGATTAGAACAAATATGGTAACTGAGATATATAGTTTTATTTTTCTTATTGGATATTATCGATACTTTTTGAGAAATGTTTCATGAATATCTTATCCACTCAAAAAGTTTACCTGTAAGGGGGTTAAGTTATTTTTGAGAGATGGATGTGAAGAAAATTTCAAATAGTTAAAGAGAAGGATAGTCAGTGCACCTATTTTCACACTACCCTATAATAGAGAATTCTTTTTCATCTATAGTGATGCATTAAATAAGGTACTATGATTGGTCCTTAGACATAATAGAATAGTTATGAAATATATATCTCACTAACTGATAATATATGAGAAAAATTATTTGAACATGATTTGGAGATGGAAATAGTAAATTTTTATTGAATATATAGAGTATTTATACTTATAGTGAAAGGTATGGAATATATATGAATCATAAAATCTTTAAGTTTATATTCACATAGAAAAAGTTGAATATACACTAGAGAATATGGTTAGAGTTGATTAAAGATTATGTCTACTCAATAAATTACCACCTAGAAATAATACCATGGTGGATCATAATTTTAGTAAAAAATACCATGATGGTTTATCCATGATAAGGATTGAAAGAGATCTAATTATTATGTATTTTTATAATATGGAACATGAAGTCCTAAGGAAATGGGATATATCCTTTCTTTATCAGATGAATGTTCAACTATCCATCTATGTGTAGATTAAAGATGTGTAGAAGAAAGATGTAGAATTATAGAATAAAGTGAGGAACGTTCTTGAGTTTAACTATAATTGTGATGAAATGATAAGGTTCAGGAATATAGTACACATTCCATTAATACAAGAATTAAAGAAAGAGCTCTTATATGATTCTCATAGTTTACAATTATCCATTCATCATGGAAGTATGAAGATGTATAGAGATCTAAAAGAATATTTCATGTGGGATAACATGAAAAGGGACATTGTAGAGTATGTCTTTTGATTCTTGGAATTATATCAAATTAAGTATGATATATAAAAGTCTAAGGGGATATTATAACCACTAACCATACCTAAATAGAAATAAGAAATCATAATGATGTATTTTTTCACTGGACTCCCCAAAACATCAAAATGACATAATTATATTTTGGTTATAGTCAACCTCCTTATGAAATTAAAATATTTTATTTACATTAGATAATATTTCTATATTTATTTACTTTATAGGATATAAATTAATTTGTTAAATTTTATAGAGAACTACATTCTATTATATCTAATTGGTATCTGAGGTTTAACATGAAGTTCTAGAGAGTTCTTATATAGGATCTGGATATAGATTTGAGTTTCAGTATTGCATGTTTTCCTTAGATAGATGGATAATATAATATGACCATTAAAACTATAGAAGATTTATTGAGAGATTTTACTATAGATTTCAAATGTGTTTGGGATTAAAACCTTCATTTGGTGGAGTTTTCCTACAAAAATAGATTTTACTCAAACATTTAGATAGATCATATAAATTCCTCTATGAAAAGAAGTGCAGAACTCCAACGTGTTGGGTTGAAGTTAGAAAAATAAATATATTATGACCTAATCAAGTAGTGGAAATGGAAAATAAGTATATATCCATTAAAAAACACACTAGGGAAGCTCAGAGTTGACTGAAAAGTTATATTGACAATCACCTATGAAATCTGGAGTACAAGGTTGATGATAATGTATTCCTAATAATACCTCCATATAAGAAGGTTATGATATTTGGAATGAAGTGAAATTTTAACCCTAAATATATAGGTCCCTTATAAATTATTGATCATATTGGGATGGTATCTTATCTCTTAGAGCTTCCATCAAATCTCTCTCTAGTTCATGACATGTCCATGTATCTCTCCCGATGAAGTCAAAACCTGATCTTACACATGTACTAAACTAAAATATCACACCACTATAGTAAGATCTCTCTTATGAGGAATTACCAACGGATATTATTAATTTAGGAGATAAAGTGTTGTAGAATAAGACCATTAACCTAGTCAATTTTTTGTGTGGTGAAACCATAAATTTTAAGAAGCTACATAGGAACTTGAGAATGTGATGAGGAAAAATTAGACTCTGTTATTTGTAGTAGAGTGATGTAATATTGATGGATAAATTCTTATAAGGTTGTATAATGTAACTCCCCAAGATTTTATGATATATTTATTTTTTAATTAAATTGAAATTATTTGATATCTTGTTTTATATACAACACTGGGTTTAAACGAACCAAAATATACTATTGAATCATTTTTATTTAATATGAAATTTATCTCCTAGTGGTTTAATTAGAGGGTATGAAAAAAATAAATAAGTTATGAAAAATAATTTTTTTACACACATGTATATATATATTTGATTCATTTTTTATTAATTGATAAAAGCATTTGAAAGTAAACAAGTGATGTTTTTTTGAAAAACAGTTTTATGCGCGTAATGTGTTCTTATATTAATAAATTAAATTAATCCCTATTAATGAATTATTTTAATGAAATTTATATATTATATATTCAATAATTTTTTTCAAAATTAATCTAATCATTTTTACTAGGCATGGGATAAAAATAAATCCAGTTTTATACTTAAAAACACATTTTTTGAAAAAAAATTCATTACGTTTTGTGCCATTATTTTAAAGCAGATTTATAATACTTAAAAAAATTTAATATTGAAAAATGGATTAAATATTTAGAATATTTTTTTTAAATTAGGTAAATATGAAACTTTAATTTTTGTTCATTATGAATTATAACCGGGGTAAATATCTGTTCCCTCAGCAAGGGTAAAATGGGTAAATAGGGTTAAAAATATGTGATAAGGCATATAAATATCCAAAGTCTTGACTTCATTTAATTTTATAGGATCCTTTTGATCTCAATAATATTTTATACAACTTGTTTTCCAATTTATTTTTTCTTTACTTTGATAATGACCTTAATATTATTTTAATTAAAGAATAAATACAAATTCCACTCTCTTTATTTTAATATCTCTAATATTTGTTTCTTTGCGATAAAAAGAGGTTATGTTTAGTTATAAATAATTATTTTAATTATTTATGAAATTTTTTTCATTGTAATTTATTTTTAATTTTTAGTGATGTAATAATTACCTTTAATACTTACGTAAAGATGAGATAGTAAATTTTCAAGTAATAGAAAAATCAAATTCATTATTTCCAAAATATTAAAAGTAATATAATTTGGATGAATTATTATGTTTCAAGAATTTTATAGACAAATACATATTTTTATTTTTTAAAATTATTTATTCAAATTTAATTTATATATTGTTATTTTTAATGTCAAACTATACGAATAATCCCCAAATGACTTTAATGGTATCTTATGTTAAATAATATTTTATTAAATGATTTAAAATTTATAAAAATATTATCTTTGGACAAGTGAATGGTATATGGTATATCATATCCAAAAAGTTTCACTTATTGGTCAATTTTCCTTTTACAATAACTTTAACGACCCTTAAATACTAAAAAACATTTATATCATAGTAATCATCAAAAGGGTTAATGAGAGATTAAAATTAAGATATAAGGGTTAAAATATCACATAAAATTGTATAAATTTTGTTTTATGAGATTATTTAGACTCATAATAAATTTAAATTCTAAACATATCAATTTTTTCCACTTTAACCTAAAAATTAATTTATATTAATTTAATACTTTATATAATTCCAAGGGTGCCCCTCCCCTCAATTATAAAATGAAACCTTATCTTCCCCTTTATTCACAATGTTTGAGCCATATATATTGGAAAATAATTTCCCCAATAACATCCTATATTCCTTAAAAACTTCCTATATCTTCTGTTATTTACAAAATACTATCCTTTTAAGGCTAAATGTTTAAGTCAAAAGAGGCTTCATTATAACTCTTAACTGAGTTCTTTCAATTTGATTTATTCTTCTTGCTCCTCTAATTATATGGTATCTATTATAAAATAATTACTTCAAAATATTAAATATACTTAATTATTATTATTATTATTATGTAACAACCATTATATACCTCTTTTTCATCCTATGGGAAAATAAAACATCGTTCATGCATATGTGTGGACAACCACCTCCATGAAGCGATGCGTTTCTTTTTTCATCACTGCTAAAAATCGATGGTTATAATGATATATTTAAGGAATATATATGATATTTATGATATTATAATGGTTATGTAAATGATTTTTTTTATATCTATCAAAAATTGGAAACATCACCCGTGCATACGTACGTACTACCGTCTCCATGAAGTGATATAATTTATTTTTCATCATAGATTTATATGAATAGTTATAAAAGTGTATATAATATTATATATGATACTAATTACATGATTAAATTCCAATATATTATGGAACCATGATCTAATTATAATGAGCAGGACCGCTGAACCGAAATATGCATGAAAAATGAAGAAGTTATCACCCCAAATAATGATTTTAATAATTAATTATTAATAATTGGTGATATGATGTTATAATTAAATCATATATGGTATTATATATGTGTGATTATGGTTCTATAATATTTTTATAATAAATCTATATTTATTATATAGGAGGTTGTAACATGTTCGAAGAAATATGAGACTTGAGGTAAGGGATATATATTTCAAATTCATTTTAATCGAGGTTTTTTATACTTGAATTTATATTGAGGGAAATTATATGATCATTATTTAATAAAACTATTATTCCATTATCCTTTAGTTTTTTTTAATTTTGAAGTTTTCTTACCATTTTAATCTATTTGGTACTCAAATTAGTTCAGAATTTTTTTAAGAAACCTGACCTTATTTATATTCTTTTGGTCAAGAATATTTCTCCTCCATATCCAAGTTCTCCAAAATATTTTCAAGAATGTATTTAATATACTAAAATGATTGATTAAATTAATTTTACCCATGTTTTAATTTATATAAAAAGGTTTAAAAATATTCTTATAGTCCTTATCTAAATGAGGACACTACTACAAAAACGGGCTTTATCAGCGCTCAAAACAGGCTTTAACAACGTAAAAAAAGTGCTGTAAAGCTCAGCGCTGATAAATTCCCTACCTACTGTAACATGAAATTCTGAAGTAGCACACACAAACAAGACCTGCAAAAAAATCAGCATATCAAACAAGCAGTTCACACAGATAAAATATGCAGTGGTATTCAATTTGGGATAAAACGATGGGAAAAAATCCATACCAAATGTGATGTACTAATTATTCATTATGATTATCAAAAGGTAACATTAAATACTATATACTCCAAATGATATCTTATATTACCTAAAATAAAATATATAGATAGAGTTCAATGTCATATCCTTAAGAAAAATTTGATTAAGGCATGCATGTGAGTTATTCATCATGTTTTTTGTGGTTAAGATTCATGTCAAGATTGGATATGGAATTTGTTTATAGATTTTGAGTTCCTTTTGGGATATGTTGCCTTAGGAATTAGAGAGTTTCCCCTTTAGATTCCTCATGGTAGATGGATTTGGGTGATTCTTGAGACACTTAAGGAAATGTGTTCTTGTGGTTGATGCCATTGTATTATGGTGTGTTGTCTTCTTTTCACGCCATTTATAGAATTTATAAATGGTGGGAAGATATATTCTTATTCTTTGACTGTCCTAGACTCTTGATTAGTCGTCATGTAGTGCTTTTATTGGGGGACACAATTTAGAAGAACCCATGTGGGTACACTTTTATGGGGAAGTTTCCTATTCATTTTGAACTTTTACTATTTTACATACATAGAAAATGGATGGGTTGTATGAATCCAAGTAAAAACCATGAAACTTACCTTTTTGAGGGAATTGTTAGGAACATGGGTTGTTCATGGTTAGGAGAAACCATGTGGTATAGATCTACATTTTAACTAAGTCATTTTGAACTATTAGAACATGGTTAGTTAACTATTTTTCCAAACTGTGCAGAAGAGGGTTTCTTATCCAATGGATCCCAAAAAGTTGGTGAATAGTTTGGAAGACTACCCAACTAGACCATGAAAGTTACTGATGATATGGCATAATTTAATTGATTTAAACCAATTTTCTCATGTCCCCTTCCTAAAATTTAGTCTAAGAGCCCTTTATCTTGAAAATTTATCCAATTTAAATTCTCTATTATTTTTTTTCTTTTGTTCTTATACCTCTCCCTTTCCTCATTGTTTTCATCCCTCACAATGAATTCTAGGGATAAAGGTTTATATTTAAGGTGTGTGCTGAATTATTAATGGGGGTTTATTTTCTAAGGACTAATTAGTACTATACGAGGCTTGTATAAGTGTCTTATGTCATAAGTAATTACTTTTGGATTGTTTTCTGTACATCAGTTGTTGTTTTCACTTAAAAAGTATGTCCATTTTAAACAAAAGAGAGACACTTTCAGTGATACCGGTCACACCATGCCTCAGATTGATGCAGGGTTGACTCATACACATCACAAATGACCCATTTATTATTCTCCTAAAGTATCAACACAATCAAAATGCGTTTGATCAATTTTATGTATGTCTATTGTTGTTTTCACTTAAAATTATGTCCATTTTAAACAAAAGAGAGACACTTTGAGTGATAACAGCCACAACATGCCTTGTATTGAGGTGATTTTAACTCATAAACACCACAAATGAACCATGTATCTTTGGACTAAAGTATCAACACAATCCAAATGCGTTTGGTTAGTTTTACATATGTTAGTTATTGTTTTCACTTAAAATTTTGTCCATTTTAAACAAAAGAGAGAAACATTGAGAAATAATAGTCACACCATGCCTAAGAATGAGGAGGTGTTGACTCGTAACCATAAAAAATGACCCATGGATCGTTTTACTAAAGTATTAACACAATCCGAATGCCTTTGGTCGGTTTTACGTACGTCAGTTATTGCTTTCACTTAAAAATTATGTCCATTTTAAACAAAAGAGAGACACTTTGAGTGATAATGGTCAAACTGTGCCTCAGATTGAGAAAATTTTTACTTTTACACATCAAAAATGACCCATGGATCATTCTTCTAATGTATCAACACAATAAAAATGAATTTGGTCAGTTTTCCGTATGTCAGTTGTTGTTTTCACTTAAAATTATGTCCATTTTAAACAAAAGAGAGACACTTTGAGTGATACTGGCCAAACCATGCCTCAGATTGAGGAGGGGTTGACTTTTACACATCACACATGACCCATGTATCGTTGGATTAAATTATTAACACAATCTGAATGTGTTTGGTTGGTTTTCCATATGTCAGTTGTTGTTTTCACTTAAAATTTTGTCCATTTTAAACAAAAGAGAGAAACTTTGAGTGATACTGGTAACAACATGCCTCATATTGAGGAATTATTGACTCGTATACATCACAAATGACCCATGTATAATTGGAATAAAGTATCAACACAATATGAATGTGTTTGGTCAATTTTCTGTATGTCAGTTGTTGTTTTCACTTAAAATTCTATCCATTTTAAACAAAAGAGAGAACTTTGAGTGATATAGGAAACACCATGCCTTGGATTGAGGTAGGGTTGGATCGTAAATTTCAAAAAGGAATCATGTATAGTTATAATAAATTTTCAACACTATATGAATGCTTTTGGTCGGTTTTCCGTACGTTAGTTGTTGTTTGCACATAAAATTCTGCCCATTTTAAACTAAAGAGAGACACTTTGAGTGATACCAGCCACAAAATGCCTCATATTGAAATGGGTTTGACTTTTAAACGTCCCATATGACCCATGTATAGTTTTAATAAAGTATAAACACCATCAAAATTCTTTTTTTCAGTTTTATATACATCAGTTGTTGTTTTCACTTATAATTCTGTCCATTTTAAACAAAAGTGAGACACTTTGAGTGATACCGGTCACACCGTGCCTTATCTTGAGGCGAGGTTGACTCATACACATAAAAAATTACCCATTTATCATTATCATAAAGTATAAACACAATCCTAATGCGTTTTTTTGGTTTTCCATATGTCAGTTGTTGTTTTCACTTAAAATTCTGTCCATTTTAAACAAAAGAGAGACTCTTTAAGTGATACCGGACACACTGTGACTTATATTGAGGTGGGGTTGACTTATACATGTCAAATATAACCCATGGATATTTTTCATAAAGTATAAACACAATATTAATGTGTTTGGTTGGTTTTACATACGTCAATTGTTGTTTTCACTTAAAATTATGTCCATTTTAAACAAAAGAGAGACAATTTGAGTGATACCGGTCACACTGTGCCTTGGATTGAGCCATGGTAGACTCATACACATAAAAAATGACCCATTTATCATTATCCTAGAGTAAAAATATAATATGAATGTGTTTGGTTGGTTTTCCATATGTTAGTTGTTGTTTTTACTAAAAATTCTGTCAATTTTAAACAAAAGAGAGACACTTTGAGTGATACCGGCAACACCGTGCCTCAGATTGAGGTAGGGTTGACTCTTAAACATCAAAAATGACCCATGTATTGTTCTTATAAAGTAAAAACACAATCTGAATGCATTTGGTTAGTTTTCCATATGTCAGTTGTTGTTTTCACTTAAAATTCTGTCCATTTTAAACAAAAGAGAGACACTTTGAGTGATACCGGCCACACCGTGCCTCTTATTTAGGTGGGGTTGACTTTTAAACATCATATATGACCCATGGATCATTATCCTAAATTATTAACACAATAGTAATGCTTTTTTTAGTTTTACATACGTCAGATGTTGTTTTCACTTAAAATTCTATCCATTTTAAACAAAAGAGAGACAATTTGAGTGATACCGGTCATACCATGCCTCTGATTGAGGGGAGGTTTACTCATACACGTCAAAAATTACCCATTTATCATTCTACTAAAGTATAAAAAAAATAAAAATGCATTTGGTCATCTTTCTATTTGTCAATTGTTAATTTCACTTAAAATTCTGTCCATTTTGAACAAAAGAGATACACTTTGAGTGATACCGGTCACACCATGCCTCAGATTGAGGTGGGTTTGACTCATAAATGTTAAAAATAACCCATGGATAATTGTGCTAAATTTAAAACATGGATTTTTTTGGGGAGACCCAGTAGAGGAAGGAGGTTCCAACAATATTCATTTTCTTATTATGGATAATTAGAAAACATACAATTTCTACCAATGAAAATGTTCAACGCTAGATAAAACATTTAGAATCTCAATGATCATACTACAATAAATTTAGGGCGGAGATTTTTAGTCATATTTTCTTTGAATGTGAGTGGGAATGCATGATATGAAGGTATTTTGGATATTTTACTGGTTTTTCTTATCCAAAGACCAAATAAAAGTGGTTCATCATTCTTGCATGTTTCTAGTGCATTTCATCTATTAAAATGGACAAATGACTCATTATAGAAAAGATGTTTTATTTAATAACAATTAAAATTTTCCTAAGAACATTTATATACCACAATTTTTCATCTTTTGATCTCCGTGAACCCCTCTAAAAAATGTACGCCAATTGTACACATCCCCAAGTTTGTTCTTCATGCTATTTGTGTAAAATCTTCCATCAGGTATGCATCCCACTCATTTATGAAAAAATCTATATCATCTTGTGAATATGATGCTTTTTGACAGTTAGAGTAGTACTGAAAAATATATAAATAAATTATTAATAAATAATTTTAATGAAATAGTAGTTGTTTTTGAAAATATCTCTTTAGGGTTGCTAGTTTGTTGATGGAAAACGATCTCTCTCATAAATTTATAAACATAATAACCACAATATTTTCCATTTGATTGTTTTGGACACTACATAATCTTTGATCATTAAGAGAATAAGTAACTTATTTTGATATGTGTTTGGATAGTTAAATTTTATTATATATACCCTGATACTTGTCTAGACATAATACTTTCTGACCTCCTTATGCTTAGCCCCTATCTGCATTCCTTTTTTAGAAAATATTGATACACCACCCTATCATAACATAATCCTTAGTAAAAGATAATATAAATTATATAAATTGATGTTTAGACCTAAAATTTAGGTTTTAGTATCTTATAGATTCACAAACTTCATCATGTGTGGTTGGTTTGTTGTATATCCTTGCATTGAATCCAGAAAATAAATATTTAGAGTATCCAAGTTCACCGCAATTAGCAGCCAATATTTCCTAAAAAAACAAAAAGGAATAAGTAATTAAAGAAGTGAAAATATAATTTATATTATTTAATCGTAGAGTTTTACCCCTACATGGTTTGTATTAGGAAGAGTCTGCCATCCATAATCTTGCTTTCAAATGTTTTCAGCAAGCCTTTCACTATTTCACCCCTTATTGATGGCTCTAATTTCGTTAGTTGTGTAGATGTTCTATGAGGACTAATGTGTCCAAATTTTGGCTCATGGAAAAATCCCTCCAACTATTTTTCATATATACTGCTTCCAATAATATAAAATGCATTTAGTCATAATTAGCACATTATATCATCTTTTAGAAAATCAATTCATTAAAACATACCTCATATATATATATATTTAAAACTATGATGCCTAACCCATAATATTCAAGGATTTCATTTACATTTTCAGAATCAAAAAAATCATCAATTTCCTCTCCATATATATTCTTTTCAAAAACAAATATATGACCACTACCACTTTTTAGCTTCGTATCCACATGAGTCTTCAATGCTAGTAAATGTGGATAGAGAACAGGTGGTGTAATTATGCTTTCAGTAGATCTTTTGGATTGGTTGGTCGATCCTTTAAATGCTTTTGAGCTTATGTTTCTTATCACCCCCTTCCATTTCTCCATCTATAATAAAATTCATTGGTTCAGACCTTTTTTTCATTAATTGTTAAATGTTTAGCTTGCAAAAAAGGAAATAAATACCTCTTTCTCTACATATACTCTTACAAGTTGTGGAAGCCATGCAATGAATGTCCCAATATCCTTTTCAACCATATGAATATCATCGTCATCAAGTGGAATAGATAGATTTTCATTTGGATCATGATCTATAGTAATCACCACTTTCAGATGATCTTTTGGAAGTGGTCTTTTATTCAGCTTGTCCTCTAGGATGTTAAACACCATAACCCTCACTACAAGGTGATAGGTGGGTGTTGATAGATATAAATCACAGTCATTATCACCTTGTATAAGATCAGTACAGGAAAAGTATTAGTGTTTTTATGATTCATATTTTATGGGAAAAATTATTAGAATATTGATTACCATGGCTAAGACAACTCTTTGAGGGGAATGGCTCACCTCAAAGCTGGTGGGGGGGGGGGGATCTTCATGCACTTGTTGTTCCTGATTTGTGTCTTCTCCTTTCTTATCACCCATAAAAGTTTCCAGAAACTCTCCCTGCCATTGAAATCATTCTTCAATAGTTTCTAGTCTTTCTCTCATTTGTTTCATTTCTATCATCCATTTATTTTTTTTCTCAAAATATACTTGGGGTGTCACCCCAAACCCCACACCTCTTACATAACCATATTGTTATGGATGTTTCAAATCCGTTCATAATAGGTCTGTATCCGCTATAGGAGTAGCTGATTCCTATGACTGTCAGATATATGAAAATTAGTAATTATTATTATGTAATAGAAATTTAAAACAAAACTTTTTTTGTCATAATTACACATATTTCCACACTTTTTGTGTGTTTTCATCTTCTAGATACCCTTCCTTATTCACACGTTCCTCCTTCCATAGCACATGACATGGGATGGAAGTGTCTTTGGCTTTAGAATCATCAATATAAATATAAATATAGAAAGATAATTATGATGTTGTTTCTTGGCACATAACAATATTACTGTAAATTTAAAATATGTACCATTCTCTTTTCCAGTGAAGCATACCCAATCCTTACTTTATGATAGGGGTATGTTGGTTTGACGCACATTACTTATTTTTAGTACTGAGTTGCTATTTCATTAATGAAATATTGACAATCAAAGTAATGAATACACATATCATCAAACAACGTATTATCAACCACAATGTATATGGAACTTATCATCCCCATGCTAGGTAATAAATGCATCTCATGCTTCTTAGGATATCATATGAGCGTAGAAAAGGGGTGGGTGAGGGTTTATTTTACCTTTGGAATCTTTCAGGTGAAATTTTGTTATAATAGTGCAAAAACATCAATGAATCCTTCCTGAAAGCCTTTGTACAAAATTCTTGTGTGAATCATCTACTATAAATATACTTTGCAAGGGATTGAGAAGAGTAAGACACTATTTCATTATTTTATTTTCTAGTAAATTAAAGAAATAATATCATAATGTTATTGTTATTTCTTCCCAGATCATAGCCTTCATCCCAGAAAGAACATGGTTCCATGAATCTATGTCTATCGGTATGCGTTGCTGAGTGAAAATTCCAATGTAACTACTAAACATAGCCTTGTTGAGATTCACATGTTGGCCTCATGCATTCCATCTAACATCAAATTTGATGCCTTTTCTTTTCAACTTAAGAACTTTGGGTAACACTGTCAAACTACGACGCACCTGTGTTTTCTGCGACATCCGTCCTTCATCCCCAACCATTTCATTGATATCAACATCATAAATATGTTTATCTGAAATGGTAAAAATGGAATGTGTTGATGGTTGTTGGACCTAAACACTAGGTGAAAAAATAGGTTCAAAAACTTGTTGTTGCTCTATATTATGAGCAACAGTAGCTTGAGAGACTTGTTTGATCTCAAGGTTAGGTGTACCAAAATGTGCATAAGTCATTAGCTGCAAAAGTGGTTGAAAAATTAATTTAGATTACATAAATTAAGTAATGATAAGATAATAGCATGAGATAAAAATATCTACATTACAAAGAAAATATAACTTGTTTATTGGACTCTCTTTATTTTTTTCAAAGGCTGAAGGGATTTGACACATTTATCAATTATCCAAATCCCTTCATTGTGGTCTCCTATAACATAAAAGACTTCATCTATATAGGGACCACTACAAAATGATTACGACATACCATTGAAAGGATCATCCTCAATTTGATTTTAATCATACCCTTTAGTAGTTTTGGACGATAACAGAACAATCGACCACTTTTGGTTTGCGGGATCTGGAATATAAAATACTTGTACCACTTGTGATGCCATTATAAACTATTCGTCTTTGTAACCTTCTTTACTAAAATCAACTTTCAAAAATCCCAATTCATCTATTTTAACACCACTTTTGTTATTAACCCATTTTCATTGAAAAATTGGAAATCAGAATGTTGTATAATATAACTCCCATATTTTTTTGATAATGCCAAAGTATGACATATTCACATAAATTGAATTTCTGTCCTTACTACCAGAAACATGAATCTCTTTAGCCACAAGTGTAACTCCACTATTTTTTATGGTACTATATTCATCATGTTAATATATATATAATGTATAATCAATAATTACATAACTATTATAAGATAATACATACACACACGGTCCGGTGGCTAGCCATCGAATTCGTTCTAAAATTGAATTTGGATTTTCATCAAACTCCTTAAAAATATGGTCCTAAAACCATCCTATAAACTGGTGATTATATGTATTTGATATCCATTTTTCAGCCGTTATGGATTCAGCTGCCTAAGAATTTCTTTTTGGGTTTTAATATATGGAGCAACCTCCCAACTATTATTCCAAACATAAAGGTGGGCCTACTCTCAATCTGTAATATTGATTGTCACAACATCTCTTCCAAAAATTCCCTCACCCTCAATGTGTCTAGTGTGGTGAGATTTCGGGAGACCAATTCTTTCCACATTAGATAAGTATTTGGTATAGAATTCAATGGCTTACTCAATAATATATCACTCCACAATACAACCCTTTAGCCGACTTAGATTTTTTACATACCCTTTCAAAATCTTTATATACCGTTCAATGGGGTACATCCATCTATAGTGCACATGACCAAAAATTCAAATCTATCTCACCAAGTGAACCATCAAATGAACCATCATATCAAAGAATGTTGGCAGGAAGAACATTTCTAATTCACATAATATGACGAAAATTTCTATTTCCATAGCTTGCAATTTCACCGGGTCTAAAACTTTACTGTAATAACTTTGAAAAAGAATAAATGTTTGGATAATGTATGATGAACATTCTTGGGAAAAAATGAAACGTAAAGCTATAGGAATTAAATCTTGCATCAAAATATGGCAGTCATGTGATTTAAAACCTTTTAAATTAAAATCATTCATTGGAACAATGTTCTTGATATTTGATGAATACCCCTTTGTAACCTTTATATCATTGAAGAAGTTACGAAATTGATATCTCTCCTCCCTGGAAAGAGTGTAAGTAGTTGGAGGAAGAAACATTCGATTTTCACCCTTCATGGGAGCCAACTCTTATCGTATTACCATGTTAACCATGTCTAACCTTGCCTTAATTCCATCATTTTTTTCCAGGGGAATTTAGCAATGTTCTGATAAAACTGTCACATACATTTTTTTCCACATGCATCACATCAAAAAAATTTCTGATGTACAGAAATTTCCAGTATGTTAATTAAAAAAAAATTGATCTCTTTTTCCAACCGATTTTTATAAGGTTTTTTGAAAATGGTTTACCAAAAACAGTGTTCACATTTATTACTTTCTCAAACAGCTGATCACCTATTAGTGGAGACGGTGTTGTGCATTGTTTTGAACTTCCATTGAATGATGTCATCCAAGATTGGTACTTATGTCGATGGGGTAGAAATCTATGATTTCCTAGAAACATATATTTCAATGATTTTTTCAACCTAATTGATTCTATATCTTCTTTTTACACGGGACACCCTTGAGTTCCTTTAATGCTATAGCCTGAAAAATTTCCATAAGCAGGGAAATCATTTATTGTCCCATACACCATCACTCTCTACGTGAAGTATTCACTTTTATAAGAATCATACAACATAACACCTGAATCCCACAATAACTTCAAATCCTCGATCAAAGGATCCAAATAACCATCAATATCATTACCTAGTTGTTTTGGTCCTAATATCAGCATAGATAACATGATAAATTTCTGTTTCATGCATAACTAGGGTGGAAAGTTATAATTTACCAACATAACAAGCCATATACTATGAGTGCTAGTTTGAAAACCAAAAGGGTTCACTCCATCTATAGATAATGCAAGACAAAGGTTTCTTAGCTCATTTTCAAATTTTAGATACTCATGATCAATTCTCTTCCATTGAGGAGAGTCGGACGAGTGACATAATTTCCCATATTTATTTCTTTTATCTTCATGCCACACCAATTGTCTTGTAGTTTCTTCACTTCCATATAGACTCCTAAACCTTGGGAATGATTGGAATGTACCATACAAATTTCATAGGAATGGATTCAAATTTCTTATATCAAGAAGCACCAATATTTGGAAATTCTGTAAGTGATTTGTTCTTATTGCAAAAAAATATACAGTCTTTCGGGCAGACATGTATTCTTTTAGAAATCATACCCATCGAGCGTAGCATTCGTTTAGCTTCATATGTCCGGATTGGGAGCTAATTATCTTCCAGAAGCATGTCATTCAAGACAGAAAGTAGTTCCATAAAACTGATATCACTCTATCCATTGCCTGATTTCAATTTATACAACTTCAGTACAGCTGACAATGCTATATATTTAGTGCAACCAACATACAATGTCGCCTTTTTACAACTCTTTAACTTCTCAAACAATTTTGGGCAATCACAGAGTTCATCTTTAACTGTCCTTATCATTTCCTCAATACTATATTCATCATAATTTACATCTGTAGTCACATCCTCCATAAAATATTCTTTATTATCCATATTTGTAATCACATCTAATGATCCATAAAACACAGTTTTATCCTAGCGAGTAGCTACATTCGCTTTTTCTCTGTGTTTATTCCAACATTTATAACTCCGATCTATTCCGTGACATATAAAATGTTCTTCCAACTCCTCTAGAGTAATTAGTCTAGAATAAAAACAACATAAACATAGAAAAAGGATTTGAGAAGGATCCTTTGCATGCTCCTTTTCAAACTTGATGGACTCTTTCACTCTGTTCTCATACTCTATTGTCAAATGATTAGCATCAATCAAATATTTATTCATCTCCATCATATTTGAATATAAAATATTATTATTTATGATTAAAATACACAAAACAAGACTTCTAAATATAGTAGAAGAGAACCAATTACTTATAAAAAAATAGATTAATAGAGCCTAACCATTTCCAATAAAGATTTAGAAATAAATAGAACCAGGATAGCCCCCCCCATAAAAATCAACACACTTTCCAGCCCCCTTACCAATAGTTCTAGCACCCACCACCCTTCTAGCAAAACATTAAACATCCTTTTAACCACCCCTACTAGCCACCTCATTCATAATAAAATAATCACATTAAACAACCCAAAACTAGTGACCAAACTCAAATAAAATGAAAAAAAGGAAACAATTTTGACGAGAAAACTAATTTAGTAGATACATTTACAAACACAAAGGGGTTCGTGGGGGATATAAATAACATAGGTTTATCCAAAATTACAATGGAATATCATAGGTTTTGTTACCCAAATTAACATAAGAAATAGATAATTGAGGTTAGTGAACATAAATTCTATCATGAACATCTAAAGGATATAAAATAACTCTCTCTCACCTTCCAAAAAATTGTAATTAATATCCATAGACACTTCTTACATCCATTCTATAAAAAAGAACATTCCCATATAAAGGGATAAACAACAATCCCTTAGTGTTAAAAAACTCACACATGAGGGGATAAAAGTATCAAATAGTGATAAAACATCCTTCACAAAGGGGTGAATTGTTCAAGGGTAAATCAAGAGGGCCAAACAAGATTTAAAATATACAATATATAAAGTGTAATCTAGACATTTACCATAAACAATAGAATATAATTCCAATCCAGTTCACACTTCATAAATTATCGCTTAATATAAATTAATTTTTTTTAGAATAACAATCACACCATAAAAATATTTTCAAGACATCATTTAAATAATTTTCATTTCTCATTGAAATATGAATCAATCCAAAGAAGGATCTATGAAACCTACTCCTCCACAACTCAATGCCTAGAATTTTAAGGAAATCTCCATTTTCCATAAAAAAACATTTTATATTTTTTCTCACACCAAAACCCCTTTCAAATAAATTTTCCATTACCCACACATTTGAAAAATTCCATTTTTATGAAACACAAGAAGAGCATATAGTTAATAAACCAACTTAATGGGTTGAGCCCCCTTAAAAAATAAAACATAAACCAAGAATAATTTCAAAACATTCCATTCATAATTTAAGAAACTTACAACTCATATTTAAAAATTCACAACAATCCAAACATGATAAATTATTATGTTTCCTTTTTAAAACCTACAACCAAATCCATTCACACCTCCAGTGCCTTTAAAAAAATATTTCATACCTTTCAAACAACCCATAATACCCTTTATAAGAATTATTAAATTACAACACACACAAAACAAAACTATTTCCTTTATTAAAATTCATTTCAAACACATAGGAATGAAAAATGCTTCAAAAACACAATTAGAACCACAAAATTAATTTTTAGAACAAGAATAAATGCACAAAAAATTATATTAAAAACATTTAGAAATTTTAGGGCATGGAACCACTGACATTGTGTGAAGAAATTTCTGAAATCCAATGTGGAACCCCGATCGCACCTCAGTCGCACCACAAAGAAAACCTAGAAAGGAAATATTTACCCAAAAGCTAAAGATTAAACCATAACTCACAAGATTAAATCCTATCAAAGTAACCCTACCCTCTGGAAAAGATAAACCTAAAAGAAGAAGTGGGAGACTTACCTAGAGTAGATCACACCTACGATGAAGGGAGAGAAGAAGCATCGAGTGGTCAATGAGACTTCTGACCTACGTCGGGAGGGGAAGGAGCGACTGCCAGAGGGGGAGGTACACGGGAGGAGCCACACACTATTGAAAAATAGAGGAGTAGGGTTCACGGGGAGTAGGGTCTAGTGGGGAGGAGGAGAAGTAGGGTTCACAGGGAGGAGGATCTGCAGAAGGGGTTCAATGGGGAGGATAAGTAGTAGGGTTCGCGGTAGAGTAGGGCTAGCAGCAGAGGTCCTACAAAGAGAAGATCGAGGGGGGGGGGGTTGTCGTAGGGGTACAATACCGTGAGAGATTGAGGGTGCAATAAATAGAGGGCTCTCTGCACCCCATTTTATAAAATGGGACTATACTTTTATCAGTGCTAGAAAAGCACTGATAAAGGGATCCTTTATCAGTGCTAAAATTTTGGCACTGATAAAGGGTGTGCTTTATCAGTGATAAAAAAACATTGATAAAGAGCACCCTTTATCAGTACTGATAAAGTACCCTTTATCAGTTATTTTTAGCACTGATAAAGGGAGGGTTTATCAACACTAGAAAAGCACAGATAAAGGGAGCCTTTATCAGTTATTTTAATTAATGATAATATAGAATTGCCTTTATCACTATTTTTTTCTTAGCACTGATAAAAGGTGGCACATCCCTTGCCCATTTTTGTAGTAGTGGGAACTTTTTACTAAATGTGTGAATAAAATCATTGTTTTAAATGATAACGTCATAAATGAAATTTGTCACCATCATGATCAATAAATAATTTGAAGCTTCATTTACAATTTTCTATATTTATTTTCAATGAAAACTTTTCAATAAAATTTTGATTTTTTTAGTTTTTAAATAAGTGATTTCAAAATGAAAAGTGTATTTTCCTTAAGAAATATTATAGAGATATTTTAATGTAATTTTTCATATTTGATAATATCATTTGATGTTACTTATTATTTATTAGAGATATGATCCAATGGTAGCATGATTATTCTTTCTTTGTATGGTTTATGATTATTATGATGAGATGTTTATGAAACCTGCTTGTTTTTCACAAGCTATGCTATGATGATATGATAAATATTTTATGATCTTGTGAAATACATATAAATAGATTATGATTATGTTATGGGTGGTAACCAAATTATATATCCCTAAAATGAAATAGGTAATTATGATGGGGTTAATAAAATTATAAGAGAGGATGAAGTTAAGAAACTCCTAATATACGAAATATTTAAGAAACTCCTAAAAGATGATGGGGTTAATAAACTCCTAAGAGATGATAGAATTATCTAGTCTCTAAAGACACTAAACCTTTATGGTTCTAGGGAGCGTATTTTTATGATATATTTTGAATATTAATCTAAAATGATATAATATTTATGTATGTTATGCTTGGGTCACCATATCTCATATCACATTTCTTTTTTAAGGGACTTACTCAGTGAAATAAAAATAACCCCCTTTAGTTTTTTTCTTCTCATTTTTGTATATTAGTAAAACAATTCTTTAGGTTTTATATACTCTAACCCATAATTATTATTATCCTCAAATAAACTCCATAAAGTTTCCCTTAAAACACTTCAAAAAGGCTCAATAAATTCAAATGGAATCAATTCATGTATTTTCGGTCATATTATATTCATCTTGAGTGCATTCACAAGAAACTTGTACTGATTCCAATTAAATTTGTAGAAAAAATTATCAACTAATCCTCATAGTCATTTTCTTAATCTTGAATCATAATTATTTTTGTGACCCAAAAACATTGAATATCATCTCATATATATCCTTAATTTACATTTCTAGATTCACTAAAATCTAGAACTTGTTCTTCATATATTGAGAAAACTTTTCTGCCTTATATCTTAGGTTCTCATAAATGTCACTCAAAAAGGCTCATATAAATAATAATGTTGAACTTTATGGACATCTAGAGAAATGAATGAAATTTATCTACATTATTCTTGAAAACCCATGAAGTTTAAAATTATTTATAAGGTGTCTCTTTCACTTTATATTTATTAAAAAAAGACTCGAATCATATCTAACCAAGAATCATGATTATTTGAACTTGAATTTTAACTTTAGCATGTCCAGACTTCAATTTCATCATAATTATAAATCTTGAAAACTAAATTTCTTAGACTTTGAAAAACATCTAAAAAATACTCTAAATTTGATATTATTCTCTAAGCTTGAAGATTAGCTTCTCACAATTTTATCCCTTGATTAACAAACCCTTTTAGGTGTTTATGATATTTTGAACACTTTATAATGGATCTTTCATTATCCCAAGTTATTTTATTCTTTAGATATAATATATCGAAACTCACATTTTTTAGTTTGTAGAAACTAATATTTTTCCTAAGTGATGAAACATACATAATCTAAAAATGACTCATATGCCGTAGTTTGATGACACATTTGTGGCTCAAAAGACACATACAAAGACCTCCAATCACACATACATAGGTAATCACTCCTAAATATGGTAACAACGACACTTATTTATCCTTCAAATGACTCATATATAGTTTCCAAAACACACATACATAGGCCCTTTATCTTCAATATGACACATACATAGAGAAAAAAGTACTCATATACAGTGTAGTAAAATGACTCACATACTATTCATACTTATCCATTTTTATTAAATATATATTAAAATTACATATCACTTGAAATTAAATCATAATCACTCCAAAATAACCTCAATATTTCTCTAACCTATTTAAAATATCATCCAAGTTTTTATAAACACTATGTACAACATCCATCATGTATAAAACACCTTGGATGGTTTATAATATCTTCAATCTAGATTTACTCTATAACATTAAAATTGTTTCAAGAATATTATTAATATCTATACAATATTTCCATAATAGTTTCATTAACAAGTTTCTCAAAAACTTTTAAAATTTTATATATAGTACATACACATCCTTGGTAATTATCCTATACATATATTACAGCTCAACAATCATTATATTTAAATGGTCACCCACCAAGGAACCAAATTTATCTTTCTTTACCAAAAAACATGGGTAAGCTCTTCTCACATCCTTTGTGAATATGAGAGAAACCTCATTTACATGTTCCATAGAAGAAAAATCTACATTCCTTAACACACATTGACTTACTTCATATTGAGAAAAAATACAAATAAAGATTCTTAAAATCCAAGGGCACTTTAAAGGATATTTTTAGGTACCACCTATCTCATTTAGATTTAATATACTTACCAAGACCATCTATGTCTCTTCCAATATAATATCAAAACTCAATCCCATATATCAAGCCATAATATCCAAAATAATTAATTATATTTTTTGATACCAACACATCAATGAAAAAAATACCTATCACATGAAACTCCACTACTCCCTAATTTCATTCAATTTATTTTAAACCACATAAAAATAAATTATGTGATATACATCCAATCAAATAGTGAGAAATTATGTACATTCATTATCCTAATACATCCTCTAAAAAAACTGATAAAAAGTCCCATAATTCAGATTTGATTCCATCATGTTCTAGTGGAATCAATGTAAATACCATAGTTTGAATTTACATAAATTATAAGTTGGTGAAGGTAAACAAGAATGAAAGAAATCATATGGATATGAATACATTAATTTTCATTGAATCACCTCAAAATAACCCCTCTCTAATGGGAATTGGTGGGAGGAAGAGAGGGGTGAAAGAGAGCTAGAAAAATTTCCCTCTCCCAATGCCTTGATCAACCTAAAAACTGAATAGGTCCAGACATAAAATGAAAATATTTACCCTGTTAAAAAAACATCCTTGATACTAGGTCATAATGTGATTGTGAGGGGCACACCAAAATTCCTTATTGCTAGAGCAGGTCGTGATGCGATCCTTATAGGTCATGATGTGACTATCCCTAAGAAAATTCTACTACCTCAACCAAAAAATATCATAGAATGACCCATCTAGGTCATAGTGTGTCAGATTTCTACCAAGAGAGGCCTATTATACAAGTAAACATCAACCCCTCTCACAACCTAATGCATCACACTAAAAGTGAGGACTTCCCTTCATAGAATGCTATCCCGACATGATGAAATTTTATATATGAAAAATCATAAAGGTAGGTGTAAGTTTTTTAATATCTTACACATGGACTATACAGTGTGACGTTCTCTCCCATGGAGAGATATCCTAGTGTAAGGAATTTTCCTTATCTATAAACCCACAAAAACCTCACCGTATCTTGATTCTATTGGTCGTGACATGACTACCACCTGCTTAACATTCATGGTGGTGTAACCCCCTCATTTTAAAGTGTGATCAACCACCTAAATGTAACACCCTGAGATTTTCATTTTTTAATACTCTTTAAAATAGCTTGGGATACACACAACACCAAGGTTAAACAAACCATGATATACCATAGAAATATTATTAAAACATGACCATCATAACCTAATCATTGGATTGACGGGTATGAATGGGAGTAACCACATTATAAAATATATGTAGAAACATTTTATTAATAAAAAATTATTGATTAGTCCCTAGTAAATAATTACTAAATTTTTAATGATAATAATGAAATCATATAAGGTTAAGAATAGTTAAATGTTTAAAGATTCATTTTTCTATAAAAGCGGTTCTACTCTCTAATTTGTAATTTCATTTAAAAGAAATATATATAAATTTAAAAATTGAATTTGATAAAAGGATTTCATTATTTATTTCAGATTATAAAAATGATCTTAGGTTGGATTTTTTATATTTTTCATAAATAATTGATTTTGGGGTAAATAGTGGAAAATAACAATTTTTTGTGAAATTGGAATTTCTTTTCATTAAATAAAGTAATTTAAAATAACAATTTTATCTAGATTTTATTTTAAAGTAACACAATTCTCATTTTATTAAAATAATTCAACAAATTATATAGGAATTTAATTATAATTGATATTTTTATAAATTCATTTTTATATAGAAAACCATATTTTTCTAAAAACTATTTCCGTTGTATTTTGAGAACCTATATTAAAATTAATTTTACCACTTTTAGAAATAGAATATTTTAAAATTAATTTTATATATGTAATTAACATAATTAATATTATTTAATAAGGTTAACATAATTTATTATAATAATTAATATTAACCATGGTAAGAATTTATCACCATAGTGATGGGTAAAATACATCAAATGGGGTTTAAAATATGGGATAAGGTATGAAAATTTCTTAAAAACATTATTTTTTTTAACTAGATGAGTGTAATTTTACCAAACTTATCTGATCTTTGAAATTATATATTTTTTTGTCATTTTACTTTGATAATGACCATTATATTATTTTAGGTAAAGGATAATTACCAAATGTTACTCTCTTTCTTTTAATATATATAATATATTGTCATGGGGATAAAAAGAAGTTATTTTTTTATAAATGGTTATTTTGATTTTGAATAAATAATTTTTATGATGACAATTTATTTTTTAATTATTAGTGATGGTATAATTACCAAGAATGCTTATGCAACATCGACATAGTGCTTATGAAAAGAGTAAAAAAATCAAGTAAATTATTTTAAAAACATTAAAAGTATTATGTTTTGGGAAAATATTTGTGTTCCATGAATTTCATCAATAATTATAAATTATAATTTATGGTTAATTTGTTTATATTATAATTCCAATGTTTTCTTGATATGTTTATAGTTAAATTTTGTGAATAATCTCGAAAATGACCTCAAATGGTATTTAAAAACTATTTTTAAATAATTATAAATTCATAAAATTACTCTATTGATTCATTTGTTTTATTTTTTAATAATATCATTCATGATTCATTTACATACCACTTGGTATTTTTAAAATTACTTTTTGGACCCTTAAGCATTGAAAAATTGTGAAAATTCCATTTATTTTTTCTTATAAAAGGGACTCAATATATGATTCCCAAAGGCACATATAAGCTATATTTTTTTTATAAAAACTCTTTATAAATTCCTCTTTTAATTTACCTTACAATTTCATCAATCACATGGATTTACCATAAACCTCTCCATCAAAGGTCTTAAGCTCAATCGAAATGAGGACATCAAAAGAGGAGGGAAAAGTCTTAAAGAATTTCTATTAAGTTTATTTATTATTCAACCTATTTAAAATCTATTGTATTTATCCAAAAATAATTAATTTATTATAATATATATTCTAAAATTTAATTTATATCCAATGAGAAATGAAAGCATCACTTCTGTGTATGTATGGATTACTTTCTCTACGAAGTGATATATTTTATTTTCCATCATCATACATCATAGATAGTTTTTATGATGTATTTAAGGTATATATATTAAATTTATTACATAATTATGTTTCTTTAAAGATAATATATCATATATACTCTTACCCTTCCATCCTTTGGAAAATGATAATGTCGCTTGTACGTACTTGTGGACTACCATCTCAAAGAAGTGATACAATTCATTTATCATTTTTTTCGTTACATGTATAACCATAATAATATATTTGATGAATATCTATTTTATTTATGATGTAAATATTATTATGTAAATGTTAATCATTATATATTTCCTTTCCTTTCTAACTATTAGGAAAACAAAAACATCATCATGAGTACGTGAAGGCTGCTTCCTCCATGAACAATGTAATTTTTTTATTAATATCTTGTATGATTAGATTTAATATTATATATAATGAATAAAAATTATTTTCATGACATTATTAAATTTATGGAGAATATGGAACCATTTAATTGTTGGATTTGGTTCCATAGAACCTACCTTTTTTAGTGATTGATTACATGTTTTTCATATTGAATAAGTTTTCTTATCACATCTTGATTATTCTTATGCATGATATTTTTATGCGATATTGTCCTAAGAATATAAGTGTTGCCAAAAGGTTATATTATTTACCCTCTATGATGATAACCTAGAGGTTCCATAATATCATTCTTGAACCTTATTCTATAAAAGGATGATATTATCTGGCGGGACACTGAAAATACATGCTATCGGGGGTAAATGGCTAATAAGACATTGATGAAACTTCTCATGGTTTTCTCCCTTGGTAATCCAAACGATAGAAGATTATGAGAACAATACCATCAATAGGAAATCCAAATTTCAATGTGTCATTATATGTTCCTATACGTGTATGTGTGTATTGATCCCTATAATTTTAGATTATGATTAAGGGATATCATGACTCATGTACTTTTATGTATTGACAAAAACTACTATGAAATTTGTTCATAGTGTAGTAGGATACATTGTTTGAATCATGAATGATATAAAATTAATGAATAATATGAGAAAGTATTTATCCCTTTTGTATTTTTATGAAAGTTAATATCTCATTCCCATTGATGGTAATGGAACCACCTAAATAAATCTATGACCATGGTAATCTGTGGGAGATATAATTTTTAGAAAGTCAAAGAAAGAGTAATCAAGCATATAGGTTGATGTAAATAGTATGAAAACTTATTTATTTGAGATATTATGATAAAATAATTATATTACATGATAAAAATTCACAGTTGGTTGGATTTTGTTGTGATGTTAACTTCTTTGTCTATGGTTTTCTTTGTGCGTTGTTAGACACTAACCTTATATTTTAGGTGGTTATGCCTAATGATCTAGAGAAAGAGGCCTTGAGGGTCACATACTAAGTGTATCTGAAATCTTAGTTAAATTCTAGTATGAAATTTAACAATTTAGAATAAGTTATATTTGTTTGGTTTTGGTTGACCGCGATAATTTAATCACAAGTTATTCGAAAGAATAATAGAGTTAAATAATAATAATAAATATTTGATTTCAAGTTTGTAAAATATAATATTTATTAAATCTATCAATGAATAATGTAGTTATATTTATTTATTAAATAAATATTGATCATTAAATGATCGATAAATGTGGATGAGGCAAAGAGGACCACGTTTAATGGTCCAATTAGAAATGGAATAAATGATATTTATTTACATTCATTATGAGTTACACATGTAAATAATATAAGAATAAATAACAATAACAATATTATTTTTATTTAAAATTGGTTTAATTAAGAATTATGGAATTTGGAAAGTGCTTATGTATAATTTTCGAACCCTAAACTCTCTAAAATAAATATATTATTATATCTATTTCCTAAAATACAATTCTTAACAGATATAATGAAACTATATCATTACCTATAGAGAGATAAAGTTATATAGAATTATCCCTTCCCTTCCTATCTCAAGAAAACATGATATCATTAAGAGTTCTTCCTACCTTGAGAAGAATCTCTGCTGCGATCATACACAAACAACATAAGCAATCAGGATCAGGCATGCTGGAACCCAGTGATACTACGACATTGTTCAGAGATTGTGGTGCATGTGTGGATCACAAATAGAGGGATTATTGACTTGGATACAACATCAAAATGATAGTATGATGAGATCTATTTCATTGATCATCAATAAAGATAGATTTATGAGTTAAAGTAATTTTATATCTACTTATAAATTAAATATAAATTACACATGAAGATCCTTCACCCATAGTTCCAGTGTTTTAATATAGTCAAATAATCTACTATTTTTTTGTACATGACCTTTTGATGTTGTAAATAAAAAACTACACATTATTAATGACTAAAATATGAGTTAGTCATACCAGTAATGAAAATTTTCACTGTGCCCAAAACCTGCAAGTGGTATCAGAGTGGTTACATGTTTAATTTATAATTATTTATTATTCATAGATTGATTGAAGGTGTCTATATTTTTGTTACATAAAATGATTCGTTTTCTTATCCAACATCAACATCTATTATATTTATTTGTTCTTGATAACATAAATAGTAAATAGTTAATGTTTAATAATGAAGAATCATTTGATTTACCCCATCTAGAGGTTCCATAGGCTCTTTCTAGAAAGAAATAGTGTACACAGTGTGTACTTCCTGATTACACATCATGTAATTTTTTTTCTTAGTTGTATCTCTTGCTATTTGGTCATATCCAAATAGATCATAATGGTGGGTAGATCTAGATAGACTAGTATATGAAATTAATATCTATACACCGTTTAATCGCTATACATGATGTATAGTCCCCATTATCTCACGACCGAGTATATAGGGTGTCAAAATAATGTCGTGTATCATATACATGATATGGGGAATAACATGATGTGATATTCTTGGTTACAATCCATGTATTCCCAATACACACCATGTACCTCAAACACATCCACAGTAGGGAATACAACTAGACCAAGGTGCGTGATGTGAACATGGGAAGAATACGAGTACAAGATATGTACTTTTGTACATGTTGTGTAGTCTAATACTATTTGTGTTTTCAAATTTTTACAGAAAAAATAAATACATGTATAATTAAACCTATTTATTATTTTTCTATGATTCATTTATTCGACAGTATAATCCACATCATAGGATCAACAATTTTATATTAAATTAATTTTCAAGTTATTTTTTTTGCGAGCACACAAGGTTACCTATAAGTACACTTATGTACTATATTAATTTTAAATGAAATTCATTTTGTTTAAAATTATAGATGACATAAAGTTAAAGATGGTTTGATGAAATTAAGATAAATTTAATTAATTGGATTAATTCATAGTGAATTATCTTAATTAAAGAATTAATCAAAGTAATTGATGACAAGATTTCAAATGTATGCTCATTTGATGATCTGTGTATGATAAGGAGATTATACCATAGAGTTATCCCCTCCTCCTTATTATGTAAGGGATTATGTTTTTGTGGTTTATTTTATGTAAATCACTTTTTTTCCAATCCATTGGATCCCCTAACCTGCATGTGAGTAAAAGATTATGTAAGGATGGATCTCCCAAGTGAGTGGAGGCAATCCGATTTAAGGATACAAAGTGAAACCATTCAAGGAAATACATAAGATCCAAGGAGGAATACTTCAACATGAACCAAGATATGGTTAAAGGTGTTTCCTCTAGGGATTAGGGTTAGTTTTTCAACTGCTAGATAATCTAACTATTAGATAATCTCATGATCATTATTCTTATATTTTATTTATTTTAGTTTTATAGTTAATTATTCATGTTTGTGAATATTGTGTGATCACCTAATAAATGTATTAATAATAATGAAAGATGAAATAAAATATAATTAGGTTATTTTTAAATGTTTTATAAGGCATGGTTAATCACTTAAGTAAAATTCACTTAATATTAACAATTCATATAAAAGGATTAAATTGACTTTATGTATGATGATAACAATCCCACAATAAAAATATTGAGTCTTCTATCCTTCCAATAATTAATTTTTAATAGAACTCATTGTTCAAATTACTTGACCAGCCAATGTAGCGGTGATTTCAATTATCTTGAAAATTTTATTTTGAAGTTTTGGGTTGAATTAACTTAGTTTACATTATGGGTTGACTGCCCAAGAAGGACTTGGTGTAAATAAGAGGAAAAAGTTGAGGAAATATTAAAAATAGGATTTCAGGATTGGGGGGGGGGTCCACTAAAAAGATCATGGAACTATGATTTATTATAGTTAGAAAGTTACGCCTACCTAAAAATCTTCAAATAGATTGTGAGGCCCATCTCTGGGGTTTGAGAAGGGAATTTGGATCCTTTGCACTAGAATATCTAAGAAACAAAATATTCTAAATTTGATGGTGAGGGATATCAGGATTTCCAAAAAAGTGGGAGATTATTGGAATTTAATTAAATTTAATTTTTTAAATATACTTTTCTAATAAAAAATAATTACTAATTATCTTCTCTTAAATTGTAGAAATTAACAATCAAATGACTTAGATAATATCACTATGATCCATACTAGATAAGGATAACCATCTCATTGACATGAATTTTTAGGAATGGTATAGGTGATTCAATGTTATACTATGCCATGAATGAAAAACATATGTAATTGAAACCCCACTTCCTAAGTCACTTTCCAAAGAGGATAGTGGGGAAGAAGTGTCTCTCTATGTAAAGCATGTGGCTGAAATAATGGATGTACAATGTTTTATGTTATCATCCACATCCAATGATATTTTGAAGAAATATGAGGACATGGATGCGTATAAAATAGTTTCTCACATTTGGTATCTCTATCAAGAGAAGGAGAGATCAGAGAGATATGAGATATCCAATGAAATTTTCTTGTGAATGTTTGGAGAGTTAGAGCTAATAGGGCCACATGTATTCAATATAATTGGATACATTGAGCACTTGGACATCTTGGATTTTAATATCCCTAATGAGTTGTGTATAGATCTCATTTTTTCCTTACTACCCAAAAACGTCTCTAGTTTTATTTTGAATTATAATATAAGAAATAACAATAAGACACTATTATAACTTGTTACTCTTATCCACCTTCTTGATAAGGACATGGGGAATGAAAAATACACTATACTTATAATGAATAATAAGAAGAGGGACAATGAAAAAGGGTTGAAGAATTATTCCAAGTCTAAGGATCCATAATACCGTCCCTCTAAAAAAATATCTAGAGGCAAGGAAAGGAATATGTTGTAGTATGTTTTGTATATGGAATGAAGGGACACTAGAAGAGGAATTTCACTTAGCTAAAGAATCAAGGAGAAGGTTTGTGTGCATTCGTTATCGATTTTCATCTTTATATATCTAAAATTTAGGTATTTGATACTACTTGTGGTGCTCACATTTGTATATAAATATAGGAAAGAAGTGGATTTCAGAATTTTAAAAGATGTGAGGTGGATACAAAGGATTCCAATAGAGATATTATTTCTACTATATACATTAGAGAATACCATCTCACATTTTTGAGATTTATCTTGGATTTAAAGAAAAATTATTATGTGTATAGTGTTACAAATAACATTATTTTTATTTATTTCTTAGATATGGATGGATTTATTTTCGTATTTAGAAATAAAATTTTCTAATTTTATAATGATAACATATGTTATGGTATGAAACAATTGAATACTAGTATTTATGTGTTAAATTATGAAAAGAAAATATTGGAAATTAATAATGAAACTAATACACACAACTCAAATGAGAACTAGTTGTGAAATCACCCTCTTTGTCATATAAATAAGAAGAATTTGAAAAATATCTATCAAGATGATTATTTAGACTATTTGTAGCTAAATCCACTTGAAAGATGTCAGGAATGTTTATAATGAAATATGACTAAACCAAAGTTCAATGGTAAAAGAGAAAGGTTTTCAAATCTTCTAGAATTAGTACACACCGATGTGTATAGAAATTTTCAAGTGAAATTTAGAGGTGGATACTCATACTTTATTAATTTTACTGATGAATTAAGTAGATATGGTTATATATACTAAATGAGGTATAATTATGAATCCTTTTATAATTTTAAAGAGTTCAAAAATGATATTGAGAATTAAATTGGTAATAAGATAATGAAATTTTCATCAGATCAAGGTGATGAATATCTTAACCAAGACTTTATTAAATTTATATGGGAGTATGGGATTTTATCTCAACTCACTCCACATTATACACCACATTGGAATGGTGCTAGTGAAAGTAGGAATCATTCCTTTTTGGAAATGGTAAGTTTTATGATGGGTCAATAAAGCATTCCATTATCCCTTTGGGGATATGTATTATAGATAACATTATACTTTTTAAACTGAGTACCAAATAAAGTTGAAAATAGTATTCTCTTCAAGTTATGGAGTGGAAAGAAAATTGTTTTGTCACGTGTTAATATATGGGGTTGTGATGTGTTTGTTAAGGCTATCTCATGTAACAAACTGACTCGGGTTTCCCTAAAACCTAGCACCTGACCTGATCCGTCACATACCCGAAGGGCATTCCCGATCCCCAGGAGATGGCGACAAGCACCTAGGCATCGAACGAAAAAACTAAGGGAACAATTTCTCCCAACCTAAACAACCACATGGCACATATATATATATTTAATAAGGAAGAAACAATAAAAGAATAAAAAATATATATTCCATAACTGTAAGAAATATAGTGGAAATAGAAAAACTGTAACAGTAGAAAAAAAACAAAAAAAAAACAAGTCCAACTACAAGGGGCTACAACCAACAGCTACTCTAAGAAATGGCATGGAAAATCCCCCACCATATAACAACAAACTACTCATCCCATCTGGCATTAACCTCACCACCTTACTATGGTTCCTTGACTTTTCCTTCACTGGAAGAAAAATAAAGGTCTATACACCACCGAAGAGGTGCACAGGGTGTGAGCTAACATGCTTAGTAGGATCCAACCCAGGTGTCCTACAGTAAGTCTCTATATAAAAAATATTGTATGATCATTTTAGAATAAAAAATAGAATGATAAGCTGTAAATAAGTTTTATATAAAACATGGTAAACATTTCCCTTTTCGATAGTTCTAAACAAAAGCAGGTATATCAGTTTTAAAGAATATTTTTCCATATCACTTTACACAAGCATAAATATGCATATCGAGGCTAAATCAGAAAGGCAAGAAATACAAAAAATAAGAACCAGTATCAAAACACCAAGAAATACTACAGAAACAGGTCACATACTACTCATACCACAATAATCAAGTGTATAAAAATTGATCCTAGAACAATGGGTCTGGGAAGCAGAGGAATAATCCATGAGTAACCCCCCAAAATGTCAATACCAGTCCCCTAGAACAATAGGCCTTTTAAATAGAGAAAATACCAAAGACAAACCTCCTTGATAATCAAAAAACAATGGATGAAAACCTTAAGACCAACCTTCCACCTAAGTACCCAAGATAACCCATGTTCTCAATTTCACAAACCAATTTCAATGCTTTTCAAACCATTCAAAACCATTTCAAATTCCATTTATCAAAAACCAGGGAAAAACCATTTCTCTTTTAAAACCCTTTTTCAACACACAGAAAAAATCATGCAAATTTCATAAATTAATTTATAAAGAAATTACAATCAGGCACATTATCATAGGATAGATATGGAACCACCTACCTCAAAGTTCGGGTAGTACACACCCAAAATAGAATCCAAGAAAAAATAAACCCAACTAGGTCAACGAAGTTCCTATAATCAAATCTCCACATATTTGGATTGATCTAAATATGAACATAAGAGTTTGGAAGAAGAGAGGAAATCCACATACCTTGAGGAAAAACACCCGCCACACCATGGATAATGAAGGAAAAGGCCTCCAGAATGAGATCTCACAAAAGATCTAGAAGAAACCAAGAATAAACATCAAACTTAGATCAATGGATCTATTACAGAAAATCTAGGATGAAATTATGATCAACTGCAATGAAGAACCAGAAAGAACTATTACCCGGAGAGAAACACCACAAACACAATGAAGATTTGAATATGATTGGATCGATCCAAAAGGAGGAGAATATCTAAAAATATCCTAGGGATCATTCTGGTTCGAGAACCAAGAGGTCTGGAAATAATAGGTCGAGTGAAACTTCTAAACACATGAATTAAAGTTGGGCGTGGTTTGGGTCATGACATGTACCACAGATACATGGCGTGTAGTCCACAATGAATAAGTTACACTGAAAAACCTATCACCTCAAGTTAAAAACCAACATTTAAACCCTACACGATTTATAACCTAGGTACAAAATGTGTAACTTCTCACAACATGATTTACCAATTCACGACTTGCATCTAGCAACCAGTACACACTGTGTACCTCTAGTACACACTGTGTGCCTCCAGTACACAGCGTGTACCTCCAGTACATAGTGTGTACCTCCAGTACACATCGCGTACCTCCAGTACACATCGTGTACCTCCAGTACACAATGTGTACCTTTTTTACATGATGTGTACCTTTTTTACACAATGTGTACTTTCTCTGAAGACTGTAAAAAATCTAAAAAATGACTTTTAAGGTATTTGAGCCAAAAGGGAACTTAGAAAAAGGTAAAAACTTACCCGAACAAGGTAACCAGATGTTACAAACTCCCCACCACAAAGACTTTCCATCCCTAAGAAGTCACGTGGAATATGTAATCCTTATAAAAAGATGATGCCACTACACCCTCATCAATGACTCACGTTACCTTGTCTCATGAAAATATGATCATTGTTTCCATAGAGCTATAAACAATGAAATAAATTTCTCATGCAATAATTTCATCTGAGAGTCAATGATCTCAACTGGTTTCTCCAAAACAGAAGCATCTGGATTTAACTCAATTTCATCCCAACTCAAAACATGAGTAGGATCTGGGTGATACTTACTGAGTTGAGATATGTGAAAAAAAACCATGGATTCCCATCAACCTAGATGGAAATGCTAACCAATAAGAAACCTTCCTGAGCCGTTCAGTGATTTCAAACAGTCTAACACATCTCATAACCAAAATTATCTATTTTTTATGCCGACGATGACCAAAAAGAGGAGAAACTTTCAAGAAAACACAATAAACTACATAAAACTCCAAAAGATGATGCTGTAGATATGCATAATATTTCTTTCAACTCTGGGATATAACCATACATCATTACACACCCTGAATCTTTGCAGACATCTCCTGAACCAGACTTGGTCCAACCAAATATACTTCTCCCACCACTTCCCAAAAAAGAGGTGATCTGCATGGGTGAACATAAAACACCTATAAAGGAGACATTATTATTGACAATTGATAACTATTATTGTAAAAATACTCAACCAGTCCCAGATGGATATCCCATGATCCACTTAAATCCAAAATGAAGGCATGGAGCATATCCTCTAGGATCTGAATTACACACTCTGTTTGACCGTTTTTCTGTGGATGGTAAGCTTTGACAACTTGATATGAGTTCCCATATCCTCTTTAAGATTTCTCTAGTTACTTGAGGTAAATTTAGGATCCTTGTCTGAAACAATGGTAGAAGGAATCCCATGTAACCTCACAATATCTTTCACATACAGCTTACCCATATCTTCATCTTTAGTGTTGTCTTTGATCAGAATGAAATGAGAATACTTCATCAACCGATCAACAACCACCCAAATAGAATTTTACCCTCAGGGAATCCATGGTAACCCAACAAAAAAAATCCATGGACACCTCATCCCATTTATAAACTAGCACCTAAAGTGTCTAATGAAAACTAGAGGGTTTCAAGTGCTCTAACTTTATCCATTGGCAGGTGTAACAGTGGGACACAAATCTGCAATGTCACATTTCATAACCTTCCACAAGATTCATCTTCTCATGTCATAATACATATTCATAGAACTTGGATGAATGGACCATGAATATTTATGACAATAAAATAAGATTGATCTTCTCATAGGTGCTATGATGACAACTCACTTCCTGAATTGAAGCATTCTATCTAAAGAAAGAGACCAACCAGAAACGGTCTCCCCACCATAAAGGCTTTCTCGAGTCTCCTGAAACTTACCATCCTGCTATTAAATTTTAAAAATATATTTCAGGAGAGATGATGATAACTTAGAATTGGTTAGAACTATACCTGAAACATCATCCTGAGTGTCCAAGTGAAACTAAATGAAAAACCCTATAAGATTCCACTCCTCCTTCGATTCCAAAATATCTTATGATGGTAACTTCCTACTAAGATCATTTGAAACAAAAATACCTTTCCCTGGGGTTTAGGCAATGTCAAAGTCAAACATATGAAGGTATTCTATCCAAATTATCTATATGATATTCAATTATTTCTGAGAGAATATATAAATCAGACTCTTATGATCATAGAGAACCATGAACTTCTCCCCAAATAGATAGTGCCTCCAACATTTAAGCACATGCATAATTGCAGCAAGTTCTAAATTATGAGTGGCGTAGTTCTTCTCATGTGATCAAAAAAGAATAGATCCATAATCCACCACATGATAATCCTACATAAGGACACATCCCAAAACAGCCCCATATGCATCACAAAACACCACATATCCCTTACGAGGCTCGGGTAAGATTTGAATAGGAGCCAATGTAAGAAGTCATTTCAGCTCATCAAAAGAGGACTGACACTTCACATCCCATGTGAATGTCACCGATTTCCTGGTAATAGTAGTCAAAGGTGATGTGAGCTTAGTGAAATCCTTAATGAACCATCAGTAGTACCCAACAAGACCAAGGAAGCTTTGAATTTCAAAGTCATTCTATAGTTCCTTCAAAGAAATAACAACCTCTACCTTCTCTAGATCAACTAATAATCCATGATCATAAATTATATGTCCCAATAACTTCACTTCTCAAATATATAAACTACATTTTTAAATATTTCCATAAAAATAGTGACTTCTCAAAATTTCCAAAACCAAACTCAGATGGTGCTCGTGCTCACGCTCATATTTTGAATAAACTAGAATATCATCCTCAAACACTACCACAAAAGTGTCAAGATATTGATGGAATATTTTCCTTATAAAATCCATAAAAAATTCAAGAGCATTAGTCAGATCGAAAGGCATAACAAGATATTTGTAATGGCCATAATTTCTTCAGAAGGATTTATTTGGTATATCTAACTCTCGAACTATGAGTTGAGGATAACTCAACTGAAGATCAATCTCTAAGAACCAATTTTCCCCTTAAGTTGATAAAAAAAATCATCCATATGAGGCAAAGGATATTTTTTCTTAACTGTTACCTGTTTCAACTTCTGATAGTCCACACATAAACAAACTAAAACATATTATTTATTGAAAAAGAGAACAGGGTCTGCCCTAGGTGAAACACTAATGTGAACAAAAACTTTTTCCAATAATCCATCCAACTGAATCTTGAGCTCTTTTAGCTCTGTTGGTTCTATACGATAAGTTGGTATCAATATTAGCTACGTACCTAGCACCAGGTCAATTTCAAACTCTACCTCTCTCCCTTGAGGAATACCGGATAAAGCGTATGGTAAAATGTCAAGGAAGCCTTGAACAACAATAAGAAGATCATTAACAGATGAAACATGATTGAGCTCAAACAAAACATCAACTAAAAAACTTCTAAGATATGGGTGGGAAAGTCCCGAACATCTAGACCTCAAGTCCCACTCTCCCTGAAACACATGAGATCTCCCGTCGGCATCAAGAAAAAACACACAATAATGATAACAATCAACCTTAGATTGATGTGTAACAAGCCAATCCACATTGATTATGATGTTAAACATATTCAGATCAAGAGCGAGAAAATCCCAGACCGACTCTGTATTGGCTATCATTAATGAACAACAAGGACACTGAAACACCTGTTATTTACTCTTACTAAGAGGTGTAACTAACTCCATTGTAAATAACCTAAGTTCCATTATAATTTTAAGAACATCAACAAAGCATGAAAATATAAATGAGTGGGAGGCACCAATATCAAATAAAGAAATTTATACTGAAGATGGAATAATAAGTGTACCTCTCACTATTGTTGGAGCTACATCAACTTCTATTAGACACTCATATAATGTGTATAAATGCTTCACTCCTAAGGCATGTGGCTGGAGCTTTGTAGTATTTGAAGCTTCATACTTCACTACAGTATCCTTTGGTGCCAATGAACCCTGACCATAATGTGGTGTAGTCATATCCTGACAGAAATGATGTAGATGACCAACACGTCCACAGATATTGCAGGTCTTTGTAGGAATAGGACAAGAACATCTGATATTCCCTCCCTTTCCACACTGATAGCAAGTTAGAGGCACACTGCCAGTTTCAATAGATAGTGTAAAAGAGTCTCGCTATTGAGACCCACCTCCACCATTTATGTGATGGTCCTGCCACTTATTCTTCTTCCCAAGCATGCCACTGAAGCTATCACCAGTTGGAAGAGAAGAGGTGGTAATATTGACCTTCCCAACCATATTCATCTTCAACATCATAGATTTTTATACCATATCCACATAGTTATAAATATTAAACATGAAAACCTATGATCTGATATCCGGTCACAATCCCTGCATGTATTTCTGAGTCTTCAGTTGGTCATTCTTAACCATGTCTGGGAAAAAATGGAAAAGATCAGCAAAACTATTGGTGTATTCCCACACTGAATGATCATCCTGTTTCAAAGACAGGAACTCAAGAGACTTCACCAGCATCAATGAATCTGGAAAAAACTGTTTAAAGAACAAGGTTTTGAAACCCTTTCAATCCAAGACCACATGTCTATCTTCCTGGAACATAGAATCCAACCATCATTTTTCAGATCCCTCGAGTCTGAATGCTGTAAAATTCACCCTAATATTCTCAAGTGTCTCCATGAAGTTGAAGATTTGATTAATCCTTTCCATCCAATCCTCTGCCTCTTGAGGTTTAATTGTTCCTTTAAAGGATAATGGATTCTCAGACAAGAACTGTCGTGATCGATATCACTCTCCTCTAACTCCTGGATGTACTTCAACCACTGCGTTCTGAACTCTTGGAACATCCTGATTTACAACATGAACTACCCATACGATAGTCTTGATAATATTATGATCCCTTGGTGGATTTCATTGAGGAGCATCAGTTGTAACTTCACGAGGAACCTGTTGAAGACTTCTCAGAGTCACAATACTACACACCAAAACATCTGGATGATCAGATAAAAAAATAAATATTAGTCCAAAATAGAAAACCCATTAGAAAAAACTAATATTTTTAAAACAAAAACCAAAAATAGAGACACACAATCCAACATACCATGGAAACTTGAGTCCCGTTGTGATAAGATCTGGCCAGACACTTATCGCAACATAACTCTAAAGTCCTGACAATCCTATTTACAATATAATAGACATTCCAAGAAAAGGATTCTTGAGGATATACATCCTATGATACCAAAATATAAAAAATTGACCCGGGTTTCCCTCAAACCTGACACCCAAACCGATCCATCACATACTCTAATGGTGTTCTTGATCCCCACGGGATGTTGACAAGCACCTGAGCATCCAACTAAAAAACCGAGGAAAATATTTCGCCCAACCTGAATAACCACATGAAACACACACACACACACACACAGATATATATATATATATATATATAGAAAGGAAGAAATAAAGGAAGAATAAAAAATATATATGCCATAATTGTAAGTATGATAGTACAAATAGAACAAATGTAACAGTATAAAAATCCAAAAAGACAAGTCCAACTACAAGTGACTACAACCAACAACTACTCCAAGCAATGGTGTGGAAAAACCCCCATCATCTCACTATCAGCTACCCATCCCTTCTTACACAAACCTTTCTGCCTCATTGCGGTTCCTTACCTTTCCCTACATTGGAAGACTAAAAAAGGTATACGCACCACCAAATAGGTGCATAGAGTGTGAGATAACAGGCTTAGTAGGATCCCACCCAGGTGTTCCACAATAAGTCTCTGTATAAAAAATATTGTATGCTCATTTTAAAATAAAACATGGCATGATAAGTAGTAAATTAGTTTTATATAAATCTTGGTAAAAATTTCCCTTTTCAACAGTTCTAAACAAAAGAAGTTATATCAGTTTGAAATAATATTTTTCCATATCACTTTCCACAATCATAAACATGCATATCAAGGATAAATTTGAAAGCCAAGAAAGAAAAATTAGAATCACATGTATCAAAATACCAAGGATTAATACATGAATAGGCTGTAGACTACTCGTACCACAATAATCAAGTGCACAAAATCTTATCCTAGAACAATGATCCTTGGAAGAATAGGAATAACCCATGAGTAAACCCCCAAAAATGTCAATATCGGTCCCTTAGAACAATAGTCCAAGGAAATAGAGGAAATCCCCAAGAAAAACCTCCTTGATAATAAAATAATAATGGAAAATGGCCTCAAGGTAAACATTCCACCTAAGTACCCAAGGTAACCCATGTTCTCAATTTCACAAACAAATTTCAATGCTTTGAAAACCATTAAAAACCATTTCACAATCCACTTGTCAAAAACTAGGTAAACACTATTTCACTTTTAAGACCCTTTTCAGCACACACAAACAATCATTCCAATTTCATAAATCAATTTATAAATCAATTGAAATCAGGATCATTATCATAGGATAGATATGGAACCACCAACCTCAAAGTTTATTTCACACACGCCCGCAATGGAATCCAAGATCCCCTAAAACCAAAAATTCCAACGAAGACCCTATAATCAAATCCCCACATTTTAGGGTTGATGAAAATATAAACACAAGAGGTTAGTATAAGAGATTAAACCCACATACCATGAGGATGAATGCCCACCGCACCACATCCAATGAAGGAGATACTATCTATAAATTCCTTCAAACAAGAAAGTAATTGTCTCAAGACATTCTAGATTTCTTGATAGGGAAAACATTATCAAGGAGTATAGTAGGATAAATATCGACTTCAATGAAGTTTAATATCAAGATAGAGAAGAGTTGGTATGGGAATTGATTCCATAGATCCTCATGGAAGATTTTATTCTTGAAACACAATTAATGTGTAGTAGAACTAGATAGGCAAGAGAACCAGAGAGATATGGTTTTTGGAAATCGATGATGGTGAATCATTATTGGTTTACAATGATAATCCTATCTCCAATAAGGAGGTAGTAGAGAGATCATAAGTTTCAAGATGGAAAGAAGCCCAAAATTATGAGATGGATTGCATGTTTCAAAACTTCGTTTTTTTATCGATCAACATTTAATGTAAATCCTATTAGGATTAAATGGGTATTGAAGAGAAATCGGGACATGATAGGTAATGTGAATACCTATTAGGAAGGATATAAGATAAAGGGTTTAGGTAATGTCATGGTATTGACAACAAAAAAAATATTTTCTCTAGTTTTCAGGTTTAAATCCATCATTGTTTTCTATAGAATCAAACCATGATAATGAGATTTGGAAAATTGATATCAAAACAACCTTCCTTAATGGTAACCATTAGGAGGATGTGTATATGACACAACCAAAAGGGTTTAAGACTCCAAGAAATTACAAAAAGGTATTAAAGTTACAAAGATCCATCTATGGATTAATGAAAGAATCTAGGTTATGGAACATTCGATTCTATGAATCCATGAAGGAATTTTGTTTCATTAAGAACCAATGTGAACAAAGTATTTACAAGAAAATTAGTGAGAGTAAATTTGTTTTCATAGTAGTGTATATTGATGATATATTACTAATTGGAAACAATATACCAGACTTAAAATAGGTTAAGTCATGGTTGAGAAAGTGATTCTTTATAAAGGACTTAGGTGAAGTAGCCTATATTATAGGGATTAATATCATGCATGATATATCCAAGAGGATGATATGACTAATTCAAGGTACAAATATTGACCAAATAGTGAAGAGGTTTATTATGAAGAAAACCAAGAGAGTATTGATTCCAACGTCACATGGTATACATATTTATAAGAAAATATGTCATCAGACATAAGAATAAAGAGATATATGAGTAAGATCTCATACTTTTTTATGATAGGATCCATCATGTATACCATGTTATATTGGAGGATTGATGTTACCTATGATTTGAACCTGGTGGGAAGATTTCAAGAATATCTAGGTGAACAATATTGATATGCTATTAAGGATATCCTTAAGTATCTATAGTGCACTAATGATATGTTCCTAGAGTATGGAGGAGTTTAATAACCAGTCATCATGGGTTATATAGATGCTAGTTTACATATAGACCAAAATTATATGAAATTTCAGTCTGGATATTTTATTTTTCTCAAGGGATGAGATGTGAGCTGTAAGAGTTTAAAGAATCCAATTGTTGATGTTTCTATAGTAGAGACTGAGTATATTGAGGCTTTCGATGAAAAAAATTAAGTTTCTTGGATTCAATTTTTTTCCAAGAGATTGACATGGTACCTGGAGTTAAAGATCCTATCATAGTTTAATATGTTAACACTACAACAATGTATCTCTATAATTATTTTAGGCCACACTAAAGGATAAAGAACATACTTTTTAAGTTTCATCTCTCAAGGGTTTTTTGTCAATGAGCTTAATTTGTAGTGAGAAGAGTATCTATGGAGGAAAATTTGGTGAACCCATTGATAAAGGATTTATATTATAAAATGAATGAGTATCAGGTGAGAGCTAGTAGATTGATGGTTTTTTTTTAAATTGGATCGAGTGAAAGTTGGGTCTATTGGAGTTGGTTCCCTAGAACAAACTTTTTTAATGATTGATTATGTGATTTTCTTATTGAATAATTTTTCTTATCACATCTTTATTATTTTTTTACATGATATTTTTATGTGATAATGTATTTGGAATATAATTCATGCTGAAAGGTCCTAGTAGTTCCCTGCTATAATGAGAACCTAGAGGTGCTATGACATTATTCTTGAACCTTAATCTATGTACAGATGATATTATTTGATGAGATACAGATAATACATTATATTAGGGGAAGAGGGATCATAATACATTAAGAAACATTCTCATGGTGTCTTCCCTTGGTAATATCTAACATAGAAGGTTATGAGAAGGATTTATCCCTTTTGTCTCTTAATTGATGTTAATATCACATAACCTTTGATGGGAATGGAACCACCTTAATAAATCCACGACCAAGGTGTTTGATGGGAGAGTTCTTTTTCAGAATGTCAAATAAAGTGACATCAATCATATAGGTTGATAGAATCAGTATGAAAGATGATTGGTTTCATATATTATAACAAAAGGATTATATTATATGGTAATTTGTTTGTGGTAGGATGCCATTGTGATTTTAAATTCTTTCTCTATGGATGCCTTAGTGTGTTAATAGATGCCAACCTTGGACTTTAGGTGGTTATACATAATTTCTATGAGAATGTGGACAAGAGGGTCATATAAAGTGTATATGAAATCTCAATTAAATTCCAGTATCAAATTTAATAGGTTAAAATAAATAATATTTTTTTGAGTTTGGTTTATTGTGATAATTTAATCAAAATTTATTCAAAATTATAATTAATTTAAATAATAATAATTTCTTTTCATGTTTAGAAAATATAATATTTATTATACCTATTGATGAATAATGTAGTGATATTTATTTATTAAATAAATATTCATTATTCAAGGATCAGTAAATGTGGATGATGGAAAGAAGACTGAGTTTAATGGCTAGATTGGAAATGGTATAAATGATATTTATTTATATTCTTTAGGTATTTTACATGTCAATAATTTAAAAATAATATTTATATGATTATTAATGAACGTGGATTCAATTAAATATTTTTGAATTTAGAAAGGGATTATGTGTCATTTTCAAACCCTAAACCTACCAAAATAAATATATAATTATATCTCTTTCCTAAAATACAATTGGTGTGCACAAAATATAGAATGAGACCCTCTCGACCCCTTAAGAGAGATCAAGATATATAGAGTGCTATCCTCCATTCCTATCTCAATCCAATGATAGATCATCAAGAGCTATTCCTCTCTATAGAAGAATCACTATTGTATTAAACCCTGAACATTGTAAGTGATTAAGATTGGATGTGTTAACAACCAGTGATTATAGTATGTTGTTCATAGATTGTGGTCCACATGTGGGTCATAACTAAAGTGTAACTACATTTGGATCTTGCAACACAATTATAGTGTGATAATATCTATTCCACCGATCATCAACTAAGAGAGAATTATGAGTAAAGTTAGTTCTATATCTTCATATAAATTACATGTGAAGATACTTAATCCATGGTTTTTAAGTTTTAATCTAGTCAAATAATAAACTATTTTCATTGGACATGAACTTTTGATCATGTAAAGTAATGATTTAATTTTATTTATGACTAAAAGATGAGTTGGTTATACCAAAAAAGGATTCTTCCACTACACTTAGAACCTACATTCATAACACCTTTAACCATGATTAGTATAATGAAGTAGTTTTATAAAAAATCACAGAACAAACTTATGCGGTCCATATAACAAAGAAATATAAAGTTAATGGATATAAAATTATTATAAATGGATATTAAAAAAATTAAATATAGATTAATATCGTTATTTAAAAAGTACTTAATAAATTTAAATTTATTATTTAAGAGTATATAACGTGTTTGAAAATGAAGAAATCCAAGGTAAGAGTTTTTCATCTCAATTCCATTCTATTGAGTCACATTTTATATTATCGACCTAATTTCATTTATATGGTGTAAATATTTACCCTTTAATAAAATAAATAATGAATTTATATTTATTACTAGTATGTGAAGCCTCAATCATTTTTACCTTTTAAGAGGTATTGATTTAAAAGTTATTGAATGTGTAAGAGTTTATTTTCCAAACTCACTCTTATTTGGGAATATTCATGTAGCACCCCTAGTTTGAGGTATGGGGCCTTTTTTTATTCATTTTTATGTGTTTAAAGTTTATGGGATGAGTTGGGAAGAGGTTGGGAGAGTTTGGAATGGTTTTGAATGAGTTTGGAGGATTTTATTAGGGAGCACGGTTTAAGCACGGTTAGTGGAAACCGTGCGGATGCTCTAGGAAACTGTGCAGGGGGAGACAGTAGGCTTTGCACGGCCTATGCACGGTTTTACAAACCATGCAGACCCTTTCTCTCGAGGCAGTATCATGCGCATGGTTAGCACACGTTTTTCTAAACCGTGCGGACTAACTGTGCGACCACTTAAAAATAGGGTTATAAGTTTTAGGATCACTCGGGCTTAACCTATTTCACTCTAATATTCCTCCCACTCGAGCCTCACTCAGGATTTTGGGTTCCCAGGGGTTGGAGGGGATTTCACACTCATTTTGGAAGCATTTTTAAGTGGTTTCTTGGAGGTTTGAAGGTGGTTTCTCCCAGGTAAGTCTATCCTCTTGTTTCTCTTGTGTTTTCCTCTAGATTATCTCTTCCCTATTTCTTGGTTTTCTAGATATACACTTGTTGTTTATAGATCTAGGGTTGTGGTTTCCTTGGATGATGTTTTTAAGGCTTGTGAATGTTAGGGAAGGGGATCTAGAGAGGCTTCGGTGGTGCATTCTCCGGATTTGAGGCGCGATTGTTCATGGGTCGATTTCTCGGGAACCCTAAATGTAGGTGGCTTCTCTCTCTACTCCACTTGGTTAGAGCTAATTTTTTTGGTTAAAATTAATTTTTTGTGCTTGAAATTAATTGTGTTTGATGTGTGAAATTGGTTAGAAATCCCTTGGGTGATGTTTTGGGGATTTTTGGGAAAAGGGTGTTTTATGTTGAAATTCTACTCTTGTGGATTTTAAAATGGGATGCAATGGTTGATTTGTGAAAATTATTGATGGAAATGGTTTTCAATAAATTTTTTGTTTTATTGAAATGTTGTTTGGCATGGAAAATGATTTTCAATAAATGGGTGATTTATTGAGGTGGATTGGTATGTAATGGAATTGGTTTATTGCATGAGTTTGTGACCTTGGTGGGTTATATTCTTGGCATTGTATTGTTTTGAATGTTGTGTGGAATTGGCGAGAAGTACCACTATAAAAAGGGGATGGATAGTGGACGGAAGGGCCACCATTAAGGATAAGTGGATGAGAAGTGACGCTTGGTGTGAATGGGTGAACGACTTGGATGGTAGCTCCACCATTTGGTTGTTATGGTTGTCTTGTTGTGCATTTCTTTGCAAAATGGAATTTTTGTGCTAATGTGTAAATGATGAGATGGCTTGTGGCATGTTTGGTTGGCTTTCCATTTGTTGGTTGGTTTAGATGTGATGTTTTAGTAAGGGCACATTTGGCATATGAAAATGTTTGCACTTGTGATTTATTTTATATAACCTGTTTTATATAAATGTGCTAACAGTTTTATCCGAGTGGCGTGTGTAGGGAAGTCATTTGGGGAAAAACTACTGAGTTTTAGTACTCACCCCCTACTTTGTAACATTGGTGTCTTTGCAGATGTTGTATATCATGACATGGGAATAAGTAAGGCATCTCCCTCCTTTAGTGGTTCATTGTGATGTATCGGTGGAGCTTAGAGATTGGAGCTTGGTGTGGAGCTGTGGTGGTGTCATGGCTCATAGTGTTTGTTGTTTAGTTTCCGCTTGTACTAGGATATGGTTGGTCGTATTAGTTTTGGGTTGTATTGTGGAACAACTTGGTTGTCTTTTTGGAATAAATGTTTGGGTTTGAAAGTGTATGCGTCATTAGTTGTTGGTTTGGTTGGTTTTTTCTCAAGGGAAAATCATTCCCCAACTTGATCTTGAATCCCTCAGTATTTATTGCTAGCCTTTGGCACCTTGGGAAAGTCGCTTAAGGCCAAGTAGCCCTCACCGCCTCCTCAAGCCGATGAGGTAGGGGCGGGGTGTTACAGTTCTTGTTCAAATTGATGTTGAAATAATTAAATTCTATTAATATTTTTAAACCAATTTCATTTTATTATTTTATGTTTATTTCTTGTTTTTAAATGTTTTTCTTACAACTTTTACTTTATTTTTTACTCAAATACCGAAATATTTTTTTAAACAAAAATGACCATATTTCTATTTTTTTGACCGAGAACCATTCTCTACCATGTCCATATTCTTCAAATTGTTTTATAGAAGTATTTATATAATTTTAAATTATTGGTTAAAGTATTTCTCTAAATTTTTTTAATATCTTTATAAATTTTTAAAATGAATATTTTATGTTTTTTCCAAACAATGCATTTATGACTTTATACAAGTGTGAATGGACTATTATTTTTAACATATATGATGTGAATGGATTTTCCTACCTCCATGATTGTTATTTTATATATAGATTTATCTAAAAGTTTCCAGGGTTTTCAAATAATTGTTTTCTATTAGTATATGATTTTTTATTTTTAATCTTAAAATAAAAGGTATTATTTTATAAACTGTTGAAAATAATTTTGGAAGTGATTTATAACTTTATTTAAAGAAATGTAAAAAAAGCATTAAGGAAAGTTATTTTTAATGTTTAAATTCTACATTACTCTATAATTATCAAACAAAATTCCCTTATTTCAAACCTTCATTTCAGATGAATTGATGGCCTTCTATCAACCTTTACTAATTTATGGATTATGCCTTATTTTTTGATCATTTACTTTCTAGTGATCATGTTCTATGTTACTCTCCATTATTCATTGGACATAATTTTTCTCCTTAATATCCATATTTTTATTATCATGGTTATATATTTAGTATCATTTCTATTACATTGATATTTTATTAAACACATACCATTTCAATATACAATGTTAGTTGAAGGAAGCTTGTTAATAAAGTTATTTCATTTACTGGGGAAATATTGAGGTTCCATATTCTTGATTTAATAAGATATTTTTTATTAATAAGAAAAATTGATTTTGTTTTATATTTTTGATTAAAATATAAGCAATTAATTGGTAATATGTAAATGATAGGTGGGGTTTAGTTATAGAAATCCCCTTTATTCATTTAAAGATTTAATGGGATAAAAAGTTATCCAAATTAGTTGGGTATTAGGTTTATACCTACCCATTCATTGAAATTTCATTGCACAAGGCATTTATGGTAAGGTTCACGATGTATTGGCATGGGGACTTGACATAAAAATCATGACATTCAACAATATGTATTTTCTTCATTAAATTTTCAGTTATTATTATCCATGTAATTTTTATGTGCATATTTTTCATGGATATATTTTAGATGTTAAGTTAATAATTAAATTTCAAATGTATTTATTAAAAACTCTACCATATTTTTTATTAATTATCTACTCATGATAGATTTTTTTGTATTCTACCCTTAATGAGAAACCAAGATCAGCCTTTATTAAGTTTTCTTTTCCTCAAGATATGAATAAGTAATATTTGAATGATTTTCAAGGATTCAAGAAAGTTTTTCATGATATTTTTTTATCTTCCAATGTAATATGGATATCATATATTTATCTAGTTTTAAAATACTACTAAATTGATCGATACTTTAAGGTGTCATCCCTAATATATTGTACTAATTTAATAAATTAAACATTATCTCTATGTTACAGGAGTTGGGTTTGTTATAATTGGTTTCAAAGGAAGTATTATAAGGCCCTTAGGAATAAAATTTTAGAAGAAAATACATAGTATGAAAATTATGAAAATCCGTTGGAATATTTTAGAACTTTTATCTTAATAGGTAGTTTTATTCCATGGATCAATATTCATGATGATTATGAGTAAATGTTTTTTATTCTATTGTTTAGATGTGGATATTAGCAAAAGGAAGGGAAATTATATCAACACGCATGGTTAATGTATCCTTTACCACAAGAGAAAGTCAATATGGTTGGTGTTGTATCTGAAAAAATTAAGAACCTATTAGGGTAGTTTTCTCAGGTAATGATGAATAACCTTTCTTGTATGGATAAACAAGTTTCTTTTTATCATAGTGTAGTGATTCTGGACTGCATCATGTAGAATAAGATTTTATTCTTTAATTGAACTATTAATCCATTGGTAGTTGAGAAATGGACTATGTCCCCTGAAAAGATATTTTTTTATTTGGGAAGTATTGAATGGAAAAGGTAATTATAGAAGCATATTGTTTAAAATTATATGAGGATAATGGTGTTCAATGATTTAGAATACTTGGGAGAAAGAAGAGATAAAGGGTATAGAATGGAAAACTTTTAAGGTGATATTATTTGAGAAATATTTTCCTCAAGAACAATGGGATCACATGGAAAGTAATGTTTTGAATTTAAATTATAAGGGAGAGGAAATTGTTGCCGAGTATGAGTATAAATTTACTAGATTAACAAGACATGATGTGTAATACATATATAATCTAGAAAGTAAGATTGACCATTTAATTAATAGGATTAAGCTGAGCCTTTGAAGGTCCATAGATTCATAATAATTCTCATTATATGATGATATGGTATTAAGCAACATCAATATGGACAAATATTTCTCCTAATTGTATATTTTAAAAGGAAATCAAGATAAGAAGAGGAAAATTGAGACCAATAAAAAGGAAATGAAGGAAGAAGAATGGAGGAGTGAAATTTCCAAAATTTGAAAATTGTGGAAGAAATATATTTTTAAATTTTTAAAGGGAATGTGATTTTGTTACAAGAATAGAGATAAAGGACATATAGAAAATGAATGTAAAATAAAGAAATAATCCACAGATATCTAGTGCTTAAACTGTAAGGATATGCGACACTATTCAAATCAACTCCCTAAGCTTTAGGGATTACATTGTTAATTTTACTGTGGTATTCATTGAAATTATATTAGTATACTATAAAACATAATAAGAGTATGATAATAGCTTATAAATAATTCATGAGACTCTTAAAAGAATTATATTACTTGAGAAATTTGAAATGTGTGAATTTTGGCTTCAAAATGTTTCTTTTCGTGGAAATATTGTCTTTAAATATTGAATATTTGTTGATGTTTCAAAGACAAGGCAGAAAATCACAATCATATATAACCTTTAGGGTTAGTATTTGATTTTAAGTAAGTGTAATTATAGTTAATATTTGTGAATATATTATTATTATGTATTAATATTTGGTCTAGTATATTCTATAGAGTTTGAGGGTTTGATGATTAATGTTAAATCTTGGGTGTTATTATTGAGGTCATAGTCCTTAATATTATGGTTTAATTTATGAAGTACTATTTTTACATATGATAGAAATTTTTGGTATTAGTAAATGGTTAGAAATGGGAGGATTCTCCAGTCAAGAAAATATTTTATACAATTAAGAACACTATCATTTAATGGATATCATGACACCTTAAGAGTAAATTTTAGTGAATATGGAATGAATATTTCATCCTTTTCATTCATCATTTTTAATATGGGATGAATTAGATGTAGAAAACTAATTGAAATAAAACTAAGGAAAGAATTCAAGTAATTTAATTTCTTATAATTCCTCAAACTCAAGTAATAAAACATAAATATATCAAGTTTTATATGGAAAGTATCACTTAGTTATCAAGGTACACTTATTTAAACACATTAAAACGTAGAAGTATTTTAATGGAATACAAATTTTTTAAATATTTATTTACTAAATAATAAGTTTCCAATTCTTAACCTAGAAATTAAAATTCATGATACAATTTATTATTATGTTAAGACAAACTCAAAATGATTTAAAATTATGAGGATGTAATTTATTTAAGGAGGGAATAATGTAACACCCTAAGATTTTATATTATGAATATTTTTTTTAATACCTTATGATACACAAAACGCGAGGCATAAATGAATCCTAATATACTATGTAAATATTAATAAACCATGACCATTATAACGTAACTGTTGGATTGGTGGGTAGGAATGGTAGTAACCGCCTTATATAAAATATGTAGAAAATTTTTATTAATACAAATTTATTGATTAGTTCTTAGGAAATAACTACTCATTTTATTATTATAATAATGAAATCATATATCCTTAATAATAGTAAAAGTTCCAAAGATTCATTTTTTATATAAAAGTTATTTTGCTGTATATTTATTATTTTAACTTTAATGGAAAATTTATAAAATTTAAAACTTAAATTTAATAAAAGTATTTTTTTTATTTTAGTATATAAAAATTATCTTATGGTGGATTTTTAGTATTTTTAAAAAATAGTTGATTTTTGGGTGAATACTAAAAAATACTAATTTTTGGAAAATTGTTATTTATTTTCTTTAAATAAAGTAATTTAAAATAAAAATTATATATTGTATTTTATTTTAAATTAAAATAAGTTTCATTTTGTTAAAAAAAATTAAAATAATTATATGAGAAGAAATATTATACTTTATTTTGTTATAAATTCATTTTATGCTTAAAAGGGAATTTTTCTAATAACTATTTTCATTGTGTTTTGCACACTTATATTAAAATTAATTTTAAAAATTCTAGAAATGAAATATTTTAAAATGGGTTACATATATATAGTAAACATAATTAATATTAGGTAATATGGTCAACTTAATTTTTATTCATAATGAGGAGTAATCATGGTAAAAATTTATCACCATTGTGAATGCTAAAATGGATTAAATGAGGATTAAGCTATAGGATAAGGATGGAAAATCTCCAAAAAATTATTTTATTTAATTATATGAGCGTATTTAAACTAGCCTCATCCAATATTCATAATTAGGGTAATTTAGTGTCGTTTTCTTTTGATAATGATATTTATATTATTTTAAGTAAATGATAATTAAAAAATGTCACTCTTTTTGTGTTAATGTATATAATATATTTTCAGAGGGATTAAAAGAATTTATGAGTGGTTCTAAATGATAATTTTAAATATACATATTTTTTATATAATATTAATATATTTTTTACATTTTTAGTAAGGATATAATTACCTTGAATGCTTATGCAATGCCGACGCAATGCTTGTGCAAGCAGTAGAATAAATAAGTAAATTATATTAAAACATTAAAAATAATATTTTTTGGATGAATTATGGTGTTACAATATTTTCATGGAAAATTATAAATTATAATTTAAGGTGAAAGTGTTTATATTATAATTCCATTATTATCTTGATATGTCTAAATTTAAATATTGTGAATAGTCTTGAAAATGACCTTAAAAGGTATTTAATGTTTAAAAATTATTTTTAAATCATCATAAGATCATAAAAATACTATATTGATTAATAATGACGAGAAATTATCTATAATATCATTCATGATTCATTTATGTGACATTTTACATTTTTAAAATTACTTTCATGACCCTTATGAATTGAAACTTTACAAATTTTCCATTGATTTTTGCCTAAGGGACTCAAACTATGCTTTTCCAACGCACATATGAGTATAGTTTTATCTCAAAACTATACCCATATCCCTCTAATAAATTGAATTACAATGTCACCAATCCATCATAGTGTCAATAAACCTATCCTTTAAAGTCCTTAATCTCAATAAAATGGATGATATCAAAAGAAGAGGTATAAGTCTTAACAACTTTCGATTATGTTTATTAATTTTTCTAAATCCTTAAAATATATTGTTTCCATCCTAAAATAATAAGTTAAATATCATAAATATACTGAAATTTTATTATTTTGATTGAAAAAATATTATCTACTTCATTTCCGTCCATTGAGAAATGAAATCATCGCTTGTGTGTACGTACATATTGCCATCTCCATGAAGTGATTCATTTTATTTTTCATAATATCCATTAATGGTTAGTTATTATGATAGATATAATGTATATATATGATATTTATTTCATAATTATGTTTTTAGAAATATAATTTATCATCTATCTTCATACCGTTCCATCCATTGAAAAATGATAACGTCACTTGTGCGTACCTTTAGACTACAACCTCCACGAAACAATGTGATTCATTCGTAATTTATGATCTACATGATGATAATAAGGATAAATTTAATGAATATATATTATATTTATTATTTAAGTATTATTATTTAAATATTAATCATTATATATTTTATTTCCTTTCCAACTATTTGGAAAATGAAAATGCCATCATACACAAGTTCTGAATACCACCTCCCTAAATAGTGTATTTCATTTTTATATTAATTTATTTCATGGATGTTCCAATATTTTATAAAATTAATAAAAATTATATACCTGAAATTATTAAAATTATACAAATTTTGGAACCATTTCATAACACCTTTAATCATGGTCAATATAATGAAGTAGTTTTGAGGAAATTTACAGAACGACCTTAAGTTATCAATGTAATCAAGGACTATACAATGAATAGAATCCAAATGATTATAAAAGGACCTTATGGAATGAAATATAGATAAAAAATGTTCTTAATAAAATCTTTAACAAATTTAAATTGATTATTATAGCGTGTTCAACCAAGCAGGAATCCAATGCAAGGGTTCTTCATCTGAATTCCACTCCATTGAGACATATTTTATATTATGCACCTAATTTAATTTATATTTTAAAATCCCAACCCAAAACCATTATATTGGGAATAGATATTGGTTCTATTGGAAAATTCTTGTTTTATAAATTATATTCTATACCAAGTCATTACTTAGTCATGCACCTGCATGCCCCAATTGGTATAGGCAACCATGTTTGAATCCAAAAAGGCCCCTTATAATGTAATCATGAACTCAAACCAACCCATGTATGCTAAAGTATATTTAAAAAATAATTTCTTAAAAAAATTTATATTTTAGGAACTTAAATAAACACAATATGTGTGTATTTCTAAAACCAATATTTTAAAACCATACAACAATTGAGATTTCCAAAAATCATCCATCAAGTGTTTTTCAAATGAATAAAAGTAATAATTTTAAAAATCTAAAGTCTTCAAGTTATTGAATATGTTGATAGAAAGAGATAAAATCCACTTACCTAAACCAATTTATATTATAGAAGAAACACATACCTATCTTGGTATATTAGTCTTCCCTTTTCATTCCTTCAACAATTCCAAAAAAAAACCACATCAAAACATGTCATAACCAATAGATCTAGGAATAAAAGTTCTAATTTATGGTTCTTCTCAAGAGGAAATGAGAAGATATAGAGGAATGATGAGAAATATACAACATACCTTGATTCTCTATATCTAACACACCAAGTCGATTAAAAACATATCCATATCAATGGGAATCACCAAAAACATCTAGATGAGTCCTATGGTTCAAGAGGCCAGGATCAAAAAGGAAGAATGAAGATTTTAGGGGATTTTTTAAGTTGAAAATACAATTTTAAAATTTAATTAATCACATCATGTAGTTTACCAAACCGTGTACCAACCATGAGAGCACCACTACAAAAAAATTCCCATCTTACATGGTTTGATTTTAAAATTTTGGGAGCTATGAACGGACCATAAAAAAATGAAACTATCCCATGTTGCGAAAGTGCTAAAGGAATTCACATAGTTTCCTCTAACCAAGCACCAACCGTGTGCCTCCTCCTAGACTCTTTCAATGTGATACATAGTTTCCTAGGAAATATGTATAGTTTCAATTAATCATGTTTCAATCATGATACCTCTAAAACACATTCAAAATTTTCAAGATCTTACATAAACATCCTAAGACTAAGAACAACCAAATCGAAACACATTAAAAATTTAAGAGATACAAATACCTCAAACCAAGGGTGTTACATTCTCCCCACTATTGGGATTTATATCCTCATGAAGCCAAATATTGGAATTATTTTGGAAGAGCCACACAAATTTCTCCAGAATGAATTCCTCACATTCCCACATCTCCTTAAAAACTTCACCATGCCTCCATAATATTCATTCCAAGCAGATATATTTCCCATGATAGATCTTATCTCATTTATTCATAATAAATATTGATGCATGGATAAATATAGCATCTGAATCAATATTAATATGATCCCATTGAATTACATGGTTTGGGTCACACTGGTACTTATTTAGTTGAGATACATTAAACAAATCTTGAACCAAACTAAACCTTGGAAATAAAACCAATTGATAAGCTATATCAACAATTTTTTCTAAGTATCTAAAAAGTTTTAACATAATAAGGATATAAATTCCCTTATTTACCAAAATAATTATTTCCTAGCCTTGGAGATACCTTAAAGAAAGAATTTTATCCCACTAAAAATAATAACAATAAATGATGATGATCCACATAAGATTTATGAAAACTCTGAGAAGTCTCCATTCTTTTTCAGATCATTTGAATCTTATCAATCATCTCAGGTACAAGGCCAAATCCAATTAGTGATATATCTCTTATCTCTACCCCAAAAATTTAAGAGCAACTTGGATGGACATATAATTATTTTACATTATCCATATGTATCATGTCTTGATTAATGTCACTATGTGAGAACTCCACTAAAGGTAAATGATCCTCCCATGAGCCGCTGAAATTTAAAACACAAGCTTGGAGCATGTCTTCCAATGTTTGAATCATCTATTCCAAATTCAAATCTATTTAAGGATGAAATTATTGTTGGTTCTGGGAATAGAAAAAGCATTCATCTAATGGATTATATACTAAAATTTCTTTTAATTATCATTTTCTAAAACTATGATAGAGGATCTTGCACATCAAATTTATAATTTATTTATTTAATATTCAACAAAATGAATACCTGGGATTAAGATATTTCTTTTTTGATGAATTTTGATCATTTGAAAAGAAAATTTTGGATTACCTTCATTGTGATATGAGGATCTAAATATATAATCCCTCTTGAGGTGATCCACATGTGCTCCTATGATAACCAAGCAATACCACTCAATCTTTGAGTGCTATCATGGTGAATAAAATTTCATGCATTATTTATTCATTATTTCTCATTCTTAATTCTTGAATAAATCCCTCTTTAATTTCTCATTATTGATAGGGATATAGAAGTAGGAGTCAATAGAAAATTCACTATGCGTATCAAATCCCTATTTCGATTGCATTGATCAATACTCTACACAATAGGCATAACCTTCTTTTTATAGAGTTTGAGTTTAGGTTAAAATAATTATTTAATGCATGGAAACAATTAAATAATATAGTAACCTTTTATAAACCCCATTCTAGATAATAACATAATAATAATATTTTTTTTCATACACCAACTTTCACAATAATAAGTATTATTTAACCAAATTGTTAATTCATATTTTTCCCCGGGTTTGGTCTTAGTCTATTCAAACTTCTCTAGAAATTATTGAATACTCAAATAAAATATTTTATTATATTAAATAAATATTATATTAAAAAACTAGTTAATAAATATTTATTAAATATTCAATAATATAAATAAATAAATTTTATTCAAAATCCAGTGAATAAATATTTATTTAATTTATGCGATCAATAAAACTTGAAAAAAATTATTTCTTAATATTTGGAATAATATTTATTCAATTAACTAAATTAAATTAGAATTTAATCAAGATCAATGGAAACTCTTAGTGTGTGACCCTATAGGATTATTTCTCATTGGAATTAGGTGGGATTGCATAAAATCCAAGTTTATAGTCTAGAAACAGATCAGGAACCCCAGAAATAGAACTTAATATAAAAAATAAAACAACCACATATGGATGATCACTATGTAATATAATCCATTTATCACAATATCTCATCGAGCATGTTCAACATCCGTGACACCAACCTATATGCTTGATGCATTTTTCTTTGATTATCTGGAATAAACACATCATTACACCACGACCATTGAATTTAGGATTATCGTTCTATTAAAATTAAATGGCTGAGATATCAGCTTCCATAAGGATGGAAGGGACAAATCATTCCTTGAATTATCCATTAATTACATGTTTATCATGAGGCACCCAATGCACCCTACCACACCGTGAACTTATGTCATCACAATTTTCATCATAAAATCTAAGTGCATGAGTAATGACATGCATTAATGATAATATTAAAGTCTAAGGACCGTTACACATGCTCGAAGTTAGGAATATCCGATGACACCAAAACATACTGAATTCTTACTATCGGTTCTGTTATCATAATATCCCTTTAAGGTGATTACCAAGTGAAAAATTCATGAGAAGAATCCTCATTCTCTTATGAGTACTCTCATATGATGGTCTAAATACTATGTGTCCCATCATAGTACATTATCTAACCACAAAACTATATTAATAATATTTTCATAGTACTTCCAGTTTATCATCATATCAGAGAAATAATATGACCATATCAATGTGAAAAATACTCTAGGACATTATTACATTAAATCTATGCAGAACAATGAAAAAAATGTAATAATATGTTTAATTAATTTTCAATACATGAAATATACATGTAATCAAAGTACAAACAGTTGGTCTTGGACACCAACTCCAACAAACTCCCACTTTTATTAGAGCTAAATGCCTTTGAATTTCAATAAACTAAACCTTATATGATAATCATGTTTTAACTGAGTTAAGGATTTAGTTAAGGGTCCCGACATGTTGTCTTCCATGGGAATACTTCTCACTATAACCTCACCTCTCTAAGAGAAATTCCTCAAAATATGATACTTCCAAAGTATATGATTCATCTGTTGATGTGAACATGGATCTTTTTCAAGATCCACTACTCCAGTATTATCACAATAAAGTGCAATTGGATCTTTACTACTATGTACCACATTAAGATCATGGATTAGGTTTCACATCTATGCTACTTATTTAGCTACTTCAGAATACGAAATATACTTGGACTTTGCTATATAATCTATGAACACCACCTTCTTTGATCTCTTCTATCTCAAAAAACCTCAATTCAAAGTGGATATGTATATAATTTGATACTTCATGTCATATTGATCAATTTAGAAACTATAATCTACATATCCTTTTATGATTAATTCCTTATCTACCCCATAAACCAGGCATATATCCTTACTATGACTTAGATACATTTAGTTAGTCTTAACTTCTATCCAGTGGTGGTCACATATATTATCTTGACATCTTCACACCACACTTAATGTATAGGATACATCAAGTTTAGTAAATAAAATAGAATACATGACTATCCCAATCACTGATGCATATGGAATCCTTGCCATTCAATTTATTTCCTCACGTGTATGGGGACATTTTTTCCAACCAATATGAATGTCATGTGAAACTAGAAAAATACCCTGTCGGATTGTTCTATACTGAATATCTTTAGTATCTTATAAATGTATGTACTTTGACTTAGGCTGTGAAACCACTTGGATCAATCATGAGGGATTTTTATCCCATGAATATATGCTACCTCAACTAAGTCCTTCATAGAGAAGCATTTATTCCACCAAGCCTTAACAAACTACAAGACATGCATGTCATATCCAATGAGTAATATGTCATCAAAATATACTATTAAGAAAATGATTTCACTCTCAATTATCCATTTAAATACCCAAGGCTCACACTCATTCTTTATGAAACCAAATTCCATTATGGATTTATGAAAATGAATGTTCCATGACCATGATGATTTCTTTAATCTATTAATGTATTTTTGAAATTTTCATATCTTATTGGAATCATTTGGAGTCACAAACCCTTTAGGTTGTGTCATATAGATATATTCATTAAGGTTACCATTATAGAAGTCTATTTTTAAATCCATTTTCAAAATCTCATAGTCATGGTACAGTGAAATAGAAATAAGAATTTTGATGGATTTCAGCATTGCAAATGGTAAAATGGTTTCATCGTAGTTAATGCCTTGATTCTGTTTAAGCCCATTTTCAACTAGTCATTCATTATTGGTACTCACTTATCCTTACATGTTCATTTTATTATTGAATACTCATTTAAAACCAAAAATATTAACATCCAATAGAGGATCTACCAGAATCCATACATGGTTTTAATACATAGAATCCATGGCACAATTCATGAATTATTGGCACTTGGAAACATTTATGCCACTTAATGCTTCCTTATAGGTTATAGGATCATTATTTACAACTAATAACGAGTCACCATCCTTGGTGACCAGAAAACCATAAAATGTTGGTTCTCTAGCCTCTCTTGTACTCCTATGCAGTAATTGTATCTCTAGAATAGTTTCTACTTCCAAAGGGCTTTGTGTAATATGTTCCTATACAAACTTCTGTGTACCTTGTGCCTCAACTTCATCGAATTATATCTCACTCCCACTATCCCTTTTAGACATGTTCTCCCTCCCAAGGAATATGGTACATATTTCCAATATAAATGTTTTATAAGGGGTTATATAGGTAATATCCCCTTATTTTCTTGGGATATCCTATAGAGGTACACTTTGTGCCTCTAGGTGAATGTTTCTTACCTTAATAGGCCTTAACAAATTCTTCATAACCCCATTAATGTTAGTATGAAATCACATGATTGTTTCCATTCCATAATTGGTATGATATACCATCTATTAATTTAATTGGAAATTGGTTTAGTATTTGTGCTTCTGTTTGAAACACATATCCCCAAATGGATAATGGAAGACTTGTATGAATCATCGTTATTCTCAACATGTACAAAAAAGTGTTTTAACTCCTTTCACAAACATAGTTAAATTGAGGAATATAAGGATAATTTAGTTGATATAGTATCCCAAACTCTCATAAATAATCAATGAAGTCTTGATTAAGATATTATCAACCATAGTCTGAGTGGAGTTTCTTAAAATTATTACCAAGTTGTTTCTCAACATTATTCTTTAATTCCATGAATTTATCAAAATATTCCGACTTATACCTAATATAGTAGACATATCCATATCTACTAAAATCATCAGTAAAAGTTATGAAGTATGAGTACCCCTACCTTGATTTAATAGAAAATGGTCCACACACATCAGTATGAACTAATTCCAGAATCTCTTTATCACTTCCACCTTTACAACTAAATGGGGATTTGGTTGTTTTACCTTGTAAACATGCACGACATAAAACAAGTTTTTTTAGTTCAAAATAATCTTAATATCATCATGATTTAGTTTGGTCAGGTACTTTTTTTACATTCCATAGTTAGTGATGGAAAATTTGGTTGTGGTATGAGTCATGTGAGGTTGTCTCATTATTGATTGTCATTACTTGGTTTGTGTAGCCCCACACATAAATACTTTTATTTAATTTTTCCTTACTATAAAAAACTATATCTTAAAAAATTAAGCAACATTTAATTTTAAATTTGAAAATAAAACCATATGTTTTTAGTATGGATACTGATATAATGTTTTGGAAACTAAAGGAACATAATAACAACCCTTTAAAACCAGGATTCTCCCAATTGGTAATGTGTGTTGGTAGTCACCAATATATATTACAACAATTTTAGATATGTTGGATGCTCATAGATCTACCTCCCCTCGATCAATATTTGTTAATCTACTTGGTTTATGTATTTTAATACATATGTGAGAACCACAAGATATATCTAATACCCAATTTTTAGAAACAAATAAATTAAACTTAATTAAAAATACACATGAAGATTCCACTTTATTCTTTGGTTGGGTGTATTTTTTCTTCCTTTGGATATTCCCTCTACTTGTGAAATAGACAACATCATGTTACCTAACTTTCCCATTGATATTATTCTTCTTGTAAGGGTGTGAAGAAGATTTAATCTTAAATATATTTTCTTTCCCTTTATGTTTTTTTACCAAAATGAAAAAAGTCTTTTTTCACTTCTTATGTTATCTACTTGGTGAATCCGAGTAAGAAGAACTAGTAAATACTTCTCAATGTTTTTCATATTAAAATTTTAAAAAATATAGAGAATATTAATGGTAGTGATTCCAAAATGAGATCAGTCTCTAGTACTTTGAGGAGTTTAAACCCTAGAACCTCCAGGCGCTCAATGCAGTTAATGATCTTGACTATGTGAGGCCCAATCATGTCATCATATCGAAGATTTATCTAAAAGAGTGGATTGGATATCTCAAATAATTCATATCTAGATATCTACTAGTAAATACCATTAAGGTTCTAAATAATGATATACACATCCATGTTTTCATGAGACTTCATGATTTTACTAGACATAGAATAAATCATCAAACATTGAAAATCAACTATGTTGATGAAATGTTTTTCATAGAACATGAAATCTTCATCACTAACCTCTTTAGAAAGTGGATAAAATATTTAGGATTCTAGCATGTAAGATTTTTTGTCATGGTGTATCATAACCCAAAGGAATATAAACTGCTAATAGAAGTTACAATTAGTGAGGAGGTTGTCTTTCTCTAATATTGATCGTAGCAATAATGTGGATGGTAAGATTTCCATTTTATTCTATAATTAAAAATAATAGATTATTAGTACTTTTTTGTATTGAAAATTTTGTTATAATTAATAAATTAATTGTTTTTATTTATTTATATTTAATCCCCCACAATTTCATCATGTATTAATATTCATCACCATTGAACATAGAATGTCTATTTTCTAGGACATTCTAGTGGAAAGGATCTATATACCCCTTCGCATAACCCTAATAAGGGTTGATCAAGCTACTTGATGCTATTTAGGTAGGTATATCTTTTCCAACTGCAGGATCTTAGTTCCTTGATCTATTGAGTAGACTTTCCTATCCTAAAATCCAAAATTGGATTTCTTCAACACTTACCTCCATGTTATATCAATTATAGAGAGGACTACTTCTCTTGATGTAATATGGTTAAGTCAACCCATAACCATCATAAGTACTCCACATTAAAAGTAAGTGTACTGACAAGGGTTTATTCAAACACTTAGTTTCAAGGATTTCATTCCTAATCAAGTAATGGAAGGCCAAGTCTAGCATAACATTTAATTGAGGGATTTTAGTTAATTTTTCATAAATTTTTTATATTTTTTTACCCTTTATATCTCTTGTTAATATTAAGTGGATGTTACTTAATTAATTAACCATGATGGATAAACCATTTATTCATAATTAAATTATTTAATTTCCATATTTTAACATTAATTAATAAATTTATGTGATTGTCGCATTGCCTCCATAAAATACATAATTTCATATACATAAATAAATAAATAATTAAATGACCTATTCATGAGATTTATCTAATGGTTGATTTAATTATTGGACAATAAATCAAACTTTTACCAAGGGGAAATAAATACAATTTATGATCTTGGAATGAGTTACATCATTACACCTATCCACCTATGTAACAATTGAGTTGGAATAATAAGGGTTCAGTCTTGAACCACCTCCACACGCCTTTGGATAATCCATTAATTACAAGTATTTATGACTCAAACATAGGTGAGAGGAACCAAAGGATTGGTGAAAGTGGTATAACATAAATATCCTTGTTCATGAATGTACTAAATAATAATGGCAGGAGATATGACATGCAAGACATCATATTTAATTTAATAATAAATAATAACATACCCATGAAATAAATTAAATTAAAACATCTATCACATACAAAGGTCTTCATCAATCTCATGAATGGTCATAAATTCAATGAATACAAAAAATTAACTAGATAGAATTTATTTATTTATTTGTTCTTTATTATTTAGATGAACACTCTTTGATTAATTAATTAATTCTCCTTAATCTCAATGATCATCCAAACCTAATTGGAGATAACCTTAACTTATAGAATTCATTTCAAATAAACGGTAGAACCAATAATGAAATATTTACTACAATAAATTAATTGAGCATTTAATATTATTTAAAACCATTATTAAATTTTCAAACACACATTGGTGTGATAATAAATAAAATAAGGTTTTAGAGATTTAGTTTTAAATTTAATGTAATTTATAATTCATTCCTTTAATGGGAGACTACACGACATGTACATAACATATACACACTATGTATCTTGGTTTCTATGTATCCATGGCACATACTTGGGTCTGTGGAATGTACCTCGACCAGACTACATGGCGTGTACAAACTAGGTACATGCCATGTATTCTGTTTTTCATGCGTCTTGGATGCATTCCTGGGTCTTTGGTGTATGTTTAATATTTGATAATTAATGAACTACATACCGTTTAAACTGCATAGACATCAAATATAATATAAATTCTCTATATTTTCCGTCTCCCATGGTTTTTATAGCGTATAATGACCACACATATTGCATTATTTATGCCACTAACCCATGTTGACTACATAACACGTACACTGATACATATTGTCTAATATGAAAACTGTGTACTAGGTTATCTAGTTAACACATGGTTCACACCAGGTGTAATTAGTGGATAGTGCTTCGTGTATCCATTTTTTCATTTATATGTAGTACACTTGGGTACACAACATGTACTTTTGAGTACATACTGTGTAAGCCTATCTTAAATGATTTTTTTTTCAATTTTCTGAATGCATATCATACCATTCTTTATCCATTCTTAAACCTTTAAGAAAATGAAACACTAAAAAAATCATGAGTAATATGTCTAAGCATGTTAACTTAAATCAAATTAAATAAAAAATAAAATGAAATGAAAATATAACCAAAATCATGCATAAATATATAATCAAATAAATAATTATAAATTTAAATGTGACATTTCCGATACAACATGTTGGTTTTTTGTGACGCAGAAGCATGAGTCTAATGGGAGATATATTAAAATTTATTTTAATTAAATTTTCTCAAAACTATGAGTGAGAATCTTTCATGTAAAATTTATAATTTATTTACTTAATATCAAAATAAATGAATACCTGGGCTTAGGATCATTATTCATTAATTAATGTTGATTATCTGAAAAGACCCTTTTACATTGGATTTATTATGTTGTGAGTATCCAAGGATATAATCCCTCTATTAGTGATCCACATGTGCTCCAATGATCTTTGAGAAATGCCACTCAATCTCCAGGTGATAGCATAGTGAATCGAATGTATTTCATTTTTCATTCTTTATATCACTTTATTTGGTCTTTAATAAATCTATCTTGAGTTTATCATTATTGAGGGGGAGAGAGAGGGAGGTGTTGTGAGAGAATTCATTATGAATAACAATTATTTATTTCAATTGCATGGATCAATACTCTACAAAATAGACATAACTGTGTATTTATAGAGACAAGGTTTAGATTAAAATAATTATTTAATATATGAAGGCCATTAAAAAATATAATAACCTTTAATAAACCCCATTACACATAATTAAATAATAATATTTTTATTTTGTGGTGTATACCAACTTATATAATAAGAAGTATTATTTAACTGACTTTTTAATTAATATTTTTCATCAGATTCAACCTTAGTCCATTCAAAATCCTCTAGAATTTATTGAATACCCCAATACAATTTTTTATTCTCTTAAATAAATATTTTATCCACATACAATTAAATAAATATTTTTTAAATATTCAATAAAATAAATAAATACATTTTATCCAGAATCTGGTGAATAAATATTTATTTAATTTATGCAATCAATAAAAATTGAATAAAATTATTACTTGGTATTGAGAATAATATTTATTCCATTAATTAAATTCAAATAGAATTTAATTGAGGTCAATAGAATCAATTAATGTGTGAGCCTATAAGATCATTTCTCATTGGAATTTGGTGGGATTTCCTAATGTACAAGATTACTTCCTGACAATGGGTTAAGAATCCCCATAAAAAGAACTTAATTTCGAAATGAATAAAACAACATATGAACTATCACCATGTAATTTAATACCTTTGTAAAAATATATCATCACATAGGTTTCAAATTTGTGTCACCAACCTATATTCTTAACACATCATTATTTGACTATCTTGAATAAACACACCATTAAACCATGGACATAGAATTTAGGGATACAATTATATTCCAATAAAAGAGATGAGATATCAGCTTCCATAAATATGTAAGGGACAAATCCTTCATTGAATTATCCATTAATTACATGTTAACCATGATGCACCCAACATACCCTACCTCTCAGTGAACATATTTTATCATAATTTTCAATAAAAAATCTAAGTGCATGATTCATTATATAAATTAATGATAATATTAAGGTCTAAGGAATATTTCACATTCTCTAAGATAGGAATATCCAATGAAACCAAAATATGAAAAATTCACACTAGAAGGTTTTCTCTCATAATCTCCCATATTTGATATTACTAAGTGAAAACTTCATGAGAAGAAGCCTCATCTTCTTATAAGCACTCACACTTGATGGTCTAAATACTATGTTTCCCATCTTATTATGTTATCCAACCACAGAACTATATTATAAATATTATCATAGAACTTTAATGTTCACATCATAGTGGGGAACTGTTGTGACCTTATAAATTTAACAAATACTCTTGGAAATTATTACATTAAATCGATATAAAACAATGAAAAATATATAATAATATGTATAATTAATATTCAATACATAAAATGTACATGTAATCAAAGTAAAAATAGTTGTTCCTAGGAAACAAACTCTAAAAACTCCATGATCATGTTTAATTGGGTTCTAAGGTCGTATATTAAGGATTTATAAAAAAGAGAGGTAAACCATAGGTCTTGGTTAGATATGATAGAAACTGGTACACTATGAAAATTTACTACTTCCTAGAAATAAATATTTTATAGTTCTTCTATTATATTAGATTCATGGATCAAAATTAATTGGGGTTAAAATGTGAGTTGGTCCATAATGATATAGACGTCATCATGCTTCTGATATATTCTAGATAAACATATGAAATATTCTATAAAAATTTTCTCCCATTTTTTATACTGGTATAGGTAAGGGTCGCAACATACCAGCAGGTCTTTGATGTTTATCCTTGACCTGATGATATTTAATACATTTTAAAACAAATTTAGTGACACTCTATTTCATTCATAACCACTAAAAACAGGTTATTAATACTATTTAAATCCCTTGGTTTCCTAGATGAATAACCCATTTCAAATGGTGATAATTATAAATAAGTTGTTATCAGTAAAATGGAGAAACTACTATCCAATTTGGGAAATAAAACACCCAATTACCATATTCTTTCAATATAATAATGGCCTCCAAACCATTGATTTCTGAACTCATGGTTAGACAAATAAGGTAAGATCTTTGAGAATCCCTAACCTACTAAACCAAGTCAAGAATAAGAGACACTAGAAATAAGAATAAAACACTCTCATGATTAATGTTATCTAGATGTATATATTCAATCATCATCATCAACTCCCATTAATCAGAAGCTTCTTTGTCCAGTTGGTGAAATTAATTTTGACTTAGAGCATAAACCACCAAATTTCCCTTTTTCTTCTTAGAAACTATGTCCACATTGAACATATAAAGATATTATATTCATTGATGTTTCCTAGTTTCAAATATCTTTGTGAAAACATGTGTTTGAAAATTTTATGACCAGTAAGAATAACGATATTTTCACCAAAGTTCTAATGATGACATGCTTTCAAATCATAGACTAACAATTTTTTTTTCCAAATCATGCATTGAATAATTATTTTCATGCACACACAGTTTTCATGACCTATAAGTTACTAAATGATCTCCTTATATAAGAAAATATCCCATAAAACAATATATGTGACTCAAAATTTACTATAAAACTCTTCCATGGTTCTATAAAGGTTTGTAAGGGTGCCAAAGTGAGTCTATCCTTAAGCTAATAAAATGATTTATAACACTCACCACTCTATTGGAATGGAAAAAATTTCCTTGTTAAAGCTATCATTGGAGTAGCAGGATATGAAAAGTTTTGAAAAAAAAAGTGATGGTAATAACTTTCTAAGGCGATAAAATTCAAATATTAAAGAAATTATCAAGATATTTATATGTGCTAAAAAATTCTTTATTTTTAGGATATAACAATAAAACTTTCTTAGAAATCACTTATATAAGGAAGCATACATCTTGTATCCAACAATCACACTTAGAGTATTTAGAATAAATCCATTGTTCCCATAGGGTGCTCAATATTTTCTCCAAGTGTTTTTCATAGTCACTCTTAGTCTAAGAATAGAAAAGGATATCATCAATAAATACCACAATAAAGGAGTAAAAGTATATTTGAAAGATACGATTAATCAATTCCATGAAAATGTCTGGTGAATTTATAAAATCAAAAGGCTTAATAAGTCATTCATAATAACCATAATGATACCTAAAAGATGTCTTTGATATATCCTCCTTATTAACCTGAATTTGGTGATACCCCACTCATAAATCATTTTTAGAGAACCATTTGGACCACTTTAATTGGTCAATCAGGTCATCTACTCATGGAATAGGATTTAGATTATTTATTTTAACATGATTTAGCTTATAATAATCAATGTAAACATGAATATAACCATTTTTATTCCCCAAAAGGAGAACCAGAGAAGTATAAAATATCATACGAGGTCTTATGAAAACCTTTTACATTCCAAATCTTCTAAATAGACTTTAAATTCACTCAATTAGGTTGGTGTCATCCCATAATATGGAAGTGAAATTAGATTATTCCCTAGTATTAGATCAATAAAAAATTATATTTCCCTTTATGGTGGAAATATAGATAAATTTTCAGGGAAAACAATAGGATATCAATCTATAATGCCTTTAAAATATCTTTTCTTAATTTCATAAATGTTTGTAATGTTATTAATACCAAATAATAAGAGATAGTGTCGACCACCATTACCAAAGGTCCTACTCTACCAACATTTATATCCCAATCTCCCTTAAAGAGATGTACTATTCCATCAGATAATGTAAAATTCACTTTCTGGGTGTTACAATGAATATGGGATTTGAAAGATGTTAATTATTATATTCCTAATATTAGATCCATGAAATCTATTTCCAAAATAGAAAAATCCCAAATTAATTTAATCCCATAAATAGTTATAGAACATACTTCACATTTAAACCCTCTACACTCTCATTTCCTAAGTGGTGTTTGAATTTTCATAATTCGAGGCATTATCTCCACATGTAGTCCCATATGACTTATAATATGATAATCAATAAAATAATGGGATGTTATTTTATCAAACACAACATGCATAAAAATTGTGTTTAGAAGGATGGTACCTTACACCATTGAAGGACCTGATTAATCTCCCGTGGCTATTTTCTTCACACCATACAACAATTTACTTGGTCACCCCAAATACTCTTTTCTTCCCCATTGTTTTTTATCAATTGTGGTGTTTATGTGTCTTTGGAGTCACCTTCATTCACTGGTTCTAAGTCTGAGTACTATTCTGATGAGAATAACTTGTTTGAGCATAAGAGTCTTGTGACATGTTGGAGGTATTTGCATAAGTTTTACTTCAGGTTCTAGTATAATAATATGGAAAAACAAGACTTAAACATACATTACAACATAATTTAGAGCATAATTTACCAATAATACTAGACAATGATCTATAGTTATATAATCTTTGGAATATTAGATACATAAGTAAATCATATTAAACATAAAAAAATATTTATTTAAAACTCAACATATTTCTCCTAAATCCCATGGATCTTATAAAATTTCATAGGATACCCTTGGGAAAATACATAAGAAAAAGGGTGATCTAGAAATCCCATTAAGGGAAATAAAAATGGAAATAAAGCATAACATGAGAGTCAAGAGGTATAAAATGATATCATAAGGAGGATAATAATAAGAATGTAAACATGAAATAAGGAAATGAAAGAATAAGATCATGAAATCATATGCATATGGAAACATCATAAAGTAATAAAAAATTAGAATATGTGAATTATACCCACAAAGATAACATAATATAGGCTTACTTCCATCATAACATATAGTTCTTAGGGTAACTTACTATGGATGATACATAGTATGTTAAAATTAACCACATGTGAACTATACATAGTGTTCGTAGGCTAATAGCCCATGCACAATATGTGAAATTTCAAGAGAAATTAACATTAACCAATGCATTAGAGGGATATAATAGACCTAGACATCACAAATTTGGCTAACCATCATTATAGTATGTACATGAATATGTGTGACACAGAAAGAGAAAAATCCATAAATCATAATCATGATAAAATCCATGAGAAGAAAGTGTGTGTGAAAATATTGTCTTAGGACATAAATGAAAGATATATCATATTTATTCCTAAGATAAGAAGGAATTAAGTCATTTTGAACAATTTTTTTTTCAAAAGGAACACATCTATTGAACATGGAGTTTTAATATATAAAATTCATGAGAAACATCTGTGAACAAATATTAAAAGTGAACCCATTGGGAGAAACTTTATTAAATAAGTAATGAATATTTTAAAATAAATAAATTTAATATTATTTTTTATAAAACAATTATTAAAAAATTTAATTTTATCTATAAAATAATGAACGTTTCTAAAAACTATTCATGGTTTAAAAACATTATATGGGGTGATTCTTGACATGATATTAGAAATTAGAAAGTTACCTTTAACTAAGTTTGCTTAAAAGTGGTAATTTTGAAGGGAACTAAAAACTTGTATAACGCCCAAAATGAAAAGGATATTAAATTAAGTATATATTTAAGATAAATATATAAAAAAATATAATATTTACATGATAAGAATATGTCATAAAAAGTGCAAAAGAAAGGGAATGTGTAATCGACTAGTTATGGAGGAGGTATATAAGATCCATTTGTTTTGTTTTAAAAAACCTTTTTTGAAATACCAGATCCTAAAATAAGATTATAAAACATTATTTTGTAGATATTAGAAGGTAAATATTATTTTAACATGATTTAACACAGAATTTGGATTCTAATTACAAAGGAGATCATTAGCAGGAAGGGAAATTATGGACAAGGATGGGAAACTGTTGTTTAAATGATTTAGAATTATTATTAACATAATTGTATTTTAAAAAATGGTTATAACTCACTAGTAAGTAATACGTGAAGAAAAAAGTGATCTCCCAATATAGAAATAGGGTATAAAATATGAAATGTATGATAAAATTCAAGAATAAAACATTATAACTAAAGAAATCAGACTGAGTTATGAAAGAAAATTATATTTTAGGGAAGACATAAATTGTATCCCATAATAAGAAAGAGAATTAATGGAAGTGAAGTTTCCTAGTTCAATAATAATTTATGATATTATAATTCATGGGGCTAGTAGACAAAACCTATAAATAAATATTGGTGCATAATATCAAATCATTCCTCAATGAAGGACGATCAAGACCGAACCCTTATAAATTAAGAAGCATTCAAATAAAAATCCTTTGAAAGAGTTAAAACATGGTTTAGAAGTTAAATACCATGAGTAAATATAATTAATTCAATTATAAATCCAATTGGTTGTATACACAGCATTCAAATGAAATATGTACATAAAAGAAAACACGTCTTAAAGAAAAACATCTTGAGATGAAATCCTTAGGACTTAAGTAATTCTAGAATCAAAAGTAATTGGAAGATTAGAAATCATATGGTTATATAAGTACAATGAGTTAAATCATATATTATTCCAAAAAAAATTATTTTTCAGTATATACACCATATAAATAAAAAATTGGTCATAAAATTTAACACGTCTCAATGAAGAGAAATTGACATGAAAAACCCTAACCACATGTTTAAAAAAGATTTGAACTTAAAATTAAAATTATGAATAATTAAATTAAGTTCATTAAATATGTACAAAATAACCTTATTAACCTATAATTAATTTTTTAATGTTTATTTATTATCATTTTTATTTATTTTTAATGTAGTTTTTGGTTATGTTGGTTACTCGAGGTTGTTTGGTTAATTTCTTCAAAACACTCTCCGTTTGTTAACCATGGTTAAAGGCGTTATAAAATAACATAATGTTATATATAATTGTGGAGGTATATTTAATTTACTATTCCATTCAGACAATAATTATACAGTTTCATTGGTTATCTCAAAATAGATCCAAATTAAGAAAGGTTCCTTGATATGTCCATTTAAGGAAGTTAAAGTTACTACGACCATTTATTATTAATCACACATATTGAAAACACAATATTATTATTAAATAATATTAATTGTTTGAAAAATATCATATTAGTTAATTAAATAACCTTTTTTAACCTACTATTTATAGCGGTGATTTAAAATTGAATAGGTGACTCATAGAGGTGGTTGTCTGCACACATACATGACGACATTTTCATTTTTCTTAATGATTTTAGAGGAAAGTTTAAAATGAGTGTTACATTAGTATAATAAAATTTCAGCATAGTAAAATTTATATTTTTATCATACCTTTATGGTTATAGGGGACTTTAAGGGTGTATAATGAGAAAATAACTTTGAAAAGTTTGGTTGAGAGTATTACATTTCCCTTGGGATTTCTCCCTTGGGTAACTCCTTTAGACTTTTCAGCTGGGCATTTTGGTGAGAAAAAAGATTAAAAGGTTTGGGGATTGTTTTTATGAGATAATAGAGTATATTTTTGGTTAATTAAAGGCTTTTTATTTGGTAGAGAAATGGGGAGGAGGTGGTCTACTTTTATTAGTGAAGAAAATAGTAATTTTGTAAAAACTCAATATTTCTCAATAATATCACTCCGTTATTCAAGTAAAAGGATCCAAAAAATGGACAATAATGGTGTGGGTATAGATATTAGGCTAATAATTTCTCTATAATTTAATATTATACATGTGTTTCTCATGTTTTATCCACTTTCACAAGGTTTAAACCATTTTTAACCTAATTAACCCTTACCGTGATAAATCTACTTTGACCATTAGAGAAAAATTTTAATGTGAAAAATTAAAATTAAAATTATTTAATAATATGAATATTATGATTTTAAATATTTAATTTTTTTTAAACTAATATTAATTGGATTCAGAGATATCAATTTTAATATTAGCGCACATAATGCATAAAATCCCATTTTTTCGAAAAGGATCATTTTAGCTTCAAATTTATGCAAGGAATGACATTAAAAATGGGTTTTCAAAAAATATATTGGTCTATTATAATTTTTTACATGACTATAAAATCAATCCAAAAAATAATTTTACCAAAATAATATATAATTAAAGAAAAATGCCAAAATCAATTTTTTATTAGAATTAAAATATTATGGTTAAACATAGGTTTTATAAATATAAAAAAATATTTTAAAATGAATAATATTATTTATTAAATAATTTTTTGATAAATTAATAGGTTTTATATAATTATATTTCTCTATTATATATCAATGAGGTAAATGGAAGTCACTATTTTTGGAAAAATTCTTATTTTTCACTATTCATAAAAATCAATTATTTTAGAAAATTCCTAAAATTTAAACCAAATATTATTTTAACATAATTAATCCAAGAATGGAATTAATTTTATTATATTAAACTTATATAAATAAAAAAATAAATTTTAAAATATTAAATGTATAATGTATTAAAAACATTTTTTTTCTTTGAAAAATACAACTTAAGTTCTAAAATGTTAAATATTGGTTTCTAAATTAAAACTAATTTTTTTAGAAAACATTATATTATAAAAATAAATATTTTTTCTTAGAAAAAGGTTTCATGAATTTAAAATTCATAATTATATTATAACAATGTCATAATAGTCATGTTATTTATAAAATGTTATTTTTTCATTATTTTCCTAAAAATCATTCATTTTATAAAAGACCCAAAAATACATCTTAAACTATTATTGAAATTATAAATCCAAAAAATAATTTTATTATATAAAATTTCATTACCATAATTTTATATTTTAACTTTTAAATTAAAATTAGAAAATGTAATGATAAATTGTTTTTATTGGAAAATAATTTTTAAAATACCAATTATTCTTATTCTTAATTTCTTTTAAAAAATAATAAATATATCATTAATAAATATTATATTTCAATAAAATAATCATTTAATAATAATATAATTTTTTATATGTTATAAAAATGACTGTTCATAAAAAGATATATTCTTAAACAAAATAATGAATTAGGTAAATTGTATAAAATAATATATATATATATATATATATTAATTTATTTCATAATTAATTTACTCATATTTATTCTTACAAATTCAATGGGTAGGTTTTAATTGGTCTAAACATATCACAATTTCATTTTCGTTCAGTTCTACATGTGGAGAAAGCTATTGAACCTGTTTGACTTAATTAGTGGAAAATGTATACTAAAATCTTGGGACATTACATTATCATCCCCTTAAATAAATTGCATCATCACAATTTTAATTATTTACCACAATGAAATTAGAAGAGGGTATTCTTAATTTATTATTATTATTTTAGATATAACTTCCAATGTGACATCTACCTTACTATTTTAATCTAGATCAACATACTTATCTTCCCTTAAACAACATTTATTTTTTATACCTTAATCATGTATTCTCCAGTGTATACAATTCCCAAAACTACATAAGTTTCAAAATAATAAAACCACAATGAAATATTATATTATTTCAAAAAATATAATCCAATATTTAGTCCTTAAATGGAATTAACCACTAGTTCACAATGTCACTCACTAGTCAATATATATCATAACCAAAAAAATGAGCTAAACATCACCAAAAATATTATATACCAATTTTTCCAATAATCTATCACAGGGCTATAAATACTATCTAACTAACTTTTCACAAAATTAATCAACCTTTTGTTACCTCAAAATCATGATTATATTCACTTTAAGAGTTATCCACACATCAATCATGTGTTCTTCAATAGTTATCCCCAAAAATATAACCATGTTATAAAATCAAATTTCAAGGTTATTGATTCAATTTAATATTTGTTTCAAAACATTTAAATAATAAATAACAAATTAAAATCTTTAAATGTTTCATACGACCCTTATAAATTTTATAATATACCCAAATAACATCATTAAGTATCACTCATTAATGAAAACATCTATTATTTTCAAAAAATAATTTTTATTATGGCATCAACCTCACTACATTAGGTAATAATATGAAACTAAAATTTTATATCATAACAAACATTTAAGTATTCTACCTTATACAGTTATATGACATAGTGTTTTTTCAATACATACCTTTCTCACCTTAATTGCCATGATCCCATTTAAACCAAATACTGAAACAGAAAATGGTTATGATATTATGAAAAATAATCAATGTACATGAATATAAAATCTCTATCCTAATATATAATCTCTAATGACACCTTCATTTCATCCAATGATACTTTCAATTAAACTATGTCATACTTAGTTAATTCTATAACTCTATTGGATCTACCAAGGTTACTTTAAGTTATGTTATCTCATACTTCTTAACATAATCCCTTAAATTAATTTGGAAATAAATCCTTCATAATGGCTCATAAATAGAAAGTAATTGACCAAAAAATATCCCCTAGGAGTTTCAAGATAGGTGTGATGTATGTAATCTTTATCATGAACTTGTTCATGTTTGATTTAATACTTGACACACCCTCATTGAGGTTATTACGCCAAGGTATAACTTTGCTAGAGCCTACATCCACTTTCTAGTACCCAGAAAAAGATATTTATAAGGACCTGGCCTTATTACATTACATAATATTGAATTTTATTCAAGAACTAACTCCATTTAACGTTGAGTTTCTTTTCATGTTAATAGTTTTAGAGAGTTTGTATATAACACATACATAACATTCTACATTTATAGCGTGAAAATATTTAAAAAACAGTATCCATGTCTTCCAAAATATAAAACTTTTCAAATAAATCATGTTTTCTTTAACAAATATTCATAACATTTTACATGGATTCCTTATTTGTCTTACACATCCTTATAAACTGTGAAAATAATTTAAAAACACAGGATGAGCACAAAAATCTCAGAAAGGGATATAAAAATAAGGAAAGAAAACATTAGTCCAAGAATACTTGTAACATATGAAATCATTTTCAAAAAGAAAAACTTGTCTCCTATATAATATTATATTGTGAAACATTATATTTCCATGAGATTTCCAAAAAACATATAAAACATAAATAGAACCATAAATTTTTATTGGGGAATTACTTACATAATCCTGTAACCCTCTTGGCTACCTTATAATTTGTAACCCTCATGACTACCTTTTTGTGTAACCATCACAGTTACACTTTGAGTTACTATACGACCAAACTCCAACTAACACATATCCAATGCACTAGAGGTATAAATAGGTCCCACCCTTTATCATAAAAAATTCCTAATAACCATAAAATAATCATATAACATGAATGATAGCATAAAAACATTGCTTTTGAATTTTGTAAAATAGAATTTTAGAAGGGAATTTTAAAAGAAAATCCCCTTAAAAATCATATATTTTAAGTGAGACTTAATTGAGTGGATGTAATATGTATATAAACTGTAAATAAACATAATTAGACTTAATATAAGTAAAATTAATCACACAGACAATTCCAATACCACATAATTAATGAAGTAGAAGGTTAACCCAAAGAAATGAAATTGGGTTAAGAATTCCCTTACCTCAGGTTTGTCTTATATAAAACTTGTTTAAAAATTCTGAATAATGGTTAAAATAGTGTTATTAGTATTTTAAAGAAATATTTTAATGTTTATAACACCTTATATGATCATTTCATATATCATTTCATCCTTTAATTATTAGTATTTTGTTCCTTTCATTGTTTCAGGTATGTTCTTTAAATGATTTCCATTACCGATTTCTATTTGATTTTCTTGTCGTTTGAGAATAAAATTTGAGAAGTTTAATGAAATTGTATTAATATGATACCATAATATTTAATTATACAATAAATAATTTTTTTATCATATATTAGGATGAATCTTTAGATAAAACATTAATAATATTTGTTTAGATCATTTTTGCGGTTCCTCGATAGTCATGAACTTGTTTCATTATATAATTTTATGTCACGAATAGAAGTTCATTACAGAATATAAAATAGGTTAAATTATAAAATTTAAATTAATTTTGAAACATTAAAGGTTTTTGTGATCATATTTTAAGGAAGTAATAGAAATTGAAAACACATCGTCCACGATTTTGGTAAATCGGCATATCACGAATGGCGTTTTTATTTTTTAGAATAAGAGGGAGAGGAAAGGAATAAAGATGAAGGATTTTTTATATGAACATGATAAAATACATAATATATAATATTATGGATATTTTATACCTCCTAGATAAGTGTATGGTAGGATATTATAAGAAAAGAATGGAATTGAAAATAAAACACATGAAAATGAAAGAGGATTCTTACCTCTTGATCTCTTCTCCTTGAGATCCTCCTTAAGGCCTTTGGTTTTGGACTTTTGGTGATACCAAAAGGTATTGGACATGGGTAAGATACTTTGGGAGTTTATTTTTTTGAACTTATTCAATGACGAATGCTTGATATGTGTGAGATAATGCAAGTAATGGGGGTGGAATTTATAGTGGAGGAGAAGAGGGATTTTAGATTATTTTAATCATTATTTTAATATTTTTTCTCTAGACTATGAATATTCTTGATTCATGTTACCCAAAAAAGTAATAATTTCATGTTTTTTATAAAAAAGTGGGCTTAAATCATCATTTCATCACCTGTGATGTAGTAAAACTACTATTTAGCATTTATTGTAACTTATCGTATATTACCATTCATAAAAAATTCTAGAATTTCAGAAAAATACCAAATATTCACCCTAACCATTTTTAGATATGTAGAATTAAAAAATGAACTCTATTTTTTGAAAATAATTTTCTAAATATTATTAATTCAATTATTAAATAAAATCATAATTTATTCAAAAATATAAATTTTAAAACTATTTCTCATTTTTAACACTATGAAAAATTAATCAACATCTCATTATATTATAACCTTAATAAAATAAAATAATGATAAGATTTACTATTCATAAGGGGCATATTACTATTCATATTACTATTCATAAGGGTATGTTACTATTCACAAAAACCAAGTTGGTTCCATCAGACTCGAAGTGATTTTCTAATCACAATTGTAGACGACTGTTTTTCAAAATTCAAAACATAGAAGAAGAAAAATTATGTTTTAAAGGCTAGTTATAACTATCTACTTAAAACAAAGTTTCATTCATTTCAATTTATTTTTTAAATCCTTGGGGTGTTACATTATCCCCACCTTTTGGAAATCGTGTCCTCGAAATTTTATTTACGTTTTAAACAAGTGAGGGTACCTTTCCCTCATAGCATTTTCAGATTCCCATGTAGTTTCTTCAACCATAAGGTTTCTCTAAAAAACCTTTACCTAGTGGATTAACTTATTCCAAAATTCTTGTTCTCTTAGATCAATAATTTGAATAGGTTTATCTTCATAATAGAGGTTCTCTTCCAAGTGAACTGATTCTAGGCTTAAGACATGGGATAAATCTGGAACATAGTTTCTCAACATCGAAACATGAAAAAAATTATATACCTGAGATAAAATCAGAGGCAAAGCTACTCATTAAAAGATTGATACAACTTTATCTAGAATTTCATAATGTCCAATGAACCACGGAATTATCTTTCCTCACCAAAATTCATAACACATTTCCATGGTTAGATTCTAAGAAAAACATGATCCACTACCTCAAAAGAAAAGTCTTTCCTCCTATTGTCTGCATAACTTTTCTACCACTCTGAGCTGTCCTCATGTGTCTTCAGATCGTCTTCAATTTATCATCCACTTACTCTACTAATTATGGTCCCACCAACTTCCTTTACCTGAATTCATCCCAAAAATATAGATTTCGACACTACTTCTATACAATGCCTCAAAAGTTTCCATCTGTATACTGTAATGGAAACTATTTTTATAAGAAAACTCAAATAATAAAAGATGCTTATCCCAACTTACCCAGTAGTCCATTTAACAATATGGAAGCATATCCTCCAATGTCTAAATCTTTCATTCTGACTACCCATCTGATTGAGGATGAGAAGCTGTACTGATGATTAATTTTGTGAACAACAACTTCTGAAGGCCCTTCCAAAAATTAGAAGTAAACCTAGGATCCTAGTAAGATATAATCAAAAGTAGAACTCCATGTAACCTAAAAATATCTTTGAGGTACAATCTTTAAAGCTGCTCCAAATATATTTTATCTAAAATAGAAAAAATATGCATATTTAGTAATTCATTCAACAATAACCCATATTTCATTATTACCTCAAGAAGTCTTTGGTAGTACCACAATGAAGTCCTTGGAAATTTTTTTCCATTTCCACTTCGGAACTGTTAAAGGCTAAAGGATCCCCTTCATTAATTGACACTCTACTTTAACCTGTTGACATGTCAAACGTTTCACAGTAAAATCTGAAATATCTCTTTTCATTCTATCCCACCATTAATACTCCCAAAATTCTCTGTACATCTTAGTACTTCTAGTGTGAACTAAAAATGGAGAACTATGAGCTTCACAGAAAAATTCTTTCTTCAAATAGGGATCATAATGCTCACACAATCTTTTTCCAAATCTCAAAACACAATATTAATCAAGGTTAAATTATAGAAACTCACCAATTTTAACCAATTCTACTTTTTTATGTAGCTCACAATCTTCCTTCTATGCTTGATTAATTATATCTGATAACGAAGAATACACTGAAAATGAAGTAAAACAGATGTATTTCTTGCACCAGCAACTTCAAAACCAAAATTCATCAAATCATTAATCACGGGGTCATGTTCCAAACGTAACATGGCTAATGATAGATGGTGTTTTTGACTCAAGGCATCTTCCACTTTGTTTTCTTTTCCTGGATAGTAATTTATTGTGAAGTAATAATATTTTATCAATTAAAGACGTCTTCTCTACCTTATGTTTAATTCCTTCTAAGTGAATATATACTTCAAACTTTTGTGGTTAGTATATATTTGATAATTGGATTCTTATAAATTATTCCTTAAAATTTTCAAAGAAAAAACCACAGCTTTCAATTCCAAATCATGTGTGGGATAATTTAACTCATAAGGGTTTAGTTATCTTGAATTATATGTAATTATCTAATAATTCTATATCAAAAAACAACCAATTCCATTCATTGAAGCATCACTATAGATGAAAAAATCACCATTTTGATAAGGAAAGGCCAAAACTGGAGCATTCACCAATCTCTTCTTTAGTTCCAGATAACAAGCATCACATTCTTTTATCGAGAAAAATTTAACCCATTTTAGTGTAAAGGGATAGTTAACTAGAAATGTTTTTAGTAAACTATTGGTAATAACCTGCTAATCCTAGAAAACTATGAATTTCTATAACATTTGTAGGTCTTGGCCATTCGTCAACCACTTTTGTTTTGGAAGGATCAACTGTTATTCCATCCTTTTTTAAAATATTCCCTGTAAAATAAATATATTGTAATAAAAAAAATCAAACTTTATAAATTTTAGATACAATTTATTTTCCTTTAAGGTTTGTAAAACAACCCTTACATGTTTTTGTTGCTCCTCTTTACTATTAGAAAATATCACAATTTCATTAATAAACATAACCAAAAACTTATCCAAGAACTCATGAAATATTATATTCATAAGATACCTAAATACAATAGGTGCATTATTTAATCCAAAAGTCATAAAAAATCCCTAATCACCATATCTAGTATGAAAATATATTTTTGGGATGTCATCCTCTATCACCTTTAGCTGATGGTATCTAGATCTCATGTCAATATTGAAAAAGTACTGATCTCTTTAGAGCTGATTAAAAAAGTCATCGATATGAGGAAAATGATACTTTTTTTAAAAGTGATGTTATTTAAGGATCTATAATCAATTCAAAGTCTCATGGAACCATATTTCCTTTTAGTTAAAAAAATAGGATCACCCCATGGTGATGTGCTAGGACTAATAAATACTTTATCGAGAAACTCCTAAAACTGATTTTTCAATTGAATAGGTTACGTTTGATCCATTTGATTTGGGGGTTTTTAAATTGTAATAGCATCAAGAACTAAGTCAATTGTGGATTTGAATTTCTAATCAGTTATGACACTGGGTAAATCATTAGAAAAATCATCAAGGTATTCATTTACCATTGAAACATCATTATTCTGAACAGTTCCCTTATTTTCAACAATATGGTAAAGATAACTTTCATTTACATATTTAAATAGTTTCTCATCTTCATAATATATTATAAATTGTATGGGTTCGTTCTTGTATACAAAAGGAAACTCTTTCTTAAAAAAAATTCTTTATCTCTACAGTCAATCTGAGTATGATAAATAGAAATCCAATCCATTCCCAGAATGACATAAAACTCTACTAAGGGAAAACAACTTGGTTTTCAAGTAAAGTCTTTCTATAGACCACAATTAAATGATTCTTATAATTCCTTTTTTTCCATAATATTTCCCCTGGAGTTTTAACAATAAGTTCCGGTCTCATTTTGTTGAGGTGATATTTCCAATTTACTAGAAAATTCATCAAAAATAAAGGAATGTGTAGACCCCATACCAAACAAAACTTTAGAAAAATATGATTAAATAAACAAGGTACTTGATATAACTTCATTGGATGTCCCAACGTCTACCGATGTAGTCGTAAAGGATCTCACTACACCTTTCCGCTTATAGTACAACTTCTTTGCATCATTTATATCTATCTTTGGGAAGGAATTTTTATAATGACCAATATCACCACATTTAAAACACTTTATAGTTTTCTTATCGGGATTAGTCTTAAGATAATTTTCATTACAATCTTGGTCCTTATATCCAAACATACCACATCCAAAACACTTCCCAGTTTTGGTAAGGCATTCCCCATGGTGCTTTTTCCCCACTTTTCACAAACTGGAAACTATAATTTCTTACCATCAGGTTTATTTGATTGATTCTTACCCATCACTTTTCATCTAGAACTCTTCTTTTCCTTGTTTTAAAAGTGCATGTGATCATCAACAAACTCCATCTCTACCCTATCATCACATTTGGAAATTTTTTTATAACTTTTGAATTCACAGGAGGCCAATGACCTATGATACCTTGGATTTAATCCTATGTAAAAGTGGTTGATTTTTCTCTCATGATCCAGAATAATATTTGGATCATAAGTCATCAGTCGGGTGGAGTTTTATTCATACACAACCACTGAATCTTCCTCCTTTTTCTTCAATTCAAGGAATTTCTTCTCCATCCTTAGTCACACCACCTTCAGAAAATAGTTTTCAACACACTAAGGAATAAATATCCTTCATATCCCTAATATTTTTGACCATTGACCACCAATGATCATCTTCACCTTCAAAAAATTAAATGGAAAGACTTAACTTTTGATTATATAAACATGCCATAACCTAGAATATATTTTCAGTGGATTTAATCCATCCTTCAACCACTACTAGGTCAAAAGATGCACTGAAATGAGGAGGGTGTTGCCTCATAAAATGTTCCACTATCATCATGTTTCTTTTTAGTAGATCTTATTGTAATCTTTAATGGATTCCACCATCATTTATTACAAGTTTTATCTGATCCATTACTATCAAAAACTGCTATGTTCTAATACCTACCATTTCAGGCGGCAGATTCGAAAGAATATCATTCTATTGGTGACTTTCTACTTCAGATTCACTATTTCTTCTATGGAAATCCATTATGAAAAAAAATATCTTAGTTGAAGAAATATGGTAGTCTTTAAATTCTATAACATTTTAAATTAAACATAGAGTAAAAATCATTTATTTTATTCTATTAACATCACCTAACCCCTAATGTTATCTAAACCATCATCTAATAGAAAATATAAGGACTTGACCTTATTAAATTAAATAATGTGAATTTTAGTCAAGAAATAAATTCATTTCACATTGAGTATATTTTCAAGTTTAGAGTTTTAAAGAGTTATGATATAACATATACATAACATTCCACATTTATATAGTGCAAATACCCAGAAAACAGTATCCATTTCTTCCAAAATATAAAACTTCTCAAATAAAACATGTTTTGTTTGAAAAATCTTCATAACATTTAACTTGGATTCCTTATTTGTCTTACACATCCTTATAACCTATGAAAATAATTTATAAACTTGGGATGAGCACAAAAATCTCAGTACGGGATATAAAAATAAAGAAAGAAAACATTAATCCACGAATACTTGTAACATATGAAATCATTTTCAAAAAGACATAATTGTCACCCATATATTCTTACATTTTGAAACATGATATTTCCCTGATATTTACAAAAAATATATAAAACATAAATAGAACCATAAAGGTGTCTTGGGGAATTACTTACATAATTTTTTAACCCTCTCAGCTACCTTCTATTTGTAACCCTCACGACTACCTTATTGTGTAACCATCGTAGTTACACATGGAGTATCCATACAAAAGTCCTACAAACTACAAATAACCAATGAATTGGAGGGAGATATAAGTCCCAAAAATAATAATAAACAATTCTCAAGAACCAGAACATAATCATACAACATGAATAATTTCATAAAAACATTGCTTTTGAATTTTGTATAATATAATTTTAGAAGAGGATTTTAAAAGAAAAACCCCTTACAAAAATCATATAATTGAAGTGAGACTTAATAGAGTGGATGGAATATTTATATACACTATAAATATACATAATTAAACATAATAAAAACAAAAATCATCATAGAAACAATTTTATTACCATATAATTACTGAAGTAGAAGGTTTACTCAAAGAATGGAACTTGGGTTAAGAATTCACTTACCTCGGGTTTGTATTACATAAAACTTCTTTAAACCTCATGTATAATGGTTAAAAGAGTGTTATTATTATTTTACAGAAACATGTTCATGTTTATAATACCTTATACAATCATTTCAGAACATCATTTCACCCTTTAATTATTAGTATTTTGTTCCTTTCATTGTTTTGGGTATGTTCTTTAAATGATTTCCCTGACAAGTTTCTATTTAATTTTCTTATAGTTTGTTAATAAAATTATAGAAGTGTAATGAAATGTAATTAATATGTTTCCATAATATTTAATTACTCCATAAATTATTTTTTATCATATATGATGATGAATCTTTAGATATAACATTAAAGATTTTTGTTTAGATCATTTTTGGCGGTTCCTCGATACTCATGAACTTGTTTAATTATATAATTTAATGTTCTGCATATAAGTTCATTACAGAACATAAAATAGGTTACATAATAAAATTTACATTCTGTTTTAAACTTTAAAAGGGGTTTTATGATCATATTTGAAGGAAGTAATGGAAATTGAAAACACATCATCCATGATTTTGGAAAATCGGCACATCGTGGATGGTATTTTTATTTTTTAGAATAAGAGGGATATAAGAGGAATAAAAATGAATAATTTTTTTACATGGACATGATAAATTAAAATATATATAAGATTTTGGAGATTTAATACCTCCGGGATCAGGGGAGGGTAGGAGAGTATAATAAAAGAAATGAATTGAAAAGAAAACACATGAAAATGAAAGATGATTCTTACCTCTTGACCTATTCTCCTTGAGATGCTCCTTAAGGCCTTTGGTTTTGGACTTTTGGGGAGACCATTAGGTCTTGGACATGGGTAAGTTCCTTGAGGAGGGAATTTGGAAGAATTTAGAAAATTCTTAAGGCTTGATATATGTGATAGAAAGAGGGGAAAGATGGTGGTATTTATAGCGGAGGAGAGGAGAGATTTTAGAATATTTTAATCATTATTTTAAAATTGTTTATCAAGAATATGAATAGTCATAATTTATGTTACCCAAAATAGTAATAATTTCACATGATTTAGAAAAAAGTGGGTTTACATAAACCTTGCATCACCTATGTTACTATAAAACAAGTATTTAACATTTATCGTAATTTATCATATTTTACTAATCATAAAAAATTCAAGAATTTCAGAAAAATTAAAAAAATTCACCCTAACCATTTTTTGACATTTAGAATTCAAAAATGAACTCAATTTTTTGAAAAATAATTTTCTAAATGTTATTAATTAAAATTTTAAATAAAATAATAATTTATTCAAAAATAACAATTTTAAAACTTTAACTCATTTTTGAACACCATGAAAAATTAATCAATATCTAATTATCTTATAATCTTAATAAAATAAAATAATGATTTGATTTACTATTCATAAGGGCTATATTACTATTCATATTACTATTCATAAGGGTATGTTACTATTCATAAAAAATCAAGTTGGTTCCATAAGACTCCAAATAACTTACTGATCACAATTGTAGAGAATTGTTTTTTAAAATTCAAAACATAGAAGCAGAAAAATTATGTTTTAATGGATAGTTATAAAAATATACTAAAAATAAAGTTTCATGCATTTTTTTTAAAAACATGGGGTGTTACATTATCCCCACATTCTGGAAATTTCATCCTCACAATTTTATTTACTTATTAAACAAGTGAGGGTACCTTTCCCTCATAGCATTTTCAGATTCCCATGTTTCTTATTCAACCATGTGGTTTCTCGATAAAACCTTTACCTGGTGGATTACCTTATTCCCTAATACTTTTTCTCTTTGATCAATAATAGGAATATGTTTGTCTTTATAAGAGAGTTTCTCTTCCAGCTGAACTGCTTCTAGGCTCAAGACATGAGATGAATTTTGAACATACTTTCTCAACATCGAAACATGAAAACATTATGTACCTGAGATAAAATCGGAGGCAAAGCTACTCGGTAGGTGACTGGTACAAATTTATATATAATTTCATAAGGTCCAATGAAATTTGGACTTAGTTTTCATTTTTTACCAAAATGAATAACACTTTTACATAGTGAGATTCTAAGAAAAACATGATCACATACCTCAAAAGTAAAGTATTTCATCCTATTTTCTGTATAATTTTTTTGCCTGCTCTAAGTTGTCCTCATATTTTGTTGGATCATCTTCACTTTCTCAGCCACTTCCTCTACTAATTCTATTCCCATCAACTTCCTTTCCCCGAATTTATCCCAAAAATATGGAGTTCAATATTGATTCCCATACAATTCCTCAAAAGGTTCCCTCTGTATACTGGAATGAAAAATGTTATTATAAGAAAACTAAACTAAAGAAATATTCTAATAACAAATTCCCTAGTAGTCTATTGAATAATCTTGAAGCATATCCTCCAATGACTGAATCGTTCATTCTGACTGCCCATCTGATTGAGAATGAAAAGTTGTACTGAAGTTTAATTCTCTGCCTAATGAATTTTGAAGGAACATCCAAAAAATAGAAGTGAACCTAGGATCCCAACCAAATATAATGGAAATTGGAACTCTATGTAACCTAAAAATATCTTTTAGGTACATTATAAAAATATGATCCAAAGACATTGTATCTTGAGTTGAAAGAAAATGTGTAGATTTAGTCAACCGATCAACAATAAACCTTATTACATTATTTCCATGAGAAGTATTTGGTAGTCACACAGAATATTACATTGATATATTTTCCCCTTTCTACTCTGGAACTATTAAAGTATGAAGCACCCTCTTAGGTAAAAACCACTCTTCCTTAACCTATTCACATGTCCAACATTTCACAGTAAAATATGAAATATGTCTTTTCATTCCATCCCACCAGTAATACTCCTGAAGGTCTCTATATATCGTACTACATCTAGGATGAACTGAAAATTGAGAACTACGAGCTTCACACAACAATTATTTCTTCAACTAGGGATCACAAGGCATACATAATAGTTTTCCAAATCTCAAAACATAATCTTAATCAAGGTTAAATTCTGGAAACTTACGCATTTTAACAAATTCTACTTTTTTCTATAGCTCACAATCTTCCTTCTGCACTTGCTTAATTCTATATAATAACAATGAATGCACTGAAACCTAAAGAAAATAGATGTATTTCCTACACCAACAACTTATAAACCAAAAATCATCAAATCTGTAATCAAGGGGTCATGTTCAAAACATAACATGGTTAATGATACGTGATGTTTTTGAATCAAGGCATCCACAACTTTATTTTCTTTTCCTAGATAGTAATTGATCATGAAATCCTAATATTTTATCAATTCAATCCATATTCTATACCTCATGTTTAATTACTTCTGTGTAAATATATACTTTAGACTTTTATGGTCAGTATGTATTTGAAAATTTTCTCCGTATAAATGATACCTTCGAATTTTAAAGGAAAAAACCACAGCTTCCAATTCCAAATCATGTGTGAGATAATTTAACTCATGAGGTTTTATTTATCTTGAAGTATATGAAATTACTAGAGTGGTGGGTCTTCTCCCCTTATCCACTACTAAGGTTTTCATCGGGAGCTATCTCTTCCCCCCCGGTGTGGCTTGGCAGCTCGGTGCTGGCGCCTTCTGGATCCGCGGCATGTGGGGTGGCCCTCGGGATCTCGTCTCGGACTCGCGGTGCTTGGAGATGGATTCAGCGTGTCCTAGTGTGGCTTGGGCTATCTCCGGCCATCCGTCTTGGTGATGGCGTGTTTCATCAACGACCACCTCCAACGCTGCTTCGGGCATGTTCTCTGTCCCGAAATCATCCTCGATCCAGTGTTTGATGTACATTCCTAAGTTTCTTCAGATCTGATGAGTTTTAGGTTCGGTGATGGTCCAACGTGTTTCTTGGCATCAGTGTCGTCCGGCTTGGATCAGATCTGGTGTGTTTCTGAGTTCAGGCGCCGGCCCCGGTAAGAGGTTTGGTATTAGCGTGGTCTGTGGCAGATCTGATCTGGTGCATCTCGGTTCGTCTCGGTTTCGGATGGAAAACTTGGCTTTGCCTTCAACACGACATGGGGGGTGGGAGTTTTTTGGCCCTTGATCAGCTATGGGATTTTGCAGTTTGAGGTCATGGTGGTTCTTTTATAGGTTTTGAATGTTATCTGTGTGGATGGTGTTCTTGCGGTGTTTCTGTTTCAGGAGAATCCCTCCTTGTTGGTGTTTTTTTCCCGTGGTTCGACCAATTTGGAATCTAATGAGGGTTCTTTTGAAGTTTGAGATGACCGGCTTCATGCTCAAATAGGTGTTGCTAGTTCTGATTGGCTCAGACCCCCTCAACGGAGAGATCTCATTAATGTGCTTTTGGGTCTTCCTGTCCTAGGTGATGAAGACTCTGATTCACATTCTTGGTTTGTCTTCCTCTTCGGGTTTCTGCGTGTGGTGTCGGAGGTGCCCATGGATCGATGAGCTTCTATGGAATTGATTCCATCATTGTGTTTCTCATTTCTCTTTTGAAGATGTTTTATCTACAATGGTTCTTTATGTGGTCCATTGTATGGAGATGTACTCAAGCCTGATCTCATGTAGCAAGTCCCATAGGAGGTTTCAGAGCTAGTCTTTCATCTTTGTGATGCTTTACAGATTTGGAAGTTGAGAGGGTATGGCGTCAGCCGTCAGATCTAGACTATGCTTTGACACAGGACATTGGCTTACTGTACAACCATGCAACGATGGAGGGCTTTTCACGGTCAAATGTTGGGGAGGGATAACTCCATGTTGTCGGGTTGGGTTGTATCTCTAGACCTTCGGGTCGTGATTTTCCTATTTCCTTGAATTCTGTTCAGGTTCCCCCTTTATCCTTTAAAAGGGGTTTTCTGATTAAAATAAAATAAAAAATTGAAGGCCTTTGGGCCATTGGACGGATGGAGGAAAAACTCACCATTTTGGGAAGGAAAGTACAAAACGGGAGAATTCACCAATATCTTCTTCAGTTTCTAAAAAAACATCACATTCTTCTATCTAGACAAATTTAACCCCTTTTCTTATTTAATTAGTTATCAGGGTAGATAACTATGAAAAGTTTCTAACAAACCGTCTGTAATAACCTTCTAATCTAGGAAAACTAATAATTTTTGTAACATTTGTAGGTCTTGGCCATTCTTAAACCACTTTTTTTGGAAGGATAAACTATTATTCCATCTATATTTATAATTTTCCCAAGAAAAGAAATCTGTTGTAATGAAAAATCACACTTTCTGAATTTTCCATACAGTTTCTTTTCCTTTAATGTTTGAAAAACAACCCTTAAATGTTTTTCATGCTCCTTTTTACTATTAGAAAATACAATAATTTCATCAATGAAAACAACTAAAAACTTATCCAAGAACACATGAAATATTCTATTCATAATATCCATGAATAAAATAGGTTCATTAGTTAGCCCAAAAAGAATAACAAAAAATTTATAATGCCCTTATCTAGTACAAAAAGCTGCTTTTGGGATGTCTTCCTCCACCTTCAGTTGATGGTATGCAGATCTCAAGTCAATCATGGAATAGTACTGAGTTCCCTATAGCTGATCAAACAAGTCATCAATATGGGGAAAAACGATACTTGTTTTTAACATTGATGTTATTCAAGGCCCTATAATCAATGAAAATTCTCATGGAACCATCTATATTTTTAACGAAAAACAAGAGCACCCCATGGCGAAGTCCTAGGATGAATGAATCCTTTATCAAGTAACTCTTGCAACTGATTTTTAATTAAATAAGTTCCACTTGAGCCATTCGATATGAGGGTTTTTGAAACAGGCTTAGCATTAGAAAATAAGTCAATTGTTAATTTGACTTCCTGATCAGGTATGACACCGAGTAACTCATCAAAACAAACACCAAGGTATTCATTTACCACTAGAATATCATTAATATGAACAGTTCCCTTGTTTTCAACAATATGAGAAAGACAACTTTCATTTCCATCTTTAAATAGTTTCTTAGCTTCATGATATGTTATAATTTTTTTGAGTTCGTTCTTGTATACCAACTAAAACCTTTTTAAATTTTTTTAGCTCTATAGTAAATCTTATCATGTTAAACAAAAATCCAATTAGTTCCCAGCATGACATAAAACTCTACTAAGGAAAAAACAACATGTTTTTCAAGTAAATCCTTTCTACATAACGCAAATGAAATATTCTTATAATTACCATTTTTTATAATATTTTCCCCTGGAATTTTAACAATAAGTTACAATCTCATTTTTGAGGTGATATTTCCAATTTACAAGAAAATTCCTTAGAAATAGAGGAATTTGTAGACCCTATATCAAACAAAACTTTAAAAAAAATTTGAGTAAAAAACTAAGGAACCTAATACAACTTCATTGGATGGCTCGACGTTTTCTAATGTAGTCTCAAAGGATCTCACTAAAACTTTCTACTTATAGTTTGGATTCTTTTCATCATTCATATCTCTTTTTTGGAAGACCTTTTCATAATGACCCATCTCACCACATTTAAAACACTTAACTGTTTGGTTATCAGGATTAGTCTTAGGATCATTTTCATTACATTCTCGAGCTATATGTCCAAAACTACCACATCAAAAACACTTCCCAGTTTTTGTAAGGCATTTCCCATGATGTTTTTTCCATGGTTTTCAGAAATTGGAAACTTGAATTTCTTACCATAAGATTTATTTGATTGATTCTTACCCATCACTTGTGATCTGGACCTCTTTTTATCCATGTTTCCAAAATTTATGTGATCATCAGAAAACTCCATCTATATTCTCTCATCACATCTAACAAGTTTCTCACAACTTTTGAATTCACCGGAGGCCAATGCCCTTCGATTACTTGTCTTTAATCCTGATTCAAAGTGGTTCATTTTTCTATCAAGATCGAGAATAATATTTGGGTCATACCATGAAATTAGGGTCAGGTTTTATTCATACAAAGACACTGAATCTTCTTCCTTTTTCTTTAATTCAAGGAATTCCTTCTACATCCTAATCACACCACCTTAGGAAAATATTTTTCAAGGAAAAGAGTTCTAAATTTATCCCAAAATAAGGTATCAATCTCATCCCTATCCCTAATATTTTGACCATTGACCACCAATGATCAGATTCACCTTCAAAATGATAAATAGAAAGACTTACCTTTTGATTATTTGAACACCCCAAATCAAGAATATCTTTTCAAGGGATTTAATCCACCCTTCAACCACTACTCGGTCAAAAGATCCACTGAAAGTTGCCTTATAAAAATGTTCCACTATCTTCATGTTCCTTTGTTGTAGATCAAGTTTTTCTCTTTCATGGATTCCAACACCATTTATTACTTTTGTTATCTGATCCATTATTGTCAAAAACTAATCAATTCTAATCTCTACCATTCCGGGTTGCAGATTTGGAAGGATATCGTTCTATCAGTTACTTTCCACTTCAGCTTCCAGTTTCATCTATAGAAAACCATTCTCAACAAACATATCTTAGTTGAAGCAACATGGTAATATTTAAATGATATAACATTTCAAATTAATCTTAAAGTAGAAATCATTTATGGTATTCTATTAATATCATCCGAACCACTAATGTTATCTAAACCATCCTCTCATACCAAATATAAGGACCTAACCTTATTACATTACATAATCTTGAATTTTAGTCAAAAAATAACTTCTTTTAACATTGAGGATCTTTTCAAGTTTATATTTATAGAGATTTGGGATATAAAACTAACATAATGTTAAACATTTATATAGTTTGGATACCCAAAAAACATTATCCATTTCTTCCAAAATATAAATTTTTTCAAATAAAATATGTTTTCTTTGAAAAATATTCATAACATTTAACTTGGATTCCTTATTTTTCTTAAACATACTTATAACCTGTGAAAATCATTTAAAAAATTTGGATGAGAACAAAAATATTATAAAGGGATATAAAAATAAGGAAAGAAAACATTAGTTCATGAATACTTGTAACGTATGAAGTCATTTTCAAAAAGACATACTTGTCACCCATATAATCTTACTTTGTGAAACTTTATATTTCCTTGAGATTTATCAAAAACATATAAAAAATAAATAGAAACATAAAGGTACCTTGGGTCACTAATTACATAATCTTTTAACCCTCTCGTCTACCTTATAATTTGTAACCCTCATGACTACCTTATTGTGTAACCATCACAGTTACAGTTGGAGTAACCATACGACCGAACTCCAATTTACACATACCCAATGAATTTGAGGGACATATAGGTCCCACCCTTCATCATAAAAAATTCCCAAGATTCAGGACATTATCATAAAACATGAATAATTTCATAAAAAACATTGATTTTGAATTTTGTAAAACACAATTTTAGAAGAGGATTTTGAACAAAACCCCCTTACAAAAATAATATAATTGAAGTGATAATTAATATAGTGGATAAAATATGTATATACACTATAAATATATTTAATTCAACATAATATAAACAAAATTCATCACAAAAACAATTTTAATACCACATAATCAATGAAGTAGATGGTTAACTCAAAGAATAGAAATTGGGTTAAGAATTCCCTTACCTCAGGTTTGTCTTATATAAAACTTGTTTAAAAATCATGTATAATGGTTAAAAGAGAGTTATTAGTATTTTAAAGAAACATTTTCATGTTTATAAAACCTTATATTATCATTTCATAAAATCATTTCACCCTTTAATTATTAGTATTTTGTTTCTTTCATTATTTTAGGAATGTTCTTTAAATAATTTCCATGTTCGGTTTCTATTTGATTTTATTTTTATATTAGAATGAAATTATATAAGTGTAATAAAATGGTATTAATTTTTTTCTAGAATATTTAATGATACCATAAATAATTTTTTATCATATATGATGATGAATATTTAGATAAAACATTAATGATATTTGTTTAGATAATTTATGGTGGTTCCTCGATAAACATGAACTTGTTTCATTATATAATTTAATTTCATGAATATAAGTTCATTACAGATCATAAAATAAGTTAAATAATATAATTTAAATTATATTTAAAATTTTAAATGGGTTTCACAATCAGATTTGAAAAAAGTAATGGAAATTGAAAACATAACATCCACAATTTTGGTAAATTGGTACATCGCAGACGATGTTTTTATTTTTTAGAATAAGAGGGAGAGGAGAAGATAAAATATAAAGAATTATTTACATGAACATGATAACATAAATAATCTATAATATTATGGAGATTTCATACCTCATAGATAAGTGTATGGGAGTAGAGTGTAAGAAAAGAAACTAATTGAATAGAAAACACATGAAAATGAAAGATGGTTCTTACCTCTTGACCTCTTCTCCTTGAGATCCTCCTTAAGGACTTTGGTTTTGGACTTTGAGTGATAAAAGAAGGTAATGGACTAGGGGAAGAGAATTTAGGAGGGGATTTAGAAGAACTTAGACAATTTTGAAGGCTTGAGAGGTGTGAGAGAAAGAGGGGAATGATGGTGATATTTATAGTGGAGGAGAGGAGGGATTTAAGATTATTTTAATCATTATTTTAATATTTTTTTCAAGACTATGAATTGTATTGATTCATGTGACCCAAAATAGTAATAATTTCATGTGAGTTTGAAACAAGTGGGATTACCTCAACCTTGAATCACCTATGATGCAGAAAAACAACTATTTAGCATTTATTGTAATTTATCATATTTTACTATTCATAAAAATTTCAAGAATTTCTGAAAAATCCCAAAAATAAACCCTAACCATTTTTCAATGTGTATAATTCAAAAATAAACTCCATTTTTTGAAAATAATTTTCTAAATATTAATAATTTAATTTTTAAATAAAATCATAATTTATTCAAAAATAACAATTTTAAAACTATAACTCATTTTTTAACACCTTGAAAAATTAATCAATATCTTATTATATTATAACCTTAAGAAAATAAAATAATTTTATGATTTACTATTGATAAGGTCCATATTAATATTCATATTAATATTCTTAAGGGTATGTTACTATTTACTAAAAATCTAGTTGGTTCCATCAGACTCCAAATAACTTACTTATCACAATTATATATGAACATTTTTCAAAATTCAAAACATAGAATTGGAAAAATTTTGTTTTAACAGCTAGTTATAACTATCTACTTAAAATAAAGTTTCTTTCATTTCAATTTATTTTTAAAAATCATGGGGTGTTATAATATTTTTGGTGGGAAAACAAAAAAACCTCTACTTTACCAAAACTTTTGTAAGTTATTTTATGCTTATAAGTAGCCATTAGACTTTTAGTTATGGTTTTCACTAAGTTTATATCATCATAATGTCCAAAAAATAACTATACCTTAATATGATACCAACTATAGTGACCCAATCCATAAAATTTCTTTACATCATGATTTATAAAATAATTTCCCAATAATGCATGCCAAGGATTTTTAGGTCTATAGAATTTGGAATATTAGATACTTAATACATTATCTTAAATATAAAAACAATATATTTATTTAAAACTCTACATAGTGTTCCTAACACCCATAGATCTTCTAAAACTATATAAGATACCATAGGGAAAATATATAAGGAAAAGGGTGAGATAAAAATCCCAATAAGGTAAATAAACATGGAAATAAAAAATATCATGAGATTCAAGAGACATAACATTATGTCATAAGGAGGAGAATCAAAATCATGGAATCATGGAATAAGGAAATGAAATCATAAGATCATGGAATCATAAGCATGTGGAATCTTCATAATGCATGACATAAAAAGTATATTTCAATTATAACCATCAAGAAAACATAATATAGGTTAACTTCCATCATAACATAGTTTTATTAAGATTACCTCCCATTCCATATATATATTATACTTAGGATAAATGCTTGTGCAGTATAAATAGTGTTCTTAGGATAACTACCCATGCACAATATATGGAAACTCCTATGACATTAAAATTACCTAATTCATTAGAGGGATATAATAGAACCAACCATAAAAACATAGTCTAACCACCATTATAATATGTAAAAGAATATGTTTTCCATATGAGGATAAAAAACTATTAATAATAATCATGATAAAACTCATGAGAAGAAAGTGGGTTTCAAAATCTTATATTAAGGCATAATCAACAGATATATTATATAGATTCCAAAGAGAAGAAGGAATTAAATCATTTTAAACATTAAAAATGTAAAAAGGAACATATCTATTTAACATGAATATATAATGTAGAAAATTCATGAGAATGATCATGTGAAGAAATAATAAAAGTAAACCACTTGGGAAAATCATTACGAAATAAGTAAAGGCTATTTTAAAATAAGGAAAGAGAATATTTTTTTATAAAACCAAAATTGAACTAATAGGGTTCCCTATAAAATAATGAGGTTTTTTAAAATATATTAATGGTTTAAAAACATTTTATGGGGGTGATTCTTGACATGAGATCAGAAATATGAAAGTTACCAAAACCAGGTTTACTTAAAAGTGGGAATTTAAAAGGGAAATAAAAACTTGTATAACCCCAAAAAAAATATTAAACATGATATTTATGTAAGGGACATATATAAAAAAATATAGTAGGTACATGATAATATTTTTTCATAAAATGGGTGAAAAAAAGGGAATGCGTAACCGATAAGTCATGAAAGAAGTAAAAAAGATCCATTTTTATGTTCTAAAACTCCTCTATTGAAATACCACATCCTAAAATAATATAATAAAACTTTATTTAAAAAATATAAGATTTTAAATACTCTGTTAACACAAGTTATCAATTTATTATGTTTCCAATTAAAAAGGGTAATATTGGCAAGAAGGGAGACTATGGACAATAAGGGGAAACCATCGAATAAATAGAGGAGAATTATTATAAACAATATTTTTATTTTAAAAAATTATTATAACTCATAAGTAAGGAATAATATAAAAAAAAAATGATATATGAAGATATAAATAGGGTATTCTATATGTAATGAAAGACTAAATTAAATAAGAAAACATTGTAACTTGAGAAATCACATTGAATTTGGAAAGGCCTTTGTATTTTAGGGAAGACATCAATCATAGAACAGAATAAGAAAAGGCACAAATAGAAGTGAAGTTTCATATTTAAAGAATAATTTATGATATTATAAGTCATGGGGGAAGTGTATACACCATAAAAATAAATATTGGAGCGTAATATCAAAGCATGCCTCAGTGGAGGGTGATTGAAATAAGACCCATACAACTTTTGGATAATGCTAATAAAAACCATTTTAAAGATATAAATAATGAATTTGAAGATAAAATACCATTAATAAATACCATTCATGCTATTTCATTCCAATTTTTATTATAAATTACATTTAAATGAAAATATGTGCATAAAAGAAAACGTGTCTCAAAGAAGAAAATTTTGAGACAAAACTTCTATGGATTTTGTAATTTTAGAATAAAAAGTCCTTAGAAGATTTTAAATAATATGGTTCTATAATTAACATCAATTAAATCATGTATCATTATAAAAAAAATCATTGGGAGATATTTACACCATATAAATAAGAAATTGGTGCATAACATTAAACATGTCTTAATGAAGAGAAACCTTTACCTCATGTCTGAAATCATTATGCACTTGGACTTAACTTCATGAATAATAAAATTAATTTCATTAGATATATACCCAAGAACCAAATAAACAAATATTTAATTTTTTAGGAATATTTATTATCTTTTTCTTATTTATTTTCAATATAGTTTCTGCTTATGTTGGTTACTCGAGGTTGTTCAATTAATTTCTTTGTAACACATTCAGTTTATTGACCGTGGCCAAAGGTGTTGTAAAATAACTTCATGATATACATGATTTTCTAGGTTTAGGTACATTATTATTCCATTATAGAAATATTTATATATGTTAAAAGGTTATCCCAAAATATATACAAATTAAGAAAGGTACCTTGATAAGTCCATTAAAAAAGATAAAGTCACTAAGCCTGTTTCTTGTTAATAACACATATAGGTCACCCAATATTGTTATTATATAATATTAAATGTGTGAAAAATATCAATTTAGTTAATTAAACAACTTTTATAAATACACCATTTAAGGTGGTGAGAGAAAATTGAACATGTCATTTATGGAGGTTGTAGTCCTTACACACGCATGATGACATTTTCCTTTTTCTAAATGATTTTAGAGGAGTGTATAAAATGGAAATTATATTATTATAATAACATTAAATAATAGTAAAATTTATTGTTTTACCATAACTTCCTAGATAAAGGGGAATTTATTGGTGTTGAAATAGAAAATATCGTAGAAAAGTTGGGTTGAGAGTATTTTCTTTCCCTTGGAAGTTCTCCCTTAGGTAACTTCTTAAGACTCTTTAGCTTGGTGCTTTGGTGAGAAAATCATAATATTTATGGGGTGGATTTTTTCTAGATACTAGTGAATATTTTTTGGCTAATATAAGTCTTTTAAATGGGTAGAGAAATGGGGAGGAGGTGATCTCCCTTTTAAGTGAATAAAATGGTTCTTTTGTAAAAAGTATTTATTTCTCAATAAGATCACTCCATTATTCAACGAAAATGGATTAAAAAAGTCTAATAATGGTTTAGGTAAAGATATAAAGTTTATAATACTTCTAATATTCAATATTATACATTTTTATCTCATGTTATTTCAAATTTCACAAGGTTTAATCCATTTTTACCCAAATTTACCCATACCCTTGTAACTCCATTTTCACCGTTGGAAACTAAATTTAATGGAAAAAATTAAAATTGATTTTTTTAGTAATTTAAAATTTTTATTTTGAATATTTTAAATTATTATTTTATTTATTTAAATAATTTTATTAAATAATATTTCTATTACTTTATAAAATAATTTTAGTATTAGCGCATATTACACATAAAACCCCATTTTTGAAAAGTTCATTTTAAGATTAAAATTTATGGGTGGGATAATATTATAATTGTTTTCTGATTTTAAAGAAATATATTAGTTTATTATAAAACAATTAAGTTTTATGTGACTCTAAAATCAACCTAAAACCAATTTTTTCTTAAATAAAGTTTAATTATTCCAAAAGGCCAAAATTAATTTCTTTATTAGAATTAAAATTTTATAGTTCAACATAGGTTTTTTGAATTTCAATAAATATATTTAAGATAAATAATATTATTAATTTAATAAATATTTTATTAATTTAAAGGTTTTATAAAATTATAATTCTCACTTATATACTGATAATTTAATAAAAGTCACCATTTTGGAAAAAACTGTATTTCTCACTATTCATCTAAAAACAATTGTTTTATTAAATTACTAAAAATTAATCCTAATGTTATTTACACATGATGAATCAAAAAATGTATGTAATTTTATTATATTAAACCAATATAAGTGAGAAAAATTAATTTTAAAATATTAAATGTATAATTTATTAAAAAATAATTTATTTTTTTGAAAAACATAACTTAAGTTATAAAATATAAAATATTGGTTTGTGAATTAATTTTTTTAAATCATAATTATCTCATAAAATAATTATTTTTTCATAGAAAAATGTTTAATTAATTTACAATTCATACTTATATACTAATAATTTCATAAAATTCATGTTATTTATAAAAATATAATTTTGTATTATTTGCCTAAAAATCAATATTTTTATAAAAAACCAAAAAATAAATATTAAAATAATTTTGAAATTTTAAATCCAAAAATGAATTTAATTTTTCAATGTCAATTTATAGAATTTATTATTTTAAATTTTAAATTATAATTATAAAATACAATGAGAAACTATTTTTATTGGAAAATAAAATTTTAAAATACAAGTTCTTATTATTATTAATTGCTATAAAAGACTAATAATTATATCATTAATCAGTATTATATTTTATTAATATCATCATATAAAAATAATATACTTAGTTTTTTTAACAAAAAGTATAACACATAAAAAGATATATTCTTAAAAATAATAATGGATTAAATAAATTTGTATAAAATAACTTTATATGTGTATATATTAATATATATTTTTGATTTAGTTACTCCTATTTATAAATTCGAAGTAAATGGTTTATTTTTAAATGTTATAAACATACTATATTTTTATTTTTTGTTTTTGTTGTGTGTGGATCAAGCTATTGAACATATCTACCTTAATTAGAGGAAAAAATATACTAAAATATCAGGTTGTTACAAATAATTCCTACGGTGTCCAATTTTTCTATAATTGTGAAACTTTTGAGATGGTTCTATATAACCCCTTTTGCTATGTTCTAATGATCCATGTTGAAAAAAATCTGCTATGGTGCTATGACATATTGGAAAATAAGTCGATCTGGTTGATTGATTATTTAATATCATATTTCCTTGAGAATATGCTTCTCTTTTACACTTATTTATAGTACTGGAGTTCCTACTTATTCCTACAAAGGAAAAAGTTTTCCCCAACTATAGGTTCCCATGATGTATTTTTATACTATAGTCACTATATTTACCATCTTTGTATTATCATAAATACATAAGATGACTACTTTACGGTGAATTCATAGTCTTAATCTGGATTCAAAGATTTATGCTTTTAGGAACTATAAAGAAAGAACCTCTAGATAAATGTGAGATAGAATCCTGAACCTGTTTGTATAATCTATGATAAACATATTTTATTGATTGAGTGTAAAGAAATCTATTATCTTTGTGATATTGATGGTATGTGGGTAGAACTGTTTGTTAAAAAATTCCTCAAAACCTTTCCAATTAAAGTTATGGTCTTGTTTTGTTTGAAGATCTATATTCTAACATTTACTTGAAATGTATTTTAGCATGTATACCACCAGATTTACCTTGATATTAGTTGTGGTTCCTAGAAAACTAAATATTCTATTAATCCAACCAATCCATACTTATGTATTTTACAGTCTAGAATCCCCCGAAAGTTAGTGGATTATTCTTTAGAAATTAAAATGATCGATTTTCATGATGTGGTTGTGGAATATTTTTTCTTATATCAATATATTGGAAGTATTGAACTACACTCTAGATGAGTTATTGATTCACCTGTGGTTCATGTTGAACAACATTTTCAGCCATTTCACCCTAGTGATTTCCTGATTTTCATACTGGTGATGTCTCTCTATAACCATATCCAATTCCTATATAGTCTCTATAACTAAACTAAAGTCTTAGGATATTTCAAAACAAAACAAACTAAATTATCACAAAAAAATTTCAACATTTATCAAATACAACATGGATGATTAAATCTTAGTGGGAAGTCTCTATACTATTTCATGATAAGCTACACCCATTGGCTAAATCCACGATGATGAGGTGAAGAACCTCCCGAAGGTGTGTATTAACATCCTTTTTCACCTAAAACACTATAGTAATTTGAAATTTAGTATAAAGACGCCATATACACTATTTTATGATCTATATTTTACAATCTAATATGTCCTATTTGAAAAACTACCATAACGATTAATAAATCATACCAAACTAATTCCATTTCTAAAATTCCACCCCTAACCCATTGTCTTGAGAATAGATAGAGGTGATACTGAACTTAGGTGACATCCCTAGGAAAAAATAGGTTTAAAATAAGTTCTTAGGTATTTACTAAAATTTCGGGGTCGTTTTTACCTTAATATAACAACCTACAGTATATAATAATTATGAGTATAATATGATTTTTGGAGTTAACCAAAAGGGCTAAATTACCAAAACAATTGAACAAAATTAGATTAAATATAGAAATAAAAAAAACAAGAAACCACAATGAAAATACATGTAAGAGGCTAGGAACCAAGGTAGCACCACTACCAACACCAAGACTTGATCAAATCCCAATCTCTATCTCCCGTTATCCATGACCAAAAGATCATGAAGATTTTATAGAGAAATATAAAATCATCCCCATACTCGTGTCATGGAAAATAGTTCCTACACACACACCAATGTGAAAATGTATGGGTGAGTATATAAATATAGTATAAAATCCACCAGAAGCTTGTCACACACACCACTAAGATAATAAAAAGTTATAAAAAATTATATCAACAACAAGGACTAAAAAATTGTTATCAAATGCACTCTATAAAAAGAGATAAAGTGGAATATCAAAATAGTTTATATCAAAGCATAAATTAATAATAACTCCAAGATCAAATGGTTTATAAAAAAATCATTTTATAAATCATTTATCCTTTCTTTCTAATTGGAATACCCATTATATATACTCTCTCAAACACACATGCATTCATCTATGATGATAGTACCGATACACATTAAAGGAAATTCATCTTTCGTACTACGTAATCATTTGTTCTTGAACCTGTATTCCCCAATTGGAATAAGGAACCAAGTCCAAATCCAACAAGGCTATTTATAATTAAATCATAAAATCAAAACAACTCATGTAGGGAAAATTCTTTTTAAAACATATTTTATTAAAAATATTTATCTTTTAGTAATTTAAATAAACACATTGTGCGAGTCTTTCTAAAACCAATATTTTAACATAATAAAATAAGTGATCTTTCTAAATAACTTTTATTAAGTTTTTTTTCCAATGAAAACAAAATATAGAGTTTTATAAATCCAAAACATTCAGGTTCTAGAAGAAGTATATAGATAGGGAATGCATCTACCTCAACCAATTTCCAATTAATTCACAATGATCAAGGTAAATATAGGTCATGTATTCTTTCCCTTCAATAATTCCCAAAAAACCACATCAAAACACATATTATTCCATAAATACTAGCATAACAGTTCTGATCTAGAGTTCTTCTCAATAGGAAGTCAAATGATTTAAATAAAAATAAATTGAAATTATAATTTTATTATATAGATCTTACACACCAATATTCTTTTAAATTTTATTTGGATTGTAATTAATTTCCAAAAAAATCTATAGGGGTCCTCTGGTTTAAGCACTTAGGACAATAGAGGAAGAATAAGGGTTTCAAGTGAGTTTTCATGTTAAAAATATTTTTTTAGAATTATATAATCATTTATCATATTTAGGATGAAATTTTTAAAATACTATGCCCCAACCATATTGGCTTCACTACTACAAAATTCCTATCTCACATGATTTGTTCACATAGTTTGGAAATCTATACACCAACCATGAAAAACACACCTATCCTATGCCACACTATTGTTAGGGGAATTTTTATAGTTTCTCCAAACTGTAACCCTCATTCTAGACTGTCTAAAGTTTCCACATGGTTACCTGGTAAATTTTCACAGTTTTCCCTAACTGCGGGCTAACCGTGAAACCTCTCCAACACTTCCAAAAATTTATAAAATCTTCCAGAAACATCCTAATAATAAACAAAACCAAAACTCAACTCCAAAAAACATAAATGTGTGGAACATACCTCATAATAGGGGTGTTAAATATATAGTATATATACTACCCCTTTGAAAAATCATATCATGAATTCATATTTATTCATATTATTTAAATTTTCAATTAAATTTTTCTCTTTTAAGGGGTTTTGATTTAAAAACAATTAAATTCATAAGGGTTTATTTTAAAATATCACTCTTATTTTGGATGGTTCAAGTTTAAATTTATGTTATAAGAATTATATTCTATTTCCCTTCTTAAACCCCTTATATTTTCTTATCTAATGTTTATTTTTTAAGTTTAATTTTTTTGTCCCAATTTTCTCTCTCTTTGTTACTCAAATAATGAAAGAATGTTTTGAAAAAAGAATCCTCATTTAAATTTTTTGGTTGGGAACCTTAATATTCCATATCCATATTCTTCAAATTGTTTTACAAAATTCTTTTATCTACTTTAATATGATTGGTAATAATTTTTTTCACTACCTTTTACTATCTTTATGAACATTTAAAATGAATCTTTTTAATGTTTTCTAAAAATTGTATTTTTTGAATTTTAAAAAAGCTGCAAAAACAATGTTCTTTTTTAACCTATGCAAAGTGATTGAATTTTCCCATCTCTATGTCTGTTATTTCTGTTTAGGTTCATCTACATGTTTCCATGGTTTCCTCAATGAAAATAATATTTTTGTTATTATATGAATTTTTAGTTTTTATATTAAAATAAAAATTTCTTATTTTATAAAAGGTTGAAAAGAATTTTTTTAATTGTTTATAATTTTTTTTACAAAAATGTTACAAAATCTTTATAAAATGTTATTTTTAAAGTTTTTCTTCCATTTTTCTATTTAATTATCAAAAGATATTTCTTTATTTGAACCATCATTTTTGATGAATTTATGGTCTTCTTCCATCATTTATTGTTTTATGGATTATACCTTATTTCATGATCATTCACTTTCTTGATATCTTGTTCCATATCACTCTCTATTATTCATTATGTAATACCCTTACCCTTTATTAATGTAGAAACTTTTTATAATTTTTTTGAACCTTTTTGAAGCCTATAGAGGCATATATTCTTCTAAGATAGATGCATATCAAGGGATATGATTGGTCTCAGAATCATTTGGGGGGACTTGAGGTAGTTGAGGCCTATATAAAGGCCATTAGATAGATGGTATAGAGCCATAATCTTTATAGTGGAAATATAGTGGGACTAAATGGATCTTGGGTAGGCAAAGTAGTTGGTGAGCCTAAGCTATACTAGCCAAAGGACCAAAAACTAGCCAATGGAGGCTAATGACTAGCCGATGGCCTCTTGTGCAATTTTAAATTATGGGTATCCCCTTAATTTTCTACAGGGCCACCCCTTATACTTCTATCTTAGGATTTTGGACCTCCTAACACCTAGTATAATCCCAATCCTACCCCTAAGCATCTATTTAGGTTTTAAAGGATCTAGATTGATCCTTGGAAGTTTCATCTTCCATCACTTGTGATTTATAGTTAAGGGAACTTCTTTATCCTTCTTTATTTCCTACTATTTTAGCTTGATCGATGGCTAATATCAGAAATGTGGAGTCCTATATGGAAAATTTATTTTTTCACTTAATTTAAATGATATCCATTCTTTTTTTAAACATTTAATTATTGGTTCATTCAAAATTTTTTGTGTGTTGATATAAATTAAAGTAAGAGTATTAATTTAGGTTTTACTATGGTTAGAATTCCCACTTTAATGTGTTATACAACCCACTTAAAGGGGTTATCCAAAGAGGATGTCATATTTTAACTTTTATCTAGAATTTTTTAATGATATAGTAAGAGGAACATTAAAATGTTATAGATTTTGGAATGGTAAATCATTAATTTGAAAGTGATGGATTTGGAATTAATTAGGTTTTAGTGAATTGAAATAATAAATCCTAATGTGTAAATTGGGATTGAAGTTTATAAATGGTAAATGATGTTAGGTGATGTTTTGTGAGATGGTAAAAGGTGAGAGTGTCTTGAAATCGGCATGTGTATTGTAAATAGAAATTGATTGCATATTCACTAGTTTATAGTTTGAATCTTAAGGGACTAAATGTCATAGTGAGTGGAAATATCCTTTTATAACATGAAATAATGATGATATAATTTTATATTGTTAATGAAAATTTATAAATTGTGGGTTCTAAAATGGTTAATATATTTTTTTGTGTGTTGACTTGTGAATTAAATTGAAATTGCAAAGTGTAATAGTAAATGTTAATATATGTAATTTGTTTGAAGCTTAAATTGTAAATAATGATAAGTTGGTTATGGGAAATGAAATGGTAAGTTATTATGGATCTTTATAAAATACCCCTGAGTATGTTTTTTTAGTCAATGTATTCAGATATGGTAAATCTAGATGGGTTTTTAAATTGTTTGACTTTTGATTTGGAAAAATCCTTGGTAGGTCCTTGATAATCTAAATAAAACTTCCTTTTTGGGAGGTTTTTGATACTCTAAAGAAAACTCCATTTTTGGAGTGGTCTATGATACTCTAAAGAAAAATACTTTTTTTGGGGAGATACATGATACTACGAAGAAAAATACCTTTTTGGGGAGGTCTTTGATACTCTAAAGAAAACTACCTTTGGGGAGGTCCGTGATACTTTAAAGAAAACCCCCTTGGGATGGTCGGTGATACTCTAAATAAATCTCCCTTAGGGGATGTATGTAATACATATATGGAAGACACCTAAAAGGGTGGTCCTAATACAATGGTTTTCATGGTCCCTAAAATGTTCTTAAAGACATATAAGCATTGGTGAAAGAAGTTATGGTCAATCTAGGTCACAAACGTAAGGATCGACTATGGTATGGTCTGATCTTAGGAATCAGAGTGGATCTTAAGCATTGGTGATTATTTTACTCTATAATTACACAAATTGTTTTATTGTATAACCTCACATACACTTTACTTATCAGAATGGTAATATTTAGGGATGTCATTGGTGGTGTCCTACTGAGTTATACTCAAACCCTACTTAGGACGCCATGGTACATGGGAACCTAATTATATGATACTTGATTGTAGGGATGGGATTGGTAAAGGTATATGTTTTATGATTGGTTTACTAGGATAGATCATGGGAGTTTTTGACCATACGAGGACTTAGGACCATTCTTAGGGTTTTTCCTAATTTTGAATTTTAGTCTTTTGGGTTTTGATGTAATTATGATCTATTGTTGATGTATGAATGCCTGAAATATAATTTATAGTTTATTCAATATAACATGGTTTATTTTGATTTTTTATCAACACTTTCCTTGGTTTTTTCTCTGTGGATTATTCTATAGTTATTTTATATTACTTCCTTTATTTATACTATTATTTACTATGATATGATTCTATATTCACCCCACCATACCACTTTAGACCTATGATGAATGTCATAATACTCTCCAATATGAGGATATGCACATGAGGTTTAATAGGGACCCCAGTTTAGGCACTGATTAGTGGTATAGAGTGGTGGGAAATTAAAAATTAGCACAAGAGGTTTTCTTTTATATATTTTTTAAGGCGAGGTATACATAAGGATTGGATGTTGTTGGGACATGGTATGGAACCTAATTCTTGGATTTTCCATGCCATGTATGAGTGATGTATATTCTATTAGTAATGGGATTAATGTTCATGTTGTTTGGTTTTATTGTGGACCTAATTTCACCTCGAGTGACACGTGTGATTAAGAGTTTAAAATTTAGAGTATTTGGTGCTCTTGTCACGTGTATTCAAGAATCATATTATAAATGTTGGATTCACATGTAATTTACATTATTTCATATGATTAATTATTATTTTTACATAGATTATGATATAAGTAAGTTATTTAAAGTGTTTATAGCCATTTACACAATGTTTTCCTATATAATTGTATTTTGGAATCTTACTTAACCGATCTTATATATAGATAAATGCACATTATGTGATTACATAACTTTATTATTATAAGGTATCATCTAAATAAAATACCAATTACAACTTATATAGTGTTTCCTCTATCAATTTCAATTTCAATTTCTTTTTATTGAGCCTCAATTATAGATAAATTCATGTTAAAGTAAATGGTTAAAAGTTTATTACATGATTTAATGTTTTTATTGTTATGTGGATTAATATAAATAAAATTAAAAGTACAACTTATAAAAAAAATTCCTCTATAAATTGTATTTTTTATTTCCTTTAACTAAGCCCTTATTATAGAAAATTCTGGTTAATGTAAAATAGAAGAGTAATATTGTGAATCCTATATGCATATGATATATAATTATTGGATAATTGGTGTTTCCACCTGTTTATGAGAAGTTTGGGCTATTGAGAGTACCCAATTTATGTGAAATTCCTATGATACGAGATGCATGGAATAATGGGGAGTTCTCTTGTTATATCTTTCCGTGATATATGGACTAGATACCAATATGATTTGGGGTATGTAGGAAAATTAAATGTCAATGCCTATTGTGACTTGGGTTTTATTGTGGCCCATAAGTCTTGTTATAATTTTTGGTACATACTGATCACATGTGACCCCTAGGGGTTATACATAACAAATATTGATTGGGGGTATATTAGTTCCAAAACTCTGTTTGAGGATTTTTTATGAAAATTTATCTTGTCATAGTCCATGATATTTTGATATGGGAATAAGGGTGTTACCCATGAACTAGGATTTTATGGGTTATGACCTTTGAGTTAGGTTGTAAATCCTTATGTTTTGAGATATGACCATATTTTAGTCTGTTTGTTTATAGTTATGTTCAAGGGTAACTCGAGAGAGGGTCGTACTGGGAATAGGAGTGATTTTTGAATGAGTAGGGTGGGTAAATTATCATGTTTGAGACAAGTTGATAGGAAGTGTTACAATGTGTGGAAAAGGATAGAAATACACCTTAAGAATGTCTGATCCAATGTTAACCTGTGATTTTTGAAACACTTGGATGGGTTTTAGTAAGGGAATGTGGATTCCTTGGGGTTTTTTGATTTCAAATTTGGTCATGAAAGGAAACAATATTTTTATTCCCATATTTGATGATAATTGGTGTAGTTATAACCAAATGTTAAATGGTAACCCTTGATGGTTGATGTAAAGACCTCGACCCCAGTATATCAGAGATGGTGCCTTACTTTATTAAATTAGAATAGATACATTATTTGAATCCTAAAGGACCGATTTGATTAGTATTTTTGGAAACCATATTACATACTTGCAACATATATTATAATTGAAACTATAAAATATAACATAGTAAATCATTTTATAACACCAATATTCTTCTAGATTACCCTTGAATATCATTCAGAAAATACGTCTTGGAATCCTGGGGAAAAATAAAACATAAGAAATGGGTGATATCAGATGCTAAATAATGGTAATAATATAGAAGAAAATATCATACATAAACATAAATAATAAGGCAAGTTGAATAACTAACAACACATGCCATTGAAAGATAATCTTGAGCATATATGGTAAAAATAAAAGAAGATGAAATAACGCTATATAAATAATCACGTGAGAAAGAATCTTAACCATGAATATTCTATAAGTCAAATAATAACATGGATTATCATTAAATAATATCATAAATAGTGAATGCATAATGATGGATATCATAAACATAACATCAAGGATTCAATGAAGACACCATACATAATAGGGTAAGATATAATCCAAAACCCAAACTAGTTTGTCTCATGAGACCTTCTGATGCATCAAGGGGCTATAACAAGCCCCGAGCGACCCTTACTAAGTCCAATTAATTCCTCTATTGAAAGGGGTGAAACATAATCAGTATAATTTTTTTAATAAAACTAGCGTATGAAATGTGAATACATAAACCATAAACCGTGAATGGTATAAAAAGAGAACATCTATATTCAAAATAAATCATAAAAAATTAAATTAAATATGGTAAATGATATCATAAGATATCAACCACAATTAAGAATAATATTAAACATAGTACGTTTTCATAGATGAAAATACACTAATAAAATCATCATTTTTTTAGATAAATACACTTTTTTTACTTTGTAATCATTTTTTTAAAATACACACAATTATAAATGAAAAAAAAATTATTTTAAAAGAACCTTTTAAACATTTCAATTAAGATTCAAAACCTTAAGGCTTCATGATGGTGGAAAAATCTGACCACGCCATAAAAGTTAAAACAACATTCCTTTCATCGAAAAAGTCAAAAAGTACCTTGTTTAAAAAATAAAATAAATATTCATTTAATTCCATTTTATAAATATTCAATAATGGGTAAAAAGGTTTTAAACCTTCATAGTATAATAGTAAAAAACTATTTGATAACGTTTTTTAGAAAACATGCATATAGAATAAAATGTTCCCCAAAGGAGACTAAAACTTGAAAAATCCCGAATAATAATGTGATTTTGAAATAACCCTTAACTTGCACTTTCCTTTAGTTAAACATGATTTAACATCCTATATAATGGTTTAAATAATTTTATTAAATTATAACATAACCATAACCATATTTATGATATCATATATGATCATATTATATTATTTTGTTAATAATATTTCATTATTAACCTTATTTCAGGTGTTAACTACTTAATTTTACTTTGCATGTTTTTTTGTGTAAGTCCTGTTTATTATAAATAAGATAAATTTATTTCATATAAAAAATTATATTAAGTTCATAGATTTCAGGTTTATTCATCACATAAATTTATAATCATTGTTGAATGGTTGGCATGGAAAATTAATTAAATCTCGCCGTAGAAACGGTAGGCCATACATATGCAAAAGTGATGCTATCATTCCCTTAATGGTAAAAGGGTAAGGAACTAAATGTTATATAAATTATAAATAATAAATATCATATCATAAGTCTTATATATATCTATTATTTCCATCATTTTACCCATCCATGTAATTTGGGGATGGAAAACCAATTATACCACGACGTGGAGACGGTAAGTCGTACGCACGCACGCCCAATGATTTCATTTTTCATAGGATGGATAAGAGGAGGAATATAGTTGTCCCATAATCATAATAAAATATAATAAAATATATTATATTATATGCTTTACTTTATAATGTAAACAACACATTAATATTAAGTAGATTACGAAATGAACTTGAATTAGTTGAAAAAACAATTACCTATTCTTTGGTGGAATTCCTTTAGATATCTTCGTAATGGATATAGGGATGGTATTTTCAGAATACAAGGATCTAAAAAATTTGTATAATAATTTTGGGAGGAGAGATTTGTAGTTTTTGGTCAAGATATAAGGCTCAATGTGGTGTGATTAAGTGAGGTAGGATGTGCCCTTTTATAATTGAGGTGAGGGGAACTTTTAGAAACTCTCTTAATATTAAATTAATATAAATAAATTTTCAATTAAAAATAGCACCAACATGATTTATTTAGAAGATAATATTAGGATGGGTCTAAATATTCCCAAAAATAATTTTTATACAAGTATAGGTCACATTCTTAACCATATCTTTTGGCTTTAACCCTTACCTTGACAGCTTGGATTTTTAATCTTTAAGGGTTAATATAGTTGCTATAAAATTCAAAAAGAACAATAAGTGGATAAATTATGAAATATTTAACCTTTTACCAGTCACTTGGATGAATTTTATATTTTTATGAATTTTATATAAATTAATAAAATATTAATTATTTAAAAATATCATTAATGTTAATTTTGATACTATTTATTACTTGACTTTTTAAAATATCATAAAAACATAATATATTTGGAAAAAACAATTAATACATAAAAATAGGTATATGTAATCTATAAAATTCATGCATTATATTAATTATCTCAAATTATATTTATTTTACTATTTTGTATTATTTATTTTATATGGTAATCAACCAAAAAATTATTGCATCACCATTGTGTAAGCCTTTAAAGAAATTATTTATTTCTTAAAAATTAAAAATAAATTTCCATTAGGAAGATAAAAATTTTATATTAAAAATTACTATTTATAATCAAATATATATTCTAAATAACCACATATAAAAGATGTAATACTTATTAAAAACATGCGTATGACAGATTGGACTTTCCTTAGAATAAAATACATAAAAAAGACATTAAGTCATTCAAGTAGCTACAAGAGGGAAACAAATTATACTAAGGATGATTTTGGTCAAAATTCACTCTTCAAAAGTAATTATTACAACTTTTAGGATAATTTTATATTATATATAATATTATTTTTACCCTTAATTACCCAATTTAACTTTATCCATGTTCGTAAAAAAATTAGTAAAATTACTATTTATAATGTTTAAAAATGAAAGGAACCTATTTAAATAATTTGGACCCACTAATTAAAAATATTTAATCCATTTTCAAAAATTAAAAAAATATATGTTTCAAAAATTAATTTAAAATTAATCCCATTGAAGAAATGAGAAAAAATGTTTTTAAAGTGAAAATGTTCAAAAGATTGAAATGTTTTTATATCTAAATTCAATGTGAAATTGATTAAAATGAACTAAATTTTATTAAATGAAAAAAATTGGATCTAAATATACATTAAAATAACTAAAAAATTAATCTAACACTATAAATTATATATATGAAAAAGATGTTTTCAATTAAAATGCAATATTTAATCACTATTCATCAAAACATGAAACTTATCAGAAAAATACAAAAAATTAAACCAAATTAAATTTTGATATTATAATTTCAAATAAGAAGTTTTTTTCCAAATATAATTTATTAAAGTTTCAAAAACTATATTTAAAACAAGTGTACCTTTAAAAGGAAGTGAAACTACCTTAAAAAAAATATGGCCTTTTAATTCATAAAATTGGATTCATTATTATATTATGCCTATAAAATATTTTGGATGAATATCAATAAATTAAATATAAAAATTTTATAATATGTTTAATACTATTCATTCCCACTATTTTAATGGATAAGTTATAACAATAACTTATTAATAGAATGTGGTGTGTTTGAACTTAGTGTTTTGTGCAAAAAAAGGTATTTAATATATTTAAAAAGAAAACATAACATAAAATATTGTGGTGTTACATTATTTCCTCCTAAAAAAAATTTCATCCTAAAAATTTCCAGAATATCACCTGAGAAAAATATTTGGTAAGTTTTGCATCATAATTTCCTCGGTCCTGATTTCACCTCTTCTATTTTATGATTTTTCATAGTACCTTTACAAGGTGATGAATCTGATCCCTCAAAACTTTTTCTCTAGTATCCATAATCTGGATAGGATATTCACAGTAGGATAAATTAAGTTCCAATTATATTTCTTTATAAGTGATAAATTTTGTTGGGACTAGTATATACTTCCTTAGAAATGATATGTGGAATACACTATGAAATTTGGTGGGACTTAGAGGCATTTCTAATCTATAAGATACAACTCCATTTATTTTAATAATTTTGAATGGTTCAATATTCCTGGGGCTTAATTTTCCTTACCAAATCTTATAACACCCTTTCATGGAAATACTTCAAGAAAACATGATCTCCCACTTGAAATTACAGATATTTCCTTCATTTATCAGTATAACTATTTTTCCTACTATTATATGCTTTAATATAAGCCTAAATAGTTTTTACATTTATTGTTGTCTCTTAAATAAGTTGTGGTCCTATAAGTTTTCTTTCACTAACTTCATACCAAACATGTTGGAGTATGAAATGTCTTGCCATATAATGCTTCATATGGAACCATTGTTATACTTTAATAGAAACTATCATTATAGGAAAATTATACTAAAGGTAAATACTGATCCCACATACCTAGAAAGTAAGTTTAGAAAGACCTAAAAATTTCTTTTGAAGTTTGAATAGCCATTTCTGATTGTCCATTAGTTTGAGGGTGGTAGGCAGTGCTCAAATGAATCTCAATATCTATATCCTTAAAAATAATTTTCTATAATTTTTATGCAAAATAGGGATCTCGATAAGACATAAACGATAGAGGGTTTACCATGATGTCTTACAAATTCATTAATATAGAGTCTTTCTAAGCATTCAATTGGTAAATATTCTCTTATAACAGTAAAATGTTTTGATTTGGTAAGATGATCAACAATAAGCCATATCACATCATTCCTTCTAAGAGTCCTTAGTAGTCCTACAACAAAGTCCATCATAATTTCATCCAATTTCCATATAGAAATAAAATGAGGTTTCATGAGTCTTTTAGGATGTTGTCTCTTATCCTTCACTTGTTAAAAACAGACATCTTGATACATAGTCATCAATTTCCTCCATATTATCTCACCAAAAATCTTCTTTCAAATATATATATATATATATATATATATATCTCAGTTCTACTAGATTATAAAGATAAATTTGAACAATGAGAATCATCCAATAATCATCTTTTTAGTTATGGTATAGAGGGAACACAAAGGCACTCCCCAAATCTCAAAACACCATCATCATATATGAAGTCTACCGATTTTCCATCACACACAACATTAATTTTCTTTTGAAAATTATCATCATCAGAATGAGAACATTTTATCTTTTCCAACAAAAATGGTTGGGAAACCATTTTATATATGATTGATGTTTCACCTTCCTTTATAATTCCTATATCCATATTTACTATATCCATGAACATAGGATCCCTTTAAACTTTTATTTTATTCAGAACTCCATGATCCTTCTTGATCAATTCATCGACCACCTTATTTTCCTTATCTAGGTGGTAGTGTATTGAAAAATCATAGTCCTTGAGCAGCTAGATCAACCTCATTTGACTCATCTTAAGTTATTTATGTTAGAAGATATATTTCAGACTCTTGTGATCTGTATATATCTCACATCTTTCACCATAGAGATTGTGACTCTATATCATCAGAGAAAAGATTATAGATTCCAACTCAACATCATGAATTAGATAGTTTTGTTCATGAGTTTTTTACTTCCTGAATACAAATATAAAAACTATATCATTTTTCATATGGACATAAGTAAGTCCTTTCCTTGAAGAATCAATATAAATAACAAATCCACCATTTCCCGATGATAATTTCAAGATCATATCATTGACCAATCTTATCTTCAATTATTCACACAATTATTCACATTCAATTTTCAATACGAACTTAACCCATTTATGTGTGAGCTTGGTTAATGGGTTAGCTAATTGGGAAAAATTATGAATGAAACTCCGATAGTAATTTTCTAAACCAATGAAACTATGTACCATGGTCATGCTCATTAGTGTAGGCCATTCTTGGATTTCCTTTGTCTTTAGAGGATCAACAGAGATTCCAGCATTGTAGAAAATATATCCAAGAAAAAAATATCATGAAGCCAAAATTCACACCTTATAAATTTACCATATAAGTATTTCCTTCTAAGAGCCTCAAGAATGATTCGAAAGTGATTATAGTAGTCTTTATTGATCTTAGAATACACCAAAATATCATCAATGAATACGAAAAGAAAATCATAAAGATATTCCTTGAATAATCTTTTCATTAGATCCATACAATCCTAGGGTTCATTAATTAATCCAAATGGAATTATTTTAAACTCGTAATGTCCATAAATTGTATGAAAGGTAGTATTTGGGATTTATTCATTCTTTACTCATGATTAATGATATCCAAAATAAGGGTCAATATTTAGAAAAATTGACCTCCATGATGTTGATCAAATAAACCATCAATGTGAGGTATAGGATACTTGTTATTTATTGTAATATAATTTATTTCCATAAAATCAATACATATACTCATGGATCCATCCTTCTTAAAAAATAGAACATGGGATCCCCATAGAGAAACAATAGGTTAAATAATTCCATTTTTACAAAACTCCTCAAATTGTTTCTTTAGCTTCACTAATTCAACTATGGGTATTCTATTGGGGGTCTTGGATATTGGTCTTGAACTAGGGATTAAATCAATAAAAACTCAAATTTATACTCTAGTGGTGTCTAGGTAACTCCTTAGGGAATAAATCTTTGTATTCCTTTAAAATAGGTACATCCTTAATTTGAATATTACCTTATTCATCCCTAGATGTTACTTTCTATTCCTCCCCAATAATTTCATTCAGTAGAGCTACTAGGGGTGGATCTAGGTAAGAATCAGATGATGAAGTTTCTGCTCTAAAGATAAGGAATTATACATCTTCCTCACATATTATAATTTCCTTCTTCTTACAATAAAGTTTCACATCATATTTTGAAATCCAGTCCATACCAAAGATTTTATCAAATTAAACCATAGTTATGATGATAATCTTAGTAAGTAAAGCACATTTATGTGTCATCAAGGGGACTCCCCGATACATCTTTAACGCAATGATACTTCCCTTAGGAGTTTTGACTAAAAATTCCTTTAATAAATCAAAAGGGAAATGTCAAATTCACTTATCAAACTATGAAGATATAAAAGAATGTGATGATCCAGAGTCAAATAAAGCAATATCTAATTTTGAGGAGATGATTAATGTACCTTCCACCACAACATCAGAAAATTCAACCTCATATCTTTTGATTTCATAAGATTGGACTTTCTACCTTGGCTGTTTTTGGGGAAATTTTTCTTGATGATTAGGACATTCATGTGCATAGTGTCCAAACTTCTTATAATTGATGCATTATTCCATGGACCGTCCCAATGGGGCCCATGTCGTGACTCTCTAATCATACCTCCAATAGGACATGGGATGGTGAATAGCAATTAGTAGGCATATCACTAACATGTGAGGCATTTCTTAAGTACTTGCACACACACACACACACACACACACATCTCCAAGCCCACAAATGCTAAAAAGTAAATAACACTTTGGAAAAAAATGCATGCATATAACTAAAACCAACCAACATAGTACAACGAAAGTAAAGTTAGAGAGTAAATTGGGCCAGAATACAAGCCCACCAAAAGAAAGAGCATGTAGACTACAAATTCTAACCTGTAAGAAAGAAAGAAGAACTGGAACTGCTGCTCATGGCTGTACGAACACCTCTACCTAAAAGGAACTTAGAAATCTCATTTTGGTCCTGGTCTACCCTGGACTCCATCAAAAGGCCACTCTTATGCACAAGATATGACACATGTGGGAAAATCCCATGTAGGGGTGAGTATAACAATACTCAGTAGGGACCCCAAAGACCACAAAGAAATGCACAAAGTAAATGTACAATCTGATCTACAAAGTATATGTATACTAAACATATAGAAAAAGAAACACATCCAAATATACTTTAAACCCACCCCCATAATCTAGAGATTATTCACAATGACCGCATACTTATGCTAGGGATTCATTTCAAAGATTCCACATTGCACTCATTTGGGAGAACTCACTCGATGAGTCTGATAGCTTTGATGACATTCATCTATGAAGTACTATTCATTGGGAAAATCCATGAGAGATATAGGTGCACTGATAGATCTGAAGAGATAAAAAATAAACTCATTCTGGGAGAACATACTCTTGAGTGGGAAAATATCAAGATACATGGATGAGGATCACAGCTAGGGCCTTTGTGGATAGCACAACGCATTCAGATTACACCAACTATGTAGAGGATCAACATCCAGTTGGATTGGTCACACCGATACCTAACTCTAACTATGGTCAAGAATGTATAAATAATCTTGCTTCAGGCCTCTCAGAGGGATACCATACTCTATCTTGGAATGTACTTCTAAAGGGATCATACTCCTGTGGTTGGAAATAATACCTAAACTTTAGGGGAAGAAGAAAAGGGGCACTAACCCAAACGAAACTTTTCAAAGGAATGGTGGACAAGAAGATCAATCCATTTATAGAAAGGTACATGATGTGTAGAAGGGGACACACGCCGTGTACCTCGACTCTAGGTACTGCCTATGTACAACGGCCCGATTATGGAGAACATTCTAGGAAGAAATTTATATACACGTCATGTAGGAAGGATACCATGTCGTGTCTAAGTATTCGGGTCGATTACGTGTATGTTGGCCATGTGCCCATACACAGCTTCAACCCATGTGTCCCAGACATTGTACTGGTACACGGGGTGGTCCGTGTATCCAGACAGGTCAGGCTGTGTGGTGGAGTACATGTTGTGCACTCCTCCCTGTGTCCGTGTATCTCTGGGGATACACACTGGGATTGCGTAAGGAACCACATTCCATGTGACCAAGGTAACATGCAGTGTCTACGCTTCCTGTCACCTAGAACTCCAGCCGTCGTTGGGTGGGTCCACACACTGTGTCTTCTAGGGAGCATGTTGTGTTCCTATCCATGTACATCTTGGAAACCCTAGCCGTCGCAATGTCAACCCCACACAGTGTGTTCTTCAGAACAAATGCTGTGTTGGTCTGGATTTTCCAAAATCAGTGTTCGTTGTCATCGTGCCTTGATTTATCCTCCTATATTTGATTCGGCTGTCTGATTGCCTAGAAACTCAAGAACCAAGGCCACCTTTCTATACCATGAACTTTTTGGGAGGTTTGGGGGGGGGGGGGGTTCAATAATCCCTGAAAACTCGCTTTTATCATCCATGTGATGAACGACAAAGAAAGATTTCTTTTGAACCATGTCAATTTGTTTGCCGGCATCACCATCACACCTTCATTGAGTCTTTAAAACGTCAGATATCCAATTTGGGATCGTTTCATTGCAAAACGGATGCACAATGATCCGTTGTTCATAACCCCACGATGAATGCGAATAACATAGGGTTAAAAAAGGGGAGACGAAATCCAAAAGCAATTCAAGGAATGAACCACCACCATCTTTCGTCATAGTGTTGATCTTCTCCCATTAGTAGGATCAAACAGAGAAAATCCAAACAACCAATTAAATCTAGCATGAATTCATTCCCCAAAAACCTCCCATAAGAATGCATAATCCACAGGTCAACCTATTTGTTGGCTGATTTGCATTCATTGTTTAATCCAAGAATTGGGAAAAGGAGAATCGAAATAAAAACCCCTGCCTCGATCATTGATAAAGAGGAATAGGGGTCATCAACTAGAATTCAATCTTGATGTGTGATGATCCATGCATTTTTCATTCATCAGTATTTGTCAAGAATTATCCAATATTGGATCCTCTCAAAATATCTAGAGGATTTCATGGAGTTCTCCAGGGTTATGAGCCTAACCCATGACTCCTACTCTTTTAAAACATTATAACATGTCTTTTCATTATGGAAACATTTAAAATAAATAATTTATTAATTTATTTTATTTCCTTTAAAACGTCCAACAACTAAATTTTGTAGCCTAACCACACCGGTCAATGTTAGGCCTCGTCTAAGGTAAAGTCGCTGCTCTGAATGCAAATATTTCCTCAGATTTATGATCTGGGCACCCATTTAAAAGTTATTCCACTTTTTCGGGAAAATTGCATGTGCACACTGTTAAAAAGTTTAATTTATTTCAAACACTTATTATGGGAACCGTAAGCCTCATAATTGCATTCCTTCACAAATCCTGGCCTTGTAATAACTCCATATAACATTTGAAAATAATACAGAGAAAATCCAAGACATTACATCCTCCTCACCTTATGGATTTACGTCCTAGAAATCCAAAGCAATGGGGGGATACTAAAAAAGATGAGGGTATTGTGAATGAATATGAGCCTCCCACTCCCACATTATCTCCTGAAGATTACCATGCTACCACTAGACACGCACTAGGGGAATCGTTCACCCACCAAAAATCCTCTCCTTCTGATCCTCAACCTCCACCAGGTACTCTGTGAAGGTCACTCCATCTTCGATGTCCAACTCACCCCAGTCATTAAAGTGTGACAGATCGTACATGTACCTCATCAACTATGAGACATGGAATACATCGTGTACCCGATGCAACTGTAGTGGTAGAGATAGGCAAAACACCACCTCACCAACTCTCCGCAGTATCTAAAAAGGGTAGATGAACCTCGAGGACAACTTTCTGCCCTAACCAAATCTCTGCAAACCTCATCAAGGTGAGACCCGAAGGAAGACATGGTCTCCCACCTCAAACTCCATAGGTATCCTATGTATATCAACATAATAATTATTCCTTATCTATGCAGTCTTCATCCAATACTAGATGACATGAACATTCTCAGTGGTAGCTCACACTAGCTCTGGACCCATGAGTGCTGACTCTCTGGGGTCAGTCTTGTAGAGTAGTGACCAAAAGGGTCGCCCGTATAAGGACTCTAATGGTGCCATGATAATGGTGGAGTGGTAGATGTTATTTTACGAAAAATCCACCAGAGGTAGGTGGTCCTCCCAACTGTGACCAATTTCCAAGATACAAACCCATAACATATCCTCCAGAACCTGAATGGTCCTCTCTGCCTGACCATCGGTCTGAGGATAGAACACCATGCTCAAGTGTAGCTAAGTCACAAAAGCCTCCTGCAATACCTTCCACAACCAGAATGTGAAGTGCACATCTCAATCCGAGGCTATCGTAGAAGATATACCATGAATATGAACCATATCCTGCATGTAGAGGCTTCCCATGATCTCTAAGGAACTCTATTCCCTGATAGCTAGGAATAGGGTCGACTTTGTTAGTCGGTCAACGATCACCCAAATAGAATCGTATCCCTTGGAAATTTGTGGTAATCCCATCACTATTTCCATAAATACTCTACCCCACTTCCACTTTGGCACTTCTAGGGGTGAGATAACCCTGCGGGAACTAGGTGCTCAGCCTTCACCTGCTAGCATGTAAGGCATCAAAAAACGAAATCTTCTATTCCCTTCTTCATACCTGTCCACCAGAACCGGCTCGAGATATCCTAGTACATTTTCATTACTCCATGATTTACCACCAAGGGGGATATATGAAACTCACTTAGAACCTCCTCTGGAAATTCCACTGGTACAACTGTATGCCCTCTGAAAAGGACTCCGTGCTCCCCAACTTACTAATATCCATCAGGAGCATGTACTATGGATAACTGAGCACATAAAGTCTCAAAGTCGACATCCCCAAGCTATTCCTCCCTAACTCACTATAATAGTGGAGTGATGACAACCATTTACTGGAGATAAGATGCATCATATCTATCCATGAAGGATAATTGTAGCGAGGAAAACTGCTCTAACGCCTCGCTCAGCAGCTGCGAACTTGATCTCATGCTGATAGCATCTTCCACAACGTTCCCCTTACCAGGAGTATAGACGATCTTGAATTCATAATACTAGAGGAAATCTAGTCATATTCTCTACCTCAGATTCATATCCTTCGGTGAGAAGATGTACTTGAGGCTCTTATGGTCAGAGTAGACAATAAACCATTTTTTCATAAGGTAGTGTCGCCACATCTTTAATGCGAATACTACCACTACCAATTCAAGATCATGGGTTGCGTAGTTCTACTCATGTGGCCTTACATGGTGTGAACCATAAGAAATCACCTCCTTTCTCTGTATTAGGATACAACCAAGACCTATCCCTGATGCATTGCAGAAAGCTACATACCCGACACCCAATTCTAGAAATCTCAAGATCGATGAACTTGTCAAACTCTACCTCAATTGTAGGAAATCTTCCTAGAAATTCTCTATCAATATGAAAGGATTACAATTTTGGGTCAAGGATGTCATTAGTGCTAGCATCCCAGAGAAATCAGGGATAAATATCCAGTATTATCCTGCCAACCCAAGGAAGCTCCACACCTCTGTCACACTCTAGGGTGGCTCCCATGCTAGCACCACCTTGACCTTGGCTAGGTTCACTACTACTCCATCTACTAATAAAACAAGTACCATAAATTGGAACTCCTTTATCCATAACTGGAACTTCGAGAGCTTCCCATAAAGCTGGTTCTCTCAGAGTCTTTCTAGAACCATCTGTAAGTGTCTCGCATGCTCCTCCTATGACCCTGAGTACACAAGGATGTCATCGATTAAGGCCACTACGAATGATCTAGGTACGACTAGAAGATCTGGTTCATGAGTCCCATGAACACTACAAGGAATTTAATCATGCCGAAGGGCATCACCAAGTAATCTTAGTGACCATAGTGGCATCAGAAAATACATCATCCGTATATCCTCATCCCGTACTAGTAACTGGTGGTAACTTGATTGAAGGATAACCTTCAAGAACCACTTTACCCATCTCAACTGATTGAAGAGGTTTTCGATCCTCATAAGTGGATAATTGTTATTTACTACTACCTCATTCAAGTTCCGGTAAGCCAAACACAACATCAAACCCCCATCTTCCTTCTTGGAAAACAAAACTGGGGCTATCTAGGGTGAAATACTGGGTCTTATAAAGCCCTTACTCTACAAATCCTCTAACTCACCCTCAACTCGCGGAGCTCTGTGGGAGCCATCCAATATGCTAGTGAGGATATTGGTGCCATCCCAGGGTGTAAGTTGATGCAGAAGTCGATATCCCAACAAGGAGGTAATCCTGGAACATCTTCTAGAAAGACATCCTCATACTCCACCACTACTACTGGGAACTTGAAGCTCACAAAATCTACTAATCCAATGGTAAGGCTAGCCAACTCATGAGTGATCAGATGCACCCTCCTATGCATGAGATTATTCTGTGCTGTATGGGTTTTCTTTTCACCAACAAAAGAAAACCTTGTCCCATCCCAGCAGACATACGACACTCTTCAACTAAATCAGTCAATATGGGCATGGAACGAAGATAACCAATCCATACCGAGAATGATGTCACAAGGCCTCAACACTTCCACCATGAGGTTCCAACTAAAACTCTTGCCTCCAAGGGAAATATCACACTGTCTAGAAAGATGTGTGATCATTGAGTCTCCTCCCATTGGTGTCTCCAAGCATAAGGGTTGAGTCAACAACTCTACTGAAATATCAAGGTTTTTCACAAAACCTATAGAAAGAAAAGAATGACTAGAACATGTGTCTATGAGTATGACATATAAGGTATAAAAGACACAGATCGTACCTCAGATCATCCCTAGAGTTCCTAGGTCATATGCATCGACCACATGCAGTTGTCCCTACCCCTGTCCCCTAGCTCCATAAGCGTGGTGTGAACCTCTTGGGGGTGGTGGTGGATGTAGATCAAAGTGTCTACCACCACTTATAGCTCTCCCTGATCCTACACCAGGTCCACCACCTAGATGGTCTTCCTACTCCACTCTCTACCTCTGCCTCGGTGGTCCATCCACCGTCTCCCTATTAGCAGCTCGACGGGTTGGACAATCTCTAGATATATGTACTCTACCGTCGTATGAGTAGAAACACCTCTTCCTAGGATGACTAGATATATTCAGAGAGTCCTAGACCATTAACCCCCTGTCATGGGTCCTTCTGTGACGTCTCCCACACCTCAAACCCTGTGCCTAACGTGGGCTCCCTGCTGCTGAGGTCTCTGCACCTGTCTAGATACTACTGACTCCCATTGGCTATCTTTTCTCTACCAAGAGGCTCTCAATCACTAATGCCCACTCATGCACTCCTGCATAAGTAAAAATGCATAGAGGCATGACACTATCTTGGATGCCCCACCTTAGAACTTGCTTGAAGATCTGAGGTCTGAAGTACTGATCCCTAACCATATCCATTGAGTACCTCGTGAGGTTGGTGAACCACAATGAATAATAATCCACCATTAATCTACCCTACTATAGATGAAGAATCTCCTAGGTACGCACTGATTTCAGCATCACCAGAGATAACTCCTCCCTAAAGAGTCACTCAAACTCCATCCACGAAAGAGTCTCTTTGTCATGGGTTTGTGTGGTCAAACTGCACAATCATCTTATTGAACCTTGGAGAAGGATCTCTCTTAGGACCACCATCTAGTCTACGATATTCCTCACTAGACAAAAAAATCTAGTCACCACCTCCAGTGAGTCCTCAGCTGCCTGAGTGTTGGGACCACCTTGGAACCTAAGGGGTCTCCATATCTGAAACTCATGGAGAGCGCTCAACCTATGATCCTTTTCTATTAGTACTGTTGGTACAACGTGTTACCCCACTGGTGATGGTATAATAGGTTCACCACCTAGAGGTAATGCCTGGGGAACTAGTCCCCACATCGAAGCCTCATCACTAAGGTGGCCATCCTTGTGATCAAGCTACTAAATCCTAGTGGGTATGCGTCAAGGAGGCATCCTGTAAAGAAAAAAGATGTACCATAGTCAACGAGTATATCTTGATAGCTGACACAAAGGACATGGAAACTACAACCCATTCCTATATAATGCATGTTCAATTCTGTTATTTCCCTGAAACTAGTGTTTTCATGTACTAAGTTGAAAAGCAAGTTATCAGAGTCCTAGTGTATGGATACATCAGCCACCCACACCAACACTGGAGTCCTTGGCCTAAAATCTGAACTCAAAACACTTAACATTGTTTCCCCAAACCAATCTCACAGACTCCTGGTCCTAATATAGAACCTACCACTTATGATAACACTTGGTCATGACCCATCCCAATGGGTCCCATTCCATGAATCCCCAATCCCACCTCCAATAGGCCAGGGACTGGTGACTTGAATCGAGTAGGCATATCACTACCACAGAAGGCATTTCCTAAGTACTTGTACACACACACACACACACACACATCTCCAAGCCAAAAAATGCAACAAAGTAAAAACCACTAAGGAAAAAAGATGCATGCATACAACTAAACCCAAATAATAGAGTATAATGGAAGTATGGTGTGAAAAGTAAACTGAGCCAGAATACAAGCCCACCAAAATAAAGAGACTACAAAATACAAAGACCAACCTATAAGTAAGAAAGAGGTACTGGGACTACTAATCTTGGCTATAGGAACACCTTAGCCTGCAAAGAACATAGAAAGCTCGGTGTAGTCCTAGTACACCATGGACTCCATCAAAAGTCTGCCCGTCTTCACAAGATATGACACGTGGGGGAGAAGCCCGTGTAGGGGTGAATATAAAAATACTCAATAGGGGACCTAGAAAACCACAAAGTAACGCACAAAGTAAAGGTAGAGTCATCTCTACATAGTATATGTCTACTGAACATATAGAAAGAGAAAAAATCTAGATATACATGAAACCTAGACCCATAGTCTAGAGACAAGTCACAATGATCGCATACCCACACTAGGGATTCTGTTTGAAGATTCCACATAGCACTAATCTATGATAACTCAATCAATGAGTCTGATAGATATGATGACGTCCATTTGTGAGGTACTATTTTTCAGGAAAATCCATGAGAGATATAGGTGCACTGGTAAATCTGAAGTTAGAAAAAATATACTAATTTTGGGACAACACACTCATGAGTGGGAAAAGATCACGATACACATATGAGGATCACTGCCAGGGCCTTGGAGGATACCACAAATCATCCATATTCTACTTACTAAGTAGAGGATCAGTGTCTTGTTGGATTGGTCACATCAATACCTGACTCTACCTAGGGTCAAGAATGGATATAATATCTTGCTTTGAGCCTCTCGTAGGGATAATTAACTCTATCTTGGAAAGTTATGCTAAAGAGATCATACTCCTGTGTATGAAAATGTTACCTAACCTTTAGGGGATTGCGCAAAGGGGAACTAATCCAATAAAAACATTTCCATTGAATGGTGGAAAAGAAGGTCAATCCATGTATAAAATGGTATACAACATGTAGAAGGGGACACACACCGTTCCCCTTGAATCCGGGTAATGCCTATGTACAATGACCCGAGTCTGGTGAACAAGTTATGAAAAAACGTTTATACATGTAATGTAGGAAGGATCACACACTGTGTCTACATATCCAGGGTTTACTCCATGTATGCTGGCCATGTGCCCATACACGAATTCAACCTGTGTGTCCCGGACTGCATACCAGTACACAGGGTGGTCCGCGTAAGCAGCGAGGTCTACCCATGTGGTTGAGTACATGTTGTGTACTCCACCTTGTGTCTATGTATCTCCTGAGATACATGTTGGGTCTGTGTAAGAACCCACATGTCATGTGACAATGGTCACACGCCATGTCTACAATTCCTGTCACATAAAACTCCAACCGCCGCTGGGTGGGGCCCACATGTGATGTCCTCCTTGGATCTCGTCATGTTATTCACCTTGTGAAGTGTGGAAACCCTATACACCACCATGACATCCCCACAATGTGTGTTCTTCAGAACACATTCCATGTCGATTGGGATTTTTCAGAATCGGCATTCGTCACTGCCGCACCTTGGTTTCTCATTTGGTCTTTGATATGGTAGTTTGATCACCTTGAAACTCAAGATATGAGGTCGCCTTGCTATACCATGAACGTTTTGGAAGGTTTGAGGGGTTTTATTGGTCCCAAAAATTCACTTCAATCATCCTCACAAAGAATGGTTGAAGAAGTATTTCTTCAGAACTGCATTGATTCATCTTTCACCGTCGCTGTTGCACTTACATTGAGTCGTCATGATGTTGGATCTCTAATTCAGGATCGTTGCATTGCGAAACAGACACACAATAATCTGTTGTTCATAACCCCATGAAGAACGCGAAGAAAATAGGGTTAAAAAAGGGGATAAGAATTCCAAAAGTAATTCGAGGAACGAACCTCCACTATCGTTCGTCACGATGTTGATCCACTCTCATTAGTAGGATCAAACAGAGAAAATCCAAATAATGAATTAAGTCTAGCATGGATTCATTACCCAAAATAACCAGATAAAACTCTCCCACAAGAACGCACAATCCATAGGTAAACCCATTTGTGGGTTGATCCACATTCATTGTTTAATCCAAGAATGGAGAAAAGAAAAATTGAAATTACAACCCCTACCTAGATCATCGATGAAGAGGAAGAGAGATCATCGGATGAAATTTTATCCTACTATGCTACGATCCACACGTTTGTCATTCATTGGAGTTAATCAATAATTCTCCAAGTTTTTCTTCTCTCCAAAGCTCCAGAGGAATTTAGGGAGTTATCCAGGGTTATGAGCCAAACCCAGGACTCCTGGCCTTTTAAAAAAGAATAATGCATCACTCAATTATGGAAACATTTAAAATAAAATAATTTATTATTTTATTTTATTTCCTTTAAACTGTCCAAAAAATAACTTTTACTGCCAAACTACACTGGTCAATGTTAGGCCACACCTAAGGTAAAGCTACTGCTCTAAACGCAACGATGTCTTTAGATTTATGATCTGGGCACCCATTTAAAATTTATTCCACTTTTTTAGGAAAACCGTTCACACAAACTTTTTAAATGTTTAATTTATTTCAAAAATTTATTTCGGGAACCCCAGGTCTTAGAATTGCACACCGTTACAAAGCCTGGCCTTGTAATAACTCCATATAATATCTGAAAATAATACATGGAAAATCTGAGACATTACACACTACACATTACTAGATTATTTATTTCCCTTTAAATCATGGGACTAGGGCCTTTTCTACACACTTTTAACAAGATCTTATTCTCGATCGGCATGTTCTTTGATGTTTCTTTCCACAATTATTATAGGATATAAAATCAACTCTACACTTATTCCCCTTTACCTTGTTTCCTTTTCCAGAGTACTCAGCAACCCTCTTCTCCTCATAATTTCCCTTAAATTAAAAATACATAGAGAAATTATTCTTTGTCTTGATAGCACATGAGACTATATCTTCATATGATGAGAAATTTTGAGAGACCAATTCCCTTCATAGGAATGGTTTTAACCAATCAAAGAGTTGATCAATATTTCTATTTAGATCATGTATGTAATCCATAGCATACCATGATATCCTTATAATGTTTTCTTCATTTTTAGAAACATTTTCATCCTACATTTTCCTTATATATAAGAATTTATTCTTTATATCTGCTCCCTGCTCGAGATGGAAATATTTTTCCAACAAAAATTCCTTAAAATATTTCCATTCCATGATTTCTATTTCTTCCCCCTTCTTTGTGTTTTGAATCAATGAACACCATTGATCCACATCTCCCAAGTGATGATAAAATACAATGATAACCTTCTTCCATTAGTTACTTCACAAATTACGAAATATCTTCTCTAAAGAACTTATCTATGCTACAAATGGATTTGTAGTTAGATTGAATGTTTGAGGTTTTCATCTCATGTGGCTCTCTAACATTATTCCCCTAAGTTGTGGATCAGGCTTCTCTATACGGGTAAGGTTATTCCTCATAACCTAAGTTAGCTATCCCAATATAGTTATAAGTTTTTAGTATCAATTGCAGCTCTAAATCCAATATAATTATATTGCATAGGATGAAAATCACTATATGGATTACGTGATTTGATATGGTTTCCATTTCTTCCCCTAGGTTCCATTTCTAAAAAAATGGCATACACTATGAATCACGATTCATAATTTCGAACTAGTAAAAGAGTTAACATAAACTGAAAATCTATGTATAAATAATCTCAACATCATTAGCCCGGTTACTTTTGGTATATTCTAAAAGTTTGTTGTAGGGTTAAATTTTCCTAATATATATTTTCTATATATAGTTTCCAATAATTCTATAAAAAATTCTATGATATCGACTATAAATACCTCGACTCTTGTATCCCGGAACCGATGCCTTTTTTTATTACACTGGAATAGATATAAGATTCTAATCCCAAATGACTTATTAGTTTAGAAGTTTTGGAAACCATATTATATACCCAAAATATACATTAAAATTGAAACTATAGAATACAACACAATAAATCCTTTGAGAACACCAATATTCTTTTATATTACCCTTGAAAATCAATAATAAAATACATCTTGGCATCCTGGGGAAAAATAAAGCATAACAAAGGGGTGATCTCAAATTATCATTAAGGATGTACATATAGTTTAAGCTATCATAAATAAACATAAATAGTAAGGTACGGTGAATAACTAACAACACATGCAATTGAAACATAATCTTGAACATAATATGGCATAAATAAAATCTGATCAAATAAGACTATATAAATAATCACATGAGAAATTCACTTAACCATGGATATTATAATAGTCAAATGATCACATGGATTATCATTAACTAATTTCATAAATAGGGAATTCATAATGTGGGACATTATAAACATACTATCAAGGCTTTGGCCAAGACACCATACATAATCGGGTAAGAAATTAACCAAAACCCAAACTAGTTTGTCACATGAGACCTACCAATGAATCAAGGGGCTATAGTGGGTCCTGACAGATACTTACTAAGTCCAATTTATTCTTATTATGAAAGGGGTGAAACATAATCAATATAAACATTCATATTAAAATTAGTAAACAAAAGGTGAATACTTTAACTATAAACCATGAATGGTATCAAAATAGCACATCCATAGTGAAACTAAATCATAAAACATTAAATGAAATATGGTAAATGATATCATAAGAGATCAACCTCAATTAATCATAATATTCAACATATGATGTTGGAAGAGATGAAAATGATATAATAAAATCATTGATTTTTTTGATAGAAATACCCTTTTTTCTTTGAAATAATTTATTTAAAAATATCGAAAATTATAAAAAACATTTTATTAGAAAATAACCTTGTAAAATTGTAAAGGATGCTTCAAAATTTTAAGGATACATGATGACATAAAATCCCGCTCATTCCACATTAGTTAAAAAAACATTCCTTCCGTCGAAAAAGTAACAAAGTACCTCATTTGGAAAACAAAAAAAATATTCCTTTCAAAAAAATTTATAAGAATTCAAACATGGGTAATTTTTCTTAATAATTCACAAGATAATATTAAAATATCATTGATAACTTGTTTATAAAATGTGGATATGTAACCAAATGTTACCCAATGGAGACTTAAACTTGAACAATATCAAATAATAATGAGATTGTGAAATAACCATTACCTTGAAATTTCCTTTAGTTGAACAGACTTTTTTCACCATTATAATGGTTTAAATAATGTTATGAATTTATATCAGAACCATTTCTCTATTTATTATATCTTATATGATCATCTTATATTGTTTTGTTAATAATATTTCGTTATTACCCTTGTTTTGGGTGTTAACTACTTCATTTTACTATGCATGTTTTGTTGTTTAAGTCCTATTTATTATGAATATAATATATTTATTTCATCTAAAAATTAATATTAAGTACATAGATATTATTTTTATTTATTATATACTTTTATAATCATTATTGGATGGTTAACTTGAAAAATGAATCGCATCGCATCTTGGAGAAGGTAGGATGTACGTATGCATGAGTGACAATATCATTCCATTAATGGTGAAAAGGATTAGACATTAATGGTATATTAATTATAAAGAATAAATATTACTTCATAATCACTATATATATTCATTATTTCCATTATTGTACCCATCAAAGTGATTTGGAGATGAAAAAAATACACCATGACATAGAGACGGTAAGCCATATGTATGCACGTGCAATGCTTTTGTTTTTCATAGGATGGATAAGAGGTTGAATATGGTTGTCCCATAATAATAATAAAATATCATGATATATATGATATTGGAGTTATTAATTTATAATGGAAACAACAGATGAATAGGAAGTATAAGAATAAATGAATATGAATGAGTTGGTAAAACAATTACCTCTTATTCAGTTCACTTCCCTTAGATCTCTTCTTAAGAGATCTTAGGATGGAATTTTTGGAACATAAGGACCTCCTAAACTTTGATAGTAATGTTGTTATGAAAAATGGTAAGATTTTTCTTGATCTATAAAGCTCAAAATGGTTTAAGGAAGTAAGCGACGAGGTTTCATTTTATAATTGAGGCGAGGGACACTTTTTAAAACTCTCCAAATATTAAATTAATATAAATTAATTTACAATTAAAAATTGATAAAAAGAGATTTATTTGAAATTTATGTTGATTATGGGTCTAAATAATCTCAATATATAATTTTTATACAATTTTATGTCACATTATTAAACTTATCTTTTGGATTTAACCCTAAGATAAACCCTTTATCTCATACCATGACAACTTGACTTTTTAATCATTAAGGGTTAATATTGTTACTATAAAATACCAAATGAATACCAAATGTATCATGTATGAAATATTTAACCTTATTCCAATTATTTTAATTATTTTATAATTTTATGAATTTTATATCATTTAATAAAATATTATTTATTTTAAAATATCATTAATGTTAATTTTGATACTTTTCATTACTTGGCTTTTTAAAATATCATAAAAGAAAAATATCTTTGAAAAAAACCTTTTATACATCACCAATATGTCTAGTTAATATATAAAATTATTTTATGACATTAATTATCTAAAATTATATTTATTTTCAGTATTTTTAATATCATTTATTTGATATCTCCATTAATTAAACAATTACTGCATCACAATTGTGTAAGCCTTTAAGGTAATTATTTATTTTCTAAAAATTAAAAGTAAAATACCATGATGAAGATAAACATTTTATATTCCAATTTATTTATGTGGGGATGGATGGAGGATGGGCCAAGTAGCATGGATTATATTTTTTTTGGAGTGATGGTGAAGGTACTCTAATTGGGGGGGGGGGGGTTATCGAGTTAGTCATGAGAATGTAGTTATGTGTGTGTAAAATAGTGGATGCAATGAGACCCATCATAGGATAGTGGAAATGGATCTGGGATATTGGTGCGTAGATGAATTTGGATTTATTTTGTTTTTTAGAGAGTATTATATTTGGTTCTAAGATGTGGAATTGGTGGGAGTTGGAATGTCAACATTGGAATTGAGGTAGGATTTGAAGATCTGAGCTAGAATCAAACGAGGGGTGTATCAGTGCTTGTAGTACAAAATGATGAAATTTTTTGGTATGTTGAGGATTTAATCATGAAATATAACTACGAGTTATGTTAGTACTATAGTTTGTAAGGAAATACAGTTCAAGTATTCCTTTTCAATCTAGGAAACATTATCAAAAGTTATGGTATCATGTTAGTGGGGTTAGTCAAGAAACTTTTAGGAGAGTCGGCTGGTGGGTGTGTTCAATTAGTGATGTTCTATCTAGATGTATGTGGTGAGTATTAAACTGCAATGATTGTTTCATTAGAACATGATATTTGAGTTTTTATGAATCCGTTAATGGATTTGGGTGGAGTGTGTAAGTATAAAAATTGATAAATACTAGGTGTGGGGTAATGTTTGGATGATATGACTGGGGGTAATTTCTGGAAACAAAGTTATTACAGTGATTGAATTTTAGGGGCTTTAGTGCTTAGAGGAATCCTATTTATTGAGATGAAGATATGAGGCCTCACATTATAGTTATTCTCTAGAGTAATACTAAGAGTTTTGGTGGTGCGGAAAACCAAGAATTCCACTAGAAGAGGGGAATCAGGGTGGAGTAAGTTTAAATGATTGATTCCATGTTGTATGAACCAATAAGGTTTTGAGCATTAAATATGGATTGGTGTAATTTTTTTATGACCCTGAATAGTGAGAGGCTATAAAAGCCTTTTTTGGGACCAGGGCTTGTGCAGAATACCTCATAGTGGGATTAGTTGATCTCAAGAACACATGTCGATTTCTCAAGTTAGGAGGAGGTTATATGCAAGTTAACATTTCTAGCCTATTTAGTTCAAGGATGGCGGACTCATGTTCTTGTGGGTTTTTAAAAGTCTAGGAAATATTCCCATCCAAAAGTGAGGAAATATTTCACCTAGAGTTGGGGGACAATTAAAATTTAGAGGAGAATCAGTAATGGGGTTTGGTGATGCTCAGAGTTACAACTCAGGAATGACATGTCATTTAATGGAGGTTGTATGAACCTAACCCTCTGTGAGTGTACATGATCATTTAATTTTTTTTGATCATTTTTGAAGGCTATTTAGGTGTATATTATTCTAATATAGATGAACCATAGGGGATTTATAGTGGTCTTGGAAGAATTCTTGGGGTCTGGAGGGGTTCGAGGCCTACAGTAGGGTAGCTGAAATGCCATCAGGTAACCATTCACAAGTCAGTGGAACAATATTGGTCTTGAGCGCACCACCTATCCATTTATCATAGTGGTGTCTAGAGAAAGGAAAATTAGATAGCCAGTGGATCCCAATGACTAACTAATGGCCTCCTATTTTTAGTTTTAATGAGGGTTATCTCTGTAATTTTACCTAGTACCACCCCTTATCCATCTTAATCATGATTTTTTCCATCCAAAAACCTTGTAGAATCTTTATATGCTCTCATATCCATCTCTTTATGGTTTATAGGATATCCTTTGACCATTGGCTATTTTAGGAACTATCACTTATGATTTGGAGCTCAATGGATTTTGTATTCTTCTTTATTTCTGCCTTTTTAGCTCAAACTAATGGTAAATATCAGATGTGTGGACTATTATATGACTAAGGTAGGTGGTAACTTAATTTAACCCATAGTCATTCCTGTTTTTAAGTGGTGCATTGTATGGTCATATGGTAATTGTAGTGTATTGAAAAAAATTAAATAAAGTGTATTGATTGATATTTTTCTTTAGTTAGAATTACTTATTTAATGTTTTATAAAAATCACTTGATGTAAGAATCCCAATAGGATTCCCTAATTGAATTTTCCCCTTATATTAGTTAATAATATGGTAAGAAGAACCATGAAATGTTAAAGAGATTTTGGAATGATAAATATTTATTTGTAGAGCGATTGATTTTGATTTATTGTGGTTTTAGTGAATTAAAATAATAAATACCTATGTTTAAATTAGAATTAATGTTTAAAAATGGTAAGTGATGTTAATTTATGTTTTCTTAAAATGGTAAATGACGAGAGAGTCTTGAAATTTAAGTGTTTATTATAAATGGAAAGTGATGGAATATGAATTAATTTAGAGTATAAACCTTAAGGGATTAAATGTCACGGTGAGTGGAAAATTACTTTTATAAAATGAAATAGCGAGGATATGATTTTATATTGTTAATGAAAATTGGTAAACTAAGGGTTTTTAAATGGTTAACAAATGTTATGGGTTGATAAATTGTGAATTTAATTGAAATTATAAAACTTAATGGTAAATTTTAATATATTTAATGGGTTTGATGCATAAATGGTAAACAATGATGAGTTGGTAGTGGTAAATGAAATGGAAAGCTATTATTTCTCACTATGAAGTACCCCTAAGTATGTTTAATTTTGGTAAATGTATTTGGGTATAGTAAATAGAGATGGTTATTTTAATTTTTTTACTTAAGAATTGAGAAAAACTGTGGTAGGTATATGATACTATAAAGAAAACTGTCTGTTGGGGAGTTCATGAAACTCTAAAGAAAACTCCCTTTTGGGGAGGTCCATGAAAAACTAAAAGAAAACTACCTTTTTTGAGAGTTACATGATACTATAATTAAAATTATATCTTTGGGTATATCCATGATACTCTAAAGATGGATAGGTCCATGATACTTTAAGGAAATCCCCCTTAGTGTGTTTCCTGATATTCTAAAGAAAAATTACTTAAATGAGGTATATGTTACTTATGTGGAAAAAACCCCCAAAGGGTGATCATGATACTATGGTTCGAATGGTCCCTGTGACATGATCAAAGACATACCAACACTAGATGAAGAAGGTATGGTTGATTGAGGTCACATACCTAAGTATCGACTATGATATGGTCCGTTCATGGGTATTACCGCAGAGCCTAAACATCGATGGTCATTTTACTACATTTTGTTTGAATTGTATAGAATATTTTTTTAAAGAAACTTGAATGGAATTTGTTTATGCAACTAGTTATATTTAGGGACACTGTTGGTGGTGGCATACTAAATTTTACTCACACCCTGCTTAGGCTTCCATGGAACTTGGGTACATGAGAATATGATACTTGATTATATTTATGGGCTTAGGAAAATCTGATGTTTGATGACTGGTTTACTAAGATATGGCATGTGATTTTGGGATCAACTAAGGACTCAAGAATATTCTCATGGGTTTTATTATTATTTTATTTTAGTCTTTTGGGTTCTGATGTACTTATGCTCTATTATTGATGTATGATTACCTAGAATGTAGTATATAATTCATTTGATATATCATGGTTTATTTTGATTATTTATTATCACTTTTCTAGGTTTTTAATTTACAAATTATTCAATTTTTGGTGTGTATGATTTCCTTTATATCTGTTGTTTCTTACTATGATATGTTGGTATAGTCTCCCCATTGTTCCACCTTAGACCCACCAGGATAGTTAACTACCTCTAGTGTATGGGGAGGTACACCTAAGGTAAATTAGCGACCACCAGTAAGGTCACTGATTAACGGTCTTGAGCAACGAGATCTTTCACATTAGAAATTATTTTTTTCTATTATATTCATATTTTCAATATCATGGGTATATACTCAATTTTATTTATACTACATTAATATTTTATAAACCATATTCCATTTAAATATACGGTATTAATTGAAGGAATCTTACTAAGAAATTATGTCATTTAAAAGGAAAATTTTGATGTTCTATAATATTGATTCAAAATGAATATATATTGATTGATATGGAATATTTATTATATATTATATTATTGATTTTATTTAAAAATAATTCATAGGAAATATATAAGCGGAATGTGAGACCCAGTTTTAGATATCCCCTTGATTCATTGATAGGTATCATGATAGAGATAGTTGGCCAAATTAGTTGGGTATTTGGTCTATACCTTCCCATTCATTGAAATGTCTTGGAATAAGGTCTTGTAAGAAAGGTTCATGATGTATTATCACATGAAAATTAAAAAAATATCATGATGTCTGACATTATACACTTCCTTCATTAAAATATCAATTAATTTTATTATCCAATTCATTATTATATTGATATTTTCCATGGATATGTTTTGAATATCAAGTTATTGATTATATGGAATATATATTTATTAACTACCCTACCATATAGTTTATGCGATACCAACTCATGATAGATTCTGATGTATTCTACCCATGCTGAGCATCTGATCTCACCCTTTATTAGATTTTCTTTTCCCGGAGATATAAATAAGGAATCCTTGAATTATTTTCAAGTATGTAAGAAAGTTATTCATGCTATGTTTTTATATTCCAATTTATTATTGAAGTCATGTATGGATTTATTTTTTCAAGACTTCTAAACTAATTTGTCATTAATGGTGTAATCCATATGTAATAAAGTGAATATTGGCTCTGGGTTACTAGAGTTGGGTTCATTACACTATAGCCAAAAACCAACAAAGGGGTGGCCACAACCCCACTATGAAATTCACAAAAGCTCCAAAATAATTTCTTGTGACTCAATACATATCTAAAAACATATCATTAAGAAGAAAAAACTCCCATAATTATTATTCAAATCCTATTTTTTGAAACATACCTCCCCACAAGACCAAAAATCAAATTCCCTCTAAATTGAAAAACATGTTACAATGTGGGTCGTTACACGAACCTTGTTCACATTAGGAGATTTTTATTACTATAACATATATACTTCCATCATACTAAAGAAATTATGTATGAAATTCCATGTTGTTTACTCAAGTGAGGCAGTTTAGACTACAAGTCACACTTATGTCTCATGATTTAACTATGTATCTCCATGTGAAACACTACTCTTGTTAATCTTAAAATATCACAACAACCCATGTGTTCCCATGGTAATCAATGATTAAGGATAACTTAAATATTTTTAATTTTTATACTAGGGGTTATTTAACTATTATTTTATATGAAGCACAATGAATGAATGATAACATGACAATTATATTTTAAAAAACATGAAACATTTTTATATTCATAAATAATTCATGATATAATGAAAAACACATGTAAATAATATTTCAACCTATCAAAAATTAATATATAAAGACCTTAAAGAACACCATGTTTTACAAAATTTATATGTTTTTTTTCAAAGAAAATGTAACATCAACATGAAACACCTATTACAACACCATATAGACAGCTAAAAAATCATTACACAAAACCTCCCACTAAACTATTTAATGAGATGGTATATTTTACAAATTTTTTAGATAATAATTAAATTAATATTCTTAATAATTAAATAGGAATAACCCTTATTTTCAATATTTGAACTACCTATCCAAACAATTTTCTTCATAATGTTTAATGTTATGATTGACATAGTTTTTTCTTTTTGAAGCAATAACCACTTTAAACTTTTTAGATCATATTTTTTGATCTCTAACCTTAGGAAAATTTCATTCAAGTTTAATATAAAAATATTAAATCTTAATTAAGATCATTCATTTTAGTAACTATCATCAAATTAATTATTTCATTGGTTTTTTTCTTACAAAAAATATCATGAATATATCATATGTTCTTATTAAGTAATTTATTATTCTATTGATATATATTTAGTGAATTTCACCAGATTATGATTCGAATTTTAATAAAAAAATAAAAAAATAAAATATAACATGGAACAAATCATACTTAATAAGACCTATACTGTATAACTTTTTATAATTGAATACTCATAGATCTTATTTAATTTTATCAAGAAAAAACCACTTTATGTCATTTTTAAGAGAAGTGTCACTTAAATTAATTGAAAAAAATTCAATTATAATAAATTACTTATTTACTCAATATTTGTTGAATATTAATCAAATAAATAACTTTGGGAAATTGATTAAACCACTATATTTGAAAAAAAATATTGTTAAAAAAATTTACCATGTTTAAATTTTACTCCCACTATATTATTGAACAATAAATTCCTTATGAAGGACTATACGATGATGATTTATGAAAAATTTTATTTTTTTATTGATTATTAATATAATAAACCATTAATTTATGTGGATAACTAGTAAATAAGAAATTTTTATATATAGGGTAGAAGAAAAACATTATATGTTTACTTTTAAACACAAAACCTTTATATATAAAAAATAGGGTATTTTTACTCCATATCTCACATGGTGTCTTTTACATAGATTTAGATAACATTAATTTTAGTTTAAATATAACATAACCCCAAAAATTATTATATCTAACTAACCAGTACTTGAAACAATTTTATAATTTAGATAAAAATTTTACTCCAGGCCTACATATTCCCACCTCAATCTTATCAAATAAGATAAATTGTCTTGCCAAATTTGATTTTATACTTTGTTTTTATCACATTGAACATTTGAATGCTTGAAATTTTTAATTAATGACAACTTAATTTTGATTATTTAATCACATAAATCAATATATATTAAGTTCAATTACTTATAATCCCTTAATCCTTTTCCCCAAAACAAACATTCAACCATTCTCTATAATAAACATTATTTGTATATGTCATATAATTAAATAATAAACCAATGGTTCATATTATAGAATATTCAAATATCTGTTTTTATATGAATAAATCTAAAATAACATGACTTTAGAATCAATAACCATGATCTTATCATTTCCTATGTTATAAATTTATCTATCCAAATCCGTAATGTAAATTCTTAATTATATGCCATAAACTTTTTAATTTTACAAGAAATAAAAAAATTTCTATTCCATTTATAATGAAAAAATTTAAATTCTACAAACAATATATAAGGTAACCTTAGATCTAATTTTCTCTCCTTTTGATGTATAATAACTTCATTTCATTAAAAACATGGGAAATGAATTTTCCTCAATCAATACCCTTATATATGATAAATTATACACTTAAATAAATATGTGATGAAATATTCATATAATATTTCATTTAGATAGATAATAAAAATTGATTTATATTGTATATAATTATTTTATTCTTCTTTTTATATAATTAAAAATAATTTTCCAGATTTAATAAAAATCTAGGAAACTATTTCCATTAAACTTATCCTTTAAAAGGATGGATCTTAATAACTATCTCAATTTTTTTAATACAACATATCAGAATATTTATTTTTCATGTGAGTATCTTGATTTAAAAGTATTTAATAAGGACATTTATGGAATATTATCCCACTACAATGTTGACCACTTATACATCATATCTATTAGTAATCTTAGTACCTAACCGATATAATAAACTTAACTTTCCAAGGTATATTATATAAAAATAAATGGGTGAGATAAATATCCCAATAATGGTAACAATAAGAATGATAGTGTGATATGGAATAAACCTCTATATAACATGATATAAAGTATATTATAATCATAGAATATTATAAACAAAATGATATATATGAAATAAATGATTCAAAAGTTGAATTTTTTTGAGGGATGATAATCATCCTAAATATAGTGGAAAATAAGACTAAAACCAAAATAAAACCCAGGATTCATCTATATGTTTAGAATGTATAATAAAACAAATATAATAATGATTTACCATACCCCAGTCAATCTTGGTTTCAAACAAGTGTTTGATAGTGACCACTTAGGAACAACTAATAGGTTCCTCCCTCTAAGGGTATAAATAGATCCCACAAATCTCCTTCTGCTCCAGAATGATATGCCTTAAGACAAAGTTTTCTAATACATCAAGTTTAAATTATTGATAGAATAAATAGATTTATAATTTCTTTCATTAAGTGTTTTAACCATTATATAGTGCCACATACACTATATAAGGATCAAACCAATTTATAAAGGCCTCAAAGACTTAAACATTATACCATGAATTAATTAAAATATTGATCTAATATTAAAAAGTTACTCTTTCTTTTTCAATGTTAAATTTAATTGTTATATTTATTGATTAATATTTAAACATTTATATTATATATTTAAACTTCAATTAAAAATTATCATATTATGTTTGTAACTAATTTTGATAGCTGGTGTGGAATACAGTGGAAAAATTGAGAATTATTGTACAAAATGATAATCCCATGTGTTAGGACCATGTTGATTATGCATAATATCCTTTTTAATTATAGCATTTTGTTTTTAAGGTTGTTTGAGAAGAAAGTAAATCACTTCACTTTGTATAAGTAGTTGATGGAAGATAGGGAAGTTACAATACTTCCCATGGTATCTATGACGATGCTTTGTAGATTTTTAATTCAAAAATATCATAAGTTTGGATAACATATGATGAAATACTTATGAAGGATAGGAGGAGTAAATAATTGTTTTTGTAAAAGGAAATAATGTGGTGTGCAATTCAAAGAGTGGCATGCAAGTGTGACGTGGAAGTACAAGTGGTGAGCAATTGTATGTTGCATGCAAGTCATATTTCAAGATCATCACATCAAAATATAAAAAAGGAAAGAAAGTGGCACACAAGTGTGGCGTTTAAGTATAAGAGGTACGCTAGTGTATGTTTCGCACAATTCATATTTCAACATTAACACATCAAAATATGACAAAGGAAAGAAAGTGGCACACAAGTGATGGAGCGATGTGCAAGTGATGGAGAGGCTCTCAAGTGATGGAGCGGCGTGTAAGTAGGAAGGGCGCGAAAGTATATGTGGCATGAAGGTCACCAAAATGGATATAAATAGATGGCTACCCTCCTCATTTTTTAATACTCATCCCTTAATAGAAAATTTGATCTCTGATCATGAAAGTAGTATAAAGTGGCACAAAATCTAACGTATCACACAAGTCAAGAGTTATTTATAAGGCATGCAAGTAGGGAGGTGTGTAAGTAGAGAGCGTGAAACTATAGTGGCATGAAATAAGCATGGCATGCAAGTAGATGTGGCACACAAGTTGTAAGAGGTGTTCAATAAGGGATTTGTTTTCAAGAAGTGTGTTGTGTATAAGCCAAAATTGGCGTGAAAGTTGTGAGCTTTGCACAATATTTGTGCACAAGTTGTTAGTGGAACACAAGTAGGTATGCACTCAAGCTGTGTGGTGTGAAAGAAGGTAGGTGCACAAGCTAATTGGCGAACAAGCAAGGAGGCACACAAGTAGGGTGTGGCGCACAAAATGTTTACACTAGGAAGTTCTTACAAGCTTCTGGGTAGGAAAGTGAAGAATTGTTTTGAAAGATTTGATTTGTGAAAGTTAATTAAGAAGCACAAAAACATTAAATTACCCTATTTGTTCTAAGAGGGAACACACACACTATTGGATTGTTTTCAAAGTGATACATTAGTGTAAGGGCATATCCTACTCATTGTATTCTACATCAAAGTATTGTTTTCTAGTGGATTGTGTGGTCCTAGATTGTTTCTGTACCATACTAAGGACATAAATACACTTGTTGATCAGTGAACCTTGTAAATATTATGTTCATGTGGTTGAGTGTGTTCAAAAAAGAAGAAACTCTTTAACACAAGGCAAAGGTTTTTTCAAAAAGAAGGAAACAAAAAAAGAAAATTGATATCACTGATTCACCCCTCCCCTTCCCATGGATACTTGGATCCTAACTGGGAACTACAATTGGTATCAAAGGGAAGGTTACCTTCATTTGTTCTTTGCTGTTGTTTTAAATAAAATTTGTCATAGAAAATATGAATTGTGTGAAAATTAAGGGGATTTCGATATTTGATAGAAAAAACTATCATATCTTGAAATATAGAATGATTCCTTATCTTATGTCTCTTGGGTATGAAGTTCTTGAAACTATAACTGATGGATTCCCTCCTATTAATGAAAAGGTTCCTGTTACACTTACTGATAAGAAGAATCTTGAGAATGATGGAAGAGATAAAAATTCATTACTCTCATCTCTTTCAGAGAGTGATTTTTTAAGAGTGAAAGGTGTCGCTATAGCTAAAGGAATCTAGGATAAGTTAAAGAACATATACAAAGGGAATTCAAAAGTGAAGAAGGCCAAACTTCAAATCGGGAGGCTGAAATATGAAGACTTGAAAATGGGAGAATCTGAATATGTTGGGGACTTATTTACCAGGGTAAATGACATTGTCAGTATAATCAGATGTCTTGGTGAAAATTTGGAAGATTCTAAAATTGTTGAAAAGATTTTGAGAATTCTTCCTGACAAGTTTGATGCTAAAGTGTCTTCATTAGAAGACAGAGACCCTGAAACATTATCTTTGGTTGATTTTGATAGAACTCTCATTACTTATGAAATGAGAAGGTAGAATAATATGAAGAAAAAAAAGCTGATAGAGAAATGGCATTCAAGGATGCAAAGAGAGAGAAGTCAAAGATTACTCTTATTGAAGATGACACTGGTGAATCCGAATATAAAGATGAGGTATGTAAATTTTTTTTAGGAAATTTTATCCTTCTTTTCTAATAATGTGAAAATAGGTACATAGAAATATAATGGGAAAATTCCCTTGAAATGTTTTGGGTGTGGAGCTGTTGGTCACTTTGCGGCTAACTATCCTAAAAAGAATGAAGTAGAATACATTTATGATGATGATAGAAGGCCAAGAAGGTTGTTGAAGAAGCAAGATAGCAAAGATAAATATTTTTCAAAGGGTAATGATAAAAAGTTCTTCAAATCAAAAATAATAATCTTTTTATCTAATGATAAAGAAGAAGAAGATAGAGAAGTTGAATCCAAGAAATCATTTTATGAGAAATCTAGAGAGAATACCTTTATTGCAGCAATGAATAATGAATATTGTGGTAGAAATAGTTTTGAAGAAGAAGAAACTCAACTTGAATATCATATGAAATAAAATTTGAAAGAATTTCTGAGAAATATCAGAATACTTGAGAAGGAAAACAAGAAGTTGATAAATGAAAATTACACATTAAACAATAAAGAAGGTTTTCTTAATTAGAAAATCAAGATGGAAAAGGATATTGATGATATGAATAATTCTATTGATAATGAAATGAATCATAATGATCGTCTTGAAGTTAATATTAATGAAAAAGAAGAAGAGTTGGAACTTTTTCCAACAAAACTCTCTAAATCTAAAGAAATGAATATCAGTTTCAAAAAATATATCTCAAAAGTTAGGGAAATTTATAGTAAGAATGAACCAAATAATGATCCACAAATGTTACCTTCAAAGGATGATAGGAAATATGGAATTAGTTCTAATAAGAACAAAGATAGAAAGGTTATGTTTGTGGCCAAAGTCAGAAATGATAAAAAATTAGAAGTACATAAAAATACCGAGTCCATAAATATTTATAATACTTCTGGTACTGATAATTCTGAATAGAAATCTGAGCTGAATAAGAAAGTTACGATTGAAAACAGGAAGTTTGATGGTATGAAGAGTTATATTAAGAAGATTATTGAGAATAATGTTCACAACTCTGGTCAGTATAGACGTTTTAGAGGGAAATATTCATTCTATGGTTATGACTGGTATTGTGGTGGATTCGAACACACCTTAAACATGTCTTGGTTCAATCAATAACATTACTACTATTCAAAAAGATATGGAAGACAAGGTTTGAGGGGGAGTCAATCCTCTCCAAAAGGGAAGTACAAGAAGAAAGTTCAGAATAAATCTGAGAAGGCTGGTGTGAAAGTTGAAAATAAGTTCCAACCATTGAAAATTATTTGTGAAAGATGTGAACAACCTAAAAATCTTGCTAAGGGATGTCTTATTTTGTTGAAAGCACAATAAAAGGTTCTTAACAAATCTCAAAAGCTGGAGATGAAGAATGAAAAAGAAGAACAAAAAGCTCTTATTGTTGAAACTACCTTGAAAGATAAAAAATGAGAACGTACATGGATTATTGATAGTTGGTATTATTCTCATATGATAGGAGACTTAAAGTTTCTAAATAATGTGAAAGAATTCAAATAAGGAACAATTAAATTAGAAAATGATGAGTCTCTGAGGATCAAATGTGTTGGATCAACCATCATTGGGAAATAAAAAAATAAAATCCAAGAAAACATTATATGCTGATGGGTTGAAACATAATCTATTGAATGTTTCACAACTATGTGATGAGTGCAAAAAATTTTTCTTTAGAAAAGATGGGTTTTTTTATGAAAAGTGAAATGATGGAAAGGTAGTTACAAGAGCCCAATGTACAAAAGGGAACTTGTTCCAAGTTGGTGAAGTACAAAAATCTTTTTACATGAGCGTGATGGATGAAAATCACTTTTAACATAAAAGGATAGAACATATGTGTTAGAAAAACATGTGCATGTTATCAACACAAGACAATGTTCGAGATATGCCCGATTTATCAAGAATAAGATATTGGTGTTGCACTATTTTTGAGAAAAGTAAGATTACAAATTCTATGCATATGAGAGTTAACATTCATTCAAAACAACCCTTGGAACTTATAAATTCTGATATCTATTTACCAATGAGGAAGTAATCAAAAAATTGAGATAAGTACTTCATTACTTTCATTGATTAATTTTCTCGCATTACTTGTGTTATGTACATGAGACATAAGTAAGATGCTCTGGAAATGTTTAAGACTTTCAGGAGGAAAGTAGAGAAGGAATGTGAGTATACAGTGAAGAAGTTGAGAACTGATAATGGTGAAGAGTATAAGAGTGAAGAGTTTTAAAGTTACCTTAAGAAAAATGGAATCAGGCATGAGTTCAGTTCACTATACACACATCAACAAAATGGGGTTGCTGAAAGGAAGAATATAAGTCTAGTTGAAATGGGCAGAACTATGTTACTTGAACATGGTCTCTCTAATTATTATTGGAGTCAATCCATGAGTACTGCAATGTATATTTAAAACCGATGTTTCTACAGGCCACATTCAAATTTGACTTCATATGAAATGTTTTATGAAAAAACTCCATGTTTGAAACATAGAAGAGTTTTTGGGAGTCCATGCATCATAAATAAAAAGGGTGTAAACCTTGGAATGTTTGAACAAAGAGGAGATGATGGAATTTTTCTTGGCTATTTTCCAGAAGTAAGAGGATACAAAAGTTTCAACAAAGAAAAAGGAATAATCTCTTATTCTGCTGATGTGAAAGTTGTTGAAAATGTTGAGACAAAAAAGCAGACTTTTTCCAATATATATGTTGATTAGGATAAGGAAAGTCTTGTTAATGATTCTGATAATGCAACCAATAGTGGTAATCCTACTCAAGAAGAAGAACCAGATTCATCAATTTCAAGTGATGAGGATGGAATTCTAATAGCTCATCCTAGGATGAGGAAACAAGTAAAGGCTCATAACATTATTGGTGGTCAATGTTAGAGGGTTCAAACAAGAAGAAAAACAAATGCTATTACACATACTTCTTTGTATTTGGAAGTGGATCCAAATGATGTGAATAGAGCTTTTGAGCATCGAGAATGGATCCAATCTATGAATGAAGAGCTTGATCATATAGAAAAGAATGATATTTAGGAACTTTTACCCAAGCCAAATGACAAAAATCTTATTGGTACAAAATGGGTTTTCCAGAACAAGCTAAATAAAGCAGGAAAAGTGATAAGGAACAAGGCAAGATTAGTGTGCAAATGTTACTCACAAATTGAAGGTATTGATTTTGATGAGAATTTTTTTCTCCAATGTCTAGATTGGAAACAATCAGAATATTTCTTGCTATTGTTTCACAACAAGGTTACAAATTTTTTCAAATGGATGTGAAGTCTGCATTTCTTAATGGAAATATTGATGAAGATGTTTACATTGAACAAACTTATGGATTTTTTGTTGAAAAAAATTAATGCTATGTTTGTAAGCTGAAGAAAGAATTGTACAGGTTAAAACAATCTCCAAGGGAAAGGTATTCCAAACTAGATATTTTCTTAAGGAAGATGAGTTTCAATTAAGGAAGATTTGACTACAATATTTACATCAAGGAATATCAGGACTCTTCTATGATTATAATTGTTTATGTTGATGACATTATATTTTTCTAGAAACAATGAAAGATCATGTGAAATATTTAATGAAAAAATGAAGAGGTTGTTTGAGATGTCCAATCTGGGAGAAATGAAATACTTTCTTGGGTTACAAATATTACAGAAGAAAAACCACATTTTTCTTTCTCAAGAGAAGTATACTAAGGAACTTTTTAAGAATATTGGAATGGAAATTTAGAAACTAGTTTCTACACCAATTTAAATGGGAACCAAGTTTTCTAAAGATGGAGAAGGAAAGGAAGTTGATTAGAAAGAGTTTCTAAAGGTGATTGGAAGTTTATTATATTTGACTCCCTCAAGACCCGACATTTTTTATGCTGTTACCTTATGGGAAAGGTTTCAGAGTGATCCTAAAGAATCACATTTAATTTCTAGAAATAGGATTCTTAGATATATCAAAGGAACAAAAAATTTTGGAATAAGGTATGAATGGGCAGAAAATATTGATTTGTTTGGGTTTTTAATGCTGATTGGGTAGGAAATGATGATGATATAAGATCCACATATGGTGGAGTTTTATTTTTGGGGAAAAGTTATATTAGTTGGAATTAAAAGAAATAGAATTAAGTAAATCTTAGAATGAATGGGGCTGAGTATGTTCCTACCACTCAAGCTGATACCCAACTTTTGTAGATGAAGACTCAGTTGGAAGATCTATTTGTTGGAGTGAAGCTACCCTTACACTTGGGATGTGATAATTTGAGTGAAATCAATCTTACAAGAAATCTGGTACAACATTATCATTCAAAACAAATTGACATAAAGTACCATTTCATCAAATAGTAGGTGGAGAAGAATGAATTGAAGCTGGAGTACGTTCCTACAGTGGAACAAGTTGCTGACATATTCACAAAACATTTACTGAAGGAACCATTTTCTAAATTGAGGTTGATCAAGGGTGTCCATCCTCCTTCTCATAAAGGTTGAGGTATATGTGTATATACCCTCTCTCATATTATATTTGGATAGTGTTGTTAAGGGGGATAATTGTTTCATAAATCTATCCTTATGGTTGCATGCGTAAAGGGGGAGTTGTGGGTAAGTTGTGAATTCAGCATGTATGTGTGTGAACCATTCTAACAGTTTGTTGGAATGGTTATATGAAACAAATTGTTTTTATCTACCAGGAGTAAAAGTTGTTGAAGAAGGTTCAGAAGAAAAAGACGATGAGGTTGTTTTGGAGAAGGCAGGAGAAGAATTATATAGATGATTCATAGTCACTAATTTTGGAAAGCATGGTTTTTCAGTCAATAATAATTGTTTCTTCTAATGAGTTAGCTCATGTAGGATTAGAATTGTTGATTAGTAATCCATTTCATGAGATTAAAAAGTTTAGTTATTTATGAATCTTGGTTGATAAAAAAATCCAAAGGGGGAGACTGTTAGGACTAGGATAATTATGAATAATATCTTTTCCAGGTATTGTCTTTTGTTTTCAAGGAAGTTTGAGAAGAAAGGAAATCACTACACTTTTTATAAGTGGTTGATAGAAGATAGGGAAGTTACAATACTTACCATGAAAACTATGATGATTATTTTCTAATTTGTATTTCAAAAAAATCATATGTTGTATAACTTATGATAAAATCCTTATGAAGGATAGGGGGAGTAAAGAAGTGTTTTTGGAAATGGAAAGAAAGTGGAACGCAAGTCAAAGAGTGGCACACAAGTGTGTCGCACAAGTATAAGTGGCACACAAGTGTATGTTTCCTGCAAGTCAGATTTCAAGAAAATTACATCAAAATATGGAAAAGGAAAGAAAGTGGCGCACAAGTCAAGAAGTGGCGTGTAAGTATAAGCGGTGCGCAAGTGTATTTTGTGCACAAGTCATATTTCAACATTAACGCATCAAAATATGACAATATAAAGAAAGTGGCACTCAAGTGATGGAGCGGCACACAAGTGATGAAGTGGTGCTCTTGTGATGGAGATGCGCACAAGTAGGAATGGTGCACAAGTGTATATGGCGCGCCTATCACTAAAATGCCTTTAAATAGACAGCTACCCTCCTTATATTTAATGCTCAACACTTAAGAAAAAATTTGAGCTCTGATCATGCAAGTAGTAGAAAGTGTCATGAAAGATGAAGTATTGTTCAAGCCAGGAGTTATTTATAAGGCATGAAAGTAGGGAGGCGTGCAAGTAGAGAGGCGAGCAGGAAGAGTGGCGTGCTGGCATCATGGAACACAATTAGAGGTGGCGCGTAAGTATTAAGAGGCGCGCAAATAGGGAGTTGTGTACAAGAAGTGTGTTGGGTGTAAGCTAAAAGGGGTGTGCAAGTTGTGAGCTATGCACAATAGTGGAACACAAGTAGTTAGTGGAGCACATGCAGGTAGATGAAAAAGCTACGTGGCGCACAAGCAGGTAGGTGTGGAAGCTGAGTGGTGCGTAAGTAGGGAGGCATGCAAGTAGGGTGTGGCACACAAGTTGTTTGCACCGAGAGGTTCTTACTAGATTCTGGGTAAGAAAGTGAAGAATTGTTATGAAATATTTGATTTGTGAAAGTTCATTAAGAAGCATAGAAACATTACATTACCTTATTTGTTCTAAGAAGTAGCATACACACTATTGGATTGTTTTCAAAGTTCTACTCTAGTTTAAGTTCATATCCTACTTGTTGTATTCTACATCAAAGGATTGTTTTTAGTAGATTGTGTGGTGCTCAATTGTTTTCTTACCATACTAAGGACATAGCTACTATTTTTGAGTAGCAAACCTTGAAAATCTTGTATTCTTGTGGTTGTGTGTGTTCAGTAGGGAAGATACTCTTTAACAGGGGAAAATATTGTTTAAAAAATATGGAAACATAAAAAGAAAATTGATATCACTGAGTCACCCCCTCCACCTCTCAGTGATACTTGGATCCTGACTGGGAAATACACCATGTACAATCACCACATAATTTTCTCTTACAATGTGTCATGGTGGATATAAGGATAGTCAACAAAATTGTCTAAACCAATATGAAATATCCAAGATATTTGATGTATATTTCTACCAATATCCCACTTGCACTAAACCCACATAGACTTTTCACAATTTCACCTTATGTCACATAATATAAAACAACTTTTCAAATCATATCCAAAATTCCATTGAATATCTTCCCAAACTCATTTTGCAAAATGTATCATTTATTTTCACCATATGTTATATCATACGTAACAACTTATTAAATTATATATATAACATCTTATGTACATCCTCTAAAACAATTTTGAGGTAGCTTTAAAATATTAATAAACTGGATCCTCAATCACTCAACTAAAAAATGTAACCTTGAGAGACTTTGTATCCTTTAAAACAAGTATGAATTTCTAAATCCATAAATTTAAGAAAAGATAGGTCTCTAGAAAAATATCAATGATACTCAATGTATAAAGGGATCTAACTTGATCCCTATCAAATACATATATCTCCAAACATATTTCCACCAAAAATATCATAATCAAGAATGATTGAATCATATAATAACTTAGTCCAAGTCAATGAGTGACCATGAAAAATAGAGTATTTCAATCCCATATGACCAACTCGAAATTTTATTGATTCACTAATTATAGACTAACAAGGTCAATGAATATATCATATGACATTCATCTATGTGGATGATAACATCACATTACCATCATCTTGGTGAATATGTGCATCACATGTACATTATCTAAGCATGTTAATACATTTTTCAGTCTATCTCAATCTAGATATGAAATTCTATACTCATCATATGAGAGGAAAAATACCATCTTGGAAAATATTCATCTAATTTAATGATTATAAACATACCCAACCACCCCATATTTTTCTAATACTCAAGGATTTTATAAGAAATGTATCAAAGTATAATGGTTATCAAGATAAGTATCTTTTCAACCCTATGTACATGAATTAAATATGAAACATTATCCCTTAGCATATGAAATATATAGTGTATGACACACCATGTGGAATATATGGTGGGTAATCCAACACAAAAAAACTCCTTTTAGGCCTCTTGTTCATATTTCACATCTTTATATGAAATCCTAGCTACACTAACCATAATATTTTGTTACAACATAAAATAATCCATTTAGAACATTGGTTAGTTATAAGTCAAATTCGTACATTGGTAGGTTTATTATAATTTTAATTTATGTAATATATGAAACCAACATGAAAGAATAATAATGTGAAGAATACATTTTTTATAACATGATATATTTTATATTCTTAAATTTTTTTAAGAATAATAAAAAACCATACATAATCAACCATCATATCATATCACATATAATAGACTAGTAGGGAGGACTTATGTTCACAAAACTTTTTAAGTCTTGTTAAACTCATTTCATCACCTTGTAATTTCTTCCAAATATTCATGTGACATCTGATAAAATCTCCCACTAAACTCCTTTAATGAGTAACATCCATAAATAATTTTGGTATGGATAATTTTGAGACTTAAGAATAATTTTCCTAATTTTAAACTCTTTGAACAAAATATCTAAACTTATTCACTTTAAAATATACAATATTATGATTCTAATAACTTATGTTGTCTACTTAGAACCATTTCCAAGTTCATCACCATCATCATTATTAGAAACATTTCTTAATAATTTTATTTGAGATTAATTTTCTTAAGTAAATGAAACTCCTTACATTATTTTATATTTAGAAAAAAATTAAGAACTCCTTTAGGATATAAAATGAAATTAACATTGTTAAGATAACTAAATGTAACTTTTATATTATTCTTTATACAAATACCCTAAACTATTCTAGGATATTAAGTGACATTCAATTTGAATTTTGAATAGTTTAAACTTTTATTTATTTTAATTTAACTTATATATGTCCAAAAGTAATCCCACTAGACTCTTAGAAACTATATTATTTCTAGAATATAATGATAATATACAAAAACTCCTTTTTTCTTAGGGAATAACATTTATTTCCTTCAATGGGAATATTTTAAAAATAAAATATTGTATTCATATCATATAGGGTATTCTATATGTTTGGAACATTATTATGAAAATAAGGCTATATTATTTAAAAGATTCTAGTGAAGGTGGTGGGAACTCTATCCTATATATTTTAAGAAATATATTAGATAAACTTATTTATCCAAAATAAAAATATTTTTATCATTATATTATTCTTAAAAATGTTTTACAATATGATGAATCATAAACCAAGTTTTTTATCTCATTTTATTAATTACAATACTTTATTAAAAATAAATTATCCTATCATATAATATAAATTTGACATATATACACATCCTTTATTTAGATATATTTTAGATTTAAATATTCTTTTACATTCCAAATATTCATAATAATAACCTTTTCTACTATAATTAAATGAAAAATAAAAGCTCGGTCAATTATCGTCTTGATTTTTAACTCTTGTATATTAATAATAAATATAAAATATACATTTTATATCTTATACACTTAAGCATAAAATAATTGATTATTTAACACTAATATCTGATATGAACTCTCCTTGGAGTTTCTCAAATACTTCACGTTTTATTTAAAAATCTTTCTAATGGAAATTTAACCCCTCTTATGAATTTTTCATTTAGGTTTTAATGACCTAGGATGAAAATTTTACTATCCAATATTCTTCATCTAACTCAAACCTTTATCCTTTTTGTACTATTGATACAATACCAGAGTCTAGACATCCCATGTACTACTCAGTCATCCATAAAAAGTTTTAGAGATTGGGTAAAAATTTATAGAAATCCTTCATATTGTTTGAACCATTCCCGTAATTATTTTTGAATGAATTCCATAGCCAAATAATGCCTTAATAAAAACTAGAAGTCTCTATAAGTTAATAACTAATAAAATCATATTGAATATATAAATAGATAATGAAATCCTTTTTTTTATTTTACATATAAAAAATTCCTTTGAAAAATATAATATATTAGATCCATGAGTTTAACTACATGAATATATGGTTACTCAGGAAGGTGTTTCACTGTAATGTGGAATATTATTACATACTTATGAATGAATTTTATGTTTATATATTTTTTCAATAATTTTATTTTATTAATATTTTTCTTTTCAAATATTAATCTCATAGTCATGTTTGATGATAATGTTTTCACTTTATCTATAATATAAGATTTTATTAAATGATTATTATGTTTTACATTAATTAAGAAAAGTATTTAATGAAATTTCCCCCCACTAAAATGATAACCCATTTGAATTCCATTGTATCCATTTTTAGGTATAGATATATATTTCATCATGTCTTATATCAGTAAATCATGTAAATATATCATGGATATATCTATTAGACAATAATTTCAATCATATCAAAAATTATTCTTGGATTTTTGAGCGGACCACTCATAGAATAATCCATCATATTGATTATCCCAACTATATTCCTTTGGTATCCTAATGGTAAGGGTTTCCTAAATAAATGTAACCCCAATCATATGTAAAATATAAACCACCTAACAGTTAGATTCATCTCATTACTTTCTTGTCTTACAAAATATAATATAGGGACACATAGTTTCGACATGAAAGTAACGTGTTGGATGATCGAGGTCTTGAATAGTGTTTATTTGGAAGGAATATAACACTTAATATTTTAATGTGATTTAATCTCACTATATTATCTCATGTTTTACCTCTATATATATTCATTATTATAAGGATTTAGTTATTAATCTCCATTTATTCTAAAAAATCATTATGTTCAAACCATATTTATGTGAAACTCTTAACATAACCCACAACTTGTGTTAGTAACTCAAATCAAAAACCAAATATATTTACACATACCCAAATTGATCCCATGTATAAGGCACAAGAAAAAATTTAATTTAAATTCTTAGAATTATATCAATCCAATAATCCCGATAAGAGTAAGCATGGAGTAATATGTATCCATCCCCTACTTTTCTAGAAAAAGTATAATCCTCGAGGTCAGTGATCATTCCAAACCAAAGTCCCAATACCCATGTTTTTATACTCAAGATATATTTTAATTCCATCACACCTAAAACACCTAATAAATATAAACTATTATAAACTTCTTTATTCAATATAATAACCAAATATAATCCAAATTTATGGTACACGAGAACTAAATCAATTATCATAACTAGCATATAACTTCTTAAATTCATGAATTTTAATTTTAAAAAGAAATTTAATCAATTTAAAGTAAATAATCCATCAATTAATAATATAAAATTTAAATTTATGTATAATAAATTAGGGGAAAATTCAAAATTTTTGTGAAATTAAAAAATATAGACATGAGATAACCATTTATGAAAAATACATAAATACATAAATTAATAAAATATAAAAATATTTTAATTTATGTATTATTAATGGTTACTCCATAAGAAATAAACATAAAAACTTTGTATTTATCTTAATATGATCTCTTTTATATTCTTACTTTACATGGAATTAATATAAAATCCTTCATAATAAAAATATGTGATATCTATGATCACTTTTATTATCAAATTATAAAAATTACATGATTTATGTACAAAGTCTATATAGATTAAATATAACATATTTGATTTTATTTAAACTATTTATCAATTGATCATCCAGAAAACCTTTTATAATTACTCAAATAATTTTCAAAATAAATCATTAATATAAACTATTTATATTTATATTTATGAAAAAATCATTAATAAATATAAAAACTTTAATAGTTTCCCTTCTTTTATAATTTATAAACTATTTATAAATTATGCACCATCATAATCCACTTTATACCTGTAAAAAATATACTAGAACATTTTTTGTTTGGTTTAAAGACCTCTCAGATTTTATATGGGCCCTCCAAGATCACACCGATATAAGTTTTTAATAGTTTTAACAAAAACATAATTTTCATTAAAATTACCCTAAAACTATTGAAACATGGTGTGGTATTCCCCATAGTTACAACTCATTAAAATGAAAGAACATGAATTATTTATCCATATAACCAAGCTTCTTTGTTTAAGGATACATCATGGTGATACCCCATGTGTAAACACTTACCACATGAAGGACCATAATCATTTTAGGTTACCAAGGCTTTTTAGGAAGGAATTATGAAGTCCCAAAATAGATTTTAATTTTACCCTATGTTATGGTTAGTCCTCATTGTTGAGTTAACCATGTTATAGTACTTATCTAATAATGGAATAGATTCATTATCTTATGATGCTCTATTTTTATTCCCCCTCCCATAACAATTGTTTCAGTTTCACTATGTCATGGTGTTTGTAACTAAAAGAATGAAAATGACCATTTTTTATAATCCATGCCATGGTCACATTATTATAAGATTTTAAATGAATATTGTTCGTAATTATTATGTTTCAATCCCTCAATAAGAGAAAAAATGGGCATTTTGCACTAGGATATTCTATAAGGACTAGAAAACGCATTTTTTACATTTCTTTATTCATTTAGAAAATAAACTAAACATTGATAAATATATTCTAATACCATCAAAGGGTTTTTGGTAGATGATAATAAAAAAAATTATAAATAAGAAAACACCTCCCCAAAAAACCGAGATCTATTTATATGATTGGAATGTATAATAAGACAAATATTAGAGTAACACACCTCACACCAATAGGTCTAACTTCAAAAAAGTGTTTGATAATGGTCACTAAGGAGAAACCAATAGGTTCCTACCTCTTAGTGTATCTACAGATCATATAAGTATCCCTATTCTCAAGAAGGATATCCCTTAATCAATGGTTTTCTTGATGTTTAAAGGATTAATAGAATCAAGAGTTTAATAATTTTATCCTTGAGGAATTCTAACCATTGCATAATGTCACACTCACTACATGAGGATCAAATAAGTTTATATAATCCTCAAGAAAGAAAATGTTTGGAACCAAATTATTTATAAAATTTTCTAAACTTTTAAAAATTATAACTCTTTTATAGTGTTATGTTTAATTCATATATTAAATTTTTAAAAATTAAAAATTCATGTTATGCATTCAAACTTCTTGTAATAAACATTATACAATGGTTGTAAAAAATTATGATAGTCAATGTGGTATATTTTTTCTAAACCAATAATTATCATATAATACAATAATCCCATTTACATACACCACAATATAGTGTCTTAACCTATGTTGTAGTGCGTCTTAAGATAGACCATTGAATTTTCAAGCCCTTTAGTGCATATTTATATTATAAGTAATGCATGATTATTAAAAAACATAAAAATGTAGTCAAAATACATCAGATTATTTTTTTATCCCCAAATTTATGATAATATAGTGACTCTTATTACAAGGGTACCCACCAATGTGATGGAATCAGAATCATTCCATATATATAGTATCTTTAAAGATGAAACATAACATAATAAATTTGGGTTTATATAATTTCGGGACCACACATATCATATGATTTATAGCAATCATTGTGGTACATTCATGAGAGTATAACATAAAACTTTCACATATCATGTTCAATCAAGGTTTAACCACTAATTAGGGATGTGTGTGTCAAGATAAGAAAACCCCAATCAATGGATAATGATATCTAGATAAATACCCAAAAAGCAAAATAAGCAAGTATAAGGAATTCCCAAAGTAGAGTATATTATAATAAAAAATTTATGAATTAATATTATTTACAAAGGTCCATATAAAAGTTTTATCAATGTATCAATTGAATGTATCCATAAAGTGATACAAAAAATTATGATGGATAGGGTTCATTCTTCATAATAGAGTTTAAGGTACAATATTAGAAAAGATATTGGTCTTATGAAGAGTTAATAATTTTGAAATGATTATAATAAGGAAAAAATTAGTGGATAAATACCCTCTGAATATAGGATCAAGAGTCTCATATATTTTATTTTCACCGGGGATATAAAATCCATTAAGAAAGAACACTCAATACTGGTGACATACATGCTAAAGGTTTTCTTGTGATAATATGAGTAGTCTCATTCAGGTCTTTATACAATTTGAACTAGATATATCATACACCAATGTAAACATTAGAACCATTTTGGATCTTTCATATCCACAATACCATAAATAAAACAAGTGTATATGGATATAAATGATAAAACATGTTACAGTTTGATGAATTGGGAGATTATTTTGACATAACAACAACTTATGACATGGGAATAAGGAGAGGTATTGAGTGATAAATAATGTATAATGCATCAATTAAATGATAATAAAGTAAAAATATATGTATAATTTTCACATGAAATAAAATTTGAAAATATATTATAACTAAGGAATTATGATTGAAAAGGAAGGGATATTAATAGAAACCCTTTCCTCACAATCTTATGTTATTAGAGCCATCCCTGTTAACCTCCAAAACTCTTCAAAATTTAAGAGAGATATATTTGAGATACACCTTAATTTAAATATGAAGTGAAAAATAAAGATTTATATGGGAGTAAATTAGTTAAAGGGTGGGTATTTATAATTATTATACCAAATTGGCCTGGGATAACTTTCCTCATCACCGAACCTAGCTTTCCACTTAGACCAAAGATAATTAATTATCCCCATAATCAAGAAACTAGTTCTTAGTTATCAATTTAAACTAACCAGGGATGGTTTCATAACCATAAAACAACATAAATCAGTAGAAAAAACTACTAAGAATCTAGCATGTCCAATTCATACATTGGACATCAATGCATATTAAATAAGAAGATAAAAATAATAATCACACAAAAAAAGGTAAAATGGAAATAAATAACTATATAATCAAGTAATTACAACATCTATCATACATACATGGGAAAAACTAAATAAAACCAAAAATAAATACAACGGTTAGATGATCTAGATGATACAACATCACAAAAATAAAATGAAGACCATATGAATCCAACATCCTTATCATGACCCACAGTCATTTATCACATCCCAACAAACCTGAAAAGGATCATGAAGAGAAAGGGAGATAAAAACTAGGAACCTAAAAAGAAAATGGGAAATTTTTATACCCACCTAAAAGGCATTGTATCTATAGGGTGTGAGTGAAACGTGCCTAGTATGTCCTAACCAACTAGTCTATGAAATTTTTTTATAAGAAATTACAAAATTTCAAGACTTAAAATAATAGAGGAAATATATTTTTAACTTTTAATGATCACATGTAAGGGAAATAAACCTCATACTTTTCCACTTACCAATATCAAAATTCCCAAACAATATTTCTCAAAAAAACATGATTGATTTAAAATCACAAGTTTTAAACCCATCATTAGTTAAATATTTCCTTTAAAATAAATTTTCTATAAACCATGAAAATATTTATTTTGAATTACACAAAGAAAAATCAACCCATTTCCCACTGTTTTCTCAAAATCATTTCCCAAAAAACTACTTATAAAATAATTACCATTTTAATTTATATTTTAATTTATTTAAACCAAATTAATTATTTTTAAATTAAACCTAAAAAATGATCATAATTAAATATAAACAAAATATACACTAAGAAATCAAAGAGGTATAATCAATAAAAAACCAAATAAATTGTGTTATATGGTCAAATAAAATGAGGGTATACCAATAAGTCATGGATTAAAATACCTTAAATTATCCTAAAAAGGATTATGTTTTATGTTAAAATATTTGGAATCTATCATGGATAATACTAGACTTAGTATCATCTAAAACACTATATTTATCCCCCCAATGAAACTTGGACATATTGATTCAACACCCCTTTAGATCACTTTGTCAAAATAAACCCCCAATAGGGCACAAATCTCTTAGGGAACTAGTTAGTGAGTTCCAAAACACTAGTTTAACACACATCCATATCTTATACTTAATTACCTAGGATCTCATTACATAAATAATAGAGTTTAAAAAGAGACAAGTCAAAAATCTATAACAAAAATAAAAGATATCAAAACATTTAAATAAAACTAATATTTACTCCTATACCCTCATATCAAATAACCCCTTTTTATTTCAACCATGCCCAAGAATCACAGGAAAATAAAACAAAATAAACATCCCCTTATACTATAGTATAAATAAATCACTACATGCAAGGGGTTAATGGGGGTCTCAAAATTAATAAATAATTAAACTTTAAAATTTTAAATCAGCCTTATTAATAGTTTTTGAATACCAAGACACATTTCATCATTTTAAATTTCATTTCATATTTTTTGAATCAGATTTATCAGTACACACATTGAAATCCATGGATGATTAACCCTTTTCTTACAAAACATTTCCAAAACACCATAATACCATTGAAAATCAAATACCATTTGGAATGGGACATACACACCAATATTTATCAAAAACCCATTATTAAATCATGAAACCTTCCTTTTAAAACCAACAGGTTGAAATAAAATACATTAAAATATCATAATTGGTGGGAAACACCCCTTTAAAACTAAAATACTCCTTAAATAAGGGATTTATAAAGCTTATCAAATACTCAACATAAAGAAACTCCATGAAAAGTGTTAAAAACCATTTTTTTTAAAACCATTTTAAATGTCATTAAGGGCACCACATTTGTCTATAATTTATAATAAATTAATTTAAACACTGAATTAATTCATGACATGTAATATAAGGTAATTTTACTAGAAACTCTTACCGATTTCAAGATAAATTGTTTAACAATGAATATCCTTTGATGAAAAATTAAAAACTAAGAAAGGGGATGATCTCACTCCACCCTAGACATAAAAATCCCCAAGATTATAACATACATGAACCCAAAAAAGAATCCCCATGTCTATTAGGGTATTTATGAGAAGGAAAAATAATAGGCAAAGAAATAAGGAAGAAGAAAAGAGAGAAACAGACCTCTTAATACACTTGGAATTGAAGTAAAGTTCTAGAAATCATATAATAGATAGGGAGAGACATCCCATGATGTACCCCTAGTCAAATGTGTACTAAATAGGGGATAAAAGGGACCAAAACCCCTAAAATGTTTGGATGCAAAATGGTAAAAGTAAAAAAAATTAAAAAGGGAATACCACTCTCATAGCATAACCAAGGGATTGCAATGTAACCCCCCTTAATTTGTACTCTATATGACATAAAATTTATCTTGAAGCATATAGAACCTCCATTTAGAAAAACTAAGGGCCCTTAAGAACTTGGAATGCTATGGTGAAACCACTCCCACTATGGTACACGATGCCTCTCGATTGATCCTCTATGGAATATCCCCTTCCCTATATCATAGTCCCCAAATTCCCTAATAGAAAACCATTATTGGATTATTTTTACCCTCCAAAACATAACCCATGATCCAAAAAAAAAAGTTTCCATCTGACCAAAATCTACACCACAACCTATCACTATACAGAATAGACTGTCCCATTGGAAAGGGGTTTCGGTGTGGCCTCCATACTCCACAAAAAAAACTAGTTTTATTTGAAGTCTATAGCTTCCTAGGAACTATAGAACCGCCTAAGAAACCACCAAAACACCCAGTAATTTTAATATAGATAAAATAAATAGAAAAAAACATGATGGTGTCATATTTCTACCCACTATGGTAATTTCATCCCCTATAAATTTGTTTACAATTGTAGAATCAATGAAAACCCAAATCCCCACACCCAAACATAAGAGGCGGGTGAGTGGAAAAAAATAAGAATGATTCCTATGATATAAAAAAAAGTTACAAAAAATCCTCAAAAACATGTAAATAATTCTCAAACACTATCAAGCAGTAGCCTCAAGAATAACCAAGGTCACAACATGAATCTCCAAGAAGACAGAGACCTATCATAGTTCTCCCTACCATTTATAAGTAATCTAAAATGATGAAAACAATGTGAAACCAATTATATATTTAGAGAATCACCAAAAAAATCACAAACCCATTGATCATCAATGTAAACCAAAAAATTTTACCAACCTCAATCAACCACAAATAGACCATCTCAAACACCATAAAGGAATTACAACCCTAAAATCCATGTGGAAGACCCAAAAACCAAGGAACAATAAGATCACATGATTGGGTAATTAAAACCGTAACATCCCAAAATATATAAAGTATAGAACAACTAATATATAACATAACAAGAAACAATATGGCTCCAAACATGGGTCATGTTACTCTATTAAAGGGTTACATAGGGTCAAAATCATGGAACATTGTATCATAGTGATCCCGTGTAAATTTTCCAACCCGATAGATCCCACAGTCAAACTGATAACCACTAAACCTTGATTACCCATGCACTTACCCTTAGCTACCCCAAGTCCAATCAATCAAACCAAATCATATACGTATCTCTCACCAAAAATCTAGTATCATAAAACAACCATAGAAGCAAAAACAAAACCATGTGGTATGAACATCCTAATGAAACCCCCTCTCATAAAGGAGCTACCAAAAAGGCCTAAAAATATCACATTAAATAATATCCACCTAAAAATCACCACAAATCTGAACTTATCAAGCTATAATCCCAAATGAATCATTTCTCAAAAATGAAAATAAGGACATTCCTCATAAATTAATACATATAACCAAGTTTTACTTGCCTAACCTACCCAAATCAATATGATCAGTACCAAAAAAACCCTACTTAAAAACCACTACCCAAAAATATTTTAGGATACATTTGATATTACATATTTATTCATGATTTTATGTCACTCCATTCACAGATTTCTCAATAAAATGAAAAATATACCATGAATGTTCATGTTTTTATTTCCTATAAAATTTTATTTTTTTTATATTCCAAATTCAAATTAATACAAATCACTCAACTATAGGATTGGTTAATTTTTCCATATAAAGGTCCATATAGACCACACAAGAAGGACTACTAAATTAGTGGAGAAAACTAGACCAACCATTATGATTCAAAAATCCCAAAATTTATAAAACTCTATAATATTATCTAGTATAAACAAATACATATTCAATTAAAATTTTAATTTCAAAATCAACCAATAAGTATCATAATTGATGAATGAAATCCCAACCCACATCTCTATCTAGGATTTGAAAACATTCCATAATTCTTATCTTTTATCCCAATCCAATCACCAAATTTAGATGTAATGTTTTAGGTACAAATTTAAGAGTTAGGTGCATAACTTTTTAGAATAATTGTTTTCAAGATAATGGAATACTATTGGCCTAAAACCCATTTAAATTCAGGTAATGGAAAAATCCATGATAAATATGGAAAACAGAACATGGTTTGGGAAGATAGCCATATATTTTGAATAAAAAGTCCAATAGACTCAAAATTTGGAGGGTGAACTTTAAAAATGCACATATAAAGATATTAATAATAATATATCTCTAAATTCAGATATATTCATAGTTAAATAGTCAATTCAACCTAAATGATAGTTTTGGAAAGAAAACACTACACCTCCTTGGGCTATATAGTCATTCAATTCATCTACTTGAATGAGGTTGTCATTTCAGCACTTAAGAGGATAAATTGGAATGAAAAACTCTATTCCAAAGGCTTGGTAGGACCAACCAAAATAAATTTTCAACTTTATATACCACTCATCAACTATTTTATTTAATTTAATTCATGTGTTTTGAATTGTAATTATGTAAGTGTGATTGAAATTTCAATTAATGTTTTATTCATGTTTCATAATAATCTCCTACTATTATCATCCAATTTCTATTTTATAATGTTAATTTTATTAAAGTAGATTAATTTATGTTGAAAAAACGTCCCTCCTTCACTTTATCATTTTATCCAATCTGAGTGTTTTACTTCCCTTCAATGTTTGTGTGTGTGTTTGGCACACCACTCTTATTTGGTCCCATGCTTTTTCTTCTATTTTTAACTTATTACCATAAAATTCATCAAAAATATTAATGAAAATATCAATGTATGGGTAAATCATCTATTATGTAGAGTCATAATTTGGGGATTCTAAGTGAGTGAGATATTTACTCAATTTATATTCTTTAAATTGACATTGTGCATATTTATTAATGACATGTTTTGTTTGAAATGTGGATTCCATGTATTATTGGAACCACATATAAACATGGGTTCATGAAATATTTAACATTCCATTAATGATAATTGATAATGATTAAAACCCTATTTGATGCTTGTATTAAATCCAAAACATTTGGGAATTTTGATCAAAATCACCTTGTGAAGTGGATAATAATTTAATGTAATATATACCAAATCACAAGTATATCATAATATTAACTCCAAAAAGATGAAATCACCCAAATATTTATCAAAAAATTAAATTAAAATTAATCAAACAATCAATTTACAAAATCTATGAAAACACCCCCTTCAAAAGACTAATCAAAACAAATTGACTCCAAAATATAGTAAAATAACCAAAGATTCAACCAATGTGATCTTATACAAATTATAACAGATAATAGGACCATTGGATAGTCAAAATGACACAATAATCTATGTTTAAAATTGAACCATTTCCATGGATGGTGCAATAAGTAGTTTATAGTTTTTGTTTTTTGTAAAAAAAATTTAAAATAAAAAATCACAAAAAAAGAAAAGAAAAAAAAGGAAAAGAAAAAATATCCTTCCTCATCCTTTCAAAATTTCTCTAAATTCCCTATAAACTCCAAAACAACTCATTTTCTTTATTTAACCGTTTAATATAGCTAACACTTCAGTATATTAAAAGGGAAATTAGGGATAATCAAAAAATTTCCCATATAATTGATGTAGATAAGGACAATCCTAGGGAACAAACACCTAAACAATTTATTTCCCCTGATATAAATTACCAACCCCTTGGTATTCAATATCCAAACATAGAATATTATTTCAAACAAAAATGAGGGATGATTCATATTTTTCATTATTTTCATGGGATTGCTGGTGAGGATCCTCATATTCACCTCAAAGAGTTCCAAGCCGTGTGCTCTACCATGAAGCTTCAAGGGGTCTCTAAAGAAAAATCAAACTTAGATCCTTTCCATTCTCCATAGACAACTTTACCAAGTAACCGATCTAGTTAATCCCTTATGTTTACATAAATTCTTGGAATGATATGATACGACTGTTTATATATAAGTTCTTTCCCACTTCTTGAACTACTTCTTTCCAAAACAAAATTAGTGGTACCCATAAATTACCTAATGAATAACCCATGAGTAATAGGAGTAGTTAAAAAACCTTACCACCGAATAATTGACCAAATAATAATCCAATACTTCTTTGAGGGGTTATTGTCTATGTAGATAACTCTCACTGACACTGAAAATGGTAGTGCTTTTATTGATAAAACTCCAACATCTACAAAATATATCATAAGAATGATGGATGTAAACATGCATCAATTATATACTTGAGCACATGCTCAAGTAAAAAATTTCCAAGAGAATCAATCCATAGAGACTAACAAGAAAACCAAGTGGATGAAAAAGCTTATAGGTCTTGTGTGACAACTAGATATAGCTACCAAAGCCTGAAACTCATCTTCTCCACAATCACATTTCCTTGGACATGTCAAAAACTATAGAATCTCTAGCTCACTAGATTATACAACTCACACATGTACACAACTACAAGATTATACCTCACATTATTCTTTTATAATGAAGCTCAACGTGGAATTTTATTAGAGTAACACTAACCCCAAATAACCAGGTTAGTTCGTTAGAAAATTCAACTAACCCCATTATTGTTTTTTCTATTCTACCTATAAACAACGATGGAAGTGTTATACATGATTGATTTATGTTAATACATATCTCCTTATCTTAAATTCTATCATTAAAATAAAAAACAATTCCAATATGGTCAATGGAGTGGAGACTTCCAAGAACCGTTTCCTTTTGTTCCTCAACCTCAAAGGAGAAATCCTCCTACTATTGGTTTTGTCTATCCTAGGGATCCTTCTCAACTCCCAAACCAATAAAATCAATTTCACAAGAACCCAAATCAATTTAATTCCAATTATAAAAAAGAATTTTCTTCTAAGAAAACATGGTAAAGTGATGTGAAAGATCTTTCCTCCTTCACCCATTCTAGCCTAAAAACATTGAAAATAAAATGGAACAACATACATCCCACACAAGTAATAAAAAACAATAAATTTCATTAAAACTTCTGTCTAAACCATTACCCATAACCAAGGGTAATTTACATGAAGTTAAAATTTTATCTGGAATGAAAATTACTATACCTCATGATGAATCCTTTAAATCCCCTTTAATTGTTAAGATAGAAAAAGAAAAAAAACAAAAGGCCATAAAAAGAACCTGAATCCACTCCTTCACTTCCTTCCATCCCTCTAAAGAATCAAATTACTTTTCCTCAAGCCATCAGCAATCCCAAGAAGTCCTTTAAACTATATTCTAAAATGATTGAAATCTTTAGATGTGTTGAAGTCAACATTACCATCTTGAATTCCATAAAAAATAATCCCTAAGTATAAAAAGTTTCTTAAGGTATCATGCACCCATAAGATACATCTTGGGACTATTAAAAAAGTTTTAACCCTACAATCCATTCCCATAAAGTTCAGTAATATTTGTATATTTATGGTTCCATTCAAAATAGGGGGTTATAAATTTTATGATGAACTCATAGACCTAGAAGTCTCAATAAATTTCATACCCAAAAATATATTCTTTATCCTTTTTATAGGTCCCTTTCACCAAATGTGTGTATTTATCCAATTAGAAAATAGAATCAATTCTAGTCCTAAGGGAATAATCGAGGTTGTACCTTACCAGTTCAATTATACTATCTTTATAAATGATTTTTATATCCTTAATATGGCAGGTTTGATGTATTGTTCTTCTAGGAAGAACATTCCTCATGATATGCAGATCTAAAATTTATGTCCTTGTGGACATCTTATCCTTGGAATTTTGGGACCAACTGGTTAAGTTTAATATTTTCAAGCTAAGTGACACCCATCAGAGGATCACTCTATATTCTTTATCCCTGATTTTTAGGAAACTTATAACAGTGGATTTAACCCTATTATATAATGTTCTTCACATTTTTATAAAATAGCTTTTTTAGAAATTTTTACCATGATTAACCAATTAATAAATAGATAATTTGATGCTACCATTTGATTTATAAACTCTATCAATCTAGAGGATATTGAGAACTATTTGGAATCCCATCTCCCCTATAATCTCAACTGCTCCAACTTAGATTGTAATGGGGAAAAGGAATAAAAAATAATTGGAATACCTTCTTCTATTCCCATGTTATATAGTCTCTAAAAAGGGCTGAAACTAATATAAAACCTCTTTAAACACACCTAATGTTTGAGTTCATTTTCCATTATCACTTTTACCCAATAATTATCTCTACCACATTTACTGAATATGAGGAGTCTAAACTTGTTCAGGTGTTAAAGGAAAACAAAACTCCCTTAGGTTGTACCCTGTATGACATACCAAACATCCACCATTTCATTTTGATGCATCATATCCATCTAGAGGAATCATCCAAATGAATTATAAATCCTTAAAGAAGACTAAATTCAGTCATACTTAAGGTATTTAGGGAAGAGATTACCAGGCTTCTTTGAAATGATATTATATACATAATTTATGATAGTGAATGGGTTAATTTGATTCAAGTGGTTCCTAAGAAGGGTGGGATAACTATTTTCATAAATGAACATGAAGAAATTGTTATAACCTGAGTGAAAAAAGAATGGTGTGTGTGCATCAATTATCAAATATTTAATACTGAAACATGATAATATCAATACCCTCTTTATTTCTATGATCAAATTATAGAAATATTAGATAAAAATGAACATTATTTATTTATTGATATATATATATATATTGGCTACTTCCAAATCCCAATTGCATCTCATGACTAATAAAATACTACGTTCACATTCCCATTTGGAACTTATGAATATAAGAGAATTCATTTTGGAATTTTAAATTCTCTTACAACATTCCATAGGTGTTTGATGTTTATCTTTTTTGAATTCATTTATAATTTCATGGAGGTATTCATGGATTATTTTACCATTTATGGAATGTAATTTTAATTTTGATTTCATCCACTCTCTCTAGTCCTAAAAAAATTATGTCAAATGCATCCTTGTGTTGAATTTTTAGAAATTCCACTTCATGGTTAGTAATTAAATTTTTATTGGAAACATAATTTTTAAAAAGGCTTTTCAATTAGATCCATATAAGATAGAGGTCATACAATCACTTCATTAACCCACATAGTTTCTAGAAATATAATCATTCCTTGGTAATACCGATTTGTAGCAATGGTTTATCAAGAACATCAATTGGATTTCCCTCCAAATCACTTAAATACTACATAATAATGTTACAGTTCATTTCAATAAGTATCGTAAGAGAGAATTCATTGAACTCAATGTTTTTCTTACATATGCCTCGATAATCCAACCCTAGATTGGTCCTTACCATTAAAATTGATGTTTTATTCTTCTTATAGGGCTATTGGGTACATTCTTGGTCAAATAAGTGAAACAAATCCCCATATCATCAATTATTCCATAAAAATAATAGATAAAACCCAATATCATTACTCTTTCACTAAAATGTAACTTTTAGCCATGTTTTTTACCAAGGATAAAATCTTTCCCTATATATTAGGTTCCAAAATCATTATCTTTACATAAAATTCCTATTTAAAGTTCTTACTCATGAAAAGTGATTCTAAACCAAGGATAATAAGATGAATCCTCGTGCTCCATGTTTTTGACATTGAGATCAAAGATATGCTTGGAAAGTAAAACCTTGTGGATGATCACCTAAGTAAAATTTCTAATTATTCTCATTATAAAATAATTGATCCTAAATTTTATGCTAAACACATCTCAAATATCACCCCAAAGTTACCATGGTATGACCAAATTATAAATTAATTCATTTTTGGTGTTTTTTTCTAAATTGTTTCAAAATAAAAAAATAAAGTTGAAAAGTGATTCAAAATATTTGTTTTGGGATGATAATAAAATTTAGAAAACTGGGGATGACATGGTGATTAAGAGATGTGTTGATAAAGATAAAAATTTCTCTATATTGGAATTATGCCACACAATACCCAGAGGTTTCTACTTTGGACCACAAATGACCTACCAAAACTTCCTTGACACTTGATTCTTATAGCATTCATTCATCAAGGAATCACATTAGTTTTGTCAATATTGTACCATTTTTCAAAAGTTTGGCACAATTTATGAAATAAATGAAATTCCCCAAAAGAATTTAATATTTTGTGAGATCTTTGATGTTTGGGGCATCAATTTCATGGGGACATTCACCCTTTCAAATGGATTCTCCTACATTCATATCGCATTAAACTATGTATATATGTGGGTTGAGGACAAACCCACTATAAAGTATGATGCACATACTATTAGAAAGTTCCTTATAACCCATATCTTCCATCGATTTAGAATAATATACCCCTCAGTTAGTGAATTAAAAACACATTTTTTAATTAAACTATATAGTTACATTTAAGATAAAATGGGTTCCTTCATAAAACATCAACTATATATCACCCCAAACAAGAGGAATATTTGAAATTTCAAACAGATAAGTTAAAAGATTGATTCATAGAATTACTAAGCCCATATAAAAATACTGATATGAAAGACTTGGTGAAACACTTTTGTATTATTAAACTCCCTATAAAACACATGTTGGGATGAATTATTTTTTGATAGTTTTTAGTAAAAAGTGTCATTTACCGATTGAAATACTACATTAAAAATTTTTGGTCAGAAAAACACATAATTTCAATTGTGAAAAATCTCATGAGGATAGATTATTACAGTTGAATGAATTTGAGGAGATTTAACATCTACATGGATTTTCATTTCATGATTTATTGAAATTTTAGTATAGGGAAAAAATTTCATTTTGGGAATAATTTCCTTTATTTTCAAAGTGTTATCATATGCTTGAGTGAAAACATCAATTTAATTGTGGGGGAGAGGTTATTATTTGGTTAGGTTTAGGAATGTATATATATTTGTGTGATTTTTTGAAAATTTAATTGAAAAGTTTAAAAAAAAATAAAAAAAATAAAAAATGGTTGTGCCTTAGGCTGGTTAAAAATAGCTCTTTCTCAACTTTTTATATTATTATAATTAGTACAATTAGTTTTTTAATGATACCAAAAAGGGTTGGTATATGAGTGTGATATTTTTTCCAAGTGAAACATTCAAAAAAAGAAAAAATATATAAAAAAATTGAAAAAAATAACACTTGAATCATGTTTTATTGAGTCATTGGGATAAGTTTTATTTATTTTTATATATTCTCTCTTTTTATACTCATCAAATTTTCTCTCCCTATTTTTCTTATTAACACATTTATACACTTGTAAATATGTTTTTCTATTTCCTTCCATGACTCATTTTAAAAACTGTGCATTGATTTTTCCATGTTGGAGCTTCCCCCTCTTTTACTCACTTTTTCTATTATATTCCTACAATCCCATAGCAACAAAAAACCCCATAAAAAGAAAATATTGATTACTTTTCACTTTATAATAGGTAATTGAAGTTGATATATCTTAAAAACTCTATGATTTTCACTTTTGGATTGTGAATGAGTAAACCTCCCTGAATAAACATGACATCATTATGAGAGGTATGAGAATTGTGTGATCACAGTTTACATTCCAAATATTGAACCTGAAAAATTAATTTTTATGACACATGATTAATGAAAAATCCTTTGGTGGAATTATTTATGTATGAGTGAACAATTATTTACCTCCCTTACATCATGAAAACAAAACTTTTTAAAAAACTTTGGTGACTGAAAAAGATTTTGTGGTGTGTTTTTTTGTGTTCCTAAGGAAATTAATTATATTAATTATGGGGTAGTTAATATTTCAAATTAATTCATGATTTTATATTAGTAACATAATATATTTTTCATATAAAAATGATTAATTTCATGTCAATGTTCATTTTTTGATAATAAACACTTATTGAGAGCATTTTTCAAATTCATTCAAATACACTTAAGTTTAATATTTTGATAATATATTTCATTATAATGACCCAAATTATGATATTATTATTTATTATTGTTACTTATTCAAATTAATACAAATAATTCAGCTAGATACAAATATAATTATGCCATATAATGGTCCATAGGGACGACACAAGAAATCCCACCAAATCTATGGAGAAAACTGGACCAGTAATAATGATTGAATTTCTATTATCAGTATAAAATCCAAAATTTTATGAAAGTCCATAATAAATTTTAATATTCCAAAAAAATCTTGGATAAAAATTGGAAGTCCTAAATCAACCAACAAGTGGTCGAATTTATGAATTAAATTATAGACCACAATATTGTTTGGGATTTGAAAAAAGTTCAAAATCCTTGAGTTGTAATCCAATATACTTTCCCAATTGAGATGAACTTTTTTGGGTCCAAATTAAAGTGATATGAATACACATTTTTAGAATAAATAGTTTTATATGAAGTCATATTTCTGGACTAAAACCCATTCACATTCAGGATATAGAAAAATCCAATACAATTTGGAAAAAACACATGGTTTAGTAAAACAAACATATATTTGTATTAAAAAGTATAATGACTAAAAAATTCAGAGTTTGAAATGTAAAAATAAATATATAAAACTTTTAATAATAATATATCTCTTTATTTAGCTACATCCATGGTCAAATGTCTGATCCAACATGAAGGTATGTTTTGGAAGGAAAACAACCCACCACTTTGGGCTATAAATACATCCCCCTATCATCCCTAATATGGGTTGGAACTTCAAAAAATAGGAGGATAAATTAGAGTAAAAAATTATTTAAAATTTCCTAGGATTAAATTTAAAACACAATTTTCTACTTTATAAACCTATCCTATACAATTTCTTTTCTTGTAATTCAAGTGTTTTGAATTGTAATTGTGTAAGTGTGATTGTAATTTCAATTGATGTTTAATTATTGTTTCATCATAATATTTTTTTATTATCATCCACATTGTATTTTTTAATATTAATTTTCTTAATGTATTTTAAATCATGTTGAAGAAACTTCCCTCCATTACTTTCTTATTCAATCCAAAGTGAGTGTTTTACTTAACATCGTTGTTCATGTGTGTTTTTTGTGCACCGCACATAAACTATCCCATTTTTTCTAATTTTAAATTATAACCATAAAAATAAAACATATTAATAACCATATAAAATTATGAGTAAATAATACATTGGGGTGAGTCATAATTTGGGGATGTTATGTGGTTGAGATATTTTTCTCGTTTGGTATTCTTTAAATTGATATTGTGTATGTTGAACTAAAAATGTCATGGATTAATGAAATGATTTGTTTAACATATGGATTCCATGAATTATTAGAACCAATTGTACACATGGGTTCATGAAATATTAAACATTATGTTAATGATAATTTATTATGATTATAACCCTTGTCTAGGCTTGGATTAAAGACAAACCAATAGAGAATTATGATAAAAATCACCTCATGAAGTGGATGTTAATTTAATTGAATATTTCTCAAATATTGAAGATATCACAATCATAATTCCTATATAATTAAATCACACAAATATATATCAAATATTTTAATTAAACTTGATAAAATAATTAATTTACAAAATCTCTACTAACACCCCCATTTCAAAAGACAAAATAAAAGTAGTTGGCTCCAAAATATAGTACCATCACAAAGGATTTGACTTCAGTTCCACTATACACATTACAGAAGAGAACTAGACCACTGAACAAATGATACATGATAATCATACATGAATCAACACTACCAAACCACCAAGAGAGGATAAGAACACTTTCCACCCCAATCAGATTCCAAGTAGTGTTAGGAATAAGGAATGTGTTACTCTTAAAGATAAATACTCTACCTCTCATCTAGACCCTTTTGTGATGTGTACTTAAAATAACTGATATCACGAACCCAACCTAGTGATTTTTACAAAATCTGATCAAATAGTCACATTATAAAATAAGAGAAAAAACCTATAGTACAATTCCCCAAAAAACAAGAAATTCATTTTTTTTAAAATTCATTTGTAAACACCACACCTATTTTATAAAATTAAAATAAATCATTTTCACAATTTAATTTCCAAATTAAAACAACCATACTAACTTTAAAAACCACTGGTCTCTTTCAAATTACAAAACACACTTGAAATTCATAAAATTATCTTTTATTTAAATACACCTCACATTTTAAAACATTTTAAAACATTTCTTGATTTTCATTTCAAATAATTAATTACTTTCATTTTTTTTTCAATATTTAATAATAAAATAAACCACTGATAAAAAAATTCCAAAAAAACCACTATATAAAAAAGCCTTAGGGATTTTTTTTAAATCAAAAACAATTTTCATATATTATACTTTTTACACACAACACAAAAATGCCATAATTATCATAATAAAGATAATCCCACAATTATATCCTAAATCTAGTCCAACATGATCAATATATCACAAGACCCACCTTGATTTGTTTCTATTTATCAATATTCACTTGAAATAATCCAAGAATCAAGGGGTTTAACGAATAAAACCAAGGAGATGAAGAAATATTCATGGCTTTTCCACATTATTTATGATATATGTGATAATCATGTAACAATTCTTGAAATGTTTTGAGAATCAAGAACTTATTTATTTCATAACTTGTTAGTTCATGCAATCCATTTTCACTCCTTTGAACCTTTTCCTGATTTCATCCCAAATCAAAAAAAATCCCCTAAGGAAACATATACGATTCCAATGAGTTTTAAAATAGAACTATATCATATCTTAATCCATTAAAGTACAAAAAACCCAACTAAAAATATAAACTCAAGTCTTGGGGTGAGAAAGAGATAACTATACTCTCCATACACCTACCTCTCAAGTCCCATTGATCCTATCTCCGTTTAACCAACTCCTCCCAAATAATAAGAGATTACCTGAAGAACCAAATACCTTACTAAGAAACCTAGGGTTTAAGATGATTCGTAATAAAATGACAAGTTGACCTACCTCATCATCCAACTTGGCTTTCTACTTAGCTCGAAGGGAATTACCAATCCCCATGGGCTAGAAAATAGTGCCTGGTATCAAGGAAATCCACATAAAAGTAGTTTCACCCATATAAAAAACAAAAAATAGTAGCAGAAGATAATGAGAATCCAACATGACCAATCCATACATTAGAAATCTATGCATAGTAAATAAGATAATACAAAATAATAAATACTCTCAACAAGTACAACAATAATAAACAACTAGAACATCTAGTAAATACAACATCCAACATACATGCATGGATGGAAATAAGGTAAAGAAAAATAAATACCACACTTGACCGATCTAGATGATACAACATTTTAAAAATAAAATGGAATCAAGATGGATCCAAAATCCTCCACACCACCAACAATCACTCACTGCATCCCAACATGCTTGAAAATGGACCACGATAAGCAAGAGAGATAAAAAATTTGCACCTAAAGAGAAAATATGAAAGATATACACACACCCAAATAGTGGTTCATATGCATGGTGTGAGACAAATGTGCCTAGTAGGATCCCACCAAAGACTCTATTAAATTCCCTCCATAATAAATGACATAATTTTTATTTTTAACATAATATAAGAAAATAGGTTTTTCACTTTTACAGACCAAATGTAAAAGAAATAAACCACATACTTTTCCACTTCCCTTTATCAAAGACACCATATAATCATTCTAAAAAACAATGTATGCTTGGTTTATAATCAATAGTTTCAAACCCAACATTAGATAAATATTTTATTTCAAATAAATTTCCCTTAAACCATGATAATAGGTATTTTAGAGTACATAATGTAAAATCCATGAATTAACCCATCTTTTCTCAAAATCATTTTCCTAAAATCTGATTATAAAAAAATTACTCCTTTCTTTTTAGTGAGACTTTTATAACTATTTATGGATTGATTCCTATCTCATGGGATATGTAGCGATGTTTAGGTCCCTTATCCTGGGTCCAACCCCTCATAAAGTCCTTTCCCTTCGTTATTGTGAAGGTGTCCCTTGTGAAATTTGTTTTGAGATTTTGTGTAGAAAAGGTTCCCTCTATCCCTTCTTTAATGTTGGTTTATTACTTATTAGCCAGAAACGACCTTTTAAAACATTTGTACCCCATTAGGGTCAAATTTATGTAGTGATGAATTGCATCATTACCCCATGGAAAACCTAGGATGCCTCCTAAAAACAAGTATGAGATGAGTCAATAATATTTTCCTAAGTAAATGGGGATAAATGGAAGCCTTAAACCATCCCATTAATACGGGATGCCTCACAAGAGCCATGGAATGCCTCAATGTCCTCTCTAGAGAGGAAAACCTCATTCCTAGCATCGATCTTCTACCATATCATCTTTATAGAACTTCATGTGAAATTATTACTATCCACACATTATATGTAGTGATGCCCAAATCCTATATCCTGGACAAGACATAGCCTAAAAACAAAAATTTTCCATTCCCTACACATGAGTAAGATCTATATAGGGAACTCCATACTCTATAGACTATAGTGGTTTTAATTATTCTTACATAATCATACACATTCTTTCCACTAACCAAACCTCATGTTTGAGTAATTTTGGATCTGCACAATCTTCTTTTTTCCATCCGAACTGGAAGGTTAGTGTCCTAAGGACCCCTTTGTTTGACTATACATAATACACCCCATTTGGTTTTGCATACATTTCCCAGAAAAGTAATATCAACTAGAGGAAAATTTATCATCAGGAGAGACCTATTTTATCCCTGTAATCCCAAATGATATTTTTGTCCCATATCATTTATCCTTATTTAAGAACCCCAATAATCATGGTTTACATTTTCCCTCTTTACAAATGAGGCTTGTTAGAACATTTTGGAAGAATGATCCTTTCATTACTCATCATTTACATGATATTGGTATTAGTAGTATGTCCTAAAATTAAAATAACCCATGTTATCCTAGTCCCATGATGTTAAAGTATGTGACGTTTCCTTTATCTCATGATGCTAAAATTAAGTATTACGTTATGTTCCAAGCATAAGATTCCCTGGGCAACCAAGTTAGAAAGACTTGTGTCATAGAAAATAGTTGTTGTTCATAAAGAAATTCCCCAAATGACTAAATAATATTTATGAGGATTAATTCATTCCTTTTTGTTTCATGTTAGACATCCTACTTCTATGATTCATGATGTTAAACTACATTGTTTCTCAAGAAATATGTGTGTCTTGATTCCCACCATCGCGAGATACATAGTGACACCTAGATCTCTAGTCTTCGATCTAATCTCAATTTCTTTATTTATTTCATGTATATTCACCCTCATACTTATCACATGATGTTAAAATTCATTGATTATTTCTTCATCACATGAAAATAAACTACAATTTTTTTGGACTATGTACGTCTTTATTATCTCTTTGAAGAGATATGTAGTGATGCCCAAATCCTGTGTTCTCGTCCAGCCACTACAAAATAAAAATGCCAATGTACTTCCTTTTTATCACCTTAGTGCATTGGAAGAAACCTTGTCAACTTACTATTTCCCACAAAGGTTTTAGTTCATGTGGTATTATGAGTTTTAGTAAGGTATTTCATGAAAAATAAAGGCATATCTGTCCACATCAAGGTTACCATGGTTCTGGTTATAAGATCTTGAAAGGCACACCAAACATCCTTAATACAATATGTTAGAATATACAGTTGTCGTATCTTGTAATATGTAAATTCTATAACTACATCTGGATTGATTCTTATTATGAAAAGATATATAGCAATGCATGAATTTCTAATTCTAGGTCCAACTGTAGAATAAAAATGTACCCCTTCCCTGTGTATGGGTAAAACCTGCATAGATAACATTCACATGAGAACTATGTATGTCTTTATTCTCACCCTTGTGAGACATGTAGTAATACTTGGATCCTAAATTCTAGTCCAACCACAATAAAAAAATAATCCCCACTCTCATATATATGAGATATATTGGTATACAATGGTTTAGTATGGGTTCTCACCCCATTTGTGGGCTCGTATTCAAACAAAAATCTCCCTCTCCAAACAATAATACGATCAATATTTGTAATTAAATCCATAACTATGTATGGATTGATTATTACTATATATAGATACACAATGATGCTCAAAACTGGTTTCTTGATCCCAACCATAACAAAAAATACCATTTCTTGCATATGGATCAAACCTGTATGAAGGAAACATTTCTACCAATTCTTAGGTAATATTGATAGGAAATTCTCTTTTTATATTTAGGAACTTTCCTTACACAAACTAAAATCTATTTCTAGGTTAGTCTTAATATCTATAATATTTCTTTATCCATAAAAAATGTAAGGTTAATTTCCTAAGGGAAACTTTGTATAACCATGCATAAAATGCCTGATTTCACCGTAGATAAATCATCCACAAAAAAGTCTAGTCAACCAAATGAAAATTGATTTGAAAGAGAGTAATATTCTATCCCCATAATCCCTAATGATGTTTTCATCCCATATCACTCCTTGGATTCAAAACCCCCAGATGACAGTTTAAAACCATTCCCCTTAATTCTTGAAGAAGATGGAATATTTTCATACATGTTACCACTAAAAATGAAAATCACTAATATTTTATTCAATTCCAAGTGACCTTAAATCATAGCCATTAAAATTTTTCACCATAATATGTTAAAATAAATGGTCTATGTCCTAGTTTCATGAAATTAAACTACACTATGATTCAGACCTCTATTATATAATCTAAATTCATATAAGAGCAATTTTATATTCTTGGACAGTACCAATATTGATGCTCCCACCATTATCAAATATATTCTCTTATTAAATCACCCTTGAGGATCATGAGAAAACCAAATATTCAAAAACTCTCTGGCCATCAGAAATGGAGGTTCCATTTCCTAAGGAAACCTTTACATTACTATACATAATAAACCCCAGTTTTCTTTGCATAAATTCCCCACAAAAAGGTGTGCTACCAAATTAATATTAATTCTTAAGAGATACTTATTCTATCTCTATAATCCCCATCCCCATTGACTTTTAATACAACTTTCAAACATGAAATATGGATACTCTTTGTGTACTCTTCCCACACCATGATTCATATTTCTAAATCACAAAATCCTAACCCAAAAATTATTTTCATATGTATAAAAATTATTGGGACATTTTTGACCAACAATCCCTACTAGGGTCATCACCACATAACTCATGGTAAAAATATTAGACCTAAAACAACAGTTTCATTAGTCCAATTTTTAAGACTTTAAAAAGCCCAAAAAAAGAGATACAGTACTCACCATGTTGAGAGCCTGCAAGGGGAACCTAGGGGAAAATACAAGTCCTAGATCACTAAACGTATTCTTTTCATGGTTTAGGAAATAATAAATCAATGAAAAGCAAAAGGTTCAAAACATGTTAAATAAAAAAACTACAAGGGGTGGACTAAGAAAAAGTCAAGTCATGTCTTCTATGTCTGTAACACAGTGGAATTAGGAAAAAATTCAGGTGGTAACAAAAAAAGATGAAAAGTTTGTAGGGTTTTTCACATAACCCTATAAAAAGTTAAAACTATGTCTGTTGAGTCCCTTGGATTAGGAAAACATTAGAGCATTACATGATTATTCATCCAAACAGGATGAATTTGGTATTATGGTGATGGTAATTAAGCTTTTAATCATCCATGAGAAATTCTCTAGAAGTGACCATTTCAACTTGATTATCTCAGGTTAATATGGAGATTAATATCCAGTGATAAAAGAATTCAAGTGATCTTGGAGATTATCTTTCAATACATTGAAAATTATGATTGATTGGTACTGCAGGCTAAGATAAAGGATAAGTACTTGAGGGAGAACAAATTTTCATTCATCTATTGAATTGAAATAATGGAATTTTATCCACATCCAGAAGTATCTCCATATGAGTAAGAAATTATTAATACAAATCCCACTCAGTGGATTCATAATATTGAATCAGTGCATGATCTGAATCCTCTATGGATCTTAAAATCTCAAATAACACTACAGTCTAATTATTATCACCAATACTAAATTCCTCTTACCTTTCCTCAACATCTAATACCACCTTCTTGGCCTCTTACACTAGACATTTTCCTTCACCAATGGCCACCTATGCATGAGGAACTTCTTGATTGAGTTGCTCCAACTCTTGCAAAAGACACTCCAACTCCTAATGTAGCTTCTCCACTAAAGATCTCTTCTCTGAAACTTGACCTTGTAACCTCACAACCACATTTTCATGCTCAGAGGCTTCATGGATGAGAATATTCTTGACCGCATAAAGAGGAGACATGGACTCATCAGTTGACAGGTGAGACTAGAGAACAATGGACCTCTCTTGAGTGGTGATATCTTATTTTACCATGTCATGTATTGCTTGATAGTCAAGTCTCATACCCAAATAAATTAAATATATGTAGTAATTTGAGTAGTTTCATTAGCATGTTTTCTATGGGGTTAGAGAAATTAGCTTCCAGATATCTTTCCATACCATCTAATAGGAAACATGAAGGTTTTTAAGAGCCTCATTATCTACTTCAGAATCACTATTGTATGGAAGAATATATTCATTAATTATTTCCACTTGAGAGGGCCTGACTTAATTCCTTTGGCATAAATTGACATTGATGTAGCCAGATCCCTTATAGTGTTAGCAGGTTGAGATGTTAGAGCATCAAATGAAATCTTAGATACTTTCAGTAGTAATTCTAGAATCAAAATATTGAAACAGTTAATACCTATAATCTAAAAGAGAAAAGAGTACATAGGAATGTGTGGAATTTATAGTCACTCATAAACATTCTAGCATCCATGACCACTAATATCTCACTAAATATAAAAGAATATATCATGTACTTAGTTAACAAGCTAGCTTCAAGTTCTTCCAGGGATCCCTGTGATGCTTGTGTATGATCGGCCAAATAAGTGGGCTCTAAAATATCACTCACTGATACTGATCTTATAGTAATAATGATCATGGAATTGGGAGAAATGGTAGGATATGGCACTCCCTAATCCCAAGTCTTTTCTTCAGTGGGTTTTCCCTCCTGAGGGGTAAGACTGGTACCCTCAGCGGAAACATCATCCCCTAAAGGCTCCTCTCTCAATGGGGCAGAGTTCATTTGATCAGGAGGGGTCACCCCCTATGACTTGGAATCTCCATTATTTCCTCAATAAGTCTTGGTTTCATAGCCTACTCAGGGAAAACCACAAGCATCACATATATTTCCAAAAAGGAAGGGGATATATGCTCCTAGGAGGATAACACCTACTAAATCCCAAGATCTGCTCCAATTCATGTGTGAGATAATTAATCATCACCTCCAAATACACAACTTCCTTGAGAGAGACTTCTCTTGTGACTCCCATTCCTAAAGATACATTCTTCTCAACAATATTACCATGTGGGGTATACTCAGGGGAAGTAATAGGTGACTACATATCTCCAACCTCCTATAAGTATAAGGAGTATATATTCAAGATCACAATAATATCAGGAAGGTGAATTGATGAAAAAAAATAATATTACCTCATCATCGGCATCATCTCATCTGTAACACCCCAAGCTTCCACGGTACACTTCTCTTTGAATAATACAGTAGCGTGTGTTGTATGCAACTTCGAGTTCTAACACACACCACAACCAATAAAATTAGCTGTTATGAATAGTAATACCTAATTTTTAAAATTTTATAAATTTTATCTTTCCAAATGGACTTCGTTTTTGGATTCGGAATATCGAAATTAGCCTATGTTGAATTTTTGGTATTTTTCTGAGAACTTCCAATTTGTTTTGAATAGTGAAAAATACTTAAAAACAACTTTTTTAATCAAAATAATTTATAGTGATAAATTATAATATTGAGTGGTTTTAAAGTATAATTAGAATATATTTTTACCATTTTATCCAAATGGGGGTCATTAGAATTAATTTCACTTTGAAATTGGACAAAAACAATTGTCAATCTTTTGATATATATTGTTTCTTAAAAACACGCTATTTGTTGTGACAGCGGGAATTAATTATGAAATTAATTAATGAAACTTATATGTTTGGAATTTTGTAAAATAGAAATCATTTTTGAATTCGGAATATCAATTATAGCTTAGGGTGAAATTTTGGAATTGTTCTGAAAAACTTCAATTTTTGATGAATAGTGAAACCACTAAGTGGTAGTTAAAAAACTGATTTTTCGTTTAAATGAAACAATACCACTTATGTGATTTGATTTTCAAAAATCCGACATACATGGTTATAATTAGGAAGTAAAATGTGGTTCAATGGGATTAACATGATTTTTTGGTGAATAGTAACTTTTAAGTTTAATTAATCGCGATTAAAGGTAATTAGTGAAATTTAAGGTAAAAATGATATTATAAAAATATGAAAATACCTTTACACTTGTCCTAAACATATTGGATGTGTCATGTCCGACCAATAAAATCCATGTGTCAACTTGGGGACCCCATGGAGCCACTTTGGTAGGATAATGACATAAATAACTTTTTATTTAATGTTAAAATAAAAATATCACAAACAAGAGTTATTTTACTAAAACAATTTTTAAATGGGGTTATACAAGTCCTATTTTTGACTATAAATATTAATTATAAATATAAAACTATTTCCTACATCATGATATTTTTTTTATAATTTTTAGACATTAAATAAATTAAATTATTTATGACACCATGATGATGCAGCGATTACCTCATTAATTAACGATGTAAATAAAATGAAAAGATAATATAAAATCTAAGACTTTAACATGTCAAAAACCTATTTGATGAGTATAGTTATAACCCTTATCACCTTATCCTTGAAATATATAAGTTTGGGACCTTTATAATCCGAAAAAAATCATTTCATAATAAAGTAACATTTCAATCTTTCCAAGAGTGCCCCTTCTCTCCTCTTATAAAAGGCCCCCACCACTACCACCTTACTCACACCTTCAAAGCCTTTTGGATCAGCCAAAATCTGCCCAAATACTCTCACAACATTCCTCCCCTACTCTTAGAAGCCTCAATTTGGGCAGAAGTATTCCCAAGGAAGCCTTTGGCTCAAATCAAAAAGAGTTACCCGATTTTAGGGTAATGTCTTCTCTAATGTTGTTTTGTTTTATTTTTCTTCTCCAACCCATTAAACTCTTTTTATTACTTTATTTTGTAACAAAACAAGTATCTACAATATACTAAGATGTTTTTATGATAAGTATTTGGTTTACACTTACACACACCTTCGTCTAATGGTTAAAGAACATACTGTTTATGTGGGTGGTGAAATACTGCCTCACAAAACGATGATTATTCAATATTCTTTTAACACCTATAATGGTGGCCATTTTGATGAAAATATTTTCATATATGATATATATATTATGTTTATGTTTTCCTTATGCTTCTTTATTTCTCATTTATGGCATACTTTATGATTTCCATTATGGGTAAACGCGATAATTTCATTTTAGGAAGTGTGGACTACCACCCCCTCAAAGTGATTTGAATCGTTGATGCCATATGTGGGATGTATAAAGGATAGAGTAAATGGTATTATACATTATATTATACTGGAATTATATTATAACTTTATATAATTATAACTTCATTCCTTTAAATACGAAATATAAATGAAAGTAGCGTTCATGCGTACGTACGACTTACTGTCTCCATGAACGGTGCATTTCATTTCTTAGCTCTAAATGTTATGTAATATTATAAATGAATGTATATACTGGATATATATGATGTATATGATATATAAATCATTAATATAATTATGGATATAATGGATATTTTACCACATGAACAAAGTGTAATTATAAGAAGTTTATTTTTGACTCAAGTACCTAAGATCGACAAAACGACCGTTATAGACTTAAATAATTACATAATGTTCATGACATGGTAATAAGTGATATAAAAGGAATAATGAACTTGAAAAAGGTTCTTAAGAAGGTATAGATTAACGCTAGTTTATTATTCAGGAGATCAAAGAACGGTCGAGTGAATCCGGACATGAGGTAAGGGAACTTCTTAACCAAATTTCCATTCTTTGGGTTAATATCCTACTTTCAAATTATGTCATGATATTATTATGTCATATCTTGTATTTGTACTTTATTTATGTGTACATATAGTGAATACACATAATAGATCTATTTTATTTTAAAAAATGTTCTTTGTAAGGACTTTGTCTCAATCTCATTTCATTGAGGCATATTTGGTTTTATACACAACTTTCCTTTTATACGGTGTATAAACCCCTTTGACTTTTATGTTTATTCAAAAGGAATCTTTTTTATACGAAGCGTTTTACTAAACGACAAAAAGGAATGTTTTTATTTCCATACGTATGTGGTGACAATGACTTCTCCGCCGCCGTGACCATTATTTGAGTTTTGGATTCCTCTACAAGCCATAACTTTTTTTAAAAGAAAAATAAATACCATGTTTTACATTTCTTTTATTTTGGTATTGAAAATGGTTTTGAAGGTGTTTTTATTATATCTATGTGTTGTATTGATATCTTGTGATTGAAATGTGGAAATTTTATGTTTCATTTATGCATGTTTTATTTGATACGATTATGTTATGGTTTATCATATGTTTAAACCTGTCCATATGAGGAATGCATTGGACTTAATAAGTGATGGGTGGAGCCCGCTATCGCTCTTAGATGCATCGGTAGGTCTCATGAGACAAACTAGTGTCTTGGCACGAGGCCTTGACAAAATCTTATGTGTGGTCTTGGCACGAGGCCTTGGCTACGTGGTTATGATAGTCTGGAATTATGTATTCCATCATTATGAAAGTGGTTATTGATATTGCACGTGATTATTCGACCAGTAGAATATCCATGTGAATAAGTAAATGAAATTATCTCATTTTACTTTTGCCATATTATGTTGAAGACCAAGTTTAAAAGGCTTTTATTTTAAGTTATTAATTACCTTAAATGTTTATGTTTATTTATGAAAGCTTCCACTATATTGTTATCCTTACTGAGCATCTGAGCTCACCCCTTTCTATGTTTTAATTTTTCCAGGATGTGAAGAAGTATTTTAGGAATGACCTATAGGGATAGTCTGAAGGGGATATGAGTGTGGAAAATGGATACTATTTTATTTTAGTTTTTCACTTTATGATGTAATGTAACATTTATGAATGTATCTAGTGTTTCCAAGGCTACTAAATTAATCGGTCTTTCGAGACTTGATCTTTTGTGATCATGCCAATGTTACGCAAGAATGCACCGACTCTGGGCAACTGGGGTCAGGGCGTTATAGTTGGTATCAGAGGAAGTTTAGTACTAACCTTGGAAGCTATATTTAGATAAACTCTGATTAGAGCACATAGCCTGAATATAGGCTTTGAGTATTGGTATAGAAAAACTTCCTAGAATTTTGGTATTATAGAGATTTTGTGAGTTTTCCGAGCAATACATCCCTGTCTGGATACGAGCAGGTAGAGGTGGATCTGGCACAGATGTACCTAGGGGTAAAACCCGAAAACACCGCTTTGAGCTAGACTCGAACGGGAACTGGTGCACGACAACAGGCCTTGCTGCACTCTTGGTTACGACACTCCCGGGGGATATGCTTAGGATAATTCTCATTTTCTTTACAAACCACTATGAAGGGTTATGAGTATATACTTCCTCAAAGAAAACATTTTTATGGATTATATCCATAAATAGTTCAATTTATGTTAAGTATTTTACAAGTATGGAATTATGTATTTTGATTCATAAACTAATCTAGTTTATGCCATTGTTTAGAAATGGCGCCTAGTGGAAGGAATGGAAACCGTATCAATGCATGCACTCTGTGTAGGGATTTCCCTCCTGCTCAAGATAATTATTGTGGATCTGGAGATACAAATGGTGTTGATCAACTTATTACCATACCAGGACAACTCACTCAGGTTATGAATAATAACCTTACTCATATGGAGTGACCTGATCCGCAACGTGGAGGATCAATGTTAGACTGCTTCATGAGGAAACAACCACCAACATTTAATGGGGGTACAAATCCATTAGTAGTTGAGTAATGGATAAAATCCTTAGAAAAAATATTCCATTCCTTGGGGAGTAGCGAAAGGGATAAGGTTGTCATGGCAGTCTACCGCCTCACTGGAGATGCCGATCAATGGTGGTCGCTGATTCAAAACAAAAATGAAGATGAAGAAGTATAAAATACGTAATGGAGAGAGTTCAAAGATATTTTCTTAGAAAAATACTTTCCACATGACTATCGAGCAGATATGGAAAGGCAATTTCTGAGTCTGAGGCAGAAGGAGGATGAGAATGTCGCAAAGTATGAGGATAACTTTATAAGGTTAGCGAGGCATGCTGCAGATTATATATGTAACCCAAGAAGTAATATTGATGGTTTCTTTGATGGGTTAAAACCATTTCTCAGTCGAGAATTAGTCTCACAAACCTTCTCGTCATACGAAGATATCATCTCGTGTGCTATCAAGAAGGAAAATGAATTCTCTAAGTCTTATGACTTTAAAGCAAAGCAAGAAAAGAAGAGATCTTATGATAAATCTGGAAATGGAAATAAGGGGAAGAAGGGAAGAGTTGAATATAAGTCCTGCAGTAAATATGGAAAGAAACACTCCGGTACTTGCTTGAAGGGAATGGGAGTCTGTTACAAGTGTGGTGAAAAAGGCCACCAAGCTCATGATTGCAAGGGAAAGAAAGTTGCTGTCAATGTGGAATGCTATAATTGTAGAGAGATGGGACATTATGCAAATGAATGTCTTAAGTGTCAGGGGAACTTACCTCAGAAGAAGCCAAGGGATCAAGTCCAAGCTTATGATATCACTACTGCTGAGGTTGAAGCTCAGAAAGACGTGGTGGCAGGTAATTTAATGGTTTCCTCAAGTTTAGAAAATGAATTATTTGATTCTGGATCAACACATTGTTTCATATCTTCCCAGTTTGCTAAGAAAATTAGATATTTCCAATTTGATTTAACAAGATAATTGTCAGTCAAAACTCCTAAGGGAAGTATTATTGAAACAAAGTTTTGTGATTCAGTCCCCATTAGAGCACATAACTGTTCTTTATCCGCTGATATCATTGTCATACCTATGATTGAGTTTGATTTAATCCTTGGTATGGATTGGCTTTCAGACTATGATGAAAATATTTATTGTAAGAAGAAGGAGGTTACGATTTTTGATGATGATGATAAGCAACACCTTATTTTTAGAGCAGAATCGTTACCGCCTAATTCTTATTTAGACCCACCCCCAGTAGATCAACTAAATTCAATTATTGCGGAGGAAGAGATTGAAATGACTAAGGGCGAGGAAAGGAATGTTCAAATAGAGGATGTACCTATTGTGAAATAATATGAAGATGTGTTTCTGGAAGATTTACCTGGACATCCTCCAGAACGAGAAGTTGAGTTTTCCATTGATTTAATTCCTGGATCAAGGCCTATATAAAAGACCCCTTATAGGATGGCCACCATGGAATTAATTGAACTAAAGAAACAACTAGAGGAATTGAGTAATAAGGGATTTATTCTCCCTAGTGTTTCTCCATGGGGAGCCCCTGTCCTTTTTGTTAAGAAGAAAGATGGATCTATGAGGTTGTGCATTGACTACAGGGAGATCAATGCTATAACAATAAAGAACAAGCATCCTTTACCTCGCATTGATGATTTATTTGACCAATTGCATGGAGCACAATACTTTTCAAAGATTGACCTTCGATCTGGATACCATCAGTTGTGTGTGAAGAAGGAAGACATTCCGAAGATTGCATTTCGAACAAGGTACGAGCATTACGAGTTTACAGTAATGCCTTTTGGATTGACTAATGCACCTTCTGTATTAATGGATCTAATGAATAGATTTTTCAAGGAATATCTAGATGATTTTGTGGTGGTATTTATTAATGACATCTTGGTGTACTCCAAAAGCTATGAAGATCATGAAAATCACTTGCACATTATCTTGAAGACTCTTAGAAGGCATGAATTATATGGGAAGTTTAGCAAGTGTGAATTCTAGCATCAGGAGATTTCCTTTCTTGGCCACATTGTCTCTAAGGATGGAATTTCTGTTGATCCTTATAAGACCAAGGCAATCCAAGAATGGCCAGCACCGATGAGTATAACTGAGGTACGCAACTTTATTGGTTTGGAAGATTATTATCGACGTTTTGTCCAGAATTTTGCCCGATTGGATAACCCATTAATGAAGCTCACACGTAAAGGGGTTAAATTTGTCTGGACAAAAGAGTGTGAAGAATGTTTTGAAGAACTGAATAGAATATTAGTCAATTCTCTTATATTGACTCTACCATCCGGGAATTATTGGTTCATTATTTATAGTGATGCATCAATGAAAGGACTTGGTTGTGTCCTTATGCAGAATGATAGGGTTATTGCTTATGCATCATGAAAGCTAAAAATTCATGCGTAGAACTATCCTACTCATGATCTAGAGTTAGCTTCTATAATCTTTTCCTTGAAGATATGGAGACATTATCTCTATGGTGAAAAATGTGAGATATATACCGATCACAAGAGTTTGAAATATATTTTCTCACAAAAAGAACTCAACATGAGGCAAAGGCGATGGCTTGAACTACTCAAGGATTATGATTGCATGATACACTACCACCCAGGGAAGGCAAATAAGGTTGCAGATGCTTTGATTAGAAAAGATCATGGAGTTTTGAACATGATGAGAGTAGAAAGGGATCCTATTTTCATGGATCTAGTAAAGATGGATATGGGAATCACCATGGAGGGTGAAACATCAAAAAAATTTCAAATGGTTTCCAAAACATCTTTACTAGAAAGGATAAAGTGTTCTCAGGCCAATGATGAAGAGTTGAAAAAAAAGATTAAAGCTGTGAATGATGGGTGATTGAGTGACTTTGTGTATGAAGATGGAATTTTGAAATTTGGGAGGAGACTTTGTGTTCCCGATATACCTGATTTAAAGAGGGAATTGTTGGATGATTCTCATAGCTCCAATTTCTCTATACACCCTAGGAGAACCAAAATATATAGAGATTTAAAGGGACATTTTTGGTGGGACAACATGAAGAGGGAGATTGCTGATTTTGTGTCAAGATGTATGGTTTGTCAGCAAGTGAAAGCTGAAAGGCAACTGCCTGGTGGAGTATTGCAACCTCTTCCCATACCTGAGTGGAAATGGGATAATATTACGATGGATTTTGTCATGGGACTACCAAAGACTCCTAGAAGAAATGACGCAATATGGGTCATTATTGATCGTCTCACGAAGTCAACACATTTTCTTGCTATAAGGGAAGATCTATCACTTGAACGTCTAGAAAGACTGTATATTAATGAAGTTGTGAGACTTCATGGAGTACCCCTGTCGATTGTCTTGGATCGTGATCCTCGTTTTACATCATGATTCTGGAAAAGTCTTCAGAAGGCCTTGGATACTGAACTTCGTTTGAGCACTGCTTACCACCCTCAAACAGATGGACAATCAGAAAGAACTATTCAAACCTTATAAGACATGTTGAGATCATGCTCACTTGACTTTCAAGGAATGTGAGATCAATATTTACCTATGGTAGAATTTTTCTATAACAATAGCTTCCATTCAAGTATTCAGATAGCACCATATGAAGCGTTATACGGAAAGAGATGTTTCACACCAACCTGTTGGGATGACGTTGGTGAAAGAAAACTTGTAGGCCCAGAACTGGTGGAGGAAACGATGGAAAAGGTAAAAGTAATTGAAAACCACATCAAAGCAGCTCAAAGTAGGCAGAAGAGCTATGCCGACAACCGAAGGAAGGATTTGTAATTTTAGGTAGGAGATCATGTTTTCTTGAAGGTATCTCCATGGAAGGGAGTTATACGTTTCGGTAAGAAGGGTAAATTGAGTCCCAGGTACATCCGACCCTTTGAAATTCTAGAACGAATTGGGGCTGTAGCTTACCGTTTGGCAATGCCGCCAAGTCTCTCCAAAGTTCATGATGTATTCCACGTATCACTGTTGAGAAAATACATGCCTGACCCAATGCATGTACTCACCTATGAGGAATTAGAACTGGAACCCGATCTGTCTTATTGCGAAGAGCCCGTCAGGATTCTTGATATAAGAGAACAAGTGCTAAGAAATCGGACGACTCATCTGGTAAAAGTTCTATAAAGAAACCATAAGATGGAGGAGGAAACGTGGGAACCCGAGGAACTTATGATGAAGAATCACCCGAGTCTTTTTATACAGTGATATTATATGAAATTTCGAGGATGAAATTATATGAAGGAGGGGAAAATGTAACACCCCAAGCTTCCACGGTACACTTCTCGTTGAATAATACAGTAGCGTGTGTTGTATGCAACTTCGAGTTCTAACACACACCACAACCAATCAAAGTAGCCGTTATGAATAGTAATACCTAATTTTTGAAATTTTATAAATTTTATCTTGACAAATGGACTTCGTTTTTGGATTCGGAATATCGAAATTAGCCTATGTTGAATTTTTGGTATTTTTCTGAGAACTTCCAATTTGTTTTGAATAGTGAAAAATACTTAAAAATAACTTTTTTAATAAAAATAATTTATAGTGATAAATTATAATATTGAGTGGTTTTAAAGTATAGTTAGAATATATTTTTACCATTTTATCGAATTGTGGTCATTATAATTAATTTCACATTGAAATTGGACATAAACAATTGTCAATCTTTTGATATATATTGTTTCTTAAAAACACGCTATTTGTTGTGATAGCGGGAATTAATTATGAAATTAATTAATGCAACTTATATGTTTGTAATTTTGAAAAAAATACATCATTTTTGAATTTGGAATATCAATTATATCTTAGGGTGAAATTTTGGCATTGTTCTGAAAAACTTCAATTTTTGATGAATAGTGAAACCACTAAGTGGTAGTTAAAAAATTGATTTTTCGTTTAAATGAAACATTACCACTTCTGTGATTTGATTTTGAAAAATCCAACATACATGGTTATCATTAGGAAATAAAATGTGGTTCAATGGGATTAAAATAATTTTTTTGGTGAATAGTAACTTTTAAGTTTAATTAATCACGATTAAAGGTAATTAGTGAAATTTAAGGTAAAAATGATATTATAAAAATATGAAAATACCTTTAAACTTGTACTAAACCTATTTTATGTGTTATGGCCGACCAATACAATACATGGGTCAACTTGGGGAACCCATGGAGCCACTTTTGTAGGAAAATGACATAAATAACTTTTTATTTAATGTTAAAATAAAAATGTCACAAACAAGAGTTGTTTTACTAAAACAATTTTTAAATGGGGTTATACAAGTCATATTTTTTACTATAAATATTAATTAGAAAGCTAAAAATATTTCCTACATCATGATATTTGTTTTATAATTTTTAGACATTAAATAAATTAAATTATTTATGACACCATGATGATGCAGCGATTATCTCATTAATTACCGATGTAAAAAAAATAAAAAGATAATGTAAAATCTTAGACTTACACATGTCAAAAACCTATTGGATGAGTATATTTCGAACCATTATCACCTTATCCTATAAATATATAAGTTTGGGACCTTTATAATCCGAAAAAAAATCATTTCATAATAAAGTAACATTTGAATCTTTCCAAGAGTGCCCCTTCTCTCCTCTTATAAAGGGCCCCCACCACTACCACCTTACTCACACCTTCAAAGCCTTTTGGATCGGCCAAAATCTGACCAAATACTCTCTCAACTTTCCTCCCTTACTCTTAGAAGCCTCACTTTGGGCAGAAGTCTTCTCAAGGAAGCCTTTGGCTCAAATCAAAAAGAGTTACCCGATTTTAAGGTAATGTCTTCTCTAATATTGTTTTGTTTTATTTTGCTTCTCCAACCACTTAAACTATTTTTATTACATTATTTTGTAACAAAAACAGTATCTAAAATATACTAGGATGTTGTTATGAAAAGGATTTGGTTTACACTTACACACACCTTCGTCTAATGGTTAAAGAACATACTATTTCTGTGGGTGGCGAAATACTGCCTCACAAAACGATGATTGTTCAATATTCTTTTAACACCTATAATGGTGGCCATTTTGATGACACTATTTTCATATATGATATATATATTATGTTTATGTTTTCCTTATGCTTCTGTATTTCTCATTTATGTCATACTTTATGATTTCCATTATGGGTAAACGCGATAATTTCATTTTAGGAAGTGCGGACTACCGCCCCCTCAAAGTGATTTGAATCGTTAATGCCATATGTGGGATGTATAAAGGATGGATTAAATGGTATTATACATTATATTATAATGAAATTATATTATAACTTTATATAATTATAACTTTATTCCATTAAATATGAAATATAAATGAAAGTAGAGTTCATGCGTACGTATAGCTTACCGTCTCCATGAACGGTGAATTTCATTTCTTACCTCTAAATGTTATGTAATATTATAAATGAATGTATATACTGGATATATATGATGTATATCATATATAAATCATGAATATAATTATGTATATAATGGATATTTTACCACATGAACAAAGTGTAATTATAAGAAGTTTATTTTTGACTCAAGTACCTAAGATCGACAAAACAACCGTTATAGACTTAAATAATTACATAATGTTCATGACATGGTAATAAGTGATATAAAAGAAATAATGAACTTGAAAAAGGTTCTTAAGAAGGTAGAGATTAACTCTAGTTTATTATTCAGGTGATCAAATAACGATCAAGTGAATTTGGACAGGAGGTAAGGGAACTTCTTAACCCAATTTCCATTCTTTGGGTTAATCTCCTACTTTCAAATTATGTCATGATATTATTTTGTCATATCTTTTATTTGTACTTTCTTTATGTGTACTTATAGTGAATACACATAATAGATATATTTTATTTTAAAAAATGATCTTCGTAAGGACTTCATCTAAATCTCCTTTCATTGAGGCATATTTGGTTTTATACACAACTTTCTTTTATACGGTGTATAAACCCCTTTGACTTTTACGTTTATTCAAAAGGAATCTCTTTTATACGAAGCGTTTTACTAAACGACAAAAAGGAATGTTTTTCTTGCCGTACATATGCGGTGACAATGACTTCTCTACCGCCATGACCATTATTTGAGTTTCGACTTCCTCTACAAGCCATAAAGTTTTTTAAAAGAAAAAGAAATACCATGTTTTACTTTTCTTTTATTTTGGAATTGAAAATGATTTTGAAAGTGTTTTTATTATATCAATGTGTTGTATTGATATCTTTTGATTGAAATGTGGACATTTTATGTTTCCTTTATGCATGTTTTATTTGATACGATTATTTTATGGTTTATAATATGTTTAAACCTGTTTATATGAGGAATGAATTGGGCTTAATAAGTGACGGGTGGAGCCCGCTATAGCTCCTCGATGCATCGGTAGGTCTCATGAGAAAAACTAGTGTCTTGGAACGAGGCCTTGACAAAATCTTATTTGTGGTCTTGGCACGAGGCCTTGGCTACGTGGTTATGATAGTCTGGCATTATGCATTCCATCATTATGAAAGTGGTTATTGATATTGCATGTGATTATTCGACCAGTAGAATATCCATGTGGATAAGTAAATGAAATTATCTCATTTTAGTTTTGCTATATTATGTTGAAGATCAAGTTTAAAAGGCTTTTGTTTTAAGTTATACATTGCCTTAAATGTTTATGTTTATTTATGAAAGATTATGCTATATTGTTACCCTTACTGAGTATCTGAGCTCACGCATTTCAATGTTTTAGTTTTTCCAGGATGTGAAGAAGTATTTTAGAAATGACCTATAGGGATAGTCTAAAGGGGATATGAGTGTGGAAAATGGATACTATGTTATTTTAGTTTTTCACTTTATGATGTAATGTAACATTTATGAATGTATCTAGTGTTTCCAAGGCTACTAAACTAATCGGTGTTTCGAGACTTGATCTTTTGTGATCATGCCAATGTTACGCAATAATGCACCGAATCTGGGCAACTGGGGTCGGGGCGTTATATCATCTCACCCTAGCTATCACCATATCCTATAATCAATTGAACTGGTAAATTATATCCTTGAATGTGTGAATATAGGAGTTCATATCCTCTAGATATATGCATAATTTATAAAGATTCTCTTTGAAAGAGATCCTATAGGGAGAAGTGATCATACCAAATCCTGTACGATCAATATTATCTGCCTGAAGCATTTACCATATTTATTTAGATATTGTGATCTCTCTTCAAGAATCCCATTTCCTTTAAGATTATAGGAAGGCTGTATTGATGAGAATGGCTAATACTAGAGGTTCCATCCTAGAAATTGGTGTGGGTTCAAGATACCACACTTGTTTCCTTAGTGCCTTAGCCACCTTAGGACCTCCTGAGGTTGGGCGCTTATGATACTGCAACTGAGGAAAAGAATGAATGTCCCTAATCCTAGTTATAATAAGTGGTTCAGCCTTATCATCCCCATAAAAATAACAGATATCATAATCTTCACTCTCATTGACCTTAGGCCTCACCATTTCAAGCATTCACTTGGTAAATCTATATCGATAGTGCAATAAATGAATGAATTTATCAAGATATTGAATATAGGTTTCCACCATCTTAGGGTTTTCTATATTATAAATACCATCAGGGATAGATACATATCCATATTCATATAATGAAAACTCTTTCTCCTATAGAAGTCACCATAGTTCACCAATGGGTGTAAAATTCCTCAAGGTATCCCACTACCTCTATTCTATTTTATAAGAGAGCTCAGGGTAGGTGTATACTTGAGCTGGATAAGTAATGCCTGTGGCCTGGAAAGTATAACCCCAAATTATTAACAATTTTATGGGGGTTTCAGAAACCATAGATATTATCTTCTAATTACCATGCCTTGAATGTTTGGTTGTTTTGTATTGTCCCCCTCGACCTTGGGCACTGACATACCTTTGACAATAGAAACTGGTATTTCCAGTTGATCATTTATATATGATTTGTTATATGCTTCGACATAAATTTGGTTAAGAGAAGACTGAAGACCTACAAAATGTGAGAGCTGAATTCGACATTGTGAATCTTCCCATGTGTGTATTTGGTAGATATTATGAGCCACCGTTAATTTTTTTTCATGGAGTGAACTATTTATGGTCGTTGTACAACTCATTAGGATATAATGGAATTAATGTGAAAATCTACAGGGTGTATACAACTCTCATATAAGCTCACTATCATTTCAGGCAGCTAAAATTCCTTCTCTCAAAGAAATGAAATACTCTCTCCTAGAATGATCCCTAGATGCATCATTTAGAAAATTAATAGCGGGGGAGGCATAATGAATATAGGTGAAAAGTTTCCTGAATGTTGAGTCGATCTACGAGTATATGTTAAATTATCATGATGGTTGAGTCAATCCGTTGCTTCATGATCTTTCTAGTCTAATGGGCTTACCCCAATTATGGAAAAAGATATGGATAGAAACTAGATTCCCTGATCCGTTGACTGTTGATAAATCTCTAACCTCCCATATGGGATGCTAGCCAACCCCAAATCTCTTTAAAGGGGAACACTAGCCAGTATGGGGACTTCACCTCACTGATACATCCCAAATAATGGTATATATTTTCCAGTATTGGTACAAAAAGATTAATACACCTTCTTGTGGCCAACTGAGCCTCCATAACAAAAGTCATCTAGTAGTAATTATCCATTGGTAAACATGGAAATAATGGATACAAATCAAAACAACTAGTAGACATTGGGGATGATCTTCCATCTCCACTCGGTAAACTGGCCCTTCAAAAGAGTTGACCAATTGGCACCAACACTAGATTGGGTATCAAGGGTGTGGCATGTACTTGGCATTCTCACACAAGGTTCATGGTCTCTTGGTGTGGAAAATAACTTAATACAGTTATAAAATGGCACATATTTTCTTGGGAAGGGTCACCCATCGGAAGTTCCTTTGCCTTATCAATAAACTTTTTTGATAGAAAAGGGGTCCTCTTCATGTCATCCTAGAATGAAGAGGGTGGAAGAAATTCATCAGATATTTCACATGTGATTGGAACTCTTGAGATCATCTAGACATAAGATAGACTAATACCAACCTCCCCATGAACCAAATTGAAGGTATTTGTGTCCCAGATCCATTGACTATGCAGTTATAGGATAACAGTTCAGTTTTGATGAGAGTAGGTCTGTGATAACTAGATATCCTCATACAATCCCATGTACTTCAAATTAGTTTTAAATTCCTCATAACTCTAGTTGACCTAGAAAGGCCACCCCCAATCAAGTCAAATGATCCTCCAGGACAAAGGTCCCATTTTTCTAACCACCCTAACTACTCGTTTATCAAGGAATTTCATGAAATTATATGATTACATTGGACATATTCATCTGGTACCCACACAATATCTTCATTAGACAAAGGAGAGTTATTTAAAATAAACCTGGTTGGGAAGGTTTCCTAAATAAAGGACCCCTTCAATGAGATGTTTTCTTGGGGAGTGTTCATGTTCTTGAATATCCAGGTTGTGGGTTTATTTACTTGGCATGACTCTAGGATTGAAGCATTTGATGGAATCCCAAATCCAAAAAGTTTCATCCTATTAGAGATTAGATATCACCTTTGATATTCACTCATAATTCACACTAGATATTCATGGATCCGGTCAAATTTTATTTTTCTTTACAATCAACATAATCAATTAGTGATTTCATCCTCTTGTCAGTGACATAAAGAGAATCAGTAGCATAAAGAATTTGTGATGGATATATCATTTATATTTTATGAAACATTTTATAAAATAAAGGGTTAATACTCATGGAAACAAAAAAGGATAAATCACCTCATAGTATGGTGTGACGTCCATGAATCATCGGTCCACAGAGCATAGGCCCATGAACCATTGGCCTGTGAACCATTCAGTTCGTGAGGCACATAGTCTGTAAGGAACTTGGTCCAAAAACCTTATAGACACCACATATATTCTCTTACCCCTAAATGGGATGGATGAAATACCATTAAAGTGTTAAAAATTTGATTTCACATAAAATCTGTTTCCAAAGGTAGAATGATATGTAGGGACCATTGAGAGACCGAGATTTTGAGGAGCACTTGTTCACAGAGAGACTTAGTAAAAGAAAAATGGGCTAGGTCCCCCTATTTATTGTAGTGGTACCCTATATGAGTTCACATTCATACCACAAAGCGGTTCAAAATAAGAACAGTTTCTACATTGTAATAATCCCCCTTTCATCATGATCAGAGAACATTTTGATAGGGGGATTTGTTGGGTCTTTAAAACTCAACATGCAAGGAGAAAAGGATTCAATAAATTTTTCATGGGTAAAATAAAACCAAATAAAGAAAATTTTAAAAGGACCAAAACCCATGGAGGGGGATTGATTATGTGTAAAAATTATCACTATGTTGACTTTCACTCTACATGGCGTCCCATCGCTCAACGTAGTGCCCCACAAATGAAAAGGTCATTTACAGGTGCGATAGGTGATTGAAACCCCCCTCAAACAAAAAAACTTATTTTTTGGGTGGGGGAGGTGTTTCCCTTACCATAAAAATGATTCATTTTTTGAGTACATTCCATTTTTTCCTCTATAAATGAATAGGTAAATTTTATGGGTGAATGATACTTTCAATCCCCCACAAACAAAATCATTTGCGAGACTGAATGTCCATATTGGGATCCCACAATTGAAATTACTAGGGTCTATCAAGGATGATCAGACCACCAGTAGTTTAATACCTCTATTTCTCTATAAAAACCACCAAGGTGAGATGAAGAGAATACAAAAAATAAAGGTAGAGGGTAATATAGAGAAAAAATTGGAATAAAGTGTGAGAGTTATTGATTTTGAGAAGGTAAATATAAAAAATAAAATTAATGAAAAAAGGGATTCACCTGGTCATAAACTGTCCTAAAAACCCTTTGTAGATAACATTATGAAAATCCTAAGCAGGTGACCTATTTTCAGTCTATCACCGAACGTATTAAAAAGCTACCCAGAGGGTCTATGATCATTGTAGGAAAACAATATGTGGGAGGAACTCAGACCTATGTAGAAATGAACAGTGCATATGGATCACGGAACTACATAATCAATGTCACGACCCGACCCTACCCAGGCTCGAGCCGTAACTACTCTAAGCCCACCTCTATAGGCCAGGGGCTGGTGACAAGAACGGAAGGCTAAACAACTCGAGGAGGTCTTTGCCTGAGTACCTGTACACACACACACACAACCCACTCAATGTAGAAGTGCAGAGTAAAAATAAAAGAAAAGTAAAGTAAAGTCCCAACTGCTATAAAAAGACCACAAAAGGTGCATCAACCTCTAAAAAGTGCAAATAAAGTGTTGAAGGTAAACTGAAAAGAAAAGGGTCAAAACACGCTCCCAACCAGAAAAGTGCCACAACCCGACAACATGTAAACAAAACTAAATAGCTAAGAGATTACCACACCTGGAACTCGATTACGACCACTGTACGCGGTCCAAGCTCCCGAACTCCTATGCTCCACTGAAGTCACGACCAACCTATCCGTCGTCTGCAAGGGAACACCAAGTGCAGGCAAAGCCCAAGCAGGGGTGAGTATAAAAATACTCAGTAGGATGCCCCGAAGGCTCGAGGGAGCAACAAAGGAGGTACTGAAGAGGTGAGCAGTAGACCGAACAGGGAATAATAAATGAGTATAACCGAGAGTGCAGTAAATAGTATAGCTCAACCCAACAAGAGAAAGGAAGAAGACTCGTCCTATCACAAGAATCTAGAAACGTTGAGAAGATGAACATACCGTCGAGTCTTCACTACCTATAGCAGAAGAGTAGAGTCGTCCAACCACGAGAAGCTAGACATAGAAATCACGTGGCATACCCCGTACATCTTCGACTCCCCTGGAAGGAGAGTAGCCAAAACCCAATGAGTGGGTACTGGAACAAGTTATACATATATATACGCTCTGTTAAGAATCCCGAACAAGATTGTGAGGGGATCTCCGTCCTATAGCTCATCCCAAGAAAGTGAGTAGCCAACAGTCCCAGAAGTAAACACCATCGATGCCCAGTATCCCATACGTCTACCCTGAACTGCAAGTCAAGGGGCTCAAATCACCGCACCTCAACAATATCTGATTTGGGCGGCACTGACTCACCCGCACAGTTTTAGGTCATGTCATAAGGACACGTCTCGGTGGGGAAAGAGCCCCTCTTTCTTGAGAGTTCCAGGGAAATTTAAACCACACCTCTTCACTGTCCCATAGTCAAGATGTCTTCTCAAAGTCAAAGATGTCACATCACTAACCCGTACAACCAAGGGTCTCGCTCCGGTAGTCACGAAGAAAAGTCACTGACTAGCCTCATAAGAAGTCCAGAGTCTGAAATGCCAATGGGTGACCCACAGCCCAGCCCTACTGGAGGGTAAACCCTAATACATCATCAGGTGACCCACTGCCCAGACCTACTGGAGAGTAAACCCTAATACAACATTAGGCGACCCACTGCCCAGCCCTGATAGAGGGTAAACCCAGAACAAGTCAGCAGGCGACCCACTGCCCAACCCTACTGGAGGGTAGACCTGGAACAAGTCGACATGTGACCCACTGCCTAGCCCTTCTGGAGGTTAGACCTTGAACAAGTCGAGAGGCGACCCACTGCCCAGCCTTGCTAGAGGGTAGACCTTGAACAAGTCGACAGGCGACCCACTGCCCAGCCTTGCTGGAGGATAAACCTGGAACAAGATGACAGATGACCCACTACCCAGCCCTGCTTGAGGGTAGACCTAGAACAAGACGACAGGAAACCCACTGCCCAACCCTGCTAGAGGGTAAACCTAGAAGAAGTCGACAGGAGACCCACTACCTAGCCCTGCTAGAGGGTAGACCTGGAAGAAGTCGACATGCGACCCAAACAACTCCACCGATCAAACCTTCGATAACAGAAGGACCCTCTACGTCGCGAGAGGTCAAAGGTACATAAAGTATAACACGACATAGAAATGGGGCCCACATGACATGTGGCCCAAACTCATCTCCAAACCAAGCGCACAAACGTTCTCAGGTTCAAACTACAACATGTACATCCAAGCATTCCCATATACTCCCAGAGTATACCACATTTCCAGCCCATGGGCTATCGTGCACACAACACCCAATGTCAACGCAAAAAGGCATAAACGTAATTTTTCCAACCTGTTTCCTCCATGGACCTATCATGGCCAACCACATCTCTTAAAATATCAACTTCACTCACACAGGAGTGAACGCGATCACACACCAAGGGTTCGATTCCAAATACAGCAAGAAGAACCGCCACCGGAGCACCTTTCATGCTTCTGCATTTATTGAGATGTCGAATGAGACTCCGCACACCCAAAGAGATCTCACCATTGTAATACTCATGAAAAAAAATTTGAGATAGACTATTTACTCACCTCCAACAGACATCCGACGTAAAAGTCGTTCAACACTACTTTACGCCTGAACGATGTCCCGTGGTCCCAAGCCTCGGTCCCAAAAACAGTCGGGCGCATCACACCATTACAATACCCTCAAAAAAACACTTCAAATTGACTGCTCACTTGAGTGTAACAGATATCCAGAGGAAAATATACATATTTCCAAACCACACACGAGCGGTGCTACGTGGGACCCACATCCAGGTTCTGAAGCACTATGAACGGATTTCACCATTGTGATCCTGTCGAAAAAGTCCACAAGATTGACTATTTTCTTGTCCTAAATGGACACCCGGTGAAGTAGGTAAAATTCACCATCAATGCCCAAAACGGGCCTCATGGGGTCCACACCACGATCTCAGTTTAAGTGCTCGAAATTAGTCTTGAAATGTACACCTCAACTTCAGGGTCGCGATGCCACTGACGGCGCGTCAATTTAAATTCGTATGCAGACATACGGTCCAATACAAAATTCCCTCACGTAATAATAATTATATTATTATTATACTTGGGTGTTCCGTGCAACCATTCCATGAGCTTGAATTAAGCATCCAATATTGGACTCAAAATGACCATCACAAAAACAGGATCATGTCGCCGCTAGCAGTGCATCAATTGGACGTCGCACAAGGGAGTTACGACCGAAAACAATGTTTAACAACAAAATAATAATAATATAATTTTATATTGTTATTATTTATTATTATCTTGTTTTTTTAAACATTCAATGAAGTCACCCCTTTGTTTTTTTCCACGTGCCGGCCAACATTCCTCTCTTTTTTTACTTATTCTCTCTCCAATATCTCTTTCCCCCACGCCACCTTTCATTTTATTTTTATATTTTTTTTCTAATCCTTGTCTTCACGCAGCTCTTCCTTTCGCTCATCGTCAACACCAACCGCATGACCTGGGTCACCCCTCCAGCTCATCCCTAGACTCCTGTTGTCCGACCCCCCTACACCGGCCCGACGGCTCTGTTGGCCTACTCCCGCGGCACACGGCCGCCCCGCCATGTCTCCCAGCAGACGCCCTGCCGGACTACTCTCTGGCTGCTCGCATCGGCCAGCCACGCTCCAGCCGGCCCGCTGCACACCACCATGCCGGCCAGCCTCCGCACACCACCACATCGACCAGGCTCAGCCTCTAAAACTCCTTGTGCACCACCACAAACTGAAACTCTCAATCTGGTTTTAGATCTGTTCCAAATCTCTCGTGAAACTTTATCGCACCTTAAATGTGGTCTCGATCCCAAACCCGCATCCTTGGAATTAGACCGTTCATAAATGTTCGGTTCCATAATGATTTAATGTTTGACATTTTTTCAATTGTTGGAAAAAAATAATGCCGGTAATGAATGAACTAAAAAATTTATGAAGAGATAAAAGAATGATTAAACATCTCCAATTTCAGAAAACAACTAGAAATGGAACCATGGATTTGATATTTGATCCGTGAATTAATTTAAAAGAATTTTATCTGCATTCATATAAAAATCAGAATGGAGATGGAATCACAAGGAAAGGACCTACTTGAATTAGGATCTGTTCTTCGTTGACGACATGTTCGCTTTTGTTTGGCTGTCATCCACCGATGTTCTGTCGACGATTCGTCCTCAATCCAAAGCTTCGTTGTCGATCTGCCAACATAGAGAGTAGAGGGGATGATGGGAGGTTGGAGGAGGAAGATAGCATGGGAGGAGGGGAGTTTCTTGGGAGAGGGATGGGAAGGGTTTCGCCAGGGAGAGGGTGGGGGAAGAAGAGATTAAATAAAAGAAATTAATTAAAACTTTAATTAATTAAAAACTCAACCCAATTTAAATCCGCATCTGAAACCCCAACGCAGTGAACGTTAGGTAGCACCTAGGGAAAACACCACCTCCCTAGAAAAATGGTGGTCTCAAAATTTTAATCTGAGGCTCCATTTGAAAGATATAAAATCTAACATTCGAGACCACTTAATTATGAAAACACCCCTCGTGGCGTTTCCCATAGAAGGCTCACTCCAGCAAAAGTTACACCCCTCCTAGGGTAAACAGAGTGCTCCAGACTCAACGGTGTCATCGATTTTCCAATCCGAACTACCGTTTTAGAGATACTTGAGTTTAACCATTAAACGAATAAATTAATTATTTTATTTATCCTTTTAATGTTCCATTAATGGTTGAGGGTCCCAACGTCCCGCGTCAACATGTTCTATGTCATTCCTGGGTTAAACATGCCATTTCGGACCTATCCATACTCTCAGATTTAGGATCTGAATTACCGTTTAGGAGTTATCCCGTTTATTTGGCATACCCAGTGTGAACGCACTAAAAATTTAATTATGTCCACACCAGGGTTTGGAATCGCACGTCGTCAGAAGGAGCTGCTCCGGAATAACATCAAGAAATTTTCCAAAGTCCTTTTATAGAAAAAACCGGGTTCTTACATCATTCCATCCTTCAAGATTTTTGTTGCTGAAAAGAAAAACTATGAAACAACTCAGGTTACTAAGCCCGCACCTGACTCTTCCGTACCCAGAAGAACTCTTGCACAGTTCTGCACCACCTCACACAGACCAAAGGATTTGGTCTGTTCGTGTGGGGTCTGCCCATGCCGATGACGTGAATCAGTGCACACACACTTCTTCTTAGGTGAGTCCCATGAGAGACGTCGTACACCCACTCCAGACTTCGGGGTTAGGGAAAGGCGTTAGGTAACCTCGCCATCCCTTCGCACAGTTTCAAACGGACCAAAGGACCTTGGGGGTAGCTCACCTCCCCGGTCGAATCTCTACGTCGCACGTCGCGACTGGAATCACCGTTTGGACCTGCGACAAAGATTAGTGATTCCCTCCTTTAGAATATCCATATGGTGAAACACCCAAGGATATCTGTTCACGCAAGATTTCACAGTCGATGTCCCATGACCAAGACTCTCTTACATGCTCAAAAGGCGAAGGATTCTCCACCATCGACTAAGGAGAAAGGTTCCACGCCTTCTATTCCACTAACACAGGGTTACACCGACGCCCCACATCACCCTAGTAACTACTCAAGCAAGGATCATGGAGAAAAGAATTTCACACACAGAGTCTAACAATTCTACTTTAAAAAGTAGAAGATTCGCAAATCATAACTCTTATCACCTCATACTCTGTAGGATCATAGACATCCAAAGATCATGATTGTCCGTGGTACCAACTGTTAGCTCCCAGATACTGACATAGACCGCCTAGTGGTGGTGGGAAGACCTCGTAAGGTCATCCCCCACTTCCAGCTCCTCCCACTACTCTGCTAGCACCACCTCTCTGGACACTACACCGATCACGATGCTGCCTCTGTCATGGTGGTGCACCTACTGCCTGCCCGATATTCTCTGTATGCATGGTCGGGCAGTCCCATGCAAAGTGAACACGCCCATCACAAGCATAGAACCGATGATCTCTGGGCTTCCCTGGTGCCCTCAGGTACCACTGTGATGTACGACCACGGCCCGGAGTTCGGTTATCGGAAAGCCACCTGCGTCGAGGTTCTGTCAGCCGACGCCTGCTAGCTGCGGCAGACATCTCGGCTCTGTCGAGCCTGCTGCCACCATAAACTGTAGAATGCGATAGGAAGCTATATGTCACCAACGCCTTCTCTAGAATCCCAGAATAAGTGGGAATGCCCAAGGGTTCTATGATAGCACAAATCTCACTGCAGAGACCTTGCTCAAACTTCTGCGCTCGGAAGTTTCCGTCGTGGAACAAGTCCGGTTAAAAGCATGCACGGTCTAAGAAACTAGTCTCGTGCTCAGTCACCATCTTCCCTCCCTACTGAAACTGCAGGAGCTCCTGGATCTGAACAGAGCATAAGTAGGAGGGGTAAATTCCTCAAAAAATAGTAGCTGAAAGTCATCCCACAAAATTGACGGCTCATTGAGTAATTGAGTCACCAGACTCTACCAACGCCCAACTGCTCTGTGGAAAAGGATGGTGGCCAAAGCCACCATAAGATCTGCCGGCGTCTGCACAATACTGAAAAGGCAAACTAATGTCCTGAGCCAAACCTCAGCTTCCTGAGGGTCTGGCACACCGCTGAACCTTAGCAGTCTTTGACGATGGAACTCTTGAAGCACGCTTAACTTGTGCTCAAACTTCGTCTGCTCAATTAGAGCTCTCTGCTGCTCACCAGGTGGGGGTGCTGCTACTAGACCACCCGGAGAAAGGGAATCACATGATGGGTCCTGGACTGATGCGTCGTTGCTCACAGGGTCATCGTCACGAACCAACGCTGGTATCCTAGCTGGCTATCTTCACGGAGACATCCTGAATGTTATCAAGGAGTGTCGCGATCAGATGAGCATATATGTATACAACCGTAACAACAATGGGGAGCTGACTCAAGAAGGACATTCAAAGACTCAATTGTATGTGATGCACAAACCAATTCCCTGCAATGAGTGTCTCAGCATGCTGAGTCGAAAAACGGGTTATCAGGGTCCTGGTGAATGGATATGTCTGCTACCGCACCATCACTGGACTCCCTGGCCTGAGAGCCACTCTCGAGACACGTTGACACTGTTTCCCTAGATCCCAACCAATTCCTATTTAGGGACATCCGAACAACATCCCAAGGAATGAACCACCTCTGATACAACTTTGTCAAGAACCGACCCTACCCGGGCTCGAGCTGCAACTACCCCAAGCCTGCCTCCATAGGCTAGGGGCTGGTGACAAGCACTGAATGCTAAACAACTCGGGGATGCCTTTTCCGGAGTACCTATACACACACACGCAGCCCACTCAATGCAGAAGTGAAGAGTAAAAAGAAAAGAAAAGTAAAGTGCCAACTGCTATAAACAGAACACAAAATGTGTATCAATATCTAAGCAGTACAAATCAAGTGTTGAAGGTAAACTGAAAAGAAAATGAGAAAAACACGCGCCCTACCCGAAAAGTGCCACAACCCAACAACAGGTAAACAAAAGTAAATAGCTGGGAGATTCCCACACCTAGAACCCGATTACGGCCACCATACACGGTCCAAGATCCCGAACTCCTAAGATCCGCTAAAGTCACGACCAACCTATCTCTCGTCTGGAAGGGCACACCAAGTGCGGACAAAGCCCAAGCAGGGGTGAGTATAAAAATACTCAGTAGGATTCCCCGAAGGCTCGAGGGAGCAACAAAGGAGGTACTGAAGAGGTGAGTAGTTGATCAAACAGGGAAAATTAAATGAGTATAACCGAGAGTGAATTAAAGAGTAAATCTCAACCCAACAAGAGAAAGGAGGAAGACTCATCCTATCACAAGGAGATAGAAACAGTGAGAAGATGAACTTCCCATTGAGTCTTCACTACCTATAGCAGGAGAGTATACTCGTCCAACCATGAGAATCTAGACACAGAAATCATGTGGCATACCTCGCGCATCTTCACCTCTCATATAAGGAGAGTAGCAAAAACCCAAGGAGTTGGTACTGGAAAAAGTTATACATATATATATATACTCTGTCAAGAAACCCGAAAAAGATTGTAAGGGGATCTTTGTCCCGTAGCTCCGCCCAAGAAAGTGAGAACCTAATAGTCCCAGAAGTAAACACCATCGATGCCCAGTATCCCGTACGTCTTCCATGAACTGCAAGTCAAGTGGCTCAAATCACAGCACCTCGACACTATCCGCTTTGGGAGGCAGTAACTCGCCTGCATAGTTTTAGGTCGCGTCACAAGTACGCGTCTCTGTGGGGAAATTGACCCTCGTTCTTAAGAGTTCCGTGGAAATTCAAACCACACCTCTTCACTATCCCACAATCGAGAGGTCTTCTCAAAGTCAAAGTTGTCACATCACGGACCCGTACAACCAAGGGTCCCACATTAGTAGTCACGGCGAAAGGTCGTAGACTAGCCTCATAAGAAGGCCTGAGTTTGAAATGCCATTGGGTGAACCACTGCCCAGCCCTGTTTGAGGGTAAAACCTAATACATCATCAGGCGACCCACTGCCCAGCCCTGCAGGAGGGTAAACTTGGAACAAGTTGACAGGTGACCCACTACCCAGCTCTGCGGGAGGGTAGACCTAGAACAAGTTGACATGCGACCCACTGCCCAGCCCTGCTGGAGGGTAGACCTAGAATAAGTCGATAGGGGACCCACTACACAACATTGCTAGAGGGTAGACCTGGAACAAGTCAATAGGAGACCCACTGCCCAGCCCTGCTGGAGGGTAGACCTGGAACAAGATGACAGGCGACCCACTGCCCAGCCCTCATTGAGGGTAGACCTGGAACAAGATGACAGGCGACCCACTGCCCATCCCTGCTAGAGGGTAGACCTAGAAGAAGTCGACATGCGACCCAAAAAACTCCACCGATCAAACCGTCGAGAATAGAAGGACCCTTTACATCACGAGAGGTCAAAGGTACGTAAAGTAGAACATGACACACACATGGGGCCCACACGATGTGTGGCCCCAACTCATCTCCAAACCAAGTGCACAAACATTCTCAGGTTCAAACTACAACATGTACCTCCAAGAATTCCAGTATACTTCCAGAGTATACCACATTTCCAGCCCAAGGGCTATCGTGCACACGACACCCAATGTCAATACAAAAAGGCGTAAATGCAATTTTTGCAACCTGTTTCCTCCATGACCCTATCATGGCCAACCAAATCTCTTCAAACATCAAATTCACTCACATGGGAGTGAACACAATCACACGCCAAGGGTTCACTTCCAAACACAGCAAGAAGAACCACCACTGAAGCACCTTTCATGCTTCTCTATTTAATGAGATCTCGAATGAGACTCTACACACCCAAACAGATCATACCGTTGTAACCCTCATGGAAAAACATGTGAGATATACTATTTACTCACCTCCAATAGAAATCCTATGTAAGAACCATTCAACACTGATTTATGCCCGAATGACATCCCATGGTCCCGAGCCTCCGTCCTGAAAACAGTCGGGCGCATTGCACCATTGAGATCCCCTAGGAAAAACACTTAAAATTTACTAATAACTTGATTGTAATAGATATCCAGAGGAAAAGATGCATATTGCCAAACCGCACACGAGCGGTGCTACGTGGGACCCGCATCCGGGTCTCAAAGCACTACAAACAGATTCCACCATTGTGATCCTCTCGAAAAAGTACACATGATTGACTATTTTCTTGTCCTAAATGGACACCTGGTGAAGTAGGTGAAATTCACCATCAACACCCAAAACGGGCCCCGTGGGGTCCACACCTTGATCTCAGTTTAAGTGCTCAAAATCAGTCATGAAATGTACGCCTCAACTTTAGGGTCACGATGCCGCTGACGGGGTGTCAATTGAAAGTCGTATGCAGACGTACGGTCCAATACAAAATTCCCTCAAGTAATAATAATTATATTATTATTATTATAGTTGGGTGTTTCGTGCAACCATGCCATGAGCTTGAATTAAGCATCCAAGATTGGAATCAAAATGACTGCCCCACATTCCTCTTTTTTTACTTCTTCTCTCTCCAATCTCTCTTCCCCCCACAACACCTTTCATTTTATTTTTATATTTTTTTTTCTAATCCTTGTCTTCACGTAGAACTTCCTTTCCCTCATCATCAGCACCAACCGCATGACCTGGGTCACCCCTCCCGCTCAGCCCCAGCCTCCTGTCATCCGGCCTCCCTACACTAGGTTGACGGATCTGCTGGACTACACCCGTGGCACACGGCCGCCCCGCCATGTCTCCCAGCTAAAGCCCTACCAGACTACTCCCGAGCTGCTCGGATCGGCCAGCTACGCTCCAGCCGGCCTGCTGCACACCACCATTCCGGCCAGCCTCTGCGCACCACCATGTCGACCAGGCTCAGCCTCTAGAACCCCTTGTGCACCACCACAAACCAAAACTCTCAATCTGGTTTTATATCGGTTCCAAATCTCTCGTCAAACTTTATCGCACCTCTAACGTGGTCTTGATCCCAAACCCGTATCCTTGGAATCAGATCGTTCATCAATGTTCGGTTCTACAATGATTTAATGTTTGACACTTGTCCAATTGTTGGACACGAAGAATGTTGGTAATGAATGAACTAAAAAATTTATGAAGAGATAAAATAATGATTAAACATTTCTAATTTCAGAAAACACTTAGAAATGGAACCATTGATTTGATATTTGATCCGTGAATTAATTTAAAAAAATTTGATCCACATTCATATCAAAATTAGAACTCAGATGAAATCACAAGGAAATGACCTACTTGAATTAGGATCTGTTCTTCGTTGACAACAAGTTTGCGTTTCTTCCACTATCATCCACCGAAGTTCTGTCAACGATTCGTCCTCAATCCAAAGCTTCGTTGTTGATCTGCCAATAGAGAGAGTAGAGGGGATGATGGGAGGTTGGAGGAGGAAGAGAGCGTGGGAGGAAGGGAGTTTCTTGGGAGAGGTATGGGAAATGTTTCTCTAGGGAGAGGGTGGGGGAAGAAGAGATTAAATAAAGGAAATTAATTAAACCTTTAATTAATTAAAAATTCAACCAAAATTAAATCCGCGTTCAAAACCCCAAACGTAGTGAAAGTTAGGTAGCACCTAGGGTAAAAACCACCTCCTGAGCACAACAGTGGTCTCATAATTTTAATCCGAGGATCCATTCGAAAGATATAAAATCTAACGTCCGAGACCACTTAATTACGAAAACACCCATCGTGTCATTTCCCATAGAGGGCCCGCGCCCGTGAAAGTTACACACCTCCTAGGGTAAACAACGCACTCCGAACTCAACGGTGTCATCGATTTTCCAATCCGATCTACCATTTTAGAGATACTTGAGTTTAACCATTAAACGAATAAATTATTTATTTTATTTATCCGTTTAATGTTTCGTTAATGGGTGAGGGGTCCCAACGTCCCGCGCCGACATGTTCTATGTCGTTCTTGGGGTAAAAACCCCATTTATGACCCATCTGTACTCTCAGATTTAGGGTTCGAATTACCATTTAGGAGTTATCCAATTTATTTGGAATGCCCATTGTGAACGCACTGAAAATTTAATTATGGCCACACCGGGGCTCAGAATCGCACGTCGTCAGAAGGCGTTGCTCCAGAATAACATCAAGAAATTTTCCAAAGTCTTTTTATAGAAAAAACTGGGTTCTTACAAACAAGTTCTATGTGGATGGATCTTGGACCCACATAGCAAAGAAATATACAGATAGATCCCAGACTCACTTAGTAAATCACTACACAGACAACACCCACACCCATGGAGAAAAACACTATACAGAGGAAACCCTATCCCATATAAGAACACACTATGTGGAATGGGGAGAGAGAAATCCCTTACGGAATTTTGGCATAGTAACGAGTATACATGGGAGGCCTTAATGAGAGAGAAAGGGGTCGATCATCATTAAAACAGAATGATGTCAGTATAGGGGAGGTGAAAAATCATACCCCAAAATTTTAAATTAAAAATAAAATGGTATAAAAAACATAAAGAAATCTGGACAAAAATAATAAAGAAAGAAATCCCTTACAAAATTTTGGCATGGTAACAGGTGTACATGGGGGGAATTAATCAGAGAGAAAGGGGTCTCTAATAAATAAAATATAAGGAGGAAAATATAGTGAAGGTTTGAAATCATACCCCAACATTTTTAATTTAAAATAAAATGGAATAACAATATAAGGAAACATGGACATAAATAAGGATGGAAGGAAAGTGAGGATCCCTTACTTGGTAGTGTAATCCCAAAGGCTTGGGAGAGGCTTAGAGAGACTTATTAGGATCTTGGGGCATGTTGAGAGGATTTTATAGAGAGGAGGAAAAAGGTTTTTCGAGATCCAAATGTTTTGAGTAAAGAGTAATGGAATGTTGAGTGGGTTTATATAGAAAAAAAGAGGGAATTCGTTATTATTTAGGTTCTGGAAACCACACATTAAATTAATAAAACTAAAAACCAACCCATTGTATTTTACAATGGGTTTTTCCAAAGGGGAGTGTAAAACATTTCTTTATAAGGAAAATGGCACAATTTTTAAAATATTAGACATGCTTTTGTGGAGGTGAGTTACACTCTCAAGGAAATAATTTAAAATTGTTAAAATGTTTTATAAGTCTTGGAGGGTCCACTAAGGCTTTATAAAATAAATAAAACAAACCTAAAATCATATTATTTTAAATATTGAAAAAATATTGGCCAAAAATACCATTTATAGTTTTTTATTACATCACTATTGTGTCATTATGATGTCATAAAACACATTATATATTTAAACGTTATTTAATTTTTACCCAAAAATTCTATGCTCATAAAATTATGAAAAATTCAGTGTTGGTTGGATTTGATGTCCAAATTCCAAAAACAATATTCATTTTATCCAAATAATTCTCTAAATATGTGAATTTTTACTTTAAAAATAAAAACAGAAATTTATAGAAAATTCATGGGTTTTGACAAAAATAGCTTTCAAACCATAAAAAAATTACAATTGTATTCATAAAAAATATACGATCATTTATATTTGAAAAAAATTAATTTAGTAATAATATTTTATTAAAATATTATTTAATTTGAAAATCTATTAATTCATCAAATAGCTTTTTTAATTGAATATTAACAAAAAAACTATTTCTTCTTTAAAAATAATTTACAAAGTAACAATAATAAAATGAGTGTATTTTATTTATAAAAAAAACGTAATTCACATAATCATAGTGCTAGGGTATTTTTACATAACCCCTTATAACAACTGCAAATGACTTAAGGGTAAGGTCTACGATAGTGACTGACTCTTAGGGTGGCTCAGATAACATCTCTCAAGCGGTAATCTCTATTAACTTCCACTTCTCTCATAGGTGGTTCATTTCAATATTAACATGTTGAAGCTCAGATTGGGCTTGGTCAAGAGTAAAACCTAGTGACACTACCTACTTTTTGAGCTCTAAAAAATGGGCTTCATATGGAACAATTATACTAGAAGAATCCATTTATTCCTTTTTCTGAGTAAATTGGATTTTTTAAAGCCCTATATTTATACTAATAATGTGGTCACTCTTCAATGAATATATTATAAATTTTAAAAATTCATAAAAATATTTTAAAATAAAAAACATAAAACCAAGGAAGTGGATATGTCTTATATAACCATTTTACATAATAAGACATTTAATCAGACCAAGAAGAATTTTTATTAATAAAATTTTGGGTCATTACAATATTCCCTCCATAATAAATTTTAACTTCAAAATTTCCTTTTCCCACAATAAAATATATGAGGGTAACTCTGCTTCATCAATTCCTCTGATTCCCACATTACTTCTTCAAACTTGTGGTTTCACCATAATACCTTGAAGAGGGGAATTGTATTATTTCGTAGAACTTTTTCCCTATGATCTAAGAGCATCACCGACTTCTCTTCATAGGAGAGGTCATTCTACAATGGTACCACATTTTGATTGAGTACATGTGATGGATTAGGTATGTACTTCCTCAAGAGTGATACATCAAATCCATCTTGTACTTAAGATAGGTTCAGTGGGAGTGCTATTCGATAGGCCAATGTTCCAATGCAATCAATGATCTAAAAAGGGCCGATGTACCTTGGACTAAGATTTCCCTTCATCCCAAATCTCATAACTCTCTTCCATGACGATATGTGGAGGAATACCATGTCTCCAACATCAAACTCTAGGTCGCATCAACGATTATTAGCATAGCTATTTTGTCGACTCTGAGCAGCATTAATGTGCTGCTGGATGGTCTTAACCTTCTCAACCATGTCTTTGACCATTTCTAGACCTAGGAGTTTTTTCTCGCCAACATCATCCCAACATGACGGTGTTATGGTCCTCTTACCATAAAGGGATTCATAAGGAGCCATTTGGATTCTTGAGTGGAAACTTTTATTGTAATAGAACTCAACCAGAGGAATATGTTTATCCCATATTCCTTTGAAGTCCATTGATCATGATCTCAACATGTCCTAAAGTGTTTGGAAATTATTCTCAAATTATCCCTCAGTTTGATGATGATAAGCTATACTGAAGTTCAACTCAGTATTCAGAGCATGTTGCAGACTCTTCAAGAACTTATCCGTGAATCTTGGATCTCGATCGAATACAATAGATAGTGGTACTCCATGAAGCCTTACCACTTATCTAATATATATCCATGCCAATTTATCCAATGAGAAATACTCTTATATTGCAATGAATTGCATAGTCTTTTAAGATGATCCAAAACAACCTAGATAGAGTTATTTCCTTCAGATGTATTCAGAAGTCTGGTGAAAAGGTCCATGGTGATATTCTCCCATTTCCATGTTGGTATGGGTAATGATTATACCATCCCCTTAGAATTCGGCCTCTAAACCTTCACTTTCTGACGTACCAGGCACTTTGATGTATACTCAGTGATCTCCTTCTTCATGTTATCCCACTAATAATGATTTCTGAGATCTCGATACATCTTTGTGTTTCCTGGGTTAATAGAGAAATTAGAACTATGTACATCATCCAAAAGTCAATTCTTTAACTCTGGATTTGATGGAACACATAGTATTGTCCCAAATATCACAATTCATTCTTCATTAACATTGAAATTTTAGGATTTCCCTTTTCTCATAGTTTCCACTTTCTTCTGAATTCCTACATCATCCTTTTGAGCATCCTTTATCCTTTACAAAAGAGATGGTTAAGTGATCATTTGTGAAAGGATTTATGATGTTACCTTATTTATTATTCCTCTGTCCATATTCATCAAATCTAATAAGATTGAATCCTTTTTAATTCTCATCAATGATAGAATCTCTAGGTCCTTTCTACTTAGAGCATCCACCACATTATTTTATTTCCTAGGGTGTTAATGGATTGATTAGTCATTGTATTTTATCAGATCTAACCATATTCATTGGTGCATGTTCAACTCTTTCTATGTGAATATATACCTAAGGATTTTGGGATCTGTTTATATTTCACAATACTCCCCAAAGAGGTACTGTCGCAAAATTTTCAAAGCAAATATTACTAGAGCCAACTCCAGATCATGTGTTGGAAAGTTTTTATCATGAACATTCAATTTAATTTAAGTATAGTCAATGAATTTTTCATTTTTCATTAACACACATCCCATTTCCTTCTACCAATAATCACTATATACCAAAAAAGTTCTCCCCTTGTGGGTAGTGTGAGTACGAGTGTAGTGATAAGCCTGATTTCCAACTCCTTGAAGCTCTCTTCACATTCATCACTCCAAGAAAACATGACTCCTTTCTGAGTTAGCTTGCTAAGATGGTTTTAAAATCATGAGAAATTTCTCAAAAATCGACAATAATATCCAGATAATCCCAAGAATCTATGGATATCCACCACCGATGTTGGCCTTGGCCATCCCTCAATTACAGCTATCTTGGAGGGATCCACAGATATCCCATTACTTGTGATGATATGACCCAAGAATGAGACTTCCTTCAACTAGAACTCAAACTTACTATACGTTTCATAGATCTTCTCCTTTCACAAGGTCTCTAGAACAGTTCTTAGATGCTCCTCATTCTCCTCCTTGGTTTTGGATTATATTAGAATATTGTTTATAAAGACTACTAAAAATTTTAAAGGTAATCTCTAAAGAATCTATTCATAAAGTACATGAAGATCACTGTATAATTAGAGAATTTGAAAGGCATTACTATGAATTCATAGTTCCCATACCTTGTACGAAAAGCATTATTGGGGATATCCTCCTTCTTCACCCTTGGTAAAATTCTGACCGCATATCCACCTTGGAGAAGTATTGTGATCCACACAGCTGATCAAAAAATTCATCAATTCATGGTAGATGAAACTTTTTCTTTATTGTTATTTTTTAGAACTCACAATAATCAATGAAAAGGAGCATTGACCCTCCTTCTTCTTGACGAAGAGGACTGGTGCACCCCATGGTGAGGCACTGGGGCGTATAAACCCTTTATCCATATTCTCCTGTAGTTTTTTCTTTATCTATTAAAGATCCAAAATATACATTATATAAAGATTATTGGAAATTGGAAAATAACTAGGTATATGATCAATTAGGAATTCAACATCTGTTATAGGAGAAAGACCAGGAAAATCCTCAAGAAACACTTCAACGAATTCTGTCACAGTAGGCATGTCTTCAAGGATGGTATCTTTATTAGACTCAATAACATGAGAAAGATATGTGTGCTCATAGGGCATTAATATCCACTCAAGATATGATGGTTCTAAAGAATATTCATCCTCCTCCTTGCACTTGTACAAAATCAGGGGTTGATTCACCCTATGGAGAGTGATTTCCCTCTCACGACAATTTATGTTGGCCCTGTATAGGGAAATCCAATCCATGCCAAGAATTGCATCAAATTCACCGTAGGGAGTATGAAGAGAATCTCCAGAAAGTTTAAACCACAAATTATGATAGGGGAGGAGTTATATTCATGTGTTTCAACGAATTCCTGATTTGTCGTTCTCACCAAAATCATTAATTCCATGATTTGTGGTGGTGTTGGGATTGTTATACTAAACACTAGGGATATAAAAGAATGCATAGAACCAGAATAAAAAAGTAAGTTGGATATTCTTGATTGAATAACTAGCGTACCTTTCACCACTTCATTGTTATGTTTTTCTTCAGTGGTAGTGATGGAAAATGATCACCCTTTCTTCCATGGAGGTTTTTGGTTTCCTTAGAAAACCCTTGGCTTAGGGAAATGGTTTGAAAGGTGACCTAGTTCTTTGAAGTTAATGAATTGAAAAATGTGTTGATGGTCTAATAGAGTGTTCCTCTCCTCTCTCATAGAAATGGTTTTTTATTTTTGGAAACTAATATCTAGGTTCCCTTCTCTCCCACACCTAAAGCATTTCCTCATCCCCTTCAGGGAATTTTAAGGGTGTTTCTTTTTGCACCTTTGGAAAGTGGGGTGCTATAATTTCATAGCACCATTGGATTTATCCATCAGACCACCAGAATTAAAGTATACTTTTCGGTTCTTATCCCCATGATACCCCTGATATTTTCCGATATGCATTTCATCTTTGAGGGAACATTAGATAATTTCTTCATAGTTATCAAAGTCACCGATCTCTAGGGCTTTCCGTAGGCTTGATTTTATCCCACCAAAGAAGCGGTCAACCTTGAATTTGGGGGTAACGACAAAGAACAAGGCATATTGTTCAATCCTTGTGAAGTTTTCCTTGTATGCTATGATGGATTTTTCATCATTATTCTTGAGGAAAAGGAAGTCCCTTTGCATCTTAAGTCTAAGGGTGCATGGAAATTTTTTATCAAAGAACATTTTCTAGAAATCCTTCCATTCCAACACCCCAATCTCTTCCTCATTCTTCATATTCTTGATCAATGTAAACCATTCATTAACTTCACCCTCCATACGGTAAGCATCCAAAAGAACATTATCTTGTTTGGAAAATTAAATAATGGATAAGATATTATCAATGGATTTGATCCATTGTTCAACTATTGAGGGATCTGATGATCCATTAAAAGTAGGAGGTCTTTGGGTCATAAAGCTCTCAATTATGGCTTGTTCTTCCTTGGAGGGGGGGGGGGGGGTTGAACATTCCTCTTGACACATTTTTCTATTCAAAACCTGAGTTAACTGAGAGAGTATCATGGAAAAGTTTTTGATTCACACTCCCATCGGATTGGAAATCTAATTAAAATAGTCATCAAATTGATCTTCGCATTGATTTTTAGCTCTAGTCCTCCTATTATCATCCATTTAATGGAATAAAAGTAAATTTAGGGGTAACACATAAAGGGGAACCCAATGACAAAAAGGAATAACTTATAGATTACATTTACTTCCTTAACTTATCTATGTAATCTATGATATACTTCCCAACCTATATTCTTAGGGGAATTTTTTTAATTCCCTTAATAATGGTTCATACTAAGCTTATGAATTTACCAATGAATATCCCCCGAGAGTGTCGTAACAAAGAATGTAGAAAGGCACAATTTTGTGCACCAGTTCCCATTTGAGTCTTGCTCAAATAGGTGTTTTCGGGTTTTACCCCTATAAACATCTGTACCAGAGCCGCCTCTACCTACTCATATCTAGACAAGGATTTATTTTCTTGATAAACCACTTACTCAATACTCACTAGAATTTTGGGATGTTTTTATTATACTTAGTCTTATCCCTAAGTATTTCACTAGGGTTTAATCCTAAACCCTAAAATAATTAAACATATCTTATAATACCAACTATAACAACCCTACTATTTATTACAAAAAATAAACACGATTTATTTCATAAAATTTCACTTAAGACAACTCCAAGGATTGATAGGTCTAGTTTATTGGGAAATTTTGGAACATTACATAACAACTTAGAACATAAAACCCAACATCTTTATTGAAAACCTCTTTTACATGACCACAACATTCATTCATACTTAGCATTGAATTATATAAGCTAAGGACATACATAAAAATGGGTGAGCTATAAAACTCAGTGAGGGAGTAACCAAGGAATAACATGAAGAATACAATACATGTTAGGAAATAGTCTTATCAATGGATCATAATAGAGACATGAGAATAAAGGCATGACATAGCATGATTATCATAACATAGAAATGCAGCAACAACATTTAATATGATATTAGCATGAGACAAGGCTCATTTCACAAGGATCATGAGTGAACCCTAATTGAACTTGAATTATCCTGAGTAAACCCTTATTTCACTTGATGTGTCATGATACTAATATTTACTCAATTCATTGGAGCGCTATCAGAGCACACCCTTCTTAATCATTTCATTTCATGCATAAGTGTGCCACATAGATCATAAAACATGGATTCATTAAACATAATCATTTATTCCATGATAATGGAATGTGGAATTCATATGTGAATCACTATAATAAATAATTAAATGTTCATGAAGGTGAATACCCTTGATAGAGAAACAAGCATGGTATTCACTACACAACGACTTTGGCTTAGAAAATAATGGTGCAATTTCAGTAGCATAACGACGTGACATAAGAATTCATAAAAAATGGTTGATGAGAGATAAAGGGGTATCTCATCATATGTACTTGAAAAGGAAAGTAAGGGGTTAATAAATATACATTTCCAAACATATGTAATGTAATTTAGATTCATAAAATAAAATAATTTCTTGAATATAAATGAGGAGAGAGAAATCCCTTACAAAATTTTGGCATAGTAATGAGTGTACATCAGAGGCATTAATGAGAGACAAAGGGGTATAAAATCATTAAAACCTAAGAGGGAAGTACGAGGGAGGTGATAAATTATAACCCAAAGTTTGTAATTAAAAATAAAATGGTGTAACAATATAAATAAATTTGGACAAAAATAAGAATGGAAGAAATCCCTTACAGAATTTCAGCATGGTAACAAGTGTACATGAGAGATATTAATGTGAGAGAAAGGGGCATATAATCATTCAAAAAAAGGGGGGAAATATAGGGATGATGATAAATCATACCCCAAAATTTTTAGTTGAAAATAAAAGGGCATAACAATATAAGGAAACTTGGACATAAATAAAGAAGGAAGGAAAGTGAAGATCCCTTACTTAGAAGTGTGATCCCAAAGGCTTGGGAGAGGCTTGAGAGAGGTTTCTTGGGAGATTGGGAAATTTCGTTGGATTCTAGAGAGAGGAGGGAATAGTCTCTTTGAGCTCCAAATGGTTTGAGTGAAGAGGAATTAGAGGTTGAAGCCATTGCTTCCTTTTTTTGAGTAAATTAAATTTGTTAAAGCCCTATATTTATACTAATCATGTGATCATTGTTCAACGACTATATTAGTATTAGTAACATTTGAGAACGGTATTTTAGAGTATATAAACATCAAATTAAGGAAGTTAATATGTCATATATAACCATTTTACAAAATAAGACATTTAATCAGATCAAGAAGAATTTTCATTAAAAAATGTTTGGGTCGTTACAACCATATAATTAGAATCTACTTTAGAATTAGTGAAATCTGGCTGCTTTAACCTATTTAAGCTCACAATTCCTCCATTGAGACAGATTTTATATCCTGATTGTGGCTTTAGATCATTCTAATCTATTTGAAAACTAGAATCAGTATAAAACCCGATGAATAGATCCTTATCTCCTCCATACACAAGGAATATATCCATAGTTCTTATTAGGTTCTCGAGGATAGCCTTAATAGAAGACCAATGTTATTATCCTAGATCTGCTTTATATCTTCCTACCATGATAAATGAATATGAAATGTCAATTCTAGTATAAAACATAGAATATGTGATTGATTCTATCACTGAAGACTATGGGATCTTACTCATTATATCATTCCCCTATTATGTCTAAGGACACATTTTCTTAGAAATATGTATACCATGTTACACAAAAACCAATCCACTCTTATATTTTTCCATAAAAAATCACTTTATTACTTATTCAGTATACGTACTTTAACATAGTCCATCAATCCTCCTAGATATATCAAAAATTATCTTGATCCCTAGAATATAGGCTAATTCACCTAAGTCATTCATAGAGAGACACTTATTTAACCAGTCCTTAATAAACTTTATGAATGGTATTGAATTTACAAAAATTAATATGTCATCAACATATACTAGTAGGACAATGGCTATATTATTAATAAACATATAGCAAACACATGTATCATATTCATTTTTAATGAAACCAAATACATTTATAACTTTATAGATTCGACTATTCTATGACCTTGATTATTTATTCAATCCATAAATATATCTATAAAAATTGAAAATATTTTTTTCATCACATGGATTTATAAAACCTTCGGGTTGTGTCATATAGAAATATTCCCGAAGGTTCCCACTAAGGAAATCAGTTTTGACATCCATCTCCAAAATTTCATAGTCATGGTAAGCTACTATATCAAGTATAATATTGAAATATTTAAAAATGGAAACTAGTGAAAAAGTTTCATCATAGTAAATTACTTGATGTTTTTTATACCCTTTATCCAATAGCCTTACTTTATAGGTATTTAATTTACCTTTTATGTATATTTTTCTCTTGAATACCCATTTTCACCCTAAAGTATTTACATTAACTGTTGCACCGACTAGAATCAAAACATTGTTCTGATACATGGAATCTAATTTTGAATTCATGGATTCATTCCATCTTCCATTATCTCATCTCTTTACTGACTCTCTGTAAGATATAGGTTCATCAATTTCATCCAATAATGAGTCACCATATTCAGTGACTATAAAACCATATCTCTCAGGTTCTCTTACCTCTCTTGTGTTCCTACATAGAACTTGTGTTTCCCAAACTACTTATTCCATGAATACCTATGGAATCTGGTCCTATGCCAAATATTGTGTATCTTGAGCATAAAATTCATTGTAGTTAATATTTATCCCACTATCCTTTTTAATTAACTTCTCCCCCTTAATAAAGAAAACATTTTTTGTGGAAATAACTTTCTTGTCTGAGGGGTAGTATATGTATTATCCTTTGTTTCCTTGATCTCAAGGTGCTTGTTTGTTCCTTAATAAAGCCTTAAAAAATTACTCACAACCCCATACATGTTTATATGAAAAAAATATTCTTTCCACTCCGTAACTCTAAATAAATTCCATTAATTTCTATAGTTGGTAGTCAAGTTAATGTATATGCTTCATTTTATAATGCATATCCCCAAAATGATAATAGAAGATATACATAAATCATCATCAACCTTAACAGGTATAATATGGTATGATTCCTCCTTTCACTAACAACATTTCACTATGTTGTGTTTGGTGGATTTAGTTGAGATAGAATCCCATAATCCTATATATAGTCGATAAACATTGGTTAAGATATTCACCACCTAGATCCAATCAATGTTTCTTTATCTTATTTATAAGTTGATTATCTACTTCATTCATGAATTATTTGAATTTATTAATTGACTTGGACATATACCTCATTAAGTATAAATACAAAAATCTACTCAAGTCATTAGTAAAGGATATAATGTAATAATACCCACCTCTAGTGTCTACTAGAAATAGACTACACACATCGGTGTGTACCAATAAAAGATACACTATGGCCCTTTGACCTTGTACAAAGAATGGAAGTTTGATTATTTTTCTTTGTAAACAAGAAAGAAATATTTCAACTGGTTTTAGATAAAAATATTTTAAAAAACCATATTGATAGATCCTTTTCAAACACTTCTCATTTACATGACCAAGATGGTGATTCCATGCCAAGATGGTGATTCCATAGCTGAGTGTTATATAAACCATGTGTACATGATTCATTATATATTTACAATACTTTGTTTTAATAATTTTATACATAAACACCATTATTTAAATGTTCCATAGCATAAAATATTTTGTCTTTAAAACATAAAAAAAATTAAATTTCAAACCTTAAAATAAAACATTCTACATCTAGGCATGTTATAGAAATAATGTTCTTGGTAATAGTAGGTACATAATAATAATCTCTTAAAACCAATATCATTCCTATTGTCAATGAAAGGTGGTATCCACCAATGGATAGAGTATCCAACATCACACCATTGGAAGCTATCATATCCACCTCTCATATATCAGTATTTTGAAATATACTTGGTTATTATATTTAGATATAGATTTAAGCACCATCAGCTTTATCTAATATCTAATGTGTAGATATTGGAAGATGTAACTTGATAAAAAAATGCACCTTTAGCTTCACCATGATTCTGGGTGTTGTTTATATTCCATTTCCCTTTCTTGTAACATTAAAAACATAATGCCTCATTTTCCTTTCCCTACCTTTGTATCTTCCTCTTCTTGGAAGGATGGTTCTTGGGAGATTTAATCTTTTTATGAGTCTTAGGAACCTTCATGTTGTTATTCCTTTTCCTATTCACTATAAGGACCATGGTTTTTTCATTCCTCAAGTGATTATATACTTGTAAATCAAAGTAATAAGTTCCAAAATAATATTCTCATTATTACTCTTATTATAATTAACAATAAAATTTTAGAAGGTCTTAAGTAGTGATGAAAGTATGAGATCTGTGCACAAATCATCTAGGAATTTAATCCCTAATATATCTAATAATTCAATATGTTCAATAATAATGACTAAATGAGGCCCAAATAGCATATAATCTCCAATAATATTTTTAAATAAAGAATTGGAGATCTTGTATCTCTCTCATCTCAACTTCTCTTGATATCAATCCCAAAGGTGAGACATCATGTTATACACATCCATGTCCTAAAGTTTCTTCAAAATCTCATTAGTCATGGATGATATCATGAAACAATGAACATATGGGGAATCATTCAAATGTTTTTCATATATAGTTAACTCTTTATCACAAGACTCATTTCTAGACACATAAATATTAGGTTCTTATAATATATACAATTTCCTTTTGTGGTGTATGATAATGCGTAAGTGCCTCTTCCACTCTTGGAAATTTTTACCGGTGAGAAGGTTATATTTTTCATGTATGGATCATGATAATATATTTTAATTTATATTATTATTATTTATATAAATAATATGAGCCTAAATTTAGTAATTTATATGATAAAATTTAGAGAAATAAATAAATATTATATTTATTAATCTCCCACTATTTTATCGAAACCCAATAGTCCACACCATTGGATTTATAATATACTATTTCGTGGACATTCTAGTGGAAAGGATCCATATTACCCATCTCATTACCCCAAATTTTGTTGGTAAAATAACTTTAATGGTTTTAGGTAGGAATTACAAATTCCAACTGCATTAACTCATAGTTCCTAGATCTATTGAGTATACTCCCCAATCCCAAAATCCTTCAACTGGATTTCTTCACCACTTTCCTCTTAGTTAAAACATAACTTACTTTGGTAGTAAACCCTTTATGTGAAGTATGTTATGTACACCCAAAAATTCATGTTATAATTTCATGATAACTTAAAGCACCCAATCTTTGGTTGGTCAAACACTTTGAACTGTGGTTTAATTTGAATTGAAGTAGTGGAATTATATATTGACTTGATATATATTTTTGATGGATTTTATCATTTTATGCATAAACTTATAATTATTATATTTATAATATGATTTTTAATATTAAGTGGATTTACATTAAGTGATTAATTATGTTTTAGATAATTTTTACACATAAGAAAATTTATTTTTGTTCTATTGTGCATGCTTGTTAATTTATTAATTCATGTCATCACATATAACATCCATAATGAAAGAACCATGAAACTTGAAAATAAAATAAAATAATAAAGTGGTATGATCATGGTCTTTTACATATGGTTATTTTATCTAGTGGATGATAAACTGACCATCAACCTAAGGGAAACACCTTGAACCAATTAAGGTTTATGTTGCAGCTTTCCAGCTATCCACCTATATATATATATATATCTCTTAGATTGGGTTTTCCTTGACTCCAAACTTGAACCACCTCCACTAACATAGGAGATTCATCCATTACATATGCTTTTACTCACACACAGGTGATGGGAAGGGGTTTACATAAAAGAAACCATGGACATGTATACCCTTACATAATCAGATGAGTGATGACACACAATCTAATAATTTAATTTAATAATAAATTAAATAAAATCAATCTCAAAAAAAGGTGTTGGTGTAAACTCACGATCATACATTAGCATTCAATGAATTATACACTTAATAATATTAAAACATAATTCTAACCATTCTTATTTAAGATAAATTGTGGTCAGATTAATTAATTATATTATTTAATTAATCAAATATTTTAGCTTAATTCTCATCCAAATTTCCATCAGCTTATTATCAATAATAATTTTATGAAAATATAATAAACTTATTTAAAATTAACCATTTACATAAATTTACCTTGGAAGGAACATGGTGAATACTTGTCCAAATCTAGACAACATGTATTACTCTCATATATTGTTTACTCTTGTGGCATATGTAATACATTAATTATCACATAATTTCATGATGTTTACAATAAAATTAATGATTAAATGGATTACATAATTTTTCTGTCATGTGCTATGCTTCAATGCACGTAGAATAATAAATTTAAGATCAATCACACATCATATGTAGATCTGAGCATTACAAAGAAATTAATTAAACATACACACACACAAATATATATATTAAAACCCATCATATGGAGTGTCATATCAACTTAATGACCACACACAAGTACATGGTAATAAGGTTTTCATAGTGTAATAAATTAATTTTAATTCAATGAAATTATGTAAAAGTACATGGCATGTACATTGGAGATACACGACATGCATGATTTCTCACCATTTATCTGTGGAACACGTCTATTGAATTGGCATGTAACCATGCCACAAAAAAAATATGGAGTGCATGGCATGTACATGGGCTTCATTTCTTGTGGTTTCTAAGTTACATGGACACTATACATGTAGGATGTGTAAGAAGATAAATAACCTATCTATGACTAAAGTACTACATGTCATGTACAAAAGTTACACTATGTGTATTCTGGATGACCTTGCCCCAAGATGGCCCAGTCAACACGTGTTGTATAATTAAATGTACCCTATGTAATAAATGAACATGACTTAAATTAATTACTTAAGGATTGAACAATTTTACACAATGCGTACCTCCGGGTTACACTGTGTGTACTCTTGTGTTATCTGGCCATATTCCTTAGCACATTTAGATGAGATCCTTGAGTTTATTTCCTTCATAAAATTAATCGATTTTATTATATTTATGAGAAATAAAATATGAATAAGAAGATATCAAAATCTATATTAAATAAAAATTAAACATGAATTGAAAACTAAATGAAAAATGTGTAAATAAATCAACAATATTTGCATAATTATAAATAATTATGTGATAGATATGATACCACTTGTAGGTTCTGGGTGTGATAGAAGCATGAGATGGGTCATGCCCAACTTTTTTTGTAAGGATCAATGATCAATCTGATATTTATATGAGGATAAACACTAAGATCAATAGAATTAAATCAAAGAAAAAACAGATAAAATGTTATAACTAGAGAACATGATCATCACATATTATTTATACTTAATTAAATCAATTAAATAATTACCTTCTAATATGTTTCTGATGCATTCTCCAGGGCGTGCACGTCCGTCTGTTTGAGGATGGTGACGCTGTTTTTTGCCCCACATTCCCGCTTTCCTAAGGTGGGCGACATCCATTCCCTATTCAGGGATGTTTACTCCTTGATCGAAATGGGATGATGGGATGCCAGTTCTTCCTTCCAAGGATTAATTCTCGAAACTCATCCCCTAATCCAAGTCTCCCTTATAGACTTAAGATGTTGTTCATGAAACTCTTCCCAGTGCCATATTTTCATGGACACCAGTTAATTACACTTCTTCTGTCGGGATATTCCAAGGGGTCCAGTCAGGGTGGCAACCTTTGGTAAGGGGAGTAGTCATGTTGGACATCACTGGTGTGTCTGGACACTAGAACACTGGCATGTTTGGGTTTCTTCCCCTTGTTATAGGGCTTCTTGAGGGCGGGGAAGCCCAAGGAATCCCATGTCGAACGTGGGGAATTTTATGCCATAGGCATGTATCTGAGGTTTTCCTTAGTTTCCTATGTTTAGTATAGGGTATGTTGTAGGTTTAACATCTACCGGAGACAGATCAGACTGATCGGAACACTGACTAGAGTGGATCAGGTGAGTGCAACCCCTAGAGGGGACACTGATGTTGGGGCTAACACGTGGTTAGCTACCTGATCGTTGTTGAAGTGAATGGGGAATGTGGTGGCATGATCCCACCGGGATGTGGCAGCCTAGGTAAGAACCAAAATTGATGAAGAATGGTTAAGTGAAGTGGTTGGATAATGAGATGGATTTGACTCAAGGATGACGGTGATGTTGGGCTTGAGTCTTGAAGAGACCTCTTATGTATCCCTGTAGTAGGGAATCAAAGTCCTCATAGTTCACCTAACAACGACTTACCATTAAATGGGGTTGACAACGACTTACCACTGAATGGCGTCACAACGGCTTACTATTGGATGGGGTCACAGTGGCTTACCGCTGGATGGGGTCACAATGGTTTACCACTGGATGGGGTGATAATGGATTACTACCAGATGGGGTCACAAGGGATTACCACCGGATGGGGTTGAACCTCATGGAGGCTTCCTACATACCCTGTCTAGGAGACAAGGATCAAAGATCATGTAGTTCAGGATGGAGTGGGAATCAATGTGAAGATAGCTGGGATTGCTGGGTGTTGGAATTGAATGTTAGGGAGGCTTCCTACGTACCTTGCCTTAGAAAGGATCAAAGTCCACGTAGTTCGGGATGGCATTGACAAAACGATGTGAAGGGGGTCGGAGTGAACAATGGGTTGTGGGATTGAACCTCAAGGAGGCTTCTTACGTACCTTTCCTTGGCAAGGATCAAAGACCTCGTAGTTCAAGTGGTGTGTGTGGGACTTACACTCTAGGCTACCCAGAGAGGATGTCATGGTTGATGTTTTCTCTAAGCCCACATGAGTTATGCTCGGTGTGAGAAACAAGAGACATCAAAGACTTGACAATCACATCGCGGAAGGTGCGTATGTGGGAAGTGGAATAGGGGATTACATGCGGTTAGCGGCCCAAAGAGGAAACAGAGGCTTACGCTTGGTTAGCAGCCCGAGGTGATAGAGATTGGAACTTAATCCAGGATAGAGGCTTGAATGGTGACAAAGCCTAGTGGGTGGGGGATTTGGCACCTAGGAGAGAGGAGGAGCAGGGATTCTACCTCCTGTAAGGAAAGCTATGGGCTTAAACCAATGTGGCTTCCCCGTTCCCTGCAGACAGACACCGCTCCGATAATGAGGATCCCATTCCATGTGAGGAACAATCTCACTCCTATGGAGACCAGTGGGAGTGTAGAATGTCCAAGGTTGGGGAACCCCACGTCTAATGCACGGGGCGTGGTCACAGATTAATGTCATATGCTGAGGACGATGGTGCTTGGCATTTTAACGTCCAACAGATCGGACGAGGTGAGTTTACTCCACACCCCTAGGTGTTAAATAACCAATACCCTCCCACCCTTGAGAGGAGGAAGGAATCAACAGTGTCGTGGTCGGGGGGTGTTGAGAGGTGATCCCATTGGGGGTCCACGTTAGCGTGGCTATGAGAAGAAGCAATAGGTGTTAGCGTGCCTATGCAAAGAATCATGAGGCAAAGCAACACAATGTGAAACACCAACAAATGGAATTTGAAGTTACTTCGTATGAGCCTAGAGGGTCGTACGAGAAAAGGGTGTGTGACTGAGATGTTTAGGGCGTAAGAGGAGCCCATAAATGATGTCCGGAAGAGGTACATTGAACACGTATGAAAGAGTACACCCAAGGAGGATGGGTTGCGTTCAAATTGAACAGTAGCATGGAAAAGTCTGGGGTGAGGGGCCTCGGAGGATTGTGCACAATCATGGAGGTTTGCACGCAATTTGGTGCACAATTGAGACAATTGCACGGAAAAGACGGGGTCAAAACGAAATTGGGGAGCCGAGGTTTTGCACGCAATTGCAAGAGATTGTGCGCAAGGAATAAGGGTTGCACGCAATTTGAAGGGATTTCATGCAAGGAATAAAGGTTGCGAACAATTGGAAGGGATTGCATGGAGGGGATGAGACTCAGAGGGATTTGGATGAGGGTTATGCCCAAGTGGTCTCACGTGACGACGGACCCCTGGGTGACCTGTCGCGAAAAATACCGTACCTAAAATCCATATTTTGCATGCAAGAGAGGTTTTTTTCATGTAGAAGAGATGGTTCGGATTCTTTAACCATCAGAAGATGGAGGAGATCCATTCTATTTATAGGCGTTCTGGTCATCGGATCTGCATGGAAACTGGTCTGCGTGAATAATTGCTCCCCAGTGTCGGCAGCGTGAAAGTTCCACCACGCGGGGGAGACCACACACAAATTTCCACATCCGTGGTCGGTGGCATGGAAGTTTCTATGCCTGCACTGAAAAATTCCTTAGATCCTACTATTTTTGGTGCAAGAGATATTTTTTTTCACGCACACCTGCTATTTTTTTCATGCAGCCCTTCTAGGCCCCCCCGGAATGGATCACTGGGTCAAAATATGTATTCACTTTGTCATGCCAAAACCTCCTTTATCCCTTGACTGTTTTTCGGAATCTATAAATGCCTCCCCTCAGAATCGGATTGGCGAGGGATGAAAATTTTGGATTACGAGGGAATTGCCGAGACACATAACTTTGTGGAGTCAGGACGTGTGCTTGACATCCTTGGATGCATATGCATGCTAGCAAGGTCGGCCTGAGGAACCACCCCTCTTGGTGAAGGTAATGATCGGCCAGGAGCATGATCTAGACAAGATGCTACCTGAGGATGATGACAGCGATGAGGAGCCGAATGGCAGTGAGACGGAAGAGGAGGAGGCAGAAGGAGAAGGTGAAGGAGGGGGTGAAGGAGAAGAGAAGCTTAAAGGTGGATGGCCTCAGGGGACGTCCCACCAAGGGAGTCTTCAGGAGAGTGGAGAGATCATTGGCTCTAATGTAGACATAACTGAGCTACTTGAGGTTTGTCTCAGCCCTTATCTATCCTTCCACCCTTTTTTTTCTTTGTAAAACTCAATCAGATCTCCTTATTCTTCTCTGGTGCATATTGGCGTTGACCAAGAGGCTCCATCCGAAAGGGGGAAGGAGGAGCCAATAGAACTAGGTGATGATTCGACTCCCATTATTGAGCTAATGAGTGCTGAGGGATCCCCTACAGTGACATCACTTGCAGCATATAGAACACTGGAGGCTGATGCTTTGTGATCTTGTAAGTTCATTACTTCAACACCAGTATTTTCAATCAGAAAGCTCAGTTGATCAAGGTGATCATTGTTTGTGAAGTAATCATAGCCTTGGAGGCTTTTCGGGTTGCTGAATCCATGTCATCCATGATTGATTCAATGGAAAATGTGATGTCCCATTTAGAGCACGCTTCCCAATCCGAACCAGCCCTGGCACTCGATGAACAAAGGGTTGTGGATATCAGCGATAATAATGTCAAAGAGAGGCTGAAAGTTAGAGAAGGAGCTACCATGACTAAGGCGAGAGAGGAAGGTAAAAAAATTGTTGAAGAGCCTAACCACTTGGGAGGAATACCGGAAGAAGACACTGCTACTGGTCTCTTGGCTGCTTTCCCCAACTATCGGCCTGCAGATCCCAAGGAGATAGATGATTCTGATTCGGAGGTGGCTGATGAGAGATGTATGACACGGTGCAAAGGGTGGAAGTGTATCAAGCTCTTTCTAGGCCAGATTCAGATATAATGGATAAAACATATTGGATCACTCCACACCTGGCTGCACTTTCTCTATGCTAGAGGGGTGGATGATCATTTTCTCTATTTGACAGTCTACAACTACATGGCTGAGAAGCTGTGCGAGAGAATCCGACGCTCCGACGTTGCCTGGTGTCAGAAAGAGTCAGGGAGTACCTATGAATTCTTGAAGGAAGAACAATAGGTCTTATTCCTTGATGAACAGATGAAATAAAAGTAGGTATTCATTGCAAACTATTCTGAGCTTGTGGAGCAATTGAGGGCCCAACTGGCGGATGCCCAAGAGAAGCTCGTGGAAGCGGGTCATCAAATGACTGAACTTCAAACTGAACAGGAAAAAGCATAGGCTAGGGAAAGTGAACTGCACTCTATGTCCACTGATGAAGAGAGGGTTCTTAGGGGGTGGGAAGCAATCATGGAGGTCACAAGCCAAAAGGTAGTGGTGCAGGAACAATCTATCCAAGATGTTGACCCTTAAGGTCCCTGTTCTGGTCAAACTCATAAAATCATTTCTCCTTACTGCCTCTTGTTTTGAACTACATGTATGGATATATTTATTTAATTTTTTGTTTGGTTTAATGTATTCATCCAAAATCCTGAAATAAATAGGAATCCATTCATAAGATCATGTGGGTCATACCCGATGTGAGGAAGAAGGGATTATTGTGCTATTACTTTGTTTGAATGTAGGAGTGCTAACCAAGCTTCAGGAATCCGAGATTCGAATAACCAATCCAAATTTCTGAGAAGAATAGGTAGAGTCCCAATTAGAGGATGGGGACATCAGAAAAATCGACGTATTTTCTTCCCAATGTGCTCTAGTGCACGAGCGGGGTAATGCTAGGGGCATTTGAAATCAAACCAAACATAAGAGAGTGGAAAGTGTGAATCACAATACCCCAGATTCGGAACACTGTGGGGATGGTGTGACAACAATTGATAACTAGTGATCATGTTTGAAACATAGTATCTATATTGTATTAGCCTAAAATGGGGATGACAAATGAGGGATGACCGCTGAACATGTTCGAAACATGGGGCCTAACTCAGAATGTCATCCATTAGTCTTCCAGAATGTTGGAATGGGATAGTAGGCGAGCCATAAGCCAATCATCCATACTGTTAGGGGGTTCCTTTAGACGTAAAATATGGTGAGGGTATGACTAAAGGGAAAGTAAAGCGCGGAAGGTGGAGTGGAGGTTTGTCTGAATGGAATCCAAAACTATTGAAATTATGCCACCATGATGGAAACACATTAGGTTGGCGTATCAGTCTGATCATGGAACATTCCTACTTCTAAACAAGAACTATCTGATGAGGAAGATGACACATCCCATGATTATCATGGGGCATCCTGAACTTATTTAGGGTAATAATGTAGTTTAATGTCTGGCATCGTGGACATATGGACCCATGTAGTTTAACATTATACGGAAGAACGAGGAGTGAAAGGGGAGATCCAAAAAGGGAGTATGTGATGCGGTAGCTATACATCTGATGTAAATTGGGACATAAATAGTCTACAACACACTACGTATCCTTATAGTAAGTGTGTTTAGGTCATGGGACTAAGGGTGAAAATTGAGCTGGGCCAAAGACGGACCATGGATTGGTAAGGAATGTAGGAGACTCATGGTGAGGTTAGTGTATGGCCTTCCGTGGATGAGGGTCTAGGGCCCAAGTTACCATGTGTTCCTTGGGGAGGTTTTTAGGTCGAGGGACCATGACGAAAGTTAGGATAGGCCCGAGGCGAAGTTCCCGGGCGTTCCTACATATCTCATAAGAATGAAAATTAAGCCATACATAGTTCAAGGGGGTGTCGTGTAGTTTAACATCATGCAGTAAGGAAGAATATATGGGCAAGATATCTTAACAAGGGATGTGTATGGCATGGTGAGTAACCCGATGTGAATGAGGACATAATCTTGCACCACACCATACCATCCTAAGTGATACTATGGGCAGAGGCCCAAAAAGGACCAGGGGCCTGAGGATGAGCCATGTACATAATTTCATGTCCAACTTACAGTTTAACATCTTGTAGTTAGGACAAAGGTAGGGGTAAGGAACCTTATCCGGGGATGTGTATGGAACGACAAGCAACCTGACGTGAATGGAGACATAATCCTGCACCACACCATAAAACCCTAAGTGAGAATTTGGGCGAGGGGCCTAAAAAGGCCAAGGGGCATGAGGCTGGACCTTGGGAGGAAAGTCTCGGCTAGTTTTTAGTTTAACATCTTGCAGTGAGGATGAAGGTGATCTTAGTTTAGGGTCATAGAACTCATACCGTATATGCCTAGTTTAATGTAATATGTGTGGGACAGAGAGGGTGAATCATCGTGCCTATGGAAGACCCCAAAATGGTGACGATGATAGAGGACCACTATTGACCCAGTTCACAACGACATAGTATCCACCCTTGTGTGACCAGAAGGGGGTTAACAATTGATCCTCGACCGTTGACCATATTCCCACCACGAGACTTGTATCAATTTTCCTCCCACAATCCTCGGGGATTTTATCCTGTAATGGTAGGAGAGCCCTGGGGCCTAGCATCCATGCCATCCGTGGGTCCTTTTGGATATAGAGGGTGATGAAAGCCCAAATGATTGGACCTGCAAAGAATGGCTGAGCCTGTACTCGCGATATGTACCATAAATGAAGGGATGGATGCCTCAAGGGGATATGTGTGGAATGGTGAAGTAGCCCGACATAAAGGAGGACATGATTCCATAGTGTACCCCACAATTCCTAAATGAGAACTCGGGCCAGGGGGACGAAGGGGTTGAAGGACCTGAGGATGGGTGCCCCTGCCAACTGTAGCCACATGGTCTCTCATGCGGGCATTGCCTCATCATAGCACATAAGCCCACGTGAGCAATGCTTGGTGTGGGAAACAAGGAGTAGGATTAGTCTATGCCCATCTCATAAGGGTCAAGACAGCTGGAATCACCTGAGAGAGACCAAATTTTGAAGATATAGTGGGGTATAATGAGACCCTACACTCAATATTTGGGACCTATGGGAGTGGCGATAATGACAAAAAATAGTTGTTGGCCATGTTCGAAACATAGCGTCCATATCGTGTGACCTGGAATGGAAACAACAAACGTGGATCACCCACTAAACATATTCTCAACGTGGGGCTCGTGTCAATTTTTTGTTTGAAATCCTTGAGGACGTTGGACCATAATGGTAGGAGTGCCCTTAGGCTGAGCATCCATGCCATTCGGGGGCCCTTTTGGACATAAAAGATGATGGAGTTCCAAAAAAGGAGCGTGAGTGAAGCATAAGTGTGCATGTGCATTTCAATGTCAAGAAAGATGGTGAAAGAGGTGAAAGTCTCTGAGGAGTGGAATGCATGGCGGGGTTATGATGGAGTTTGGGGCTGGAATGATATAAAAAATGTTCAGGCATTCCTACGTATCCCATGATAATGTGAATCAAGCCATACGTAGTTCTTGAAGGCCATGTATTTTTCATCGTATGGTGAGGATGTGGGAGGATAGAAGAATGAGGAGGGAGAACATGGTGTGACTGTCATAATCTAGACATGAGTGGGGCCAAATAATCCCTTACTACACCATGTGGGGATACCCTGAGAGATCTATACCCAAGGGGACATAGTCATAGAGAAGAGTTTGAGGGCTGAACTCAAGACGAAATGTCTGAGCATTCCTAGGTATCCCATGCGGATGGGAATCAAGCCACACATAGTTCTAAGGGTGCAGTTTAACATCTTGTAGGATGACATATTATGTAACATCTTTTGGGATGTTTCATAGTTTAAATTCATGTAGGACCTGGCAGTTTTTGGGTCATGCAGGACCATATATAGTTTAAGGTCATGTGGGAGCAAGCCGTTTAGGGTCATTCAGGACATGGAAGTTTACGGTTATGCAGGACTGCGAATTTTAGGGCCATACAAGACTAGATGGCTCATGAAATGTACTTCTGGAGGAATTTGGCATTGGTGGGATGAGTTATACGCACACCATCCATAGTTACCAGGGAGTATACACCATTGTGGTAAACCTTGTGAATTTTGTAATGTCCTTACCATTTGGGATCCAATTTCGGTGGCTTCCGTCCAAGAATCATTGGCGTCCTCAAATCCAGGACTAAATCACCTTGCAGGAAAGAGTGGAGGAAAACCCTCTTGTAGAAGGATCTAACTATCTTATTCTGATGGCTTTTCATATTGTGTAAGGTACAAAGCTTGTTTTCATCAAGTGCTTCCAACTTGGCCAGACGAATTTCAGCTACTTTATCTGGTGCCTTCTGCTCATAGACCACTATGCGTAATGAAGGTAACTGAATCTCGATAGGCAGGATGGCCTCAGTTCTGTATACCAGGGAATATGGAGTCACCTGGGTGGAATCACGAGTCATTTTCCAATAAGTCAATAGGGCATTGGGGAGCTTGTCTGGCCAACTCTTCTTGTTCTGACCAAACATTTTTTTTGAAAAATGTTATAGAGGGTCTTTTTGAACGCCTTGATTTTCCCATTTTCTTGCACATGGTAGTGCAAGGTATGGTTATAATGGATGTTGTACTTGGCGTACAATTTCTTCAACTCAGCTGCTCAGAAGTTGGTGATGTAATCAGTAAGGAAATCATGAGGGACTCCAAAATGGTAGATGATATTGGAGCTCACAAAGTCAATGATAGAACATTCCTTGACCTCCTTGAGTGGAACTACCTCTTCCCAATTGGAAAAAAAATCCGTAGTGGTCAGGATGAACCGACATTGGCGAGCTGTCGTCGGAGGATATGGTCCCATGAAATCCAGTCCCCAGACTGCGAAGGTCCAAGAGTACTTGGTAGTGTGGAAAGTCTCTGGTGGCCGATGCATGAAGTTGGCACAAACTTGACACTCATGGCACCTTTTGACGAACTCGATGCAGTCACGGATCATGGAGGGCCAAAAGTACCTCAGCCTCCAGATCTGATGGGACAACTTCGATCCAGTCTGGTGGGCACCGTAGAAACCGGCATGAACCTCCTGCATGACCTGAGAAATATCAACTCCTTGGATGCAACAAAGGAGAATACCATCGAACCCGCTCTTGTAGAGGATCTTCTCAAGACTAAGACCACTCTGGAGGGTAAAATGTAGTGTGCAGCGTCATATTCGCTCACGTTCAGCTCAATCTATTGGGAGATTACCGTGTTGGAGGTATTTAACCTACGGTATCCTCCAATTGGGAGCTACTTCAATCACCACATCCGGGGGACCAGGGGGTCCTAACGTGGAGGACCTAGCAGTAAGATGGCTTACCTGAAGTCCATCATCATCATCTGGAATGGCGGGAGTGATGAATCTCTAATGTGCCACATGGATAATTAGGTCATCCTGCTCGGGCTCTATAAGTGATGCAGCTAGGCCGGCCAAGGCATCAGCTCGACCATTCTTTGACTGAGGGAAATGGTTAACCTCTGGCAGAGAAGGTAACTGGTCCATTAGCTTGAGAGTGATTCCAAGAATGGTACGAGCTCTGGATTCTTGACAACATAGTCACCATTGATCTATTTGGTGACTCTTCCAGAATGCCCTATTACATGCAGATGGGGCACATCAATCTCAAGGGCCAGTTCGAGGCCAGTGATGAGAGCCTGATAATTAGCCTCATTGTTGGTGCATCCTTCAGACAATAGGAATGAATATAGAAGAATAGATTGTTCTGGGGTAATGAAGACGATACCCAGGCCCACTCTATTGAGTCTAGGGTCCTTGAGCCTTCTGCCGGTGGGACTCCGGGAAGCACCATCGAAATGAATCTGCCCACACGGTATGGCGTTATCTACAGAGAGGATTGCCTCATCAAGAAAATCAAGGTCTAGAGACTGGTCTATGGGGGTTTTATGGGAATAAATTAAATCTTCCAATTCTTTCCCCTTAATATAATTCTGAGGGAAAAACATGATGTCGAACTAATAGAGGATTACCGCCCTCCGTGCTAGGTGGCCTATCAGCATGGGATGACTGAGGATGTACTTCAGCGAATCTACTCAGAACACCGACTGTACCTTATGGTGCTTCATGTAATGTCACAACTTATGTACTATGAATACGAGTGAAAGATAGCTTTTCTTGATGGGGGTATTTCTGGTCTCCGTATCAAGGAGCATACAACTAAGGTAGTAGAGGTTGTTTTCAGTTCTATCATTGTTCTTTTGGGAGAGAAGGGCGCCGAGAGATCATTCTAGGGCAGTCACATAAAGGGCCAACAGTTTTTCTGGAAATGGGTTGCATCAAGACCGGAGGCTGGAGAAGATACTATATTTCCTCGAACATGGTCTAGAACTCTTCGTCCCATTCATAGGCAGTTCATTTCTTCATGAGCTTATAAAAGTGCTTACACTTGCCATCCAGATTCACAATGAATCGGCGTATGTAGGCCAATTTTCCTTGGAAGCCTCGAAGCTCCCAAATTTTTCTCTGGGGAGACATCTGGATAATGGCCTTGATCTTATCATGGTCAATGTTGATACACCAGTATCAGATAAAAAACTCGAGAAACTTCCCAGAGGTGACCCCGAAGGAAAATTTCAATGGGTTCATCTTTAGGTGGAATTAACGGAGGAATCCGAATACTTTCTTAAGGTCCTTGTGATGGTCCTAGCACTGGAGAGATTTGAACACCAGATAATCCACATATAATTCCACCAATTTATGGAGGATTGGCTTGAATATGCGAGTCATGGACTACTAAAGGGTGGCACCTGCATTCTTTAAGACGAAGGGAATGACATGGTAACAAAACATACCTTGTGGTGCTCTGAATTCTATAGACTCCTCATCCTCGGGGGCCATCTGGATCTGATTATATCTAGAATACTCATCCATGATGGAAAGGTCTTAGAACCCAGCTGTAGCATCGATCAACAACTCTGTCACTGGAAGGGTAAAATCAACCTTCAGGCACAGACGATTGAGATCCCAAAAGACGATAAAAACCCTTATTTGTCCATTATTCTTCCTAACCAGAATAATGTTGGATATCCATTTGGGTTATTGTCCCTCCTTAATGAAATTGGATTTGATGAGCTTATCGACATTGGCCTCGACCATGGCACTGTGAGAAGGGTGCATCTTTCTGGGAGGTTTCTTGAACCCGCAATGATTTGTCAGGAGACCGAGGCAGTGTATGGATACCTGAGGATCTAGTCCTATAATCTCATCATAGATCCATAAAAATGCATCACAATGTTGTTTCAGAAAGTCTAGGTATCGTTACGGCTGCTAGAGGGGCATGGCGACACTGATTAATGTAGGTCTCAAATCTACCTCGCTATCGAGTTTTACCTGTACCAACTCATCGACTGTGGCGGAAATTCCCTCTTCAAAGGTAGGGGAATACTCTAGGTCCTCTTCTTCACTTATGGGGAAGGGATCCCTGATTGGAGGATATTTCTATGAGTCAATATACCCTGAGGATGAGGCTGGTACTAGCCTGAGTGGCAATGGTCACTACATCGGGAGATTTCGGTGCTGCAAAAACCATAGCAATGAAGGCTGTCAACCCGATCCCATTTGGTCTTCAGCCCAAGGGGATACGCATGATAATATCAAAGAAATAGTGGCATGTTGACTTGAGTCGGTTAATTCCATCCTGGCAGAACGAGCAAGTATGACATACTTCCATTGTTATGGCATGGACATCCCGATACCTTATGGGAGTCGGGGGATCAGGGATCACCGAGGCCTGATTCATATAAGAATACAAGGTGATCTTTCAACGTCACCTGGATTTGGGGATATGGTTCCCCTTTGTCCTAGAGACAATAAAAAATTTCCCCATATCAGGGGTCATGGTCTCTAATCGATGGATTGGGAAGACGTAGGCGTCAATCAGTCCTACCCAGGGGTCAGATGCAACCATAGTGGGATCACCCTCACCGGCCTGGATCTACTTGTCCTTGATCTTGTAATAGTCGGCATCCAAATAGAGGGATTCACAAGGGGAAAAAGGAGATGTGTCACCTTGGAGTATGCCCAATCAACAATTAAGGGGGTATTCAAGGAACTAGTGATACGATGAGGGGATCGCCGCATACAGGTGGAGCAATGGTCTGCCCATTAATACATTGTATGCAGTGTCTTGGGAGACAACCATAAACTCGGTGCTGGCAACTGGGCCCCCGAACTAGGTCTTCAAACAGATTTTTCCGACCGGGGTGGCTTTTTCCTATCATATCCCTAGATTTTTAGGTCATAGGGAGTCAAGTTATCTTTGAATAATCCTAGATTCCACAGTGTCCATGTCAGGATAAGGTTAATCTTGTAGCTTGTGTCAATATAACAATGGAAAACCTCCATGCCATTGAATTGGCTGGTGATGTATAGTCGGTGAATATTCCCCTGTACGATAGAACCTTCATCTTCTCTGGAGAAGGAAATGATGTCCTGACATTCAACATTCTCTATTTCCCCCGCATGAAAGTCTTGTACGACTGCTACTTTCTTCTCAAACTGAAGGGGGCTTCTTAAATCCTCAGCGAGGGCCTCATGGATATCTGACGATAGATGGAGGGCCTCAAGAATGGGAAGCCTTGCTGGAATGCTGGAAAGATTCTTAATAACATCATACTTCTGTTCCAGGTGTGAACTTCTTCTTACATGAGGTCGCACTATGATGGGAGGTATGGTGGCCCCTGTCGGCTGGACCGGTGGCTGACTGGTGCTGGGCATGTCCTGCTGCTCACTATTCAAAGCATGCAGAATACCTACCGTACTGGGGATAGCTGACTGGGACCGGTCCGGGGTGGAGCATGGCTGATCACAGTGAGGTCTAGGTGGATCTTCTTGGTCCTGTAGCAAAAATGACGGTGGAGGCGGGCCTGATGACACCAGATGAGGAGGATGCGCATGCTGAGCTCTACACTAGGCATGATCTCTGGTCTTAGTGGCTTTCATGGCCTGACTGTAATTTCCAACTGATGTGCCTCGACGACCCATATGGTCGTGGATCCAGTGACATTGGCGTCAGCTAGGGACATTGGGGAGATCCGCAAGGCACTCCCCATTGTCGGGAGTCATGTAGGGGTTTCCGAGCTCCACGGTGTAAACCGAAGTGTACCCTTGAATATCACTCAAATAGTCATCCACTAGTGGTAAAATTCTGGGAGTAATTTCTATCTTCGGGGGCATGAAGTCGTTGAGATTACCGGATGAAGATGACATTGGCGGGGAACGTTTTTTCCCTTACACCGCCGATGCTTGCTCTTCTGAGAAGGGGATGGTTGAGATGATGATGCAGAAGTAGTAGTTGTGGCTTCTAAAGGCACCGGATGATTTAGGCATCCACAGATGATACCATGGGAACGAGCGACCATTTTGTGATCCATCTGGTCGTCATACTTCTAGGACCCGTAATTAGAAACCTGCTTCCACTCACCTTCGTTGTCACTATTGCTATCAGGCCTTACGAAGACACATGCCAATTGTGTAGGGGCCGACCCCAACCTGACTATGTTGTTATCGACATGGTCTTGGATCCAGTCTTTGAACACATAACACTTCTTGAGGGTGTTCCCTAGGATCCGATGACAGAGGTAGTATTTGGGGTGCTCAGTGAGGTTCGCCTCTTCTGGCCTTCTACACCCAAGCAAACGCACCATCCCCTATTCCAAGGCACTGCAGAAATAGCCGGGAACCTGATTCTCATTGAATGATTAATTCTAGTTTCTTCTGTCTGGAAAGGGGGACCTTGGAGCTTGATCCTGATGAGGGGCTGGAGGAGCCTTTCGAGGAGGCGGGGCCAGATTATCCTGCCTAGGAAGTGGCGGCGCATTACGTGGGGGCACCTCCCACTTTTGAGGCGGCCGGTGCTGCACTGGAGGCTGCACCTATGGTGGTGGGCCTCTGTGAGGTTGTGGAGGTGGAACCACTGGTACTAATTCTAGCTGTCTTGGGGCCTCTATTTGGGCCAACACAACAGTCTTGGTTCTGGAAACTCTCCTCGAAAGAATTAATAGAGGAAACAGACATACCTAGCTGGCCTGTTGTAGGGATTCTTCCAGGCACTAGGCCTTATCAGAGAAGTCTTGGAATCCTCTAAGGTAGTTCTGGGTGATCAGAGAGGGAACCAGTTACATCTTAACATTTCCCACACACATATTCAGTAATTTCTTTTGAGTTAGTGGCATGTCAATGGAGTATTTGAGTCCTTTACACTGGGCTATAAAGTCTGCGACGCGCTCATCAGGCCTCTTCTTACACTGAAAGAGGTCCTCAATACTTGTCTTCAGCATGGTGGAACTGAACTGGTAGAGGGACTACCTACGAAGGTCCTCCCAGCAGGTTATCGATCTAATAGAGAGATGGCTATACTAGACGAATTCTAGCCCTTCCAATGTTTGTACAAAAAAATCAGAGCATGGTGGCTTGTTGCTGTGCTGGAGTTCCCAACATTGGGCCACACCTTGAGGTAAAGTGGACCATATGCTGTGGCAGTTCCCCTGTCCCATTGAAGGGGGAAATGGTGGGATTCCCAAAACCCATAGGTTCCAGCATATCATCCAACCATGCTGAATATAGATTGCCATCAGGTGGGAGTTCCACCTGTCACATTTCCAATACATCAAGGTGGGAAATGAGTGCTGCCATTTGATCATCTGGGCGGGGGTCCCTGTCTTGATGGGTATCCCTAACCACGAGTGCATTGGCGGGTTCTTCAACATGGTATGTAGGCCCAGAAGCTCATGGAGTGGCTGGTGGCACAACCCTTGGGGTAGTTGGGGAACCTGAGTAGGGTTCCTTGGATTGTCACGCCATTATAGAGGGTTTGGTGAGACATGTTGTGACCTCTTACCATAAGTTCCGGCTTCAACCCTATCTACAGGGGCAGGATGGTTAGGGTCACCTAGAGGCAGCTTGCCGAGGGGAAGTTATGCCCCTGCTATACTGGTCACAGATCCCCGTAATTTGGACATTGTTCAGCAGCGCGTTCCACCAGGAGGTCATCGACCAACTTTTTCTGTTCGGCATGTTGTTAGTGCAATGCGGCCTTCTCAGGGTCCTCCTCTATCTTCTGCTCTGAGGCGGATAGGTTGAAGTGTTTGGAGGCTCCGAGGTGATTTTTACACTTACCGATATTCCAACTGAGAACCAATGCATCGGTGGGCACAGGGAGCCCCAGTAGATTCCTCTGCTGAAGAGTAACTCTTCTTGATGGATCTAGTAGTGGTGGAATTCCCTCAGGGGATAAGTCCCCTTCAAGGAGATCTAGTTCATTCTACCCTCCGACTGGTTGTCCATGTTGACTGTGAATCTTATTGGGGGCATGTCCTCGATATCTCCTATCAATTCGAGCTATCATCAGATAGGACTGAAGATGAGGGCATCGTACTGCCCCCAACCATAGACTTTCACGTTGGGGAATCCTCCTTGATAATATTGTGAAGTGGCTTGAAAATCTAAACACATTGCTGTTGGAGGGCTCTAAGGCGGCCTGGGGACTCAGGGTGCTAGGCCACAGGGAGCGCAGCCAGATCGACCAGACAACATTGCTCGTCGATGTCCTCAAAATGAATTTGTCTCCTGGGATAAGCCACTTGCTGACGACGAAGGAGGAAGTGTGTTTCCCAAAGGGTTTGGAGGAAAAATTCAAACACCTATTGAGTAAGGGATCCTAGCGCACTGAAATTCGGTGCTGCAACCGGCCAGAACATCTCGGGGAAGTGATCTGCTCTGAGGATATCCCATAAGCTCCTTGGCTCAGATTCGGGGTTTGGCCATTGATTTACCAATTCATAAACTGGGGGTGGATGAGGAATTGCCAATGGTACTAAGGTAGACTGTTGGGAAGGCAGGCTGTGTAACGACCCGTCCTCGGGGCCCGTGCCGTGACTACCCCAAGCCCGTCTTCCATAGGCCAGGGGCTGGCGACTAGCACCAAGGCGTAAATCCCGATAAAATGGGAAGGCATTGACTTTGTAAAGTAAACAAGCACTACAGAGTAAGCAAGCAGAAAAAGTAAACACTAAGTAAAAGCTGGTACAACAGTAAGTGCGGAAAAGTAAAGGGGGCCGGAAATACAAGCCCAACTGTAAAGTACAACTGAAAGGGGAAAAACAGCAACTTGAAAAGTAAAGCCGCAACGTCGAGCCGTCCTCTAGAAGTCCCACCTGAATGGTGGGTACAGAAAGCCTCCACTGCTCCTCGGGTCCAGCCTACCACTCCGAGTACACCTTGCCCAGTGGTCCACCTCCAGGTACCGTCCTGCTCCGCAAGCCTCCACCATGATCAGCGTTGTTTGTCGTCTGCAACCAACACAACGTAGTGCGGGCATAGCCCGTGCAGGGGTGAGTATAAGCTACTCAGTAGGGACCCCGAGACCCCCGAAGGTCTCCCAGAATCCACAAAGGATAAACCACAAAGTAAATATACAATCACAAAGTAACATCCGACACGGCTTAGGTATATGCCCATACATATACCTAATTCATCAATTCTCACTCGGCTCCAACATCCGAGTTCAAGTACAACCCAGTCCACACAGGAAAGAAAACCGTGAAATACACACAGGATAGCTCCACACAATCCACAAAAGAAAGTAAAATGTAAATCCACACAGGATAGCTCAACACAATCCACAAAGGAAAGTAAAACAGAGTTTCAGCTCACACAGGATATACTTCTTCGTAAGACGATAGAGATGATCAGATGTAGCCACTGATTCATCTAAGCCGTCAGACCCACAAAGGATCGGTAGGTACTAACCCCCGCAATGACCCACATAGGATCGATCATGAAGTTGAAACCATTACTATTGGGAAACTTCTTCTCCATCAAGCATATTGGTTATGCCGCTACAACCAAGCGCTTCCCTCCAACCTTGGACTGCTGTAGTACTCCACCTATCGAGTACTGCGGGCCTGCTGCTACAACCAAGTGCTCTCCCGTGCCGCTACAACCAAGCGCTCCTCCGTCATGGGTCTGCCTCTACAACCAAGCGCTCCCCTGTGCCGCTACAACCAAGTGCACATCTGTCGTGGGTCTGCCGCTACAACCAAGCGCTCCCCTGTGCCGCTACAACCAAGCGCACCTCTGTCGTGGGTCTGCCGCTACAACCAAGCGCTCCCCCTCATAGCCTCTAGAGGTACTCCTTTTGTTGAGTACCGCGGGTCTGCCGCTACAACCAAGTGCTTCTCCACCGTGGGTCTGCCGCTGCATCCAAGCGTTCCCCACTGGGCTATCCGTAACACACCGAGTCGTTCGATCAGCAGTCGTCAAGTCTCAACCGGCTATAGGGTTTCCGCACACAGTATGCTCGTTCCGGGAGGGTCCACTCCACGAGCTAAGTGGTCGATGCATCAACTGACATGCAGTCCGGAGTTGATGTATCCCAAGAAGTACCGTAGTGGTCACTGCCAAAAACATGGAGGATTCCCATACTGTTCTCATCATCGTCGCAGTCGAATCCACCGAAGATCTCTGTATAGTCGTCGTCATCGAAGTCGCAGCCAGCACTAAGGTCCCCGCACACAGCAAGCTCGTTCGGGAGGGTCCGCTCCATGAGCTGAGAGGCCGATACATCAACTGACACAAAGCCCAGAGTTGATGTATCCAAAAGTTCCGTATCGTCAACAGGAACTCAACACCATAGACGGCGCGTCAATCGGACGCCCGGTCTGAGAGTTATTAGCTTTTTCGTCCTAGGGGCCCGGTTAGTTTTTAAGGAAAAACCAACCCGACCGTACCCCACCTACGTCCAAACATCGGGCAGAGTATGCCAAAAGATCCATCTCACTTAGAAGAATCCACACAAGTCGACGGCACGTCAGTCAGACGTCCGAAGCTCAAGATATGTGTGTTTCCGCTCTGAGGGCCCAGTTGGTTTCGTGAACAAACCAACCTGGCCGAACACAAAGTTTCCCGAAACCTTGAGTGCGATATACCGAAACGACCGTCTCAATCCAAGGATCGCATCGCCACTGACGGCGCGTCGTTCGGAGGCCCGTAGCTCAAGTTACAGGCAAAAGACCGAAAACAGTCCGAAGACCGGGGGGGGGGGGGGGGTCTGGGCCCGGACCGACCCGGTCCGACCCGGGCGCGACCCGGCTAGTCGGACCGGGCTGGCTCGGCTTGGCCGAGCGGCCGACCGAGGGAGCCGCGGGGCGCTTCCCCCGCGGAATGAAGAAGTCGCGGCCCTCGAGGGGCCGCGCTGGAGTCAACGGACGCGGAAAAGGCCGCGCCCCGTGCCTGTGAGCTGGACCCGCGCGGCCGCGGGTCTGCTGGCCACCGTCGCCGCGGCTTCAGCCGCGGCTGCCCTATCTGGCGGCGCGCCAGGGCGCCGCCGGAGGCTTCCGCGGGCCACTGGAGTTGCTCCGGTGGTCCGTTTTCCTTCCCGTCTGCGCCGCTGCTCCTCCCGGGTCCCGTTCTTCACTGCAGAAACATCAAATCGCCCTTGCGTCACGTTTTATCATCGCCCGCTAAATCCGCACAATAACGAAGAACATCGGAGTGTTGTCGGGAAGTGTTCGTTTGGCCCGCACCCTCCGCGTTAGGCATTATCAATTGGGAGGATTAATCAACACATAGAAAACATAACCAAAAACAATTTTAATGAATTAAAATTGTTCTTATGAACCGGGTTCTTCATTCTAAAAGAAACGATCATGGGAATATAAATTATTTCACAACAACCCCTACGTCGTCAAGTCGTCGCACACGTGTTCTTCGCGTATTTGATCGCCGTGGAAGGAGGCGATCATCGCGTCGCGGAAGGGCGTCGTGTCGTCACGGAAAGGCGTCGCGTCGTCGTGGAAGGGTGTCGCGTCGTCGCGGAAATGCGTCACGTTGTCACGGAAGGGCGTCACGTCGTCGCGGAAGGGCGTTGCATCGTCGCGAAAAGGCGTCGCGTCGTCGCAGAAGGGCGTCACGTCGTCGCGGAATACGGTGACGCGTCGAGGAACTCCGTGGTTCAAGAACATGAAGATTTAATTATGTCGATTAAATCCATGTGTTGTTATAAACCACAAAGAAGATTTAAAAGAAACCTGAAATCTCCTACCTCAAGCAGTTGGTGATCGGAGATCGTTGCGGGGAGGAACGTCTCGGTAGAAGCGTCGTCAATCTCCGAGGGCAACGACGTTCTTCACGTTCTTTGCGTTCTTCGCATTCTTCGCGTTCTTCGCGTTTTTCGCGAAGGAGGATGAAGGCACAAAGTTGTCAAAACCTCTCAACGAGCATTTTCCCATAAGTTGTGCGTTGGTCTTATTTTATTATTACGCCAACGGATTGAAAACAGGTTAGGAAACGATTAAATTAATTCATCGAATTAATTCAACGAATAAAACCGCCCAATTAATTCAACGAATAAAACCTCCCAATTAATTCAACGAATAAAACCGCCCAATTAATTGGTGCGTTAAGAAATTGTTAAAACGCGTCAGTTGACTTTCATAATGACGGGTTTTCGCGGGTGCGTTACTTAGCGGAAAGAAACGGTGGGGATCGTGCGGGCCCCACCTCACAAATATCCTACCAAGAGGGTAGGATATTTCTGGATAGCCCCCTATCCGCATCAACTCAGCTTAAGCTGCTTTAAGTGGCTTCAAGTGGCTTCCAAGTGGCTTAAGTGAAATAAAATAAAGTTCGTCTTACAATTTATTTTATTTCTTAACTTTAAGCCCAAAAATTAAAAACCACACCCGAGCAAACTAAACTCCGGAAGAGGCATTTCTAAGCAATTACTGACGCTGTGATTCCATCGGTGCCCTCAGAATTCGATTCCGAGCACCGGTTCAAAAGTTAGAAAAACCCGCTCATCCGTTCATTGAACGTACCCGAGCCAAACTTCGGAAAATGATTCCGGGCACACCGGGCCTCATAATCTGGTGCCGTCAGAAACTACGTTCTTGTAAAATTCCAAAGAAAATTAAGAAAAAAATTTCCTTGAAATTTATGGGTCTTTACATTACTCCCACCACTGGGCTTTACGTCCCCGTAAAGTTTCACCACAAAATTAGGGATACGAAGGCGGTACTGAGCACGCATCTGAGCCTCCCGCTCCAAAGTGCTCTCCTGAAGGTTCCCGTGCTGCTATCTGATGCGCACAAGAGGAATCGATCGTCCACGTAGGACCCACTCCCGTTTTTTGGGTCGTAGAGGATGGAAAGAGGGGGGGGTGAATTTCCTTTTCAAAAATAATTAACAATTTAAAACAATTATCAATGCAACGGAAATAAAAAAGGCAAGACACAGTTTGATAACGGAGTTCGGCTTAATTCCCAAGCCTACGTCTCCGCTCCCAACAAGAACCGTTGATAGATTAATTACGTCAGATTGCTTTTTAATGGTTGTAGCAAGAAACCCACTAGCCGTTTTAAGGTAGGCTAGAACACCTTCGTACAACTTGCTTTTTTATTATGGTTGTAGCAAGAAACCCACTAGCCGTTTTAAGGTAGGCTAGAACACCTTCGTACAAATTGCTTTTTTATTATGGTTGTAGCAAGAAACCCAGTTGAAAGAAAGAATGGAAATGAGAGGTTTGTTTTAATCCAAACCCAATGAAGAACTAAAAAAATAAAATAATACAGACACACGGAAGCCTTGAGTGCCAAAAGTGTGAGAGCAGCTGATGGAGAGGGAGCTCAAGCTTCAAGGATGGCAATGGATCAGAAGAGGCCTTGAAGATTTATCGTTAGAGCATCAAGACATCAAAATATATTTCGGTTGTGTTCCCGGCATCCATGGTCTCTTATTTATAGGAGAAATACCCATAAACACTTCAATATGGCCGTTGGAGGGCTTCCGGAGCCATTGGGGGTCAAAAGTACAAGTCTGGTCAAAGCCCAACGGCCAGTTTGACTGGGCACACCGGCTGGCCGGTGGTGTCTCACCAGCTGGCCGGTGGTCCACCGGCTGGCCGGTGCTGAGCTCCCGGCTGGCCGGTGGTCCAGACAGAGCAGGCTTTCTGTCTGGGTTCCACCGGCTGGCCGGTGGTCATTCACCGGTTGGCCAGTGGGCAAGAACCGGTTGGCCGGTGCCCATACCGGCTGGCCGGTGGACTCAGAGAGTCCACTATCAGCCTTCTTGGGCCAACTCCTGGGCAACCATTTTCCTAGCATCAAAACACTTGAAAACAAGTTAGAACACGATGAGAGTGATTGTGATCATTAAAATCCAAGAGATAGGGGTACAATAATCTTCCCCTATTTTGATGATCACAATCACAAAAGAGAAAGCTTTAAAAAGGATATGCCAATTGAAAACATAAATAAACAATTTTGGACATGAAAATATATTAGAGATCATTTCAAAAAAATAAATAAATTGAAGAGATGTACCATGTATTGAAAATGATCTTAATCTAAAGAGAATGAGTCATTTTGAAATTGTAACCATAGGTCATTTTTTTTTTAAAAAGGAACAAAATCAATAACTTACCGGTTTTAAAAAAAATTACCGGTTTTAAATTTTTTTTGAACTTTTAAAAAGAGCACTTTAATCAATTGAAATATGAAACTAGTAAACATAGAAATTTCTCCCCCTTTGGGATTATCAAAATAGGAGGGAAAAAGAAAAAGAAAAAAGGTAAGCAATGACAAAAAAATGATGGATAAGACAACTTGAAATTTATAAAAGATGAAACGTTACATACAAAGACAAGTCAAAAACAGGAAATGCTCTATTCACTCATAGAGGGCCGAGAGTGACGACAACGCCTGAAGGTCGGAGGAGCTGCAGGAGCCTGGACCGCCTCGAAGCGACGATCAAGAGAGTCGATCTGAGAATGGAACTTATCAAACTGAGAGCTGAAGAAGGAAAACTGCAAGTCGAGCCGGGTCTCAATTTGATCCTGGAAGCGTAGGAATTGATCAGCCATCACCGACAAGCCACCAGCATCAGCGGGAGGGGGCACAGCCTCAGCAGGCTCAGGTTCATCATCATCCGCTCCAGCTTCCTCACCAGCATCAGCCTCAGCATCACCTATGCCGTCACCACTCCCTTCCTCTTCATTTCCATCACTGTCCTCACTGTCTGAAAGAGGATAAGCAGCAGAAATAGCAGGAGGCATGGCATGGGATGGAGGATGTGAATGAGTCTGAGGAGAGTAAGCCTTGAGAAGGCCATCCTTGTCAGTAATCCACTCCTGACGCCAAGGGTGCCAACGAATATTCATCCGTTGCACCATCATAAAATTGACGATGCTATCCTTCTTTGGATTCTCAAAGGAAGTAGCATGGAGAGGCACATCAAGGAGGGTGAAGATTTTGGTTAAAAGGTGACCGAAAGGTAGAGTTTTGGATCGGCGCGGGTGCTCAGCCACATAAGTCATGGCCCGGAACAGGAACCGAACCAAATTGAAATGAATCCCTCTAGTAATATAAGAGAGAAGATAAATATCAATGAATTTCACCGTATCGTGATCACCGATACGGGGCGCAAGGGAGGTCTGAATAAGGCGCTCAATCATTTGATGGTTAGGGGTGAGCTGGGAGAGCTTGACAATTGGATTGTTGGGCTATCCTGTGAGATGCTCAAGAGCGACAGCTAAATCAAAATCAGGGTCCCGAGGAAACTCCCCCTGAGCAAATGCATGAGGCCCGACATGAGGAACTCCTAGCATTCTGGAAACCTCCACAGATGTGAAAGTGATAGGTTGCCCAAGAGCGGTGGTGGAAATGGTATCGGTGTCGTCAGAAACCGACCACGTCAAGTGAGCATAAAACTCTTTGACAAGTAAAGGATAAATAACATCCTTCTCAGGAGGTTCAAAAAAGGAATGCCAGTGTTGATATTCAATAATGGAGAAAAGCTCGAGACGAGCAGAAGAAAGCCAAGAATAGTCAATCACTCTACCTGGCACAATGACCTTATCATGCCATATGTCCGGAAGTTGAGGAATTGAAGGAGGAGGAGGTTCTTCTTGAGCGATACCCTTTCCTTTGCGAGAAGAGCGAGGACCCATGAAGGCAAAAGGAGATAAAATGAGAGAGATTGAGAGAAGAATGGAGTTTGAGAGGGAAAAGATGAAGAAGGGAGGCTAGGGCTTTGGAGGAGCCGCGGTTTTGGAGGAGCTGCATGAGAGAGAGAGTGAAGAATGGGAGGGGAAGGGTTTAATTTTAATTTTAACCCTTCCTCCGGCCGGCCTAAAAAAGAAAGGCCCGACACCATCGGTTAACCGGTGATGTACCACCGGTTGACCGGTGGTATTAAAGTTCAAAAACAATATAAAGAAAATTGAATTAAAATAAAAAGAGTTAAATATTTAATAGTGCTCATTGACGAATCATTCCTAACTCCCCCTTAATAAAATCAAAACGTTCAACCGGGAGCGGTTTGGTAAAAATATCAGCTAATTGGAAATCAGTAGAAATGAAGTCCAAAGTGATATCCCCTTTTTGAAAATGGTCACGAAGGAAATGATGCCTTAAGTCTATATTCTTTGTTCTAGAGTGTTGTATTGGATTCTTAGAAATACTAATGGCACTAGTGTTGTCACACCGAATAGGGAAATGATCGTAGGAAAGGCCATAATCCAAGAGAGTGTGTTGCATCCAAATAATTTGGGCACAACAATTCCCAGCGGCTACGTACTCGGCATCGGCAGTAGAAAGAGCAACACAGTTTTGCTTCTTGCTACTCCACGATACAAGGGACTTGCCTAGAAGATGACAGGTTCCACTAGTACTCTTTCAATCTAATTGACATCCGCCAAAATCAGCATCCGAATATGAAGAAAGTTCGAAAGAAGTATTAGAAGGATAAAATAAACCAATGTTTTTGGATCCTCTTAAATACCTAAAAATCCTTTTGACCGATTTAAAATGAGATTCTTTGGGATTGGCTTGAAAATGAGCACAAAGGCAAACATTGAACATGATGTCAGGATGGGTCGCAGTTAGGTAAAGTAGACTCCCGATCATACTCCTATAAAGCTTGTTATCAACCGGTTTCCCGACTTCATCTAACGTAAGCTTACAGGAAGTACTCATGGGGGTACTAATTTCCTTTACTTGATCCATACCAAAACGACTTCAGAGCTCGTTTTTGTATTTGCCTTGGCTTAGAAAAATACCTTTTGAATTTTGAAAGACTTGAAAACCGAGAAAAAATTTCAATTCCCCCATAAAGCTCATTTCAAATTCTTTTCTCATTAAATATGAAAAATCAGTACAAAGTGATTCTTTGGTAGAGCCAAAGATAACGTCATCGACGTAGATTTGGACGATTAAAAGATCTTTTGAAGTGTGTTTTAAAAAGAGGGTACAATCAGCTTGACCCATTTTAAAATCATATTCTAAAAGGAATTTTGTTAACCGCTCATACCAAGCCCGAGGGGCTTGCTTTAAGACATATAGAGCCTTGGTTAATTTAAAAACATGATTTGGAAATTTTGGATCTTCAAAACCGGGAGGTTGTTCAACAAAGATTTTTTCTGAAATAAAACCATTTAAAAAGGCGCTTTTAACATCCATTTGAAAAAGTTTGAAATTTAAGTGGGCGGCGAAAGCCAACAAGATCCTAATGGATTCCAATCTAGCAACGGTCTCAAAGGTTTCACCATAATCAATTCCTTCTTCTTGATTATAGCCCTTAGCTACTAGGCGAGCCTTGTTCCGGGTTATATTTCCTTGATCATCAAGTTTGTTCCTAAAAACCCATTTAGTGCCAATAATTGGATGATCATTGGGTCTTTCAACAAGAGTCCAAACATCATTTCTAGAGAATTGATTTAGTTCATATTGCATTGCAAGAACCCAATTCTCATCATTAATGGCATCATTAATGGTTTGAGGCTCTAGGTGAGAAATGAAGGCTTGATGTTCAACCTCATTGAGGATTGATCTTCTAGTTTGAGTACCGGCTTGAAGATCACCTATAACATTTTCTAAAGGATGGTCTTTAGAAGGTTTCCAAACCTTAGGCAAGGTGGAAGGCGAAGAAGGTGAAGAAGGTTCATGATCATCATCCTCCTTGAGAGGAGAAGAGGAATCATTTAATTCAAGTTTATCAAGGTTATCTTCAACATCTTCAATGACCGGATGGGGTTTTGGAAGATTTTCATCAAACTTGACATGAGATTATTCTTCGATGGTTTTTGAACATTTGTTGAAGACACGATAGGCTTTGCTTGAGTTGGAGTATCCAAGAAAAATACCTTCATCGGATTTGACATCAAATTTCCCAAGGTTATCTTTTGTGTTAAGGATAAAGCATTTACAACCAAACACTTTAAAATAACCAACTTTGGGCAATTTTCCTTCCCAAAGTTCATAGGGGGTTTTCTTAAGAAGGGGTCTTACAAGGACTCTATTGATAGTATAACAAGCAGTGTTAACTGCCTCGGCCCAGAAAAATTGAGGGAGGTTGAATTCACTAAGGAGGGTTCGAGTAATTTCTTGGAGAGTTCGGTTTCTCCTTTCAACCACTCCATTTTGTTGTGGAGTCCTATGGGTAGAGAAGGTGTGATTGTATCCTTGAGAGGAACACAATTCATCGAATTCTTTGTTCTCGAATTCACCTCCATGGTCACTACGGAGCGATATAATTTTATATCCTTTTTCGTTTTCTACTTTCCTAGAGAATTTCAAAAAGGTTCTACAATCATCATTTTTATGAGCTAAAAAGAAAACCCAAGTGAAACGAGAAAAGTCATCTACTAGGACAAAGGTATAGGATTTTCCACCTAGACTTGCTACAGGGGTAGGACCAAAAAGATCAAGATGTAGTAGCTCAAGAGATTTTGAAGTGGACACTTCCTTCTTAGATTTGAAAGAAGACTTGTTTTTCTTGCCAAGTTGGCATGGCTCACAAATCAAATATTTCTTAAACATAAGTTTAGGAAGGTCACGGATGAGCTTTTTCTTATTAAGCTTTAGAAGTGAATGAGAGCTACAATGCCCCAACCTTCTATGCCAAAGCCAAGACTCATTGTCAAGAGCACTTAAAAATTTAACATTTTGGCTAGCTAAAGACTTTAAATCAATAATGTAAACATTTTGAAAATGGGAAGTAGAAAATATCAATTTGTTTTGAAAATCAAACACATTGCATAAATCATTTTGAAAATTCACCGAGAAACCACTATCACAAAGTTGAATAATGCTAATTAGATTATGTTTTAAACCTTTAACAAATAAAAAATCTTTAATTAAAGAGGTGCTACCAAATCCAATGGTACCTATTCCGACGATCTTGCTTTTTGAATTGTCACCGAAGGTGACGTATCCTCCATCGAATTCTTCAAGGGAGTTGAACTCGGAGGGATCGCCACACATGTGCCTCGAGCATCCGCTGTCGAGATACCACGAGCCTTTCGAAGTCCTACTTCTTTGGCGTTTATCCTACAAAATCAAGAGAGAATAGATTTTGGTACCCATATAAGTTTGGGTCCAGAAAGATTAGCTAAAAGAGACTTTTGAACCCATATTTCTCTAGAGGGTTGCCATCTAAAATACTCATTCGAGTAGGTAATGGTTTTGGGGCTTCCATACATTGCATTTTTACAATCACATTCATAAATCATGTTCCCTATCTTTTTACAATAATTACAAAATTTATATTGAGAGCTCCCCCTTACAAAAGTAGTGGGTGCTCTAGAAGAAGTGGCTTGTTTGTTAAAGCCAAGTCCATGTGTTGTTCTAGCCGAACGCTGAGAACCTAGTAATTTGGTCAAATTTTGTTCACCTTGGGTGAACTTGGCAAGAGAATCCCTTAGATCTTTAATGGTTGAATTCAAAGAATCAACATTTGGAATATCTTGGTTCTTAAGGGTAAGTTCCTCATTCTTTTTGAGAAGTTGTTCTTTTTCAGAAATGAGAATTTTATTTTTCTTTTTCAAAGCCATAAATTTAGAGGTAAGTTCGTGAAAACCTTCCTCTAATTGATCTCTCACATTTTGGAGATCTTCATAGGACATGTCATTATTGAAATAGGAAGATGAGTAAGAGGAGTCAGAAGAAGATACCTCATCAAATGCCATTAGGCATTGTTCACCTTCATCGTTTGAGTCGCTTGAAGACATGGAGTCATCACTTGCACTCCATGTGGATTCTTTTAAAGCCTTCTTGTTTTTCTTTTCTTTTACCCTTTTCTTGAAAATGGAGCACTCCGGTTTGATGTGGCCTTTCTTTCCACATTCAAAGCATGTAACTTCATTCTCCGCTTTGGGCTCTTCCTTTCGTGCCCTTCGAATGTTCTTCTTTTTCTTCATGAATTTGCTCATTTTTCTTGCTAGTCGAACAATCTCGGACTCGCTATCAGCGGAGGAGATTTCTTCCTTCGCTTTGAAAGCAATGTTCTTTTTCTCCTTGAAGGTTTTACCTTCTTTATCGGCTTGCCTCTTCATGGTGATCTCGTAGGTCATGAGTGATCCAATGAGCTCTTCAACCGGCATTTTCTTGACATCTTTTTCTTCTTTAATTGCGGTCACCTTTGGTGCCCATGAGCTTGGTAGGACCCAAAGAATCTTCTTGACCATCATTTCTGCAGAAACATCCTCACCAAGAGATTTTCTTCCATTGCAAACGTCAGTAAAACGGGTAAACATTTCAGTAATTGATTCGTGTGGGTGCATGGTGAAACTTTCAAAATCTTGGCGATACATGTCTAATATAGTGTCTTTGAATTTTTTAGTGCCCTCATGGGTTACTTCTAAAAGTTTCAAAATTTCATAAGAAGAAGAGCAAGTAGAAACACGGTTGAATTCATTACGGTCTAGCCCACAATGAAGAGAATTCATGGCTTTTCCATCAAGCTCAAAATTGGAAATGTCTTCAGGGGTCCATTTGGACTCATCCTTGTTAGATAAAATATAGCCTTGCATTATAATCCTATAGATAGGATAACCAATGCTTCTAAGAAAAGTAATCATGCGAGTTTTCCAATAAGTGTAATCGGTTCCATCAAAGAATGGAGCCCGAGTCATAGAATACCCTTCGGGAGCATGCGAGGAATTAGCCATCACTAAGGATCTTAAGTTTGTAACCGGTTAAGGTATTACACAAACACTCCCTTTGATACCAAATGTTGGGTCGTAGAGGATGGAAAGAGGGGGGGGGGTGAATTGCCTTTTCAAAAATAATTAACAATTTAAAACAATTATCAATGCAGCGGAAATAAAAAAGGCAAGACACAATTTGATAATGGAGTTCGGCTTAATTCCCAAGCCTACGTCTCCTCTCCCAACAAGAACCGTTGAGAGATTAATTACGTCAGATTGCTTTTTAATGGTTTTAGCAAGAAACCCACTATCAGTTTTAAGGTAGGCTAGAACACCTTCGTACAACTTGCTTTTTTATTATGGTTGTAGCAAGAAACCCACTAGCCGTTTTAAGGTAGGCTAGAACACCTTCGTACAACTTTCTTTTTTATTATGGTTGTAGCAAGAAACCCAATTGAAAGAAAGAATGGAAATGAGAGGTTTGTTTTAATCCAAACCCAATGAAGAACTAAAAAAATAAAATAATACAAACACACGGAAGCCTTGAGCTCCAAAAGTGTGAGAGCAGCTGATGGAGAGGGAGCTCAAGCTTCAAGGATGGCAATGGATCACAAGAGGCCTTGAAGATTTGTCGTTAGAGCATCAAGACATCAAAATATATTTCGGTTGTGTTCCCGACATCCATGGTCTCTTATTTATAGGAGAAATACCCATAAACACTTAAATATGGCCGTTGGAGGGCTTCCAGAGCCGTTGGGGGTCAAAAGTACAAGTCTGGTCAAAGCCCAACGACTAGTTTGACTGGGCACACCGGCTGGCCGGTGCTGAGCTCTCGGCTGGCCGGTGGTCCAGACAGAGCAGGCTTTCTGTCTGGGTTCCACCGGCTGGCCGGTGGTCATTCACCGATTGCCCGGTGGCACCAGGCAGTGGGAAAGCCTACTGCCTGGGTCCTCCGGCTGGCCGGTGGGCAAGAACCGGTTGGCCGGTGCCCATACCGGCTGGTCGGTGAGCTAACACCGGGTGACCGGTGGCTCTGGCAGAAAGCAATGCTTCTGCCAGAGACCACCGGCAAGCCGGTGGGAATCCACCGGTTGGCCTGTGGACTCAGAGAGTCCACTATCAGCCTTCTTGGGCCAACTCCTCGGCAACCTTTTTCCTAGAATCAAAACACTTGAAAACAAGTTAGAACACGATGAGAGTGATTGTGATCATTAAAATCCAAGAGAGAGGGGTACAAAACTGTTGATCCTCGATCTCCACCAGGACCTCCGCAAAGGTCTCCCCATCATCAACATCCAGCTCCCCATGGTCAATGAAGTGTGACGGGTCGTGCATGTATCTCCTCAGCTGAGATACGTGGAAGACGTCGTGCACCCGGTGCAACTGAGGTGGTAGAGCCAGACGATAAGCCACCTCGCCAATCCTACTGAGGACCTGGAAAGGTACGATGAAGCATGGAGACAACTTGCCACCTCGGCCAAATCTATATAATCCACATCAAGGTGAGACACGCAAGAAGACGTGGTCTCCATCCTCAAACTCTAGTGGCCTCCACCTCCTGTCAGCACAAGACTGTTTCCGGTTCTAAGCTGTCCTCATACGCTCATGGATGACTTGGACCTTGCTGGTCCTACAAGAGTTGCTGAGATTTCTTCCTTGCCAATAAGAGAAATCCGGTCTCATCCCCTGGATGAACCATGTTCTTCACCTAATACAGTCAATCCCGACATGGATGATACTAATCCATACCAAGGATGACGTCGTAAGGCCTCGACGCTACTACCAAGAGATCCAACCGTTACTCTCACCTCCAAGGGTTGAGTCACACTGTCGGCATCAGTGTGTGGTAACTGGGTCTCCTCCAGTAGATGTCTCACAAGTGAGGGTCAATTCAACAGTCTAAACTGGAACCTCTTAGTAACAACACAAAATAGGACAGGAATGAAAACATCACAAAGGCATGCGTCTTTTATTATTGCAGCTCATAATAAAAGGACACTACACAACAGCAACAAGGAACTAGAAGTACCAAAGACGTATCCACTAGTTCTGCTCCTGTCCATCTGCTCCTAGAGCTCCATGATCGAAGGACTCAGCTGCCTGAAGCTGAGCTCTCCCATGTCCACCAACTCCCTGCGGTCGGGGTGGACCTCCTAGTGGTGGTGGTGGCAACACCTCGAAGCGTCGTCCACTACGGGCTGCTCGGCCAGCTCCTCTGCCACGGTCTCCTGCTCCATGCGATCCGCCTCGATCGAACCTCTGCCTCTGCCTAAGAGGTCCTTTGTTCATCTTCTAGTCATCCGTATGGCGGGTCGGACAGTCACGAGCCATGTGACCAATCCTGCCGCAGGAGTAACAATTTCCTCTCATAGTAAGTTGTTGTCCACCTCAGGTGCCTCGCACAATTGACCCTGTGTCACGTGGTCGACCACCGGTCGGTCTAGTCCTCTTGGACCCCTGCGTCATCTGTCTACTGCCCGCTGTAGAAGACTCTGCCACATGCCAGCTAGTTGTGAGTCCTACTGCTGGAGACTGCTCAGCAATGAAACTCTCTACTAAGAGGGCTCGCTCCAACACTCCTGTATGTGCTGGAATGCTGTGAGAAACAACTGAAGCTCTAATCTCTTGCCTGATCCCCTGCTCAAAGGTTCGGGCCCTGAAGAATGGGTCCCGTACCATGTCCGTGGAATAGCGCGAGAGATCGGTAAACCTCACTGCGTACTGTGCTACTGTCATGCTGCCCTGCCGCAGCTGTACTAGCTCCTGAATTCACACCGCTCTGAGGGTGGCTGGGATGAACTCTGAGCGAAAAAGGCTCTCAAAATCTGTCCAAAGGAGTGATGCCTCTTTGTGCACCTGGAGCATCAAGCTCCACCATCTGCCTGTTGCCGCATGTAGGAGGCTCGCTGCAAGGACCACCATAAGGTATGCTGGTGTCCTCACTAGTCGGAAAACTCGCACCACTGCCTCCAGCCAGTCCTCGGCTGCCTGGGGGTCCATCTCCCCACGGAACCTAGGCGGTCGCTCATGCTGAAACTCGTGCAGAGCACTAAGGCGACGTGCATCGTCAGTGGCTGGGGCTGGAAGCATCGGTGGCTCGGCGGGTAGAGGTACCGCCGGTGCCTCTAATGTCAAAGGGCCCTGTACCGAGGCCTCGTCGTTCGGCGGGCTGTCGTCACGTACCACTCTTGGAACCCTAGCTGGCTGCTGTCGTGGGCCCATCCTGAAAAGGAAACAGGTGCGCCACGGTCAGAACAGTATACCTGGTGAGCTGATATGAAGTAATCACAAAGGAAACTTGAAACACACATGCAATCAATGTTTTCGTGCATTAAGTCGGAAATCAGAAGTCAGGGTCCTAGTGTACGAATACGTCGGCCGCCGCACCAACACTGGACTCCCTAGACTGATAACCACACCCAATACGCTAAACACTATTGCTTCACATAGAAGAAAGATCAGAGTCTGTAGTAGAACCGACCATCTCTGATACCAATTTGTCACGACCCGTCCTCGGGGCCCGTGCCGTGACTACCCCAAGCCCGCCTTGCATAGGCCAGGGGCTGGTGACTAGCACCAAGGCGTAAATCCTGGTAAAATGGGAAGGAATTGCCTTTGTAAAGTAAACAAGCACTACAGAGTAAGCATGCAGAAAAAGTAAACACTAAGTAAAATCTGTTACAACAGTAAGTGCGGAAAAGTAAAGGGGGCCGGAAATACAAGCCCAACTGTAAAGTACAACTGAAAGGGGAAAAACAGCAACTGAAAAAGTAAAGGTGCAACGTCGAGCCATCCTCTGGAAGTCCCTCCTGAAGGGTGGGTACAGAAAGCCTCCACTGCTCCTCCGGTCTAGCCTACCGCTCCGAGTACACCTCGCCCAGTGGTCCACCTCCAGGTACCGTCCTTCTCCGCAAGCCTCCACCATGATCAGCGTTGCCCTTCGTCTGCAACCAACACAACGTAGTGTAGGCATAGCCCGTTCAGGGGTGAGTATAAGCAACTCAGTAGGGACCCCGAGACCCCCGAAGGTCTCCCAGAATCCACAAAGGATAAACCACAAAGGTAAGATACAATCACGAAGTAACATCCGACACGACTTAGGTATATGCCCATACATATACCTAAGTCATCAATTCTCACTCGGCTCCAACATCCGAGCTCAAGTACCACCCAATCCACACAGGAAAGCAAAACGTGAAATCCACACAGGATAGCTCAACACAATCCACAAAGGAAAGTAAAACGTAAATCCACACAGGATAGCTCAACACAACCCACAAAGGAAAGTAAAACAGAGTTTCAGCTCACACAGGATATACTTCTTCGTAAGACGATAGAGATGATAAGATGTAGCCACTGATTCATCTAAGCCGTCAGACCCACAAAGGATCGGTACGTACTAACCCCCGTAATGACCCACATAGGATCGATCATGAAGTTGAAACCATAGCTATTGGGAAACTTCTTCTCCATCAAGCACAGTGGTTATACCGCTACAACCAAGCGCTTCCCTCCAACCTTGGACTGCTGTTGTACTCCACCTATCGAGTACTGCGGGCCTGCTGCTACAACCGAGCTCTCTCCCATGCTGTTATAACAAAGCGCTCCTCCGTCGTGGGTCTGCCGCTACAACCAAGCGCTCCCCTGTGCCGCTACAACCAAGCGCACCTCTGTCGTGGGTCTGCCGCTACAACCAAGCGCTCCCCTGTGCCGCTACAACCAAGCGCACCTCTGTCGTGGGTCTGCCGCTATAACCAAGCGCTCCTCCGCCGTGGGTCTGCCGCTGCAACCAAGCGCTCCCCACTGGGCTATCCGTAACACACCGAGTCGTTCGATCAGCAGTCGTCAAGTCTCAACCGACTCTAGGGTTTCCGCACACAGCATGATCATTCCGGGAGGGTCCACTCCAAGAGCTAAGTTGTCGATGCATCAACTGACATGCAGTCCGGAGTTGATGTATCCCAAGATGTACCGTAGTGGTCACTACCGAAAACACGGAGGATTCCCATACTGTTCTCATCATCGTCGCAGTCGAATCCACCGAAGATCTCTGTATAGTCGTCGTTGTCGAAGTCGCAGCCAGCACTAGGGTCCCCGCACACAGCAAGCTCGTCCGGGAGGGTCCGCTCCACGAGCCGAGAGGCTGATACATCAACTGACACAAAGTCCAGAGCTGATGTATCCAAAAGTTCCGTATCGTCAAGAGGAACTCAACACCGCAGACGGCGCGTCAATCGGACGCCCGGTCTGAGAGTTATTAGCGTTTTCGTCCCAGGGGCCCGGTTGGTTTTTAAGGCAAAACCAACCCGACCGTAATCCACCTGCGTCCAAACCTCGGGTGGAGTATGCCAAAAGATCCGTCTCACTTAAAGGAATCCCCCAAAGTCGACGGCACGTCAATCGGACGTCCGAAGGTCAAGATATGAGCGTTTCCGCTCCGAGGGCCCGGTTGGTTTCGTGAACGAACCAACCCGACCGAACCCAAAGTTTCCCAAAACCTTGAATGCGATATAACGAAATGGCCGTCTCGATCCAAGGATCACATCACCACTAACTGCGCGTCATTCGGAGGCCCGTAGCTCAAGTTACATGCAAAAGACCGAAAACGGTCCGAAGACGGGGGGGGGGGGGGGGGGGTCTGGGCCCGGACCGACCCGGCCCAACCCCCCTGGGTCGGCCCGAACCGGGTCGACCTGACCCGGGTCTGGGTCGGACCTAGTTCGGTGCGGCCCGGTCCGGCCAGGGCGCGACCCGGCCGGTCGGACCGGCCTGGCTCGGCTCGGCCGAGCGGCCGACCGAGGGAGCCGCGTGGCGCTGCCCCCGCGGAATGAAGAAGTCGCGGCCCTCGAGGGGCCGCGCTGGAGTCAACGGACACGGCAGAGGCCGCATCCCGTGCCTGTGATCCAGTCCCGCGCGGCCGCCGCCGCCGCGGCTGAAGCCGCGGCGGCCCGGTTTGGCGGCGCGCCGGGGCGCCACCGGAGGCTTCCGCGGGCCACCAGAGTTGCTCCCGTGGTCCGTTTTCCTTCCCGTCTGCGCCGCTGCTCCTCCCGGGTCCCGTTCTTCACTGCAGAAACATCAAATCGCCCTTGCATCACATTTTATCATCGCCCGCCAAATCCGCACAATAACGAAGAACTGCGGAGGGTTATCGGGCCGTGTTCGTTTGGCCCGCACCCTCCGCATTAGGCGGTATCAATCGGGATGATTAATCAACACATAGAAAACATAACCAAAAACAATTTTAATGAATTAAAATTGTTCTTATGAACTGGGTTCTTCATTTTAAAAGAAACGATCACGGGAATATAAATTATTTCACAACAACCCCTACCTCGTCAAGTCATCGCTCGCGCGTTCTTTGCGTATTTGATCGCCGCGTCGTCGTGGAAAGGCGTTGCGTCGTCACGGAAGGGTGTCGCGTCGTCGCGGAAAGGCATTACATCATCGCGGAAGGGCGTCACGTCGTCGCGGAAAGGCATCACGTCGTCTTGGAAGGGCGTCACGTCATCACGGAAGGACGTCGCGTCGTCGCAGAAAGGCATCGCGTCGTCGCGGAAGGGCGTCGCGTCGTCGCGGAATACGGTGACGCGTCGACGAACTCCGAGGTTCAAGAACATGAAGATTTAATTATATCGATTAAATACATGTGTTGTTATAAACCACAAAGAAGATTTAAAAGAAACCCGAAATCTCCTACCTCAAACAGTTGGTGATCGGAGATCGTTGCGGGGAGGAACGTCTCGGAAGAAGCATCGTCAATCTCCGAGGGTGATGTCGTTCTTCGCGTTCTTCACGTTCTTCGCATTCTTCGCAAAGGAGGATGAAGGCACAAAGTTGTCAAAACCTCTCAACGAGCATTTTCCCAGAAGTCGTGCATTGGTCTTATTTTATTATTACGCCAACGGATTGAAAATAGGTTAAGAAACAATTAAATTAATTCATCGAATTAATTCAACAAATAAAACCGCCCAATTAATTCAACGAATAAAATCGCCCAATTAATTCAACGAATAAAAACTCCCAATTAATTGGTGCATTAAAAAATTAAGAAAACGCGTCAGTTGACTTTCATAATGATGGGTTTTCGCGGGTGCGTTACTTAGCGGAAAGAAACGGTGGGGATCGTGCGGGCCCCACCTCACAAATATCCTACCAAGAGGGTAGGATATTTCTGGATAGCACCCTATCCGCATCAACTCAGCTTAAGCTACTTTAAGTGGCTTCAAGTGGCTTCCAAGCGGCTTAAGTAAAATAAAATAAAGTTCGTCGTACAATTTATTTTATTTCTTAACTTTAAGCCCAAAAATTAAAAACCACACCCGAGCAAATGCAACTCCAGAAGAGAAATTTTTAAGCAATTACCGACCCTGCGATTCCATCGGTGCCCTCAGAATTCTATTCCAAGAACCGGTTCAAAAGTTAGAAAAACCTGCTCCTCCGTTCACTGAACGTACCCGAGCCAAACTTCAGAAAATGATTCCGGGCACACCGGGCCTCAGAATCAGGTGCCGTCAGAAACTGAGTTCTTGTAAAATTCCAAAGAAAATTAAGAAAAAAATTTACTTGAAATTTACGGGTCTTTACATTACTCCCACCACAGGGCTTTACGTCCCCGTAAAGCATCACCACAAACTTAGGGATACAAAGGCGGTACTGAGCACGCATCCGAGCCTCCCGCTCCAAAGTGCTCTCCTGGAGGTTCCCGTGCTGCTATCTGATGCACACAAGAGGAATCGATCGTCCATGTAGGACCCGCTCCTTTTGATCCTCGATCTCCACCAGGGCCTCGGCAAAGGTCACCCCATCATCAACATCCAGCTCCCCATGGTCAATGAAGTGTGACGGGTCGTACACGTATCTCCTCAGCTGAGATACGTGGAAGACGTCGTGCACTCGGTGCAACTGAGGTGGTAGATCCAGGCGATAAGCCACCTCGCCAATCCTGCTGAAGACCTGGAAAGGTCCGATGAAGCATGGAGACAACTTGCCACCACGGCCAAATCTCCATAATCCACATCGAGGTGAGACACACAAGAAGACGTGGTCGCCATCCTCGAACTCTAGTGGCCTCCGCCTCCTATCAGCACAAGACTTTTTCCGGTTCTGAGCTGTCCTCATCTGCTCATGGATGACTTGGACCTTTCTGGTCCAACAAGAGTTGCTGAGATTTTTTCCTTGCCGATAAGAGAAATCTGGTCTCATCCCCTGGATGAACCATGTTCTTCGCCTAATACAGTCAATCCCGACATGGATGATACTAATCCATACCAAGGATGACGTCATAAGGCCTCGACGCTACTACCAAGAGATCCAACCCTTACTCTCTCCTCCAAGGGTTGAGTCACACTGTCGGCATCAGTGTGTGGTAACTGGGTCTCCTCCAGTAGATGTCTCACAAGTGAGGGTCAAGTCAACAGTCTAAACTGGAACCTCTTAGTAACAACACAAAAGAGGACATGAATGAAAACATCACAAAGGCATGTGTCTTTTATTATTGCAGCTCATAATACAAGGACGCTACACAACAACAACAAGGAACTAGAAGTACAAAAGACGTATCCACTAGTTCCGCTCCTGTCCATCTGCTCCCAGAGATCCATGATCGAAGGCCTCAGCTGCCTGAAGCTGAGCTCTCCCATGTCCACCAACTCCCTACGGTCGGGGTGGACCTCCTGGTGGTGGTGGTGGAAACACCTCGAAGCGTCGTCCACTACCGGCTGCTCGGCCAGCTCCTCTACCATGGTCTCCTTCTCCATGCAATCCACCTCGATCGAACCTATGCCTCTGCCTAGGAGGTCCTTCATTCATCTGCTGGTCATCCGTATGGCGGGTCGGACAGTCACGAGCCATGTGACCAATCCCGCCGCAGGAGTAACACTGTCCACTCATAGTAAGTCATTGTCCACCTAGGGTGCCTCGCACAATTGACCCTGTGTCATGCGGTCGACCACTGGTAGGTCTAGTCCTCTTGGACCCCTGCGTCATCTGTCTACTGCCCACTGCAGAAGACTCTGCCGCATGCCGTCTAGTGGTGGGTCCTGCTGCTGGAGACTGCTCAACAATGAAAATCTCCACTAAGAGGGCTCGCTCCAACACTCCTGTCTGTGTCAGAATGCTATGAGAAACAACTGAAGCTCTGATCTCTCTCCAGAGCCCCTGCTCGAAGGTTCGGGCCCTGAAGAATGGGTCTCGTACTATGTCCGTGGAATAACGCGAGAGATCGGTAAACCTCTCCGCGTACTGGGCTACAGTCATGCTGCCCTGCCGCAGCTGTAGTAGCTCCTGAATGTGCACCGCTCGGAGGGTGGCTGGGACAAACTCTGAGCGAAAAAGGATCTCAAAGTCCGTCCAAAGGAGTGATGCCTTGTCGTGCACCTGGAGCATCAAGATCCACCATCTTCCTGCAGCCGCATGTAGGAGGCTCGCTGCAAGGACCACCATACGGTCTGCTGGTGTCCTCACTAGTCGGAAAACTCGCACCACTGCCTCCAGCCAGTCCTCGGCTGCCTGGGGGTCCATCTCCCCACGGAACCTAGGCGGTCGCTGGTGCTGAAACTCGTGCAGAGCACTAAGGCGACGTGCATCGTCAGCGGCTGGGGCTGGAATCATCGGTGGCTCGGCGGGTAGAGGTACCGCCGATGCCTCTGCTGTCAAAGGGCCCTGTACCGAGGCCTCGTTGCTCGGCGGGCTGTCGTTACGTACCACTCTCGGAACCCTAGCTGGCTACCGTCGTGGGGCCATCCTGAAAAGGAAACAGGTGCGCCACGGTCAGAACAGTATACCTGGTGAGATGATATGAAGTAATCACAAAGATAACTTGAAACACACATGCAATCAATGTTTTCGTGCATTAAGTCGGAAATCAGAAGTCAGGGTCCTGGTGTACGGATACGTCGGCCGCCGCACCAACACTGGACTCCCTGGACTGATAACCACACCCAATACGCTAAACACTATTTCTTCACATAGAAGAAAGATCAGAGTCTACGGTAGAACCGACCACCTCTGATACCAATTTGTCACGACCCGTCCTCGGGGCCCGTGCCGTGACTACCCCAAGCCCGCCTTCCATTGGCCAGGGGCTGGTGACTAGCACCAAGGCGTAAATCCCGGTAAAATGGGAAGGTATAGCCTTTGTAAAGTAAAAAAGCACTATAGAGTAAGCAAGCGGAAAAAGTAAACACTAAGTAAAACCTGGTACAACAGTAAGTGCGGAAAAGTAAAGGGGGCCGGAAATACAAGACCAACTGTAAAGTATGACTGAAAGGGGAAAAAAACAACTGAAAAAGTAAAGCCGCAACGTCGAGCCGTCCTCTGGAAGTCCCACTTGAAGGGTGGGTACAGAAAGCCTCCACTGCTCCTCGGGTCCACCCTACCGCTCCGAGTACACCTCGCCCAGTGGTCCACCTCCAGGTACTGTCCTGCTCCGCAAGCCTCCACCACGATCAGTGTTGTCCGTCGTCTGCAACCAACACAACGTAGTGCGGGCATAGCCCGTGCATGGGTGAGTATAAGCTACTCAGTAGGGACCCCGAGACCCCCGAAGGTCTACCAGAATCCAAAAAGGAAAAACCACAAAGGAAAGATACAATCACGAAGTAACATCCGACACGACTTAGGTATATGGCCATACATATACCTAAGTCATCAATTCTCGCTCGACTCCAACATCCGAGCTCAATTACAACCCAGTCCACACAGGAAAGCAAAACTTGAAATCCACACAGGATAGCTCAACACAATCCACAAAGGAAAGTAAAACGTAAATCCACATAGGATAGCTCAACACAATCCACAAAGGAAAGTAAAACAGAGTTTCAGCTCACACAGGATATACATCTTCGTAAGACGATAGAGATGATCAGATGTAGCCACTGATTCATCTAAGCCGTCAGACCCACAAAGGATCGGTAGGTACTAACCCCCGTAATGACCCACATAGGATTGATCATGAAGTTGAAACCATAGATATTGGGATACTTCTTCTCCATCAAGAACAATGGTTATGCCGCTACAACCAAGCGCTTCCCTCCAACCTTGGACTGCTGTAGTACTCCACCTATCGAGTACTGCAGGCCTGCTGCTACAACCAAGCGCTCTCCCGTGCCGCTACAACCAAGAGCTCCTCCGTCGTGGGTCTGCCGCTACAACCAAGCGCTCCCCTGTGCTACTACAACCAAGCGCACCTCTGTCGTGGGTCTACCGCTACAACCAAGCCCTCCCCTGTACCGCTACAACGAAGTGCACCTCTGTCATGGGTCTGCCGCTACAACCAAGCGCTCCCCCTCATAGCCTCCAGAGGTACTCCTTCTGTTGAGTACCGCGGGTCTGCCGCTACAACCAACCGCTCCTCCGCCGTGGGTCTACCGCTACAACCAAGCACACCCCACTGCGCTATCCATAACACACCGAGTCGTTCGATCAGCAGTCGTCAAGTCTCAAACGGATCTAGGGTTTCTGCACACAGCATGCTCGTTCCGGGAGGGTCCACTCCACGAGCTAAGTGGTCGATGCATCAACTGACATGCAGTCCGGAGTTGATGTATCCCAAGATGTACCGTAGTGGTCACTGCCGAAAACACGGAGGATTCCCGTACTGTTCTCATCATCGTCGCAGTCGAATCCACCGAAGATCTCTGTATAGTCGTCGTCGTCGAAGTCGCAGCCAACACTAGGGTCCCAGCACACAGCAAGCTCATTCGGGAGGGTTCGCTCCACGAGCCGAGAGGCTGATACATCAACTGACACAAAGTCCAGAGTTGATGTATCCAAAAGTTCTGTATCGTCAACAGGAACTCAACACCACAGATGAAGCGTCAATCAGACCCCCGGTCTGAGAGTTATTAGCTTTTTCGTCCTAGGGGCCCGGTTGGTTTTTAAGGAAAAACCAACCTGACCGTACTCCACCTGCGTCCAAACCTCGGGCGGAGTATGCCAAACGATCCGTCTCACTTAGAGGAATCCAACCAAGTCGATGACACGTCAATCAGACATCCGAAGCTCAAGATATGAGCGTTTCGGCTCCGAGGGCCCGGTTGGTTTCGTGAACGAACCAACTCGGCCGAACCCAAAGTTTCCCGAAACCTTGAGTGCGATATACTGAAACGACCGTCTCTATCCAAGGATCGCATCTCCACTAACGAAACGTTGTTCGGAGGCTCGTAGCTCAAGTTACAGGCAAAATACCGAAAAGGGTCCGAAGACAGGGGGGGTCTGGGCCTGGACCGACCCGGCCCAACCCCCCCTGGGTCGGCCCGAACCGGGTCGGACCCGGTTCGGCGTGGCCCAGTCCGGCTAGGGCGCAACCCGGCCGGTCGGACCGGCCTGGCTCAGCTCGGCCGAGTGGCCGTCCGAGGGAGCCGCGGGGCGCTGCCCCCGCGGAATGAAGAAGCCGCGGCCCTCGAGGGGCCGCGCTGGAGTCAACGAATGCGGAAAAGGCCGCATCCCGTGCCTGTGAGTCGGACCCGCGTGGCTGTGGGTTTTCTGGCCGCCGTCGCCGCCGGAGGCTTCCGCGGGCCACCGGAGTTGCTACGGTGGTCCGTTTTCCTTCCCGTCTGCGCCCCAGCTCCTCCCGGGTCCCGTTCTTCACTGCAGAAACATCAAATATCCCGTGCGTCACGTTTTATCATCACCCACAAAATCCGCACAATAACGAAGAACTGCGGAGGGTTGTCGGGCCGTGTTCGTTTGGCCCGCACCCTCCGCGTTAGGCGGTATCAATCGGGAGGATTAATCAACACATAGAAAACATAACCAAAAACAATTTTAATGAATTAAAATTGTTCTTATGAACCGGTTTATTCATTTTAAAAGAAACGATCACGGGAATATAAATTATTTCACAATAACCCCTACCTCGTCAAGTCGTCGCACTCGCGTTCTTTGCGGATTTGATCGCCGCGGAAGGAGGCGATCGTCGCGTCGCGGAAGGGTGTCACGTCATCGCGGAAAGGCGTCGCGTCGTCGCGGAAGGGTGTCGCGTCGTCGCGGAAAGGCGTCGCTTCGTCGCGGAAGGGCGTCGCGTCGTCGCGGAAGGGCGTCGCGTCGTCGCCGAAATGTGTCGCCTCGTCACAGAAGGGTGTCGCGTCGTCACGGAATACGGTGACACGTCGACGAACTCTGAGGTTCAAGAACATGAAGATTTAATTATATCGATTAAATCCATGTGTTGTTATAAACCACAAAGAAGATTTAAAAGAAACCCGAAATCTCCTACCTCAAGCAGTTGGTGATCAGAGATCGTTGCGGGGAGGAACTTCTCGGAAGAAGCGTCGTCAATCTCCGAGGGTCACGGCGTTCTTCGCGTTCTTCGCGTTCTTCGCATTATTCTCATTCTTCGCGAAGGAGGATGAATGCACAAAGTTGTCAAAACCTCTCAATGAGCTTTTTCCCAGAATTTGTGCGTTGGTCTTATTTTATTATTACGCCAACGGATTGAAAACAGGTTAAGAAATGATTAAATTAATTAATCGAATTAATTCAACGAATAAAACCGCCCAATTAATTCAACGAATAAAACCACCGAATTAATTCAACGAATAAAACCGCCCAATTAATTGGTGCGTTAATAAATTAAGAAAACGCGTCAGTTGACTTTCATAATGATGGGTTTTCGCGGGTGCGTTACTTAGCGGAAAGAAACGGTGGGGCTCGTGCGGGACCCACCTCACAAATATCCTACCAAGAGGGTAGGATATTTATGGATAGCACCCTATCTACATCAACTCAGCTTAAGATGCTTTAAGTGGCTTCAAGTGGCTTCCAAGCGGCTTAAGTGAAATAAAATAAAGTTCGTCGTACAATTTATTTTATTTCTTAACATTAAGCCCAAAAATTAAAAACCTCACCCGAGAAAACGCAACTTCGGAAGAGGTGTTTCTAAGCAATTACCGACACTGTGATTCCATCGGTGCCCTCAGAATTAGATTCCGAGCACCGGTTCAAAAGTTAGAAAAACCCACTCGTCCGTTCACTGAACGTACCCGAGCCAAACTTCGGAAAATGATTCCGGGCACACCGGGCCTCGGAATCAGGTGCCGTCAGAAACTGCGTTCTTGTAAAATTCCAAAGAAAATTAAGAAAAAAATTTCCTTGAAATTTACAGGTCTTTACAGGCTGTCCAGTGGGGAATACAGTAAACGGGCAGACTGGCCACCAAATATCAGGCTATCTTATGAAGAGTGTAGTGACCTGGCTGCTATATCGCGATAAGATGGTCTAGTGACCAAGGTTTTCGACACAACATCTAAGGCTGTGGATGATGGACTATTCCACGGCTCTCCTGCCATTGATCCCCAAAATAGCTCTCTATGGTCTCTAGTTGAGGTAGAGGGTGCTTTTGGTGATGGCGGTGGTGATTGCGTGGTTGGTCCCTGGCGAAACACCATATTTTCTTCCTCTTGGATATACCTGCAGAAGGAGGTAGGGATCCGGTGGACCTTACACTCCCAAAGTATGAGGCTAATGTGCCTTGTTCGTGCCCCAACCCTTGACTCGGAGGACTGAGTGGAGGGTTACAGTGCTGAGTCGTACTCTACTTCAGAATCTGAGAAGAGGATTGGATTGATATCTTCTTGGAAATTCCCATAATTCTTCGTATGGCGGAAATGACCCAAATTATTGCCACTGGATGGATCTTCTGAATAGGGAAGATTTCTGACACGAGGAGGTCCTACGACCATACTGGTGCTAGGGCGAAGAGGATTTCTACCTGAGTAAGCCGGGGTGCATCGAGCACCAGGACATATATCAAAGGGGACATGGGGAGGACCTTCGTGGGTAGTTCTGGAGTGGGTAAAACCTCCACTAGAGATAGTAGGAGCATGGGGAGTACCTCCATGTTTATTTCCCCTGGTGACATCAGTGCGAGGATGGTCCTCGTACTGGACGAACTGAACATGTGTAGGATCACCGTGATGGGTGTTGGTGAAGTGAAGATGGCCCCCATACCTCTAATTTCTAGGGTGAGGAGGACTTTATCCAGCTTCTATGAGAACGTGGGGAGGGCCCCCAGATTGGAGAGTGATCGGAAGTGAAACGTCCCCACACCGGCGATCTGAGGCAGGAGGAATGACTCTATACCCGGTGTAATGAGCATGAGAGAGACTTCCGTTCTGAACATCACCACTGTGGGGAGGACTCCCATTTGGATTGAAGGTGACACCGGGTAGACCTCCATTCCAAGCTTGGAAGTGGGGAATATCTGCATTCTCCATGGTAGTGGTACGAGGAGGACCTCTGTTCTGGGTGTCGTTGCCACGAGTTAGTCCGCGACAACCACTGCTTGTGCCGGTGACCAAGAGAGTTGACTCAGCCTTCCCGTGGGGCGTTTGGGGCCTTGATCCTGGTCGGGTGTATAAATTCCCTTTCTCAGTGTATACAGGGAGATGGTGATATGCATCGACAGTGGATCGTGCCATAGTAGCTGCTGACGTTGACTCCCCTTGGTGGGCATCCTCTTTAGCTTATATCCAACACTGGAATTGGGTCAGATGGACCAGAGTTAGTGGTACAGGTACATGGATTACCTACTACTCATCCAGTAAGACCAGGTGGTGGTGTTGACGTGGCTGGGTGGGGACCCTCGCTGGGTGTCCCTGGAATGGGACTCTGATCGGGCTGGCCTAGACATCCCTTAACTCATTGGGATAGGGCAAGGAGTCATCAAGGCGTTTTGGGGACAGGCTCCCAAAACATTTATATGTTGGAGTGGGGAGCTGTGGCTCCCTAAACAGCCCTCAGGGGCGGTGTTGATGATGAGGCACAGACACCTCTAAATCCAGGCAGGCCATATCCCTCGTAAGTATGATCCCCTCCTTCACATACCGGCATACAAGGTCATTGATCAACCTCCGTTGAACAACCTCGGACGAGGAGATAGTGCTGGGGCACCCTACAGTCGTGGCCTTTGAGACCGCCACGTAAGAGGCTGAGCCACGTAGGACTAATATGCTGGTACTACACCTACCCCTACGTTGGTGGGCGGGTGGTGATCGAGTTCCGGGTGCGGCAACTTGATTCCAGTGCCCCAACGTCATCCCGTGTTCCATGACTGGTAAGAGGGGTCCATGATGACAACGTCACAGATCGGGATCTTCAATTTTCTACTGCCCCAACTTCTGGTGGGTTTCATGCGAGGCCCACTATTTTCTTGGTGGAACCCAGCGCCAGATAACTCGATCGGGTGACATGCTATTCCACTAATGTCTCGAACTCTACTAATCTCCATATTTAGGAGAAGTGTTTAACGTCGGGTTCACCATTTCTGTTTCCAATGCTTTCACCGGGGAGTGTGTGTCCGTCAGTTCGAGGATAATGGTACTGTTTGTTGCCCCGCATTCCCGCTTTCCAAAGGTGGGAGACATCTGTTCCTTGTTCAGGGACGTTTTCTCCATGATCAAAACATGATGATGGGATGTCGATTCATCCTTCTGTGGATTCCTCCTCGAAACTCGTCACCTAATCTGGGATCCCTTATAGACTTTAGATGTTGTTTGTGAAACTCTTACTAGTTCCATACCTTCATGGAAACCAGTTAATTACATTTCTTCTATCAGGACATTCCAGGGGGTCCGGTCAGGGAAGCAACCTTCAGTTGGGGGAGTAGTCATGTTGGACTTGTAACACCCCTGAAAAAGTGAGACTTAAAAGGCGAAATGTTACTACCCATGTCAACAAGGTGCACCTTCCTTTTTAGGATTCTGTCTGATTAGAACCCCACAGTTAAGCGTGCTTGGCCTGGAGTAGTGATCAGGATGAGTGACCTTCTGGGAAGTTTCCAGGATGTGTGTGAGTGAGGACAAAACACACTGGAAATGACATGTGTTGGCCTGTGGGGACAGTCATTAGTCTGATAAGCGACCCTAGTGAGTAATAGCCTATGGTGTGCTAAGAAGGCAACCAAGATATTACAAGAGACCCATGGGGTCAGATGATAAGGTTCATGGCCCAGGAGGTGGGTCATGACAAATGGTATCAGAGCCAATACCCAGCTAGAAGTGCTTAGGCACTGCCTGTGTTTTAGGCTTGGGGTCCACAACGAGGGCGTTGTGCTTTAAAGGGGTGGATATTGTAACACCCCTGAAAAAGTGAGACTTAAAAGGCTAAATGTTACTACCCATGTCAACAAGGTGCACCTTTCTTTTCAGGAGCCTATCTGATTAGAACCCCATAGTTAAGCGTGCTTGGCCTGGAGTAGTGATCAGGATGGGTGACCTTCTGGGAAGTTTCCAGGATGTGTGTGAGTGAGGACAAAACACACTGGAAAGGACATGTGTTGGCCTGTGGGGACAGTCATTAGTCTGATAAGTGACCCTAGTGAGTAATAGCCTATGGTGTGCTAAGAAGGCAACCAAGGTATTACAGGAGACCCATGGGGTCAGATGATAAGGTTCATGGCCCGGGAGGCAGGTCATGACAGGACATCACCGGCGTGTTTGGACATTGGAACAATAGAACATATGGGTTTATTCCCCTTGTTATAGGGCTTCTTGAGGGCGTAGAAGCTCGAGGAATCCCATGTCGAACGTGGGGTATTTTATGCCATAGGCATGAATCTAAGGTTTTCCTCAGCTTCCTTTTTTTAAAAAAGGGTATGCTGCAGGTTTAACATATTGCAGAGATAGATCAGACTGATCAGAACACGGACTAGAGTGGATCAGGTGAGCGCAACCCCCGAAGGGAACACCAATGTTGGCCTGTGGGGACAGTCATTAGTCTGATAAGCGACCCTAGTGAGTAATAGCCTATGGTGTGCTAAGAAGGAAACCAAGGTATTACAAGAGACCCATGGGGTCAGATGATAAGGTTCATGGCCCGAGAGGCGGGTAATGACATGACATCACCGGCGTGTTTGGACATTGGAACAATAGAACATATGGGTTTATTCCCCTTGTTATAGGGCTTCTTGAGGGCATAGAAGCTCGAGGAATCCCATGTCGAACGTGGGGTATTTTATGCCATAGGCATGAATCTAAGGTTTTCCTCAGCTTCCTTTGTTTAAAAAAGGGTATGCTGCAGGTTTAACGTATTGCAGAGATAGATCAGACTGATCAGAACACGGACTAGAGTGGATCAGGTGAGTGCAACCCCCGAAGGGAACACCAATGTTGGGGTTAACACGGGGTTAGCTACCAGATCATTGTTGAAGTGAATGGGGAATGGGGTGGCATGATCCCACTGGGATGTGGCGACCTCGGTAAGAACCAAAATGGATGATGGATGGTTAAGTGAAGTGGGTGGAGAATGAGATGGAGTTGACTCAAGGACGAAGATGATGTAGGGCTTGAGTCTCTAAGAGACCTCCTACATATCCCTATGGCAGGGAATCAAAGTCCTCATAGTTCACCTGACAATGGCTTACAATCAAATGGGGTTGAAAAAGACTTACTGCTGGATGGGGTCACAACGGCTTACTACTGGATGGGGTCATAATGACTTACATTGAACCTCATAGAGGCTTCTTACGTACCCTATCCAGGAGACAAGGATCAAAGCCCATGTAGTTCAAGATGGAGTGGGAACCTACTTAAAGATGGCTGGGACTACTGAGTGTTGGGATTGAACCTCAAGGAGGCTTCCTACACACCTTGCCTTGGATAGGATCAAAGTCCACGAAGTTCAGGATGGTGTTGACAAACCGACGTGAAGGGGGTAAGAGCGAACAATGGGTGGTGGGCTTGAACCTCAGGGAGGCTTCCTACGTACCTTGACTTGGAAAGGATCAAAGACCTCGTAGTTCAGGTGGTGTGTGTGGGACTTACACTCGAGGATTCCCAGAGAGGATGTCATGGTCGATGCTTTCTCTAAGCCCATGTGAGTAATGCTTGGTGTGAGAAACAAGAGAAAAAAGAGACCCAGCGATCACATCATGGAAGGAGTGTGTGTGGGAAGTGGAATGGGAGATTACACGCGGTTAGCAGCCCAAAGAGGAAATAGGGGCTTACGCATGCTTAGAAGCCTGAGGTGATGGAGATTAGGACATACTATAGGATTGAGGTCTGGATGGTGAAAAAGCCCAGTGGGAGGGTGATTTGGCACCCAGGAAGAGAGGAGGAGCAAGGATGCTACCTCATGCAAGGAAATCTAGGGGATTACACCAAGGTGGTCACCCCTTTCCCTGTGGACAGTCACCACTTAGATAAAGAGGATACCATTCCATGTGAGGAATGATCTCACTCCTATGGAGACCAGTGGGAGTGAAGAATGTCCAAGGTGGGGGAACCCCATGTTTGACGCATGGGGCGTGGTCATAGATTAACGTCATGTGCTGAGGATGATGGTCCTTGGAAGTTTAATGTCTTGAAGCTCGGACAAGGAGGGTTCACTTTGCACCCCTAGGACTTATATAACTGATACCCGCCTGCCCTTGAGGGGAGGAAGGCATCAACAATGCCATTGTTGGGGGGTGTTGAGAGGTGATTGCATTGGGGGTCTACATTAGCGTGGCTATGTGAAGAAGCAATAGTTGTTAGCGTGCCAATGAGAAGAAGCATAAGGCAAAGAAACGCATTGTGTAACACTGCCCAAGGGACTTTGAAGTTACTTCATACGATCCTAGAGGGTCGTATGAGAAAAGGGTGTGTAATGGATATGTTTAGAGAATAAGAGGCGCCCGAAAATGATGTCCGGAAGAGGGACATTGAACATGTGCGAAAGAGTATGCCCAAGGAGGATGGGTTGCGTGCAAATGGAGAAATAGCGTGGAAACGGCTAGGGTGAGGGGACCCGGAGGATTGCACACATTCATATAGGTTTTCATGCAATTTGGCATGCAGTAAAGAAAATTTCACGGAAAAGACCAGGTCGACGTGAAATTTGGGAGCCGAGTTTTTGTGCATAGTTGGAAGTGATTGTGTGCAAGGAAGAAGGGTTGCATGCAAGAAATAAATGTTGATCCCAATTGGAAGGTATTACGAACATGGGACGAGACTTAGGGATTTGGACGAAGGTTAAGCCTGAGTGGTCTCGCGCGACGATGGACCCCTGGGAAACCTATCATGAAAAATCCCATACCTAAAAGCCATATGTTTTCACGCAAGAGAGGTGGATTTTTCATAGAGGAGACAATTCAGATTCTATATCCATCAGAAGTTTAAGGGGTTTCCTTTCTATTTATAGGTGCTCGGGGTCGTCGGATCCGTGCAGAAACCGGTTTGTGCGAAATATTGTGCACCAGTGTCGGCAGCAAGAATATTCCACCACGCTGGGGTGGTCGCGTGAAAATTTCCACGTGTGCAGTTAGTGGCACGAAAGCTTCAATTCCTGTGCGGAAAAATTCCTCAGATCCCGTGGTTTTCCATGCGAGAGATATTTTTTCACGCACACCTGATATTTCTTCGCGCGACCCTTCCAGGCCCCCCTGAATGGATTGCCGGGTCAAAATATGTCTTCACTTTGTCGCACCAAAACCTCCTTCAGCCCTTGATTATTTTTCGGCATATACATAATAAATATTTCCTCATTGATGGATTTTCCGATAGTTCTACGTTTTACCATTGTTACATTTTAGGAATCAAGAGTAGATTCTCTCTAGTAGTGATCCAAACGTGTTCCAAAATCTCAGAACGTTTCTGTAGGAATATTCGTGTGTTAGAAGGTTAGAACCTATCATCTGTGTTATTAAACTTTTATTTACTCGAGAATTAATTCAAAAGGATTATTTTTTATTTCTCTTGAATTTAGAGTGTGAGGTGGAGGAAAAATTATCTCTATTATTGGGATTATTCTTGGAGAAGGGAGCTATCTATAGATTCGAGAGGTTTTCTGGAATTCATTTTGTAGAATAAAAAAATTAACTGTATCTACTAAAAAAATGATATAATTAGGTTTATATACTACTCGGGTTTAGAAATAAATATTTTCACAAGTACCCTTTAATATTTAGTTAATCAATATAGATCCCCATGTCTATAACAATAATAACAATATTATTATTTCTAGACATTCTCTTAACTTTTGAATTAGAATTAAATATTATTTATTCAAATAATATTAAATATATATTATTTCTCATCAGTGCATTAAACTTAGTCCTCTATTCCTCCACAATATTTATTGGGCCTTAAATAATTTCAATTTATTGATTAAATAAAAATCACAAGATAATTCACCAATAAGTAAAGAAAAATTATATTCACTAAATATAAAATAAATATTTATTAAATATTACATTCACATAATATTCACTCAAATATTTGGTGAAGGAATATATTTTTACTTCCTCCAGTGATTATCAAATTTATAAATTATATTTGGTCCGAAACATTCACTAACTACAGAGACATAGTGTAGTGGAAGTATGAGGTCGAATAAACAGGGAGACTGCTGTTTTGACTTTGGAGAAATATGATTCTTAAATCTGTAAGGGAGTCCATTCTAAAAGTCCTTGTTTGGGAGTTTGATTTATTTTCTATTTATGGGATGACTCTAAATTATGAACGAGGTTTTGGAATCAAATCCTATATCTGAGTGAAGGATTTCCTTTAATTATAACTTGGTAAGATTTTTTGTCTTAGACTGCGAAGCAAACATGGATTACTAGTTGACTTTGGTATTAGCCTCATACTTATACATAGGAATTAGCTATTATATGGTCAGGCGATAGTGAAAATGTAGGTACATTAATCTTGGATTATTTAAGGTAGAATGTTTCCTAATATAGTGGTCACAACTTAGTCTACTCCAATTAAGATAGGGTCATTTTTTTTCCATGCCGTGGTCAGGGATGTTTGCCCAAATGGGATAGACCGGGGGTTCATATCCTAGATACTAATTCCATTAGGGTTTCCAAGTTTATATTTAAAGGTATATTTAGTTATGAAGATACATTTCTTGATCCTTACCCCTAAGAAATTTAGCTACTCATGATGGGGTAGGACACAATTAAATAAATGGAAGAGAACATGCTTGATAGATTGATTAATGGAATTGTGATCATGAAAATGTTTGGAAATGGTAACTGAAATAAACATGTACTAATTAAATCACAATTATAAATAATAAACTTACCTGAAAAAGAGAAATGGAAACTAAAAATGATATTAGGAATTTAATGCGTTGAATAAAGAAGGATCCATAGCTCTTGGATTAATAAGAATGCACAAACACTAAGAGTTTGAGAGAGGTCAGGGTGAAAGAATCCACAAAGGAGATGAAAGGGAGAAGAGGAGCATGGTTGGAATTCCTTGAAATTCTCTCCCACTCCATTGATTATATAGGAATATTTCTACACAACATGTACTACAAGTACATGATACATAACCTTGATCTGTGTTAGTTTCCACAGATTTTGGATCTCCAGCATGGTGCATGGGTCTCTCATGAATTTAAGAGGGTTGACTGGGTACACAACGTTTGAGGTTCATTCATGACGTGTACATCATCTCTATATGTTTTTTTGCATGGATTATTCGAAGATTTCTCACCAAGGGCTTTGAATGGATTCAAAATGTGAGAGGTTCATTCACAAAGTGTAGTGGATTTTCCCCATTAGGCTTCATGGCATGGTCACAGCTTGGCTTCACGACTTTGGGCCAGCTGTGATCTTTAGGTACACAAGGTGTACAAGTGGATAATGATGTGTAATTGGCCTATTTTGCACCTTTTCTACCATTTCTTCTTTGCAAACCAGTGGATCCCTTTTTACCACAAAATTAGACACATACCAGTGCATTATCAAGTAATTTATTGAAAAACTACAAACAATTGACATAAAATTGTATATATAAATAAGGATTATCAAATCCCACCACACTTGAACAATTTATTGTTCTCAAGAAAGAACGTATCAACAAAGATTTTTTAAATGATAAGAAGTTTGAAAATAAAGAAATATTTTTTATGTACAAGCAATAAAAATTAGGTGTAATAAGAAAAAAGTCAATTTCTAGAATTAAGAATACATAGAAAGTTAGTCAAGCGTCATAGTCTAGTTTTCAAAACAAATTATAGTCTTCTAATCATAACCTCTTAACAGTTCCTTAAGTTATATTCCCAATTGTAATATACCTCACCATTATTTTCTCTCATCACTCATGTTAAAAAATGTAATTATAGGTATTCTCACACCCGAAGTACATGTTCCAAACCATATGATTACACTAGTTCTATCATCTCCACTATGTAAAGACAAGCCTAAAATTAATCTTAAGGGATTTATGAAATTGGGTTTTAATGACTCTACAGCTGTGGGTAGGTAGGTTAAATGTGTAAATCAAGCTCAAAAGGATTTTAGTCTATAAAGTACTAAGCATAGGTTTATGAACAAGTGTGATGATGTTCCTCCTTCTCATCGGTCAAATCCATATTCCATCAGCTCGGGTTGGATCCATTTGTGCAGAAAATATTTATGCAAAAACGATTCTACTAATTTCCTTTTTCTTTTTCATTTAATTTTAATTTTTTAAAAGTAATGCCAAGGATAGATCTCAAATACATCACAAAACCAGATATGATCCTTCGAGAGATTCATCAGTCTTGAAGATTGTGTTTTTTGACCCTCCTAGTGCACAACCCATATCAATTTTTACTTTATTTTTAAAATTTTCAAAGGAAAAAAATATGAATGAGTTACAATAAATGGTATGTGGATCAAAACCTCATAGTCAAGTGAGTGCACCATACATCTCTGAAAGTGGAACCATCCCATTCTATCTAAATTCCTCCCCCACACTTGTTGAAAGATATCCTTAAGAATTGTATAAGGAGTAGGGTAGAAAGGGAAATAAGCTTGGAATAACTTCATTATAAAAGGTCATTTCTGGAAAATATGGGATAAATGAAGGATAGATGGTAGGTGGGGCTAAAGGAAATTAGAAATCAAATAATTCCTCAATCATTTTAAATCTATACTTGTTCAGTCATTGTTTTGATAAGATCTTAGTGAAAGTTCTTATTGGTTTACATGCCCCATGTATCTCTCAAAAAATATGGTCAGATAAGAGTATGAAATAGAATGATTAGATTCCTCTTAGTTAGTGAGAATAAAAAACAAATTGGAAATAACAAGGGGAATATTTCCGAATTAATAGGTCAATTAATCATTATTTAGAAGATTTGGAATTTTAATTAATTCTATAAACTCAGAAATAATTATAGAAAAATCTTAGGAGTGTAACATGGTCCTTGGAACTTTTCAACTTAACGGTTTCTTTAATTACAAGGGAATAATGATTATCATTTTTAAATCATGCTTATTATTTAGAAAAATGTCTCATATAAAATTGTGATCAATAAAAATTCAAGTGTATCATCAGTGAAATGTTGAGAAGATCCCCCCACACTTAGTAAGAGATAGTGTCCCCATAGTCAATAGAATGATTTTGGGAGTAGTATGGAAGTGAATTTTAAAGTATTTGAAATGGAATATTGGGAATAAATAAAAATAATAGTGAATAGATATCTCCTTGATAAATGTGGTATTCCATGAGGGGTATTGAAGATGTCATAGGAAGAGACTCCAATGAACCTAAAAAAGTGCGAGAAGAGAAACTACTGCACTAGATAAAAAATGTTATTTCAATGGTATAATAATTGGGAATAGTAGAGAAAATAAGAAGGCACATAGATTGAGAAATTGGGATACCAATTATATTCAAATTGTGATCGTTTTACAATGTAGCTTCATGAAATACACAAAATGAAGAATGAAAAGGAAATGAAAAATACATGGCCATAACAACTACAAAAACAAGAAACGAACTATGGGTTGCCTCCCTTAAAGAGCTAACTAAACGTCATCAGTCAGCCGGGTGGACGAAGATTATTCTTAGAAGGTCCACTGGCTCAGTTTCTCCATTGTCTTTTTCTGATACTAGAGGTTGTTTCCTCAAGCTTGTGTGGTCTCTTTGGTGGGTTAAGCACTTCACCTACAGCTGCGTTAGCATGAATGATGTGTGTTAAGAATGGAATAGTTGGTCATGGCAGCTGCTTTTGGTGGTAAATTATGGGTGAGAGCTCATGAAGTTGTTAGTAAATTCTGATGATGTGCTCAATCACCCTTTGTTCCAAGACCGTTGGCAGGACAAGACCATCAAGGATGGAAGATGATTCTAGGGAGCTTCATAGGCTAAAGATACAAAGAAAAGAAAAAGTAACTGAAAATACAATAGAATGTAAAAACAAAATGTCATGAATATATATATATATATATATATATCCAAAGTGCGTACATAGGTTGGATACAAAATGAATACAAAAAGAAACCATGCCAATTACATGAAAAAGGTCCAAAAAATCCCAAAATATAGATCAAAATAAGATCAGATATCTACCCCAAAAATATCATTGAGTGTCATCCCACTACCTGGTGTCTCGATCGACTGTTCGAACATATCTGCATCAGTAGTAATAGCACTAGATTATGGACGTGTAGTGGTGGTGGGTGGTGTGGTAGCAGAGGTATGGAGATGGACTGGGTTGGTAGGTGGTGAAGTACCAATCCGTACTAGGGATGTGGGTTTGGAAGCTAGATCAATAAATGGTACCTCAAGGATTTCCTCAGTGGTAACTCTCTTGCCTCCCTGAACCTAATCCACCAGGAACTCCTGCTGGGCTGTAGTTTTAGTGAGATCAGGAGGGAGGTCTAGCTGGGTGGAAGGGGGTGGTGGAATGGTGGAGGAAGATGGTTTAATTGGGGAGGGATAGGGTAAAATGGAAAATTAAGTGTTCTCAATGAATGTGAGATGAAGGTGGGCCGATATTGGGTGAAAATTATCCAAAAGGAACTGGATATCGGCCTAGAGCTCGGTGATGGTGTGAAAGGATAGTGGTGGTATGATCGAAGGGGTGGATGTAGAGGTGGTGGTGGGTATGGGTGTAGTAGGTTCGGCCATATGAGGAGGATTGGGTGGCTCTTCTACTGTTGCTCTGTATGGATACTCCTGAGGTGCGGCCTCCTGGATTCCAAGTGCCTAGAAATAGATGTCTTCCTCTCACATGAGAATCTTCATCTTGTGGAGAATCAGTAGATCAATCAACTTGATGGGTCCAATGGAGGTGAGGGGAAGAGATGCATCAAAGATTCCCAAGAACTTGTCCAGGTGGGTGATAAAGGATCCACACAGGAGTGTTCCCCGCTTCCTATGATTTAAGACTCAGAAATATAAAGCAAATTGTGTGTCCATATTGATGGGTTTCCCATCCATGGAAGCTACAAGTATCAAAATGTCAATATGGCTGACTCTGTCATGGGTCTCTCTTTATGAAAACCATCCATGCGCCATGGATCAATGCCGGATGCGCAAGGCCATACACTATAGCTGAGTCGACCTCTTGAGTTGAGGGTCATGATACAACTAGGGGTCACAAGTGATGAGTGGCCATAGGTTTAGTGTAGTCTCATGGGATGGTTGTGTCTAGAGGGTGGGTTAAACATCCGAGATAATGAAATCCTCAGTGTAGATACCGATCCCAACATCAAACATAGAAAAACCAAGATGATGAGGTACTCCACCAAGCCAAAAACGTACATAGTCAATGGTGATCTCAAATGTGGGAAAGAAGTCAAGGAATATCTCCTGGTACTTCTCATCCAACACTACGATAATGTTGTCGATTTTCAAAGTCTCTATGAGGTGCATGACAACATCAGTAATGTTCAACTTGGAGATCACGTCCATGTCCAATGTTTTGTTGGTTTGCATTGGCTTCTCTTGTAGGTGAAGTAGATTTACCCAATGATGCAGGTTACTAAAGAAGAGCACCAGGTAAAAATAGTGGTTCTCATCGATGGATGGAGAGGATGTGTCATTCTGATTTTCGGATGTAGCACATGGGTGCTTAGAAATTGGATGCCAGCTCTCAGAGTCAGAAGAGGAGGTAGAGGGTTCAGGCTCAGGCTGGGGTCATTTGGTTCATGCCATGGTCAAGAGGATGGTGGTGCGTAGTGAGGCCGGATTTAGGTAGCCTGGTTGGGTAGTATAGGGAATATGAGAAGGGAGGGCGTATATAGGGTTGTTGGTTTGAGAGTGAAAGAGGTTTTTGGGAGGGTGTTTGGGTGAAATTATAGAGGGGGAGTCAGGGGAGACAAGGGGAGACGAGGGGTCAGAGGATATGGTGGTGCGAGTTGCGACTTATGGGCCAAGGTCTACAATTTTTAAAAACCAAACCGACCCTATACATGATGTGTACAGATAATTCAGGTCTTGCATGGGGAAAATGAAATTTGGGGTGATAATGATACAATTCATGAACATAGTGTACACGATATGTGCTTAGTTGTGTTTGGACCATTTTTTCTATTCCTTCCACAGCTCATCCTCCTTTGTACATGAGATTATTAGAAAAAAATCCTAATATAAATTATCTCAAACTTTACTTACATAGGTTGAATCATATTCATCACCTCCATTACAGCCAGGAGCTTGACTCTTTCAAAGATTAGTGGAACTTGAGGGTGATGACACAACCTTCATGGAATGTCTCTTGAAACATTTTCATCATTTGACTATTCACCTTTAATGGTGGTCCTCTATCTCATTGAATTTCAATTGTTCTATAGGAGAAAACTTGGAAAAACTCAAAAGGAAAATACCATCTTGACTTCATCTTTTTTAGAAATATTTTTAATCTTGAATTGAATAGAAAAACCTTATTCCTTGGGATGAAGGTACATCTTTTAATTCATTGGTCAAACAATTTTTTGTTTTTTCATTATAAATTCTTGTGTTTTCATGCTCATATCTTTTGATTTACTCCAATGTGGTTAATTGTAAAAACCATTACTCTCTAGCCTTTTCTACATCCAGATTCATAGTTTTAATTTCCTTGAATGAATAATGTTCTAGCTCCATCAAAAGATGACATGGTTTACCATATACCAGTCTAAATGGGATGGTGCTGATGGGTGTTTTGTACGTAGTTCTATATGACCACAATGCATCATACAACTTCAGAATCTAATCACTCATGCTGGTGTTAACAATTTTCTATAAAATTGGTTTCACCTACCTGTTTGACAATTAAACTTTCCCACTTGTTTGTGGGTGATAGGGAGTTCTGGTGTTGTATAAAATTCCATATCTTTCAAGCATTTTTTCGACTGGTTGATTCGAGAAATGTGTTCCTTTATCAGTGATGGGTAATCTTGGAAATCCAAAACATGCAAACAAATTATTTTGAAGAAAATTCATGACCACATTTGCTGTTTCATGTGTTTTTTCTTTGGCTTCCACCCATTTTGAGACATAGACTATTGCTACTAGAATGTAACTCCTTTCATGTAACATAGGAAATGGTCCCATAAAATCAATACATCAGACATAAAAAACTCCAACTTCTAGAATGAGGTTTTGTGGGATTTCATTTCTTTTACCAATGTTTCCCAAAATTTGACATCTATCACATCGATGGTAGAATCCCCTAGCATCATGATGAAATGAGGGCCAAAAAAATCTTCTTTGAAATATTTTTTCCAATGTTCACTCAGGTCCATGATTTATGCTAGTTGGTAATGTGTGGAACATTTTAATGACATTTTGAATCTCTTCCTCCAGGATGAAACATCTTAAACAGACATCATAACAACGCTAGAATATAAATGGTTCATCTGAAAAGTAGTGTTTGGAATTAGATAGAAACTTCTTATGTTGCTGGTATGAGAGGTCAGGATGGAGATATACTATGGCATGTTATTTGGCCATGTATGAGAACCAGGGCTGGGTCTTAACACTAAATAATATTTCATTTGGGAAATCTATATGAATATCAATCTCATTATCTTCTTTAATGATGGTCAGGGGAAATCAAGAGAGGTGGTCGGTAATGAAATTTTATTTTCCTTTAGTGCCCTAGATCATGATGTCGAACTCTGGTAGAAAATGAATCCACCATATCAAACTTGATTTTTCATCATTCTTGTACATCAGTTATCAAAGGGCGGCATGATCTATATGGAAAATGACTTTGGATAGAATGATGTATGAATGAAGCTTTTCAAAGGCATATACGATGGTTAGGAGTTCCTTCTGCATAGTTTTATAATTGATCTAGGATTCATTTAAAGTAAGTTTGGAATAATATATTGGGAAGAAGGTGTTTTCAATGCATTTTTTGAACACAGCTCCTATAGCTAGGTCACTGAAGTCACATATAAGCTCAAAATCCTTTTCCCAATTTGGTTAAATGATAATTGGAGACACAATCAGACTTTTTTTTTCACTGTTTCAAAATCTTTTGGAGAGTCCTAATTTAATTATAAAGGAATATATTTTGGAAAAAAGTGTGTAAGTGGACATGTGACTTTAGATAAATCTCTTACGAAGCGTCTGTGAAACCCAAAAATCCCAAGAAAACTTATAATCTCTTTAACAGTTGATGGTTCAGGTAGATCTTTGATAACTTTGATCTTTTCTATATCAACCTCAATGCATTCCTTGGAGATCTTGTGTCCCAGTACAATTATTTCCTATACCATGAAGTGTATTTTTTCCCAATTTCTGAATAAGATGCTCTCCTCATAGCATTGGATAACCAGTTCTAGATTTCATAGATAGACATCAAATGATCTCCGATATACTGAGAAACTTTCCAAGAATATTTTGAGAAATTCTTCATCCATGTTATGAAATATGTGAGTCATGCATCTTTAGAACACTGCTGGTGCACTACACATACTGAATGACATGCGTCTATACAGAAAAGAACCAAATGGGAAGGTGGAGGTGGTTTTGGGCTAGTCAGCAGGTTCGACTACGATTTGATTGTATCCGGAATAGCCATCCAGGAAATTGTATAAATCATGCCCTAAAATTCTCTCTAGCATTTTATCCTTAAATTCTAAGGGAAATTGATCTTTCCTTGTTGTTTCATTCAAACATCTATAGTCCATGAAAACTATCTATCTAATGATGGTTCTTGTTAGAATGAGTTCATTATCATATATCCTTTCTACTATGAGTCCTCCTTTCTTAAGAATGACTTGAAGGGGGATCTCTGATTCACTATCTTATGTAGGAAATATTATTCTAGGATCCATAATCTTCAGTACTTAATTATTGAAAACATCCTTCATTTGTGGTGTGATCCACCTCTGAGGTTGTATTTTTGGTTTTTCATCCTCTTCTAATAGAATTTTGTGGGTTCATTTTGAAGGACTGATTCCCCTAATATCTACCACTCCCTAGGAAATTTATTTATTGTGTCTTTTTTGGACATCAACTTGTTTTTATTCCTAATCCTAGGACAGTTCGACACTGATGAAAATGGGTAAAGAGAATGACTCTCCTAAATAGGAGTATGTCCACAAACTGGGTTAAGGTTTTATGTCCAACTAGGGTGGCTGAATGATGGATGGGATAAATGGTTGAACGATATCTCTAGTGAGAGGCTCAATAAAGATTAGATCCTCTAAATGATAGTCTTATTCCTTTTCAGAACACGAATCATCAGTCTCTTCTTCTATATCCATCTAGTCCTCTCCTTGATGAGCGAGAGAGATGGAATTTCAGTCCAGCATATAATTTGAATGTTGTGAAACATTTATCAAGTTAAACACTACTTGTTCTTCTTCCATTATAAAGATAATAAATCCTTGATTAACATCAATAATGACCTTTCCTATCACCAATAAGGGTTTTCCAAGAATGATTGGTACATATTTTTCATCTTCCATGTACAAATCCAGGAAGTCTGTAGGGAAAATTAATTTGCTGACATTAACCAAAACATATTAATGAATACCACATGGGTATTTAACTAAATAGTCACCTAAATTCAATGATAACCTTGTTCTATTATACTCTTGGATTCCTTTCTTTTGGAAAAAACTCATCGGCATTAGGTTAATTCTGGATCCCAGATCACAGAGTGCTCTTCTGAATTTTCTTTCTCCTATTGAACAAGGGATTGAAATGCTTTCAGGATCTCCCATCTTTGGTGGGATTTTCTATAGTATAATCACATAGCATTAATAATTTAATGAGATGAATCCCAAATCATCAACATTTCTCTTGTTTGATAGAAAGTCTTTGAGAAGTTTTTAATATATAGGAATTTGGGAAATTGCATCAGAAAAAGGAATTTTGATATGAAATTGTTTGAACATTTTGAGGAACTTTTCTTTACTGAGCTTCTTACCTACCTTGCATCACTCTTTCTGGAAATGGATGATGTGGCTTGTATAGTGGTGGTCCTACATAAATGGGCTCCTTCTCTTTTTTCTGTTCTTTCTCCTTCTCAACTGGTATTGCTTCTTGTGGTGTTGTGGGAATAGTTTCCTCTACTTCTTTCAGTTGTTACTTGGGTGTTCCCGTGGCCTTGTTTCTGTTGGTTATTGGAAGTATAACACTTGTTAACTCTTCATCACTAAATCTTTAGCTTCTTCTCAGGGGTATGTCTTAGTGTTACCAGGTATAGTGCCCGATAATCTTTCATATATATTTTTTTGAAATCTGACCCATTTTAATCTCCAAATTTTTCAATACTGCTCACTAGTTTTTCATATCCGTCTCCTATGAAGTCATCCTTTGATTTCAATTTTGAACAAAATATATCTGAAAGTTCTTCATGTTATTTTTTAGTGGTGGAGGTGGTTGTTGTGGTCTTGGATGGGTGGGTGGAAATTGTTGTTATTGTTGGGGCCTCAAAAAGGGTAGTTGCAGATATGTTTTCTATTATTGTCTTGGGATAGGTTTTATTGGTGGATATCCTGGTGGTCCCTGGTTTTGAAATTGAGCTGCTGAAAATTTCCTTGATTTTTTTGAGACTGCTAATGAAAAGAACTTTGTAGATAAAACAACTTTTATTGTTGCTGTTGAAATAAAATATTTTTTTATTGTAATAAACATAATTTCAATTTTGTGCATCTTCATATATTTATTTGAAATCTTGATATAAGTGTGGTCCACCACACATCTCACATGGCCGAATCTCCATAACTAGGGTTGGAGGGGGTTTGTGGTTGGTATATGAAATGACTTAATATTTTAGGTCAGTGCTTCAAATTTTTCTAAAAACTTGGTGCTTTTATCAACTTGATGGATTTCATGTCGCGGTGGTCCACTGTCACTTTGCCACAAAATTGCATTTTGGGATACTTAGTCCAAAATAGATCTTCCTACGTTGAGTGTTTTAAACATAAAACCTCCCATAGTGACAACATCTATGACTATTAGTGCCATTTTTTGGAGTCCTTGAAAGAAGGTTTTCATTTGAACTAAAGTGCTGAGTCTGTTAAATCGATCTGATTTGTCCCAAGTGGATTCTCCATCCATTTGTGTGAAGTTATGAATGTCGTTATGGAGATTCCAGGTACAGATCAATGAAAATTATTTATCGTGAAACTTTTTTGAGTGCTCATCCCAAGTTGTAATTGACTCGGGATCTTGGATTTTGATGTAATATTTTTTGTCAATATCTGATTGAAAATGGGAAGATATGAATTCTTATAGAATATGATGATACTCCATGGTTGAAAAACATATCAAAACTTCAAAGAAGTTAGAAATAACAACATGGGAGTATTTTCGTTGAAGACCGCTAAACTACCCCATGTTCTAGATCATGTGAATGAGTCTGGGATTAATTTCAAATGTGTGGGCTTGGATAGGTGGAAGAACTATGCTGGGTGTTTCACCATGGATTGATGGTAAACCATAGTCCCTGATGGTATTCTCTGAAAGTATTTGAGGTTCTGCAGGTATGAGTTGAGGGTTTTCTAGGTTGGTACCTACAAGGCGGTGTTTATTTTCCATTATTGATCAGAGAAGTGACGAAAAACGCCTTTTGATCTTAGGATCGAAGTCCAAGGGTTATTATGCATCAAGATTCATTAACCAAGTCTAGGGACCTTGGTACATTCAAAAAAAGAGAATAAAGGAGTGAAATGGTGTTTAGAAAAGATGAAAGGGGATTTGGGAAATGTAATCCTATGGTAAAAAAACTAGAGTTATTTTATTTTCAAATGTAACATTGCCTCCCTGACAATGAATCTAGAAATTTTAAGACTCTAGGGTGGTGTTGTCGTTACATCCTCTGGTTATTATCAAATTTATAATATATATTTGGTCCCAAAATTTCACTAACTACAGAGATGTAGTGTAGTGGAATTATAGGGTCAAATCCACAGGGAGAATTCTATTTTGACTTTGGAGAAATCCAATTCTTAAACCTGTAAGGGAGTCTATTCTAGAAGAACTTGTTTGTGAGTTTGATTTAATTTCTATTATTGGGATGATTCTAAGTGATGAGTGAGGGGTTCGGATCACGTTATATATCTGAGTGAAGGATTACCTTTAATTATAACCTTGGAAAGATCCTATGTCTTAGTCTATGAAGTAAACATGGATCACTAGATGACATTGGTCTTAGCCTCCAAGTTCTACCTAGGATGTAGCTATTCCGTGATCAGGAGATAGCGACAACCTAGGTTCATTAATCTTGGATTATTTAAGGTATAATGTTTCATAAGCTATTGGTCATAGCTTAGTCTACTCTGATTTTGATATGGTCATTTGTTTGACCATCCTATGGTCAGGGACATTCATTCAAATCGGATAGATCAGGGGTTCATATCCTAGTAACTATTTCAATTAGGCTTTCCATGTTTAGATTTAAAGGTATATTTAGTTATATAGATACATTTCTTGATCCCTACCTCTAAGAAATTTAGCTACTCATGGCAGGGTAGGACATGATTAAATAAATGGAAGACAACATGCTTGATGGATTTATTAATGGAATCGAGTTCATACAAAGGTTCATGAATGGTAACAGAAATAAACACGCACAATGTAAATCAAAATTATAAATAATAGACTTACTCGACAAAGAGAAATAGAAACTGAACACAATGGTGGTAATTGAATGCATTGAAGAACAGAGGCTCTGATAATCTTGGATTAATAAGAATGAACAAACACTAAGAGTTTGAGAGTTTGAGATAGGTAAGGGAGAAATAATTTTCAATGGTGATGAAAGGGAGATGAGGGGGAGAACTAGAATTCTTTGAAATTTTATAGCGATCTACTACTTATATAGGCATATTTCTTCATGACATGTACTACAGGTACACGACATATAGCCTTGATCCACATCAGTTTTTGTGGATTTTAGATCTCCAACTTGGCACGTGGGTCTCTAGTGAATTTAAGATATTTCAATGGGTATATGACGTGTGAGGGTCATCCACAACCTATACCTTTTCTCCATATGATTTTTTTGTAGATTATTCATATATTTTTCACCTGAGGATTTTACTGGATTCACAACATGAGAGGGTCATTCTTGAAATATATCATCTTTTTCCATCAACCTTCATGGCATGGTAAGGGCTTGGCTTCATGACTTGGGGTAGGCTGTGATCTTCAAGTACATGACATGTACATGCAGATCACAACATGTACTTGGTCTATTTTCACCTTTTAGACCATTTCTTCCTTGGAAACCTATGAATCTCTTTTTCCTACAAAATTAGAAACATACCAGTGCATTATTAATTAATTTCAAGAAAAACTATAATCAATTAAAAAAATGTATATATAAATTTGGCTTATCAATGAAATCAAGCTAACATGAATAGTTATTAAAACACATATGGGAATAATGTTTGTACAACTTGTTAAGTTATAAATAATAATATTTTATTTAACTTAAATTATAGGTAGACGTAGTTCATGATTTTATAGGCCTCTTTCTTAGTGTCATTAGGAAAAGTAGCCTAAAGTCCATGGTTAGTATCTAGAAACATGCAAAGATAGCCACAAATAATGAAGTTAACGTTGAAATGACATAATACCTCATATAAATGATTACAATATAATATGACCCCTTTATCATGATATCTATAATCAATAAGATTGCATGATGGTGCCATCCACCTATGTGATTGATGTCTCTTTCTTTGAATTTATTAAAATTGAACCTGGCTATAGAACACCATGACCATGGATTTTTTAGGCTATATAGTTTCCAGAAAAGGGATTGAGACATAAACTTATATTAATGAACATAAGGGAAAAATCATTTCTATAACTATTAAATAATGTAATATTACTCATGACACACCCAACGTATCCTACCTTACTATGAAAATATGTCATCACAGTCTTTATTAATTCATTAAATCATGTGACTTATAATGTTAATTAATAATAATATAAAAGTATAAGGATCTATACACATGTTCATATAAAATAAAATCTAATAAAACATATAAATGTAGATTTACTACTTGTGGGTATCATTATTATAATATCCAACATTAGATATTACCAAGTTTGTACACTATGATAAGGTGCCTCAAAGTCCTATGAGCCTCCACCCCAAATATCCTATATAATTTTTTCCCTCAAATAATATCATCCATTTATATGATATATAATTTAGAATATTTCCATTGAACTTTAGGGTTCTCATCATAGCGGAGATTTTCTAATCCATTTTAGTGTGATAATTACTCTTAGGACATTATCACATACTATGTTACAAATACGAACAATCCTAAAGTGATAAAATGTTTATTAATATTCAAAATTATGAATACAAGTTATCATAAAGTACACATAAGTTGGTTCTAGGGAACCAAATCCAACACGGAGGACCCATTGGTCAATGGCGATGGGTCCTGGGCCTACTAATCCTACAATATACTATGTTTTCTATGGATGATATCCATAGACTCAAGTAGGGAACCTTAGTCATTGAACATGGGTCCAAGCCCTCATAGGTCTGAAACAAGATACACCAGGGTACATCATATCTGATGCTTAATCTTGTATATAGTTTTCCCTTCATTTATATACTACTTTCATTGTATGTACTCACATATAGGGGTTTATCACTTTATCATTTATAGAATTATTCTGTTATAACTACAAACTATGAAAACTTATATACATGAGCTAGTTTTTCTATAGACACAATTGAAGGTGTCTTATTGATTGTATCTCACAACCTGTCTAGGCCATCAATTTGTACTAGAAAAACATCATGATTTTGGGTGGGGAAAAAGAGAAGGGTCCTTCTATGGATGCCTGATTATTCTATTCTAGAATAGAGTATTGGAGCATAGGACTAATATTATTCTCATGATGCTAGTAAAGATGGATTTTGGGTCTTTGTTCATTTTTATAGCTTGTTGTATAATACAATTTTTCAATTTCTCCATGTATCTCCCAATTTTGTATAACATGAAATAATCCTCATTTTTGTATATGATATTGGATACTATTCAGATATTGTAATTCCATTTTTTCTTATTTAATTTGATTATTTACTTATTTTCCCCTTATTATTATACCTATTTAAATAGTTTATTTGATTATCATACCACTTTGTTTCTATATGATCATGAGGTTTTAGTATCCACACAATATTATTATATAACCACTTTCATGAACCTATACCACCAAATATATTTCAAAGAAGAAGCGAGATGATGAACCGTGAGTCCCACCTCTAGTAGCACTCAGGTTGGTGACTAGCACTGAGGGTATAAAAAATCACACAACATGAAAGGAATTTCCCTCTATAAAATATACATGATTTGGAGACTAGATAAAAAACAACTAAAAAAATAAATTCAAACCAAAAACCATACAATAATACATGAATAATGTAAAACAGATACATATAAATGTCTCTAATAATATACTAAAAATACAGCTCTATGAAATCGACTCAACAACCACTCCAACCAATCTAGTAATGAGGAGATTGGTCCCCAAAGTCCACAAGCCTCACCATAGCTTTCTCACAAAATCATGAATCCAATATAATAACATTACATCAAGATCATAACAAAGAAACAAACCCTGCTACCACTTCCCAACTGAATTTACACTCTAACACCCCAACACTGAATGCCCTATCCCATCACTTCCACACATACCACATCATATCACATTCCACCTGCAGACACCTAGTCCACACATCACATCACTTCACATCACATCCCACCTGTAGAAACCTGGGCCACACATCACATCACATCACATCCACCTTGCAGACACTTGGGCCCCACATCACATGAAATCCCTCTCATAGACACTTGGGGAAACAAAGAACATCACATAACATCCAACACTCAAACACCAAGGCTACACATCACTGCTAGGTAATCTCAAACACCAACTCGTATCACTACTAATTATGGAATATGAGAGAGAGTAGGTAGAAATCCATTTGTATCACCATTATCCTGGATTTTGGGGAAAACACTCAGAACTCATCACCTCTAAGAGTTGTTAAGGTTATCGAACTTGGGTGGGGTGTATATAAAATAATATAAAAATAAAAAATATATATAAATTATAAACAGTACCGAACCTATAGGTTCATATCAACTGCACCAGTGCACACCACATCACCACCACCATAATGAACATCAACCATCACAACTTCTACCACTACTATATAAAACAACACGCAACAACAAAACAAGACACAAAATATTTCCCACTTTTAGTTACAAGTTGCACCACATTTTTTCCTTAGTCATTTCATTTTACATTTCACTGTTCATTAATTTATTCAATTTAGTTAGACAATTACCACTCATCCATTTCCAATCCATTTCATTTATTTACAAAAATATATTTTTTCATTTATCATCACTAGTCATACCATGGATAACTAGTAAAAAGTCTCAACCATGCCACCATACAAATGGACCAACTAACACAACCACTTCCACAACATGACACATCCACCACCACCATCACATCACATCTCCCAAGCTATCTCACCACATCAACCTCACATCGCACATCCCAACCACATATTAAAATAAAACCTTCCTATTATGCTATCACCACATGTCACAACCATAACCACTACAACAAAACCACATCCCACATCGCATCCATGACAACCAACAACCACATCAATGCCCCCATATATTACTCATCCCTTCTAGTCACTACTACCACCTCCAAACAATCCATACAAAATAGGGAAACACAACAAGCATGATAATACAAAACATCATCACTAACTGGCTTCCACAATTATTCAAGGGCTTTATCACATTCAATATTTATTTTTAAGTGGTATTATTAGACAAACAATAATATAAATGGAACTAGTTTTTTATCCAAATTTACGTTCTTTATAATTTTTATTCAGGGTCCAATAACATAATAACATTACAATGGTCATCATATAACAACAATTATAATGAAAACAAGGATCTCAACATCCATCATTTTAAATAAGGAAACAACATGGGATAAATTCATCAGTAACATATATCAAATAATTAAAACATGTAATAACACCCTATTCCCATCAATTCAATTATTCCAATTAATTATATGATTATGATGACCCTTTAAATCCCCCAAATTGTAATAAGAAACCTACAAATATCACACATAGAACATAATAGAGTGTGGATGAGGATCCCCTAACTCAAAGAATCTTTCTGATCACACTATGAACAATAGGGTGAAGATGAAATTACCCACAACCACAACCGCACCATGAGATTATGGATCAACCTACACCACATAAAAGGGTTTTAAAAACACAACTCATACTTTCCACAAAACAAAAAAACATATCCACAACAACACCACAAAGTAAAAAAGAGTTGTTACAAATGGATAAGTAGAAGAACACGCCATAGATCACCAAAACTCAACCACTGTAACCTATGAATCAAGATGAGGGGTGGAGGTCTTGGAGACCCCATAAAACCTCATAAGGATATTAAAAAAATGTGAGGAAGGAAGGGAATCTGAATAAATAAATATTGGCCAAATAAAAGGATTTAGAAACCTGGAACCCACCCATTTCACGTCTTATATCCCTTTCAAAATGTGTAATTAAAGGGTTCACAATATTTTCAATTTCTACAGAAAATTTATTCACCTTAGTCCGATTTAATTACACATCATTAATTTTATTTTCATGATGTGAATTCATCACATGGTATCTCTCTTATCCCACATAAAATCTATGAAAACAGGTTTATACACAAACTGTGAACTACTAATTCATGATGTGAATCGAGTTCACACTATGACAAACTTATTGCATCACTCTATAGCTTCATCTCCATAGATCCCTCTAAAACTCCTCCAAACACCTCTAACAACCCAAATTAAAAATGTAATGGTACAATAAGTCATATCTCCCTATATCAAATACCTCTAAAACAATTCTCTCCCTTCATAATCAAAACCAAACCCAAAGAAAAGAAGTTTTCTAAATAACCAGTCAACAAGATACCTCTCAAGGATCTCTTATTTTGCTAATGCTACCACCCACCAACCACATCATCATCTTCCCCCATAGGTACACCACCAAAAATATGATACCATCCAGAAAAACCACATTTACACACAAAAACTACACAACTATCGCAAACTCATTACATCCCAAACCAAAAAATCCAACATACCACACTACCTTAAACACATGTATCAGATAATTCCATACTCCATGTCAAGATACTATCCACTATGGGTGAAAACGAATTTACCACATGGGTTTAATAATGTTGTGGAATAATAGATCTAGATTAGGGATCAATTCCTCCACTTTTCATGTGTCAGAATCTTTATCACACATCACTCATCAAGGAAAACAACACATCTCATAACATAAAAAAACCCAACCGTCGCATCATATAAAATTAAATAGAACAAGGAAAGGATAAAAACTCATTATATTGGGCACACATTTGTGTCTTTAACTCCAAATTACTCACCCACATTCCAACATCCCTCTACAACACACAAACCAAGGGAAGGGTCTGCTTATGAATCAACTTCCCTTGATGATCCTGGATCTCTACTAGCTGCTCCATGAACATCGCGTCATCCTCAATATCATAGTCTCCCCATTGAAAAGTGTAGAAGTATTTGTGAAGTGGCCAATAAATTTGAGACACATGGAAGACATGGTGGATCCTCTCCAAAAACGGTGGAAATCTCAACTGATAGTCCACCTCCCCAACACACCCAACACCTCAAAGGGGCAAAAAACATGGAATAAATCTTACTCCCTGGGTCAAAATTCTGTTCATCAAGATGAGGGGAGACTCTCAAGAACACATGGTCTCTATCCTCGAACTCGAGGGGCCTCTGCCTAAAATTAGTATAATATTTCTAATAGTCATCCACCACCCTGATATGATCATGAACCAATTGTATGTTCTTAGTCATGGTCTACATGGCATCAAGACTATGTACTTATAACTCCCCAAATTCCATCCGACAAAATGAAGATCAACATGGTCCCCATAGAATGCCTCAAATGGGGACATCATAATGGATGAGTGATATCTATTATTGTATGAAAACTAGACCAAATGAAGGTTTCTTACCCAAGATCCACAAAAGTCCAAGAAACATGCTCAAAACATGTCCACCAAATTATGGATAGTCTGCTCCGTATTCCCATATGTCTGAAGGTAGAAAGTAATAATAAGCTGAAACTAGGATCCAAAATAACACTATAATACCATACATAATCATTAGGTAAAATGAGGATCTATATCAAAGATGATGGTTCTAAGTACCGCCTGAATCTTATCCACACAATCCACATTCCTATTTGAAAAAACTTATGTGGAAGTCGACTCAAGGATCACCATGAAGTGAGATGATTTTTTCAATCAGTCGACTAACACCCAAATGGAATCACATCCTCCTTGAGATTGGAGTAACCTTGTTATAAAATCAATAGATATGTCCTCCAATTTTCACTTAGGGACATCCATGGACTGCAATAAACCACTTAGAACATGGTGCTTCACTTTCACCTTATGAAAAACTAGAAAATTTTCCAAAAAATACACCACGAACTATTTCATACCTAATTACCAAAGCTATCTCCTAAAGACATGATACATATTGTTCACACAAGGATTTACCACTAAAGGTGATAAAAAACTCACAAATAAATCCCTCCCAAATCACCTATGGGAAAAAAACCACCCCTAGAATAACTCCCTATTCTGACCATCCTCTCACTATCCCTCAGGAGTGTCACCAAGGAAAAAATGATCATGCATCACTTATACCTCTGATTTCTCCCGAGAATCCTACATATGTTTAATCAAATATGACTCCACGATCATATTATTAAGTTAAACGCAACCAATTTTCTCCCTAATGTCAAGATGCATCATTTAAATATCTTCATTTCCATTCCACACATCTACAGACTCCCATGCAAAATCCTATCAGGACTTCTTACTCAACACACCGACAACAACATTACCATTCCCTAGGGTGTGATAGATATAAAAATCATAATCTAAAATAAACTCCATAGAAATATTCTATCATAGATTCATATCAATTTTAGATAAAATAGATATCATGCTATTATGGTCTATGAAAACCAAAAAATGATCGATGATGGGGTAATTCCACCACAACATTAGTGTGAAAACAACTACTGACAACTCTAGATCATGGGTGGAATAATTACACCCCTGGGGATATAAGTGACTAAACTTATAAAAAGATCACTACTCTCTATTACATCAACACACATCCTAGGCCCAAATGGTATGCATCATAAAAAACCTCAAGTAGAACACCCACTTCTTTAAACTGAAGGATTGGAGACCTGAATAACTTCTCCATCATGTAACTAAACACTTCTTATAAGTATTTTTTTTCTAGAAAAATCCCATCTCTTACTGCTCAACACTATTAGTAGGGCCAAAAATCTAGATAAATTTGGGAAAGAACACTGATAATTGATTGTGATACAAAGGAAAATGTTAACCTATACCATATTCTTGGGTATTTTTGAAGAAACAACTACCTAAAACTTCAAAGGTTCTATTTTGAAATCCTTCTAAGAAACAACATTTCAATGTAAATACACCTCTTAAATCCATTACTCACACTTAAAAAAATTCCCAAAAATATAGTGGTGTTTAATAACATATAAAACAACTCTGAGATACTCAATATGCTCAAACTTTATCATTGAGTAGACCAAGATTTCATTTATGAATACGATGATGAACTTGTCAATGAACTCATCAAACATGGAGTTCATAATCCCCGTGAACATGGATTATATGTTCATAGAACCGAATGAAATGAATACAAACTCAAAGTTCCCATACCTATATCTTAAGGCAGTGTTCTGAAGATCCTCATCTTTCACCCACAATTGATGATAAGCAGAGCGTAGATCGATCATAAAAAACTAGTTACCTCCTCTTAACTTGTTTAAAAAATCATTAATAATTATAAGAGGGAAATGGTTCTCGATTATCACCTAATTCTTCTTTCGGTAGTCTATACATAACCTCAGAATACCATCCACCTTATTGGAGAATGAAATTGGAGCACCCCATAGTGACACAATAGGTTGGATGAAACCCATGTGCAACATATCATCCACCTACAACATCAAATCATGTAATTCTGTGGATTTAATCTGATAGGGATCCATCAAAATCCGAGACATGCCCGACTGCAACTCTATCTCAAACTCAACATTGTGTCAAGTCAGTTGTATCATAACCTCCGATGGGAAAACATCGAGGAATCCTCAAATACCATGGGAACTCCCCCAACCCAATTTTATACTAAAATATATACTATATATGATAAAATAGGATCCACTTTTCTAAAACCTAACTAATAACCTTTCATTCCAATGAACACAACTTCTTGGCCCTCCACATAAAAAAATGAAACTCTTCTCTAAAAGAATTTGATGATTGAATGAACAGAATAGGGCTAATTCATACCAAGGATAATATCATATGGATATATAAACCATAAGAAGAAGTCCCATATTGACCAGTGCTACCATATCACCTATCAAAATCTCAGGAACACATCAAACAAAAATACCGACCGCTAACTGATGTAGATAAGACTAGGGGAACTGGAATCCTCTCTACATATAGTCATAACATATGGACCAAAGAAATAGCAAAAAATAATTATGAGTATTCTAAATAAAATAAGGCACACATAAGGGTAAATGATAAACTGATCATACCTCAAATAACTCCTAGCTCTGTTGGTGTTTCTACCTCCCACACATGTATATGAACACACAAAAATCCTACGAATCTCTAATGACAGACTTCAAATACAAGCTCTGGACTAGGTACCTATGTATCGAGACCATCATGAGGATTATCTATTCTAACTAAACCTTCTCTCGGATATTGAGGAATATGTTGATACTTAAAAGGGGCTTGACTGACCACCTGAAATTTACCTCCCTGATTGGTCATACACTAAGACTGGATGTTCCCATATCAACTATATATATAGAAAAAATGGAAAACACCTCATAGGTTCTTGGAAACCACCTTTTCCTAATAGATGGGGAAAAAATGTTGTTGTCTGTTCCCCACTGAACAGAACCCTGAATACTTGAGTACCAGTGGACCAATTCCTTAATATATACTCCAAAAAATTTTATACTATTCACACTATTGAGGCTCAAGTCCCAAAGAAATCATTTTCTGTATAACAATATCCTTTTCATGTACCTCTAGATACATCAGGAGCATAAATAATGTGACTATATACCTTATCTATGGGAACAAAGCCACCTCAAAACACCTCAATCTAGACTCCTCATCTAGAAAAATATCAATGCAAAGGTATATAAGTCCCTTGAATAGATCCAAAGATCTCATACACTCAAGATTCCCTACTAAATAGGGAGAATATAATACCTATTAGATTCCCTCATCATCAATGACTAGAACTCCACTTGGAACTCCCTTTGAAATTTGGCCACAACACATGTACCTTTTTCGGTCACTTAAAAATACTGTACACCATTTCTCCATAGCTTCCCACAACTGAATTAGTTATAGCATAACCTAAGAATTATCTTGTGCTTGGATAAGACCAAAAGCGATCTTGGGCTCCTCCAATCAGTTCTCTTTCTCAATATCAGAGATTCTCCCATCATACTTTTCCAAACTCTATTGTTGAAAGGAATAAAAATACCATTTCCATGTCTTATCCTCCTCTGTTGGGTCATCCTTTTGATGATCAACCAGATCATTTTAATGAACTTAAACTGACTAAAATACTCATAGATAATGAATATGATCCATTCCTGAAAAGAATTGAGAACACCCAAAGCCCAATATCATGGAATTTTATCAAATAATATATATATATATATATATATATATATTTCATTTTATTTTCCCAAAATAACCCATTTTAAACTTGAAAAAAAACAATCATGATGAATTTACCTCTCACATGTTTATAACCTACAAATAGGTCTGCCTCACGTGGTTTTTCAATAAGATTAGATTCCATGTAATAGATCATGGGGGGCTATGAAATTCCATGTCCTAGTCAGTATCCCTATCCTATGTCATGAATGGAGGCCAACTGTAACTATTTTCATACCAACCGATGAAATCATCACTATGAATAACTCCAAAATTCTTCCTATCTATCAACCATTAGCTCTAAAACCACTCTTTAATGAACCTCTTACTAAATATACCATAATGAAGGGAGGGAGAGATAGATAATGACCCCCCAAGTCCCACATCCAATAGGCCATGTGTAAATGACTAACATCGAGAGTATAAAAAATATCACAATATGGGAGGAATTACCCTTTATAAATGAAACAAGATCATGAGATAGGATAAAAACCCACAAAACATATCTAGAATGAAATATAAAGGTAAACTAAAACTCTCCCACAATTCATTAATAAAGTAAAACTGATGCATATAAAAGTCTCCAACAATATACCAAAATGAAAAATATATGGTAGTGACTCAAAAGTATCTCTAACCCAACTAGTAATGTTCATATTGTTCCCCAAAGTCTTCCTAGAATCCTAAAAAATAGTGTATATATATATTGGGTGAGCATAACATGTATAATCAGTTGGGACATATCCATAGCCTCAAGCGAAAATGTGAAAAGAGTACGCTAATGCACTGATGAACAAATAACAGAACCAATAAGCACATATAAAAATCATCTAACCAAACCCATCCTCACCATGTATTTCTCACTAAATCACACATGAAATATAATAACATAGCATTGAGATCATAACAAATAAAGGTTCCTTAGTGCCACTTCCCCACTGTTTTTATGATCTCATGCCCCAATGTGGAACATCCTAGGCCCAAATCCCTTCAACACATACCACATCACATCACATCACATCTTTCCAATAGACACCTGGGACACACGTCACATCACATCATATCACATCCTACCCACAGACTCATGGGCCACACATTACATTACATCCCACCCACAAACACCTAGGACACACATAACATCACATCACATCACATACCATATACAGACACCTGGGCCACTCGTCACATCACATCCATCCCATAGATGCATTATCCAACACATCACATCACATATCGTCTATAGACACATGATCCTCACATCACCATTGTGTAATCTCCAACACCAACCCACATCACTACTATTTAAGGAAGACTTGGGGAGAGGGGTTAGCCATCCGTTCGTATCACCACCATTCTTGATGGTGGGGAAAACACCCAGGACTTATCACCACTGAGTGTTGGAATGTTTATACATATTAGGTGGGGTATGTATAAAATAAAATAAATATACATGATATATATAAATAGTACACAATACCCAAACTATGGGTTCACATCAACTTCAATAGAACACACCACATCACACCACCATACTAAATATCAACCATTAAAACTACTTCAACCACTATAAGAACCACCAAAAAACCACCACATAAGCCACAATAGATTTACCACTTTCAATTATAGGTTTTCCCACATTTGTTCATTATCCATTTCATTTCACATTAAACTATTTATTCATTTATTCAATTTAGTTAGCTCATTACCACACATATGTTTCCATTCTATCTCATTTCTTTACTAAACTATTTTGTTTCATTTATCATCAGAGATCGTCATATGGTTAACTGAGAAATATCTCAACCATGACACACTACAACTTTCCAGACTCACCCCACCAGTTCCACAACATCACACAACCCCCACCATCAATGTGTCACATCACCAATTCCATCTCACTATGTCAACCTCACATCACATATCCCAGCCACATCTCACAACACAAATACCGTATAACTCTATCACCACATGTCAAAACATCATACACTACACCACAACCATGACAACATCACGTAAAATCCAACCAAACACCACATCACTACCACCATGTACTACACATCCCAGCCAGTCACTACCACCAACTCATAAGTACCTAAACATCGTAGGGAAATACAATAGTCATAAGAACATATAATGGAATCATTGAATATCTTCAAAAATTATTCAATGGTTTTATGACATTCAAAATTTATTTATCATAAGTATTATCACACAAACCATATTCTAGGGGAAACTAGTTTATTATCCAAATATATGTTATTTATCCTTTTTAGTCAGGGTTAAATCACAGAAAACATAGATTTGGTCATTAAAAAACAACAACTACAACACCAATAAGGATCCCAACAACTTTCAGTTTCAACAAGACAATAACATGTCATAAATTCATCAGAAACATATATAAAATAATTAAATAATATGATAAACCCACATTACCTAAAATTTAATTGTTCCAATTAATTATTTGATTATTCAAATACTTACTATCCACCCAAAGGTATGAAAAATCATGAAAATATCACACATAACATGTAAAAGAGTGAGAAAAGTATCCTCAGCCAATGTTTTTGTCAATATCACAACACACTACAAGGAAAAGAAGAAACTTTCGACAACCACAACCACACCATGAGATCGTGGATCAACCAAAACTACATCAAAGGTTTGTCCAAACACAACCCATACTCATCCAAAACAAAAACAACATCACCATAGCGATACCCAAAAGTTAAAATGATAAGATCCCAAGGTGTAAATAGAATAACTTAACACAAATCATTAAAACGCAAACACCAGAACATATGGATCCAGGAGAGGGAAAGAGGGATGAAATATCCCTAAAAATTTCCTAGGGATCTAATAAAAATTCTAGGAAGGAAGGGTGGATGAATAAATACAAAACATCCATAAAATATTTTTAAAAACCTCAAAACTTCCCCTTTCAGATCATATAATCCTTTCACAATGTGTAATTGATGGGTATTCCATATTTTTGGAATCCAAAAAAAATTAAGTCTCCTCAAAATGATTTAATTACATGTGTTAAATTATATTTTCATGACATGAATTTCTCTCATATACTCCCCCTTAGCCGAGATACAAGCTGTGAAACCATTCAACTATACAATTAATGAACCACCAATTCATTATATGAATTTGGTTCATGTTGTGAACCAGTTTTTGTATCACTCTTTAGATCCAGATCCACTGAACTCTCTAGATATCCTCTAAATGCATCTAACTATCCAAATGAAAATTTTACTTGATAGTAAGGCCTGGTCCATTACACCCTTATTGTTATTTAGAAACCTATTGAATATATAGAGGAATGCTTGGGGTCAGTGGGATCTCAGGATTGGATAATGATTAGTGAACTGAACCCGGGGTGCTAGAAGTGGTATTAGAGAATTACTTTCCTTTTATCTTACTATTTGGTATTGGTAGATAGGATACTAAGAATGTGTTGTAATTTTGAAATGATCCTGTGTCTGAGAGTATGAAACTCAGGTATAGGGAAAATAAAAATTACCTAAGAAGGGGATTACTATTTTGGATTATTATTATTAAAATTGTACTTATTTCAAAGATGGGTGACGATCATGGGTTTTGGAGATTATCAATATTATTATGGATGTTATTTTCATACTTGGACTAGTCTGATAAGGAGGTGGAATTTCATGAATCATTATAGGCAACTAAGGACTCACAAGTCCTGATGTTCGATGCCACATTTATTATTACGATCATTGTCTGTTGGATGTTATTAATTCCTTGATTTTTATTTTCATGGATTTTTTATAATGTTTTATATTGGTAATGGATAAATAATTGGTTATTAAATTGTCTGTATAAACCTAAATCCTCTTTTTCTATATATTTTCATGTTATCAAATTAATTAACCAAATATCAGATGTTGGAGATATTTTAATATGATTACATAAGTTGAAATGTTAGTAATCTATGATTACATGGATGATAATTGAAAATTTTAAGGATTATATTTCTATAAAATTTAGAATGATGATCAATATTGTCAAGCTATCATTATGTACTTGTTACATTCGTATGATGGATGTAAAATTCTGGTATCAAGAATATGACATAACAATTGCAACTTATAAAGAATAGTACATTATAAGTTTGGAATTTAAACTCATCTACTAGACCATTATATAACTAAATGAGTACAAAATACCAATTCCTAAAATAATTCAATGAAATGTTTGATGATAAATGGGGTTTCTCATTGAAACATAAATGATATTTTCCTCTATATATTTCAATTGATGATCCATATATGAGAACCCTAATGTTATATATGCGACCATACCTTTGACCCAACATTAGTAATGGGAAGTAGGGATTTTCTCTTGTGACCTTTATGATATTATATACCACCCATACCTAGTTGTAAGTGCAGAAAAAGGGGTTTGAATTTTATTTATGATGGATTGAACTTTTCTTATTCATTTTTAGTTATCTATAAAATTATCAAATATTTTATGAGGCATGTTCTAGTATTTTTTAGAGATATTCCACAACAAATTCCTCAAGTGGTTCACCAAGAGGTTAGAGAAGACTGTGATCCCGATGTGGTGGGCCTTAAGCCACCAGTATTAACTCATATAGTATCATCAGTATCACCCCTATTATACATGACCAAGACACTGAAACTCAGTTTCAAGAGGGAACCTTAGGCTCCTGAAGACCGTGAAGGGAACCACTTCACCCTAACCAATAATAGAGTTTTCATTGGAATTTTAGTAGTAGAAACCATCCACATTTTTAGGGAATAGTGGTCCAAAAGCTGCAAAATCATGGTCGGAGGTCATGTTGTATATTTTTGAAAATATTAAGATACCTCCTAAGAGTAGGTTAATGTTTTCAGATCACATTCTATGTGATTCATCCATGAGATGGTGAGATGTGTTGAACTACGATGATCAACATCAAGCTATTTTCTAGAAGGATTTATAGGCAATCATTTTCAATTATTACATTCCCAAGACACCATTGGATGAAAAATTTAGAGAGATATGAACTTGGAGTGGGGAACTCTATATATTATAGATTATTCAACTCATTTTATGGAGATTTATCATTTTGTTTCTTCTTTCCTTAGTGATGAGCTTTCCAATGTTATAAGTTTTCATTATGAGACTGTATACAACATATGATATCAGTAGAATGTGCTTCATTTGACCACCATCACAGAAATAGTGAACTAGGATCCGATTACTGAGTATAAACATAGAGAAGATGGAGGTATGGGGTAAATTGGTTTATTCCCTCACCAGGGAAGTTGATATTATAGTAGTAGTAAACATAATTTTTATTTCTCTTTTAGAGGAATCGATATCCAGATCATGCACCTAGGTAGCTATGTGATCTATCATTAGTGGGGTAAGTAAGTTCATATGAACCTCCACTATGAGAGATCCCTAGTTAAGTATAGGTCCTATGGTATAATGGGGTATCTTTAGAGGTTTTTTGGACCTCTCCACCTATTTCAAGAGGAAGAGGATCCTCATTGACTCTATTTCATGGATCCAGATTAGTAGATCCCCATTAGGTGGGGAGATGGAGAACTATTGTTCATATAGGTTGGGGAGGTGGTAATGGGAAAGGTGTCCAAACAATAGATTTACAATTCCAAAAGAGAGATCCCACCTAGAGAAGTGAGGATGCATCTAAGGGCCACAGACAAGGCCAAGTATATGTAGTGTTGTTGATCCCTATAGAACAAAGTTCTGGTATATCAATGGTTAGTGGTATGATTTTAGTAGCCTCTACTTTAATGCCAATTATATTTGAAACATGAGATTCCAACTCCTTTATATCTGGGGAAATTGTAGAGATCCTTAGTCTCAAGATTCATTATTTATATGGGGTTATTGAACTTGATACCCCATTGGTATTTTGATTTAATGTGTACACCAGTCTAGGGAATTACCCCTCAAGGTGGGTGGCAATAATTTTCTATGGAATATCTTTATCCTCGAGATGATAGGTTTTTACATAATTCATGGAATGGAATGGTTAGTTCCATTCGATGATAATTTTGATTACTATCATCAAAGGATTTATTTCGTGTCAATAGAGGGAAATTGTTATATACAAAAGTGTGAATTGGATGTCCAGGAAATTCATACTCGACTTGAGAATCATGAGCTAGGTAGGGTGACAACCAATATTACTAGACTTTTATGGATGATTAGGGAATGAATCATGACTATTTATATCATTTAGTATATTTTTAGGGAAATATGACTTGAATATTTTTATACACTACCTCATGATCTATAGGGGGAGTTTACTATCGAGATAATGTCAGGAGCATCATCGATATCCATTCCTCCTTATAGTATGACTACTACTGAGTTTTCGATGCTCAATAAGTGGATATAGGATTTAAAATCTAAGGGTTTTATATAACCCATTACTTCTCCATGGGTTTTCTTATTCTTTTTTCCAAAAATAATGATGGTACCCTCAGTCTTTTCATGGATTACCATCGGTTGAACCAAAATATGATTAATAACTAATATCTATTACCTCGTGTAGATGACCTATTTTACCAGATTCGAGGGACAATGGGTTTCTCTAAAATTTATTTGAATCATTAGATAATATATAGATCATATAATATTCCATATTATATACCATATGATATTACATGATTAGAATTACATTTTATATATAGCGTTCATGAGTATTTATTCATGCCATTCAGTCTAAAAAATGAACCAATGGTGTTCATATCATTTATGAATCGAGTTTCTCCCAGTATTTAGATTCATTTATGGTAGTATTTGTGGAATAAATCCTGGTATACTCATATAATCAACATGAACATTCCCAAAAAGTTGATATCATTTTGATAACACTAATAGAGAACCAGATGTATGAAAAGATCACCAAATTCCACTTTTTGATCGATATGTTCCACTTCCCATGTCACATTATATTAGATATAGGAGTATCACTTGATCCATAGAAGGTGAGAGACTTTTTTTAAGGATCATACCAAGAACAAATTTAAAATAAAAAGTTTCTTTGGGATGGCTTGTTATTACATGAATTTCATTCATTATTTAACACATTCAGAAATACCTCTTACGGGATTTACTAAAAAGGGTGTAAAATTTGTGTGGTATAAAGCATGTGAGTGAGTATTTCAGGATTTGAAATGAAGTCTTACTTCATCATCATTCTTGGTATTACCTAAGCATGGTAGAGGTTATATAGCTTACTATGATGAATTGAGAATTGGTACGAGATCCATTCTAATGAAAGATATGGACTCATGGAATAAAGTTCTTTTCTATTGAGGACTCACGAGAATAATTAATCAAATAAAGATCTCGAGCTAGAATTTATGGTTCATTCATTGCATTTTTGGAGGCACTATTTACTGGGGGGAATTTTGTGGTGTAAAAAAACAATAAAAATAATATTTAAGTATATATTTACAGAGTGTGACTTGAATCACATGCAATAAAGATGAGATGAATACCTTCAACTATTCAACATTGATCTTTCTTATATAAATAGTAATGGAAATACTATTGCCAGAAAACATAGACATGGGAGGTTCAAGAGGCTAGTATTAAATTTCAGTTTTTGGAATTATTTTATGAGATGAACTTTGATGTTTAGAATCATTATGGAGATCCTATACTCACATCATTTTTGGTGACCTCTAAGGAGTCAATATGATAAAGCTTTCTGATCCTGAGGGTGTGGTCCTATGAGGGAATGTTTTAGGTGAGGACCCACTACCTGGTTCGATATTTGATTGGGATAAGGTCTTGTGAATTCATTGAGATGTTTGAATTCCAAAAAATATAAAATAGGAATTGATTTGGGAGTCTTAGGCCTCTTCTTGGGTGGTACATGCTGGATTCATGAAGAATATTGTGATTTACCCGATCAGTATCGGTGGATTGGCATAAAAATAGAGATAATTGGTTTTGTTACTCAGACTTACACCTATTAGTAGGTGAAGGTGGATCAATAGTTTCCATAAGGGATTCGATAGCTGTTTACCATTAATTAATTGGAATGGGATGATGTCACCATTTATTTTGTGGCTGGATTATCGATATCCCGTTGAGGTAGATATATGATATGAATGATCGTATAATTTTTGTCAATGGTCAATCACTTATTACCTATTAGAGAGACCTTTTTAGTGGATGATATATGGGGTCTATATGTCAACAAGATCATACGTCTCCATGGAGTTCCAAATAGTATCATATCAGATAGGGATTCTTGATTTACATCGCGGTTCTGGCTGGGGTTGCAAAGGGTTATTGGTATAAAAATGATTTTAATAACAACCTACCAACCACAATGAAATTATAAATATAATAAAATGATTAAAATATTAGAGTAAATGATCCAAGAATGCTTTATTTTTTTTGGATGTTCTTGGGTGAAACACCTTCCACCCATAAAATTTCCTTACAATAAGAAATTTTATGCAACTGTATAGGTGTATCCTTATGAGGTCCTATATGGTTGGCCTTACCATTCACCCCAATTTTGGTTAAAGGTAGAATAGGTTGTGCTACCGAGACCTTATCTCATATAAGAGACTTCAGATATGGTACAACATATCAGGAACCATATGGATATAGCTTAGTTTAGGCATAAGTCTTATTCTAATCACCATAGATGCCCTCTGGAGTTCAATGTTAGGGATTAATTGTTCTATAATGTTTTAAATAGACTATAGAATAAATGTTTTAGATGAAAAGGTAATATAAAACCTAGATTTTTTATACCCTTTTAGATATTGAAGTGAGTCAGGCCGGTATCCCATCAGTTGTATTTACCCTAGAGTTACTGAGCCATGCATGATATCTTACATGGTTCCAAGATTCACCATTATCTTTCAGACCTGTCTCACATCATCCAAAGAACATGCTCAGTGGATAGTTATTTTCTTAGATGATTGTATAACAACCTCATAAGAGAAACATATGGATTTTTTTAATGAGGGGAGGTTGTAATGTACCATATTTTTGATGAGGTATGAATCATTTAAATTTAAGTATAAATATCTTTTTTTCGTTAATTGATGTGTATAAAGGTATAAATAAGGACCCGTGAGAGTCTAGGTGTTGTTCAAAGTATGTATATATAGTTTCCAGAGAAACAAAACTTGGCACATGGTTGGAAACCAGTTAGTAGAAACCATGTGGATCAACTATGTTGCTCAGTAAGAGGAGGTGAATGATTATTTTAACCATGAACAAGTGGCCTCATGGTCATGGAAGGTGATTTAATTAAATGTGGAGGGGAACACATGATATTCACAATTTGACAAAACTATACACATATCTTGCATGGGTATTTCCACTTTGGAAGTGTAACCACATGGTTGGTGTGTGTTTTTGAAAATTCATGAAGCCAAACCATGTAACCCCTTAAAAATTAGTGAAAATTTGATTCCCCTACCTTCATTAAATATTAAACCCTCTTTTATCCTCCCATTTTGAATATCCTCTCCCCCACATAATTATCTCCATTATCATCTCCTAGTATTTTGGATAACTCTTTCATTTGATCTCTAAATCATGTTTCATTCATCACATTGGATCTGTAATGGTAAGCCCTTCAACATTCTTCAATTCTTCCATCATTTATCTCATTGTAAGGAATTATAAATATGTGTGATCTAATATGCACTCTTTACAGATCATTCCTCAATCTATTAAAATTATCTCATTCTACATAAATTTAAATTCCAATAACAAATGACGAGAGTAATACCCATCTAAGTTAGGTGGTTTGCATATTTCCCTTAATGTCTTGTTTTTATATAGTTTTCATCGCAGTGTCACATGCCAGACCATCCTTGCATTATTTCAAAAATGTGTAATGATTTAAATCAAAATCTTTTAAAACATGTTGGATTATCAATTTAACATTTTACTTGATTAGGGGTCATTTAACTAAACATTAACTACCCATTTCAGGTGATTTCGTCTAAATTCCTAATACTATTCCACCCTTAGGGTGAGCTAATCCTTCCACCAATGAGTGAAATTAGTTTTAAAATTAAATGGGAATTTTAGAGGTTGAATACCCCTTATATAACCACGTCATTTATAAATGAATGGGGGAGATTAAAGGGTTTAACTAGAAATTATGAATTGAGGCGGATGACCTGGCTTATGCACTTTATGTAAATGGTTGGTAATGTCGCTTGGACACTAACATGGACCCTCTTTTTATCACTTGTAAGTGAATTAAATAATTAATTTAATGTGATAAATTAATTTATAACAAATGAATAGACACTAACACAACCCATTTAACCTCTTGTATAAAATGGTTTATAATGGACACTTCGGCACGACAGCTATAGTGTGGTATGGAACAGACATCATGGTATGGAACTGATGACTTTTTATATTAGATTCCTTGGATTATTACCTTGGACCCATATTTATTGGATTTACATGGAATTTATTCTTAGGATCTATATAATTCTATATTGGGTTTTCTATGGATGAGAACTATAGACTCAAAGGGGACACCTTGGTCAATTTCCATGGGTCCTAGCCCTAGTAGGTCAACATTATACATATTTTACTATAGATAAGATCCATTGAATAGAGTAGGATTCCTTGGTCAATGAACCTAGGTCATGGACCTGGTAGGTCTGATACTTGATAAAAAAATGTGTAACATAGATGATGATTACTCTTGTATATAGTTTCCCTTCATTTATAGACTGTATGTTATAGAATGTACTCATAAATTGTGGTTTATCACTTTATCATTTACAACATTATTCCTGTTATACCTGCACACTATTACAACTTATATACATGGGAAAAATATGCTATAGACACTATTGGTGGTGTCTTACTGAGTGAATCTCATACCATGTTTAGGAAACTATTTGGTATGTAAAAAGGCCTCAGGATTGTTGTTAGGGAAAAAGGGAAGGGTCTAACTTTGGATGCCAAATTCTTATATGTTTGGAAAGGGTATGAGAGAAAAGAACCATGGTTATTCTGACGATTCTAGTGGGGATAATTTTGGGTCTTTTTTATTTTTTTATATCATGTTGTATATTCTAGTTTCCTTGTTTTCCTACGTATCTCCCCATTTTTATAGCATGAAATTATCATATTTTCTGTGTATGATATTTGATATTGTTCAACCTTTTTTGTTCCATTTTTTCTATTGTAATTAGATGATTTAATTATTCTATTTCCTTATTATTATACTAATTTTAGCTATTTATCTTATCATACCACTTTGTTTCACATTTATCATGAGGACATAGTCTCCCCACCATACTATTATAGACCGTTTCTATTATTCCGCAGCCTCTAGCTTACAGGGAGGAATTATTGAGGCTAGGTGGCACTCCTGTTTGGTTAATTATTAGTGAATTGGACGCAAGGTTATATAATTATGTTCTAACTTGTAAATAATTTATATTTAATAAATTATATGGATGTGTTGATACATAAAATTTATAATTCATCTAATTATATAATATTTTTTAATTAAAGATTATGTTAAAACAGGTCTTAATTGAGAATCATTTTCAATCAAAGAAGTATTTTTTTAAGAAAAATATTCTAAAAAATAGAATAACATATATGATATGGATGTTGTAATTTATTTGTATAATATTCTAACTAAATAAAATAAGTCTTATTTCCTAAACAAAAATTAGTTTTTTTCTTATCATGATATATTTTCTAATAAACTAGTGTGAGCAAGTTTGGACTTAGAGAAGTAAAAAGTTAAAAAATAAAAGATTATTCTAGTAAAAATTTAATGTTAATATTACTTGACATCCTAAAATTGTTTAGTGAATGGTCATAAATAAAATAAAAAATATTTATTTTCAATTATCGTAATTTATTGAATGTTATTTTATATCCTAAACAATTTTATGGCATGTGGAAATGATAGAATATAATGAGTAACATTGGGTACCAGAAGATTTTAAGGATATATTTTGATGGAATGGGTTCTATGAATGATTATTATGATGAAATTAGAAGAGTTATAATAATAATATAGATGTTATTAACATAATAACATTATTCGTAGTGAAATTAAATAGTTTTGAATACCAGTTTAAATAGTTAAACATTAGGAATGTGATTCCAAATTCCCACCATTATTTAAACCATCTTACACTATAAATGTTACTCAATAAAGGGTTTAATGTGAGGATTTTATCATATTCTCATGTATATTTATTTCAATAATTACACAGAGATACAATTAGTTAAATAAAATTCTTAGTGTATAAAACATATGTCTCATTTGACAGTGTATTATATATAATATGATAAGATAGAAACTCATGTATGATTTTATTAAAATTATTTAAAAGGTATAAGGATTTAAAATTAATCATGTTATAAAAAAAGTAAACATCCACTTTATCATTATTTCACATTTTTTGTATATATATAAGGATAATTAATCTCTCAATGAATGCCCTTGAGTAATCCATAAATAATGTTTTTAGTGGATTAATATAGGTAATGATGAAATGTTAAGGATAACAAGTTTAAGATTATTTCATTGAGATATGAAGTATGATCACAATGCATAAAATGAGTTATGTGTGTTGGAAGTACCAATAAGTATATAAACAAAAATAGTTTCATATACTATGTATTTTGTATACTAGAGGTGAATGGTTCATATTTAGAGACCAAAATATTTGGAGATGGTGAGATACTTAGCATGATAACATTCATACTTTTAAACATTTCTTACAAAATCCTTGAGTATTATCTAATTATGGTGTAGTTTGGAATATTTTTTATCATGTCATCAATTTAAAATTTACCAAGAATGGATTTTCCTCCCCTATGATGAGTATGAAACATAGTCTATTGATTGAGATTAATCGATGAAATGTATGTCTATTCATAGATAGTTCATATGATGTGATTATCTAAATAAGTTAGGGGCATGAGATGTGTTCATCCACTAAGATGAATGAAATTTTATGTCTTCATCAACCTGGTTAATCTATAATCCAAGAATATAGAATTTATGAGGAGGCTATATGGGATTGACACAATCTACATACTATGGTCAAAAAATGTTTTGAATATAGGGATTATATCATTATTCATGTTTACATATGATACGTCTATTGAAAAAATGTATAGAGATAAAAGTTTTTGATGGAGATCACACTATATCCCTTTATAGATTGATTGAAATTGATGAACTACTAGAGGGTAATATTTTATTTTATTTATGAATTCAAGAATTAATATTTTTTTCAATTACATAAAGGCTTATGGGGTCACACTTTTCAGTTGAATGAATAGGGATTGAGTTTTAAAAAACCAAGAGAGTATCTCTATAAGTGTTTTAGTTCTTATAAAAATGGAGTATTAGATTGTTATTCGAAAGGTATTTTATAATATGTGATACAAAATAAAATTGTGACATATTTTAAAAATATTTTTAGAATATATTCTAATAGTGTTTTGGATATAGTTTTGAAATTTATTGTATATGAAATTATATAAGGTGAAATGGTACAAATTTCTATTTGGATTTAGTGAAAGTATGATATTTAAGGGAATATGTATGAATTCCATATGATATAATATGGTACGATATGGTATGTAATATTGAATGATAATAATTTATAAAATAGACTATTTTTATATATCTAGGTATATTTTATAATATGATATATAGATATCATATGAAGTCTATTGGGAATGCCTTATTTTATGACATAGGTTAATCATAGTTCCATGAATCACATGGTATTATTTATTTGGATGCAATGAAATTAAATTAAGGTTGTTGAATGTTATAAAGCTATAATTCAAATGTCCCTATATTTTTGGATATCATTTATTAAACATAACACATGGAAAAATGTATTAATGTAATTAATTCTTTAATGAAGGAATATTAACTTATGGATTTTATAACACATGGGTAAATGTTATGATAAATGAGGAACATTCATAGGGATTAATAAAGGAGGATTACCCATGAGTCATGGGTGTGTCACTCCTAGAGAAATTCTATGAATGATACTCACTTCCTCTCAGTTCTCTATTATTACATCATAGTTAGTTTCCCAATATACTAGCATATCACAGAGGGTAGAGAGTTCCTTCCAAAACCTTTTGGGTGATTCTATATAACCCATGGATAAACCAAATTGGTAAGAGATTGAAGTTTTTTTTCTTGAAATCCTCATCAAGCATAGATCAAAGGAAATAGAATCAGTGAACACTGATGTAAGGTATATATTATTCATTTCCTATTTATTTGGTATATGTTTCAAAGGAATGGTGAATATGGGATTTATGATTTCTAATCACATTCACTACCTTGATTAAGTGTTAATCAATCCTTATAAACCTAATAATAACCCACATTACATTCATATAATATCTATGGATAAGATTTTAAATTGAAGGAAGTTTATGAAATTCCTAATCTAATATTTCTCTTATAGTGATTTTTACTATCTTTAACTTCTCCCATAGATGATTCTTCTTAAACCTCAATTGTTGAAGTTCAGTTTGAGACATAACTAGGGAAATCCCTAGTGATGCTTCCTTATTCCTGGGTTTAGATAAATATACGTTGTGATAATTTTTCATACTAGTAACAACAATAGTCTATCCATTCAATATAAATAATCTTTTTCCATTATCCTTATCAATATACACAAATCCTAATAAACACATTATAATGAATATATTACCCTTGATTGTAATGGACAATTGTTATAATTACCATCATTCATATAATGAATATTTATCGTCTTAATATTCTATAAGTTTTTAATAGTAATCCACAAGGTCACACATATTATTCTCATGTTTATTTTATATTTACTATTCTACATCTTATATAATTTTCCTTTAATATTATAATTTATATGTCAGATATTTTGTTTGGAAATTTCAAACTACGAGAGTTTTTATTTTTTACTTTCATTATTTATCTTTTTCAATTTTCCAATTTTACATATAACTATTTTATAAAATATGTATCCATGATTATATTGTATTGAAATATTTATTTATTATTATACTTTATTGGTTTTTAAATTCATCCTTATAAAAATTTAATCCTCAAAATTATGAAAGGTAGTATTCAAAAAATATTTTAGGGTAAAACTTTTTCATATTTTCAGTTGGATCCATGCTTCATCCTCAAACTTGTGGTTTATCAGGAGCACTTTAACTTGTCAAATTACTCTATTTCAGTACACATTTTCACTCAATTCATGAATCCAAAATAGTTCCTCTTTGTATGTTAATTAAGGTTTTAGTTATAAATATTCAATATAGAGTATATATATAATTCCATAATAGAAATATATAAAAGACCTCATGTACTTGGAAAATGATTAGTGTTTTTTAATCGATAATCCAAAGGTCTAATTCGCTCTAATATATCAATGTGGACAATGTACCTTGGACTAAACTTTATCTTCCTTTATAACCTAGTGATTACATTACAATAATATTTCTTAAAGAATAAGTATTCATTAACTTTAAAATATAAATCTTAACATCAGTTGTCCATATTTATCTTCTACCTACTTTGAGTGACCTTTATGTGTTGTTGAATAATATTTATGTATGGAATATTTTGAATAAAATTCAGGCCTATAAATTTTTACTCACCATATTTTAGATCATTCATTAGCTAAATGGTTGTAAAGAGTTCTTAAATATAGCTCCATACTTAGCACACATTGAAGACTTCACCAAAATTTCATTGTGAACCTTGGATTATAATCATAGAAAACAAAGATAGGTGTAACATAAGGACTCAAAAATTTAATTATATTGATATTAATATGTTGGACCTTTGAAGTACCTCCTCTTATTTTTATAAAGTGTTTTAATGTTTTCAACTCATCAAGAATTTACTAAATAACATTAATTATATTTAATGTATTTATATTTTTAGTAACAAAATCCAATATTATTTTGTACCACTTCTATACTGTAATAGATAATGGGTTCATCATCCCTTTGGGTAACATCTATTCTGATTTAACTTGTTGACACACAATATACCTTGTAGTATAGTTAGAAATTATATACTTTATATTAGAAGACCAATAGTTTTACCAAATGCCACTATATATCTTGGTATTAATAGGATGAATAGAGAGAGGTGACCAATATGAATTTTTGTTTAAATCCTTCTTCAACTCATGAAAAAATGGTATACATTATCTTCTCTAAAATTATAGTAATCTACCCTGATCATTGTTGAACTCATGAAAATTTATATCTTGTTTAACTTAAATTTTCTTTAGTATCCCAATGTCATCTTGTGGAATTATCTAGACATTATATAGTAATTAAGATTGATCCACCATATGGGAATGATATGATAGAATTCCTTCTTTAATAATTGTTAAATCTATATTTACTATATCATTGATCAACGGATAATGCTTTACCCTTTGACAATATAGAGTTCTGTAATCCTTTTAACTTAGGGAATAAATTACCTTGTTATCCTTTATTTGATGATAATGAATGGTTAAATGATAATATTTCAACAGCTTTAACCATCTCCTCTACCTCATGTTTAATTATATATATGGAAATATATGTATTTATATATATATATATATATATATTCCCCACCTTACTCCATTGAAGTAATGTTTAAAATAATAATGGAAAATATTACTATTTACATCTCCAAATTATGATTATAATAGTTCTTCCCATGAGTATTCTATTTATTTTATTATTATATTATAGCCTTTTTATCATATAAGAAGAAATGATCAAGACTATTCCATAAGGCCTTACTATATAAAAAAACCATTATACTCTATTATGTAATTACAGTACATGTACAATAACCAACCTTTTTTTGAGATCTGGGAATCCTTCCTTAAACACTATAGTCCTAATAATATCACCCCTTCCATATAAACATTTATAGTGGGTTATAAAATCATGTAAATTTCTTCACAAATCATTGATATTACTTAAAAAGATAGGAAACCTAGGGTTAACTATCTTAGATAAGAATCTTAATCATTATCTATTACTTTTGTCTTTAAAGGATAAACTAAAGTCCCTTAATTGGTGACTAAATTCCTAAAAAATCAAATTTATAAACATTAAATAATACATATTCCTCAATATATTTTTTTAAAATCCTTATATGATCTTCATGCTCTTATAATATTTCCTAATAAATAAGTATACCATTAATAAATACCACCACAAACAAGTAATGAAAATACTTAATAATACATTCATTAAATCCATAAACACAATATGTGTGTTTTATAAACCGAAGGAAACCACCAAAAAATCATTGATCCCATACATTATTTGAAAATCAGTTTTCAAAATACCTTCCTTTATTACTTTTAATTTATGATATCTATATCTTAGATCAATATTAGAGAAATAATTATCACCAAAAATCTTATCAATTAAATCCTTAATTATTGTTTAATGGTATTTATTATTAATAATTATACCATTCAGTTCTTAATAGTCTATACATAATCTTATTAATATACCATTATTACAAATAAAAAAATGTACCCCAAGATTTTATACACAGATTAATAAACCCCTTGTATAAGATATATTGAAATTACTTCTTCAACTCCACCATCTCCATTGGTGCCAATGTATATCTGATATTTTATATGGGTATAGATATATTGACCATTTTAATAAAAAAACCCACTTCTTGATTTGGGGGAGGTCTATGAAACTCTTCGGGGAAGACATCTAATTTTTTTTAACAATGGGTTTATGTTTCATTTTTATTCCCTCTTTCCACTCTACTATTTGGGTGTGGAATTGGTACCCACCCTTTTCTAGTAATATTTTCATTTCATCGGTAAACAATAATAACATTATTATCCATAAACTTAAATACTATTTTAGGTTGGTTTTAGAGATTAAATGTAACCTATTTATCCGAGTAGTGTATATTGGACATATATGATGAAAGATACTAAATTCCCACAATTATATTAATTTTAAATAATGTAAGATTTATTAAATTTATTCGGAGTACTTTCCAACATATTATTATGACACAATCTATAACACCCTCTTTTAAATATTATTTTAATAAATTATTTTATTGGTAATATTTTCTAAAATGGGTAATTTTCTCATATTTTAAAACTTTTAATTTTGGAATTTATGGTTTCCTAAAATATTTTAAAAAGGAAAAAATTATTTTAAATATCTAAAGTGGCAACCAGAATTCTTTTTAAATGATTATAATAGGTAAAAAATTAAATATAAATAGATATATTTTTTTTAAATTCCATTTTTAAAATCATTAAGTATTCAGTCAAAAAGTTTATCAATTTACATCAATGGAATATGCTTATTTTTATTATTATTACATAGATATTATTATTATCTTTACAACATAGATTATTATTATTGTTATTATTATAAAAAAACTTATTGAATGTATAGGGCGAGTTAGAGGGGGGGGGGGTCCCTCTTGGGTCATGCAGTGCCAAAGAGAGAAAGTGGGGGGAGTGATTATCTCTCATAAATATTATTCTTAAATCCTCTAAAGGATATCATGACCACCTAGGTTTTTCTTCCTATACTATTCTTATTCCCTATCCCTTCTCCCTTCTTTAAATTTTTCAATGTAGAAATTAAATATTTTTTGGTATTTCATATTGGAGTTTTATCATGTGATGGAGAAACCAACTATTTTGGGGAGGTATTTACTCCTAGGATGGAAAAAGGCATTGATTATAACCTTTCACACCCTGTTTGAAATTGAGGAATAACCAAATCATTTCTCAGTGAGTATGTTGATGATCTATCCTTGGTGGAATAATATTATTTATTTTATTAATTATTATCTTAGCATTTTATGTTTTATTAAGTGCCATTTATTTATTATATAGTTTTATTTCTTTTTTATTTTTTCAATACTTGATGTCAAGAGGTAGGGAGTTCCATATATCTTCTATATATTTCTAAAACCATTAGTGCTTGTATGTTTTAAAATCTATTTTTTTCAAATTAAAGTATATATGAGATATATATGACGATTTTTTGGAAATTAAATTATTTTTATTTCTTGGGTTTTTTTCAAAAAAGGAGGTTTCTAAAATATATTATATTATGTTCTTATAAGTGACATACATATAATGTTTGATGAAATGAAAAAATGTTTTTACCCATTAAATAATAAATATTGATTTTAAGGAATGATTTATCATTGATTATAAATGATGTAACTAATGTTTTTAGGTTTTTTTAAACATAAAGACCTATTTGAAATAATGTTCAAGATTATTATCTCATGGAATCCACATTTATATGAATAATATTATTCCCACATTTCATTATAAAAATATATTATATGGACTTGTTTTATTATTAAATATAAAATGGTTATAAAGGGTTATTTTTTGTACTTTTATTTTATTTATTTGATCCCTATGATTATGGTAAGCATCACGGAAATAACCTTTGGTTACTTTGGTAGGATTATAGATCAAATACCATTACTATGTGATGATGTTTGTATGGAAACGTGGTGTTGCCTTATAAAATTATTATAGGTACATGGTGCTTATAAATAAAACTGTAATTACAAGTTTCTCCCTCACCAATCAATCCATGTGGTCATGGAACACCCCAGGGAGCCAAACCATGAGGACATGAAGCTATAAAGGGGTTTTGAGGTTTTCTTTACTTAGTCTTTTAGTTATCATTCCTTAATGTATCAATATTAATAATAAAATATAATTTTTTTTAATTCGTGAATTTATGTGTGTATCAAAATTTATTAAGTTAAAATAAAGTAAAATATATATTTTATAGAGATGAATAAATGTGTTATTCAATGTTTTTTTCTATAAAAATCAGAATTTAAGTGGATTATATTTATAAAAAACTATTATGATTGGTTTATCCTTATATAAAATATATAGAAACATTTTTGTAAGTTCATACTAGGAATGTTTACACTCACCCCCTATATATGAATTCCATTTCATATATTGATATGTTTTACACTTCTTGATTTTATTTAAAACATTGGAATAAATTAGTGTCTTGTGTTTGATGGGATACCATTCCCACATAGAGCTCAATGATAGGTGGATGGTGATATATGGAGGAAATCGACAATTTAGAACATGAATATATATTTTTCATTATTTTATTGAAACATATTATATTGGATATAATTATTAATGTTGTATGGAATTTATAATTACCATTACTACATATTTTTTAATGTTTTATTTAAATTTTATAGAGAAATCATATTTATGGACTCTATATGTTTTTAGTAAATTGTTCCCCCATATGGTAAAGTAGACCATCACCACTTTTTGGTTGCCTATGAAAATCAGGGAGAATGCACTTTGAGGTTAGTGGTGGGTCACCTTAGGTTTAGAGAGATTATAGAGTGATCCATTATATAATTATTAAATTCAAGAGCTATAATTGATGAACCATTCATTATTATTACATATAATCCAATCTATATCCTTTGAGGTAAGGTATTCATATTTTATTTTAATTTTCATGCTCTAAATCAATGGGTAAATACTAAATCAAATAATATATAAGCTATTCATGAGTAAATGGATACAGTAATTCTGAAAATATTGGTATTTTAATCCAACCATGTTATTTGGGTATCAAATGAACGAGATTTAACTCATGGATTTTGTGGTTGAGTACTTTCATTCCATATATGCATCATGTAATTTGGATAATTATTATCATAATACATGATCTCATTATATTATAATAATTATACTATGTGTATATGGTTTTGAAACATTTTATTCTCATTATCATAGCTCACATCATTGTCAAAAGTGAATCTTTGATGACATTATTAAGAATGATGTTCACCCTTCCCACACTAGAATCATTTTCTTTTTTTTCTGGATAATTTTCTGAGAGGTTATATACACATATATGATAGGTAGGATTTTTAAGCATCTTTTTTACATTTCTTTATCATATAAGCTTCAAGAATTATATTCATTTTTTTTTCTTATTATCAAAGAATCTATGAGACCATTGATCATTTAAGAGGCCCACATATGCCTTTGCAATAAAATAGATAATTTCTTCATAACTAACAAAAAATTTAATAAAAAATGACTAATATTGACTTAAATAAAATAAATTATAAAATCTAACAATATTTATTTCAGTATAAATGAAAAAACATGTGGAGTGACTATTGAATAAAATAAATTTATATTCATATAATGAAATAAGTTCATTGACCTTTTGTTTCAACTCTTAGAACTATCACTCTATCCCTATCTGAGCTGTGAGAGGAAAATATTTCTCAAGGAATAATTCTTGAAATCACCCCATAACATGAATATAATATCATTTTCATTATTTTTATTCTATATTGTTGTTCATAATTTATCCACTTCTTCCTATAAGTGATAAAATATTAGCACGAATTCAATTACTCAGATTATTCAAATATAGTGTATATATTTTCTAGTGAAGATATCCACCATTCATCCATAAGTGGATTTATGTATCCAAAAAATTGTAGAGATCCATTGATTAATAATTACCCAATCAATGAAGGTCCATAATGTGGTGAGACTATATTTTATATATAGTTATGGTTATTATCCATTACTTGATTCATTTGATCTAATATTTTCATGATGCTTTCAATACTAACACTTAGGAAATTTAGACTAGCATTAGGATAATCATCACATATCATCTCTATAGTGGGTTTACAGATTAGTGTATCTATTTATTACAATAATATAATAAATTCATTAAAAACTAACTAGGATAAGTTTATTATCATATATAATAAAAATCATTATAAATAAAGTTGAGTATAAAATTTTATCCTTATATATGTATACAAATTCACTATAACTAGTGTTATTCTACTAGATATTTCATCTTAATTCCAAAAAATAAGTAAAATATTATATGATATCAAATATAATAACCCAAAATTAAACAATTATATTTGGTTATATAATATTACAAAATTTATTACATAACATAAATTTTATTATATATAAATGATTTACATAATAATTAAATTAATTTTCTTTAGGAACTAATACATAATACATGGGAAATAGTGAATCTACAATTGTTTAGAATATTATCTCAATATATTCATTAATTTATAGTTTTTCTAACATCTATATAAAACCCTATTTCTTGGGGATTTTCATGAAAATTATGGGGTGTGAAAAATAACCCAATAAGGGTAACAACAATCAATGAATCATGTTAAGGAACAAACCTTCAGGATATACATGAAATACACGATACATAAGTAAGCTTAATAACTTTAACATCCAAAACATATGTTCAAAATTCCTCCCATGGAAAGGATACCAGCCAATGTTTTTCTATCACAATGGATCCTATCATAAGGAAACTCACCAATATCATAATATCATAATAATTTCACATATATAGTATGTTTGATATTGAAAGATTATTCAATGCATTGAGGGGATATATATTTATAGGCCCATACATATCATAAAATGTTTAATAATTGATGAAAAATATACTAGAGATCATAATATAACATATTGGGTTTAATCAATGTTAACCCATAGATAATGGATTAGGGTGTCAAGCTATAAAATTCCCAATAAAAGGATAATGGTATATATATTAATACCCTTCAATAAAATTAAAAAACTACAGGTTATTCATCTTGTAGAAGATATTATAATAATAAATATATAAATCAATCTTTTTAAAAATGGGTTATATAAATATTTTATCTATATAACAATCGAATATATTACTATATAATAATTATTAATGTCCACTAATACAAAAGAGTCCATGGTAGAGTATGTGAAAGGCAAGTGATGTTTCCTTATAAATCCACATTGGTTATGTCCTCCCCCCACTTATAAAAAATTAATTTTTAATAAATAATCCTTAATGTTCCACTGTTGTGAAATATAAAAAAATATGACAGAAAGGGTTTATTCTTCCAAATAGAGTATAAGAAAGGTGTTTACTGAAACATTGTCCTTATAAAAGGTTGATAATTTATAGTGGATTTTAATAATAAAATTAAAATAAAATAATGGATAAATACCCACTAAAAATAGGTTTATGTGGGTCATATATTTGAATCACTATGGGGAAATAAAACACATCAAAAAAAGAACTCTCATTTCCAAAAAAATAAATACCTATGGTTCACTTATTTTAATATTAGTAATTCTATATGTGACCCTAAAAACAATTAACCACATATATCTTCTCTCAATATATATAATCCCCCACATTAAAAATTTTCATATCCACAACACTATAAATTCATGAAATATGTTTGGATTTATATGATAAAAAATGTTATTGCTTCATGAATAATGATATTTTTTTGTTAATAAAAACAACTTATGACAAGAAATAATACGAGAGAATTTGTAATATATCATCAATAATAATTCATATAAATCAAAATACATTATAAATAGTTTCATGATTTCATATAATATGTAATTTTAAAATATATTATAACAACATAATTATGATATTGAATGAAGAGAGTGAAATAATAACCCCTTCCTCACTTAAGATTCCTAGCTAAAAAACAACCCATAAAACCTAAACAATTATTCTAAATTAAATATAAAGTTATTGGAAAGACTTATTAAGGGAAATATAAAGTGATAAATTGAGATTTTTATAAGGATGAATGAGATAAAGGATAGATATTTATTGGTGTAGTGTGTGTAAATTTTGGAATTAATATTTGATGTGTAAATTTTGGAATAAACAATATAGTATTTTATTTTATCGTAATATTAAATGCATCACTACACCATATAACAGTTAAACACACCCCTTAGTTTATAATATATGATTATTTCCAAAAATAGTCCAATTTCTTTATCTAGGGTGGATCTTGGTCATTTTTACACATTTATGTTGATATATTGACCATATACAAAGAATTTAACCATTTTTTACCATATCTTAGTTTTATACAATTTTTTTAAATTTTAATAATTAAATAATATAAATATATTGATTCAAAACATAAAATTAATTTAATAAAATTATTCATGTATTTATTATAAATTAATACTTTAACAAAAGAAGATATATTTTTAAAAAAATCAAGTATCGTGGTAAATGTTATTTTATTATTAAAACATTTACACATAAGTATTACATTAAATAAAATATAACTAACCTCTTGTTATAATAAAATAATATATTAGGGTAAGGTGTGATATAAGGACATAGCCTTAAACATTACATAATCTTGAGTTAAGTCAGTAATTGGACTTTATTTCACATTGATGATCTTTTCAAGTTTATATCTCTAACGAATAAGACCATAACTCATACATAACAAAACCATATAAATACAAAGTGGAAATATAAAATAGTATCCATTTATTTCATAAAATAGAAACTTTTAAAATGAAATGTGGGATATTTTCATATTTATTCACCATAACATGTCCCTGATCCCATAATTGTCTCTATTATCCCTTAAATCCAAGGAAAAACATTTCAAGAACTTGGAATGATCACAAAAAGATATATAAGGGATATAAATTAAGGAATGAAATTGTTAGTCCATGATTATTTTAAAATCATGAAAAATATTTCACAAAATAATACTTTCACTTATAAAGCATAGACACTTTATCATATGTCATGATATCATAAGATTTCCATAAAAACTCCTAGAAAAAATAAAATATAAAGGAAACTTATGGAATCCGTATCATACTTACAATGCAGCTTTCAAAGATGCATAGGGATAAAACTTCATGGTTATATTTAGAATACCAATCATAGTATATTCCCTAAATCTCTTAGGATAATCCTTATCATTTAACTCTATTTCATTACCCAATGTACTTGAGAGATATCACAGGATCACCCACCCATAGTTTATCATGGAACAACCCATATTTTGTTTATCACATAACCTCCCATATTTGGATTATCATGTAACCATCCATTAAATATCCAAGTACCATTATATAATCATAACACATAAAATATTGCTATTATCAATATTTCACTCATAAAGTTTAATTTGCAATCACATGAAATCATGTCAAGATATTTAAATAGTCAATCCATTTTCAAAACCATTTTCAATACCAAAATACCCATAAATGGAATAATGGATTTCATTTTGTTTAAAAACATTAAGGCTTATTGGGAAATCCAAATATCAAATAATGGTCATAGTGGTAGAGAAGTTGGTATCACCATATATGTCAAAAAAATATTTCTTTTGTCATTTATAAATAAAGTAAAACACTTCATATAAATATTTTACTTTTGAAAACTTTGAATGAAATTAAAACTAAAAATAAAATTTTATTTATAATCCTTTTATATCCATAAAAATAAATATGTAAATTAATATCACAAAGAAAAATATATGATAATTAAATCTTTAAATGTTCATGGTGTCCCATACCACTTTGAACATTTAAATATTAATCACCATGAATTAATATATTTTAGAAAATAATAAATAACATTAGTATAGATAATATTTTGATATGAAATTTCATAGTGGATGTATATACACTTTATAAAAGAATGAAGGTTCATATTAATAGGAAATGCCTTAATGAAATGATATTGAGATGAAATCCCTTAGCTTAAGTCAGACTTGTCACATAAAATCTATATAACCATGAATAATAAACATAGGTTAGTTTATATTTTCTATAAATATTTTTCATGTTTATTATTTATTTTATATCACTTATTACTATGTTATAACAATTACATATTTTTTCATGTTCATATCAGATGTTTTGTCATTATTAGGTACTTGAGTCGAAAATGAAATTGGTATGATGTCAATTGTCCTTGTGGTCATATGTCCATAATCTATAGAATAATATTCATAATATAAGTATCACTTTTATTCATTCATTATAATTTTAAATCAAACCATTAATTATGGTTAGGAAAAATGAACAATGTTATAATCAAGGAGATGGTAGTTCATTTGTACGCATGAGTACCATTTTTTATATTTCATTGATCATTATTGAAAGACGCTAAATACTATTTTATCTTTATTTAATTAAAATAACATCATTAATATCATGCTAATCATTTAAATATTATTATATATATCATACAATTGATGTAGTGAAAAAACTAATCACATAGTTTTGTGGAGGCGATAGTTTACAAGTACACACGAATGAAGTTTACATTTTTATGTGAATGGAAAGTAATAATTTAATTGATATATTATTATTTTATAATGATTAATATGTCATTAATATCACAGATGAACTTTAAATTCATTATTATAACCAGTCATGTGAGACTTTTATAGAAAAAAAATTAGATTAGTTCGTGGAGGTGATAGTTCACATGTACGCACGAAAGATTAATTCATGTCCCATTTAATGGTATTGGAGATGGATTTAGGTGATGTAATTAACATAATAAAATCTAAGTATATTGATCATATTGAAGTTATTATTTTATCATTTTAGAAGATATTTTATGGATGTGTAAGAAGAAATAAAAAAGAAATTCTTAAAGAAAATGATACCTCTTCATCAGTTGATCACCTTTGAAGAATACCTTAACACCTATAAGGAGGGTGTTCTGACTAAAATAATTCGTCAAGAATGTGGGATGGTGGATTTTAAGAATCAGTTTGGGAAGATCTTGGTCGAACAAAAAGGTTTTGGAAGTGTGAATAATAGATAGGAATGAGTTCCTTTTATGGAGATGGGAGTAGAAACCTTGGAATTATTAAAAGTATTAAATTAATATAAATTCAATTTAGATTCCAAATACATTACTTTTTAAAAACTATTGTAACAAAAATCACTATTTATTGAATATAATATTATAAATGCATTAAAGTCATCCAGTTGGCTCCATGTGGTCCTAAAATTGACCAATGGATTCTAATGGTCGAAATAAACTCATCCAATTAAATTAGGACATGTTTTAGTGTAGTTTTATCTTATTAAAATATTTTTTTACCTTTAATTACCACATTTACCTTCAACTATGGTAATGAAAATAATTAATAAATTTATTATTCATATTGTCTAAAATAATAGACCTATTTACAAAATTTGGACCTTCTTAATTCAAAATTTGGAATTCAATTATCCAAAATTAAAACTCAGAAATTATAGTGATTAATTTAAAATTAATCCTTGTTTTAAAAATGAGAAAATGAGTTTTTTTTAAAATTAAAAACCATTAAAATATTAACATGAGTTTATATGTAATTTCGATGTGAAATTACTTCCAATGAAAAAAATTGGATTAAATGATAAAATCATAATCTAATAATACTTTAAAACTAATTAAAAAGATTATATAATTGTATAGATAAATTAGACAAAAAATCAATTTTGAATTAAAATGAAATATATTTAACTATTCATTAAAATTTAAATTTTATTAAAAAACCAAATTTTCAACCCAAGAAAATTTTTATGTACTGATTACAAATAAGAATTTTATTTGGTAAAATAGAACTTATAAAAGTGTCAAAAACTTAATTTTAAATGGATTTTCCATCAAAATGTGGTAAAACTGTATTTTTTAAAAAATACTCATTTTATCTATAAAATTGAATTCATTATTATATAATTTCTAGAAAATACATAGGATTATTTTTGAACCTTATATTAAATTAATATTTCATTAATATAACATAAAAGAGTGATTTTATTATTCTGTAAACACAATTACTAATATTTAAATAGGTTTTCATAAAAGTATATCCTTTATATTCAATTGAGTTTTAGTTTCATTTTGAGTTAATTTGGTAACCAATTAATCATTATATTAGTATATGTAAACCATATTTTCATAATTTAGTTAACACTGTTCATTCCCTCCATTATAACTTGTATGTGATAACTACAATATTAAATAATAATATTTAGTTATTCATTTAAGAACAATGTAGTGTGTCATATATGCTATCAAACATTGTGTTTCCTTTTAAAAAATTGGGATGTTACATTCTCCTCCTTTTGAAAATTTCATCCTTTAAATTTTAATTTGTGGTCAGTAACTAAGGTATGACTCTTCAAAATAACTTTATGGTATTCCCACATTATAAAAAGTATTAATAAAACTTCAACTATAAAAAATAAAGGACAGTACAATGGTCACTTGAGATAACACATACTTGGATTCCATATAAGAAAACATTGATATGTAAGAAAAATTAACCATCATATTCTGATAGAGAGTGATATAAAACACTATTAGGAAAAAAGTTAACAATCACAAAGAAATAAATTTGTGATGGGTTAAACAGTTTTTGACTTTATAGTAGGAAAAGTAAATAGAAAACATTTTTTATTTTAAGATAATTTTCATAAAGTTGAGTAATTATTTTAATTCCTTTATTAATAACCAAAGGAAAAATTCTTACTTGACTAGTATAGTTTCACCCTTTAATCTATTTCCCCCATGAACTCATATTTTTCTCTAAATTATGAGTATTCAAGATGAATCAACTTCTATAGAATCACATAATCCACAAAATATTACCTATCAATTTCTCCTATCTTGAAACATTAACCAAAACCAATATGGTTTGGATAAGATAAGATAATTCCCCAAAATTAATAATTCTTTATAAGAAAAAAGATTAATTTTAATATAAAAAATTCAATAGTAATTCCTAAAGTTCAGCATAGACTAATCAACAAACAACTATCCTTAAAATTCCTCAAAATAATCCAGACTTTGATAAAAACACAAAAGTCAGAAGGATTGATCACAGTATTTCAGGATAAATTTTATGAAGTATCTCGAAATAACATCAAGCAATATTAAAGTAAGTACCATAATCACATATTCTAAAAGACAAGTTAATCATTTCCATAAATAACTTATTTCCCATAATTCCACAATAAAAATAATATATTCTTCTAAAATAATAAATAAACCATTACTCCTCAATTAAAATCACATTTTATTATATTTACCTTAATCATTTAATGTTCCCAAAATATTAAAAGTTTTACAAAATAACATTTATTACTCAATACCAAAATCATTTTCCAATACCAATGATATCCATTTGATAAAAAATAAGTTCCAAAAATAAATTAATTATTATCCAATAAACTTTTTTAACTATAAAGAAAAAATGATACTAACCAAGGAATTAATGTAGTCTAGTGGTAGGCATACCACCCTTGTCTCCCTTTGGTTGTAGGTTCGATTCCCACGACCTTAGAGGATGAAATAGGTTTTCACACATATTGTGGGTTGTCCTTTTTCTAAAACTATATCATTACTATAAAATTATCCAAATATGAGATAAAATAATAAAAAATAACAATTTCATGTTTTAACCTCAATGGTTATTTCACACCTCTTATTTTTCATCCCAAAAAGTAATAACACATAATTACCTAAAAAATAAATGCTCCAAAAATATTGTCAATCACCTTAAAATTTTTGTAATTAAATCCTAAAAAGGTATTTTTAAAAAATTGAAATTAGTATTAACCATAAAATTATAAACCACTAATGATATCTGTAACTCTTATGAAGTCATCTTAATCTCCAAAAGTTTTCTAATCCATCAGATCATACCAACTATAACTCCCCAACCATAAAAATTACATAATCTTGGGTTTAGTTAATAATTTAACTTTATTTAAAAATGAGGATCTCTTAAAGTTTATAGAAATTGAGAATTAATCCCTAAATCATACATAACAAAACCATATAAATACAAAGTGGTTACTTCCAACAGTATCCATTTCTTCTATAAAATAGAAAATTTTAAAATAAAACATCATTTATTTTGATGTTTAATCATCATAACTTTTACCTCATCCCATCCCTGACTCTATTCCCACTTAAATACTATGAAATAAAATTCAAAAATATAGTATGAAGCATAAATATCAATAAGTTATATAAAATAAGGGATGAATCCATCAGTATATGAATAATTTAAAATCCTAAAAACATTTTCACAAAATCATACTTCCACCCATAAAACATAAGCTCTTTATATTACATCTTGAAATTCTAAGATTCCAAAAAAACATTATAGAAATCATAAAAAATAAAGGTAACTTTTGGAAAACACATGATACATATATTGTATATTTCATAGATATATAAGGAGTAACCTTCATGGTTACCTATGGAATACCCATCACAGTATATTCCCTAAATTTCTTAGGATAAACCTTATCGTTTAACTCCGTCTCATTACCCGAAGCTTTGGAGAGATATAATGGGATCACCCACCCTCAGTTTATCATGGAACCACCAGTATTTGGTTTATAACGTAACCACCCATCTTTGGTTTACCACTTAACCACTCGTCAAATGTCTAAGTACCATTACGTAATCATAACACATAAAATATTACAATTATCAATATCTGAATCATAAAATTTCATTTTCAATCACAAGAAATCATATCATGATATTGAATTAGTAAATCCATTTTCAAGTCCATTTTCAATACCATAATACATATAAAAGGAAATAATGGATTTATTTTTCTTTAAAAACATTAAGGATTGTAGAGGAATCCAAATATCAAATAATGGTCACATTGGTAGAGAATTCATTGTTGATGTAAATCTTAAAAATCACATTCCTTTTGTCCTTTGTAAAGAATGTAAAATGCTTTGCATAAAAATTTTTCTTTCGAAAACATTAAATTAAATTCAATATAGGCATAAAATTTATTGTATAATCCTTTTATATTTATATAAATAAATATGTAAATTAATATCATGAAGAAAAATATTCGATAAATAAATAATTAACGCTCAAGGTGTCCCATACCACATTGAACATTTAAATGTTAATCTCCATGAATTAATATATTTACCAGAAAAATAAATAAAATTATTATAGATAAAATATGGATATTAAATTTCATATTGGTTGTATATACACTTTATAAAAGAATAAAGGTGTATAATAATAATAATAAATTCCTCGATTAAAGGAGAGTGAGATGAAATCCATTGCATTGAGTTCAACTCATCTTATACAATATTTATAACCCTGAATAATAAAATTAGGTTAATTTATACTTTCTTGAGATCCATTTTCATGTTTATTATTCCATTATGACACTTATTACCATGTTATAACAATTATATATTTATTCAAGTTCATATCATATGTTTTATCGTTATTTGGTACTTGAGTCGAATATGAACTTGGTATGATGTCAATAGTCCATGTGGCCAAAAGTCCATAATCTTTAGAATAATATTAATGAAATAAGGAACAGTTTTTACATCCATTGTACTTTTAAATTAAACCATTAATTATTGTTATGAAAAATGAAAAACATTAGAATCTTGGATATGAATGGCCATACATATGCATGAGTAACATTTTTCATTTTTCATTGATTGTTATGAAAAAAGGTAAGTACTATTTTATCTTTCTAGAATTATCATAACATCATTAATTTCATATTAATAATTTATAAATACTTATATATAATATACAACTACTGTAGTGAATAAAAAACGAATCACATCATTTTATAGAGGTGATAATTCATACGTACGCAAGAACGATGTTATCATTTTTATGAGCAGGGATAGTAAGAACATGTTTAATATATTATTATTTTATAGTGATTTATGTGTAATTAATTTGAAATGTGAACATTAATTCCATTATTATAACTAGTCATGAGGGACAATTACGGAAAATGAATTATATCGGTTCTTGGAGGTGATAGTTCACACGTACGCACAAACAATTAATTCCTTTCACAATTTAAAGAAGTGGAAATGGATTTAGGTGATTATATTATCATAATAACATCTATATACATTGATCATACTGGATTTATTATTTAACCATGGTTTTAGAAGATTTTAATGATGTGGAAGAAGAAATAAAATAGAAATACTTAAAGAAAAACATACCTCTTCTTCAGTTGATCACCTTTGAAGAACACCTTAACACCACTAAGGTGGGTGTTATACCTATAATAAGGCCTCAATAATGCGGGTATTGACTATAGGAATAGGTTTGGGTAGATTTTGGCTAAACCAAATGGTTTTGGAAGTGTGAGTAGTAGATATGAATGGGTGCCTTTTTATATGAGGGGAGGAGAAACCTTGGAATTTTTAAAAGTATTAAGTTAATATAAATATAATTTATATTCCAAATGGTCACAAAATAATTTATTTCTATGTTAAATGATTTTGGGTTGAATAACAATCATCCAATTAAAATTAGACAAGTTTTATTATTTTTTAATCCTTGTCGTTTTGTTTTAACCCCTTGTAACTCTTACCATTTTATCTACTAATTTACATTTAGAAGGTTAAAATAATTACCAAATCATGACAAATGTACAATGAAAAATTTATTAATGAAATTTTTATACATATCCTAAAAATTTGGCTGAATCTTAGATTTTTTTGAATTTTATATCATTTAATTAAATATTTTATATTTTTCAATATGAATTATGTCAATTTTGACAATATTCATTACATGAATATTTTAATATATCATAAAAACATGATTCATTCGACAAAAATACATTAACTAAATAAGAAAATGTCATATTAATCCTTAAAATTTGTTTATGGAATAATTTAAGTAAAATAATATTTAATTTAATATTTATAATATCATTTACATGATTCTTTCATTAATTAATAAATTACTACATAATCTTTATGTGATAATTAAATTTAATTATTTAATTTATAAAAATTATTAATAAATTACCATGATGTAGGAAATTTTTTTAATTTTCCAATGAAAATTTATATTTTAGGAGATACCCTATATAACTCCATATTAAAATAAATTACTTTTTAAAAACAAAAGTGAAACAAAAATGACTATTCATTTATTATAATATTATAAATGAATTAAAGTCGTCCATGTGTCTCCAAGTAGCCCTAAAATTGAACTAAGTATTTTCATGTTTTTAATAAACTCATCCAATTAAATTATGATAGGTTTTAGGGTTGTTTAATATTATTATAATTTTATTTTTACCTTTAATTACCCGATCTACCTTCAACCGTGGTAATATAAATAATTACTAAAGTTACCATTCATAATGTTTAAAAATAAAATAGACCCATTTAAAAAATTTGTAACTTATTATTACAAAAATAGAGTCCATTTTTACAAATTTAAAATATATAATTTATAGTATTTAATTTAAAATTAGTCCCCATTGTTAAAACGAGAAAGTGGGGTTTTTTTGAAATTAAAATCCATCAAAAGATTGACATCTGTTTATATCTAATTTCATTGTAAAATTACTTCCAAAGATAAAAATTGTATTAAATGATAAAAATTAATTTAATTATTATTTAAAATATGTTAAAATTTTAATCTAATAATATAAATAAATTAGATGAAAAAGTAGTTTTGAATTACGGTGCATTATTTTGTACTATTCATTAAAATATGATTTTTTTAGAAAAATACCAAAATTTCCAAAAAAGTAAATTTTTATGTCTTAATTGTAAATAATAATTTTATTTTGTCAAATATAACTTATAAATCTATGAAAAACTTGATTTAAAATGGGTTCTCCATCAAAAGGCGGTAAAACTGAATTTTTAGAAAAATACTCCTTTTATCCATAAAATTTAATTGGTTCTTATATCATGTATATAAAATACATATGATGAATTTTAAAAAATATATTTAATTAATATTTATTTAATATAATCCAACAATAGTGATTTTATGATTTTTTAAACACAATTATTATCATTTAAATAGTTTTTTCCTAGAAATACATCATTTATATTCAATTGGGATTTAGTTTCATTTCATGTTAATTTGGTAACCAATTAATTATTATATAAACATGTGTTAACCATATTTTAAAAATTTATTTAACATTGTTCATTCCCTCCATTCTAATGGCTAGGTGATAACTACCATATTAAATAATAATATTTAGTTGTTCGTTTAAGCTCAATGTGGTGTATAATTTATGCTATAGAACATTGTTTTTTCTTTTAAAAAATTGGGAAGCTACATGTGAAATGGAGGTACTTTCATGTGGTTGTTTTTCTAATGGTAATATTTTAGTCCTTTTCATTAGCATGGAAATCCCATACAAATAATTCTACACTAACTATAATTGGTTATGTTTATCTTGAGTTTGATCTTCAGAAACCCTAGTGATTTTATATCATTCATAAGCTTTGATAAATATTCTTTATATATAATGTTACTAATAGTAAAATTTATTTTTCCTCCCTTCTAAACAAATTAACTTTTGACGTCACCCACATTAATATAAACTCATTATAATCAACACTTTATAATGTCTATATTACTAATTACCTTATTGAATAATGATCACAATTCTATCAATTCATATAACAAATAATTAATCTCTTTAATTTATATTATTTTTCCAAACTAATCCCTTAAACAACACCTCTCATTCTCAATTTTAGTTCATAATGCACATTTCATGGCTTGTATTTTTTGTGTTATACTTATTATAATCACGATGTTTATTAATGTATACAAGAAAATATATTTGAAATTTATAATAAAAATTATTCATATTTATATTTTTCCATTTTTATTAATATCCATGTAAAAGAGTGTTTATTTTATATTATGTAGTAATAAAATATTTATTTTTTACTTACTTTCTATGGTATTTCACTTGTGTAGGTATGAAATTTTATAATTTCATATAACGAATTATCCAAACACCATTACTCTAGTTACCTAAGTATTACATTTACCCAAACAAGTTTATCTAAAAGTTACCATCTGTTATTGACACCTAACTATCCGGGAAACTGATATTCTACTTGTATTATAAAATATAATCAGTAGTTCGAAAACAATTAGTGTAATACCCCAAAAAATTTTATTATGTCTGGGATAGAGTGCCATAAGGCCTCATGAATACCTCACTCTTTATAAGAGGATAATGATTAGTGGTGAGGGCCTATGTAGCACTAAGAGGAGATTATTCCCTCAGAGATCCCCACACAAGTCAAGGAGATCTCTAGATAAGTCAAGAAGATCCCCACATGGGATATATATATATAGATAAACATAATGAGAGAAACAATAGGCATCTCTAAAATATTAGAAAGTATATCCTGACATCACCAAGACCAACCTTATCCTCCTGTAGAATTACTCAATGAAGGTCTCAATCATTCATTTGAAAACTAGGGTAAAATAATTTATATATGCATCGAGATTCCCATTCAGGATGAGAATATAAAAATCTTAAGTACACCAACAATTCATACTTAACATAATTATAAAACTATATATAATTGTATGATATGAAGATTAGTAAATAAACATGTAAACAACCATACACCAAGTCATCATGAACTAACCAAGTTTTCACAAACTGAAGACCTACCTGCATCAAATCTATAATAGGAGTAAGGTCATAAGTAGTCTCTAAATGACCTAGATCATTTCATTAGGTCCCAAAATTATATCAATAAATTTATCTAACTATCCTATATCCATTTTCCACCATTAAGGAAAAATGTCATACCTACCTTTAAGGGAAAGTCATGGTGTCCATATATAAACCCAGTTCATGCCTTTGGGGAAAGATAAACTATCACATTTCAAACCAGTATAAATCTCTGGGGAAATCCACATTCCAACATGTTGAACTAATATCTGGCTCTAGTTAAATCCACATTCAAACATGTCAACATAATATCTATATTTGGGGAAAGTAAATCTACCAGAATTAATATCTAAAGGTGAAATATAAACCCTCCAACCACAGTGGTGGAGCTCCCCCAATAAAGGGAAAACTTGTCAAGCTAGGATAACTTGGTACCTTGATACTAATTAAATAGAAACCATACATTCATCCCGACATAAGAAACTATATAAAAAGTAATAATTACATCATATAAAATAAGGTTTTCATGGACCATGCACACACCCACAGGAAAATAATATCATATAATGGTATCATGGTCTACACACACACACCCAAATGCATATCACCTCAAGCAAGGGTCTCACGGGACAAACACACACACAAACCGTAAGAACATCACATCATGAAAGGGTTTCATGGTACATATATAAAACCACATGCATATAACATTAAGAAATGGTATCATGGGCCAAAAAAACACATGTATATCATGTCATATAAGTTTATATAAAGGTTATCAAATGGTAAAGAATTCCCACCTCAAGAGTATGTAACCCCATGGCCAATAATTTCAAACCTAATAAAGACCATTCCCCAAGGATCCATAAAACTATACATAATTAATCATGTGAAAAATTAGGTATCAGGATACATGATACGGGATATATTTTTTTTTGACTTACCCGATGAGAACCACCATCACTAGTGGAACTGGATTTGATCAAGTGAGAGAAAGAAATATTAAATAGATTTTGGATCTGATCCTTCAACAATCCAAGAATCCTTATTTATATCACATATGAATCCATAGATATTTCCATAACATCCTATATTTATGATTTATCTCATTATAAAGAGGATTTATAGGTTAGGTAGGATTAAATATACCTTATGGAATCCACCTGATTGATCATATATTCAAATGATGAAGTATATGGGAGAAGGGTACCAAATTCACCAAGATAGAGCCTCTACTTACATTGTCATCAAATTAGGATCGATAAAATAAATGGTGGTATCAAATAGAGGATACAATGTGAAAGGATAGGGCCACCCCCACTTTATGATTCACTTGGGCACCACCGATTGGATGGTGGGTTTAACCGGTGGGCCGGTTATTGGTCCTTGGCAGGTGGATATCTCCACAAATATCCTTGAGATACTTAGTTTTCCACCAACTATCTAATGGTATCTATTGAAGTTTATATCCTCCTTAATTTCCATTAGATGTACAGTGGTGTTGGACCAGATATGCTATGGCCCTCAAAAAACTTTTAGATTTCCATTTCGACCTTTTTTTCATGGAATTCTAATATTTAGTCCCCAAAACATCCAATATGTCTTTTAAATAGGAAAAAATTCATTTAATAGATGAATAAATTTTCATAAATCATAACATGATGTTCAAGTATGCTACCCAAATCTCCCTCTAATGAATTTTCCTCCATGATTAGTGTCTCTAGAGGTTATTCTCAAGCGACTTAGTCTCTCAGCAAGAACATCCATCTCCTAATCTGGAGTTCAATTATGGATATTTCATTATATACACACTATCATGTGAGATGCACTACCTAATATCATATACATATAATTTTTTTTGTCAACAACATGCGTTGGATTCTCCTCAAATCAAACAATTTCCTCTAACCTATATTTTCTGGTTACTACCCATACAACAGGTCTCACCCATTACCATAACCCATGATGAATTTTTTTTATTAATTTTATAAGTTTTAATGTACCAATATAAAATTCATTTTGATTTGTCACATATTCATTCCATGAATCATGTCACAATTTATACATGATACTATCATCAAGATCTCATAACGATATGTGCCTTACACCACAATTATACATCACTAGCTCATTATTGATTACCAACGTTTGATACCCTCACATAGTATCTAATTTTAATGAAATAAATTGTATTTATACATTCACAAATAAACCAAAAACATTTAGACATAGGTTAGGTTCAGTTATATTTTTCTCTTAGTGTACACTATGAAATTACATTAGTATAGGAATACAAGCATTAATATATTCCACTAGCATCCAAATGGAAATAGTTACAATAAATTATAATAAATAATGGAAATGATCACAGCACAAAAATTAAATGGAACAAATAAAGGACCCCATTCAATTACCTGGATATAGATCACGAACTCTAACCTACCAAAACACCATTTAGTCTTATCAACAACCAACAAAATTATAGGTTTATCAAGCAATACAAGTGACCATTACTAAAATTTCCAAACCATTGTGTTGAGATCACAACATTAAATTATTACCAAACTCAAATCTCACTAGAAAAATATATTACTCTAAATATTTCAAATCTTGTTGTTCAGATGAACTGATCATCCTTCATACCTTATAGAGGTCTTTCCCTAAGAATTATTCATACCTCGATGCCTAGGTCTTTTCGGTCAAGCCTTATTAACTTACACCATTGGTGGAATTTTATCAATTGATATAACTAATCCTTAATCTCCCAATAACCATTTTCAGTAATCATCTCATATTCTTTCAATAAATCATCAACTATAATATATTTGAGAATTAATAAAACCATTGTATCATGTTACAAGCAACACGTCACACACTATCCCTTCAACCAACCTCTGCCCTTTGTTACATGGGTTACCATCCATGATATTATATCCTATCATGGGATTGCATAAAAATTATTTAATTAAAACCCTATCACTTGGGTTTAGTATTTTTTAGATTTATCATCAGAAAATATTTATCTTGTAACCCAATAACCTTGAATCAAGGTGATAAATTCCAATTCTTACCAACCCAATGACTTAAGAACTCACAATTTCTTTGGATGATCCTCGATGATCATTGCCAATAAAAAACGCATACCATGTTACAAGGCACAAAAATCCCATCTGTAGGACTAAATTGGAAATAATATAAAGTCCCCAACTACTAACCAGTATCCTACAAGGACTCACAATTCCAAACCATGATTCTCTAGATAACCCATCAACAAGCCCTATCATCATACAAGATCACATCCATTGGGACATTCTCCTTATCCCATCCTCAACAAATAATAGTTATCCATACGATGGTGAAAATTCATTCCTATAGCACCAAAAAAACCAATGTTCTTCAATTGATCCAAACATTAAATTATGAATTTATCAAAACACCTCTTGGTTGTTCCACACTTCATCATGAACTTGAAATAAGTTCAATGGAAACCAAATAGTATGCCATTATATTCTTCTAGACAACACACTATGAAGATATAAAAAGTCTAAAAAACAATCCTCCCATGGTATTCTATAAATAAATTACCCTTTGGAGACACTACCAACCACACATAACATTATAGATAAATTCCCATGTCCCCTTTCATAGCCTCACACTCATTTCAATTCATGAACCATTTTAGGAAAAAACACTTCAACTATTATCCATACAAATGTTTTTCAAACTCATATATGAAATTATCCAAAGGAACCAAATTTTTTATTGAGGTCATGCTATGAAAAACTAATGCACTTCCAAAAAAGAAAAAAGTATAGTCCCAAACTGATCAATCATAACCACCTAAGGTTATCACAATATTTCTATGCACTACCACACGCAAGAAACCATAAATCCATCTCTCTTTCCATTCATAGAAATGAGAATAACTCACTTTCATGCCATTTTTGGTATGTGAAGTGTGGTTTTCTAGAAAAATGTCACATAACTAAAGTCCACCGAATGAAACCATTATTCTTACATTGAAACTAGTTGGTCTCTCCCACTTATAGCCACATATCAATGGTCCACCATAATCACAAATAATCCCATCTAACTCCTTGGTATTTACCCAAAAACATCACCCCAATAACTCAACCACTTAAGGGGTTACAATATAACTAAAGGTTCATATAGTCACCTAATTATTATTACTCCACTCTACTCACTTTAAATGGGGGAACACAATCATCACATGATAACATCATAAGTAAACCTTCCCCTTTAGAGGGTTCACTGCTTGTAAAATCTCAAAGGCAAACTGGTCGACAACTTCTAAGACCATCCCTTAAAGGAATGATATTCACTAAATGAATAATACACAACACCACCACTCATACCAAGAACAAAAAAATAAATCATTCTATTTGTACACAATTCAAATAAACCACAAGAAGAAAGAGGTGTTCAAGAGGGTATCACATTCACATCACGAAACTCTAATTTTAATGTTTCAAAAGGTCCTATAAAATAACATATCATTAATCCATACCATATATTCCATTTTTAAAAAATCATTTCAAACCAACCATTCAACCAAAAAATTTGAGAAACCACTTTGAAACCATTTAAATACAAAAAACCGCCTTTTCACTTAAGAATCTATTGAAAAAATAACATGTTTATTTTCACACAAATGTGGACCCAAATGAGATTAAATACCCCTTTTAAAATCCCAATTCCCTTTTCATTCAAAAATATTGTGAAAACAATCCATTTTACAATTTTGAATCAGTTCCATGAAAACATATTACTTTACTAAGTTAATAGTTAAGAGAGGCCAAATACCCATTAAGATATTTAATTCCATATTAAAATAAGACATAGAAAATTTTCACCATCACATGAAATTTCAAAACCCCTTTAAAAAAAAGTCCTTTGAAAAAACATTAAAATGATTTTATTCCCAGATAATTATACCCTTTAAAATCATTTAAAAATATCAAAAAATGAAAGAAATTCCAAGGAAAAAGTACAGATTTTATTTATCTACTACTCAAAACTCAAGTATATTTTTTTCAATCCCATTAAGTTAGTCATATCCACACATATTTGAAAATATTATGATATGACCTTGAAAATCTAGTCAAATTACACTAAGTAGGTATTTGGAAATAGAAAATATATTTAAAAACATTAAACCTATATCAATATATTAAATATATCACATGATATGTGAATCTACATGGCTATTTAGGATTCATGAACTCACAAACTCTTATCAATAAGGCCTAGAGAAAACCCCAAAAATCATAAACACCTAAATCATGTGCATCACTCGAGGTGAAATAAATAAATAGTAAAAAAACAACAATAACATCATTCCCACCCTTGGAAGCATGTAATTTCCTCATACATGGGTTAGCTACTCCAAATAATGTCTTTTATACCAAGTCCTGATAATAAACTATCTACTATCTACCTTTCTCAAGTAGTAAATCAAAATAAAAACCCATCTGATATTATTTTGTAACACCCCAACCTTATTCATCATGTTTGGGATGGAGTTCCATATGACCTCATGCATTCCCCCCATATACCATAGGTTTCCAACTAGTGGAGAGGGAATATGCTTCACTATAGAAAGACTATGACCTTGGTAATAGATTATAATCAGAGTATACATTACTGAAATCAATAATTATATTAACAACATAATATAAATGTTGATGAAATAACAAAAATAACCTCCCATGCTATAATAGATGACATTCAATACCCAGTATATAATTTAAGGAGATCCCCACATGCGGTAGATCTACATATAGATGAACATAAGGGAAATCAAAAAATATACATCTCTAAAACATCCAAGAGTCTGTTAGACATCTATTTAACCATACATCTCCTCCTATACAACTTCCATAAGTGAGGAACATTCCGTCATCTAAAAACCCAGTTAAAAGAGTCTGCATGTACACTAATATGTCCATGCAAGGAGTGAGTATAAAACCCATTAGGACCCAACAAATGAATCCTTAGTATAACTCCTCTAATAGATAAGTATATTCCATTAAAATAACTAAATGCATCACTAAAATACCATATGTTGGGTCATTATTGATTAACCAAGTTTCCATGAACCTGAGATATACCTTCATCGACTCAATATTTGGAGGAAAATCATAAGTAGTTGTTGAATGGATTAGATCATGACATAAGTTGCACATGTTGGATAAAAACACTCATCCAACTATCCTATATCCTAATTCCACATTTATGTAATAGTCTCAAGTATAACATTAAGGGAAATCAAATTTTCCACATCTTGGCCCAATTCATTTCTCTGTAAAAAGCCCCACCACCACATGTTGACCCCATATATATCTTAGGGGAAAGCCACATTCATACATTTTGTCCCAATATCTAGCTTTGTGGAATGCCACATTCAAAAATGGTGACCAAATATCTAGATATGGGGGAAATCTACATTGCTACACGTAATCTATGATGGTAAAATAATAGCCTTCCAACCACGACGACATCTTTTCCACTCTAAAGATCCAAGTAGTTGATCTTGGATAACTTGGTACCTTGAAACCATCCATAGAGAAACCATAAATTCATCCAGAAATAATCCATAATATAAAAAGTAATACGAATGTTATATCAAGAAAGGGTATCATGGTGTATATACACACCCCCATGTGACTCATATCCAGAAATGGTATCACGAGATATACACGCACCTATAAGAATATCACATTATGAAAGGGTTAAATGGGTGACACACCCACCCACATACATATCAAATAAACAAAGGGTCTTATGGGACACACACACACAACTACATACATATCAAAGAATATAAATTTATATAAATTCAATCAAATGGTAATGATGTCCTACCGAAAGAGTATCAATACCCAAACCGAGAATTTCCATCCAGATCAAGTCCTTAAAGAAATGATCCCTTGACCCATCCCCGATTAGTCATGCAAGGACTCTAGAATAAATATCCATAAATAAATATATGATAGGGGATATAATTGTTTTTACTTAACCAATGAGAATCATCATCACCAATGGATATAGACCTGTCTAGTAGAGAGAATAAAATACCCAATAGATTTGGGTTGTGATCTTTAATGATCCAGGAATTACCTATTAGATCAAATAAATATACATAGATATGACCATAACATCTTAAATATATGATTCATATAAAGCAAAAGAGATGTTATAGGATATATCATCTTATACAAACCATATAAAATCCAATATATCGATCAGATCATTAAATGATGAAGTAGTGGTGAGAAGGGAGAAAAAATAACCAAGAGAGAGCCCCACCATTAATTATTGTCAAACGAGGGATGATCCAAGAAAGGTAGGAATCAAATAGAGTTTATTAGGTGAAAGTACAAGGTCATTCCCAATTAATGATTCACCTAGGTAACACTAGACAATCAGTGGGCCTCACTAGTGGGTTGGTGGATGTATGAGTGGGCATGTAGTTCAAGACCAATTGTAGGGATACTACCATTTCCTCTGAGTAGCTAGTGGTCTCTACAGAAATTAATATCCACTTATCATTCCATAAACATACTAGTAGTGGCAGACTAGCTAGCCGGTGGTCATCCAAGAGTTTTTTTACAACTCGTCTGACCTTGTTCTTCCAGGGATTCTGATACACACTCCCAAACACCTCTAATATGGATCCCATGTCCGAAGAAATAAAATAAAGATTCAACAAAATTATAATAAATCATATCATGAAATTTAATGATGTTACAATTAGGGTCACCCATACTGAATGATTGATGCCTTTATGGGTGTTTACTTTGGAAAGAATAAATTTTTTGTTATTTTTAGTTTTTTTAAAATGATTTTATCACCAACCATATATATAAATATCATATATATTTCATCCTATTAATTTCCTATATATATGAATGATTTTAATAATTTAACCTATTCATACTACACCTTCAATGAACTTATTATTCTTCAATCATGTTAATATATAACTATCACAAAAATTATGATTTTTGTTATACATTCACAATAAACATTTAAATATAATAGTCAATACAAACCCATATGAATAAAATGAAAATGATAAAAGAAACCCCTATATGTAGATGATTAAAATAAAAAGGAAAAAAATATCCCAATCTAGAGAATATATGGTGTGATAGATAGCCAACCCCAACACTTTTATGGGGAGATACTCCCCAAATATCAAAGAGGATTTTGAACCTAAGTATTATTATCAATGGATCATTACTAAAAAGTGATTGATGTTCCAGAATTACTTTAACTCAAAATATGTAATATTTTACATAACCAAACACAGATTTAAAATTATAATAAATACACAATTAATTTTGGTTTAACTAAATAAAATATAATTTCATTACAAGCATAAAACTTATTAAATTAATCATATTATATGTATAAAATCCATTTAAAGAGTTCAAATTTATGAATAATAATGTTCATAATATAAAAACATCATTTTCATGAATATTAAAAATAAGTAAAAATCAATACATGAACATTTCATACATGTAGACAAGAGATATATGAATAGTTTCTAATATATCCTATCAACATATGAAAATTAATATGACAAGGATATGAAAAATTTATTATTCATGGAATGAAAAAATAGACTTTAAATATAAATAATAACATCATTTATATCATAAAATTGGGAACGTAAAATTTAATAATTACATGTTATATAAGAAAAATAAAAAGTATGGTATAAAAAAAGGATTCAAATCTACAATAAATCATTTATAACATATTTTTTTTGTGATTTTTTTGTAAGTTATAATTTCCTTTAGTTTTTTATTGGTGGATTTATGTAGATGACACACCAACACATTTGGATCAGGATACATCATAGTGTTAGCACCCAATCAATTAAATGAATGCTTATTCATGGATATTCATCCCTTATAATGGTGGCACCCATTCCCAAAAGCATGTTCATTATACCTCAGGAGGGTTTCTTCCGACATGGTTACCTCATGGTATAAATGCAAGAGTCCCTCCTAGAGGCCCTATATTTTTGGTGAATATAAATCTGTTGTTGTTGTAATCTTCATGATTTTTTTTCTAATTAGCCCTTCTAATATAAATATTTTTCCATATATGTGGTCTACGTTGAATCCTATTTTATGCTTCTACTTGATAATGTAATACCTGATTAAGGGTTCATGATGGTAGTCCATTTTATATAAAAAATATAGAATCTTACATTTTTTCTATTAAAATATATAATTAATTGTAAACAATTAATAGTATTCAAAAAACATATATTTTAAAAATGTTTTCCTTTGTCAAAATCTATTTTAGACAGGATATCATTTTTTTCATTGACACAATATAAAGTCCCCATCATATTTTATGCAGGATGTATAGGCCTATGATAGTGAAGGTTTTTTAAGAAAAACATTTTTTAAACCTTACATTGCAATCGATGATATAACCTATATTTTACATGTGACATAGGAAAAATATATATCACAAACATATCATGACAATGATATTCCATATATTTTCATACCAATGAAAACTACATCATATATAATATCATAAAATTTACAAAAATATCATATTCAAATCATTAAAAAACCATATCATTGATCCTGATTCATATCACAGATAAGGATATCCCATAATTGATCTCAACAACATGTTAAAAATAATGTTTTTCACTATATTATATCATTCGATATCTCATATCATATTATATGTTATAAAGCATTATTTTTCAAAAACCCACAAGACACCTTATCATAAAAAACAATATTCTATATCAATATTAGGGTTATATGATCGAATGGTTAGGTTACAACTATGATAGTGATATTCATATCGTAGGTAGTTATGTCACTATATTTCTTCCTATGATATCTATATTCTTCATAAACATACTATTTTTCTAAATTTTTTTTTCTTTGAAAAATAATTAGATCTTATCTTAACAATATTGCATGGTTTTAAAGACTTATAAAAAATATAAAAGTAATAGAAAGGAAAAAATATCAAATTCTAAGATCTTTCTAAATTTTTTTAGAAGTTAAAAAGGAAAAAATACATGTTCATAGCATTACTATATTAATCCAAAACTCCATCACCGTTATTCAAAATATTGATCACTTAGAAAAAACCATAAAATTATTTCCTCTATAGTAAATTCATAAGATTTCCTAATCATGTCGTACATGAATAAGACCCCTTTATCACCATTATATATTAGTGCCTTCATGCGGTGGGGGGGGGGGGGGTGAAGATAACTTCATACCTAGAGTTTTATCACTCAAAACAACAATTCTATGAGGCATAAAACTATTTATATAGAACTTATTAATTAAATGAATGGGTCTCCTTGAGTCTAAGTATTTTAATGATTCTAAAAAAACTCTTGGCAGAATGAGTTTTATATCATAACATTCACAGTGTTTTATTTAATTAGTCTTCTTAATTGTTAAATAATATAAACATTAATGAAACTTTATCAAACCTATCCTAACATTTCATATAATTATGTGGCCATCAAAAGGATATTAAATAATGTGTTAATATTACCCTTGTATTACACATCATCGCTAAACATGGGACTTATTTACAAGGTTTTTTTGTCATGGTCGACCAAAATTATGTTAGTAGGTCCACATATTTCCATAATAAGTTGAAAACCAAGGATAAAAAGTTTACATTAAAACCTATTACCAGGATTTCTTCACACCATGGCAATATGTATCACATATTTCCATGATTTAGAAAACCGTGGCAAAAAAAGTGGACCTATTAACATGGTTATGTTTAGCCATGGAAATAAGTAGAAATACAATTAAATAATATATATTAATTGAAAGTATTATTTATTAGTTAGTGAATTATTTTATTGTAATTAATTAAATAATAATTATTGACTAATATAAATTTATTATTGATGTTTAAATATTAAATAATTATTTAATTTAAATTACTTAATATTTATTATTTATAGATATTTTTTTATATTTTATTTATTTTTAATATTCTTTAAATAAGTTTTAATCTTTAATTAGTAATTGTCAATTGAACCTCTAATCACTTTGGAATGAGGGGTGATATTCCATAATACTATAAATGGAAGAATAACGTAAAGATTCTTGGAAGAGGGGGTGACACATCCTGCAAATGTTGGTGACCAGATAGGTGAAATTATGCATCCGAGCAGTCAGTGTGGCATTGATATATATAGGCATTACTGGGTTGGAAACTTGAAAGATCGATGGGTGCACTAACGCCTGTCATTTGGTTCCCTACCCAGATATGAATTAAAGGATGGGTGCTCTATCATGACTTTACGATGGGGAAAGTAGAATGCAATGGGTGATGGTAAAGGGGGAATCACAACAAGAAGACTGAGATAATGATCCAATGTTTGGATGCATAGTTTGGACATTCAGGTCATCTCCTTCAGCTTTCAAGCCATAGGACCTTCGACCAATCACATTATAATGGGCCTTCTAGCCATGGGCCCTTGATGTAATATAATGGTTACTTCTAGAATTTTTTGAAAAGATATTTTTCTTTCCCTAATAAAAAAGGATGATTTATCCTATTAGTTAAAAATCAATTACTAAGTATTAAGTAGTAATTATTTATTATAATTTATAAATAACATTTTATTTAATAATTTTAATTATTAAGTACTAATTAAATATTATTTATCAACTATTATAAGGTAAAAATTAAAAATTAAAAATATCAATTAATAATTAATAATTAATCAATCAAGAATTAATAATTTTTAATTACTAACAAATTTTTTAAAATTTTAATTATTAGTATATTCTTAATTAATAATTAAGAATTATTAAGGTTTCTTTATAAATTAATTTATTAATCTATAATAATTAATTTATTCATAATTATATATTATAAACTAGTTAAAAATAATTATAAACTGTTAATTATTATTTTTTGTAAATATTAAAATTATATTTATTAATTTTTTTATTAATTTTTTTATTAATTATTAAAAAGAGGTTATTAATTATTAAAAATAAAATTTTATTAAATAATTATCAATTAAAAATTATTATAAACCAAAATAAAAAACAATAAAAATATAAAAAGTGATTATATATTATTTGATAAATATTTTTTGAAAATTAATAATTAATATATCGATGTACATTAGAGGGGATTTTCAGATTTCACTCCTAAGATTCCTCAAACATGAAAGTTTTGATAACAACCTCAAGGGGCTCATCCAATCTGGCATTACCCCCAAAACTATTAATACTTGTGAGCCCATGAATAACTATATAATAAGAGGTACTTAGAAGTTGATCACAAGTAATCAATAATTAACAATATATTTGTTTTTTGAAAAACCAAGATAAGGTCCTCACTTTCAAGAACACCATTGTTTTTACCATATTTCCTATAAGAACCTGCAAGAAAATAGAACATCACTATCATAATAGAAAAGGAAAACAGAACAACTAGCAACCATCATAATAGAGGACCGACCAATCACACTTTTCAACCATTAATCCTCCACCAAACCGAGCCACAAAAAATGAAATAATAACGTAATGTATAAGGAATTCCATCAAAGGCCTAAAGTAAGAGAATCATGCATAATTTGTGCCACCTAGAACACCAAACACTCAACTCAAAATCAAGAAAGAAAAAAGAGGAAAAAAATGAAGTGAGAATGTAAAGGGCCCTAAAAGATCTTGAAAAAACCAGAAGATGAGAGGATGAAGAATAAAGGAAGAGAAAAAACAATGAAAAATGAGATGAGGAATGAGAGAATAGGACCTAGAGAATTCATCCTTAATGACCCATTTTCAGTCAATAATTAATAACTAATAATTTATAATTTATTATCAATTTTAAGTAATACGTAATTACTAAATATTAATAATTATAATTGTTAATATGTTATAATTAATAGTTAATTGGAGATTTATAATTTTATTCATTTTTTATTCGTATAAATTTGGGACTCCATTCACAAAAATGAGGAAGATCATAAAAATGGAAATCCTTAATTCTAAGAGGAAAAAATCATGGGGAAAGATAATTTAATCTTTAGGCTCCACATTTTCACATTTTGGAAGATGAAGAGACAACTCAAAACTATACTTGTCAAAGTATCCAAATTCCCCTAACTAGATTATTCATGGCCTAAAATGGTTAATTAACTAAAGTATATGGTATTTGAGTTCGCAAAAGGTCTAAAACACTAATAAACTTTGTGAGGAACCACTTTATTTGTATTCTAATAAAACTAGGGAAAGAATACTATACCAATTAAGCAATTACACACCTCTATTCCAAATGAATCAGTGGAGACCCACTATAACAAGGTTGAATATTTCCCTAAGTCCTATTTTCATAGTATCAGTTTTTCATATTATTACTTTTTTTAAGCCATTATCATTTAACCCTAGCATCACTTGGGTGAGTCCTTCATCACTTCTTCCTAATATCACTAAGGTGAAGCCTATAAAAATTCAGCCTAACATCACTTAAGAAAAAACCATCACCATTTTTCTCAACATCACTAGGGAAAATCCTTAATAACATCACCCTAGAATCACTTGATTGAAGCATTTATCATTTATCTCTTCAATATCTATGAAAAGATCACAACTCTTAACCATACTATTACTTGGGTGAAGCTCTTCCAGTCACCCTTATATTACTTGGGTGAGGTCTTCTTCTAGCCTTTTAAAATGGAAAACCATCATATCCTACTCTCATACAAAAGCACAATTAATACTCCACCTTTGATGACAGAGTATTCCTTCACCCAAATTTACCATTTTGACCTTAAATTATCAAGGCCTCATCTAAATCAAAAAAATGCCCGGAATCGGAGTATGCACACCTGTGTGTCCCTATATCATGTATCCCATTTATAAAAGTATCCTCACACATGTATCCCTAAAACAATAGAGTATTTAGGGGTTTTATTGTTTTATGTTCCCTTGGAGGTACTAACATTAATGGTTCTAGAGATAATACCCCCACAACACATACAACAAAACTAGGACAACCAAGATCCAATCTCAATTAGCTAGGGCACCTGATGCATTCTTGAGTCCCATGAGGGGAGAGGTAAGAACAATCAGAATAATAATTATATCTACACTTTTAGTCCCATGACTGGTAGTGAGCCTCATGTATGCTTCTTTAAACAGACATCATATGTACCTTTTTTTCCAATCATATTTGGTAAGGGTGTTTGTAAGCCCTAATGGCAGAACTATTAATGGTGATCACCCTATATCCTTTTATACACCACTCCAATGTTGGATAAGGGAGACCCGCATAGAGTATGTTAACTCTACCAAATTTAACCTATAGCTATAAGTGATCATTTTAGTACAAGTAGGGTTCCAATTCACATGGAACAAAGAAGTAACCATGATACACTCAGATTTGTAAGGGATTTTGGCTATGATGTGGCCAACATTGGGGTTAATTTAAATTGGGATACTAGAATACTGAATTTCCTAAAATAATTATTTTAATTAAATAAAAAACACATTAATATTTTGAAATTAAATTATTAAATAATATGGGCCAATCAAAGGTTGTTTCTAGGTCTAGAATAGATGCAATTGGTTTCCTAGAAAATTTCATATCACTAATTCAATATATATCTAAATATGATATAATTACCCAAAATAATTCACCAATTTAATCCCATGTAATTTCAAGGATAATTACCAATTCACCTAGAGTATCACATTAATGAGGACTTAGAAGAATTGGATCATACTAGAAATTAAAATATGTCATTGTTAAAATTGGTGAAGATGAAGAAGAAATTCAGTGATTGAATTGAAATATTTAAATAATAAAATAAGGTAAGAATATAATAAAATCCAATAAAATCCAATCTATCCATATGAAACTCCCTTTAATCGACCCACAATAGTATTATTCTTCTATTTATGCTATGTTCTCAATGTAAGGACGAATTCAACATAAATAAGAGGGATTGAAGAAGATAAAACAAACAAAAAACTAACACTCCACCATTGTGTGAAGGATTTATCTATTCATCATGTGGATAAATTCACACCTTAATGAAATTATATTAGGGTGATTAAAAAAAAAGAAAATGACCGGAATAATAAATTTAATTAAGAAGCGAAGGTGATTTGGGAAACTTATAATTGAAGAAATGTGATTACAACATCAAATTGGAAGCTATAATTAAAATGAAAACATACACAACCTCTCCAAACAACCTAAAAACCACTTTAGTAAATATGAATTTTGTAATCCTTGGTTAGATACCCCAATAGTGAAATTCCCCCCAATTAAGGGTGTTAGGAACTTGTGGTGGAACATTTGTGGAATGTGGAATTTTCTACACTTGACCTAAAATGGAATCCATCTTGCAAGCACCATAGAAACCCAACAAAATTTCTTATAGATGGAAAATGTTTTATAATACATAGAAGAATAATTTAAAGGCTTATATTTCCCCTAATATCCTATAATATTTTTGAGCTTAATTGTATATTTTTTTCTAGATATGATTGAAATTATGGGTTGTTGTTCTGAGCTATATAATATGTCCCATAATTTAATCTTCAACTTGGGCCACCTGGAACTCCATTTGAAACTAATAATTATCTCATGTCACTTTTGGATGAAATTTATCTCATTATTTTCAATATATCAACATTAAATTTTATGTTTATTGGTCTTGTAACTTCACCTCTTTAGTATTTTTATTAGGATACTATCTGTTTCAATTCACGTAGAATTTTCTTGATTCAGGGCCCAATTTGGCCATCTTCCCCATTTAATCTTCAATAGCTCTAGATGTATAGAATGTTACTCAATGAATGTCAGACATGAAGATACAATATGAAAATAAAATCATGACTATTGGGTCTTTTAGAATATGTTTAAAAATGTTCCATGTAATAGTTAATTTTAGAGTGAATTTCAAACTTGTTAAGAAAAGAAGTTGAAATTGTAAAATTCACTAGTATAGGTGTTTAAAAATATTTAATCACATGTATATTATTATAAAAAATTAATATTTTCCTCTTTCAATGGCTAATCACACCCCTAACTTCAGGTTTTCTAGTCATGAGCAAATATTATCTCAAAAATATGAAAATGAATTCCCTTTTCCAAATACATTTTAATATAAAGTTCTCATGAAAATAACCGATACCAAAAAATTTTGAAACCCCTAAAAATAGTTTAACACAGTATAGGTTCATAAGAATATCCCAATCTCAAGCCCATTGCTTTGTTGAAATTCATCACCACATTTTATCCAATTTCAATTGAGCATGGTGATGTGTTTTTTATTCAAGGAGGAAATATGGATGAACTAGGTGGAATCACATTTTTTTTGTAAGATGTGTATTCATTTTTTTTGAACTTTTACCATTGTAATTTACATTTAACTCAATCAAGTCAACCACTATAGTGAGACATTTCTGAAGACTCCCTGGATCAAATACCTTAGGGAACCATGTAAATATCCCATACTTGGGCTCCATCTCAAGATTACTCACTAAAATAGAAATTAAAATTACCACAAATATAGATAACATTACCCACTATTGACTTTAAAACAATGGAGTCATGATCCCCAAGTGTCGAAATCCATTCATTTGGTCATTTCATTTTTCCATGAAAAATTTTATTGTTTTATTAATTAAAATTTAATAATCATTTTTATGAATACTCATGTTAAAATTAAAATGATAAAAAAACAATATTAGTTATTATGAGACAACAAAAACTCAAACTAATACCCCATAATCCAAAGGATGTGAAAAGTGATAATTTTATTTGGGTTGAAAATATAAATAGTGAAATCACACTCGATATTCACACATTCCAAAATCTATGCTCATGAACTTAAACATGGATTAAAATAATAATCAAGGAATGAATAATTATTTGATATTTGGTTTTCATGTTTACAATGTGTATTATCGTGTTGAAGGTTAAAGAAATTTTCCTTCCACTAACACATATTTTTGTTTTCATTTTTAATTTTTTAATTTTTTTTAATTTTCTATGCACAAATTTTTTTTTTCTGTCACCCCTAACTTAGAATTAACATACCCTTAATGTTGAAATAGAAGATAACAGAGATCAGATAGGTGGGAAGAAATAAGGGATGATATTTGAAATGACTTCATGGAACAAAATTTCCTAGTTTAAAGATGATGACCCATAAAAAATAAATTTATAACTCTAGCCTCATGTCACGAGTAGAATCAATGAAGATGATTTAAGGTTAGGTTTGTACTCTAGAAGGCATGTGCTTTGTTTGAAAATATTAAAATAATTGAACTGATAAATGTCAGCCACAAGAAACATTAGATCACATTGGAAACCCCAAGGGGTTTTTTAAAAAAAACTCACAAAAAATAAAAAATAAAACATAATCAATGATTAAACTGGGCTGCCTATAAGAAAGAATTTAGTTATATTATTTTATATTGACATGACACCCAACTTACCCAATACTAAGTTTCATCATTTTAAGGATTATATTTTTCACCACTTATATTAGATCATAATTGAGTATGCATTTGGTTTTGAGGGAAGGTTTGTAAATTGATTTAATAAAAATCATATAGGTCCTACTGAATATGATAACTCCATTAATTTTGAAAAGTATCCATCTAATTTATTTCTTAATCTTGCTTATCACATCCAGGATAATTTTAATATCATTATAATTGAGAGAAGATGAAATTAAAATTTAATGTTATTTTTTATCTACTACAATGGAATTCTTGAGAGAAGATGGGTGGGCCTTGATTTTGAGATTAGGATGGATAACAAATTTAGACACAGGTTGAGGTATTGAATATAACTAGGTTTCATTTTCCAAATTTAAAGATAGAATTGTATCTTTTTGAAGAAAATATTGAACCACCAAATTAAAAATATTAGTGTCAAGAATATATACGGACTCAAAGTTTATGATTTCTAAAAATGGTTCTGTGATTGGTGTTTTTGAAAAATCCTCAATCGGGTTATAATTAGGATACTCAATACATGATGTCAAATTACCCTCTTGTAAATAAATGAAATAAGTTTTCTCTAGATTTAAATACCCATTAAAAATTATTTGATCCTCTTCATCGATCCCAAATCCAATGGTCAGTTTTCTAGAATACTCATGAGTAGTGTTTGGGAAACAAGACACTCCACATTAGGTAATGGATGGGATAATTTGTGTGGGTATGTTTTCATTATATGTATTAATGCTTTTTAGTTCTAATCTCAAAGATAAAACATTAGAATTAATTATCTATATTTGATTATATAATTTTTTAATAAATGTTTATGGAATCAAATGGGTAGGAGGTTTAACATTATGTACTTCCACAAAAATGATGTCTCTAACCATCTTTGAGAGGAATGGAAATTTAACCTTTAAATATTCATCATCCAAATGATTTTATATCTCACCGGGTGTGAGGTAATTTCTCAAGGATTGATTAGTGTAATTCCATAACTTAGGGGATTCCCAATATTGATTTCAAATTTTATTCCAACATGGGTTTATGATGGGGTAATTTTGAAGAGACCCCATTAAAGTATACTACAACTAGGATTCAAGATTCATAGGACAAAAAAATAGAAAGTTGAAAAAATAAGAAAAATGGTGGTAAAAGTAGAGAACTTGGTGTGATAAAAGAATACAAGTGTCTAAGATAACATACTTAAGTCCTCCGAAATTACACAAAAATTTGATCTCACCAAAATTGACTTTATAGGTAGAATAATTAATCGTAGTACAAGTAGAGGTCGAATCCATATAGACTGAAGAAGTATCCACGAGACACTCATATTTGATAGGGATTTCGGCTATGAAGTGGCCAACATTGGGGTTGATTGAAATTGGGATACTAGAATACTAAAGTACCAAAGAGAATGATTTTAATTTAATAAATAAAACACATTAATATTTTTAAGTAAAAATATTAATGAATATGGGAAGATTGTAGTTTGTTGCAAGGACTATAATGGTTGAAATTTTTTTCTTTGAAAATTTTAGATCACTAATTCAAGATGTATCTATAAAATGAGATAATAACCCAACATATATCACCAATTTAATCCATAAAAATTCCAAGGATAATAACTAATTAATTATAATATCAAATTATTGATACCTATAAGGAATTAGATTGTACTGGCACTCAAAATACATTGTCATTAAAATTTGTGAAGATGAAAAAGAAAATAAGTCATTGAATTGAACTCTTAAATTAATGAAATAAGTTAAGAATATAAGCACATAAAATAACATCCAATAAATCCCCATTCAAATCCCTATAATCCTCCCACAATAGGTTGATTCTTCCATCGATGTTATTATCTCAATGGAAGGTGGAAGTTGATTTATTGAAGTGGGATAGAAGAAAAGAAAACAAACAAAAAATGAACACTCCACCATTGTGTGATGGATTTCTCTATTTTGTGTGGGAATAAATCCATACATTAATGAAATGGTATCAATGTATTAAAAATATAAAATTAGATGAATAATAAGATTAATTAAGAAGATAAGGTGACTTTAGAAACATATAGTCGAATACATTCAATTATAACATAAAATTGGACGAATAACATTAAAATCAAAACATACACAGCCTCTCCCAACTACTTAAACAACACTACCTTAAATAAGAATTTTGGAAGACTTGGGTAAAGCCTACAAAAGTGAGATTAATTCCAATTTATGATTGTAGGCCTATGTGATTGAATGTTTGTCGAATGTGCACTTTTCCACACTTGAACCGAAATGGAAGCCGACTTGCATTCACTATACATACGTACTAAAACTAGTTTATATATGACAGACCTTTTGTTTGACATAGATGAATAATTTTAATCATCATATTCCCCCAGTTATCTAGTAAAATTGGAACCCAATTATATATTTTGTTTTAGAGATAATATCCAAATGGTGAGCTGATTTTCTTGGCCATAGAATCTATCCCAGAATTTCATCATCAACTTGAGACACCTAGAACTCTCTTTAAAACATAGAATTATCTGTTTTAAAATTTTTATTAAATGTTACTCATTATTTTCTCAATCTCAAATTAATTTTTTTGTTGTTTTATTGGAATTTTATGTTTCCTTATATAGTATTTCTATTGGGCTTGTGTCCATTTGACTTCACCCAGAATGTTCTTTTTCCAAGACCCAATTTGGTCATCTTCCCAATTGGAACATTAATATTACCATAAGTATAAAATGTTACTCATAACATGGGAGACCTGAAAATGGAATATGAAAATAAAACCAAGATCATTTTTGTTTTAAAATATATTTAAAAATGTACCATGTAATAGTTCATTTTAGAAAGAATTGGAAACATGTTAAGAAAAGAAATTAAAATTGTAAAATAAACTAGTACATGAGTTTATGAAAATTTAATCACATGAATAAAATAATATAAATAATGAATATTATCCTCTTTTAATATCTAATAAGTAATAAACTAGAATTTCATTCCAAATTCCATATCCCTCATTCATTCCATGACCCCTCCCTTGTCCATCAATTGATGGGGAGTAGATTCCATACATAGGATTCCATTTTCGGTGTAAGTACCATAAAAATACAATTATGAAATGTTCTTAATATTCTACCATATCCTATTTATCACACTTAGAATGAAACATATGGTCTCAGAGATATGTGATGATTATGTCATCAACACTATAATAATAACTCCATTTTAGGCCTCTTTATTTGGTGTAATCCCCAAAAACCATGTTTTCCTTCTTAAAGGGTAATATCCCATGTGATACACTTATTCAAAGGGTCATATTCTATAAAATTCAACATAGGGAATCCCCCATATGAATAGGACCCACAAGATTCTCTTATGTCTCACCATTAAAAACAAAAATGATCCCACAACTTGATGTTAAACTACATGGACAACTTCTTAGTTACATGATTTTAAACTATATAACAATGTACTTAATAAATTATGTTAAACAACATGATATATTCTTATCACCTCACCTTAAAATATATCATTCGAGCAATATGGGATTGGATTTCTATTTTGATGGGACAGATATTACACCTATCTAAGGTTCATATACAACATCTTCAATCTTCCATTCACCTTAAGAAAGGCCATATTCCAAATAAATCACCGTTTCATCACGACATATTACTGGTAATATCATACCCCATCTTGGAGGGCGATATTCCCTCATAGTCTCATCACATTACTCTTTTTGTGTAACATTCTTGGTGAAACTTATCTTCACAAGGATATATTCTTTATGAGACAAACCTATCCTTATTCAGACATATTCTCTTCAAGGACAACCATAAAGTACCACTTATAGATAAGTCCTACACCATCCATTACTAGACATATTCTAGTCATCCTTACCACATGAAACTAAACTACATGAAATGATCCTGGTCACATGCACTTAAAAATTATTATGTGACCCATTAAGTGGAACCAAACTATATAGATTATGATTCCTTTTGAATCATAAATATGGTCCAATTCTTGGGACCAATCCCATCATTGAAAAAAACCATCACCTTCTTAGAAAATGATAAACCCTAGAGCACCCAGCTGTGTGCTTGTAAAATGTTGTGACCAATAGAACAACATCACTAAGTAAAAAATAAGATAAATATAGAGATCCACTTATACATATATATGTTATCATCAATGGAGAATATATTATACATAATGATTTTCATATATATAGGATGCCATTAATATGAAGGATATTCAAATCAGCGTACTCTAATAAAAAATTACTAATGTTTGGGTAAATGATCTCTTATCTAGATTTCATAAATATTCCTAAACATGAGTTAAATGTATAATAGAGTCGCAGAGTATGAAATAATTACACCCAATAGGATGTGATTATCTTGAACTCATATTCCCTCAACCAATGGGAGTTCCTATTTCCCATTAATAATAACGCCCATGACCATCTACGATTGGAAAGTAATCTTGTAGATTTTCATGAATGTGAAAGTCATTGGGTGTTTTCGATTCTATGAATAAACCTCACTGGAAACCATCCATGAAAGGAGTTGTTACCTAAAATAAATATTGTGAAGCCATAAATAACCCTTCAAAACCAAGTATCTTGGGCCACACCATCCTAGGTCAAAACAAAAATGCTGAAGTTGACATGAATCTTTCTTTAAAAATAACAAGCAATTGAGTTTCCTATACATGATTAATTAGAATGGTTTCTTACTTTTGATGCCACCCTGATCAGTGTTCTTATATTTTTTTTGTCATTGTGATATAAGGTAACTTCTCTCAAAATCTATCGTCAATAAAAATATATTTCATCCTTATTGATTAAATATTCTAGAGCATTGAATGTCATGAGATCCCTAAATTTCTCAAATAAAAGGACAACATCACCCATTTTATGTCTTCAGAAGTAGGTGGGGAATGATATTGTATGGGAGTACCAATGGTATGACATTATCCTGAACCAATAATCTAATGACGAGGGTCTCTAGGAAATGAATCTTTTATTACCATATCATCAAGAAGATATGAAATGATTCTAGTGATGCTTTTCACCACCACTAACCATTTCGTGATCTTTTCCTTGAAGTGTGATAACAATTGTAACAAATGAACCTGATTCAACTAAACAAGTAACATGATATGGAATTCCATATAGTGAGGTGAAACCAAGGAACATAAAAATAGTCTCATGTGTATCAATAATAATGTATAAAACCATATTACAGTGTGGAATAAAGATAAACATCCATGAGACCAACAAATTCAATCCAAATAGGACAAACTAGAAATATAAAATAGAACAAAAAATAATGTATCTATGTGACCATTAATCACCGCCATACCATTCTAACATGAAGATAAAGGCTCACAAGAGAAACTGGAATTGTAAAAATTTCCTTCCATTTACTTGAGTCTTAAAAAACAATATTTACAAACATCCAAAGGAAAATGTTGGGTGTGAGCACAAAGTTCAGTAGGATACAACCAATGAATATATACAAGTTATAATATTAAGAATTCATTAGATTTAACTTTAAAATAATTAAAATTTATGAATAATTTTCTTAAATAAATACAATTTTATAAATAATCCTTTGGTTTTCATAAAAACATAATTTATTCACCAAATCTATGAATATTTCAAGATTAAATGATAGCAGGTAAGAATAGGAAATAAAACCATGGATAAACAATAAGATAAACATGTTAGTGAATAAACATTAAAATAAAATAATTTGATAAACCAATAATAAATGAAAAATAAAACAATTTGGGATCTTACCTATGAGTATAATTACTATATATTAAAGAAAATACCCAATCCATGCCTAAGGTGGATCCAACCAATATATCATCTAGTTACATTACACACCCAAAAGAAATAATAAAAATAATATGGCACCACACATTCAAGAGTGAAAATTATATTCCCAATGCACTCAAGGTTACAAAAATACATTTTAAAAACCAAAAAACACCCTTTAAAGCATTTAATAAAACAACAGGTGTAACACCCTGAGATTTTTTGAAATATTTTTCTTGAATTAATTTAATCTTTTTGATATTTTCGATTTCACACAACACTGAATATAGATATTTTATATATAATTTTTTCTTGTGTAATATGAAATCCCAAGTTAATCATGTAGTAAATTCAATATAAAATTGATCTTTCACTATACATAACACTGAGGTAATCATATGTTTCACCCAAGACTAACTTTCCTCGATGGATTGAATAACACGGAAGACCAATTGTTTCCAAACAATAAGATATTATATAATAATAATATATAAACCAACCATTAAATTATATTTTATGAATATTATTAACTAAATTATTTAAATATATGGTTTTCAAAAAATATAAAATGAATTACTTAGTTACAAATTATTTAGAAATGAATATAAGAACCAATTGAATACAAATAGAGTATTTATATGGGAAACTATTATTATTCTCACAAAGTTTTAATCCTAATAATTTAAATTAATTAGTAATTAATTTTAATTTAATATATATGTTTTATATCCAATTATATTTTTTTAATATTCATAAAATAGATTTTATAAGTATAATATAAGAACAACCCCAATTTCACACATAACAAACATATTTTTTAAGCCACTTTTACCACCTTTTAATGGAGAACCTATTTTAAAAATAAATTTTTGAATTTATATAAATTTAATATGTAAAAATACACTTCATATTTGATATATGATAACAAAAATTAGGTTAGGGAAATTTTTTTGTATTTTTCTGTGATGTTTTATTTTTTATTGAATTGTGAAAAATACTGTATTTTATTTCAAAACTACTTTTCATCTAATATATTTGTTAATTTGAATTAAATTTTAAATTTCTTTTAAATTTCAATTTGATAATATTTTTATCAATCAAATTCATTTCATTGAAATAAATTTCATTTTTAAATTCTCTATAAAAACACATTAAACTTTTAAACATTTTTACTTTAAAAACCCGCATTGTTGACCTGACTATGGGATTAAATTTAAATTAATTTCTAGAAAATTCAGGGTTAGGGATTTGGAAAAATGGATTAAATATTTGGAATCATAATAATGTATAATTTATAATACGGTCAACTTAGTTTTTTTACCAAAAATATTAGTGATGTAATTAAAATTAATTATGGCGATTAAGGTTAAATTAATTTTAATGAGGGACTAAACTATAACCTTAAGGCCCAAAAGAACCTATACACTTGTCTAAAATCTATTTTATGGAATTATTTAGACCCTATACTCCATTTTATCTAATTATTACCATTATTGGATCCAATTTTAATAAGAAATGGGTGGGATTTCCTTTTTCAAAAATATTACCAGAGTGCCACTCATCCTCCATTATAAAATACCTCCTATCATCCCACTTCCTCACATCTCTCAGTCAACTTTTTATCAAAACAAATCCACCCAAATAGATCCATAATATCCCCCAATTACTAATTGAATACTCTATTTTCAGAAATCATTTCAAGGAATCCCTTTGGTGTAAACCAAAAGGAGTTATCCAATTAAGAGGTAACACCCTCCTTCAAAATAATTTCTTTTATTTTCATTCTCCACTCCCTAAAGTATTATTATTAAATGATTTTATAAAAAACAGTATCTTAAATATACAAGGTTGTATTTATTCTTATAATTTTACCTACGCTAACCCACACTTCTATCTAATGTGTAATGAATATACTATTTATGTGTATGGAAGACTACTGACTCACTAAACGACGATTGTTCATTTTTTCCTTTACCACTTATCATTGATAAAATTATAATGGAAGCTATGTTTATATATTTTATATTTTATATTTTATATTAAAATTTTCTTTAAACATATGTAATTATTTTATGACACATATCATAAAACTTTACATTTTTTTGTTAATACGATAATTTTGTTTGAGGAAGTGTGGACTTCCTCCCCCTAAAAGCAATGTGATTTGTTTCTATACTACATTGAATGTATTAAGTATTTATTTAGTGAATAAATATAAAATATATGATACAATCAAGACACTTTAAAAATTATATATATATGTCTATATATGTCCATATATTCCTTTTACTTTCTTTATTTCAACATGGAAATTAAACGGAAATAACGTTCATGCATACGTACGACTTACAGTCTCCATGAATAGTGTTTTATGTTTGATACTTATATAATTTATGAATTATTATAATAAAAATATAATAAATATAATTTAAATTTATATCATTTTTTACATTAAGGAAATCATTATAGAAGTATAAGGACCCAAAATGTGAAAAATTAAGACACTTGTGAAGAACAAAGCAAATATTACCCGAAGTGATACCTTAACATAAAATTGTTAATGAGTGGGTAAAATAAAGTCATAATCAAACCGTATATAGTATTATATATAATAATAATATTTTTTATATATTTATATATATTTATATTTATTATACATGAGTTTTGTATGAGTATGAAGTTATTCAAGATATAAGGCAAGGGAATTAAATCTCACTCCATATTTTTATGTGATACATGCCTTATTCACTGCTCACTTATTTTGTGTAGTGTATATGCTGACCATTAATGTATTATATTACACATATAATGAAATATATTGGTATTCACATGACCATTTTATGATCTTTTTATCACAGGATTTATGTTTCAAAAGCTACCAAATCGGTAGTGTAATATATTTCTCAATTTGCCTTCTTTGCAATACCTGCCATTTTATACACAAATATTTTTATATGAGGTGTATATACTCCCATTGACATGCTATATCAAGAATATAATTCCTTTAATTATATTTTATGATTCATATAATTTCATTTTTTTACATGGGTAGTGTAGTTCAAAGCTACCAAGTCATAAGAGTTTATTGAAATAATCTCATTGTTTTTCAGGATTGTTTATGATTATGATTTCCATGATGAAATATAATGATCTATATCTCAAGAAAACACATGAATTTTATTAGCCTATTCTTATTGTTATTATATTCATGTATCAGTACAATTTTCCCACTCTTTGGTACGTAAAATAGTAAATAATGTTTTTAATAAAGCCTGACTTTACCTCTCTCTTCGGTCAGAAATATGTGTTAATTCAAAACCATGCCTTTTGAAAGGTTTCAAAAAAATTATATTATTCTTTTATGATCTTTAAAATAAATATTTACCCATGATTTACCTTTTAAAACCAATTTTCTTTTAATAAAAATTCTTCGTGTCATTTTCCAGTCAAGGAATATTTCCTAACATTTTATAGAGTAAAAGGATTGTGTGGTGTGTTCAGGTTTATCCATCGTCATAACCAACATTCCATTGAAACTTCCTTTACAAGATTTAAATGTTATATTCTTTTAAGAAAATAAATTGTTTTCCTAATATTCTGTAAATTCATTATTTCTATGTATTTTCATAGAAAAAGGTTTTCAAAATGTTTTCAAGCTATTCTATAAGTTTTTAAGAAAAATGGTTTCCCAAATACCTTCAATATTATTTTATAATTTTATAGTGAAATTGATATAATTTTTTTTCTGATTTATTTATTTGTTTTATTCCCATGAAAATGATTTTCAAAACATTTTAGGTTTTTTAAAACCCCTTTTCAAAGGAGAAAGGATATTCGTCTCAAGAAACATTATTAAAGATACATCAAAATTATTTTCCATATAAGATAAAATATATTTATGTTTATCATGCCTATAATGCAAATGATCTAAAGATTCCATTCATATACTTTCTTTGAATGTTTTATTCTTTATTTAATGGTATTTATGACACATAATTCTATTTCATAGGTTATATTTTTATGAAATAAGTTTTTCACTCACGTGTAATGTTTTTGATGAAATGATTATGAATATTCTATATTTTTTTCCATAGGTTATGATATGATTACATGTTTATGATACCCATTTTATTTCATGGTTTATGATACGATTGTTTATGATATTTTTCATTAGTATGTATCATTTCATTTTGAGAAGGGTAAGAATTATATCTCCCTCTAATACATTGGGTAATGATTTATATATTATGAGATAGGCTAAGATGGTATTGAGAGTTAACCTTGAATACTAAGATGGCCATGTGAGTGAACCATGACTACCAAGATGGTATAAGGAATGAAATTATCTACTAATATGGACATGGGAGTGAACCATTATTACCAAGATGGTATAGGGAGTGAACCCATACTACTAATATGGTCTTGGAAGCGATGCCTTGGCTATTATAGAAATCAAATTATATGATTATATGTTTTACAAAATTCTATGTTTTATTACTATGTTATTCTTTCATTTATTTTGTTTTTTTATTTAATTATGTTTCATGTCTAATGAACTATATTGATTTATTCAATGATTCAGGTTTATAATCTTTAATATATAGGGCATGATCTTCTATTTTCTTGATCATGTTCTCATAACATTATTATCATGATTATTCTTACCTTTCTCCATTATTTACCCTTACTGAGCATCTGATCTCACCCATTTTTATGTTACCTTTGCCAAGTTATGGAGGTATGTATTATGTTAGTGTCTAAAAATGGTTCTAGTCAAGAAGATCCTACTGGGTGATATTGTAGATCACTTATATAATAATGTTTATATTTACATGTTTCCAAAGGTAATAGACTAATACTGTCTTGGAATATCTATTTGTATAATGTTTTAAGTATTCTTCAAAATTGTCGTAATGTATATATATTTCAATACTGTGTAATTATAGTTGGTATCAGAGTGATGGCTTAGTTAACCTTTGGAAACTAGGATGGTAAAACCATAGTAAGAACCCTAAGGAAATGTATAAGGATAATTATAAGGATAAGGAGAAGCATAGGAAAATGTTTTGGAATTTTTGTAAAGGATAGTGTGAGTGGATTTCTAGAAATATAACTCTGTCTAGATACTACAAGTCGATGTGGCTCTAGAATAGATGTACCTAAGATTAAAAAATCTAAGAAGATGTTTTGATCCCAACTCAGGGTAATCTGGTACATGATAACAAGCCTTAATGCACACCGAGATTGAATCTCCTGAGGGATATGATTTGGAAATTCATAAACACTTCATGAACCATCATGAAGGATTTCAATATAATTTGGATATTAATAAGTGAGGATAAACCTAACATGTAGTATATTAAGGAAGGTTCTATTATTTAGTCATATTATAAGTAATTATTTTCATTAAAATGTGGTTTTATGCCTTGATAAGTTATTCTCACACTATGTTTCTGGTTTTAGACAATGGTGTCAACCAGAAGGAATTGGATTAACATTGAATGTGACAAATGATTTGATAATGAGTTTTCAAGTGGGATGATCATTGGAGTGAATGATGTTGTGATCATGCCTAATCAGTTTTCACAGAACATGAATAACAATGTGTACCTAAACTAACTCCTCAACTCCCCAAATAAGAGAATGAAAAATTTCACTAAGGGTTCATGTAATAGAAACCATAGAAGAAATAAGATTCAGTTTCCTTTGTGTCCAGAACGTGGAAAGGATAACCTAAATGAATTTCTGAAAGGAAACATAATGTGTTTTGACAATGGAAAATAATGAATCAAAATAAGTAACTAAAAAGAAAAAATGAAGGGTTCAAATAACCAAATGGATAGGAATATTAGCCTCCCCAAGAAATCATCAATGGTTAATTTCTTTAATTGTGGAATGAACGACCATTACACAAATCAATGTCCTAAGTGGAAAGCTGAAGAAGAGAATCAGCCAAGTTATATGAGTAATGGTTATATTGTTGATGACTATGTAACTATAGAGGAAATGTGAAAGGAAATAGGTATTAAGTAATAATATGAGATAAACTTCTTAAATAATATGGATGAGGTGGAATAATAAATTTTTATGTATTTGGGATACATAAATTATGTTTTATAAATAGTGAAATAAAAAAGGATTGTTTGTTTTATGATTTTTTCTATGGATTTAAAAGATTATGTAGAATGTTTTGATGGAATAGAAAAGTTATTTAATAACAAGGTGATGTCCATAGGAAAAAATATTAAGGGAAATATGGATTTAAATATGTTTTTATGTTATGAAAAATTTTATTGGATAAATATATGTTAGATATATGTAAATTGGATAGTACTGAATACCTTGGAACTAATTAAAGACTTATTGAAAAGTTGTCTTTGCTATCTTGGATGATTTTTACAACTTGTTGGTTTTATGGAATATATCTAGAAACCTACAGAATCAGGAGGCATGAATTTTTTCTAAAGTAATTATGTTAATTCATGTTATTACCATGTGTCAAGAGAATATATGATGAAGTTTTTCACTTGTTGGAAATGTGATAACCAAGATATACTTTTTGATATATGGGGTATCAATGTTAAGATGATTTCATGAATTTATTTCTAATGTTTTTTATTTTAATCTTTTATAATGGTTACAAGGTTAACCATTCATGAAAAGTTTAATTTAAACTTTAGAGAAAGTATTTATGCATTTATTTTGTATTAAACCCCACTGTTAAAAGGCTACATAGTGATTAAATTTATTTTAAGAACTACCATATTATTTATTTTTTAAATTATATTAGTGTGGTTTTAGAAAAAGACATTAGTTATTTTTGGTGATAACCTATTAAGTATGGAAAGGCTACAGTCTTGAACCCATGATCGAAGGATGATAAGATTTTCACACCTACCACTGGCCTACATGATTTCCATGTTAACGTGTAATTATTTCTGATAATTTTTACTAATGAACCAATAGTGTTAATTTTTATGTTTATAGATAAAAGTTTTAATCATTTTTATTTTTATAAAAAATTAGAGACTAATAGTTAACCATTTCATTATTTTATGGGACTTACGATCCTATATAGATGTATTTTAATACGTCTGACATCAAATTTAATTTCAAGGAATCCATTACATGATATATGGGATGAATTATAAATTTATAAAAGAAAAACCACATGATTAAATTTTGTTTATATAAATATATCAAGTCAGTATATTTCCTTATATTCCATGTCAATAAAAGAATTACTCAAAGTTAGTAAAATGATAATTTTTTTGTCCTAGTACCTTAATTTTGGTTGAGTTGATGGCCTTTGAAATCATCATAGATTTATGAATTTTAGGCCCTAAACTTTTCATTTATCATTAAATTATTTGTGATTTATTACCTCAATAACTCCCTATAAATATTTACTCTTTTCCTTCAAGTCCACATTTTCACTTTCCACTTATGTTCTCCTATCTGGAAACCAAGTTATATGTTACTTTGGGTAACAATCATGTTTCCAACCTTATTTTTTCTAAAAGAGTTTTTGTGTTCATTTTTATGATATGGGTTTATATGAAGTTAAATATAAAGTACTTAAAATTGGATAACCTAGATGAACTTGAAGGGAAGAATTCATTTTATGGGGGGTAGAATGTATCACCCTGAGATATTGGGTAAAATTTATTTTCAAATCAATTCAATCATTTTGATATTTTAAATTCCATGGAACAACGAAAATAGTTATTTTATATATAATATTGGTTTTTTTATACACAATTACAAATTAATCATGTATTACACACAATATAAAGGCTGAATTTCTCTTTACAAAACATTGAGGTTAGCGTATGTTACACACAATACTGACTTTCCTCAGTGGCTTGAATAACATGCAAGATTAAGCGTTATCAAACAATAATATATTATATAATGCTATATAACTTGTAAAGACCCGAATTTTCTTTGTAATTTTTATTAATATATAGAATTATTGTGAGTTTGTGAAAATTGACAATGAGTGATTATGAGGCTTAGTGTGCCCAGAATGAATTTCTGAACATTTTTTAAGGTATGTTTAGTAAATTCATGCACAATGTTTTCTATATTTTGAATCGGTGCTCAAATTAAAAATCTCAGGGAACCTTTTAATCAACAATGTCGATATTCACTTAATGGAGGCTTCACATCGACTATAGTAAGTCAAGAGAAAAAGTTAAGTTTTCAGGCTTTTAAAAGATTAATAAAATAACATGTTATGTTATTTTATCTCTTTAATTTTTCTTTTAGTGGATAAGCGGTAGTGGCGGGACCGATGACATGTCAATCCATTAATTGGCTTGACTCCTCCTTGTTTGTAACCGTACCGTTGGAATTTTGGAGGTTCATTAATTAAATGAACCTCATAAATTCCTCGGAATGTTAGCCACCTCTCCCCCTCTTATTTATATGGAGCTCGGGGAGGGGTGTTGGAACAGATTCACAAAGAAAGAATGCTCTGGCAAAGTATTGCGATGCCAACCACATGGAAGACGATACCGGTTTCAGCGAGCGGTGATACGTGCCCCCGAATCAAGAACCAATGATAACGACTATGGAGGTTACATCGATCATTATCAGTAAACGTATAATCCATGTAGGGGAAATGTTTTAAAGTTCATATTTATGATATAAATTGTTGACCGCTTGATGAAATCCTAACACAGAGGGAGTGGGCCAAACGAACAAGGCCCAGACCCACGGCTTCTGCAGTATTTTTCTCATTGTTTTGGAAGAGTTTCCCAAATGGAGTGGTAGGATGAAAATGGAGAAAATGCAGTAGCAACGGTGACCAGAGAGCCTCCGAGGCATCGACCGCCACAAAAAATGGACCACCAGAGTGCTTCTGGTGGCCCGTAGAAGAAACCATCGGTGTGCCATATTGGCGGTAGCTGACGATGGCTGGAGGAGACCCGCGTTGACCGGTCGCGAGCGGTGGAAAGTGACGCACCGTTGCATGCTGCACTGGCGAAGGGTATCCAGCCTGAGCCAGGAGTGCGGGACAAGGGCAGTGCCATAGGCACTGCTGACAGCAGCATTTATGACCAGCGGGCTACAGTAGGAGGGTGGTACGACCTCTCGGTGTGACTCTTTGGCGGAAGCCAGTCTCCCAAACGACTGACCTTTGAACCCGGTGGGTCAGCACCCCCCTGTATGGACACAACGGCCCCACAAATGCGGGTATAGAGGTAGAAAATGGTCTGCCTTTAGGGGGACCAGGTTGGATGCGGGCCGACCAAGCGGGCCGGAACCACACAATAGGTCGGGCCGGACTCGCAGCCCAGCGGGCCAGCGTGGCTGGGCTGAGCCCCACCCAATGGGCTCTGCGCACAATGGCCCGGGCCTATGAACCAATTGGCCGACCCTGATTGGCTATACCTAGTGAATCAATCCAACCCTTAATGGGCCGAACCCCAGTGGGGTTTGATAGACCCCAGGACGCATTGCGTCGGGCCAATTAGACTGAGTCGGACGCGACCCAAACCCAACTGGCCCTCGAATAAATAAATGCCCATAAATGATGAACCAAGTGTCCTTTTGACACATCATAAGTGGCATTGGGAGCCCTTTTGGGAAGATGTTCCTTTGGCACATTCTGGCGAGCCTGACCGAGCCAGGCACGACCGAGGTGCGATCACCCCCAATTCACAAAAAGGGATGTAACTAACAGACCGGGAGTCCGATCAACGCGTCGTCTATGGAATAAGTACCTTTGTGAAAATGAGGCTCTTTTGAGATACTCTATGTGAGTTTTGATGGAGTTTGAAATGTGACTTGGGTTGGATCAGACTCGAATCCAATCTAGGCCTTTTTACAAAAGTTTCAATATCTCATAGATCGAGTATCCGATCGATGCATCGTCTGTCACATTGGAACACCTATTATGGGGAGGTCCCTTGGGTATGATAATTTTAGGGCTTATCCACAATTGAAATTTGACCGATGGATTGAGGATAAGTTCTCCCAGAAATAAGCATTCTTTGAGTGAGAATCCTGTGACTGACTGACCTGGAAGTAGCAACCCCATGTGGATCAGCATCATAGTGACCCTGTGTGGGTCATCATCGTAGCTACCATACATGGACCAGTTTTAGAGAGGCCCATCGAGGAGCAGAAACTAGAATACTTGGGTGGATTAGCATCGATCAACCATGTGTGGATCATCCTTCCAGTGACCCTGTGTGGATCAGCATTCCAACGACCCTGTGTTGATCAGCATTCTAGGGACCCTGTGTGGATCAGTAGTGCACGACCTGACGAGGATAAGCCTTAGAGCGGCCCATCGTGGATCAATAACATACGAACCTATGCAGATCGAAAATGGAACAAATCCTTCTTGGTTCTGTTGTGGAAACTTGTTAATGGAATAAAATGATATAGCTTAAGAATAATAATCTTTTCTCCTGAACTCTGAGTTGTTTACCTTGTGTGAGATGACTATTACTTCGTGATCGGTGATTGAGGTCTTGCTTTGTGGTTATTCCTTTGTGTAACTCTTGGAGACCTTTGGGGGACTCAGGGTCCCTACTAAGTATTGTTATACTCACCCCTTCATGGGCATCGACCACACCTTATTGTGTCTTGTGCAGACAAAAGTCATCTTTGACTGAGGGTTTAGAGCCTAGACTGGAAGGTGCTCGGAGGTGGACCTTTAGACGTGACGTGCTATAGTGACGAATGGATGAGAGTTGTACCTACCCTTCAGGTAGGAACCCTGGTGGCGATTCTGGGAGTTGTTTTTCTATTGTACTAGTACTTTTCAGTTGGGCTTGTATTCCAGCCCCCATTACTTACAATACTCACCCCTTTTACTTTCATTACACATTATTTTACTAATATAGTTTTACTACTTGGCTTGTACTCATAATATTCTTAGTCTATGTGTTTTTCGGATTAATGGAAATTCCTTACCATTGTTTAGGGATATTCCTTTCAGTGCTAGTCGCTAACCCCTGGCCAATGGAAGTCAGGCTTGGGGTATTCATTTCACGGGCACCAGGGGACGGGTCATAACAAAGTGGTATCAAAGGATTCAGTTCTACCAAAGAACTAAGACTCTGATATTTTAATGAGGAAATAGTGTTAAGAGTTTTGAGTGAGGTTTTTAGTTTGGGGAGTTCAGTTTTGGTGCGGCGACTGACATATCCATAAACTAGGAATCTAAATTCTAATTTCTGACTCAGTACACAAAAACACTGATTGCATGTATTTTTGAAATGTTTTTACTTGACCTGTTTTGAGTCAGCTCACGAGGTATAACTTAATAACCGTGGTGAAACTTTTTCTTTTTAGGATTCTACCACACAGACAACCATCCATGATTCCTGATAGAGTACAGGATGATGACCCACCGAGTGACGAGGCTACGTTGCATGGCCCTTTTACAACAATAATACCATCAGGTGGTGTACCAGCAACATCGCTACCCATTGGGAAACCATTGCCACAAACCACACTAGAGGATGGTGCATGATGACTAACCACATTGCATGAGTTCCATTGGAAGAGGCCTCTAAGGTTCCGAGGCGAGATGGATCTGCAGGCTACAGAGGACTGGCTGGAGGCTGTGGCCAGAGTTTTTCACCTGGTTGGGACACCATCTGACTAGAAGGTTATCCTAGATTCTAGTCTTTTACAGGGAGCATCAGGGAGATGGTGGAGCCTGAAAATACAGACACATGATATGGAGACCTTCACCTAGGTATATTTTTAGGGCCTCTTTAGGGCAGATTTCATTCCAATGACAGCACACTTTGTAAGTATATATGTCACGAACCGGATCTAGTCGCCATCAAACCGACACCAAACCCGGCCCCTGCCAAAGCCAGAAGGGCGTTCCCGATCCCCATGGGCTCGAAAAAGTGCCCGGGTATCATATAATGATAATTGGGAACTATTTACCAGATTTTATAAACGTTAAACAACAAACAAACTCAATAAAACAAATTTGGATTTTTCAACTAAAACCGTCTTTTACAAAATTTCAGAACTGAATTACATAAGTTAAAACTATGTTTGAAGATCCTTAAAAAGGTAAAAAACCAAATAAGGATAGCCCAAGAACCCTCATGGCAAGGGGCACCACCATCAATCCATCTCCACAAGACTTCCCCACCAAGGACCTGCTAGAAACCCGAACCACTAGAACTAAAAACTGTACCCAACTTGCGAAAACAAGAATAACCAAGTCTACTTACACCCAAGGGTGTAAGTAGAGTGTGACCCAAATCCCAATAGGATACCACCACTAATAGATTCTATGTGATAAACATTTAATGATGAAAATCATGCATGTTTTCAAAAACATGAAATGCTAGTTAAATTTTCTAAAAGATGCAACATTAAATAAAAACAGTTTTTAGGTGGGATAATTTAAAGAATAAAAACTTTTAAAATAAATACCATAACTAACGAATTTTCCAGCCTCTCATACTGTATGCCGATAGTAAGCACAAAATATCCAGTGAGCACAAGCAATGGGAAATAACCCCTAGGCATTAGCTAGTTGTGGGTCCCAGGTACCTCATATCTCAGTGAGAGTAACCATCACAAATATCTGTTCTTGTGCACGAGCCACTAGTAGGGAACATACCCATAACCTAATTTTCCCCAATAATCATCATCATAGTTTAGTTAGAGTTTTAAGCGTCAATCTTGCTAAGTGAAAATGAGGCCAAACCCCACGGATTCACTAGCATACTAGCACACGTCCACCCACCTAGATACCCGGGTTTTACCTTTGTGCTCAAACAAGTTCAACAAGTCAATGAATATACTTTTCAAATGAAAATATCATTTCTATATCATAAATTCACCAAACAGCCCACATGTATACAACACAAGTATAAAATTCCACTTTTCATTCAAATTGATTTTTAAATCCAACTCACACCAAAATAGCCCACAACACTGTTCACATCTCATTAACACTTCCACAAATCCATCAATCAATTTTATAAATCCATTCCAATATATTAGAACTCTCATAAAATCCCACTAACATGTTACATAATACCCTTTTTTACTTTCAAAAATCATTTTATCATCAAACTTACACGAAACATCCCACAAACAAGTTTTTCTCCAACATCAAACTTTATTAAAACATTTCAGAAATTTACCAAACATTATAAATTTTTTTGTCATCTTAAAACCTCACTTAACCATTCAAAACCCCATAATAGGTGACCAAACATAACAAAAAGTTCAAATGCACGCTTTTCCCTCTTTGTTTGACAAACTAAAACATTTTCAATTTTCATAAAAAGAACCCAAGTGGTGTCAATATATCTTGCACACAAAACCCATTTCAAAAACCCAATTTAAGACCAAAAACCAAATTGATTTCTATAAAAAACTGAATTTGAAGCCCTAGATACATTTATAAAACCACTTTCATGTTTTATAAAATCACCTAGAATAATACAACAAAAGATTCAAATGAAAAAACACATTTTCATATAATGCTCTCAGGAAGTATAAAAATGTTTTACACTTAAAACATATTAAAAAACCCTCTTTTTAGGCCCACATGACACTAATACATTACCAAACCATAATTGGAAGTCCAAACAAGATTTAGTAAACCAATTCCATATGTTAGAAAATACACCAAAATAATACCCCGCGAGTAACACATTAAAACACCCAATTTCAAGTTAAAATGAGAATATAAAATTAAAAACTAAACCAAATCAATCATAAACAGTTTTTCCACCACACACAACTTATGAGGAATATTAAAAATGACTAAATACAGCAAATTAACTCCTTAATAATTGTTTACACATGGAACCACCTGCTGAAAGTGTAGAATCCCTCAAAACATGGTGCGAAGCATCGACCGCACCACCGCCGCATCACAAGGATGATAAATACAACCCTAGACCACAATATTTTACCAAAAAGACACCAAATCAAACCATATGTTCGAGCCCTAACTTCTGGACATTTTAGAACATAATGAAAGAGGGAGGAAACCCTAAAGAGAATGAAGAAATTTAAGAGAGAAACATTTACTCAAAACAATATTTAATAAAACGACCCAAAATCCACCAGAATATGAATTTTAAAACATCCAACCATTCAACTGATATTCGAAGAAGGATTATGAGATCACGTAGGAACTGGAGTGGGGGAAAAGGAGTTATAATTTAGAGAGTTATAATAGAAAGAACATACCTCCCCAAATCTGCCCGATATTAGATATCCTAAGCATTTAAGCACTCAATCGCGATGAAAAGGATCTCCAAAGAGGGGGTAAAGGCAATGTGAGAGCACCGAAGCTTCTTAGGGTCTAGAGGGAGGTGGAATTACCGAAAAATCCATTATAATGAATAATATATTAAAACAGTAATGGAACAATTTAAATCTGGAAAATGAGCTTTCGGGTTGGCCAAATTCTTAAATAAAAACCCAAATCCCCATGATTATGGATTTATAAAGGCCCCAAATTTAAATGTTGATGTTAATTGGTCAGGGTAGGACAAGTAGGAATTTGAATGGATAAAAAATATTGAAAAATGAATTAGTTATAAAATAAACAATATTTATTTTAAATCTGGAATTCAGCTCACGGTTTGGCCCAATTCATGAAAACTCACTTATTCCTCCATAAAAGCTTAGGAAACCCCCAAAACAAAGCATGAATGGAACATAAATTAAAAATAACTCTAAAATAAGTTATGTATGTAACAATTCTAACCACCTTGTATACTTTCCACCTTGTAAATTCATAGTATGGTCAAAGCAACAACCAAACCCAACTGAGAAACCAATAGGTACCCCCTTGCTAGGTTTCGCCCCCAAAGGCCAAAACACCTCCTGTAATCAATTAAGGAATGATTACTCTCACAACCAAAATTTACACCACATTCCAGAAATGATCAATCACATTCATACTTTATCCCAAAAGAAAACTCCTCAAACACTATCCATACAAGAGTCAAAAAATTAACCCAAACGTACAACAACTTTGAACAAGGTTACACTTACCTTACTTTAACTAAACCATTGGGTGCTCTCCAGTCCCAACATTTACTCAAGAAAGATGTTGGTAGCTAGATAGCATTGAACGAGACTATCTACACCAAGCCAAGACCATGGATAAATCTAAGTTACTGGTACTGGGGGACACAAATATGCTCCCCACTATAAGAGAACCAATAATTGTTTTTCCGAGACAGAATCAGGACACTAATAGGGGAGGCCTGAACGGACTCCCTGGTACATAGGGTAGAATTCCATTCAAAATTTCCGAAGGAACATACATGAGAATCATAGTGGTTCTCCCCACCATAAGAACCAACCATCTTAACCGACCAGCATGGGCAGGCACAGAAAAACCCAAAAATTTCATGATTTGGGAAGGTCTCATGGTTAGTAAGAACAGTTTGGGAAACTGTGAACTAACTGTGCAGATAAATCATCTAGTACGACTTCCAAACACACATTCACTCTTAATCGTTCACAAACCATGTGCTCAACCTGTCTATCCAAATTTCCAACCATTTTCCAAAGACTCAATGGAAACCAAAGCGGGAGGGAATGACATTGGGCAATGTCATGGGTACAAGGCCCTCCACCTATTTCCACCAAATGTGAGAAACAGAAGAAAGATAATGATACCAGAGGTTTAAACTCTTCCTTTCTTTCATATTTAGGATAGGACTTTGTACAATGGTTTAAATGAATCTGTGATTTCCCCTGACTAGGATCCAGCTTCTCTACGAGACCTATGACTTGAGCTCAAATGATTGAAGCATCTTAGACCTCACAGTTAGTCTTTGGAAACCCACTGAATGAGAATTCTTCTTTCGGTTCCACCAACAACTACACTGCAATCCCAGATAATTTTTCCAGACACAACAAATTCCAAACTCACTTTACCCTATCCCGATATTTCACTAAAATAAGGGCTAGGAAGTTGTAAACACATCACACCTTGTTTCTTTAGGTGAGAAACAATAGAAGTAAAGAACACCTACACTCACCTTCCTCTAAAATGGAAGATTTTGAAGTTTTTACTGGGGAGACATTCTCCCAACATAACATGGACTCTTAGATGATTTCACGACTTTCACCTATACGGTCAATCGAGCACATGACATCATAAGGCATCACCGAACATGACCATTGCAACTGATATAAACAATGCATGAAGAGGGACCTTATACAACATCCACAAACAATACACAATTCTAGAAAGTGGCCATAATATCCTATCGTGACCATATTTCCCACACCGGTGGTTTAATATGAACTCATGCTTCAATGAAACTTTGAAGAACCCAAAGTCCCTCTAAGACACCATCGAGACACTCATCCACACTAACAAACCTAGACCAAATCCACCTTCGACAAATCAGGAAACATAAGAAACTGAGGTCTCTTTAAACCTTCCACGAGAACTCTCCTATTACAAGAGGATCTAAAAATCAAAGAAAGTAATGGGTGTAGACTCAATCTACAGATCTCAAGAAAAAATATTCCATATATTGATCAACTAGAGGATTTTCGAATGGAAAAACAATCTGGGTTGCACTTCAGTTATGCATTATCCCTTAATGGGGGCATAACTTATCCAAAAAGAGAACCTAAAGACCAATCCAAGATGGTACATTGGTAAAAAAGTTCCACAAACTAGATCCAAAAACTTGAAGGGATCCACCATAAAGGTGTCCCGAAACATATCTTAGAGGATATTACTAACCGGTCCTTCTACCGAGCTTACTGACTAAACACAAACCCAAAAGACAGTTCGAACAGAAGGGGTTCATGGACTCAAAATATCCCACAACATCAACATTTTCCAAAAACATATAATATAAACCATCCTAAATAATTCATCAAGATATCATTTTTTTCATTAAAAATATTTCTTTGAAAACAAATGGTTCAGCGGTTAGCACATCCACCAATGGTGCCCCATTGGCCTTACACATGCATTTTTATGTGCCACACCAGGAACCCTCCTCATATCCATCCCAACACTCATCCATTCATGTCATAAACCATCTATATTTCCATATAACCCCATGCATGTGGTTTCTCATGAAAATACCAAAGGTTAAACCAAAAACTCTTTCCACTTTTCAAAACCAAAATGGTCAACCAACACATCCTTTTTCTCAAACCCGCTAACAACGAGATCAAAATCCCAACTCACATCTTAAAAAACTTTTCAGAAAGAAATAACCATTTAGAAAAGAACTCAATTTCAAGATATTAACATCGATTTCAAAACATCTCATCCCATTAAAACACACGTTGATTTTTTAGAAAACATTATTGGAAACACTTATCAAAACCAACATTAATATAGTTCCTGCTTTCAAAAGAGGTGTAAGCACACCATTTTCCATTTCAAAAAAATTATGAAAATTCAGTTTTTCCATTTCATAAACCAAACCATTACCTCTTTATTTGAAAATCATTTCAAAAAAACTTTAGGCTTCTTAAAACCAAGTCACTTTAAAACCAAAGTGCCAAGATTTCAGAACTAAAGCACAAAACAATGCGAGAGGAAACTAGTTTCAGTGGGTGACTTGGAAATATGGTTGGCGGCCATATTCCAATCACTTCACCTTCACAGAGAGTGTTCTATGGAATATCCTAGGCTCCAAATTTCTTGCCAGGCCCTGCGAGCTCACTGAGACCATTAACCCAACTCTCTTTTCATTTCCCCTAATCATCACCAAACCAAGGAAACCAAAGGACTTAGATAAATCCCAACATCCAATGGAGACTCAGATCCCATCATAAGGTGTGGTGATCAAGCACAATACCCATAACCGAACTACCATGTCCCAATAATCCTAACTCTAGACTATCCCGACTGTTCCCTAAATAACGTGACCCAAAGAGTTAACTAGAACCCCCTTTGATACCATTTTGTCACGAACTGGATCTGGTCGCCATCAAACTGGCACGAAACCCAGAACGTGCCAAGGCCCAATGGGTGTTCCCGATCCCCATGGACTGGCACAAGTTCCCGGGCATCATATAATGATAATTGGGAACGATTTACCCTATTTTATAAATATTAAGCAACAAACAAACTCAATAAAACAAATCTGGATTTTTCAACTAAAACCGTCTTTTACAAAATTTTAGAACTGAATTACATAAGTTAAAACTATGTTTATAGATCATTAAAAAGGTAAAAAACCAAACAAGGACATCCCAAGAACCCTCATGTCAAGGGGAACCGCCCTCAATCCATCTCCACAAGACTTCACCAGAAAGGACCTGCTAGAAACCCGAACCACTGGAACTAAAAACTGTAGCCAACCTGCGACAACAAAAATAACCAAGTCTACTTACACCCTAGGGTGTTAGTAGGGTGTGAGAAAAATCCCAAAATAATTCCACCACTAATAGATTCCATGTGATAAACATTTAATGATGAAAAGCATGCAAGTTTTCAAAAACATGAAATGCTAGTTAAATTTTCTAAAAGATGCAACATTAAATAAAAACAGTTTTTAGGTTGGATAATCTAAAAAAAATTTCAAAAATATATTCCATATCTATTTAATTTTCCATCCTCTCATACATTATACCGATGGTAAGCACAAAATATCTAGTGAGTACATGCAATGGGAAATAACCCCTAGGCATTAGCTAGCAGTGAGTCCCAGGTACCTCGTATCTCAGTGAGAGTAACCATCACAAATATCTGTTCTCATGCATGAGGCACTAGTAGGGAACATACCCATAACCTAGTGGTCCCCAATCATCACCATCATCATCATCATAGTTTAGTTATAGTTTTAAGCGTCAATCTTGATTAGTGAAAATGAGGCCAAACCCCACTGATTCACCAGCATACTAGTACACGTCCACCCACCAAGATACCCAGGTTTTCCCTTTGTGCTCAAAAAAGTTCAACAAGTCAATGAATATACTTTTAACATGAAAATATCATGTCCATATCATAAATTCACCAAACATACCACATTTATACACCACAAGTAAAAAAAGTCCAATTTTTATTCAAATTGATTTTGAAATCCGACTCACACCAAAATAGCCCAGAACACTGTTCACATTTAATTAACACTTCCACAAATACATTAAACAATTTTATAAATACATTACAATATAATAAAACTCTCATAACAGCCCACTCACTTGTTACATAATACCCTTTTTACCTTCAAAATCATTTTATAATCAAACTTACACGAAAAAGCCCACAAACAAGTTTCGCTCCAACATCACAATTTATTAAAACATTTCAAAAATTTACAAAACATTATAAAAATGTTTGACATCTTAAAACCTCACTTAACCTTTCAAAACCCCTTAATAGGTGAGCACACATACCAAACAGTACAAATGCACCCTTTTCCCTCTTTGTTTGACCAAGTAAAACATTTTCAATTTTCATAAAAACAACCCAAGTGGTGTCAATATATCTTGCACACAAAACCCATTAAAAAACCCCCATTTAAGGCCAAAATCCAAACCAATTACTATAAAAAACAGAATTGGAAGCCCTAGAGACATTTATAAAACCACTTTAAAGTTTTATAAAATCACATAGAATAATACTACAAAAGATTCAAATGAAAACACACATTTTCATATAATGCTCTCAAGAAGTATAAAAATGTTTTACACATAAAAGCTATTCAAAAACCTTCTTTTTAGGCCCACATGACACTAAAAAATTACCAAACCATAATTGGAAGTCCAAACTAGATTTAGTAAACCAATTTCATATGTTATAAAATACACTCAAATAATACCCCACGAGTAACACATTAAAACACCCAATTTCAAGTTAAAATGTGAATATAAAATTAAAAACTTAACCAAATCAATCATAAAAAGTTTTTGAACCACACACAACATACGAGTAATATGAATAATGACTAAATACATCAATATAACTCATAAATAGTTGTTTAGACATGAAACCACCTACCGAAAGTGTCAAATCCCTCAAAACTTGGTGCAAAACATCGACCGCACCACTGCCGCCTCACAAGGATGAAAAATCCAGTGCTAGACCTCCATATTTTACCAAAAAGACACCAAATAAAATCATATGTTCTAACCCTAACTTCTGGAAATTTTAGAACATAATGAAAGAGGGAGGAAACCCTAAGGAGAATGAAGAAATTGAAGAGAGAAACACTTACTCAAAACAATCTTGAATAAAAAGACCCAAAATCCACCAGAATATGAATTTGAAAACATCCAACCATTAAAAGGATGTTCGAACAAGGATTATGAGATCATGTAGGAACTTTAATGGGGGAAAAGAGTAATAATTGAGAGAGTTGTGATGGAAAGAACTTACCTCCTCAAATCTGCCTGATTTTAGAAACCCTAAGCATTTCAGCACTCAATCATGATGAAAACGATCTCCAAAGAGGGGGTAAAGGAAATGGGAGCGTTCCTGGGCTTCTTAGGGTCTAGGGGGATGTGGAATAACCAAAAAATCCATTATAATGAATAAGATATTAAAAAAATTAAAGAAACAATTTAAAACTGGAAAATGAGCTTTCGGGTTGGCCAAATTCTTAAATAAAAACCCAAATCCCCAACGAATATGGATTTATAAAGGCCCCAAATTTAAATTTTGGAGTTAATAGGTCAGGTGAGGATAAATAGGAATTTTAATGGTTAAAAATGTTGATAAATGAATGAGTTATAAAAGAAACAAAATTTATTTTAAATCTGGAATTGAGCTCACTGTTTGGCCCAATTCATGAAAACTCACCCATTCCGCCATAAAAGCTTGGGAAACCCCCAAAAAAATCATGAATGGAAAATAAATTAAAAATAACATTAAAATAAGTCATGTATGTGACAATATAAGAGCGGCTACACTTACATCTGGGCAGCTTGATTTTGGCCTTGTACTTTGCGTGATTCACCGACCTCTCACGCTACTCTACCGACATGGTGCAATACCATTTATTTTGGGCCTGCACCTTTGCGTAGGGAATACAAAAAGAGATCTGAGATTTGATGATATCTCTCAGTGTCCCAACACATGCTGGAGTGCTGGAGAGATCACTCTTGGTGGAGATTTTTCTTGCTGAACAGAAACCGACAATGTGTCCCACCACTGGGAAACACATAACAAAGTCATCTAAAACTTGTAGTAGGAAGATGACACATAGGTCAAAGTGGAACAGACATTCTATTGGATCACCCTGGGACGTAGGGTCATAGGTGTGGGGATCACGAGGTAGAGTAGGCTAGTAGAGGAGTAGATTGTGCTTCACTTGCGGTGGGCCAGGTCATATGGCTCGTGACATCCCGACTAGACACACTGATGACTAGAAGATGGTCAAGGGACCATCGAGTATGAGGGAGAGATTCTAGAGAGGAGGTCTGTAGGGAATCAGATGTGGTAGAGGAGCATGCCGTGCATCTGGCGGTGGGTGTCGATTTGAGGTTCTACTGTCACCACCTCTAGTTGGTCCACCCGACCACAGGGAGCATGAGGACAGGGATGAGATCAGCTCTAGGTAGCTCTGCCCTATGACCATGACGCTCTAGAGTAGATTTGTGGTACATTATGGGTCTACTCCCCCTTAGCTGTTGTACTTATAGACATAGGTTCCAATCAATTTTTCATTGACACGACTCTCGTTCGAAGCTTAGAGATTTCGGTGGAGCCGTTGGCCCGATCCTTGCAATTAGAGGCCCATACAGGGAAGATGCAATGATTACAAACCGATACCGGTAGTGTGAGATTACTCTAGGAGGAAAGAGCTTTTGCTGAGATCTTCCAGTATCAGTGTCGAGGCCATACGATTTCATCTTGGGTATGGACTGGTTATCCATAGTCTATGCTTAGATTGACATCATTAGGTGAAAAGTGCAGTGTGTCCGCGAGGATGGGACCAGGTTTTCCTTCACCTGCAAGAAGGGAACCTTTGCAACATAGTATGGACTTACCTAGAGGAGGGTGCGGCCGATCACACAATAGTTGTCTAGCCTTACCCTCGGAGTAGTTAATGTTGAGAGTCTGAGCTATCCTGTAGTGGTGGGCCAGTATGCCGATGTCTTCCCTGATGATGTTCCGGGAATACCTCCTCACAAAAGGGTGGAAATCTACATCGACCAATACCCTGGGATGACACCAATATATACATTATCACATCAGATGGCTCCTACAGAGATTCATGAGTTATAGGTACAACTAGAGGAATTGTAGAGGAAGGGGTTCATAAGGCCCAGTGTTTCTCCATGGGAAACCCAGATTTTGTTTTCCTAAAAGGAAAATGGGAGTTTGAGGCTCTGTGTAGATTATCAGAGCCTGAACCAGGTGACTGTGATGGAAAATTATCCACATCTAATGATTGATGATCTCTTTGATCAGTTTAAGGCGGCTCGTTGGTTTTTCAAGATAGACCTCAGAACAGGCTATCATTAGCTCAGGGAACAAGATGAGGATGTGAAGAATATTCCCTTCAAATGTCGTTATGACCACTATGAGTTCTTGGATATACCATTCATCATGACCAAAAACCAGGTAGTGTTCATGGGACTCATGAACCTGATCTTTCACCTATACCTCGACCGCTTTGTGGTGGTCTTGATTGAAGACATCTTGATATACACGGTGATGGAGGAGTAGCATTCCTATCATATGAAGATAGTTATGGATACACTCTAAGAGAACCATATTTATGGTAAGCTCTCAAAGTTCCATTTCTAGATACGGGAGGTCCACTTTCTAAGAATGGTTATCTTGGAGGTTGGAGTTGCAGTGGATTTGAAGAAGATAGAGGTTGTGCTTTCTTGGGAGACACCTAGGAGTGTGACCAAGGTGCAGAGTTTCTTGGGGTTAGCGGGGTACTACCAGAGATTCATACCTAACTTTTTGAGAGTCTCAGAACCCTTTTCAGTATTAACGAAGAAGGGAAATCCCATCACATGGATAAAGAGATGCTAGTAGAGTTTTCAGGAGCTGAGGCAGAGACTGGCGAGTGCCCCCATTTTGAGGCTACTGGAAGAGGGTGTTGGGTATTTAGTCTACTGCTATGTATCAGGGACCATAATTGGATGTGTACTGATGTAGGGGTGAGCAATGATCATTTATGGTTCATGAAAACGGAGACATCATGATCAGAACTACGTTACCCATGACTTGGAGTTAGCAGTAGTGGTCTTAGCCTTGAAGATGTGGCGACAATACTTTATGGTTGAATAGTTTACTGTTTACTCTGATCATAAGAGTATCAGGTATATATTCTCATAGAAGAACCTGAACCTAAGATAATGGTGATGGATAGAGTTCCTCCAGTACTATGAAATTGTGATAGTCTATACTCCTAGGAAGGGGAACATAGTAGTAGACGCACTCAGCAGAAGGACAGGTCTACAATTACCGAGTGAGGTGACAGACAAGCTAGCCACATTGTAGATATCCATTATGGATAGTGATGGAGTAGCTCACATGAAGTCTATGATAGTCACTCCCCCACTCCTTCAGTGAGTTAGTGAGGTGCAGCTTGGGGACATTAACTGCAAGGCCCGAAGTGCTCAGATATCCTCAGGACGGGCTCCTGATGGATTTTCTGAAGGTGGGGAGAACGTAATCCTCTTTAGAGGATGCGCTACAGTACCAATGATGATTCAGGAGGAGGTGTTGAGGGAGTTCTATAATTCCCCTTTGGAGGTACATACGAATGTAGAAAAGATGTTCCAGGACCTCTGGCATTAGCACTGGTATCCAAGGATGAAGAAAGTAGTGGCAAAGTTTATTTCACGATGCCTCACTTGTTAGCATGTGAAGGAAGATCATCAGGTTATAGAAGGCTTAGCACAACCACTAAACGTATCAGAGTGGAAGTGGGATGGTATCATCATAGACTTCTTGATAGGTATACCACATACGTCTAGCGTCCATGATTCCTTCTGGGTGATCATTGACCGACTCACCAAGTTGACCCACTTTCTACCGATTTGAGAGTGGTGATCAGTAGAGGGCTTGGGACACCTCTACATACAGAAGATTGTATGGATTCGTTGGGTACCATCAACGATTTTCTCTGATCATGAAATATATTTTAAATCCTGGTTGTGGAAGGGATTAAATGAGGCGTTTGGGACTCAGTTACATTTGAGCACCACCTTTCATCCTCAGATGGATGGTTAGACGGAGCGGACCATTCAGACATTGGAGTACTTGCTTCGTGCTTCCATCCTAGATTTTTCCCACTTTTGGGATGATCAATTTCCCTTGGTGGAGTTTTCATAAAACAATAGTTATCACTCCACCATCGGTATGTCACCTTTTGGCGCCTTTTATGCTTGACCATGCAGATCACCTCTATGCTGGACAGACCCGGGGGAGTCAACACTTTTGGGTCCAGAGTTGGTACGGGCTACCACTGAGAATGTGTAGATAATCTAAGAGAAGATGAAGACTACAAATATAAGACATAATTCTTTTGCTGACAGGATATGAAGAACTCTTGATCTTGAGGAGGGAGACCATGTATAACTTCAGGTCCCACCTCGATGAGGTTTTTAGAGATTTGGCCGGGGCAGCAGGCTGTCTACGAGGTTCATCAGACCCTATTAGATTCTTATCAGAGATGGAGAGGTGGTGTATCACCTAGATCTTCCCCCACAGATGAATCAGGTGCATGAAGTTTTCCACATGTCACAGCTGAGGAAGTACGTGCATTATTCACCACACGTGATTGACTATGGTGAGCTGGAAATTGATGATGCGACGAGGTTTACGGAGGTTCAAGTGGAGATTATGGATCGACAGGAGCAGTTCCTTCATGGACGATCGATCGCTATGGTGCACATTCTCTATCATTATAGAAAACTTCATGAGAGCAAATGGGAGCGAGAGGCTCAGATTCTCGTTTAGCACCCCCATTTGTTTCCTAAGTCTATGTTGTGGATTTTGGGGATGAAAATCCCTAAGGTGGGGAGAATGTAAAGACTGGGATTTTGCTTGTAATTTCTTTCATATGAAATTATTACAATCCTGTAAAAATTAACAACATGTGATTCTGAGGTCCAGTGTTCCCGTAATGGATTTCCAAACATTTTTAAAGGTATGTTTAGTAAACGTGAAGGCGACATTTTCTATCATTTGAACCGGTGCTTGGATTAAAAATCAGAGGGAACTGTTGAATTTTTAGTGCTAAGATTCTCTTAAGGGAGGCTTCACTTCAACCACAGTAGGGCGGTTGAAAAAGTTAATTTTTCAAAAATTTGAAAGATTAATAAATTATCATGTTATGTGATTTTATTTATTTATTTTTTCTCTAGTGGATAAGTGGAAGTGGCGGGACCAACAACATGTCAAGCCATTAATTGGGTTGAATCCTCATTGTTTGTAACCGTACAATTGGAATTTTGGAGGTTCATTAATTAAATGAACCTCATAAATTCCTCAGAACATTAACCACCTCTCCCCCTCATATTTATATGGAGCTCGGTCTGGGGTGTTGGCACGACTTCACCAAGAGACAAAGATTTGGAAATGTACCGTGACACCAACCACATGAAGGATGAGACTGGTTTCAACGAGTGATGACGAGTGCCACCGAATCACAAATCGATGACAACAATGAAGGAGGTTCGGTCAATCATCATTTTTAGACATCAAATCCAGGTAGGGGTATTGTTATAAAGTTAATATTTATGAGATAAATTATTGACTTCTTGGTGCAATCCTAACGCGGAGGGGGCTGGCCAAATGAACAAGGCCCGGACCCTCCGCTTCTATAGTATTTGTCTAGTTATTATGGATCGATTTTCCAAATGGAGTGACATGATGAAACCAGAGAAAACGCAGTACCGACTGTGACTCAAGATCCTTGAAGGTGTTGACTGCATCAAAAACCAACCACCGAAGCACGTCTGGTGGCCTGTGGAAGAAACCTCTGGCGCGCTATGTCGGTAGTGGCTGACAGTGGTCGGAGGAGACCCGCGATGACCAACCTTGGGTGGTGGAAAGTGATGCACCAGTGCGTGCCACGGGGGCCAAGGAGGGCCAGCCTAAGCTGGCCGTATGGGACAACGATGGTGCCCACATCCACTGCCTACGACCACAACTATGACCAGTGGGCCGCTGCAGGAGGAGGACGTCGCGGCCCCGCACCGTGCCGTGTTGTCTGAAGCTGGTCGGACAAAAAAAAGACCGTTGAACCTGGTGGGGAATCACCCCAATATCTGGACATAACGGCCCTATAACCGTGGAGCCTGTGGGAGAAAATAGTCCACCTTTTGGCAGACCAGGATGAACGCGGCCCGACTGAGTGGGTTGGACCCACGGCCCATCAGGCAAGCATGAGTGGGCTGAGCCCCACCCGGCGGGTCAGACCAACCGTGGCCCAAGCCTAAGAACAAATGAGCCAACCCCGAATGGCTGGAACCAGTTAACATGGCAGAACCTTAACGGGCTGAACCCGGGTGGGGTCTGGTAGAACCCGGGAACGGTTTCGTCAGGCCGGTCAGATCGAGTCAGACCGGGCCCAAACCCAACCAGCCCCTGAATAAATAAACATCTGTAAATTAAGAACCAGGTGTCCATTTGACATGAAATCAGTGGAATTAGGACCCCTTTTGGGAAGCATCTCCTTTGGCATATTCCGGCGAGCCCGACCAAGCCGGGCTGGACCAAGGTGCGATCACCCTCAATTCATGAAAAGGGATGTAATTAACATTACGAGTGTCCGATCACCGTGTCGTCTATGGAATAAGGAACCTTGTGATCAGGAGGTCCTTTAGAGATAATGTAAATGAGTATTGACAATGATTGATTAGTGTATTTGGTTGGACTGGACTTGAATCCCATAGGGACCTTTTTACAAAAGTGAGCATATTTTACAGACCGAGCGTCCAATCGACACACCATCTGTCACATTGGAACCCCTATAATGGGGAGGTCCCTTGGGTATGATTTTTTTGGGACTTAGTACTAGTTGAAATACTACCGATGGCTAGATAAGTGGTTCACCTAGAAACAATCTTGCTTTGAGCATGAATCCTATGACCGACTGTCTTGGATGTAGCGACCCATTGTGGATCAACATCATAGAGACCCTATGTGGATCAACATCTAGCTACCCGAAGAGGAAAATTTTTAGAGAATCCCATCAAGGATCAAAAACTAGACACCCTGCGTGGATCAGTATCGAGTGACCCTATGTGGATAAGCCTTCCAATGACCCTATGTGGATCAGAATTCCAGTAACCTTGTGTGGATCAACATTATAGCGGCCCTGTGTGGATCAACAATGCATGACCTGATGAGGAAAAACCTCAGAGAATCCCATCATGGATCAACAACATACAACCCTGTGTGGATCGATAATGGAACAACTCTTTCGTGATTCAGTTGTGGAAACATTCTAATGGAATAAAATGATATATCATAAGACTAATCATCTTTATTCTTGAACTCCGAGTTATATACCTGGTGTGAGATGAATATTGCTTCGTGCTATATGATTGAGGTCTTGATTTGTGGTTATTCATTTGTGGAACTCTAAGAGTCGTTTGGGGGTCTTAGGGTCTCTACTGAGTATTGTTACACTCACCCCTGCACGGGCTTTTCCCACACCTTGTTGTGTCTTGGGAAGACGACAAACAAATTTGACTGAGGGTTGGGAGCCAGGACTCGATAGTGCTCAGAGGTGGACCTTTAGACGTGACGTGCAACAGTGGTGACCGACCAAGAGCTATACCTACCCTTCAGGTAGGAACCCTGGTGGTGATTCTGGGAGCTATTTTTCTGTTGTAGTAGTAATTTTCAGTTGGTCTTGTATTCCGACCCCTATTACCTTCAATAATCACTCCTTTTACTTTTCGTACACATATTTTTTGCTAATGTAGTTTTACTACCTGAGTTGTACTCATTGTATACTTGGTCTGTGTGTTTTTAGGTTTAAAGGCAATGCCATCCTGTTTTTCAGGGATATGCCTTTCGGTGCTAGTTTCCAACCCTTGACCTATGGAAGGCGGGATTTGGGTAGTCATGACACGAGCCCCAGGGGACGAGTCATGACATAACATAATCATTAAATTAGATTATATGAATATTAATAAATAACTAATGTAAATATATGGTTTTCATGAAACATAAATTGAATCAATTAGTTTCAAATTGTTTAGAAATGAATATAAGTACCAATTGAATATAAAGGGAGTATTTTCATTGAAACTATTATTATACTCACAAAGTTTTTAAATCATAATAAATTTTATTAATTAGTTAGTAAATTGAAATTAATATATATTTTATATATCTATGTAAATATTTTTGTTATTTGTCCAATAAATATTATAAGAATGAGATAATAACGAACCTAATTTTACACATAAAAAATCTATATTTTTAGTAAGGTACTTTAACCTACTTTTAATGGAGAACCTATTTTAAATCTAAATTTTGGAACTTTTATAAAATTTATATGTAAAAATAAACTTCATCATTGAAATAGAATAATAAAAATTAAGTTAGGGTGATTTTTTCGTATTTTTCAATAATGTTTGTTTATTTAATAGTGAAAAATAATTTATTTTAGTTCAAAATTTCATTTTCATAAAATTTATTTATAAAGTTAAATTACATATTAAATTGATTTTATAGATTAATGAGATATTTTTTTTAATAAAATGTATTAATGGGAATAAATTTCATTTTGAAATTGACTATAAAAACATAGAAAACTTTTGAACGTTTTTAATTTAAAAACCCGCATTATCGACCCGACTATAGGATCAAATTTAAATTAAATTATAAAAAAAATATTTTTTTAATTTGAAAAAATGGATTCAATATTTGGAATTAGAATAAATTATAATTTTTAATATGGTCAAATTATATTTTTACCCAAAATATTAGTGATGTAATTATAATTATTTACAAAGATTAAGATTAAATTAAGATTAATATGGTACTAAATCATAACCTTAAGGCTCAAAACAACCTATAAAATTGTCCAAAATCCATTGGATGTCTATATATAAACCCTGTATTACCATGGATATAATTTGGACCATTGATTGATCCTTTTTAAAAACAATGTGGATGGGGTTTCTTTCTTCCAAAATATTTCAAGAGTGCCACTCATCCTCCATTATAAAAGGCCTCATCTCCTTCCACTTCCTCACACCTCTCAAGCCACTTTGGGTAAAAAACACCATAATAAATCCCCCAAACCCCAACTTCCAACTTTAATCCTCTATTTGGAATAAATCCTTCTAAGGAAACCATTGAATCAAACCAAAAGGAGTTACCTGATTAAGAGGGAACACCCTCCCTCAAAATACTTTCTTTTATTTTATTTCTCCACTCTGTAAAATATTTTTATTCAATTATTTTATTAAAAAAATAGTATGCTCAATATTATATGATATTTTTATTCTATTTATTATTCCTACACTTATACACACTTCCATCTAATGGGAAATGAACATACTGTTTACATGTTTGGAGGACTACCGCCTCCCTAAATGATGACTGTTCATTTTTTCTTTTACCGCCTATTAGGGTGGAAATTATGATGAAATATATATTTATATGTGTTATTTATTATATTTATTATGTATTTAAGCTTATTTAATTTTTTATGACACATATCTCTATACTTTCCAATTTATATTAATACGATAATTTTGTTTGAGGATGTGTGAACTACCGCCCCTCAAAGCGATGTGATTCATTCATACACTATATGGAATATATTATGTCATGACCCATCCCTCAAGGCCCGCTCCATGACTTACACAAGCCCACCTCCCAAAGGCAAGAGGCTAGATACTAGCACTGAAGGCATTATCCCCTGAGTGGAGGCATTTTCCTATGTACCAGTATGCACAGACAGACAACCACATCCCAAAAAACTGTAAAAGAAAAACATGCAAGCCACTAAATAAACCAATGGGTAAAGGTACAAGATATAAGTAAAATGGTCCAGAATACAAACCCAAAAAAAGTAAAATTTAAAACAGGAAAGTACAAGATATCTATGAATTGTTGTTAGCAATAGAAACCCACCTATTGGGCATGCAAGGTGTTGCTACCAGAAGCTATAAAAGTGTGTCCCACTTGTCGTATCTCACAGAGAACTGCAAGGTACTAGGCCACCAATGTCCTTGTCAAAGTTCCTATCATATTCACTCGACACAACACATGTTGGCAGTGCTTTCGTATGGGTGAGTAACACAATACTTAGTAAGGACCCCGAATCATGAGGGAAAGAACAAAAAGGAGAGTATGAACAAGGCACTATTAACTCACACAAGTATAATATAAAGTATGTAAAGAAATACTATATTTAATAACACTAATCACCTTGGACTGTTGAGTTACTCATCCCAGATGAGTACCGTGGGTCTGTTATGTCACACAGAGCTGTTTCCCGTCATGGGTCTACTGGGTGTCAGAGAGTCGCTCCCCACTGAGGCCATCATAGCCGTTCCACATAGGGCTTCTTATAAATGGTTCACCTAGAGATTCTTATAGTTATTAAACATTGAGGTGCTTCTCATCTAGGCTTGTAGGGTCACTTAGACCAGGTCATTTCCAGTCTTTGGGTATCAACCAGCCGTAGGACTCCAGCATGTAGTGTGCTTGATTTTGTGATAATCCACTCTTCAAGCAAATCATTGAAACTTAAACATCCATGAAATCCTCCATAGATCATTCCCAAAGAACTGCCTCATTTCATTGGGTACCAATGTTACCAAAAACTCACCAATAGGGCATACATTTTGAAATTTATAACTATTTTTCCTAAAAGGGGTCGGTCAGGTCTGGGTTGGGTCCCACCCAACCAGGACCGGGGTCCGCTGACCTGACCCACCTCCTACCATCCTGCGGTACCAGCCAACTCTCCTCTATCCCAAATTCTAATATGTGTCTGACATGTTCCACCACATGGCCGGTTGAGGTCGGCCTCCCCCTTTCATGCACATAGTCCCAACAAGACCGCATGCCGCTACTCCGATGCGGTCGAGTGGCCACTTCCATCTGTGATAGCTGTTGGCCTATGTGCCGGAAGCCCTTGCCGCACTGCCGTGTCCCCAAATAGCCATGGAATATTCCTTGGTTTTCCATCATGGTTCCCCACCACCCATCCATGTACGCCGCCGAGGGCCACCTTCACCGGTCACCAGTGCACTGACGATATCTTCTGTCGACCACCAGGTTCTCTTCGGTGCTCCGTTTCTTGAACCGTCTGTTCCTCTAGTCTTATCTAGTTTCCTTATTCCCTATTATGTAATCAAGGTTTCCTTGCTATCGATTTGGAGGTGCATCCATGAAGATCACAAGAACCCTCAAAGATAGAGGAATCAGAGCCTTGTTCATGTTTTCCTGATTCCTCGGTGTTAGAGCTTTTAAAAAATGTGAAGAGGAGATTAAGGTTCTATCCACAAATAACCCCAATGCAATATCCAAGATAAAACAACCCTCTTGAAAGAACATTTGACCCATATATCAATCTATTCATGGTTTTGTCCACATTCTTTGTTTAGAAATAAAAAATGGGGAAACAAGTATCAATCAAAAGACACCCTACCTGGTTGGAGTTCGATCGTAGGAATAATCTTTCACTGAATCCAATCCATCCATGAATGTCCTCAATCTGTCATCAAGGGAGAGATATTTCGAAGGGTATGGGGAGTGCTCAAGTCATTGGTGATCCTTGTTTATCATTTTTCAATGGTAATCATTCATAGATTCATAGTGCTTCTCCTAACGTGTCAAAGACGCACCCCCGATTAAAATATTAAGGTAGAAAACACTTTTCCATTACCATTGCATTGCAGTTCCATTACACTATTTTATTTATGAAACAATGCTTTAGTTTTGTTGAGTTAAAATTCCATTTATCTGCAATAATTTCTAAAGTTCAAAATAAAAAGTAAACAATCATTTTTATTTTATTTAAATTTTTCATAAAAAAAATCCAAAAACTATTTTCCACCCTCGACCCATGCTGGTCGAGGTTAAGCTCCATCTAGGGGAAACACACCTTCACGAGCTCAAAGGTACTCTCAAATTTCCCTTATGAGTTACCGTTTAGTATTTATAAGGATTAAAAAATAAAATAATTGTTACTTAATAATTTTATTTACGTCTAAAATATTACTTCCATTATTGGACCACACCAACCAAGGTTATGCCCTTTCTAGGTCAGTCCAGATGCTCTGAGTTCAATAGTGCCATTTTATTTTTGATCAGGGCACCAGTTTAAAAGATTGAAAAACACGCTTGTATGATTTTCTAATTTAGCTCAAAAATAGTTCCCAAAAATAGGTTTTGACCACTCTGAGCCTCATAATTACTTCCCATCTAGGGCCTTGTCTCGAAAAAATCCCATTTAATTTCCAAAAAAATTTACCTGGAATTTCTGGGTATTAAATTACTCCCCCCAATTAGGGAATTACATTCTCATACTCCAAAATGAAGGCTAATCAAACAAATGGGGGTACTGAGAATGAATCTAATCCTCCCAATCCTATATATTCTCCTTAAGATTCTTGTGCTACCAAAAAACATAAACCAAAGGAATATAACTTCCATGAATGATCATATCCTATAAATCCCCTATCTCCACCTAGTTCTCCACGAATGTCTCCCCTTCGTCAATCTCCTGCTCTCCATGGCCTATGACGAGAGAAGTGTCATGAACATATCTCCTCAACTAGTATACATGGAAGATGGCATGCAACCTCTATAACTACGTTGGTAGAGACAAGTGGTATGCCACCACGCCCAGTATACATAGTATTAGGAAATGTTTGATGAACCTTAGAGATAACATGCGACTCTAGGAAAATCTCAGTATCCCTCATCGAGGAGAGACTTATTGGAAAACGTGGTACCCCTCCAAGAACTATGAGGGTATCCATCACCTATCAACGTAAGAATTATGTTGGCTTTGTGCATTCCTCATCCGCTCTTTAATGACCTGCACCTTCTCCGTGGTAGCATATACCATCTCGGGACCCATGAGTGCTAAATCCCCTGGGTCTAACCTGCATAACAATGACCTGGATGATCATTTTTATAGTGCCTCGAATAGTTCCATAGCGATGGTGGAGTGGTAGATAATGTTGAATGAAAACTCCATAAGTGGAAGGTGGTCCTCCCAACTATGAACAAAATAAAGGACGCAAGCACGAATCATTTTCTCCAAGGTCTATATGGTCTGCTTCGTCTGACCATCAGTCTGTGGGTGAAAGGCTATGCTCTATTGAAACAGAGTACCAAAATCCTCCTTCAATCCCTTCCACAAAAAGGATGTAAAGAGTGCATCGTGATCTAAGACTATCATAGATGGGACTCACTAGAGCGGAACTACCTCCTGCTTGTAGAGGCCTACTATGTTTTCTACTGAACCCTGCTCTCAAATGGGTAGGAAGCGAGATGACTTGGTGAGTCGGTCAATGATCACCCATATAGTATCGTGGCCCATGGATGTGTGTGGTAAAACCGTCACAATGTCCATCAAGATACCATACCACTTCCACATCGATACCTCATGTGATTGGGCCATGCTTTCTAGAACTTGATGCTTAGCCTTCACTTTTTGACAAGTGAGGCACTATGAAACAAACTCTGTCACCACTTTTTTTATCCTTGGAAACCAGTAATGATGTAAATTATCCTATCACATCTTTTCCACTCAAGGATATACCACCAATGGGGAGGTATGGAACTCCCTCAAAACCTCCTCTTATAATTCCACTAGTACTACTGTGCCACCTTTGAAAAGGATGATGTTCCCCCACCTATTAAAATCCATTAGGATCTTGCCCAATGGGAAACTAAGCATGATAGGCCTCATAGTTGACATCTTTTAGAATGTTCTATCTAGATATTTGTAAGGGGTTGGGAGTGAAAACCATATAATTAAGGTAGTCTATTCCATCACCATCCACAAAGTATATCTGCATTGCGGCCATCTGCTCTGACACATCACTCAGAGACTACAACCCATATCTCCTGATGAGTGAATCTTCCACCATGTTCCCATTCCCAAGAGTATAGAGTATCTGGAATTCATAGTCCTAGAAGATCTCTAGCTACCCCCACTGCCTCAAGTTGAATCCCTTCAGGGAGAAGATATACCTAAGACTTTTGTGGTCAAAGGAGACCGTAAACCACTCAGCCATAAAGTAGTGCTTCCACATATTCAGAGAAAAGAATATTACTATTTTCTCAAGGCCATGGATATCATAGTTCTTATCATGTTTCCTTAACCCTCAAAAATCATTGGCAATCACTAATTTTCCCTAAATTAGGACACATCTCTGTTTGGTCCTGAACGCACTGAAAAACACTACATGTCCAATGACTTCCTCTTACATATACAAGATAGGGGCACTCATTAGTATCTACCTCATCTCCTGGAAACTCTACTGGAACTTCTTTGTCTATATGAAGGACTGTCCCATCCATGTAAAAGCTGATAAGGGTGATTATACCCTAAAAAAGTCAGGCACAAACCTCTGGTAGTATCCAACTAACCCCAAGAAACACTGCACCTCAGTCAGAGTCGTGGGTGGCTCCCAAGAAAGCATTGCCTCTATCTTCAACGGATCCAATAAAAATCCTATCTCTGAGATGATGGGTCCTAGAAAGTGGACCCCCTGAATCCAAAACTGTCATGTCTAGAGCATCCCATAAATTTAGTTCTCTCAAAGCGAATTGAGGACTATCCGCAGATGTGTCACATGCTCTTCCTATGACACTGAGTACACCAAGATGTCATCCACGAAGTCCATGATGATCCAATCTAGATAAGGCTAGAAGAACCTGTTCTTGAGTCCCATGAACTCAACTTGGGAATTGGTTATTCCTAACAACATCACTTGGAACTCATAGCGGCCACACCAATGTCTAAAGTATGTCTTCGGTATATAGTCATCTCATACCCGAAGCAAATGATATCCAGACCTGCGGTCTATCTTCGAGAACCTCCATGCCCTCTTCAGCTGATCGAAGAGGTGATCAATTTTTAGTAGTTAATATTTATTCTTCATGATCACCTAATTTAGGAACTGATAGTCCATGCATTTCCTCAAGCTCCCATCTCCCTTCATGGAAAAAAACACTAAGGATACCTATGGTGAAACACTGGGCCTTATGAACCCCTTCCGCAATAAGTCCACCAACTGCACCCTCATCTCTTGAAGATCATCAGGAGCCGTCTGATATGAAGCTGTAGATATAATTTCTATCTAGGGTTACAAGTTGATACATAAGTATACCTCCCTATGAAAATATAATCCTAAAACAAACTCGGAGAATACATCCTTGTACTTGTCCACCACTATAGGGAACTGAGGACTATCCTCGTCTAACACACTAAGGGTGATGCTAGCCAACATGTGACTGATCGGCTTCATCATTCTTGGAGAAATATTTGCATGTTTTTCAAGCATCCCCCTTTCACATGTAAATGAGAACTTGGTTTCATCTTCATGGATACATTACACATTGCGCCAAAAACAGAAAATATGCGCATGGAATGTGGATAACCATTTCATACCTAGAATGAGGTCGTAGGGAGTCAACATTACTACTATGAGATCCTAGCTAAAGCTCTCACAACCAAAAGTAATGTCACACTACCGGAACTAATGTTTAACCATCGAATCCCCTCTTGCAAGAGTCTATAATCATAAAGATCGATCCAACAACACCACCAGAATCTACAAGCTCTAAAAAAGGTGTCTGGAAAGGATAGAGTAACTGGAACCTATGTCTATAAGAATTTTAGGTAAGGGGGATAATACACAGATCGTACCTCTAATACTCTTTAGAGAACCCCGGTCATAGGCCTCTATCACTTGAACCTAAGCCCGCTGCTATCCACCAGCTCTCGGAGCCCCTAGAGGACAACCTGGGGGTGGTGGTGGTAACACCTCGAACCTTAGCCCACCTCCTACTGCTCTTCCAACTCCTATGACCCATATTACACCCTGATGACTTCCTCACTTGAACCTATGCTTATGCCTCAGTGGTCCCTCGACCATCTTCTCATCATCTACATGATGATACGAGCAATCATGAGCAATTTTTCCTTGTTGAAGACATAAGAAGCACATCCTAGATCCCTACTGACTCCCTCTTCTCTGGGAGACCCGCAATACCGACCTGGAGTCATGGGGTCATCCCCTAAAAGGCCTGACCCACATGGGTCCCCTCACCTGCTACCTACTCTCCACCACTAAAGACTCTGCTGCCTGGTTTCTACTGGTGGCTCTAGCTGTCCACACCTGTTCTTCCAAGAAGCTCTCTAGAAGTAGGGCTCAGTCCCACACCTCATCTTGTGTAGGGATGTTGAGAGACACCATGGGTTCCCTGATCTCCTAGTGAAATCCCTTCTCAAAGGCTTGAGCCCTATAGAATGGTTCTCACACCATGTATGTAGAGTAGTGAGAAATTTCGGTGAATCTCGCTAAGTACTCTGCTACTATCATGCTACCCTGTTGTAGGTGCAGTAGCTCTTGTGTGTGCATAGAGTGTAACATCACCAAGTAGAACTGCTCCCTAATGAGTCACTCAATGTATTCACTAATGAGGGTCACCTTAACATGTGGATGAATCATCAAGCTGCACCATATCACTGTCGAACCCTAAAGAAGGTGTGTGTCTAAGATCACCATCTAGTCGAGAGGCATCCTCACTAGTCAGAAGACTCACATAACTGCCTCGAACCAATACTCTACCACATGGGGGGTCAGTCTCACCCCTGGATCTGGGATGTCGTGGCCTTTCGAACTCATGCAAGGAACTAAGCCTAAGTGTATCCTCTACCGATAGCGCTGAAAGTAACTAATGATCTATGGGTGGTAGTAACAGTAGTGCATCACCCAGTGGGGCCATCTCTAGCACTAGTCCCTGAACCAATGCCTCATCGCTAGGCATGATTTCCTCATGGTCATGAATCAGAATCATGGCTTCTTGTCTTCATGGAGGCATCCCGAAACAGATCAAGATGTACCAAAATCAATATATTATACTTGGGGAGCTTACTCTGATTCAAGAAGAACATGAGGAAACACTCAACTCCTATATGATTCATGCAACCAGTGGTGTCATGTAACAAGTAAAAAAGCATAATTTAGTGTATTGGTGTATGGATATGTTGGACGCCACACCAACATTGGACTCCCCAAACCTAAAAGTTGAACTCGAAACATTCAACACCGTTGCCCCCAAACAAAACCACATACTCTCAATCTTTAAGGTAGAACTAAACTCGTTTGATACCACTTTTTCATGACCTATCCACCGAGGCTCAGGCCATGACAACCCCAAGCCTACCTCCCAGAGGCCAGGGTCTAGAGAGTAGCACCGAAGGAATTATCACATGAGTGGGAGGCATTTTCTTGAGTACCTGTACGCACACACAAAAAAATACATCCCAAAAATCCAAAAAGAAAAAAAATGCATGGCACTAAAACAACCAATAACTAAAGGTAAAAGTTGTAAATTAAATGGTCCATAATAAAAACCCACCAAAAGACAAAATGAAAATAGGAAAGTACAGAAGATCTATGAAAGGTAGTCGGTAAAAGAACCCCACCTATAGGGTAGGCAAGGAGTGGCTAATGAAAGTTATAGAAGTGTTGTTCGGCTATCCTATCTCACTGGGAACTGCCTAGTCCTGGGCTACCAATGTCTATGTCGAATATATTATCATCTGCACCAGGAACAACACATGTAGGCGGATCCTATGTAGGGGTGAGTATCATAATACTTAGTAAGGACCCCAAAACATTAGGGAAAGACAACAAAGGAGAGTATGCACAAGGTACTGTCAGCTCACACATGTATAATATAAAGTAGGGAAATAAAGACTATCAGTTGTAACACTGAACACCTTGGACTACTAATGTACCCATATCTGATTAGTACTATGGGTCTGTTGGGTCACACATAGTCACTCCACACCATGGGTCTTCTAGGTCATAGAGAGATTCTCCCCACTAAGGCAATCATTGCTGGTCCATACAAGGTCTCTTATTTCTAGTCCATGTAGGGCCGCATAAATTTGGTTCACATAGATCCACTTGTTTCTAGTTCACATAGATCCACTTTTCATATAGGCCTCCATGGTCACTTAGACCCGCTCATCACCAGTCTTTGGGTATCAGATATTCGCAGGATTCCCACACCTAGTGCGGTTGATTCTAGGAGAATCCACTCATTAAACCCATCAAAAAAATTTCAGCTTCCATGAAAGCCTATTTAGATCATTCCAAAATAATATCCTCATCATGAGAGTTATAATGTCGCAAATGGTGACCGTTTTTCCAAAAAGGGGTCAGTTGGGTCCGGGTCGGGTCTGACCCGATTGGAATGACCTGACCTGACCCATCCTAGGGTCTGCTAACCTGAATCGGGTGTTCAGACCCGACCCAGCTCGTTGGGTCATAGGTTCGGCCCAACTCCTACCATAATGTTGTACGAGTCACCTCTCCTCCAGCCCGGATACCAAGAGGTGTTCGACTTGTGCCACTATGCAGTCAGCTACCCCCTGTCTGGCACTTGGTCCCCACTGGACCACGTCCCAGAACATGACACAACCGGGTGGGCACATCCATCTCCGCTGGCCGCCAACCTGTATAATGGCAGCCCCTTCCACACTGCTATGACCTGAGCCAGCTGTGACCTCCACCTTGACACACTGACTGTATTTTCCATAGACCATTGGGTCCGCTCTGTTTTTTTATTTCTTGAACTCTTTCCGCCCCCATACATCTCAGGTTTCCATCATCCCTACTACATCCTCGTGGTTTCCTTTCCACCGATTTGGTGGTGCAGTCATGAAGATCAAAAAATTCCTATAGACGGAGGAATCAGGGCCTTGTTAATGTTGGCCCAATTCATTAGTGTTAGAGTTTTTAAAACATGGGAAGAGGAGATTAAGGTGTTATCCACAAATAACCCCCATGCTATCTCTGAGATAAAATAACCCTCCTGCAAGAATAAATGACCTGCAGATCAACCTACTCAAAGTTTGACCGGCATTAGTTTTTTAGAAATTAAGAATAGGGAAACAAGTATCAATCACAAGACACCCTACCTAGTTAGAGATCGATCATATGAATAATCTATCGAAGAAGGTGATCCATCCACAAAGGTCCTCAATCCGTCACGGTGGGAGGGATCACTCGAAGAAGAGGGGGAGTGATAAATTGATTAGCGATCGTTGTTCATCATTCATCAATGGTGATCCATCAGAGATTTAGAGCGTTTCTCCCAACATGTCAATGACGTACCCCCTGTTAAACCATTAATGGAGGAAAAACTTTTCTGTTACTATTGCATTGGAGTGCCGTTACACTGTTTCATTTATGAAACAACATTTCATTTTCATCGAGTTACAATGTCGTTTCACTACAACAATTCTAATAGTTCAAAATTAAAAAAATAATCATGTTTATTTTATTTTAATTTTTCTTAAAAATGTATGAAAACTAGCTTTCCCCTCGACCCACGCTAATCGAGGTTAATCTTCAGCGAAAGGAAAAATGACCTCATGAGCTCAACTATACACATAGATTTATAATAAAAGATACCATTTAGGAGTAATATGTATTTAAAAATAAAATAATTGTTAATTTATTATTTTATTTACGGCCAAAAACTAACTTCCACTATTAGCCCACACCGGCCAATGTTAGGCGCTTTCTAGACGAATCCCAATGCTCAGAGTTCAACAATGCCCTTTGATTTTTGATTCAGGAACTGGTTTAAAAGTTAGAAAAACCTGATCAATTTTTTTTTTAATGAACCTAAAAAATATTTCAAAAAATACGTTCTATCCACTCTCGGTCTCGGAATTACGTGTTGTCTTAGAGCATGGTCTCAAACAAATCCCACTTAATTTTCAAAAAACATTATATGGAATTTCAGGGGATTATATATTATGGATTGTTTTTTGAATATATATGATATATATGATATAATAATTCTAGTTTAATAATTATATATATATATATATGTGTGTGTGTGTGTGTGTCTGTTATTTGCTTTCGTTCTTTCAACATGAAAATTAAATTGAAATAAAATACATGCGTCAGAATAACTTATCATATCCATGAATGGTGTATTAAATTTCATAATTCTATATTATATGGATTATTATAAAATATGAATAATGAATATACAGGATATGTATATATTTTTTTACATGTTTTAAATCATGATATAAGTGTAAGGACCAAAGACATGACAAATTAAGACACATGCGAGGAACAAAGAGGATATTACACAAAGGGAAACCTCAAAAAAATTGTTAACGAGCGGGTAATATAAAGTCATAATAAAATCATACATGGTATTAAATATAATAATATAGTTATCTGATATATTTATAATAAATTTATATTTATTATACAGGATGTTTGTATGATTACAATAAGAGTCATGACATAAGGTAAGATAATTTCACCATACTCCTAATTTATGTGAGATAAATGCCTTATTCACCACCCACTCATTTTTTGTGATATATATAATTCCCATTAATGTATTATATGCCACTTATAATTAAATCTATGGGTATTCACATAAAAATTTTATGATCTTTCTATCATGGTTCGTATGTTTCAAAAGTTACCAAATCGGTATTTTTTTGTCTCAATTTTCCTTATTGGGACACATGCTCTGTTATGCACCTATATTTTTATATGAAGTGTATATAAATATTTTGACATGTTATATAAAGAATAAAATTAATTAAATTATATTTTAAGGTTCATGTAATTTCATTTTCTCACCCAGAAGTATGGTTTAATGTTACCAAATTATAAGAGTTTATTGAAATAATCTCATCGCTTTTCGAGATTGTTTATGATTATACTTTCTATGATGAAATATAATGATCCATATATCAATAAAACTAAATATGTTTATTATAATCTTGTTATTAATGTTTTATTAAAGTATTTGTATCATTTTTCCTCTCTTTGGTATGTAAGATAGTTAAAAAATTGATTTTTCCAAAGTCCGACTTTACCTCTCTCTTTGGTCGGAAATCTGTGTTCATTACAAACCCTGTCTTCTAAATGGATTCCAAATCTTTATTATTCTTATTATACTATTATCTCTAAAATACATTTATACCCATGTTTTACATTTTTAAACAAAAGGATTTTTAATAATGAATCTTTTTTTTCATTTTTTGGTTGAGGCACATTTCTATACTTTTTTATGTTGTAAAAGGAATGCGTGACATGTTTGGGTTAATCCACTATCATGAAAACAATTCCCTTTATGATTAATTTAAAAGATTAACGAGTTATTTTATTTCAAGAAAATAATTTTGTTTTCCTAATATTCTAGAAATTCATTATTTTTGTTTACTTTTAAATAAAATGTTTTTCAAAACATTTTCATTCTATTTTATAAGTTTTCAAAGAAAATAGTTTTCAAAAATATTTTCAATATTCTTTTATAAGTATTCAAGTTAAATTGTTTTAATTTTTTTTCAATATTTCTTTATATGTTTTATTCCCATGAAAATGGTTTTCAAAAGGTTTTATGTTTTTTAAAATCCCTTTTCAAAGAATGAAATGATATTTTACTCAACAAATTATGTCGAAAGAAACTTCAAAATTATTTTCGATCTAAGATGAGATACATAGATGTTACTTATTAAATAAATGAAAATAATATAATGGTTCCATCAATATTATATATCTTAATGGTTTACTCTTGATATAATGGTCTTGATGAATTTTTTTTTATATTTTAGAGTTTATATGTTTATGAAATCCATTTTTCCTTCATGGGTTATGTTTTTGATGAAATGATTATCAAACTTGAATATTTTTCTATATGTTATAATATGAATACATGTTTATGACCCACATTTAATTTCATGGGTTATTAAATGAATGTTTATGATTTTTTGGTACAAGTATGTATGGTTTCATTATGACATGATTGAGACCGATATCTCCCTAAAATGAATTGGGTAAATATTTATATTTCATGAGATAAACTATGATGATCATGAGAGTTAACCATGACTACTAAGATTTCCATGGGAGTGAACCATGACTACAAAAATGGTTTGAAGAGTGAACTCATGCAACTAAAATTTCCATGGGAGTGAACCATGACTACCATGATGGTATGGGGAGTGAACCAATACTATTAAGATGGTCTTGGGGGTGATGCCTTAGATAAAACAGAAATCATATTATTTTCTTATGTGTTTTACAAATTTCCATGTTTTATTCCCATGTTATGCTTTCATGGATTTTGTTCTTTATTTACATATGATTCATGTCTTATGAATATTCAATATTTATGCCAAGATTCATTTTTATGATCTTTGATATACAAGGTATGATCTTCTTTTTCTTGATCATGTTCTCATTCCCTTATTCTCAGGATTATGCTTACACGTCTCTCTTGTTAAACATTATTGAACATATATGATCACCCCATTTTATGTTTCCTTTCATAGGTTATTAATATATGGTTTATATTTGTGTCTATGAAAATATGATATTCATGGAGAACCATGTGGGGGATAATGTAGATCACTTTTGTACAAGTGTTAATATTTCCATGTTTCCAAAGGCACTAGAATACTATGGTCTTTGGCCGTCTGTTTTTATAATGTTTTGAGTATTCTGAAAAAGTCATGTAATGTTTATTTATGTCAATATCGGGTCATTATACATGGTGTTCCCGAAACTATAATTAAATAAAATCCCTTTAAAAACATGTATATTTTCCAAAAAATTCATTGTAATGTGAAATAAATAAATTTCAATGAACAAACCAAAGTAATTGACAAAAACACAAGTCAACTCATGAACCAGAACCACTTGTATATATACACCTACCTCAAGAATAGAGGAAACCCAATTTCCATTGATAATGAAAATAGGTAACTAGAATATCCTCCTTCAAAAGATAAGTATTGAGGAAAAAATAAAAACTATCGATAGAAAACACCATACAATCAAAAAAGGATCCACAAAAACATGAAAATCCACATCCATGACAAAAGTCAGAGAAGAAACATGAAGAAAAATTACTAGGTAGAAGCAAAATTACCTCCATGGGGATCAAATGATGAATGTCGAAATTGAAAATGAGGGAGATCACAAAAATTATCCAAAAGGATTAATAGGTAGTCCTTGACATAAAATAATTATTTAGCCAAGCATGCGAAATAATAAAAACCACAGGACTTAAAGAATTCATGTCGTGAATCCATTTAAAATCGTGAATTCAATGACTTTATAAATACGATAAACAATTAATCACTTATAGTTTATTTAATCTTGATCGACACATTCACATCATGAAAATATTTCATGGATTTTAATATTTCATGATTTTAATGGTAATCATGGTATCTTCCTTGCAATGGGTTAACATAATGTAACTAGTTCATGATGTTAATATATCCAACAAGCAGTTTGTAGTATAGATTATATAGAAAAATACTAAACCATCTATAAATATTTTTTAATCTAATGAGAAACCACTTAAAACATTGAAAAATTTATTCTCAAAATCCATCAATTCAAAAAAGATTACCTCCCTGGACTTTAGTTCATTTTTCCTAAAAAAGTTCTCCATCCCCATACAGAATGAATTGCACCCAAAAAAAGAGTAAATACTAGAGTCAATGAGTACCTAATAGATGGTTAAAAATGTTACAGTCTCTTTATTATAAACACTTACTACCCCATAATTCCTTCAAGATCTTGGAATGGAAAAAAGTAAAGCCTAATGCTGCCTCATCAACAATTCCTACTCCCACATCTCATGTAAGTCCTACCCACACTTCCATAGTACACAGAAAAAGAGAATTATATTAACACATAGTAACTTATCTTGGAAATCCATAATCTGAAGTGGTTTCTCAAACATAGTGGTGTTGGGATCAAGATAAACATCCTCACATTCAACCACATTAGAAGGATCTGGTTGATTCCTCATTAATTGGTAAACATGAAACATGTCATGTATGGAAGTCAAATGAGACAAATATTCTAAATAATATTCCTCCTTTCCAAGATGATCCACAATCTCAAAGGGGCAAAAAGACCATGGTACCAAGTTACCGTATCTTCCCAATTGATGGTTTCCCAAGCGAGGTGAAACTATGAGAAAAACCCGATCACCAAAATGAAACTCTAATGACCGAAAATGATGTTCCGCTTTGTATTTCAGATGACTCTATTCCATAATCAACCACTTTGAAATAAATTGAACATTTTTTTTATCTCCTAAAATAGACACAGACCAACAATGGAGCACTCTCCCAACTCTTCCCAGAATAAGGGTGGTCTATTAGGCCACTCAATTTCATCTAGGAACCCATCACCACTTGTAAACCTTTCCAAAACCTGGATGTGTACTTTGGTTCCCTATAAAAAATAATCATAGTGGGAACCCCATGAAGTCTCACAGCCTCTAGGATATAAAATCTTCCATGATTCTCAACTTCCTTCATCTCCTTAATCTGGAGTAAATGTTCCAATTTCACGATTCAATAAATGTCCACCCAAATTGCATCATTTCTACTTGGAATCCATGGTAAAATAATGAGTAAGTCCAAGGAAATATCATCCCCATTCCATAATGGAATGGGTAAGGGAAAAAAACCACATGTCTCTACCTCTCTGATTTAATTATCTTACACACATGACATCATGAGATGAAACCTACAATAGATCATCTCATCATCGGACACCAATACTGATGTATCAAGTTATGATATATCTTTGTTGTCCTAGGGTCCATAGAAAAACAAGAACAATTCACTATGTTCATAAACTCTTACCTTTGAGAAAAAGGAACAACCATGCTACTTCAGAAGCAAAAAGTACCACCAAGACACTAATACCCCTCACCCAAGGTCTCCCCACCATGTAAAATTTCACTAAAGTGCTAGCACTAAGTTTCAAGTGATTTATAAAGCCGAAACCACTCATAAAATTATGATTCAACATTTACTGAAGCTAAAAATACCTTCCCACTAGATTATTTCACTCCCAGTATCATCTTAGGAAATAAACTTATTAGAGACCATACTTCCACTAATTACATCAAGTATTATGTTAGTAATTTCAAACTCAATGCATCAGTGACCACATTCCATTTACCAAAAGTATAAGAAATATAAAAATCAAAAGTATAAATATACTCAACCATGTGTCACTATTTCATGTTGAAATCCATATGAGTGAAAACATACTACATGATCTTTTTGATATTAATATACTGTAAAACCTTCCACAAAGAGGTAGTGGAACCACATTTTTTAGTTCATTCATGACCACTTTCAACTCAATATCATGGGTAGGGCATTTCTTCTCATAAAGGAATTACAAGTGAAAGCCATAAGCTACCATTTGTTTCCCCTACATCAAGAAACTCCCCAAACCTATTCCAAAATCATCACAATAAATACCATAACATAAAAATTGTATCAAAAAATCAATTCTAGAGTCGAAGTCAACTAAACCTTTAGTTACTCAAAATATCTCTAACATTTTTCATTCCACTCCAACCTTACACCCTCACTAGTTAAAGCTATCTTCAGAGATGTAATTTTGGAAAATTCTCAAATGGACCACCTATAATAACCATCCAACCAAAAGAATATTCAAATATAAAACACATTTCTATGCTGATACCAATACAAAAAATCATGTACCATTTTAGGATCTACTAATAACCTTTTCTGGTATAATATGCGTTAAAAAATTACTTCTTGTATCCAAAGCTCACATTCATAAATGTTACCATACAAGTGATATTCCCTTATTGAATTGATAATGATATATAAATGGTTTATGTGAACCTCCTCTAATTTTCGGTATACCAAAATATCAAGCATAAACATAATAAAAAAGAGTCCAAGAAACAATGAAATATTCAGTTCATCAATGCCATAAATACCAGAGGATCCTTAGTGAGAATAAATGGAATAAGTTAAAATTAAAAATGCATATACCATATTCTAAATAATACCTAATGTATATCCTATTGTTTGAATCTCAATTTTAAGTACCCTTCTATAAGTTCAGTCTTTAAAAACAAACTAGATCCTTTATCTTTATCAAAGAGATCATCAATCCTGGGTATGAAATATTTGTTCTTGATGGTCACCTAATTTAACATTAAATAATCAACTAAAATAAAAAGGATCCCATATGCATTCTTAGAATAGAGGATAAAAGAATCCCATAGTGACAAACTTGGTTGAATAGATCACTTTTCCTCGATATCCTCAAGCCATACCTTATGTTTTAATAAATCATAAGGATCTATTTGATAAAAGGACATTGAAATGGGAATTGTACCAGGTAGTAGGTATATGGTGAACTTGACCTTTATCTTTGGTGGTAGATGAGAAAAATACACTGTAATGACCTCATGGTACTAACACACCACCTTAGAATGTGGAATACTAAAAAATGTTCAATGAAATTTAGAATGATTTATGATAACTGACATGAGATCACCCAAACATAAGGAACAAAAGGCCCCGATATTCTAGACATGGAATCACAATCACTATAAAGTACATGAGTGATTTCATATAGAGATAAAAAATAAAATTGACGATGATAAAAATCCTTTGGGGAATTCACACTAATCATCCATTCCATTCCAATAACCATGTCTAAGATATCAAGATGAAGCGCCAAGAAGTCACACACCACCTCATGGTCTTTTATCATCTTTAATCAATATGGAAACATGAAACCTTGTTTTAACCACTTTCCCAAAGGTGTGAAATTATCTAGTAAGAATGATATAAAATTAAAATGCATGAACTAAACATAAAACGTATCTGGTGATATAAAATAATGAGTAACACCTATATCAAACAAAGTTAGAACCAATGAAGATGAAATAAACACCGTACCTCTAATAGTAGTTAACCCTGCATCAGAAAACTCTAGTGCATACTCCACCACAAAATTATTCCTAGTATTAGAGTTCTTATAGGAGGAATTGTCTAATAGTCTCAATAAAAAACCATTTAGTCATGAGCATATTCCCAAATGAATGGATTAAATATAGGAATCTATATTAATGATTTAAAACAATAATAATTTAAAGAAATTAAGAATTATCTAAAAAAAGAGATAACCTTAAGAAAATAATAATTACATTTAGATAAACCTTGAATCAAATTTATCCAAATAACCCCAACTATGATTCCTTAATCATGGAAAAAATCCATAACCACCCATGGTAAATCGGGTTCATTTCTGAAAGTGATCTTCCATGCCTTTTTTCATCACTTATTATCTGAATTCTAAAGTTCCTAAATATGATTTAACAAGAAACTAAACCCAACATAGGGATTGTAACAAAAATTTAGGATGGGTAGAGCCTCTAAAACCAATTTGTAATGAACCAGCCTGAGTCAACTAAATAAGTCACCTGGGATGGCCATCCACATAGTAAGGTGATACCAAGGAAAAAAAACTAGTCTCATGTTTCAAAAAACATGGTATACATTTGTATCATCCCTACACTTCTTATTGTATTGATGAGTGATGAGTATGGAATCTTCACAACTAATTACATCACTTTTCATTAAATTGTAAAAATAGAGGATCATTTAATGTTTAGTTTCTTGGGAAAAGGTACATAATACATGGAAAATTATAACATTATTATAATACAATTGAGAGGATTAATCACGGGTTGATACTAAATACATTAACTACATATCATATCCAAGGGACATACATATAAGTAAATGGGTGAGCATGAGGACCATTAAGGGAATGTAAGGGAAACAATGTGTATGTGATTACGAGGAATATGAATAAAAATATAAGGAATATGATTATAGAATGGATAAGAAAACATGAGGCATCTCATCATAAAAAGAACATGAATAAAAACATGTAATTGTGTCCACAACATTTAAATGATAAATTCATAAGTATATCACAATGAGTTGTCACAAAGGTGTCATAAATGACAATTTCCAAGGTTGTTCACCAATGTATCGTAAAACATGTCATCTCTAGCAATTATTTTCTTAACACAATTCATTGGATCGCTATCAGGGAAAACATTTCATATGTCTTAATTAATTTTATACAAATATATTATAATAAACAATTTCATAAGAAACAAGTGGATAATAAAAAATGAGTTTCTTAAAAAAAGCATAGTGTTTTAAAAGTGCTTAAAAACTTGATAATTATGCCATTTTAAACCATGAATAGAGAATACGAGTTTCATGTTTATTAATACACAAATAAAATAAATAATTTTAACATCTATTTTAATACCAGTAGAAAATAAATAGGTTTGGGTATTCTCACAAATAAAATGAAAGAGAGTTTCATGGGGGGAAGATCGAAATTTTGAGAAGTAAATTCGATACCATAATAGGTATAAAATGTGGTTTTTAGAAATCGGTAAAATGATTGGGTAAATGTGTCTCCCATAGATAAAAAATAATTTTGAATTAATGGTTTGAAGAAAAGGTTAATTAAAGAGAGTGGAGAAAATATTTAGAAGACATATAAAAAAGGTTCTTGAATTGAATAAAGAGTAAGGATAATCCCCTTACCATGAATATTTACTTCTAAATATTGAGGAATGGGACCTTGGGGGATTGAAGAATACAAGGGAGGACTACATGGGAATAAAACCTACCAGAGCCTCATGGTAGATGGATTGAGAGTGAATTTAAAAGGATAATTGGGTGTGAATTTATTGAAAAATTGGAGGATTTGTTTAATAATTTCCAAATATTGGCCTTAGAAATCTAGTTTATGGAAAAAGAAAATACATTATATTACACATGGTTTTTACCATGGTTTTGGACTTTGGGGAAATATTTTAAGTTATTTTTACCCACAAGAATTGATTATAAATTTATTTTACTTCTTTTTTTAAGTAAAATTATTGTTCCCATAAGGTATTGTTTTTAAAATCAAAGTTTCCATTTTAGAATTTAGAAATTCAAATATATGTTGGTAAATTGATTTAAATTTAATAAAATACTAATAAAATTACATCTTGCATGTCATGGATTATTTTTAATGAATTATTACATTATTATGATATAATTATGAAGTCATTAAACATACCAAAAACCCAAAACTATATTTTTACTATTCATGGGAAAATAATGTATTTTATAAAATTCTAATAAATTCACCTTAATATAATTTCAAAGTGATGATTTAAAAAATTATGTTTATTTTAAAATAAAAATTCTCCAAATATGATAATTTTAACTTTTAAAAATAAAAAACCATATTTAATACAAATATAGAGGGTTAAAATGTATAGAAAAAGTTTTAACACTAAAAAATTTTCAAGAACATAATAAAATTATTTTATCTGTTATATTTGAGTAAGAGTGTTTTTGTCATAAAATTGTAATAAAATATTTTTTTTGACAATACATTAGTTTATTATAAAAAATTATTTCTTTTAAGAAAAGTATAATTTCTATATTAAAAAATCAATTTATATAATTCCATCTCAATTAAAACTATATTTTTATTAAGAAAAGTATTATTAAATTGGAATTGATGGATTTAAATTTTTTTAATAAAAAGTTAATACACTTTAAGAAACTAAGGCCTGGACCTATAACACCTTATTACACTCACATACTCCCTAAAGGTAAGGTGTGAGATGATGATAGTTTTTTGGGGGTGTATCGACTAACATCGACTGAGTGGTAATCTTCAATAACATGATCTTCTCCAATAGGTGATTTACTCCAAGATTTACTTATGAAATATTGGATTGGTATTGGTCAAAGAAAAACCCCTATTCTGATACCTCCCTCACATGTTCTGACAAAAGGTCTTGAAACAACACAACTCAACTGGTTAAGGCCATCAAATCTCATTTAAATTTCAATTATAACTTTTCATTAATACTTATCCAAAAGTCCAGGATTTAGTCAAAACTGGTCACAATAAATTAAAAAAAAAGAAGATGAGTCAAGAGTATAAGGGATTATTAAGAAAACCAGGGTTCATGACACCACACAAGTCTTCCTACACCATTTGAACTGAATTATTTGGGGACATAAAATAAAACATCATATTCATCTTCATGACTGCTCTCTTTGATAAATCATCTGAAACATGATTTTCATCCCAATATGAATTTGAGATTACCAAATAGAGTTGAGATACCTTGTTGAGGAAGTCAATCCAATGAGGTAGCACTCTCTAAGGAAAATTATGTGTTCTTGTTGTCAAGGTGTGTACCATAAGTTGAGAATCTGATTCAATCCTTAAGAAGTTCCAATTAAATTTGACTTTATACCAGTTTCATAAATAATAGCCCATAATTCATCTTCATAGGATACCCCAAAATCAGTGTAATGATAATTAAATCCATTAATAAATTTGTGATGTGTATAGAAAACACCACCACATCCTAATAATCCTTGTGTTCCAGAAGTGTAGCTATCCACATCCACTTCAAGCCATGGTCTTATCAGAGGTATCCAATTAACGCATTTGAGTGATTTCAGTTTCATCAGTATACCAAAAACACCAAGAAGATAGAGGATCTACATATCATAAAGATGTTATTGATTTCACCTATTTTCACCATCGAGGTAGCATAGACATATATATATATAGTTTTAATTCCAATCTATATGGAGTGATGGTTTAAATCAAATATTATGAAATTAGCAGCACTCTATGTGGATGAGAGTATAGCTTCAGCTGATACCAGTTAGTGGTTATGAACCAATTCACTGAATCCAGCATTGGATAGCCTTTCCAACACTTCAGCGACCATCATATTTGTTTTAATTTACAATTTGAATAAAAATACATTGTAAGTCCATAATTTTCTAGCATATTCACACACCAGAAATATTTTTTTTTTCATTTTCCTCTACTCGCATACATAAATGGAAATATGAAGCATACTAATTCCAGACTGCTTATGTTGATCATGCGTAGAAAGTCTATTTTTCCAAAACCTCCAAATTAGAATAAATATGGATGGTTGAATGAAATAAGTCTTGAAGTTCGTGAACAATGATAGTGAATGACTAGATCCCCCACATTCTACCGAATAGTACTCCTTGTTATTAAACTATCCATTCCTATTATTATTCCATATCAGAGTATCACATTCAATAAAGGTATAAGTTTTATTTTTAAGATCAATTTTATTGGAAAAATTCTTTCAAAAGTGTGCATGTGTGATAAAAAATCATTAATAGATATATTCATTGCTTCAGGAGGAAAATAAATGTTGTCCTAGAGGGGTCTTTCCCGCCATGTTGTATTCCAAAAATTGCGACTGGATCTCCGACTCACCAGAAAATTTGTATCAAATATGATCCTTATAAAGGAATTCTTAAGAGAAGCCCAATCCGATGATGGAAAATAACATTCTAATCCCTTCAGAGACATCCCCTTAAATATTTTTTTTAATAAATCATAAGAAATATTATTAGAGATCAAAACACATGTGAATTTATCAATAATTACATCATTAAATATCTTGATATCCATGACTCAAAGAACCCTAGTTTAATTAGATTGATACATTCCTTCTTGGAAATAGTGATCACCTTCCTTTCATGGATTGAACAAATTTATATAAAATTCCTTACCATGATATGATGCTTTTGATGATACCTCTAGCCCATCTGTATAGTGAAAACGAGTTTACAAACTTTTATGTGATCACTAAATTAACAATACATACCTTCCAATCTAGAGACATGGCCTTTCCTTTCCAACAAGAAAGTTGATTAAAAATACGAGAGTATATTCCTTCTAGGTATTTCCCTTTCACCTTCCCAAAAATAAGTGGAAACCAAGATAGTGAAAAGGAATGGATCACCATTTCATCTCAAGACATCTAGTTATCATGTTCTTCTTTCCAGCTAGTATGTCATTACCATTGAAAATTAAGGATTTATCCCAGCTAATTTCTTATCCAAGAACCTATGCATAATATTTGAAATGATCCTTGATAGAGGATATGGTCCTCTCACAATATTTTCCAATAAAAATAATTTCATAACCATACATAAAATGTGATGGATAAGAACATGCTTTGATTTGAATATAGAGTTTAATATGAGCAAGTACATTGTTACATTTTCTTAATTAATCTTCATCAATGGAAAATAAAATTCCAGAGAGCAGGCCACATTATCTCACAACTATAGTTTAGTGATGGAATCCTCTGGGTGCTACATTTATAAGAATGGATAGACATGGTGAATAAATAATGGTGCTGATCATCTTGATGAAAACAATGGATAACCCAATACTATTAAGTACATAAAAAAGGAAGCTCAATTTTAATGTTTCAAAGGCCTTGAAGATGTCAATTTTGAGTGAAAAAATTTCTACTTTTGTCCTTATACTCATTTAGTTGACACTCTTTGAGGTTTTGAAATGAAAATTTTGAATTCTACTTCTAGGAAAAAATCCAAAATGCTTTGTAGTGATCATGTTACTATACAATACTCCCATCCTATTAATAATAATCTTACTGATGAGCATATGAATTTTTTTCCCTTGTGAAATTGGCTAGAAATATTTTATATCAAGATATTTTTTCTTCTTGGTTATCAAATAAATAATGTACGAATTCATCCCATATGGAATATAAGAATGAATGTAGAATTACTTAATTTATTAAGTAATATTATCCTGTAATAAATCCCAATAAAACATGATTATTTTTATTAATACCATATAGACCAGGATCAAACTCTATATTAAGTGATAAAAGATCTTCTTTGATTTCCTCTATATATTTATGGTTCTTCCATAACACTTTAACAAGGTGGATAGACTAGTTGCATATGAATTATTATCTATGGTACAAGATCACCCCAAGCTACTCCTCATAAATGATATCATTTTTTAGTTGTACCACCTATAGATTTAGTACATCTGAGGGATCAAGTATGTATTTCCTCAAGAGAGATACATGGAATACATCATGAACTTGTGAAAGTTTTGGTAAAAGTTTTAGCTAATAGGAAACTACTCATATGTGATCATGAATTTTATAGTAGATAATGTACTTGGGACTAAGCTTTCTTTTCTTGTCAAATTACATGACTCTCTTTCATGGTGATATTTGAAGGGAAAATTTTTCACTAACATCAGACTCTATGTCCATTCGACAGTTTTCATTATAACTGTTCTTTTGACAATGATCATCTTTTATGTGTTATATGATGGAATGAACCTTTTCTATTATCTCTTTAACAGGATTGGTCCCAAGAAAAATTCTCTCACTAACATCATCCTGAAAAGTATTATTTCTACATCACTTATCATATATTTCTTCATAGAGTTCCATTTGAATAATCGGGTGGAAGTAGTTGTTGTATGAGAACTCAACTAACGAGATGTTTTGATCCCAACAACCATTAAATTCCACTGAGAATTTTCTTATAATTTCCTAAAGGTTCTGAATAGTCCTTTCAAATTGGATATCAATTTTGTGGTGATAGGCCATACTGAAATTCAATTCGGTACTCATAACATGTTGAAGAATTTCCCTAAATTTTTATGTGAACTTTAGATCATGATTAGAGAAGAAAGATAGTGGTACACAATGAAACCTCAATTATTCACATACATAAATCATAGAAATTTGGTCAAGATAGAAATATTCCCAAATAGCGATAAAATGGGATGTCATGGTGATTCATTCCACTATATACCATATCACATGGTTTACTTTGGGTGTTCATTGGAGACCAGTAAAAATATCCATAGTGATATTGTCCCACTTACAAGTTTGTGTGGGTAGTATTTACAACACCCCTTTAGGAAGTTTTCACTTCACCTTCACTTGATGACATACTATGCACCACACAATGTAATCATAAATCTCCCTTATCATATTATCCCACAAATAATGACCATAAAGTTCCCTACACATTTTAGTGCATCCAAGATGTATAGAGAATATAGATCCATGAGTTTCATCCATCAGTTATTTCTCTATATCCAGTATAGATGGAACACATATCCTTGTATGATATTTAAGTGAACATTCTTGATCAATATTAAAAACAGTAAACTTCCCATTAATCATATATTATATCTTTTTTTATCAAAGGTTATTCTCTTTAATTTTTTTGTATCTTCTATAGTAATCATTGTTGATGAATCATTTGGGATAGGGTTGATGATATCCCTTCCCATAAAATTCCAATATCTAATTTTACTTGGTCCTTGATCTAAGGATCTACTTGAATATTCAACATTTTTAGAATAACAAGGTATTTCTAACTTAATTCATCAGTGAATTAGTTTTATCTTTTGAGGTGATAATTAATTAAGTAGGCATAGTGATTAAGAAGTTATAACCGTCTCATTTTTCTCATGTTCAATTCATTAAACATGAATATGTAGTTCAAACATTGTTGTTCTTTGCAAATATCACATTTATCCCCATAAAGATAGATCCTCCATATTTTTAGAGCCACAACTAGCTCTAGGTCTTACATAGGATAAATCTAATCACAAGGCTTTAAATATAGAGATTCATAATCAATCAACATTTTATTTTTCTTTAGGATACATCAAGTCATTTTAGAGATGAATAAAAAAATAAATAATCCTTTCCTACAGAGGGTAGAGTTAACATAGGAGTAGTAAACAATCTATTATTTAGGTCATGGAAACTTCCTTCACATTCCTTTATCCAGATGAACATAACTACTTTTTGAGTTAACATGGTTAGTGTATTATAAAGTCAGGAAAACATTTTCAAAAACCTCCTATAATATCCTAATAAACCAAGAAAACTACAAATATCAGTTATTGTTATACGATAAGGACCCTCCTCTACAACATTTATCTCGGTAGGGACAACTAAGATTCCTTATTTAGTTACAATGTGTGCCAATAAAGCAACTTTTTATAATAAAAATTATAATTTGTTTATTTTTAAAAATAACCTATCCTTCCTTAGTGTTTTTTACATAACCATTTGATGATCATCATTCTCCTCATGAATTTTGGAATATATCAGAGTATCATTAATAATAACTATAAAATGTTATAGAAAAATTCCTCAATGACTCTATTCATAAAATAAATAAATATATTAGGAACATTAGTCAAGATGAAGGGCATAAAAGACTCATAATTCCCATATCTTGATCAGAAGGTGGCCTTTAGAATATCTTATTTGTTTACCCTGAATTAATGATAACTATATTACAGATTAATATTGGAGAATAATTGAGCCTCATGAAGAAGGTCAAATAAATTATCAACCCTTGAGAGAGTATACTTTTTCTTCACTGTGATCCCATTTGGTTCTCTATAATCAATGCATAGTTTCATTGATCCATAATTATTCTTAAAAAAGAAAATAGGGGCTCTCCAAGGAGACACAATTGGTTGGATAAAGCCCTTATCCAAGGTATGTTGAATTTTATTCTTAATTATTATAGATCCACATTGTTCATTATATTAGAGTTATTTGACATCAGGTTGGATCCAGGTATGAGTTCAATGGATAACTCTACCTATCTTTCTAGGGGAGGTCCACATAACTCAAGAAATACATCAATATACTCTTGAATGATGGGGAAAATTTCTATTCTTATACTTTAAACTCTTTCTTCCTCTCCACTGATCATCTCTTTAAAGAAGGACATGTGATGTTCTTCTAAACAAAGCATTAGTCAAGATATCTCTCCATTTAAAATAAGTATAGGTTTTCCATTCAATAATACTTATATTTCCTTTCTTATTCAGTTAATCTTAGCATTATACTTTGAGAGCCAGTACATCTCTAGTATTGTTTCTAATTCCACCATGGTAATAACTACTATATTTTCAATGAGATTGTGATATCCTAGTCAAAACTAGAGTTTCTATACACCATTGATTCTTGGATAATACCTCAAGGAGTATTGAATGATAAATCCACTTTTAGAAAATGAGGATTGATTCTATATTCATTGGAAAATTATATGAAATAAAGGAATATATAGAAGTATAATTAAAAAAAGTATTTGATAGATTTGATATAATAATGAGGGTACCTTCCAAAACATCGTTTGGAGCCTCTAGTTTAGATATCGTGATATAAAAAACCTAACCTTTATCCCTAGTCATATTCTAAGGTTGATGATGATTCCCCTCCATTTTCTTTTGATTTGAGTAGTGATTAGAAAAGTTACCAAGTTGTCCATAATTGAAGCATTGATATTGTGGATGGGTCTGTATGATCATACCTTTGTCATTTTTATTGATAAGTTGAGGTTAAGATAGTTTTAATATATATTTTCATCTATTCCACATTTGTAAAATTTTCCACTCCTGAGAAAGTAGTTCACCGAATACTTCTTCCTGCATGTTTTCCACATGGGAATTTTCACCTGATTTCCTCGTCTTTTGTGATCAATGTTCATCCCTGATTTTGGATTCATATCTATCTTCATTTCATTCTATATATGTTACCAATTCATCTGTATGAACTCCGATTAGAACTTCATAGTACTCCACACTATCTACTCATAGTTATCATAGTCTCAATTAGCTAGATTCATCCATAGATAGGGCTTAGTCCATAGATTAAATTTTCATCCTTTCCCTAAGGATCCATAACAATGATAGAGGTGTAACCACCAAGTCTTGTAATGATTATCTCATATATTCCCATAGATTCAATTTAATTCTTCTTCAGTTTGAGGGATTCCTTCTCCATTTTAGTTCACATGGAATAAAGAAATTATTTATTGAAAAATATTCCCATGAACTCTTTCCACTTCATATCATCAATCTATCTTCTTAGATTAGTGTTTTTAATTGATAACCACCACTGATCAAATTATCCTTCTAAGAAGTATAATTCTAGGGTGACATTATCTTGTTATTAAAAACAAAGTACAAAAATGATCTTTTCAATAGAACATATCCATTGTTCATCAATCAATGGGTTTCTAGATCCACTAAAAAAGTTGGTAGTTTATATATAATGGAATCAAAAAAAAGTGGTTCCCTTTGAGGTGAATCTGGCCTCTCAACTTGATTCATGTTATATTTCACAACTCGAGACTGTTGATTCATCATTCTCATGAAGTTTTCCATTCTATATTCCATTGGTGGGCTGTCAGCACATCATCTATTTCACTCATCATTTATGTTGTTACTCTTATTTCAAACCATTTTACAAAAGAAGAAAAACTTAGTGAGAAACATATTTATTTTATAAATATTAAAATTCTAAAGGAATTTTATATATCAAAACACCATTCTTAAATATATTTTTCTTTAACAACAATTGAATTTTTTATATATCATTCATAGATGTTCATATATATATCATAATTAGATAAACATATCCCTCCAAGGTTTCATAATAAGAGTGTAGTAAGGCCCATTGTTGTACACCAATTCCCATTTAAATATAGATTAAATCTGTTTTTAGGTGCTACCCCTAGATAAATATGTTCAAGAGACACATCCAATTGTTCATATCCATACATAGATTTATTTCCTCAGAAACCACTTATTTAATATTTCAATAAAATACCAGGATGTTTTAATATATTTAATCTTGTACCTAGGGTTATTATAAACTATTTCAAAACCCAATTTACACAAATAAAAAAACCATAATTTTATACCAACAATGGAATCCCACCTTTTTCTTACATAATTTTTCATTACATTATGAAAAAATTGGATATTTTAAAGTTTAATTTATTATAAAAAAGGTATATAAAACATAGAAAAATAAAATATAATTATAATATGATTGAAAGGATTCATCATGGATTAATCCTAAGCATATTTACTACATCTAATATCCTTGGGAAAAATATCAAGGGAAAGGGTGAGCATGAGTCCCATTATGGGAAAGTAAGGGAAACGTTCACATGTTATCACGAAGAATAAAATTATATAGGAAATATAATTATGGAATGAGAAAGAGATCATGAAATAAATAATTATAAAAATTACATTAACAATAACATGGGAATGTGGCTACAATATTCAAATGGGCCATTCATAATCATATCACCAGGGTTTGTCACTAAGGTGTCATAAATGAAAGTTACCAAGGTTGTCCACCAAGGTATCATAAAACATGTCATATATAGAGATTAAATTATTTATCTAATTAATTTTAGTGCTATCACAAAGCTAAATTAATATTTATTAATTTTTACGATCCATATATATCATAATCAAAGATTTAATAAGGAAACTATTGAGAATAAAGAATAGATTTCCTAACAAAATCAAGGAATTTCAAAGGTTCCTAAAGACATGATCATTATTTTATTTTTAACCCATGGAAAGGTAATGTGGGGTTTATATATGTTAATACCTAAATAAAATAAAAACAATTTACATCTAGGTTAATATCCTTATAAAATAAAGAGGGTTCGGCATTCACACATATAAAAAATAAAATTTCATGAGTGGGAGAGAGAAATTTTGAGAAGTAAATTTTCTAGCACAACATGTATAAAATTTGGTTTTTAGAAACAGGTGAAATGAGAGGGTAAAAGGGAATCCCATTGATAAAAAATAATTTGTATGTAATTTTATGAACAAAATAACCATAAAAGAGAGTTACCATAAAATTTATAAGACATATACCAAAATAGGTTCTTGAATTGAAGAGATAGGAAGGATAATTATCTTACCTTGAAAAGTTACTCATATATCATGATGAATAGATCCTTGGGGTCTTGAGGAAACATTTGTAGGAGTCATTGGGAGAAAAAGATACCATATATTTGTGGATTATTTATTGGGAGTGAGTGTAAATTGAGAAATGGGTGGGTATTTATCGAAAAAGTGGAGGATTTGTTAAATAAATTTCAAATATAGGCCATGGAAATCTAGGTTGTGGAAAAATTAAAACCATTGGATTAATCATGATTTTTACCATGGTTTTGGACATTTGGGTAATATTCTATGTTATTTTATCCCACAATCTTTGAGCATAATTTTATTTATTTTTTTAAGGAAACTTAATGTTTCCACAATGTATTTTTTTAAACCAAGGTTTCCATTTTAGAATTTTGAAATTAATTTATAGGTTTGGAAATTGATCAAAATATTAAATTAATTTATGTTAATAATATAAAATAGTTTACATCTTGTATTTTTGTTAATTAATTATGACATAATCATGAAATTATTCAACTTACTGAAAACCCAAAACTGTATTTTTATTATCATGAAAAATTAGTGTATTTTAGTGAATTCTCATAAATTATCCATATTTTAATTTTATTAAGATGATTCAAAAATTGATATTTATTTTATTCGAATAATTCTCTCAATGTGAGATTGTTAACTTTTAATCATAAATTCATTTTTATTAAAAAAATAGTATGTTGAAATACAAATTAAAATTGTTGATACTTAAAAAATATTAATGACATAATAAAATAATTTTATAATTAATATTTTAATTAGATTATTTTTTATAAAACTAATTTATTAAGATAAATATCATTCATAATACCTTATTTTATAATAAAAATTTAAAACCTTTTTAAAAAGTACAATTTGTGTATGAAAAAAAATCAATTTATCCAATTCCATCTAAATTGAAACTATATTTCTATTAAGAAAAATAATTTTTTAAAAAAGTATAGAATAATTTTTTTTATATAATGGAAACACACTTTAATAAATTAGATATTGGACACATAAACCTTTATTACACCAATGTAATCCATAAGGGTAAGGTGTGTGATGGTGGAAGTTTTATAGGGTGGCTATACTAACATCAACTTAGTGGTAATCACCACTAACTAGAACTTCTATCATCGGAGATTTATTTTTAGCTTAACTTTTTGAATATCATATTGGTATCAGTCATGGTAAAACCCCAATGATAATACCACCTACCAAGTTCTAAAAATGGGCTTCAAATGGAATGAATTTACTGGTTGTGGCCATCAATTATCCCTTCCATATCAATTACGCATTCTAATTAATACTTATAAATAATAATTATAATTGAAATATTATTAAAAAAGGGTATAGTTTCTAACACTAATATTATCCAATGATCATATTTAACTAACGATCATATAAAAATCGAATTCCAAAGGTTAAATTTTCATTTTTACCATATAAATATAACTCAATTATTAAAGAGATATGGTTTTGTTGTGTTAATTAAAATAACACACATTTTTAGAGAAAAATATATCATTTAAAATTTTGTTTTATTACAGTGGGGGAGATACTAGGACATAGGTAAAATCCCCCAGACATAAAAGGATGATAATAAATTTTTAGGGCCTCAAAAACATCTGGGGATGGTTTTACTATTGAAATAATAAACAACCAAACTATATATGAAATAACGAAATAAACCTTTATATGATGCATGAGTACAAAATAAAACCTAAAAATAACAATGAAAATACCTTATAATGTGAAACCAGAAACCAAAGGACATACTCAAATAGAGCCAATATACAAAAAAACTCAAAACTCTAAGGTGTTATCAAACAGAAACACCCACCCAACTCCAAGTTCCAACTTTACCTGGAATTCCGACGGTATTATGAAGAATAAATAAGGAACTAAGATAAATTTATTTTACCTATGTATTGATAGATGATAAGAAAATAGTTATCAGTTAGGGGTGATTTTAAAATTAGTATGATATCCCTAATAACTTCCTAACTCATGCTATTAAGAATAAACATATTAGAACATTAACTAAAATATTTTAAAAGTAGTTTTCACAATTAATATCAATAATATAAACATGTTTTCCATGTGATGAATAAAAAAACATTAAACCATTAATTATTTGATTTGAAATATTAATTTCAATGACCACACACAAAACACACACACAAAACACACATACACTCATTCTTTGTTCCACCATTGATGGTGGAACTTCACATCCTTACTCGATCTCACTTTCATAGCAGTACTTCGCGACTATTACCCATACCAATAAACTCATGCCCAATCATTTATTCCAAAATCATGTTGATTCATTTCAATCAAACCATTTATTTCATTAATGAATTTATATAAATAGTTTACATGCATCAAACCAAAATTAATTTTAAAATAATCTTTTTAAAATTATAAATAAATGGATTTTCCCACATAATAAAAAAATATTCATAATTTATAATAAAACATGAAAATATTATTTCCATCAATAATTAGACAATAATTTAACAAAAATTTCAATAAAAATAATTTAATTAAAACTAATCCTTCAATTCCTTAATCAGGTGGATTCGAGATAGAATCCACCAACCTCTCAAATTTTGTATAAAACAAAGAAAAAGATATTAAAACTTCATGATCTTATCACAACTAAAATTACCTTCACTAGATCAATTAATATTTTATAATAAACCATTCGTACCACAAATATATATCTATAATGGGCTAGATCTATGGTTCTAAGAGAAAGAATAACCTTGGATATAAAAAGAATAAAGAATAATGGGAACTTATTAATGAATCCAGCCCTACAACACATTTTGATATACTTAAGGATCGATCTTAGATATAAGGTGATTTTTTCTCACACCTTTCAAGAAAAAGGAATTCGATTTATGGGATTATTAGGGGAAAAGGGGTTGAAAGCGATAATTCAGATTAGATACACCTTTTAAAGAGGTCCAACTATACATATCATTGTTACATCATATTGTCTATCAAAACACAAGCCTACCATGTGGTGCTACTTCCTTAAGGCCACACCTTGCATGGTTGTATCACATGGTTAGACAAACTATTAACTAACCATTAATTTAATTATGTTTCAAAATTAATGGTTTCTGTTGTGAATTTTATTGGTTTTCGAAAACTATGTGCCTACCGTGAAACTTTCTAATTTCCACCATCTTCCCTTTCATGGTTTCCCAGAGTTGTTGTCCAATTTATACAAATTGTGAACAAACTACACAATTCTAGAAAAGCCTAAAAAATGTGATAAAACCACTCAAAACATCCTATAATATAAATGGAACATTATATAGAATCAAAATAAATGAATAATGGGTCATGAAAATAAAAATAGTGGTTCTAAATTCACTATACCATTTAACCTTATTTCCTCTAAATGTAGGAAAATACCATTTACCTAGAAGAGTTTGGGTCGTTGGTCCACCATTTCCTTCTCACATCCCCACATTTCTTTATGAATCAGATCAATTTTCTGTTAATCCCACACTAGAATGATGATTTTCCCACTCAAGATCTTCTCTTGCATATCTAAAATCTATACTGGCATATGAATCAAAGTAGGATCCAAATATAGATCAATGGGATTCCATAGATTTACATGGTCACAATCAGGTTTTTACTTCTTAAATTGAGATACATGAAACAAATAATGAATCAAACTGAACCTTGGTGGAAAATCCAATTGATATTCCACCTCACTAACTTGTTAAAATATTATAAACAGTCCTCTATACTGAGGCTAAATCTTACATTTTTTTATAAAATGATGATGAAAAATAATTTTATATATTATCATGTACACATGATCACTCACCATAAACAACAAAAATCATCAATGATGGTCTACATATGATTTATGATGAATTTAAGATGTCTTCATTCTCTTCCGGATCAACCAAATATTCTATATTTTCTCGTAGACAAGGATGGTTCCAGTTAATGAAGGCTCAACTATTTCCACTCAAAAAATTTGAGAATAACAAGGACTCCCATACAATGATTACAATAGTTCCATATTTATCAAGGAATGAAAACTATAATTTTATGAGAACTACACTAATTGTAAATGATACTCCCCCAAGCCACCAAAATCTATTACACAAACCAAAATAATGTACTACAATATTTGGATTGTCTATTCAAACTATCCATTTGTTTTGGGATGATAAGTCGTAATCATAGTCAACTGTGTTCCAAGGGATTACTGTAAGGATTTACAAAAAAAAAGACATAAAATTGGGGTCTTTTCCTGATATAACTGAGACAACAATGTAATGTATATTTATAATTTATTGAATTTATATTTTAGACATGTATTCCACTGAATTGGTTTCATGAGCAGGGATAAAATGTATTTATTTCATGGGACAATCCACAATCTCAAATATAGAATCATGTTTCCTAACCATATTTGGTAGAACTGTTTCAAAATCCATGAATATATAATCCCATTTACACATGGGAGTTAGTAAATTCCACAATATACATATTGGTCATTTATTCTCCACTTTTACTTACTGACATGTTAGGTATATCGAGACATATGCTGCTATAGATATTTTATTACAACGAACCAAACCAATAAATTCAATGATTTATAAATTTTCTAAATCATAGGGTGAAATTACCATATCGTATGGTGGTAGATACTAAGAATTTTTTCCCAAAAATCAAAAGGTAAGAAATTCCAATATCAAAATCAAAACACTAAATTCCCATCCATATTCCATCCCTTAATGGTTTCACCACTATTATGTTTTGACCTTCTAGTAACAAAATTACGATCGAATGTCTAGGAAACTCTATCATGCTCAACATAATTAGGAACAAGAAAAACTATAATGAAAACTATAACAATACCTTGGTCTAAGTATTCTAGATGCATATCTGTTATAGTGGAAATTAGTTTCCACCAACCTAAATATTCTTTATTCAACTAAGTATATAAATTTCATCTCATTACATCTACTAAAAATTTTCGTTTACCTAGTGTATATGTTAAGTCATTGTAAAAAATATATAGATACTCTATCCATATATAATGTATTAAATTAAAATATCTTTGTGAAAATATTTGTTTCAAACTCCTATGAACCATAAACACTGTGAATTTCTATCCAATGAGGTAATGACACAAACTATTCAAATCATGGACCAAACCATCTTATTAAAAGTCAAGTGTTGTGTAGTTATTCTCATGAAACTTTAAAATCCATTAGTCATAAAAAAACATGATCTCCATGCATGAGAACACATCCCAACTCAGATTCCAATGAATCACAACTGACTACAAAGACCAGTCTAGACTCTGGAAACATAAAGATAGGTTCTTTTAAAAGTCTAACCCCATATTATTGAAAGGATTTATAACATTCCAAAATCCATTATAAAGGAAAAAATTTCCTTATAGAAGATATCATTGGTGATTCCAAATGTGAAAAATAACATTCAAAGAATCTGTAATATCACGCTAAATCAATTGAACCCTGTATCCCAAAGACATTATTTAGTGGTCTATAATAGAAAAAGGCTTCTATATTTTCTGGATCTACATATTTTTTTCTTCAGAAATGTAATATCAAGGGTAATAAACCTATTTTATCCATAATTCACATGTTGATAACTTTTATTACAAATTATACTCCCACAAGATACCCAAAACTATTGAATAGTGTTTTATCATGATCCACTTTTTACGAAGGATACATCAGTATATCATAATCAAAACTCCACTATAAATGATTATAGATACCATATAAGGATTTGATTCCTCATATAGATAAAGATAACTGGAGAATTCATAATACTAAAAGGAATAATTAAATATTATTTATGGTTATATCTACTTATTAAAGATGTCTTCAAAGTATCCTCCTTACAAACTTGTAATTAGTGATATCCTGAATATCATAAAATTTTAGAGAACAACTGGTATCCTATAAATTGATCCAATGGATCATAAATTTATGGACAAGGATACCATTTATTTTTTATAACTTGGTAAATCTTATGATAATCCAAAAAAGTATAAGAGTTCCATACGCCCTCTTCCAAAAAAATAGGGTACTTCGTATTGAGACGTACTCAGATGAATGAAGCCCTTACTTTCAAACTATTCCAACTAAACATTAAATTAACTAAATTATTTTAGAGATATTCCATAATATTGAATTATGATTGTACTAGTCCATGGTAATAGATCAATCATAACCTTTATATCTCTTTTGTGTGGAAAGCACGAAAGCTTTTTGGGGAAAACATGAAGAAATTGATAAAAAAATAGTAATAAAATCTCCATTAAAAACATTACCCATAGATTCCAAGGTAATATCATCCTAATGAAAATATATGGTTCAAACATCAATTCTAAACGTTTTGCTTTACTATCCTTTACTCCATAATCTGCTATAAAATATTCTTAATTCTATCAAGAGATGTGAAACTAATGTTTCAAGTATAACAATCAATTTGGAACTTGAATGATGTTAACCATTATAAACCCAAAATAAAGTCTTATAAATCTATCTCAAGTATAGATAAATCACATATAAACCTAATACATCTATAGTTGTGGAATAATATTTACACATAAAGGATCAAAACTCTATTTTTCCTAGAGGATTTTGTAGTTTTAAAATGGAAGGAATAATCTCAACAGACTGATTTTTTTTTCTGCTCGGATTCCCCCCAAAATATGGGTGAATTAATCTATGGGAAACAAAATAAAATTTTCACTTTTCACTTGTATTCATTCCAATTTCTCTTATACTTGACATTAAAATCCTGATTTTTTTTTGAACTAGTTGATGGTTCACCTATGGCTTATATGCAACCACATTTTTAGAAACCTCTTTAAATTGGTTTCTATTATGCCTACCCAATTACATTGACTATAACTAGAAATAATTCCATTTAGTATCAATCATTTGAAACCAAAGACTTATTAATTCCGATTTACCACATCAACACCTATTACAATACTGATTTCCAAAAGGCAACCCTCATCACCATTTTTACCCTTTTTTGAAAAATACAACAACCATGGTTTCAAAATTAACCATTTTCACTATTTTAAAAATCAAACATTTTTTCTATTTCATAAACTATTTTACTATAAATGAACATTGAATTCATATTTGGAAATATTATTATCAAAGCATGTCATGCAACTCTCACCGGCTAAACACATGTTGATGAGGTGATAACTCACCAATAAGTGTCTAAAAGCACTCATATATCCAAACTACCTGGAAACGTAATGTTTAGAAGAATGTGGTTAGATATTCCTTTTATTATTTAAATTTCAGGTTCTAAAAATAAAGGTACTTATTACTATCCCTAGAGACAGAATAATTCTATTTCCAACTCTAGGATTAAATAAAACCCACATCATTTCCCATATCATGGAATGAACAATGGGGATACCATTTTTCCTAAAAAGATATCTGGACCAAAATAAGATGATATCATTTAACCCAAAAGAAAGATGAACGAAATAAAGAAGACACCATTTATAAAATACCACCCCTCCTCACTCTCTTGTGGATTGATGATGGATGTACTAGGCCTTATGTTACTTCTTTAAGACACTAAATACTAGAAATAAATGCCAAGGGGCTCAAAAAAATTTTGGGGAATATTTCCACTTTGAATGAATAAAGAAACAAAATACATAACCAAAAACCAAAAATAATCTACAAGATTCTGGATTAAAAAATACAACTCAAACATAACAAAACCAATACCACATCAGAGTAGAAGAAGAAACCAAAATATATACTCAAATAGAAGCAACATATCAAAAAAATTTAAAATACAATGTGACATAAAATAGAAACACCTAACCCATTTTAAAATCCCAATCGACATGCCGAGCCTATAGTATCAAGAAGAATCACTAAGGAACTGAGATACCTTACTCTTACCTATGTATTGATAGATGGTATTTGTAAACACACAATAGTACCCAAGTGGGATCTTTGTATAAACTTAGTAGGATTTACCTAATGACTTTCCAACTAAAACCACCAGGAAAAAACATTTTGGTACATTTATTGAAATAGTTTAAAATAATTTTACACAATTTATATCATAACTATAAACCATTATTTCAAAGTAAAATATTACAAAAAAATCATTCAAACCATTTTTATTTGATTTGGAAAATTATTTTATATTTCCACCCCACCCCCCTCACACTCAATCTTGTTGTCACCATTGAAGGTGGAATATCATTTCTATACTCCATCCCATTTTGGTGGGGATACATCAAGACCACTATCCTCCCAAACAAATCATGACCAACTTTTTATTCCAACATCATGCCAATTCATTTAAATCAAAAAAATTATTTCTTTAAAAATTTACACAAATAATTTACATTTATCAAACCAAAAATATTTTTAAAATCAACATTTTAAAATTATAAACAAAGGGTGTTTTCCCAAAACTAATATATTTTCTATAATTTTTATGAAAATACAAAAACATGATTTCTATCAAGAATTAAATCAACATTTCACAACAATTTTGAGAAAATAATTTGATTAAAATAAGCCTCAACGTTTTAAATCAAGTGGGGTTGAGAGAGAATCCACATAACTCACAAACTATAAAGAAAAAATGAATAAAACAGTAGATTTTAAAGATTAAATCACAAATCATGTTCCCTTCACTAGATCGAATAATATTTCATCATAAAAAAATTAATGACACAATTTTATATATATAACAAACTATATCTGTTATTATGAGAGGGAGAAAAATACTGGATAAAATAATAAAAAAGAAGAATGACCAATTACTAATGAATCTAGGATGCCAACACACTTTAATTCACCTTTGGATCACTTCTGGATAGAAGGGGATTTCCTCTCATTCCTTTGACGAAAAAGGAATTTGATCTTTGGGAGGATTAGAGAAAAAATATTAATGGGATAATTTTGATTAGATCCAAATTTTAAGGAGTGCGAACTATAATCCACATAGTTAAGTCACATGTTTTGGAAATCTGTGCACCAACCCTGTGGTGATTCTTTCATAAGTCCAAACCTTGCAGAATTGTATCACATTGTTAGAAAAACCATGAAGCAACCACACATTTATTTATATTTCAATATTCATGGGATATTCTAGATATTCAATTGGTTAGTCTAAACCATGTTACAACTATGTTCCTTCCTAGTTTCCACTGTCATCCCTTCCAAAGTTTCCAGGAGATTCTATACAATTTCTACTAACCATGCACAAACCGTGCCCCTCCAAAAAATTATAATTTTTTTCCAAAACCCCTTAGAACAACTTTGAAATTAACCTAAACATTATATAAACTCAAAATACATTAATAAAGGGTTATGTTTTAGAAATTGGGTGTGATAAAACCAGAGTAAAATAAAAAATAATGTTAAACATCCATAAGAACCAAAAATAAACATCCATGAGACCAAAAAAATTATACCAAATTGGAAAAACCATAATGATAAAATAAAACTGACAAAACATGTCCCTGTGTGACCAAAAATCACCACTAAAACAAACTTCTACAATGATTATGACTATAAAGAGAAAATGACATGCTATAAATTCCCCCTACCCTTACCTGAGTACTTCAAAACAACATCTGCACTGCCCAAAAGAAATAGTAGGGTGTGTGAAAAAAACCTAGTATGATACCACCAAAGAATATATACAAGTTCTAATATCAATACTATATTAGATATAGATTTAAAACAAATCCATTTTATAGAAAATTTTCATAATGTAAAACCATTTTATAAATCATCCTTTGGTTTTTATAAAAAATAGACTATATTCAACAAATCCATGAATATTTCCAGAACAAAATAAAGTATGTAATCTTACCCAATCTACCATTAATACACCATATGTTAAAAATGTGATTGAATAAATATTGAAATATTATTATATGATAAACTAGTCATATATGAAAACACATGCCATTTGGGATATAACTTATGGGTATACGTACTAAACATGAATGAGAATCCCTAATCCAAGCCTAATGTGGATCAATCCAAGATAAATTCTAGTGGAATTACCAAAACATAAGTGACAGTAAACCTCTTGAGGAATCACACAAACAAGTGAGACAAGTCTATTCCTAATGAAACCAACTTTACACAATGTTCTATTTCTCTCAAAATCCATTTCAAAACCAAAAACACACTTTAAATAATCTAATAAAATACCTAATGTTTCCAAAACAAGTTTTAAATAAAATCAATTTAAAGAGATGTATCTTTTACACTACGTTAATTCCAAATTCAAATCATTAAATTTCAGTGAAAAAAATTCTAAAAACATAATGCAATTCATAAATTAGAAGTACTTGTATAGATTTACCTATATCAAGAGTGGAGGAAAGCTTGTCTCCCGTGAGAACAAAATTGGGTAACTAGAATATTGGGCTATGAAAAACAAGGATATAGGGGAAAATAAAAAGGGTCGATAGAAAAAAAACTATCACAAACTGATCCATAAACACAGTCAAATCTACTTTCCCAATCAATGGTATTGAAGAAACATGAATACTACTTATATGGGATAAGTTCCAGAACTGCCATAGGGATCAAACACATAATAGAGTGGTTCAAAAGGATTGAGATCACCCAAAATCGTCCAAAATCAACCTATGGTTCAAGATGAACTACTACACATTGAATAGAGAAGAGGCTAGGTATGCATCATAATAAAAACTGATGGACCTAAAGAATTCATGTAATGAATCCCTTTCATGTCATGAATTAGATGATTTTAAAAATACACAAAATAGCCTCCCCACAGGTTGATTTAATCCTCTTCAACCCATTCGCATTGTGAACATATTTTAGGTATTTTAATTTTTCATGCTCTAAACATGACACATGATATATTCCCAGCATTGGGTTCACATCATGTATCTAGTCTCCGATGTGAACTTGTATATCTTGAAGTCCATAGTCCAAATTCCGTATAAAAATACAAAAAATGTCTCAAAAATAGTTTCAAACCCAACCCAGACTCCCTAAATTAAAAAAACACAAATCCCTGTACTTTAGGTATTTTTCCCAACAAAATCTATCTACCTCCTAGGGCTCGAAATGAACCCAAACAAAAAAGGAGTAAAGAATAGATTCAAGAAGTTCAATGTATGGTAATGAAATTTTATAATTAGTACATTTCTTATGATAGGATGGTGGATAATGGGGATAACCATGACTTCAACCCAGTTCATGATCCCTTGATGATGGATCATCTCAACCATCCCTTCCTGTCTTGTAAAATGACCACCCCTCTACCAAAAATTAAGGGGGATTACTGGAAGATCTCCCATAGTCACCTAGAACCATATGTCTAGAAGATCTCATCAGGCACAATAAGTTGTGGAATATAGGGAGTGGACTCATATGTCTACTTTCACTGAAAAAGTACAGTAACATGTTACGATGGAAACTGGTGAGAAAACTCATATCCGTATTCACACACCGAAAGTCTGCCAACATATTCTCAAAGCAAGTAGGGGGTGAGCGCATATTTCTACTACCACACATGAAGCATGTCACATATCCCAGTGGTAAATATAGTGACTGAGTGTTCATATATTAAAAATTCAATTGAATATTTATACCATCACATCCTAGAAACATAAAATGATCATGCTCATATTTCTTCTCAAACCGTCCAGAACTACCGACATATTCTAGAAACAATAGAATATATTCATTGAAATATTCTTAAAATCACACAAGAACAGACACATATTCATCTAACAACTACAAGGTTAGTGTATTGGAATGTCCAACAGGACTATATAGCTACTCTGGATCATGAACACATTATTTATTCCTTTCAGATAAATTATCATCCCATCATTATAAAGGGTGAGGCACACGATTAAGATCATATTTCCATTTCCACTGGTGTTCATCAACCTAATTTGGACATATATATATATATTCCCATAGAATATAGATGATAACAAATTATAATGTAAAACTAGGACCAAAATAACACTTCCACCACAATTAAGGGGTTTTAGTATATTCTGGTAGTCACCTCAAGGTGTTCCCATATTCCTGACAATAATTTAGAAGTTTTCTTCATATCATGATAGATGATAGTAGGAAGACACATATTCCTACTATCGGTAATGGAATATTGTTTCAACATTACTCAATGTAATTATTGGAGGAGGAACATTTCCCTTCCCTCATTTCAATGATTTTTTAGTGTATCCTTTAGGGGATGGAATATCTAGATCAAACACATATCCACATTTCGACTAAGGTTGGATAGAATACTTTAGCAAGAACCCAAAGGGTGGATCAAATTTCTACCAATAGTTTTAATGATTATACACATATCCCAGAAACATATTGGAAGTGGGTGTATATTCCCATAACAGCCAAAGAAAGATATTGATATATTCTGGTAGCCACCACGCAATAGTCCCATATTTCCACTCGAACCCAAATGGTTGGTTGAAATATTTTGTCTACAACACATGATGAGGCTCACATTTATACCATCCTCAATGCCAACATCCAAGAGGCCATATGAAGAAAATATGCATTAGCACAAGGACCCACCAACTCTTCATATGAAGAATATGGCTACACTTACAATAGAATTCCTCCTTGCAGTATCATAGAGATAGATTATAGGGACCATACCCCTACCATTGACAATATATGACCTCCCCAAAATAATATGTCACCCATGAAGGAATATAATTCCATTTTTATTTCACCTTTATATGGATATTTTGTCTAAAATCTAGTGTTAATTTCATATGGTACCTCATCAATCACCATAAAAACCCTACCTTGGACAACAGATGACCCAAAGTAATGACCTAAATCTCTACTAAATATAGGCCATGAATCACTACTTATGATAAGAGATCATTGTTTTCTGACCATGTACAATAATATGAATCCAAAAAGGAAGAGGCTAGCATGGATATACAGAAATAATTGGTTAACAATAATCTCATTATTATGTTTTGTCCTATCACCACTTATTATTATGGAAACCTAGAGGTGTTAAGGGGGAAATGCATGCTTTACATATTCTAGAACATATGGGTGAATCATCATAGGTTAAATATTAAACACCTCTTTTATCTGGGAGATTATGGACATCTATAGGAAGTGAACATGTTTTTCTAATTGAAAAACCATACTATATTCTCTATGGATAGGAAATCAAGGATAATAAAGCACTATGATAACCTGCAACATGATTGGATCCATGTCAATTAGTACAATGAAAAATTATTACTAATTACTTGTCAGACATATGCATCTGTGGAAGAGGTGATCATGAATAATTTCACTTCAATTTTACATTGGGTTTCAAGAGTACCTCAAAGATGGAATCCTAGAATGTTATAACTATAAGAAATATTATAAGTTAAAAAATGCACACAAAAATTAGTCAATATAACAAAATACTCTTGTTTATAATGAAAAAATTGCACTATGTTTGGAGAGAGACGAATTTTGGTAGAATATTGATCTAGGAATATATAAATTTTGTGTACCCATATTATATGAGAGATTCAAAACTACATTATATAAGGTATCTATCTTTAGAAAATAGCTCACATTTGAGTTGGCACTACACCCACCCAATTGTTTTCTGAGTAAGAAAGAAACCAAATTAAGAAGATTGAATTTCTATTCACCACAAAATCTATATAGGTGCAACCCCATCCCATAGAAATAGAGGCATTTTTACCACTACTTAAACCCTTGAGGAAATTAAATCCTCTTCAAGTCAAGAAGATATCAGTTTTGACTCCAAATTAAACCCAACCCATAAGGCTGGGGTTATTTTTACCATAACAACCAACTTTCGAATCATTAAATTATTTGTAGTATCTTGAAGTATCGATGGATAAACCACATCAGCCACAAAACATAGGGATGATGATGTTATTATAATACTATCTAATAAAATTAGTCTTTTCTTGGTTGGGTAGTGGTTTACTACAACTGATTCCCCAATTGTTCCTAACACCAGGAAATATGCCTCTTTTAGTTAGGGAACGTGTGGAAAATATTATCAGTGATTCCCCCATGGTCACTATACATAGATCAATACTAGTGAAACAATAAAAAAGAAGATCAATCCTCATGATGAAAGCAAGTGAAAATGGATCATTGAGAAAAGGGTTCGAGGGAAGACCTCAATAGAAGTCTCAAAGGGGAAGAGGGTAATGTGGAGTCACTTTATTTATTTGATTAGGATTAAATAATCCATGTTTCTTGATATACCATAGTTAATATCATCAACATCAGTCTAGTATATGATACAAATTGAGACATAGAAACTAAGGAACACAATGGGGAAATAATACCCCAATGCCTAATTTTTACTGAAACACCATTTGAGGCTGCGTATACCTGAAATTAGAGGAGAAACTAGGAATTAGCACCTCCAAATAAGGAGTTTCAATCCCATTGAAACCATTCCACTAGATATAATGATTAAGGTGTAGATACATCCCACTAGATACTAAGAAAACCCTAATCCCATTTTATAGAAGACAAAATTGAACAGTTTATGGCTGAGATATTCAATAGTATATGGATCAATGGGAAAATACCTAGGCGAAATATTCCCACATGGTATCACCTATAAAAATAAGTGACTACCACTCCCCCTACTCACTAAGAGGGGGTTAATTTGTCTGTAATTATAGAATATGAACAAAAAGTTGGCTCAATATCCAAGAATCCAGTATACGTGAATATGGAAACTGAGAAAGATAAGGATTTCCCTCTATTACAACATCCACTCCCCTTATATTGGAATAGTCACCCAGTCCTAGCTGAACAGACCATAAATATCCTACATATACTGAATGATCATGTTAAGATTCACCAATTACTATCACTCAAGTTTTTATTCATGCAATGTTTCCCCCATTAATCTTTAGTACCATCAATTCTGTTTCTTCTTGAATGGAATCCATGGAAGGGTGGTGTTCCTCAGTTCAACCTATGGGGGATCCCTATATTGAATGGGTGGATGAAAATATAGCTCTACCAAATTTTTGGAATCTGATTTTCCATATTATTGAAGGAATGGGATATCCAAAGTAGCATCACTCACACTTCTTTTTCCGATGGGGCCCTATGATGGTCCCATGTGACAAGTAATAGGCTGAAAAACTGAGATGATTTGTGCAGAATCCAGTGGGGTAGATTTTTTCTGGAATAGTATCTTACCAACAAGATCTATCATTGGTTCATAATAACTTTTCCATCAGTTTCATTACCAATTTATCTGCACAATAATGAAATCAATGGTCATTGACCTAAAAAAATTTAAAAAAATTTAATATGAAGGGTTCTATGACATTATCCCAAGATGGAAAGGCCTGACATACTCACACAGCATCCTTCTCCCACAAGTGAAGCTATTTAAACTTTTTTTGGATAACCTACAGGATTAACTAATTTAACTATTGATCCTATTGAAATATTAAAGGAGGGGGGATTATAAATACTTTTAAACCTGAAACAATGTCTTGAAGATTATCATTGGAAAAAATAGACCATATTTATTCTCATTGAATACAAAAATATATGAAAATGTCTGGAAACTTATAAGATACAACTATTATTCTCAAAATATTACTAGTCACAACCAAAGAACCCAAACATGATCCACATTTCCTGATGCCTCTCATTTAGCAACACCAAAAACAAAAAAATTCCCCTATCCAGAGAAAAAAAAAGATCAAGGGAAACAATGATATGATAAATGGGAGTAAAAAACCAAATCAATTAATAAAGAACAAGTTACTTGTTACTTCCTTGTAGCCATAGAAAACATTCTCTTCTTGATTCACGAGTCTAGGAAACCCAATGAAGTTGGAGTCAATGGTTATACTGAATACAAACCTTTTTATAAGAAGTTGGGCCACACTATACAATAATAATTTTTATTCAAAGATATCATCTAGAGAATGGTTGATTCAAAAAATGTGATAATGTAAAAATACCCATCATACGTGATCCATGTGTCCACCCACTCAATAAGAAGAAGAAGGTGATTAGAAAGAAGTTATATCTAGTCTTGAACCAATTTTTTTGTGATTCGATGAACCTAAAAATTGTTTATTAGTACCATTATTTTCTCAGGGATCAAACATGAACCTAATTATTTCCCTGAAAACTCCAATTTAATACAAATGGGAACCATCAATCTCATCACCTAGAGGAATTTGAAACTGGTAAAATCGTAATAAGGCTTAAGAATAGTAGTCTCATCCAGCATCTTAATCGGCCAAGGCTCATGCATATTTGTTTTCTTAGTCATTTACAGTATGGGAACCACTCGACCAAATGGAATCCTAATGAGATGAAGATATAATCATTAATTATGTTAACATATTTCAATTAATATACCCTTTATCCAATGATGAATATGAATATGAATCTATGTTCGTTGTAACTGAAAGGGGAGCCATAGGTAGAGGCCTCATATACCAAGGGAATTGGGGAAGACAAAATCATGTCACGTATCCATATCTTGGACACATCCCCACCAAAGACATATACATAGTTGAGACCCATAATAAATCACTTAATGATGACCAATAGAAGCATGTAGACACCCGAAAAATATTTCATGAGCCTTCCAAACCTAGTTATTTTGGAAGACCAGTTGGTAGGTGGGAAACTATTCAACCATCCTAGAAAAGTGGGTAGACTAGCTTATCTCAACCCATCAGCGATAGTTATTCTATCGAATTCTTCCCAAGTACTAGAATCATTAACCTCAAGCACTTTAACCCCTAGTCCACATTCCGAGGATCAACCCCATGCTACAAATTGTAAAGATTTAGTGTATAAGTATGATATTTTGAAACATTTGGTGGTTGTTTTGTGCAAGATATTGATCTTATACACACATAATATTTAAAAAGAGTTCAAGGAGGATATTTTTGAGGCCCTCCAAAGGCACTAAGAGTTTGATACAAACATTTCCATAGTTTATGTGTATCAAGTAGAGATTCATTCTGTAGAATGTTGTGTCATATCTTATTCATAGGTATAGATTGATAATAAGACATTAGAAGTCATAATAAATGCCTATATAGTTTAGGAATGCTTTAAAATATTGATATTAGATGATCATTTGTTGATAATGGTCCATGGATTAATCTTATCCATGATTGTAATCTATGAAATTTGGGATAAAATGTGGTTGATTTATCCCCTTAAATATAATGATTCTTTGAATTAAAAGAGTGAGAAATATCCCCCAAGAAATATCAAACTCAAGTCCCATTTTAGGGACCAGATGTCTAACGTTATGTTTGTAGTTATCTTGTAGGAAACAACATATGATGTTCAACATGTAAGAAATTGGATTAATAGAAATACGGCAGTTCCATTGTCATACCATCAATGCTTAAAGTACTCTATCAATGGGAAAGATATAATTATATATAGAAATAGAGTACACATTAATTATATTGAATCCCAATATACTAAGGTGGATTTTTATAAGAGTTAATTTAAATAACATGTGATAGAGGGTGAATTGTGTGTTTCCGCTCCCATGAGTTTATGGACCACTTTTTTAAACACTTGGAGCCTCCTAAAAAATGGTTATGTATTTCCTATCAACCTAATAGAGGAAATAGGTTGAGATACATAGATATGTTTTAGTTTTCCCGCTTCACATAACTATTTCCACAAAGTTATTATGATGAGAACCTATCATGGGTTACTTATAAAAATGAATAAATGAACCTGAGAAAAATGAAGTATAGTGGGACTTGAGTTGTCTTCAGAGAAGAAAACGTTTTGGGTGAGTGGAAATCTTTTTTAGTGGCTTAATTTTTTTTGAAATTAGTGGGTGAAATTTTTTAGTTTTAATATCAATTTAAAATGAAGTGGGATCACATTTTATTATTCCCTCACTCTTTTATTGAATTATTAATTCATTTGTCTCTATTAAACCTCTTATTAATTGAAATCTCATTGATTAATTTTACCATGTTATTTTAGTTCATATATAGAAATGAAATTATCATTTTATTCCCCACCCTTTCCTATCCCAGTGATTGGATACCTCAAATTATGCATTAATTCTCTCATGTATTTCTATCACATATAGTGAATTAAATACTAGTGGAATATTTGTTAAATATTCAAAATAAGTTTACGAAATTAATAGCTAGGACCAGAAGAAAAGAATACTGATTAAAAACATTAATATCAAAATATGATTTATCATAATCATTCAATGATCAGAACTCATCCAAAGTTGTAAATAAGGGGATTATTTTTGGTGTGACCACAAATGGATTAGTGTTCTATAATCAAAGTGGGGAATGAAAAGAAAATGAGAGTCCCGACTAGTAGTGGGTGAATGATGTTTTTAGGAGTGAGATAGTCCTTATCCTCTCCTTTTTTTCACTCCCTTTTTTATTATTATAATGAATTCCTTTTATAATTGAATTATAGGCCATCTGATTATGCTTCCATCCACATGAGTGACATGAAATTCTTTCAGATATTCTAAAATTTCTTCTATTTTTGACATGGAGAATGTTTACTTTATTATGGATGATTAGAATGTGTCCAAAATAAATATCTTATATGTATTTTATAAGGAATAAGTGCTCCTCTCATGATCATGTTCAATGTACCTTTTTAGCCTATTTTTTCAATACTTCAAAACATAGTGGATGTATTTATTTTTCTTATATAAAAACGATGGAAAAAGGGGTATTGGATTTAGTTTACGGGCATCATTATTTACTTTCACTTATGGATTATCATTCTTATAAAAAAACATCATTCTTTATTAGTGTATACAACGGAAATGTTCCATCATGGGTCGGTAAATGAAAACACTCTCTCGTTAGTAGCACCGAATTTCTTTGTAGGATGAATTTCCATATATCTTTCATACCTCATACTTGAATATTTCACCTTTGGGTGGTTCTGTTTAATGGTTCTGGGAGATTATCAATATCATTGGACAGTGTGAAATTCATGTTTGATGGCACCTCCCTATTTTCATTAGTTTCTCATGGGATCTTGGTCCTTTGTCACATGACATTTGTGTTGGATGGTAGTGATATCCTTCTCAATTTTGTGCAATGTAAAAACATCCTTATAGGTGTCACATATAGCAGAAATTCAATTTTTCCACATTAGGTTTGATCTCAGACTCAGTCATTGCAGAGTTTAGATTAGATTGATGTATATCCATGACTCTCTGAGAAAGATGGACTTAGTCCATCGTCAACCAAAATTTGATAAAGGCACCAGAATTTGGTTCACCATGAGTAGTAATAATCATAATTTTTCTCATGGTGGTGGTAAATATGTTTTGGTGGAGACATTCATAGCATTACAGAACCTATGAATCATCTTAAAGATTCAGTCGACAAGGATCTAGTTATTTTAGGTAAGTGGAATCTTGGAACTAGTTGATGGTCACATGGATGCTTGACAAGAGAGGAATGGTAGGAAGATGTGGGAAATTGTAACTCCCTAATATCTCATGGTAATTTATCTTCAATAGCTTTCATTTCATGCAACATTGACTTGTCTTGCGTAACACGTAGGATTGAGTTTCTACGAAACAACACTTTAGTGTTGTAATTATTTAAATGATATATTTATAACATATACATTAAATATAGTAATATAAATATAAATAAATAATTTTTAAATTTTATTTATATCGCTTTCACATTAATAAAACATATTTTCAGTAAAATATATATGTTTTGCTAAAATAGTTATATATTTAGAAATACTATTTTCATAAAGGAACTACTTTTTATATCCTTTTGTGAATGTTAGTAAAATATATTTTAGATAGTATAAGAAATCGTATTTTGTAAAATCGGCTTAAATTTTGAATTCGTATTATCAAAATTATCTTAGGGTGAATTTTTGGTATTTTTTTAAAGACTTTAAATTTTTTATGAATAGTGAAAACACTACATTATTGTTAAAAAACTGAAATTTTTATTTAAATAATTATTTTACATAAAATTTATTTTAAAGTCAAAATATATAAATAATAAATATATGAACCCAATATAGTCTATTGGAATCATTTTATAATATAATTAGATATAATAATTTATTACACTTTCGAAAGTCTCTTTTACCCGCCTTATAGCCACATCTATGAGATTTGATTTTAACATACTTTTTCTAATTTTGTGAATTAGATTTAGATAAAAGGAAATACATGGTTATAATTAGTTTGAAAAATGTGGTCTAATAATATCAAAATAATTTTGGGTTAATGGTAACTTTTGGATTTTATTTACCACAGTTAAAGTTAAATAGGATAATTAAAGGTAAAATTAATATTATTATAATAACATTTTACCCTAAAAATTGTCTTAATTTCTTTGTAAAAGAATGTTTCTACCAAAATCAACCTTGGGTAGAAATTATGATCCTTTTTAAGTCACTTGTTCTAGATTAGGACATTTATTATATTTTATCTAAAGAAGAGATAAAAAGGTCATATTAAAAGTTTCTTAACTATATCATTTTTAAAATGAGGATATTTAAGTGATATGGTCAAATATAAATACTATATATAAAGATAAAATTATTATCTAATAAATTTTAATTTATTTATGATTTTAAGAAATAATTAATTAATTTTAATGGTGACTTAACAATGAAGATGTAATTGAATTATTAAACAAAATAATCAATTAAACGTCATTAAAAATATAAATATAAATATAATTTGGCTTAATTAAGGACATAATTTTTTTTATAGATAACATAGACATGTTACTGATATATTAGAATTATTATTTATATGTTATCATGTTTGTTTTATATTTTTAAAAATTAAAATTTTGAGTAGTATCAAAATTGACATAAATAATACTTTGAAATAAATAATATTTAATTAAATGTTATAAAATTAATAAAAATCTTAGGTTTGTCAAAATAACTTTTATTGTGTTAAATATATCATATATTATCCAATTGGGTTTCTTCTGTAATTTTATTGTAACTATATTAACCATATATTTTAAAAATACAATTAGACACAGTAAGAGTTAAACTATTTAACTAAGGGTTAATTATAATGGATAAGATTAATTTTATGAACTAAACATGTCTAAAATATATTTTTTCAGATTATTGCGACCCATATACATATTATCCTTGAAATAATTTACTTTTGAGCTAATAGAAACTGAAAATAAATTTATAATAAATTAATATTTCCTGATTTTCCTAAAGTGCCCATCACCCAACTTATAAAAGGACACTTCTCCTTCTCATTAATTCAAGGAACCAAAGTACTTTGAAAAAAAAACCTGAAAATTTATTCTAATAACTTCCCTCAGTTCATCTTAGAGGCCACACTTTGGGTAGAAAGCCATCCTAAAGAGTCCTTTTGAGCAAACCAAAAGGAGACACCTGAAAGAGAGGTAATTATTTTATCACCTCTTTCTATTTTGTTTCCAAATGAAAATAATAACCCCAATATCATCCATATACTAAGATGTTATTATATTAATATAAAAACCACATTCCTAATTTTATCTATCATATGAAGAATAATATCACTATGCGTGTGTGCGTAGAACTTACCGTCTCCTCGTCGTGGTTTAAACTATTTTTCATGTACACATTATTTATATGGGTATAAAGATGATTATAAAGGTTGTAAATAATAAATATAACTCAATATTGTTTATGTAAAATTCAAATTCCATCCAATTCCTTACCATTTGACTATTAATTAAATGATACCATCACTTGTTCATACGTACGACTTACCATCTCCACGAGGCGATGAGATTCATCTTCCACATTCAACATTCAAGAATGACTATAAAAATTATGAATAATTATTAAATATATGAAATAATAATATAACTAAAATAATATATATATATATATATTTACATATATTTCATTCACTTACTTCCATTGAATATGATAATAAAATGAAAACAAAGTTCATGCATACATATGACTTACCGTCTCCATGAATGGTGTATTCCATTTCATATATCTACCTCTTATATATATTTGGATTCTTATTATAAATGGTTTATAAATCCTGTTATATATTCTAGATGTAATTTAATCATGATCTACATAATACAATCAAGAATAACAAGTCAAAACACACGTGGTAAAGAAAGCGATTATTACCCAAAATGTTGCTCTAGCTTTGAAATTATTAATAAATGGGTAATATAAAGTCATAAATGAATCATATATGATATAATAAATACTATCTTGATTCTGGTAGAAGTTAAAAATATGTTTAAAATAATTATATTTCATCTTCAAACATGTATAAATAGTATCATACCTAAGGTATGGGAATTCCGTCTAACTTTTAATTTTCGTGAGATCTATGCCACATTCCCCACCTATTTCTTGTGTGTCGCGTATGTACTAACCCTATTGTATTTCATATCATGGATACATTTTCTTTTTGATATTTAAGGATTCATATGAAGATATTAGGATTGTGATTTAAATGTTAAAAGTGGTATGGGACACTTTTAATGTTTAAGGAATTAATACTTTCTCTATTTCAATATTCTTGATATTATTTTACATAACTGTATATATAGATATAAAAGGATTATAAGGGAAATTTTATGTCCATTTTTATGTTCCTTCAAATGTTTTAAAAATTTAATATTTTTATGGTTTTCTGTGATGGTTAATTTCACAATCTATTTATTATCAAAGATTTTTTATATATAAGTATCTACTATGACATCCTTATCATCCTTTTCCATGTTTCTTAAAATGTAATTCAAAATATTATCGAAAATTGTTTCAAGTAACTTTTACCCATGTTTTAATTTTTTAAAAAAGTTTTGAATGGAATATTTCTATCATTTTCAAAGTGAGGTACTTTATAACCATTTCAAAAAATTAATGAAAGAATTTTTTTAACTTATATGGATCAAGAGGTTATTTTACGCCGTTATGTCGCCTTAACACTTTGAAGCATTAATTACAAGTTTTTAAGTTTATTTTCAAAATAAATGTTTTCTTTTATAATTGTTAGGATTCTAAATGTTTTCAAAGAAAAAAAGGGATATTTCTCTCAATGATTTTTAATGAATTTATTAATTTATTTTCATTTATGTCAACATCCTTTGTTGGATTTTATGTTTATTTGAGGTTTACTTATTAAGATACAATAATCCATATTGTATCAAAGGGTTTATAATATACTAGACCACGGATGTTCTATGTTTATACCATTCATGGTTTATGGTTAATGTATTATCATTTTTTATTCTAGTTTTAATATGAATGTTTAAGTTTTGTTTCACCCTTTTCATAAGAGGAATGCATTGGACTTAGTAAGTGACGGGCGGGGCCCGTTATAGCCCCTTGAGGCATCGGTAGGTATCATGAGACAAACTAGTGTCTTGGAACTAGGCCTTGAAGGTATGTTAATTGTATTGGCATGAGGACTTGACGGTATGGTTATGGTACATGACATTATGCATTCCCACATTATGAGATCAGTTATTGATATTTCATATAATTACTCAACAATTAGAATATCCATGTGAATGTTTAAATGGAATTAATTGATTTATTATTTCCATATTATGCTGAATACTATGTTTATAAGGCTTGTGTTTCTATTTTATAATTTTCTTAAATGTTTATGACTATTTATGAAATCTTATGCTATAATGTTTACCTTTATTTAGCATCTTATCTCACCACTTTCTTATGTTTTTATTTTCCAAGGATGCCAAGAAGTTTTTTGGATTGATATACCAGGATGACAAGAAGTGTTTTATTATTGATACACTTGGTTAAACTAGGATAATAATGGTGTTCTCGAATAATTATCCATGTTTCATTTTAGGATTTTATTTGTAATGTAAATTCCATGTATGTAATCTATTTTCCATGAATGCTAATCTAATCAGTCCTTCGGGATTTGACTCATTCTAATCATGAAAATATATTAAAATAAGGCATCAAATCTGGGAATCTAAGGTCAGGGTGTCATATAAATGGTCATGGTAGGTATACATACCATGAGAGTGGTTTCACGAAAAGTGATGAAGTGACCATGAGCAGGGCTCACAGTCAGTTAAGTCACAATAACATCTTCTTCATGGTATTTAATGGAAGTTACCTTAGACTCTAGACATACCTACCATATAAGGGTATGTTCTCAATGATATGGGGTGGGCCAAACACCATCAGTTCCCATATTCATTGTAGTGACAGATGATGGAATGTCCACTTCATAACTTTTTAAAGGTTTAATATGTAGAAAAAGGATTAACCTTTCTTCTTAGTACATTATATTTTTACAATTAAAATTCACTCTAATAATTCAATAAGATTCAATTAACATAAAATGCATCCCTTAAAAATTTGTATCAAAATACAAAAATATCAGTAAACACCACATTTAAATACAATTTTCAACTAAGTTATAATTTCAGATATTCAAAAAAATAACCTTTTACCTGATATTTGTTTAATTAATGTGGGTTATTCATAAGAAAAATGACAAAAAAAATTATAATTTGGGATCACATCACTCCCCAAAACAGGAATCATAACTCTCTTGAGAAATATTATCATTGAATTTTGATTTATTCCAAATGAAAAATAAATTCATCATTCCTATATCTTAATTTACCATCTATAGAATAAGTAAACATAGATTTATCCAATGTGAAAATTATCATGAAACATATGTGAAACAAACCAAAACCTCATTTCAATTTAGTCAAAGTTGCATGTCCATAATTGGATCGAATGATATTGATGTTTAATCCATGTTTAGAAAAAAAATAACTTCTATTTTCCCTATTTCATATGTTTCCTCAAATCAAAGATTGATTTTTCACATTATTGTTACAAATAAAATGAATTTATTATAAGTCAATTTAAACCTTCATGGGTTCAATATTACCTTCACCCATATGAACTCATTTTTCACATGAAACTTTATTTGATTTTTTCCTAAAAAATGTTTTTTATAAATCACTCTCTATTTCAATTATAGAGATTCAAAATGAAATTATTTAATTAGATAAATTAATTGAGTTACATTATCTCAGAGACTCACCATGCGATACCAATTTACCATTTTAATCCATGTTCTAAAGTGTTATACAATTTCAAATTTAGTTGGATCACTAAGGTGTTATTTATCACAGAGGTTAAGTTTCCTCAGATTAATTTCAAAATTCCAATAACTCTGGGTTATAAAATTTATTATGTAAAAATATTTTCACAAAAAAATTGACATAGTTCAAAGACTAAACTTCCATAAAAATTGTGATCAATTTAACTAATAAATCATCTATGTAAAATAATTCTAGAACTATTGAACTACATCAATTCTAGAAAACAAATTATAGTCTTTTTCGAGGCCATGTGCTAAGAAAATTTATTGCCAAACATTTCCCCTTTCTAAATGTGAGAAACTTTTATCACTTTAATCGATGATGTATGGTCCTTGAACAAAATAGGATAATAGGATGTTGGTTAATACTTAAATGGATTCCTCATTAGAGATCGTTACCTTGTCCGAGTATCCCTCATATATTTGATTCATGTTTGTGGAACCCACTCTCGGTGCCATATTTATGTGGATGCTGGATAATTATTCTTCTTCTGTCTTGGTATGGAAGAAACCTTAAATCCAGAGAGTAGTCATTTTTGGAATCTTGGGTTTTGTATGATAATTGGGTATATTGGGAACCTATTAATCTTCCTCTTTGGAGGGAATATCATATTAATCATATTAGGCATCAAAACCAAGACATTCGATATCGATCACGAGGTAGTTAACTATAGCTGTGTAATTATTTAAAGGAGTTTTTTCTCACACATCCCCTGTTTATTTCATATGGTAGGTACCTTGGACTAGGTCATATGTTCTATGTATAATGGAGATTGATCATAACATCTTATTGAGATAGATTGGGGAAGAAGTTTAATATCTTGTGGAGATGGATTTGAATGAAGTATTAAGGATGATAGAGTGGAAGTGCTCCCTAAGAGGGATGATTTAAAACATGGGTGACGGATTTGAACTCCCTATTAAACTGGATCCAGGGTGTCTGATTTATATTCCCTATAGAGGTTGATCAAGGAGGTGTGTCCAAAAGAGGGAAGATGCCACACCTAAGATTACCATTAATCAGTACACCCTACTAAGGTGGATCATTGACATGAGTCTCTATGTGAGAAGATTTCACAGATCAGTTTAACATTGATCAAAATTACCTATTGAGGTAGATAATGGATATGTGTACCAAGGAGGGAAAATATCACACTAGAGTTTACCATTGATCAGAATGCACTATTGAGGTGGATCGTGGGGGTTTTTACCTAGAAAGAAAGATGTCACCCCTGATTTTACCATTGAATTCCCTATCAAGGAGGATCATTTAGGTGAATCCCTATAAGGGAAGATGTCTAACCCGATTATACCATTGATATTAACACCCTGTTGAGGTAGATCATGGTGGTGTGTTCATAGGAGGCAAGATGTAACACATGAGTTTACTATTGATCAGAATTCCCTATTATAGTGGATCTTGGACAAGTGTACCGGTGGGAAGCTGTCAAACCTGAGTTTACCATTGATCAGAACTCCTTATTGAGGTGGATCCTGGAAATGAATACCTAGGAGTGAAAATTTAGCACTTGATTTTACCATGGATAATAATTCCCTATTAAGGAATATTATGGAGGTTTGTCCCGAGGAGGGTAGATGACATACATGAGATTAATGTTGACAAGAACACCATATTGAGGAAGCTTATGGATGTTTTTACCTAGTAGTGATGATTTAACACTTTAGTTTATAGTTTATTATAATTCCCTATTAAAGTAGATCATCAATTTTCATCCCTTAGAAAGAATATTTCGCACCATAGTTTACCATTTTCAGGATTGAACCTTAATGTGGTGTCCTGCGCACCTTGTTTAAGATATAGGGATCAAAACCCACATAATTTGATTTATTATTTTTTGACGCTCATTTCGTCACAGAATCTAAATATTGGAAAAGGGGAATATCTGAGCTCAAAGTGATTCATCCTTTGAACAAATATCAGAAATTGACAAAGGAAGGAAGAAGAAGAACGTTGCGAAAAGGTCGCGCAAGTTCTACAATGGTCGTGCAAGTATACTTGAGAGCCTCAATAGTCACTCAAGTACACTTGCGTGCTGATGTTGGTCGCACAAGTGACTTGCGCGCCCTAAATAATAACCGCCCAGGGTCTTCTCCAGCCTATAAATAGACCCTTTGGGCCCCCCATTTAAGGGATGAACTTTTCCTTAAACTCAGATTTGAGCTCCCGGTGCCCCAGTCCCTTCTCAAAGTTTCCGAAACACTTCTAAAGTAATTTCATACCTAGAATGGAAGATCTAAAGAGGGGGAGGAAGGACTAAGTGTTGAAACTCATCAACACTTGTGCGCCTAAGTGGCCAGCCCTTAAGGGAAATGGTCACACTTGCGCGCCGCCTAACTCCTTCAATAGAACTTGCGCGCCACTCTTCTGGAAGAACCTAAAGATGATTCTAAAGGCTTTAACCAAAAGTCGCTCAAGTATTACCCTGCTAGTTAACCATCGCGCAATTAACCATGTGTCGCGCAGGTATACCTGCATGACCAAAACATGTGCGCCCATGCAGTACCTGCGCACCTGCCAGGACTTGCGCGCCCATGTCTTTTTGGGTGCCTTTTTTGCCCATTTAACCCCTACTATGCCATTCCACCTCTATTATTCAAGATTCAGTCTTCCAGACACTCTCCAATGCCATTTATGGAATTATTTCTTGATTTGACTTCCTTATCTGAAAGGAATTATGTGGAATAGTTTTCAAAACCTAGTGATTTACACATATTTATGTCACTAAAGATTGAGATTTCATTCATTCAACTTCATCCTTTAAGATGAGATAACTCCTTAACCTGGGCCTCCATTTCAAGAGTAATCCCCAGTCCCCTAATTTGGGCATCCTCCTCAGGAGTAAGCCCCAACCATAATTCATTAACCTGGGCCTCCTTTTCAAGAGTAAGCCCTAGTCTCAAACCTAGGCCTCCTTTTCAATAGTAAGCCCTAGTCTCAAACCTGGGCCTCCTTTTTAGGAATAAGCTCCAGTCATAATCATTATCTTGGGCCTCCTTTTCAGGAGTAAGCCCCAGTCCCTGAATTTGGGCATCCTCATCCAGAGTAAGCCCCAACTATAATTCATTAACATGGGCCTCCTTTTCAAGAGTAAGCCCTAGCCTCAAACCTGGGCCTCCTTTTTAGGAATAAGCCCCAGTCATAATCATTAACCTGGGACTCCTTTTAAGGATTAATCCCCAGTCCCCTAATTTAGGAATCCTCCTCAGGAGTAAGCCCCAACCATGATTCATTAACCTGGGCCTCCATTTCAAGAGTAATCCTCAGTCTCAAACCTGGGCCCCCTTTTCATGAGTAAGCCACAGTCCCCTAATTTGGGCATCCTCCTCAGGAGTAAGCCCCAAGTACCTTAATTTTTCAAATCCCTTAACCTGGGACTCCTTTTTAAAGAATATGCCCCAGTCATATATATGGGCATCTTTTTCACGAGTAATCCCCAATCTTAATTCCTCTTAACCAGTCCTAATTTAACTTTGATCTGGGATTCAATCACAGGAGTAAAAACCCAATCATAAGTCCTCTCCTAATTCAGGCCTCCTTTTCAGGAGTAAGCCCCAAATCAAAGTATTCAAATCTCCATGAAGCACATATAACTTTATGGACCCTGTTCTTGGATTTATTCCCTGAAGTAAATCCAAATCTTGATTTATCTGGGCAGTCATACATACATAAGTCCCATATTATTTCTTATGATTGCATCTTTCATGGAACAATTATCTGATTTTTACCAATACATCTTGTTTCTCACACCGATCATGACTCGCGTGAGCTTAGAGTGTAAAAGTAATTATGAAATCCTTCTTTGAGCCATCAATCATAAACATCATACTCCCTTACTCAAACTACATGGGTTCTAATTCCTTTTCTAAACAAAGGATACATAGGTAGCCCATCTGCGGGTTCGATCCTAACTCTGAAATAATCCATGTCCTTCTGAATGACAATAAACTTCAAGTGCCCCACTGAGTGGCTTTAAAACCAGCATGGTCATCATAATGACCAAGAGACTTTTACGTATCAAAGGATACCATTGACTAAGAATCTCTAACAAATACAGATGATTCTCTATCAATGATGAACCTCAAATACATATAAAAGAGTCTCTAAATTTCCTGCATATCGATTATTTATTGTCAGATCAAAAGGAAAACTCATTTTACACTTGGTAATGTAATAAGGATTCACGAACATAACTTAAATCTATAAAGAGAGTCCCGGAGTAGACAATAATTCCCCTCAAAAAGGTGTGATGAGTCCGACCTCCCATCCTCTCGACCAATGAAAATTCCTAAGCCTCATCAGTCCACAAAACTAATTAGCGCCTACCTTTGGAAAGTAGATCCAAATGGATATGGAATCATTGGATGTTTCCGGTTCTCTGAACAAACCCCTTAGAAACCAATTGGAATGTTTGAACCTTAAATCAAGGAGTTCATCCCCAAATTCCAAGGGAAACAAAAAATGGTGAACCTGATGTGAATCCTTAACCAAGTTAAAATGATGTTTTACATATTTGTTAGGCCCCTATTTAAAACTCAATGAGAGGGCCAACAAAAACAATCATTGACATATGTGCTCATCCAAAAGATGTAGTGGCTGAATTTATCTTCATTACGTCTGTTATATCAAACATGCACTCTTTTTCCAAGATTTTCTGCATTCTAAGAAATGGCTGCTCTCAAGTTCACACCTGTGAATACCGCTGTTGCGAATGCCACTACTGCTACTCCTGCTGGATCATCGTCCGCTCTGAGGACGATATCACCTACTCAGCGTCTTCAACACTGGGTATCAAATGTACCGGTTAAGGAGTACCGTCAACATGGTACCATCCCAACTCTGGAGGCTTTCCGACAAGCCCTCCAAGTGAACAACTCACACCGGTCATCCGGGAAACGACGAATAGTGATCAAGAAGAAGGCGATGCTGACTACCGTCTCCAACTAGTTCGGGTCGTTATCCTCGGAACGCAATCACCATTCGCTCCCTTATTCTGAGGAGGTGAATGAGCAGGTCCCTCAGGGCCTTAATTCAAGTAGACATGAGTCCTTCCCGAGGGTTCCCACCAACAATCACTGCTAGACTCGTGCGGCAGTGTGCCCTCAACATGATGAGGGTACCGACTCCAGGCATTCGGCTCAGGTTCCTCAAACCCGAGCAGGCAAGATGAATTTACAGAGGTGAAATCCGGTTAACAGTGATCAGGTTCTCATCTCTGCCATCTCTGTAGAAGTCCACCAACCTAACTTGGTGGCAAGCAATGAGCGGGCACACACACCTGCCCGTTTTAATTCCGTTGTCCAGCAGAATCATCTGGCAGCAGCACACCAATCTCGTCAGGCAATTCTGGCGGAGTATTATAGACAGGAACATACACCTGTTTATACGTCATCAGTTAGTCAGCAGGCTTGTATGACTACATATGATGGATCTCTTCAACCACGTTCGGCGAAGTGAAATCCGCAGGCACATACACCTACTAGTATTGATCAAGCCTACCAACAGTCTCACTTGGTAGCATTAAGAGAAGTCAGTCGGAAAGCTCTGACGACAAACATGAGGCAGACTCAACTCTCTGCCCATACAATTGAGTACTGTCAGGATTCACTGACAAGAAAAGGAGGACAAGAGCAGGCACATACACCTACTCCAAGCATGGAATGGATATATATCCCCATTCTGGTAGCTGAAGTCACCAAGCATATTTTATCAATGGTGAAAGAGCAGAAGCAAATCCCTGCTTATATTCTGGATGCTTTCCAGGATATTATAACAGCTTTAGCAGCATCTCAGGGAAAGACACATAAATCTATCCCTACCATTGGAGTGACACATCAACAGTTCACTCCGGAACAGACACACACATCTGTTCCAGTCCAAGAGGGTTGTGGGGCATACTCCCCCATATCATACGAACTACCAAGTCAGGAACATACACCTGATTTGAGTGGAGATTGTTAGCCTAACCTGTCCATCTTTCCTGATCCGACACATACACCTTCTCAGAGCAGCCACTTTTGTCAACAAGTTGTTTCCAACATGAGTAAGAAGGTGATTAAGAAAAAGACCCGCCCACCACAGTCAGGAGATCAAGAGCCAATCTGTAACAAGGCCTTGCTAGATGCTGGAGTTCTTGAAGCCCTCAAACAGTTATTTGTTGGAATTCAAGATTCTACTCCCTCATTTCTCAATAATGGGAACATTACCGAAGGTCTTAAACAGACACTTCCTCATCAAGGCTTTCTTCATGACAATTCGGTCGATCTCGAAGTTTCATCTTCAGATGAGAGCCACAGGAACCCTCTGTGTGGTCAGAAGACCAAGGAGTAAGAGATCTCATCTTTTGGTGTAACCCATTATGGTGGTCCTCTCCATGATGATGAATTTCGCTGCGAAAGTCCTCTCCGCAGTAGTGATTCACATTGCCCTGAAAATTCTGCAGTGGACAATGTAGTGCCGAGAAAGCCCTCTTATCTTGAGGCACTGGCAAATGCGAAACTAGTCATGACTGATGCTTCATCGCTAGCAGGTGAAATACTTTCTCAATCAGAAGATAACCTAGGGTGTAGGTCATTCTCCGAACCTCCTCTAATTCATGAATCTTTTAGTTTGATCAGTGATTTCTCTACCAATCCTGTTGAATCCAATGAAGCAACAATGAAGCACCAGCTCTGGTCAAAACAGGTAGAAGAATCTTCATCAAATGATAAAGAGGAAATGCTGAACATGAGAAAAAAACTGACGAAAGGTGAAGTGACAGTCATGTTTTGGCCTCTGGCTGACTCTTAGTATGACATTCCAGAAATAATGATGGAAGATGGAATTCATGATATTCGTCTTAACATATGGAAAAATCATTGTCAGTTGAAAAAGAAAGTATTATCTTTTGATGAATATGAAAATCTTGTTATGATAATAGAAGGGTTACAACGTCAGATTGATTTGGCATCTCTATCAGTCTCTCGATATCCGATGGCTGAAAAGTAGTAGAGAGCCCTTCAACGTTCATGCCTTGGCGCACTAAGAAAATTCCTTCAGCTAATTGCCAATGCCCCATCCGACATTCATGTCAGAGGATGGGGTGTTCATGGAGCACTACATTTCACGGTGCTCTCTAGTCAGCAAGGCCCGCTGAAAATGGTCTCATGCAATATTATTGCCCATGGCCGGCCATAGTCAATGGGCTTTGTTTGTAATCAAAAGCTTTCCCAGGAATAGGCTTCAACTAGTTCCTCTCAAATTCAATAAAACAGAGAAAAAGTTGTTGAATTACTCCAGCATCAGGCGAATGAGAATATTGAACAGGCCACTCGTATGAAGCAAGCACATCATCAAGTGACAGAAGTGTTGGAAATTATCCAATGGTCTTTTGAACCAGGTGATAAAACTGGATACAAATTAATGCATACAGCTAATTTTACGACTAAGGATCACAAGATCAGGAGAGCTTTTATGAAAGTCTCAGACATAGCATGTCAAGAGCCACCCCAGCTCTCCAGACTGGGGACTCTTTTAAACCAACCCTCAGAATTAACAAATAGGATTCGTGGAGTTGAGCGGGAACATCAGGAACAGCCCCAGTCCAACGGACTGGGGACTTTTTCAAATCATCAATCCCCTCCTCAGAGAAATTTGGTCTTTTCTCGATTGGGGAAGAATCCTTAAGAGGAACGAAGATCTAAATTATTAGGAGATTCCCTCCAAATTACGGTTCGTCAAGAAGTTCCTAAGGGATCGAATAAACAAAAGGAAATGTCTCATCAAAGACATGGAAGAAGACAATATCACAGAAATGCTGATAGAAGGGATGTGATATGTTATGCATCAATCAATCTCATCAATGCCGTTATTGCTGATCCACCAGATGAGGCTCACTCAGGGGACTCAGATGAAGAGGTTCCTACTCAAGAAGATGTAATCACCGACACAAATGAAGAAGGTGTGCGTACACAAAATCAAAGGGTTACTCAGAACCTTGGTAATCCTTCGAGTAACCCACTTCCCCCTCACCAAAAAGGATCCAAAAAAGGGAGGGGAAAGAATCAGGTTACATATCCTTCCTCTGGAGAAGGCCAATCGCTCTCACTAGAGCAAAGGTTTGCATAACAGGAAGAAGAAATAAAGCAATTAAGGAGGTTGAATGCATAACTACTTCAGAGTATTCTTCTTTTTAAGTGTGCTGGAGTTAGTCAGGCAAAGAAATTTGTTGCAGCTACTGAGATGGGTCAAGAATATCCTCCTCTATCAGTACACCCTCACAGGTCTAATCCTACGGGTCAAGTGCAACAACAGTTGGCAGTGCTACCATCAGTTGCAGCACCAACCACCACACCTGTCCAAGCTCCAGTCATTGCACCTACCCAAGTCCAAATTCAACCATATGTTTCTCAAAAGTTAATAACTACCATTGAGTCATTAACAGCTCGGTTAGAGACTATCGAAGGGAAACATGCATAGGTTCAACCAAAAAAGAAAGTTTACCCTGAATGGGTAGATTCAATCTCTCCTCCATCCAGTTTTGGAAACCCTGTATTCCGTATTTTCAATGGATCAGGTGACCCTGAATAGAATTTAATGCATTAAGTATCTTTTTGTGATCCTATGATGGGAACTCTGGAGCAGCAAGAAGCAGTAAAACTCAGATGCTTCGTACAGACCATGCAAGGACCAGCCTTTGTCACTTATACAAGTTTGAAATCCCGGTCAATTACTGGATGGGAAGATCTTCATCAACAATTCCATCTTCAGTTCATCTCAACTTTGCCAAAGACAACAATTTTTGATCTTACAAATTGTAAGCAAAGGGAGAATGAAAGCATATCATATTTCATTTCACGCTGGAAGGGATTAACATATTCCCTAAGATTAGCACTACCTCAAGAAGAATTGTTGCCAATCTGTGTGGAAAATTTGCGTGACGAGTTACGCACGCCGTTGATCCCTGTGAAATACACAGGAGGGTTTCGAGACCTTACTTCAATCGCTCAAAAGATTGAAGATTCCCTTATACAGGCTAAGGCTAAATCTCGTGTAATTCCATCAACTCCAGGAAGGATAATGGGTAAAGCAGAAACTGCTACAGTTATGCTTAAACAAGCACCTGTACCTGTTTCTACTTAAAAACCTTCATCTTCTCGAAGGTCTCCACCTCCTGAGCGCCAACAACAAAGGCCATTTCGTCCATATGATCAAAGAGATCAAAGACGAAAACAATTTGAGGATCTGAAGAGGAAAACATACTCTTTTCGAAATGAACAAGTTCCTGGTTACTTCATTTCGGCTCTGTAAAATAATCTGGTTCAATTGCCAATGCCCCAGAGGCCAAACAAGAAAGTAGATGAAGACCGTCCCAATTATTTCCCTATTCATCAAATTTTGGGGCATCCCATCCAGAAGTGTTTTTTCTTCAAATACCTCCTGCAAAAGATGGTTGACTCGGGACAAGTCAAACTAAAAGGTTCTTCAGGTCAGGTAGCATGTGTTACTACTACATTTCCAGAGGAGGAATGTAACATCCCAAGTATGTAATGAATAATATATATTTTTTATCTATGTCTATTAATGAATTAGATAGTGTTTTAGAGGCTTAAAATGAAAATAAATCCAATCTCAAGCATGGAATACACTAATATTTTTAAAAGATTGTTTTACTGCCTTTTGATGGAAAACCATTTTTAAATCTATCTTTTGAAAAATTTATAAGCTATGTTTTTCAAAATAAACTTATTATTTATGATTGGGACATCAAAATTTACTTTGTGTGAATTTTTTGTATTTCTCCGATAAAGTTCATTTTTAATGAATAGTGAAAATGTTGTATTTTAATTCAAAACCTTTTTTTAATCTAATTTATTTATATGATTAGATTATCTTTTGAATTGGTTTTGAAGTGGAATTAGAATATATTTTTACCATTTAATCCAATGGTGGTCATTGGAATCAATTTCACTTTGAAATTGGATTTAAACTGGTGTCAATCTTTTGATACTTATTGTTTCATAAAAACACGCTATTTGTCATGACCGCAGGAATTAATTATTAAATTAATTAATGTAACTTATATGATTTTAATTTTGTAAAATAGGCATCTTTTTTGAATTCAGAATATCAAATATAGCTTAGGGTGAAGTTTTGGTATTTTTCTGAAAAACATCAATTTTTGATGAATAGTGAAACCACTAAGTGGTAGTTAAAGAAACTAATTTTTCATTTAAATGAAACTTAACCACTTGTGTGATTTGATTTTCAAAAATACGACATACATGGTTTTCATTAAGAAGTAAAATGTGGTTCCATGAGATTAAAATAATTTTTTGGCGAATAGTAACTTTTTAGTTCTTAATCGCGATTAGTGGTAATTAGTGTAGTTTAAGGTAAAAATAATGTTTTAATAATATGAGATGAGCTTGACACATGTCCTACCCTCATTTGATGTGTCATGGACGACCAATAAAATCCATGGGTCAACTTGGGGACACCATGGAGCCACTTTGGTTGGGAAATGACATAAATAACTTTTTATTTAATGTTAAAGTAAAATTGACACAAACATGAGATGTTTTACTAAAACAATTTTTACATGGGGTTATACAAGTCATATTTTTGGTTATAAATAGTCATTGGAAAACTAAAAATATTTCATACATCATAGTATTTGTTTTATAATTTTTAGACTTTAAATAAATTAAATTATTTATGACATCATGATGATGCAGCGATTACCTCATTAATAAAGGATTTAAATAAAATGAAATGATAATGTAAAATCTATGAACTAAACATGTCCAAAACCTATTTTATTGGTGGATTTCTAACCCTTATCACCTTACCCTATAATTATATAAATTTGGGACCTTTTGAATCCGAAAATCATTTTAAAATAATGTAACATTTCTTTACTTTCCAAGAGTTCCCCTCCTCTCCTCTTATAAAAGGCACCCACCTCTACCTCCTTACCCACACTCCCAAAGCCTTTGGCTCGGCCAACCCCTGCCCATTTTGTCTCTAAAAATCCCTCTCTTACTCCTTGAAGCCTCACATTGGGCAGAAGTCTTCCCAATGAAGCCTTTGAGCTCAAACCAAAGGGCGTTACCCGATTTTAAGGTAATGTCTTCACTTGAGTCCTTTTGTTTTATTTTGCTTCTCCAACCCCCTAAAATCTTTTTATTCATTTATTTTGTAACAACTCCAGTATCTTAAATATACTAGAATGTTTTTATAAGAAGGATTAGAGCTAAAATTACACACACCTACATCTAATGGTTAAAGAACATACTGTTTCCGTGGATGGTGAATTTATGCCTCCCGAAATGATGATTGTTCAACATTCTTTTAACACCTTCAAAGGTGGCCATTAAGATGAAACTATATTTATATATGGTATATAATATGTTTATGTTTTCCTTAAGCTTCTGTATTCTTCATTTTGGGCATAACTTTATGGTTTCCATTATGGGTAAACGCGATATCTTCATTTAAGGAAGTGCGGACTACCGCCCCCTCAAGTGATTTGATTCGTTAAATACCATATGTGGGACGTATAAGGGATGGAACTATGATATTATATATGATATTATAATGGAATTATAATATACCTTTATATCATTATGATTCCATTCTATAAAATATGATATAGAAATGAAAGTAGCGTTCATGCGTACGTACGGCTTACCGTCTCCATGAACGGTGCATTTCATTTCTTACCTCTAAATGATTATGTAATATTATAAATGCATGAATGTACTGGATATATATGACATATATAATATCTAAATCATTAATAACATTATGGATATAATGGATACATGAACAACTTGTAACTATAAAGGGCTTATTTTTGACTCAAGTACCAATGATCGTTAAAACGACCGTTATTAACTTAAATAATTACATAGTGTTCATGACATGAAAATAAGTGATATAAAAGGAATAATGAACTTGAAAAAGGTTCTTAAACAAGTAGAAATTAACTCAAGTTTATTATTCAGGAGATTAAAGAACGATCGAGTCATGTCGGACCTGAGGTATGGGACTTCGTCTCAATCTCCTTTCATTGAGGCATATTTTGTTTTATACACAACATTCTTTTATACGGTGTATAAACCTCTTTGAATTTTACGATTATTCAAAAGGAATATTTTTTTACGAAGCGTTTACTAAATGACAAAAGGGAATGATTTTTTTGTCGTACGTATGCGGCGACAAAGACTTCTCCGCCGCCGTGACCATTATTTGAGTTTCGGCTTCCTCTACAAGCCATACATTTTTTTAAAAAGAAAAATAAATACCATGTTTTACTTTTCTTTTTTTGGTATTGAAAATGGTTTTCATAATGTTTTTATATCAATGTGTTAAATTGATATCTTGTGATTGAAAGGTGGAAATGTTATGTTTCCTTTATGCATGTTTTATGTGATACGATTATGTTGAGGTTCTTGGGAATTATTATGAAGATGGGTCGTTTCGTGATAAACTAAGGGCGGGTGAGCCCGATATAGCTCTCCAATGCATTGTGTAACGCGAAGGAGTGAAACATTAAGGTTTCTCCAAAGAGATTTAGGGAATATACTGTGATGGGTATTCCAAACGTAACCAAGAGGGTTAATCCCTACGTAATAATGTTATGAATGCCTCAAGTTACCTTTATGTCTTATGATTTCTATGATTTATTCATGATTTGATGAGGTATGTTAAAGTGCTTATGTTTTATGGGTAAATTATGATTTCATTCTTATGTATATATGTACCCATGTTTCCTTTCCATATTTTTATATCCCTTACTGAGATTTTTATGCTCATCCCAAGTTTTTTTGAAATGTTTTTCGTAGGTCAAGGGAAAGGTACATGATATGATTATAGTGTCAAGGAAGTGTCAAGAAATAATCCATGTTTTATTTTAAATATGTTTCCATTGATGGGAAAGAAGAATACTATCTTTATGTAACCACTTTGTTTATATGTGGAATGTAATTAAAGTTTTATGATCTAATTCTCTAAAACTCTAAACCCGAAAAGTTCCTCAATGTGTAATCTTGTAATAATTCAAGATTAAGTAAGGTTTAAGGCTGGGGCCTTATAATTGGTATCAGAGGACAGATTAGATAACTTTAGGAGTTAGAATTGTATTAAATTATTATCCAAAAATATATATTTTTTTATGGTCAAATTGAAGTGATATAGTATTTGAAGATTACCATGTTGCTTCATCTAAGACATGTTTGTTCAGAATGGTTTTCCGCAGAGGAAACAGGGAAGCAGTGCTAGGAAGGCATACAGAAGGAAATAACCTTCCGAATCAGCATCCTGAGATGGTCGGAATTGGAACTGAACAGTTTTTTGCAGTAATGGCGCAGTTGACTCAAGTGATAAATGGTGGTGGTATCCATGCACGAGATCAGCTAGATCAACCGTAGGGGAACATGTCAGTGGTAGAACATTTCATGAGGAAACATCCCCCATCATTCAGAGGATCATCTGAACCTGTGTTAGCTGAAGGGTGGATTAAAGCACTGGAGAAGATTTTCGATGTCATGGGGTGTTCACACAATCAAAAGGTTAGTCTTTCTGTTTACCGTTTGGAGGGTGAGGCAGATCAGTGGTGGTCTATGGTTAAAAATATCAGGGACGCCGATGAGATTGATGCTCTTGACTGGGATGAATTCAAAGGTATGTTTATTGAGAAGTATTTTCCTAAGGCTGTTTGACTTAGGATGGAAAATCAATTCTTGGAATTGAGGCAAGAGGAAGAATCAGTGGCTACCTATGAAGAAAGGTTCACTCGATTGGAAAGGTATGCTCCAAATTTTATCCGATACCTTGATAGTAAAATCAATCATTTTTACATAGGATTAAAGCCAAAATATCGAAGGGCATTAGCTTCTCGTGAGTTTAAAAGTTATGAAAAGCTTGTTCGATTTGCTGAGAAGGTGGAAATGGAGTTTGCCGATGATCAAGTGTTCTATAACAACCAACAGAATAAGAGACCTAGGTGGTAGGAGAAAGGTAAGAATTCTTCAAAAAAGTCTGATGGTAAGAAAACTATGTTTCCAGTTTGTGATAAATGTGGAAAAAGGCATGCTGGGGAATGTCTTCTGAATTATGGAAAGTGCTACCGATGTGGTAAGATGGGACATAAGGCTCATGATTACACTGAAAAGGATCAAGGTGAAGGTAAGACCAAATTTGATTTACAGGTAGCGAAATTTTATAAGTGCAATGAGATGGGTAACTATGCAAACGAGTGTCCGACAAAGATCTTGAGTGATGAGAAGCAGTTAGACTACAACCAGAAAGGGGTGGTGAAATCCTTTGCAACTACTTCAGCAGATGTCGGGCCATCAAATGAAGTTGTATCAGGTACTTTGTTTGTTTTTTCAGATTATGCCAGTGTGTTGTTTGATTCGAGGTCTACACATTCATTCATCTCTGAAAACTTTTCTAGTAAAATGGGAATACCATCTCAAGAAATGACTCCTGAACTTTTGGTAAAAACACCTGGGGGAAATGTTGAGGCAAAAAGAATTTATAAGAATCTTCCTATCCTTATATGTGGAAAGAACCTACTTGCAAACCTTATTGTTCTACCTCTAGTAGAGTTTGATGTTATCCTAGGTATGGATTGGCTCTCTATTTACCATGCTAAGATTGACTGTAGAGCTAAAGAAGTTTCTTTTCAGAAAGACTTTCAGTTTGTGTACAAGAATGAACCCTTACTGTTGATAACTTATCAAGAGGCTGAGAAACTTGTAAAAGATGGAAATGAATTTTACCTTGCACACATCGTTGAAAATAAAGGAACTGTTCAGATTAATGATGTGCCAGTGGTAAATGAGTATCCTGATGTTTTTCCTGATGAGTTTCCTGGAATAATACCAGATCGGGAAGTTGAATTTACTATTGACTTAGTTCCTGATGCTAAGACAATTTCAAAACCCCCTTATCGAATGGTTCAAATTGAACTTTTAGAGTTGAAGGAGCAATTGCAAGATTTATTAGAGAAAGGTTTCATTCGACCTAGCACATCACCATGGGGTGCTCCTGTTTTATTTGTTAAAAAGAAAGATGGTTCAATGAGACTTTGAATTGATTACAGAGCCTTGAAAAACATCACTATTAAGAACAAATATCCTTTCCCTCATATCGATGATTTGTTTGATCAGCTCCAGGGAGCTCAGTATTTTTCAAAGATTGAATTGAGATCGGGGTACCATCAGCTGAAGGTAAAGGAAGCAGACGTTCCGAAAACTGCGTTTCGTACAAGATATGGCCATTATGAATATGTAGTAATGCCTTTTGGGCTAACCAATTCACCTGCTGTATTCATGGACTTAATGAATAGAATTTTCCATGAGTTCTTGGATAAGTTTTTGGTGGTTTTAATTGATGATATTTTGGTGTTTTCTAAAAGTAAAGAGGAGCATGAAAGAAATTTAAGGGTTAGCTTGCAATCCTTAAAAGAAAAGAAATTGTATGGGAAATTCAGAAAGTGTGAATTTTGGTTGCAACAAATTTCTTTCCTTGGTCACATTGTTTCTAAAGATGGGATAACTGTTGATACTGCAAAAACAAAAGTTGTGGAAGACTGGCCAAGACCCAAAAATGTAACTGAGATTCATAGCTTCCTTGGTTTGGCAGGCTATTACCGATGGTTTGTTAGAAAGTTTTCACGGTTATCTAGTCCAATGACTAAGATAACTCGGAAGGGTGTTAAGTTTATCTGGACAAAAGAATGTGATGATTGTTTTCAGGAATTGAAAAGAAGATTGGTGAAAGCTCCAGTTTTGGCACTACCTTCCAGGAATGGTGAGTTTGTTATCTACAGTGATGCTTCATTGAAAGGACTTGGTTGCGTCCTAATGCAGAATGATTAGGTAATTTCTTATGCTTCACGACAGTTGAAAACTCATGAGGTAAATTACCCTACACATGATTTGGAATTAGCTGCTGTTGTTTTCGCTTTAAAAATTTGGAGGCATCATTTGTATGGAGTAATGTGGGAAATATATACTGATCACAAAAGTTTAAAGTATATATTCACTCAGAAAGAGTTAAACATGAGATAGAGGAGATGTCTGGAATTAATCAAGGATTATGATTGTACAATTCATTACCATCTGGGAAAATCAAATAAAGTGGCTGATGGTTTGAGTCGAAAAATTAATGCTTCATTAACAATGTTGCGTTTAGAACGTGGTCTTTTGGTTAAGGATTTGATGAACTTTGGCATAGAAGTTTTTGGCGCTGGATGTTCTTCTGTTTTGTTTCAGGTATCAGTCAGATCATATCTATCAGATAGAATCAAGCAAGCACAGAAGCAAGACACTGAGTTGCAGAAAAAGGTAGAGCTGGTTCAGAAAGGTAAGTTGCCTGAATTCAACATTGATAATGATTGTGTTTTGAGATTTGGGAAGAGATTGTGTGTGCCTTGTGATTCACAGTTGAAGAGAGATTTGTTATGTGAAGCTCATAGTTCTCCGTTTTCAGTTCATCCTGGCAGTACTAAGATGTAAAAAGATCTTCGGGAGTATTACTGGTGGGATGGAATGAAAAGAGATATTGCTGATTTTACTGTGAAGTGTTTGACATGTCAACAGGTTAAAGCAGAGAGGCAGTTACCAAAAGGGATGCTTCAGCCTTTACTAGTGCCAGAGTGGAAATGAGAGAATATATCCATGGACTTTGTTATGGGATTGCCGAAGACCCCTCGAGGTAATAATGAAATCTGGGTTATTGTTGATTGCTTGACTAAATCTGCTCATTTCCTTGCTATACGAGATACTTTCTCTCTAGATCAACTTTCCCATTTGTATCTTAAAGAGATATTCAGGTTAAATGGAGTTCCTCTCTCCATTGTATCCGATCGTGATCCCAGGTTTACTTCTAACTTTTGGAAAGGCCTTCAGAAGTCGTTGGGTACTGAATTAAATTTTAGTACAGCTTTTCATCCTCAATCAGATGGGCAGTCAGAACGAACAATTCAGACCTTGGAGGATATGCTACGAGTTTGTTCGATGGATTATCAGGGAAGTTGGGACCAACATCTTTCTTTGGTTGAATTTTCATATAATAACAGGTTTCATTCTAGTATACAGATGGCACCATTTGAGGCGTTATATGGGAAGCGGTGTCGAACTCCAGATTTTTGGGATGAAGTGGGTGAAAGGAAGTTGATGGGACCAGAATTGGTAGAAGAGATGGCAGAAAAAGTTCAGCTGATTCAGAAACACATGAGAACATCTCAGTGTAGGCAGAAGAGTTATGCGGACAACAGGAGGAAGGATCTATCTTTTGAGGTAGGTGATCATGTTTTTCTCAAAGTCTCACCATGGAAAAGTGTGATGCGATTTGGTAAGAAAGGAAAGCTGAGTCCAAGGTTCATTAGACCATATGAAATTCTGGAGATAGTTGGATCAATTGGATACCGGGTGGCTTTACCTCCGAGTTTATCTCAGTTACACAATGTTTTTCATGTTTCGATGCTGAGAAAGTATATGCCAGATCCATCTCATGTTTTGAGACCAAAGGTAGTTCAGCTGGAAGAGAACCCATCTTATGAGGAACAACCGGTCCAAATTCTTGAACACAGGGAGCAAGTGCTACGAAATAAGGTGATTAATCAGGTAATGTTTTTGTGAAAAAACCACATGATGGAAGAGGCAACATGAGAATCTGAAAATGCAATGAGGGATAAGTACCCCCATTTATTCGATAAGTAAATAAATTGCGGGGACATAATTTTCTAAAGGGGGGAAGGATGTAACATCCCAAGTAAGTAATGAATAATAGATATTTTTTATCTATGTATATTAATGAATTAGATAGTGTTTTAGAGGCTTAAAATGAAAATAAATCCAATCTTAAGCATGGAATACACTAATATTTTTAAAGGATTGTTTTGCTGCTTTTTGATGGCAAACCATTTTTAAATCTATCTTTTGACAATTTTATAATCTATGTTTGTCAAAATAAAATTATTATTTATGATTGGGACATCAAAATTTACTTTTTGTTAATTTTTGGTATTTTTCCGATAAAGTTCATTTTTTAATGAATAGTGAAAATGTTGTATTTTAATTCAAAACCACTTTTTAATCTAATTTATTTATATGATTAGATTATCTTTTGAATTGGTTTTGAAGTGGAATTAGAATATATTTTTACCATTTAATCCAATGGTTGTCATTGGAATCAATTTCACTTTGAAATTGGACTTAAACTGGTGTCAATCTTTTGATACTTATTGTTTCATAAAAACACGCTATTTGTCATGACAACGGGAATTAATTATTAAATTAATTAATGTAACTTATATGATGTGCATTTTGTAAAATAGACATCATTTTTGAATTCAGAATATCAAACATAGCTTAGGGTGATGTTTTGGTATTTTTCTGGAAAACATCAATTTTTGATGAATAGTGAAAGCACTAAATGTTAGTTAAAGAAGCTGATTTTTCGTTTAAATGAAACATAACCACTTCTGTGATTTGATTTTCAAAAATCGGACATACATGGTTGTCATTAAGAAGTAAAATGTGGTTCAATGAGATTAAAATAATTTTTTGGTAAATAGTAACTTTTAAGTTCTTAATCGCGATTAGTGGTAATTAGTGTAGTTTAAGGTAAAAATAATGTTTTAATAATATGAGATGGGCTTGACACATGTCCTAACCTAATTGGATGTGTCATGGACAACCAAGAAAATCCATGGGTAAACTTGGGGACCCCATGGAGCCACTTTGGTTGGGAAATGACATAAATAACTTTTTATTTAATGTTAAAGTAAAAATGACACAAACCTGAGATGTTTTACTAAAACAATTTTTACATGGGGTTATACAAGTCCGATTTTTGTTTATAAATAGTAATCTGAAAGATAAAAAGATTTCCTACATCATAGTATTTATTTTATAATTTTTAGACTTTAAATAAATTAAATTATTTATGACATCATGATGATGCAGCGATTACCTCATTAATAAAGGATTTAAATAAAATGAAATGGTAATGTAAAATCTATGAACTAAACATGTCCAAAACCTATTTGATGGGTGGATTTATAAAACGTATCACCTTACCCTATAATTATATCAATTTGGGACCTTTTGAATCCGAAACTCATTTTAAAATAATGTAACATTTCTTTACTTTCCAAGAGTGCCCCTCCTCTCCTCTTATAAAGCCCCCCACCTCTACCTCCTTATCCACACTCCCAAATACTTTGGCTCGGCCAAACCCTGACCATTTTGTCTCTCCACATCCCCCTCTTACTCCTTGAAGCATCACTTTGGGACGAAGTCTTCCCAAGGAAGCCTTTGAGCTCAAACCAAAGGAATTTACCCGATTTTAAGGTAATGTCTTCACTTGAGTCCTTTGGTTTTATTTTGCTTCTCCAACCCCCTAAACTCTTTTTATTCATTTCTTTTGTAACAACTCCAATATCTTCAATATACTAGTATGTTGTTATAAGAAGGATTAGATCTACACTTACACACACCTACATCTAATGGATAAAGAACATACTGTTTCTGTGGATGGTGAATTTATGCCTTCCGAAACGATGTTTGTTCAACATTATTTTAACACCTTCAAAGGTGGCCATTAAGATGACACTATATTTATATATGATATATAATATGTTTATGTTTTCCTTAATCTTCTGTATTTTTCATTTTGGTCATACCTTTATGGTTTCCATTATGGGTAACCGCGATATCTTCATTTAAGGAAGTGCGAATTACCGCCCCCTCAAGTGATTTGATTCGTTAAATACCATATGTGAGATGTATAAGGGATGGAACTATGATATTATATATGATATTATACTGGAATTATAATATACCTTTATATCATTATGATTCCATTCTATAAAATACGAAATAGAAATGAAAGTAGCATTCATGCGTACGTACGACTTACCATCTCCATGAACGGTGCATTTCATTTCTTACATCTAAATGATTATGTAATATTATAAATACATGAATGTACTGGATATATATGAAATATATAATATCTACATCATGAATATCATTCTGGATATAATTTATACATGAACAACTTGTAATTATAAAGGGCTTATTTTTGACTCAAGTACCAATGATCGTTAAAACGACCATTATTAACTTAAATAATTACATAGTGTTAATGACATGGCAATAAGTGATATAGAAGGAATAATGAACTTGAAAAAGGTTCTTAAACAAGTAGAAATTAACTCAAGTTTATTATTCAGGAGATTAAATAACGACCGAGTCAAGTCGGACCCAAGGTATGGGACTTTGTCTCAATCTCCTTTTATTGAGGCATATTTTGTTTTATACACAACCTTTTTTATACGGTGTATAAACCCATTAGAATTTTATGTTTATTCAAAAGGAATCTTTTTTTACAAAGCGTTTACTAAACGACAAAAGGGAATGTTTTTTTGTCGTACGTATGCGGTGACAACGACTTCTCTGCCGTCGTGACCATTATTTGAGTTTCGGCTTCCTCTACAAGCCATACCTTTTTTTAAAAAAGAAAAATAAATACCATGTTTTACTTTTCATTTTTTGGTATTGAAAATGGTTTTCATAATGTTTTTATATCAATGTGTTGTATTGATATCTTGTGATTGAAAGGTGGAAATGTTATGTTTCCTTTATGCATGTTTTATGTGATACGATTATGTTGAGGTTCTTGGGAATTATTATGAAGATGGGTGGTTCCGTGATAAACTAAGGGCGGGTGAGCCCGATATAGCTCTCCAATGCATTGGGTAACGCAAAGGAGTGAAATGTTAAGGTTTCTCCGAAGAGATTTAGGGAATATACTGTGATGGGTATTCCAAACGTAACCAAGAGGGTTACTCCCTACGTAAGAATGTTATGAATGCCTCAAGTTACCTTTATGTATTATGATTTCTATGATTTATTCATGATTTGATGAGGTATGTTAAAGTGCATATGTTTTATGGGTAAATTATGATTTCATTATTATGTATATATGTACCCATGTTTCCTTTCCATATTTTTATATCCCTTACTGAGATTTTTATGCTCATCCCAAGTTTGTTTGAAATGTTTTTCACAGGTCAAGGGAAAGGTACATGATATGATGATAGTGTCAAGGAAGTTTCAAGAAAGAATCCATGTTTATTTTAAATATGCTTCCATTGATGGGAAAGAAGAATACTATCTTTATGTAACCACTTTGTTTATATATGGAATGTAATGCAAGTTTTATGATCTAATTCTCTAAAACTCTAAACCCGAAAAGATCCTCAATGTGTAATCTTGTAATAATTCAAGATTAAGTAAGGATTATGGCAGGGGCCTTATAAGGAAGGAAAATGGAAAGAAGTCAAAATAAAAAATGCACAAAAGTATGATGATTGGATGGCCAGAAAGACAATCAACCAAACTCATGCTATTTTGCGAACACAATTAAAGAAACTGATTGTGTTTTCTGCCATGAATGTTGCGGGAAAACACTCTTCGTCAGAGGGAAAGTCCACAAAGAAACGACATGATTCAAAAAAGAAAAAGAATCAGAAGAAGATGATTATGTGTCAATGCCTAAATTGTCTTTGACTCTAGAAGACTTCATGCCATCTACTTCAAATCCACAGGCACCGCCCCACCAAATGGCACAACCTAAACTGGCTAATCAGGCAGAGTCTTCATCAGACGAAGAGTTAATCTTCGGTTCTGTTAATATGATTCAATTAACAGATCCCTATGCCAGTCGCAGTTTCGATTTCGATGAGCCTGAATTCCCTGTATCAAATAGGGGAATCAGAGGAAGTTCCAGAGGCTCAGGATATAGGGTAAAACATGGATCTATCAGAAGCCACTATTCCAATTCTACCCCTTCTAGAACTGTGTACGCAGCAAAACTCGTGGTAGAGCCCTTCAGCGAGCTCAGCAAGAACAAGCAAGTTCTTCTACCAATAGCAAATTCAGTCCTGTCATAGTTATTTTGGAAGACCGGTTGAAAGTTCCATCTTCTTCTTCTCAGAAAGTAAATAGATATAATCGGTCTAAGCTTCCAAAACCAGGAATATTTCCAACTCCTATCCCAATACAAGATGCATCAAATTCCAAAGCATCTTCTTCCAAGGTACCTGCTAAAACACATATTACTGTTGGGAAACGCAGACCTCTGGATCAAAAGTATGACATATTGAAACACTTGGCCCAAGTACTAGCCAAGTTATCAATTATGGATGATTTAAATCTTTCAAAAGATCTTTGGGAAGCACTCATCAAGGCTTTGTCAAGTCCTCAGGGGCTTGAAACTGAAATTGTTGATGCTGAAGTCTATCACATAGAGAATAATCCTACAGAATTCCATGCAGTAATATCTTTTTCTGATGAAGATGAAGATGATGTTGTGCATGGGAGTATTAGACCTTTGTACATATCTGGAAAGGTTAATGGCGTAGACGTCCGAAGAGCTTTCATTGACAATGGTTCAGGAGTCAACCTCATGCCCATTCATACACTTCGTCGATTGGGCCTCATAGAATCTGATTTATCTCCTTCTACCATGATTTTACAAGGATATGATAAAAATGAACAAGAAACACTGGGCGAAGTTACACTCAGAACTCAGTTTGGAGATCTTGTATCCAACTCAGATTTCATGGTTGTTGATCAAAACTCAGCCTTCAACATCTTGCTTGGAAGACCCTGGCTATATCAACATGCAACTATCCTTTCATCATACCATCAATGTATCAAATATTGTTTTGATGGTCAAGTTGGGACATTGTATGGTGATAAGGCCTCATTCAAGACATGTGAGTCGCAATACATTGCACCGGAATTCTATCACATGAAGGGAAGGGAGAAATCCACAACAAAGGAGATTACCAAAGTTAATGCTCCATATGGTTTAGAGAAAATTCCAGTAAATCTATTTACACATGTTAGTACAAATTATGTGTTGCCAATCAGTCAAATTGACAAGATATACCCAAATCAAAATACTCTTATGGAAAGATTCATAATGTCAGCTATGGCAATCGAGCCAGACAACATGGGAGAAATTGGTAACCCACCAAGCAGTAATGAAAGCACAACTGGCGACGTATTCATTTCATCTGCTGAAAACCAACAAGTCTATACTTTTCCAATTAGGCCAGAAAAAGTTATAGAAACATTGGAGGTGAACAATGATGTCGATTCTCAATCCATCATCTCCTCTTTATTACCCAAAGAAGACCCTTCATCAACAATCGGGTCGGAAATGGAAGCTTCTTCTTCAAGATATGCAAATTTTGACATCTCTTCTGATAATGAAAATTCTTCTTTATCATGTACTATGCAAGTAGAAATGGAAGAAATAACACATGATGAAGAAGAAGAGGAAGATATCAGAGATGCTCCTCCAACATTTGAAGAGGGCATCTCTACCACTGTGGATGAACTCAAGGAAATAAATATGGGTACAAAAGAAGATCCACGCCCCACTTTAATCAATGTGGCCATGACTCTTGAAGAGCAATAAATGTAGATTTCTTTTTTAAAGAAAAATAGAGATTTATTTTCTTGGAACTATACAGAAATGCTCGGGCTTGATCCTGATGTTTCTACTCATCATTTGGGTTTACCTGAAGAACATCAAGGATTTAAGCAAGCCATGAGAAGAACACACCCAACTTATGCTTCCAAAATTGAAGCTGAAGTGGATAAACTTATCAAAGATAACTTCTTCAGAAAAGTTCAGTATCCCAAGTGGTTGGCTAATATTGTCCCTGTAAAGAATAAGAACGGACAAATTAGAGTTTTCATCGATTTCAGATATCTTAATCGACATTGTCCTAAGGATGATTTCCCAGTTCCGATTATAGAAATTTTAATTGATGAAACAACTGGCTATGAAGCACTTTCCTTCATGGATGGATATTCTGGATATAATCACATCCGAATGGCCCCAGAAGATGAGGAATCCACAGCGTTCAGAGCCCCTCAGAATGTGTTTTGCTACCGGGTAATGCCCTTTGTCTTAAAGAATGCAGGTGCAACATATCAGCGTGCCATGCATCGTATCTTCAAACCCTTCTTATGGAAGTATGTTGAATTCTATGTAGACAATTTGGTGGTTAAATGCAAACAATGTTCTAATCACTTGGCTGATTTGGAAGTCATATTCTGCAAGCTTTGACAACATAATTTGAAGATGAACCCCTTAAAATGAGCTTTTGGGGGTAACCTCAGGAAAATTTCTTGGCTTTGTTGTACGCCATCGTGGTATTGAAGTCGATGCTAAGAAGACCAAGTCAATCCTTGGTATGTCACCTACTCTATATTTGAAAGAATTAAGAAGAATTCAAGGACACTTAGCCTATATGCGGCGTTTCATCGCTAATTTGGCAGGAAAAAGTTTACCCTTCACCAAATTGATGAAGAAGGGAGTCACTTACTAGTGGACTGAAGAATGTGAAGAAGCATACGATACTCTCAAGAAATACCTATTGAGTCTATCGGTACTCATGCCACCTATTGAAGGAAGACCACTTATCCTCTACATGACAGCTATAGAGCGATCATTGGGTGCCTTTCTTGCTCAAAAGAATGATGCTGGGAATGAAAACAGCCTCTACTATCTCAGTTGAACTATGCTTCATGCTGAAACCCGGTATTCATGTATTGAAAAGTGCTGTCTGGCATTAATCTTTGCAGTTCAGATGTTGAGACACTACCTGCAACATCACTAGGTCCAATTGGTATCTCACAATAACCCGCTCAAATTCATAATTAGTCCTCCAATTCTTACAGGACGTCTGGCATGGTGGGCAGTTATTTTGCAGCAATTCAACATTCATTATGTGTCTCAAAAGGCGATAAAGGGCCAAGATCTGGCTGATTTCCTGGCTGAACACCCTTCAGTGGGATACACATCTTCAGATATTTAACTCCCTGATGAGGAAGTCTTCTCTATTCAAGAAAGTCCTCAAGCATGGGAAATGTATTTTGATGGTGCTTCCAGAAGTCCAACAGGGAGGAAAATGGAAAATAATAAATTCAACAAAGTTGGCTTAGGAATTGTTCTCATTTCTCTAGAAAAGGTAGTGTTACCTTATTCCTTCTTATAGTGGGAAGGTGATACAAATAATGAAGCAGAATACCAAGATCTCATCGCAGGCTTGTAATTAGTGCTTCAAGCACAAATGAATCACTTAAAGGTGAAAGGTGATTCAAACCTGGTAATCAAACAAGTCAATGGGGATTATGCCATCAGAAAAGAAGAAATAATCCCTTTGTATGATTATGTCAGAGAGTTAATGGCAGAATTCCCTTTGGAACCAACATTTTCTTATACCCCAAGATCACAAAGTGCTCAAGCTGATGCATTGGCTAATATAGCCACAACTCTGGCAGATCCAAATCGGGACGAGACAACCATCAGTATTGCCCACCGTCATGAAATTTCACCTTATGTTCGAATTAGAATAGAGGAAATTAATGAAATTAGTCCAATTCATGAACCGTATGGTCATACTACAGGATGGATGTCACCTATTTGGGAATACCTTCAAAATGGAACACTTCCACCTGATAGAGCCGGAAAAGAACAAATCCGGCGACGTGTGGTCAATTTTACTCTTTATGATATCCCGGATCACCTAGTGAAAATTCTATACAAACGTGGTTTTTATGGAGTTCTCTTCAGATGCATTGATGATGAAGAGACAATGGCTGTCATGAAAGAAGTGCATGTAGGAGTCTGTGGTGCCCACCAGTTTGGACATAGACTCTTTGATCAGATTCGAAGGCTTGGATACTTTTGGCCTTCAATGATACAAGATTGTGTTGATTTCACAAAGAAGTGTCATTTATAACAAGTACATTCCAACTTCATTCATCAACCTCCAGAGTTACTTCATACAGCTAAATACTCATGGCCATTTTCCACATGGGGAATGGATGTGGTGGGACCTTACCCTTCGGCTACGACCAAGCAGTTTAAGTACATTCTTACTGCTACTGACTTCTTTTCCAAATCGGAAAAGGCAATACCTCTCAGGGAAGTCAGTTCTAAATGCATTGTTAGCTTCATCATGTCGAACATCATTACCAGATTTGGTGTCCCTCATACCATATTGACGGACAATGGCACAAATTTCTTGTTCATCTGAGGTGAAGAAGTTGTATCAAGAATACAACATCAAATCCAACCATTCATCTCGGTATCATGCAGCGGCCAATGACCAGATAGAAGCCTTTAACAAGACTCTTTCAAATATACTGAAAAAGATGGTGGATAAAGATAAGAATTCATGTCCTGATAAACTCTTTCATGATTTATGGGCTTATCAGACTACCACCCACACTGCAACGCGGTCAACTCCATATTCATTGGTATATGGAACAGAAGCAGTATTGATAATTGAAGTTCATCTACCCTCGCTCAGAGTTTCCATTTGTGATCAATCATATACAGATGAACAATCTCAAATAGATTGAATGAATTGGAACGGTTAGATGAGAAAAGATTGTGCACTTTGCACCACTTGGAAGTCTATCAGAATCTAATAGAACGAGCTTTTAACAAAAAAGTTCGTCTTCATTAATTCACTCAGGGAGAATTGGTATTAGTTCTTAGAACTACAATGATACCAAGAAAGAAACCTCCCAAGCCTGAGCCAAAATGGGAAGGACCTTACTCAATACATAGGGTCTACTCCAATGGAGCTTATTCATTAATCTTGATGGATGTAGTACTCATCACTACTCCAACCAATGCCAGATTTTTGAAGAAGTATTTTGTATAAACACAAAATATATCATCCATGGTCCAATATGACCTTAAAATGCAACTAGGTCCTGTATGAACTTAAACTACACCATGGTCCAGTATGACCTTAAACTGCAACTAGGTCCAATATAAACTTAAATTACACCGTGGTCCAGTATGACCTTAAACTGCAACTAGGTCCTATTTGACCTTAAACTACATAAATGGTCTAGTATGACCTTAAACTGCATCATCAACATTCCATGCATATGACCCTAAACTATTTGCAAGTACCTTACATCCGCAAGATGTTAAACTGTGATGTCCTAACTACATGATGCTAAACTGTATAAAAGTCCCTTACATCTAGAAAGACGTTAAAATACATAATCATCAAAGGTCCTGTATGACCTTAAACTACACCACTGTCCAGCAAGATGTTAAACTGCATCATCAAGGGTCCATGCATATGACCCTAAACTATTTGCACATATGTCCAACATGACATTAAACTGTGTCTCCTTCATCTTCCTTTCTATATGAAATTAAATTATACTGCCATGGTCCATATATATGACCTTAAACTATTTGAACTTCTATCCCACATGACATTAAACTGTGAAAAAAGTTCCCTAAATGGTCCGGTATGGCCTTAAACTGCACCACCATCCAGCAAGACGTTAAACTGCATCATCAACGGTCCATGCATATGACCCTAAACTATTTTTATTCCTTTCGTCTCACATGACGTTAAACTGTGACGTCTTAACTACATGACGCTAAACTGTATAGAAGTCCCTTACGTCCAGCATGACATTAAACCGCACCATCCACAGTCCATGCATATGAACTTAAACTATTCACACTTTCGTCCAACATGACGCTAAACTGTATCATCCCTTTTTCGTCCAACATGACGTTAAACTGTGAAAAGTCCCTAATACGTCCAACATGACGTTAAATGGTGTACTCTTTTGTCCTCACTGCATGAAATTAAACTGCACAGTCCCCCTTTCATCCAACATGACGTTAAACTATATTATCCCCATCATCCTAACTACATGACACTAAACTGTACAGAAAGTCCTTGATATGTCGTACATGACATTAAACTTTACTTTGTCCCTGCTACATGACCTTAAACTGTGCAACACTAATAGTCCTAACTACAAGTCTTTAAACTACATAGTCCCTTTATATGTCCTACATGACATTAAACTATGCATCGTTAAGGTTGTTGTTACCTCTTGTTTCTCACACCGAGTATGACTCACATGAGCTTAGAGAAAACCTCAACCATAACACTCTCTCTAGGCTACTAACCATGTGTAAGTCCCAACAACATCATTTTTTAGGTTGTTGTCCCCAAGAACAACTTGATCATTAATTCATTCTTTAATTGAACCACGCAGACTTTGATCGTTGCCTTCCAGGCTGGGTATGTAGGTAACCTCACAAGGTTCAAGCCTAAAATCAATCTTTTCACATCAGTTCACCTCCATATTATATGATGTTGATTCGTGAAACCATCCTCTAGAATCAATATCTTTAAATTGGTTCACTTTCATCCTTGTTATACGATGTTAAACTATACAACACTTTTTTCCAGTATGACAATAAACTACAATATTCTTTGATACCCTCACCTGATAGGGAACCATTACTTATAATGATTTTTCAATCATGTTTCATTTCAAAGACTACGTGCATACATGACAATTCCCAAACCTTTTATCTTGGGTTAAACCATCATTGCACTAAAGTCCCCTTTCACCCTTCACATGTAAGAACCAAATCTGTATAGAGGGTATTTCTAGAACTATGTGGGCTTGATTTCCATCCTTATGGGATACGTAGGAATGTTCGAGTGTCCCTCGAATCCAGCCCCAAGTCTTTGGGCCTAACCCCAAATTCTACTTTCAGTCCCCTGGCTGAAAAGTCCCCATGAAAACACACACTGTGTATTTCTTATAATGGTCCAAGCTCTATGAACCTAAACTATGATCTCTAATCCTTTTGTCCCACATGACTTTAAACTATAGTTTAAGAACTATGTATGGCTTGATTCCCATCCTTATGGGATACGTAGTGAAGTCCAACATTTCAATTTAGGACCCAACCACAACATGATTTTGGTCAGCATTGATCTGTGTATCTTTGTATACATTGGAAAATACCCATATTTATGTGTTGTAATCCTAAACATAAATATTTTCAGATCTTCATAACCCTTTTTTTGACTTCTAGTCACAAAAATGTCAAAATTCTGAGAGTTCTTTTGCCTGACTATGCAATACGTGCCCTTAGGCGGCCTTGCATAAACAGTCTACATAATAGACTTGTCAGCCAAAAGATATTATTATTTGACTATGCAGCCAATGCCCTTAGGTGGCCCTGCATAATTCAACCCCCTAACGGTTTTGTTAAATAATGGTAACTTTATTATTGGGAAGAAATCCTCTTTTTTCCTTATTATTCTTAAATGACAGTATGTAGGGATCCGAAAAAATAGCCATCCTTAACATATTTGTCCCACATCCTTTTTCATGATCTGAAAGTATTCAAGTCTATGGTTTATATTCTCCTTCCCTATATTTGGGTCAGAACTTCGTAGGAGTAATATCCATCCAGTTCTTCGATAATATTGTTTGGAAATATCTTTTCCATATTCAAGTAACTCTTTCCATACAAAAAAATCTATACTTTGGAAAATTTTAATCTCCATAAACTTTCACTGGATTTTAGCACCAGGAAGGTAAATTTATCAGAGTTCTTTTGCCTGACTATGCAGCACGTGCCCTTAGGTGGCCTTGCATAAGTAGTCTACATAACAGACCTGTCAGCCAAAGGATGCTATTTATTTGACTATGCAGCCAATGCCCTTAGGTGGCCCTACATAATTCAACCCCCTAACGGGTTTGTTAAATAATGGTAACTTCATTCTCGGTAACTACTTCTTATAATGCCTTTTTATCTCTTTTTCATATCATTCCTCAAATTCAAATATTCGTAAGTCATAGTTTACATTTTTTCCCTCATACTTGATTATGGTACTATTTTTTCAGATGAATTGTCAAGGAATTGAGTCAATTTTAATCCATTTCGGTTAAAGATATTTTGACCTTAATCTTTAGCCTTTTTAGTCTAACATGAATGACATTAAACTGCCAGATTTCTTATTTCTTCTCACCTCAAAGTAAAATCCTCTTTTCCTTCCGGATCCAACTCTGAGGGGGGACTTTTGATGACACTCCTTTCATAACAGAATCTAACGATTGGAAAAGGGGAATATCTGAGATCAAAGTGATTCATCCTTTGAACAAATATCAAAAATTGACAAAGGATGGAAGAAGAAGAACATTGCGCAAAGGTCACACAAGTTCTACAATGGTCGCGCCAGTATACTTGCGTGCCTCAATGGTCGCGCAAGTACACTTGCGCGCCGATGTTGGTCGTGCAAGTGACTTGCGTACCCTAAATGATAACCGTCCAGGGTCTTCTCCAGCTTATAAATAGACCTTGTGGGCCCCCATTTAAAAGAGGGATTTATCCAGAAACTCAGATTTGAGCTCCCGGTGCCCTATTCCCTTCTCAAAGCTTCTGAAACACTTCTAAGGTAATTTCTTACCTAGAAAGGAAGATCTAAAGAGGGGGAGGAAGGCCTAAGTGTTGAAAATCATCAACACTTGCGCGCCTAAGTGTCCAGCCCTTAAGGGAAATTTTCACACTTGTGCGCCGCCTAACTCCTTAAATAGAACTTGCACGCCACTCTTCTGGAAGAACCTCAATATTATTATAAAGGCTTTAACCAAGAGTCGCTCAAGTATTACCTTGCTGGTTAACCGTCGCGCAATTACCCATGTGTCGCGCAGGGATACCTGCATGAGCAAAAATTGCGCGCCCACGCAGTACCTGCGCGCCTGCCAAGACTTGTGCGCCCCTGCATTTTTGGGTGCCTTTCTTGCCCATTTAACCCCTCTTATGCCATTCCACCTCTCCTATTAAAGATTCAGTCTTCAAGACACTCTTCAATTCCATTTATGGCATGATTTCTTGATTTGAATTCCTTATCTGAAAGGAATTCTGTGGAATATCTCTCAAAACCTAGTGATTTACACATCTTTATGTCACTAAATATTGAGATTTCATTCATTCAACCTCATCCTTTAAGATGAGAAAACTCATTAACCTGGGACTCCTTTTGAAGAGTAAGCCCCAGTCCCCTAATTTTAGAATCCTCTTCAGGAGTTAGCCCCAACCATAATTCATTAACCTATGCCTCCTTTTCAAGAGTAATCCCCAGTCTCAAACCTGGGCCTCCTTTTCAGAAATAAGCCCCAGTCATAATCATTAACCTGGGCCTCCTTTTCAGGAGTAATAACCAATCCCCTAATTTGAGAATCCTCCTCAGGAGTAAGCCCCAACCATAATTCATTAACATGGGCCTCCTTTTCAAGAGTATGCCCCAGTCTCAAACTTGTGCCTCCTTTTCAGGAATAAGCCCCCAGTCATAATCATTAACCTGGGCCTCCTTTTCAGGAGTAAGCCCCAGTCCCCTAATTTGGGCATCCTCCTCAGAAGTAAGCCCCAACCATAATTCATTAACCTAGGCCTCCTTTTCAAGAGTAAGCCCCAGTATCAAACCTGGGCCTCCTTTTCAAGAGTAAGCCCCAGTCCCCAAATTTGGGTATCATACTCAAGAGTAAGCCCCAAGTCCCTTAATTTTTCAAATCCCTTAACCTGGGACTCTTTTTTCCGGAATAAGCCCCAGTCCTAAATATGGGTATCCCCTTCAGGAGTAAGCCCCAGTCTTAATTCCTCTTAACCAGTCCTAATTTACATTTGATCTGGGATTCCTTCTCAGGAGTAAAAACCCAATCATAAGTCCTCTCCTAATTTGGGCCTCCTTTTTAAGAGTAAGACCCAAGTCAGAGTATTCAAATCTCCATGAAGCAAATATACCTTTATGGACCCTGTTCCTGGATTTCTTCCCTGAAGTAAATCCAAATCTTCATTTATCTGGGCAGTCATACATACATAAGTCCCACATTATTTCTTATGATTTCATCTTTCATGGCACAATTATCTGATTTTTACCAATACCTCTTGTTTCTCACACCGAGAATGTATCATATGAGCTTAGAGTGTAAAAGTAATTATGAAATCCTTCTTGGAGCCATCAATAATAAACATCATACTCCCTTACTCGAACTACATGGGTTCTGATTGCTTTTCTAACCAAAAGATACCTAGGTTGCCCATCTGCGGGTTTGATCCCAACTCTGAAATAATCAATGTCCTTATGAAGGACAATAAACTTCAAGTGCCCCACTGAGTGGATTTAAAACCAGCATGGTCATCATAATGACCAAGAGGCTTTTACGTATCAAAGGATACCATTGACTAAGAATCTCTAACAAATACAGATGATTATCTATCAATGACGAAACTCGAATACTTAAAAAAGAATATCTAAATTTCCTACATATCGATCATTGATTGTCATATCTAAAGGAAAGATCATTTTATACTTGGTAATGTAATAAGGATTCACAAACATAACTTAAATCTATAAAGAGAGCCCCAGAGTAGACAACAATTCCCCTCAAAAAGGTGTGATGAGTCCGACCTCCCATACTCCCGACCAATGAAAATTCCTAAGCCTCATCAGTCCATAAAACTAATGAGCGCCTACCTTTGGAAAGTAGGTCCAAATGGATATGGAATCATTGGATGTTTCCAGTTCTACAAACAAACCCATTAGAAACCGATCGGAATGTTTGAACCATCAATCAAGGAGGTCATCCCCGAATTCTGAGGGAAACAGTATTTTAAGGTCATGTGGAAAGATTGATGAATGCAATTTAACGCCATTCATTGAATGTAGTCATGTTGTGAAAGGAGAATATACAGGGGGTGGTGTAACTCCTCGATATTCTGTGAATAATTTTTTTGAATTAATTTAATATTTTTGAAATTTTTCATTTCACACACCATTGAATATATATTTGGTTATAAGAAGGAACTAAGTGTGTGTTATGTTATATGATACAATAATTCAATATTATCTTACATGAAAAATAAATTTTATCTTTATCTTCACAGAACAATGATGTAATCTTGCATTACATGTAAGACTGACTTTCCACGACGTATTACGTAACATGCAAGACCGAGTGTTACCGAACCATAATATAGTATGAAAAATATAATTATTTAATATAATATGATATAAAAAAGTTGTTAAATTTAGGTTTATTAATATTATTAAAAAAGTTAAAGATATATATTTTTGAATTAATTGGTTTCCGATTAATTTGAAATTAATATATAAACCAAATGAATATAATGGGAATAATTTTTTAAAAGTCTTTTTTATGAGAAAAAAGTGATTTATCTTAATAAGTTAAATTAATTATCATTATTTAATTTTATTAATTAAATTTATATATTATATATTAAATAAAATATTATTTTACATTCATCAAATAGACTTTATTGGCCTAAAATAAGAAAAAACATCATTTTTCACATAAAAACCTATATTTTTTTAAAAGAAATTTTACCACCTTTTAAGGGTGCACATATTTTAAATCCGAAATATAGAACAATTATTTATTTTATATTAAAAAATAAACATCATTTTTTAAAATTGAAACATAAAAATCAGGAGAGGTTTAATTTTTGGCATTTTTCTGTGAAGATTCATTTTTTCATGAATTGTAAAAAATACACAATTTCAAATCAAAACTACTTTTTTGTCTAATTAATTTATAAGTATAAATTATATTTTTGATTTGTTTTAAAGTTTATTTAATTTTTTTATAAAAATTAATACAGCTCAGGTCATTGGAATCACTTTCTCTTTGAATCTGGACATCAAAACATAGGAGATGTTTGGACATTTTTACTTTAGAAACCAACTATGTCATCTCATATATCGAATTAAATTTACACCAATTTCCACCACTTCAGTGATTTGAATTTGAAAAATTCATTCCATATTTTTAATGTTAATAATTTATAATTTATAATATGTTCAAATTATTTTTTTATGAAAAAAATTTGTAAAGGTGATTAAAATTAATAACAATTATTTAGAGAAAATTTATCTTAACAAGGGATTAAAACTTAAACATATGGGATAAAATGACCAAGAAATTTTTCTAAAATATATGAAATTTATATATTTCAACCCTATAATCTATTTTATTGGATTAGGAATATTATTAGAGCCACATTTTATGGGAAAACGTGGGTGAAATTACCTTTTTCAAAAATTACAAGAATCTGACTTCTCCCCCACTATAAAAAGGTACCCACCCCTCACAATTATTCCAATGATTCATTAAATTTTTAACGGAAAAAAATATTAAAATAATATCCAAACATACCTACCATCATCATAGAAGCTTCCTTTTTTTCATAAATCCAACAAAGGATTCCCTTTGGTGTAAACTAAAATGATTTATCTAAAGAAGAGGTAACATCCTTTCCGAAGATCTTTTTTACTATTTTCAATATCCACCTCCTTAAATATTATTATTCTCATGTTACAAAATAAAATAAGTATCATAAATATACTGAGAAGTATTTATGTTAAGGTATATACCTACTCCTGCACACAATTCTATTTAACGTGTAACGAACTTACTGTTTGTGTATGAAAAACTACTCCCTCGTGAAACAGTGGTTGTATGTTTTTACTTTACCACCTCTAATGGTTGATAATAATGATTGGAAAAATATTTTTATATTATTTATATTATATTTTTTTGTCTTAATACTTATTTAATAGTTATATAAAAAATAATTTCATGGTTTCTATTTTGTATAAATATGATAACATTATTTGTGGATGTGTAGACTACTGCCTCCTCAAAGCGATGTGATACGTTCACATATTACATGGAATGTATTAAAGATAGGATTAATTAAAAATATGTTAAATAAATTAAATATATATTATATTAATTAAATAATTAACTATTTTGGAAATATAATATATTATTTTATTAGTTACCATTTTCGTAAACAAAAATGTGATAATGTCGATTATGGATGTGTGGATTACTACCTCCGAGACATGATGTGATTCCTTTTAAATAAAAGTAATTATATATAAAATTATATATGATTAAATAAAAGGAACTTGTGATATAATTTTCATTGTTTAAAGATATAATGTTACTTACCTTCATTTCATAATGATTACTGAAAAATGGAAACATCACATTGGAGTACGTGCGACCTACCATCTCCATGATTTCAACATTACATAATTTTTCATAAAAGTATTTAATTATTGGTTTTAAAATTATAATTGATTAATAAAGATGATAATTATTTTATGATTATTATCTTTTATAGGTTTATATAATAACCCTTTGACCATAATTTGACCTACAAAATTCATTACTGATACATGATCTGAATATGGTTAAAACCTCTCATGTAAACATAATAATTTAATTAATTGTTTAATTTTTTTAATAAGTGATGTTTCTTAATAAATTAACTTATTAACAAAAGTTTATTTTTTTAGTAAGATAAATACACACGTGACAAGTCTAACATAAGGTAAGGGTTTTCTTGTCTCACTTTTATTTTCTGTGAGACATAAGCCATGATAACCTCGTATTTACTTATATGTGGTATATATATCCAATGAATTTAATCTATGATTTTTATACCTAAATTTATGGGTATTTAAATATCCATTTTATGATATGTCTTTCATGGGGTTTATGGGTTGAAACATACCAAATCAATAAAGAGTTTTTCCCTCAATTTTCCTTCTTTGAGATTAATTCCTTGTTATACACCGATATTTTTCTATGGAATATATATAATTCCCATTAACATGTTATATAATTAATCCCCATATTTTAATTATATTTTATTCTTAATTTAATTTTATTCTTTCATGGGGATTACGATTCAATGTTACTAGAATTGTAATAGCTTATTTCCACAACCTCAATTTTTATTAGGATTGTTTATGATTATAATTCTATTGATGAAATATTATGATATATATCTTAATAAAACTCATGAACTTTATTATCCAAAGTTTTTCCACGATATATTTATATATTACTAACATTTTATCTGTATTTATCACTTATAATAATTAAGAAAATTTTATTATGTAAATCTGACTTCATTTATCTTTTCCATATGAAATCTAGGTTCATTCAAAACTGATTTTTAGAAAATAATTTTAAAAAATATTTTAATATTATCCTATGATGCTTAAAAGAACTTTTCACACATAATTTTCATTTTTAAAAATTTTTCTTAAAATTAATATTCTTTTTATTTTCCGATCAAGGCACTTTTCAAAACTTTTAAGGTGAAAAATGAAGATTTAACATTTATGGACTTAGCCATCGACATGAATACCATTTCCTTGAATATTCCATTATAAATTTACAAGGTTATTTAATAAAAAAATTCTCAAAATTAAGTATCTAATTTTAATTTAATGTTTTTTCTAATAAAAACGTTTTCAAAAATGTTTTGTGAGGAAATGTTTTTTCTGTTTTTTGCAAGATTATTTTATATTTTTTCAAGGAAAATGGTTTTCAAAATGTTTCTAATACTCATTTAAAATGGTTCTCAAAAATGTTTTTCAAAATTATTTCAATACTTCATTCTATGTTTTTAAATTTTTTTCAAAGAAAATGATTTTCCAATTGGTGTAAAGATTATTTTATATGTTTTCTAAGATAATAGTTTCCAAATTTCTTTCAATACTATATTATAATTTTTAAAGTAATGGTGTTTTAGAAATGTTTTCAAGCTTATTTTATATGTTATTATGGAAAATGATTTTCAATTTTTTTCGATTTTGTTTTATATGTTTTTAAAAAAAATATTTCACAAAATGTTTTGAAGCTTCTTTTAGAATTTTTCAATGAAAAAGGTTTTCAAAATATTTTTGAGATTATTTTATATATTTTAAATGAAAATTGTTTTCAAAATTATTTAAATATTTCTTTCAATGTTTTCAAATTATTTACAATGATAACGGTTTTAATGGTATTTATGTTGTAAAAATAAATTCTGAAAAGAAGATATGATATTTTCCTTATATATTTTTTTAAAATATAGTTAAAAATTATTTTCTATATACGATGAAATGTGTTAATGTTACTAATTACTTTCTAGGAAATGATCTAAAACATCCTTTTATATTCTTTCTCTAAATGGTTTATGTTTTTCTGGCATGGTGTTATGAAACCTATTTCTCTTTCATAGGATATATGTTTATGAAATCAATTTATCTTTCATGGGTTATATATTTATGAAAATTATTTCACTTTCATGGGTTATACATTTATGCAAATATATTCTTTTAAAAGGATATTTTTTGATTAAATGACTATGAAACCTACCTTTTTTCCACATGTTCTCCAATGATTACATTTTATGATATCCATTTCATTCCATGGGTTATGATATGATTTTTATGGTCTCATGGGAAAAGTATGTATGGTTTCATTATGATATGGATGGGACCTATAACTCTCTCAAATTCATTAGGTAATGATTTATATCCCATGAGATAGACATGGAAAGAATGGTGAGATAACTCAGTTCATTAATGGATTTTTTCCACTATGATGGACCTAGGAGTGAACATTGATTACTAAGATGGTCATGGGAGTGAACCATGACTGCCAATATAGAATTAGGAGTGTAACCATACTAATAGTATGACCTTGGTAGTGATTCTTTGACTATTATTGATATCAATATATATGCATATATATCTGCCACAAATTATTTTTCCTATTAATTGGTTGTGGTCTGAGCGATTTTTCTCTTGATTCCCATATGATTCATTTCTTATACACTTATAATATTTATTCCATGAATCATTTATATTTTCATTGATATATAGGGTTTGATATTTTAATGTTATTTTTATGTTCTCATACCCTTATGGACATGTTATTATTATGTATCTATTTTGTTTACCCATACTAATAGTTTGAGTTAAGAAATTTCTTATATTTCCTTTGCACAATTTATAAAGGAAGGTTTTAATTAGGCTTAATGAAGGGTAATATATTTATGGGAAACATTTAATATATTTCACCAAGTTTTTATATTTTGGTTCATTTTTCCAAATTCCATAAAATATTACAGCCCACATGCATGTATTTTTGTAATTGGTTGAATATTCATATAAAATTATTTAATATCAATTTATGTGAAGCTTGGGAAACTTTAGTTGGTATCAAAGTAAAGGTTTTGTTGGATTTTGTAATCTAGGATGAGAAAACATTAGCGATATCCCTAGGGATATTTCTAAGGACTATTTTGGGTATTTATCTAACGATAAGCCTAAGGTGTCTTAGATTTAAAACAAGGTATCATAATTTAGACATCCTAGAAACGATTTTTCATGATTATGTGGGTTTTATCTATGATAAGTGATTTTCACACTACTATATGAAGTTCTATTAAATGGAGGGAACCAATAAGAACTGGGTTATCATGGAATGTGATGTAAAATTTGTTGATGAGCTATAATAAGGACACACTGAAAGTAATTGTAAAGGAAATCTAAATATTTTGATTAACATAGTGAATGAGAATATAGTCCCCCTAATAAATAATAAAATGTTAAATTCTTTAAGTGTGAAATGAATTGTCATTATGAAAATCTATTTCCAAAGGGGAAATATCTAAATAGAATCATTGAGGTTGTAAATGTAATGGTTATATAGTTGATCATGATGAGACTATAGATGAAATATGAAAGCAAAGAGGTATTATGAAATTGGATTAGGAATCCTTCTTATGGATTATGGATGAAGTGGAACAACAGATATTTTTAGGTATTTTTATTGAAGAATTAGGTAGTATTAATGGTGAAATATATAATTAATGTCCAATTTTTGTTTTTTCACTAAGGCTTTACAAGAATACATATAATGGTTTTGATAGACTAGAAAAGTAATTTAATGTTAAGGTGATGTTCATTGAAAACACATTATTAAGGGAAATATAACCATCAATATGTTGGTCATATTAAGATAATGTTATTTGGATAATGATATGTTATATATGAATAATTAAATTTGATGGTATATATTACCACAGATCTAATTATGGATTTGGTTATAAGTTGTTTGGACTATCATCGCTGATGTTTACAACTATTTGGATTTAAAAAATATATCCAATAAACTATGTAATAATGAAACATGAATGTTTTCAATATGGATTTTATATAATTAAGGTTATTACCATGTTTTAAAATAATATCCGATTCCCATGTTTGGAATTTAATGGCCAATTTCTATTTTATGATATATGGGGGATCAATGTAGAGATGTTTTAGAAACCTTCTTTATATATTTTAGGATTTTTAACTTTTATAAGGGTTACAAGGTTAACCATTTATGGAGTGGTTTATGTTGAACTTTGGATGAGGTTATATATTAATCTATTATCTCCCCATATGTGTATTTATACATATTAGATAACTTTTGATTACCTTTTGTTGTGTTCAAAATAGATGGTATGATCTGTCATTTTATCCATGAATTTCATGTTTTGTAAATTCTATAGGAATGAAAAACTCACCTTCATTTCTTAGAATGAGAGATGAAGTGGATGTTGATCAAGGAACAATAAAGGGAAAGGTTTTCATTAAATCATGTGAGTTTATATTTGCCTAAAAATTATTCAACTTTAGGAAAAATGATCTTGAATCCAAAAATGTTATCCTAGTACCTTCATTTTTGATATATAAAATGGATTCATAGATCAACATATATTTATGGATTTTTCATTGCTAACTTTCTCATAAACATGTTCTCTATCACTCTCTATAATAAATTGATAGTTATATTTCTCTTTAACATCCATGTTTTCACTTACCACTTATGTTCTCATATGTGGAAACCTAGTTATGTGTTACTTTGGGTAACTGTTATGCTTCTAACTTTTCCTTTTTAAATGATGATCTAGTATTCATTTTTACAATGTGAGTTTTTGTGAGAGGGAAATTCTTGTATTAAACCTTTGATAAGCTATATGAATTTATAGGTAAAAGTTCATTTTAATTGGGGTATAATGTAATAAACCATGATTTTTTTGGATGGTTTTTTAATTAATTTATTATAATAGATATTTTCATTCCACACAACAATGAATATATGTTTTGTTATACGAAATCACTAAGTGTGGATTATGTTATACGAAAAAACATGTAAATATTATGTTACAAGAAACATAAATTTATGGTTGATCTATACAGTACATCAATATTCGCTTGTGTTCCACACAAGGATTACTTTCCTCAATTGTTAGTGTAACATAAAAGACCGAGTTTTACGGACAGATAATATATTATTAAAAATATTATTATTTAATATAATAAGTTATAATCAAGGCCTTTAATTTAAGATTAATAATATGATTTATTGAGTTATTAAAATATATATTTGAATTCATTGGTCACCTATTAATTAGAATTGATTATATAAACCAAATGAATATAAAGGGAATGATTTTATAATAGTGTATCACAATGTGAAAAAAGTGATTTATCTTAATAATTTAAATTAATTACTTTTATTGAATGATATTTATTAAATTTATATATTATATATTCAATTAAATATTTTTTACATTCATCCGATAATCTTTATAGGTATAAAATAAGAACAAACCCGACTTTATACATAAAAACCTGTATTTTTATAAAGAAAGTTTTACCTCCTTTTAATGGGAAAACTATTTTAAATAGGAAATTTGGAAATTATATAAATTTTATATGTAAAAATAAACTCAATTTTGAAATTAAAAAAATTAAAATTCGTTCATGGTGGTTTTATTATTTTTCGGTGAAGTTTCATTTTTAGATGAATAGTTAAAAATATTGAATTTTAATTCAAAAGAGATATTTTTTTATAAGGAAAAATTATTCTTTTGATTAGTTTTAAAGTTTAATTAGATCAATTTTATATAAATTAATCCAATTAGGTCATTGGAATAAATTTTAATTTGAAATTAGATATAAAACATTATCCATCTTGTGAACATTTTTACTTTTAAAACCCTCTTTGTCATCCCATATACAAAAGTCGATTTAAATGAATTTCTTAAATATTTGTGATTTAAATTTTGAAAAATGGATTCTATATTTTTGTAATAATAATAATTTATAAAATATAATAATTTCAACTTATTTTTTTTACAAAAACTGTTAGTGAATATGATTAAAATTAATTACAGTGATTAAGGGAAACATTAGCTTAACAAGGGAGAAAATTCTAAACTTAAGGGGAATACAAAATTGGTCAAAAAAATATTTTATGGCCATATTTTGACCCCATACTCCCTTTTATAGGATCTTAGTTCTACTGGATCGACATTTCATAAGAAAAATGTGGTTGTAATTACCTTTTCTAAAATTTACAAAAATTCCACTTTTCCACCAATATAAAAAGTCACTCACCCTCCCACTAATTCAAAAATTTAAATCCACTATTCTCACCTAAACAATTCAAAAATAATCTCCCAAAATCACTAATTTAACCTTATTATCCTACATTAGGGCATAAATTCAACCAAGGAATCCCTTTTGTGTAAACCAAAAGGAGTTACCCAAAGAAGAGGTAACATCCTTCCCCAAGCTCTCTTGTTTTATTTTCATTACCCACCACTGAAAATTTAATTCATACCTTGTTAGATAATAAAATAGTTATAATAAATAAAATAAGATGTTTTTATCTTATTGTTTCTACCTACACCTTCACAAAGTTTCATCTAATGGGTAACGAACATACCGTTCGGGTATAGCGATCAACTGCCACACAAAATAATGATTGCTCATTTTTCCATTACCACATCTCATGGTTGGGAATTGTGATGGGAAATCTATTTTTATATGATATATATGATTTTAATGTTGTATTAATACTTCAATAATTATTTTATAACACATAATTTCTTGCTTTCATTTTGTGTAAATATGATAACATTGTTTGTTGAATTGTGGACAGCCAACTCCTCAAAACAATGTGATATGTTCACACATTACATGGAATTTAATTAGGATAAGTTTAATTAAAAATATTTGACATAAATTAAATATATATGATATTAATAAAATAATTTTATTTTGAGAAATATAATGTTTTATTTTCATTATTTCCCCTTTCACACACTAAAAAGTGATAGCATCGGTTGTGGATGTGTGGAATACCACCTCCCCAAAATAATGTGATTACTTTTAAATCACAAGAATTATATATATATATATAGTTATATATTATTAAATAAAATTTTATTTATGAAATAATTATAATTCTTGAATGATATAAGGTTACATACATTATTTCCATAATGATCACTGAAAAATTTGAACATTACTCATGTGTATGTACGACCTACCGTCTCTATGATTGTAACAATGATTCATTATTCATAACTATATTTCATTAATGGTTTTAAAAGTATAATTTATTTTTAAATATAATAATTATTTCATTATAATTATCCTGAATATTTTTATATAATTTCCTCATTGACCATAATAAGACCTACTAAAGACATTTTTCACACATAATCCAAATATGGTCAAAACAACCAAAGTAAAATTAATTGTTTAAGTAGCTGTTTAAAACATTTAAATAAGTGAAATAAATTTAATAATAAAAAGTAAAAATTTTATTACTAAATAAAATAATTTATATATGTTTATTATTAATAATAGAAATACACACACGACAATTCAGACACAAGGTAAAGGTTTTCTCATCTCACTTTTATTTTCCACGAGACACAAGAAATGTTCACATCCTATTTAAATATATGTGGTTTATAATTCAAATGAATATATTATATTATTCCTATAATTAGTATTATGTAAATTTAAATTTCCATTTTAGTATCTTTATTTAAATGGGTTTATGGCTAAAAAGTTACCAAATCGGTAAGGTATTTTTTTTTTCAATTTTAGTTCATAGATATAAATGAAATATTATGCAACTATATTTTTTTATAGGTTTATATAATTCCAATTGACATGCTATTTCATGAATATTTTTATTTTAATGATATTTTTAGATTCATGTAATTTTATTCTTCCATGAGGATTTGGATTAAATGTTACCACATTGGTAACAACTTATTGCTATAATCTCACATTTTATTGGGATTGTTTATAATTATGCTTATTTCTATGAAATATAATGTTCCTAATCTCAAGAACACTAATTAGGTTTTTATTCATATGTTTATCCATGATATATTCATGTATTAGTACCATTTCCCCACTATTTAGTACATAATATAATTAGAAAAATATTTTTATAAAAATTCCAACTATATTTCTCTTTTTGATTAGAAATCAGTGTTATTTCAGAGCTATGTTTTCTAAAATGTTTTTTTAATATTATCCTATTAATTTTAATTTACATTTTAATAATGTTTTACTGTTAAAAATAAATGTTTTAAAAGTAATCTTCTATTAATTTTTTTATCAAGGAACTTTTATAAAATTTTATGATGAGAAAGGAATGTTCGATATGTATGTAATTAACCTCAAACATGAACATAATTGATATGAATCTTATTTTATATGTTTAAAAATTAATTTTTTAAAGAATTTTTTTTATAATATTTTAGAAATTATTTTATTTTAATGTGGTTTTCAAAAAAAGATATTTTAAAAAATATTCTATGTTTAAAAATTGATTTAAATATTTTCATGTTTCTTTTACATGTTTTCTAGGATAAAGGTTTTGAAATTATTTCCATGATTCTTTATAAGTTTTCTATAAGAAGGTTTTCAAAAAAATTTCCAAACACCATTCTATGTTTTCAAATTACTTTCAATGAAAATTGTTTTCAAAGTCTTTTGAAGCTACTTTAATAAGTTTTAAATGAAAATCATTTTCAAAATTATTTCATGATTTTTTATAAGTTTTGAAGGAAAATAGTTTTCATATTTTTTTCAAGATTATTTTATAATATTTCAAGGAAAACAATTTTCAATTTATTTTCGATATTTTTTTATGTTTTCAAGGAAAAAGGTTTTCAATATTATTTCAATCATTTTATATATTTTTTCAAATAATTTTAAAATAAAATGGTGTTCAAAAGGTTTTATGTTTTAAAAATAATTTTTCAAAGAAGATAGTATATCTTGTTGAAGAATTTTTTTAAAAGATATTTTAAAATTAATTTCTCTCTAAGTTGACATCTGCTTATGTTACTCATGCCTTTCCAGGAAATCATCCAAGGGGTTTTTCATATTCCTTATATAAATTGTATATGTTTTGATGTTATAATTTTTAAGAAACCAGTTTATCTTTCACGAGTTATATATTTATGAAATATGTTTATCTTTCATGGGTTATATGTTTATAAAAATCATTTAACATTCACATGTTATATATTTATGACACCCACTTCTATTCATGTGTAATTATTTGATGGAATTACTATGTATCCTCTCTATTTTCCACAGGTAATAATAAGATTACATGTTTATGGTACCCATTTAATTTCATGGGTTATGATATTATTTTTATGATCTCGAAGAAAATGTATGAATGCTTTCATTAGGATATGGATGGAACCTATATCATTTTCCAATTAATTGAGTAATGATTTATATACCATGTGATATAAATGGCTAGAATAGGGAGTAAACTCAGCCTAGTAAAGGACTTTATCTACTAATATGGACATGTGAGTGAACCTCGACTACTAATTATTCATGTGAGTGAACCATGTTTACCATAATGGTATGGGGTCTAAACTCATACATCTATAATGTCCTTGGCAGTGATGTGTTGACTACTATAGAAATAATTTTATATTATTATGTGTTAACCAAAAATTATATGTCTTATTACTAGGTTACGGTATCATAGATTATGATCCTTATTCCCTAATGATTTTTTTGAACCACCAATATTTATTCCATGACTCATGTATATGATCTTTGATATGAAAAATATCATATTCCAATGTTATTATCATGTTCTCACACCCTTAATCTCTTTTTATGCTTATGCATCTCTTTTTTACCCTTACTAAGTATCTAAGATGACATATTTCTTATGTTTACTTTCCCCAAGTAGTAAAGAATTTTTTTTAAGTAGATGTACTTAAGGGGAAGATATTTTTGGGAAACATTGATGATCATTCAACATGTAATAATATTTTGTTTCATGTTTCGAAAGAAAATAAAATATTATGGTCCCTAGGCTTGTATTTTTTCAATGTGATGAATATTCATCTAAAATGATGTATTATCCATGTATGTTAAGATTTGGTCGTTATATATGGAGTGGGGATTACATTTAAAAGATATAAGATTCTAGAGGATCACTCTTGGGGAGATGGTGTGGTGATTATGTGTGGAATATTCCTAACATAGAACTTCACCCCAGGATGGGGGAGGAGGTTTCATACCATTTGATTTATACATGCGTTATCCTAGGTTCATCACACATGGTAGGAGGCGTGGAGTCATCCCATGTAACTCATATATGGGGCATGTTGTGTTCATCACACATGGAAAGACTACAATTTTATGTCATGTCCTAAGGAAATGGTCTTGATGTTTAACATCATATTACTAAGACATGGAGTTAGGTAGTTTTAAAACTTACAACTAAAATGTTGGAGGACTCACTCCTTAAGAGGGACCATGTCAAGGAGATATATAGATTTAACTTGGGGACCCTCAACCAAGACATCTGCATAGTTTCCCTCAAAGATCACACATATAAGGATTATTTGACCACCGAACATGCACCTCCAGGAGGGACATGGTGTTGGTACTACTATAGAGGAGTGGTTAGTCAAGATCCCAAAATTAGGGTCAATGTTCTAAGGAGAAATGGGAATTATTATACTTAATCTCAGGAGAAACATTTAAGGTAATGACTACACTTGAGGAATAGAGAATTCTATGTAGGAGACCAAGAATTTATTTCACAAAAATTTATTATGTTTCATGTAAGAGTTACATGGGAAGGGGATCTATCTCAAGGGGAAATTTTGGATTCAATTGAAATAGTTGTGAGTAACATTTTGGAGTTACTTATGGAACATGGTTGCATGAAGGCATATTCTGTTTGAGTGAACATGACCATCCTAAGGTGTAGTTTCTTGAAGACCACTCTACCATAGGAAAATTCATGTTTAGACCCACATGAGGTTTGTGGTGTAATTTATCTATATTTGAGGGTCCATGGTCACTAGTTTTGTGCACTATCATGGAATAATAAGAGTTTCACTCAAAAGAGAATCACATTTTCTTTCAGAGGGCCTCCCCATGGGTGGATATGATCTTCTATTTATAGCTGAGATCCTCAGATGTTGGTGCACAACTAGTTGGGTGCATAACAAAGTTTCATGCATTTTTATCATCCATTGGGGGTTTCTAGCTCAATAGGTTCAGTTGGATGTCTCAATTTTAATGCAATAATATTGTTTAACAATAATGTTGTGAACAATCCTTATTTCTTACGCAAAAAAAGCCTTTCATGCATACATGTCACTTGGTCATTGTTTTAGACCGTGGGGCCTCCATGGAACTATACTCTTCCTTTGGCATGAAAGTATTTGAATGAGAAACTATAGTTTTGTGAGAATTTTCCAAATGTTGAACAAAAACCATTCATCATTCCTAGAATGTATGTTTAGGATGGTTCAAATGTTTAGTTCATCCTAAATTGTTGGTTTAGGGTCTCATATAAGATTCTGAAACCAAAAAATGCCCCCTTGGATAGGTGTCTAGAAGGTTTGTTTCTAAGGTAAATAATGAAGAGAGTGTCTCTTTTTTAGGTGGTTACACAACTGCAGCCTCAGGCTAGGAACCTTTTAGTTGTGTTGTTCATATTTATTAAGATGCGTGAAAAAGTCCTTATTTTTGGGGTCCATCTCGTATATTCACTGAACATGTGCATTTTAAATGAACATTCTCATGAAACAAAGTTTTATGAATTTGGATGAGTTTCCATTTTTTGGATAGTTTCACACAATTCCATAGTTTTCTATATAATTTACCTAGATGGTCATTTTCAGAAGTGCAAACATGAACGACTATAACTTTTGATCTGTAAGTTTGTTCAGGCTCGATGACTGGTCAAATATAACACTGAAAAATTATCTACTCTCTTGGATCAATTTCATAAACTTTTGTTCACTTTTAAGATGCATTTTTTCATTACCAAAAAATGACCCTGCTTAGAATGTGGTAAAATGAAGATGAGGAGGGAGAGGCAGACTATGCTCTCAGGAAAGAATTGAGGAAAACACCTACCTTAGGTACCACTGTATCTCAATCACATTGATGAAATGAAAAAATAAAGTATCTAATCCAATGTGATTCATGATTGATGTGGGAAAAAATATACAATATATGATCATTCCCATGTATGATATTTCTAAACAAGGGAAATTGTGTTGGGATTGATCTAGGATATTGATCACCTTTTGAAGCATCCTATCCAAGAATGCCTTGGTTGGTGGGTAGATCTCTGCATAGATGAATTTCATTTCTAATTTGTGCGGTTTCATGAATGGCGTAATTATAGGGGAATTGACCTATACCTGAACAAAGGGTAATGAGTAGAATGAATCCTGACACCCAATATCTGAAACAAAAAGGGGGTGGAGTGATGATGGAGAATAATTGATGAACATTTTCAAAACAACAAAAAATTAAATATTATTTTTCTTTGAATGGGGAAAAATTATGGTCAACCTCTGACCAAGTTCGAAACATGAGACCTATCTCAAAATGTCATCCAATTTCTTCTAGGGAATCTATCCATAATGGTAGGTGAGATAGTGTGTCCAAACACCATTCCATCAAGGAGTAACTATTCATATGTGGAGGAGGATGATGATCCAAGTATAGGGAAACATGAAGTGTGGAGATGAAGTGAGAGAATGCTTTAATGGAGTGAAACACTCTTGTAATCATTCCAATGTGACTTCGATTACACTGTGTATGCATATTTGTCTCAATAAATGTAAAAATAATCTTCTAAGTGGAGCGTCATCTCATATACTGAGAAAATACCGAAGAACATACACGATGTTGTAAGTGACTAGAACTGGAGGAAAAGGCCTCTCGGGGAAGGGAATAAGATGAAATGTAATTTTATATCATGAAATTAGGATGGCATACACTAAGTTTAACATTGTATGGTGACGATGATGTATCAAATAGTTTAACATCACGCGACTAGGATGTTTGAACCAATGTGAATGGTACCCTCCCAACCAAGGTTGAAGGAGGAGTAGGGGTACCATAATGGGGGTACCCCCAAGAAGGATTCACTATGAAAAATAATGTCGGTAATGCCACACTTAGTTTAAGGTCACAATTCTTGGACCATGACTCGTAGTTTAAGGTCGTAGAGTTTGTACCATTGGAGGAGAATTCTAAAAGGATATGTATGTCATGACAGAGTGACAAACCCAAAGTGAAAGTAGGGAAAAGGGACCCAACGTGAAACAAAAAATTCCCCAGAGGCTTGTAACATAGTTTAGAGTCATGATTATTGGATTTGGGCTCCTATTTTAAGGTCTTCGGGCTTGGACTGTTATCAAGTCTTAGTTTATGGTCATAGAGATTGTATTTTGTGCACCCTAAAGTGTTTTGTGTGGTATTAAAGGGAAGTAATTTTAAATTTATAGATCTCCTAGAGTGGAGATGTTCCATACAAAACATAATGGGTTGGTTGAAAATAGTTTATGGTCATGATGTTGGGGATCATTTAAGGTCATACATGTTATGCCATAGGGTGTCATGTCTCAATGTAATATGTGCAACATCGAAGGATGGTTACCCAATGTGAATTAATGGGACTGAGGAGCCCACTTGATGCTGAAAAAATTATCTTTGAGGTAATATGATCACAGTTTAAAGTCATGATTCTTATATCATGACTGAATATCTCAATCCAATATGCATAGTGTGACAGATCAATTAAACCAATGTAAATAAGGAACCAAGGATGCTCAACACCACATAACACATTCTTAGGATGACTTTCACAGAGTTTAAAGTCATGATGATTAGATTTGGACCCCTTGTTTATGGTCATAGAGCATAGAACATAGGCTTGGAAACCCCAAAATGAAATGTGTCCGCATAGAAGAGTGACATGTCAATGTTAATAGAGGGCCTGACATGACCCTTATACAGTTCAAATTCATGATTCCTAGACTCAAGAATCTAGTTTAACGTCAAAGATTTTGGACCATGGACAGTCATGTATCTAAAATTTTATAGAGGAAAAACCCACTTCTGACTCCTAAGACCACATGATCAATCCTATTGAGAGAAACAAGGAGAGATGTAGAGTTATTATTTTCCAAAGGGAAGAAAACAATGAGGAATGATAGTAACCAAAAAATCAACAAGTTTTATTGCAAATTTCTGGAACTAGATAGAGAGATAGGAGAAAAACCAATAGATGGGGAAAACAGTTGACCATATTTGAAACATAGGTTCCATACCGACATCATTTAGAGGTGGGAAGAAAAAATGTGGGCTCGACCATTGATCGAGTTTGAAACATGGGATCCACTATTTACTTCTAAAGATCCTTTTTGGAATGCCCTAGAAATGAGATGATAGTGAGGTTGGTCCTAGAATAAAATATTTAGGAATCACAATACATCCCATGAGTGTAGAAATTAAACCACGCAATGATCTAGGACACATCTCGGTAGGATATTGTTTCCCAAGGAGTGGCGTCCTCTCCGGTGAGAATATAAAATCATTCCACATTAGGAGGAATGTCAGCTTTATAAGGGGTATTTTTTTACCATCATCAAATAATTATATTATGAAGAATACTACCCTCATTTCATAGGGTTCTATTGTTCATCATCATGCTAGGAAGTTGTTGGTCTTGAATATTTAAAGTTGTAAAAATCTGACTCAGGGTTTTACTAGTTTAAAGTCATAAATCTTAGACTAGGGGTGGAATGAGTGTTCCAAGGAGGTTTTCATGACATTAGGGTGTCATAAACCATAGATAAAGGGTGGAAAACAGACCCTATTCCAAAAAATACATGAAAAACTATACCCCAGGTCGATATCATGACATTGAGGAAAGATATGCCCTATAATGAGTCGAAGAAGGGGTATATGCCCAAGATGAGATATCCAGGCATGAATAAATATCCATTGAGGATAATAATCAAGATACACTAATTTATAAATCATGGAATGGTTGGATAATGATGAAGAAGGGGGATACCCTCTTGAATGAGGATATTGAATATTTTTACATTAGGGTATGAAGAATCCCTAATTTCATACAGGGTAAGATCATTTTCTAACATCATGTACTGGGGATATTGGAGTTTCTTCATCCCATATTTTTCATATGGGAAAAATATATTTTTATGAGGGAAATCGTCTCTCATTAAGTGGTATCCTGATTCTATATGGGGTAAATCATCTCACATTGAGAGGTATCCTAATTCTATATGGATTAAGGCAAAAGTTTAACATCATATGCTAAGGACGTTGGTGGGTATTATTCATTGAGTTTCCCATTTTTAGTCCACATATTGGGATATGAATCCATATCCACCTATTAATGGGTCAAGGAAAATGAATGGATAATATACATGAAGGGGAGTCTGGGGTAGAATTTTTGTGTGAGATCATTGCATGTAATATATGGTTTTATATTGAATCTACTGCTCATCCCATTGATAGAATGTCTAGGAATAACTACTTATCCCATGAGGATGAGAATAAAGTGAAAAATAGTTCTCAGGATAGGTGGAGTTACATTATTTTTGAAACACCAGGGATTAATACAACCATGTGAATGGGGGGGGGGGGGGGGGTAAATTCATATAATTTAAGGTCATAATTCTTGGACCACGTCTTCTAGTTTGAGGTTATATAAATTAGTCTAGTTTCAAATTATTTAGGTTCATAATGATTGTAGAAGTCACAAATAGTTTAGTATCATAATGACTGGACGATGGATGGGGTTCTTTGATGATGTTATTATAGTTAGGAAGAGTTATAACCAGATGTAAATGGATCCAAGGAGGCTCTCCACCACATAATGTTATCCTGAAGATGATAGCACATTGTTTAAGGTAATATGAAATGGATTGTGGATAAATATTTTAAGTAATGAACCATGTAATATTGGAATATATTTTAGAGTCATGATGTTTGGAATAAGTAGAGTATATTCTTGAGGGTATTTATAGGGAATTAAATAGGTAGATGTAATTTTAATAGAGGGGATGTAGGACCATGTACCACACACATATCCTAGAACAAACGACATATAGTTTAAGGTCATAATTCTTGGATCTAGGTAAATGTGGAAAAAAGTTTAAATTCATGATGCTTGGAGTAGGGGGATGTTTTTATGAAGGGTATCTATGTAGACCAGATAAGATATGAATTGATTTAAAAGGATCCAAGGGGGCTCACGTACCACATGTACACCTTGAGACGTACTACACATATTTTATGGTCAAAATTATTGGACTGTAAATAGTTCTGAGGGGAAAAAGGATATTAAATTTGTATTTGGGATCAAATAAAAAAATTTCGAGCGTCTCTATGCATCCCATGAGGACGGGAATCAAGTAACACATAGTTTTGAAACATCTTTTAGTAGGATACCAACGCCGGTAGTGGGGTAAATCCTATTTGATGACGTAACTGAGGCATACCACGACTGTCTTGGGTAATCCTCATTTTCCGATAGGGTATGTTTTTTAAACATATAAAACTAATCTCATGAGATAAATTAGTTTTATATAGGTAAGGATCACATATCATTAAGAGGAATCCAAATTCTATATGGGTTAAGACCGTTGTTTTAAATCGTGCACTAACGACATTGGACATTAATGTTTTATGTCATACAACTCAGATTATTGTGTTTTCAAGTAGTTTAATTTCATAATGCTTGGACCCTTGAAAAAGGTTTAAGGTCAGGTTTCATGTACCAATTGAAAATAGTTTATGGGTGTACTACTTGGACCATGGGACTACTATTAGTTTATGGTCATAAATCTTAGACCATTTGTGATCCTTACATAAATTATTATTTATGAAACCTGGAGTTTGTGGGAGGTGTTATATTCTCTCCATCAATGGTGATCAAAAGAGTGTAAAAAATTGTAATAGAATTTATGAATGATGTAAATTCCTTCCAACATGGGCTCCCACGTTGATAGATTATTTTGGTATCATTGGTGCTCTAAGGGATAATACCTTATCACCCATGAGGAAGGATCAGATCCAAACCTTCTTGTTTAAAGATCCCTCCATCCTATAATTTTTCCTCTTAATATTATGAAAGTCTTGTAAACTATTATTTTAGAGGGTTTGAATCAAATATAGGAAGGCTTATGACATTTTTTACAGAGTCCAAAAGCCATAGACAATGATTTAGAGTGATGAAAATAGATCCTTGAGGGGAATGAATGAATTTTTTTCCATAGAAAAAGGAATATGGGGTCCACTGGGTGGAATTCTATGTTGTCTCCTGATAGGTCTAGAGGGAAATGGGGAGCTTGTCCAGTGTAATTTTATTATTTCGGTCCACTATCTTCTATAATATGTCATATAGGGTAATATTGAACACCTCAAACTTCCCATATTCTGATACATGGTAGAAAGATGTATGGTTTGAACAGATATTGTACTTGGAATAACATTTCTTCAGATTCACATCCTAGAAGATGGTGTATTTGTTTGTGAGAATAGTTTGAGGACCTTAAAATCAATGAATGATGTGGGATATCCCAAACTCGATCATGGACCGGGTTATGAATTCTTTGAGGGGGATGGATTATTATGACATGGAGAAGATTTATTTTGTGTTCAAAATGAACCTACACTAGAGAGATATTACTTGTTGGTATGGGACTGTGATGTCATGTTACCATACTACAAAGGTCCAAGTATATTTTTGGGTGTAGATAAGTTTCAATAGTTTATGAAAAATGTTTTTGTGGATATGAAACATGTGAAACCTCTTGGAAAAATTTATGAAGTTATAGAACATGGGGGGATAAAAGTAACACAACCTCCAAATCTAGTGGGGGAGCTTTAACCCATCCCGATGAATTGCACAGGACCTAACATGGAGTTACTAAATAACCTGAGTGATCCCATTTCCTAGAATATAAAAATTATAATTTCATAAAACCTAAATCTAAAGTGGATTGGCATAAGGATATTCCAACTATGGGTTGTAAAATGTGATGCACTACGATGGATTAACTCATGCTCAACTCAATCTAATATAAGAGTGACACTATGGAGAAAATATATGAAGGGAGTTGCATAATAATGTTTTTCCTCAATTGTAGGGTGACATAAGGGTCCTAGATTGGATGAAATGGAGTCCAGTTGGTTTCCCTTATATCTATCACCATTCAATGAAATGGTGGGGGAAATGACCCTCTAGAGCGCCAAGTGAAAGACCATGTCATCTTAGTTAGGATTTGTAAGAGATGTGGCTAGAATTTTCAAGGCATCATTGGAATCATTAATGATCGAGTAACATATGTCACCTATGATGGAGAGGGGAACCGGGACATTAGATGTTGGGTATATTCTAATAGAGGAACAATATATTTCTTCTTGATGATTTAGCCACCCATGATTTTTTTGATGACTAACTAAGAGTATCCCTTCAAATGCGAGTGGGGAAAATCAATCTCTAGTTCCAAAAATGATTTCGAATGTACCTCATGTGCTGCCTCCAAATTCAAATCCCTCAACTGTTTTGGTGGGTCCCTCCTGGCCTCCCCCACTTCTCCCGATGGTGTTCGACCCTGGTTCTTCCTCCTTCTCCGCTGTCCCCCAAGCAGCCTCATCGCCTCCAGGCTTGGCCCACTCTAATGGTGCAGGGCCGTCCTTAAGGGATTCCCTCTGTAGTTCATTGTGTCATGTGTCTCCTATGCAGTCATCACATGAGGGTAATAGGGTTCTCCTGAATGTCCCAGCCTCTACATTTGAGGAGGATAACGCCTACCTCAAATGGACTTTGATAGCCCAGTTTGGGGATTCCACTCCGCCGCTAGCAGCTTTTCAGCGCTCGGCTTCATCCTGGGGTCTCTGGTAGCCGGCACAGGTCTCAATTCTTCATAGGAACTCTTTATGCATCGTTCTGGCTTTAGAGGTAGTCTTTCTTCAAGTCTGGTGCAAGGTCCCATGATCCATGGGCCGTTGGGTCTTTAGCCTGGCCAGATGGTCCCTGGAGGCTCACCGTGGAAGGGAGAGCTCGTTGGCCTTGGGTTGGCTTTGTCTTCCAGGGTTATCATTTCCGTTTCATAATGAGGGATTCCTGAGGTTAATAGGCGACTCTATTGGGATCTTTCTGTGCAGCGATGATAGGATGAGACAAGGTCTGCCATCAGTGGAGGCCCACATTTGTGTTGAGCTTGATCTTGCCTGCCCCCTATAGGAGAATCTTGACCTTCAGGTGGAGGATTCTTTCAAATGGGTTCAGGATCTGCTATACCCAGGGTTCCCTCGATATTGCTCTCATGGCCTCCTTCATGGTCATTATCACCAAGCCTGCTGGTGCCGCCGTTTTAAGGGTCGCGGTAGAGATTTTGGGTGAGAGGATAGGCGGGGTGATGGTGCATTCTCTTCCCCCTAGGCTCCTCCTGAGGTGACTCCAGAGCTGGCCCATGAGCCCATGCTAGCTTCCCCCCTTGTCCGCTCAGCGGCTACCCCCGAGGTATCTTCTATGGAGATGGTTGTGGAAGATTCGGAGGGGGAAACAACCCTTGTTTCTTATGTCCCAAGGAGATTTTCCTCTTCCCGGGGCATCCCTTCACTGTGTGTTCTTGGAAAACCCTTGAATATCTCTTTTACAGGCTGTGTGTTGCAGGGCCCTGGGTTTTCTCCTATTCCTCCCCTCACTGTGAGTGCTTCTAGGTCAGTTTCAGAGTATCACCAATGGGCAATGTTGGTGTTTTCCCATCCCAAATGAGTCACCTTTGAGGGATTCTCCCCTCCCTTCTCGGATTCCCCTCCACAGCTACCTTTCGAGGATCCCTTCCCTTTGTCCGATGGATCCAATGTAGGTGAAAGGTCACCCACGGTGGCCTCTAGGAACAAACGATATTCATGCAGGGTTGACAGCCCTGCCACTGCCTTGGTGTTTCCAGCTAAGACACCAGAGGTTTGCACGAGATCAAAGTCTAAGTTGCATCAAGGGATCTCCTTCTCCCACTATGAGATGGCGAAGAGCTCTGGTGCCAATCCCAGGGCACTCTTTTCCCAATGATACCTTTTCTCATCCGGAATGCTCGGGGTCTTGGAGCCAGGGTAAAGTCGGAGTTTCTTGCCTCGGAAATATCCAGGCACAAAGTAGCAGTGGTGGTAGTCCTTGAGAATAAACAATGACCCAATAGAATTGGGGAGATTTCCAAAAGTCTTCAAATGCATGGAAGCATGCAAGATGAGAAGGTTAATAGACGCATTTGGATCTTTTGGCATAGGATGTGCAATGTGGTCTTGGTTCAAGCAGGGGATCAGTTCCTCACTGTTAAGGTAACCCTTGGCCTCGTTCCGGTCTATGTTACCTTTGTTTATGGAAGTTTTAACAGGCACTCCTGGGAAGCCTTATGGAGAGTTCTAGGCATGTTTGTTCCTGGCCCCGCGCCAAGGATTGTGGGGGGAGACTTTAATGTTGTGGCGGCTCTAGAGGAACGACAGGGTAGAGGACCCTTCCCAAGGCAAGCTAGTTTGGATTTCGTTTATTTCATGGCTGGAAAGGGCCTCTCAGACCTAGGATTTGTGGGTGACAAGTTCATGTAGAGTAATAATCAGCAGGGACCATGTCGCTCGTGGGGGCATCTGGATTGTTTACTAGATAACATCTATGCTATCTCGGTCTTCTCTTCCACTAAGGTGACTCATTTGGTTCAGGGAATCTCATACCACTCTCCTCTTCTTGTGTCGCTTGACTCCTCGCCACGACCTCCAGAGCGGTTCAGATTCAGTCAGTACTGGGTGGAAAAACCAGGATACCATGACCTGGTTGGCACTGTTTGGGCCACTCCGTTGCAAGGCAACAAATGGGTCATTATTAACAGTTAACTGAGGAGGCTAAAACTCAAACTTCAATCATGGGTGACGGACCTGGCTCCCTCCGAAAAGGTAGTCACAACTGTTATGCAGGAAGTGGAGAGTCTTGAGCTTAGCCTGGAGGTGGAGTGGGATGATCGGACCTATGCGGCGCTTGCGAAGAAGGAGGGCATTTTGGCGGATTTACTTCTAAAACAGGAGCGCCTGGCTAGGGAGAGGGCTCGAATCAAGTTGCTAAAATAGGGAGACAAGAACACGACATTCTTTCACACGTGCATCAAGGAGAGGGGGAAGCTGGTCAAACTGAACATCCAGCTGGAGGACGGTTCCTCCACGGATGACAGAGATACGATTGGAGTCATGACCAATTCCTTCTTCTAGGAGCTCCTGGCTAGGCCTAACGAACGGTTTTCTACTGTTTATCCTTCAAAAACTTCCGACATCTTCAATGTCATTCCTACCTATGTGTCCGGCCAAACCAATGAATGTTTGGGGTCTGTGCCTGGTGAGATGGAGATCAAAGAAGCTCTCAAGCATTTGAACCCAGAGAGCACGGCGAGTCCTGATGGATTTATTGCCTCTTTCTATAGGTCCTCCTGGGTCTCAGTGAAGGAGGAATTGATTGATTCCATACATGATTTCTTCAGAGGAGGGAGCTTACCTAGAATTTCTTGTGCCACCACTCTTGCTTTTCTCCCAATGTCCAAAATTCCCTCATTGATCTCACACTATCGTCCGGTGGGTATGTGTAACATTCCATACAAAATTATGACCATAATTATCAACTTGAGGATGTCTATGCACATCCCTCGTTGCATTTACATGGAACAACATGGGTTCATTAAAGGGCGCTCGATCCAGGAGGCCATTGCTCTGGCTCAGGATATGCTCAGTGATATAAACTTCAATACCAATGGGTCTAACATGGAAATTAAAATTTACATTATCAAGGCCTACGATCGGGTGGAATGAAGCTTCATTAATAGAGTTCTATCAGGTATGGGTCTAAACTATTGGAATGTTGATCTTATTTTCCGTTGCTTTAGCTCTTCGTGGTTATCTGTGTCCTTTATGGGAAAATCGTATGAATTCTTCAAGTCTACTCAAGGCCTCAGTCAAGGGGACACCATCTCGCCATCTCTATTAATTATCATTCAAGATTTCCTGAGTCACCTAATCCAGAGAAGAATCATCAATGGTAGCATCCTTCCATATCGGTGCCGTCTGAAGGCCCCGAGAATTTCTCAACTAATGATCACTGATGGTACCATCTTATTTATGAATGCTAAGATTTAGTCCATCTACAGCATTAATATAGTGCATGATGTTTATTGCCGGTGGAGTGGTCAGCTGATCAACAAGGGTAAGAGTGTCTTCTACATATCCAATAGGTGCTCCACAGAGAGAGTGGAGGAGGTCAGCAACTTGATTGACATCCAGAGGGGGGCATTCCATATGATTTACCTTGGTGCTCCCATATCGCCGGGAAGGCTTTGTATCTGCGACTTTGACGACTTACAGAACAGGATCTAAGACAGTGTTCTGAACTGGAAAAATAAATTCCTATCTTTTGGTGGAAGGATCTCCCTTGTGAAAAGTGTGCTGTTGGCCTCTCTAATACACGGTTTATCATCCAATAGTCCCTAATGGTATGATCAAATCTATTGACAAGATCCTTGCCAATTTCCTTTGGGATCCGTTTTCAGAGGGGAAGAAACACTGGGCGGAGTGGGGTAAAATGGAGAGGTGGGTGAGGGAGGGTGGGATAAATGTGCACATATTAGAGGACACACTCTACTGCATGCAGGCGAGGCTCTCTTGGAGTGTTTTGGAGTTTCGTAATCTCTGGGGGACTACCATGCATGCGTAAACCTCGGGCTCCAGGGGCTTGGTGGAGAGGAACAAAGCATACCTTTGGTCGTTGATTGGACCCATTATTGATAAACTTAGGACCTTCGCTCGGTGGATTGTTGTAAATGGTGATCTTTCCTTCTAGAACCAGGATTAGAGCGGTGCTGTGCGGGGGTTCCCCGGATTTCTGATCACAGATATTTCGTACAGGGATGCTAGCGTTTTCCCATCTTTCATCAACTTGGTACTGGATGAAAATCATATTTAGTGTTTCAATCTCATTGAGCTAAATATAGAGAAGGATAAATTCATATTCATTGCCTCATCCATGGGTCGGTACTCCTTGAAGGACTTCCATCACATTGCTTTTGAGACAGGTCAGGCAGAGGGCTGGGACGAGGTCGTCTGGGTGAAAGCCATTCCAACTAAGCTCAATTTCCTAACCTGGAGGATTCGTAATAGAGAACTTTCAACGGATGAGAATATCAGGATATGCGACATCCAACTTGCGTCAAAATGTGTTTGCTATAACGTGCATAGAGAAGAGATCTCTTCACACCTATTCTTTGGCATTGTTTGGGCATGCGGGGTTTGGAAGGCTCTTGGAGAATTCTATAAAACCCTTTCTTCGAACGAGACTTTATCCTCCTTTCTTGTTAAGTGGTATAATGGCTCTGAGGGCGGCGACCTTGAGAGAGTTTCTCATTTGGTGTTGCTACATGTGGGGTGTCGGTGACTTTGTTAGGCGAGGAACAGAGCGAAGTATGAGGGTGTTGCAGTCTCAGCTTCAGTGATCATTGTATGGGAACAAAATCAGTTATTGGACTTGTACAAGGCGGTGTGGTATTGAAGGGAAGCTCCTTCCTTTCATCTATTTCACTCTAGTTCCAGCGAGGAATTTACCTCTAGCAACATGAAAGGAAAATGGGTATAATGGTGACCTCCCTTCGGTAGCTTGAAGCTCAATACCGACGGCTCTTGTGTCCAGGGGTGCATTCGTGGAGGTGGTCTAGTGAGGTATAGTAGAGGCTCAGTTTTCTTAGCATTCTCAGCTAGCCTAGGCCATGGATCTTCACTTCAAGAAGAGGCAATGGAAATGCTTACGGGTCTCAGGCTTTGCCAGCAGCAGGGGTTGGAGGTATCTGAAATTGAAACAGACTCTTTAATTGTCTACAATTCTTTATAGGAGGATGGTGAAGTCCCTTGGTTGATTTTCTATGTCATAAGGAAATGTAAAATCATAATTAAGAATAATGTATAAATCCTTCACACCTAGAGATAGGGGAACAAGGTTGCTGACTACTTGGCCTCAGTGGTCCTTAATGGCACAGAGAAGGTGTCTCTACACTCTGCGGCAAGTATTGAACCTAATGGGATTGACTTTATTAAAGATGATGCCTTAGGTCTGCATCATTTCAGGCCTCAACAGGTTCTTTTTGGGCGGGGTGGGCGAGAGGTTTCCTTAAATACTTCTCTTTCTTGTATTCTTCATCCATATCCTTTTTATAAAATTACATGATGATGATGATAAGAATGGGTATGAAAGGATGACCTATGCTGGGCTGATGAACAAAATCCCCATGACTTCCCTATTATTCTTTGAGTTATTGGGCCTTCTACCGATCAGGATCTGGGTGGCACCATCAATGCAAGTTTTCAAACATGACATGACCTGATCAACAAATAGGATATACTTATATGAGAAATCAAAAAATAAGGGAAGTTTATAAGGGGTTGGATGGGCGGCCATGAAATCATCCGATTCCTAGCCTTTGATAGCCTTCCACAGAACAAAATTGATGTCGAACAACTATGGTATCACAGCCCAGCTTTCTAGATATCTCGTGATCAGGGGGTGATTGAGAATATACTTCAGTGTGTCTACTTTGGACACCAATTGTATTTCATGATTCTACAAATAATGCTATGTACTCTATGCTACTAAAAACTTAATGATTGCACTATTATTGGATTGGGACAATTTGGTATACATGCAGAGGATCATGGGATTGGGATAGTATAAAATATTATTTATTCCCTCATTGTTTGGGGAGGTCACATAAAAGAGCACATTCTTTCATGAAACATGAGGAATCATAACCAGATTCTGTAGACGGTACTTCATAATATCCCCAATAGTGGTTAGAAACTCCTCAACCCACCAGTAGACAATGCCTTTATTCATGATCCTCAATAAGGGCTTACACTTTCTAGCCATATTCATGATAAATTGGCATATCTAGGCTATATGGATTTGCAGGCCTCAAACATCCCAAAGTATTCATGGGGGAGGCATCTAATTGATGGTCTCAATCTCCTCTAGGTTGATCTCAATGCTTCTATATCATATGAAAAAGATGAGAAACATCCTAGAGGTAACCCCAAATCTACACTTCATGTAGTAAATATTCAAGTGTTAGGAATGGAAGAAGCTAAACACTTTCTCAATTTCCTTGAGATTGTCTTGACATTGGAATGATTTGGACACCTTGTCATCTATGTATCATTCCTCAAATGAAAAAATAATTATTTTAAATATGCGGTTCATGGCCCATTGATAAGTGGTTCCTCCATTCTGCAAGCCAAAGGGAATCACTTGATAGTAAAAAGTCCCATTGTGATGAACTAAAGGTAGTGGAATCCTCATCCTTGGAAGACATATGTATCGTATTGTACCAAGAGTATCTATCCATAAAGGAGAGTGATTGGAACTCTATGTACCATTAATAAATTGATCTGTCATTGGATGGGGAAAATCATCCTTTGTAAAATGACAGTTGAGGACCAGAATGTTGATACAAACTCTGATTTTCTAATTCCTCTTCTTGAATAGGGAAATATTGACTAGCCATCCGGGGTATTGGACCTACCTGAAGAAATTTTCTTTGATAATATTTTCATCATTGGACCCAAACATAGTACCATGATAGGGGTTCATTATTATGAGAGGATTCTTAAACATAGGATGAATACCTGGGGGATCAATAAAATGGAAAATGACATGGGGGTTCATCCTTGGAATCTCTTCATAGCTCCAAGTGAACACATCACTGTAATATTTTAGGATTTTCACACACTCGAGTTTATCTTCCAGGTATATCACCACATTTATCATCATCTACCTCATATATTCATCGATAAATGGGTTTCCTTTAATTAAATCATCAATCGTGGTGGATACAACCTATTCAAACACAAGTGGGTAGTATTCTAAATTCTCTTTATCTTTTGAGACCAGAGGATTAGTGGGAGGAGGCAGATATTCCAAGACATTCACCCTAGGAGAAATAACTGTACCCACTTGGGTGGTCATGAAATCCTCACTGAGTGGTTTTTTACTTGCTAAGACTATAGTGATTGAAGCTATTAAGAAGATTCCATATGATATTTTACTATGAGGTCCACCCATGATGTTAAATCATTGATATTAGGTAATTTTTTTTATGTTAACCCTTCTCATTAGAACATGAATGAATTACATGAAATGGTTCTCATAGGGAGAACATATGAGCACTTCACATGATTGGGATATTATGTTAATACTTGAGATTTGTTTTTGTAGGAGCATAATGTAATTTGTGGGATCTCCTTCTTAGGGACTCCAAATCCATTTTTATTGGAGATAACGAAACAACCCCCACCACATCTAGAACTATGAATTCAAACCAATGAATCAGTAGAATGAAGATTTCATCCATGTCTACCCTTGGATTGACTACGATGGCTGTTACGTAATTGGGAGAATTAACACACTCGACCAAGAAGGCATAAAACTAGGTCCCTTACGTCTTGTAGTATCCAACATACTGATTGTAGTATTCTCATGATTCGAAGGGGGAAACATCACCCCAAAGAACCCATAATTGAACATTGAGGTAATACATGAGGAACTGGTGACACAAGAATGGGATTTCCACATGAAAAAGGAGCCAGAGCCTACCAAGAATTTTATTATAGGAGATATCATTCAAGACCACCATAAATTCGGTTCTCAAAATCATGTCACTAAATTGGATTTCCAGCAAAACCATGCCATGTGTATTCTACTACCTCTTTTACTAACCTTGAATTATCATGTAGGAGGGAGTCAAGTCTATCTCTTTCATCCCCAACTTATGGAGCATCTGGGTCGAGATAAGGTTTATCCTAGAGGTAGTATCCACTAGGCAGTGGTGGAATTCCACACTGTTGAACTATCCTGGAATATACAATAGTTGTATATACCCCTGCACGTTGAGGACCACGTATTTTATTGAAAATCAGATTATGTATTGATATTCATCTTGGTATACTTCCTTTTAATATTATTATTTAGTGGCGACAACATTAAATTCAAACTAGATAGATATTTTCAATTATTATAGAAGGGACTGATACATTTATTTGAACAAGAAAAGGGACTAAAGAATCAAAATCCCCAAGGGTTTGTTGTTTAGGTGATTCAACACATAATACATCAATGTCAGGGGAATATTATTTCTTATATAGGGCCACTCCATGGAATAGGGAACTATTAATAATACTGGTTGAACCAATATGTTCTGAATAGTGTAAGAAATGTTCTAATATAGACTAGATGGTCTGATTTGAGCAACTACCGACTGAATTTCAAGTGGTTGAGTTATAGATATAGGTAGATGGGGATTATCATGAAATAGTCATAGTTGAGCTTCTTAGTCTACTAACACATTCCGCTATGAAGGCATACCTGATGGTGTAAAAGGGAGCACAATGTATTCTTATCCCTATGAAAGAATTATTATATGGTTTCTTTAGCATGAATGGACAAGTTTGAGACACTAGCATGAATATTTTGTAAGATCTCATTTCCTCTACCTTTTCACTGATGACATCGGTCAGAGGCACCCAAGGGTTTTCATGGAATTACTCACTTTGATCCATGTGAATTAATCCATTAGATTAATGGAATTGAAAAAGGCATAATCATGTTCCTCATTAGTGGAGTGGTCTGTAATGGTATGTACAATGGGTGTATCTCATAACATGGAAGGTATGAAGTCAATGAGTGTGTGAGATGATTTAGGCACCAGTAGGGGACTTTGATATCCCTTTTCCATCATATAATTCTTTTGGAGACATGGAATGATACGATGCTGATGTGGGGGCACTGGTTGGAGAAGAAATGAAACCCACATGAGGATCAAGATTTATTAAATTTAAAAAAATGATTCAATGAGCATGAGATACCTCTTTGCGAGCCAACCAATCATTGTATTTCTATATCCTATAGCAAGGAGCCTACTTCAATTCATTGGATACACCACTTTCACGATTGAGGTAAGAGGTGACATGGGTCACCTACGTGAAAAAATCAACTAACATTACTAGGCCATGGTCCACTTGGTCTTGGATATAATTTTTGATCATGATGTATTCCATGATGGTGTGTGTGAGGATCTTTTTGGATAGGAAATTTCCAGGATGGTCAGTGAGTCTGGCCTCCAAGGGCAATGCTTGGTTGGGTTGTGCATGGGCAGGTTGTGCCTAATAGGGGTTCACATGGAGAGGTTCTTCTAGAAAAGTAGAAAATAAATTTACCAGCTTAAGAACCAATTAATTCCATGTATTAGTAGTATCATAATTTGTAGGTATTCTTGTAGGAGATGGAAGAGAAAACATGCATGATTGTTTTATTGTCGTATATAAGGCTTCCTGTAGACACTAAACTACTTTATAGAAGTCTTAAAACCCACATGAAAAGTTCTAGGTGATGAGGGTGGGGAATAGACCACTCTTAACATTTCCCATGCACATTATAAATTTATTCTCTTAAGATAGATATGTGTAGTGTGAATACATGAGGTCATTCCACTTGGAAAATAAGTCTTCAACTCACTCATTGCGCATTTTTTCACTTGAAGAGGTTAGAAATACTTGTATTGCATGTGGTGGAGCTGGACTAAAAGTGTAACTATCCTTGAATGTTATTCCAACCAGTAATGGGCAAGTGGCTATACCCAGAAAAACAAGTGTCCCTGTAGTGTCTGGATAAACCATCATAGATTGGAGGCCTCTTTTTGTTCTAGGGTCCCCAAAATAGATTCAAAATTTGAATTAAATTAGCATAGGAACTGCAATGTTTTAACCATCCTATTGAATTGATCAATGATGAGATTAAAAAACTATAATGTTGGTAACATACTACCCACCCACGCCGGTATAAATTTTTATCAAGCGATATTTACACCTATTAGGTTCCTAGGCCCTCAATTTGAGTGGCGAGAGATGTTATCAAGTAATATTTATGATGGTATCCGAGAAACAAGGAATTCATAGGACCATCAACTCAAGGAGAAACATTTTATCCTGAGGAAGGTAATCATGATGCTTGGGCTACTCAGGCTGAGTGGGTGATTTCTATCATGATCCCATTTTATATCTCCTAGCTTCTACCCTGAATGGATATACAAGAAAATCAATTTCAAAATGAGGTGACAGGCCAAGGAGGGTTGTATTCCCCACTCAAGAAGTGATGTGGTCCCTTAAGGCATTGTTTTATTCTAGGATCCAATCATTAATGTGATCAAGGATGATCCTTTTATGATCATCATGCCATTAGAGAAAGGAATCTACTATGGGTTCCATCCCTACATTCCGTGCAACCCCATATGGGCCAGAGGTATCAATATGTACATTTCATTTTTTGATTTTTTGACAATTAGGCCACAACACCTTCTTGGGGGGATCACTAAGGGAAAGTTTATTATTTTTCTGATGAGTGAGAACACCTTCCAGGAGTATTTTTTGGTGCTTTACCACCTCTTGAGGTGGATCTTACCTATCACACCCTATGTATATATTCGTATGATACTATGAAAAAATGGGGATGTACATACTCACTATAATTGTTTCTAGAGGGGAAATTTCACATCAACAGGTAGGTCGTGTTGTTTCCAGATAGGGTTCAAATGGAGGATTGAATATTGTCCCCAACATCAAATATGTACATGCATAGATTACTATTCCATAACACTGTGGATCACTATGAGGATCTTGATATATTTATGTTTCAGGTTCTAGGGGTAGCCTAACGTTGTGGGGCACTGAGTGACTAGGAGTAACATAATCTTGAACCTCATATAGTATTTCTCAATGATGTCGAGGAGTTCCTGACTCTTTTGGTAGACTAACTGATGGTCATATTGGTAGTGAAACATCAACCATATGATTTGTTAGAAAAACCCACCTGGTCCTCAATAAGGGACTCTGGGATATCATGTTTGGAGTTATAGGAGGCCAGAAAACCACTGATAGCTTGTCAGCTTCCAGATTCTCAATAAAGCCCACTTCCTCAGAGGAAGAGTAATGTTTCTAGTCGACCCAAACATCAATCGATATAGATAAGATATCGATGTTAGAATAGATGTATATCAGTTCTTATACTGTTTTTTTGGTAGAGGACTTACAGTGTGATTCAAACATCCACTGAATTCTGGAATGTCTCTCTAAGGTGGTTCCATAATCATCATTACATCTCTTTAGGATGGGGTGTTTACCACTTCCCCATGTGAGAGGCCAGAAATATCCATTTATGGATAAGCGTAATGCTCACCATTTAAAGTCGTCATCTTGAATACTCATATCTCTTCCACTTATTTGGTGGAGTTAGAGATGATGGAAAATGGATCTGACATATACCAAGGCATTGAGATCCCTTATAAGGGTGATATAACAGACTTCACCTACAAGTACCTATATAGGGATCTGGGGATCCTATGGTCCTCATATTTCAGGTTCACAAATCTAAATTTTGGGCTCTTTCCCCGGACTCTAGATGATGGGGTGAAGGCTCCATCGTCGATTCTCCCATCACCTCAGAATCTGAGAAGTGAAAAACGTACCAACCCAAAATTCTATCAATCTAAAATTATTTATTATAATTATTTCAAATATTATCAATGACAGAAAATCACATAGCGGACACAATATAAACATTTTAAATGAATAATGAATATAATAAGAGGTATTTCTAGAAGTTATGGAAGATATTCCAATCGAATAGTAACTTGACCTTTGGAAGATTAATGTTTTTATTAACAACACTAATCCAACTAATAGAATAGTAGCCTCATATATGAAAGTATAAAAAAACCTTAGGTATCTTAGGAATGAAAATATGATATATTTATTTCATTTTTTAAGTAAATAATCATTTTAGAAATGATAAATTAAGTGTTGGTATTTTTTGTAAGTTATAAATATTTAATTATGATTTTATAATTAATATAATGATTTTAAGTAAAATTTATTTAAAAAAATGTATTCATATGTTATTATTTTGTTTTCTTACATTTATCAGATAATTTTATGATTCCATAAGTAATTTTTCAATGTTTTATAAAACCTATTATAATTTTAAAATCAGTATTTTTATAATAAATGATGATATTATTTAAAAAATAATTTTATAAAATTAAAAAATTATATCCATTTAATGGTTTCCATTTTTGAATAATACATGTCAAAAAATGGTTAGGGTGAATTTTTGGGTTTTTTTCTAAAATACTTGAATTTTTACTGAATAGTAAAATATGAATATTCATGATAAAAGAAAAATAAATGATATTTTTAGTAATTATTGATGTAAGACTAATATAAGCCCAAAATATTGGACTCTATGTTATTATATAAATATATCTAGTGATATGTATCAAACTATTTAGAGTCTTGATCCAAAATAATAATCTAATTAATAAAATAACCAAAAAACACCCCACTCCTCCCTTATAAATACCACCCATCACCACTTCTTCTCTGTACAACTACAAATACTTGATGATTTTACAATTTATATAAAATACCCTTAACATGAATCTACCCAACGTTCATGAGAATTTTTTCTTAAAAAATACAATAACCAATCCCTCTAAGAGGTTTCAAGAGGTAACGTCCTCTTTCTTCTCATTTAATTTCTTTTTAATATTTTTTATTTTCATACACTCTACTCACCTCCGCTTATTAATGTTTTGTGATAGATACAATAACTTATATATAATGTAATTATATTATGGTAATGGTATAATCTATCATCAAACCTCTTCTGCTCTCACTTTTATTCTAAAAAATGAAATCATCCGTCGTGATGCATCAATTTACCACCCTCATGGATGTTGCATTTTCATTTCATTTTACCACCTTAAAGTCTGGTTATAAATACATTATAAAAGTTTAAACCTATTTTAAATTTTTTTAATCAATTTATATGTTCTGGAACTAAAATATATACATAATATCAATTAATAAAACAAGATGACTTCGTTGTGATCGAAAACTGAAAAAATTAATCTAAACAATTTCCCTTCACATTTTATATATTTATTCATTCTTATAACATATAAATAAATGATATATAATATAATTTTGTCTTATATAAGTTTATTAATAACATATAAACTCAATTCTATAAAATTATCACCATTTTACATGATCTTCCATGCATATATACAAGTGAACTGATCATGAAAACCAAGAAAATGAACACTCTCAGAATGACAGAATCAAACTCTAAAACTAATTAAAATGGCTATTAAAAACTCAATAAAATTATAATAAATCTATAAATTTAAATAGGTTTTGGATTTTATAATTAATAAATATAATTTTATTATAAAATATATTAACGTGAACATTCAGACATAAGGTAAGGGGATTCTCGAACCCAACTATTTTCCTTTGGGGTCACCATCTCTCACTCCATTTTCAGTAAAAATGTTCCTTTAATAAACCTTAAATATAATGTATTTTCCTTTATTTTTTATTTTTTTCTATATAAATGCTTCCAATCCAGTTTGACAACAAATCCAATGATTTTTCCAAAATAACTCTTCCTTCTAAAAACACATGTTTTACTTCTCTATAGATTGTTTATTTTTCACTCAAGATTAATGATTCATTAACCATTTATGTTATTACCATTTTATTCTGGGAAACCATAAGTTTATTCATGAATTTATGATCTATGAAATTCTTATGAAACCCATTTCCTTTCAATGGGTTAATTTTTGGAAAATATTGTTATATGTTCTATGTGGCATGCATGATTATGTAAATGTTAAGATGTGATGAGTGCACCCAGAATTATATAGTGCTTAAATTCATTGTATAATGTGATGTATCTCAATATATAATGTGAAATATTCATGGAAATTATGGGATCCTTGATCACAATGACGATTTTAAGATTATTCAAATATGTTATTTGTGTAACACCCCGACCCCAGTTACCCAGAGTCGGTGCATTATTGCGTAACATTGGCATGATCAAAAGGATCAAGTCTCGAAATACCGATTAGTTTAGTAGCCTTGAAACACTAGATACATTCATAAGTTTTACATTACATCATAAAGTAATACAAAACTAAAAAAACATATTGTCTTTATATCCCCTCATATTATCCCTTCAGGTCATTCATAAAATACTTCTTCACATCCCGGAAAAATTAAAACATTGAAAGGGGTGAGCTCAGATGCTCAGTAAGGATAACAATCTAGCAGAAACATTCATAAATAAACATTAACATTTAATTCAATGTATAACTGAAACAAAATCCTTTTAAACTTGAACTTCAACATAATATGGAAAAAATAAAATGAAATAATGCCAATTACTTATTCACATGGATATTCTACTAGTCGAATAATCACATGAAATATCAATGACCAATTTCATAATGATGGAATTTATAATGTCAGACTATCATAACCACGTATCCAAGGCCTCGTGCCAAGACTACAAATAAGATTTTGTCAAGGCCTCGTGCCAAGACACTAGTTTGTCTCATGAGACCTACCGATTAATTAACCATTAGAAGAAGGTGTGTGTAAGTGTAAATAAAATCCTTCTCATAGAAAATCATAGTATATTGAAGACACTGGTTTTTTTACAATAAAAAGTAATAAAAATATTTTAGGGGGTTGGAGAAACAAAATAAAACAAAAGAACACAAGGGAAGACGTTACCTTAAAACCGGGTAACTCTTTTTTATTTGAGCCAAAGGATTCCTTGGAAAGACTTCTGCCCAAAGTGAGGCTTCTAGGAGTAAGAGAGGGAAGTTGAGAGATTATTTGGGCAGAGGTTTGTTGATCCAAATGGCTTGAAGGCATGAATAAGGTGGTAGTGGTGGTGGCCTTTTCTAAGAGGAGAAGAGGGGTACTCTTGGAATGTAATGAAATGTTACATTATTATGAAGTACTTTTAGGATTTATAAGGTCCCAAAATTATATATTTCTAGGATATGGTGATAATGGTTCGAAATATACTCATCCAATAGGTTTTTCACAAGTTTAAGTCTTAGATTTTACATTATCTTTTCATTTTATTTAAAACGTTCATTAATGAGGTAATCACTGCATCATCATGATGTGATAAATAAATTTATTTATTTAATTACAAAAAATTATAAAAAAAATTACCCTGATGTAGGAAATCTTTTTAGATTTCCAATTAATATTTATAGTCGAAATGTTAATTTATATAATTCCATTTAATAATTATTTTAGTAAAACCACACATGTTTCTGACAATTTTATTTTTACTTTAAATAAAAAGTTATTAATGTCATTTTCATACCCAAGTGGCTCCATGGGGTCCCCAAGTTGACACATAGATTTTATTGGTCGCCCATGACTCACCCAATAAGGGTAGGACATGTTTAAAGGTAATTTCATATTATTATAACATTATATTTACCTTAAGTTACACTAATTACCTTTAATCGCGATTAATAGAACTTAAATGTTAATATTCACCAAAAATTAATTTTATCTCATTGAACCAAAATTTACTTCATAATGACAATGATTTAGGTCTTATTTTGGAAATTCAAATCACAGAGGTGGTAAAATTTCATTTAAACAAAAAATCATTTTTTTTAACTACCACTTAGTGGTTTCACTATTCATCAAAAATCGTAGTTTTTGAGAACAACACCAAAAATTAACCCTAATATATATTTGATATTCCTAATTAAAAAATGATGTCTATTTTAAAAAATTAAAAATATTAAAGTTGAATTAATTAATTTAATAATTACTTCCCACTGTCACAACAAATAGCGTGTTTTTAAGAAAGAATATCAATCAAAAGATTGATAATTGTTTATTTCCAATTTCAAAGTGAAATTAATTCTAATGACCACCATTGGATAAAATGGTAAAAATATATTCTAATTAAACTTTAGAACCACTCAATTGTATAATTTATCACTATAAATTATCTTGATTAAAAAAGTTGTTTTTAAGTATTTTTCACTATTCATCAAAAATTGGAAGTTCTCAGAAAAATACCAAAAATTCAACATAGGCTAATTATGATATTCCGAATCCAAAAATGAAGTCCACTTTGAAATATAAAATTTATATAATTTCAAAAAGTGGGTATTACTATTCATAACTACTACTTTTATTGGTCACGATGTATTAGAACTGAAAGTTGCGTACAACACACGCTACTATATTATTCAAAGAGAAGTGTACCGTGGATTTTTGGGATGTTACATTCTCCCCTCCTTCAATAAATTTCGTCCTCAGAATTTGAAAATGTTCTTAGATAATAAAAGGTTGAAAATAGAAAATACCTTTGTGGAAAACCCACATCGAAAATAGGGTTAATAAAAATATAACATTAAAATAAAGAAAGAGAAGTACAAAGGTCACCCGAGATAGCCCATACTAGGATAATATGAAAATATGGATATGGAGGAAAAAAACCATCAAGGTCTGATGGAGAGTGGTAGAAAATCAGATTAGGATAAAGTTAACCATAAGAAAATCACAAACTTGTGATTGGTTAAACGGTCATTGAATCCCCAATTGGAAATGTTAACCAACAATGTTTTTGTTTTAAGTTACCTTTAATAAAGTTGAGGAATTTATTTATGAGATTTACTAAGAACGTAAGGAAATATACTTACTTGTCATGTAGACTATCATTCTTTAATAATTTTTTACCACAAACCCATCTTTCACTCTAAATGGTAACCAAACTCATAAATATTCTATTTATCCTAATTGTATAAGGTTCCAAATGTTACCACATACCATTTAGATTGGGAAAACTATTTTGAAATAACCAGGGAATTCTTTTAGGACAGTGGTAGGTAATAATGGCCTGTCTCACTATGGTTGTGGGTTCGATTCCTGCAGCTTTGTCTGATTCGACGAGTTATCCCCCGACCTGCAGGTTGTCATTTTCCTTAAAGTATAGTATTATAATATTCAAAAATATTCTTTAGAAATGTTTTAACCTTAAGAAATACTATCCAAAGTTCAACTTAATCCACTCCAACCTTTATAGTGATAAAAAATACCTCTGTCCAGAATTTTTCTAAAAGGTCTCTAAATTCCAAAATCAATTGTATCATCAGATTCCTCAAACAAAGTAAAGTTTCTCTTATTGTAACATACAAAAATATGATTTCATTCATCATATTAAAACATTAATGAAAACAACAAGTACTGCAATACAATCCTTATATATATCACATTATTCTTATAACCAGAATATAATCCTTGAGTCCAAAAGAACCAATACATTAATTATTCCACTTCAACTGTAGTAACAACATAAGATTGTCCTTTATCCCTTGGCCTTTTCTAAGGTAAGTTTCCCTGACTCTTAGGAAATTCATTTTCCTAATGCCCCATTTCCCTAAAATTGTAGCATTCATCATTGATAGCCTCTTTCTTTCCCTTGCAATCATGAGCCTGGTGACCATTTTCTCCACATTTATAACAAACTCCTATTCCTTTTTGGCAAGTACCAGGGTGATTCTTCCCACAATTATCGCATAATGGAAAATCCTTCTTTCCATTTTTACCTTTATCGGTATCTTGTTCCACCGTTCTCTTCTTCCCTTGCTTTACTTTATTGTCATAATATTTAGAGAATTCGTTTTCTGTCTTGATAGCACATTAGGTAATGTCTTCGTACGATGAGAAGGTTTTTGAGACTAATGCTCGCCAGAGAAATGGTTTTAACCCATTAAAGAAATGATCAATCTTACTTCTTGGGTTACATATATAATCTGCAGCATGCCTCGCTAACCTTGTAAAGTTAGCCTCATACTTTGTGACATTCTCATCCTCCTTCTGCCTCAGACTCAGAAATTGCCTTTCCATATCTACTCTATGGTCACGTGGAATGTATTTTTCTAAGAAAATTTCCTTAAACTCCCTCCATTCCATACTTGATACTTCTTCATCTTCCATTGTGTTTTGAATTAGCGACCACCATTGATCAGCATCTCCAGTGAGGCGGTAAACTGCCATAACAACCTTCTCCCTTTCGCTACTCCCCAATGTGTGGAATATTTTCTCTAAGGTGTTTATCCATTTCTTAGCTACTAATGGATTTGTACCCCATAAAATGTTGGCGGTTGTTACCTCATGAAGCGGTCTAACATTGATCCTCCACGTTGCGGATCAGGGTGCTCTATACGAGTAAGGTTATTATCCATAACCTGAGTGAGTTTTCCCAGTATGGGGATAAGTTGATTAGCACCAGTTGTATCTCCAGCTCCACTATAATTATCTTGAGCAGGATGGAAATCCCTACATGGAGTTCATGCATTGATACGGTTTCCATTCCTCCCACTAGGTGCTATTTCAAAACAATGGCATAAACTAGATTAGTTTATGAATTAAAATAAATAATTACAAACTTGAAAAACACTTAACATAAATTGAACTATTTATGAATATAATCCATAATTATAAAAAAAAATTCTTTGAGGAAGTATATACACATAACCCTTCATAGTGGTTTGTAAAGAAAATGAAAATTATCCTAAGCATATCCCCCGGGAGTGTCGTAACCAATAGTGCAGCAAGGCCCGTTGTCGTGCACCAGTTCCCGTTCGAGTGTAGGTCAAAGCGGTGTTTTCGGGTTTTACCCCTAGGTAAATATGTGCCAGAGCCACCTCTACCTGCTTGTATCCAGATAGGTATGTATTGCTCTGAAAACTCACAAAATCTCTATAATACCAAAATTCTAGGAAGTTATTCTATACTAATCCTAAAATATATCTTAGGTCTATGTGCACTAATCAGAGTTTACCTAAATCTAGCCTCCAAGGTTAGTACTAAACTGCCTCTGATACCAACTATAATGCCCCGACCCCAGTTACCCAGAGTCGGTGCATTATTGCGTAACATTGGCATGATCACAAAGATCAAGTCTCGAAAGACCGATTAGTTTAGTAGCCTTGAAACACTAGATACATTCATAAGTTTTACATTACATCATAAATTAATACAAAACTACAACAACATATTGTCTTCATATCCCCTAATATAATCCCTTCAGGTCATTCATAAAATACTTCTTCACATCTTGGAAAAATTAAAACATTGAAAGGGGTGAGCTCAGATGCTCAGTAAGGATAACAATATAGCGGAAGCCTTCAAAAATAAACATTAACATTTAAGGAAATGTATAACTAAAACAATAGCCTTTTAAACTTTAACTTCAATATAATATGGCAAAAATAAAATGAAACAATGCCATTTACTTATTCACTAGGATATTCTACTAGTCGAATAATCACACGCAATATCAATAACAACTTTCATAACGATGGAATGCATAATTCCAGACTATCATAACCACATAGCCAAGGCCTCGTGCCAAGACTACAAATACGATTTTGTCAAGGCCTTGTGCCAAGACACTAGTTTGTCTCATGAGACCTACCGATGCATCAGGGAGCTATATCGGGCTCCACCTGTCACTTGTTATGTCCAATTCATTCCTCATATGAACAGGTTTAAACATATCATAAAGCATAACATAATCGTATCACATAAAACATGCATAAAGGAAACATAACATTTCCACATTTGAATCACAAGATATCAACACAACACATTGATATAATAAAAACATTATCAAAACCATTTTCAATACCAAAATAAAAGAAAATTAAAACTTCGTATTTATGTTTCATTTAAAAAAAAGTTAAGGCTTCTAGAGGAAGCCGAAACTCAAATAATGGTCACGGCGGAAGATAAGTCATTGTCGCCGCATACGTACGACAAGAAAAACATTCCTTTTTTAGTTTAGTAAAATGATTTGTATAAAAATATTCCTTTTGAATAAACCTAAAAGTCAAAGGGGTTTATACACCGTATAAAATAAATTTGTGTATAAAACAAAATATGCCTCAATGAATGGAGATTGAGACGAAGTCCCTTACAAATATCATTTTTTTAAAATATAATACATCTATTATGTGTATTAACTATATGTAAACATAAAGAAAGTATAAATACAAGATAGGACATAATAATATCAGGACATAATTTTAAAGTAGGAGATTAACCCCAAGAATGGAAATTTTGTTAAGAAGTTCCCTTACCTTGTGTCTGACTTGACTCGATCGTTATTCAACCTCCTGAATAATAAAATAAAGTTAATTTATAATTTATTAAGAACATTTTTCAAGTTTAATATTCATTTTTTATCACTTATTACCATGTTATGAACATTATGTAATTATTTATGTTAATAACGGTCGTTTTGTCGATCTTTGGTACTTGAGTCAAAAATAAACTTCTTATAATTACAAGTTGTTCATGTGGTAAAATATCTATTATATACAGAATTATATTCATGATTTAGATATCATATTTATCATATATATCCATTATATACATTCATTCATAATATTACATAACATTTAATGTTAAGAAATGAAATGCACCGTTCATGGAGACAGTAAGTTGTATGTACGCATGAATGCTACTTTCATTTATATTTCATATTTAATGGAATGAAATCATAATTATATAAAGGTGTATTATAATTCCATTATAATATCATATATAATATCATTTAATCCATCCTTTATATGTGCCACATATGGCATTAACGATTCAAATCACTTTGAGGGGGCGATAGTCCGCACTTCCTAAAATGAAATTATCACATTTACACATAATGGAAACCATAAACTTATGCCATAAATGAGAAATACAGAAGAATAAGGAAAACATAAAAATAATATATATCATATATATAAATAGTTTCATCATAATGGCCACCATTAGAGGTGTTAAAATAATATTGAACAATCATCGTTTCGTGAGGCAGTATTTCGCCACCCACAGAAACAGTATGTTCATTTACAATTAGATGAAGGTGTGTGTAAGTTTAAATAAAATCCTTCTCATAAAAACATCCTAGTATATTGAAGATACTGGTGTTTTTACAATATAAAGTAATAAAAAGATTTTAGGGGGTTGGAGAATCAAAATAAAACAAATGAACACAAGAGAAGACATTACCTTAAAATCGGGTAACTCTTTTTGATTTGAGGAAAAGGCTTCCTTGGGAAGACTTCTTCCCAAAGTGAGGCTTCTAGGAGTAAGAGAGGGAGGTTTATAGAGTATTTGGGCTGAGGTTGGCGGAGCCAAATGGATTGAATGTGTGAATAAGGTGGTAGTGGTGGGGGCCTTTTATAAGAGGAGAAGAGGGGCACACTTGGAAAGTAATGATATGTTACATTATTATGAAGTACTTTTCAGATTTCTAAGGTCCCACAATTATATATTTCTAAGATAAGGTGATAAGGGTTAGAAATATACCCATAAAATAGGTTTTTGACAAGTGGAAGTCTTATATTTTACATTATCTTTTCATTTTATTTAAAAATTCCATTAATGAGGTAATCCATGCATCATCATGGTGTGATAAATAAATAAATTCATTTAATTCCAAAAAATTATAAAAAATTTACCATGATATAGGAAATCTTTTTATATTTCCAATGAATATTTATAGTCTAAAATGTAACTTATATAACCCCATGTAATAATTGTTTTAGTAAAACAACACATGTTTGTGACAATTTTATTTTTACTTTAAATAAAAAGTTATTAATGTCATTTTCTTACCCAAGTGTCTCAATGGGATGCCCAAGTTGAACCATGGATTGTCTTGGTCGGAAATGACTCACCCAATAAGTGTAGGACATGTGTAAAGGTAATTTCATATTATTATAACATTATATTTACCTTAAGTTACACTAATTACCTTTAATCGCGATTAATAGAACTTAAAAGTTACTATTCACCATAAATTATTTTAATCCCATTGAACCAAATTTTACTTCCTAATGACAATTATTTAGGTCAGATTTTGTAAATTAAAATCACTGAGGTGGTAAAATTTAATTTAAATGAAAAATCAGTTTTTTTAACTACCACTTAGTGGTTTCACTATTCATCAAAAATTGAAGTTTTTCAGAACAACACCAAAAATTAACCATAAGATATATTTTATATTCCTAATTCAAAAATGATTTCTATTTTATAAAAATAAAAAAATATAAGTTGAATTACTTAATTTAATAATTACTTCCCGCTGTCACAACAAATAGCGTGTTTTTAAGAAAGAATATCAATCAAAAGATTGACAATTGTTTATGTCCAATTTCAAAGTGAAATTAATTATAATGAACACCATTGGATAAAATGGTAAAAATATATTCTAATTACACTTTAGAATCACTCAATTGTATAATTTATCACTATAAATTATCTTGATTAAAAATGTGGTTTTTAAGTATTTTTCACTATTCATCAAAAATTGGAAGTTCTCAAAAAATACCAAAAATTCAACATAGGCTAATTTTGATATTAAAAATCCAAAAATGAAGTCCATTTTGAAATATAAAATTTATATAATTTCAAAAAGTGGGTATTACTATTCATAACTGCTACTTTTATTGGTCGCGGTGTGTTATAACTCGAGGTTGCGTACAACACACGCTACTATATTATTCAAAGAGAAGTGTACCGTGGACGATTCGGGTGTTAAAATTTGTGAACATGATGTCACCTTTTCTCACAACTATGTGTGGTAGTTTCCCACGAAGACACGATGTTTACTTTTTTGCATCGACACATTCCATGAATTTATCTAATTCTTCCACTCATGATTATTATGATGATCCAATTAATATGTTATGATGATGATTATTCTCACCCATGTTATATTGATTAATGTTATTATGTATCCCTTTTTTGGGATTTTATCTCACCCCTTTCTTTAATGTATATCCTCATGTGGTTACTAGTACTAAAGAAAAAAAATAGGGACACTAGGAAACTGTAGAATAATTAAATAAAAAAGTTTTATGACTTATTATGTAAATGTTATGTTTGGTCAAAATTTTCCCAAGACACTAGAACCCTGGATCCTAGTTTTGTAACATTATTATATTTTTTCTCTTTAAAATGATGTAATAGTAATATAAGAAAATCAGGTTCACTATAGTTGGTATTAGAGAATTATTTAGTTAATTTGGAAATTATGATTATCTAAACTTAGTTAAAACCCTTAGTATGAGACTAAGTATTTGTAATAACTCGAGAAGAATTTTTTAGAAAAATGATAAACATATGGATCTAACAAGATATTTCTTTAAAGTTAATTGCACAATGAAATAATTTATTTATTCCTAACATGTTTACTTATGTTTTGTTTAATCATTTTATATTTTAGAAATTAGTGTGAAGAAGGAGAAACCAGGACAACAACCCATGATAGGGGAAATGCAATGATTGACCGAATGACATCCCCAAATCCTTGGGAGGTAGTTTTCAAAATATCAGGCAGATTACTACATATCTATCTTAGGCCATGAACAATAACCTAAATGTTGTGGAATTTCCAAATTCATCTAATAGGGAGAAAATGGATATCAATTCTTTTATATGGTAATGACCACTAACATTTTGTGGATTTAAGGATCCCCTAGTCAAGGAGTAATGGGTCAACTCCGTGGAGAAGTTATTTTTGGTGCTTCAATATTATAAGATATAGAAGGTGACTTTGGATGTTTATTATTTATATGGAGAGGCTGATAAATGGTGGGATTTGATTTAGAACACCAAGCTGAAGGATGAAATTGAAGAGTTTGAGTGATAAGACATTACGAAACTATTTCTTATCATTTACTTCCATTTAACTATTCATAAAAAGAGAGAGAGATATTTCATAGAGATTAATCAAAAGGAAGGTGAATATGTCACAACATACGAAGAAACATTCACAAGGCTTGCAAGCTATGCCTCATGTTTTGTTAAAATAATAATAGAAAAAATAGATATATTATTTGGTGTTTTAAAACCACACCTTATAAAGGATTTACCAATTTGAGACTTTATGAGTTATGATAAATTTGTTCAAGGTGCTCACAACATGGATATGAAGTTTTAAAAATGGTTCGATGGCTATGAGTATAAGAAATTAATGATGGCGATCCAATAATGAAGATCTATTGAAAATGGTGGAAAGAATACCCAACCACTCAAATGTAAATAATGTGAAAAAATCATCATGGGAAATTTCTCAAAGAGACGGGGAAATTATTCAAGTGTGAGGGAGATGAACACCAAGATCATGAATATCATAGAGACATAATGATGCTGGAAAATGTGGTGGATGAAAAGAGAGCACAACCTATGTTTCAATACTTAAATTATAGGGAGAAAGGTCCCTTTTCAATCTAGTGCACTAAATCTCGAGTCCTAGAGGATAATCACCATTAGTAGCCACCAAGTAAAATAGAGAAAGGGAAAGATTATGCTCCCACTATTTCTAAGGTGGGGATTTATAATGTTGTGGTGAAAGGTACATAAGTTATTCACTCGAAAATTTTGAACATTCTATTTGATTCTGGTTATATTCATTTTTTCATATTTTCGAGTTTAGTATAACTACACAAACACCACCTCAAAATTTTGAGTTTGATATATCTTTTTACAATTCCAATATCAACTATCATAAAAGGTAGATCATCATTCACATCCCAGGGCATCCTACAATTCTATCCAAGTGTAAGGTGGAGAATGACTCTCCTTCAGAATCATCATATCCAGTGTTAATATTTCTTCCTTATGAGAAATCATATCAAGAGCATATGATTGAGACAAAGGAGAGAATAATTCTTGATGACATTCCCATTGTAAGGGGCTATATTAATGAGTTCCTTGAATAATTTTAAGTTATTCCTCTTGACTAATAGGATGAGTTCTCAATTGAACATATTCCTAGATCTCAAATAATATCAAATAAACCTTATAGAATGAACACCATTGAGTGGTAAGTACTTAAGTATATGTTTCAGGAGTACCTATGTAAGGGTTTCATATACCCGAGTGACTCACTCTGGGGTGTACCTATCCTCATTATCAAGAAAAATGATAGTTCAATATGCCTCTACATTAATTATTTAGGGCTCCATAAAATATAAAAATGAACAAATTTCTCCCTCCATGGTTAGATGATTGTTTCGATCAACTGTACAGGGATGTGTACTTACCTAAGGTGGACCTTCTGTGAGGATATCACCAATGAAATATAATGAAGGAATATATTCCCAAAACTAACTTTTGAATGAGGTATGAACACTATGAGTTCATAGTGATTCCCTTCAGAATCAATAATTCTCCAACAATATTTGTAGAATTTCTGAATAAAGTCTTCAAGGAATACCTTAAAATATTTGTGGTAGTATTTATTGATGATATTATGATATACTCTAAGAGAAAAGGGTAACATGATAATTATTTTAATAATTTGATAAATAATTTTTAACGACAGAGTATTTATGAAAATTATATTAAATGTCGGTGATGGATGCAAGAAGTATCATTTTTGGGACATGTTATCAAAAGAAAAAGAATATCTATGGACCCTTTTAAGATAAAAGAAATAAAAGAATGGACTATACCAAAATATATCATGGAGTTACGTGGTTTCCTTGGTATAACTCGCTATTACTAGGGATTGTTGAAGAACATATCATGATTTTGAAACCCACTAACCAGGATGAATCTTAAGGTAGAAAAGGTTTTATAGACTTTTGAATTTGAAGACATCTTCAAAGCGTTAAAAATAATGTTTATCCTTACACTTGTACTCATATGTCTATCAAGAGGGGAAAAATTGTGGTTTATAAAGATGATTTGAATTAGGTATTTGGATGTGTAATAATGAAAAATGATAAATTGATAGCCTAAAACTCAAGGATATTTAAAATTCATGGGAAAAATATCCCATTCATGATCTGGAGTTGGATGTTGTGATATTAATGTTGAAAATATGGAGGCATTATCTCTATAGGGAGAAGTGTGATATACATAATTATTATAAGTGACTTAAATATACATTTAAATAGATGTATCTTAATATTTCCCAATAAATATGGTTATATATCATCAAGGATTATTATTCCTCAATTGACTACCATCATAGAAAACAAAATAAAGTAGAAAATGCTCAAAGTATAAAGTATCATGTAACATTATCAATAATGAGAATTTAGAAGTATCCAATATTTGTCGATTTTAAGAGTATGGACATGGGAATCATTGATGAAGTATCATCATCATTACTTTCTCAAATGATTTCTCAACCATCCCTCATGGATAAAATAATGAATTCTCAAAGGATTAATGTGGAAATTCAGAAAAAGGGGGAAGCTATCAGAATTGGGAAATCCTTAGTGTTAAAAATTGATGAGGAAGGAGCTGTAAGATTTGGTTCCTGACTATGTTTACCATCCAATATAGAAATAAAAAAATAGATTCTGAGTGATGCACATAGTTAAACCTTCTCTATTCACCTAGGGAGCACAATGATGTATGAAGATCTCTGAGAGCACTATTGGCAGGACAATATTAAAAATGAGATTAATTAATATACATAAAAGTGTTAGGTATGTTATTAAGTGAAGGATAAACGAAAAAATTATAAAGGTATGGTGTGAACATTACCCATATCCACATGGAAATGGGAAAACCTCACCATGAACATTGTCACCAAACATCCAAAAAAATCTAGAGGAAAAAATTTTATATGGGATATTGTAGATCATCTCACAAAGAGAACCCAATTTATCATAATTTTAGTGTACTTCTTATTAGATAATCATGAAAATATATATATTATGGAAGTGGTAAGGATACATGAATTACCACTATTGATTGTATCTGATTGAGATCCGATATTCACCTTCAAAATCTAGAAAAGTTTCCAACATGTTCTAAGAACTGAACTGATCTTTAGTACAACTTATCCTCCTCAAACTGATGGATAATCTGAGTATAATATTTACAAACTGGTAAAAATGTTGAGATTAGGTTCTATGGACTTCAAATGAGTATGGGTCCCACATCTTCCTCAGGATGAAATATCCCACAACTATAGTTTATACTACAACATCCAAATGGATCCATATGAAGATGTTTATTATAAAAGATGTAGAACACCTACATTCTAGGATGTGGTCAGTGAACATAATCTTATAGAACCTAAAATGGTTGAAGAAATGGTAGAAAAGGTTAAAACCATTCAACAAAACATCAAGACATCTGAAATTTGAAAGAAGAGCTACACAACCAATCATCAATGAGAACTTGAGTTTAAGGTTGGATACATGATATTCCTCCACATATCTCCACTAAATAGTATCATGAGATTAGGGAATAAATAAAATTAAATTCCCTGGTGTATTGGTCATTTTGAGATTCATGATCATGTCAGAGCTGTGGCCTATCGACTGATACATCCACCTTCCATTTCTCAAGTTCCTGATGTATCCCATTATTCTTTCTTAAAGAATTAAATACCAGGTCCCTCAAATGTAGTTATTCATGAGGGGGTATAGTTTGGAAATAATCTCGCTTATGAGGAGAAACCTATGAAGATATTTGATTGTAGAGATAATGTTCTATGCAAAAATAATAATCACCAAGTTAAATTAATATGAAAAAACAATAAGTACGACGAGGAATCATAGGAACTGGAGGAAGAGATAATGTCTATGTACCTTCACTTTTTTTCATCATAATATGTAAAATTAAATTTCAAGGGAGGAATTTCATAAGGGGGAATAATGTAACAACCTAGAATTTTATCAATGGAAACTCCCTTCTTATAAATATTCTATATAGTAGAAATCACATAAAATCATATCTAGAACACAATCTAAACTTTATAACTAAATAATGAATGGTATAATAGTTATTTATAGAAGTTTAGGAACTTATACCAATAAAATAGCAACTTCACATTTTGAATTGTAATGTGACCATTATGAATAATAATCCACCCAATATAATAGTAACCTCACTTATAAAATTATAAATAAAATTTAGGTATCTTATGGATGAAAATATGATATATTTATTACATGATATATGTAAATAAATGTTTTAGAAATGATAAATTAAGTGTTGCTATTTTTTGTAAGTTAGTAATATTTAATTAAAATATTATAATTAATATAAGGGTTTAAAAGAAAATATATTTTCCTCAAATGTATTCATAAATTATTAATTTATTTTCGTATAATTATAAGATAATTTTATAAGACCTGTACAAAGATTTCAAAGTGTCTTAGAATGAATAATAATTTATAAATTAATTTTTTTGAATAAATGATGATTTTATTTTAAAACCACATTTCTCATATTTATAAAATTATTTCCATAAAATGGATTCCTATTTTTAATTCAACACATAAAATAATGGTCAGGTTGAATTTTTGGGTCTTTTCTAAAATACTTGTATTTTGGCGAATAATAAAATATGACAATTTATGATAAAAGATAAATAAATGAATTTTTGAGTCATTATTGATGTAAGTATGATTTAATCCCAACATATCGAAATCTCTTTCATTGTTTTAATTTACATAGTGATATGATTCAAACTATTCACAGTCTGGAGCCAAAATAATAAACTAATGAATAAAATAATCAAAAAACACCACTATCCTCCCCTATAAATAACACCTCTCCCCACCTCATCCCCTTACAACTACAAAGCCTATAATATTCTATAATTTCATCCCAATCCTATTTTCAAGACTCTCCCTCACATGGAAGAGACATTAGTCACAAAAAAGACCAAAACCAATCTCCCTAAGAGGTTCTCAAGGTGAAGAATTCAAGAGGTAAAATCCTCTTTCTTTTCTTTTCATTTATTCTTAATTTATTTAATTTTCTTATATTATCCTAACCTACCCTTATCCAATTATCATGTTTCTAAATACCCAATCATTACATACATGGAAAATAAATTACCTTTTCATAATAGTTTATACATTACACAAACAGATTTCCAAAGACCATATTAATTTAGTGACTTTAGAAAATTAGAACACATTCTTCTAATTTAGTTAAATTTACTCATAATATACAATAACTATCTTCCTGTTTAGTTTTCATGCCTATATCATGGGGAAAACAAATGAAAAGGGTGAGATCAAATGATCAATAAGGATAAACAAAGAAAATATAAATCAAAACATTAACATAAGAACGTAAAATCATTAACATAAGAATGTGAAATCCTGAACATAACTATTGAAAACCATACCACATATAAAATATATCAAAATATTTACTCATGAAAAAAATATTGGCAGTTCATAAGTCATAAATCATAAAATAACATGAGCCTTGAGAAAATATCATTCCCATAACATGGAATTATGGAAAACACATAAGCATAAAAAATCATTTCTATATTAGCTAATGTTCATTTCTAAGACCATCATAGTTGAAAAAGTCATTTACTAAAATGAGTAAAATACTTATTCTAACCCTATATTACGGAACATGGTTTATTTACAATTCTTTTCCAATGTTACTGAACTGAGATCATTTATCATTCCGACCCTGTATTACTAAACTGAGATCATTTCCTATCTAGATCTATCTATATAATGATATATAAATATTTTCCTAATGCATTGAAGGGATATATTGGTCCCACCAACATCATAATTAAATAATTCTTATTTGTTCCACAAAAACAAAAATCATTCATCATACCATAACCCATGGAATAAAATGAGTTTCTTAAACATTATTCCATCATAATATAATCCATGTAAAACAAATGGATTTCATAAATTTAATTACATCATAAATATAATAAAACCATAGGAATAATATGGATAATATAATTGAAACATAACCCTATTAAATAATTAAATTTTATTTGGAAATTAATTTAGACAAAACACTCAAAATTAATTCTTGAGAAAAATATCATTTCTTCCTAAAAAATGATTCTTTTATCAAAATGAAACAATATTTTAAAAGGGTTGAATTTCAATGAAAATAACATTGAAATATTATTTGGCATTCTTCATGTAAATAAGGAATTATGAAAACAAATCCGTTCATTCCATATAAGATAAAATAAAACATTCTTTTCATACTTTTGTCAGTTAAGTCAAAAAGCACTTCATTTGAAAAATGAAATAAATATTATTTTCAAAACATGTAGTAAAATTTAAAGAGGGGTAATTTTTTTATAAAAAAACATATTGGAATATTAAAATTTTTTATTAAATTATTTTTAGAAAACATGGACGTGGTTAATAACTATACCCTAGTAAATAATTATGTATAAAAAATCATGGATAATAATGATATTGAGAAATTATCTCTTAATTTAAGTATGGGGTCCTTTTTATGTTTCATAAAATACATTATAATGGATTAAAGAGTGTTATAAACTTGATCTATAACCATAAAATTATTTATGAGATCATACGTGATCATATTATCACTCTTTTAATAATATTTCATTATTACTCTTCTTTTGAGCATTATTTGCTGAATGTTTGGTTGTATAAATCCTAATTATTCTTCATGGGTATCCTTTATATAATTTATATAATGATAATATTGTTATATATATCATATTTATTCATTATATACATTTATATGATCATTATTTAAATTCTATCATGGATAATGAATAACATCTTGTCGTGGAGATGGCATGTTGTACGTACACATGAGCGATGATATCATTCATTTAATTATGAAAAGGTATAGAAGTGGATGGTATATATATTTTTGGTGAATAAATTTATTTTTATAATACCTATATATTTATATCATTTCCATTATTAAACCCATCACTGTAATGTGGTGAAAAACATATTACACCATTACGTGGAAATGGTCCGAAATATGTATGCACGCATGGTGATTTCATTTTTTGGAGGAGGGGTAGAAGGTACAATATGGCTATTACATAATCATAATAACACCTTAGAATATATATGATACTGGAGTTATTAATTTATAATAGAAACATCCCTTGAATAAGAAGTAGAATAATAAATATGTTTGAAAGAATCGGTAGAAGAGATTACATTTTCTTCGACAAGCTCCTTCTAGATCTCCTCTTAAAGCACTAGAGTTTGTCTTTTGAGAAGAAAAACACACACATATATATATAATGTAACTATGTTTGTTTATAAGGGATATTTTTAGAGGATAGATAATATTTAAGGCTTAAAGTGAAGTAAATAAGTTAGGAAGGAGGTGCCCTTTTACAATTGAGGAGTGATACAATTTGGGAATCCCAAAAATATTAATTTAGAATAAAATAAAACCAAATAAACAACCTCCACAATGGCATAATTTCGATTATTTGATGAAAAATTTTTGTAATATCATCATCCAAAAACATTATGACAAATTTTTCTTTTAATTTATACCTTATAATTTTAATTAACCCTTAGTTATTCTATTTTAATTTTAACTAAGGTAAGAAAATATTTAATATTAAAAAAGAATAATTTTTAATTAAATGATGTAAATTGGAAAAAAATGAACAATTTAGAATATTTTAGACCATTTAATAATTATTTTACATGTTTAAAAATGTAATTTTTATTTTTAAAAATATTAATAAAAAAATATTTTGACAAAATTATCAATAGTGTCAATTTTGACACTATTCATTTCATGGATTTTACAAATATCAAGATAAGATGTTATCCTAAAAAGATAATTTATTATATCCTTATGGGGTCAAGTTCGTGGTGATTTTTTTGTATATATTAGTTATAAGAAATTATAATAATTATAATTTTTTTCATTACATTTATTATATATTTCCATTAATAAAATAATTACTAGATTAGTTTTGTGTAGTTATTTAATATATTTTTTTGAATAGAAATTAAAATTATAATAATATTATTATGATAAATCCTATAAATTTAATAAAAATACTTATATTCGAATATTTCTTCTCCAAAATCCTACATAAAAAATGTTATATTTATTTAATCATAAATGTGACAACTTTAACATCACATTAAATAAAATATTATAAGTGTCATAATCATTTCCATCTGGCTCTAGAAGTCCAATTAAAAAACCATTGGACTATTAGGGCTGTGATATACTTGAAAAATAATATTTTTACACGTTTTTTCTTTTAATGATATTTATCAATTTAATAAAAAATATTTTATTGATTTTTTATCAATTAAATAATTTATGCATCATCGATGAATAAGAATTTATGGAAAATATTTATTTCCTAAAAAATAAAAATAAATTACCATGAAAAATAAAAAAATATACTTCAAATTAGTATATTTAGTTGAACTTATATTCTTTATAACCTTATATTAAAAATAATATATTTATTAAAATTTTAGTAAGACATCTTTAAATATTCTATAAATAAAATATATTAAATGACTTAATCTCATCAAATTGGATTCCATGGGATAAAATTTTGTCCCAATTATGATTTAGGTAGAAAGAAACTCATCTAATTTTATTATGAAAATTGTTATTGTAATTTTAAAATATTATTTTTACCCTTAATTACCTCATTTTCCCTTTTACCGTATTAATAAAATTTAGTGTAGTTACTATTCATAATTCCCAAAATTAAAACAAACTTATTTACATAATTTGGACCTAGTTATTAGAAATAAGGAATCCATTTTTCAAAATTCCAGACACATATTTTTCAATAATTTATTTAAAATTAATCACGTTGTTCGAATGAGAAAATGGATTTTAAAAGTTAAAACATTGAAAAATATTGGAATGTTTTTACATCAAAATTCAACGTAAAATTAATACAAATTTCTTCGATCATATTAAATTATAAAAATATAATCTTTTTATATTTTAATACCATTAAATAATATAACTTAACCGTATTAATTATTTTGATGATTTTTTTTTCAATTAAATGTTTATATCCCAATTCCAAATAAGAATTTTATTTTTCTAATATAATATATAAAGAGTAAAAAAATTGGTTAAAAATGGATGCACCATAAAAATGCGGCAAAACAGTTTTTTTTGAAATTTTTTTCTTGTATCTAAAAAATTGAATTTTTTGTTATACAATGTGTAGAAAAAATTCAAGATGAATTTTAAAAATTTTATTTATTTTTTTTCATATATATATATATATATATAATTAATAAAATCCATTAAGAATGATTTATTTATTTTATAAACTCACTTATTTGAATTTAAATAGTTTTTATAAAAAAATTTAATTTTTATTTAAAAAGGGATTTATTTCCATTTATAATTTATTTATCACCAAATAATTAATTATATATAGATTTTTAAATCATATCTTCCTAATTCGGTTAAAAATGTTCATACCCGCCATTATAATGGCTCGGTTATAAGGTAACAAAATAATATTTATTTGTTCCCTTAAACTGGGTCTTATGTGAAATGAATTCTATAAAAATAACATGAAATTGTGTTTAATACAAAACATGAATAATTTTTCTTATACCAACAAGATAATATAATGTTTTGTGTAGCGTAAGCTTATCTCGGTGTAATGTATAACACAAGACATTAGAAAAATCCATCTCTTAAAAATTTTAGGGTGTTACAATGATAAATCCCTTATCTTATATATACTAGAATATTATTATGTTAATGTAATAATATATCATCAAATCTATTATACCCTCCCTTCAATTCTAGAAAAATGAATCCAACGTTCGTGATGTTTCAATTTACCACTATCATGGATTATGAATTTTAATTTTCTTTTACCACCTTAAAGGTCATTAATAAAACTATTATAATTGTTGATATTTTTTAAAATATATTTTATAAATTTTTATGCTCTATAACTAATATATACACATAATGTTAAATAATAAAATAAAATGAATTTGTTCTGATCAAAAACAGCAAAAATTATTCTAAAAGATTATCATTAACATTTCATCTAATGATTAAAACTCATACTATATAACCTAATGATATGAAATATCATTTAATATTATGGAAGTTTGTTAATAACATATTATATGAATTATGGAAATTTATACCTATTTTACATGATCTTCCATTTATGTATACAAGTGAACCGATCATGAAAACCAAGGAAATTAACACTCTTAGAATGATGGAATTGAACTCTACAACTCATAAAAATGGCCATAAATGACCATAATAAAATTATAAGGAATAAAATATATGTATAAGATTTTCTATATTTTTTAATTAAATATTTTAATTTTATTATCTTGGATATGAATGTGAATAAATAAGTCAAACATAAGGTAAGGGCATTTTTTAACCCTACTATATTCCTTTGGGGTTTCCCTCTATCACTCCATTTTTAGAACGGATGTTCATTTAATTTTACGAAAATTTAATTTAATTTTATTCCATTTTCTTTTTTGGGATATACATTCATCCAATATGTTTTTATTTAAAATGAAAATATATTTCCAAAATAACACTTCTTTCTAAAAACACATGTTTTACTTCACTTGATATTTTTTCACCTTCACTAAAGAAAGATAATTCTTAAAATAAGAATGTTATTTATTTTTTATTTTGTGAACTGAAATATTTATTCAGGAATATATGCTTCAAAAAATTCTCATGATACCCATTTCATTTCTATGGGTTGTTTTATGGAAAATATTTTTATTCATTCTACGTGGCATGAATGATTATGTAAATGTTATAATCTGACAAGTGAAACCAGAATTATATTGAACTCAAATGCATTGGGTAATGTGATGTATCTCTTGAGATAATTTGAAATATATGTGACATTATGCTATATTTTTTCATAATGGTGTTGTCATAATTATTCACATATATTATGTGTGAAGATGATGCTAGAATTGTTCACAACTATGTGTGGTAGTTAACCACTAAAACACAATGTTTCATTTATATGTATTTCCAAATTCTATTCCTTTATCTAATACATTCTATCATGATTATGATGATTTTACCATACATATGTTATTATGGTAAAGATTGTTCTCACCCATGCTATATTGTTTTATTTTCTTATCTATCACCTTATTGAGATTTTATGTCAAACATTTCTTTAATTTATATCCACACATGATTACTTGTACTAAGGAGAAAATGATAGACCTAAGGACTTAGGGAAGATATATTTAAATAATGTTTATGTTTTATTTTTTAAATGTTATGTTTGGTCCTAGTAATCCCAAGACATTAAACATTTGGATACTTATTTTTCAACACTATTATATTGTTTATCTTTATAATTATGTAATTGTAATGTAGGAAAATATGGGTCACTATAAAAAAAATTCAATGATGATTAGACACTTCCTAGGGTTTCACCTTTGGTGATGAGTGTTTTCCCTCCTACCCAAGGATAGTTCATCAGGGTAGGTTATGTCTTAAGCATGGGTGGGGGGGATTTCCATGCCATTTTATGTTGGATTGGGGAGGAACTCCGCTTTGGTTGGTGTTGGAGTGGGGATAACCTAATATTTGGTTGATGTTAAAGCAAGTAAGACATATTATTTGATTGGATATGGAGTGGGGTTGACCTCCGTTCTGGGGAGAACCTCTTCTTGAAACTGTCGGTGGAATGGTGGGGACCTCCATAATAACTAATGGGATTATGGAGATGATGACTGATTTGGATGTTAATGGAATAAGGAGGTCTTATTGTGGACAGAAGGGAGTATGAGGAGGACCTCTATACTGGCTTCTGAAGGAGTGGGGATGCCCTATACTCTGGCTAGTGACTATGTGGGGAGGACCACCACATTGATCATCCTCATCATCAGATGAACTGTAATAGTTATCAGTGGTATTGGTGGTTGACATAGTAAACTCGTCCTACCTATGAGGTGGCTAGGGTTTCAATCCCAATCGTTCAAAGACGATTCCCTGTTCATATATTACATGGATTTGGTGGGATAGACTAATGGTGGTAGGGGAATGGGAGCCATAAAAGATTCCCCTTATGAGGAATTTTCTAGGTCCTTCCCCAAAAATCTAAATCATGTGCTCTAGACTAGGGTCTGTGGAGTGGTGGGGAAGTCGACTAACTCTTCAGCCTATGGGACCAGTCGATGTTTGAATTGTCAAGGCCTAGTTTGAGCCATCCTGGGTGGATCCCAGGTGGTAGTCACTTCACACATTACTCAGATGTCCCATACCTTCTTGAAATATTAGAGTGTGTTGTTAAGGAACTCTGACAAGAGTCTCCTAATGTAGTTCATCATCAGGACAGAGGGCGGTTGGCCCCTTTGCATATCTTGGGTGAATCAGTGTCGATGAGGTGATGATGCTTCTATATCCTGGTGAGCCAGGTCCCTGATAGGAATAACAACTTCATATTCATATTGACATACCAGGGTGTTGATTAACCTTCATTGGATGATTTCAATGGATGAGACAGGGCATGTACACTTAGTATATGATGTCATGGAAGAATTCATGGTGAAATTGTAGTTGTGTTGGATTTACGAGTCTATATTTCTCTATCCCCAGTACTTGTGATAATTGTGTAGATGGTTTCATATATCTTTATTCTATTACAGAAGGTGGATTTATCCATCAGTACATGTACATGGAATGAGTTTCCTAGTTACGCAACATCTTCCATGCATTGAAAAATGGATAGGGATCCGCAATAATGATGTCATAGACTGAGGACACCCAATATTAAGTACCCCATTTTGTAGGGGAGTAATATGCTGGGCCAATAGTTTTCTTGGTGGGACCTAGCATCAAATTTTTATATTTCATGAAATTCAAATCCATTGGTGTCCTAGATTATACTTGTCCCCATGGTTTATGAGAAGATATTCACATCAGGCTCACAATTTATTTTTCTAACACCTTCTCCGGGGACGCACACCATTTGTGTTCGTTGCCCCACATTCCAAATTTCCAAATATGGGTATCTTTCATCACATTTATTGGAGACATATTATCCTTCATTGAAATTCGATAATGTGATGTCGATTAATAATTCCTTGGATTCCACCTTAGAGGTAGCTTCCGGGTTCGGATCTCCACCATATATTTGAGTCATGTTAATGGAACTCTTTCTTTGTTGCATATCTATGTAGATGTGGATTAATTATACTAATTACATTTTTATAGGGAAGAAAATTCTAGTTAGGTGAGTAGAAATTTTAGGAATCTCTTGGAATGTTTGGATACCAGATATATTGGGCATCTATGAATCTTCCACTTTGAAAGGAGTCTCATATGAGGCATCATTGGCACAAAACCCAAATAATTCCATATATATCAGGTGGTAGTTAATGCTGGGGAAACATGACTTTCAAGGATTTTTACCATAGGTATACTATGTTTTGATTCATGAGGAAGGTATTATGGACTAGGTCACAAGTTCTATAACCTATGGAGATGGATCAGAACATCCAATTGGGATGGATTGGGGTATGAGTTTAACATCTTGTGGAGATGGATCTGGAATCCCTATTAAGGAAGATCAAGTGTAGGTGAATCCCTTGGAGGGATTATTTCACAGCATGGTGATGGATATGAATGCCCAATTATGGAGGTCCTGGGGTGGATGATTGACAACTTCCTTTTATGGAAGATCAAGGAGGTGTTTCCCTATTAAAAAATATGTCACACCAAAGATGACCATTGATTTGGAAAACCTATTGTGGAAGATCATGGAGAGAGTCCCAAGAGGGAATATATAACAACCATGTTTACCATTGATGAAAACTACCTATTCAGGTTGATGATAGTGGTGAATCCCTAAAAGAGAAGATGTCTCACCTAAGATTACCTTTGATGAAAATGACCTATTGAGGTTGATCATGGAGGTGCATCCCTAGAAGAAAAGATGTCACACCAGATTTTATCATTTATCAAACCAGCCTATTGAGGTATATCATAGAGGTGAATCCCTATGAGGGAAAATGTGACACATGGTTTTACTATTGATCAGAACTCCCTATTGTGGTGGATCCTGGAGGTCCATCCCTAGGAGGGAATATGTCACACCGGAGTTTACCGTTGATCCGAACACCCTATTAAGGCGGATTATAAAGGTGTGTAACTATGGCAGAAGATGTCACACCTATGTTTAACATTGATAAAAATTATTTGTTGATTCTAATCCATGAGGTGCATCCCTAGGAGGGGAGATGTTACAGCTCAATTTACAATTTATCAGAATTCACCGTTGACATGGATCATTGAGGTTCTCCCCGAGGCTGGAAGATGTCACACATGAGATTACCATTGATTAAAATTCCCATTTGAGGTGTATCATAGATGTGTATCACTATGAGGAAATATTTCCCACATGAGTTTAGAATTGATCAGAACATCCTATTGAGTTATATCATTGAGGTAAATCTCTAAGGGGGAATATGTCACATTTGAGTTTAAGTTTGTTCCGAATATCCTGTTTAGGAAGATCATGGAGGGTTTTCTCTAGGAGGGAATATGTCACACCAAATATTACCACTGTTAGGATTAAACCTCAATGAGGGTTCCTATATGAATTTTTTACGATGTAGGGATAAAATCCAAAATAGTTTGATGTTTCAGTTAAAGGTTGTTTGACAGGACTGATCCATACATTTTAACATCATGCAGTATGGACACTGATGTAGTGAATGGATGGTATACAAGGGATGTTGTAGTTATTTTTCATTGAATATTCTCAATGGAAGAGGATCAATCTTGGAGAGATGGTGTGGGGATTATTCATAGACGATTCCCAATAAAAACTTTCACCCCAACATGGGGGATGAGGTTTCATCGCATATGATTCAAACATGAGGCATCCTATGTTTATCACATAGGGTAGGAGGGGTGGAGTTATCCCATGTCACTTATATAAGAGGCATCCATGTTCATCACATAGGGTAAGGATACAATATCACTTCATGTGATGAGGATGTGGTCCTATATTTTAATGTCATACAACTAGGATGTGGAGCTAGGATGTTTTACATCTTGTTTCTTAGAAATGCGAGGAGGCACTCCTAAAGGGGGATCATGTTAATTTGAAGCGGAGATTGGGAATGGGGTCCATCAATAAAGATAGATTCACATTTTTCTTGAATATTCCACCACTTGGGATTACAGGACCACTGCCTAGGAATCTATGGGTGGGAAATGGCTTTGGTACTGCCATGGAGGAGTGGTACATCATGAGACCAACATTAGAGTCATTATAATTTGGAGAAAGAAGAATTTGGGTACCTATACTTAGGAGAAATGGGTAAGGTAATGGATACACTATAGGTACAAGGAACATATGGTTGGAGACTGAGAAGTTTTTTCCTAAAATAGTTGTGAATGTAGGGGGTTCTATGACAAGGGATCCATAAGGATTTAAGATGAATTGTTTTATTAAAAATTTTCAGTTGTGCACTAAACTGTGTTGCGTAAAGGAAACTTATATTTGTGTTCACCCATTAATCATTGGGAGTAGTTGTGTGAGGATCACTCTACCATAGGCGAAGTCATGTTTGGTCCTATGGGAGGTATTTCACCCAAGTGCTCTACCTTTTAGGGTCGATGAACACTGGTTTTCTTTATTGTCATGATAGAATGAGAGTTTCATGAAACAAAGCAACACATCTTATTTTTAAGGGAATCCCCAATGGTGGAAGGTGAGATTATATTTATAACATAAATCCTTGGATATTGGTGCAAAACGTTTTGGGAATGGAACTGAGTTCTATGATTCTTCATCTTCCACTGGGGATCGACCATGCATTATGTTCGGTTTGACTTCACCATTGCTTTTTAGTAAGCGTGTTGCATGATGAGGTTGCACGAAACACTTCTTTATTGCACAAAACACACCTTTATTGTGAACATGGAACTTGGGTACATGTTTGGAATTAGGGACCTCCGTGTAACTATACACTTAATTTTTCAAACAATTCTTTGCATGTGGAATATTGTTTTTCATGCATTCACCGAATGTAGTTCCCAACCACTTCAGCAATGCCCGAATGGTCCTTAAATGTGGTTTTCATGTTTCATTCATCCAAATTTGTTCTCTCAGGGATTAAGATGAGATCTTGTCACTTAACATAATATTTTCAAAATATGAATGGTAGTGATGAAGTTCAATAATCATTTAAAAAATCAATACTGAAGTTGTACAAAATAGCTATTTATAATATTCGCAAATAGAAATATATTTTGATTTTTAGATATTTTTTTTTTGTTTTAAAATTTTATTTTTGACATTATTTATTTATTTATAATTTTGCTTCTAAAAAATAAAAAAAACTATAGAACTATTTACAAGTTCCTAAAACAGAAAAAAATTTGTTTGTTTGTTTGTTTGTTTTTTAGTAAAAAGAAACAATGATATTTACATCCTAAAACATCATTACTTCTCTACCACAAAATTAGGTTGAAAAACTACTAGTTTAATTTTATTATAAATTTTTTCGTGGAAATAGTTCAAAATAAATAAAAAAACTAGGAAATATAAGGTAAATAGACAACCTGGAATTTCTCTATTGATCATTAATTGGGAGGATTCTAGAATCCTCCATAGGTTATTTATGAAAATAATTATGGTACTTCCTCAATTATTGTCCATTAAACATAAATGGATATTTTAAACCATATACTTAAATTTCAACAAAAAAAATAAAGGTATTAGATACTTGGTATGTCCCTACCCATTTGGAATGAAGCTTACCATATAAGAACTTCACCCTCAAGGAAAATAAAAGTACATTGTGTCTAATTTATATTTATCCTTTTTGGATCCAATTTTGATGAATTGATTTTGTTTTATCCATATAAAATAAAGAACTTTCATATTATTCCCTTATCATATCCTTAATCTCCATCATCCACAACTTCCTATATTCTCCAGCATTGACAAAATTCAGGTTCACTATTTTTAAAAACCAGTAGGCATTGTGATTAATCTAAATAGAAAAGTGGTAGTGTTTAGAATAAAAAATAATATAGGGTGACACACCTAATGGATTTTTATAGGAAGTTCTATACAACCACAATATATCTTATAATTTCTTACTCCATTCCATGAAGTTAGAGATAACTCTCTTCTCTAAAATTCTTTTGAATTCTCTGTTAGGCACCTCAACCAGTCCATTTGTTTGTGGGTGGTAGGAATTTTAGGTTTTATGGTGCACTACATAATTATTTATGAGGGATTACATGTTCTTTTTGAATATGTGGTTTCCTTGGTGAATAAATATTTCTCGAGGTTTTCCAAATCTATCAAAATGTTTTATTTTGAAAACTGAATCACTTGTTTTGAATTGTTAGTTCAAGTGGATTATTCTTCAATTAAATTAGAAAATAGTATAATGGAAATATAATTTATTGAAATATAAATGATAGGGAATTATCCCATTAATTTAGTTACATAGATAAAAATATCTCACCGAAAATGAATGTTTTTTTTGTTATCTTATTCCTTTTATAAATTCCACCATTAGACTAGCATTTCAGAACATTATTTATAAAAAAAGTTAAGTTTTAAATATTTAGGGTAAAATCAATCCAAATTGAATTTTTTAGTGGTTATTCAAGGTCAAAAATGAAAAACCACATGAATGTTTATGAAAAAATAAAGGACAAAGTTCATTTCTTCTATATGGATACACCTTATAATGACTTGGCCAATTTAAATTTTCTATAAATAAGGATTATACAAAACAAAAAATTTGGATTCTGATTTCCATTTTTCAGTTTGATGTTTAGAAAAGAAGAAACCAACCATTGATGTGACTATAAAGATCACTGTGTCAATATACAAGGGTATTTGGGTGAGGTTTTATAATTGATCACCAGTGAATGATTCTTTTATATTGGTCTTGAGGATAGGTTCTACCATGGAAGTGTGAGGCCGGAAACTCCGATGTTCTACCACTGCATTTTAACATCCTTTATTATCCTTAATATCTAGGTAAAAATCCAATAGAAACATTATCCATCTCACTAATTTTGTATTTTCATCTTATTTATTGACAAAAATATCTCAATGATTCATGATTAGAATAAATTGTTACTTTACTTCCTAAAATATAAAAATAATTTTTTTCTACATCTATGACATTTGAAGAAAAAATCATTTTCTATTATTGTGTAGTTATTATACGAAGTGTCTATGGTTTTGGAAGTGTATTCTATCACTTTTTGAAGTTTATTAATATTTTTTAAAATCACATCCCCTACATATCTCATTAAATAATCATATAGAATATGAAAGGAATGAATCAAATTTATTGGAATAATAATGGGGCAGTGGTCAAACAATAGTTCAATATATCAAAAGGTGTCTTGTATGAATTATAAACACAAAATCAGTGTCATTTTTTAGTAAGTTAGTCAGTGGAGAAGAAGTTTTTCTAAAACCCTTAATAATCCATATATAAAATCCAACAGAGAATAGAAATGATCTAATGTGTCCAACAATGGTTGGTTAGAGAAGAGTATATATAACATAAACTTTGGCTTTGTTATCTTGAATCCATTATTTATAAATTAAATGGCTTGGAAAAAAATCCATTTTAACCACTAAATGAAACATTTCCAAATTTAAAACTATGATTTTCTCAACATTTGTTTTAATTTTTTTATAATGTATTTTAATATTTGAAAACAATTCCCATACATACTAAATTCATCAAAGAATACCTCTATATTGTTTTTAATTAGGTATTATAAAATACTTACCATATATAATTTAATGGTACTTATGGAATTAATATAACTTAAAGGCATACATTGGATAGAAAACATACAAAAGGGACATGTGAAGGTGGTATTTTACTAGTCATAGAGAGCTATTGGAACTAGAAAATATGTAGAAAATCAATCAAGGAAGTAACAATGTACCTTTTTAATGAGTCTCTCTAAAATATGGTCTAAAAAGGGAATATGGAAGTGGTATTTTATAGTCAAGTGGTTCAATCTTGGATAATATATTTAAACTATATAGATGTTATAAATTTTTATTCACACTGACTCATTTTTCACATTTTTTCACAATAGTGTAAGTATTTATATTTTGGAGAATTTGGATAGGACTTACCAGTTGTGAGTCAGAGATAGGGTAGATTATTCCAGATCCTAAAGTTCCTTCTACCACTTTATTTACTACTAATAGAAGTGTTGGTTTATTATTCCTTCAGGTATTTTCACTGGTTTGGATTCAACTTCCAGAACAATCCTATACATGCAGGTAGTTTGAATAATCTCTAGGATGTCTCCTAATGTCTAGCCTATTTCCCTAGAATGATTTATCAAATATTTTTTTAGTTGGTGTCCTTGGATAGGCACTAAATTATTTGAGATTATAGACAATAGTTTCTCATTTTCTTTAAAAAATATATATTTTAATTTTGAAGGAAGAAGTTTTAATTCTATCTCTATCGGTTTTATAGAGAGATTTTTTTTCTTAGTTTTCTTGATAAGGGAAACCTTCCCACACTAGATAGAATTATTAGTATCATTTTTTAGTAACTTATAAAAATATTTTTCATCTTGTTATTCAAAATTTTCAACACTTGAATCTGTATCTAAATTAAATTCATTTCCAAAATTAGATTTATCAATAAGGTTTGGTGTTTCCAAATATTTCTTTAATTTTAACATATAATTTAACATTTCAATTTCTACCCTAGAATTTTTTTTTGTTCAGAGTGTTTTAATGTAAAAACAAAATGCACATCATGTGGGTGTTTCATTGAATCAATGATGTTGAAATATATTTATTCCCCACTTAATTTAATAGAAAGGGTACCTTTATTAATATTTATGGTGGTTTTATTAGTATTCAGGAATGTTCTAACATGAATAATTAGAGAGTGATATTAACCTTTTTCATCTTCTATGTTGAGAATGTGGAAGTCAGTGGGGAAAGAGTATACTTATAGAAATACCAAGACATATTCAAGGACACATACTGGATAAGTAGTGATATGATTTGAATGTTGATAAACTACATGATTGGTTTTTTGTTCTACCATCTGTAGAGAAGAATAAATAGAATAAGTAATCACATTAATTGATTCTCTAAAATCACCCAATGCGTTGAAAAAAATCATTTTACCAATTATGCAGGGAATAAAAAAAGTTCCTGGATCTTGATATTTATGGGAAGATTTGAGGTCTAAAAAGTAAAAAAAAAACTTACATAACCTTAACTCTTAATTTACTAGAAATATCCTTCTAACATTTCACATGTATTAAATTTATATTTCATAACTTATAATTTGGAGAACCGATTCCAGAAGGGGATACAAATCTCCAATTTCTTGAAGACATACAACATATCATATTGCTGGGTCTCCCCCATTTTTTTCTTGGGATATTTAGTCATTTAAGGGACGAATTTTTGGGATTTTTTTTGGGATTTATATTTTGTATTCCATTTTTATTTCTTGGAATTTTCATTCACTGGATCCTCCACAAGATCTTTTCTTTGTAATATTTTTCATATTTTTGTTTTGGTTTACTTCCATCTTTAATTTATAGGGGTGGTCCTTAATTATTTTCCATTTCTTTTCCACTAATTAATTTAATAAAAACAAAATTTACTTTAGTGTTAGGAATTTGTTATGTAGGGATATGACATAATCCTTGATTTACAATATTATTGAGGGTGGTCAAGAACCGGCTAAACCATCCATTCAATTCCTTCAATTTTGATTTATGAGTGGTCAGAGTGGTTTATTGAATATTTTGAGATTATATTACCTATATAAAAATTCAATTTATGTTTGGATCCTATTGTTTACCTTTTATATCTTATATATGGTTGGAAATTATCTCTTAGTAATGGAGGTTGTTGAAAGGGCCATTGAGAATCCTGTTTGAATGATTACTAGAATAGTGTCCTCTGTTTCTGTTGTATGCCAAATCCAAATTGATTTCTGGGGTGGTCCAAAAATGCTTTTTTTATAACTGGTTGCTTCTCGTGTTTCCCCTAAAACATTGAATCAAATATTTCAATGCCTTGAACTTGAGGGAATTTGTTATTGATGTGTTGTTAGGATAACACATCTACTAGACCCATGGGGGTGTGTTGGGTGTTAATTCATATATATTGTTCAAAACTATTTATCTCACAAGGGAAGTTAAATAATTAATTTTATTTTCTAATAAATGTTATTTGGAACTTTTAACCTCATTTATTCCTCTAGTTGAAATTATAATACATAATTATTATTAATTTGTGAGATTATCTCAATTAATTCTCTTAATTTAGTAGGCGACATATCAATAATCTATCCTCTTGAAGAATCATCAAGTAGGTTTTGATCATTTTCCATCAATACTTGGTATATGAATAAAAATAAGTTATATTATTTATATAGATGGTGTAGGTTAGTTGGGGCTAGTTTCTAGAATATATCCTAGAACTCATAGAGTTTTTCTCTTGTTTTCTGTATGATTCCATAGATTTCCTTTTTATTTTGAGAAAGCCTTGGAGTAGGGAATACTTTCCAAAGAAAGGTATTCTATAACTCATACCTTCAGGTGAATTATCTACACTAGAGTTTATAGATCTACTTATTTTATTCCCCATTAAGTGGTAAGGGGAAAACATTATAGATGATTTGAGCCTCAATGAATCCTACAGTTCTGAATCCATTGATGAACTATGTGAATACCCTCATGTTCCAGTTGGGGTCTTCACCAAATAACACATTAAACTATGTCTATATACCAATAATTACATTTTTGAGTTCATAGTCTTCTTTATTCAATTCTAATTTACAGTTATTAACTTCGAAATTGTGTGGGTATATTTCTCTCAAAATCCTATTAACTAGAGAAAGATTATATTCCATTTTTTTCACTTCATATCATAACTATGGTGGAAGAATAAGTTGGGGAGGGAATGTCATGAAATGGAATGGGGAAAAACTATCTTTACTCTTTTTCTATAATATTTTGAGTTTGAGTTTCTCTATCATAGTTCTCTCAACCTCCAGATCAAAATTAGCAAGGCTGGAAGAACTGAATCTAGTCATTTGTGAAAAAATTAAACAAAATTGAAACAAAACACAAGACTCCCCAAAAACTAAAATATTTTTTATGAGTACCTATAACATGGTTATTAATTAAAAAAATAAATAAAATTATGAAAAATTTTGTATATTGGGACTCAGGTCATCAATGAAGAAGACAGTGTTATGGGTGAGTTGCAATCTTGTTTTAGCGGGTTCAATTTTATTGAAATTAGAGGGTGAAATTGGTTAGTTTTAATATCAATTTATAATAAGTATTCTCTCATTAGACAATTAACACATAATTACAATGAATAATTATTAAATTTGTCTCTATTATTCCTATTATTAATTAAAATCTAGTTGAATACTTCAAACATGTTATTTTAGATCAGATAGAGAAACTAAATAATCACTATATTCCCCAACATTTCTTAGCTTGTCGTTTTGATAACACTATTAACCAAAGAATTATCCCACATCTTAATATCACTTATAGTTAATTAAATCCAAGTGTCTTGTGTGTGAAATTACAATAACAATAATAAGAAACTATAAGCTAAAATTATAGGAAACATCTACTAATAAAAAATGTTAATATCTATACAGGAGTTAGTATAAAAATTGAATGATTAAAATTCATCAATAAGGGGAAATGACATGATTCTACTTGGTAAAACTACAAATGGACTACTATTACACCATTATATTTTAAAAAATGGGGAATTAAAGTGAAATGATATTCAAGGCTGGTAGTGAGTGAGTGAAATATTATAGAGTGATATTGTTATGGTCCACTAATTTATTTTTTTCTCTCCATTTTTAGAGCATAGTGAATTCCATTTATATAAGAATTATTTGGCATCTGAGCGTGTGTCCCTTTGTGTGACCAGCCCAAACATCTTCATGAAATTTAGGAATTTCTTATGTATTCAGCATGGAGAAATTTTTCATTATGCCAAATGATCAAAACATTAATAGAACCATGGTACTAGATGAATTTTGTAAGGAATTAATGTTCCTCCCATGATCATGTTCAATGTTCTATTTGTGATGGAGTTTTCTAGTGCTTCATAACATAGTGGATGTCTTTATTTTACACATAGGATAATAATGAAAAAAATGGGATTGGAATTTAGTTGATGGGACTTACTATTTATTTTCACCTCTGAATTATCATTTTTAACCATGAATCATCATACCCTATTAGTATTTTCAACATATATATTCCATCATCAACCATATAAGGAAAATAGTATGTTGTTATTGGTTTTTCATTTCATAGTAATATGGATTATCATGTATCATTATTACCTCAGCCTATATTCAAACACCTATGGGTGGTTCTATTTAATTTCATAAGGAGTTTCTAAATATCCTTAGATTGTGTAGACTTCTATTTCATTTCCAGTCCACCATTTTCTTCTTCTTCTTATGGGATATTAGTCCTTCATTTCATGGATTCAGTGTTGGTAAGTAGAAATATCCTTCACAATTGAGTGGAATACAAAAATTTATCAGAGATAAAAAAGGCATGTCATATTTACTCATACAGAATTAGTTTAGATATAACACATAGTCAATATGGACCTCATATTAGATTGGTTTACTTCCATGACTTTCATGGAACAGTGGTTTCACTGCATCGCCAGCCCAAATTCATGGGTGACACCGAAAGGTTGGAAAACATGAGTAGGTGACATCCTAATTTTTCTTATAGTGGTGGTGGAAAAATTTAGAGTGGTTCCCATAATATAGATCATCTTCAAGATTCATTCAATAAGAACATAGTTCTTTAGGGGATGTGGAGTCTTTTAATAATTATATGGTCACATGTAAGATTAATAGGAAGGGATATGATATAAGTGGTGAGAAATTAGCATGGTATGAATTCCTAAAATGAGAGTGGTTGAACGATTAGGTGATGAGGTGACTGTGAGTACTAATCACGATCATATGAAGGCATGGATGGATCTTCTTCCTGGTAGGTAGTGGAAGTGCACGTGGTGGTTAGAAATACCTAATATGTAACGGTAGGATCTCAATGATGAGTGGGGGGGGGGGTAGTGCATGTTCAGTTCCTATGGTAAGTGTATTGACCATGGATGGAACAATCACTTCCATCATTTTTAAAATTTCAACCTGTAGATAAAAGAATCACCTTTTTAGTGTAGTATTTTTGAAAAAATTAAATTCACTCTCATAATTCAATAAGATTTAATTCACTTCTAATGTATGTATTCAGAATTTATATCAAAATATGAATATATTAATAAACCCCATATTTAAATACACTTTTTATGAAAGTTCCAATTTTCCTTAGTCAATAAAAATCACTATTTACTCAATATTTTTTTAATTAATGGGGTTTATTATAAGGAAAATTAGTTTTTTTTTCAAAATTTGGGCTAAAATAAAATATCCAATCTGACTAAAGAAGACCCCTTAAGAGGAATCCAAGTTACACATTGGGAGACTGATACTATAGGTAATAATTACCTAGAAAAGAGTTATCATTTTCCATCAGTTAAATCCATTGAGACTCTTGGTGTACTATCCCGATCAGATAACTCCCCCATATTGTAGATAGAACTTGAAAATTCCCCTTTAGAGTCTTTTATAATTTAAGATTTTAATGTTTTTTTGACCTCTATGATAGTAGAGGTGAAATTAATTATCTCCAAAATTCACCCAATGATGATACCCATGACTTTACAATATCAAGTCCCACATGTGGAAATTTATCCTTCACAAAAAATTGAGATTCCCCATACTATTTATTAGAATTGAGGACACCTATATCAGTGTTGATATGGAAGAGGAAGATGATGACCTTAGAGATTCCCCTCTAGTATCTGGGATAGGTGGAAATTCTAGAGTTACTGAGCTTAGACATGTAAATGTTGGTAAGTAAGAGGTACCACAACCCGTGTTGATTAGTGCCTTCATGCCCCTAGAATAGCATGATATGTATATAAATTTCCTAAAATAAAACTGCTATGCATTCAACTATAATTACGTAGAGATATTGGGGCTGGATCCCAATGTGGTTACCCATCATCTAAGATAATCTATGACAACCAAATTATAATTTAGGATTCATGTATTTGGCTAGAACAATTCATCCCTCAAATGCTAATAATTTGGATTCTAAATTTAATAAGTTTATTAAAGAAAAACTTATCCGAGAGGTGTAATACCTAAAATGGTTAACCAATATTGTATTTATTAAGAAAAAGAATGGATAGTTCAGGGAATAAATCAATTTATTAGATCTCAATTGATATTTTCCAAATTATGATTTCCATTTCTAATTATTGATGTCTTAATCAATACAACAACATTATTTTAAGACTTTTCCTTTATAGATGGGTAGTTAGGGTAATCCCAAATCAAGAGAGTCCCTAAGGATGAGGAATCCAATTCCATTTGGGTGCCTTGATGGATATTCTATTTCCAATTAATTCCAATCAGTTTAAATAATGGTCATGAGACTTACCAATTTTCAATTCAATATATTTTCAGTCCTATTTTTGGATGAATCAAGGGATTCTATGTCAATTATTTAGTGGTTATGTCATGGAAGTGCTGGGATCATCTCACCTAACTTCAAAAAATATTCATAATGTTGTAGAAACATACATTGGAAATGAAAAATATAAAGTGAATCTTTAGGAAAACATCAAAAAATTCCTTTTTCTGGTTCACCGCTAGGACATTAAGGTCAACACTGAGAATACTAGAGAATTCCTCAAATTTACACCTAGTGAAAATAATAAAGATTTCAGAGAGATTTAAGGAATCCTACCTTATATTTGCTTTTTCAAATCAAATCAAGCTGTAAAATACCTCCCCTTAACAATGTTTATGAATAAGAGAGATTATTATCAATCAGATTAATACTACCAAAAATCCTTATAAAACCTCATGAAATGTCTTCTGCACCCACCAATTTTAATTCCAATAGTAAAAGGGAATCCATTCATCTTTTATATGGACAATATTTAGTGATCATCTGATTCCCTTATCACTTAGAATAATTATTTTGGGAATGAATATAGCCTCCACTATATTAGAAAAATAATTATATATAATTTTATCCAAAATTTGATATTGATAGGTTATTCCTTTTACTCATTCTCACATTATAAAATTTGAGGCATTACTTATAGCACCACAAAGTATTCTTGGTAGATTGTATCGACCCACTAAAGTAAATTCTTAGCTTAACTATGCTTACCGAGCATATGGGACAATAGATGATTATCGTGAAACAATAAAACATCTACTTTGTATCATAGAAGCTAATAAAAGGGAAATCCCTGGATGATTTCATTATATAACATACTACACAAGAAATAATGCTAGTAAATATTATAGGGGAATATTTTTTCTATTCCCATTACATACCCCAATCATGGGAGATGTATTTTAATGGATCATCTTGATGTTTGACCAAGAAAAGAATGTAAATCTCAAAGATCAACTAGGTTGGTTTACAGATTCTCTTCGTCTCCTCAACAAAGGTAATTCTACCATATTCTTTCATCTTATCCAAAGGCTTTACCAATAATGAGGTAGAATAAAACTCACTTATTATAGGCCTTGAAGTAGAACTCTAGCTATAAATATCCATTTTTAAAATCAATGATGATTCAAAATTGGTGATTATGTATATAAATGGCGAATAATCCAACAACAAGGAAGAGTTATCTCCCCTCAATGGATATTTGAGGGGACTAATGACAGATTTCTATATTCAAACAATGATATATCACATCCCCTATTCATAGAATGATCATGATAATTTAAAAACCAATGAATCCATGACCCTAGCCAACCCCAACTAGGATGAGACAATCTTAAACATTTCACACTAAAGTGTAGTATCCCTGATGACCATTTGTTATATGGAAGGAATCCATCATGTTAGAGCCTCCCCCAAGTGAGATGAGCCTATATCCTCACCAACCATTCCAAGATGGATGGTCCCTATAATGGAATAACAGAAAAATAGGACCCTCTCATAAGACAAAAAAATGAATAGATCCAATGTAGGGAAGAAGAGTTCACCCTTTTTGATAGCCTAAATTCCAAAAGTTCTCTAGAAACATGGTTTCTAGGGAGTCCTCTTTAGATAAATTGATGACAAGGAGACCTTAATCATAATTTAAGAAGGACATACTGGTTCCTTTAATTCTTAATAGTCACAAATTAGAATATACATATAAATTAAGAGGATCAGTTATTTTTAAATGAAAATGATACTAGATTTTATCTCATTGACATGAAACTTTCATGCCTTTAATATACAAGAAAACTCCATCCATCATCACCAAAATTTATCGAATACTCGAAAATGATCCTAAATATTTTTGAATGGGGAATGGTTGTCATGGGGTCAAATCCCCCATCTATAGATGAAAAATTTTAGTATATCCTTACTACCACTAACATTGATTCCAAATGGGATGATTCTATATCCCTCAAACAAGTTGCGATGAAGAACATCATCCACTTGGTAAAATCCAACATCATCACTATATTAGGTTTTCCACATATGATATTGATTGATAATGACTCAAAATTCTTTTATTTCAAGTTAAAAAGTACATATCAAGAGTACCAAATCAACTCCAACCATTCATCTCACCAATATGTAGTGGTAGATGGGAAGATAGAGGATTTTAATAATACTATATCAAATATGTTAAAGAAAATGGTTGATAAAGACATGAAGTCTTGGCTAGAAAAACTTAGAAATGATTTATGGGCCTATCAAAACACAACCGGAACTTCCATAGAAGTTCCCCTATATTTCCTTTTATATAAAATATAGTTTGTGTTTCCCATTGAAGTCTAATTTCACCTATTTTGAATTACTATCTGTGGAAAAATATCATAAGATAAACAATCACATAAGTGAAGTGATGAGTTCGAATGAGTCAATGAGAATAGGTTTCATACATTAAATAATCTAGAAGTATATTAGAATCCGATTGTGAAATCCTTGAACCAGAAGGTCCACTTATGCTCATTACTTAAAAGGGGAGTCAGTATTGGTTCTTAAAACCCCAATGATACTAGGTAGGAATCTTCTAAATCTAGAAACAATGTGTGATAGATGTTGAATCATACAAAATTACTATTGTAATGGGGATTACATATTGTCCACAATGGATTAGAAACACCTGATTCCCCCACCAATGTATGGTTTCTAAATAAATACATTGTGTAATTTATATAGAGTATCTAAGTCCCATTAGAAAGACTTTAAAATACCCAACACAAAAATTTTCATCTCATGAGGATAAAATAAAACACATCTAAGTCTTAGTATAAATACTTTAAACTTCATAGCACCCATGTCCTCATTGTATTATGATAAACTACATGGTCATCATCCCATATGCATGATGTTAAACTACGAGGTAAAATTATACTATGCGTGATCTAAAAAACTCAGAGTGTCCCATTCCTTGTGGTATATTTCACACCTACATGATATTTTTTTAATAGAAGTCATTGGCACATAATAAACCTATGACATAGAGAATTAATGCCACCTATTCCATGTATATGGTCTAGATCGTTGTAAGGAATCATCCTTTAATAGAAATATTTGTTAATTTATATTTGTGTTAGTGAGGTATGTAGAGACACCTTAATACTTTTGTCTATTAATTGTTAAAAGTTAGAAAAACCCCCTTTCCCCATGTATGAGTAAGATTAGTGGAGTGAATTTTATTTCAATAACAATGCATAGATTGATACCCATGTTAATGGAATACATAGTGACACTAAAATCACCTATCCTAGTCCCAATAACAAATTTCAAACAAAACATTTCATCACATTCATTACTGTTTGTGAGTTTACAAAATTAATTCATTTATCTAATGACACTACACTATGGTGGGGATCCATTATCTTTCCCTACACATGATCCATATATTCATAAAAGAGGACTCATGAAAATTGGGTACATATTGATAAAATGACCCATCCTGTATTTGAGCTAGAAATACAAATTATTCCTCATCAAAAATTTATTTATTGGTGAAACTATGCTAAAAATACCCTTCCCCATGAACTATATTGATATTCATGGTGATCATAAAACATGAAAAACATGTGGATTGATTCCTATCAACACGAGGTACATAGTGACACGATGATCTCTTATTATGGACCCAATCAATATTTACAATTAAAAAAACTTGCATATCTATATATGAGCTCCATATATATAGTGGAAATTTATATAAATTTACTACTTTATTATAGTTATCACATGATACATAGCGAATCCAAGGATCTCTATTCTAGGATTACTCATAAATTCAAAATACAATTCCCCATTTCCACAATATATGAGATAAATCTGTGAGGGGGGATTACAATTTAAGAACTATCTGTTTCTGGATTAATATCTCTATAGGATACATAGTGACACTAATACTACATATTCTAGTCCCAACCAGAAAAAAAAATTCATCCATTCACCTTAGTCTTATTGCTCTACATATGGCACCTGCATTTTTGGGATAACAATATAATGAGGTTAAACCTAGTTTTCTTCCCTCAAACGTGAACATGATTTTTATAAAAGAATATAAATAAAATGTATCCATTTTGATGTATGATCTTGATCTATGTGGAAGTATTCAAAATGTATTTATCAATGAACCTACATTAAAAACTCCCACCCTCCTATGTAAGATCCTGATATTCAAGGAGATCCATATATGAGAAATATGTTTGGATTGATTTTCATATTTATTGGATGTGTAGTGATGCCCGAAATTATTGAATTGGGACTATCCATATATCTCATAGATTCCCCTACCACATCCTAGTACTTGATCATATCACCCATAATTCACAACGAGTATCATCCATTATTAGCACAAAGATGGGTTAATTTTACTTGATGTGAAAATATGATCTGTGAAAAACCATAAACTGAAAAATTCATCCTCTCTAATAGGATCTAGACATGAATAGGATCCTTAGACATAGGTCCCTTATTTTTGGACCCATGATTTGAAATTTCCTCTTTCTCCTACAAATGATTCAAATTTGTGTAAGGTTCACTCACCCTAAGAACTACACATAACATGATTCTTGTTATATTGGGATATGTATGGATCTTGTATTTAAGGACAATAAATAAGTTCTATTAGCAAAAAATCCCTCCTATCTTTTTCATATGATATTTTCATGTAGTTCTATTCAAAAACCTACATAGTGGAATGAGAGATCATGAAAATTTCCTATTCTAGAATCCAACATGTACTCATATAATTATTCTTTGAAAAATTTTCCCCCATGTTTCCTACCCCTCCTTCATCATGCAGTGTTAGTTGAAATTGTTTGAGTTATTCTCCAAATAACTATTATTTATCACATTTATCACAAACTAAATGAGTTTAGAGGTCTTGGTTAGGGACCCCACATGGTGTAACTATGATCTTTATGACTGTATATGAGAGGAAAAAATGGTCCACCTTATAGGAACTTAAACTATTCAAGAATAGTTTTCTCTTATGGACTCATTTTACATATATAAGATCCAAATATTATTAATATCCCCCAACATATTTCTATTTTCCCATACACTTATAAAAGGATTAGATGTTTCCAACATTCAAACATCCAAACCAAATGATAAATATCCGAGATGTATGATGTTAATCTATGAACCATAAATTCCTTGTAGATGATGTTAAAATAAATGATTTCTATGTTTATTTCACATGATGTTAAAATACATGACATTGATATTGTTTTGATGAATGTAAAATGAAATAATACATTATCCATTATCACTACATATCAAAGGACAACAATAGCCAAACCATGGCCAACTAAGGTTTGGGAAACTTCTATAACCTTTCCTGAACATCTTCTTCCATAAATCACACACCGGGTCTCGAGTATCTAGTGTTTCCATAAATATTTTCTAGTTATCAGAACTTAGTATTTTGATATTCATGGGGATGGTATCTTTGGCTATTAATACATGCCATAATTTGGAAATTGAATATGTTTCCTCAATCTTGTCTACCAATTAGAGGAATATTCATTCAAATGAAAAGTTTCCTTTGATATTAGTATATTCTTAAAATAATGAAACATGGTTCTTAACTCAAATATGGCCATCGATCACCCCTTACATTTCAATCCCATAATAGTTCCCATGATATGAGAACTTGAGCCATGATTTAAAGGATCCCCAACCCCCATTCAAAAGGGTATTAGAGTATTCTCAAACTTGGAAATACTACTTGGGTTACTATGAAACCCTTCCCACTTTTACATTGTCCCTCCATGATGACATAAAGTTGAGTGTGCTCTATAATATAAATCATGACATAAAATATTATGTTCTCTTTCCATATAATATATCCTTAAGAAATGTTTACCCTTTTAAAAGTGGTATGACCTTAAGCTATTACCATGGAAGGTCTAGATTTCATTAACTAAACTTTTTTGAAAAAGAGGCATAAATATTATCAAACTAAAAAACTATAAAACAAATTTTGGGATAATTTTAAGACATTAGTCTTTAATTTTTAATCATTAAGATCTTATAAAAAATATAGAGTGTAAATAAAATAGTTGTAAATATCATAAGGTCCATATTATAGTTAAATTAGAAGTCGAACCATGCTTGATGGACCCTTCTGGTCCCAAAAATATTTAGTACAATGATTTATCATATTCCTTTTCATTGATAATGTGTTCATTACAAGGAAAACCCACTTTTATGGTGTAGTAATCCTCTATGAATAACCTTATCCCCACAACCCTCTTCATTTCCAATGTGCCAGAGTCTTTTTAAACCTTTCATGGATATCTTTAATGGTCATATCATGTTTCAAGGGAATCCTATGTTGGAATATTCATAATTTCCACATTTGAGCTCCTAAATATGATCCCTATGTATTTACTACCAACCAGATGCATTTTCATCTTAATAAAAAAGGGTCCCCAAATCCATGTATGCCCTGACACCATCCTAGTGAAACCCTTCATTCAAATATGGTCAACAATCATTCTTTTTTACTTGTCTTATCTCATTGTACTTGTATTAAAATCTATATTATGTGATTTACACAACCCATAATACAAATATTCACGTGGATTTAATACCCTCAATGTTACACCCCCATTTACAAAATCTATTCTCAAGGAAATGATGTGGTACCTCAATATTGAACAGTTTGATAGTCTTAGTGGAATGACCCTACACCACACAACAAATTTGTATGATTATCATGACCCCGAACCACCCATGAAAAGATTTATGTTACTCATCTTGTCAAAAACCTATAAATAGTGGTCTTGGAAAAGGTTGATCATATGCTCATTAGACATACAACATGCATGATCTAGGAAATACTGAGCATTTTTAAAGAAAAATAGAAGAATTATAAACCTTGCTAAGTTAAAAGCCTACAAAGGAATAGCCTCTATAAAATCAAGGATTATACTCACTATGAATTGCTTAGGTAAATATTTGGAAAATTAATGGAAATAAAGGAATAAAATACAAATATTGTGGGGCCCACCATATAGTTCTAGCAGTAGTGAAATTATTCTCTCTAGGCCCTCAACTTTGGAAAATGATAGAGTATCACATTTCCACAACATGATAACCCAAATAACCCCTTTTGTGCCAAAATATTCATCATGATTTTTAATAGACCAACTCTTGTGTGTTAGTGATGGTGTTTATACTGATACTCATCTATTACACGTGTCCAGGAGGAATTCATCATCATTTTGAATGTACCGGATCTTGGTGTTAGTGATGGTTTTTATACTAATATTAGTCCACGAACCATGCCTAGGGGGAATTTATCACCATTCTAATTGGACCATATCAGTTTTTTTGGTGATATACTTCCATGAGTCACACCTAAGAGGACTTCATTGTCATATTAAATTTACTATTTATAGTATTTCAATGGTGGTGTTAATACCAATATTCATTCACGAGCCATTCTAGTGAAGAATTTATCATCATTATGAATGGACCATATTTAGTTCATTAATGATGGTTTTTATATTGATATACATATATGGGATAATCCTAGGATGAATTCACCATCATTCTGAATAGACCATCTCTAGTGTGTCAAATATAATGTTTATACTGATATCAATCCATGATCAATTTCAAGAAAGAATTTATTTGAAAATAATGTTTGAATATTATTGGTGAAGTTTAATTAGGGAAATGTAAAATTAAAAATAGTATAAAATGTGTATCCATAAAATAATAATGAGTGGAGAATCCATAGGTTGGAGTCTCTCTATTCATTGTAGGGATACAACAAAAAATTTCATTAATATAAATATGGATTTATTGGATTGATACCCATTCCAAAAAAACACTCTATTGAATCTTATCAAACTCCATATCTTTCCCCTATATAAGAAGATAGATTTTTTCTATAGAATTGATGATTATTTTATCCCAAAATTTTTATCTCTTTACAAAATTTAAGGAGCTGTACCATCAACCCCTTTGTGGTATAAAAATTTTATTAGATATGGGTCAACATGATATCTTTCCCATCATATTAGAAATGATGTTCCAACATATCTATAGCATGATTATGTTATATCTGAGATAATATAGCTCAGATATCATCACATTACACTATAAATGTTTCATTTATAATAAGTTGTTGTGACCTATGATATCGTTACCATCTTCAAATGAATTTTTACAAGGAATAATGGATTATGTGACATTAAAACCTACTGTGTCCCAATGTGGTAGACGTACTATATAATTAGTGGATTTGTGAGGGTAGGTCTTCTAAGGGTGTATTTAAAATCATCATCCATATGTTCGGCATGATAAATAAATGATACATACATAAATCATTCTAGGACCTAGAGATCTAGATTTATCCAATGGCTGAATAATAGAGGAGACTTCATTTACTTGCATAACCATCGAAGCTTAATTCATTGAAAATGAATGAAAAAGTGAAAACATGTATGATTAACATAATAAAAAATAGGAGAATATATAAATGGAGGGGAAAATACTTACCATGGAATGATCACCCAATAGAATTGGGTTTACCTCTATCTTCCCAACATCTTTGACCTATGAAGTGGGGATTTTCTGAGGAATCCAATTTTATGAGAAATTTTAGTTCCTACCTTAGCTTAATTCTGATGGATCACTGTGGAAAAATTCTCCACAAATAAAGCTACATAAATTAGGAATTTCTATCAACACACTATGCATCAGGAGAGTAATTTGGAATAAATAAGAATACTAATTTGGATTGAATAATAATACTTATTTTTACCCCACTCAATAATGAAATTACAAAACTATTCTAGAGATGTGTGTATATTGATCTGTTTAAGAAAATTTTCCACTATTAATAGGGCAATGGGAAAAATTTCAAGCCCCTTCACATATTTTTTAGTAGAAACAACACCCTAAATGCATGGATCTAGTTCAAAATTTATCCTTTATTTAAATCCACCCATTATGGCCCAAATAGACACACCTTAATAAGTTATAATGATTTATTGGACGATGAATTTGGATTCTTGAAGACACCAGTTATTTATAATTTCACCATCTTCTACTCCCATACATCCTTGATGGTCAATATTTTGGAAAATATGTTTAGATATGGCATAAAGAATATTTATTGGGACCCAACAATTACTATCTCTATTTGACATATCGAACCAACAAAACTTATATTCCCTATTTAGTTTTGAAAATTTTAGGACTTAACCTCCATATTTAATGTTAACATCTTTGATATTTGGGATAGGAAATTCCAAATGTGAATGACCATAAAAACATGGCTTTTGGCTTGAATAGGAAATCCCTATTCCTGATCAGACCACTTTGAGATAATTAGAGTGATGGTAACACCAATGGCTACTATGGTATCCTCCAATGTATGCGATGATTGTAGAAATATAATGTTACCCATTTTTAAAAATTAATAATCCTAAAATTATTACATAACATTGAAATCATACACGGTCTTCAGACATAGACTCTTTCCTCCCCATTATTTAATGGGACCATATGACATTCTGTCTACTGATTTATTTTATGCCAAAAATATGGTATTTTTATAAAAGATATACATTCAATATTTAGAATCATCATCATAATCCATAGGACTAGATCCAGACAACATAAGACAGAAGAGAGAGGTTTATTTTGCAATATATAAGTAGGGGTATATATACAATGAAATGACCAGGGATGGGTTGTGAGAGTTAAAAACAATGAAAGACATTTTTTTTCTGAAAACATTTCTATATACTAATGTTTTATTTTAGTTAAAAGAAAACTATTATTATTCTTCTTAAATACTAGTATCAAATGATTAAATTGGGAATGACCATACTATATCTCTTCTTTCACGAGCCTCTAGCATGGGGATAACTCCCATACCTCTAAAAGAGATGAAATATCCACATAAATGGGGCTTCCTACTATATCATACCTTTGTGATTTTTTAGAAATGGGGTTTTTCTAAACCCTTTGAAAATATATATGGTGTATTTTTTTAGTTAAAATTTACCATTTAAAAGAATAAAATATATACTGTGTTACAAGAATCACATCCTTAGGGTCAAAGAATTCATCCCTTTAACTAACAAATCAATTGAACACCCCTTAACTGGTTCCTTACTCCATTATTTCAGAAAATAATATTTTGGAAGGGGTAAGGATTTCAGTGGAATAAAATAAACATCTCCAAATCTCATATAAACATTCAGACATATATAGGATTGGAATCATAATTTCTATTTAGGGATAACCATACATCCCCAAGTTGAGGGCTATATAAATCAACCTAAAGAATCACCGATAGATACCTAACATTGGAGAGAATATTATTCAAAAATCTAGATCATCTCAAGTCATATGTAATCTAAGGACTTATCCACCTATTGTGATAAATATCCAACATCCATTTAATTCACTCATTTTTCGAGTCTTTCTACCTCATTTTGGGACTGAAGAATTGGGTACTAGGTCCTATCCAGGGGATGAGGATGATGCCATATTAATCCAACTTTATGTAATCATGTTATTCCACCCAGGTTCATCAGGTAGATCAAGTCCAGGGATGTTTTGGTAATACTAGATATTCATCAATATCACATTGTAGATGATCCATTGTTTCTAGTTTTCCCTACCCCATAGGGATACCAACCATAGATCATGTAATTATTTTCACTAATATCCTTGTAGGATTTGATGAAAACTAATAATTGTAATATATAAGGGTCAATCTTATAGATATGATTCATGAAGGAAACATTAACACTGATTGTGATATTTCTAGGGAAATTATTATACAAATTTTCTTTGTAATCATTATATGATTTTTTGATCAGAACTTTTTTAGTGGTGACATGATTTCTTGTTATATGAAATTAATGTTAATTAAAAACAACAAGACATATAACAATCCCATATAACCTCACTCTTTATCCACATCAAAAACAAGAAGTCTCTCAGATCCATCACGAATTACCTCATCTCAAAGTTATTAAGAACATTGTCAAAGATCATCAATGTTAGGTGACCTCTATATAGAAAGAAATTAACCTCTATAGATAAACTCAAAATCATTAGAGATTATTATTATTCCAATGTTAGGCTCTAGATATGAGAGACCACTTGAATAAAAAGAAAAAACTAGCATCATTTGATACCAACTTCACTATGTACTATGTATGAAATTAAATGCATAACAATTCACTACATTAAATGTGGGTTAAATAACATTAGAATTAATATTCCTTAAGTTAACATGGAGAAATAGGGCACCAGGATGACTAAATATACTCCATTTTGATGAAAAAAAAATGAAAAATAGTTCAGGGGTACACCCACTATTAATAAGTGTCGACCAAGGGCCAGTATGTGCTAATAATGGACTACATTCACAAGGGTAGCTTGTGTGAACAATTTATGAGACTCACTAGAAAACGTAAACCGCACATTAATATGAAATTCATTACCATCGAGAAATTAATTAATTTCCTTGTTACTCTAACATTAGGATTAAATCCTTCTTGTCCTGATTAGACCGAATCTCGAGGTAAGTAATTTGTTGGAACTCTCCTTTCATTAAAATGAGGAAGATCGTGAAGAAGGAAAGTCTTCATAATAAGAAGGAAAAGACATGGGGGAATCCAATTTAATTTTACCTATATCCTTTGTAATATACCCAAGTGGACCCTATATGTGACCCTTGGATCACTATGAACCTTATGCCAGGATATATTTTGAGACCCACTAGCATGAGTTAATTCCGTCTCTCATAGTCCAATGATTCCAATAAATTTGACTCTTGTCCTCCTTATTTACATATTTTAGAAGATGAAGTGATGGCCTAAAACTCTACAGACAAGTCTCTCACTCAAGTCCTCAAATTCCACCAAGTTGTTTATTCAACACTATTAAAGGGGGAATTAAACAAAAGAGAATGTATTTGAGTTCCCAAAATGTCTAAAACACCGATAAACATTGTGAGGAACCACATAAAAATTAGTATAATAACACTATGGAGATTAATCCGTACACAATTATATACTTGCATGAATATATTAAAAAACCATTCATGGAGACCCCTTATTACTAGGGAATACTTAGCCCATGATTGTTCACCCGTACCAAAAAATATCCATAATATAACTTGGGTGAATCCTCCATTAAATCACCATATCATTACTTTGGTGAATAATTCCTTACTTCACTATATTATCACTAGGGAGAATCATTCATAACTTCCCCTGTCATAAATAGGGTGATTCCTTCATCAATTTTCCCAAGTTATGCTTGGAAAAAGCATTTATCACTTTATCCTTGCATCACTTGGGTGACTCCTTCATCATTTCTCCCAATGATTAATTTTGTGAAGGTCTCATATATTCCCTATTGTGTTACATGGGGGAAGCTTTTCCACTCACCCTGGTATTACTTGCGCAAGGTATTCTTCCATAATTTTTTAATGAAAAACCATCCTTTCCCCTATTATACTAAAGAATAATAAACACACTAAATTTGATGGTAGATCATTCCTCCTCACAAATTTCCTATTTGTACCTTCAATTATAAAGTCCTTCTCCAAATCCACTGAATATATAAAATGAGAGTATGCAAACCAATGAATCCCTTTTTGGATTATACATTCCACTGATAAATGGTTCCCCACATGTCTCCTGATTAGCAACTATAAGAGGCTAATATTAATTTTTTATATTTTTAAATTTACTTTATTCAATTTTAATAAAGACTGGTTTTATTTCATTTCATAAATTGAACTTTATTTCAGATCATTCTGCCATTCATGTCAAAAGTGTGTTAATTTGGGCCCAATTAATCATCTAATTATGGAATTAAAAAAATAGATTATTTTATTTATATATTTCGCAATACAATTGATCACATTGTTTGGAACATATTATCATTTTGAATCGATGGATGAATCATAAGGGAAGATGTAAATTTGTTTACATGGATACATAATGTTATGAACAAAGTTGAATGGGCCTTAATCAAATCAAGTTAATGTGGAGCCCAAAAAACAAGCTTAATGAAGTTCAAATTTTATCTATAGATCGAGAACATTATGGGGATAATTTCATTCAACTATCACGATATAGTTAATTATGATGTTTTTAAAGAGATCTTGGGATCCCAATTTGACATATAATTTGTGGGACACATTTTATGGCCTAAAAAATCATTCCACTAATTTCATAAAACCATTTTTAAGGAATATAAAATTGGGTATAAATTTATAAATAAATTACAGGACAATTGGGAGGTCATATTTTTATTCAACAAACCCTTCATATTTTTCAATCTCAAATTTCAAATTCACACATCAAATGGAAATTCAATATTAGGAATAAAAAACATAGGTAATATTTTAGATCAACCCTTGAATTATTAACCAAAATATAATGAAATGTATAATCACTTGGATGATTATTTTTAAATAATCAATTTCAATCACTATCAAGGATGATTAAAGAGATCAATATTTGGGAAGTATATGATTTAAAAACTCCAAACCCTCCTAATACCCAAAAATTAATTGAAAAATTTTGTGAAAAATGGATAATATTAATTTGTAAGATTCATCATTGAGATCAGAACAAAAAGGAATTGAAATGGTTATGGAACCCATCTCCTCTTAGATCGTCCCGTCCTCAATACTTAAAGAAGAAGATTTTCTCCCAAAAACCTCTCATGAATTTACTAAGGAACCAAAATTTTCATTTTGGATAGATGAATATTATCAATTAATTGTTAAAGTGTCTATATTAGGGTGAATTTTATTTATTTTTTGGATTCAAAAGAAAGAGACTTTGACATCATGGATTGTGTTTACTGAATATAACTCCATTGTTTATTTTTCAGAAACACCAATCAATAAAACATTTGAAGAAATAACAAACATAAAGTCCATACCCATTATTAATACTTATCTATACAATATTTTTGTTGACACTTCTATTCAAAATGAATGAATTCTATTGATAAATCATGAAAATTATATTGAATTCAATTAAATGTCTTGACCTGTATAAGAATGTCCTATCAAACCAGAGCTAAAAATTATTGTCCATCCTTCCCTGCTCAAGTATCCCTTCATAGAGTATAACTATGAAATTTCAATTGGAAATATATATTCTATTGAAACCAAAAAATTACAAATGATCATTGATGTATTAGGAAATACTATATAAGAAATTAGATCTACCATTTCTGATATTCCTTGTAATTTCCCTTTCATTGAAAAACAATGTATTGTACATGAACAAAATTCTAAAAACAAGTATCAATATAAATCCGGTTCATGTAGTGAAAAATTAAATCTGTAAAATGTTTAATGTTAGTGTTGGATTAATTGGGGGGTCATGTCGAGATAACCACATTAAACTAAGCGCTCTCTAGGAGGGAACCCGGATTTTCATTGATTTGTTCTTTTATTTTTTTATTGTTTTTTATTTTTTTTTGTTAAGGAAACCAAATTTTTATTTCCAACGTGATATAATGTTTCTTTTTTGTGAGATTTCTTAGCTGAAAAATTAAAATACTTCCAAATTAAACCCAAGAATTCAAATGTTCAAAACCATCCATTGATCATCACTGAGGATTATACATGTGATATAAACCCAAAGCGATCTATTTATTATTGATGAGTCATAATCATTTAACCAAGTTGTTTTCTTCCAGGTTTACATTTAAAAAAAATCTCCCCCACTTTCATTCCAATTCAAATCTACCCTTTTTTCCCTTTTTAAGAACTGAGGGCAATGTCATTCTATGTTGGGGGGGGGGAGTGAAAATCTGTGATTTAAAACAAATTTGGTCTTTATGGATAATTTATTTAATCCTGAACATGATAATAATCATTTAGAAATTTCACGATTAATGTAAAATAATTTTTAATTCCTTAATTATTATTTTGATTCATATTTAAGTTCATGAGCATATTTTTTTGATTGTTCTGTTTTCTGATGTGATTTTTCATTTTTAACATTTTCATCTATTAAATAAAAATGAAACAATGAAAATATAATGTATTATGAGTGTAATTTTGAGTTCTTTGGTCCTTTTCATCAGGACATGGGGATTGGGGTCACATTGAGTTAAATTTTTACATAAAATTAAACAAATAAAAAAGGTGACCGTATAGAGAAATGGTTTGTCCTAATGCAAAGAGTCCAACACTTGGGGATCACAAATCTATAGATATCATTCCTAGAGTTTTTATTTATATATATACTATTTATTATGGAATTGATAAAATTTGTGTCGTCCAACACATGGGGATCATAAATACATGGTTTTATTTCCAAGAGTTTGTATTTTCATCTATATTTTGGTAAAAAAAATCCGTCAAAAAAGAAAACAATGGAAAAAATGGACACTTATCTTAATGTATAATGTGATTGCCACCTAAATATAATGGGACTCGTGTCTATTGTGATGCACTACAAATCATCATGCTTAATAGAAATTTGAAAAAATTTGTTGATAAATTTGAACAATGAAATGGTATTTATCTTGACACAAACTTGTAAAAATAACTTTGGGGAAATTATTTTCATTAGATTCATGAATATTTGGAAATATTTATTCTGGTGATCATTTTTTGTTAAAACTTTTTTGGAAATTTAATTCAATTTCATATTTTTTTGATACTTTTTGATTCAGACTAGAAAAACTCAAGTTGGGCATGTAATTATCCCCTCAAAGAGGACAATATACCTTTTTTATATTTGCATATATATTTTTAATTTTCTTAAAAAACCTTTTAGTTCATTTTCTAAATTTAACTTCATTTCATATCATTGTGAAATTAATGTATAAAGTGTGCGAATTTGTGACCAATTAATAATATTCTTGTTTAATTAATCAATTTGATTATTTTAATTTGATATTTTTGTATATTATGGAAAAATTAATTTGGAACATTATATATTTTAGGATTAATGGATGAATCATGAGGGTATATGGAAATTTTTTTCCATGGATACATAATGTTCTAAATAAAGATAGATGGGCCTTAAGGCCATTCCAGTAAATGTGGAGCCAAAGAAACAAGCCCAATGAAGTTAAAATTTTAAATTTAGATAGAGAATATTATGGGTATCATTTCATTCAACTATGTAAAAATATAATTCGGAAGTTTGCAAGGAGATCCATGGAGCCTATGTTGAAGTTTAAGTTTTGGGTCAGATTTGATAGCCCATAAAACTAAACCACCAATTCCATCATAACATCCTTATGGAAAAGAAAATTGGTAAAGAATTTCCAAATAAACAATAGAAAACATTTAAGATCATATTTTTACCCGAATACCCCTTAATATTCACCCATATTAAATGTCAAATTCACAAGTCAATAATGGTAATAAATATGGTCATATTCTTGTGGTCAACGTTGAAAAGTATAATTTCCATTGGTTTCCCACCTTACTTTTACTCTCCTAATTAATTTGGAAGGAATTTTTTGATGGGGATATACCCTAGATTCATAATATTAATAATTAATATGGGTTTGGTGATTTAATTATGGTTCCATGCTTTATTATTTCAATTTCAATTTCATACTTTATTTTTATAATCGCATATTCAATTTTTCTCATTTAAGTTTTTCACTCAGCTTTGTTTCTTAATAAAATTTATTATTCTTAATAAATTTCTTTTTCATTTAATTTTTATTAACACATTTATACCTTTGAATCTAGTTGTGAATTTATTCACACCCAAATTTGAGAGATTCCTCACACAATGGTGGAGTGTTGTTTATTTGTTTTTCATTTATTCAATTCTCCCTTTATAAGTCAACATCCACCTTCAATTGAGAGCCTTGTATTAATGGAATTGTCATATAAATGACTTATGTTAATTTCATGTTTCATTTAATTTCCATTATTTCTTTGTTTTGTGGGTTTCTCAAGCATTTTGGGAGGAATGGGTGGGTTTTCATGATTTGGGCCAAACCGTGAGCCCAATTCCAGATTTAAAAATAAATTTTGTTTCCTTTATAACTCATTCATTATTCAACATTTGTCAAATATTAAAATTCCTACTTGGCATCCCCTGACCTATTAACAACAAAATATAAATTTTTACTATTTAGGAATCCATAATCCTGTTGGATTTGGGTTTTTATTTAAGTAATTGGGCCTTCCCAGATGCCGATTTCCAGTTTTGAAAATAAATTTTGTTTATTTAATAACATATTAATTGTTTACTATTTTCTGTGATTCCACCTCCCAATCGATGCTACCATCCTTAGGCGTTACCCCATTAACTTTCCCCATATTTGAAGCATATATACATCGAGTATTAGTCCAGTACATCATAGGGGTTCTCAAATTTTCTAGATTTGTAGAGGTAAATTATTTCCATCATAACCTTTTCATTTCCCACTCTTTCCCCCCCATTAAAGTTCCTACATGACCTCATCATCCTTTCTCAAATCTAACCTGAATTTTTTTTCTATTTTGAAGTTTAGCTACTTCTGTATATTGGGATATTTCTTCAAGATCCCTCAAGTAAGTGGGTTTCCATCCTTCTTGCTCCCATTTTCTTATGGTTTCTTACCATATTCTTGAAGTTCCTAATGTCTAGAATATAGGGTTTTGAAATTAGTGTTTTATCTTGTGTTTCAGGGTCTAAAATTCCTGTTTTAGGTCTATTTTACTTTCCTTGATTTGTGACAGTGGTGCATTTGAGTTTTTTCACAAAGGATTCAAGGGTTTTCATTACATTGGTAGGTGATTCCATGTTTATAAAATCTTTTTATCTTAGAATACTGTATTTATCATATTTTTAGGTTTATATCATTTTATTATTATAAGGCCCCAGCCTTAAACATTAATTAATCTTGGGTTATTTCAAGAATTCATGTTGAGGATTTTTTAAAGTTTATAGTTTTAGATAATTAGTTCATAAATCATGCATTACATTCCTTATTTAAACAAGGTGGTTACATGAAAGATAGTATTCATTTTTTCCACCAAAGGAAACATATTTCAAATAAAACATGGTTTCTTTCTTGACACTTCCTCGACACTATCATCACATCATGTACGTTCCCCTTGACCAGTGAAAAACATTTCCAAAACTTGGAATGATCATAAAAAACTCAGTAAGGGATATAAAAATACTGAAATAAAACATTAGTCTATGTATACATTCAAACCAATGAGATTTTACTTTACTCATAAAACGTAATCACTTTAACATACCTCTTGAAATAGTATGATTTATGAATAACTCATAGAAATAATAATACATAAAGGAAACTCGAGGCATTAATAACATTCCTTAAGTAGGGAGTAACCCTCATGGTTATGTTTGGAATACCCATCATAGTATATTCCCTAAATATCATTAGAGAAACCATAGCATAATCTTAACACATAAAACATGCATAAACGAAAAATAACATTTCCACATTTCAATCACAATATATCAATACAACACATTGATATAATCATAACATTATCAAAACCATTTTCAATACCAAAATAAAAGAAAAGTCAAACATGATATTTATTTTTCATTTAAAAACATTATGGCTTGTATAGGAAACTGACAATCAAATAATGGTCGTGGTGGCGGAGAAGTCGTTTTTGCTGCATATGCAAGAAAAAAACATTCCGTTTTGTAGTTTAGTAAAATGATTCATATAAAAATATTCCTTTGTAAAGAAATTAAAATACAAAAGGTTTTATTATACAATGAATAAAATAAGGACATATATAAATCAATGTATGCCTCAATGAAAGGAGATTGAGACGAAGTCCCTTACCTCAAGTCTGACTTATTCTTGTTCATTCTTTATATTCGTTAACAAAAAACATAAGTAATTTTATAATTTCTAAAGGAATTACATTAAATTTTATTATTCAATTCATATCCCATGTTATCATGTTATAGTAATTGGTTAATTATGTGAGTTCATATCATACGTTTTGTCGATGTTCGGTACATGGGACAAAAATGAACTTGTTTGAAAATAATTTCCCATATAGTTATAAGTAAATCATCTCCAAAATGGTATTAATGATTTAAATATCATATATATCTAGTATATATTAATTTTATACTATTACATAACATTTGGAGATAAAAAATGAAATGCACCATTCATGGAGACGGTAGGTCGTACGTACGCATGAACGCTACTTTCAATTCTTTGTCATATTAAATGAATTAAAACTAAATTAGACATATATATATTATAATTAAAGTATAATATATATGTTATATAGGAAACATAAGTTCATTAATTACATTATTTATAAATTCCATGTTTGGCATTAACGAGTCACATCACTCGAGGAGGCGGTAGTCGACACTTCCTCATATGAAATTATCGCATTTGCACAACTTACAAAGAATAAAGGTATGCTTTAAATATAAAATACAGAAGCATAGAGAGGACATAAATATAATATATAATATATAAATATAGTTCCATCATAATTTCCCCCATGACATGTGCTAAAATAAGATTGAACAATCATCGTTTCATGAGGCAGTAATTCACCACCCAGAGAAATAGTATGTTTTTTAACCACTAGACGGAGGTGTGTGTAAGTTTAGGTAGAATCATTATCATAACAAAATACTAGTATATTGAGGATACATGTTTCATTATGGGATCAAATAATAAGAAGATAGTGGTGAGTGAAGAAGGAAAATAAAAGGAAGAAACTCAAGAGAAGACCTTACCACTAAATCAGGTAACTGTTTTTGATTTGAGCCAAAGGCTTCCTTGGAAAGACTTCTTCCCATAGTGAGGCTTCTAGGAGTTATAGAGGAATGTGGAAAGATAATATGAGCATATTTTGGATGAGCCAAGGGATTGAGATGTGTGGGTAAGGAGGTAGATTTTAGGGCTTTTTATAAGAGGGATGAGGGGAACCCTTGGAAAGTCATGAAATATTAATTTATTATAAAATGATTTTAAAATTAGAATGGTTCCAAAATGATATATTTATAGGTTAAGATGATACGGGGTTGAAATAAACTCAACCAATAGGTTTTATACAAGTGGAGGTCATAAAAGTTACCTTATCGTTTCATTTTAACACTTAGTAAAAATTAATAATTCTTACCACGTCCTTTTATATTTGTAAACTATATGGTCATAATAGTTACTTTAAAATGCCAATAGTCTCATTATAGTCTCATTAATCATATTAGTAATATATTATATGTCATTTGGAAGAATATTAGTTTTTATGACAAATATACCATTTAATAAAAGACATTTGTTTTAAAAACTCATTTTGACAATTTTGACACTATTTGGTAGTTGAATTTTGATAAAGGAATAATAAACTTTATTCATTAGAAATAAAAGAATTAACATAATGGTTATATGTCCTAATAAACTATAAAATTCTTGTATAGCATCCAAAGTCTCAAAACAAATTTATCTTAACACTTATAATATCATTTATTTTAATCATTCATTAATGAGGTAATCACTGCATCGTCATTGTGTCATAAATAATTTTATTTATTTAATGCCTAAAAATTATAAATAAAATACCATGATGTAGTAAATCGTTTTAGATTTAAAATTAATATTTATAGTTAAAGATATAATTTATTTAAACAAACTTAAAATTGTTTTACTTAGGATATACAAACCTTTGTTATATTTCTCTTCTTTTAAAAAAATGTCATAAATGTCACTATCACACCCATGTGACTCCATGGGCCCTCAAGTTTAGTAAAAATATTCCCATGGTTGGAAATGAATAAAAAAAGGATTTTGACACATGTTGGGGTCATTTTATGGTATTATGATATTATTTTATTACCCTTAACTACCCGATTACTAATTAATCAAGATAATTAAAGATAATTACCGTCGTTACTATTCATAATGTCCAAAAAAATAACTATTAATTACATAATATGGACCTTCTGATTCCAAATATGGAATCAATTTTACCAAATTCCAAACATAGAAATTGCAGTAATTAATTTAAAAATAATTCCCGTTGTCAAAACAAATAGCGTGTTTTTAAGAAACAATATCTATCAAAAGATTGACATTTTTTTATGTGCAATTTCATGGTGAAATTAATTCAAATGACCACCATTGAATTAAATGGTAAAAATATATTATAATTATACTTTAAAACCAATTAAAAAGATAATATAATCATATAATTAAATTAGATGAAAATGAATTTTTGAAATAAATGCAGTATTTTTCACTATTCATTAAAAAATGAACTCTGTCAGAAAAATACCAAATATTTATCCAAAGTAAATTTCAATGTCCCAATTCTAAATAATAATTTTATTTTGACATATCAATCTTAAAAAAAATTCAAAATTTAGATTTAAAAATGGGTTTCCATCAAAAGGAGGTAAAACAATCTTTTAAAAATATTATTGTATTCAATGCTTAAGATTGGATTTATTCTCATTTTAAGCCTCTAAAACACTATATAATTCATAAATAGACATAGATATGAAAATCTATTATTCTTTAGTTATTTAGGATGTTACATCCTTCCCCCTTTAGGAAATTGTGTCCCCACAATTTATTTACTTATCGAATATGTGGGGGTATTTATCCCTCATTGCATTTTCAGATTCCCATGTTGCCTCTTCAATCATGTGGTTTTTACAAAAAAAACCTTTCCATGATGAATCACCTTATTCCACAACACTTTCTCCCGGTGGTCAAGAATCTGGACTGGTTGTTCCTCATAAGATAGATTCTCTTCCAGCTGAACTACCTCTGGACTCAAAACATGATATGGATATGGCATGTACTTCCTTAACATTGAAACATGAAAAACATTATATACCTAAGATAAACTCGGAGGTAAAGCCACTTGGTATGCAACTGATCCAACTCTCTCAAAAATTTCATATGGTCCAATGAACCTTGGACTCAGCTTTCCTTTCTTACCAAATAGCTTCACACTTTTCCATGGTGAAACTTTGAGGAAGACATGATCACCTACCTCAAAAGGGAGATCCTTCCTCCTGTTGTCTGCATAACTTTTCTACCTGCTCTGAGCTGTTCTCATGTGTTTCTGTATCAGCTGAAATTTTTCTGCCATCTCTTCTACCAATTATGGTCCCATTAACTTCCTTTCACATAAATCATCCCAAAAAGTTGGAGTTCGACACTACTTCCCATATAATACCTCAAATGGTGCCATCTGTATACTGGAATGAAAAGTGTTATTATAAGAAAACTCCACCAATGAAAGATATTGGTACCGACTTCCTTGATAATCCATCAAACAAGCACGTAGAATATCCTCCAAAGTCTGGATTGTTCATTCTGACTGCCCATCTGATTGAGGATGAAAAGATTTACTAAAATTTAATCCAGTACCCAACGACTTCTGAAGGCCTTTCCAAAAGTATGAAGTGAACCTGGGATCACGATCAGATACAATGTAGAGGGGAACTCTGTGTAACCTGACTATCTCTTTAAGATACAATTGAGAAAGTTGATCTAGGGAAAAAGTATCTCGTATATCAAGGAATTGAGCAGATTTAGTCAAGCGATCAACAATAACGCATATTTCATTATTACCTCAAGGTGTCTTCGGTAATCCCACAATGAAGACCATGGATATATATTCTCACATTTCCACTCTGGCACTGGTAAAGGCTGAACCATCCCTTTCAGTAACTTCCGCTCTACTTTAACATGTTGACCGGTCAAACACTTCACAGTAAATTCAAAAATATTTCTTTTCATTCCATCCCACTAGTAATACTCTCAAATATCTCTATACATCTTAGTACTACCCGGATGAAATGAAAATAGAGAACTGTGAGCTTCACATAACAACTCTCTCTTATATGGTGAATCACAAGGCACACCCAATCTCTTCCCAAATCTCAAAACACAATCATTATCAATGTTGAATTTAGGCAACATACCCTTCTGAACCATATCTACCTTTTTCGGAAACTCACTGTCTTGCTTCTGTCCTTGCTTAATTCTGTCTGATAGAGAATATTTCACTGATACCTGAAACAAAATAGAAGAATTTCCTTCACCAACAACTTCCACACCAAAATTCATCAAATCATTAACGAAAGGATCATGTTCCAAATGTAACATGGTTAATGAAGCATTACATTTTCGACTAAAATAATCTTCCACTTTCTTTACTTTTCCTGGGTGGTAGTTAATCGTGCAATCATAATCCTTGATTAATTATAGCCATCTCAAATGTCTCATGTTCAATTATTTCTGAGTGAATATATATATCATCAGTTATTTATTTATTGGAAAAAAGGAAGAACATGGCAAAGAAAGGGAGAACAAGAGAAGCTAGGGGGGAGAAAAAAGTGCAAACTAAGGGCATCCCCTATAATGATGTTAACCCCCTCAAGATTAAAAAAATTCAGATCATCTAAGCTGGAAATGCCGGATTTATGAGCCTCTAGAGAAGATAGGTGATCTGCCACTTTATTCCCCTCTCGGCGTGTGTGCACCATTCGAGTGTTGGTTGAAATCATGCCACGACATTTTCTGGTGATGTAGGGAATCGACCAAGGAGTTGACCTAATGCCTTGAAGGGAATTGAAGAGTATAAGTGAGTCAGTTTCAGCTTAAGAAATAGAGATTCACCCCTGCTGGTAGAGGGAGAGACCAATGAGGAGGGCGTGAGCTTCAGCCTGAAGAGACGATCCGCAGCCAAAATGAGCGGTGAATGCCAAGATAACTGAGCCTCTAGAGTCACGAACAACCCATCCTCCTTTCATGAACCCCAAGATATAGGACCTATCAGTATTAAGTTTTAAACCCATGGGAGGATAAATCCATCAGATCCCTTGGCCTCGCACGACAAATCCATATGGGAGAGAGGCTTGGATGCTGGGAGAAAGCAGGCGTAGTGATATAGCATTTTTCCATTTGTGAGAGAGTCTGGAAAGGTCGATGAGGAGGTTTCTGACTCTTGCGATGATGCCTATTGTTGTGGATTGGATCCCCTCATATCTTGATTTGTTTTTGTCCTTACATAAGCACCAACATCCAGCGAGCAGGACAATAGAACGCGCCATTTTCTCTGGGCCCTTGTCACCTGAGCCATGGAACCAGCGGACAAGGAAAAGCTCTTCACGCAGGTTGTTGGATGAGAAGCCTGTGAACTCCCCAAAAAAGGACCAGACATCACATTCCTATTCACCCTCAATGAATAGGTGAGCCACACTTTCCTCTTTGTGATTGGCGCAACAAGAGCATCAGGAAGCCATGCCGATTCCACATATTCAAATGTTCTCATCGGTGGGAACTGCATTATTCCTAATTCTCCACAAGAGAAAGTTGAATTTCGTTGGAATTTCCTTCAGCCAGATGTCACTCCAACATTTGGTATGCCATTGGAGAAGAATAGAGTTGTGGTAATCCTTTGCAGAGAAGACCCCCGAAGCGGACATGGTAAACACGCACATATCCGGGTCAAGGTTGAGCTCGATGAGGTCAAAGGTGGCTTGCTGGTCTGCGTTCAGCACAACCCTGATGAAATCTGGGTAGTTGCTCGCCTCCCTGAATGAAATGTTGGTGGCTGGGCATCTTGGAAATCCGAGCACCGTACCAACCCAATTGTGATGCCAGAAGGCCAGGTCCCCTACTCCAATAATCCAGCAGGTGTGGGAAAGCAGCCCTGTAAAATGAGGGAGAATAGTATACAAGAAAGGAGACGCGTAGCTGCTAAACATCTCCGGGTGATATGTGAAACTACTGTACATGGTCCTTCCCCAGAGAGAGCATCGCTCATGGATTTCCCATGCCAATGTTTCATTACTACAGAGGATAGTGTCCGCTAGGCTTCGAACATTGATTTTTCCCTCCAGAATGGGCCTCACCATCTTTACATAGGACACCCAATGGGGTTTTCCTTCAGCGAGAGAATCCCAGATTAAGTGGGCCAAGATGCTGTAAATGTTGCTGATGACTTTTTCGGAACTTTGATAGAAGAGAGGGCATGGACATGAGAAGCCAGAAGAACACTATTATCCTGTGCAATACGACCCCCAAAGGAAAGAAATCTGTTCTTCCAGTTCAGTATACGGTTAGTAATCTTGTTGGTAATGTGATCGAAGTCACAAATCCAAAGTCTGACTAAATATATGGGAGCCCCAAGATATTCCATGGGAAAACATACTCTCTGCATATTCAAAAGGCAGCTCAAGGAGGACACTCGAATGGAAGAGAATCTTCTAGAAATGGCGAAGTTTCTCTTGGACCTGTTAATATCCTACCCACTCCAATGAATGTATTCCTCAATTGATTTAAGAAGTCCGCAGACCGACCTCTTATTAGCATTCATGAAGATTAATGTGTCATCTACAAACATGAGGTGGGAGATGACTGGAAGATTCATCCTTCTTTGGAATGGGATTATCTCACCGTTGTGCATGCCTCTATGGATTAAGCGACTGAGGATGTCTTTTGTGAGGATGAAAAGGCTCGGTGATAAGGGATCACTCATCCTTAGGCCATGAGTTACCTTGAAGAAACCATGAGACTTCCCCATAAAAGTAACATTCATCCACGAGGAGCTGAAGCATCTAAAAATGAGATTAGTAGCCCAAGGGGAGAATCCCATACTTGAGATCACCTTGTTGATGAAGCTCCATTCGAGTCTGTCAAATGCCTTGTTCATATCAAGTTTGATGGCCAGGTTTGAACCATGGGTCTTTGTATTGAGATCTCTAATCATCTCTTAGGCCAATGCAATAGCCCCTTGAATAGAGCAGCCCTTCACAAATCCATATTGTTCAATGGAGACCCACCGGGGAAGGTTAATGGAGATCCTTGAGTTCATGATGCTCGCAAGAACATTGTAAGGGAAGTTGCACGTGATGACCGGTCTATAATGAGAAATTGAAGAGGGGTTCCTCATTTTGAGAATGAGCACTAGTGTAGTGGCACATGCCACTCTAGGTAAGCTACCGCCCCTTAAGAAGTCCTGAATATCTTCTGATAAGTCATTTTTTATCACATCCCAAGAGGCTCTGTAGTACATGCCGGGAAAACATCTGACCTTGGAGGGGTACCTGCTTTGAGGTTCATAACTGCCTCAAATATTTCTTTCTCCTTACGGATTTCCCCATCCTCTCATTATCCTGGATAGAAACATGGATGGAAATGTGATCAAGGATCCCCTCATCACCTCCTGGGAAGCCGTTAGGCATTTGATGATTTTTTCCAGCAAGAAGATCTTTAATAAAGGAATGAGCAAGGGACCCCACAAAATATCTATCATCCGAATAGGTACCATCATCCATCATAATATTGGGCTGGAAAAAACGCTTCCTCTCTTCGATACAAGCATGGAAATAGGCAGTGTTCTTATCACCCTCTCCAAGCCATCTGATCCTCGATTTCTCCCTCACCAGACGTTCTTGTTTAAGGATCAGGACTACAAGAGTTTCCTTCTTAGTGGAAAGGTATTCAAAGATCTAGTCATTCCAAGCCCCCTCAAAACTAGACTCAAGACAGTCAACCTCCTACATGATTGAATCAATTTCCCTATCGTTGTGTATAATGTCCTTTATCCATGTTTGTATCCTGGTTTTGAGCCTCCTCAGTTTATTATGAATGGAAAACCAATAATTCCCCTGAGTGGGTTCATTCCACGAGTCTCTAACCAACTGCTGATAACCCGGGAGGCTAGTCCAATGCTGAAAGTATCTAAAGTGATCATGGATCACCTGACTCGAAGAGAGGGAGACCAGAATAGGAGAGTGATCTGAGATCCCGTGCACCAAGTGACTGACCTTAGAGTTGGGTTACAGATTAACGACATACATATTTCCAAGGCACCGGTCCAAACGGCTCCACAAGAGATGATCCCCGCACTGGTTGTTGCACCATGTGAAATCATCACCCGAGTATCTGAGGTCCATGAGGCCTTTACTATCCATGAAGTGAGCGAAGTCCAAACTAGCTTTCCTGAGGAAAGGCCCCATGCCTTTTTTCTCATCCGGGTTGGCGATGACATTGAAATCTCCCCCAACAAACCATGGGAGGCTACCAGGGTCAAAAGCATCGAGATCATCCCATAAAAGTTTCCTATGTTGGGCATCACAACTCCCATAAATGAAGGAGAAAAGGAAAGATCCATTGTCATGGGTAACCTTGGTGGTGATATGTTGGTCACCTGCTTGAACCAGATCAACTAAGAAGTTACAGTGCCAGAACATCCATATATGAAGATTGGATGGGTCTGCATACATTGATCCATGAAACTTTATTCTACTAGTAAACTCATTGATTTTGGAGATATTATGATTATGTTCTAGGACAGAAACAAGACCAACCTTGAGTTTGTGGATAGTAGACGAAAGGAAATCTGTTTTGAACCAGGCTCCAAGACCACATGCATTCCAAATGAGAATGGGAATTATTGAGCAAAGAGAACCCAAGCATTGGACCCTGGGTTTTTATCCTTTATAAGATGAGAGGATATCTCTTCCCTTAACTTCTTGGGCTTAGCTCTTGTACATATACCTGAATTGCTGGACGGAGGTGAAGCAGAGGGTGTGGAAAAAACCAGTGATCCCAGGGATTCAACTAATCTGATGGAATAGGGTGACCGAAGCTTGGGAGCATCAGTATGGTCTGGGGATCCATCCATAGGAAGGGGCCAAGGTGGGGAGGAAAACTCAAACACAGCTGGAGGATCAGGATGGGGGGAAGGGCCAATGACATGTGCTTGATTTAGGATGGAGAGGAGGCTTGGTAGAGGGCATGGGACCTGCGGGGGAAGGGTAGGGGCGGGGGAATGGCATGGAAAACAGGAAGTGAAGAGGGAGTACTACTCAAATGAAGTGCAAGCCCGAGGTCAAGCACCATTAGAAGCTTGCGAACTGAAGGGACCGAAGGGGTATGCTGGGAAGGAAAAAACCACATGAAGGAGGAGGGGAACGAAACAAATCCAGGCACAATATCATATTCATGCAAGGGGGTTAGAGGAGGTGCTAAAGCAGGAGTAAAAGGGGTATCAGGGACCCCCACTGAGACATCAAGAGGAGGCACCACCAGAGGGCCATCCAAGTGGATGCAGACAGAGGAAACCTATGGAGGGGGACCACCTTTATGATGTTTCCTACAGACCTGAAGAGAGTGCCCCTGGAGGAGACAAGAGGAGCAGAACTGAGGGAAGATGGGATAAAAGATGTCCTCGGGCCAGCATAAATAATCTTTAACCCAAAGAAAGATCTTATCTGGAAGGGACTTGGTGATATCCAATTCAATACAGATACACACCACCAAGGCATCATCACAGGATGGGGTGCGATCATCAGAGAAAGGATAACCACCCAGGGAATCACCAATCACCTTGAGAAAGGCATCATTCTGAAAAGGCAATGGAAGACCAAGGAGACTGATCCAAACTGCCGTAACAGAATTCTATTTTCCCTTATGAGTCTCCAGCGACCAGCGAGTCAGGTTGAAGTGCCATCTCCCCCAGGATCGGGGAGCCTTGCACCAAGCATGAATGAAATCCGAAGCTAAGCCAAGAACTAAACAGAAGGCATTCCTGTGGGTGACAGAAACCTTCACCGGGGAGAGGAGCCCCCAGGATCTGACGAACCTCTGAAAGACCGCGATCAGAGGTTTCACTGCACCAAATCTTGCAATCAGGGTCCATTTGAGGCAGTCTTCTGCCTCAGCAAACGCAGAAGTAGGGACTTCCACTGACAAGCCAGATCCATCAAAGGAAACCAGCGGCGGAGGCAAGGAGACAACCGGGAAGAAAGGTTGAGAGGGGGTGAGCGCCGGCCTGCACACCGCGTCTTTGAAAGAGAAACCTGGCCAAGAAGATCCGAGGACGAGGCCAAGAGAATAATTGGGTGCCAAAGAAGCATAAACATCACAGGAGGAACCTGGATTGGAGGGCACCAGAAGCGGAGGCGCTGGCGCAGGAGCAGCGGGCGAGAGAGCCACGGTGGGAAAGATTTGAAAATTGGGTAGCGCGTAGAGTGCATTCTCACGAGCAGAGTGAGACATTCATGAGTGAATATATACTTTATACTTTTGTGATTAGTATATATGTCACACTTTACACCATACAAATGATTCCTCCAAATTTTTAAAGCAAAAACAACAGCAACTATCTCCAAATCATGTGTAAGGTAATTTATCTCATGAGTTTTCAACTGACGTAAAGCATAAACAATTACCTGATCATTCTGCATTAGGACGCAACCAAGTCCTTTCAATGAAGCATCACTGTAGATAACAAAGTAACCATTCCTGGAAGGTAGTTCCAATACTAGATCATTCACTAATCTACTTTTCAATTCCTGAAAACAATCATCAAATTATTTTGTCCAGTTAAACATAACACCATTTCCAGTTAGCTTAGTCAATGGATTGGACAACCATGCAAACTTTTTACAAACCATTGATAATAGCCTGCCAAACCAAGAAAACTACGAATCTTGGTTATATTTTTGGGTCTTAGCCATTCTTCAACAACCTTGTTTTTTTCAGGATCTATAGTTATTCCATCTTTAGAAACAATGTGACCAAGGAATGAAATTTGTTGCAACCAAAACTCCCACTTGCTGAATTTCCCATACAATTTATTTTCATTTAAGGTTTTCAAAATAACCCTTCAATGAATTTCATGATCCTCTTTACCTTTAGAACACACAAAAATATAATCAATGAAAACAACCAAAAACATATCAAAGAACTCATGGAAAATTCAATTCATAGGATCCATGAAAATAGTAGGTTCATTGGTTAACACAAAAGGCTTAAATACAAATTCATAATGGCCATATCTTGTACGAAATGTGGTCTTCGGAATATCTTCTTCTTTTACCTTCAACTAATGGTACCCCGATCTAAAGTCAATCTTTGAAAAATACTAAGCTCCCTGGAACTGATCAAACAAATAATCGATATGAGGAAAAAGATATTTTTTCTTAATAGTGATGTTATTTAAGGCTCTATAATCAATACAAAGTCTCATTGAACCATATTTATTTTTAACAAATAAGAAAGGATCACCCCATGGTGATGTGCTAGGTCGAATGAAACCTTTCTCTAATAAATCTTGCAATTTCTCCTTCAACTCTAAAAGTTCAATTTGAGCCATTCGATAAGGTGGTTTTGAAATTGCCTTAGCATCTGGAACTAATTCAACAGTAAATTAAACTTCTCCATCTGGTATTATTCCATGAAACTCATCAGAAAAAACATCTGGATAAACATTTACCACTTTCACATCATTAATCAGAATGGTTATTTTGTTTTCAGTAATATGTGTAAGGTAACATTCATTTCCATCTTTTACATGTTTCTCAGCCTCTTGATATGTTATCAATAATAAGGTTTCATTCTTGTACACAAACTGAAAGTCTTTATGAAAAGAAACTTCATTAGCTCTATAGTCAATCTTAGCGTGGTAAACAGAGAGCCAATCCATACCCAAGATAGCCTCAAACTCTACTAGAGGTAAAACAATATGGTTTGAAAGTAGGTTCTTTCCAGAGATAAGGATAAGAAGATTCTTAGACATTATTTTTTCCTCAAAATTTCCCCCAGGTGTTTTTTCCACAAGTTTTGGAGACATTTATTAAGATGGAATTCCCAATATACTAGAAACTTTTTCAGAGACGAAATAATGTGTAGACCCTGAATCAAACAACACATTGGAATAATCTGAAGAAACAAACAAAGTACCTGATACCACTTCATTTGAGGACCCAACATCTACTGAATTAGTTGCAAAGGATTTAACCACACCTTTCTTCTTGTATTCTGAGTGCTTCCCATCATTCGAGCTCTTTGTTAGATACTTGTTTGCATAATGACCCATCTCATTGCAATTGAAACATTTCACTAACTGTAAATCAAATTTGGTCTTACCATTACCCTGATCTTTTCCAGTGCAATCATGAGCCTTAAGTCCCATCTTACCACATCAGAACCACTTTCCAGAATTGAAAATTCATTCCCCAGAATGATTTTTACCACATTTATCACAAACTAAAAACTTAGTTTTCTTACCATCAAACATTTTTTAAGGATTCTTCCCATTCTCCTACCACCGTGGTCTCTTCTTCTTTTGGTTGTCATAGAACACTTTCTCATTGGAAACCTTTATTTCCACCTTCTCAGCACATTGAAAAATCCTTTCATAACTTTTGAACTCACTATAAGCTAATGTCCTTAGATATTTTGGCATTAATACTAAGTAAAAATGATTGATTTTACTATCAAGGTCTCTAATAAAATTTGGACCATACCTTTCCAATCAAGTGAACTTTTCTTCATAAGAAGCCACTAAGTTGTCCTCTTTCCTCAATTACAAGAATTGTTTTTCCATAATAAGACAAACAACCTTAGGAAAATATTTTTCAAGAAACATACCTTTGAATTAATCCCAGTCAAGTGCATCAATCTCATCAGCGTCCCTGATATTTTTAACCATTGACCACCACTGATCTGCTTCAACCTGCAAACGGTAAACAGAAAGACTATCCTTTTGATTGTCTGAACACCCCATGACATCGAAAATATTCTCTAGTACTTTAATCCACCCTTGAGCTAGCACAGGGTCAGATGATCCTTTGAATGATGGGGGATGTTGCCTCATGAAATGTTCCACCACTTACATGATCCTATGCGGTTGATCTGGCAGATCTCGTGCATGGATACAACTACCATTTGTCGCTTGAGCTAATTGCGCCATTACTGCAACAAACTATTCAGTTCCAATTCCAAACATCTCAGGATGCTGATTTGGAAGGTTATTTCCTTCTGTATTCCTTCCAACCACTGCTTCCATGTTTCCTCTATGGAAAACAATTCTGAACAAACATGCCTTAGATGAAGAAACATGGTAATCTTTAAATGCTATATCATTTCAATTTGAACATAATGTGTAAAAAAATATTTTTGGATAATCATTTAATAGAATTATAAATCCTAAATTTATCTAAATCAAGATATGAAACCAACTATAAATCCCTAGCCTTAAACATTACCTAATCTTGGATTATTTCAAGAATTCACATTGAGGATCTTTTTCGGTTTAGAGTTTTAGAGAATTAGATCATAAATAATTCATTACATTCCACATTTAAACAAGGTGGTTACATCAACGACAATATTCATTTTTTCCACCAAAGGAAACATATTTAAAATAAAACATGGTTTCTTTTTTAAAATTCCTCGACACTATCATTACATCATGTACTTTTCCCTTGACCAGTGAAAAACATTTCAAAAACATTGGATTAGCATAAAAATCCCAGTAAGGGATATAAAAATATGGAATGAAAACATTAGTCCATGTATACATTCAAACCAATGAGATCATACTTTACTCATAAAACATAAGCACTTTAACATAACTCATGAAATCATAAGATTTATGAATAACTCATAGAAATCATAAGACATAATGTTAACTTGAGGCATTCATAACATTTCTTATGTAGGGAGTAACCCTCATGGTTACGTTTGGAATACCCATCACAGTATATTCCCTAAATCTCTTCGGAGAAACCTTAGCATTTAACTCCTTCACATTACCCAATTCACTGGAGTGCTATCTCAGGCTCACCCACCCTTAATTTATCACAAAACCATCCAACATGATAAAAAATTCCCAAGAACCATGACATAACCGTAACACAAAAAACATGCATAAAAAAATAACATTTCAACATTTCAATCACAAGATATCAATAAAACACATTGATATAATCAAAACATTATCAAATCCATTTTCAATACCAAAACAAATGAAAAGTAAAACATGGTATTTATTTTTCATTTAAAAACATTATGGCTTGTAGAGGAATCCGGCAATCAAATAATGGTCACAGCGGCAGAGAAGTCGTTGTTGCCACATACATAAGACAAAAACATTCCCTTTTGTCATTTAGTAATATGATACATATAAAAAGATTAATTTTGAATGAAATTAAATTTCAAAAGGGTTTATTATACAATGAATAAAATAAGTTCATATATAAATCAAAGTATGCCTCAATGAAATGATATTGAGACGAAGTCCCTTACCTCAAGTCAGAATTGTTCTCTTTCGTTCTTTATATTCCAGTATAATAAACTTAGGTCAATTTATAATTTATTAAGGAATTACTTTAAAGTTTATTATTCAATTAATATCACATATTTTCATGTTATAATAATTAGTTAATTATGTGAGTTCATATCATACGTCTTGTTGATGTTCGGTACATGAGTCAAAAATGAACTTGTTTGAAAATAATTACCCATGTAGTTATAATTACATAATCTCCAGAATGGTATTAATGATTTAAATATAATATATATCTAGTATATATTCATTTTATACTATTCCATAACATTTGGGGATAAAAAATGAAATGCACCGTTCTTGGAGACGGTTGGCCGTATGTACGCATGAACGCTAATTTCATTTCTTTTTCATATTAAAGGGATTAAAACTAAATGAGACATATATATTATAATTCCTGTATAATATATATGTTATATAGGTAACAAATGTTCATTAATTACATTCTTTATAAATTCCATGTTTGGCATGAATGATTCAAATCACTTGAGGGGGCGGTAGTCCACACTTCCTCATATGAAATTATCGCCTTTTCACAACATGAAAAGCAAAAATGTATGTTTTAAATATAAAATACAGAAGCATATAGAAGACATAAATATAATATATATCATATATAAATATAGTTCCATCATAATGGCCACCATGAAAGGTGTTAAAAGAAGATTGAACAATCATCGTTTCGTGAGGCAGTAATTCGCCACCCAAAGAATCTGTATATTCTTTAACTATTAGATAGAGGTGTGTGTAAGTGTAGGTCTAATACTTATCATAAAAACATCCTAGTATATTTTCGATACTGGTGTTATTATGGGATCACATAATAAGAATATAGTGGTGAGTAAAGAAGGAAAATAAAAGGAAGAAACTCGAGAGAAGACATTACCTCTCAATCGGGTAACTCTTTTTGATTTGAGACAAAGGCTTCCTTGGAATGAATTATGCCCACAGTGCAGCTTCTAGAAGTTAGAGAGGGATGCAGAGAGATTATATGAGCAGAGTTTGGATGAGCCAATGGCTTTAGAGGTGTGGTTAAGGGGGTAGAGGTGAGGGATTTTTTTAAGAGGGAGGAGGGGCACTCTTGGAATGTCATGAAATATTAATTTATTATAAAATGATTATGAAATCAGAATGGTTCCAAAATGATATATTTATAATATAATATGATAAGGGGTTTAAATTCACTCAAACAATAGGATTTAGACAAGTGTTGGTCATAGAAATTACCATATATTTTCATTTTAACCCTTAGTTAAAATTAATAATTCTTAACACATCCTTTTATATTTATAAACTATAAGGTCATAATAGTTACTTTAAAATGAAAATAGTCCCATAATTTTTATATTAGTAATATATTATATGTCATTTTGCAGAATATTAGATTTTTAAGTCTAATATACCATTTAATAAAATAACATTTGTTTTAAAAACTCATTTATGTCAATTTTGACACTATTTGGTAGTTTACTTTTGATAAAGGCATAAAAAACTTTATTCCTTAGAAATAAAAGCATTAAAATAAAGGTTATATGTCATACTCAGCAATAAAATTAGTGGATAGAATCCAAAGTCTCAAAAAAAATTTATTTTAAAACTTATAATATCATTTATTTAAATCATTCATTAATGAGGTAATCACTGTATCATCATTGTGTCATAAATAATTTTATTTAATTAATGTCTAAAATTTCTAAATAAAATACCATGATGTATTAAATATTCTTAGATTTAAAATTACTATTTATACTCATAGAGATCATTTATGTAAACAAAATTAAAATTGTTTTACTTAGGATATACAAGCCTTTATTATATTTCTCTTCTTTTTAAAAATAATGTCATAAATGTCAATATCACACCCATGTGACTCCATGGGCCCTCAAGTTTGGTAAAAACCTTCCCATGCTCGAAAATGACTCAAAAAAAAGGATTTGGAAAGATGTTGGGGTCATTTTATATTATTATGATATTATTTTATTTCCATTAACTACCTGATTACTAATTAATCACGATAATTAAAGATAATTACAGTCGTTACTATTCATAATGCCAAAAAACAGAAATGTCTTAATTACATAATTTGGACCTTATGATTCAAAATATGGAATATATTTTACCAAATTCCAAACACAGAAATTTAATTAATTAATTTAAAAATAATTCCCGTGGTCAAAATAAATAGTGTGTTTTTAAGAAACAATATCTATCAAAATATTGACACTTTTTTATGTCCAATTTCAAAGTGAATTTAATTACAATGACCACCATTGAATTAAATTTTAAAAATATATTCTAATTATACTTTTAAAATAATTAAAATTATAATCTATCCAAATAATTAAATTATATCAAAAAAAAGTTTTGAAGTAAAATGAAATATTTTTCACTATTCTTTAAAAAATGAACATTTTCAGAAAAATACCAAAAATTTATCCAAAGTAAATTTAAATGTACCAATTATAAATAATAAGTTTATTTTGAAAAATAAAGATTATAAAATTTTCAAAATGTATATTTAAAATTGATTTTCCATCAAAAGGTGGTAAAATAATCTTTTAAAAATATTAGAGTATTCTATGCTTAAGATTGGATTTATTCTCATTTTAAGCCACTAAAACACTATATAATTCATAAATAGACATAGATATTAAACTATATTATTCTTTTATTACTTGGGATGTTATAGTTATTGCAGAAAAAATTAGTTTTAATGGGTTTTGTATTGCAAATAAATTTTAAATGCCAATTTTATGTGAAATTGGGGGTTTTTTCGTAGAAATGATTTATTGGTTAATATGGGGCTCCCCGATAAATAATTAATTTATTTTGTTGAACTTAAATAGGGATTCTAATTATGTTTTGTATTTTAATACCCTTTGTTTGTTTCAGAAAAAATGGGTTTTAATGGTGTATGTGGAATATGTCAACTTTAAGTGCTATGTTTGTGTGAAAATGGAGGTTTTTAAAATGGTATCATTTCTTAGTTCACTTAGGGATCCCATAATATTTATTTTTTGATTTCATTGAAATTTATTGGGCTGCAGTTTTTGTTTGGGTAACTTCAAAGTGTTCACATAGTGCACAAAGTGGGGTTTTCAAGGAGTTTTGGGTGCAGAACCATGCCGGATTATGAGAAATTGTTTCATTAAAAATCAATGTGTTTTGTTGGATGTTTTAAAAAGTATAAAATATTTATAGATATTTTAATGATATTATGTGACAACTAGTGGTGATTTATATGAAAATTTCTTTATGTATCATGTCAAATTTTTTTAGCTCAAAGGGGGATGCTCAGGTATCTAGATGGGGCAGTTATGTACTAGTACGACTAGTGGACCAGATGGATTTTGTCCCTGTTTCACTTTGAATTTGGATAAAGAAAACTATAACTAAAAAATATGGATGGTTATTTGGGACCACTTGGTTATGGGTATGTCCCATACTATTGGCTCATGAACAAGAACAGATTTTACTATGGTCACTTTACACCGAGGTATGAGGTACATGGGGCCCGAGACAATCTTGTTCCTAGGGGTGTTTACGATGTTGTTTATCATTGGATTTGTGGTATTTTCCATAGTATTTGGGTGTGTTTGGTTGTTAATTATAGTAGATAAGATGTATTATTTATATGTTTTAACATTCTGAAATGTTTTAGTTTGAAAACAGTTTTCAATTGAAAGTTATGTTTCTTGGAATTCATCACTGCTTTTCTTTGCATAAGAAAACTGCTTGCTTTTTCACCTTGTATTGCATGAACATTGGAATAATTGGGTGGTATAATAGTGGGATTAGGATAAAAACCTACTTAAACCCCTTGTGTTTAAGTATTCTTGGTTATGTTTGACTCAGGTAAAAGTAATGATTTGGGTGACAGTGGTTCAGGGTGTTAGTTCCCATAGTAGGTGCGGAGTTTTGGAGACAACTTATGGGTGATGGCCCCTTGTTGTATGGAGTCCATGGGGATGTCTTTCTTATATCATTATTTGTATTTGAATGACCTGTATTGTCTTTAAACCAATGTATTTAGTTCTAATTTTTTCTTAAGACTTGTTTTGCTCAAAAATTTCAGATTTATATTATGGATTGTTTTTAATGTTTTATGACTTCATACTCAGGTAAATTGTTCCCAAACCTAAATTGAAGATACCAAGGAACTTGTGATAGCTTGTGGGGATATGGAACATCCTTCTGGCCATTCCAAGGGCCGGGTTTGGTGTCGGTACTGGTGGTGATCAGATTTGGTTTGTGACAAAATGGTATCAGAGGTAGGATAATGTTTTTGGATTATATTACTATTTTGGGATGAGTCTGGATAGACAGAAGAAAAGATTTTCAGTGCTCTGGATTTTGGTCACATGTAGGGTGCCTAGCCTACATCTCACATGGAAGACCATGAGTCATCAGGGGATATCATAATTGTCTGATTAACTTCACTTCTAGGTTAGACGTGTGGGCTGCAGACCACATGTGGACATCAGACAAGGGTGGAGTAGTTGTTTCTTTTATTATTGAAATATTTTTAGACTATTTATATTAGATGTATTTGATTAAAAGTTTCAGAATTTTGGTATTTACAGTTGTTTTTGTGACTGTTGAATTTTGTAGCAACATGCCTCTCCAGAGGCTCCCATGTTCCCATGGGAGGAATACAAAGAGTGTCCTCCCACACCAATTGATCAGAGGATAGTCGAGGCCATAGTACGGGATAGCTAGGCTCTGGGACAGGACCATATCCTCTTCCAGGTCCTGTTAGATATGATGAGACTGGTCCAAGAAAGGAAAAGGCCCAAGAGTTTTTAAAAAATAAGCCTCCCACCTTCCGAGGAAGTATAAAACCCCAGGAAGCAGAGGAGTTACTTGAGAAGATCGAGCTCATATTAGAGTTCTTTGATACACATGAGGATATCAGAGCACAATTTTCCTCCTTTTTGATGGAGGGTCCCATCCACAGGTGGTGGGAATTGGTACTTCAAACTCGGACGAATGAGAAGATGTTCTGGGGAGATTTCAAGGCTGTCTTCAATGAGCAGAACTACCTTGAGGTCTTAGCATATACCAGGTCTGAAGAGTTCATGGATCTTATTCAGGAGAATATTTTTGTCCTGGAGTATGCCTACCATTTGGTTGAGTTGGTTCAGAATGCTCCTAAAATTGTCTTGAATGAGAAACCGAAGGCCCAGAGGTTTGAAAAAGGCTTGTGACTAGAGATATACTCCCATGTGTTCTTGTTTATGTTGAGGAACTATGCTGAGGTCTTTGACCAGGAGTGCATGGTGGAGATTTATCAGAAAGGCAGGTCTGGTTTATATGGATCAGTATTAATAGTGGGAAGTATGATATCCTCATAGAAGAAAAGTAAGCTGGAGGAACATGTGAAGAAAGGATGCGGCAGTTCAGGACACTCTTCCAAGAAGTTTTCATTTATAGCTTCTGATGTGAGATGGGTCATGTGCCCCCAGTGTGGGAAGCCAGGGAACATCTGACGAGCATGCCTACTTCCTTTGAAGCCTTGCTACCAGTGTGGAGGTATGGGGAATTTTCAGTGCTTCTGCGGGGTCGCACATCCCCTTCTGAGTGGGGCTAGGTCAATGGCTTCAAGAAGAGTTCTAGCACAGTTCGAGTTGTCAAGGACTGTGGGATCTCATTTTTTTGGACATGGTGGTAGGGTTGGGTCTTCTTCTAGGAAGATTTAATTCAAGGCACAAGCACAGTCTAGCATTTATCCTCAAGTAGAGGTAAGACATCTACATGTGGTGGATCAGACACGAGAAGGATCAGATAAGGTACCATCAATAGTTCGAGGTACCGTTTTGATCAAATCATCTATAGATTCTTATATTTTTTATATTTATTCCTTTTCATCATTCATTTCATCCCATTTTGTGGACTCACTGAATTTACCAACCAATTTGTTGTTTTTTTTCGATGGATTTGGTGACGCCGTTGGGAAAGAAGAAGGAGTCGGGTCTCAAGTGCCCGTCATGTGCACTCTCAATGTCAGGGATTGAGATGTAGTGGGAGTTCATGGTATTAGATATAGATCTTTTTGACGTGATACACGACATATATTGGCTAGTACTCTTCGAGGAACACATCGATTACTATAGGCGGTGAGTGAGTTTCATGGCACCTGATGGGAGTCTTTTGGTTTTTCGTGGAGAATGGGATCCTCGGTCAGGTCACGCAGGACCTCCACTCCCAGAGTTGGGAAGTATTATATTCAAGTTATCATCGACCACATAAGAGGAATATTGTATTTCCCCCGAAGTCACAATACCTCATTTAGTGAATGAGTTTCCATGGGTATTCCGAGATTATTTTTCATGTTTTCCCCTAGAGCAGGATGTGGAGTTTCGGATTGATCTGGCACCGGGAACACAAATGATATCTCATCCCTCATATCTCATGGCCCTGCCATGCTAAGGGAATTAATGTTATAGCTGGATGACATAGAATCCAAAGGATTCATTCATTAGAGCATCTCTACTTGGGCCGCTCCAGTGTTGTTTGTGAAAAAGGCTAATGGATCCCTCCGGTTGTGCATTGACTAAAAGAAGCTGAATAAGATAACAATTAAGAACAACTACCCTATGCCCTGAATAGATGATTTTTTTGATTAGTTGAAGGGGGAAAAGTGGTTTTTAAAAATAGACATACGTTTGGGATACCATCAACTCAGGGTGGAAGAAGATGATATCCCAAAGGAAACCTTCTGAAGTAGGTACTACCACTATGAGTATTTGGTCATGCCCTTTGGAAGAACCGAAGATCCAATAGTATTTATGGAACTCATGAACATGGTGTTCCATTATAACCTCGATTCCATTGTTGTGGTGTTTTTGGATGACATTATAGTGTACTATGGCTCTGAGGAGGAACCCGAACATCACTTGAGGATCGTTTTAGGAACTTTGATGGATCACCGCCTCTATGAAATGTTGTCAAATTACACTTTCAGGATCAGGGAAGTGAAATTTTCAGGTTACATGATCTCAAAGAATGGGGTTTCAATGGACCAAAAGAAAATAAGTGCGGTTATGTATTGGGATCAGCTGAATAATGTGTTTGAGATCATAAGTTTCCATGGCCTAGCTAGTTAATACAGGTTGTTTGTTCAGGATTTCTCTCAACTTTCTTCTCTGATGGATGATGTCACATGGAAAGGGGTTAAGTTTATATGAGTCCTAGAATGTTAGGAATCCTTTGAGAAGCTGTACCGGTAGTTGAATACCTACCTTGTGTTGATTTTTCATGAGGCCAGGAAGGGTTATGATGTCAATTGTGACACTTCAAGTATGTGTCTTGGGTGCATGATTATTCTGGATGATCACATGGTGGAATTTGGCTCTCGCCAATTATGACCACATGAAAGGAACTACCTGAACCATGACTTGGAGTTGACAGCGATGATGCATGCTTCGAAGACATGGCGTCACTACCTATTTTGGGAGATATTTTTGGTCTACTCTGATCACAAAATCTTGGCCTATATCTTCTCGCAGAAGGACCTCCACTTGAGACAACATCATTGGATTGATTACTTACAAGGGTTTGATTTTGAAATTTTCTATACGCTAGGAAAGGGTAATGTGGTGGCCGAACCCTTGAGTAGAATATTTGTAGTGCAGGCTTTGAGGATGTTTAATGATTATTGGGCTTTGATCGGACTCTACTCAGATGCATGTGGAGACTAGGGATCACAGTGGAGGTGCGTTCTTGGCGATCATCAAGTTACTCATTCTCTCTTGGAGTTGATTCGACGAGAACATCCTAGTGATGATATTTTTCAGCGGTTGAGGATGTTTTTTCATAGTGGGGAAATGACATTTGTTTGGTCATCGTCCCCTGAGGGCATATTGTGCTTCAAGGACCATTCAACAATGACATTATCTCCACCAAAGGTGGTTATACAGGATATCCAACAGTCTCAGTGGGCTATCCATCCAGGTGCTGGAAATATGTATTATGATGTACGATGACAATTTCTGATGGCCTGGTATGCGATGAGACATAACAGACTTTGTTTCGAGATTCTACACATGCCAACAGGTGAAAGAAGAGCATAAAAGTCCCTACAGTTTGCTCCATCCATTACCCATTCCTACGTAGATGTGGGACAAGGTCTCCATGGAATTCATTGTTGGATTACCTCATACACATAGGGGTATGAATTCCATTTGGGTGGGGATTGATCGTCTGGCCAAATCATCCCACTTCATTCTGATCAATGAAATAACTAAAGTGGATGAGTTGGGCCATTTGTATCTTTAAGTGGTAGTGAGACTCCATGGTGTTCCATCAGTATTTGTCTTAGATAGAGACCCCTGTTTCACTTATCAGTATAGGTAAGGCCTTCATAATTCCTTGGGGTCTTAAATTAAGATGATCACTGCATACCATCTTCAGAGGGATGGTCCGATAGAGCAGGCGAATCAAAATTTGGAGGATATGCTCCGTGAATGAGTCCTGGACTTTGGAGTTTCCTGGGATAGCCATTTGGGATTGGATGAGTTTTCTTATAATAACAGTTACCAATCATTGATTCAAATGGTTCCTTTTGAGATGCCCTACGACCATCCGTGTCACTCCCCCTATGTAGGGCTGAGGTAGGTGACACCACACGGCTGGGGCCGAGTCTGGTACAGGAGACGTTTGACAAAGTCATGTTGATTAAGCAATGTTTATTGAAAGCTCAGAGTTTCCATAAATCATATACTTACTAAAGGCTTTAAGACCTATAGTTTTCTGTGGGTGACAGGGTATTGTTGAATGTGGCCCCTCATCTGGGCCATCATCTGTTGGGGAAGATGACGCTGTGGTATGTCGGGCCCTTTGAGATCACCAAGCATATTCGAATGGTGGAATACATGTTGGATTTACCTTCTTAGTTAAAATCCATCCATGATGTTTTCCATGTCTCACAGTTGAAGAAATACAACCCAGATCTGTTCCACGTGCTGATAAGGAAATTACTAAAGAAAGATCCTGACTTTTAAGTCTTTGAGTGAATATTGTAAATAGTGGAATCCCAAAAAAATGTGCTTCAAGGGAAGTATATTACACCGGTCCGGGTTCTTTGGAAGCATGGTAGTTATACAAATGAGACATGGGAGTGAAAATTAGGGCCTAAGGAAGATTACCCCTTTTTTTACGATAAATCTTTAGGTAGACATTCCAAGGAGAAAAGTCTTTCATGGTGGGGAGAATTGTCACATAAATGATGTAACACCCTGAACCCTCTAGACCAGAGCTGATGCATAAATTATTAAATTGGCATGGTTAGAAGGAATTAAAATACCAAAGGAACGATCAGTTTAGTATTTTTGAAGAAACTAGACACACAAATGTAACTCAAATTACATTGAAAAATTTTACAAAATACAATACATAACAAAAACATAAAACTGCATCCACATGAACACAATAAATGATCTCCACTTCATCAACTTTTGAAGGTAAATAGTGAAAGGGGTGAGCTCAAATGATCAATAAGGGTTAAAAATGGTGGAATAATAAATCAATAATAACTGAATTGTAAACAATTTGACACAATCAATATGGCATGGTGAATAAATGAAAAACTCACACCATTAATAAACTTAGAATGAAACTGCATCCATAGATTTTGTCATAGTGAGAACCTCATGGATATTAATAACTAAAAATGAATAAAGAGAAATATTATTAATTGGATGTCATGTATATTGCACATGATACCAAAATACTCTAAAAACGGTTTAGTTCTGTGGGTAGAAACCCATCTGATTTTTGGAAACTAACTCGAAGGGTTTGTCGCCAACTAGTTTGTCTCCTAATACCTACTGATGCATCGAGGGGCTATATCGGACCCCAACCACCACTTCATGTCCAAATAAATTTTTAAACATTGACTCAATATATAATCAATATTTCTTTTCAATATCCATATATAATAAAGTATACAGATTCATCGAAATTTCCATAGTTAAAATAACTTTCCAAATAAACACCATATGTAAAATGGTAAATGGTTTAGACAACAAACATATTCATGATATGAGATTATGGATATTTCATATAAATATAATTTAAAATGAAAATTGATCTCAAATGGGTAGTAGGTACACCACATAAGGATTAATAGGTTCACAATACAAAGTTAGATACAATAAAATAATAGTTGAGACAAAGTCTCTTACCACAATGTAATCGGTCGAATCATACGTCCAGAACATAATAAACCTAAAATAAGTCATTTAATACCATGAATATAAATATAATAATGTTATTATATATAAAATGGAAGTACACATATACCACATAGAATAAATAATGGATGAACAATAGAAATCTCACGGAAAATAATGTGAGATGAGAAACCACTTAGCTTATGCTCGAGTGTGTTCTTAGTTTGTTTTAATGACCTGAATAATAAAATTTAGCTTCATTAATTAATAATTAAATAAACTCATATACATTTAATTATATTAGTATAACCTTATTAGGTTCATTAATGTCCCTTTTTATGGGTTTAAGAGGCTCAATTTTATTGTTTTGGATGCATTTTCTTCCTTGGTTTTCATGATTCGTTTACTTGAATTCATGAATGGATCTTTGTTTGAAATGTGGTTAAACATACAGAATTGATAATATATATTATTAGGGAAATTAAATAGATATAAATTATCTTATTATGATTCTATTTTATATAAGTGAGGATGAATCATTCCTTAAATTTTTTTGATAAACGCTTGGATTTAGCTTGGCAGTTCTGTATACAATGAACTTATTTGGTGTTATTATTCCATATTATGAGTGCATAGAGATCCCAGAACATTAATGAGCTGAAATACATATATTATGATCTAGTTCAACCATAAAAATGGTTTCAAGAATAGAATTGGACATGGTAATGAAAATTGATAACCCGTCGTCCTTGAGTGTGATAAATTAACACATCTTTGATGGTGTTTTCATTTTTTAGTATAAGAGGAGGGGGAAAGAGAGATGATGATAAAATATTCCATTAGAATAAATTAATTCCAGTTCATGTAAGGTTATGTAATTATCATAGCATTTGGAAGAATTGAGGCGAGGAAAGAAGTATAAAATAAAGGAACTCAAAATAAGAGAAAAATTTGGAAATCTCTTACGAAAATTCGGTAGCCTAACGACGTCACTTAAAATTTAATGAAATAGTTTGATGAGAAAATAGGGGTATCTAATCACTAATAAATAATATTGTCATTAAGGGGAATATGTAATGAAATATCCCCACATAATCCAATTGAAACCAAAAGAGAAAACATAAAATGAAATCTTTATGAAAAGAGATGGGTGGTTGATTCTCTTACCTTGTAGAGTAACTCCCAAACCATGATGGTTGGGACCTTGGTGGTTTGAGGATACCTTGGGATGACTCATAGGGAGGTAATAACACCAGAGCATCGAGGTTTTTGAGTTTTTAATCAAATAAATTCAAGGGGGTGAGTGGGTATTTATAGTAATTAAGAGAGTTTAATATTAATTAAAAGGGTCACCCCATTAGTTGTTTTTGAAAAACCATGGGCTTGCCGATGGTATTTTCCCAGGGTTTTATCCACTTGGGACACCTAATGTAATATTTTATTTCTCACAAGTCTAAAATACTTTTTTATTTAATTATTACATCATTATGATGACATTAAACAATCGAAAACTCAAAACCGTATTTTTACTATTCACGAAAAATTCATGTATTTTAGAAAAATACAAAAAATTCACCATAACCATTTCTCGATGTGTAGAATTCAAAAATGAACTCCATTTTTAGAAATTAATTTTATAAGTATTTTTATTTTAGTTTTTAAATTAAATCATAGTTAATAAAAAACAATTTTTAAAGGTATAATTAGTTATCTATCACATAAAAAAATTAATTAAGATCTCATTATCTTATTACCTTAAAAAATTAAAATATAATAATTATTTAATATTTATAAGGGTCATATTACTGTTAATGTTAATTTTTATAAGGGTATGTTACTATTCATCAAAAAATCAAGTTGGTTCTATCAGACTCCAAATGACTTACTGGTCACAACTCTAGATGACCAATTTTCAAAATTCAAAACATAAAAATGGAAATTTTATGTTTGACGGATAGCTTATAACTATCTCCTATAATGTTTTGACTCACAAAAGACATAGTGATTCATGCAATATATGCTATCTAATGAATAAAAAGTATTTAAGAGGAACATACCATATAATGTTAGAGGTGTTATATTATTCCCTCCTTCAGAAATTTCATCCTCGAAATATTTTGTAGAAAGCCCACCAAAAAGATGTGGGTGTTTCTTCGTCATAACATCCTCGGGTTACCATGTTTCTTCCTCCATATTATAGTTTTTCCAAAGAACCTTTACTAGATGAGTCATCCGATTTCTCAATACTAGCTCCCTTGTGTCAAGAATCCCGATAGGCTCTTCACAGTATGATAAATCAGGTTCGAGTTCTATTTCTTAATTGGAGAGTTAATGAATTGGGTCTAGAATGTATGTTTTTCAACATTGAAACATGTAATACATCATGGACTTTGGAGAGACTTGGCGGTATTTCTAACCAGTAAGCTACAACTCTAATTCTTTCTAGAATTTCAAATGGTCCGATGAACCTAGGTATTAGTTTCCCCTTTTTACGGAATCTTAAGAAACCCTTCCATGAAGATAATTTTAGAAATACATGATCTCCCACATGGAATTCCAAATCCTTCCTCGGGTGTTCAGTCTAACTCTTCTGCCTACTTTGGGATTCTTTAATATGGGCTTGTATTGCCTTCACCTTTTTCATGTTATCTTCAATATGTTCTCGACCTATAAGTTTCCTCTCACCAACTTCATCCCAACAAGTTGAACTTCGACATCTCTTTCCATATATTGCTTCCTATGGACCCATTTGAATACTAGAATGGAAACTATTATTGCACAAAAATTACACCAAAGGAAAGTATTGATCCCACATACCTAGTATGTCAAGTGAACATGACTTCAATATATCTTTTATAGTTTGAATAGTCCTTTTAGCCTATCTGTCAGTTTGGGGGTGATAGGCAGTACTCATATGAAGCTCAGTATTCAAATCCATCTAGAGACTTTTCAAGAATTTTGATATAAACTGAGGATCTCGATTAGACACACTGGATAGCAGTGCACCCTAAATTCTTACAACATCATTAATATAATGTCTTTCGAGGATCTCAGGCAGTAAATACTCTATTATAGTAAAGAAATGTGATGATTTTGTGAGACGATAAACAATTACCCATAATGCACCATTCCTTCTATATGTCCTTGGTTGTTCAGTGAAAAAATAAATTGTAATGTTATCCCACTTCCACATAGGAATATGTAGAGGTTTCATCTTTCCTGTAGGATGTTTCCTCTCTGACTTCACTTGTTGAAAAACTAGAGACTTTGACACATTGTCAGCAATTTTCTGCTTCATATTATCCCACCAGAAATATTCCTTTAGATCTATATACATCTTTGTGCTACCTGGGTATACAGAGATATTTGAGCTATAAGAATTATCTAGTAGTTCCCTATTTTAGATCAGGTACTGATGAAACACATAACCTCCTCCCAAACATCATAACCCCTTCCTCATAGACAGAGTCTTCCAATCTCCCATCCTTAATAGCAATAATTTTCTTGTGTAGATTTTCATCATCTGATTGAGATCTTTTTATCTTATCTAGTAAACATGGTTTAAAAATCATTTGAAAGTGTAAATATGTTCCCCCTTCCTTAAAAATTATTATATCCATATTTAGTAGATCATTGAATATTGGATCTCTCTCAATCCTCATTTGAATCAGAAGTCCATGATCTTTCCTATTTAATGCAGCTGCCACCTTATTTTCCTTTCATGGGTGGTAGTGTACTGAACAATCACAATCTTTGAGGAACTCGAGCCATCTCCTTTTCCTCATGTTGAGTTCTTTTTGTGTGAGAATTTATTTCAAACTCTTGTGATCTATGTATATATCACTTTTTTAACCGTAAAGATAATGTCTCCATATCTTTAGAGCATATATTACAGCTTTTAACTAAAGATCATGTATTGGCTAATTTCTCTCATGAGTATTCAACTGCCTTGATGCATAAAAAATAACTTTAAAATTTTTCATAAGTACGTTACCCAAACCATTATTTGACGCATCACTATATATTACAAATCCATCACTTCCAGATGGAAGAGTCAAAATTGGATCATAGACCAATATTATTTTCAATTATTTGAAGCATTATTTACATTCTTTTTTCCACACAAACTTTACTTATTTTCATTTGAGCTAGGTTAGCAGGTTATCCAGTCTGGAAAGATCCTAAACGAAACACAGATAGTAACCTGCTAAGCCAATAAAACCCTGTACCTCAGTTATGTTTGTTGGCATGGGCCAATCATGGATTTCCTTTGCCTTTATAGGATCAACTAGGATCCCATCCTTAGATACAATATAACTTATAAAATAAACTGATTGAAGCCAGAATTAACACTTTCTAAACATCCCATATAATTCATTTCTCATAAGATTTTTCAGAATAATCTGCAAGTTATCCTCATGGTCTTTATTGCTTTTTGAGTATACCTAGATACCATAGATGAATACCACAAAAATTTTATCATGATATTCCTTGAAAACACTATTCATTAAATCAATTAAAATAGATGGTGCATTAATTATTCCCAAAGGCATAACTGTAAAATCATAATTCCCATACCTGGTTCGAAATGTTGTCTTCAAAATATCTTCTTTCCTCACACGTAGTTGATGATATCCAGATCGAAGGTCAATCTTTGAAAAGTATTTAGCTCCATGAATTTTATCAAATAAATCAATAATCTGGGGAAGAGGATACTTATTATTTATTGTAATATCATTGATTTCTCTATAATCAATGCACAGCTTCATGGATCCATCTTACTTTTTGACAAACAAGACTGGGGCTCCCCATGGAGAAACACTAGGATGAATAAATCCTTTGTCACTCAAATCCTCTAGCTTTTTCTTTAGCTCCACTAACTCCATAGTAGACATTCTATAGGGGGTCTTTAATATAGGTCTTGCACCAAGAATTAAGTCAATGGAAAACTCAATTTCCCACTCTCGAGGATGTCCAAGTAAATCCTATGGAAACACATAAATGTATTCTTGCAATATATGCACATCTTCAATTTGAATATTTATTTCCCCACCCAATGATATAGGGTTCTCTTACTCTCCAAGAAATTCATTTAATAGAGCTACTGGTGGTGGGTATAGATAAAAATAGGATGGAGAGGTATCTTCTCTAAAGATAAGAGATTATACATAATTTTCAAAAATTGTTACTTCCTTTTTATTGAAATAAATCTTCGCATCATAGTGTGATAGCCAATTCAAACTGATAATTATATCAATGTCAGTCATTTGTATAAGGATAAGGTCAGCAACTAAAGCACGTTTTTGTGTCACGAGGGGGACTAGTTGACATGACTTTGCTGCAATGATGCATCACCTATGAGTTTTTACTAATAAATCATTTATTAAATCAAATTGGACATGTTTAATTTTGTTGGAAAACTAGGAATATATAAATGAGTGTGACGATCGAGAATCAAATAAAATGTTGGCTAAGTTTGAGGAAACAATTAATGTACCTACTACAACACCATTAGGAACTTCAACTTGCGCGGTTGTAATCACATTATCTCTCCCTTTTTTACTTGGATTTTTCTAAGGCATATTTCCTTGGCACTTAGGACACTCATTTTCATATTGTCCCATATCTATACAGTTGTATCATAGAACATCATCAAATTGTTTCTTCCCCTTCCATTCATGAGATAGATGACCCTTTTTTTCCACACTTATAGCAGTATCCCATGCCTTTTAAGAATTTCACGATAGGATTCTTTCCATATTTTTCACATAATGATAATTTCTTCAATCCCTTATTCTTATTTGGAAATTCAACTTTCCCTTGGTTATCAGAGTACCTCTCCTTATCTTGGTTCCCCTTGAATAAATTTGATCTAGAAAATTCTTTCTCTATTTTGATGGAACTGGATACAATTTCATCAGTTGATGAAAATGTTTGAAAAGACACTGCCCTTCAAAGACTTGTCTTAAGACCTCCAATGAAATGATCAATCCTGTCTGTTGAGTCACATACGTAATATATGACATACTTGGATAGACTTTTGAAGGTAGCCTCATACTTTACAACACTGTCTTCTTCCCTTTTCTTTATTGCAAGGAATTTAATCATCATTTCGGTTCGTTTCTCATGAGGGAAATATTTTTTAAAGAATATTTCCTTAAAAGTACTTCATTACATATACACTATTTATTCTTCCTCAGTGGTATTCTGAATCATGGACCACCATTGATCAACGTCGCCCTTGAGATAATATACTGCACGTACTACCTTTTCATTTTCATTAAATCTTAATTCCATTAATATCTATTCATGGGACATGATCCATTACTCAGCAACAATTGGATTAGTAGTCCCACTAAAATATTGCGGGCTTCTGCTACATGAAATGATCTAACACAGGTTTGTAATGGTTATTCGTTACAACCTGAGTATGTTGTCCCAATATGGTCATGATTTGATCTGCTCCAACATTGACTATGTTGACTTTCTCAGTGGGGAGATCCCTATATTTCCCATGAGTATTTATTCCTCTTCTTCCATTAGACTCCATTTCTAAATAAGGAAAGACACTATATTAGGGTATGAATCATAATGAATAATCTTAAATTAACAAAATATATAGCATAAATTGGGATCCTATGCATGGAAAATCCCATAATCAGACAAATTGTTTCTTTGGGGAATAATTTACATTTCAATCAATCATAATGGCTTGTAAAGAAAACATGAATTATCCTAATAATACCCCTAGTTGTGTCATAACAAAGAGTGTATCAAGGCCCATAGTCATGTACTAGGATACCCCAATTCAAGACTAAAACTCCTGGTCGGAGATTTCACTCCTAGGTACATCTGTTCCAGAGCCACCTCTTCATGGTATTTTCTAGATAGGGTTTTATTTGATAGAAGGATTCACATAATCAATTGTATGATCGAAATAATGATATAGATTCTCAATATACAAGAGGGGGGGGGGGGGGTGAATTGTACAATTTAAAAATTTCCTTAAACAAGGAAAGATCTAAGTTTAACAAAGTTAAACTATGAAAATTCACAACACCTCTAACACCAATTGAAAGGTTGGGACAAGGTATGAAGTTACAAACTTATAGTTCTATACACTTGCTTAAATCTAGAAAGAGATTCTGAAAAATCGGTTCCAGAAATATGGATCTGGAAAATGAATCTTAAACAAAGTTTACAATATGAGATTCTACCTTAAAGCATATAGAATCTAACTGAATTAGAGTATACAAGTGTAAGGAAGTATAATATAGTTATACTTTATTAAACATACAAAATGTAGTGGAAAAGATAAACTTGTAACAAAAACAAGTAACAAGATATAAATCTTTTAACTCAAAGAGAAGGGTATCCAACAACCTTGGATAAAGGTCCTGTGATTTATACCTTCATGAAAGTCTGTCTTACCCACACCCAGGTAAGCCCTCGATACGAAGATCAGAGTCTCTATCTTGTTATCCCCGCAAGCCCTCAACTTCAAGGTAGTTGGAACCTCTATCTTCCTCATCAAGGAATCCCTCGAACTTCAAGGTAATCAGAACCTCTGTCTTCCTCAGCAAGGAAGAACTCAAACTTCATAGTAGTCTTCACCTCTATCTTCCTATCCCCAGAATCCCTCAGATGTAATCACCAACATTTGGAGTCACACGAAGCAATCTGAACGAGAAGTTCAGTACGCACAAGGCATGAAAATCTTCTCTCTCTAGAAATCACATTAACAGCATGTGGTCTCTAGAGTGATCAACTTGTTGTTGAACTCTTTCATATGAGATCGTATTTATAGGCTCGGTAGAAATGGTTTGATCCCTCCTCCAATGGTCATATTTTCCATAAATTTCAGAGGGATATGTACATGTGTCACTTAACCAACGGTTAGTTAAAAACAGAATTGATGACATTGTTTTATAACAAAACATGTGTAACTGAAAGCACGACATTGTTTTATAACAATATTTACAAATCATAGTGTAAGTAAAAAGTTCGGAGTCTAACCAAAAATTATATTAGGAGTCTATATTACAAGGATATTCAGATTCTGTTTATCAGAAGAACTCGGAGTCAAACTTAATAAAAGTTCGTATTCATAATTCGTAATCAGAATTCACAACTAGAATTTGTAATGAGAATTCTGCACTGGAATTTGTAATGAGAATTCGTCACAGAATTCGTAATGAGAATTCATCACATAATTCATAATTAGAATTCATCCGAGAATTCGTAATGAGAATTCATCATAGAATTCATAATGAGAATTCATCACAGAATTCGTAATGAGAATTCATCACAGAATTCGTAATGAGAGTTCATCACAGAATTCGTAATGAGAATTCATCAAAGAATTTGTAATGAGAATTCATCACCGAATTTGTAATGAGAATTCGTCATCAGAATTCGTAATGAGAATTCGTCATCAGAATACGTAATGAGAATTTGTCATCAGAATTTGTAATGAGAATTCATCATCAGAATTCTTAATGAGAATTTGTCATCAGAATTTGTAATGGGAATTCGTCATAGAATTCATAATGGGAATATATCACAAAATTCATAATGAAAATTTATTATAGAATTCAGAATGAGAATTCGGATCCTGAAACAAAATTCTTCATATCTATGTATTATACGATTCTGAGAATATAGATATGAATCTGATTTTTATACTTAATAAAAATATTGATATGAACAATGAAAACAAGAAAGATGTAAATTTCCTTAAGGAAGTAAAACAGGGGTAAAAACATATTTTCTTAATGTTAAGGTGTTTGTGATTTTCAAAACAAGAAGGAATGGAAAATTCATAAGGAAAAACTTATTGACTCAACAATCTCCCCCTATTTGGAAAGCAAAAACATCCTTACAAAAAAGAGTAAAAGGACTTAGAATAAATTTCTAGACTTTGAAATTAAATCTTATCTCCCTTTTTTATGGATGATGGTGAATACGACTAACTCTCCCTTAATATTTGTAACTCTAAGGATCGTATTCTATATTTACAGAAAAGAATTTTCATTATCATAATAATGAAAAAATTCATAATGAGAAACTCCCCCTTAGATAAGCTCCCCCTTACTTAGGGATAGTTCTTCTTTACATGGAAATTTTTCTTCTCCCTTTTAGATTCTTCCTTCTCCCATTTTTGAGTAATTATTTTTCCTTCTCCCCCATTGTGATTTTCAAAAAGAATTGTGGGAATGGAAAAGATAATAATGTACCTGAAATTTTAGTACATGCAACCAACCTAAAGATAAGTAACCAAAATTTCATTACTTTTGGAAAGAACTAGTACAAGAAAAACATTACAACAAAAGATCAGAGTTGTCTATTTTGTTTCTTTTTCCTTAGGTATAATCATTTTGACAATTTTCTTCAGCTTCTTCATTTCTTTGTGGTCCTCCTCCACTTGCTTCTATAAAGTAATGATTCTTGCATCTTGAGACTCCATTGCCACTACCTAAGCTTTAAGAGTTTCATCTTTTTTTATAACCTTTTCTTCCAACTGAATCCAAAGATCTTTTTCATCCCTGTAGTATTGTAAAATAGAAATTAGCTTCCCATTCAGATATTTGACCTCCTAAATCTAGAGATTCTTTTCACGAGTTAACTTATTCTCAAAAGAATTTCTAAGATCCTTGGTTTTGGAGTCTTCGGTATCAAAATCATATTTAACATCTACTTGGAATTGATCAAGCTCTCCCATCTCTTGAACAAAATTCTTACACCACTTGGTTATCTTCTTATAATAAAATCTATGAGAATCATAAATGATAAGAACGTTTTTATGATCAGCCTTAAGATTAGTACACCAATCCATCACCATGGATACAAAGTCAGATTTTTGATTTATGCTATGATGAAGCATTTGGCATCTAGATTCTATTGCTGGAAAAATTGGAATGATGTCCACCATCTTTTTTAGGGACTTTTCAACAAAGTAATGTCCTAAAATAGATGACTCTGAATCTGATATTTTGGTTGGAGAAGGTTCTTCCTCTAAGTGAATCGGCTTCCTTTTGGATGATCCTCCAGCTTCTTTCTTTCTTATAATATCTATTGTTAGAGTGTCAACAACCACTTGTTTGCCCTTATCAACTTTCGGAGTGGTCTATTCATCAGGAGATTCTTTCTCACTCTCAGATAGTTGAACATTCTCATCTTCACCAACTTTCTCCTTTTTTGCTCCAGCTTCAACATCTTCAAGCTGAATAAAGTCATGATTGTGGATTTCTTCCTTAGACGTCTTGTTCACTTCCTCTTCACCTTTCTCATTAACTCTAGGTGTATCATATTTGAGGATCCGTCTTGAGAAGTCTGGAGTGAAAATTTTTCGGAAGTACTATCCTTCTCATGATAGTCTTCAACCTGTTTGATTACATCACCAGAGCCACCACTGCTCTCTGCTTACAGAATTTCTTCTAATACTTTATGAACTCTCAGCATCAATTCCTTCTCAGATTTTTTCTTCTCAAAATTTTCTGGAGTCTTCTCACTCGGAGTTTCAGGTAAACCATCAACCAAAAATGATTTCGGAATGGGTAAATTTTTGGATGCTACATCAGTGGCTTTAAGATGAGATTGAACAATCTCTACCTCTGACATCTTTTTCTTCATCTTCTTCTCCTTGGCTTTCTTTTGTAAGTCATCATCCTCATTCTCTTTCATGGCCTTAGCCTCAGCAGGGTCCAATCCTAATTGTGGCTCCCCTTCTTTTCTCTTTTCTTTATCTTGCATCCACTTGGAAACCACCTCATTTGGATAAGCCTTTTGTTTCTTGGGTTTAGGAGGTGCAGATTGAGTTTCCTTAGACTTAAGGGTTTTCTTAGAAACTTCCACTTCCTTCAATTTCCTTTTCTTCCCATCTATCTTTGATGGTTCTGGAGTTTGTTGATCTTTCTGATCTGCCTCATCCTCTTCCTCTGGAAAAGTTTAGAATTCTCTAGATTCAATAGAAAAACCCATATTCATCCTCTTCAACGTACCATCACTAACCAGCATTACGTTGCAATTTCTTGGCTTGGAAGTGCATGAAATTTTAAACGAATCAAGACACCTGATAATATGCTTAGAAAGAATGGCCTGATACATTATAATATTCCGAGCATTCAGATTCCTTTCTTTAATATTCTTAATTGTAATCAGAACATGCCTCCTCAAATTTAAATTCCTTAGATTTACCAAAAATCTAAGATGTATATATCCATATTCTTGAGATTATCCTTATCACCCCTTCTCGGTACGAAAAAACCTTGTACCCACAACTGTAGAATCCAATTATTCGAAGAGAGATGAGCCATCTTTGCGGTATTAACATCCTTAAGTCCAAGGCCTTCCGTAGCCTTCACCTTATTGAAAATTCCTTGCTCATCTGACAGTTTGTGTGAGAAAAATTCAGATTCACCTTCATATGATAGACCCACCATGCTTGCAGCCTTGGTGTAAGAAAGCTTGTAAGTCTTACTATAGGACTTGAAAGAAGACAACTCTCTGCCATCTTCCATAAGTAAGGAAGCAGACTCATAAAATTCTACAAGATAACCTGTATAAACCGGACCCTGATTCGCTGGCTTTGATAAGCATACATCCTCCCAGCCATTCAATCTAATATTCTTAGATATAAGAGAATCATATTTGTAGAAATTCATATGCACTAATCTCTCCCTGTAAACTAACCATTTAGAGATAGGATTTAAAGTTGACATTTCTTGAGAAGTGGTGTCTACAGACATCCGGAACTGAATGCTTCTGAAGAAATTAGAACGGACTTGGAAGAGATCAGAGTGGCCTTACATAAAGAGGACAGAGCTTCAAGACACAAAATCTTGAAATCTGATGTGGGAAAACCCCCAGGGTTCCCCTTTATATAGGCGTTGCGACGACGATTCAGCTTTCATGGTAGATCAAACGATTGAGATTAATTGATATTTGATCTGACGATTGAGAAACAAGTCGGAAGGAAAAAATGACTCCGATATTTTGAGGTTTTAAGGAAAACAATCAGATTTAAGAAAACTAGAATCCGAGAAATTTTAAAACACATAAAAAATACCAACAAGGAATATATGTCTATGAAAACATATGTAAGGAAATAATACCTTTCAGATTAGCTAGGAAGATTGTTCGCAATATGTGATTTTCTTCTTGATGAAAATTTGACTATGAAAATCTTACTATAAAAAACATACTACGAAAAACGTGAATAGGGAAAAAAATTCATTAAAAAATTCCCAATACAAAAATTTCATTATGAAAAATCTCAGTATGAATATTTCATTCCAAAAACTCTCAGTAAAAAAATTTCATTATGAAAATTTCCAGTATGAAAACTTCATTAAGAAAATTCTCAGTATGAAAATTTCATTATGACGGTTTCCAGTACGAAAATTCCATTACGAAAATTTCCAGTACAAAAACTTCATTAAGAAAATTCTCAGTACGAAAATTTCATTAAGAAAATTTCTATTACAAAAACATCATAAAAAAAATTCTCAGTACGAAAATTTCATTAAGAAGATTTCCAGTACGAAAATTCCATTACGAAAATTTAGAAAGATTAACAAAAAAATGTACTCCCCCTTTAAAAAGGAGTTTGTTACTGTAAGGAGATTATTTCAATAGGAAGTTAATGAAAAACGATTACCTTACAGTTATCATTCATAACTTCTGTTTAATGTATTCAAATCTATCGAAAGATAATGAATTTGTGAAAATATCAGCAAGTTGATCTTGCGTTTCGATAAACTGAAGAATGATATCTATTTTTAGTGTATGATCCCTTTGAAAGTGATGCCTAATATCTATATGCTTTTCACGAGAGTGATGTGCAGAGTTTTTACTAAGGGTAAGGGTAACTGTGTTATCACAATAAATTTGAGTCTTAGTAAAACTCAAGCCATAATCTGTGAGTGTGTGTTGCATCTACAACACTTGAGAAAAACAACTTCCAGCTGCTACATATCCTGCTTCAGTAGTGCAAAGTGCTACTAAGTGTTGTTTCTTACATGACCAAGAAACAAACGATTCTCATAATAAATGAAAAGTTCCAAATGTACTTTTTCTATCCATTATACACCCACCAAAGTCAGCCTCTGAAAAACTTTTTCGGATAAAATCATTTACATAAGTATAAAATAATCCTTGATCTATGGTTCCCTTTAAGTAGCAAAAAATTATTTTCACTTTCTTTAAATGAGATTCCTTAGGATTGGATTGATATCTGGCGCATAAGCATACTGAAAATAGTAAGTCTGGGCGACTAGCTGTCAAGTATTATAGGCTTCCTATCATACCTCTAAAAGATGTTTGATCCACTGGTTTCCCAGCTTCATCAATATCAAGTGTGTTTGAGGTACCAATGGGAATACTAATACATTTAGTGTTTTCATATCCATACTCTTTAAGAAGATCTCTAATATACTTATGTTGAGATATATAGGTCCCTTCTGGTTTTTGAGAAATTTGAAAACCAAGGAAAAATGTTAACTCACCCATCATACTCATTTCAAACTCAGATTTCATTATATTTTCAATAGAATCAGTTAATGATTGCTGATTTGAACCAAATATGATGTCATAAACAAATATTTTATCAATCAAAACATATTTCTTGTCTTTCTTTATAAAATGGGTTGGATATTCATTTCCCTTAAAATAGTTATTTTGATGAAAAAATCCTGTTAGTCTACCATACCAGGCTCGAGGGTCTTGTTTAAGTCCATACAATTCTTTGGTATGTCTCAAAACATGATCAGGATGTTTTGCGTCTTCAAAGCTAGGAGTTTGTTCAACAAAAACTTCCTCTTGGACATAACTGTTAAGAAAAGAACATTTCACATCCATTTGAAAAAGTTTAAAATTGAAGAATTCTACAAAGGTAGGTAGGATACAAATAGATTCAAGTATAGCTACTGGAGTATAGGTTTCTTCATAGTCTATCCCCTCTTGCTGATTATATCCTTTAGAAACTAGTCTAGCTTTGTTTATAACAATGACTCTATTTTCATCACACTTATTTCTGAAGACCCACTTTACTCCAATAACAAATGTTTCCTTAGGTCTTTCAACGAAGGTCCAGACGTTATTCCTTTTGAATTAATTTTGTTCATCTTTCATAGCTTTGATCCAATCATCATCACTTAAAGCTTCATCGGTGCTTTTTGGTTCTAATTGGGAATGAAATTCTAGATTTTCTACTTCATTCCTCAAGAAACTTCTAGTCCTTATAGGTTGATTTACATCACCAATGATACTATCACTGGGATGATTCTTTAGAAACACCTGATTTGGGTTTTGTAAAACCTGTTCATCAATATAGGGTAGAAAGTCTTCTGGGGTAAATGTTTCAGAAATATTTTTTTCGACATTTTCCTTATCATAATGATCTTCTATCATAGTTTGATAGTCAGTTTTTTAAAACAAATCTGAGGATGTAGGTTGGGATGGTTTAAAAACAAAAGGATCGGTTTCATCAAATTTAACATGTACTGATTCCTCAACAGTACAAGTGTTTTTATTGAAAACTCTATAAGCCTTAGAAGTTGTGGAGCAGCCTAAAAAAATTCCATCATCAGATTTTTGTGTGAATTTTATAGATTATCTTTAGTATTCAGGATGAATACCTTGCAGCCAAAAACCTTGAAGTAGGAATGTCTAGGTTTTCTACCATTCCATAACTCATAATGGCTTTTATTAAGAAAAGGTCTAATTAAAACATGATTTATAGTATAACAGGAAGTGATTACAGCTTCAGCCCAAAAATGTTTGGCTACAGAATACTCACTCAACATGGTTCTAGTTATCTCTTGAAGAATTCTATTTCTTCTTTCAACATCTCAATTTTGTTAAAGTGTTCTGGGTGCTGAAAAGTTATGAGTAATACCTTTTCTACTACAAAATGTATCAAAATCAGAATTTTGAAATTCTTTTCCATGATCACTATGAATAATTTTCAATGGAAGGATTTCTATTTTTTTACTTGGGCTCTAACACTTTTGAAATAAGAAAAAGCTTCAAAAATCTTTTCTAGAAAATTGACCCATGTAAATCTAGTGTAATCATCAACTAGAACAAGCACATAGTATTTGCCTCCAATGCTTCCAGTTTGTGTTGGACCAAAAATATTGATGTGCACCAACTATGACACATCAGTTATTGAGACTTCACCGATTGATTTAAAACTAGATTTATGTTTCTTTCCATATTGACAAGGATCACCAACTTTAGATGAATAAAATCTAAGCTCCGGTAGATCCTTAACCAATTTCTTCTTAGAGAGTTTACATTAGTTTCTAAGGTTACAGTGACCTAGTCTTCTATTCCATAACCAAGAATGATCTTCCATTTCACTTAGGCATGGTAATTTTTGGCACATAAGGTCTTCTAAATTCAAAGTGTAAACATTCTATTGCCTATGGGATGAGAGAATATATTCTTCCTTGGAATTGTGTACTAAACATTTATCATTCCTAAAATTCACAAGGTAACCTTAATCACACAATTGAATTATGCTAATGAGGTTGTGCTTAAGACCCTTAACAAACAAAACATTTGAAATCGAAGTTTTACCAAGAAGAACGATATTACCTATACCAACAATTTCTCCTTGAGCGTTGTCTCCAAAAGTTACTTTTCCTCCTTTCATCTTAATAATCTTTTCAAAATAGTATTGGTTACCAGTCATATTCTGGGAATATCCACTATCCATGTACCATGTATTACTGTTGGTACAATCCCTATTTTCTTGAAAATAAGATAAAAGTTAGGTTTTTGGAATCCAGACTTGCTTGGATCCGGAAATGTCAGAAAGAAGAATTTTGGGAACCGACATCATCTTAGAAAAATAATCCCTATGAAAACCTAAAGATTGGGTTTTGTTTAAAGAAAAATTCTTTGCCCAGTGACCACCACATTGACACTTGGTACAAAATGGGGCACTTTGTGGAACAAAATAATTTTTACTAAAAGTTGGTTTTGCATGGGTATTACCAAATCCAGATTTGTTTCTTAAAGGTCATATATGTGAATACATCTTATCAAAATTTTCATTACCCAAGGTAATGTTTGAAAAAAACTTCTTTAAGGAAAATATTTTGGACTTGAGTTTTATAACCAAGTTTTTATCGTCAAAATCATTAGATTTGGAACTAGAGCTAGGCACAGAAACACTTTTCTTAGAAATTACTTTATCTAGATCTTTAGAATGTTTATTCTTCTCAGAATTTACTTCCTCAAGTATTTTTGAAATACTTATAAAATCAGAATTTTTCTTATAAAGATCTTTAGAAAGATCAGATATTTCCATAGTAAAAATAGTATTCCTAGAATTTGCCCTATCAAGTTTTTTTATTGAGTTTTGAATTCTAAATCTCAAGAAGTTAAGAAAACCTAGAAACTTCTTCATAGGTAGGTAAAGTATTTTCTTCATCAGAAGAGGATTCATCATCCAAAGAGTTATAATATTTTCTATCATTAGAATTTAAAGAAACACTGGTCAATGATTCTTCATTGTGTACCTTATCCACAAAGAAATGATTGTAAATAGGTAATCTGGATATAATAAAAAGATTCTTCTGTCCAAAAGATTCATAATCAAAATATTCATCTAAAGAGTCACCACCACTAGCACTCCAAGTATCATTAGCTTTCAGAACATTCTTAGATTTAGATTTATAATAATTCTTCCTATTCCTTTCAGAATGCCTCTCTTTTCTTTTTTTCTTCTTGAGAAAAGGAAAATCAGGTCTTATGTATCCAGCTCTCTTGCATTCATAGTATGTGACTTCTGAATCTCTCTTATCTTTCCTTTCCCTCTTCTTATACTTGGATTGGAAATTTCTATGTCTAGATATCTTCTTCTTCCTTCGAGCAATATTTGATAAATCATTCTCTAAGACTTCACTCTCCCTTGATTCAAATTTGATAACAACCTTATTAGATTTGGATCTGGTTACTCTCTCAGGAGTCTTAGCTTTCATGTGATTTGATATTGTAGTAAAAGAAACCGTACCACTCCTATTCTTATTTTTGATGTTGTCAGCATCTCTCTTCATCCTTGTTTCATGTTGGAGAAGAGTTCTAAATAGATCATATAAGGAAACTTGAGTAACCTTCCTGTTCTCATCAATAGTAGTTCTCTTTGATTCCCACTTATTGGGCATAATATCAATGATCTTGTCAACAAGAGCTTCATTATGTAGACCGTTCTCTCCTATAGATTGTAAGCTATTCATGATAGTCATAAATCTTTGTTGCACCTTACAAATGGGTTATCCATAAGGAAATTTAAAACCATGATACTCAGCTCTAACCATGGCTCTTTAAGTCTCAATCACTTTAGACATACCAAAATGAGTAACATCAAGTTTCATCCATATACAGTTAGCTGCTTCACAAGAAGAAATCTGGCTATATACGTTCCTATTCATTGAACAATGTAAATTTTTGTGTACCTTATAGTTGAGTTGATAATCATGTTCTTCTTGGTTTTTGAAAGTACTAACTTCCTTATCAGGAATTTTATAACCTCCAGTAAGCATAAAAGAATTTTCTACTATAGTATTGATAATTAATGTCTTAATTCTATCTCTCCAATACTCATAATCATTACCATCAAAAATTGGTGGTCCTGTAGGATTTAGGTTGTCGATGAAACCAACATTTATTCCTGCCATCTTAAAAAACATTCTATAAAAAAACTTGTTAATAACAAAATTTCAGATTCAAGGAGAATATTACTAAGCAAGGAAAATATAGAAGAATGAAAAAATGGGCATGAAAAACTTATATGTGAGTATAAGTATTTCAGAAACCCCTTTTGATACAAATTGTAGGATCGAAATAATGATGTAGATGCTCAATATACAAGAGGGGGGGGGGGTGAATTGTACACTTTAAAAATTTCCTTAAAGAAGGAAAGATCTAAGTTTAACAAAGTTAAACTAAGAAAATTTACAACACCTATAACACCAATTAAAAGGTTGGGACAAATTATGAAGTTACAAACTTCTAGTTCTATACACTTGGTTAAATCTGGAAAGAGATTCCGAAAAATCGGTTCCGGAAATATGGACCCTAAAAAAAACATAACCAAAGTTTACAAATTTAGATTCTACCTTAAAGCATATAGAATCTTACTGAATCAGAGTATTCAAGTGTAAGGAAGTATAAGATAGTTATAATTTCCTAAACATACATAATGTAGTGGAAAAGATAAACTTGTAACAAAAATAAGTAACAAGAAATAAATCTTTAAACCCAAAGAGAATGGTATCTTACAACCATGGATAAATGACCCTTGATTTATACTTTGAAGAAAGTATTTCATACCCACACCCAGGTAAGCCCTCGATACGAAGATCGGAGTCTCTGTCTTGCTATCCCCGCAAGCCCTCAACTTTAAGGTAGTTGGAACCACTGTCTTCCTCAGAAAGGAAGCCCTCGAACTTCAAGGTAGTTGGCACCTCTGTCTTCCTCAGCAAGGAAGCCCTTGAACATCAAGGTAGTCGGAAACTCTGTCTTATTTTCCCCAAAAGCCCTCAAATGTAATCACTAAAATTTGGATTCCCACGAAGAAATCTGAACGAGCAGTTAAGTACGCACAAGGCATGAAAAGATTCTCTCTCTAGAAATCACCTTAACTGCGAGTGGTCTCTAGAGTGATCCACTTTTGGTTGAGATCTTTCAAATGACCTCCTATTTATAGGATCAGTAGGAACGGTCAGCTCCCTCCTCCAATGGTCATATTTTCCTTAAATTTTGGAGGGACCTCTACACGTGTAACTTAACCAACTGTTAGTTAAAAGAAGAATGGACGACAATATTTTAGAACAAAACATGTGTAACTGAAAGCACGACATCATTTTATGACAAAAATAAAAAATCGGAGTGTAAGTAAAAAGTTCGGAGTCTAACCAAAAATTATATTCGAAGTCTATATTACAAGGATAGTTAGATTCTGTTTATCAGAAGAATTCGGGGTCGAAATTCATAAAATTTTGTATTCATAATTCGTAATCAGAATTCACAACTAGAAATCATAATGAGAATTCTGTACTGTAATTTGTAATGAGAATTCGTCACATAATTCGTAATGAGAATTCATCATAGAATTCCTAATGGGAATTCATCACAGAATTCGTAATGAGAATTCATCACAAAATTCGTAATGAGAATTCATCACAGAATTGGTAATGAGAATTCATCACAGAATTCGTAATGAGAATTCATCACAGAATTCGTAATGAGAATTAATCACTTAATTCGTAATGATAATTCATCACAGAATTTGTAATGATAATTCCTCACAAAATTCGTAATGAGAATTCATCACAGAATTCATTATGAGAATTCATCACAGAATTCGTAATGAGAATTCATCACAGAATTCGTAATGAGAATTCATCATCAGAATTCGTAATGAGAATTCACCATCAGAATTCATAATGAGAATTTTCCATCAGAATTCGTAATGAGAATTCGTCATCAGAATTCGTAATGATAATTTGTCATCAGAATTTGTAATGAGAATTCATCATCAGAATTCGTAATGAGAATTCATCACATAATTCTTAATGTAAATTCATTAAAGAATTTGGAATGATAATTTGGATCCTGAAACAGAATTCTTCATATCTAAGTATTATACGATTCTGAGAATATAAACATGAATCGAATTTTTATACTTAAGAAAAATATTGATATGAACAATGAAAACAAGAAAGAGGTAAATTTCATTAAGAAAGTAAAACAGGGGTAAAAACATATTTTTTTCATGTTAAGGTGTTTGTGATTTTCAAAACAAGAAGGAATGGAAAAGTCATAAGGAAAACCTTATTGACTCAACCTCAATTCCTTACCAGAATACCAGGATATTCTTGTATGTTTATCCTCAATTACTACCTTATGTCTTTATCCCCTACTATACATTTCCTACTCTTTTTTCCATGTTTTCTACTAAACTTTCTCTCATACCAACTGTAACAACCCGACCCATCTAGACTGGAGCCGGTGAATTACTTGTTATATTGTAATGGTTATAAGGAATGATAATTCTGAGAAAATTATCAGTTTAGTATTCTTGAAGAAACTAGATACATAAATGTAACTCAAATTACACTAGAAAAGGTTACAAAATACAATACATAACAAAAACTAAAAACTGCATCCACATAAACTCAATAGATGATCTCCGCTTCATCATCTACTGAAGGTAAATAGTGAAACATGTGAGCTCAAATTCTCCATAAGGGTTAAAAATGGTGGAATCATAAATCAATAATAACTAAATTATAAGCAATTTGACATAATCAATATGGCATGGTGAATAAAATAAAAATTCACACCATTAATAAACTAAGAATGAAACTACATCTATAGATTTTTTCATTGTGAAAACCTCTTGGATAGTAATAACCGATAATGAATAAAGAGAATGATTATTAATTTGACTTCATGTATCTTTCACATGATAACAAACTACTATAAAAATGGTTTTGTTCGTTGGGTAGAAACCTGTTTGATTTTTGGGAACAAACCCGAAGGGTTTGTTGCTGACTGATTTGTCTCATGAGACCTACTGATGCATCGAGGGGATACAACAAGGCTCAGTTTCCACTGTATGTCCAAATAATTCTTTATATATTGATTCAATACAATATCAAAATGCATTTTCAATATCCGTATAGAGTATAGTATACTGATTCATCAATATTTCCATAGTTAAAATAACTTTCCAAAAAAACACTTTATGTAAAATGGTATACAATTTAGACAACAAAAATATCCATGATATGAGACTATGGATATTTAATAAAAATAAAATTTCAAATGAAAAGTGATCTCAAATGTGTATTAGGCACACCACATAAAGATTATTAGGTGCACAATAAAAAGTTAGTTCCAATAAAATATTAGTTGAGACAAAGTCTCTTACCACTATGTAATCGGTTAAATCATACGACCAGAACGTAATAACCCTAAAATGAGTAATTGAATACCATGAATATAAATATATTAATTTTATTATATATCAAATGGATGTACACATATACCACATACACGAAATAATTGGTGAACAATGGAAATCTCATGGAACTGAAAGTGGGATGAGAAACCCCTTACCTTATGCTCGAGTGTGTTATTCATTTGTTTAATTACCTGAATAATAAAATTTAGCTTCAATAATTAATAATTACAGAAACTCCTATAGATATAATTGGTTTATTATAACCAAAGTTGGTTCATTCATGGATTTTTTATGGGGTTAAGAGGTTCAATTTTATTGTTTTGGAAGCATTTTCTTCCTTGGTTTTCATGATTCGTTTACTTGCATTCATGAATGGAAGTTTGTTTGAAATGTTGTTAAACATAAAAAATTATTAATATATATTATTTTTGACATAAAATAGATATAAATTGTCTTATAATGATTCTAGGTTATATACTTGGGAATGAATCATTGGTTGAAAGTTTTTCATAAACGCTTGGATTTAGCTTGGCAGTTTGGTATACAATGAACTTGTTTGGTATTATTATTCCATATTATGAGTGTGTAGGGAGTACATAATATTAATGAGATTAAATACATGTTTCATGATCTGTTTCAACCATAAATATAATTTCATGACACGAATTGGACATGGTAATGAAAATTTAGAACCCTTCTTCCTTGAGTGTGATAAATTTACAAATCTTAGATAGTGTTTTCATTTTTTAGTATAAGGGGAGGTGTTAAGAGAGATGATGATGAAATATTCCATTATCATAATATAATTCCGATTCATGTAATTTACTGGAATTATCATAGAATTTTTATTAAGTTAGGTGTGGAAATAAGTATAAATGAAAGGAAGTCAAAATAACAGAAAAAATGAGAAATCTCATACGAAAATTTGGCAGCCTAATGACATCACTTAAAATTTAATAAAATCGTTTGATAGGGAAAAGGGGAATCTCATCACTCGTAAATAATATGGCTATTAAGGGGAATATTTAATCAAATATCCCCACATAATCCAATTGAAAATAAAAGAAAAAACATAAAATGAAATGTTTAAGAGAAGAGAAGGGTGGTTGATTCTCTTACCTTGTGGATTAACTCCATAAACATGACGGTTGGGACCCTGGGGGTTTGAGGACACCTTGGGATGACTCCTAGGGAGGTAATACCCCCATTACATTGATTATATTTTGTTTGGAATGAAATAAAATGAAGGGGGTGAGTGGGTTTTTATAGTAATGAAGAGAGAGTTTTTTATTAATTAAAAGAGACACCTCATTAGTGGTTTTTGCAAAACCATGGGCTTGTCCATGGCATTTTCCCATGGTTTAAGCAACGTCAGAAACATTATTTTATTTTTTACAATACAAAATTCGACCATAATTTTATATTTAATTATTACATCAGTATGATGTCATTAACTACCGAAAACTCAAAATTGTATTTTTACTATTTACGAAAAATTCAATATTTTAGAAAAATCCCAAAAATTCACCCTAAATGTTTTTCAACGTGTAGAATTAAAAAATGAACTCCATTTTTAGAAAATAATTTTCTATGTATTTTTAATTTAATTTTCAAATAAAATAATAGTCCATTCAAAAAAATAATTTTTAAAGGTATAATTAGTTCTATATTACATTAAAAAATCAGTTAAGATCTCATTATCTTATTACCTTGAAAAAATTAAATTCAATCATTATTTACTATTTATAATGGTCACATTACAATTCATATTACTATTCATAAGGGTATGTCACTATTCAGCAAAAAATCATGTTGGTTCTATCAGACTCCAAATGACGTGCTGGTCACAACTCTAGTTGACAATTTTTCGAAATTCAAAACATAGAATTGGAAACATTATGTTTAATGGATAAATTATACCTTTTTCCTATAATGTTTTGATTCACAAAATACATAGTGCTTCATTTAATATAGGCTATCTTATGTATAGAAATTATTTAATAGGAACATAACATAAAAGGTTTTGGGTGTTATAAATGATTTATTTTTAAGATATTTTTCATTTAATTTCCATTCTTGCTTTGTTTTTGGGGTTTCCCATTCATTTTTAGAGGAATGGTTGAGTATTAATGATTTTGGCCAAATCGTGAGCCCAATTCCATATTTAAAAATAAATTTTGTTTCTTTTATAACTCCTTCATTTTTCATCATTTTTCATCCATTAAAATTTCTACTTGGAATCCCCTGACCTATTAATACCACCATAATAATTCGAACATTTAGGAATCCATAATCATGGTGGATATGAGTTGTTATTTAAGGATTTGGGCCTTCCTGGATGCCCATTTCTAGTTTTTAAAATAAATATTTTTTATTTAATAACTTATTCATTTTTACTATTTTAAATTGATTCCACCTCCCACTCAACGATAAAATCCTTAGGGTAGCCCCCATTACCTTTCCCTCATATTTGGAGCTCGTATACAGCAAAAATTAGGGTATCCCATCATAAGAGTTCTCAAATTGTCCATATTTGAAAATATAACTTCATTCCATAATAACCTCTTCATTTCTCACTCATTCTCCCCAATTCTAGTTCCTGCATGACCTAATTATCCTTGTTCAAACCACACTTACATTTTTGGCTATTTTTAAATTCAGATAATAGTTTATTTTGTAAGATTTATTCAAGATCCCTCAAGTAAGTGGGTTTCAATCGTCCTTGCTCCCATTTTCTTAGGGTTTCATCCCTTATAATTTTAGTTCCTAATTTCAAGAAAGTAGGGTTTTTGAAATTTATGGGTTGATATTGTGTTTCATGGTCTTAAATTCTCGTTTTAGTTTTGTTTTACCTTCCTTGATGTGCGGCGGTGGGGCGTTTGAGTTTTTACATAAAGGATTTAAAGGTTTTCATTATCCAGGTAGGCGATTCAATGTTTATACAATATTTTTGTCTTATCTTACTATATTTATCATATTTTCAGTTTTATCTCATTTTATTATTACTGAGAAAAATTAGTTTTAGGGGTTTTTGTATTGTAAAGGAATTTTAAATTCCAATTTTATGTGAAATTGGTGGTTTTTTCATTGAAATGTTTTATTGGTTTATTTGAGGATTCCCGATAAATAATTATTTGATTTTATTTAACTAAAATAGTGATTAAAATAATGTTTTTAATTTTAATACCCTTTGGTTGTTTCTGAAAAAATGGGTTTTAATGGTGTTTGTGGAATGTGTGAACATTAAGTGCCATGTTTGTGTGAAAATGGAGGTTTTTACAAAGTTAACATTTTTTGGTTCACATGAGGCTTCCTTAAAATTTATTTTTTGGTTTCATTAAAATTTATTGGGATTCCTTTTTATGTTATGGTAACTTAAAAGTGTGCAAATTGTGCAAAAAGTGGGTTTTCAAGGAGATTTGGGTGCAAAACAATGCTGGATTTTGAGAAATTGTTTCATTAAAAATCATAGTGTTTTGTTCAGTGTTTTAAATGGTTTAAAATGGGTATAGTTTCTTTACTGATTTAATTTTACCATTAGTGGTATTTTATATGGTAATTTATTTATTTAGCATGCTTAAATTGATTGAGCACAAAGGGGGAAGCCCTGGTACATTGGTGGGGCGGATATGTACTAGTACAGCTAGTGAACCAGATGGGTTTTGTCCTTATTTAACATAGAATTTGGACAAATAAAACTGTAAATAATATATATGGATGATGATTAGATTCCACTAGGTTATGGGTATGTTCTCTACTAGTGGATCATTCACGATATTGGATTTTATTATGGTTACTTTACACCGAGGTACGAGGTATATAGGGCCTGCAACTGTCTAGTGCATAGGGGTGTTCCTGATTTTGATACTCAATGGATTTGTGGTATTTTACCAATAATTAAGGTGTTTTTGGCTGTGAATTACATTATATGAAATTTAAAATTTAAATGTTTTAACATTCTTAATGTTTTAGTTTGAAAACAGTTTTAAGTTGAAAGTTATGTTTCTTGGAATTTATGACTGCTTTTCTTTGCATATTAATACTGATTTCTTTTTCACCCTATATTTCATGAACATTGGAATCATTAGGAGGTATCATATTTGGATTAGTCTCATACCCTAATTACACCCATTGGGTGTAATTATACTTGGTTATGTTTGACTCAGGTAAATGAAAGGCTTTGGGTGATGGCGGTTCGGGGTGTTAGTTCCCATCCTTGGTGCAGAGTTGTGGAGACAGCTTGTGGGTGATGTCCCCTTATCATTTGGAGTCCTTGGGGATGTATTTCTACTTTAATTATTTTTATTTGGACTACTTTTATTTTCTTTATACCAATGTATTCAGTTATAGTTTTTTATTAAGACATGTTTGGCTCGAAAATTTCAGATTTATATTATGGTTTTTTTAATGTTTTATGCTTCCATAATAAAGTAAATAATTCCAAAACCTAAATTAGTTATAACAGAGAACTTTTTACAGACCGTGGGGATAAGGAATGACCTCCGAGACTTTCTAGGGGCCGGATTTGGTGCCAGTGTTTGTGGCGACTAGATTCAGTTCGTGATAGGAAGGATAACACTATTGTGTTTTTATTCTATGGAGTTTCTTGGTTGTGTATTTTAAGTTATTTGATGTTTTTAAATTATTAAATTATTTATATGGATTGAGAGTTCCTTTCTTTGTATTATTATTATTTTTTCTTCCCCGAATTAATCAACTACACTTTTTGGGTGATAGTACGATCCAATTAATTGAAGTGATTATGAAAGTGATATTATAAGTTCATTAGTGATTTGACATGGTATTTTGGGTTTATTAAATAAAATAATGATATTTAGGACTTATATCGTTGATCAGATACATCTTGAAATATTGAAAAAAATAAATGAAAGGAAATAACATCCATTCTATTCATATCAATGACCATGTATCAAACCATATTAATTAATTATTTCTATTCAAATCATTAGGTTTTTCATTAATAAATTTTAAAAAAATACTTTATTTAATTTATTATTTTATTTTCACAATTTAAAACAAAACCAAAGTTCGCCACTTCATGGCCAAACCGACAATTTCTTTTAATATGTAAAGGTTAATTCTCCAGTCCCTATGGATTCAACTCCTATATTCACTACAATGGATTCTTCTATAGGAAGGGTGAATTTGGGTGTAACCATGTCTCCCTTTATGGATTGAGTCCCAAAGGATTTTTTATACTTAACTCTATTGATAATGGATGTCCTAAACATAATGATATTGAAAATAATCACCACAACACATATAATAAAACTTGGTTTACCAAGATCAAAAGTCGATCATCATGGGCACTCAGTGGCCACCTAATTCTCCTAGGGGAGAGGTATCCACAAATATAATAATCTCCACATATATCCTATTGGTCCGCTGACTAGGGGTAGGCCTCCAACATGATTCTTAAGATAGACATCATCTTCACCATCTATTTTCCAACCTTTTCCATGTAGTGGATGTGTTTTCCCTGATGGTAGAAATTTTAATGGTGACCGCCTCATATACCTATATACATAGCTCCTAACTTGGATAAGGGAATCCATCTTGAATTAATCCACAAATCTTTATTATAGGATTCCATATCCCTTAGGATATCCATATCCCATCCTATATCTATCAGTGGATGGGGTTAGATTCCTTCTATAAGATTCCCATTATGGTGAAAGTCCTATCCAAATATTATTATGAAAAAAACATGATATTTAACCATATTTTCTCACAACAAGAATGACTCATGGGGGTATATATATATGATTATTATTAAATTATCATGTTGATAATACCTCCATGTTGGGATAAGTTTATAGATGTAATACCCAACAAAAATGTTTTCCATCTCAAAGGGTAATATCCCCTGTGAGACAATCCTTCAATGGGAAATATTCCTAAGGAATATTTTAAATGAAACAAACATATTTGTCGGCCCCACATGATTATCTACTATAATATCTTTTAGGAAGAGAACCACCCCATAACCTGATGCAAAACACTGTGGCCAACATACATGTCCCATGAAATTAAACTTCATAAAAAATTCCTTAACACATGATGTTAAACAACATAGTGTGGTATTTTCAGCTAAAGTTAAATTATATAATTAAAACTACATGGGATTTGATTATTATTTCAATATGATACATAGTATTCCACTTTTAGGTTCAAACTCAACATCATTAATAATTCATTCACCCACATTGGTGAAATATTACCTATAGATCATCCTTCTATCTAGATATATTCTTATTAATATCATACATCAAATATGCGGGAAATATTCCCTTTGAGCCTCATCACATTACACTAATTGGGATATATTATTGAAGAAACCTATCTTTATAAGGTTATATCCCATAGGATAATTCCATTCATGGTCATCCAGAAAGGGTAGCTCATGTTTAAGTCTAACACCATCCATTACTAGGAATATTTCACACTACCATACATATCACATGATGTTAAACTACATGGATAATTCCTTGTCACCATAGCATAAAAATTATGAAATATACCATTATGTAGAAACAAACTATGTCAGTTTTTATTCCTCTTTCAAAGATACATTATTAGCCCCCTCATGGCCCGATATTAACACCACAAACATCCACTACCTCCATAAACAATGATATAATATTGAGAGCCCAAATTCATGGTTGTTAATTGTAGTGTCCAATATACCAACATCACTTAGCAAAAATATGATAATGATGGATAACCTATTATTCATAATAATAGTATCATCACTGGATAACCTCTAATATATAGATATGTTTACATCAACATGGTGCCTTTGATATGTCCATCTATTCATATAGGTATATTCCAACAGCCTATTATAAATGTCTTGATTACCTATCCAATATATGGATTTTTTAAATATTCACAAACATGAAATTAATTTATAAGTTAGTTTTGGAGTTGGAAAAAATTTCCCTCAATAGGGTTTTTTACATCCCTTTCGATCGACCAATGTGAGTTCCTAAGTTCCTTTATTAAGAAACCCCAATAATAATATTCCTTTGGAAATTAAAGTCATAGATTTAAAAAAAATTGAGTGCCATTGGTGTTTCTAGATTCATGATTAAACCTTGTTGGATACCATCTCAAATAGGCATATTGACCTAACACAAGGATTGTGTATCCATAAATTACCCTACACAACAAAGCATGATGATACACCACATCTAGGGACAAAAAAATAATGTATTTCTTTTGTAAAATAGTTTTAATAACATTTATTGATATTTTAATATCCTTTCTCTTACATAGGATACTTTTTATTATGATCAAAACTGAAAATTCATTTCATGTTTTGATGAGATTATCAGTATTTGTTTCAATTTTAATAATGTACATTAGTGGAATGATTGATAATATTTATTAGTTTTTGGTCAAATTTTATTTTTTTGATAATGATAAATTTTCATTATTTTAATTGTTGGATTGGTAAATAGACTATGTTGTTGAGTTTCAAATGGGTTGTTTATGCTAGTTGTGGTGTTTGAATAATTTTTAGCATGGTTGAGTCAATGCATGGAGGTTTAGATGTATTTTTAGATAATAAAAAATAATATAATTTTTCTAAAATTTCAATAACCTATTAAGTGGAATATGGATTTTATTTTATTGAATTTCCTTTAAATATAACCTAATTAAACATCCAAGAGATAAGGAAGAGACCCAATGGTGGAGGATCATGGAACATCAAGAGTTTAAAATTGAAGGTATGGTTCTTTAGACCATTTTTCTCACTGTTTATTTTGTTTTTCTCCCCAAAACCTATATACTCTTGAACTCAAAATAAATAGACGAATGTTGAATTTAAAGTAAAGTATTTCATTTGATAATTCATGATATAAATAATTGATCTAGTTTGGTCAAGATCTAGTAAATTCATTTTGATAAAATCTAGTGATATTTTTGTTTTTATAAAATACCACTATATAATTTAGATTCTTTTACCTTTCAGTCACAAACTAAGATTTGACTATATTCTTCTCTATCTATATATATTTTTAATGGAATAAAAATTATTGAATTTGGACTCCATTTTTTTGTAGATAACATAGAGAGATAATATTTTTATTTTAATATAATTATGATATTTGGTAAAATCTACGGATAATTAAGGAAAAATACATACATACCAAGATATTTATTAAAAATACACATATAATGGAATTGGTTTGAATTTTATCTAATAAATGGATTTAATGTTATCTTAGTAAGAATTTTACCCAATTTTTATGTTATATATAATATTTAGTTTCCTAACAAATTGATTAACCAATTAAAACTTTTTGTGATCCTCACATTGAAATATGTTTGTGTTGAAGTTTTGTAAAGAATAGGAATTTTATCTCAATAGAAATCCTCCATGGATGCTACTAGTTCTTATTAGGCGGTGGAGGAGTGTGAAAGAGACATTGGTAGTATGACCAGTGATCGAATGAACATGATTGTGCCACATCATAGTTAAAGCATATCCAAATAACCTAGTGAATGACATGGTGTAAGATCCACATGGAGAAACCCTACCAAATCATAGCAATTCAATCGTCTTGATCATATAGTTCATGAATTTTCACATAGTCCTAGCACACTGCATGAGGTACGATCCACATGGTGCCACTATGGTGGAAATTATTCATTCGATCGATAGTTATAATGACTTCGATAATTTGGGTTAGTGATCCATTGGATTGGGGGGGGGGTTACATAGTGTGAGGTAATACATTCAATCAAAAAATTGGATGACTAATATTATATTATTCTGAATGTGAATGGGTGGAATCTGGGTTCTTGTCCGGGGTGAAACATGAAACCCAATGACTATACGGATTTCTTTAGTCACATTACAACATGTGGTAGCACTAAAATTGAAATAAAAAGTTGTGTTTGATTCCAATTTTCATCTTAGAACCTATGGAACCATTTTTGGGAGATTTTAAGATCTTTGTAAAGGGTATTTACTGAGAAAAATATGAAATAAATTTGGAATTATAATAAAATAATAATGATAACAGATTTTGTTTTGAAATAAAATGGGGTATGTGTGTTTAATTTCTACAGGTCATTGGAAATCAGGTTAGAGAGATGTTTGACCTCAGTAGAGTGGAAATTAATGGGTCAAATGGGAGAATTATATGAATTTACTGTATTTGATTTTATTATTATGTAATAGAAATGAAAATTATTCTTGAGATATTGAGATATTAAAACAGATGATTTAAATAACAACTTGGAAGAGCTATTAAAGAATATGGGAATTTTTATTGGTAGACATTGATGAATTAATGGCTATTTAAAGTGTTTATGGAAGACTAAAGAGATCATTTGACTCTTTTATGAATCTTCTTAAAAATATGTGGGCAAAATGTATTATAATTATAAAATTTATATTGAAATAATTAATTTTATAAATAGTTAAATGGGAATAACTTTGAGTTGAATAATAAAATATAAGTATTAGGATCATATTGTTTTATGGTAAAATTAATGTATTATCTTATGATCCATTTTAATGGTAATTAAATTATTGAGAGTATAAAATAACTCCTTAGTCAAAATTTGTTTCTACAAGGATAGTGGGACCACTTTGAACATGTTGTCTAGAATGTTAACTCTTTGAGATTTAATTGAGTGTTATTATATATGATAATGTATATTTAGTCAAAAAATGTTAATCGTTGGAATAATTAATATTTTATGAATGATGGAATGAGAATTAGGTATTGTAACATGGAATCCATCTAATGATATTTCATGTTTCATGAGATTGATCAAGGTACATAGTGGAGTACCTTCATATTAATACATTGATCTAGACAAGGATTTCAGATAGGAATGAAATATATTTGGTGTGATGATGTTTTTATTTTGGAAATTCAATAAAAAAATTTCTCTTATTGAATAATAATTCACTTCCACTAGGTTTGTGAAGTGGGTTTCATTATTGATGGATAAATAGTTAGATTCCTATGTGAGATGTTTTGTATGACTGTTCGGTGGGTCCCATGACAATGATTGAATTGTTTATTATTTGTATTCATTATGAAGACTCGTGATTCAACTTATGGTTTATGGGTATAAGTAATGACTAAACTTTGTGATGGATATTAATGGAAATGTCCCTTTTATCAAGTTTTAGTGTAGGGAGAAAGTGACCATACCCTTTCTCAGAAAAAAATATTATTGGAGGTAGATAATGACATGAAAATTTATCTACTACCACTCACCCACTTCTCTTGGATGAGATCAGTCATATTTTAGTAGGGAAAATTTACAGAGAAAAAATACCTCAAATATATCCAATATAGGATTGATGCATATGAGGAGTTCCTCTAGTATCCCTAAACCAAGAAGGTAATAGAAGGGATGTGTGGATATGAGAAGTTACTCCACCATCCATCGTATGTGAATGAGATTATGGTAGTTTACTTGAGTAATGAAACCCCATAATTCCCATAATACAGGGATGGAGGTTGATGATGATAGGACCAATACTATCTATCATCCTACCCATATCTATTAGAATTAATAGGTCTGGGTATTTAGTATAATACATAGGGATTTGTATTTCCTTTAGTATAATAGTATAATACATCATCATGGGAGATGTTTATTTCCATTTTCATATGGACATTTATACTTAGTGATTTGTGGAGATATATATTCCCTCTAATAGAGACATGTTGGCATATAACAACACCTCATTTTTGTAATGGTAAAAATCATGTTTATAATTCAATTTATAAATTTAATTCTTTATATTAGTTAATGGTTTTCTATAAATTTTTTAAAAAATGTATAAGTCTTGAACATACCATGAGAAAATACCGCATGTGTAATGTACTTAGAGTATGAAGAATTTGAACTTACTATTTCAGAAAAGTTACCATGTGGAACCAACCACATAGAGTACTTCAATTAATAACATAAACAAAGAACCTACCGTGTTTCAGATTATTAGATTATGTCCATGTCACGAAACAACCATGAATTGAATATGAACCTACCTAGCATTGGGAATCAACCTATCACATGAAAAATCAACCTTCTATGAGACAGGTACTACCAATTTCTTTAAGTCTTATACTAACTATGTGTGTATATATTTTTAATAACCATAAGAATAAAAATACCTATCTTGAGTGTAAATTAAGTGACTATTCGACAAAATCAAGTGACCACATAAAGAAAAAAAGATACTTCATGAAGTCACGATCCTTCCTCATGAACAAATCGACTGACCTCTTGAATAATTGACGTGTCCATGAAAATTATATATATAAACTGATCATTCCAACAGAAAATGGGCTCAGGTGACTTTGTTTTATGTTAATACACTTTACTAAGTATAAATTAGTTATGGATCATTTTTAAATTGGTAATGGCTAATTTTAGATGCATTAATTCATTCACTAGATTAATTAAATGTTCAATGTTTTTCCTCTAATAACAAATTTTGGATGGATTTTTGTAAGAAGAACATAGTGTGTTAGGTGTAAGACTACGATATATAGATAAAAATTGGGGAATATACACATGAACCTGTTCCACATAGAGTATTCTTTCAGAAATGTCAATGAAACTCTTTTTTATTTAACCTAATATAAAATTGGATCAAGATCATTCAAATTTAAATTCAAGAACTCTTGGAAAACTGATTCTATTTAGATTACTCTCCACCACATATTTTCATTTCACTTATCTTACTCTTTCTATTCATACATAACATTTGAGTTGTGTTTTGTATTTCACAATTTATCTATAAAAAAATATCCTATATATAAACTATTGAGTGTTACATTATATCTTTCAAATAATTTCCATTTATAATCCCATGTATAACTATAGAAGAGGTCATGGGTAACATCGAAATTTTTTCTCCCATCAAGAACTGTACAATCAGATTTGTTTTCCAAGAAATAATTGTTTTCTATTGTGTAAAAACCTGATACATCTTCTGGATTAGTTTATTTAATAATAAAATAACTATAAATGAGAAATTGATATGTGGAGGGATTAGGTCACGTCTTAATACAACACCCCATTTTAATTTCAATTTTTTTTATTTTATGTTAGGGTTTCACTATTTTAAATAATAAACTAGTATCGATTTTAATTCTAAAAAAACCCTACATTGATAGTTGACATTAAATTATTTTTTATATCAGGTGTTTGTTACTCGAGGATTATTTTCAATATTTAATGTTTTTTCAAAATTAATTTGAATAAATTTTCATCAAACTATTGAAAAACATTTTCAAAGGAGAAATTATATAATTCTGAAATTTTTGTTAAATGGGCATATTTTATAATTTGGGGTATTTATTTTCTAAATATTTTTACATGAATTTTAAATTGGAAACAAAATTCACCTCAATCTTGGGTGTTCTATTCTAACCATCATTTTCTATTAGATGATCCTCAAAATATATTTTTAATTGGATTGAGTTATATTTTAGAAATCTAATTTTTTTTATATGTAAATTTATATACATATGGATAATATTAATATTAATGTATATTTCACTAACTAACCTTCGTATTTTAATTAAATAAATTTTGGACAATGGAAAATAAAAATAAAAATAAATATTTAGAGGTAAATATTTGTTATCTAGACTAAAATTATAGACAATATAAAATACCCCAAATAGAAATAAATAAATTGTATGATACTATAAAATCATCCAACGATTCAAACCAGAAAAAATTTAATTCTATATATTATGATGTAAGAGAATATGAACTAAACCGAATATATAATTGTACTAATCCTTTTTAAATATATGATACACTAGATGTTTCTCATGAAGGAACTTCTGATGTAAAAGTAATTAATTGAATTAATTATAAATTTAAAAATGATAAATATAAAATGAAGCTTGATTCAACCAATCATGATATGTATCTTAGTTTTAATTAAATATTAAACACTCTGCATTCTCTAGTAAAGACAATTAATGACAATGAATAACTAATGCAGCTGTTAAGATATATACTGGATAGATGGAACAGAACTTTAGTTCCAATTAGAGAATCCTATGACATCAGTACACTACAAGTAGAAGAACATATTAGAAAGTTCATGTTCTATGAGGAGGAATTATAAGTGAAAAATATTATGGAGATAAACCAAATAGGAAGTTAATAGAATTAATAACTATGAATAAAATATAACAGAAAAGATCAAAAATTATAGTTCAAGTGATGGTGAATCACCATCAGATAGTGATGATGAAATTTATTACTTATCAAGATGATACAAGAAATTATAAATAAATAATAAATTTCTCAAGAAATATAATTATATAGGTAATTATAAAATTTATGGTAATTGGATAAAATAGTGTAAGGATGATTCGAGTAATAAATTAACCTACTATGAATGTGAAAGAAAAGGAAACATCATAACAGATTGTCCTAAATAGAAATATAAAAAAAAGAGTTGGGAAAAAATTAAAATATAAAAAAATTATATGAAATGAACCAAGATTTCATTAGATCGTAGTTTAAGTGATTATTATTCTAGTTTAGATGATAAGGCAGACATGGGAAAAAAATGTTTCATGAAAAAAGATTTAAGGTACCAAATAATTTTCTTGAATCACATGAATATATTTGTAATCTTTATAAGAATGAAAATATTGATGAAAATATGTCCATTGATGATATATTTTAATAATATAATATTCTATAAGAACCAATTAATGAACATAAGTAAAAATATAAACGATTAAAAAAAGAATTCATTGTATACTCACATTAAATCTGATTTTTTATAAAAAAAATGATACGAATGAACATAAATTTAAAGAAACTAATTAACTATAAAAATCTAATAAAAAATTAAATAAGGATACAAAGTGATTTAATAATGGTAGAAAAAACTCTAACACATATTCTTGGTAGGAAAACTACTACTAAATATACCACTGGAATTGGTTACTAGCATGGAAATATATAATTTTATAAAAATAAATTTGTTCTTAGTTCATGTACTTCTAGTTCTATAATAAATTATTTTTATTTTTAGCTGAAAAAAGATATTAATTATAAAATCATAAAATATATTTATGGGAGACCAATTAATCAATTTTCGATTCCTAAATCACTTTTTAATAACATTTCTAGATATAAGAAAATATGGGTATTAAAATAATTTCTTCTTTATTTTTTTTTGTAGGAAACCTTCTTGAAGAGTACCGATAAGAAGTTATCGTAAATTTATAGTGGATGTTCCAGACACATGAATGTGGACTATTCATAATTCACTTAACATATTAATGTTTGTAGTGTACATTCCGTTTTAGTGACAACACTAAAGTTATGATAATTGGAATTGGTCAAATATATAATGTGATTACTATCTTAACTTATAAAGTATGACTTATTAATGGTTTAATATATAATATACATAGCATCTTATAGTTATTTAATTATGGTTATCTTTTATAGTATGAAAATAATTATTTCAATGTTTATGATTCTGAAAAAGTTTTCATTTATTGATTTGTGAAATGATAATGTTTATGATATTGATTTAAATTCATTACTTTCTCAAAATATTTCATTTTTAAGTGTATTTCGTAAATAGTATCTGGTTTAGAATAGAACACTAGTCCATTGACACCTACACTAATTGTAAAAGATAACTAGAAAAGGATTATTCAAGATCCCCCTATAACAGATTTTCTAACTAACAAAGTATGTAACCTATGCCAAAGAATGAAATAACACAGAATATATTTTAAACCAAATAAATAAGTATAAAATTATCAACCATTTATTTGGTTCACATAGAATTATCTAGAACCTCTAGATTTTCTAAAATAAATGGGAAGTACTATGATTATATTCTAGTAGATTCCTTTTTAGACACACCTGAGTATTCTTTCTAGATCACAATAGTGAATCTTGTTATTAGTTTTCCAAGTATGGAAAATTTGTGAACAACATTACTAGAATTATAATTTAATCATTAAGAAGGGATCATGGCCTTGAGTTTGAAAATCGATATTTTGAATCTCTATGATCACAACATGGATGTAGTAAAAAATATTTTTCTATCAGTACCCCATAATAGAATAGTGAAATAGGAAGAAGAAATAGAATCATTCAACAAATTTTTCAAGCCATGCTCAATGAGTATGATTAACTTATTTATTTTTGGAAAGAGGCTATGAATATAAAATTTTATATTATAAATAAACTTTTAATGAGACCACTATTAAAGACGACCACATATGAATTATGTAATGGTAGAAAAAAAAAGTTAATTAATTTAAATTTTATAGTTTTAATGTCTTTATAATCGATATAATCGACAATTTAGGTAAATATTTATCCAAAAGTGATGAAGGAATTTTCCTTTGATAGTACACATCCAATAAATAAATATTGGTATTTTATAAAAGGGATAATATTGTGGAAGAATATGTATATATAATGTTTTATGAAAAATATCCATAGGTTCCTAAGACACATTTAGAAAATCTTGAGTATTCCCTTTATAATTTAGAAATTAATACAACATTTAGCGATAATTTAATAAAACCTGATGAAAAGAACTCCAATTATGAGAAATTATTTGAATCTAAACCAACATAAGACACTGAAGTGTCAAAATCTTATATTCAAAGATCTTTTAGGGATCATAGATACATTAATTTAGATGTTAAATTAGGAGACCTAAATAGAGGAAGAAAAACAAGGTATTATCATATAAATCAAGTTGAACATCAAAAATTCTTATCACATCTTGACCCAAATAACATGAAAAAAGTAATTGGTGACGAAATATAGGTAATAATAATGGAGGATGTGATGAATATGTTTGAAAGAAATAATTTTTGGGAACTATTTGAAATACCCAAGTAATACATTAACATTGGAACAAAATGGGTATTTAGGAACATGGTATAATATTTAGGAACTATAACAAGAAATAAAGGTATATCGGTTGCATAAGGATACTGTCAAGAAGAAGGTATTGAATATGAGGAAACCTTTTCCATTGTAGCTAGACATAAATCCACTAGAATGTTTCTTTCCCATGCATTACATTTGGATTCCAAATTACACCAAAAGGATTTAAAGTTTGAGTTATTAAATGGCTATATAGTTGGGGGGTTTTTTGTTCAACAACCCCCTATATTTTAAAATCCTAACTTTTAAAATATATTTTCTAAATAAAAAAACATTTATATGGTTTAAAATAATCTCATTGATTTTGGAATGATATGATCAACTCAATTATAATTTCTAATTGTTTTCAAAAGAAATAGTTAATCCTAATTTATTTATTAAAATATTTACACATTTTATTTGGTAGTAAAAATCTTTGTGACTAATATTGTTTTTATATATTGGAGAAATTTTTTGGGTACTAAATTTTAAAAAATGATACAAAATAAATTTGAAATGAGATTGATGGGAGATTTTACATTCTTCCTTGGTTTTCAAATTTATCAAAAAAAGAAGGAATTATTCTAAATCAAAGAGGGTACACTAAATACCTTTTAAAACATTTTGGTATAGATATTACTAAAGGTTTTGATACACCCATGACTACAATATATAAACTAGATATTGATGAATGTTGGAAATTACTTGAATATACTACTTATAGAGGTATGATTAGATGTTTACTATAATTATCTACTATCCAAGAATATATTATATTTAGTTTCTATATGTGTGCTCATTTTCAATGAAATCCAAAAGAATTAAATTTTCTTATTGTGAAAAGGATTTTTAAATACCGTAAAAGTACAACCAAAATTGCTCTATTTTATTCTAAAAGGAAAATTTTGGTTTAGTTTGTTATTTAGATTTTTATTTTAGTGGTCTTAAAGTTGATATAAATATAACATATAAAACATATCATTTTTTGTGTAATTATCTAGTTTCTTCATGTAGTATGAAACATAACTCTATTATATTATCCACTTATAAAGCTAAGTATATATCAATTGGATGTTTCTGTGGGAAAATTATATGGATGAAACAAATATTACTATAATATGGATATCAATTTTAAAAAGTACCTTTAAATAGTTAAAATATAAGTGTGATAAATATTTTTATGAATAAGGTATCACATTCTAGAACAAAACACATTGATATAAGACATCACTTTTTGAGTTATCATTTTAAAAAATGGGATATAACTATTGAATTCATCGAAAATGAACATTAGATTTCTGATATATTAAAAAATAATTTGAATATTGAGAGAATAAATTATATGAAATATAATTTACGTATGATAAATTAATTAAAATTAATTCCATTTAGTTTTTTCCTTTGTAATTATTTATATTCTTGTTATAGTTTATTAAATATATGTCAACCACAATTTTCATAATGTAATAATGAAGTATGTTTTACATAGTTAGTATACCGACTATGAGTTTTTGTTTATAAAATTAGCAAACCTACTATGAAAAGTTGGTCATGTTGTTAGTATATATACCATGTATGTTAACTCACAAATTCACTATAATTACCGTTAGTGTTTACTAACTTAGTCACTACTAACCTACCTAGAATGTTTTATTCATATTATTTGTATACCTACTATGAGTTCATGATTAGTATACCTACCATATATTTGATATTATTTATATATGATCAATATGCTTACTATATCTGTTTGATACATAGAATTTTTTTATGTAAATGATTTTGTGTGATTTGGACTAAGTTTGAAATTATTTTAATCCCTGAATTATTGAATTTTATAATTTGACCAATAATTAAATTCAATTAGAATATCAATACAAAAATCACCTTTCTTCATTTTGACATCTTACAGGCTACAAAACCCCTCTCTAACGAGATGCATTTTGACCAGAATCTTCCAGTTTCAAGCCTATCTCAAAAAACCAAGCCTTATGAGAGTGATTTAAATCCCAAATTCCAAGGGTGGAGTGTTATATGGATCCCAAACCTCTAGTAAAATATCCTCATACTATGAAATCTTTGAAAATAAATATAATTTTCAGTAATGTTGATAAGATGATGAATATTCATCTTCTCATTCATCCAGTTTATATAGAAAAAGAAGTCGATGTAAATTGGTTATAATTAAGAAAATAATTGGTTTGAAATGAAATTAAGAAGCAAGGATACGATATTTGGTTTAACATAAATGGTAATTCGTTATACCCAAAATTGGTGAAGGATTTTTCCGAAAAACTAAAATATTTCTATTGAGAGAATAATGATATTGTTAAGATGATTATTATTGGTAAATTTCTTGATATATCTTTGCAATGATGCGAATATTTCTTCGGTGAGCCACATAATGGATAATTTTAGGATTAGAGGATCACATATCGAAGAAAACATGATCTATTTGAGTTTAAAAATGATTTTGATTAGTTAACTGGTAATGTAACCCCTAGAATACCAACTATTATTGAGATTAGTGGTCAATGTATACTACAGGTAAAATTAACACAACATATAATCTATCCCATAAAATAATATTTAAGTATCCTTTTTCCTTAATATTTTTTTTCTAATTATTTTTATTTAATGATAAATCTATGTACATATGTCATGAGATATATGTTTCAGTTGTGTAATCCTACTTTAATGTCTATTTTTTACATTATTCAATGATTATTTAATCCTTGTTGATGTTTAATGGATTAGTTCTTGAGGGTGAGTAAAGAATATCTTCATCTAGTTTGTATCATTCTCATAAAATCTATATGTAAATAACAGTCAACTAGAACCCATGGAAAAGGGAGTGGGAGATCGACATATAAAATTTATATGATATGTTTTATAGAGTAAAGTAATTATTTAGAACAAGGAATCATGTGAATCAAATTCTTGAACATGATGTCGGGTATTAGTATTTGGATGATGATTTTTTGGAATGAAATAAATAGAAAATGAGAATGTATAGGAAGAAGAAGAAGAAGTATTAGAAGAATATGAAATGGTGGATCTTAGTGAAAAAGACAGGGAGGCTCATGAGGATACCTTGAACTTAAATCCTATCATTTATATAGAAAATCTTACTCAACTTTATGTCTACCCTACCTTGAGTATGAAATTTAGTCCGAGAAATTGGTTGATACAAAAAAATATATCAATGGATATAGGTCTACGTTGGATGTGTCTTTTGAAACTAATGAAGTTGAAGGTTGTTTAAATGGATATATAATTATTAAAAGTACACCCAAACCACTTGTTAATTATGTTAAAGGGAAAAAGTTTCCTATGTATCTTGTTTCTGTGTTGGACTATCTAGAAATATATAGTGATGATGGGGGAATTCCACCTAGAAAGTGTGGACTTGCAATCCCTTCTTCTGGAGAGTTCAAGAGGGATATCTTATAACAGCCATAAATTCTAAAGAAATGATTGAGGTATCTTGTATGAGACCCTAATTTGAAAAAAAATCTAGGATATATTTAGTGGTACTCATACCAAATATGGAGGGGAAACCAAGTGAGTTGATGCTCCTGGTGAATATGTTGAAGAACATGAATCGATTGTTCATGAGGAAGATGTAGATGCTAATGAAAAAGTTGTAGATCTATTTGATAAAGTGGAATTAGTGGAGGTTTTAACTACTTTTAATGGTAGAAAATATTTTTATGATATATCCACCTCTATTTATTATACATTAATTGTCACTAAGTATGATTTTAATGAATTCAAATTAGTTCTTATGGATTGTTTCAAGTATGCTTTTTAATCTTTCTAACTTTTTGGAGCCCACTCATGAAGAACACATTAAAAGATATGTGATGTTATTTGTTTCTCATATTCAACATAAATTCCATATTGAGAATAATTTATTTAGAAATTAGGATGATAATTTTAAGGACCATATATAATCATTTCAAAATAGATCTATTTAATATGGTGTTACAGTTAGATCATAGATTCATGAATGCAGTGTATCAGTATGCTTCTACTGCTATACCTCCCCCTGCTCCTCAAGTTCATTAATCTCATGATGAAAAGAATAAGATAAACCCAATTAGAGATGATTTAAAGTTTATATTTATGGAATTAAAATTTATATGAGAAGTTGGGTTTAATAGTTTAAAAACAGATGTTTCTAAAACCTTATCCCTAGTAAGGGACGATGCCAACACTTCTAGGAAAGATAAAGATACCATAAATATGGTTATTTATTATGACCTATGAGTAATCATCAAAAATTAATATTTAAAATGGTATGTTCAAAACCCTTCCATTGATATCAAAATTCTTTCATTGACCCATGATTTTAAATCTCATGTTGAGAATCTCATGCGACTAACACAAATTTTGGAAGCTTCCATGGAAAATATGGATGATTTTCTTCAGGATTTGGAGCATGGTTCACAGGATGCTAGTGATTTTACCCAAATTATGAAATGCAACCTTTAGATTAATCATACTACAATGTTAGCTTCTCCAACCATTCCTCTAACTCTAGATCATGTAACTACCTCCTATACCATCAATACTTTTGGCATGTCTCCAGGAAAGGTACATGTGAATCTAAGAAATGTTTTCGACAACATAATAATTAGTGGTGTTGATTATACATGTACTACTTAGAATACCTAGTTTTACCATTCTTCTACTACAAAGAGAAATTATCCCATCCTTCATTTAGATTTAAGGGATGTCCAAAATTCTTATTCTGAGCATAATTCTTAATAGAGAAATCTTATAGACCTCTTTATAAAACATTGTTGAAATATATATACACTAATTCATTTTATTCTTATTGGTGTTTATGATTTTTTTTATTTCTTACTCACTTTGTTATAATCAAAAAAGGTGAACTAATAATAACTATAATAAATTAATTGATTTCCTTTCAAGTTTAATAACCTCTAAGATATTAGATAATAATTGTTTCACTTTATTACAAATTTACTTTTGATACATTCCATTTAATTCATTTTAAATGTCACGGGTTGTGATAAAAAAAGAGGGGGTTTATTAGATTATATCATCACCTCCTTTTTTAATGATCAAAAATCATGTTTATAATGTTATTAATAATTCTTTTCTGTTAGTAAATAGTTTTGTGTACAAATTTAAAAAAATTTATATTTCTAAAACTTACCATAAAAACCTATCATTTTTGTAATATAGTTACCATGAAAAGAGTTTGAACTGAATTTGAAGGTCATGTTACCATGTGGAACCTACCTTATATTGTACATAAGCTGAAATAATGAATAAAGAACCTACCACGTGTTATATGTGAAAATTTTCTCCAAGTCATTAACATAATGTGCATTGAATATGAACCTAACATGCATTGAGAATCAACCTACCCCATGAACAATAAACCTACCATGTTATAGGTAAGATAATATTTTTGGTTAATATATGAAATATGTATATATATATTTACCGTAACTATAAAAAAATCCAACTACTATAAGTACAAACAATGTTATTGTGTGAAGTAATGAATCTACCACGTGATAGAGTAAAGTGACCGCATGAAGAAAGAAGATACCACATTAAAAATGACTAACCAAAGGAATAAATGAAGTGAACATGAAAAGTTACCATGTCATCAGACCATGAAAACCAATCATGAGGTCTGGTTACCATGTTTTATGTTAAGACACCATACCTAGCCTAACTTTCCAGTGGAGTATTTTCAAATATCCAATTCTTAGTTTCTGAAGCATTAATTGAACCATCAAAGTAATTAATGATAAATTGATTTCCCTCCAATAGATATTTTATAAGGATTTCTGATTAAGAGGGATAAATAATCATGTTCTATGAATGTGTGGGGTATACAATGAGAAATAATAGAATATACACGTGAAATCTTTCCATACTGAGGATTCATTCTGAACTATTCACAACAATATGTTTTGTTTAACCTATTATGCAGCTTGATTGATATCCTTGCAATTAAAAATTTAAGGACTCTTGTATAATTGATCTTATTTTGACTGAGCTTCACCACATGTTTTCATATCTCTTATCATTATCTTTCAATTTATGCTTAACATTTGAGATGTTATTTACCACTCTATTTTTATATAAACATAGTCTCGTATACAAAAAACAAAGTGTACTAGATACTCTCTTTGAAATTACTTTCATCTATATTCCTATGTATGACTATGATAGGTATTTTGTGTGACTAGGAATATTTTTTCCGAAGGAGAACCGTGGAAGGGTATTTCTTCTTAGAAAACCCTATGTGATGTTGGGTAAAAACCCTAATCCTAGTTGTGGAACAGTTTATTTAATAATAAAAAGGATAGAAATGGTGATTTATATGTGGAGGGGATTATGAATTTAACTTTAGACTAAACCCATTTTTTAATTTATGCTATGTAATTTTATATTTTGTTTTTAATATTTTAAATAATAAACAAGTATCTTTTTTAAATATAAAAATTATACTTTGATTTAATTATTATATTTTACATGTGTTTTATATATAGTGTTTGTTACTATTATATTAGTTTTAAAACTCAAAATCTTTTAAAATTATATTGACTATGTTTTAATCAAATATTCAAAAACAATTTTTAAATAAAAACATATATAATTCTAGATTTTTAGTTAACTAGGTGTATTTTATAAATTGGGAGATTTATGTTTTAAATATTTTTAATAAATATTTTAATTTGAAACTCAATTAACCACCCTATTGTGTGTTCGACTTCGAACAATAATATTTGTATTTCCACCAGTAATTCTTGGCTAATTGAATAATTTTATTTTCCCCAATGATATTGGTATGGGTGGAGATGCATATTTTCTCTATCATCCAATAATTAGTGTATAAATGGTGAATTACCAGTTCAGGTGCATATAAAGTGTTTTATGATTACTGTCTATTATATGATATTTCATGGTTAGCCTTTTTATTTATAAAACCCTTAGGAAGTGATATATGGGTAGCTTGATGTGGTTTATTTATGATTCTATCTATGTGATTGATGAAATCCGAGTTATTTAAATTTAATTTTTTTCATAATATGAAAAATATTGACTAAATATTTTCTTTGGGTTGAACCCCTACATAGGATGAACATACTGATTATTATTATACTCACCCATGTATGTACTCTTGGGAGATGACCAAATTTTATCCATACCGATCTTATGATAATGAGGATGAATGGCCATGGAGCTGGTAAATTATTATAGATATGGGCGACTAGTTGTATAGAAATCATTTTTATTTCCACACTCATAATTATTGTTTTTAGGATGCCACCTACTAGGATGTGTCAGTTTTACTCATTATTACGGGTTATACAAGTTGGCAGATTGTTTGGGTTTACCTTGTACTCTAATTTTTGTTTTGTAATAGGTACATTGTATCATTGATTTTTTATATTTATGAGCATGTTATTTACTATTTATGAATGCTTACGAAACTTAAGGTGGATTTTAGTCTAATATAATAGGTGACATGTACATCTAGAGCTAATGCCTCGTAAGATTGTGCAGACACCTCAGTTTTATTCAGTTTCCCCTATCCTAGTAGAGGCCGGCTCGGGGAGATCACTTGCTGATAAGTCTGAACGTGAAATATATTTTATATATATATATATATTATTTTTGTGGTATGGTTACTATTAAATGAGTTGAGTGATATTTGGTGCGAGTAGTTTAAAGATAAGTAACCTATTAGGATAGTGTTGCATCATACCTAATAAAATCAAAAACCAATCTACTAAAAAAACTATAAATAAATAAAAAAACTAAAATTTGTATGATTAATAATTAATTTTTGATAATAAATACATTTTAATAAATAAATGTCAAAATTTCATTTATATTAAAAAATTTGTTAATATATTAATACATATTTCTATGGTGGTAGTAACATGGAAATAAGTGTGCTATCATTGTCACAAACTGTGATAATAGGCCAACAACCATGATCTATGATGATGGAAATATACCACCTTCACAGAGAACCAAAATAGTAGATCAATTTCCATTTTGTAAAACTAGTACAATAGAACCCTACAAACATAGTTTTCCTCAAACATGGACATAGAACTACTTCAATGACAATAGAGACCAAGTTCACCAAAAATCCCAGTCGTCTCCTACAACCATGGTATAAGAAATATTTACATGATATTGTATTAGTTTAATATGTATTTTACTATTAGTGTATGTGACATCACATACTACATTAATATCACACCAAGATCAAAAAATATATCGTAAAAAAACATGAATATCATATAGGGTGATATATCTCATATCATACTAAGAGATTTTTGTTAGTTAATTTTAGCATAAAAGTCTAGATTGTGTAACTAGACTAATAAACTTGTTTCTTCACCACTTCACCTTTTAACTTGGGTGATCTAGTTTGATTTTAGTAACTACGATAAAAATATATTTTTATTTTGGTTATTAAAATATTTAAATCATATTAAATATTTAAAAATGATTAAACAAATTATAATTTGTTATGAAAGTAATAATATTTCATTTAGTAAATAATCAAAAATGGTATTTTTTGGATATTATAATATTTATTTAAATAAATAATATCCCATAACATTATAAATGGAATGTGAGTTTTAATCTGCCAATCTTGAAAAACATTATTTTAATTTCACCAGAAAAAAATTTAATAAATGTTTTAATTTTTACATTAAATATTATTTTAAAAATATGATTTTTATCAGTTAGAGGTTTTCATTAATTACCTACAGGGCTAACCAAAATTAAACCATTATAAAAATCAGAGAAGTGTGATTTATTAATTAAAATATTTCTAGCACAGAGTCATGTTTGAGACCACGGGATGGTGAAATTAGTTATTTTAGATTCTCAAAATAATGAAATTTATTATATCTGAGTAAAATATAGGGGAATGGAAGAGTTTAGTTTGGAATTCAGTTTGAATAAAAAATGAAATCAAGGCAGATTGGTTGTTTGGAAATCAATTGGAAAACGTAATGAGATTGTTTTTTATACATATGGTTTGGGTGAAATTGGATTTATAAAATCATTTTATTAATTCATGGTTGGCCTAAGAGTCCAGATGAGGGGATATAATGGTCTGGGTATCCCCTACTTAGTAAAAATGACATATTTCACTTGGTCTAGTAAAATTAGTTTTTTCGAATCACTATGTTAATCAAGATACCATATTTAAAACTAATTTACATTGATTACCCAATGGTCATGGTATCATTTAAGGAAACCAGTTTGAAAATTGGGATATGTTATTTTTATATTAAAAAATAAATGGTCATGAATTTAAGAAAGATAAAGCGGTTGAAAATTAATTTGCAAATCATTACTATTAAAATCACGATTAAATTACATATAAAAATCCAATGAACCATCTACCATAATATATATTACATTAGAACATGGTTTGAATTTTCCCATCATTCTAATAAGGATAGAGTATGAGAGAACGTGATAAAAAAAATTATAAAGAAGAGAGGATATGTAAACTTTATGAGGGCCCTATACATCATAATTTATTGCCCTGATCATAGGTCTCTGGATTGATCCATGGTAGTAGATGCTTATACCACAATTTATAGATATCTAGGGTTTCTTGGGTAGCATTAATTTGTTCCATAAATTCATCAAAAGAATTCTTCAGTCATTAATAGTGATCTTAGACCATTTCAAGTTACAAAAGTGGTTCTCTCTACCATTTATCATCAAACATAGCAGTTTCAGGCCTTTTCAAAACATTTTCCATCATAATCCATGGTTTTACATCATATTATTTCATAAAAGTTAATTCTAAAAGTTAGTTAACGGCTTAAAAATATGCTTCAAAATTTTCATGGTGTGTCCTAACATTTAACCTATGTGTCTTGCTATTACAGATGACCTTTTTCTCCCTTGTGTTTTTTTATTCCTAGATTGTTCTTACGCTTTATTGACCAATAATTTTACATCGTAAACTGTACATTTATGATGTAATTGATTATTTATGGCCCCTGAAACTCTATTTCCCCATGAATCATCAGTTATGACCCCCCCGCCACATCCTATGATCATCCATTGTTTTGAAAGACATCTTTTGATGGAAATCATTTCCATTTAGGATCCTTTTGAACATTTCCCTAAATATTTTTATCCTAAAAAATATGATATATTCCATTAAATAACTTGAAATGAATTAATCATTTAATTCATAAAATTATTTCATTTTAACATCCAATATTATGTGTTATATTCTCATACAAAATCCCCCACATATGAATTTAGACATGTCCACAAGAATGGAATCATAACAAACTCTAAAGGAAAGTCACCCTAAAATTATTTAAATTCATGGTTAATAAATTAAATTAATAAAATGGAAAATTAAAATGTTTTAGGATCATATATGAAAATTTATAAATTACTCACTTTTCAAATAATTAAATCAAAAAATTAATTTAATTTTATCTTCTTGAAAAAACCACAACTTTTATTCTTCCATTTTTTTAAATTAAATATTAATATTATTTCTATTTTCAATTTAAATCAAATTTAATTTTTCCATTCGCCGTCAACGTAACATGTGTAAGGGAAATTCAACTCATACCTCAATAAAATGTCACCTACCATAGGCTTTTAAGGCATCTAGAATCTCCACCATATAATAAAATCAACCAAAATAATAATGATGGCTTATTCTTAAGTTCAAATGACTAGAAGACATTGTATAGGAAGGTAAATGATATAAAACAACTAAAGATCAAAAAGGAGGGTTGAATCTAAAGTAATTTTTATGATACAAAAATAAATAAACTCATTAAGAATCTCCTTTACAAATTTCATCTCTAAACCCCCAAAAGGATCAATATGGGACCATGAAAAAATTAAGAAGGAATGAATCACCTTATCTTGCTCTTTTTTTGATGGATGTTATTAAGAAAATTCTAACGTCCATCATCTAACCACCTATGATCAAAAGATTATCAGTATGAGAATGATGATTTTTGACCCCCCCCCCCCAACTCATAACCAATTTTTAATTATTATAAATATATTTATCATGTTTTTAACAAGAGAGGTGAATAATAAAGTACCATGAATACCACATGGACTCCCCCAAATTAGAATAATCTCCCCAGTGAAGCCTCATCACCATTGAATATCCAGATCCACTATAGAAAATATACCCCCATACTTATTCTTTTTTAATATAATGTAATTTACCATTAGTAGGGTATGAATAGATATGGTAAGCTTGTAACATGGATCTTTTCCAAAAAAGTTATTTTATGGATTCAGCGGGCATAGAAAGTATTAGTCTATGTTAGAGAAAGGACAGATGGATAAAAACGGATTCCTCAATCATATTAAAAGTCATTATGTCTTCTCATAGAATTGATAAGATTCAAGAAAAATGGAAGATAACATTCTATATTCTCTCAGGAAATATTGTAAATAAATATATTGGAACATTTTGTTTAAAAAATATATATGTATGTGAAAATTTTTGGGATAATCCCCCATCAAATTGAATTTGAATAATAAAACTATTTAATGAACATATAATATATTCAAAGAAGTCCAAATCATAGAAAAATTTCACCTAAAAAAAATAAATATGTTTCCCTAAATCCTAACTTTATAAATCCAAAACCACATGATTGTTTATACTAATTATTTCCCCCATTGTTTTCATTAAAATGTATTGAAAAATAAATTTCAATAATGGATTGAAATTATCATAAGAAGTTTATTTATCCTTGTTCAATTTATTATGGAATGATTCATGAAAGGGAATTAATTTTGTTGTTAGAACTATAAAGTAAATAAATGTGGGGAAAAATTGAGAAATACGTAATTTAAATAATATCTTATGTTTCAATACTACTTTAATTTTGGCTATATAGGTTTTGTCTCCTCCATAATCATGATGTTTATCACCCCTGAGGATTCATGTCATGTTACTCTAATGTTTCTTAATGGTATTGAAATATTAGAGTATACAAGTAAAAGTGTATTCCATTTTTAGTGAAATTTGAAATATTTTGGGGATTTCAGGCCCCTAAAACTAAATAATTTTTTTTTTAAACATGGGTTGCCTCCCAAACGTGAATTTTTTTACATCATTTTAAATAATTAATATCTAAATAGAATTAAATATACTATTAGTACCTATTGTACATTTTAAAGCCTAATGGAATTAGTCACACCTCTAGTTATAGTGTTATAAACCCTCATCTTCCCTTAATTATTGTGTATATATTTAATTTAAGTATACTCATATATGAAATAAAATTCCTCATGTACTTCTTCATGTTCAGTAATAATCTCAACTTAGGGTATTTTGTTTTCTATAGTCTCATATGATTCTATAATGTCATAATTATTTATTTATCTGTGTATATTGAAACATAATTTCTCTCTACATTCTATTATACAAAGTTCTCTACATTTTATGTCTACAAGAGCACAATTAGTGTCCCAAAATAGTCTTTCCAAAATGAGGGGTTTCCATTACTATTCTATATCTAGAACCAAGAAATTCACATAGATTTTTATTAATTTGATAAACATTTCTTTAATTAGTTATCATAGGAATATCACTATTGAGTCTTCCACATGAAGTCAAATTATTGGGGGATTAAGTCATTTTAATTATAGGATTTTTAATTGCGTATATGGAATAATATTAATTCTTTAACCTTAATCACACAAAGAATTTACAAATTTTTTATCCCTAATAAATGTAAGAACTGAAAAGGTACTCAGATCTTCCTTCTATACGGGTAGGTCCTTTGATATTACCACTGAACATTCATGTGTGACTGGTATGATTCCAATTTCCTCTAGTTTCCTTTTATAATCCATCATCCCTTTCATGAATTTTTTATTGGTTAATTTTTTTGTGAGATCTTCTATAAAAAGAATATTAATATAAAATTTTTCAAAGAGTTCATGGAATTTACCTTTATATGTTTCAATCATCCCTTATGCTGGCCATATGAAAGAGGACGTATAACAACCTAGGATTTTCATACATGTATATCCAAAATTTTTAGATAAATAATCAATACACTGCATAACCATATGCATTACGAGCATACAATTTTATTCTCTTTGGTGACTATGTACAAAATCTTCTAATTTTGTTAAATATCTTCAACATCTCGAATAAAGATATTCCACTTTATAAATCATCAAAAACATGCCCTCCTTAGAAAATTTCTTTATAACTTGGGGAATTTAAACATAATAAAGGGTGAGCATTGATGCCAAATAATGGTAAACAAGAGAGATATATAAACATAACATGAACATACGAATATGATAACTTGTGAATAACATTTGAAAACCATAAATTACATATAAAAATCATAATGTTTAGTCATGAAATAATTAATGATAGTTCATAAGAGAAGACATATAAGTAAATCAAAGAACATGCTCTAGGAGAGCATAAAATTGGTATAATACCTGGAATTTTATCATATAAAGTAGGTTATTATATTGTGAACATGTATAATTGGTGAAGGGTTCACTAATTAATTTTAAGAAATGAAATATATCCATCAAAAATATTATTGATATGAATCTAGGTCAGAAACTAATATTTTGGACATGAAATATAGGTATACACAAAACACTATTAAGTTGTAATCAAGTTCACACATAACATTGTGAACAACTAATCACGTTCACACATTACATTGTGACCATCTAAGCCGGTTCACCGATAACATTGTTAACATGTAATCAGGTTTATGCATAACATTGTGAACATATAATAAGGTTCTTACATTAAATTGTGAAAATATAATTATAGTCACACATAACATATTGAATATTTAACCTCATTCACACATATCACATTTACTCATGAGTTATCTATTTTTAACAAATGCATTTTAGGGAGATATATGTCCCACCATTAAAATAATGAAAATCATATGTATGTGTGCCATAATATCATAAAAAATTAATCATATCATAAAACATCAAATAAAATTGGTTTCAAAATAATTTTTTCATATTATAACATATCAAAAAATGGGCATGTTTCATAATGAATTCATCATTTCATCATAGCTTAAACTGCGGAAAAGGAATCATGTTTTAAAATAATTTTACCATGGTATAACCTATGGAAGAGAAATCAGTTTCATAAAAACCTCATCATAATAATCTATTTGAAGAAGGAATTTTAATTTAATCCTTCGTTTATATCCTAAAAAATCATTTTTTACATAAAATGATCTCATCTTAGAGAGAGAATGATTTCAAAAGATCACTGGGACCATTTCATGAGGAAAATAGACTTTCCAATTTAGAAAACACTTTTTAAATCACAAAAAATTTTGAAAATAATTTTCTTTGTAAATAATCTTGGAAAATTATAAATTAATATTAAATGAAAATAATTTTCATGATGGTCGAAATTTCTATTCATACCATACATGTTAGAAGAAATTTCCATTTCACATTTTCAGTAAAAGATATACAAGAATTGTTTGTAAAAAAGTGAATATTTCTTTCAAATTTTAATTTAAAAAAGAAATCATAGGTAAAAGTTTATTTAATGAATCATTTGTGGAATTTTTTTTTAAAAACATTTTTAGAAAACATGGGTTTGAAATAAAAATGGGGGTACAACCAAAGAGATAAATAAACATAATTTTTATTAAAATCATTTTTTGGATCTATTGATTAAATAAATTAAAGAATATGAAGGAAAAAACATTATTATAATGATATAGACATATGATAAAAACATTCTTGAGTTTATTGAGTGATATATCATAATAGTACATCATTGAAATCATAATAATTAATAATCTTGATAAATGATGGGATTGTATCCTTAAACCATTACCACATTGGTATCATTGAATTGTAAGAACCATGAAAGAATAAATTTAAATTCAACTTATAATATCATTAAAATAATTAAATTCATGATATAACATGAATACAGGGTAGTATGTACCCACACAGGAGAAATGAATGGTGAATTTTCATATGTCCCCAAAAAAAGAGACTCAAAATCTATTATCTTAAGTATTAACATCCTTAATACATGTGTGACCCCCATATATAATAAATATAAGTTTATTATACATCTATTATCAAAGAATAATTATATATATATTTATCATATATGATTTATGTATGACCATTTATTACCCTTTCAGTTACAATTCCTTGTTAAAATCTCGTGTTGGGTAATAACTGCTTTGTCTTCTATATATGATTTTTTTATTTTTTGTCCCCTTACATTGATCATGGAAACATAATATCCATAATAATAATACTGAAATAATTATAATATTTATAATTCAATTATATGTTTTATACAAATCATGGAATATTATTTTTTGTAAATGAAGTATGTTACAATCCAAGAGATGGTAGGATATACATACGCATGTGTAATGTTTCCATTTTTCACTAAACACTTTGTAAAGGGGTAAAGTAATATTTAATCACTATATATTTATCAAAATTCCATAATTATAGTAATTATTCTTTAAATATAATTATTCATATCATCCACGTGATTTGGTGACTTAAATAGGGAGCCACATTGCTTTCTGAATGCGGTAGTTCCAACATATATGAACAAAATTATAATATTTCAGTGAGTGAAAATGTAAAAATAAAATGATATATTATATTTTAATAATGAAAAATATTCTATTAATATCATAATACATTAATTTATATCATATATATTCATTAATTTCATCTTTATTATCTTCTGTGTAAGGCGTTAGTGAGAACAAATCACATCAGTTTGCATGGTGGTAGTCTGTCGTACACACGAACGATGTTATCGTATTCCCTGCATGACAAAAATTTTAAAATTTATTTATTATATAAAGAATCCAAAGGTATAATTATGTTATAAATATCATTTTTATAATTTATATCCATAATCATACCCAATCGTAGGAGTTTTTAATGCAAACATAACATCTATTCGAGAGGTGGTAGACCAGCGTATACATGAATGATAATTTTGTAATCCATTTGATAAAAGTGAACATCATTCAAGGTCAAGAAATTAACATAATAAAATAAAGTTATATATAAGGTACTTATGTTATTCTATAATCATGGTTTAATAATAATTGAATGAGATGGAGTAATAAATAAAATAAAAATGATCATTAGAGAATGATACCTATTATTTGGGTATCCTCCTTTGGATTTCACCAAAATACATACTAGGATGGATTTATGAAAATAATATTTCTTATATAATGAGATTATGGAGATTATAAAGGTATTTATGTAGTTATTATATGATATGAAATGGTTTGATGTCTTGAAGAAGAGAGGAGTTGGGTAGTCTTTTATAAGTGAGATGAGTGGCACCCATGTATTTCTTGAAAAGAAAAAAGGGTACCTATGTATTTCACATTCCAAAAGGGTTATTAATGAGAATTTTACATTATAGGGTCTAAATATGGCCAAAAAATAAATCTTATTCATGTTTTTAAGTCATTTTAACCCTCATCATTTTAGTTGAACCACAATGTAAACCCATTTTTACCTTAACCATGATAATTAATTTTTACATATTTCACAATTAATTTTGGTCAAACATTAAGTTAAAATTATTATATAATAATTTTTTTTATTCTAAATATTTAATTCATTTTTATAAATTCAATTCATTGTTGTTTCAAAATATAAATTAAAATTAATCTCATAGAACGGATGAGAAAGAGGGGTTTCAATGAGAAAAATGTTAAAATGTTTATAATGTTTTTATATCAGAATTTAGAATGAAAATTATTTAAAAGAAATAAATTGGATTAATAGATATATAATTGTAATAATGTTTTGTTGAAAATTATTTGATATATAATTTAATATTATTAATATTTCACATAGAAAAACTGTTTTCAAGTAAACTTTAGTATTTATCACTATTGAACAAAAATTCAGTCTTTTCAAGAAATTAAAAAAAGTTCAACCTATGATATTTTTTACATGATGATTGAAAAAGAGAAATTTATTTTTTCATATATGATTATAATATTTTAGAAAATAATTTTATAAATAATTGTGAAAAATTCCAAAAAATTGTTTTAAAAAAAATATCATTTAAACATAAAATTCGATTTATTCTTACCTCTTGTATTGAAAATAAATAAGATGAATATTAACCATTTTATTTAATATATAATATAAAAATTTAATTAAAATAATTTAACAAATGTGTTTTGTTTAATTTATTATGGAAAAAAGTGTTTGTTTTCAGAAAAATTGTATTTTAGAGTAGTTTTTATTTTTATTCCAAATTAATAGGTAACCAAATAGTTTACTTTATATAAATGTGTAAACCACATATTCTCATAATTTAGTTAATCCTATTAATATGTTCAATTCCAATATCTAGTTGTTAACTATTTTAAATAATAATATTTTAATAGTATGCCAGGGTTCGTTTAAACTATGAGATTCATTTGGTGAACGCTATAATTGGTGTTATGTGTAACATAGGGTATACTCAGTGTCACGTAAAGATAAAAAAATTTCAAAAAAATTAGATTTATTTAAAATAAAATATTTTAAAAAATATCAGGGTGTTAAATTATAACCCCTTAAAATGAATTTCTTCCTCAAAATTAATCACTTTGATAACATTAACTGAGGATAATTCTACCTCAATAAATCCTCAGGTTATAATGCAACGTCCCCAAGCAAGTGGTTTCGTTAAAAAATATTGATCGTGTGAGTGGCCTTGTTTCATAGATATTATCTATACGATCTAGAATCTCCACATATTGTTTCTTATAAGAATGATTAACCTCTCGTGGTACAACCATTGAGTTCAGTAAACATGATTGATCAGGTATGTAAATCCTCAAGATAGATACATGGAATAGATTGTGAACCTAATAGATTTTTGGTGGAAGTGACAAATGTTAAGCTACTATCCTGATATGACCATGTATTTCAACACGATCTATATACTTGGGGCCTATTTTACCCTTATTTATAACGTATAAAATTTCTTAAAACCACTTCCTCAACAAATTAAAATTATAGATAATGTCAATGATTATAAATATAACATTTCTCCCAAATTTATTCTCCACTTATATTTTTTTTGGATACCGATGAACTTCCTTCCCATTTTATATCCCAAAGGATTTACTTCTACAACTTCATTTCAAAATTATTGATATCTAAACTTATTTCCACAAAGAGCTTCATAATAATCAATTTAAATACCCAATTGAATGATATTGTAGCAATAAAAATCAACATGGGTAAGGTTTTGATAACAACCACCTTTGAAATCCAAATAACTATATCTTTGCATATCGAAGGGGTTTAAATTTTTCTTGAACACTAATAATTTTTCTAAGGATTACACACAATTATAAAACCCAACTCAATGTCAAGATAATGATAATTTATTCTCCAAAACATTGAGGTAAATTTCATGTCCTGATTAGATACAATTAAATGTGGAACTTCATAAAACCTTACCACTTTCTTAATGAATTTTATGGAAAGAGGACGTAGAGTGAAATATCCTCTGGTAGCAATGAATTGCGATTAAATAGGAAAGTGATTAACTAAAACACATAATTAACTCAACATCAAGATCAATACATACCCCAAAGGTTGAAGATTCTTTACTCATATGCCCACAAACTGTAATGGAATTTCTCCTCAAATTAAATTTTTACTAAAACATATATAAAACAAATTGGATGTATTGAATTAAATTTATCTTAAAATATCCTTAATCTTGATAAAACCCAATAACATAAAATCGCAAAAAATGGGTGTTAATTAATTTTAACATATGATCAACCATAAACTCATAAAACAATGATGTTATCCATAACTCTTCAGTTAATCTTAAATGGATACATATATACTTACAAATTTTAATTAACCATTTATTAATTATATAATCTCTTATCTTATACTAAAAAATTTCATTGAAATATTGAATTTTTCCTTATAATAATATAATATAAAATATCATTTCATTATTCCAAAATCTAGGTCGTGGAAGATAAACACATGAATTTTTACTAAAGGATGAAAAAAAAAATTCTCATAGTTCTCATTCATAAAAATTAAAACATTAAATTACCAACAAAGGAGGGGATGATAAGTGGTCCATAATTATAATGATTCACTCTATCCATTATGTTGACATAATGTTTCCCATTATACTTTTTATTCAATGGTTATTGTGTCTTATCATCAAAATTATCCCTTCGATTGGTGGATTTATTTTCATAATACTCAAACTCCTTACTATTGAGGAACTTTAGCGTGGGTGGTTCATTCTGTTTAGTTATATCTTCATTTATTTCATTGAATTTATCCTTCACAATAATTCTATATTATTTTGAAGGATGGAAACACTTCCCACACTTGAAGTATATTATTGTTCCTTTTGGGAACTCACAATTGTTCTCCTTACTATAGTTTTTCCTATTAGAAGTTTGAAAGTTTATCTTCTAAATAAGTGACATATCATATGAATTACTATGGAACACCATCTTCGTTTTCTTACCATCATAACAAAGATGGTTTCAAGCTTCTATTTTAATTTTTAGTGCACACTGATTGATTTATTCATTGCATACAAAGTCTTCTATGGATATCACCTATTAGATATTTGGTTTTTAGGCACTAACTAATTTGTCAACAATACTTTTAGGATGAATGATAATTCTATATGAGTACCTCACAAGTATTGTAAAAGTTTCTTCTTTGGAAACAATAAATTCATGATCCGTTTTATTAATCTTAATGAATTCATTCTATATTTTTATATAAATCATAGGAGGAAATTACTTGTTGAAAAAATTAACCTTTTCAACCCATCAACTTTATGAAGTAAATTTATTCTCATTGCTATATATCCTTAGTAAGAGCCCCCTAGTGATCTGTATCACCATCCAAATTGTAGTCATCCAAAATTACATTTCCATGTTCTAAATAGTACAGAATGGAAAATATCATTTAACTGGAACTTATACACTACTAATCAAATAACCAATTAGTGGAACCACTAAAATAATGTGGTTGTTGCCTCATAAAGTTCTCAAAATAACATTGTTCCCAGATTTTTTCATTTGGAAGTTCAGTTTGAGTCCCCCTTCTTGAATGGTCCGATGGCCTTCAATTTGTATTCATTTTTTGATAATTCATATTTTAATGGTTAAAGGGGAACTCATACATGTATTTTAGTATTTGTGAAATTATAGGACCAAAATGTATTAATGTAATACATCCCAAACTATGACTACTTGAATCTACCCCTCCTCGACATCTACATCAAGACCATCCCTCCACCTCTGAGTGGACTTTCACCTATCTATCTTGTGCAGGGATGCACAGTCTGGGTACCGATGGAAAATGAAATACCCTCACATTCTTCGCAATATAATATCTCTACTGTAGAGAATGTGTCTACTATGAATCATTCTCCGGATCCTATTCCATATATAATCAATTATGTTTATTTCTTCACATCATTTGGCCTGATGTCCATGGAGTGGCTCTAAGGCCTTAGGGTGTCCAAAAGGACTTAAGGTGGCCCTAAATCCTTACTGACCCAAAGGCATGGGTGGACCAACGACCTTGACGGACTCCAGATCCAAAATGGTGGTCTGAAGGTGAATTGTTTCAACTAATGTTGTACCAAACAATATCTGCTACAATACCTTCTACAATACTACTATAATATCCCTAAAATATTCTTCTATCCGGATTAAAACCTAGGTCTTGTGGATTCACTTATCTAGTCCCCACTAACCAAGGTGAGGCTCATGGGAAATATCATGATAAATATGTTTGATAATAGAAATTCATGTTTTCCTTTCATCTCACCAACCATTTGTTTTCCCAATAATAAAATCATTTCATTTTATATTTTATCCAACATTAAAATAGTTCTTTCAAGTTCTATCCATTCAATAAAATGAAAAATCATGTTTAATAAAAAATAATCATATTGGGGAACCACATAATCATGATAAATCACTTATAATGTGTCTAAATTATGCCGCATTATTTTTAATCTATAACACCTTATGTTTATGCCAGGTATTTCACATTCACCACCTATTTAAATATTTCATGATGGTTTGTAAAGAGTTTGGGAATTTCTATATCATATCCTATGGGAGTGTAAATCTATGTTTGTTGTAAGGCCCACTACTGTGCACCAAATGTTCATCAAGTCCAACTCAATGTTCCCTTTTGGGGTTATTACACCTAGGCCCATCAATTCTAGAGACACAACTACTTTTAGTATCTAGAGAGGGAGGAAATTTATTTTAAACCACTCACTCTATCCATTCCCAAAATTCCAAGACATTTTATTATGATTTGAATCATACTTATACTTATCCTTAGAGACATTGCTACACATCCCATTAGAAATATCATTAAGGATCTTACTAATTATTTCTTATTCGTATTCCCAATGGGGAACTAAAAAATTCCTCTAATACCATCTATAGTGACCCACAATTTTTATACTTGTATATGATATATTTTTAATACGAATATACAATAAAATACACAAACACACACTTCAGGACCATAATAGTTTTGTATCTTTAGAGAATAGGTAAACATTATTCCAATTTGGTGAATGATATTAAATATCTTCCATAATGATCTTCCCATTTAGTACCCTTTACAAAAAAACCCTAATTAAAACATTTCTTTATAATATAGTGAAAAGAAACATAAGATAGGGGGATATCAGATGCTCAGTAAGGGTAAAAAAAGGGAGATACATAAGAATAACATGAACATAACAGTATGAGATCATGAGTATAACATTTGAAAACAATACCTTTATTATTAGTGATCATAATATTGAGTTATGAAATAAATACTAGAATTTTATAAGACATTAATCATAATGAAATCAAATAACATGAGCTAAGAGGGTATGACACTGGAATAAGACATGGTATTATGGCATTCACATCATCTTATTACATTGTAAACATTTATAAATAGACACAGGATCACTCATTAATTTAATAATAAGAAATTAGGCCCTCTCTTAAGATTATATACATAAAACTAGGTCCATGAATAACATTATGGACATGAAAGACAGGTCCACACATGACACATTGAACATGTAATCAAGTTCACAGGAAACATTATGAGCATGCAACCGGGTTCTCACATAATATTGGTAACATGTAATTAGGTTCATACATAAAATTGTGAACATGTAATAAAGTTCTCACATAACTTCATGTACATGTAACCATGTTCTTGAATAACACATTTACTCATAATTATCTATCTTTACCTAATGTGTTAGAGTAATTTATAGGTACCACCCATCTTTTAATGAAAATCATATGTATGTTTAAAACAAGATCATAAAACATTTATCATATCATAACCCAATAAATAAAATTGGTTTCATAAAAATTTAATCATATAATAACCTATTGAGAAGGAATAGGTTTAATAATAATTTCATTATTTAATCACATCATATCCCATTGGAAAAAGTATATTTCTGAATAATTTGATTGTGGTTTATCCCATGAAAGATAAATTGGTTTCATAAACATCTCATCATCCTAAACCATTAAAATAAAGAATAATAATTGTATCCTTGCTTCATATCTACATAAAATAACATGTTACATCAATGGATATCATCCTAGATAGAAAATTATTTTAAAATATCATTGGGAAAATTTCATGAGGAAAATAACCATCCCACATTGATGATAATTTTTTAAAACATATTTTATTTTAAAATCATTTTATTTTAAAATAAACATGAAATATTATAAACTAATACTCTAATAATATAATCGTCATTGTGGTGGTAAATTTTATTCATGTTGTACACATTAAAACATATATTCCTTTCACATTTTTGATACATGAAAAATGAGTTTTTTTGAAAAAAGCATTAATATTACATTCATTTTTTGTACAAATTAAATCATAGGTAAAAATTTAATTAATAAATCATTTTGAGAAAAAATAATTCTGTAATATTTTGTTGAAATCATTGTTTTTGAAGAAAAATGGTTTTCTGAATGAAGAGAGAAATAAAGATTATTTTTCTTGAAAAAATTATTTTTAAATATTAACTAAATAAATAAATAAAAATAAAGGGAAAAAATTTATTATCCTAAAATAATATTTTTTATAAAAACAATCATGATTTTATTGATTCATAGATCATAATATTTCTTTATTGGAGGAAGAATAATAAACAATCTTGGTAAATGATGAGATTGTGTCCTAAAACCATTACCACTTTTGTAACATTGTATCATTAGCAACATGAAAGAATAAAATTAAAAGAAACATATAATATTATCAAAATAATTATATTTGTGATACAAAATTTCAAATAGGATGTATATACACCCTAAAAAATAAATGAGTGGTAAATTTTTATATGTCTCCCAAAAATAAAAGAGAGTCTCAAAATCCCTTACCTTAAGTATCAAGTTCCTTCATACACATTAGAACCACCTATATTATAAATATTAGTTTATTATACATTAATTTTATAATAAAAAGTTTATATATTATATAATATAAGATTTAATTTTTAATATTTATTATCATTTTGTTAATAATTCATTTCTAAAATCCATTTTTAGGTAACAACTATTTTGTCTTTCGTATATGGTTTGATTATTAAATTTATGTTTTATTACAATAATCATGGTTCAATAATCTCCAGAATAATAATAATGAAATAATTATCATATTTATATATTAATTATACTTTCAAAACCAATCATTAAAGAATATTTTGAGAAATTAAGTATGTTACGATCATGGAGACGGTAGGTCGTACGAATAAATGAGCCACCTTTTCATTTTTACATGATCATTATGTAAAGAAGGTATTTAATATTTTTTGTTTCCATAAAGATAATATTATAATAAATTATATATTTATTTCTTTAAATAAAATTATAAATATAATCTATGTGTTTTTGTGATGATAAAAGAGAGTCACATTGATTCATGAAGGTGGTAGTCCACATGTATAGGAACAATATTATCATCTTTTAATGGGTAAGAAGAAATGTATGAAAAGTATATATTATATTTTATTAATGATCAATATTTCATTAATATCAAATTTATTTCATTTATATCTCATATATTCATTAAATGTATTCTTATTATCTTCAATGTAAATGGTTAGTGAAAATATATCACATCACTTTGTGAGGTGGTAGTCCATCATTCACACGAATGATGTTATCATATCCACTAAAGAATGGAAATTCAAAAACATATATATGATATAATGAATTAATAGGTATATTTTTTTTATTAATATATTATATATACTTTATTTTCATTATCATAACCAGTCGTGGGAGGTGGTAATGGAAAAATGAAATATCCTTAGTTCAAGAGGTGGTAGTCCACTATACACACGAAAGATGATTTCATAACCCATTTAACAAAAGTGAAGATAATATTAGGTCATTAACTTAAAATAAAATCATAATGAAATACAGAATATATTTGTCTTGTTATATCATCATGGTTTAATAATTATTTAAGGAGGTGGAGGAAGAAATAAACTAAAAACACTCATTGTAGAACATTACCTCTTCTTTAGGTATTCTCCGTAGTATTGAACCAAAAGCCTTCATAGTTTGGATTTATGCCAATAATAAGGATTATGATATGAGAGGATGGAATTTGATAATGTATTTAGCTAATTATTTTCCAAAAAAGGATTTCTATGGTGTGAAGAAGAGAGGATTAGGGGTGTCCTTTTATATGTGAGGTGAGTGATACACTTTTAATTTTTGAAAATAAAAATGTGTTCCCATGTTTTTTACAAGAAAAAATTGGTCTGAAAGGGATAATTAAATATAATTAGATATTTTTGTGTGTAAAAATATAAAATAAAAATTAGACAATTATTTTGGTCATTTTAACCCTTAAATTTTTAGTTTAACCTCCGGTAAACACATTTTTATCTTAATAACATTAATTAATTTTTACTGTTTTCACTATTTATTATGGTAAAAAACTAAGTTGAAATTATTATATAATATAAATTATTATTATTCCAAACATTGTATCCATATTTAGAATTCAATTGACGTCACTGGAAAAATTTAATTTAGAATTAATCTCACAGACATGATGAGAAAACCAGTTCTCCAAAAAAAATATTTAAAAGCTCATAAAATTTTTATATCAAAATTTAAGATGAAAATAATTAAAATGGAATATATTATATTAAAAGTTAAATAATTTTAATAAATATATTTTTAAACTAACTTAAAATATATTTTGACTTTATAAATAATTTAAATGGAAATGATATTTTAAATTAAAATTTAATACTTTTCACTATTACTAAAAAATATATTCTTTTCAAAAAATTATCAGAAAATCAACCAAATATAATTTTGAAATGATCATTTAAAAAATTAAATTTATTTTTTAAAATAAAATTTCTAAAAATTCCAAAATTTTGTTTTAAAATAAGAAAACCAAAGTAGAAACAATTTATTTTTAAAAAAATACAGTTTTTAAGTGTAAACCATATGTTATAATAATTTAGTTAATTTTATTCATACCTTCAATTATAATTGCTAATTGATTACTATTTTATATGATAAAATTTTAATACCATGTCACATTTTGTTTAAACTCATTATTGTATCCAGCACATCCTAAAATCTTTTTTGTGTGTGACTCCTAATAAAATCAATACAATATGTAATTAAAAATATTGAAAATGTTAAATATTTTTGAAAAAATATATTTCAAAAAATCTCAGGGTGTTACAAGAATTCCTAGTGTGCATGTTGGTTTCTCTTCTTAAACATGTTCAATAATTATATTCTAGTTTTTCTTTTCCTTCTCTTCAAATTTTTTCAATTCTTTAATCTTATTTTCCCTTTATTGATTTAATATTTACATTAGTGAATTTTACACTTTTTATAGAAATTAATTTCAAATATTCACACGAGTGAACTTCAATGCATCCTAGAATTGATCCACTAGGTATTTCTCTAAGATGTTCTGTTATCTGGACAACTTGAATCTCTAGATTTTATAGTGGGGACTTTTGGCTCATTTATTCTACCTTTATCTCTTAGATTAATACCTTATACACTGTCATAAATATGGGAAATGTTCCTTCTATGTTATGGAATTGAATCATCAGTGTGATACCCTGGTGTCGTGGTTGAATACCTTATTGTTGTGGATAAATTCTTTAGACATAGATATATTGTTGTGCTATTTGGCCCTATCCCAGAAATTGACTTCCATTATTGTATAAGTGTAATTTATGTGTTCTATATGCATATATTGGGATTTTTATATCATTATTATGTCACTCATTTTGGCGGGGGATTCCATTTTCACCAATATCCAACCATTATTACTGGTCATGTTCATACCTCCTCTCTATTTTCATTTAGTTTTCCATTAGAAACCATCTCCTTTCATTTCATCTTGTTGGTTGTAGATTTCCTTCAGTTGCTTCTTCAATAGTGACCCACCAGCTATGACATTCATAATTTCCCTAATATCACATTTCCAAATATTTTAAAATGTTGGAATTCAAATCCACATTTGAATGTCATGATGAGAGAGTTTTATGATAAAATAATTTAAAATTTCCTATGAATATTAGAGTGATTTATCTTCAAATTTATAGAAATTTAATTTTTTTCCTAGACATCTAGGGATTTTTTATGTATGAAGATGAAATTGTGAAAGTTCATTTCTTACTAATAAAATGTGGTGTTGAAATGAGCAGGAATATTTTCAATTATCTAATGAGCATGATCCACTAACGAAAATCTAAAAAAATAAAAAAAATACTACATAAAATGAGATATTCAAGAATTTAAATATATAATAGAGTTATAGAAAGATTCTCAAGTGAGTTTATGGATCTTAGTGTAGGATTATAGTGAATCACATAGTATTTGATATCATCTGGATGACCATGGGTTTTATATCAAGGGGATTTTCCAAAAACTATCGTACACAGGTTCTTGGATGAATCCTATGTTCGATGGTCACCCACTTTTAACAAGTATAAGAAACCCCCTATATACTTATATAACTCTCCTATAAGGTAATTTTTATTCCACTCCTACCTTTGTCATAGTGACTTGACACTTTAAGAATAGTTCAAAATCATGACTAAGCTCAATGATGTATTTCCATTTTCCTAGGTGTTATAGTTATGAATATAATTCATTAAAATATTAAATTTCTACAAAATATACCATGGTTTAAAAAAATAATTAAATAAAATAATAAATATTAAAAAAGTAACAACTAATTAGTAGTCATCCCTAGAAATTGTTCCAGTTTTGATCACCTGTGGGGCATTATTAATTCCCTATGGGGATAACTAAAAATAAAAAATTATATAACTTCAAAAAATTTCATTTTTAAATTAAAATATTTATAGAATAGTGTCAACTTTGAACCCTCAAGGTAGCAAAATTAGTTATTCTACATTTTAAAATAATAAAAATTATATGATTTAAAGAAGCGATGGGGGAGAAAGTTATTTTTATAGTAGTTTAAAGAAAGAATGAAATGACTTTAGATTGGCAGTTTCGAAAAATATTTGAACTAGGTGCACCAAGGGTTTGTTGACATAGGGGTTACGTGTAGTTAGATTTAAAAATTTATTTTATTAATTCCTAGTTGGCGTTGGAGTTGGATAAATAGGATCAAATGGTCTGAGTATTCCATTCATCGTACAAAAATACCGTATTTTCCTTGATCTGTTACTTTAGGTCATTAATGCACAATGTTTTTCATGATACTGTATTTAAAACTAATTTCCCCAGATTAACCAACAGCGTTCGTATAGTCTAAGTAAACTAGATTCATAATTAATATATTATATTTTTTGATTAAAAAATCAATGGTCCTGAATTTAAGAAGGATATCAATATTGGAAAATTATTTATGAATTGTGACAACCCAAATCATGAATAAAATATTGATAAAAATACAACACACTTCCCACCATCATCTACATTATCGTAGTACAAGGTGATAATTACCCCCTCATTATAATAATGAGGTATGGGGGAAGGAAAAATAAAAAATTATTGCATAAAGAGAAGAAGAGACCTAGACTGGTGGAAGACATAGTATAACACAACATATCATCCCAAACATTAGTATCTAGATCAATCCCCAATAAAAAATATTCGGTTCTCTTTCAATAGATCTCTAGGAGTTCTTAGGTTTCATTTAATTCACCAATAAATGCATAAAATATGAGTTTGGAGTCTTTAAAAGTGGTCTTGAGCCATTTTGGGTCACAAAAGGGGGTCTCCTGACTATTTATTATCAAACCTAACTATTTCAGGCCCCATCCCCACATTTTAAATCGTAAGACATGGTTTTATGATGTATGATTTTCTGAATCAACATCGTGAAAATTATTTTATGGCTTAAAAAGATTTTCTTAAAATTTTCCTGGTGTGTCACAATGTGGCACCAGTCTGTCACGATGTGAAACCTTTGTGTCACATTGGGATTCATGGACTTCTTCTCCCAGGAAATTTTTCTCTCCCTATATCAGTCTCAATACTTGTTTTCTAGTACTTTTATATAAAAATAGTACATTTAAGAAATAAATTAATCTTTACAGCCCTAAAATCTCTGTTTCACTGTGAATCTTCAGTTCTTACCCCTCGATTGCTCCAATGATCATCCTTTCTCATGAAAATGAATATTTTAATGAAAATAATAGTCATTTTAGATCATTTTTATAATTTTAAAATAAAAAATTATGTATTAAATGCACATATGAGACAATAATAATGATTTCACCTAAAATAATGAAAAAATAGATTTATTATTTGAATTTAAATATTAAATGTACATTAAAAATAATAAATATTTTTTACATTTTAAGATATTAGATAAATCTTATTAATTATTTCACACATTTAACATATACAAAAAAAAGATATAGGTTATGAAAACAATTCATGAATCATTCACAATCATACTCAACTCATTATTGATATATATATTTATATATATTTAATATATTATAGTTGATTATAATACTATTATATCACTTACCATTCATAGTTAAGTAACAACTATATCAATGATTCAACTCATGAAGGACATCCATTTATAATTATTACTTGAATCATATTAAAATAATTATAGAAATAAAATAGGACTATTTTATCAACATAGTTGGTGATCCATTCAACTCATTTGAGAAATGAATATCATTAATTAAACATAAAAATAAAATTAATTTTTAATTTATATAATAAAAAAGAAATAAGATTTATTCTATTTTTTCCATCACTCATCTGGTCATGAATATTTTTTATATAAATCTATTTAATTTTCTTTTCACTATTATACTTTTCATATGCTTATTTACTATATAGGTTTTTGGTTTCTATATAACCCTTAAATGGACTGTTTACCACTAAAGATGTTTGATTTTTTTACAAGTAGCACATGATTGTTTATCTATACAGATATTGGAGTGTTAGAAGCTGAAGATTGGTTATAGAGGATAAAATGAATCATTAATTTTCTTCCCACACTTTAAATATTAAAAGTATAGTTTTTAATTAATATTATTAAGAGGAAACTCTTATAATGTTTGTGATGATTGAGGCATTGAATCTTTTGGGGATCATGAATGGGTTATATTTTATTAGTTGTTCAACCTATAGTTTTATATGTATTTGTTAAATATGGGAATGTCTTGTGAGTTTGTGGATAAATTATAGGGGAAAATGACGATGATGGATTGGGTGAAACAATTTTTAAATATGGTTCTTTTTTCATCATAGATGATCACTAATGAAATTATAATTTTTTGGGATCCAGGATGATCCTTTAACATAATATTTGATTGATGGAAATTTTTTATGATCTATACTCCCATGCTATAATGGTATGTAATACAATTGTGAAAAAATTTTATATGATGGATAATCATGTTTCGAAGGCATTGTTTACCAACTAGAAAGAAGAAATAATTTTTGGATGAAAAAATACGAAGCGGGATGACACCCCAAATTAGGTTAGTCAAAATATATTTTTTAGTTTATTTTAGGTGGAATATAACTTAAGTGTTACCATTTTGGTAATATGCCACAACTGAATCATAACTGTCTAAATTAACCTAAGAAATTTCTTCATTAAAAAATGATGGATATTAAATAAATTTTACAGTTACTTATAATTGGAGTTGAGTGTTAGAGCTTCCAACCAAATTCATGGATCCAAGATATCTAGAGAGAAACCAAGGAAGTATGTAAATGAATAATTGATAAGGACTGGTGATAATCCTTGACGTGGTCATCACTGCCAAAAAATAGGGCAAGAGAATCGCCTCATTTTATACGCACTAAGATGAAAGTGATGATAAATGGGGAGCCTATATCAACGCTAGATAAAAGCACTGATATATGTATCCATTATCAATGATAAGAAAAGCACTCATAAAATGTACACCTTTATCAGTGCTTTTTTAGCACTGATAAATGATTCATTTATCAGCACTATATTTATCACTGATATGAGTTTTTAATAATTTATATTCAAAAATAATCATTATTTGGATACATTAACTAAGAAATGCATGTTTATAATTAATATATATATTTTTAATAATTCATATATATATATAATATTTTTTTCTATGATTATAATTATATATATATATATTTAAATAACTATAAGATTATAATAAATTTAATTAAATAATATATATATTAATTAGATTAATGAGATTTATTAGATTTATTAGATTTATTAGATTTATTAGATTTATTATTTTTATTATATTTATTAGATAAATTAATTATATTTTTTAGATTTTTTAGATTTGTTAGATTATTAGATCATTATATTTATTAGATTATTTTATTTATTAGATTATTTTATATTTAATTTATTTATTTTATTTATACTTAATATATATAAATTCATATATATATATTAATTATTAAATATATATATCCAAATGAATTTGGTCAATAAATATATAGATCATTCAAGCATATGTTATGTATCATAATGTTCATTTATACATTACACCCTTTCTAGTTCTTCATGTAGTCCATTGATGGCTCATTTTCTTATGTATATTTACTAGGAATATGATTAATTCATGTTACCCATATATACTATTATGTTCTCAAAAATACCTTTAAAATTACATTTAATATATTTAAAAAATAAATACACTTACTATATTTATTATTATTAAAATTTAATTATATATAAACACTTTAAAATAAATTTACTTATAATTAAAATTACAAGTATATATATATTTAAATAATTATAAAATTAAAATAACTAAATATATTATAATTATATATATAGATATATTTATAATTATATTATAATATTTATAAATATATTTATTTATAGTCACAATTATAAATATAAATAACTATATATATGTAAATAATTATAAAATTATAATAAATACATTTATTATACTAGTTATAAAGTTATACTATAATTAAATAAATATATTAAAAAATATATACAAACATTTCTAAATAAATAGCAATATTTATAGTTATAATTCCTAAATGAATATAGATGTATTTAAATAGTGAAAATATTATAATTAATATATTAAATATATATATTAATATGAAAATATTTATAAATAAATAAAAATTGTTATAAATATATTTCTAAATATATGTAGATATATTTAAATAATTGAAAAATTTAATAAATATATATATATATATTAATAAAATTATAAATATATTTTTAAAAGTTTATAATTATATAAATATAAATATAAATAAAAATATTTATTTATAATTACAAATATAAATAAATAAATTTTTGTTATATTATTAACTGAAAATAAATTTATATATATTTATTTGTTATAAATAAAAATAAATCAAAAATTATTTAAATAATAATTTATTTATAAAAAAATATATTTAATATTTTCATATATTATGTTGTATATATTTATATAAATAAATAGAAATATAGATAAATAAATACAAATATTTATATATATAGTTATAAATAAATAATGATATATTTAAATTATTATAAAATTATAATAAATATGTTAAATATATATATTAATAAAATTAGAAAATTAGAAATATTAAATTTTAATAATTTTTTAGTTATTTAAATAAATAAATATTCGTATATTAAATAAATATATATTCATATAAGAAAAAATATGTATTCATATAAATAATTATAAAATTAGAAGAAAAATAGATGTATGTATCTATAATTATATAAATATATATAATTAATATATTTATTATATATATTCTAAGATTATAAGTACAATATATATATTTCTTATAATTTTATAAATAGACAAAAATATATATATATATATTTCTTTAAATTTATAATTAAAAATAAATAAATTAATATTTATCTTATATATAATTTAATAAATATTTATATTAATATAAATAAATTATTGTTAGAATATATTTATCTGCGCTTTTTTAGTGCGGATAAAGATTGGCTTTTATTAGTGCTTTTTTATTTTATTGCTGATAAGACATAAATTTATCAGTTCTTTTTAGCTAGCAATGATAAAAGGTTCACTGGGTTTTATAAAAAATCCATAATAGTCTCCTTAATTCTCTCACCCCTCAAGTTCACATTGATTTTGACCCCTATGATGTGACTCCTCCTCTCTCGTTACCTCTCCTCGATCGTGAACCACACCTCCATCGTGCATCATCACCTCCATCGCACGCCAAACTACCATTAATCTCTTCTACCCTAACAGTCTCCTCTACCATGTGTTAACCAACCGTGATGCACCTCTCCTCTACCACATGCCACACTGCCATCGTATGCCACACCTCTATTGTGCACCTCTCCTCCACGGTGGGCCTCTCCTCTACCAGTGATTTTTCTCCGTTTTTTCATCAATTTCATCTTGTTCGTGTGTAATTATAGTTTGATATTGATGGTATACTATGAATTGTACTGGCTAAGCTCCCCACTAAAAATAATGGATGTTGGTGGTCCTTGTTTGCAAACTAAATTAATTTCTTGTCAGTTTGTGTTCCTCTTTATATTTTTTACTTTGATTTTGTGTAGCTCGGTTATGCATTTGATGTGCGATTCCACTAGAGCATAGTGTAATTTCATTTTAATGTCGAGGAGTTATTTCTTTAGGGGTTGATTATTATGTCACATGTCATATTTATTAGCTCTCCATTAATGTCAGCATGTTTTAGCTTCAATTTTTCTTGAGTGAGGTGATTTTTTCTTTGGAACTCCACCGTAATACATGTTATAAATTTCATGGATGTTTTTAAAGATTTCTTATGAATTTATAACATAATTTTATGAATGTTTTGGGTTCCAATTAGCCTGAAAATTGTTTAAAGAGGTGGTATAAACTTATGTAATATGCCATGTGTTTTGTAAGATGTCTGAGTGAATTTTGTAAAGGAATTAAAATATTTTGAATGATTGGTCAATTTTTTTCTTTAATGTGAAAATGATATATTTTAAAGTCATTTTTTTCAAAATGAATGGAATTTACCTTCAACCTATTTAAATGGTTTTGAGCCCCTTAACTCTCATGGTACATTAAGATGTTTTGAAATGGTTATTGAAGTTTAATAAAAGGGTTCATAGCACAAATTATTTTTCAAAAATAAAAAATTTTATTATGTAAAAAAATTATTTATAGAAAATGGTTTGTTTTTTAAAAGGGATTTCTAGTGAATTTGGATAAATTATTTTTGGATAAAATTTGAAATTTTGTTCTCAAATGGGGTGAAAATGGATTGGATTCTTGACCACATTTGTAAAATCCGACTTGGCAATTTAAAGGATGTTATTTGATAAATATGAGTGACCCTCAATTGAGCTCCATGCATTTATTGTTCCTTTTGTTTTTCAAGACCCCATGGGGGATTCATTATATTCTTATGCTTATTTTGAAGCAAATAAAAGGATGTGAAAGGGGTTGTTTCTTGTGTGGGTGTAGGAGGTGGGGTGTGGTTAAATTTCATATTATTGAAATTATATTTATGTGATGATCAATTTTTTTTCATGGGTTGCTCACTTCCACTATTGAAATGTCATGGGTGTACTAGGAGACTGGTAGGGATCCAAATAACTGAAATCCCTAGTTTGGAGTGTGCTTCCTATTATAAGGACCCAGTTAGATTGACTGAGTTTCTGAGATGTTTCAGTGTCACTAGAATGTACAGGAAGAGACCAATGTTTCTTTTGATCCCCTGATCATGATAGAGCCTAGTGAGTTCTATAGGACTACATGGATATGACAAGTAAAATAGTATCAAACTAGGTTCATCATCTCAAGTTCAGGATCCAAATACATTAGTCTTAAAAGGTTCTAGAGGATGGTTACATCCTTATTTGGACACTTTAGAGGATTTATTTTCTAGGATGTATAGTATTCCTATAGTTTTTTTGTTTGTATGGCACCATTGTTTGGTTGTTTTTTTGATTATGTTTCCTTGTTTCCTTAGTGCCTATGTATGATCATTTTTTCATTTCCAGTGTGTATTTCAGTACTTTTCAATAGGATTATTTGAATGGTTAAAAAATATTATTTAAAAAAGAAAAAATTGGTTATTTGTTAACTGAGTTGTATAAAAATGGATTTTCATTGTAGTTATTTTTGAAAAAGTGTTTTTCAGAAAATTTTCTAAATGAGGAATAAACTATAATTTGAAATGTATTATTTGGTTTTAAAGGCCCTCTTTCCATTTTTTGATTTTTTTTTTAAATTTTTAGTCATCCTTGTTTTTATATTATAAAAGGGTGGTTGTTTGAAAATATGTATGTTTATTGTTTTTCCACTTTTTTTATATTTTAGGTGAATATATATTTTATATTATAAGTTAAAAATATCACTTTATAAACTATATTATATAGGGATTCATAGATAATTATTTATGAAATCATACAAATCATTTTTATATCACTCCCTATATATTATAATTGGTGGATGGGAGTGTATGTTTCACTTATATCTCTTTATTCAGTGCCCTTTTTGTAATTTTATTGATGTTCAGATTGGTCCACGATTTGAGGATGTGATGTGTCAAGTTACAGGGGGTAACTAGTGTTGATGTTGGAGTTATTTGGGTTTTGATTATCTTTTAACATTCCTTCTATGAAATTTTAGTAAGAATGAGTTATGATTTCTAGGAATCAGGTGATTGTTCTGGAGGTGGTTCTTAATCACTACCCTCTATAAAAACGCTTATGTTTTCATAGGCTAGTTATACTCCCTACATTGAAGGGCCAAATAATCCATTGTAGTATATAAGACTCTATATGATATGGTGGAGGATTATAAGATGTGATTTGAATTATATGACATAAGGACGAACTACTAACACAAACTTTTCATCCATGATAATACCATAGAAATATGCATGGAATTATACAATACATGGCCAAAGTTGTGTAGATCAGTATCATTATTTATATTTTCATCAGTGATCGATCGAAGATATTATTTTGAGATTGATGAAAACACCAATATTAACTAAAAATGAAAAGGGTACTGACTATGGATTATATTTTTATGTATGAGGAGTCAGGATTTGAACAGTTTCAATCCATGATGGTAATGTGGTTGCTTATGGCTCCATAAAGCTAATAACACATAAGAGAAACTTCCCAGATATTTTCCTTTATTTGGAAATAGTGGTTATTTCTCTAAGGTGTTATTGGAATATACTAAAAAATTGTTTGCAAAATGTGTTCAACATGCATTTGTTTTGGTTTTAAATTTCTTTAAAATGATTTAATAACTTATCATGGAATTAGGTTACATGCAAAGTGATTCTCAAATCACTTGTTTGGATTTTATAAATGGATTTGAATGTTTTGAAAGCATATGTAATGTTGTTTTCATTTTAGCACATAGTATGTGATGTTTTAAATGAAATTTTTTAAATTACAAATGCCTTTATCCCATTTTAAATGATTATAATTATTGGGTTATGAAGTTTCATTGAATTATTTATAAAAAAGGAATTTGGGTTTTGAGAAAGAGAGTTTGATACTGATTGGTTTGTTTTAAAAAGGGCGTGTTATTTTAAAGAGGATTTTGTGAAAATGGTTTGTTTTTTTCTATGGGATTTCAACTACGACTTTATAAATAGATTTAAAAGGAGACATAAAGTATATAATTATTTTAAGCCTTGGTTAATTTTTATATCAATGTTTTGTCTATTTATTTTGTTTAAAATTAATATCACTTATTCAAATAAGATGTCTATGAATAAAGACCATATTGAATTCAATCGTTTGACATGAGAGTATAAAGATGGAGTGAGAGAGTTCATCAAGTTAGCAAAATATCATGCATATAAGCCTTCTCAAATCCCTTGTCCATGTTTACACTATTGTTATTCAGTACAAGTTAGTCCATAGGAGTTGGAAGATAACTTGATCTATCATAGAATATATCGAACTTTAAAATTTTGGAATAAACACAAGGAAAAATAAAATTTTGCTTGTGGCTAGGATAATAATTCATTTTATGGATCATATGATATGATTAGTAGTGGGAAAAATGAAGTAGACCGCATCGAGGATGTGATTACCTATGTGATTGATGATGAAGATCATATTGTTGAAATGAAAAGGAATGTTGAAGATGAGCTTAATGATTTCCAATAATTGTCTGAAACATGATCCCAGAAAAAAATGACCTCCTGAGACAAACATACAACTCCAAATGAAATCTACGTTTTATGGTTATGATCTATGAACAAATACACGCCTACCCAAATGATTGTATACCGTTTTGAATGGAACATGATTCATTTAGAAAATGACCAAAGTGTGGTGATTCACAATAAACTAAATGTGAATCCATTCATATGAATGTTTTAAGGTACATTCCAATCATTCCAAGGTTTAGTCTTCTATATAGAAGTGAGGAGACCATAGGAAAATTGATGTGGCACATATATAGAAGAAATAAATATGGGAATCTATATCACATAGAAGAATGTCCTTAGAGGAAGTGAACAGTTCAAAAGTATCCTAATTTTGGAAATGACCCAGGAAACCTTCGTCTAGAGATATTTTCAGATGGAGTGAATCCTTTTGGTTTTCTAAGTAGCAGTCATAGTACATGGATGATTATGTAAGAAAATTTTAACTCTCCACAGTGGTTATATGTAACACCCTGAGATTTTATGAAAAATATTCTTTTTAAGTTAATTAATGTCTTGTGTTGTATTCTACACCAAGATTACATTGTGTTATACGCAACACCGTATTAGCTTGCAGTATACTCAACACTAGTCTTGGACCGTGTTACACACAATTTTGATAATAGTTATTCTACGCAACATTGAGTGTATATATATATATATATTAAATGTATAAATGAAATGTGGTTGTATTATGTTATAAGAAACAATGAATGATTCTTTCACAACACGCAACCCTGACTTGGCTTGCATTACACGCAATCGCGACCTTCCTCGATAGCGTGTGTTGTACGCAATACCAGGTTTTAATAAACAATGATATATTATTATAATATTGTCATGAACTAGCCGTTATGAATAGTATTAACTAAAATTTGAATTTTATAACATTATTATTCATCTTACACATTTTCTAGAACATGGTATAAGAACAAAATAAATTTAATGGGTAAAATAAGTATTTTTCAAAAAATGCAGTTTTGCCGCCTTTTGATGGCGCACCCACATTAAGTCTAGTTTTTGACATGTTAATATGTTCAATTTGACAAAATAAAATTCTTCTTTTGAATCAGGATGTAAAAATTTACATTAGATAAAGTTTTGATATTTTTCCGATAACTTTCATATTTTAATGAATAGTAAAAACACGTTATATTTTAATTAAAAACAACTTTTTTCATCATAATATCTTATGTGGTTAAATTATAATATTGAATGGTTTTAAAGTATAAATAGAATATATTTTTACCATTTAATATAATGTATGTCATTAGAATTGATTTTACCTTGAATTCGTAGGTTAAATCAATTCAATCTTTTGCAATGTTTTAAACAAAAACCCGTTTTTATTCGACAACGGGATTAATTTTAATTTAATTTCTGCAACTTCTGTGTATTGAATTTTAAAAAATGGATTCCATATTTGGAATTAGTGGGTCCAAATTATGTTAATAGGTTACTTTTTATTTTTGGGAAATATGAATAGTAACAACGGTAAATTTTATTTACCATAGTTAAAGGTAAATCGGATAATTAAGGGTAAATATAATATTATAAAATTACCCTAACACATTCCAAAATTCTATTTGATGGCTAAAAGTAAACCCATATCAACTAAGGGTCGGATTAGATTCATTTTGTGGACTTTTGACCATGAAAATAATTTAATTATTATTAAAACCAAAGAAAGTGACAACATGACACTTTCTTAAATCTTATAAGTATAATAATTTTAACTTAGTGATTAACATCATAAAACTTCGAACATGAATAGTATCCAGAAATCTAACAATATTATCTACATTATGAGAATTTATTTAGAATTTTTTAGGATTAAATAGTTATCATTAATTGTGACACAATAATGATGCAGAAATTATTTATCTAGTGAAAAATCAAGAATATAGTTTTTATTAAACTAATACTTACCATAAGAGGCAAAAAACCCTGACCAAAACTTATTGGTCAGGTAAATTGAAACTATAATCATCCAATGGTAAAATGTTTTACCATTTGGAGTCCTATAAAAGAAATTACGACACTTATATTATTTTATTTTAAATGATTCCAAAGTTGTCGCCTTTATAATTTAATAAATATAACAATTTAAATATTGTGATTTTAAGATGATAAATTAGAGTAAAAGTATTATTGTCAATGTTAATATATTTATATTCATCATAGGATTTTATTTGAAATTTCTATGCAACAAATATGTATATTAAATAATTATACAAAAATGATGTAGTAATTATTTTATTAAGAGATAAACCAAATAAATTGTTTTAAAAATAATAAAATAAATATTATATGAACTATTGAATGTGATCCACTAATTTTATAGATACATATGAGATTTTATTAATATATTAAAGCTTTTATTTTGAACATATCTTCTGTATATATTTTATTTAAATTCAAATAAATGAATAGTGTCAAAATTGACACTATTGTTATTTATAAAAATAAAATATTATAAAATTTTTTAAAAATCACAAAAATATTTAAAAATTATAAATTTAACTTTATATGGTCTATAATATTATAAAGTAAACAATTATGTAAAATTAACAACAAATAAGTAATTATTTGTTATAATTTAAAATTTAGAATTTTATTACCACAAATAAACTTAAATAGATTAAATAAGGATAAATCAAAATGATAAAGTTTAAAATAAGATCCAAACATGTCTAAATTTGATTGGATGATGGGATTACAACCCTATATCATCTAATCTTCGAATATGAGTCATTTTTTGAGGTTTTTAAGTGGGGTTAGATTTATTATAAATTAAAATTTATAAGAATTCCAAAGGTGCCCCTCTCCTCCCTTATAAAAGGACACATCCTCCCTATCTTCCTCACTCAACTTTGAGCCTTCAAGATCGGCCAACCCCGGAAAACTTCTCTTATCCACTTCCCTAGAAACATACTAGAGGTTCTGGTCTTCCTCCAAGACCAATTTTAGTGCCCTAAGAGGAGGTCTCAAAAAGGCGCTTCAAAGAAGAGATAATTTCCATTACCGATTCTTTCACCTTTATTTCTTCTACCACTTCTTCTTATTAGGTTGTTTCATTATGAATTAATAACATCAGTATCACTCATATACTGATATGTTATTATATGTATGAAACAATCCTAATTCACCATCTATCCATCCTACGGAAAACGAAATCACCGGGCGTGCGTACGTACGGAATATCGTCTCCACGCCGTGGTGTAATCTGTTTTTCCACCAACACCTTACATGGATGGGTATTATGGTGTAAAGAATAACTATAAATAGTTATTATAACATCATAATGATTCTGATATATTGTATCATCCACTCCAATTCAATTCAACAATTATGGAAATGATATCATCGCTCGTGCGTACGTACGGACTACCGTCTCCACGACGCGATGAGATTCATTCTCCATGTTAACCATTTAAGATTGATTATAAAGTATATATAAGCACTAATAATGAAATATATGAAATTATAAAGCTACTGGATTTATGTGTATATATATGTATGTCATCTACTTAATTCCACTCAATTCAATAAGGAAACGAAAACAGCGTTCATGCGTACCTACAGCCTACCGTCTCCATGAACGGCCTATTTCTTTCCATTTATCGATCCATTATATATATGTATATTCTGAATATATATTATATATAAATAATGTTTTATATTCTATAATTAAGTAATAATAATCTAAGTAATCATATGAATAATTACAAGTTAAAAAACGAATGACAAATGAGACGATTTTACCCAAAACGCTACTTTAACATGAATTTACAAAAGAACGGGTAATATAAAGTCATAAGTGAACCATATATGATATAATAACAATGAATATGATTCTTTAATAAGTCAATGACATTATTTAAATCATTATACAGGTGGTTCGGACACTTACGAAGCAAATCGGACCTAAGGTAAGGGAAATATCACAATCTCACTTTTATCCGAGATTGTTTATACGTTAGTATTTACTGGGGTGTATTTTATCATCCACATCTATGTTTCCTCAATATGTAATGTTATTTCTATCCACCTACAATTGTTTAAATCCAATTTTACCCTTCAGTGAGTTTTTAGTAAAGGATATGAAAGGAATCTTTTGTCGTTTTTTCGTACGAGGTAATTTTTGACTTTTCCGACAAAAGTATGAGAAGAATGTTTTTTTAACTTTTACGGAATGAGTGAATTTTTAAACCATTATTTACAAAAATATTCCTTTACAAGTTTTCAAGTTTATTTTTAATCAACTTCTTTTAGATTATAATTGTATGAAATATTAAGAAAGGAAAAGTGTTTTTGAAGAAGAATGGATATTTTCCTCAAGAATTAATTTCAATTGTTTTATCAAAATTATTTTCCATCTAAGATAATATGGGGTTCTGTTTTTATCCCTATTATTACATTGATTTGATTATGATGTGATGGAAATATTTTTATGAATTCTTTTATCTTATATGAATTGTTTTATGATGTCACGATGTTTAAGATTCCCATTTTTATTACATGGGTTATGCAATGATGTATGATTTATGATTTTGTGGCACACATAAGAATGGTATCATTATGAGATGGGTGGGACCTATATCTCCCTCCAATGCATTGGGTAAATATTTTATATCTCATGAGATAGACATGTTTGGAACGGTAGGTTATACCGGTTCAGTGAAACAGGACTGAAACGAGGGTGACTCGGTTCAGAAAGGGACTTTGTCCACTAAGATAGTCTTGGAAATGAGTCTTGACTAATAAGAAATGATTCTCTGTGATTATGTGTGTATGCCAAAAAGTTTCATGTTTTATGCTATGATTATTGTGATTACATTTCACTGCCATGATTTATCCCATGTTATGAAATTATGATCTCTTTTGCAGGATAAGATTTCCAAAAGTTATGTGCTTGTGTACACGATGTGATTGATATTTTTTTTGTTTACCCTTACTGAGAATTTGAGCTCACCCTTTTATGTTTACTTTTCCCCAGGATATAAAGAAAGGTTTTAGGTATAAAAAATGAAGATCTTTATGGGAGATGTTGAAGATCTTTCACCAGGATTAGAAGATTATATTCCGAGTTTCCAAAGACACTGAACTATTACGATCCTTGTGTGTGTGTTTTTGTTATGTACTAAGTATTCTGCAAATTTAATGTAATGTTAATGTACGTCAAGCTTCGGGTCTCTACAGTTGGTATCAGAGGAAAGGTTTAGTCAACCTTTGGAAACTAGGATGCGAAAACGTTAGTGAGATCCCTAGAGAAATTTATAAGGTATGTCTAGGGATGTCCCTAAGGATAAGTATATGTATAGGATATAGTCCTCGAAGTATGGTAATGATATTAGATTAAAACAAAGATGTTAGATATTGATGTTACTCCCCCTTTATAATGATTTTTGCCTCTCACACTGTTCTTTTTGGGTTTTAGAAAATGGCTGGAAACAAGATGATTCACAATAATGGAGGATATGATGGACAATGGAATGATATTCTTCGTAAGCAATCAAATGAAATGGGATTTGGAAGTCCAAACATCATTATTATGCCGAATCAGCAATCTCATAATATGATCAATAAAGTAAAATTTGGTAAGTTTCCTGACTCAGCTAATAAGAGAAAGATGGAGTTTCATGATGATCATAGAGGAAAGAAAGTTCAATTTCCCCTATGTAAATCATGTGGGAAGAGGCATCAAGGAGAATTTTTCAAAGGAACTGGAAGATGCTTTGGGTGTGGAAAAGAAGGACACAAATCCAGTAAGTGCAATGGAAAAGTTTCAGTTAACACCATGGATGAGGTTAATGGTGTTGCTACGACATCAAAAATCTTTAAATGTTTTAAATGTGGAATGTACGGGCATTATGCAAACCAATTACCTAAGGGAATGTCTCATGAAGAGAATCGGTATGGTCGTATGGGTAGTATTTTTGTTGATGATGATGAAGAGACTACAAATGATATGTGAGATGAAAGAATTGTTGAAGCTCGGTCAATGGTTTAAGAAGGTAGTGGAATAATTAGATGTTTATCAAGTGTAATGTTGTACTATAGAATAAAAAGACATCTAAGGATTGTTACACTGTTGTCTTTCCTTATGTTTTGAATGTTTATGATGAATGGAATGAGTAACAATGAAAGGTTTTTCAGATATTTTTTGGAAAGTGGATGATATGCGCATAATGAAGTGATAAAGAGAAAATGAAATGTTTGACAGTATTCATGAGCTCATGATTGATATAAGGACTATGTGATATCATGGTTTGATTATAAAGAATTGTGAGGATTCTGGTTTGTGGAAAGTGTTAACTTTTAACTGCATTCATGTTTTCACTAAGGTTCAATGGAATACATGATTAAGGCCTTCGAATGATTGGAATGTGACCAACAAGATAGGAATGCAGTATTACGATATATGGGGATCAACGATGGTATTAAATCTCTGGTAATCATTTTCACTATGTTATGAGAGTGGACCGAAGTATTTTAGATAAGCCTAAAGATTGGAATGGATTATGTTGGACATAAGTTAGTATTGTTTAAGGATAGAACTTTTTTTTTGATATTATTGATGGGATGTTATAGTAATGTTGTTTTAGAAAAAGGAAAACCTACAGGACGGGCGACAACCCATCGCGTCGGACAAGGCTGTGGGAATCGAACCCACAACCAAAGTGCGACTGGCCTTTATCGCCTACCACTGGCCTACAGGAAGTCCCTGGTTAGTAGAAACTAGTTTTATTTTATTAAGCGGTATGATATATGAAGTATAAGTTCATTTTTGGAACCATATACGATTAACCATAGGATGGACTTATAACTTTTGCTAACCTTTTGTTTGAAAGAGATGGAATGACCCATCATTCTATCACATGATCTGCTAACACTTCACGAATAACAAATTCAACTTCATTTATTTAAGAGATGAAGTGGAAATTGTTCAAGGCACGAACAACAGTGAGATTGTACCAAAATAAAGTAAGTATTTATTCTAATTCAAATTCTTCAACTTTTGGGAAACGATCTTGAAAACCAAAAATGTTGTCCTAGTGCTCTTATATCTGATTAATCAGACGGTACCTTAGATCGTCACAAATTTATGGATTTGTGATTGTTGGCTTTTCCATAGCCATGTCCTCTACCACTCTCCATCAGAACATGATGGTTAGATTTCTCTTCCATGTCCATATTTTCACCTATGTTCTCCTATGTGGATACACCGTGATTAGTTAACTTGGGTAACCATTACATTTTATACTTTAGTTTTTAAAGATAAGTTTTGGTATTCCTTTTTACGATGTGGGTTTCTATTAAAGAAACTTTCAAATAGTAAACCATTTATAACCCCGACGAATTTCGAGGGCGAAATTCATTTTAAGGGGGGTAGAATGTAACACACCGAGATTTTATGAAAAATATTCTTTTTAATTTCATTAATGTATTGTGTTGTATTCTACACCAAGATTACCTTGCGCTATACGCAACACCATATTAGCTTGCAGTATACGCAACACTAGTCTTGGACCGTGTTACACACAATTTTGATAATAGTTATTCTACGCAACATTGAGTATATATATATATATATATTAAATGTATAAATGAAATGTGGTTGGATTATGTTATACGAAACAACGAAGGATTCTTTCACAATATGCAACCCTGACTTGGCTTGCATTACACGCAATCGCGACCTTCCTCGATAGCGTGTGTTGTACACAATACCGGGTTTTAACAAACAATGATATATTATTATAATATTGTCATGAACTAGCCGTTATGAATAGTATTAACTAAATTTTTAATTTTATAACATTATTATTCATCTTACACATTTTCTAGAACATGGTATAAGAACAAAATAAATTTTTTGGGTAAAATAAGTATTTTTCAAAAAATGCAGTTTTGCCGCCTTTTGATGGCGCACCCACTTTAAATCTAGTTTTTGACATGTTTATATGTTCAATTTGACAAAATAAAATTATTCTCTTGAATCACGATGTAAAAATTTACATTAGATAAAGTTTTGATATTTTTCCGATAACTTTCATATTTTAATGAATAGTAAAAACACGCTATATTTTAATTAAAAACAACTTTTTTCATCATAATATCTTATGTGGTTAAATTATAATATTGAATGGTTTTAAAGTATAAATAGAATATATTTTTACCATTTAATATAATGTATTTCATTAGCATTGATTTTACCTTGAATTCGTAGGTTAAATCAATTCAATCTTTTGCAATGTTTTAAACAAAAACCTGTTTTTATTCGACAACGGGATTAATTTTAATTTAATTTCTGAAAATTCTGTGTATTGAATTTTAAAAAATGGATTCCATTATTGGAAATAGTGGGTCCAAATTATGTTAATAAGCTACTTTTTTATTTTTGGGAATTATGAATAGTAACTACGGTAAATTTTATTTACCATAGTTAAAGGTAAATCGGGTAATTAAGGGTAAATATAATATCATAAAATAACCCTAACACATGCAAAAATTCTATTTGATGGATAAAAGTAAACTCATATCAACTAAGGGTCGGATTAGATTCATTTTATGGACTTTTGACCATGAAAATAATTTAATTATTATTAAAACCAAAGAAAGTGACAACATATCACTTTCTTAAATCTTATAAGTATAATAATTTTAACTTAGTGATAAACATCATGAAACTTAGAACATGAATAGTATCTAGAAATCTAACAAAATTATCTACATCATGAGAATTTATTTAGAATTTTTTGGGATTAAATAGTTATCATTAATTGTGACACAATAATGATGCAGAAATTATTTATCTAGTGAAAAATCAAGAATATAGTTTTTATTAAACTAATAGTGACCATAAAAGGCACAAAACCCTGACCAAAACTTATTGGTCATGTAAATTGAAACTATAATCATCCAATGGTAGAATATTTGACCATTTGGAGTCCTATAAAAGCAATTATGACACTTATAGTATTTTATTTTAAATGATGCCAAAGTTGTTACCTTTATAATTTAATAAATATAAAAATTTAAATATTGTGATTTTAAGATGATAAATTCGAGTAAAAGTATTATTGTGAAATTTAATATATTTATATTCATCATAGGATTTTATTTTAAATTTTTATGCAACAAATATGTATATTAAATAATTATACAAAAATGATGTAGTAATTATTTTATTAAGAGATAAACCAAATAAATGGTTTTAAAAATAATAAAATAAATATTATATGAACTATTTCATGTGATCCACTACTTTTATAGATACATATGACCTTTTATTAATATATTAAAGCTTTTAGTTTGTACATATCTTCTGTATATATTTTATTTAAATTCAAATAAATGAATAGTGTCAAAATTGACACTATTGTTATTTTATAAAAATAACATATTATAAAATTGTTTAAAAATCACAAAAATATTTTAAAATTATAAATTTAAATTTAAATGGTCTATAATATTATAAAGTAAACAATTATGGAAAATTCACAACAAATAAGTAATTATTTGTTATAATTTAAAATTTATAATTTTATTACCACAAATAAACTTAAATAGATTAAATAAGGATAAATCAAAATGATAAAGTTTAAAATAAGCTCCAAACATGTCTAAATTTAATTTTTTGATGATATTACAACCCTATATCATCTAATATTCGAATATGAGTCATTATTGGAGGTTTTTAAGTGGGGTTAGATTTATTATAAATTAATATTTTTAAGAATTCCAAAGGTGCCCCTCTCCTACCTTATAAAAGGACACCTCCTCCCTCTCATCCTCACTCAACGTTGAGCCTTCAAGATCGGACAACCCCTGAAAAATTCTCTTATCCACTTACCTAGCAACATCCTAGAGGTTCTGGTCTTCCTCAAAGACCAATTTTAGTGCCCTAAGAGGAGGTCTCAAAAAGGCGCTTCAAAGAAGAGGTAATTTTCGTTACCGATTCTTTCACCTTTATTTCTTCTTCCACTTCTTCTTCTTAGGTTGTTTCATTATGAATTAATAACATCAGTATCACTCATATACTTATATGTTATTATAAGTATGAAACAATCCTAATTCACCATCTATCCATCCTACGGAAAACGAAATCACCGCGCGTGCGTACGTACGGAATACCGTCTCCACGCCGTGGTGTAATCTGTTTTTCCACAAACACCTTACATGGATGGGTATTATGGTGTAAAGAATAACTATAAATAGTTATTATAACATCATAATGATTCTGATATATTGTATCATCCACTCCAATTCAATTCAATAATTATGGAAATGATATCATCGCTCGTGCGTACGTACGGACTACCGTCTCCACGACGCGATGAGATTCATTCTCCATGTTAACCATTTAAGAATGATTATAAAGTATATATAAGAAATAATAATGAAATATATGACATTATAAATCTACTGGATTAATGTGTATATATATGTATGTCATCTACTTAATTCCACTCAATTCAATAAGGAAACGAAAACAGCGTTCATGCGTACGTACGACCTACCGTCTCCATGAACGGTGTATTTCTTTCCATTTATCGATCCATTATATATATGTATATTCTGAATATATATTATATATAAATCTTGTTTTATATTCTATAATTAAGTAATAATAATCTAAGTAATCATATGATTAATTACAAGTTAAAAAACGAACGACAAATGAGACGATTTTACCCAAAACGCTACTTTAACATGCATTTACAAAAGAACAGGTAATATAAAGTCATAAGTGAACCATATATGATATAATAACAACGAATATGATTCTGTAATAAGTCAATGACATTATTTAAATCATTATACAGGAGTTTCGGACACTTACGAAGAAAATCGGACCTAAGGTAAGGGAAATATCACAATCTCACTTTTATCCGAGATTGTTTATACGCTGGTATTTACTGGGGTGTATTTTATCATCCACATCTATGTTTCCTCAATATGTAATGTTATTTCCATCCACCTACAATTGTTTAAATCCAATTTTACCCTTCAGTGAGTTTTTCGTAAAGGATATGAAAGGAATCTTTTGTCGTTTTTTCGTACGAGGTACTTTTTGACTTTCTCGACAAAAGTATGAGAAGAACGTTTTTTTAACTTTTACGGCATGAATGGATTTTTAAACCATTATTTACAAAAATATTCCTTTACAAGTTTTCAAGTTTATTTTTAATCAACTTCTTTTAGTTTATAATTGTATGAAATATTAAGAAAGGAAAAGTGTTTTTGAAGAAGAAAGGATATTTTCCTCAAGAATTAATTTCAAGTGTTTTATCAAAATTATTTTCCATCTAAGATAATATGGGGTTCTGTTTTTATCCCTATTATTACATTGATTTGATTATGATGTGATGGAAATATTTTTATGAATTCTTTTATCTTATATGAATTGTTTTATGATGTCACGATGTTTAAGATTCCCATTTTTATTACATGGGTTATGCAATGATGTATGATTTATGATTTTGTGGAACACATAAGAATGGTATCATTATGAGATGGGTGGGACCTATATCTCCCTCCAATGCATTGGGTAAAGATTTTATATCTCATGATATAGACATGGCTGGAACGGTAGGTTAAACCGGTTCAGTGAAACAGGAATGAAATGAGGGTGACTCGGTTCAGAAAGGGACTTTGTCCACTAAGATAGTCTTGGAAATGAGTCTTGACTAACAAGAAATGATTTTCTATGATTATGTGTGTATTCCACAAAGTTTCATGTTTTATGCTATGATTATTGTGATTACATTTCACTGCCATTATTTATCCCATGTTATGAAATTATGATCTCTTTTGCAGGTTAAGATTTCCAAAAGTTATGTGCTTGTGTATACGATGTGATTGATATTTTTTTTGTTTACCCTTACTGAGAATTTGAGCTCACCCTTTTATGTTTACTTTTCCCCAGGATATAAAGAAAGGTTTTAGGTATAAAAAAACGAAGACCTTTATGGGAGATGTTGAAGATCTTTCACCAGGATTAGAAGATTATATTCCAAGTTTCCAAAGACAATAATCTATTACGATCCTTGTGTGTGTGTTTTTGTTATGTACTATGTATTCTGAAAATGTAATGTAATGTCAATGTATGTCAAGCTTCGGTTCTCTACAGTTGGTATCAGAGGAAAGGTTTAGTCAACCTTTGGAAACTAGGATGCGAAAACGTTAGTGAGATCCCTAGAGACATTTATAAGGTATGTCTAGGGATGTCCCTAAGGATAAGTATACATATAGGATATAGTCATCGAACTATGGTAATGATATTAGATTAAAACAATGATGTTAGATATTGAAGTTACTCCCCCTTTATAATGATTTTTGCCTCTCACACTATTATTTTTGGGTTTTAGAAAATTCCTGGAAACAAGATGATTCACGATAATGGAAGATATGATGGAAAATGGAATGATATTCTTCATAAGAAATCAAATGAAATGGGATTTAGAAGTCCAAACATCATTATTATGCCGAATCAGCAATCTCATAATATGATCAATAAAGTAAACTTTGGTAAGTTTCCTGACTCGGCTAATAAGAGAAAGATGGAGTTTCATGATGATTATAGAGGAAAGAAAGTTCAATTTCCCCTATGTAAATCATGTGGGAAGAGGCATCAAGGAGAATATTTCAAAGGAACTGGAAGATGCTTTGGGTGTGGAAAATAAGGACACAAATCCAGTAAGTGCAATGGAAAAGTTTCAGTTAACACCATGGATGAGGATAATGGTATTGCTACGACATCAACAATTGTTAAATGTTTTAAATGTGGAATGTACCTGAATTATGCAAACCAATTCCCTAAGGGAATGTCTCATGAAGAGAATCGGTATGGTCGTATGGGTAGTATTTTTGTTGATGATAATGAAGAGACTACAAATGATATGTGAGATGAAAGAATTGTTGAAGCTCGGTCAATGGTTTAAGAAGGTAGTGGAATGATTAGATGTTTATCAAGTGTAATGTTGTACTATAGAATAAAAAGACATCTAAGGATTGTTACACTGTTGTCTTTCCTTATGTTTTGAATGTTTATGATGAATGGAATGAGTAAAAATGAAAGGTTATTCAGATATTTTTTGGAAAGTGGATGATATGCGCATAATGAAGTGATAAAGAGAAAATGAAATGTTTGATAGTATTCATGAGCTCATGATTGATATAAGGACTAAGTGATATCATGGTTTGATTATAAAGAATTGTGAGGATTCTGGTTTGTGGAAAGTGTTAACTTTTAACTACATTCATGTTTTCACTAAGGTTCAATGGAATACATAATTAAGGCCTTCGAATGATTGGAATGTGACCAACAAAATAGGAATGCAGTATTACGATATATGGGGATCAACGATGGTATTAAATCTCTGGTAATCATTTTCACTATGTAATGAGAGTGGACCGAAGTATTTTAGATAAGCCTAAATATTGGAATGGATTATGTTGGACATAAGTTAGTATTGTTTAAGGATAGAACTTTTTTTTGATATTATTGATGGGATGTTATAGTAATGTAGTTTTAGAAAAAGTACAACCTACAGGACGGGCGACATCCCATCGCGTCGGACAAGGCTGTGGGAATCGAACCCACAACCGAAGTGCGACTGGCCTTTATCGCCTACCACTGGCCTATAGGATGTCCCTGGTTAGTAGAAACTAGTTTTATTTTATTAAGCGGTATGATATATGAAGTATAAGTTCATTTTTGGAACCATATACGATTAACCATAAGATGGACTTATAACTTTTGCAAACCTTTTGTTTGAAAGAGATGGAATGACCCATCATTCTATCACATGATCTTCTAACAATTCACGAATAACAAATTAAACTTCATTTATTGAAGATATGAAGTGGAAATTGTTCAAGGCACGAACAACAGTGAGATTGTACCAAAATAAAGTAAGTATTTATTCTAATTCAAATTCTTCAACTTTTGGGAAACGATCTTGAAAACCAAAAATGTTGTCCTAGTGCTCTTATATCTGATTAATCAGATGGTACCTTAGATTGTCAAAAATTTATGGATTTGTGATTGTTGGCTTTTCCATAGCCATGTCCTCTACCACTCTCCATCAGAACATGATGGTTAGATTTCTCTTCCATGTCCATATTTTCACCTATGTTCTCCTATGTGGATACCCAGTTATTAGTTAACTTGGGTAACCATTACATTTTATACTTGAGTTTTTAAAATAAATTTTGGTATTCCTTTTTATGATGTGGGTTTCTATTAAAGAAACTTTCGAATAGTAAACCATTTATAACCCCGACGAATTTCGAGGGCGAAATTCATTTTAAGGGGGGTAGAATGTAACACCCCGAGATTTTATGAAAAATATTCTTTTTAATTTCATTAATGCCTTGTGTTGTATTCTACACCAAGATTTCCTTGCGCTATACACAACACCATATTAGCTTGCAGTATACGCAACACTAGTCTTGGACCGTGTTACACACAATTTTGATAATAGTTATTATACGAAACATTGAGTATATATATATATATATATTAAATGTATAAATGAAATGTGGTTGGATTATGTTATACGAAACAACGAAGGATTCTTTCACAACACGCAACCCTGACTTGGCTTTCATGACACGCAATCGCGACCTTCCTCGATAGCGTGTGTTGTACGCAATACAGGGTTTTAACAAACAATGATATATTTTTATAATATTGTCATGAACTAGCTGTTATGAATAGTATTAACTAAATTTTGAATTTTATAACATTATTATTCATCTTACACATTTTCTAGAACATGGTATAAGAACAAAATAAATTTTTCGGGTAAAATAATTATTTTTAAAAAAATGCAGTTTTGCCGCCTTTTGATGGCGCACCCACTTTAAATCTAGTTTTTCACATGTTTATATGTTCAATTTGACAAAATAAAATTCTTCTTTTGAATCAGGATGTAAAAATTTACATTAGATAAAGTTTTGATATTTTTCCGATAACTTTCATATATTAATGAATAGTAAAAACACGCTATATTTTAATTAAAAACAACTTTTTTCATCATAATATCTTATGTGGTTAAATTATAATATTGAATGGTTTTAAATTATAAATAGAATATATTTTTACCATTTAATATAATGTATGTCATTAGTATTGATTTTACCTTGAATTCGTAGGTTAAATCAATTCAATCTTTTGCAATGTTTTAAACAAAAACCCGTTTTTACTCGACAACGAGATTAATTTTAATTTAATTTCTGCAACTTATGTGTATTGAATTATAAAAAATGGATTCCATATTTGGAATTAGTGGGTACAAATTATGTTAATAGGCTACTTTTTATTTTTGGGAATTATGAATAGTAACTACGGTAAATTTTATTTACCATAGTTAAAGGTAAATCGGGTAATTAAGGGTAAATATAATATTATAAAATTACCCTAACACATGCCAAAATTTTATTTGATGGCTAAAAGTAAACCCATATCAACTAAGGGTCGGATTAGATTCATTTTATGGACTTTTGACCATGAAAATAATTTAATTATTATTAAAACCAAAGAAAGTGACAACATGTCACTTTCTTAAATCTTATAAGTATAATAATTTTAACTTAGTGATAAACATCATAAAACTTCGAACATGAATAGTATCCAAAAAGCTAAATAAATTATCTAAATCATGAGAATTTATTTAGAATTTTTTGGGATTAAATAGTTATCATTAATTGTGACACAATAATGATGCAGAAATTATTTAACTAGTGAAAAATCAAGAATATAGTTTTTATTAAAATAATAGTGACCATAAAAGGAACCAAACCCTGACCAAAACTTATTGGTCATGTAAATTGAAACTATAATCATCTAATGGTCGAATATTTGACCATTTGGAGTCTTATACAAGCAATTATGACACTTATATTATTTTATTTTAAATGATGCCAAAGTTGTCACCTTCATAATTTAATAAATATAAAAATTTAAATATTGTTATTTTAAGATGATAAATTCGAGTAAAAGTATTATTGTGAAAGGTAATATATTTATCTTCATCATAGGATTTTATTTGAAAATTTTATGCAACAAATATGTATATTAAATAATTATAAAAAAATGATGTAGTAATTATTTTATTAAGAGATAAACCAAATAAATGGTTTTACATATAATAAAATAAATATTATATGAACTATTTAATGTGATCCACTAATTTTATAGATACATATGACCTATTATTAATATATTAAAGCTTTTAGTTTGAACATATCTTATGTATATATTTTATTTAAATTCAAATAAATGAATAGTGTCAAAATTGACACTATTGTTATTTTATAAAAATAACATATTATAAAATTGTTTAAAAATCACAAAAATATTTAAAAATTATAAATTTAAATTTAAATGGTCTATAATTTTATAAATTAAACAATTATGGAAAATTCACAAAGAATAAGTAATTATTTGTTATAATTTAAAATTTAGAATTTTATTACCACAAATAAACTTAAATAGATTAAATAAGGATAAATCAAAATGATAAAGTTTAAAATAAGATCCAAACATGTCTAAATTTGATTGGTTGATGCGATTACAACCCTATATCATCTAATATTCGAATATGAGTCATTTTTTGAGGTTTTTAAGTGGGGTTAGATTTATTATAAATTAATATTTTTAAGAATTCCAAAGGTGCCCCTCTCCTCCCTTATAAAAGGACACCTCCTCCCTCTCTTCCTCAAACAACATTGAGCCTTCAAGCTCGGCCAACCCCTGACAAATTCTCTTCTCCACTTCCCTAGAAACATCCTAGATGTTCTGGTCTTCCTCAAAGACCAATTTTAGTGCCCTAAGAGGAGGTCTCAAAAAGGCACTTCAAAGAAGAGGTAATTTCCGTTACCGATTCTTTCACCTTTATTTCTTCTTCCACTTCTTCTTCTTAGGTTGTTTCATTATGAAGTAATAAAATTAGTATCACTCATATACTAATAGGTTATTATAATTATGAAACAATCCTAATTAACCATCTATCCATCCGACGGAAAACGAAATCACCGCGCGTGCGTACGTACAGAATACCGTCTCCACGTCGTGGTGTAATCTGTTTTTCCACCAACACCTTACATGGATGGGTATTATGGTGTAAAGAATAACTATACATATTTATTATAACATCATAATGATTCTTATATATTGTATCATCCAATCCAATTCAATTCAATAATTATGGAAATGATATCATCGCTCGTGCGTACGTACAGACTACCGTCTCCACGACGCGATGAGATTCATTCTCCATGTTAACCATTTAAGAATGATTATAAAGTATATATAAGAAATAATAATGAAATATATGACATTATAAAGCTACTGTATTTATGTGTATATATATATATGTCATCTACTTAATTCCACTCAATTCAATAAGGAAACGAAAACAGCATTCATCCGTACGTACGGCCTACCGTCTCCATGAACGGTGTATTTCTTTCCATTTATCGATCCATTATATATATGTATATTCTGAATATATATTATATATAAATCATGTTTTATATTCTATAATTAAGTAATAATAATCTATGTAATCGTATGAATAATTACAATTTAAAACACGAACGACAAATGAGACGATTTTACCCAAAACGCTACTTTAACATGAATTTACAAAAGAACGGGTAATATAAAGTCATAAGTGAACCATATATGATATAATAACAATGAATATGAATATTTAATAAGTAAATGACATTATTTAAATCATTATACATGAGGTTTGGACACTTACGAAGCAAATCGGACCTAAGGTAAGGGAAATATCACAATCTCACTTTTATCCGAGATTGTTTATACGTTGGTATTTACTAGGGTGTATTTTATCATACACATCTATGTTTCCTCAATATTTAATGTTATTTCCATCCACCTAAAATTTATTAAATCCAATTTTACCCTTCAGTGAGTGTTTAGTAAAGGATATAAAAGGAATCTTTTGTCGTTTTTTCGTACGAGGTACTTTTTGACTTTTCCGAAAAAAGTATGAGAAGAATGTTTTTTTAACTTTTACAGAATGAATGGATTTTTAAACCATTATTTCCAAAAAGATTCCTTTAAAAGTTTTCATGTTTATTTTTAATCAACTTCTTTTAGTTTATAATAGTTTGACATATTAATAATGGAAAAGTGTTTTTGAAGAAGAAAGGATATTTTCCTCAAGAATTTATTTCAAGTGTTTTATCAAAATTATTTTCCATATAAGATAATATGGGGTTCTGTTTTTATCCCTATTATTACATTGATTTGATTATGATGTGATGGAAATATTTTTATGAATTCTTTTATCTTATATGAACTGTTTTATGATGTCACGATGTTTAAGATTCCAATTTTTATTACATGGGTTATGCAATGATGTATGATTTATGATTTTGTGGAACACATAAGAATGGTATAATTATGAGATGGGTGGGACCTATATCTCCCTCCAATGCATTGGGTAAATATTTTATATCTCATGAGATAGACATGGCTGGAACGGTAGGTTATACCGGTTTAGTGAAATAGGACTGAAACGAGGGTGACTCGGTTCAGAAAGGGACTTTTTCCACTAAGATAGTCTTGGCAATGAGTCTTGACTAACAAGAAATGATTCTCAATGATTATGTGTGTATGCCACAAAGTTTCATGTTTTATGCTATGATTATTGTGATTACATTTCACTGCCATGATTTATCCCATGTTATGAAATTATGATCTCTTTTTCAGGTTAAGATTTCCAAAAGTTATGTGCTTGTGTATACGATGTGATTGATATTTTTTCTGTTTACCCTAATTGGGCATTTGAGCTCACCCTTTTATGTTTACTTTTCCCCAGGATATAAAGAAAGGTTTTAGGTATAAAAAAAATAAGATCTTTATGGGAGATGTTGAAGATCTTTCACCAGGATTGGAAGATTATATTCCGAGTTTCCAAAGACACTAAACTATTACGATCCTTGTGTGTGTGTTTTTGTTATGTACTAAGTATTCCGCAAATGTAATGTAATGTCAATGTACGTCAAGCTTCGGGTCTCTACATTATACATGAATTGAAACAAATCAATATATCTATTCTTATATGAGGATGAAAACAACTGAGTAATGATAATGGTGTTTATTTGGATCCATTGATCAAGGATTTGAAATTATTGCTGGATTCCGGTGTTACGTTGTGTGATGATTATAAAAATGAAGATTTCACATTGAGATCCTTGTTGTGTGGGATGATAAATGACTTTCCTACTTAAGGGAATTTTTCAAGATATAACATTAATGGAATTTATGGGTTTCCCTTCTAAAAACAAGGTACACAGTCAATTAAGTTGAAACATTCATTTTAAATCGTGTTTCTAGGACATCAGATATTTGTACGCAAATGATATAAGTACCGATCTTGGACGACATCATTCCATAGATGTAATGAAGAATGTACAACACCATATACACTATCATGTAATCAACTGTATGAGAGATTTAAATATGTGGACACCTCTTTTGCTAAATAGTTTTTGAAAAACCTAACAAAAACCAGTTGTTAGAAGAGGTTAGTATTTTTTTGAATTACCATACTGGATTTTCTTGTATGTCAGCCACTTTCTTGATGTTATGCATGTTCAAAAAAAATTATGTGACAGTATCATTGGAACATTACTAAATGAACCCAACAAAACAATGGAAGGAATTAAAGCTAGGTTGGACATGGTTAACATGGGAACACAAGAAGATTTGGCACTTGTGAAGGGTGAAAAACAAACTTTTCTTACTCCAACTGCTTAAACTCTATCCATGAAGGAGAGATATCAGTTTTTCAACATCATGAATGATGTAAAGATTCCAGAGGGGAATTCATCGAATATCAAGAACATCATGTCGATGAAAAATTTAAAGTTAAAGGGGTTGAAATCACATGACTACCATATTTTTATGTAAGGTCTAATTCCTTTAGATTTATGTTTCATTTTCCCCAAGAATGTCCGTTATACATTAACAAAGCTCTATTTATTATTCAAAGCTCTATTTAGTAAAGTTATTGACCCAGAGAAATTTAAATGTATAGAAAGATAAATTTGCATCATATTATACGATTTAGAGATGTTATTCATGCTGAAATTATTTGTTATGATGGGTCATTTGATGGTTCACTTTGTGGGAGTGATTCTAGTATGTGGACCTATACACTATAGATGGATGTACCCCATTGAATGGTATAAAAATATTCCGAAAGGGTATGTAAAAAATTGAAGTCAACCTGTGGGTTGTATTGCATAGTGATATATTTTTATGGAATCCATTGAATTATGTACTGAATACCTGTTCAGTGTGGAATGAATTGTTCAACCAAAATATCAACGCATTGGGTGGCTTGTAGGAGAAGGATTTTTTTGGATAGATGTTTTCAGAATCAATATTACCTATCAGGAGAATGCCCACACTTATGTTTTACAAAAAATATATGAGGTTGATCCTTATGTCGAAACACATAAAGAAATTCTCAGGCATTTGAATCCATAAAAGGATGAAAAATAGATATTAAATACACATAATAGATAGTTTATAGGATGGTTTTATGACCATATATTTTATTATTTAGATGAAAATCCAGACCCAATTTCAGAACGACTTTGATGGCTAACTGGAAGATCAAGTGTGTATATATTATCAAATATTGATTATGTAATTAATGGTTATAAAATAAATACTAATAAAAATTAATAAGATAGTACCATATAGAATAGTGGAGTTATACTTGTGGCTAAAGTGATGCATGTTTCTAGTGATATGGATTGAAATCAAATTTATGAAAATATGTCATACTTTGGAATCATCAATAAAATATGGGAGTTGGGTTATAAGAACTTCCATGTGCTGAATGTTTCATGAAAGTGGGTTGATAAAAGGAGTGATATTGAAATATATGATTTGGCATTCATGATTACTGATTTTCGTTAGGAAGGGTACAAATATGAGCCATTTATAATAGAATCACAGGTAGTATAAGTATATTTCATTCCAGATCCAGTAAACTGAAACTATTTAATTGTTCTATTATCCACCAAAATCACTGAAGGGTGAGATGAAAATTCAATAGAGGATGAACCTTTCATTGGGACGTCTCAATAATTTTTCAATGTTCCATATTTAGATGGAGTTTTCTTTACCAGAGGAGTCCACAACGAAGGTATTCGGATAGTCGATATAGGAATCAAATCCATATATCCTTCTAAAAAAAGAGAGTTCAATAATTAGGTTATATATTTTTTGTAATATAAATCATGTTACCTTATTTTATTATCTATTATTTTATATTTTTATATAATTAAAATTAATTTTTGAACCACTTCTGCAGATAATGACTTCTATATGTGATGATTCTCCTTATCCCGAGCCACAATAGGTCTCTCAACTTACTACTTCTCGTAGTGTAGAGGAGAAACATGTTTCTCAACCTATTGTTGCTGCTTATCCCAGTACATAGGTACAAATACCATCTGCACATGCTGTTGCTAGTACTATGAAGGAAAATATTGATGATGTTGATACCGAGGAAATGATAGGAACCAAAACAATGGCGTCGTATAAAAAATAATAGATCTATAGTTTGACAACGTTATCAAAAATACTTAATGGAAAATAGAAATGAATAAAATACAATGTCAGATGGAATAAGTGGGGCCAACATGTCAACCCCCAACAAGGCTATGTTTAGTAGTTACATAAGAATCATCATTTGAAAACGCGTGCTGATTTATGTACAATTGTGGCACCATGTTTTCACCGGGATTAAGACACTGATGTGGGGAGATATTACGAAAAAATTCTGATATATGTTTTCATTAATTTCCTAAAAAATAAAATAATGAAACATTAACTTACTCTTCATCATCCCTTGTAGAGTGAATTTATAGTGGATGAATCACAGAAGGACTATGTATTCAGTATTGTTAGAAGGATTCATAGAGGCTTTCGCACAATTTTAATGAAATTTTATCTTAAAGATAATAAAGGGAAAATAAACACACAAACACCTCCTATTTATGTACACATGATAACCCAAGGATCATGAGATGCATTTACTAGTCGTCGCGAGGTGAAATCTTTTCATGTACATTATGTTTGGTAACAGGTTGTTTGACGATATGTGTATTCATCACTTTGATTGATAGTTTTGTATTTATGAAACAGAATATGAGTGTTGAAAATAAGGAACGAGCAACAAAACCAGTGTACCCCAACCGTAAAGCAAGAATGGTGTACAAATTACTTGAAAAAATTGGTATGTATTTTAAATCTACCGTAATACTTTTATATGACCTAAAATAACACCATAACCATGTTCATATATTTATATATAGATTGATGAATCCAAATCTAATTTCACTTCCATCCCACACAATGTCCAATAGAAGGAGGCATGTGTAAATAAAGATAAGATACTAAAAGATGAAAACACACAAAAATTGTGGGAAACATGTGTAAGTATGATATAATAAATATTTGGTTTGATTTAAATTGATATTACATAACAATGACTACTTATGTTTTTATATTATCTATTTGACATAGTCATAAGAATCAGAAACACCCAAACTGGATGTGGAGATACTTTTTTTGGCCTTAAAGATTCCAGAAAAGTATAGTCGCATTAGAGGTTCCAGTTTTGTGATGACATCCCAAACATTTTTTAAGAAAAAAACAATAGGTGGATCAAAGTGTAGAAACAAAAATGATGAGAGAAAGAATACATATCCTTGAAGAGAATATGAAATTTTAGAAAGATTTCAAAGAAAATATGATGGTGGGGTGTGGAAGAGAAGAAAAACTCAAGAACATCCAGTGCGTGAAGACCTTGCCCCACCCCCACTAGCTTTGAGGTGAGCTATTTCCCACAAAAACCAATCTTAACAAAGGTAATAGATGTTCTAATAGTTGTTTCTTTGAATTGTGAATTTGGTAGAAACTTATTAATTTCCTGTACTGATATTTTATAGGGTGAAAATGAATGTGACTTATATCTATCAATAGCCACCCAACGACTTGTAGTGAGGGTGAGGATGTTTAATATTCATAATGTCATGCAACATAATAGACCACTTCCAACTGGTTAGGTCAATGGGTTGATTAACATAGACCATGAGCTTATTGCCGAGATACCTTTTCCAATTTATGATGAAGATATTTATAAGGCCGAAAAAACTCATAGAACATTCATCGCATGGCTATCACAGCTTTTAAAAAACATTTCGAAAAGGTGGTATTCATTCCCATTTCTTTTCAAGATATACCATTCACAATTAATGAATAAAGGTTTTAACTAATGAATTTTTTTACAAATAGACACAAAGAGGGAGTTGAAAAGAAAGAATAGCTCAAAATAATCTCAAGGATCAACCAACTGAAAAAATAATCTACTGAATGCACCATAACCCCTCCATTATATATCTTCATTTATTATCATTGTATAGTCATGTGAATACAAATATGAAAGATAGTTGGATTCACACAATTCGTTTTGATGAAAATATATATAGTTGGGACGAAATAAATGACACTAGTGTGGAAAATGTATGTGAAATCTAGGAGTATGATTGGTTAGGTGACTTAGATGTAAATTTATACATAAGGTATGTTATCCTGATTCTATTTTACAAAAGAAAATTTTCTATTTTAATTATTACTAAATACATTTCATATTTTTCGCAGAAGTTTATATGAAAAAAAATTAATGGTATTTCCCCATGAAACAAAAATTTGGAATTGTTAGTCTACACATCACCTCTATAGAACAACAAGATATAAAATCCAAGAAAGAGGGTGAAATAGTGGCACACCTGCTCAAATTGATTAACAACCACATTACAGATGCCAGACTCTTCTTAATACCAATGATGTAGGGGTGAAAATGTAAAATTTAATCATAACAAATATATTTTAATTTTTTTCATTACAAATTTATTTATTTGTGTTTAGGTAGCATTGGATACTCATTGTGGTCGCTTTGGATACTCCCAATGACATATTTATTGGATTAAATGTATGGATATCCCACAAACTGACAAAGAAATGATTGAGTTTTTCAATTTTTAATACACTAATTACAACATTTTTGAAATAAATATCTAGTTATATAATTTATATTATCTTCTAATGGGGATTCAATTATGATAATGTGGTGCATTTATATCATTTATATCATGGAATGAGGACATGGGAAAAGGACAAGAAACATCACAAGTACTATGACTAGATAAAAATCAGGGTATATATAATAATATTTCACTATCTAGACACATATAAAAAAATTTCTTATTTTTTTCATTGTTTCTGTTGTGACCAAATCAAACGAATGATAAGTACTACAGTTATTAGGTTTGAAAATTTATCAATAAAATCGTATTCCCTAAACAAACCATCATCCTTGAAGAGTTATTTTTTAATATAATTACTATTTCATTTAAAATACTTATTTATCCTTTGGGTATTTATATTTTTTCAGTACTATCATGATTTTTGAAATGAATCTTTTTCACAATATGAGACAGATTTGTTTATAAAAGAATGTGTTTAATACTTGATTAACGAATGTACAGAAATAGCATGATGATTTGACTAGTATGACTCGAATTGTCTATTTTTATTTAAAATTGTCATTATTTTTATTAAAAAGAATAATTTCCATATAGGAAACTGAGAAAATGCATTAAGATTGTTTTGATACTTTTAGATGATGATACCTAAGTCATTTTTGAGGTGTAGGAATCAACCACAACTAATGATGAAATAGGTTGTGACCATTATGACTTTTGGTGTGTATTTTTATAATAAATTAAATATAAATTTAGAAAAAACAATTGGAGATATATTGAAAACCTAGAAAACACATTCAAATTGTTTTGATACATTAGTAAACCAATCCATCAGTCATTTTTGATGTGTAGGAATCAACACAACCTCAATCTGAAGAATAGTGTGACCGATATGACTAAAAGTGTTCGAAATCAATTTAAAATTGACAGTTTAGATCAATACGTGCTACTCACTAAAAACAAAGGAAACTCACTCTGATTGTCTTCATAATTGAATACAATGATTCATAATTTCATTATGATTTGTATTAAGTGGTCTCATATCAAAGAGATGCACGATGCGACTAGTATTACTCAAAATTCATATTTGTAGTTTGAAATTATATTTTAGTAAAATGACAACTGAAATACTAAAAACTGAAAACAAAAATTTGTATTGTTTTAATACTTTAGGAAAATGATCTATTTTTCATTTCTGACGTGTAGGATTCAACCAAACCTCAATCCAATGCATGGTGTGGCCGGTATGGCTCAATAGGTCTCTTTTAATTTAAAATTGAAATTAATTTTAGTAAAAAACACAATTTTCAAACTGAAAACTATGAGTCTTTTTATTTGCATGGTCTCTTTTTCACATTTGGATTGTTTAGATAATTTGAGAAAATTATCTATGAGTCATTTTCAACATGTATAAATCAACCCCACCTCAATACAATGTATGATGTGACTGGTATAAATATAAATGTTTATTTTTATTTAAAATTGACATTAATTTAAGTAAAAAAGAAAAATACTAAACTGAAAACAAATAAAACACATTCATATTGTTTTGATACCTTAGAAAAATGATACATGAGTCATTTGTGATGTGTAGGAATCAACCTCACCTCAATCTGACACATGGTGTGACCAGTATCACTAAAAGCGTCTTCTATCAGTTTAAAATTTATATTTTAGCTAAAAACTTATCACTCACTAAAAACCAATGAAACACATTCTGATTGTATTTATAATTTAGGATAATGATTCTAAATTGCATTATGATGTATGTAAAGGATTCTTACATCTGATCGAGGCCATATGTGACCAGTATGACTCAAAAATCATTTTTTGGGTTTGAAATGATATTTTAGTAATAAAACAAAACCGATATAATATAAACTAAGGAAACACATTTTTATTGTTTTGATACCTTATAATAATGATCCATGAGTCATCTATGATGTGTAACAATCACCCACACCACAATCCAACAAAAAACGTGATCAATATAAATCTAAATGTGTTTTTATTGAAAATTGACAATAATTTAAGTAAAAAGAACAAGTGACATATTAAAAACATAGAAAAAGAATTATTATTGTTTTGATATTTTATGGAAATGATACATGAATAATTTGGGATGTGTTGGAATCAACCTCACCTCAATCTGACGCACAGTGTGACCAGTATTACTAAATGTGTCTGTTATCTGTTTAAAATTTACTGTTTAGAAGATAAAGTACCACTCATTGAATCCAAGAAAACTCCCTACAAATTTATTCATAATCAAGGAGAGTGATTAATATGTCCGTTTGACTTCTATGAAGCAGTCTCACCTCAAACTGACACACAATGAGACAAGAAAGATGCAAAATGTGTGTTTCTTGATAGAAATGATATTTCAGTAAAAACATAATGGTCATACTAAAAAATTGATAAAACCCATTCATATTGTTTGGATACTTTATAAAAATTAAAAATGAGTCATTTGTGACATGTAGGAATTAACTACACCTTAATCTAATGAACAATTTGACAAGTATAAATACTTGTATTTCATTTAAATTTGTTATTAATTTTATTAAAAATAAAAGACATACTCAAAACCCGGAAAAATAATTAATATTGTTTTTTATATTTTATAAAAACTATCCATAACTCATATGTGACATGTAGGAATAAACCCCGCCTCAATAAAATGCATGGTGTGACTTGTATAACTCCAAATATGTCTTTTTTTGTTAGAAATTGACATTTTATTAATGTATTATTTCATATTAATGTTTCATTTATTTCATTATAGTATTACTGACATAAAATTTGTTTTCTTATATAGGTGAAACCTTCTTCTTGAGTTGGGATGATTTGTTCGGAATATAATACCATGGGTGGACATTTTTGAGAGGGGATCATGGATTTCAATGGAAGAAACATTAATGTTTTTAACATTTTGTTGGATAATTGTATATGTAATTATATAAAACACTGTTTGAAATGTATATAGCATTATTTTCCAAACCCATGTGTGCGTTTTTATTTTCTTGTGTGTGTTGTGCATGTCCTATTTTTTGTAGGTGGTGTATGTTTTTTGTGCAGGTGAAGGTACTTCTAGTTGGTGTGTTTTTATATAAATATCACACCATACGCATATATCCCTTTATCTATGTTATTTTGAGCACTGATAAATTCCCACTTTATCAGCACTAATTCGAGCACTTATAAAGGCCCCCTATATCAGCACTGTTTTGAGCACTGATAAATGAACCATTTGTCAATGCTTGAAATAGTTCTCATAAAGGGATCCTTGATTAGTGCTCAAAATTCTTCTAATAAAGGGAACCTTTATCAGCACTTGAACTAGCACTGATAAAGGGATCCTTTATTAGTGCTAATATACAACAGATGATGGGGGGCCTTTATCAACATTTTTTTAACATGGACAATGGACATCCTTTATCTGTGATTTTTATCACTATTAAAGGGGAACCCCCTTATCATCACAGAGATTAACAGTGCTTTTCTAGTGTTATTAAAATCCTTTTCTAGTGATAATAAATGAATTATCTATAGTAGTGCATGGTCAAAAGAATCATGGAATGTTATTTGGTGCTAATTATACACGGGAAGAATATAAATAAAAAACTATGAAAACACGAGTTACCCTACTTATTACTCAAATTATACTCTTTAATGATCATTACAAGAGAAACTAATTCCTCTGTATTTACAAAGTACTAATCAAATTATGTTTTCATTTTATTTTTATGTATTATTTTAAGAATAGTGTGATGCCTCTTAGTGAAAGAGAAAAAATAAGGGATGAAATTTTCTTCAGTATTAATTTTGTTTAGTAATGGGGGAATATTTTGGGAATTAATGGTTTTAAAGTTGATGGTATATGATCTCATAAATTAGTTGGATCAGATGTAGATGTTTAAGGATTATATTATACCCAATGGTCTTCATGTTTATTTTACTTTACCCAGTGGAATTATTCACACTTCTCAAGGGGATAAATACATTCATAAATTCTATTTAGGACGTTCTATTTGATACCTTTGATATTTTAAATTATATATAGTGATAATGGTTCTTAGATCAGTATAATCAAGATAAAAACATCACTTACTGACAATGGTGGAATATTTAAGGGGTGTGTTTCCAAAATACTTCTCTAGACTACCATTAGAGAGAGATATAATGTTCTTTATCAACATTTTTAGAGGAATATTCTGATTTAATTTTTGTTTTATTATATAGAACCTATAGGGAATATGTAGTTAAAAAGTTATTTAAATTAATTTTAGCAAAATATTTTTAATCCCCCATGATTTTCACCATGGATGACATTAATTCTATTTGTCAAGAAGGATGATGATATGATTTATTTATGAAATAACAACAAGAATTTAAATAAATTAATAATGAAGAATAAATACTCTTTTACACATATAAAGTACCTATTTTATCGTTTTAAGAGAGTTTTGTAGTTTTTAAAGATTGACTTGTAGTTGCAATATAAATAGTTGAGGGTAAAGATGATTAACATTTTAATGATGACTTTCAAAATATTTTAAAAACATTTTGATATTCCAAAAATATATTGACATATTTATTGTGTTTTTTTATGATATTTTATTTTACAGGAGGTCATATTAGGATCCTTAAAATCATGTGAGAGTCATTTTAGAGACCCTATGAGATAAAATGTTTATGTAAATTGAATTAAATATTATTCTTGGATTAAAATAAATGAAATTATTAAGACATTTCATCTCTGATCATGGTGTTTAGTTTGGACTAGAAAATTTTGGAGTGATGATGTCTTGGGAGTTGTCTTAGAATGTACTTGATATAGTGTTTACATATATCACAAGGACACCACCAATATTTCATCTAATATTTTTCAACGTTAGCATCATCAATGATGGTATTAATTTATATGGGTGTAATGTTTGATTTGGACGAGAGTTATAAAAAGAATTTGATTGTCTATAGATATGATTGAATTTCATGCTAGTGTTGATATTACTTGAATATAAAATGAGTATTAATTATTCTGTGATATTTCAATAGTTGGATTTGAATGTGTTATAATGAAAATGGATAATGTAGTAGTATATATAATGAGGAATTTATGATCAAAAAGGTAATACTACCCATAACATGGCTTAAATCCAGTGACAAATTTTCACTACTTGAATATATTTATACATTACCTATTATTTGAGAGGTTCAAATTTTATTTTAACTATTAGGGATTTAAGTAAATTTTCTCTCTTCGACATTTGAATTTAAGGAAACATATAGTGGCGGTGTATCTCCAAACATTGGAATTCGCGTTACTTAATACACCCAACAATTAGAATATTGTAATTTTTATATTGAGTATGATAGCTCAAGATATGAAAATAATAAAAGAGATAGTGGTAGTTTATGAGTATAATAGTGGATATGAATTTGAAAGCTCCAGAGAATTGATATGGATAATATTTTGTAAAATCATCATAACTTATATTTTTATGACCAGGTAATGGAAGGAAAAAGGGTCATTTCAAAATATAAGAATATTAATATAATGAAAAAAACATGGTCAACATGAAACATCATTTAAGACTAACTTCCATACGGCTTGAGGTTCATTCCTAACCACCATACATATGAAACTAGTTCCACAACATCAAGTATACTCCTTTGTGAAATATTTTTCCAAAAAATTTGAAATCCATAGGGAAGGCCTATTATAGAACACATTATGAACATCCCATATGATGGTTAGTCATGTAAATTAATTTTAAAATTTTTAAATTAAATGCATAACTAGACATGACATAAGAAAAAGTGAAAATCCAAAAAAAAAACCAAACAAAATCATAAGAGACCAGAATCAAAATTAACACAAAACCTAATATTCAGCCATTTATATACAATTACAAAAAAATATAAAATAAGGGGTTAATGGGACGAAAAGAAGATGAGTCTATATTAAAGTTATCATTGAAAAGGATACCAAAATGATATCCCATACTACCCACATTGATGTAAAAATGGGGAAATCCAACTTTATCACCTCCTTTAAAACCTAATAAAAATAAAATATTAATCTTCCACATCATGGTGGTGCTTTTACATTACCTATACCAGTAAAAACAAGGTATACATACACCAAAATGGCATACTTATAACTTTTGAAAATATAGATTTTGCATCATGGATCTAATTCCAGTTATTAGTAACCAACATTAAAACATTAGATTAAGACTGTTTAACATCAATTGTTAGCATAGTTGATGTGAAAATACCACTATTCATAGTTTTAATTTAGTTATAATAATAAATAGGGTAATAAATTTAGTATTTTAATGTCATTTATTATATAGCTGATAATAAAAAATATTAGTTTTCAATATTTATAATGACACATAAATTATAAACCATAAAAAATTTAGAATTCATAGTGTTTTATTTGTTCCTTAAATTTTTTATGCTTAATTTTATAAAATCCTATCCTCCAAAACATCTCAATGAACTCTATTTTCTTCATTTGACTATATTACACCACCAAATTTTTATTTCTTTTGATGTGTTAAGCCTTCCTCCACCCTATTATTCCTCCCTTTATTGTGTTGAACCTCCCCTGGTCATACCTTATCGCCACCTTCTATGTTCACCATTCTATTTTTCATTCCACAACATTCAATTTACTACCTTAATCATAAATCATGATATAATACGAGGTTCTATATTCTTTTGTATGTTTTAAATTATTATTTTTAATATATAGAATATTTTTTTTATATTGATGATAATTTTTGTTTAGGTATACTTTATGATTATTATAAATACATGATTAAGGGTTTATATATATGTTTATAATTTCATAATATATTTATATATGTTAAAGAAACAATATGATTAGTTTTTATTTGGGTTTATATATTTTTACATTTATGTTTTCATATGTTTTAAATATATCTATTAATATATATGTTTAAAAGCCTATATGTTTTAATATATTCATATATTTTATTGTGGTTTTAGTTAATTAAAAGATCAAAATTGGATAAATTCTTGAAAAAATAGTGATTAATATGAGAAAAAGGTTGGTGATATATTTTAATTTTCTAAATTAAATCTAGAAAATAATGATATTATTTGTAATCTATGCATGAATGTGAAATAAATAGGCTCTAGAATGCTGAAATAATAAAAATTTCATGATCTCACATCGATTAAGATGTTCAATATATTATATAGGACCATCTCAATTAATTAATTCATAACGTAGACATTGAATCAATTAATGAATTATCTTCTCTAGAATGATTGAATGAAGATGTTGAAACCCCACTATTTCTAGGTAATATTAAATTTACAATGTTATTAGGAATTATGATATTGGTTATATTAAAATAATTAAATTGTTAGTGGAACAAAAATTTTCTAGATAGCCTGATATTTTGAAAGAGTTACATTCAGATGGTAACATGCTTCCAGATACATATTAGGAATCCAAAAATATTTTTTTGGGATAGGGGTATAAGCAAATAACAGCATTCCCCATTGAATATGTGTTTTATATGATGGAATTTGAATTTTTGTCAAAATATCCTTAATTTGGGATATTATGATTTAAAGTAGATGAGACATCCAACTTTGATTCATTCTCAAGTCTACGAACCCAACCTATAAAAAAGGAAACTTATCATCTTCCATTAATTACTCGAAGAATGAATTTATTTTCAAATTTAATTACTACAATGGGTTAATACAAATAAAAAAATTCTACCAGAAACCTATATTACCCTGCCGATTCAGCATAATAGAAGAAATTTGATCAACAATTTGTTGATTTTTGGAAATGAAGTTATAAATATCATAATATAACTACTAAGAGATGTAATGAATCCATAACCAATATTTATTGGTCCACATCATTCATAGACTATTATATTAGTATTTCACAACCTTCCCCCATATATATGTATGAGGATAAATATGTTATGATTATAATGATTCATTTTTACCAAAATAGACTAGAAATGATTTTCATAATTATTAGTCACTATTAACTAATTGATTGAAAGTTATATGGGAGGAAGATTCTAATGATTTTGATATATAAAAGAAATAGTATTTTAAGTTACATAATATGTTAACTTTCACTATAAATCACTATCTTACCTATAAAAACTTATTTTAATACTGTTTTAATAGACAAAACGATTTTCCGATTTATAATGTAGGGACTTTATATAATCAATTTTAAAATGAGTGAAATATAGTGTACATGGGAAATTGAATATTTTTGGGAATTGATCCCCCTATCAAATATAAACCAAAACAATTTAATTGAGTAAATGGATTTTATTCCACCCAAAACCTTAATTAACTATGTAATATTACAATAAGGTGAAAAAAATCATTTTCCCATTTGGTAAGATAGAAATTTTGGGTCACTAAGTAAATAAATAGTGGAAATAATCCATCTTATTTGATCTATCATATATATATTTTTATAGTTAAACCATAATAATGATGTTATGTATATTGAGAATAAAATATATAATAGTTTAATGAAGATAATTTATACATAAAAGGAATGATAAAATATGGATTGCATGAATGTTTTTTTCAATATATATGGAAATACATTTGGAGTAATCACCCACCATGAAAGGAACAAAGAAATTATTTACCTCTCATATTCCACATGTTGAGAAAGAGTAAAAAGATAAATTTCTATCAATGTAAACACAGTATTAAATTACCTAGTTATCTTTCTACAAATGTGAAAAATTGGGGGTCATTGAATTATTTGACGTTAATGTTGGATCAAAATATAGATGTAAATCTATACCATATGGGACCACATAAGAGGGGGTGGGGGTGAATTGAAGGTTAAAAATTTTCTTTTTAAACACTAAAGAATAATATTAGTTTAAGAGATCTTAAACTAATACAATTCACAAATAATAAAAATGATGTGACTGGTCCAGGATCCGATGGATATGATATAATATGATACCACAAGAAATAAAAAACAATTATATTTTAATTTAATATAATGATAAAGGTATAAAAAATGTAAATGATTCTACCATACAGTGTATATAATCTCCTAATACAATATATAAGGAAATTATCGTGATTATAGAAATTACATTAGAATAGAAAATGAATAGAAATGGGAAACAAAATTATTCCCTATCTTTTAAAAATAAGAGTGGGAAAATAAAAGGTCTTATAATTATTTTATCCCAAAGAGTAGGGTATCCTTTCACCCAGATTAAAAGGTCTATCTTACCACCACCCAAGTAAGCCCTTCATATGATTATCGACACGTATGTCTTCCTATCAATTGAAGCCATCGATTAAAAAGGTAATCAGAACCTATGTCATCAAATACTTGAAATCCCTATATATAATGATTGAAACACCATCTTCCTATCCCTGGATGACCGTGATCATTATCACAATGATTGGTCACACAAATAAAAGCAATTCACTTATTGAAATACAAGAACTAGGAACAATGCATTCACATCGTATATCTTTATGGATTTTCACAAGAATCAAGAGAGATGTCACACAATCACTCTATAGAACATGGAAGATACAAAAGTTGATTTCTCTAGTTTGATTGACCACCTATTTATATAACTTAGGTTATAAAGCTCACATTTTATTTAATAGTCATATTTCTTTGGAAAACATGGAGGGACATGGACACCTGGAATTATAATGGTCAAAACAAACTGAATACATGAAATCATTTTGATTAGTATATAACCAAATCAACGACACAGTTTTGGTTAGAAAATAATAATTATTGAAGTATGAATGAATGAGTAATATGAACTATAATGGAAAACATGTATGTGGTATTGGAGTAAGACATGAGTACAATGAATTACATGAGTACAATACATAACTTAGTTACGATGCATATCATGGATATGATACATCATTACGATGCATAACATGAATACAATGCATATCATGATCACAAATCATAACATGGTTATAATTCACGGTTATGATGAATAATATGAATATGAAGCATATCATGACTATGATGCATAACATGGTTATGATGAATAATATTGATACAATACATAAAGTGATTACGATACATATGGTTATGAAAACATCATATGTGGTTACGGTTGTAAAACAACCTAAATGGTTATGATGTAAAATGACATGAGTAATTACGATGTACAACAACATAAGTTATTACAATGTAAACCACCATATATGATTATGATGAGAAATATCATATGTGATTTCGATGAGAAACATCACATGTGATTACAATGGAAAACAAGATTTATGATTATGATAAAGAAAAAAACATATATAATTATGATATATGTGATTACGATGGGATAACAATATATATGATTATGATAAGGGAAAATCCTATATGATTATGATATATGTTATTATAATGAAAAAACAACATATATTATTATGATAGAAAACAGAATATATGAAGAACAAGAAGTAATTTGTGATTTCCAAAACAAAAAGATTAATGGGAATGTCAAAACACATTACTGACTCAAAAATATCTTCCTTTTTTGAAGGAACAAAACAATACCAACAATAAAGACTTATCTCCCCCTGAGTTTAGATACTCTTCTGAAATTAATAGTTAATACAACTAATTTTACCATAGGGTAAAAATATCACTTAAGATCATATTCTCTTTAATTTTACATGTGAGTTCTCCCCCTTAATAATGTATTCACCATTTTTCTATTTTATGAAAAAAACATCTATATTATGCCATTTATTCTTTTCCAAATTATCCCACTATCTGATTTTAAAATAGAATAATGGAAACATTCTTTTCTTGCAAGTTGTAAGAGAAACGAAGTACAAAACATTAAAAATTACTTGGATTGAAATAATTTTTTATTACAATGAGAGTTATAAAATTCAATCATCCTCCTTTTGTTTTTCCAACAGGTTGAATAATGAGAGATTTATCATCATGAACTAATTTCTATCCTCCATGAATTTTTCAAGAGCTTCTTGCTTATCCTTCAGCTTCACATCCTATTCTGCAATAATCTTTTCTTGTTTCTAGAGCATTTGTTCATAAATTCGATTGATTTATTCCTATGAATTAAGACTAACTTCTTGGGAATTGAAATAATCCACTCTCAGTTTTTAGGATTCCTCCATGATTACAAATCTATTTGATAACAAAATAATTTCATTACATCCAATTTCTAATTTATCCTTTAGATGGTCATTATCTTCAGTGGATATTAATTTTGAGGTACCCGGTCCTTGAAATTATTCTTCTTTTTCATTCAAATCAGTGAACAAATTTTTATAGAATGAATTTAAATCATTTACATGCATCACCAATTTATCAATATTATCCACATCATACTTGAGATTATAATCAATGTCATATGAACATTTAATTTTTTTTTAACAAGCCTTTTTTATGCTCTGCAACACGTTCATTGATTATTTTGGAATTAGTTCAAGATTTAAAAACATATCCATTAGAGACTTGACAGAATAAATTCTTTGATTATGACTAATAAAAATGATTTATAGCCTTGCGTCAATCCATTCATTAATTATGATTGTTATAATATCTTAATATAATATGAAATAAATGTATCATAATTAAAATAATTACAATAGATAAGAAAATTAATATAAAGGGGAAAATGATTCCCTTTCTATTACAAATAATATTGTAAAAATAAAAGGTATTACAATTATTTCATTCCAAATAGTAGTGTATACTTTCACCAATGTTAAAAGGTCAGCATTTCCAACACCCAAGTAAGCCCTTTATATGATGATCGGCATGTCTGTCTTCCTATAAACAAAATCCATCAATTAAGAAGGTAATTAGAACCTATATCATTAAAATAATTGAAAGCCCCCAATACAATGATCATAAGATCCTTATTCATATCCATTGAAGCCCTTGATTGTTATCACAATGATTGGTCACATAATGCAAAACAATGCACTTATTGAAATACAATAACTTGGAAAAAGCTATTCCTATATTGTATCTTCAAGGATTTTTTGCACAAAGCAAGAGAAATGTCACACAGTCTATTTGTAGAACTTGGTAGACACACAAGTTTGTTTCTATAGTTATAATGACCTATTATTTATAGGCCTCAAGTTGCAATGGTCACATTGTTTCCAACTGTAATATTTATATGAAAAAATTGGAGGGACTTGGACACCTGTCATTATAATGATCAAAACAAATAGAATACAAAACATCATTTTGATTAGTATATAACTAAATCAACGAATTTTTTTGGTTAGAAATGAGTAAGTACATAAGTATGAAATAATTAGTAAGGTAAAATATAAGGAAAAACATGTATGCAGTATTGGAGTAAGATATGAGTAAAATTAATTACATGAGTACGATACATAACTTGGTTACGACACATATCATGGATAAAATACATGGCCATGATTCATAACATGAATATGATGCATATCATTATCATGATTCATAACATGGTTATGATGCATGGTTATGATGCATAACATGAATACAACGTGTATCATGATATTCATTCATAACATGCTTATGGTGAATAATATGAATATGATGTGTAACATTATCATGACACTTATGGTTATGAAAATATCATATGTGGTTACGATTTTAAAACAATATATATGGTTATGAGGTAAAAAAAATAAGTTATTACGATGTAAAAAAATAGATATGATTATGATGAGAAACATCATATGCGATTTCGATGAGAAACATCATATGTGATTACGATGGAAAACAACATTTATGATTATGATACGAAAAGAACATATATGATTACGTTATATGTGATTAAGAAGAGAAAACAACATATATGTCGATGATAAGAAACAACATATATGATTATGATATATATGATTATGATGAGAAAAAAACATATATGATTACGATGAAATACAATATATATGAAAAACAAGAAGTAATTTTTGATTTATAAAAGAAAAATATCAATAGGAAAGTCAAAACAGATTTTCACTCAATTGTTAATTTGCCTAAAATATCATGATTATCTTGTATTGATGCTAAAAATATCTATAGGTTTCACTACATGGAATATTTCTAATATCTGTTAGAAAGTCTAACAATAGGTTATTATACATTTTTAATTCCATTTGGAGTAATGTATTGGATCGAAATTTATTAAATGTGTTAGGGAATGAAGCTATACTCATACAATGTCAACATGTGATGTATTTACCCCATTTGGTTTTTGGATATAATGGTTCAAATGGTGGTTTTTTTGGAGTGAGATATGATGATATATTGGCCTATATATTTACATTAGATGTATTAATTTTGAAGAAGCATCATAATTATGAAAGGATATACTAAAAATATGAATTTAACAGAGGCCTCTAGTATTCAAAAATATATATTAGGGGAGGTGATTTATTTCTATTCTTACAACATCTATGAAGTAGAGAATGTTTTTAATATCCATAATTTTAAATTAAAACAAACCCCTCTATTCATAATAAATTACAAGCATTTTTTTGTGTAATTTTTTTTCTCAATAACATTATTTATTATGGAGTTATGAAATAGTAAATTCTCCATTAACCCATTAGGAAATTATATGGAATATTTTTATAGTTATACATTGGGTTAGAATGAGATTCTGAGGCTCATAGAGCCTAAAATTGATAAATACTAATTATATTTTATTTACATGTGAATGTTTTTTTACAAAAAATGGAATAACACTCAAACATTGACTCATATGATAAATACAAGAACAACATTAGGTCAGGTATGTCGGGTTTATCTTTGAAAGAAAATAACATTTTTTCACATCATGTATTTAGTCAAATTTCATATAAGAATAATTTATTTAATATTTTTATTATATATATATTTTTAAAATACTAAAGTATATCATGAAAGTTGTTTTTTGATGGAAAATATGAGGCAACCATTAGGTTAGGAATACATGTTTTACCCAAGGCGTGATATAAAATTTATGTACATTGCACATTTAGTTACATTTCACATCAGAGTAATAATAATTAATATATTAATATATTTATGTGAATCTAGAAATAATAATTACAATTTTATTGTTGTTATTTTTTTCTCAAGAAAACAAATGATAATATACTTCCATAATTAAGAATTTTGTTATGGTGGAAATAACGGGTGGCCCAAGTAATTAATGTGATATTATAAATTGAACCAATTATATGAAAATGAGTGGGTAATTTTAATTTTTTAACAAATATTGGATTTCAATGATTGTTATTTTTATAATTTTAATGGTTGAAAAAATAGTGGATATTTAATAATAAATATAATATTAATAATAATTATTATTAAATTGGGAAAATAATATTAGTGAATATATATAGAGAGTTTATATGTGTATGTATATATATATGTCCAGGTTATATATATATATATATTTGGTTTATATATAGATATATATTGGGGTATATATTTATATGAAGACACATGTGTATATATATATAATGCATATAAATATGTGTGTGTGTGTGTGTGGTTATATTAATATAAACATATATATTAATGGATATTTGATTATTTTTAAAATTTGGAATTTAAGGGAATAAAAACATGTTGGGCTATAAGGTAATTATGGGGAGAGGAAAAATAATAAAAAAATAATTAGAAAAAAAAATAATAATAAAAGAATCTAAAAACATATTACCAAGGGTTGTAGTGGAGGTGCCATTTTGAGAATCAAGTAATCCCTCACGCCACTCCCTCTCTTATATTTCCCTCCATCTCACATGTATTATATATTTATTTATTTTATTATATCTCCAAATTGTAATCCTTTATATATTCTTTGATATTAATCAGATTGACGTGTCGTCGGATCCATTGGATTCGTTTCGACAAGCCGAATTCTAATCCTAATTTTTTTGGAAGGTATAATATTATTATTTTCACATATAATTTAATCCTTTTTATTTTCATTTATAATATCTAGGATGGTTATAATTTTAAATCACAATTAATTGGATGTGTTCTAGGATTCAGTGGGGAAATTGTCCTCAGATGTCAACCCATGTCATATTTTTTCATTGAAAATAGGATAAAAATTTCTTTTCATTCATGAATGTATTATATGATTTATCAACAGGATGTTTTTCTTGAATTTATAATAATAATAATACCTTTAAATTACCACATATTTTACTATGATTTGTTAGCATGATTTTTTGGCATGTGTCTGTTGCCTATGAGATATATGCTTGATTCTTGAAGACATGAGGCGTGTGTCTAGATCTTGACCTCTTCTGGTGTTACTTGCATATGAATTGTGAAAATTATATTTTCTTATTGGATTGACATGATATTTAACTTTTGTTTTCCTTATATAGGGAGTATGTTTTATTATTCCCTCTATAGTTGAGTGTATAGGTTTGGAATACTCGGATTCATGTGAGATACGACACATGTTTTGTCATTGTGGATGTCATGTGAGATATGGAACAAGAATTAGACAATACTATTAGTGGAATATGATAGAAATTTTTCCAGAATGTATATTTTGGATATTCTAACTAATAGGGTGTTTCACGCACTAATATACTATCCTCTGGGAAAGATGTATTTGACATTAGTCATCATGTGATATTTGTTGCGGGCTTCTGGACTATCTATCGAGATAGATATGCTTGAAATTGGTAAGTATGTACCTCAGCCGTCCCAACAACTGGTATTGTTTCATACAAGATTTTTGAATATTATAAAAATAGGATGTGTCTAGATGGTTATCAATTTCTCATTTTACATTGACCACAAGCAGGCATGTTTCTCCCGATATGATGTCGAATGAGTTAGAGTCGGTCGCCGAGGTCCCAAACTTGTTCTCGGTACTCGGTTGATATATTGTTATATTTTTACCCTTTTTATGTTGATGAAATACACTTTTATATTTTATTAAATAATATTAAGAGACATTGTTTATGTTCTAATGAGTCTGATACTCACACCCTACTCGAGAACTTCCATGTGCTTAGAGATTATATGCTTTGGGATCCGAAGAAGGGAAATGGCCTTTTGGTGAAAGGTTGAGTAGTTTGAGAGGTATAATACTAACATTTTTTTGAAGTTATAGTGGAACTCCAAATTCTTCCTTAATTATTATATTTATATTGTAGTTGGATCCTTGTTGCGTTTTGTTTTTTAATCATCTATGTCACCTTTTCTATTTTTCATATACTCATATTTTTTATTTTATTATTATTATTTATAATTGATCCCATGATATGATAATGAGTGTATAATTTCCCCACTAATGGAATCAGACCCTTGTTTCTAATTGGTAGCTGTTGGTATATATGGAGACACACATGAGGTCATGTAGCATTCTGGCTCCACTACTGGAAAAGAAGGTTATTCCAATGGTTAAAAACCGTTGGTATAGGCTGGAAAACCATTGGTATACCCTATACCAACGGTTTTCCAAACCGTTGGCTAGTAAGTCGTGAGGAAAGCCTTATACCAATGGTTTGATCCAAACCGTTGGTATATGGGTTATATAAATTTAACCCAATGTATACCAACAGTTTATAACCGTTGGTAATGAAATTGAGGAAGTCTTATACCAACGGTTTTAAACCGTTGGTATTGTGATTTTCAGGAAAACCTATACCAACGGTTTAGAACCGTTGATATTGGTTTTCCAGCAACACCTATACCAATGGTTATAAACCGTTGGTATTGGATTTCCAAAAATCCAGACACCTGTACCAACGGTTTAAAACCGTTGGTATAGATTATTCCAGAAATACAAAACACTTATACCAACGGTTTTAAACCGTTGGTATAGTGTTTTTCCAAAATCCCAGCACCCTTATACCAATGGTTTATAACAGTTGGTAAAGAGTTTTTCTAGAACTGCACACAACAGCCCCCCTCCCTCCAGTAGCCCCTCCACTGTACACCTGCATACAGACTTGAAACAGACTTGAAAATGGATTTTTCCGCTCATGTAAATGAAAAATCCATTTTCATGAAAACCCATTACAAAACCATCTCATGTTATGAAATTACATGAAAATGGAATTTTCAGCTCTCCCATGCACCAACATTTTCAAAACCAAAATGAACATGTTGTATTATCAATGCACACTAATTTTAAAACCCAACTCACTAAACTAAATGACAATGTAGAAACACACAACATCCAATATCTTATCACCTCAATAATACTCCATAGCATGAAATATTGTATAAAATAATTTTAATGTAATATTAACAAGTAAAGATATATTGAATGTGAACAACCAATTGATACAAGAAATAAAAGATGGAACAAATAATTTACACATTATTAAAGATATTAACCTTCAGTTGAGGTCATTAGTAATGAGAAAATCTATAATCAAATGCATTATGAATCTGAATAAAACCTGAATGTGCGAATATTATAATGTGATAAAGAATAAAAAATGATAAAAAATCATTTGTTTGAGATTCCAAGCCAAATAATGACCAAAAATAGAAAAATAAACAAATTTGGATTTCTTCAGATTTATCATTGATCCGTTACATGGGGCCGATGAAACATAAGGCTTTATTAAGATCGTAATGTGATATTAGACCACTAGATTGAAGAAACCATTGATTTTGGTGCTTGGTTGAGATAGAAACAAGATCAATGGTGTGATAATAAAACTATAAGAACCCAATTCCCCATTTCCATGTATGGATTTTGTATTCAGGTTTCTTTGAAGAAAATGTAAAATTGGGGAATTTTGATGTACAAGCCATGTACTTTAGTGTACAGACCATGAACATTGATGTCCTTTCCAGACCACGTACAGGTCGTGTCTCAGCCATGTACCAAGTCATGTTGTGTCGTGGTCGTGCCTCTTAAGGTGAGGCCCTGTACAAGCTTATAAACAGTGTTTATTGTTAAAGGAAATTTCATGTATTTTATTTTTTATTTAATATAAGGGAGAGTGGTCATGTCTCATTTACAGAATTAACTTCTTTTGACCTTGGTTCATCCATGTTCGGCCAGGAGCGACAATTATTCTCTAAGCCACTGATTCTCCTATCAATGTCCAATCAGAAACTCTGGAAGGTGCATTGGGATCCCACCAATGAGTTCTCCCTTCACCTTAATCCTATCCTCCTGATTCCTCTCCTCATTTTATAGATATATATTTGATAATTTATGAATCTTTTGTGGATTTTCAATGATCTAGGATGAATCAAGATCTGATATTCAATAATATTGTTCTCAGGATTACGAGGTAGGTGGGTTGTGCCTATATGTTGTTTTGTCTAGAATTATATGTGCCTAAAACTCATATACCAATGTTTTTGGTATACATGACTTGGAATTACACCGTGATTATCATATGATATTTGTTGATTAGGTTATTAAGGTTATTTCTTTGAGATAGGGAACCACAGGGTTGTGTTTACCTTGATTAATTTGTTAGAGCTATTGGCCCATGACGCCTTAGATGCATACTGCTTTCCATGAATTTTTTTGTTTAGGATGGATTATTGATTATTAAAAAGCGATGTGATAGTAAGATTACATGAGGTGATTTGATTATTATTATGCCATGTAATAGTTAGATTAGATCAGGTGTGTTGATAATTGTCTGTGATGTAATCATTTAAATTAAATGAGGTACTTATTTTTACCTGTTAATAGATTATTTACACATGATACATGTGGGTGAGATTGTGATATGTCTGAGGGAGAGACTATGATGCCTAAGGGAGAGGATGTGTTTTTTTCCTGAGGTCAAGATAGTGACATGCGTTTAAGCAAGATATTGATGTCTCCAAGGAAAGTTTTAGCTATTCTTTACTTCAATATTTAATGGTTGTTGATTTCTTTATACTATGTTTACTTTTGTACCTTGTTTTTATACATGTATATTCACTAAAATTTGGGCACAAATCTTTTGGTGGATGCCTACTGGTATTATGTCTCACAACCTGTTTGGTTCATGCTTTGGGACCATGCAGATTACACTGAAAAATCTGTTTTCATTTTCATGTAAATGAAAAATCCATTTTCATTTGTGACTCATGCACGTCACAAATGACCCATGGATCGTTTTCCTAATGTTTCAACAGAATCCGAAGGCGTTTGGTCGGTTTTTCGTATGTCGGTAGTTGTTTTCACTTAAAATCATGTCCATTTCAAATAAAAGTGAGACTTTTTGAGTGGTACCGGCCACACCGTTCCTCAGATAAAGGCGGGGTTGACTCGTACATGACATAAATGACCCATGGATACTTGTCCTAATGTATCAACAGAATCTGAATGCGTTTGGTCCATTTCCCATATGTCAGTTGTTGTTTTTACTTAAACTGTTGTCCATTTCAAAGTAAAGTGAGACACTTTGAGTGGTTTCGTCCACAGCGCACCTCAGATTGAGGTGGGGTTGACTCGTAAACGTCACAAATGACCCATGTATCATTTTCATAACGTATCAACACAATCCAAATGCGTTTGGTCGGTTTTCCGTATGTCGTTTATTTTAATTAAAAGCACATTTATTTTAATCAAAAGAAAGACACTTTTAGTGGTACTGGCCACACCGGCCCTCAGATTGAGGCGGGGTTGAATTTTACACGTCACAAATGACCCATGGACCATTTTCCTAAAGTTTCAACAGAATCCAAATGCATTTGGTCAGTTCTCCGTATGCCGGTAGTTGTTTTCACTTAAAATCCAGTCCATTTCAAATAAAAGTGAGATAGTTTGAATGGTACCGGACACACCATGCCTCAAATTGAGGCGGGGATGACTCGTACACGACACAAATGACCCATGTATACTTGTCCTAATGTATCAATAGAATCCGAATGCGTTTGGTCCGTTTCCCAAATGTCAGTTGTTGTTTTTACTTAAACTGTTTTCCATTTCAAAGAAAAGTGAGACACTTTGAGTGGTTCCGGCCACACCGGCCCTCGGATTGAGGCGGGGTTGACTCATACACATCAAAAATGACCCATGGATCATTTTCCTAAAGTTTCAACAAAATCAGAAGGAGATTGGTTGGTTTTCCATACGTCGTTTATTTTAATTAAAAGAGCATCCATTTTAAACAAAAGAAAGACATTTTTAGTGGTACCGGCTACACCAGCCCTCAGATTGAGGAGGGGTTGACTCGTACACGTCACAAATTACCCATGGATCGTTTTCCTAATGTTCTAGCAGAATCCAAATGCGTTTGGTTTGTTTTCCGTATGCCTGTAGTTGTTTTCACTTAAAATCCTATCCATTTCAAATAAAAGTGGGACAATTTGAGTGGTACTGTCCACACCGTACCTCATATTGATGTGGTGTTGACTCTTACACGACACAAATGACCCATGGATACTTGTCCTAATGTATAAACAGAATCCAAATGCATTTGGTCCGTTTCCCGTATGCCAGTTGTTGTTTTTACTTAAACTGTTGTCCATTTCAAAGAAAAGTGAGAAACTTTGAGTGGTTCCGGCCACACCACGCCTCAGATTGAGGCGGAGTTGACTCTTACACGTCAAAAATTACCCATGGATAGTTTTCCTAAAGTTTCAACAGAATCTGAATGCGTTTGGTCGGTTTTCCGTATGCCGGTAGTTGTTTTCACTTAAAATCATGTCCATTTCAAATAAAAGTGAGACAGTTTGAGTGTTACCAGCCACACCATGACTCAGATTGAGGCGGGGTTGACTCGTACACGACAAAAATGAACCATGGATACTTGTCCTAATGTATCAACAAAATCCAAATGCATTTGGTCCGTTTCCCATATGTCAGTTGTTGTTTTTACTTAAACTGTTGTCCATTTCAAAGAAAAGTGAGACACTTTGAGTGGTGCCGGCCACACCGGCCCTCGTATTGAGGCGGGGTTGACTCGTACACGTCACAAATGACCCATGGATCATTTTCCTAACGTTTCAAAATAATCTGAATGCATTTGGTAGGTTCTCCATATGTCGTTTATTTTAATTAAAAGCGCATCCATTTTAAACAAAAGAAAGACACTTTTAGTGGTATCAGCCACACCAGCCCTCGGATTGAGGCGGGGTTGACTCATACACGTCACAAATGACAATATACAAATTTCTCAAAATTAATCAATTTAATACATATAAATATTATAAGTCATTGGATATTTTTTGTTTGTAAATTATATTCCTAATCAATGAAAATATATGAAATAGAGAATAAAAATGTTAAAAATAAATTTTTTAACCAAAGAAATTAACCAATATTTCATTATCATTAAAATCCATTTCTCAAAACAAAAAAGACACAAACTTATTTGTATTTTTTAACCAAGGGAATTCATCACCTAATAAATCATTTTCCACCTCAAAAACCCTCATTTTATTATTTTTAAAATGATCCCCCAATATTACCCATGGATCTAATACACATAATTTTTCATGTCATGTCCTTAGGCCCTAAATCTAACTTATGGATGACCATATGTCCTTTGGCCCTAGAACACCCATGACCCGACCCGACCCGACCCGACCCATGGACACCCCTAATTTCGAGTGATTTTTTTTGAATATTAAGATGCCCATGTTAACTTATCAAACCAGATATCATACAGGGAATCACAGTACCAAGGAATACTAAAGTTCTAGGTAGTATAATAATCATACAATAAGAATCAAGTGTAAAAAATAGATCTTATAACAACATCCCTATGAAGTAGAGGAAAACCCCGGAGTGGAAAACCATGTTCAAAAATAAAGTGTTATACAGAATTCAAAAATGAAATGGATCAATCTTCCCTTGATCACCATCATCATCACCACTATCATCATCGGCCTCATCCTCCCTGCCATCTCTGTCCTCGTCATCATCCTCTTAATCATCCTCGTCATCGTCCCCATGCTCATCGTCGGCCTCATCCTCGTCCTCATCCCCATCCTCACCCTCGGCCCCATCCTTTCCCTCGGCACCATCCTCACCCTCGTCCCCATCCTCATCCTCGCCCTCGTCCTCTTCAGCATCCTTGTCATCGCCAGGAACTTCATGATCTCAATCGCCACCAGATCTATTGCCTGGTGCATTGGATAATGCACCCATCGATGACATAAATATCTGACAAGCCGCACTAGCCTCGTGTGGAAGTGATGAAGATAAAGCTTTCATCAGTTTCATAAATTCATTGTCCCTTGTTTGAACATGTACTTCCAATTCTGTGACCCTTTTATCAGATTATCATCTTTCTCTTTGATCTATTCCAACTCAGTTGTACTATAATGGATACCTGGAGAGGACCAATACCTCATTGGGACTATATTCTTACCAGGTCGGCAGCGTACTCGACCAGAGTGCTCCTCTCCCAAAACCTGATATAAATGATCGTGTGGCCCAAAATTGTCAGGCACCTAGGCATCAAGAGCCTCTAAAGCAGCCTTTTAAAAATATTAATAGATTAATAAATTTCAAAATAGATATTAAACTTTGAAATAAACAAATTAAAACTTACAATCTTTTCATGGGTTGATTCATTTACCGCAGTTCCATCTTTTTTTATTCTACTTGAGAAAAATAATTTTTCTCGAGGGATACGTCCTTCAATATTCAATTTGTGCTTCTGTAATGACATTGAAACAAAATAAAGAGCAAGTATAATCATATATTCAATATTCAATAAATCACATAATTTAAGTAGGAAATAATAAAAAGGGAAAGTCCTAAAAAAATTATAAACAACTATATCGTACCAGTTGCCTCTCATGATGTGACATAGTTGTGTGCCCCAAAGTGTGGAGGTATTGCTTTGAATCAATGTTTTTTTGTTTTTCTTAGAAGATTCCTAAATAATGTTTAATAATAAATAAGATTATATTAATGAAAAATATGAAAACTCTGATTTAAATACCTCAAATGAGATTAATACCTTAAATTTGGCAGTTGCCCAATGGGTAATCATTTGGAGATATTGCTCTATCGGGAAGTCATCCACGATAGGTAAAGTCTCTAAATCCGTGCCCACCCTATCACACCTGCCAACATATAGTTCATGCTTATAAGCTCTCCAAAGCTCTCCCAACTCTTTTAAACGCGCTGGTCGTGCACCTTTGCAATCAGGGAAGTTAAACTGAAGCTGAAACCCAATAGATTAGTTCATATAAATACAAAAAAATACTACATTAAATCCAATATATTTTTTACCCATATTTGTTCCCACGTGTTATCTTTGACTTCTTGTGGAAGTTTTCTCCAAGGGAGAGGGATGACCGGAATGATATCAGAGTATTTGGCTAGAGTCGCCAAAAAACCCCGACATTCCTGCCCAGATTTCTCAATCATTTGTCGATAAGCATTATATTCAACCATCAACTATGTCTGGCAGTTCCATACCGCACGCAAGCGAGTACGCCCCCTCCCCCGCCTCCTATCTGTAGATGAATCTGTTATTAAAGAAAAATAATATCAGTACAAGTTATAATAAAATAAATTTTGGTATAAAAAATTGATAGAGTCAGATAAATATACCTATGGTAGTTGGATCAATGGGCGTCACTGGATGTGCAGAAGCTAAAGGAATATCCTGTACAGGTAGAGTGTCCCTCAGTGTACACTCCTCAGCCGCATACTGTGTCGCATTAGGAGTCGAAGAAGGTGGAATATAATAGCTTGGGGATAATGAACCAGAAGTAAAAGATGATGGAATAGACGTCTGGCCAACTGGTAGTGTAAACATCGGAGGTCTAAATATCTCGTGTGTCCCTGGAGACACACCAGGATCAAAATGGGGTAAAGAAGATACGTCTGTGGCGGTGGATCGTCTAACTCTCACCCCATGAGCTCTCATACAACATGCCTCAGTACCGGGCCCACTAGATGATCGTCCATCTCTGACACCACCCCCCCTCCTACCACCAGCCACTGTACTGGGAGAAATATCAGGCTCCTCGTCAGACATCTCTCGTCTAGGGGGTCGATCCTGAAAAAAAGTTTAACACATAAGTAAACACATGATATTATAAGTTATTGAAATATTTATATTTTAAATAAAATACACACAACAGGGATGTGTGGAGGAACACCCATCTGTATCACGGGACGATTATTATCTATCATCCTTTTCCGTCGCCTCTCTTCAATGGGTGTCATTTCCAGCAATGAAAACAAATATGGATGTAATTAAAAACAGATAACTAATGTGTAACCCAAAAAAATATATAGAAAAACCATTCTGATAAAAAACATAATGTAAAAGAAGATTTATGGTGGTTTGAAGGTAAGTACAAGGATACACACTCTGAATGATGTAGGTGAAACATGTAGGTGAGAACACGACTGTATGATTCTATATATTTCCCACCACAAATTCAGGTTCACAATCAACTCTGACAATTGAGTTATTGGCGTCATCATAAGTAATAAACAGATTGCTTCCAATTGCAATAGGGATAGTGTCAACTTCATCATCACCATCTTTAAAAACATGTATGCGCTTTACTTCAATAATTACACCGAATTTAGGATGACGTTGATCTTTGACATAAAAAACATGTTTCACCATTGATGCCAATACATATGGTTCATCGATGGCAAGAGTGCGAGTCAAGTCAATAACTCGAAATCCACAATCATTAATAAAGGTGCCTTGCCTCGTCATTGAATCAAACCATTGACATTTCATCATATTGAATCGACCATGTGAGTAATAATCCAAAATTATTATTTTCTCCACGACTCCATAATAAGCAACATTTTCAGAACGAGGTCTAGTATCCGATGAACTGGCATAACAGTCTGTTGTGGTAGTTAGCATAACACCATTATGTTGTGTTCTCATGTTTCTTGCTCGTTCAGTGATAATAAATTTGTATCCATTTATCACAAGTGATTTACAAGCACGAACCATGGTATTAGGACCAAAAGCCAAAGCTCTTATTTCCTCAGAAACAGAGTCAGCAGGAAAACTCGATACTTGAAATATAAACAAATAGTAAACTTAATTAAATATTATTTTTATTTAGTTATTACAGAAATATTTTTACCTTCAATATCATCCAAGAAGAAAACCCTTTGCTATGCAAAGTCTCTTTCCTTCTCAAAGATAAATAATAATGCTTTCTATATATCAATTATTTATGTTCTCTGTAGATAAAAATAATAATAGTTTAACAAATATTTAAAATTACAAGAGATAAGATAAGAGATAAATGTACAATTTACTTACTTGATATACTCATCAAACAAATCACAATTGAACAACACTATGCGATGTTCCATCTCTCGCTCTTCAAGACGTAATGTCGTCAATTGATATGATCCCATAATTCCTCCTGTCTGAGGAATTGATGGAAAACTGGGTTCAATTTTCCCAAACTTTTCTTCTTCATTTCTCATTGGTCTGTTTACTCTCGTAGTAATATCAGACAAATAAATTGTGCAGAAATCCATACATTCTTGAGCCAAGTAACCGTTCAAAATAGAACCATCGGTATAATTCCTATTCCAAACATATGATTTCAATGTGCACATGTTTCTTTCAGCTGGATACATCCAACAGAAAGCAACGGGTCCTCCAAGAAGTATTTTTGTCAGAAGATGGACAGTCAGATGCAACATGCATGTAAAAAATGATGGAGGGAATATTTTCTTTAACTTGCACAAAATTAATGGTGTCTCTGCCAACAGTTTTTGGAAGAAGGATTTGGATAGCCTCTTAGAACAAAGATCTCTAAACAAATAGCACAAACGAATAACTGAGACTCTAACATTATTGGACAAGAGATGACAGATTGCTATTGGAATCAAATCATGCAAAAGGACATGATAATCATGAGTCTTCAAAGATTTCAGCTTCAACTATTTTCTGTTGACCCGTTTTGATATATTGCTTGAATAGCTATTAGGAACATTAATAGTCTCTATCACTTCCCGAAATTGATTTTTTTCAGCAGGTGTCATCACATAAGAAGCACATGGAACTTGCCATTTATTTTCACTGATACAGACAGGATGCAATTCTGGTCTGATCCCCCAATCTACCAAGTCACACCGAGATCGTAAATCATATTTTGTCTTCCCCTTGACATTTAGAAGAATCAAAAGCAACATTTCACATATATTCTTTTCAATGTGAATTACGTCTAAGAAATGACGTAACAAGTTGGTTGACCAATATGGCAACTCAAAGAATATACTTTTCTTCTTACAATTGTAACAAGTATCATTGAAAACATTTTCCCTCTATCTAGATTTCATTACACCCTTCCAAAATGAATAACTGAAATCTTTCAATTCATTAAGCACATCAGTTCCAGACATACGCTGAGGTGGAGTGTCATTCTCTATAGTATTTTCAAATATTCGATGATTGTTTCTCTATGGATGGTTCATTGGGAAGAATATTCGATGTCCCATAAAACTAAAACTACGAAGATATTTCAGTCTTCTCGATCGAGTTTTCTTCATACAAACAGGACAAGACAATTTTCCTTTAGTGCTCCATCCAGACATCATTGCATAAGCAGGAAAATCATTGATCGTCCACATAAGAGAAGCACGCATCTGAAATATGTCTTTCAAACATGCATCGTATGTGGGCACACCCACATCCTAAAGAAGTTTCAACTCTTTTATTAAAGGTTTCATGTATACATATATATCATTGCCGAAATCAGAAGGGCCAGATATCAGTATACTCAAGAAAGTGTAAGGCTTTTTCATACACAACCAAGGGGGAAGGTTATAACTGCGTATGAAAACCGGCCATGTGTTGTGCGAAGTAATCATCTAGCCAAATGAATTAAAACCATCACATGAAAGACCCAGTCTTACATTACGCACGTCGACTGAAAATTCAGGATATCGAGCATCAAATCTCTGCCATGCAAATCCATCTGCAGGGTGAACCAACTCTTCATTATTCTTTTTTCTCTCGGTGTCATGCCATCGCATGTTTTCGGATATTTCATAAAACATGAAAAGGTTCTGTAATCTGGGTATCAATGGAATGTGCCACATTACTTTTTGTGGCACATTAGATGGTGATCCATCATCTTTTGGCTTCCATCGGGAGGTTCCACATTTGATACAATCATTTCTTTCAGTAGTTTCCTCCCAAAATAAGCTGCAATCATTCGAGAAAGCATGATTTTTTTTTGGGAATCCAATTTCATCAACGAACATCCATGTCATATAGTGGTTTGAGGGAATATCTGCATCATCTGGAAGTAAGTCCTTCAAGAAGGTAAGAATGTAATCAATTGCAGTATTTGAAATCCCATACATAGTTTTCCCATGAAACAATCGGATTAAAAATTCCAACTTTTTCAATTTACCACATTGCCGATATACTGGAGTCGTCGCAGCATCAATCAATTTTTTTACCCGATCAACATCATCATTTTCATTGGACGCATCATGTGTGCTTGTATCAAAATCTAATTGGCTGGACATCCTTTCCTTCTCACGATGCTGAATAAATGGAAACTGATCATATATCAAACTCTCCAATTCAGTCTTATCATTTGGATCATCAAAATTTTGAGATTCCATTTTCTCTCCATTCTGATACCACACATAATAGTTGGTTTGGAAACCATATTTGGTTATATGATAGCTAACTGCGTCACGACTAAACCAAGGTCTTCCAACACAATTAAAACATGGGAGTGTGTGCGACCACTATCTGAAGCCGTGTCAAATTAAAAATCTAGAAATTTGTTCAAATTATTTTGAAAATCGGTTGAAATCAGATCAGTTTCGTACATCCAACTTCTGTCCATTTTGTAAAAAAACTGCAATAATTCATTTCAAAGCAATTCAATAATATTTAAGTGTAATAAAAAAAATATTTAGGTATATGACAATTGTTTAATTTATATAAAAGCATAACTGACACATTACTCTATATGATAATAATATTAAGAAATACAACAAAATATAATGTATATAAGAAAATAAGATACATAATTTCTAATGCCTATATTCAAGGATTGCCCAGCATGGGGTGTGGGGTTTTTAGGGGGGGTGGGTCCGTCCGGGGGGTCGGAGGTGTCCAGGGGGTCAGGGGTGTCTAGGGGGGGTCGGGGTGTCCAGGTGGGCGGGCTATCTGCGGGGGTGGTCAGGCTGTCCAATGGGGTAGGGGGAGTCCAGGGGGGTGGGCGGGCTATCCAAAGAGGTGAGCGCGGTGTCCAGGGGTTGGTTGGGGCTGTTCGGGGGGGGGGGGGGGGGGGGTACAAGGTGCCAGGGGGTGGGCTGTCCAAGGAGGTGAGCAGGCTGTCCGGGGGGGTACAAGGTGTCCAAGGGAGGTACGGGGTGTCCAGGGGGTTGGCGGGCTGTCCAAGGAGGTGAGCGGGGTGTCCAGGGGGTGGGTGGGGCTGTCCAAGGAGGTGAGCGGGGTGTCTAGGGGGTGGGATGTCCAAGGAGGTGAGCGGGCTATCTAGGGGGGGCTGTCCAAGGAGGTGTGCGGGCTGTCCGAGGGGGGTACAGGGTGTCCAAGGGGGGTGCGGAGTGTCCAGGGGTGTGGGCGGGCTGTCCAATGAGGGTGCGGGGTGTCCAGGGGGGTGGGGTGGGCAGGCTGTCCAAGGAGGTGAGAGGGGTGTCCATGGGGTGGGTGGGGCTGTCCGAGGGGTACAGGGTGTCCAAGGGGTGGGATATCCAAGGAGGTGAGCAGGCTGTCTGGGGGTGGGCGGGCTGTCCAAAGAGGTGATCCGGCTATTCAGGGGCGGTACAGGGTGTCCAAAGGGGGTGCACGGTGTCCAGGGGGGGTGCGTGGTGTCTTGGGGGTGGTGGGGCCGTCTGGGGGGTTGGAGGTGTCCATGGGGTCAGGGGGTGTCTAGGGGGGTCGGGGTGTCCAGGTGGGCGGGCTGTTCGCGGGGGTGGTCAGGCTGTCCAATGGGGTAGGGGGAGTCCAGGGGTTGGGCGGGCTGTCCAAGGAGGTGAGCGGTGTGTCCAGGTGGTGGGGTCCCATTTAAATATAAATTTAGTGAAATATTAGTAGAAACATTTAAAATTAATTGTGAAATATGATTTAAAGTGTATAAGTTAAAATGAAATATCGAATAAAAACAAAGTGAATTTGAATATTGAATGTTTAAATTAAGTCTCGACCCAGATTAATAGTTTTAGTGGGAAAAAGAAGTGTCACTAGTTGTTTTTATGATTATATTCCATTACATCTCTAGTTTTAGGAGAAGTTTGTGTTTAATGACTTGGTTTAAAGTGTGAATGAAATTTCCTATAATTATGAGATACAAACTATGATATTTTTCATTTATGATGTGAGGTTTTGGAATTTTAAATACATGCAACTATAAGGACCTCCAGTTATAAAAAATGAGGGAGGAAATGAACATGATATAGAGGTAGAGTTCCATGGGATACATGTGGATCATACATTTTTTTCTATCTATGGAACCACATTTTGATTCAGACATGGGTTATGAATAAATGTTCTTTGAGGGGTTTTATCACTTCATGAAGACTTTTTGAGGAACTCTGATGCATACCTTGATTTAGGTTGAGATGACCTGTGTGTTCTTGTATATTTTTTGTCCAATAATTTCGGTTGATGGTCTCCCATTATAAATTGATATTTGGATTGAGACTATGATATTCACCTTAAATAATCCATATAGGCCTCATTATTAGAGAGATAAAATCATGAGATATATGCTATGCGAGGAAGAAAAATGTGGGTGTGATGTACCAAACAAGACTAGCTATCTATGAGGCACGGTATGGGATGATTTATAGACTAGGATCTATAACTAATTTTACTTCAAGAATCTATCGACATATAGGGATAATGAATTCATGCATTAGAAGTAGGGCACCATGACTATTATTGAGTACTAAAAATGTTTTATAGAGTTTCATCATTTTTCACCAACGTACATTTTTTATGAGATATTGTGAGAGAGACACTTTAAGGTAAGTCATTGAAATGTTGTATGATCTGTTGATGACGTGTTAATATTGACCTATAATACTAACATTATGAAGTAGACACTATTTATATATTAGAAGCTGAGGGAGGTCATGGGAGAATAGGATAGAATTATAGACTATTGAACTAGTATACCGACATCATGTGGTAGGATGTTTTTGGGGATTCCTATGAGATGAGTAATGGCCATGATTGAAGTACTGGTTTCTTATTTTTCCTACAACAGTGTGGAAGAGGGGTCATTAATAACATTTCATGTGATCATGACCCAATAGAGTCTCAACCATGTGGATGGATAGTCAACATGAAGTGTTTCTTCTGGACCATCCCTCTAGCAGTAACTTGTTATAGACATATTCGAAAACAAGTTTTGGAATTGTTTTAATAGCTCAATATCATAAATGAAGATATATAAGTGATGTTTGATCATGTTGTGGATGTGGTGGTTATGGTCGTGTCATCCATGCCATAATTCCACTGAGAAATCAGTGTGTTCCTATTCCAAACAATGAGGTTTTATTACATGTCCATGGTTCATGAAATATCTATTATGTAAAACCTACCCACATGGAGAAGGGTGGAATATGATCTATAGTGATAGGTAAGATAAAAGTAGCCTCTACTAGTAAATCCTCTCATTTTGATATTGATGCATCAAATGGATTCATATCCTCACATGTGGTGAAAATATTATGTCTCATTATACTGAATTCAATGAGTGTAATGATTCTAGAAATCTAAAAACTGAAATATTAGATAAAGAAGAAGAGGAACCTGAAGGAGGTTGAAGATCCAAACTGGTCTGGCAGAAGGATCTCCAAAATCTACTAAATTGGCTAATGTTTCTCCTGTTTAGGGTTCTGTATCCGAATGGGGGAGAGGACGGGTGGCTGGAAATTTTGGGGAAACTTGTGCCAATGGTTTTTAAAAACTATTGGTAAATAATTTCAGGGAAAACCTATACCAATGGTTATAAAGAACCATTGGGAAAAAGCTCCCCAACAACACCTATACTAACGGTTTAATAAACCGTTGGTAAAAACCTCCCCCAGCCACATTTTCCCCAACAGTTCCCATTGAACCGTTGGTAAAAATCCCCTTAAACACATCATTACCAACAGTTTACTATAACCATTGGTAAAACCTTCTCTAAACCATCCTTTACCAATGGTTCTATGAAACCGTTGGTATGTAAGTGTGGGGAAAAACCCACATTCTAGTAGTGCTCGGACTCAGTGGTATAGGTTGGGATTTTACAAAATGGTATCAAGGGATCATGACTCAATAACATGTCCTTTTATATTTTACTTGGTTTTGTATAGGAATATACAATGTTTTTGATGGTTGGAACTCTGGAAAGAAAACTATCTTAGTGTCTGGTTCACACTGAATAGTGTACCTATATGTTTCCATTAAATGGGGTAATTATGTAATTATATTACCAATGATTTGATTCAACCTTGGTGATGCACATGATTTGTATATGTGATTTATGGTTTTTTTGTACATTCATGCGTGATTTTAGGAATGTATGTTCACATTCCATAAATACCTATTGATTTCATTAGATTGTTCCCAAATAATTAAACTCATGTTAAAAATATGATATGTGTCTCGATGCATCAATTTTGACATTTTATTGGATCTTATTTTATTCTATGCTTGTGTGTAAATATGTGAGTGTGATTAACATGCCGATGATGTAAATGTGTACTTAATCCTTGAATAGGTGGAAAGTGTTTTGTGAGTTCCTTCCAATGAATTCTAATGGAGTTAAAATGTTTTAATTGTAATCCCCTATATTGAAATTATAAATATTTTAATTTTCATGTGAAAACTATTATGGTGTGGAGTAGTGGTTCCATGATATGAAGCTATTATTGAGGACCCAAAGAATTATTGTGGGGACAATTTAATATATTCAATTTTAAAATAAAACAAAAGATTTTTTTATAATTTGAATGTATTTTTTTTGTGTGAAATTTTTTACTTTCCAATACCTATATTTACTATGGATTTATGAAATATTAAAATCTCTGTTGACACCTTGTAATATTTTACGGAATATGTTTTGTGTTATTCACTGAGTTAACATGATATTTCAATGCCCGTATATCCTATACATTAATAGAATAAAAATAGTATCTATATTTTATTTACACACACATGTTTGTTCAAAAAAAATGATAGAATTCCCAAATCATAATGGTTTTGAGAAATACAAGAGAATAGTTAAGTTTTGGATTGTGATTTTACTCTAGGTGTGACATAATATTTTTTTTCACTAGGGATTAGGTCAAATAATTTACAAGGCTAATGTATTTAATAATTTTTTTATCAATTTTATGAAAATAATAGAATATCTTATGAATGATGTTTCCTATAGAAATTTTGAGACCACAATTCATTTCATTATGCAGATTTCCCCCTTTGGTGCAACTTTGGGTGTGTCGGGTGTTTAGTTACATCACATTTAATTGTAATAATAATTAGTATATAAATATTTTTTTGTGGAGGTGGAAATAATAATACTAATAATTTTATTATTAGTAGTATTTTTTTCGAAGAAAAAAATTAAAAATATACATACGTAATTAATGATTATGTTACACTAGAAATAATGGGATACCAAAATAAATAATGTGACATTATTAATTATTCCAAATAAATGAAAACATTTAGTTAATATTAATTTATTAACTATTATTAATTTTTACTAATTGTTTTTTTAATGTTAATGGTGGAAAAAATGGGGGATATTTAATAATAATAATAATATACTATTATTATAATTATTATAAAATTAGGAAAATAATATTACTATGTATATATATGGGATATATGTGTGTGTGTGTATTGGTTTAAATATAAATATTTATATATTTATATATATACGGGTGTAAATATGTATATTCTGATGGGTGTATATAATATGGTATTTTATTAAAGAGAAAAGAAAAACAATACAAGAAAAAATACAAACGAGAAACACCAAACAACCATAATGTATGGTTATTAAGGGTGGTAGGGGAGGAGTCTATTTTAGAGTCCAGAAAAATCTCAGGCCACTCTTTTTTCTATACTTCACTCTCTCTCTTTTTTATTCTCATTAATTTTTTTCTTCCTCAAACCTTCAATCCTTGATATCTTATTTGATATTGATCATATTTATGTGTCGTTAGTGACCTTGGATTTATCTCAATGAGTATAATTTTAATTCCATTTTTAAAGGCAGAAAGTTATTATTTTATGATTTAATTTAATAATGTTTATTAATGTTTAAAATATCAAGTATGGAGATCATTTTAAATCATTCTGAAATTGGAATGGTTCTAGGACTCATTGGTAAAATTGAGCTCATTCATCAAACCTTGATATCTTTTTTCATTACAAATAATGTAGGAAGTCATTGATATTCCATAATATTTTATATGGTTTACTGAAATTATTGTTGGAAAGAGAGTTTAGTTTTTTAAAGACCAAAACTTTATCTAATTCTTTATTTCAGGTTGTTATCATGATTGTTTGATGAGCATGTGCAGCCCATGGGACCTATGTTTGATGCTTGTCCACATGAGGTTTGTGTTGCCCTTGAATTATTCTTGTTTTTTGTATATGTATTGTGATAATTATGTTTATAGCTTAACATAAAATGATATTTATTTTTCGTTTTTATTATGTATGGTATATGTTTTAATTCATCCAAATGTAGTTTAGCATGTAGGTTTGGCCTAATTGGTTATATGTGAGATGTGGCACATGTTTGGTCAACTTGGATGGAATGTGATAAATGAAACATTAATGGTTATATAATCCAAGTTGAATACGTCTTAAATATTTTAAACATGTATATTTGGGATCTCCCAACTGGAAGGATGCATCACATAATTCTAGGATATCCTCGAAGAGGAATGTGTTTGACATTTATCAGAATGTGAAATTTGATGCATGCTTTTGGAATTTCCATAGAGAGGGATATCCCTGAAATTGGTCAATATATACTTTGTATATCCATGTATGTAGTAATGTTTCATAAATTGTTTTGGGATATCCCACAAAGAGGATGTGTATAGCTAGTTACTGATGTTCTATCCAGTATTGTGCCATTGCTGGTATATTTCCCTTAATATGGAAGTAAAGTAGGTAGAACTTGTCCCAGAGGACCGGACATGAGCTTGGAACATTTGTGATATATTTTTTTATATATTTTCCATATTCATGTTCATCTAATACCCTTGTATATTTTAAGAACTAATGTTATGGGTCGTTGGTGGTGTATTTATGAGTATTTTACTGACACCATACTTGGAAATTTCTGTGTGATTATAGATTAAATGCTTTGGGATCTTGTGATGGGAAAGCTGCAGGTGGTGTATGGTTAAGTAGGTAGATCGGGATGATTCTAAAATTTCCAGATGAAGATCAATTGGGACATCCACTACTGATTTTATTGCTATATTTATCTTGTAGTTATATCTATGATGAGGTTTGTTTTTTATCAAGTGTGTCCTCTTTCAAATTCCACCTGTACTCTTATTATTTATTTTTACTTTTATTATTTATTATCAATCCTATTACATGATACTATTGTTATATTCTCCCCACTGATGGACTCAAACTATCACTACTAGTCATATACCTCTGGCATACTGGGAGGTGTGGCTGAGGTCCTATGGCATTACAACCCAGACTTGGTTGTTCGGGATACGATGTTACAATGTTGGTATCCCTATATCATATCAATTGGAATATTACAATGAATGAATTTTAATATATGGTTTAAAAGTAAAATTAATTTCATTTCATGTAGTGTTGTAGGAACAAGTATACATTTTCAATAATATAGGACAATTTCAACCATATATATTATCAAATATCATTGGATTGAATTCACTGTATCTAATAATAAATTAAAAGTTTTAGATGAATGATCATAGAAATACATTTGTCTCATGGTTAAAGAAGAAATGCAACATTGAATCATCTAGATATATTTAGGATATATGGTAAATTGATAATATTAAATTTTGAGTACCAGTGTTTAGGTATAACTTGGATGATAGTAATAGTGTTTTTGATATGATGATCTTGGATTGATACTACATTTTAAGTGCTAATTTTTATGTTTAATAAGATTTAAAGATAATGCTATTTAAAATAATCTTTTAAATTCTAAATGAGTTTTCCAATTTCAATGGTTTCCCAAACACCATTAAAAATATAACTTCTAAGTGAAAATAGACATGGTAGACTGAAAAAACATTTTAAAACCCCATAAGCATCGGAGTTCAAAAAACCATTTTTAATTTCTCATAAAAATAATATAAAACATATTAGGAAAAAGTTCACATTTAAATAATTCCCTTTTCAGAACTAATTTTAAATCAATTTTAATTATCATTAAAATAACACTTCCACCATCATTATTTTAAAAACCTTCTGCAATTATCTTTTTAGAATATTTAAAAAATAATATATAACATGAATTAGTAAAATTCCAAAAAATAGGAACCAATTATTCAAATTAAAATGAAATGGTAAATGAAATGACAAGTACATGTGTATAAGTAAATAATACACGAAGGAGGGGATACAATTGAAATGAAAGGGGAAATACTACAAAACTATCCAAAATTAGATCATAGAATCATTTTATCTAACCAATGGGATCTAGAATATATTAAATAAATATTTTTCACTCATCACTAAGGATAGACCAAAATTTTGGGAAGCTCTCTTAGTCTTCTCTAGAACCATCCTTCAATAAGTCACACTTTCCGTTATAAACACTCTTTCCATAGACATTATCAGTCCAAAAGGATAACACTCTTTCCATGGGATCTCTCAGTCCCATGGAAAAGCATCCTTCATTGGGTTTTTTTCTCCTCATAGACAATATCCCTTAAAAATTTAACATCCTAGATTATGGATTCATCCACTGCAGTGACCTGTAACTCGACCCAATGTCTCAAATGAAAATTCAAATTGAAATGATCGTAATTTTACCATCACACTAATAAATTAATATCATTTGAAATAATTCACACCTCACCTCCTAAAAAGTCACACGAAAAAACCCTATCACATCCATGGATGAGAAGTACGTAATGATACATCAATATAATGCATCCCCTCATTGGATTATAAGATACCATATTCATATTAACGGTCACATGGGGATCAATAGGGTATCAATCCTTTAATGAAAACTCATCTTTCATAATATAAAAACAAGAATTTTTTGAAACACAATTGGAATAAAAATCTATCACAAACCATTTTCAAATCCCATATCAATCCAATATTGAGACCAATTTAACCAAAACATTTATTGAAACCCATTTGGGAACTCAGACTTCCCTTAAACCACCTTTGAATACTTTCAAATCCATGAAAAGGTTTCAAAAATCACATCCAAGGGTTTACACAACAATTTTATGTCAAAATAGAATTCTAAACATTTTGAACACTTTAAAACACTCAAAAAATTGGTTTGAAAATTATTAGAAAAAAATGGGGAACTAAAATCCAATCCAACATCAAGAAATTTATTTTAAAACACTTACAAGATTTAAAAAATACAATTTTTCATTTTTATAAACACTTGAAACTAAATTATTTACCATGTTAAAGGTGAAATAAACTTGGAATTAATTATGGCCCCTCATGGGATATACATAAAGGATAAATTCTAATAAATAACTACTTTAAAAAATAACAATAATTCAATTGAATATAATATAAAGAAACAACAATGAAACACCTACCTTGGTTTAAAAATGATGAAGACGAATGTTTTATCCATTAACAGTGAACACCAAACCTAGAAAAGAAATTCCATTAATAACCCCTACATAAACAAAGCCTCATTATTCGGTTTAAACCCAACCTAAAATCATCACACATCAATATTAGGGTTCATTGAAAGTACAAAAATCAAGAGAAAAGATGGAATATAAGGGGAAAAATCTATTTAATGGATCTGGTATAGGAAATAACATCTTTAATACAATTAAGGAATCCAAACAAATGAAATAGGAATAATGGAGGAATCTCCCTAGAGTGAGCCTAGTCCATTTGAATGAGATATAGGAATTAGGGTGGCCTAGTGGGTTGAAATTAAGGAGGTAAAAAGAAAATATTTAAATTTTAATGAATCTGTCTCATGCAAAAGGTTTTTAAAATTTTGCACCAACCATGTGGGAGACACTTCCAAGGACAACCCACCTCACACTTATTCACCAATATAATTCAAAAAGTTGTAAAAACTCTGAATTTTTTTTTCCAAATTGAACTATTAAATTTTATAACCAACTCACATATGTTATTCACGGTTTATAAAAACACACATAGGACATGTTAAGGTCTTGGGTATAGTCTAATCACCTCAGTGTGTGTAAAAAAATTATAATATTTTTTGTTTTGATGGATAATTTACAATATTTATGATTATGTTATTTCCATGAACAATGAAATGTTTCCATATTATATTGACATTAAAAAACTTGGAACCCATAGAGGAGATTTTCATGTTAAATTTATTAACAATTTAATTAATATGTGAAAATATTTTTCATTGGTTTATGTTCTTTGTTCGATGATGAAGATGATGATCATCTGAAAGACCCTTTTTTGATTACCTTTGTTTCTCTTATATGATCCATGTGTATAATTCCTCTAGAGGTGATCCACATGTTCTACTTTGATATTTGAATAATAATCTACAAAACAAAAAGTGATAGGGAGGTTGTTCAATCATATTAGGTTGCTTTCTTTGATCACTCATCATTCAAGATTTAAGGATTTCTTCTCATTCTCAAGAATATGTGAGGAATAGGTGTTGAGTGAGATATCCATTTTGTGAAATGATTCTCAATTCCTGATTACACTAAAAAAAGATATAACCATATTTTTATAGATCTAGGGTTTGGGTTAAAATATTGTTTAATCTTATACTCGACCTTAAATAATATAATAATAAATTAAAATACCATTAAATATTAATATTGTTATTACTATTATTATTTTTGTAACATATTCTAACTTTATTTATAATATATTAATTTTATTTGATTGTAAATTAATATTTATCACCAAACATGGACTTAGTCCATCCAAACTCCTCGAAAAGTATTTAATATCCTTATAAAAATTTAGTTAAATATTTTAGTCATCAATAAATATTGGTCATCAATAAAAAAGAATAAAATTATTCCTTGGTCTGGATAATAATTTTTATTCAATTAATTAAATTCGAAAATAATTTAATGGATATAAATAGAAACACATTGTGTGTGACCCTCTAGGATTATTTCTCATTGGAATTAGATGGGATTTCCTAAAGTCTAAGGATATTATCTAGTAATGAGTCATGTCGACCATAACAAGGAACTTAATGTCATACCATAATCAACCACATACAAACCCTAATTGTGTAATATAATCCATTGTTGAAAATATAATTTCAATAGGGTTTCACATCTATGATTCCAAGATTTATGTGCAAAAAATTTATCCTTGAATATCTAAAATAAAAACATCATTACACTATGAACATGAAATTTATTACAACGGTTTTATTCCAATCAATGGGATGATATATCAACATTCATAATGTTTGAAGAGAGAAATACTTCAAAAACTTATTCATTAATAACACATCACTTGTGATGAACCCAACATATAAAAAATCACCCTGAATGATATCAACATGGATAATAAAGTAAATATTAGTGTGTATTTCATAATATTCCTTAATTATAAAATAAACTTCATAGTACCAATTCCTACACTGAAATATATGAATATCCAATGACACATAAATATAAGGAATTCGTACTGTAAAATATGTTCTCATTTTCTCCCATCATGTAGATGACTAAGTATAAAATTCAGGTGAAGAAGATTGATCTTGTTAAGAGTACTCTCACATTATGGATATGTTCTATGTATCCCATCATAGAATTATATCCCACCATATAACTATATTTAATAAGACTGTCCTGGAATTTCATGGTTCTCATCATTTTAGGGAACTGCTACGACCATATCAATGTGATATACAATCTAGGAAATTAATACATTAAATTCATTCAAAAAATAAAAACTATGTAATAAGGTATTTAATTAATAATAAAATCATTCAATATATATTTAGTAAAAAAAATTGTTGTTACTAGGAAATAAACTCCAAAAAACTCTCACTTGGACTAAAGACAACTACTTACGACTTTCTATTTACTAGACCTCACATGAAGATAATTTTTCTACTCAGTTAAGGCTTTAGTCAAGGGGTCTACCACATTGTATTATATGTAAATACTGGTCACTACAAACTCACCTATCAACAAAAATTTCCTAAATATATGATCCTTATAATGTGCATTTTTTATCTCTTGATATGACCTTGTCTCTTTTATGAGTGCCACCACTAAAGCATTAACATAATAGAGTGTGATATGATCTTTACTTCTTAGTATCACATCTTGCTCTTAGAAAAAGATTCATATATATATATATATACTTCTTCTTTAGTTTATTTAAAAGATATGATATATAAAACTCTACTGTAGAATCTATTACCACATACCACTTTATTCACTTCTAACTCAAAACACCTCCATTCAATGTGAATATGTATGTCATCTAGTATTTCATATCACTTTTATCTATTCCAAAACAAGAATCTACATATCCTATTATGACTAGTTCTTCAACTTCTTTATTAACCAGGAACATATCCTTAGTATATATCACTTAATAGAGGATAGTCTTTCTTACCATCCAATAATGACCACCAATGTCAACATGATGTCTTCCTACTACACTGAAGGAATAGGAAACATCCAGACCTATATATAGAATAACATGGATGAATGATCTAATTTTTATGTGTATGAAATACTTTCCTTCATTTGTCTATCCTCATGTGTTTGAGGACACATTTTCCTAAAAATACGGATTCCTTATGACCTTATAAAAAATACCCTCTTATATTGTTCCATACTGAACCTCTTCAATATTTGTTCAGTTTATGTAATTTTACTTAGTTATATTATTATTTTGGATATTTCATGATGGATATTGATCTGATGAATATATGAAACATCAGTTAAGTCTTTCATGGATAATCATTTATTCAAAAAGTCCTTCATAGAGTATAGAAATTTTATTTCATTCCCCATAATTAATATATCTTCAACATATACTATTAAGAATATAACCACATTAACACTAAAACATTTATAGACACAATTATCATATTCATTCATTATAAAACCAAATTCCATAATGGATTCATAAAGTGAAATGTTTCATGACCTGGATTCTTTCTTTAATCCATTAATTTTTTGTTTTCGATTTTCATATCTTTTTCACGTCACGTGGAGTAAATGTTTTTAGGTTGTGTCACATAGACATATTCTTGAATGATACCATTATAGAAATTTTTTATTTATATATTATCCTATTATCATAGTCATATAAAGCCACAATGTCATGTATAATTATGATGGATTTCATCATAGAAACTGGTGAAAACTCTTCATCATATTCTATTCCATGATACAATTTAATCCATTTTAAAACTAGTCATTCCATATATGTACTTTCATGAATATTCATGTCTGGATTCTTCATGAATACCATTTTATAAGAAACATGATTTAAATCTAATCGAGGATCTTCGAAAACAATGACTTATGGAATCCATTTGATAATTGATGTCTTATTTCCACATATAATCATTAGTGTCGCTTACTGCATTCTTATTGGTTAGAGGATCATTGCAATCAACTAATATTGAGTCACCATCCTTGGTGACTAGAAAACCATACTATTCTATCTATCTAACCTTTAATGTACTCCTACATAGTATTTTTATATCTATAACATCTCCATTCATGGGGTTTCAGGGAATTTGTTCCAATGCTTACACTATTGTTTCATTGGGAAATTATATAATGATTTACATTGTTCAATGGGGTGAAATCTTCAGACCTAAATAGACATTAACAAATGCATCACATCCCTCTACATATATGTATGGAAATATGAGTTTCTGTCCATTTCAAAATTATTATGGATTACAATCTATTTCTTAGTTAGAACTCATTTTAGATTGTATTCTACTCTTTATAACACATATCTCTAAAAAGATGATGGTATATTAACTTTATTCATCATTGATATTACCAAGTCTAACATGGTGTAGTTCCTCCTTTCAATCGCACCATTACATTGAGATGTGTATGGAGGAATGAGTTGAGATAAAATATAAAACTCCTATAAATAATACATGAAGTGTTGATTAATATATTCTCCACTATAGTATTAATGGATTTTCATAATATTCTTATGAATTTAGTTTACAACTCCATTTTGTATTCCTTAATATTTTCATAGGAATCCAATATATACCTTATCCTATAGAGATATCGATATCTAAAATAATCATGATTAAATGTTATGAAATATGAGTACCCGCCCATTTTTTAAACTAGAAAACATCCACAAAAATTAGTTTGAACTAATTCAAGAAGTTCCTTGGCCCTTTCACCTTTTCCATTAAATGGGGATACATACATTTTGCCTTGTAAAAATGTATGACATATACATAGTTAGTTTATTTTAAAAGAATAAAAATATCCATATTTTTTCAGTTTAGTAAATTGTTTTTTATTTCCATAAATTAAATAATGATTCTATATTTGGGTGTGGTATGATTCATGTGAAGAAATTCCATTATAAATTTTCAAAACTCAGTTCATGTAATCCAACACGTAAAGACTATAATTTAAATGTCCCTTAACATATCAAATGATATATTTTTATAAGAAACAACATTTATTCCCAATCATGAAATAAATCCATCTATATCATATTTGTATATTGAAATAATGTTTTTGGTAACATGTGGAACATAATAAACAACATTCAAAACCAAGATCATCATAATTGGACATATGATGTGTTTGTCAACAATAACTATAATAACTTGTTTAGATCTGTTGTATACTCATAGATCTACCTCTCCTCAACCAATATTTCTTAATATATATGGTTAATTTCTTCAAATTAAAATGTGAGTACCAAAAGTTGTATATAATACACAATTTGTAGAAACATATAAATTATACTCTATACTAAATGCACCTGATGCTTCCCCTTGCTTCAATTGTTGGGTGTATTTTTTCTTTCAGTGACCCTTATTTCCACATGAAAAATTGAAAACATTTTATCACATTTATTACCCTCTGATCATTATCTTCTTTTATTTATGAATCAATGATGAATTGGACTGATATCTTTTCTCTTGAACTTTTCATTAAACACCATAAGGGAATTTTTTTTCTTACAATACTTCCTTATCTACGTAACAAAGAAGTTTAAGAAGACATGCAAGAAAATTTTTAAAGTTGATTATAATAAAATTAACAACACAATTTGAGAATTTATAAGGGAGTGATGCAAGAATGAGATCATTTAATAGTTCATCAAAGTGTTTAAACCATTAAAACTACAGGTGCTCAATATAGTCAATGAGTGTGAATATATGAGGCCCATATGGTACACCATCTCTGTGTTCTCTAATTAAGGAACACAAAGATCCTAGATCGTGTTATAAGCATCCATTTTATTCATGTGACTTCATGATTTCACTAGATATATATGATAACATCCAACATTGAACATGGATCACATCACTCAAATGTTTTTCATAGACAAGGAACACTTTATCACTCCTCACATTTGTATCTAGCATGTATGATTTACATTCTTGGAAAAACACACCCTGAAGGAAACTGAACCATTTCTGGAATTTATTACTATTAAGAAGAAGGTCTTTCTCCAATATATATCATGGGGATAGAATGGATTATTAACTTTTTTGTTATTCTATAATTTAGAAGAGTACGTTATTAGTGATTTTCATGATAATAAATTATCTATGAAATAAAAATATTTTATTTTATTGAATCTTCCACTATTTTATCATATCTTAATTGCCCTCAACATTGATCTTGGAATTTTTATATTCTTTGAAATTCTAGTAGAAATGATTTATATTACCCTTATTCATGATCCATATTTTTTCTGTAAAATCCAATGAACGTATATGTGTTCATTCCTACTGAGTTCTTGTAGATCCTTGATCTAATGATTGGAATCCCCAATCCATAAACCCCAACTGGTAATTCTTCAACACTTTCATCTGAATTTGTATTAAATATACCTTGGATTTTAAATTTAGTATAAATTTGGATATACCAACCCACTATCTTAGTTAATATTTTTTTTATAGTTAGATATTCTATTGAATTTTCTCAAACAACTAATTTAACTATAGTTTAATCATAATTAAAATGAAGGAAAACATTATGAATAAATATTAATTTGAGGGATTTTATTAATTATGCATACATTTTACCTTTTTGTATAATTTATATGACTTTTTAATATTAATAGTATTTTACTTGATTAAATAAACCTTTTGGATAAAACATTTGCATATAACTAATTTATTTATTTTCCATCTTGTCACATTAATTCCGTTATTTATGTGATCATAGTTTTTCATCCATATAAAAAATAATATGTAAAATAGAAATAAATAATTAATTAAATGACCTGATCTTGAGGTTATATAATGGTTAATTTTTTGAGGGTACAATAACTCAACCATTTAACTAGGGGAATACTCAATGTTCCATTATTACCATGGGTTTCAGCTCCACCTATTAACCTATGTATCACCGGGGTTGGAATCATCTTTGTTTTATGTTGAACTACCTCCATGATCCAAGGGAAACTCTATTAATTAAAAATATTTATAACTCATAAGTAGTTGATGGGAACTAATGGATTGGTTAAGGTTAATTACAAAAATTAAATTATAAATGCATTTACTATATAATAATGTTGGGAGGGATGAATCACACAAAATCATATATAATTTAACAATAAATAGTCGAAAACATATTCAATAAATTAAACTAAATAATGAAAAAGCATATACTACTGTGGCTTAATATCCTGATCAGTCAAAAATAGACAATGAGCGTGAATCTAAAATAACCGGTGAACATTTATTTCAATTCATTTTCTAAAAAGATAAAATTCCAAATAATTAATCTGATTAATTATATAATTAATAAATAAATTAATTATATATTATTTGATCCAATTTCCCAAAGAAATCCTTTTATGTGATTTAAAATAAAATAGATAAATTATTTTATTTACATCTCAATAATATAGTACACAAAATTATACTTGGAAGAATCCCATCGGTTACTTTTCTAAGCTACATAGTATGGTTTCATTGTAAAAACACACTCATTTTTTATGAATAGGATTTTTCATTGATTTATTTTAAAAAATTTATTTGGAAAATCCGGAGACTTCTTATTGAGATAACACGAGATTCTAAGGCATAGTGTGGCTGAAACAATTTTTTTTGAATAAATCTCTATTTTAATTAAAAAATTCGGAACGTTCAAGATTTTATTTTTATAAATCCCCAAAATATGTCTGAGTAAAATATTTGAGGGAACCATTGGGTCTGAACCAAATGTTTTACCTTAGGTAGGTCCTAACATCATCCAGCGCGGGCCAAATGAAAAAGATAAATTTGTGACGTTACTATCATTAAAAATATTTAAATAAAAGTATTTTGTTGGTACAATAAAGACTATGTTTCCTTTTTATTAAACCCAGAGGTAGGGGTCTAGGGTTAAAATTCATAACCCTTGGATATTTCTTGAGAGATCAGGTGAGAGGAAGGCTTGGTAGTAGGCATTGGAAATCCACAAATGAGGGTTTGAGTATTAGGATCGCTTGACAATGGATAAAAGAACGAAGAACATGAATGTTCTTCATCAGTTGATTCAACCATAATATCGGGCATGTGATTTAATTTGTTTCTATCCTCAGTGTTCATTATTTCTCTTATGAAGAACATTAATCAATCGACCAATGGATTGATTCACATATCATGCGTAGATCAAGGTTGGGGATTTATGTAGGGGGATTTTAATTGGAAAACGATTCATGTTTAGATTGATTCATTTCAAGATTTATTCATGTTTATATTTATCCACTAATTTGTATTGAACATATTTTCTCCATTTTCAATTTATAACATGGATTGATCATGGATGAAACGAAAAGGATTAATCAGTCCACCTCGGGTGTTCAGGTAAAATTCTTCCTCCCTCGTTCATTGATTTCCTGATCTTCATCGCCACAATAATCCAGGAAATAATTGAAGATCACAGCGGTGAGCAGAAGCCGCAACTCGACGGCTGTGAGGGAGAGGGAGGCGGTGTGCCATATTGGTGTACTGCGGTGGCAGTGTAGTCATGCATTAGGAGGCCACATGCGACGTATGGGGGGCTGCGACCTGACGGCCGCAGTGGTGCGGGAGGTAGTGCACGAGGTGGTGGTCGAAGAGGCCCACAACTATGTCACGGGTGGTAGACTAGGGCCACCAGCAGTAGTCTATGGTGGGCGCGAATCACCGTCGCATCATGTGTCTACAAACTACAGTCCATATGGACCTGGGTGGTGACCTACAGCTGATGCTACTGTTGGTTAAGAAATATGGAACTCAACGCATCTTAGACAGAGTAGACCCACCTGATCTAGCAGCTAGGGTTTAATAGGCGGGCCAGCCTTGCGCGGGGTCAAACCAGCTGGTAGGCCTAGGGCCGGGAGGAACCAGGGGACTGGCCTCAGGCCTAGTGGAAATGGTAGGTCGGGTCAGACTCGAGTCTGGTCGGAAAGACCCATATGAGATCGGCAGACCCCGGTTCGTGTTGAGTTGGTCTAACCAAGTCAGACCGGACCTGAACCCAATCAACCCCTTTTTACAAAAATGGCCATAAATTTCAAACTACAAGTCCAAATGACAAACCATTTATAGCATTGGGACCCTTGCGATGAGGCAGGACCATTGAGATGTCTTGCTGGATTGTTAGCAAAGACTAGTATAGGTGCGGAGTTCCCCAATGGTTCTTCTCTCGAGGGTTCGGTACGACATTACATGGAAATCCCCTCAAGAGATGATTCTGAGATAGATTTTCAAATCCTCTATGGGACAGGAGTGGTACTCTATCACCCTAGATGGATTTTATTGGGTATTTACAGAACCTCCGAGCAAAGGTCATTAATCCTTTATCTGTTTGGTCATATCGTAGGACTCATAGTATTCTTTCGAATCCACTACATTATGAACTGCACCATATAGTTTGAGGTATTCTCTGAGAATCCCCTATGGTTCAGGGTAAAAAATATTTGGTTTGTGGTATTCTTCATAATCCCCTTTCAGTATACCATGAACCTTGATAGGTGCCTTCTCTTTGGGTGGGGCCTAAGTTAGTGGAATCTTGTTGTAGAAGTGGTTGTGACTTATCCTTCTACCATATGGCTGATATTTGGAGTATATTTGTATATTCATGGTATATATATGGGATTATACATATGTATAGATGACTGTGAATTCTTTTTTGGGTTTTTCTTTGAGTATTGTGTTACTCACCCCTACACAGGATTTTACCACATGTGTCTTGTCTTATGCAGATGAGAAACTCTTGGATGTACCCTAGGAGGAGCAGCACTAGGACTAGGACCGGATGGTGCCTTGTGAGATCAGATAGGATGAGGTGTTCGTAACATCATTCTACTATAGCTTCAGTACCCTTGTTAGAAGGTTAGACATTGTAGTTGTCTTAGTTTTTAAGGCTTGTATTCAGGCCTGGTTTTACTTTACTACTTTTCTTTATATCGTACAATTTTTTTGGTTATATTGGTAGGAATGAATTTTTGTTACATAGTGTTTTTGCTTTCCAGAATCATTGTCTATCAGTTGAGTTTGTGTGTACAGGTTCTTAGGAAAATTCCTCCCATTTGTGAGATCTGCCTACTCGACACTAGCCACCAGATCCTGGCCTATCGGAGGCAGGCTTATGGTAGACATGACATGATCCCTAGGGGATGGGGAATGAAATATTGGTATAATAGGAGGTTCAGTTCCACATCGATACAATGATTCAGTGATATTGGTTTGGGGAAATAGGGTTAAGTGTTTTTCATTTGGATTTTAGGCTAGGGAATACAATTTTTGTGTTGTGGTTGATGTATCGATACAATAGGACTCTAGGAACCAACTTTTCAACTCGGTACATCAAAACACTAGTTGCAGGGAAATGAATGATGCATTAATCATATAATAATGGGTTATATTTTCCATTTCCTTCTTAAGTCATCTCTCCAGATATACTATTTTGATAATGGTTCATCATGATATATTTCAGGATCCCTCTATGTAGACAGCCAATAAGTATCTCGATACGTGGTCACATGGAAAATCTTCATAATGATGAGGTGTCAATTCCGGGGCCAATGAAATACATGGAACCCCTGGGTGGTCTTCCTGCTGAAGTACCACCTGTTGAGAAATAGTTTCTACAAGCGCTACCGGTAGGGGATGCACGCATGGTTAGTGCATTGCATGAGTTCCAGAGGTAAAGACCATTTAGGTTTGGGGGTGAGATAGACCCACAGATAGCTGAGGATTGGCTGGGGGTGGTAACATATGTCTTCCACCTTGTTTGGACACTACCTGTTCAGATGGAAGTCCTAGTCGCAAGCCTTCTATAGATGTGAATAAGACGGTGGTAGATCATCGTGACCCAACACATAATGTGATGACCATATCTTAGGCTGACTTTGAAAAAAAAAATTATGGAAGAGTGCATTCCAATGACCATGTCCTCAGTACGAATCCATGATCTATTACACCTACAGTAGGGAAGCATGACTGTAATAGAGTACTCGAAGAGGATTATGGAGAAATATTGCTACTCCATAGACATGATACAAGACCCATTTTCCCGGGCTCAGACTTTTGAGTAGGGACTATGTTGAGAAATCACAAATTCCATGGTATCTTTCACCATCTCCACTCAGGTTGGTTTTTTTGGAAATATCTCTGCTCATGGAGAGTTTCCTGGTGGAGTAGGCACCCGCAGAAGGATCTATCAAAAGACACTAAGTAGATGAGTCTTTAGTGGTGGATATCCAATTGTAGACAAAGGGGCCCTTGTGGGACAGTTCCTTCAGGAGACAACTCCAGGATATGAGATCAGTGGTGCGAGGCTCCCAAGTTAGACTGGGATATGTGAAGGATATGACTTTCTTCAAATATGGTGTTCGAGGGTACCTAGCTTGTGATTTCCCAACATATCTAGCAGAAAATCAACTGATAGTTGGGGGACAACTAAGGAAGAGGTATAGGTTCGATCAGGGATGTATGTAGGGAGGTGGATGTGGAATTGGAGCAGGTAGAGTAGCCTGAGGTGGACATAGATTCAAGGTACTACCACCACAACCCAAGGTGGTCCACCATGGGCTCCTAGAGCATGTGGGAATGGGTGAGGCCAGCATCAGGAAATTGATTCTTACAATCCCAAAACTCCAAAAATGATTAGAGGTATGATATATTTATTATCCACCCTAGTTTTACTTCTTATAGACAGAAGTACTAGTCACTCTTTCCTCTCAACGAACCTTGTTCGGAGCACTGAGATTTCGGTGGAGCCATTAGCTCAATGTTTTTGTTTAGAGACTTCAATGGATGGGGATTCAATTATTAGACACTGGTGATAGTTGTGTAAGCCTACTCTTGGTGGAAATATATTTCTATGGGATCTCCTAGTAGTGGTGTCGAGGCCTTACGATATCATTCAAGGTATGGAATGGTTATCCACAGTCCATACTCAGATTGAAATCTTTAGGGGTAGTGTGTGGTGTGTCTAAAAATATGGGAACCGGTTTTCCATTAGCACCGAATGGGATACGCATATAGAGTAGGATGATATTTCTCAAAGGAGGGTGCATATTATCACTCCTAAGTTGGATAGCCTCACCATTTATGCGGTGGAGGAGAGTAGAACCCATTTCTTGTAGTGGTGGATGAGTACGAGGATGTCTTCCCCAATTATGTTCTAGGATTACATTTTTGTAGGGAGGGTGACTTCTATATCGATCGGTATCCTTGGAATACACTGGAACCCACACATGTATATTAGATAGCTCCCATAGAGCTTTGGGTGTTGAGGGTACAACTAGAGGATTTGCATAGGAGGGGCTTCATAATGCCCAGATCCTCACCATGGGAGGCCCCAGTTTTGATTGCCAAGAAAAAATATATGAGTTTGAAGCTATGGGTGGAAATCAGGAACCTGAACTAGTAGATCATGAAGAAAATTTATCCATTTCAAATAACTGACAACCTCTTCAACTAGTTGATGGGAGAGAGGTGTTTCTTGAAGATAGTCCTCATATCAAGCTATCATCAGCATTGTGTACGAGATGAGGATGTAAAAAAGGCAGCCTTTTGGTGTCGGTATGTCCATTACGAGTACTTGGATATGGAATTCAGCGTAACCAAATACCCATCCATTTTCATGGGAGTCGTGAACAGGATCTTACAGCCATACCTTTACAGGTTCGTCAGCGTCTTCATTGATGACATTCTCATGTACTCACCATCTGATTAAGAGCACACGATACACTAGAGGACGGTTTTGGATACGATTTGAGATCACCATATTTATGGGAAGGTCCTGAAATGTTAGTTATATATTTTTGAGGTCCACTATCAAGGAAATGTCATTTCAGAGGATAGAGTGGTCGTGGATCCGATGAATATTGAGGAAGTGATTTCTTGGGAACCACCCGAGAGTGCGGCTGATGTAAGGAGTTTCCTTGGATTAGATTGGTACTATCGGTGGTTCGTTCCCAACATTTACAGTGTATAAGCACCTTTGATGGCATTTACATGTAATGGATATCCCTTATCCTAGATAGAAAAATACCAAAAACGTTTCTAGGGGTTGAGATGGAGGTCGAAGAGCGCTCCCATCAAGAGGCTCTCAGAAAAAGGTATCTGTTATGTGGTCTTCTGTGATGTGTCATGAATTGGACATAGATTTTTCTTGATGCATGGGAAATTAGTGATATATTATGGTTTGGTCCAAATGAGGTAGCATGAGCCTAACTATGCAACCCATGATCTTGAACTCGCAATAGTGTTCTTCACATTGAATATGTGGCATCATTATTTGATGGGGGAGCGGTTTACCATCTACTCCAACCACAACAGACAGAAGTATTTATTTTCTCAGAGGTACCTGAATTAGAGATAGAGGTGGTGGATAAAGTTCCTCTAGGATTATGACTTCAATATTTTCTATACTCCTAGGATGTGAAACATGGTGGAAGAAGAATTCAGTAGGTGGCCCATCTAGAGATTTTTGAGTGAGTCATTAGAGTAGTTGGGCATGCTACAGATATCCTTTGTAGATGGTGGTGTAATGGATTACCTCCAGTCAATGGCTATCGCCCCTCCACTCTAATAGTGAGTCAGGGATGCATAGATTGGGGAAGTCAACTACCTGAGACTACATGCACAATTATCCTCAGGGATGGCCCTTGATGGATATTCAATATGTGTGGATCACATTTTTAAATTATGTGGATGAATGGTTGTAAAAGTGGCATTGTGGGAGGAGGTCCTAAAAGAGGTTTACCCTCCCCTTATAGAGGTATATATGGGAGTGGAAAAGATGTACAAGGACCTTTGAGGAGTGTTGTAGTGGCCAGGGATGAAGAATCCAATGGAAGATTCTATTTCTCAATGTCCCACTTGTAAGCATGTGAAGGTAGAGCACTAGGTTCCAGCGGGCTTGATTCAGCCACTCGAGGTGCCAGAGTGGAAGTGGGATGAGGTATCGATAGAATTTGGGACTGGTTTACCTTTTAGATTCAAGGTACATGATACTATATAGGTTATCATTTACAAACTCACCATGTCGGCCCACTGCTTGCCTATTCGGGAGAAGAGTTCTATAGAGTGCTTGGGAAGCCTCTACATCAAGGATATAGTTCAAATTCATGGTATCACTTTGGCGATCATTTCATATGGTGATGCTCATTTCACTTCTTGACTATGGAAGAGTTTGAAGGAGGATTTTCGGATGCAATTTCAGCTAAGAACATCTTTTCATCCCCAGACTAATGGTCCGATGGAGAGGACTATCAAGGTTCTAGAGGACATGCTTCATTCCTGTATCATATAATATGGTCGTAGTTGGGAGGAATACTTACCTATGGTGGGGTTTGCGTACAAAAATAGCAACCACTCCACCATTGGCATGGAACTATTTGATGCTATGTATGGGTGACATTGCAGATCCCCTTCATGATGGAATGAGCTAGGGGAGTTAGTCCTTGTGGGCCCATAGTTGGAAGGGTCTACCACTGAGAAGGTGAATATCATCCAGGATCAGATGGGGACTACACATAGCTAGAATACGTTTTATGATGATAGGATAGAAAGGCCCTTGGAGTTCAAGGGTGAGACCATGTCTTATTTTGGGTATCCCCTCGATGGGGTTTTTGGAGATTTGGATGGGGCATCATGTTTCCCCCAAGGTTAATCATCCCCTTTCAGATTTTGAGAAACACTGGTGAGGTGGCACACCACCTAGATCTTCTCCCACAATTTCAGTTGGGGCATTATGTCTTTCATGTGTCGCAACTAAGGACGTACATGCATGACCCATCACACGTTATCAATCGGGGAGACCTGGACATTGAATACTGGGTGATGTTTTCAGAGTTATCGATGAATATCGAGGATCAACCTGAGAAGACCTTTCATTGGTGGTCAATTCCTATAGTATACATTCAATGGCAGCATGGGTACATCCTGGAGAGCACCTGGGAGAGGGAGTTTTAGATGCGTCCTCAACACCCTCATCTTTTGGTTGAGTAGCCTTTTTTTGGATTTTGTGGACGTAAATCCCTATGATTTGGAGAATGTTATAACTTGGTTTTATATTGATTTATTTTAATTTATTAATTGGGAGACTATTGAGACCATGTGCTGAGTTGGAATGACATTCCAAGGCCTAGTATTACCAGAATTATTTTTTTGGAATAATGTTCAGTTTTTAATTTAAAAATGCTAGGTGGCCAACTTTGATTTTTATATCTCTAAAATGGGAGCTTGTATAAAAAATAAGAGGGTATCATAATTTCTAGAATATCAACATTAATTTTGACAAAGCATGAAATTTTCTGACACATTCTAGATGAAAAATTCAGTTTTTTGACATTTCCTTCATTAAATATATTTTGATAAAAACATTTTGTCAGCACAAAGAAGATTCGATTTCATTTTTATTAAAACTAGATGCAGGGGTCTAAGGTTACAATTCGTACCTCTAAAATATTTCTTGAGAGCTTTATTGAGAGAAAACCTTGTTAGGAGGAATTTTTAAGAAATGAACAAGGGTTCAAGGGTCAGGATCACTCAACAATGGATTGATGAATGAAAAATGGGAGTGTTCAACATCATACATTCCAAACCTAAGGTAGGTAATGTGATTTTATTTTTTTCTATCCTCAGTATTCATTATTTCCCTTTTGAAGAATGTGAATCAATCGATAAATGGATTGATTCCTGGATCATGTGTTGATCTGGGTTGTGGAATTATGTTGTAGGATTTTAATCAGGGATCTATTCCTATTTAGATTGATTCATTTATATATTGAATTATTTTTAAATTGTTATATTTATTAGAATTTCACATTTTCCCCCATTTTCAAATTATAATGTGTAATGATCAAGGCCATCATGAATAAATAATGATCTGTAAAACTGGAGTGTTCATGTGAAATTCTTCTTCCCCTATTATTTAATGCCCAGATATTCAATGACGAAAATATCCAAGAAAGAATCCAAGATAGAAATGGAAAGTATAGGTCATGGCTAGGCAGGCCATGACATCGACAGATGGATGTTGTGGTAGGAGGTCGCGATGGAATAGGGCCATGAATCGATGGTCACAACAATGTGTGAGGTGGCACATTGGTGGTAGTGGAGGCCCACGACATGAGTTCATGAGAGGCACACAGTGTACCATGGTGGTGTGGGAGGTGGAACCCACGGCGTTGGAGGTAGAAGAGGCATGTTTCTATGCTGAAAGTAGCAGAAAGGGGATCCCAGTGCACTTCAAAAGATACGGATTGCTGCCACGTCACGTGGCTAGAGATCACGGTAATGCTGGACCATGGTTGGTTCAGAGACCCGACGCTCGCTGTGTCTCGGGTGGAGCAGACTGACCCGCTCTAGCGGGATGGGTTGAACTGGCATGATGGCATTGGGCCAGGGCTATCACCTTAGGTTGGGAAAATGCAGTGGACCAAACTAGGCCAAGCTGGTCCGGGCCCTGAGGGTCGGGTTGGACCCAGTGGACGAAGTCGAACTCGGGTGGGTTGGCAGACATCAGGTCTCGTCTAGTCGACCCAACAAGGTCAGAATAGACCCAGAACCCACTGGATCCATTTTACAAATAAAACCATAACTTTTTAACCTTATGTCGGATTGATGTGCCATTTGCGGCATCATGTCTCACATGATGATGAGGAACCTTTGCGACGACTTTTTTTATTGTTAGTAATGACAATTATAGGTGCACAGTTTCCCCTTGGATCTTCCCTCGATGATTCGATACATCATTGTATGGAAATCCCCTTGAGAGATGAGTCTTGTATAAAGTTGAAATCAACCTTGGGATAAGAGTGATAATTTCTCACCCCAGATGGAATTTGATGGGTATTGATGTGACCTTCGAGAACAGGGCGTTAATCATCCATTTACTTTTCCATATCGTAGGGTTCACAGTATTCTTCAGAATCCCTTACATTATGATCCGCACCACAGGGTTTGTTGTATTCTCTAAGAATCCCCTACGGTGTGGGGTAACATAGAGTGGGTTCAATGTATTCTTTGGAATCCCCTATATATATATCATAACCCTTGACAAGCATATTCTCTTTGGGAAGAGCTCATATTAGTGTATTTTTGTGGAAGAAGTGGTTGTGACTTATCTTTCTACCGTGTGGCTAGTATTTTGAGTGTATCTGGATATTCTTGGTATATGTATCCAAATATAACTGTGTAGAGATGACTATGCATTCTTTTTTGGTTTTTCCCTTTATGGTTTGGGGGGATCCTAATACATATTGTGTTACTCACACCTACAAGGGAATTTCCTCCACATGTGATGTTTTGTGAAGACAACCAATTCATTGACAAAGCCTTAGGAGGAGGAGAACCCGGACTAGGAACGAATGGTAACATGAGAGATTATATGGGCTTAGGTGTTCCTGATATATTTCTAAAATAGCTTTAGTAACCTTGTTTTTAGATCATAATATTTAGTTGTCTTGCATTAGTTGGGCTTGTATTTTGGCCCAATTGTACTTTACTACTTTGTTTTCTGTCCAACTTTGTTGTCTAGTTGTAGATGTATTCATGAATTTTTTTACATAGTGTTTTTACTTTACAAAATATTTCGATAGGATTTGTGTGTGTGTGTATAGGTTCTTTAAAAAATGCCTCTCATATGTGTGATATGGCTACTCAGCTCTAGTTGCTAGCCTCTGGCCTATTGGAGGCGGGCTTGGGGAAGTCAAGGGATGGGTTGCGACTCATATGACATATTATGTACATTAAATGTGTCATTTTTCACATCATGTATATCAAATTAATGACCCTAAAAAAAATCAATATTATATAGTCTGTAAAATTTATTGTCTTCATACTTTAATATACAATAACCACACATGATTCACAGTCTTGAATATTAGAAAGAATTAATTAAAAATTTTATATAATATAAACCCTAATGATTGGGAAGTCCTATCAACCTAATGTCCCTTTAACATGAGTTGATATGGTTTAAAGGGTAATTAATTAATTTTAATATTTCCACATAAACTCATAAAGTACACGTTGTGTAAAGGATATCCAAACTCTGTTTACTTATCTTCACCAAATATCCACAGTACAAACCTATGGAGTCTATGTGTACTTATCGCAAATATTTAAGAAGTAAAAGTGTCTATGAAAGATACATAGTGTGTACTTGTTAAGACATGGATACATGCATTTAAAAATCGTGTATTAAATACACACAGTGTATTTATTAAACGACGTGGGTTTTCCCTATGTTTGTAGTCATAAAATAATGTGAACAACATGGTGTGTTCTTTGACAAATACATGATGCACCCTTGTTGGTATACATGTGGTTCATTATTACATTTGGAATGTATTAATTACATGAGGTCCCAAAATCCACTCACTCATCATTATGTAGTGAACAAGGGTACATGATGTGTAACAATAAGTAAACAACATGCACCCTTGAATTGTCTACATAGGATCCGTGTAAATTCTCTATGAGATATTCATATGTAAACATCATTAATAATTAATTGATCATGGTAATATTGGTTATAAATGAAGAAGAGGAAGAATAGATTTTGATGATAGATTGGGAATGAATTAAAACATGAAATAAATAATAACTTTTAAATGTGATTCCATTATAATTAATATAAATAAATATAAATTTGAATATAACCTACATTTTATACCAATTGGAGGTTCTGGTCATAGTAGAAGTATCTCAGTGGGTGTTCAATAATTAAAATATTTTCGATATGATGGATCATTCAAAATATTGTCAATGAAAGAAAATTCAATGAACAACAAAATTTTTCTATCAGCTATTGATGATAAGAAATCTAAAACCCAGAGTGGATCTTATCTTGTTAAATTTATTATTTTTTAAAATCATAAGAATAAGGGAACTTGTATTAGGTTATTTCTACTATGATAATGATGTTGATCATTCAAAAGACTCTTTTCAGATTACCGTTATTATAATTGTAGCATCTATGTGTAAAATCCATCAATATGTGATCCACATGCGATCCATCAATCTCTAAATAATCACTAATTGAAAATTGGGTTCTAGTACGGTAGATCAATAGTCTTGTGTTTTTCACCTAGACCAATATTCCTTCAGGATTGAAGGGTTTATTCTTGTTATTGAGATGATGAGAGGAAGAGGAGTTGAGAGATAGGTCAATTATGTGGAAATATTATCAATTCTCAATTACCATACAAAATAGACATAACCATCATTTTATAGAGGAAGGGTTTAGGTAATAATATTATTTAATTGTTTACCATAACTTAAATGATATAATAATACCTAACCAAACCCTTTTCATAATAATAATAATAATAATAATATTTTATAGTGTGTGCACCAACATTCACAAGCATAAATATTGTTTTATAAGATTTTAAGTTAACAAATTTCACCAAAAATATTCATGGTCTATTAAAACTCCTCAACATTTATTGAATATCTAGATAAATATTTAATTAAATATTTCAATCATCAATAATCAGTTTTGATTGATAAAAATGAATAAAAATATTTCTTGGTCTTGAGAATAATATTTATTTTATTAATTAAATTAAAATACAATTTAATCAAGATCAATTAAAAAACATGGTGTGTGACCCTATAAGATTCGTTCTCATTAGACTAGTAGGGTTTTTCTAAATTCCAAAATAAATGTATAGTAATGGATCAAGTCATCCAATAGAATAAACATAATACTGAAATGTTGAATACCTCATATTAACACTTGTTGTGTAATGTAATTATTTTTTCGCAATATCTCATCACATAGGCTGTACATCTATGCTGCCAACCTATATGATCAATATATATTTAATTGACTATCTAAAATGAATATGTTATTACACCAAGTACAAGGAATTTATTACAATAGATTTATTCCAATTAAAGGTTTGAGATATCAATTTCCACAAACATAGATGAGAAAAATCATTCCCCAAATTGTTCATTAATAACCCATCACAGATGAAACACCCAACATATCCAACAATTCCATGATCTTTATCATCATGGTTTAAAAAATAATTATAAGTTCAGGGATCATAATATTTATTAACAAAAATATTAAATTCAAAGGGCTATTACACACATTAACATATTAGAATATTTGAGGACCAAAAACTAGAATAAATTTTTATGGAAGGTATGTTCTCGTAATTTTCCATCTTGGAGATTACCAATTTTGAACTTCATGGAATGAAGTCTCATACACTTACATATACTCACACATGATGGTCACATTATATGTGACCCAACATAGAATTATATATAACTATAGAACTATATTTTATAATATCATCATTTCATTTCAATGGTCCTATCATAGAAGGGAACTACATTGATCTTATTAATGAGAAAGATGCTCTAAGACATTATTACATTAAAGTAATTGAAACCAATGAAAAATATGTAATAATGTATTTCACATATAATCAAATAATAGAATATAAATATAGTCAAGTTACAAAATATTGGTCATAGGACACCAACATCAACACCATGTTCCCTCACCCTCACAAACAAAATGTTCTACATGATTTTTCTAAGGATCCATAAAGTTTGTATTGAATCATGTTTTACCCATGCATGAAACAATTTGAAAAAATAAACTACATTTAAGGGTATTATATGTATATGTGAGGTTGTTTTCATAGTTTACCCTAAACCAAGTGTAAAAAAAGTATGTAGTAATTAAAACTTAATAATTTTCTTGTTTCCAACCAAAACCTCTTGGAAACTTAAAACACACAAAAATCACATAAAATTACCTAAAATAAATACAACAGTGACATGGTGGATGTCACAAATAGATTTTTGGAAGTTTATATCATTTGGGAAGGCTTCATATACGATTAAACTTATCAATCATTGATTAATATGGATCCATTTGAAGCATTGTATGAAATAATATATAGATAACAACTTTATATGGTAGATATAAGAGGGAGGCACCTCTTATAATTTATTTTTGACATATATATGACTAATGAGGTTCATTTAATTTGAATGATAATGATAAAAAATATGGCTTTAATGAATTCTTATAATAATGGATGATTATGATTATTAATGTTCATAGTTAGATATTGAGTCTTTTATGAGTATCGCCATGGATGGAACAATGGTAACTCAAGAAGAAATTAAAATTAACACCCTTCTATATGGGTTTATTTGAGATAATTGAAAAATCGTATATGTGTCCTACAATTTATAGTTTTCACCAAATTATGTTATAGTGAATGATGTGTTTCATGTTTCTAAGTTAAGAAAATAACATCAATATCCATCTGTCATTATTTTATATTATTTATTTTATTTATAATAATATGTGACCTTTATTTAAAAGATATTTGTATTTTTTTGTAGGCATAATAATATCATAAGTGGATAGAATATTTATTTTAAGAGAGTGATAAGAAAATATAAAATTATTTAATAGGATTATTGGGAGAGAGAAGAATATATGTTGTAACCATGGCTATAGTTTTTCATGGAGAGTAAAGATGAATTATTTATCAGAGATGAAAATCACTATTATAGTGACGATTTTCAATATTGAACTTTTGAAGGTACGTTTACCTTGAAGATTTGATTTCTTATAAACTAATAAATTTGAATTTTCAAGGTGAAAGAAAAAGGTCATGGTAAGGAACATGGTATGATTTATCCAAACCTATATCGTAGGTAATTTTAATATAATTAAAACATGGGTGAGAGAATAGATCACCATATTTTGTAGAAAAACCATAAAAAACATCAATAGATCCATGATTTTACTTTTTAAGAAACAATGAGTATTATTTAGTCCTCATTGTCATATAAATATAGGCTTCTATGAACCAATGTCATCTAGGTAGCAATTTTAGGGGGTTTTCTTGAGACACCCCACACCAGTATATGTTGGATGAAGTAGAGAAAATATTAGTTTAAATGAATCTTGAAACTAGTGTAGTTTCATATTTTTTATGAATCAAGAATTTTGGTTTGTTGACAAGTTCTGGATATCTATGTAGACATTTATGTAACGGTAACTCATGTGGAGGATGCCCATAAACTATTTTAGGGGCTTAGGATAATAAATAATGAATGTTATTACTTAAATTAGGATGTCAGATATGTAGTAGGGTGTCATTTATTACCTAGTGGAGTTCTTAGGGGACTATACCCCTGTTTGAGCCACTATTTGGTAATTTCATAGCCATCATCACTGAATAGAGCATATGGGCAGCTGGTTTTAGTGGACCGGGTACCTAGTGAGGTTCTGTAATATTTTTTATAGGGCTAAAGAATGGTTATTATAACAAAATTATTTATCCAACCTAGGAGTTTTTCGTGAGTTCATTGAGGGAAGGGGGATCCACACCTCTTCTACTCTCCTCTCCCTCCCTATTACCCTTAATATCAAGTTTATTTGGAGGTATTTCTTCAAAAATTTGAGATATATTTCTCCAATTACTCTTCCCAATTGAGTTATTTCTGATTTATCTCTAATTTAGATTGATGTAAGTTAGGGATTTATTACTGATTCAATTGGATCATGGTGTAATCAGCATGGGTTGATAGATTGTTTTTTCAAATTTTCTAGATTATTTACCGAGAGGATAAACAATCAAGGTTTTATGCAGTTTCTATTAATGAAAGATACTCAAATATTTTATTTTGGGGTTTTCCATATATTTTAATAGAAAAAATGTACAAATAAATTTTGGTTGTTATGTATTTTTATAATATGGGATTATGGGTCTGTTGAGAATTATTTTCATTGAATTTATCAAAGTTTTGTCATTTCTATGTCATTTAGTGGGCAATTCCCCAATTAGGATGTGTTTAATTAATTTTAATAAATTTAGTTATTTAATTTTGATTTTTTTAATTAATTAAAATGTTTTTTATGGAGAAATATCATTGTGTGGTTGGATGATGAATGATGGATCTGGATCAATTTTGATGAGCTTAGATGATGTTGGCTGAGCTTTTTTTTAGGGGTTAAATCTATTTTGAGGTAAGCATTTCTAAACTATTCCCTATTTTTTATACATTGTAAAATATATCATTAATATTCGATCTCATTTCCCATGTGTGATTGAACATAAGTTAAAAAAATTGTTTCCATCATTCCATTTAAGGTAGTTAAGGATTCCAAGAGTTATGAGGGACCCAAAAATTGAAATCTGTGAGGCTATGGCCCTTGATAGATAAATCCTTAATTAAATTGTATTGATATTTATACTAAGGAATATACAAGGATTCTCTTGAGATATTTTATGCTACCTATGACCTTCTTTAGGTTCCATATCCTCCTCGGATGTTGGATTGGTGTGTAAATGAAGGTGACCAGTGTGAGCTATTACCAAGATTGTTCATTTAACTACTAGAGAGAATGTATACACTATTTGTATTATGATTGGATCTCCAAAATTAATTTAACATGATACCATGGTTACTGAAGGAAATGGGGTGGAAATGAATGTATTATAAAGGATTCAAAGAGTGATTTATCTTTGTTATATCATGATATTCTAGGCATGATGTAGGTTCCCTTAACCTCTACTGGATATTGTATGGGTTTCTAAGGCCATGATAAACATAGTTTTCTATATTTATTAATGTTATAGACACTTTTCGTCTTATTATTTAGTTCATTGATGTTGAACCTTACATATTATATTCAATAATGAATTTTTTGAGTTGGGTTTTAGTATAATAGACCTAGTTAGATTCCTATATCCTCTAATGTGTAAGTGGTTATGTGTATATACTAGGGATATACCTCGGTGGATAACAATGTGATATTTTTATTTATTCCATATCGGGATTAATGTTACATGTGAGGGGAGACTTTCACCATATTTGGATAGAAAATATGAGGGGGAAGAGACCTCAAGTTTAGATTATTAGAAATGGGTTAGTGAGTTTGGATTTACCTAACATTGTGTCATAGCGGTATGAATATTATGTCTATCTATTAATGTTTTTTATATTTTCTATACTGTAATGCATAATGGGTTTATATAACAGGGTGAATATTTTAGGGTTTGTGACTGAGATAGGCCTAATCCTCCTCTCCCATGTTATTTTGGATATTTTACGATGGTTCAAGATGACATTGAATGATACCATTATCGGTTGGGGCATGGAGATGCATATTCCCTTTTCCCATTTTATAATACATGACTAGATAATGATTTTTGATGGATAAGATCACTTTATACCTGTTCCATTATTTAGTTGGTATTTTTGTAGTCCATATCATGGGTTTAGATCAATTGGGTGAGACAATATATATTGGGGCACTTCCCCCCTTCGTTTGTGGTTGTTATGCCTTTGTTGATTTGTCATGGGGTGGGATCATACAAATATGGTCAACATTTTTCCATCATCTAAGGATATTAAACCCTATTCAAGACGGTTTAAGGTTAGACGATACATATTGGGGATACTTTTTCCCTTAGTTTGTGGTTTTTAAACATTCATTGAGATGTTTTGGGGTGAGACCATATATATAAGGGTTTATTATCCACTTAATTTGTTGTTCTTAAAACATGTTCATGATTCCATGGGGGTGAGAACACACACACACAAATAAATATATATATTAGTTAAAATCATCTACTTTGTCTGTTATTTACCTTCCATGCTAAAAATACCCATGGGGGAGACCATATAGATTGAGGATATTTCATCCCTTTATTAGCAGTTGTTATGGTGTGATCAAGACACCAATATATTGAGATTCCTATATCCATTGGTAGTATTCTTATATAGATTATATTGATTTGAAAAGGGATTGAGATAACATTGGTTTAAGATCATATTGGAAAGGGTTTCATTTCCCTTAACCTTGAATTAATATTCGTTGGTCAAGAATATATTGAGATGATACCATATAGACATGGGAATGTATTTCTTAATTAATCTTGTGATTTATTATGATATGTATAGATACACCCCAAAACTAGTTTTAATAGGTATTCATCACATAATTTTACACTATTTTACCAAGGGATGTGAAATATTTAGTATTATTATCATTATCATTTAGGTTTATAGTGATAATTTCCCTTTTTACATGCTATTTCTTACAATGGAAATACAAAGGGGATTTATGGGTGGTGGAATAATGTATTCTACCAAAAAAATACTTAGGTTCTTTGGTATTCATATATTCTTTTTGGTTGTAAGAACAATTAAAATAATGGACCTAATGGTTCAAGGTTGAGATATAGAGAATAATTAGAGTTATGATATATGGCTAGGTTGGGGCTCAATATCTAGTTTTTCTATAATATTATTAGTAATTTTTACCTTTTATAGCCTCCACTTAGTCGAGAAATAGGCGGAAAATCCTTTATATATACTTATATGACTGTATAATATTTTAATTACTCATTATATTGTAGAACGATTGGTGCAATTACTCTATATGGTGTTTCACTACAATATCCTTATTTTTATTGATTTTATTAATTTAATAAATGTAATTATATTTCTTCTACTTTGGTATATTTCCATTTATAATATATAGGTAATAGTCTCTAAACTTTATACAAAGACCCACATCGTTGGTCAAAAACTCTGGCATATAAATAAGTATACTTGAGGTATGTGGAATCAGGTTTAGCAAAGATGTATGTAAACAAAAATTAATGTACTATAGATTGGTATAATAGTCTTTTTATCCATGTAATAATATTTTGGAGGCAGTGTATAGAGATAGAACAAATAAAAAATTGGGTTAGACACTATTTCTTGTTCTCAAAAAACATCAGTATGGGATGAAATTATTTTCATTGAGGAGTTTTGATTATTGTTTTGGAATTTCCCTATTATATTTTATTTATTTTTATTATGAAAAGAATAGTGTTTTTATTATTAATAATTTTTTATTTCTTCTCCTAGATTGTGATGGAATGAGGAATGTGTTCATGTATCAAATTAGTATGTAGAATTTACGGGACATTTTTATGCTTCCCTATGATTGATCACCTCGATTATGATATAGTGTTTAGTTATTTAAATGATTAAAATTAACTTATATAAAATATTACTATATACCTTGATGGTGAAATCCAAATTAATTAGACTTCATTTTTGATTATGTTATTAATATATATTAATTGATGAGGTGAATACTATTTAGATCTAATACCTTACATGAGAGTGATTTTAGTTTCTTAGTGTTATGTCCTAGTTTTGTGAGGACCTTATGTAATATAGAAAGAATGATGTAGTGGTATGTATTATATATTACTACCCAATTTTTATTCTAGGAGGGAATGATGGGATGTATTGTTTTGGTATAATAATCGATCTTCCATTAGATGTGATAATAATTCTCGAGGGGATATCCTAGAATCTATGTACTCGATGAGGAATGAAAACCTATAGTTGATTTCTTGGTATGGGAATATAGGTTATACTAGTGAAAAATATTGGTATGGGGTTATGGAACATTGGTGTCCTTTGTAATATATGATCGAAGTTTGAAGGATCATTTTTGTGTTCTGAACTTCAGGTGAAAAGGTATATAGACTAGGTTGGAGAGCATAGTGATAATGTTTTAACTCAATACTGTAGTGAGATAAGATGTAGTAGTGTATCAAGGTGGTTTTACTTATTATACCTAGAATGTGTTGTGATTATGTGAGAGTAGTGTAAGAGGGGATTGAGACCCAATCATGTGGATTCCTTTTGTATAATAATAATGATTGATTATATTATTATATATACAATATTAATGACAGATGAGTGATGTGTGATCAAATATTATCTTTACATGAGTAATTCCAGGATATATATTGGAATGAAATAATATATGGTGATTTAAGTAGTTACATGACCAACATACATGTAAGGCATGATAATTTTTTTGGTTAGGCTGGTGAGCTTAAAATTATTTTTATGTGACTCTCAGGGATCTATGTTAGGTTATCAATGAGATTGTATTGGGGTATGTTCCATCATAGTTTATCATTTTGATTTGTCAAATAGTTCATATATATCATAATAGGTATGTCATCCTGAATACTTATTTATTTTGGATAAAAGGATGGCCTTATACACTACACGTGTAAATTTTTGTGATGGATATTATCTAACATCTTCCTTTTACTAGTGATATATGTATTTAGTTTGGAATTAGTTCTCTTATATGTTATATAAGATATTTAGATGGATGGGATATGGAAAGTCTTAGTGGTAGGGATAGTGTGTTTGGAGGTTACATGACTCAAGATGTTTTTTCTTGGTCATCATTGGAAAAAATATTGTTTTCTTTTTACCAATGTATTTTGAATGATACCATTGATTTGAGTGGCTCATCTTCATTAGTGGGGCTTTAGGTTGTGCCTCAATAGAGTTGTGGAGAGTTTGGATCCAATTGTATTATGATATTAATAGTATATCTAGATGAATTATACAACATTTTGGATCATTTAAATAAAAAAACTATGAGATGAGTCATTTATTATGGGGTTATGTCTATAATGACAGAGTATGGGACAATGGAAATTTTAAGGGTTTTAGATAGTGGTTTTGTGAAGGAACACTATATCATTATCTTTGGAGTGAGGCTCATTGGGTTGTTTTTTATAGATATGATGATCATGTTATCATGAGTATCAGTGCTTGAATAATTATATAATTTAGATACATTGATAATAATTGATTGAATGCATTTAATATTATATATATGAGATCCACCATAAAGATAATTTTACTTCATCCCCTACTCACTAGTGTAAGGAGGATTCCTGCTATCACACTTATCTAAAACCAAGACTAGTGGTAATGAGGGTTCTATTGTGATTATTTAAGAAAATTAGAATATATATTTATATCTAGTCTGTTATAGATCACTATATTATTAAACTAGATCATGGTTATAGAGTAAGTTAGTTCATTCAATGTCTGAATATTGAAAATTTAGAAATTTGACTGTCTGGAGGGATTGAAAATAGATATTAGAACATATAGGGAGTAAAATTCACTATCTAATAGGAATAGGCTTTATAATTTGATCAAGTATTGAGTGTGAAGCTACGAGTGAGAGGCTCTATCATCATTAAGGTTCCTAGGTGTATTACCGAGCGAGTGTTGGTTTGGTTCTGGCTAGTGAAATTAAATAAGGGTGTATAATTTCAGTGAATTGAAAATCCATTAATGTCATATATGGGGCCATCATTATGTAATTTTTTTTGATTTAGACGATGTCGTGATATGTGAGATGTCAATTTCATCAGAATCAGTTGGTCATGAGATGTATAAGTTTTATGTTTTCATGAATTATTTAGAGCTATTTATTAATTATGGATTTGAATGATCCATTTAGGAATTGAATACCATTTATAATGTGACAATGTGTGAGGGGGTATTGAGTGCATTGAAATTTCATTAGTTCATGTTTGTTGTTAGCATTATCATAGCCAACATGAGATATGTATTCAAACCATTCATAAGGTGAGACTGTGCATTAGTTTATGAGGTATTCACTTATAAACTTTTTAGGCATGAGAAGTGTTATAGTGGGGAGGTTTTAACTCCCCACATTAGTTCATGAGGTTGAAACCAGAGAATATACAATTTTCAATGAGTTTTTAACTATGTTAATTTTGATCATTGGGATTAAAATCAATAGATTTAGATTTTATAAAAAAATTTAAGGTTTAACGAGATGATAACGAGGTGGTATCTATATAAATCCAATCATATTATAAATATTATTTTATTATTATTTACATATGTATCGAATAAACACAATCCAAGGATCAAGAGGCCTAGAATCTTTGGAAGACTAGGTACAAAAGGAATCAATAAGAACCGAAAATTTTTATCTATATTAATATTTAATATTTTATCATAGATCCCTTTGAACTTAAAAAACTATAAAGGATAACATAGGGAATAAATAAAAAAGTATGTGACTATAAATTATAATAAAGGAATGATAATGATAATGAATTATAACATATGAATCAAATAGAATAACATGATACCATAAGAGGGGAATACATGAATAATCAAATTGAAGAATGATTTAAGGAAGAAGGAATAATAATATCATGGAATTATATGAATTTGGAAATATCATAAAACATAAGAAAGGAATAATTCTAGTCTAACTACCAAGACAACATAACATGGTGTAAAAAGACCCATCATGGATTAGGTTTACTCCCTAATCCCTTATATATAATCTCATGACATATAAACATTATCCAATTCATTTAATAATTATATATGAACAATAATTATATCATTTAAATGTATATATGTTCCACAAAAAGAAATAAAACATAATAATTACCTATGAAGAGAAACGTGTTACATAATAATATTTTATAGAACACCCCGATGTAAAATCATTATTATTTCCATGAAAGAAGTGATTGAATAATCCCTGAGAATAAATAGTAAAAAAATAATATTAGTACATCCAAAATTATTATCATGTTAAGTGAATTTGTGAAAAATAGTGGAGGAGTGACTTTGGAAATGTACATTTTAAGCATGGATTAATGGAAATAGGTAAAGAGTCTCAAAATAAGGTAAATATCATATTGATTTCCTTGAAATTAGAAATTAACCAAAAAGTTTTTTATATAATAAAATGATTAATATAAGAAACCATGCACAGATTAAAACTTTTCTTGGAGTGGTACTTGAAATGAGGTAATAAATAGATATGTTCCCATTAATTGGATTTTCTAATGAAATGATATTTAGAAGGAACCCTATAAAAAGTGTATACCAGTTAAAGAAATGTTAAGAATAACTAGTTGTATATGTGAGGGGAACACATATATATATTCTTAATGTAATATATGAGAATAATATCGTGATTATGTGAGTTTTATATGGAAAATGCATTACCTAAAATAATGGAGGGTGTTTCAAAAGATCCATTACCTTAGTACCATATTTATTCTATACATTAATTTAATTTCCAAAAATAATAAAATTTTATTTATTAAAATACTTATTAAGAACCAAATTCAACCTTATTTGGTTTTTATTTATATTTTCTGTAATTTTATATTCATTCAATTGAGATACTGAGTATGTATTCATAATCGCAAAGTTATTTATTTTAGGGTTACAAGGTCTCATCACATGTGGACGATTATGGAAGTTCTTTATGAAATGTTCATATAAATCACGAGGTTTAATGTTTTGGAATTAATGTGTTTCTAGAGGATAAAAATATTATCATTATCTAATATTATTAAAAAATAATATTTATTCATAGTTTATATTTGTAATTTCTATACATTTTCTTCAATTAGCTAGGTTTTCCAACCATGTTGATCATATTGGGATTCCATTAATATTATACATATATATATTCATTACAAATTTAAATTGAAAATATTAAATACTGATTGAGCTAAATTTTCACCATAAAAAATGTATGAAAACTATCCTTGAAGTTGGTGGTGAACCGACCATATGGTGAACAACACTATCATTTTAGAGATAAATTAAAAGATGTGGTAGTAAGGATATTCTGTTAAAAAAATTAAATTACAATATATTTATTATACTTGATTCATTATATCATTTTTCATTAGGATGTTATGGAGGAGGTATATGAATATCGTAATTCAAAATAGATAAACTGAGAATATTATCTCTTTGAAAGTTTTCTCTTGAAACGCACCTTAAGGAACATTGGTTTTTTCATTTTGTGAGACCTGTTATATGAGGAAATGTGAGAGATTGTTGGGATGAAAATTTTTATTACATTTTTCATGATATATGTCACAGATGGTGTGATGAGAATTTGTGGAATTTATAAGGGGAGGATAAGGGTGTTTTTGAATATAATATTAAAGAATTTATTATATTTTCTGAAGAATAAAAATAATGTTGATTATTGGGAATATATATTGTAATTATTTCTTATTAATTCCAAATAATGCTCACTTACATTATCCATGAATCGTTTCTATGTGTATTTAAATTATAATGTTTAATATTGTTTTTTCTTTATTTCAATATTTACAAAAAAATTTAAAAAAATTAGAAATATTAAAAGAATTCCCCCTAACCATTTTCAACTTGAAAATTTGAAAAATGAAATCCATATTATAAAAATATTTTTATAAATTTTATAAAATTTGTTTCTAAATAAAATAATTATTAATTTTATAAATACCAAATTATTATTATGATCAATTTCCGGATCCTTTATAAATCACTTATGGTCACAAAAAAGTTATATTATCATTCTCGTACAAATTATTTTCATTTTAGAAAAAATTATAAATATAAATTTTATTTCAAATATTTATATTTATTATAAAACATTTTATTAAGAAAATAGGAAAAATTATTTTATCATTTTTAAAATGTTTATTTATCTATAATATAATATAAATTTGATATATTATCAATTTATAGCATAACAAAATATTATTTTTCTAACCACTATTGGAAAATAGATATATACCCATTGTTTTGGGAAAAACCATGGGTATAGGCACCACTATTCTCATGGTTTACCCAAAAGTATGGTTATAGGTATTATTGGGGAACCTATTCCCACAATTTTACCGAAACCTTGGGTATAAGCACCCTTATACCCACAGTTTTTGGATAACTGTGGGTATAGGTAATGTATGGAAACCAATACCCACAATGTTCCAAAACCATGTGTATAGGGAAGGTTTTCGAGACCTATACCGACAGTTTAACAGAAACCATGGGTATATGGTTGTTGTTTTAATACCTATATCCACGATTTTGTAAACTGAGGTTATAGCTTTCCTGCCTTATGGTGCAAAAAAAAATTCATGGGCCATAATTTTTTTTCATAGGAACACCTATTCCCATAGTTTCGACCTATACCCACAGTTTATATAAATATATATAAATAAATATATATTTTTATTCCAATAATACATATTGTCTAGTGGTTAGGTGGAAGAAGAATTAAATATCGGTCCCGAGATCAAATCCCGCGTCCACTATTTTTTTATGAAAGCGATACCCATGATTTTAAAACATTGGGTATGAGTGAATGAAATGATGCCATGGTGACTAAAATGGTTGAATGGACCTATACCCATAGTTTCTTAAACATTGGGAATTGTTTTGGGGCTATCCTGATGCCTCGGGATCCCACAATTCCCTAAAACCATGGGTATAGCCTATACCAACAGTTTTAGGGGCTATACCCATGGTTTGAAACCGTCGGTATAGGTCAAATTTCTTATAGTGAACCAATTGGTGAAGTTACTATTATAAAATTTAAATTAATATTACTAATTTTCATATTAATATTCCTATAGTAATATTATTATTCAAATTTTTAGATTTATAATGGTTATATGAGTTTTATACTTTCTATAAACATCTCATAATCCACTAAATCATCATCCATATATATAATATTTCAATGTTATATATAATCTAATTTTTAAAATGAATATCTAATTGCCAATTTTTTGTTTCATTTATATAGTGTTATTATTACAAGTGATCATTATAGTTGATTAATATGATCGATGTTTTCATTTTATGTTTATTTTATTTTATATTTTTCCCTATTTTAATAATTTCAATTTTTATGGCTATATTAATTTTCTAAATGGAATTTTAAATTAAATATAATATTATATTGGTTATATAATGGGGTTTATGTGATCTATATAATAATTCATTACTATATTTGATACATTTATATAATCATAAGGTAAGAGTCATTCATAAACATTATGGTTGTTAAACTCTCCCTGTTTAAGAAATTTCTTCGTTGAAATTGTATTTTAACCAGTAAGATGAAAATAGATATGGGTAATTATATTTCATTACTTCATCCATTTCCCACAATAAAAACTCATAATTATGGTTCCACTGTAGTACATTTACTTTTTTAGTTATCTTATTGAGTACAAATTTGTCTTTAGGGTCCATGATCTTCATCGTTTTCTCCTCATAAGAGAGATGATGCTCCAAACGTATCACCAATGTATTTAGTAAATATGACGGATATAGTTTTCTATTCCTCAATAGGAATATGTGGAAAACATTACATTCTTATGATATGGGTGGAGGATATGCTAGTTGATAGGCTACAACTCTGATATAACTATGAATCTCAAAGGGGATGATTTATCTAGAACATTGCTTTCCCACATTCCAAAATCTCGTGAATCTATTCCATAGATATAATAAGAGGAAGAATTTATCTCTGACATCCAAATCTAGGTTTCTTATGGTTATTAATATAGATTTATCTTCAAATCTGATCTACCTTGATGAACAGTTGAATAGTATTGTATATTTCTACAATATCTTCATTCATTTCATGTCCCAATAGCTTGCATTCACTAACTTTATCCAAGAACACGTGTTTTATATATCTCCTCCCATAAATGGATTCATATTTATCAATTTGTATTCTTGAGTGGAATCTATTACTGTACAATAATTCAACTTGAGGAAGATTCTAATCACACCCTCTTTTGATGTCCATCAATAATTTTCTCATCATGTCCTCAAGTGTTTGGATTTTCTTCTTAGATTGGACACCAGTGTGGGGGAGATAAGTTGTACAAAAGTTTAACTCCGAGTTTAGATAATTTTAATCACTTTTACAGAACATGGCAGTAAAACTTTTATCTCAATCAAATAATATTGATATTGGTGTTCCATACAGTATCTTCACTTCCCTAATGTATATCCTTACATGTTGATCAAATCAAAATTTTTATTGAATTTCTATAACATGATAAGTATTTATAAGTCCATATATAATAAAATATATGGAATTATTTCCTCTAGATGACTTTAAAATACCTATTATAGAATCGATGGTAATATTTCCCAATGTCCTCATTTGTATGGGTAGTGGTTGCACAATTATGTTGGAAATTTCCTTTTCTCCCTTCACTTAGACATACCAGGAACATTGATATATATTCCAAAATATTTGTATTAATATTATCCAACCAAAAATTATCTCAGATATATTGATATATCGTTGGTCAACCTGAGTGGATGGTGAATTTTTATCAATGTACATCATTAATAATATCTCTATTCATCTTAGGATTTTATGTTACACATAATTTTGAACCAAATCTTACAACAAATTCTTTAACCATTTTGAAATATGAGGATTCCCACTTTTCCATTGCTACCAATTTATTCTACATTTCTACATCATCCCTTTGAAAATATATTACCTTATCCATAATGGATGGTTGATCAATAATTTGAGATAGGTAGGATATTGTACCTTCCTTTATGACATCCATTTGTATCATTTTCAGGTATAAGAATATTGGGTCCTTAAAAAGTCTCATTATTTATAATTTTATAGGATCCATTTATTCCTAGAGAATATAAAACATTATTTACCAATATAGTATGTTAATGGATATATTAGTCACATACCTTGATCAACTTAAACCATAGTCAAAGGAACCTATTAATCTCATTCTTTTTTAATATATACTTGAGGCTCCTATGATTTGTATATATTTTAAACCTCTATCTGTAGAGATAATTCCACCATATATCTAATTCAAAGATCACTGTAGTCAACTGTATATCATTAGTTGGATAAATCATCTCATGGAAATTTTACTCATTTGAGGCATTGACTATGAAATTATTATTTTATTTATTATTACATAGCATACTTTCTTCATTATAGTATCATTTTATACCACAAGAAGATCCCCACATTTATTTAGTGTGAGTATTGGTGTATCGATGTGCGTATTTTTCAATTCCTTATAGATTTCTTCATATTCATTATTTCATAAAACATTTCCTCCCGTCCGAGTTATCATGGTCATCAAGTTTGATAGTCACGAGATGTTTCTCACAAATCAATGACATTTCCTAACTAGCCTAATGAAACTATGGATCAGTATCATAGATATTGAATGTGGAAACTCCTCAATCACCATTATCATGAAATGATCCACAAATATCCCTTTACAGGTGGCAATGTTTTACAATAATGATACTCCATCAATCTAAATATAACATTTACTATACTTTTCATATAACTTCCCTTTTTTAATGATTTAGCACATTTATAAAATACTCCTCCTTCTACTACATAATATTAATGTATATTATAAAATCATCAAAAAATATTATCAAAAAAATTTCAAGGTAATAAATAAATATTCTATTCATTATTTCCATGGATATTTCTAGAGAATTAGTGAGTCCAATGTGTATCACATTAAACTCCAACTTTCTAGACTTTGTTCATAAGGAAACATTGGGATTATCTTCGTTCATCACATTTCATTATTTATATTTATATTTAAGGTCAAATTTACATTTGGGTTCAAGCAGAAAGATGGAGGGAATTCAATTATATCCAAATGAAGTTTTTCTTATAAGCCTTGATAAAATCATCTTAATTTTCATTATTCTAAGGAACAACCCTACCCTATATTTTATGTTAAAGAGTGCATGAATTTTTATTCACTTTTCTCTTTAATATATCATATTCAATGGATTATATATCCAATTTAGGCTTTGTGTTATTCATATTTTCCCACAAATAGTCAACTTCTCCCTTCAGGTGATAAACAGATAGTAAAAATTTCCCTTGTTCAAATTATTTGTGCTCAGTTAATATCTACATAATGTAGTTGATCCATTATTCTATGATAAGGGGGATAAAAAGATCCACTAATATAAATATTACTTTACTATATAAAGTAATCAACCATAAAATAATCGTTGTTAGGAGAACAAGGACATTCGACATGATTTATGTTATTATTCATTACTCATGTAAGATAATCTATTAGTATACTAAATTTCACATCTCCCATTCCAATTATGTTCAAAATCTTATTAGGATAATCAATACATTTCATACCACATTGGGTGTTAGAAAAATTTCTCCCATTTCCCTCTATTAACTAAAATAAATGAAATATAGTGAAGAGAATAATTAAACTAATGAAAATATAAAAGGGAAAATTTGAACATAAAAGTATTAACTTAAAAATTAAATGTATATATTAACATAGGAGACACAATATTTCAATATAGGTTTCCTAGGGAAAATTATTCATATTATAATTTTTAAACTCAACAATCTATTCAAGTCCTTCATAATGGTTCATAAAGAGTGTGTGAATTTACCTATTAATATCCTTCAAGGGTGTTTCTAATGAGGAATATTTGTCATGCACTAATAAAAAATTAATTTAATACCAAAAAAACCCTTTAAGAGTTATAACCCAAGGAATATCTATTCTAGTGTCACATCTAGTTGTAGTATCTAGATAGATATTTAATTTCTTGGAAACCACTCTCTCGGTACTTTAATAAATTTTTGGATATATATTTATTTCATAGACTAATCAATATGATTTTTACTGATTTATTATTTTCACAATCCCCCAAAATAACCAGGGTTTCATTTGATAAAAAATATAGTGACCAAAGACGATTAAAAATATTATTTCACATTTTTTAATGTATGTATCAATCAAAAACATCTCAATGATGAAGAATCCTAGTGTATTTGGGCGAATTGGTGCATAAAAATCGATATATATCTAAAATATTACTTATTTATTATAATATCAATAATTTTCTCCAACATCTATTTGAGATTCAAAAACTAAATAGGATAAATTGTGGAATACATAAACAAAATTTGTGATATATAAATCCTAATAAGGGAATGTACATGATAAGTAATAAAGACACATCAATAAAATGGTATAATATGATATAATTTGGGGAAATTATCATGAATAGTCATATTTAAGTAGTAAAGAATTAAATTTTTATCATAATATCATAACATAATAGGAATGTGGAAACATAATAAGACACGAAATAAGTATTGGTCTACTCTCACAACCAAGGCCACATAACATGGAGGAATGATTCCCAAGTTGATTAGGTTTACTCCCAAACCCAATACATATCATATCATTAGATATAAACATTACCAAATTAATAGAGTGTTGTTTGTTTACACCCATAAATAATTATACATGAATATGTGTTCAGAAAAAGGAAATTAAACATAAGAATGGCCTATGAAAAGAAAGGGGTTACATAATAATGTCACACAACTATCCAGATAAAATTTCTTACTGATTTCAAATAAATACATGATAAAAGAATTATTGTATGTTTATAATTATAGTCCATGAAAAATTATATCCATGTGTATTATATATGTGAAAATTAATTGAGGAAGTATATTTGGAAATGTACAACTTAATCAAGGCTTCAAGGAAACATGTAAAGAGTATTTCAAATGGGGAAAAAGAGTATTAATTTCCATAAAAATAGAAATGAACCAAAAATATTTTTCTCTAATAAAAAGAATTATTTTATAAACCATGGATGGTTTAAAATATTTCATAGAGTGGTACATTAAATGGGCTAATAAATAGAGAAGTTACCTTTAATCTGGTTTTCTTAATGATTGAAATTGATAAGGAAACCTTAAAAAATGTATATTTCCAACAGATAATGGTAATAATAACTAGATTGATTATGGGAGGAATATATATATATATATATATAATATTAAATATGTACATGGGAATAATAGTGTGTGAAATGAGTTTTCTATGGAAAAGGCATGATCCTAAATAATGGGATGTTGTTGGGAAGATCCCATACCTCAGGTATAGATTCATTCTAAACTACAACTTATGTTTTTTAAATATAAAACGTGATTAAATAAACACTTGATTGTGAACCTTATTAAAAAGATATTTATGTTTATATTCCTTTATGTCTGTTTATAGTCATTTAATTAAGATAATATGTCTGTATTTACAATCCCATGGTTTTTCTTTTCATGGTTCAAAAGTCACGTCACTAGTGGATGATTATGGAAGTTCTTAATGAAATGGTTCTTGAACTCCAAAAAGTATAATGGTATGGTTTAATTTATTTCCCAAAGATAAAATATTAATATTATAAAATATTAATAAAAAACAATATTTATCCATAGAGATTTGGTGTTATTTTTTTATGCAGAGTTTAATTAGTTGGGTATTCCAACCATGATGAACTTGTTGGGTTCCCTTTAATATTACAGATATATATCCATTTAATTATTTTAAATAAAATATAAAAAAATAATTTGGATAATTTTCATCATAATAAATGTATTAAAACTATCTTAAAGGATATGTTAAAAAATGTAGTATGTTGTTTATGAAGGTGGTGTGAACCGACCATATTACGAATACAGTGGGAATTTTAGTATCAAATAAGAATAAGTTGGGTAATGGATATTCAAATAACATAATAACATTAAAGTATATTTATTATAATGGATTCATTATTTCATGTTATATGGGGGAGGTAAATATTTGGTAAAAGAATAATTTAATTTAAAAGAGAAATATGGAGAATATTATATCTTTGAAAGCCTTTTTGTAGAATACATATTATGTATCATGGTTTTTCCTATTAGTGATACAAAAAAATTGAGGAAATGGGGGTTATTATAGGAAAGATAATTATTTTTAAATTTGGAAAATCTCCAAGGCTTGTAATGTGTGAGGAGAAGGGTGGTGAGGGTTAGTATTTATAATTGGAGGAGAGGGTGTTTTTGAAAATTATAATAAATAGTTTTTCATTTTTTCTCAGGAGGACCAATATTTTTTATTCTTGTGACTATATAAAATAATTTGTGTGTTTTATTTCCAAATAATGGCCATTGAAATCATTCATTACTCATTTATGCACATTTTTAAATTATATGGTAAAATATTGTATTTTTCTATATTTCGGAAATTTTATAAAAATTCCAAAAATTTACCTTAATAAAATTTCAACATGAAGTTTCCAAAAATTCAATATTATTTTGTGAAATTAATTATTTAAATGTAATAAAATTAATTTTAAAAAATACTTATTAATGTTCAAAAATACCAATTTTAATATTATGATCAATTTTCTGACCCATTTGAAAATCACATATGGTCCCCTAAAATTAAATTATCATCTTAATAAAAAATAATATCATTATATAAAAAACATTTATGAATGGAAAATTTGTTCCAAGAATTTATATTTATCCTAAAATATATATGTTTTACAAAAAAACACATAATTATCATTTTTAAAACATTTATTTATATGTAATGTGATATAAATTTATTATATTTTAATTTTATATGAAACCTAAATAATATTTTACGATCCCATAGATGAGATTACTATTTTAACAGCCAAGTTAATATTATTAAAATTTAGATTGATATTCCAATGTCTAGATTTTTATTCCAATTGGAAGATTTTATAGGGTTATATGGGTTCCCTACGTTCTATATATACCTAATAATTCAACCATTCTTCAACCACTTATTTTTTATTTCATGGTTATATATATTTTCATTTTTTATTTAGTATTTAATAATTAATTTTTTGTTTTAATTCTCTTCTGTTGTTCATGAGTGCGGTCATTACAAGGAATTAATCAGATCCATGATATCCTATTATAGTCATCTCATTTTATATTTATTGATCCATGTTAACTCTTTCAATTATTATGGCCATATTATATCTCTAAATATAATGTTTAATTAAAAAAAATTTCTTGGTTCTATCATGCGGTGCATGTGCATTATATAATTACAAGTTAAAAAATATGATACATCTTTATAAATAAAAACAAACTTAAATTCATATAAGTATAGGTAATTATAGTAGATTGGGTGGGGGAGGCCTAGAGAATGTTTTAGGGGCCAGATATGCAAGATGGTGTAGGTTAGTGGATGCAGTATGACACTAGGTACCCGTTTGTGTGGCACCGGGTAATGGGTGGAGGCCTTAGTGGATCATAGTTTCATAGATCCACCATGGACATGGTGGGGAACCAGGTGTCAGTTGTTTGTAAACTTTTCACCTAGTACAATTCTATTTTCTAATGAGTATATGAATTTTCATTCTGTATTATTTATTTCAACACCCCAGTGAAGGGTAACATTATAGTGATATATGAGATATTGGGAAGCAGCACCCTTTCATATCTCTTATTCCCCCTTATTCTCCATGGTATATAGTGGGGTTGGAGGTGTTTATTCTATCATTTGATGTATCTTTCTCAAATTAATTTCACTTATCGAGTTCTCAACTCATTTTATCTAATTTTAATAGATGAGAGCTAGGGATTTCATATAGACTTTCATAAATCATGTTGGAATCATGATTGGTTGAAATGGATTTGGTTATACTTGGACAAAGTAGGTTTCAGTTGGATGAACAATCAAGGTATCATGAGGTATTTCCTAAGGTAATCTACTTTTCATATTTATTAGGTATTTTCCATTAAATTGGAGTTGAGTTTATGGTTGAATTAATGTCTGGTGTTTTGGATTTTTTTCCATATGTGGGCTCAGAGGTGTTCCTAGAGTGATCCAAAACCCTTTTAACAAGTATAGGGTGTTTTTATGTTTAATCATGAGTTATTATGCATTTATAAATAATAAAATTATTTTTAATTAACTCAGTTAGTTAATTGTAATTATTTAAAAGTTAATTAAATTGGATGTTTAAGGATGAGTTGGAATTGTGTAGCTGGATGATGCTTGATGAAGCTTGATCGACCTTGGATGAACTTAGGTGATTCTGGACAAGCTATAATTAAGGGGTGAAATCCTTTTTTTCGTAATTGTTCTCTAACAATTCGAAACATTGTAGAAATTCATCCAATGATATGAGACATGGTGTCCTACCACCCATGTATTATTGACTTTAATTTATATAAATTTTTTGATTGAATTGTATGATGTAGGAAAGACATTCTATGGTTAGGAGAGAATATTTGAATTCTATTATTGAGACTATGGCTATCATTTAAAAAAACTCCTGAATTTATTTGAATTAGAATTTAGACTCCAGACTATATAGGGACTCCCTTGAACTATTCAAGTAATCATAAGGATTTTTTAGGTTTCTTATCCCCATTTTATATAAGAGAAGTGTGTAAATGATAGTTGAAGGTGTGAGCCATTAAATGATATGTTCCATTCACCACATTAGTAAGAGAATGTACTATTAGTGTTTTAAATGGTTTTTTAACATGATACTGTGGGAAAAAATATCCTTGGGGTGGAAATTAGAGTATTAAAAATGATTTCCTTATAATAAAGTGTAATATATATTTAGTAGAACATGATATAATAGATATAATATAAGTTCCCTTAGGATCACTTGAGTAGGGTAAGAATGTATACAGATTTTATAAACCCTATTATCATTATTACATGATGTTATAGACACTAATGGCCATGTTATTGAGTTGAAGTTGGTTGAAATTTATACTCAGAGTCCAACTAGGGTTTCCTTAAGTTGTATTTTCTATAATATACATTTCTATGTTACTTTTAAATACATAGAGAATGAGGTTGTGTGTATATTGTAAGATTACACTTGGGTGTATAAAAAAGGGTGTTATTGATCCATTCTACCAACTTTATCTAGGTGTTACATGTGCTGGGTGAGTTTGACCTTCTTTATTTAAAAATATTTAAAGTTTACAAACCATGGGAATAGATTACGAGAGAAAAGTAGGGGAGTTCTGAATGACCTAATGTTTTTTATAGAGGTTGGGATTATATTTCCAATCATTTATGATTTATTAATTGTGCGGTCGTTTAACCCACAATTGGTTAATATGAGTGGTTGAGAAACTATAAGGTCGAGAATGATATAATACTTTTTCGATTGTCCCATGTTAATTTGATAGTTATGAATTGCATCAATATCATTTTAAGATGATACCACAATAGGTCGAGGGAACCCCTCAACATTATCCTATTATGCATGGGATTAGGTCAAGATGGATAGGGGTTGATATTGCTCCAGACATGAGCCATCATTTAATTGGTCTTCCTATTGTCTTTATAAATGATTATGATGTTGTTAGGGGAGACAATATATATAGGGGAATATTCTCCCCATTATTTGAGGTTTTTTTTCCTTGAACGAGATGTTATGGGGTGACAACATATATACAAGTCCCAATTCTACCCTCTGATTAAGGTTTTTATGACTTGGATGACGTGTCATATGGAGAAACCATATATATTGGGGACACTTCTCTAATATATTTGTGGTTATTATGTCGTGGTCTATATACCGTGGGGTGAGACCCTATATATAGGGGTCTATTCCCCCCCTTCTTTTTAGGCCATTATTCCTTATTCATGATTCCATATGGTGAGACTATATATTTTGGGGGCACTTCTCCCCATCATCTATCATTGTTATGAAATATTCCAGATTCCTATGGGGTTGTACAATGAAAACTAGGGTTGTTTTCCACCATGTTTAGTTCTTATGAAATTTTGATCAAGACCACAATGGGATGAGATCAATATACAATTTGGGTGATATCTTCTATGTAGTTTAAACCTTTACCATGGCCATGTATTAATATCCCATTATCATGAAACTCATGAGTAGAGACCATATAAGCATGAGAACACACTACCCCATTGTCCTTGTGATTTGATATGATATATTCCAAGACCCCCTAAAAATAGATAATATACATATTCTTCACAAAGGGTGAAATGTTGGATCCCAATGGTTTAAAATATTCATTTTTATTTTAATTTTATTTTTATTTTTAAAATGAGAATATCACACTATACATGAAATTTCTCTCACTGGACTTATTTTAGAAAATCACTAGTGGTTATCAATTATAGTATAGTCATATCCTTCTTGAGTTACCTAGAATATTAGACATCTCATTTTTTATAGGAACATGTATGCGCATGAACTATATAGTGGATGATTTATCAATGGAGATCAATTTGAGTTAGGATACAATACATGGTAAGGACTCAAGCCACAATTTAACTAGAGGCTCCTATTCCGTTTTTACATTGGATAAACAATTCTTAGTTTGTGTATGGGTAACCTTTCCATTATGCATATCAATATGACTACCTAAACTTATTTCTAAATATTTTTTATAGGATATGGTATTTTATTATTTTATATGGAATTTAGCTATGATATCATTCTTTATTCAGATTTTATTTTTTTGATGCTAGTTATTATATTAATTCAGTTCGGATTTATATCTATCTATATAATAGCTTGTATATTATCAACACATCACACATAGGCCCTTTCTATAGATCAACAAAATATTCCATATTGTGAGTCATTCATTATGTTTATGGAACCCAATTTGGTCATAGTAGATGTGAACCAAATTAGGGATTCTATATTTTCCCTCATTAAATAATATGATTTTATACAGGATTGAGTGGATCAATACAATATTATAGGTAAGAAAACTATAAAAATTTTTATTCTTAACTCACTCCCCATATAACAATATCACAATGGAAGGAACTCAAGTAATTTCATTATAGGAAAATGGGTTATGGATGGATAAATCTCAATCTTTATAAATTTTTGAATGGTTTTAATAGATCAAAACATTAATATTGACACAAAGTAATGTGTTTTTGAGTTTCATAGATTTGTTTTCTAATACAGTTCAATATTATTTATTTATTAATAGTTTATGATATCTTATCACTTGATTTATGTTATTTTTAACAATTTTTTTATATGAATTTTATCAAATGACATTTTCAAACTCATTTGATTAAAATGAGAAATTTCTAAATTATTGACACATATATTTTTGGCATTTGAAAGAAACCTAGGATAAAATTTAAATTGAGTATATTTTCAAAAAACAAGATTTAAAACATATGTGGGTTTTGGATTTAAAATTATAGGATTATATTGAGTTTTTTAAAAACTATTTCACATGGAAACTGGTTTAGGAAAATTAATGAACCTTGAATATGATCAATGCACCAAAATTTTGTTGAATAGGTACAATCAACTAGAAATGATCAATTTTATGGTAATTTTATTTATATAGGACGATTTTTTATGTATGATATAGATATAAGAGGATTTTTATTTTTGAAATCAGTTATATGTTTGATAACTCGTGGTGGGTGAATGTTAATATAAAAGGAAGACATTTATTGAAATAGTGTGTTATGTTTCTCATGATTACTAATAATTTTCCTGTTTATATAATTTCTTAATTGAGGGTGTACTCAGTTAGAATACCTCTTTGGGTAAAATGTCGTGTGGGTTTTTGGCGTATCAAAGGATTATATATAGAACTATTGATTGAAATATGTTTCTTAGGAATAGGATGATATATAATAATTGGACATTATTAATTTTATCATAATATATGAAATAGAGGATTTTATTGTTTTTATTTGTGTAAATCCACTGGAACATTTCTATACTCATCAATATATCGACATGTCTTTGTGTGTATAGATGTCTTTTTCAGATTATAGAAAATCAAAAATATTATTTCTTCATAAAAAATGAATAATAAGAACAATAATCATGGAAGAATGTGCCACTGTGTGGCCATAAATTTTAAAATAATTACAAAAATCCATGATGAATATATTTTAGTCCATTAATATTTTTTTTGTTTTATATAAAAATTATTAATTTTTTTATTCTGTACGTTTTTTCTACTATAAGATATAGATATTTATCTTAGGGAATAGATGCTTTAATTTCTAGTTTAAACATTTTTTTGGATTATGTATGTTGGTTTTGATTCAGTTAGAGGATCCTTTAGGGAATTTGGGGTTCTTTTGGGATGGAGAATGAAGATATAGAAAAAGTCTGATTGTAGAACAATTTATAGTGAAAATTAGTGATTTATGCTGTAAATAGTTAATTTATAGTAAAGAACCATCAAAAGTCATAAATATCTCAATAAAAACCCATAAGATAATGTATTTATGGCATAAATAAGATATCTATATCATAAATATGTTGATATTAAAAAAATAGTGGGAATTTACCTTTTCACTCCTAATACCTAATAAGCTAAAAAATTCCTCATCCTCCTCCTTCCACTTAGCAGTCGGAAGCAGAGATCTCCCATTCCTCTCCCCACCCTAGGCACTGTGATTGATTCATCATATGGTATCTAATTCAATCACTATCAGTCACATTGGATTCATACCATTAATCTATTCAATCATCTTACTTCTTTTCTTTAATTACCATTATTTATTGGATGATAAATTTGTGTGAGCTAACATGCCCTATTTTTAGGGTATTAGTCTTTTTCTTCAATTTATACCATTCTAGACTCAATCAAAATCTTCTTATCAGGAAGGTAGTCTATTACCAAAATATTTTATTTGGTATCATATTTTTTCCTTCAATTATCGTTGTCTATAGATTTCACTACTGTGACGTAAACAAGAATTTCTGTACATCACCTCTCAGATATAATTTTTCAAACATTAAATAAAATAAACTGTGTTATATGATCTGTAATCAAGAATTGTGGATTAGAAACCTCAATTAGAGTCACCTCTATAGATTCTATAATAAATAATAATTATGTGACCATGTTTAATGGAAAATTAAGACACCTTTGTTGTGTGTGATTTACCCTTGGTAATTATTGGTAAAATTGATTAATCAATGTAGATTATTAAATTGAATATAATGAATTATTCTCTACTATGGCTTATAATCAAACTATATGAAATATAAATCCATTATGAGGTGATTTATAATTAATCATTATCAATTGAAATGAAAATTTAATTATATGTGGTTTTAAATGGTATGGTTAGACCAAGGGCCCATGACCATTTCCTATTCCATAAAGTGGGTGAAAAATGGGGATTGATCCAAGATTCTAATTATACAATTAAAGATGATAAGAATAAATTTTTATATTATAACATTCTTATAATTAAATTTCCATAAAAAATTTTACTAGTGAATTTTACAATTTTAATTTCTTTTCTTAACATGTATTTAATTCCTTCATAAAATGAACTAATACAAGGTAAATTTTTTAGCACCTCCTAAAACAACCAATAGTCTTTAATTTATTTTAGTTTTTCATTTTCAGGTCACCCATGCTATAAGAAATATTCTATCTTTCTAGATATATCTTATATTCAATTGGGAAGATGACCAAAGTGGCCCTTGAACAAAGAACATTCTTGGTGAAGTGAACTGAAAAATAACCTAATAAAATGACTGTATCGACCGTGATCCAAGGCTAATGAAGGTAAAATATGTACTAAGTATAGATAAAATATGGGGTAACACTTCTTAAAATAGTGAATAGATCTAATTATTTTTAATGGAGTAATAGACAATCCATATTGAAGATAAAATTCATGGCTGGATTTTGTGTTCTAAAATGTATCCTACCATTTCGATCATATCTCAAAAAATAAAATTATAATTTCAGTGAAATTTTAAATGATTTTATAGGAAATACATGGATAAATATTTTTATTATATGTACCAATCCAATTGGTCCATTTAGATTCTCTTTTGGATACATCTTCATGGGGAATGAAAGCCAGATTCCATTTTAGTTCAAGGGTGGAAAATTGCCCATTCCAAAAATATTCCACCAAAATAATCCTACCCTAATCAAGTTGGAAGACTTATATTGTTGGTATTTAAACCCAATGATTTCAAAATTACTACTTAAGGTAATGTTGGTGATGGAATTAGTGGATGAATTTTGTTTGTTTCATTAATTTTTAGTTCCCCATTTGTATTGGAAAATTTCGTATTTCTATTATATGTTTATTTTATCACCATAGATTTTTAATTCAACATATTATTCTTATAATTTTATATTATTTTGATTAAAATTTTGATATTGTTTCATCATGGTGGGAATTTATTCATACATTGATGGGATAAATCCTTCACACAATGATAGTGTGTTCATTATTTTATTATTTTTCTTCTTCAATTCCACTCTCTCATGTTTACTTATCACTTCCATTGAGAGAATAATAATAATGGAGGTCTAAAAATAATATGGGTTGATACAAGGGAGTAGAAATGGAATTTATTTTATTTTATTTGTCACTCCATTAATTTCTAATCCCTACTTTTTTTTGAGACTTTCATTTGATGATTTTAAAACTTCTTCACCCTTGTTAAAATTTAAGGCCAAATACATCAAGTGATAGTATGAAAATTTACCTTAGAGTGGTCATAAAAATAATCCTCCTAGTTTATAATTGATTATTATTATGGTTTGTAGGTAATACAGATTTAATTTATGATGGTATTATTACTTTTTTGGAATTAACCCATCTCAATGTCATGAAAATGAAATATTATAAAAAGGATATAATCCAATACAAATCGAGAAATAACCTATGATAAAATAATTCTTTAAAATTAAATTAACTTGGGTATATTAGTGTTAATTTAAACCATATTAAATTAATATAAAATTTGGACACTTCGTATCTAAAACAATCCATATAATATATGTGTCTATATGTGTTTTCTTACGTCTCTGAGGATTCAAAAACCCATGATAACCTAATATAGACAGCTTTAACCCTAAATAATTGGGTAAATTTGGGTGAGAACAAATTTTTTAACCATTTATATGAATACAATATGTGTTATATTATAAACATACATCTTATTCTCACACTAATTATTTGTTTCACCCGTAATTTCATTCTTATGGATGGAAATTGTGATGAGAATCCAAACATGATGATCCTCTCCAATCTTTGACTGTCTCACCCCAGGTGTGATGTAAAATAACCATCTTATTTTCTTCTAGTGGGATAATAAACAAAAAAATCACCCACAATGTTTGAAATACTTTTATATATAAAAAATCAAAAATTTAATGAGTTTTGATCACAACAAAGACAATCAAAAAGTCCACCTTTGTAATTACAACAATATAATTATCCTCATGGACTAGACAATTTGGATCATCCCATTGTCTAGCCCGTTCGTCAACCATTATTTGAGAAACTTCTCCAAAATTTTGAGATAATTACTTCAATGGGTTTATCCTTGAGACTAGAGAAAAAAAATAATTTTAATGGTTATGGAACACATTTTCACTCAGGATTCCCATCCTCACCATTTAGAGAATAATATTTTTACACATAAACCTCTCATAAATAACTCCTAGCTATGAATATTTACATGAGTGGTATAAATTATAAAAAAATGATGTAATTATTTCCAAACCATCAGAGGATTAAAAATAATAAAAAAATAATGAAGAAAAAACTTTACAATATGAGAAAGAAATGCTTGATAATGAGGTGAATTGGTTTGTGTATATTGATAGTTAACATAAGGAGAAAGAGTGAATTGTTAAAGGTTCATAAATCATGAGAAAATTGCCTTTTTTTATTCTCACGAGGTTAACTTGTATCTATTCCTTGATCTTCCTTTATATGAATCCAAATTTGAATTTTTAGAATCACTATTGAATGGAAACTTTGGGGAAATCAAAAAAATCAATTCAATACCCATTCCAGAAACTCATCTATGAAATTTTGTTATGAAAATTCCCTTCAAAAGAAAAAATTCTATCAATAAATTTGGAAAAAAAACATTGATAAATGAAAATACCCACATACCCTTTTGAAATTGATAACCATCCTGATCTCAAATTTAAGGTCCTACCTTCATCACTCAAATATGAATTCATAAGGAACAATCTATCCTTAAAATTTTTTATTCATTGTTCTCTTTAAGATACTAAAGATAATATACTTTTGGATGTTATTGAAATATCAAGAAAGAAATTGAATATACCCTATCAAATATTCTTGGGATTATCCCACTTATTGAAATATATATGATTTTTCTAATGTCTAAATCCAAACCAGGTCATCAACCTCATCAGAGACTCAATCCCAATCTTATATATGTGGAAGAAAAGAAATTATCATTTTTTTAAATAGGGAATCATTAACCCAATTGTTGAGAGTGAGTGGGTAATCCCAAAACATGTTGTTCCAAGGAATATATGAATCAATTTGAATACTAATAAGTGTGGTGATATTCTCCCAACAATGTTCAGTAGTGGATGTAGAGTGTAAAATGTCTATAGTAAGATAAAATCATGCACCAAGAAATACCATTTCCCATTACCCTTCATTTAGAATGTCCTCAAGTTAGTGGAAGTTCCCCAGTTCTACTGTTCCCTGGAGGGATACACAGGTTACAATCAATTTTGATGTCTACTTATAAGGTCATGGAAAAATAAACTTCACCTATCCATTCAAAACTTTTTCTTTCAATCATATTTCATTTGGGTTATGTAATTCCCCTTGTACCTTCTAGTGGTGCATGGTGGGAATCTTATCTATCATGGTGGGGTACTATTTATAGGTCTTTAGGGATTAATTCTCTACCTTCAAGGCTACATTTTCGTGATGACTATTAAATGCTGATTTTTTTCAAGATGTGAGGATAAAAATCTCATCCCAAACTAAAAAATAATACCATTTTATGGTATATGAAGAACATGTTTTGGATATATGGTCTCTAGTATAGCGTTTGATGTTTATAAATATAAGGTTTGTAACATTCATCACCTTCCATCTCAAAAACCATTCAAGTAAGTGAGATCCTTTTTAGGAACCAATAGTTTCTATAAAATGTTCATTTTCAAATTCAACCCCATTTCCTAGCCACTTTGTTCATTTCTGGTGAATGATGTTCTATTTTTATGGAGATAAATTTATGGGGAATTATTCACTGTACTCAATTAATCTATTATTTATCCACCTATCAAGAAATATCCCAATTGAAATATTCATTTAAATCTCATGTGTGATGTGAGTGAATTCACTATAGGAGAAACTTTAGGAAAATGTTTTGATACTACATGTGTCATTTTTTGGAAGAGAAACACTGAATGATGTACAAATAAACTAGACAACCACTGAGAATGAGTTACTTTTTGTTTTAATTGGATAATAAAAAATTATGTCCTTACTCTCAGGATCTCCCATAATTTTCTTCACTAATCATTCAACTGTAAAATACTTTTTTCAAAAACAAGATTCCAAGAATAGAATGGTTTGGTGGGTATTTATTCTTGTTAAACAGTTTGATATAACCATTAATAGAAAAAGGGTATGAAAATTTTGTAGTGGATAAACTCTATGGGATGGAATTTAGAGGAAACTAACATAAAATGTCTGATTCATTTCCCTATGAGAACCTCTATTCAATGAGTGATTTCCCATGGTATGTTGACATATCAAACAACTTGGTTACAAGTGTAGTTCAAATGTCCTTAGAGACCCTATATAAGGGGAAATTAATTTATGATATTAAACATTTGGTTTTCTATTATATAACAATTCATGTTTTATCTAGATCAATTCATTAAGAGATAAGTTTTGAGTTTATGTAAGATTCCATTCTGAATTTTTTTCAATGAGAGGCATGTGTAGGCTAATTTTACACAAAGAAAACAACTTCAAAGGTCATACCATATGTTTTATACTAACCTAGCATAAATAAGGATTCCAATAAATCCATCTAATGTATTCCTCAATGTCAACCATTAGGATCGATATGAAAAAGGAATCAAATGCCCCTTATTCCTATTCTTTTCTTTAAAATATTTTATTAACGGTGAATTGATTTCATGGGACACTTCCAAAACTCTAGGGGATTTGTCTACATACTATTGGATGTTTATTATGTCTCAAAATGTGTTTATTCCATTCCCACCAAGTCAAGTTTCCTTCATGGTGTGATTTGATTATTCAAAGGACACATCTTTTCTAGATTTGGAATTATGAGGGCTATAATTAGTGATCATGGAACACATTTCTGGAACATCGCCTTCTGAAAAATAATGTTTAGTTATGGGATTTCTCAAAACATTTTAACATCCTACCATCCTCCATACAATGGTTATTCTCAGTTGGAAAATAAGAAAATTATTAAAATTATTGAAAAAATGTTACTCCCTCTTGGAATGATTGATCTGAGAAACTCTTGTATACCCTTTTGGAATATCACACTACATCTAAAACCATAAATGAAATGTCACCATATAGGTTAGTTTATAGAAAATATTTTCATTTACATATTTTAATTGAACATAATGCCTTTTGGAAATAAAAAAAATGAACATTGACATTTCTATGCCCAATACATAGAAGAAATTAGACATATATGAACTTGATGAACTTACGATGGATGATTATAAAAAATCTAGGATCAATAAAGATATAGTTGAAGCCTACAAATATTTTAATATCATGTTCTATCACATTGAGCCAAAATAATTCAAGCTCTCATAGAGTTCCAAACATCATTTACACCTAGGATTGTAAAGGTCAAGATTGTTTAGTCCTTACTTGTTATATCACGTGTACCCCCATGGGGTAAGAGAGATTTGAGATCCCCTTAGTTGTCATGTATTTAATATAAATGGATATAGGTCAAATACATTCATTGAATCATTAAATAAAAAATAAATATATTTCGAGATAACTATACCAATATATGAATAGTTTTTTTTGATAGATTTAGGGTCTATGTTGATCTAACAACATTAAAAAAACACTATTAGGTAAGAAACCTGGATTTTTCCTATACATTGACTCATTGTATAGAGTCCCAAAATAATTTTGTATGTTTTTTCCTTTCCTTTTTTATTTTATTGTTTTTATTTAAGGTAAATTATTTGGGTTTTCATGGTTTATAATTTTTGTGAGTGAGAGAAGCATGGGATACTGAGGTCAATGTTTTTCCTCAAGGAAATAACCTGTGTCTTGAAATTACACACCATTATACAATCCACTGTAGGGAGTCCACGAGTGACATAGAGATCAAAGGATTGATTAGTTGTGTCAATAAATTCATCAGTATACCACTAGGTAACTCATTCCATGATTCTAATTCGGAATTTTATTTTTGAACTACTATCATCTACCTCTACCCCTTCGAACATTTTATTTCATTAAATATTTTTGACAGTTGTATTTTATTTTAGGGGTGTGAAACAAAAATATGTATTTGTTTTCACAAAAAAACATAATAAAAAAAATTGAAATGATGAAAATATAATTTAATGAGAGGGAAAAAATTATCCTTGAACATGAAAACACACACTGAACACTTTCAAATTAAATATCAACCAATTTTATATGCCTTGATTATAGATTTAATCGATGTTTTATTCCATGAGATTATATTTTGGTATGTTTGGTGGTCTAATGTTATTTTTAACCATTATTATTTTCATCAATTTAATAAAATAAATTCACAAAACAGATCCTTTTTTACATGGATTATTAGTTTATGATCTTGGGATCCCATAATAAATTTAATTGGTTCGGTGATAATTTAAATTTTAACATGATTGTTTTAAAAAAATTAATTTCAATATATATTTTCATAGAGAAATGGAATGACCTAATTTGTGTGTTTTGGAAAATGGGGATCATGAATCAATATTTTTATAGCCCATAGTTGGGAATTTTATCTATATTTTTGTACTTTGAAATTATTTCTGATTGGGTTTGTTCAAAATTATTCCCACGTATGTGGGCTTCACAAGGTTCCCTAAGGTCTTTGAGCCATGAAGTCACCAAAATGTCTTGATAATAGAGTTGAAATCATTGAGTTCAATTTCAATTACCATGGAAAAATTAAAAAAAATAAATCTAATGAATACTCATTTGGATATTAAAATGTGCATCCACTTAGTGTTTCCATATTTCCCCATTGAATAAAAATGAACCCCCATGTCTATTGTGATGCA